>OX422214.1:295790489-298747989 GCA_949130495.1 Sambucus nigra
GGACCCATAAGTGATGTCAACACCTCCCACGGGATCAACGTAGCACGTAGTAAATGACCGCGTGTCCACGGGACCCACAGTTTGAGAGCACGACCCAAATTTCATAATATCCACACTTAGGCCTGAAAACGTGATGTTAGAGGCCGAAACCACGGACCACCCCCCAAATGGCCCCGTAAGCGGTGTCAACACCTCCCATGGGACCAACGTAGATCGTAGGAATCGAATGTGACTCCATGGGACCCACGATTTGAGAGCACAACCCAAATTTTTGAATATCCACACTTAGGCTTGAAAACATGCCTCAGAGGGAGAAACCACGAACCACCCCCCAAAAGGCCCTGTGAGTGGTGCCAACACCTACCATGGGACCAACGTAGCTTGTAAGAACCGATCGCGAGTCCACGGGACTGACGGTTGAGAGCACGGCGGCCCAAATTTTAGAATATCCAGACTTAGGCCTGAAAACATGTCGTCAGAGGGAGAAATCATGAACCACACCCCAAATGGCCCCGTGAGCGGTGCCAACACCTCCCACAGGACCAACGTAGCTAGTAAGAACCGACTGCATGACCATGGGATGCACGATTTGAGAGCACGACCCAAATTTCAGAATATCCACACTTAGGATTGAAAACGTGTTGTTAAAAGGTGAAACCACGAAGCACCCTCCAAGCTGCCCCATGAAAGAATCCAACACCTCCCATGGGACCAACGTAGATCGTAGGAACTGACTGCGTGTCCACGGGACCCACGGTTTGAGAGTATGACCCAATTTTGAGAATATCCACACTTAGGCCTGAAAACGTGTGGTCAGAGGGCGAAACCACGAACTACCCCCCAAACGGCCCTGTGAGCGATACCAACACCTCGCACAGGACCAGAGTAGCTCGTAGGAATCGATTGCGTGGTCACGGGACCCACGATTTAAGAGCACGACCCAATCTTTAGAATATCCACACTTAGGACTAAAAATGTGTTGTGCGAAGACGAAACCCTGAAATGTCCCCCAAACAGCCCTGTCAGTGACGCCAACAACTTGCACTGTATCAATGTAGCTCGTAGGAACCGACCACATGGCCACGGAATGTACGATTTAAGATCACGGGCGAAATTTCAGAATATCCACACTTAGGCCTGAAAACGTGCCGTCAGAGGGCGAAACCACGAACCACCCCCCAAACGGCCCCCTGAGTTGCACCAACAGCTCGCAGGGACCAACGTAGCTCATAGGAACCGATTGCATGGTCACGAAACCCACGGTTTGAGAGCAAACCCAATTTTGAGAATATCCATACTTAGGCCTGAAAACCTCCCGTTCGAAGGTGAAACCCCATAATGCCTCCTAAACGACCCTGTGAGCAGCATCAACAACTCGTACGGGACCAACGTAACTCGTAGGAACCGATCGCGTAGCCACGAGACCCACGATTTGAGAGCACGGGACAAATTTCAGAATATCCACACTTAGGTCTGAAAACGTACAATCACAGAGCAAAAACACGAATAACCCCATAAACGGCCTCGTAAGCGGCGCCAACACCTTACATGGGACAATTAGGAACCGATTGCGTGGTCACAGGACCCATGGTTTGAGGGCACGACCCAATTTTGGGAATATCCACACTTAGTTCTGAAAACGTGTCGTCCAAAGGAAAAACCCCGTAACGCCCACCAAAAGGCCCCGTAAGCGGTGCCACCAACTCGCACGGGACCAACGTAGATCGTAGTAACTGATCGCGTGGCCATGGGACCCACGATTTTAGAGCACGGGCCAAATTTTAGAATATCCTCATTTAGGCCTAAAAACATGCCGTCAGAGGGCGAAACCATGAACCGCCCCCCATATAGCCCCGTGAGTGGAACCAACACCTCGCACGACACCAATGTAGCTCGCAGGAGTTGATCGCATGGCCACATGACTCACGGTTTGAGAGCACCACCCCAATTTTAGAATATCCATACGTAGCCTTGAAAACGTGCTGTCAGAGGGCGAAATCACGAAAGATCCCCCAAACGTCCCCGTGAAAGGTGCCAGCACCTCCCATGGGAACAACATAGCTTGTAGGAACCGACCGCGTGGCACGGGACCCACAGTTTGAGAGTACAACCCAATTTTGAGAATATCCACACTTAAACCTAAAAACATGTCGTCAGGGGATGAAACCACGAACCACCCACCAAATAGCCCCGTGAGTGGCGTCAACACCTCACACAGGATTAACATTGCTCGTAGGAACCGATCGCGTGGTGACGGGACCCACGATTTGAGAGCACGACCCAATTTTGAGAATATCCACACTTAGGCCTGAAAACGTTTCATCTTGAGGCGAAACCATGTAATGCCCCCCAAATGGCCCCGTGGGGGGAGCCAACAACTCGCACGAGACCAACATAGCTCGTAAGAATTGACCGCATGGCCATAAGACCCACGTTTTGAGAGTACAACCCAATTTTGATAATATCCACACTTAGGCCTAAAAAAGTGCTATTAGAGGGCGAAACCACGAGCCACCCCCAAACGGCCTTGTGAGCGGTGATAACACCTCGTACGGGACTAACATAGCTCGTAGGAATCGATTGTCTGATCACAGGACCAACAGTTTGTGAGCACGACCCAATTTTTAGAATATCCACACTTAGGCCTAAAAACGTGTCATACAAAGGCGAAGCCCCATAAAGCCCCCCCAAACGGACCAGTGAGTGGTGCCAATAACTCGCACAGGACCAAAGTAGCTCGTAAAAACTGACCATGTGACCCGGGACCCACAGTTTGAGAGTACGAACCAAATTTCAGAATACCCACACTTATGCCTGAAAACGTGCCGTCAAATGGAGAAACCACGAACCACCCCCCAAACGGTCCCGTGAGAGGCGCTAACACCTCCCACGGGACCAACATAGCTCGTAGCAACCGATCGCATGGTCGCGAGACCCACAATTTGAGAGCATGACCCAATTTTGAGAATATCCACACTTAGGCCTGAAAACGTGTCGTCCGAAGGCGAAACCCCGTAACGCCCACCAAATGGCCCCGTGAGTGGCGCCAACAACTTGCACGGGACCAATGTAGCTCGTAGAAACTGACCACATGGACACGGAACCCATGATTTGAGAGCACGGACCAAATTTATAATATCTACACTTAGGCCAGAAAACGTGACGTCAAAGGGCGAAACCACAAACCACCCCCTAAACGGCCCCGTGAGCGGCACCAACACCTCCCACGGGACTATCATAGCTTGTAAGAACTGACCGCGTGATCACGGGACCCACGATTTGAGAGCACGACCCAAAATTTTGAATATCCATACTTAGACTTGAAAACGTACTATCAGAGGGCGAAATCATGACCCCCCCCCCCAAATGGCCTCGTGAGCAGTGCCAACACCTCCGACCGACCAACGTAGCTTATAGGAACCAACCGCGTGGCCGCGGGATCCACGGTTTGAGACCACATGCAAAATTTCAGAATATCATCGTGCTCTCAAATCGAGGGTCTCGTGACCATGCAGGATTTTATAATTTTTTGTTTAGCATTATTGCTGTGCGGGGTATACATTACGCAGGTTTTAAAATATCCATAAAATAGATAAAATTCTTCCCAATTGTTTTTAAATATATATAAATATGGTCACGGATATAGTCCATGACCAACCTTTTTTTTATTACGCGTGAATGGGGTCACGACTCTGGGCTGTGACTAACCTGATTACATCAAAAGTATGTCTCACGGTTCATGACCGTGACAAGGTCTATGACCATTTTCATACGCTGAATAAGGGGTCACGGATTTGAGCTGTGACCCTGTCCATGAATATTCGTGTAAGTTGAACGTTGGGTTATTGCCTTTGGCTGTGACTAGGTCTGGTATAGGGTCACGACTAGTATCCGTGACCACAGTTCGTGACCCATAGAATTCACGACCAGTATTATGGTCACGGATATGGGCCACGACCAACAAATATTGTTATGCCCGATTTGGTCACGGACCAAATCTGCGACCCACGTACAATGGCCTTGGATAAAATCTGTGACCATTCGCCTGGTTCAGTGTAGTGAACTGGTTTTGATTTTAATCAAAAAACTGAGGCATAAACTAAAACCATTCAATATGTGCAATTTACTTCTTCTGAAAAAAGACCAGATGACCTATGTCCTGATTTTCAAATCTTAAAGAAAAATTTTGAAAATAAGAAAAAGTGGCCAGATGACCTATGATGAACCTAAGGCTAAGTATGTTTACCCCCTATTAGGCAATTTGATCCCAAATTTAAAACTGTTACAGTTAAACCTAAGGTCAATGTCTAGTAAATGGATAAACCTCTCTTTAAATATTTTCAAAACCAAAGAAAACCTTCAAGCCACTAATACTGCTCTTATCGCGATGTTTAGGGACACTGTCTCGCTGAGTGTTTTAAAAAATGCCTAAATAAACATGTCTATAATTCACCTGTTTACAAAAACTTTAACTATACTAGATAGAGCAGGAATAATTATGTACTTCCTAAACAACCCAATGAAAACTCTAACTATAAAGGTAGGAAGAAAATATTCTAAAAATAAATCTAAGAGAAAGAGGCCTAGATGTGTTTCTAAACCAAAATATCATAAACATTTCACAACTCGAGCTATTTAGGTTAGAAAGGACTGTCTTATACCCCATCTGAAGTGTAATATTATTGTTAGAACTTTAAAAGCTGAGAGCATAACATATGGATGGTACTTAGACTCTAGATGTTCCAAGCATATGACTGGAGATGATACTAAATTATTCAATATAACTAACTTCTTAGGAGGGAATGTTTTGTATGGAGATGGAGTATCAGCTTAGATCATAGGAAAATGAACACTCCAAGAAAATGGACTCCATATTCTCAAAGATGTCCTATTAGTGAAAGATCTTAAATCCAATTTTGTTGAGCATATATAAATTTTATGACTCCAACCACACTGTCACATTCTCAAAAGAATGGTCAATGTATCCTTACAGATCAGAAGACCCCAGATAACTGCTACACAGTAAATTCGGGCAATGAAACTTCTAGGATAGCTAGACTTGATGAAAATGAAATCCGACATAACCGGTTGGGCCACATTAATTATGATAATCTTGGCAAATTGAGCTTTCAAGATATAGTTAGAGGTTTACTAAAAATAAAATAGATTTTGAATGTTGCTTGTGGGTTGTTTCAGGAAGGAAAATGATTAAATCTGCCCACAAAAAAGTTAAAGAAATTTTAACATCTAAACGTATAGAGCTAATCCACATGGATATTATGGGTCCTTCGCGAACTAAGAGCCTTTGTGGTAACAGTTACATTTCAGTCATTATGGATGATTATACTCGGTTCAATTGGGTAGCATTTTTAAAACAAAAATCTGATACATTTAAAGAATTTTTTAAAATTCTTTAAGAATCGAGAATGAAAAAGATACCCAAGTTAATCGAATACGTAGCGATAGAGGAGGTGAATTTAAGGATTCGAGCGTAACAGAATACTGTAGTGGTCCTAAAACGCCTCAACAGAATGGTGTTACCGATTGTAAGAATCAGACAATCCAGGAAATGGCCATGGTAATGATACATGCTAAGAACTTGCCAAAATACTTTTAGGTAGAGGCAGTTCAAACAACCTGTCACATCATTAATCGGGTCTGTCTTCGAAAAAATACCAAACAAACCTCCTATGAACTTTGGTATAGTAAAAATCCCAATCTTAAATATTCTCAAACTTTTGGGAGTACTTGTTATGTTTTTAAAGACAGAGAACATCTGTCTAAGTTTGAAACTCGCAGCGACAAAGCCATATTTTTGGATTAGTCTCAAAATATTAGGGCATATCGCGTTTTTAATTTGCGCGCCAAAGTAATTATGGAATCGATAAATGTGATAGTGAGTGATGCCAATATCGAGAGTAAAGAACAAGGATCAATTGTTGTGGAAGAGTCTAAAAATAGTTTTAGTTATGACTCCCCAGAGATAGATAACCCTTTATCGACTGAAACCCCTGTAATACCTAATTGGGTTTCAAAAGATCATCCAATTGATAAAGTTGTTGGTAACCCTAGTGATCCAGTACGAACGCAATCCCAATTACATAGCGTGGCCCATTTTGGCCTACTTTATTTCTGTAGTAGAACCAAAGACTGTAAATGAGGCACTTAGTGACTCTTTTTGTATTAATGTTATGAAAGAAGAGCTAGTCCAAATTAAGAGTCATGATGTATGGAATCTCGTGGCTAGACCAGAAAATAAAATGGTTATTGCCACTCATTGGATCTTTAAAAATAAAACAAACGAATCAGGGATGATAGTTAGAAATAAAGCTAGGTTAGTTGCTCAGGCTACTCTCAATTTGAAGGAATATATTTTGAGTAGAACTTTGCCCCGGTCACTCGCCTCGAGTTTGTTCGCTTACTCTTATCCATAGCTTGACACTTGCAATTTAGCCTTTATCAAATTTATGTTAAATCCACTTTTTTAAATGGTATTTTAATGGAGGAGGTCTATGTTCAATAACCGAAAGGTTTTATTGATCCTCATTACCTGAACCATGTCTTTCAATTGAAAAAGGCATTATACGGCTTAAAGGAATCCCCTCGGGCCTGGTACGAATGCCTTTCCAGTTTTTTAATCAATAAAGGGTTCCAACATGGCGGAAATGACCAAACTTTATTTGTCAAATATTTTAATAAACATGTCTTAATTGCTCAAGTATATGTTGACAATATCATATTTGGATCCACTTTTATGACTTAAGTTAAAGATTTTTCAACTATTATGCACGAGGAATTCCAAATGTCGCTTCTGGGGGAGCTTTAATATTTTTTAAATCTTCAAGTTAGACAAACAGATGATGGGTTATTTATATTATAGTCTAAATACACAATTGAATTGGTTAAAAAATCGGTCTGGATAATGCTAAAGTTAATACGACTCCCATGAGCATCTCTATGAAAATATACAAAGATGAGAATGGGAAACTCATAGATCTTACTCTATAGAAGTATGATTGGCAGTTTACCGTATCTATCAGCTTCTCGACCCGATATTATGTACGTTGTTTGTGTTTGTTCTCATTACTAAAGATCACCTAAGGAATGTCACCTTTTATGTGTTAAACGTAAAATCAAATATGTTAAGGGTACGATAAAACTAGGTATATGGTACACAAAAGACACCACAAGCACAATTGTAGGGTAAACCGATGCTGACTGGGCCGGCTGCCGAGATGACAGCAAAAGCACTTCTAGTGCATGTTACTGCATAGGTAACAACTTAGTCGGGTGGAGAAGTAAAAAATGGAATTGCATATCACTTTTAATAGCTAAAAGTGGCAGGTAATTGTTGCGCTTAGTTATTATTGATAAAGCAAATGCTTAGAGATTATGACATTAATGAATAGAAATTGAATTTATTGTGATAATCAAAGCGCGATCAATATATCTAAAAATCATGTTGAACATTCACGTACTAAACATATTAAAATTAGACATCATTTTATCCGCGAACTTATTGAGTCTAAAGAATTAGAAATTAACTACTTACCCACTCAACATTAACAAGCTGACTTATTCACAACACCTTTGGATAATTTACATTTTAAATCTTTAAGAAAATCCATTGGTATGATTATGCTTGATTAGTTATATATCTCCTATCATATCCTCCGGCTACTATCATGCTTATAATTAGTCTTTGAGGATATAGGGCACGGTTGTTTGATAAATGACAAAAGACACCTCCTATATCTATTTTATGTAGGAGACCCTTGATGTGACTTGTTGTATGATTTAGGTTGATGGAATGATGTTTACCTTATTTTTTTATATACATTTTATGTTTTTCACCCTTTATCCAATTGAGACAAAATGGGGGAGAGAAATATGAGTCCATTTGGAAAGCTATTATAAAACTTGACTAATTCTTGATCTTTGCCATTAGTTGCTATAATATTTTTCAGGAATTAGGAATCGGCATCATCAGATCTGCTTAGGGTATTGGTTTGTTCATAGTTGAGTTATGTACATTTCAGTTTTTAGGAATGGGGTAGTTAGAATTTTTGTATAGGAAGAAGTTTTTCGTATTTTTATCCTTATGAGTCCTAGATGACTCAAAGGAGATTTTGTCTCTCATTTCCAAAGGAGAAGATTGAATCACACTATATAGTTGACTCATTTAAGCGTGCACTATATAGGAGCTTCAACTAGTTTGGAAATATTGACAAAATTTAAGTCCCTCCTTCAAGTACATCATAGCCTCTTCATATGCTACCTCAACATCAGCAAAGGCTCCTTAATCAGTCATAAAGGTAGTATTACAACACACTCACAACTCATAGGATTGCATTTCAAATCATAATTGATTACTGTGTGTTAATTAGAATTAAAATGAATTTTCTACAATTTTTAAGAATTTGAAAACAATTAAAATCTATTTTTAAAATAAATAAAATAAGGTTTAAATTGTTTTGAGGATAAATTTTGAATTTTATAAGTTCCTAAAAAATGGATTGGATGTAATCCAAAACCGTCTGAAACATTTGTGGTAGAAAATTAAGCTTTTAGAAACTTAAAAACACGCATTTTTTATTTAGTAAGAGACTTGCACCTATTGGCACGTGATTGACTAAATTTGTGGTTGTTTATACTCACATACCGCGCACCTTATCTCAACCGTTAGATCAATTTAATCAATGGTCTACATATCTCCTTAGTTGATCCATGCGCCTCTGACTTAAAGCAACCATCTTTCATTTTAAAGCGGTCATTTTTCAGTAATTAAATTTCACCGTTTTAAATCAAACTTAATCCCAGCCCTTGATTTCAGACTGACCTTATGGATCCTTCGTTGGGACTATATAAGGAAGTTTATTCCCTTCATTCGAGAGTTTTTTAGAGTCTTGAGAGTTGAGAGAAAAATGATAAAAGGGATAGAAGAGAGAAAAATTTGAGAGAAAAATATTTTTCGTATAGAAATTATGAGAAAATGTTTTTAAAAAAATATTGAGAGTCAGGTTTTTGTTTATTCCTCACTGTTGTGATCTCTCTCTCAACAACTTCACATATTTTGGATCTCATTTCATTTTAGAAACTTGTAGATCTAAATATTGTGATACATCTCACATTTAGTTCTAGGCCATTTTTGATTTCTTGTTTTGAGAAATCTTATCTCTCGGTTGGATTATGTTTTTTAAAGTTTTAAAACCTTTTAAATCCAACTTCTCTTATTTTCACAAACTGAAGTCAAGACTTGCATGTTTCAGATCTAAAACTCTTTCATATCGAACAATTGTGTTTATAAATACTTTTGTGGATCTGTGTTTTAAAGATCTAAAAGAAATCAGATCTTAAAATATTTTGCACGAAAATAACATGTCTAAATTTCAGAAGTGTAAAAATGTATTTCATTGTTCGATCTATTGTAATTCACAGAATATGTCTGTATTAAGTGTGTGTGAGTACATGCATATCATTTAGGCACTTCACTCACTACACATTCACTCACAAACACCAAAGTGTATTGTTGGTTGAGAGATTTTGACTGTTTAATCAACATCGAGTTAAAATGAGAAAAGAAGCAAGGCGTGTAACAAAGAAAGGATGAACCAGATTCTTAAAGAAGTTAGAATACGGTACCCCATAAGGAGAGGATTATCGCTAAGGTATATTTTTTGACTTTGAAATGTATCGGTTGTATGATTTTTTGTACATGCTTGTAACCTATATCTATTTATAGTGGATTTTGTTGTACTACGTAGACGGAGCCGTAGATGTTTCCCCAATTGGGTGGGGTTTTGCCACTTTAAAAATTGCTTGTCTCTTGTGTGTGATTTTTATTTCTTTACTGCTACATTATGCAAATCAGACTTAGGTTTAGTTTAAAACCTATTTCCAAGAGACTAAAATAATTTGTTCAAAAACTGTTTTACACATCTTGTGTCTTAATAAAGGTTATTGAAATATTTTCCTCAAAAAGTGATTTCGGAACTCATTAAACCATTTTAACTTTTGTTAAAATAACATAGTGAACAATTTTTCACGCGCCTCCATACTTGTCCACAGTGAGAGTGTCGAACGCCTCACTACTTTGGATGAGGTCATGGTAATGTGAAAACTCGGGATTGCAAGACTGAGCTTCCAAAACTTTTGGTTGAATGGGAGGTCTAACTACCACTCCCTAAAGATGCCTTGTCGCAACCCCGTTGGACATGAAAATCAAACTTCTGCAACTCGCCAAACATCTTCGCTCGGTAAAACTTCATTACTGCCAAAGTGTGTCCAGACCTCTCACTAAGAGCATTTGTCACCATATTAGCCTTGTCGGCATGATACTCCAATGAGAAGTCATAGTCTTCCATCAAATCAATCCATCTCCTTTTACTAAGATTTAGATCACGCTGAGTGAAAATGTACCATAGGCTCTTATGATTCGTATACACCTCAAACCATTCACCGTACAAGATGTTACTCCATATCTTTAGCGTAAATACCACCGTGGATAACTCAAAGTCGTGGGTGGGGTAATTCCTCTCATGCTCCTTTATCTAATGTGAAGAAACCACGTGACCATTATGCATCAGTACTGAGACAAGCCCTGATCTGGAAGCATCACAATACACAGTATAATCCTTGCCTCATTAAAAAAGGATAAAAATGAGTGCTGAATTCAACCTAACCTTTATTTCTTGAAAATTTGACTAGCAATCCTCTGACCACTGGAAGTGAACATTATTTCGCATTAACAGAGTGAGAGGCAACGTAACGCTAGAGAAATACTGTACAAACCTCCTGTAGTAACTCGCCAAATTTAGAAAACTACGCAGTTTTTTAACTGTGTTTGGGCTATCCTAACTCAGAACGGTCTCGAATTTGGATGAATCAACGAAAATGCCCTCACCAAATACTACATGGCCAAGGAACTTTACCTCATTCATCCAAAACTCGCACTTGCTAAATTTTGCAAACAACTGATTCTTCTAAGAACCTGAAGCATCGCATGAAAGTGTTCCTCATAGTCCACTTATGAAGTCGAGTAAAACAAAATATCATCCATAAAGACCATCACAAACTGATCTAATACGGACAATAAATATGGTTCATCAAATCCATGAACATTAATGGGAGCATTCATTAAACCGAACGACATTACTAAGAACTTATAATTCCCATACCGTGTTCGGAACGTTGTTTTAGGAATGTCCTCTTCTCTGACATGCAACCGATGGTACTCGAATCAGAGGTAAATCGTTAAAAACCTTCCTAAACCATACAATTGATCGAACAAATCATCGATACGGGGCAATGGGTACTTATTCTTCACAGTCACCCTATTCAGTTGCCTATAATCTATACAAATTCATAAGGAGTTTTCCTTCTTCTTAGTAAAGATGACTGGAGCTCCCCAAGGGGATACACCGGGACAAATAAAACCCTTGCTTGTCAACTCTTTCAACTGAACCCTTAACTCTTGCAATTTCGTTGGAGACATCCTATGAGGTGGTATAGAGATAGGAAAAAATCCCTGATGCACTTTTATAGCAAAGTCTACCCCCCGGTGTGGGGGTAAACTAGGAAGATCGTTGGGGAACACATCGAGAAACTCCTGCTCCACTTGATAATCCAAAACCATGCGACCAGGATCCTCTTGGGCCACTATACTACTCCACCAATCAAAATATCATTTCTTCCTTAATACTGTAGAAAACTTACAAGGATGACTCACACCCTACTCGTTACTGAAATGATGGCGAGATCAGTTTGGGAGAGACATCGAGACATTATGCTAATGGAAATCGATGGTAGCGTTAAAATATGATAGCCAATCCATACCGATGATCACATAGATCCCATTAATATCCATGAGAATCAAGTCATACTCCATAACATAATCTCCAATCGTAACCACGTAACTACAATAAACCCTATCGAGAACTATACCATCGCCGACCGAAAGTCCTATGAAGATAGAAGGGTAAAACTGATTTACCTCTAAACCCAAGTTGAATACTAAAGAACTTGAGATAAAAGAATGTGATGCGCCAAAATCGAACAATGCCTTTACCCAAGTGTTGAACAATAGAATCATACCATCCATAACCGATAGGTAATTGAACGGAGCTGTAAATTGGGATATCGCATAAGCATGTCTGGGGTTGAACCTACTACTCTGGCCACTGGGCACCTGACCTTACCCGTGACTACTTTGACCCTGACTGGGATTTGAACCGTCCAGACTGTGCCTCGATGGCTGATGACAATCAGATGAAAACTACTTCGGGTGGGTGGGGGCGTGTAACTAGAACTATGGCCATGTACAAAATTAACCATTTGTTAGTTGCCCTGCTGATTCCCAGAAGACCGTTGGGAGCACTCTCTCTTGAGATAACCTAGAATCCCACACGCATAACACATTTTCATGGTAGGGGCTATAATATGCTAGTCATTAATGCACTGAGAGGTGGATGAACCAACACCCATAATAACTTTGAGCTTAACAAAGAAACCCCTGACACCAATCACGGACTTCTTGTTATTACTACCCTGAGACCCACTCATCTATCACTTCTTCTCCCAAATATTCCTACTATCTTCTGCCTCAACCTCAATCCTGATTGCTTTATTAACTATGTCCCTGAAGTTTGATAGATCCAAACCAGCTATAATCCCTTACATACTAAGGTTAAGGCCCTTGACAAAGAGCCTTATTTTCTCGACCTCATCCTTCTGCACCACATCCACATACTTGTACAAACTCTCAAACTTAACTTGGTATGCATTAACGAATATATTTCCCTAAATTAGATGAAGGAACTCATCCTTCTTGGCATATTTGAATTCCCGAGGGAAGTACCGCTCAAATTATGTAATCCTGAAACCTTCCTAGTCCAAGAATGAGAAATATGGTAAGTATGCTCTGACACCACTTGTAAGAGTGGAAGGATCTAATACCACTTATGAATGCGAAAATAAACGTGCACAACAAGGATGGTTATAATCAATAAATTTCATTTTTTATTTTAACCCATTTTATATTTTTATCCTAAATATACATCTATGTGATAAAACAGATAAATCAAACCAAGCATTCAACAGAGGCAAAATTTTAAGAAAAGTCCCATTTCGGGTAAAACCTTTTATCGTCACTTTTAGAAATATTACAATACAGTCGACTTAGATACTACTTGATAATCTCCACAAGTATAATGTGCTAATCTTCGTAAATCTCTAAAGAACAACCATGATCCTCTTAAGAACCACTAAATCGTAGCTTTCCTTCAGCAGTGATCCTCGTAAGAATCATAAGACTGTAGTCCTCCCTCTTCAGCCTCAGCCTTTGTCTTCAGCATTGAATTCCCTCAGGTATCATAAGTCACCCATAGAGATTCCTTCTCCATAAGGGTGTATATAAGGATAATAAAGCTTTGTAAGGGTTAAACGAATTCACAAGAATGATTTTCAGGATGTACGTTGTGAATCAAAAGTGTTTTAGAACACTAAATAAAGAAGAACTTTTGCAAAAATATGTGAAAAAAGGGATCTGGAAAATGTCTTAGACAATTTGTACACAAAATAGGTATTTATAGGGTGTTAATAAATTTTGAGGCACCGAACTCCTTTAAATGAAATTCAAGTCTCGTTCGAACAAAAAAGGCACGTCATTCGAGCGAAATAAAATCTCGTTTAAATGACACACAAATATCTTTTGAACTAGCTTCAAACGACCTTCTGATGAGCCAAAACAGTTTGCCCTCGATCGATGATCTTTAGATAAAATCTTCGAACAAACCTTCTAATGAAAACCAATCTCATTTGAACGAGATTTACATCTCGTTTGAATGAGGTTTTAAAACAAAATATTTTTTCTTCTAAGAATAAAACGCCCTGTTCATTTTTGATAAAAATAAACACCCCAGAAATAAATTCTGTGAATTAATTTAAACTTTAAAGTGATCTATACATTTATGCGATGACGAGAAGTCTTCAAACTTAAAGATGCTTTAGTTCGATTCATCTTAACAGTTCGTCATGATTTGTGACGGGATACTCTAAACAAGCCTAAGCTATAAAAATGCCTATACTATGAACAATATTAGAAAAAAAATTCTTTTAAAGACCTCTATCACGCTGACTGATTATGTGCTCCACCAGTGCTGAGCTTACTCGATGAGCTGAAAGGTCGCTATGTTGACTTTGTGCTCTGCTAGCACATTAAGAATGTCCATAACCCCGATAACCTTATATATCCATTCCTCTGCAGCCTCTGGGACAACTGCACCGTTAAGGGTTAGTGGGTTCAGCCTCCTGAACTCCTTCAAGATAAACGGTGAAGTGGTGCTTTCTACCGTCCCACTGCGATTGGCTCTCTGCTACTGAGAGAGGGAGTCGACAAGATGATGCATGACCCATTCCATGCCTCTGAGTTTGCTATTCCCAGATCCACTAGCACCACTACGACGTGTAGTCATTTACACAAGAGAGAAGAGTTCAATACAACAATGGTAATGAAAACGAAAGAGAAAACTATAACAGAACGCATATGGAAACGTACAATGAAAGAATAAAAAACTCGATCACACATAGAAATGTAACAACCCAGATTTTTAAATGAGGATTTTTAAATAAAAATTAGAATATTCGAGAAAAATAATTTTTTGAATTTTATAAATTTCATTGGTTAAATATGTTGGTTATGATTTTAGAAGAATAGAACTTCAAGCAGAATTGAAATCAAATTTAAAAACAAATTTTTAATCGAATTTTTAATATTTTGCCTTATGGCATTTTTAGGGGAAACTGCCAGATTTATGGCATGATCGATCGATCGACCATTTTCATCGATCGATTGATGGTCCTAGAATCTGTGCGCAATAGTACGTCATTTTGACGAAATAAAGAAATTTAATTATATTTTTAACCCCCAAACTTTACTATATAAAGGGAGCTCGGGATTTCATTTCTAACACACACCTCTTACAAACCCTTAGCAGCCAACAACCCTTTTCCTCTTCATCTTGCACCTCCAAAACCCAAACCTCCATTAAAACAGATTTTCAAGCTTGTTTTCGGGGGTCAAAACAGAATTATTTCAAGATGGTTCAAGAGAGTTTTCGATCAATTTTTCGAGGAGAACCTGAATCTCTCATCAATTTCAACATAAAAAACCAGGCATGTTTATCCTATTATTTTATGTGTCTTGATTATAGCCTCCATTAAAACTAATGTGTTCTAAAACAAATTAAGAACATAATATATTGAAGAAATTAATTATGGGGCCGTTTTGTGAAAATAATTAAAAATACCAAATAATTATAATTTTGTTGATATTTGGATTGTATTTACTTAGTTGGTGATATTGTGGGCATATAAATGTAGAGGAGCCCTTAGTAATTTAATTCGGATGTTTATGTAAAAATTCCTAAAATAATTAAATTACTTGTGCTAGAAAATAAATAGCTATTATGGAACTAGCGATTAATAATGATTCGAAAAAGTCATAACAATCATGTGCGCTTGATTTCCCCCATATTTAGATTAAAATTATTTATTGGGAATTTATTATTGTTGAGAATATTATCATATATTGTAAATTGTGTCACTTATGAAATATTATAATATTGAATATTTCGAGAACGTTGGTATTTTAGATAATCGGTTTTCACCACTTGTTATAGTACACTTGTTAAGTATGGGACTAATAAGTGGGCCTTAGTTGTGATTTATGCTAATTAGGTATGGGACTAATTAAAATAAATCTATGCGGGTTATATAAATTGGGGTGTTACAGATGGTATCAGAGCATGGTCTTAGGTCTCGTAGGTTATGAGTCCGTTTAGCTTTCGCGTTACCGATCATCGATTCCCTTTGTGGATTCGTACCTCTTAAAGTAGTGGTCTTAGCATACATGTTAGAGAAGTGTGGAAATAAGAATGTCGATGAAAAGGATGCATTGGCATTTCGATAACTTGGAGTTTTGTGGTGATTGTGGTAATTGATGTTAGAATTTATAATCTCTATGCGAATATCTTTAGAGGTGAATTGGAAGATGAGAGTTATTTTGGGTATTGTTAAAGTAAATTGTTGGTTATTTTAAGTATCGATTTTTGTGATATGAAAAAATTTGAGGACCTTGAGGTTTGAATGAATTTTGGAGATTTAATCGGGAGATGATTCGCAAGAGCACGTGGTACGCCGTTATTTTCATAGTTATGTATATATAAAGGTGATATGCACTATTTTTTTTACCGTGGGATTTTGTGTGACTAGGATTGGGCGTATGGGATTCCAATTATGGAACTTTACAGGTAGGCATATGTGAGCGTTATTTTTTTTAAGCATTTCGGATTTTCGTTAAATTTCGAAGTCGAAATTTCTTGTTAGTGGGGAAGTTTGTAATAACCCGGATTTTTAAATGAGTATTTTTAAATAAAAATTAGAATATTCGAGAAAAATAAATTTTTGAATTTTATAAATTTTATTGGTTAAATATGTTGGTTATGATTTTAGAAGAATAAAGGTTATGATTTTAGAAGAATAGAACTTCAAGTGGAATTAAAACCGGATTTAAAATGAATTTTAATATTTTGCCTGATGGCATTTTTAGGGGAAACTGCCAGATTTCTGGCATGATCGATCGATCGACCATTTTCATCGATCGATCGATGGTCCCAGAATCTGCGTCATTTTGAAGAAATAAAGAAATTTAATTATATTTTTAACCCCCAAACTTTACTATATAAAGGGAGCTCGGGATTTCATTTCTAACACACACCTCTTACAAAACCCTTAGCAGCCACAACCCCTTTCCTCTTCATCTTCCACCTTCAAATCCCAAACCTCCATTAAAACAGATTTTCAAGCTTATTTTTGGGGGTCAAAACAGAATTATTTCAAGATGGTTCAAGAGAGTTTTTCGATCAATTTTTCGAGGAGAACCCGAATCTCTCATAAATTTCAACATAAAAAATCAAGCATGTTTATCCTATTCTTTTCCTTTAGTGTTATGTGTCTTGATTATAGCCTCCATTAAAACTAATGTGTTCTAAAATAATATAGAACATAGAATATTGAAGAAATTAATTATGGGACTGTTTTGTGAAAATAATTAAAAATACCAAATAATTATAATTTTGTTGATATTTGGATTGTATTTACTTAGTTGGTGATATTGTGGGCATATAAATGTAGAGGAGCCCTTAGTAAATTAATTTGGATGTTTATGTAAAAATTTCTAAAATAATTAAATTACTTGTGCTGGAAAATAAATAGCTATTATGGAACTTGTGAATAATAATGATTCGAAAAAGTAATAATAATCACGGGTGCTTGATTTCCCCCATATTTAGATTAAAAATTATTTATTGGGAATTTAGTATCGTTGAGAATATTATCATATATTGTAAATTGTGTCACTTATGAAATATTATAATATTGAATATTTCGAGAACATTGGTATTTTAGATAATTTGTTTTCACCCCTTGTTATAGTACACTTGTTAGGTATGGGACTAATAAGTGGGCCTTAGTTGCGATTTATGCTAATTAGGTATGGGACTAATTAAAATAAATCTATTGGGGTTATATAAATTGGGGTGTTACAGATGGTATCAGAGCATGGTCTTCGGTCTCGTAGGTTATGAGTCCGTTTAGCTTTCGCGTTACCGATCTTTGATTCCCTTTGTTGATTCGTACCTCTTAAACTAGTGGTCTTACATACATGTTAGCGAAGTGTGGAAATATGAATGTCGATGAGAAGGATGCGTTGGCATTTCGATAACCTGGAGTTTTGTGGTGATTTGGGGTAATTGATGTTAGAATTTATAATCTCTATGCGAATATCTTTAGAGGTGAATTGGAAGATGAGAGTTATTTTGGGTATTGTTAAAGTAAATTGTTGGTTATTGTAAGTATCGATTTTTGTGATATGAAAAAATTTGAGGACCTTGAGGTTTAAATGAATTTTGGAGATTTAATAGGATGATGATTCACGAGAGCACGTGGTACGCCGGTATTTTCATAGTTATGTATATATATAGGTGATATGCATTATATTTTCGACCGTGGTATTTTGTGTGATTAAGATTGGATGTATAGGCTTCCAATTGTGGCACTTTACAGATAGGCATATGCGAGCCTTATTTTTTTTATGCATTTGGGTTTTTTGTCAAATTTCGAGGACGAAATTTCTTGTTAGTGTGGAAGTTTGTGACAACCCGGATTTTTAAATGAGTATTTTTAAATAAAAATTAGAATATTAGAGAAAAATAAATTTTTGAATTTTATAAATTTTATTGATTAAATATGTTGTTTATGATTTTAGAAGAATCGAACTTCAAGTGGAATTAAAATCGAATTTAAAACGAATTTTTAATCGAATTTTTAATATTTTGCCTTATGGCATTTTTAGGGGAAACTGCCAGATTTCTGGCATGATCGATCGATTGACCATTTTTATCGATCGATTTATGGTTCGAGAATCTGTAAAGTGCGTCATTTTGACGAAATAAAGAAATTTAATTATATTTTTAACCCCCAAATTTTACTATATAAAGGGAGCTTAGAATTCTATTTTTAACACACACCTCTTACAAACCATTAGCAACCAACAACCCCTTTCCTCTTCATCTTTCACCTCCAAAACCCAAACCTCCATTAAAACAAATTTTAAAGCTTATTTTTGATGGTCAAAACAGAATTATTTCAAGATGGTTCAAGAGAGTTTTTCGATCAATTTTTCGAGGAGAACCCGAATCTTTCATCAATTTCAACATAAAAACTCAGGCATGTTTTTCCTATTATTTTCCTTTAGTGTTAAGTGTCTTGATTATAGCCTCCATTAAAACTAATGTGTTCTAAAATAAATTAAGAACATAGTATATTGAAGAAATTAATTATGGGGCTGTTTTGTGAAAATAATTAAAAATACCAAATAATTATAATTTTGTTGATATTTGGATTGTATTTACTTAGTTGGTGATATTGTGGGCATATAAATATAGAGGAGCCCTTATTAATTTAATTTGGATGTTTATGTAAAATTCCTAAAATAATTAAATTACTTGTGCTAGAAAATAAATAGCTATTATTGAACGTGCGATTAATAATGATTCGAAAAAGTCATAATAATCATGTGTGCTTGATTTCCCCCATATTTAGATTAAAAATTATTTATTGGGAATTTATTATTGTAGAGAATATTATCATATATTGTAAATTGTGTCACTTATAAAATATTATAATATTGAATATTTCGGGAACGTTGGTATTTTGGATAATTGGTTTTCACCCCTTGTTATAGTACACTTGTTAGGTATGGGACTAATAAGTGGGCCTTAGTTGCGATTTATGCTAATTAGGTATGAGACTAATTAAAATAAATCTATGTGGGTTATATAAATTAGGGTGTTACAAATGGTATCAGAGCATGGTCTTAGGTCTCGTAGGTTATGAGTCCCTTTAGCTTTCGTGTTACCGATCTTTAATTCCCTTTGTTAATTCGTATCTCTTAAAATAGTGGTCTTAGTATACATGTTAGCGAAGTGTGGAAATAGGAATGTCGATGAGAAGGATGCGTTAGAATTTCAATAATTTGGAGTTTTGTGGTGATTGATGTTAGAATTTATAATCTCCATGTGAATATCTTTAGAGGTGAATTGGAAGATGAGAGTTATTTTGTGTATTGTTAAAGTAAATTGTTGGTTATTGGAAGTAACTATTTTTGTGATATGAAGAAATTTGAGGACCTTGAGGTTTAAATGAATTTTGGAGATTTAATCGGGTGATGATTCGTGAGAGCACGTGGTACGCCATTATTTTCATAGTTATGTATATATATAGGTGGTATGCACTATATTTTCAACCATGGGATTTTGTGTGACTAGGATTGGGCGTATGGGCTTCCAATTGTGGCACTTTACAGGTGGGCATATGTGAGCTTATTTTTTTTTGCATTTGGGGTTTTCGTCAAATTTCGAGGACGAAATTTCTAGTTAGTGGGAAAGTTTGTAACAACCCGGATTTTTAAATAAAAATTAAAATAATTGAGAAAAATAAAATTTTGAATTTTATAAATTTTATTGGTTAAATATGTTGGTTATGATTTTAGAAGAATAGAACTTCAAGTGGAATTAAAATCGGATTTAAAACGTATTTTTAATCGAATTTTTAATATTTTGCCTTATGGAATTTTTAGGGGAAACTGCCAGATTTCTGGCATGATCGATCGATCGACTATTTTCATCGATCGATCGATGGCCCCAGAATCTGTTCGTCATTTTGACGAAATAAAGAAATTTAATTATATTTTTAACCCCCAAACTTTACTATATAAAGGGAGCTTGGAATTCTATTTCTAACACACACCTCTTAGAAACCCTTAGCAACCAACAACCCCTTTCCTCTTCATCTTCCCCCTCCAAAACCCAAACCTCCATTAAAACAGATTTCAAGCTTATTTTTGGGGGTCAAAACAGAATTATTTCAAGATGGTTCAAGAGAATTTTTCGATCAATTTTTCGAGGAGAACCCGAATCTCTCATCAATTTCAACATAAAAAATCAGGCACGTTTATCCTATTCTTTTCCTTTAGTGTTATGTGTCTTGATTATAGCCTCCATTAAAACTAATGTGTTCTAAAATAAATTAAGAACATAGTATATTGAAGAAATTAATTATGGGGATATTTTGTGAAAGTAATTTAAAATACCAAATAATTATAATTTTGTTGATATTTGGATTGTATTTACTTAGTTGGTGATATTGTGGGCATATAAATGTAGAGGATCCCTTAGTAATTTAATTCGGATGTTTATGTAAAAATTCCTAAAATAATTAAATTACTTGTGCTAGAAAATAAATAGCTATTATGGAACTTGTGATTAATAATGATTCGGAAAAGTAATAATAATCACGTGTGCTTGATTTTTACCATATTTAGATTAAAAATTATTTATTGGGAATTTAGTATTGTTTAGAATATTATCATATATTTTAAATCGTGTCACTTATGAAATATTATAATATTGAATATTTCAGGAACGTTGGTATTTTAGATAATCGGTTTTCACCACTTGTTATAGTACACTTGTTAGGTATGGGCCTTAGTTGTGATTTATGCTAATTAGGTATAGGACTAATTAAAATAAATCTATGCGGGTTATATAAATTGGGATGTTACAGATGGTATCAGAGCATGGTCTTAGGTCTCGTAGGTTATGAGTCCGTTGAGCTTTCACGTTATCGATCTTTGATTCCCTTTGTGGATTCGTACCTCTTAAAGTAGTGGTCTTAGCATACAAGTTAGAGAAGTGTGGAAATAGGAATGTCGATGAGAAGGATGCATTGGCATTTCGATAACTTGGAGTTTTGTGGTTATTGTGGTAATTGATGTTAGAATTTATAATCTCTATGCGAATATCTTTAGTGGTGAATTGGAAGATGAGAGTTATTTTGGGTATTGTTAAAGTAAATTGTTGGTTATTGTAAGTATCGATTTTTGTGATATGAAGAAATTTGAGGACCTTGAGGTTTAAATGAGTTTTGGAGATTTAATCGGGTGATGATTCGTGAGAGCACGTGGTACGCCGTTATTTTCATAGTTATGTATATATAAAGGTGATATGCACTTTATTTTTTACCGTGGGATTTTGTGTGACTAGGATTGGGCGTATGGGATTACAATTATGGCACTTTACAGGTAGGCATATGTGAGCGTTATTTTTTTTATGCATTTGGGGTTTTCGTCAAATTTCGAGGACGAAATTTCTTTTTAGTGGGAAAGTTTGTAACAACCCGGATTTTTAAATGAGTATTTTTAAATAAAAATTAGAATATTAGAGAAAAATAATTTTTTGAATTTTATAAATTTTATTGGTTAAATATGTTGGTTATGATTTTAGAAGAATAGAACTTCAAGTGGAATTAAAATCAGATTTCAAATAAATTTTTAAACGAATTTTTAATATTTTGCCTTATGGCTTTTTTAGGGGAAACTACCAGATTTCTGGCATGATCGATCGATCGACCATTTTCATCGATCGATCGATGGTCCCCGAATCTGCGTCATTTTGACGAAATAAAGAAATTTAATTATATTTTTAACCCCCAAACTTTACTATATAAAGGGAGCTAAGAATTTCATTTCTAACACACACCTCTTACAAAACCCTTAGCAGCCACAACCCCTTTCCTTTTCATCTTCCACCTCCAAAACCCAAACCTCCATTAAAATAGATTTTCAAGCTTATTTTTGGGGGTCAAAACAAAATTATTTGAAGATTGTTCAACAGAGTTTTTCGATCAATTTTTCGAATAGAACTCGAATCTTTCATCAATTTCAACATAAAAAATCAGGCATGTTTATCCTATTCTTTTCCTTTAGTGTTATGTGTCTTGATTATAGCCTCCATTAAAACTAATGTGTTCTAAAATAAATTAAGAACATAGTATATTGAAGAAATTAATTATGGGACTGTTTTGTGAAAATAATTAAAAATACCAAATAATTTTAATTTTGTTGATATTTGGATTGTATTTACATAGTTGGTGATATTGTGGGCATATAAATGTAGAGGAGCCCTTAGTAAATTAATTTGGATGTTTATGTAAAAATTTCTAAAATAATTAAATTACTTGTGCTAGAAAATAAATAGCTATTATGGAACTTGCGATTAATAATGATTCGGAAAAGTAATAATAATCACTGGTGCTTGATTTCCCCCATATTTAGATTAAAAATTATTTATTGGGAATTTAGTATTGTTGAGAATATTATCATATATTGTAAATTATGTCACTTATGAAATATTATAATATTGAACATTTCGGGAACGTTGGTATTTTAGATAATTGGTTTTCACCACTTTTTATAGTACACTTGTTAGGTATGGGACTAATAAGTGGGCCTTAGTTTCGATTTATGCTAATTAGGTATGGGACTAATTAAAATAAATCTATTGGGGTTATATAAATTGGGGTGTTACAGATGGTATCAGAGCATGGTCTTAGGTCTCGTAGGTTATGAGTTCATTTAGCTTTCGCGTTACAAATCTTTGATTCCCTTTGTTTATTCGTACCTCTTAAACTAGTGGTCTTACATACATGTTAGCGAAGTGTGGAAATAGGAATGTCGATGAGAGATGCGTTGGCATTTCGATAACTTGGAGTTTTGTGGCGATCGTGGTAATTGATGTTAGAATTTATAATATCTATGCGAATATCTTTAGAGGTGAATTGGAAGATGAGAGTTATTTTGGGTATTGTTAAAGTAAATTGTTGGTTATTGTAAGTATCGATTTTTGTGATATGAGGAAATTTGAGGACCTCGAGGTTTAAATGAATTTTGGAGATTTAATCGGATGATGATTCATGAGAGCACGTTGTACGCCGGTATTTTCATAGTTATGTATATATATAGGTGATATGCATTATATTTTTGACCGTGGGATTTTGTGTGATTAGGATTGGATGTATGGGCTTCCAATTGTGTCACTTTACAGATAGGCATGTGCAAGCCTTATTTTTTTTTATGCATTTGGGTTTTTTGTCAAATTTGGAGGATGAAATTTCTTGTTAGTGTGGAAGTTTGTGACAACCCGGATTTTTAAATTAGTATTTTTAAATAAAACTTAGAATATTCGAGAAAAATAAATTTTTGAATTTTATAAATTTTATTGATTAAATATGTTGGTTATGATTTTAGAAGAATCGAACTTCAAGTGGAATTAAAATCGGATTTAAAACGAATTTTTAATCGAATTTTTAATATTTTTCCTTATGGCATTTTTAGGGGAATCTGCCAGATTTCTGGCATGATCGATTGATGGTTCCAGAATTTATAAAGTGCGTCATTTTGACAAAATAAAGAAATTTAATTATATTTTTAACCCCCAAATTTTACTATATAAAGGGAGCTTAGAATTTCATTTCTAACACACACCTCTTACAAACCCTTAGCAGCCAACAACCCCTTTCCTCTTCATCTTTCACCTCCAAAACCCAAACTTCCATTAAAACAAATTTTCAAGCTTATTTTTTAGGGTCAAAACAGAATTGTTTCAAGATAGTTCAAGAGAGTTTTTCGATCAATTTTTCGAGGAGAACCCGAATCTCTCATCAATTTCAACACAAAAAATCAGGTATGTTTATCCTATTATTTTCCTTTTGAGTTATGTGTCTTGATTATAGCCTCCATTAAAACTAATGCGTTCTAAAATAAATTACGAACATAGTATATTGAAGAAATAAATTATGGGGCTGTTTTGTGAAAATAATTAAAAATACCAAATAATTATAATTTTGTTGATATTTGGATTGTATTTACTTAGTTGGTGATATTGTGGGCATATAAATGTAGAGGAGCCCTTATTAATTTAATTTGGATGTTTATGTAAAAATTCCTAAAATAATTAAATTACTTGTGCTAGAAAATAAATAGCTATTATGGAACTTGCGATTAATAATGATTCGAAAAAGTCATAATAATCATGTGTGCTTGATTTCCCCATATTTAGATAAAAAATTATTTATTGGGAATTTAGTATTGTTGAGAATATTATCATACATTGTAAATTGTGTCACTTACGAAATATTATAATATTGAATATTTCGAGAATGTTGGTATTTTGGATAATTGGTTTTCACCCCTTGTTATAGTACACTTGTTAGGTATGGGACTAATAAGTGGGCCTTAGTTGCGATTTATGCTAATTATGTATGGGACTAATTAAAATAAATCTATGCGGGTTATATAAATTAGGGTGTTTCAAATGGTATCAGAGCATGGTCTTAGGTCTCGTAGGTTATGAGTCCCTTTAGCTTTCGCGTTACCGATCTTTGATTCCCTTTGTTGATTCGTACCTCTTAAAATAGTGATCTTAGCATACATGTTAGCGAAGTGTGGAAATAGGAATGTCGATGAGAAGGATGCATTAGCATTTCGATCTTGGAGTTTTGTGGTGATTGATGTTAGAATTTATAATCTCTGTGTGAATATCTTTAGAGGTGAATTGGAAGATGAGAGTTATTTTGGGTATTGTTAAAGTAAATTGTTGGTTATTGGAAGTAACTATTTTTGTGATATGAAGAAATTTGAGGACCTTGAGGTTTAAATGAATTTTGTAGATTTAATCGGGTAATGATTCGTGAGAGCACGTGGTTCGTCGTTATTTTCATAGTTATGTATATATATATAGGTGATATGCACTATATTTTCGACCGTGGGATTTTGTGTGACTAGGATTAGGCGTATGGGCTTCTAATTATGGTACTTTACATGTAGGCATATGTGAGCGTTATTTTTTTTTTTGCATTTGGGGTTTTCGTCAAATTTCGAGGACGAAATTTCGTGTTAGTGGGAAAGTTTGTAACAGCTCGAATTTTTAAATGAGTATTTTTAAATAAAAATTAGAATATTTGAGAAAAATAAAATTTTGAATTTTATATATTTTATTGGTTAAATATGTTGGTTATGATTTTAGAAGAATAGAACTTCAAGTGGAATTAAAATCGGATTTAAAACGAATTTTTAATCGAATTTTTAATATTTTACCTTATGGCATTTTTAGGGGAAACTGCCAGATTTCTGGCATGATCGATCGATCGACCATTTTCATCGATCGATCGATGGTCCTAGAATCTGTTCGTCATTTTGACGAAATAAAGAAATTTAATTATATTTTTAACCCCCAAACTTTACTATATAAAGGGAGCTCGGGATTTCATTTCTAACACACACCTCTTACAAACCCTTAGCAGTCAACAACCCCTTTCCTCTTCATCTTCCCCCTCCAAAACCCAAACCTTCATTAAAAGAGATTTTCAAGATTATTTTTGGGGGTCAAAACAGAATTATTTCAAGATGGTTCAAGAGAGTTTTTCGATCAATTTTTCGCGGAGAACCCGAATCTCTCATCAATTTCAACATAAAAAATCTGGCATGTTTATCCTATTCTTTTCCTTTAGTGTTATGTGTCTTGATTATAGGCTCCATTAAAACTAATGTGTTATAAAATAAACTAAGAACATAGTATATTGAAGAAATTAATTATGGGGCTGTTTTGTGAAAATAATTAAAAATACCAAATAATTATAATTTTGTTGATATTTGGATTGTATTTACTTAGTTGGTGATATTGTGGGCATATAAATGTAGAGGAGCCCTTATTAATTTAATTTGGATGTTTATGTAAAATTCCTAAAATAATTAAATTACTTGTGCTACAAAATAAATAGCTATTATTGAACTTGCGATTAATAATGATTCGAAAAAGTCATAATAATCATGTGTGCTTGATTTCCCCCATATTTAGGTTAAAAATTATTAATTGGGAATTTAGTATTGTTGAGAATATTATCATAGATTGTAAATTGTGTCACTTATGAAATATTATAATATTGAATATTTCAGGAACGTTGGTATGTTAGATAATTGGTCTTCACCCCTTGTTATTGTTCACTTGTTAGGTATGGGACTAATAAGTGGGCCTTAGTTGCGATTTATGCTAATTAGGTATTAGACTAATTAAAATAAATCTATGCAGGTTATATAAATTGGGGTGGGGGCAAATTCTCTATTTTTACCGTTGATGTGATACCCTAGAATTGATATCTAGTTGAAGTAAAATTGTTATAATCATCATTTATTTTTGATGGGATGAAACTGTGTTTTGGGAACTTTTGATTGGGACTAAGGAATATTTTGAGGATTTTCACCTCGCTTTTAAGGGTGGGAAAAATTTATGTGAATAATTAGTATGAGAAATTTTTGGGAAATTAATACCGAATGAATAAAACTGGTATTAAAATTGATGGCGACATAATGTGTCTAGGGTCGACAGTTTAACCGGGTCAGAGGACGTTTTTGTTGTTTCGTGTGTGAAACCTTGTCATATCGCGAGGATCGCAGGATAAAAACGGATCAGACGGTGGACTTGACAAGTGGAAGTGTTTTTGGTGTAAATCACCCATGACGGGAGGACCGTCAAATTTTGGTGGAGAAAATCACCCATGGCGGGGGGACTGCTATTATAATGTATTTTGGTTTAAAATCACCCACGGCGGGAGGACCGCCATACCTAATAATAAAGTGAGAACAAAACATCCTGGTTAATTCAAACACATTAACATCGTGGGACTTGGGGTAATTTAAAGTAATATTGGTGTGGCACATTTAAACCTTATGGGTACTTAGAAATTAATTGTTAAGGATTATAGACTTTCTTTTATTTAAAATATTCTATTGTTATGGTCGATATGTATAGCACTATTGTCTGGGTTCAAGGACCTTAATTGAAAGGAGTAGCCGATATTCATGCTCAGGGCCTTGGCTCTGACACATGCGTTGACTAATATTTTCAGGAATTAAATTGGAGTAGCTGCATTGAAATTATTGGAGATCCTTCGGATGTGAAGCTGGAGCTATATTATTATTTTAGTAATTTATTTCTTCTCCTATTCAGTCGTATTTATTGTGAGACTATATTTGAGTTTTTATTGGGTCTTTCGGTTCTAAAGTTGTCTTAAGATTTCAGTTAGGTTTGAGTTATTGTAATAATTAAGATATTCGGAGATTGCATGTGACGGACTTTATATCACGCTTTGGTGATAAATCAGTTGGTTGTCCTTAATATTTGGGATTGATTTAAAATATTTATCTTGTGGATTAAAATTTATGTGTCTCACATCTGTCACATGCTAAGGATGATATTTAATTTATTAACGCTCAGCTTAATTTTGGTGGCGGCCGACGCTAGAATTTAACGGGGTGTTACAGAGGATCCTTGTGCTCTAATACTATTTGTAACGCCAGCGTTCATTTTGGATACCCTTGGGTCAACCCGCACCCGAGTCAAGGTGGAAGGGGGGAGGGGGGAAGTCCAATTTTATCATTTAGGAAAAACCTTTAATTTGCACTATTTATATGGAATTGAAGGTAATTAATGGGTTTTAATTTAAGAAAAAGGTTGTCACTTAAGTAATTTAATTAATTAGCAAGATTTATGTAAGAAAATTCCATTAAATCCAACAATGCTAATAATAAGGAATTAAATTATACAACTCATGTATTATTACAATAAATGGCCCAAGGCCCGAATAAAAAGTTGCTCAAAGTGCCATATATTTAAATGTCCTCAAAAATGATTTTTAAAATTTCATGGTAGAGCTCCAACGATGATTCGTACCCTCTGGGCCTTACCGATGTCCTTGCCAATGTCATTACTGGAGGTACCTGGGGGTGGGGTTTTTTAACATAAAAAGTTAGGGTGAGCAAAGCATTCTTTAGTGGGAAATACTAAGCAATATATTTTTATATGAAAATACTATACATATAATGTTTATTTTATCAATTTCAAAAGTTTTATCATTTTATGGGAATAAATGCAACTACCATGCAATGTAACCCGAGCTATGTGCTCATATCCACACTTAAAGACAATTTAATCATCTTTATCCCCTTGTATCCATTTTTACTAATTCCATTAGGTTGTCATTTTCATAGTTTCTAAGCACAACCTTATTCATTTATATTGCTATTATTTCATTATTAACATTATCTTTTTCTCGGATCTTACAAAATAATCGCATACTTTAACGAGCTCCACACCGTTGGCGACGCCATCATATGCTCTGGCCAGTGCTTTTAGGCCTTTCACCCTAGCGCTCCAAGATCTTTTTAATTCTTTCTTGGTTGCATCTGAGTCCATGTTAATGTGTTTTAACATTTTATCAAATGTCCATATTATTTCACCATTCTTGTCATTCTTACGGTTCACATTTACGTTTCACACCGTTTTTGTGCCACTTTATTTATTTCATTCGTTTTTCACAAAAATGATCGATAAGGCCAAATGAGAAAGTCCAACCGCTAGGATGCTCTATTTTATTAAAATTACCATTTTGTCACTCATTTTGCCAATACTTTCTGAAAAACATATTTATATCATGATAGCATCGTAAATTATCATTTTATGTTAAAAACAACATGCTTCATCATTTTATTTCAAGAAACTCCCCTTTTCTTTATATTTCTTAACAAGAAATACATTTAATATTTTGAATGCCACTTTTACCAAAATGTCCATTTTAGCCTTATAATCACAAGTTGTCTTCAACATAATTTTTTTCTCGTTTTATTAACCCTTTACAACATATTTAGGGGCTGAATTATCAACTTTCTTATATAATTTTGAAACTCATTTTAATCTTTATTTATCATGTTCAAATATTCTCTACTAACATACTACATGGTTCTATACATCTGAGGATGGTTTTCAACCTAGAAATCCCATAAAAATTAGTCTAACCATAGTATTAAAGTGATGCTCATTCTTCAAATCATTTCAAGTTTATTTTTGTTTGAATCTTGCATTTTTCATAAACATACTAGAAAATAATTTTTGCAAGACCATCTGCATTCTAGCATGCACCCTAACATATAAACTATGTTTAAACTCGAAAAACATAGTGAGGAAAACCCTATCTTTGATTTGAAGAGGAGAAACTAAGAAGGATGGCTTTAAAGCTTCTATTATTCCAATAAATACACCAAGAAGATCGTAGTAACTTCAAATCTCCAAGAAAGCTCCAAGAATGCTCTAACTCCCTTTGAAAGCTCCAACAACAATTCTCTGAGTCCACTTCTTACTTGGAAAGGCTTAAAATAGGTATTACTAGCTTGGAAATGGGTTAATTATTGCTAAGAATGGGGGATAAAGCTTGGGGATGGTGGAAGATGGATGGAAATATAGGAACAAGGCTTGTAAATTTATAAAGAGAGTGTACAAATCTGATCAAAATGGAGAGAAATGAGTTATATCCACCCTCTCACCTCTAATTATACACAAGATCCCTTAACCCTTTACCCTTTGGTCAACCAAAACATCGACCCACATTTGATCTGCTCCATGTGGATCTTGATAGCTCAACTCATCCAAGGGTCTACAGGTGACACAAAAAACTTCTACAGATTTTGTGAATTTTTGCAGTCTCTTTTAGATGAGACTAGACCTTATTCGAACGACATCAAATCTCGTTCAAACTGGGGTTTTAACGAGTATCCAACAAGTCTTGAAATGCAAACAAGTATTTCTCGTTCCATGGTCATTTGAAGATTCATTAGAACGATAGTCCTTTCTCGTTCGAACGACCTAGCTTTTTTGTTCGAATGACCCCAAACTTTTTCTTATATTGATTTCAGGCCTTTAAATTCCAATTTAATTGCACAAATTCCATAAGAATAATTCAAAAGAGACAGCCATCAATTATACTAAATCCGTTGCCAATGGGCATTCAAATTATAGGAAAAGGAAACATAATCTCGGGTACGAGCGTCACAATAATAATGCACATTGCACTTAAATAGGGTAATTTTGGACCCAATATTTCCTCATCATCTTCTTTAGGATGGTATAGATATTTAGTTGTATTTAAAGACCAGACAACACTTAGTGGATGTTCAGTGACTTTTTTTGTATCATTAGACTGATGGAAAAAAATTCCATTAGAATTTCTCTCGATCAACAGGTCGAAATAAAATTTTATTTTTTCGAGGTCTTTCATGTCAAATTCCTTCTTTAAATAGTTGGAATTTTTCCTGAGATGTTTTGGAGTCCCGATCAAATTAATATCATCCACATATACCGCTACTATCACAAATCCCTTTAGGGATTTCTTTATAAATACACATGGGAAAAATGGATTTTTTTCGTACCCTTCCTTAAACAAGTATTCACTAAGATGGTTGTAGCACATCCTTTCAGATTGCTTTAATCCATACAGCAATCATTTTAGTCGAACTGAGTACGTATTCCTTGGATTTTCTTCTGGGAAAGCAAATCCTTCAAGGATTTTCATTAAGAATTTTGTGTATAATTTCATGTACAAATAAATGATCATAACATCTATGAGTCTTATATCAAGATTTTTAAAGACCGCTAAACTAATTAGATATCTGAAAGTTATACCATTTATACTGGGGGAGTATGTTTCATCATAATCAATCCCGAGTTTCTGTAGGAAACCTTGTGCCATAAGTCGTGCCTTATATCATGTGATTTCATTTTTCTCGTTTCGCTTTCTTACAAACACCCATTTTTAACTTACTGGGTTATTATCTTTTTGGGTTCATATTATAGGTTCAAAAACACCACGTCTATTTAGAGATTCAAGCTCTGCCTTAATAGAAACTTCCTATTTTGGCCAATCTTCTCATTATCGATATTCATTTATAGTACGTGGTTCATTATCATTATCATTACCCTTTAAATTTTTTATAGCTACTGCATATGAAAATATATCATCGATGATTATTTTATTATGATCCCACATTTCCCTTGAATATGTATATAACATAGAGAGTTCATAATTATTCTTAGGTTCCTTTGCCTCTTCAAGGGATTTTATAATCACTTTTGGGACTTGTGTCTTTTCAAAGACACTAACCTCTTTATGGGTTTTAGAGAAAGTGGATCTTTTATTCATAACCTCTTCTTGAAAGTTAATAGCGCATGATTTTTCATTTGATCTCCGCTTTCGATGAGTGGAATCTTGGAACCTATAGGTTTGCCATGTTTTTGGCGTGTAACATATTCATTTTCCATTGAAATCAAAGTTTGTCCCACTCGAACATCAATTTTGGCTTGTGCATTTACCGTGGGTACATGATACTTAGTCACTTTTAAAGCGTTATTAAATGCATCGGGCAATTGATTTACAATTCCCTGAAGATGTATTTTCCATGACACTTGATGCTCACATTAAGTAGTGCAGGGGTCTAGATGAGACAATGTGGAAGTATTCCAAGTTAATTTTCATCATTCTTCTGGAACATAATATAATTTATATACGTTATTATCTCCCCTAACGGTGGGAAGATGGTCCCATCAAAGTGGCAATTTGCAAATCTAATAGTAAACACATCACTTGCCAATGGTTCAAAATAACAAATGATTGATGACAATCATGACCAACATATATACGCAAATGACATTGGGGCCCCATTTTGGTACTTTGTGGCAGTGAGATAGGCACATATATGGCACAACCATATTTATTCAGTTGTGAGATGTTTGGATGACATCCTATCATAAGTTTTAAAGGGGAAATATAATGGTAAGTAGTTGGTCGAAGTTAAATTAACTTGGCAGTGTGTAGGATGGCATGACCCCCCCCCCCCCTCCCAAGCTGAAACTGGGGGTTTTGATTGCATAAGAAAAAGTTGTGCTATCAGTTGCAAACGTTTAATTAATGACTCCGCGAAACCATTTTAGGCATGAATGTGGGGAATTGGGTGCTTAACATCAATTCCTTTGGATGAAAAATAATAATAAAAAACATGAGAAGTGAATTTACCTGAATTATCTAAGCGAATGGATTTGATGTATTGATCAGGAAATGTGCTCTGAGTTTAATGATATGAGCAAGTGGTTTTACAAAATCCAGATTGCTATTGGATAGTAAACAAATATGTACCATCTAGTGGAAGCATCAATTGAAACCATAAAATATTTAAAAGGTTCACTAAAAGGGTGAACATGGCCACAAATATCCCCTTGAATTTGTTGTAAAAAAGATGATGACTCAGAGGCTATATTGAAAAAAATATGGTTTAGTGATTAATTTTACTTGTGTACACGGGCTGCAAAAATGGCACTTGGTAGGGTGACCTATTAGTTTGCTAAAAAATGTCCATTTGAGTTATTGATAATCTTTTAAAACATTGGATTTAGGGTGACCCAACGCCATAATATCAATGCATTAGGATCATTTAGCTTATGACTCATGATAGAGTGGGTATCTACAACACTAAGTGTTATGTGGTATAACCCTATGGATAATGCAGGGAATTTTTTTTAGTGTGAGCTTCTGGATTCCAGCACTATTAATAAATGAAAAGGAACTCGTTGTTACTTTCATTACTTCTTTCTATATGATACCCATTTATTTTGATGTCTTTAAAACTCAAAAAATTTGTTCCATAATTACTTAAGTATATTGCATTTTGTATCAATAAGTGGGTACCATTATGTAGCATCATGTGGGCTCTTCCAGAGCCGTTAATAATTTTACAAGACCAGCTATTGTGGAAATATTTGCCGTATCATACACCAAGTCGTAGAAAAAGTTTTGATTTTTCAAAACAGTATGAGTTGTTCCACAGTCAACTAGATACCTGTCATCACTTGCTTTCATATTTGGATCCATACCTTTTATACGAGTAAAACAATTAAAGGTTACCAACCATAAAAAGCATTAAAAAGATAAATGTAAAACCATGCAGTTTATTATAATAAGTATTTAAAGAAAAAAGGCATAAGGATGTTTCAGGCATACTAAAAAATATTATTGTAACGATATTAAGAAAATATATATTATTCAGTTATTCGAGATCTTATGCGTGGGGTGACAATGATGGCATCAAATGTCTCATTATTAATGGGATTGCCATCTTCATCTTCAAAAAAGTAAAAAATATTGAGCTAGGCATTATTAATTTTTCAGTGGACTTCGGAACCTTACATTATCCAACGATCTTGCAGACATTCCTTAACATTTGTCGCCACTCCCTTTTTTGAAGTCTGATATCATTCCAAAAATTTCTTGGAACGAACGGCAATAACGTGTCCAATCACCACTTCCACCACATGTATAACAAGTGCAATTAGGTTTTGACGGGCTTGAATTTTGATTTCCTTTTTTTTTTGTCCATTCTAATTCTGGTGGTTCTTGAAAATTTTAATTTTTCTAGTCCCTTGATTATGGTAGCCACCTCTTCTGGGGTTGCAACGGCATCGCATCATATTTACTTGGCTTCTTTCAAAATTTCGAGTTGAGTTAGCATTCATTTCAGGGAGTGCTACAGATCCATTGGGTTTAGATGAATGATTCTTCATCAGTAAATTATTATTTTGTTCAACAACTAGGAGACATGAGATTAAATCCGAATATCTTTGAGAACCCCTCTCTTCATATTGCTGTTGCAGGAGCATATTCAAGGCTTGAAAAGTGGAGAAATTTTTCTCTAACCTATCTGCACCATCTATCCTTTCTCCACATAATTTTAGTTGCGAGGTGATTTTAAACATAGCAAAATTGTACTCTAACACTTTCTTGAAATCATGAAATCTCAAATTGAGCCATTGTGGCGTGCAAATGGAACTATGACTGATGTTTTATGGTCATATCTCTCCTTCATAGATTTCCATTTTTCTAATGGATCTTTTAAAGTCAGATATTCACTTATTAAATCATTGTGTATGTGATGCCTAAGAAATATAAGGGCTCTAGCCCTATTCTACCGGGGCATAATATTTTCACTATTAATAACATCACTAAGATTTCTAGCTTTAAGCTGAAATTCTGCATCTTAAGATCAATTGAGATAATTGTCCCCATTTATATCAAGTGATTCAAATTCAAGTTCAGAGATGTTCGATATTTTTTTTGGAACTGTTCATTTAAGCAGTAATTATTAGAAACATATAATGCATAATTTAAACAATGGATTTAGTGATTAAATTATACTTGAAACTTCAAGTTCTTAATATTTTACTTTGAGTATTTGATTTAATAATCAAAATTTTATTTATTTGTGTATTTGGGGTTCAACACATAAATTTTTTGGTCTTCGAGTTCAATTAATATTTTAAACTTTTAAAATCCACACCCCATTGTGTCAAAGCTTCGGGTTTGACCACAAACATATATTTGGAACTTTAGGTACAAATTACAAATCACTTGGGTACATTTAGTTTCCCTTATAAATGATCAAAACTTCAAGTTACGATTTGGGTTATTCATTTGGAACTTCAAGTCCAAATCAAAGAACAATTCTGAGCTTTAGGTCCGAAATTTAAAAGTAAATTAGGAACGTCGGGACCTAATTTTTAGTTAATTGTTGGAAACTTCTGGCCCCCAAAATTTAATGAATATAAATCGGGAACTTCATGCCCCAATAATCAAATAGTAGTTGTGTTAAATTTAAGGATAATTATGAATGAAAAGAAAAAAAAATAATTATATAACCAATTCATATTAAACTTAAAACATTAAATTCTAACTTTATAAAACTATCCATGCCTTTACCTTTTATGAAAATAATGACTATTTTATAAAACATATCTTATTATAAATAAAGAATAAACAATTCCGAGATACCAAAAACTATAAGTAATGGATTATGGATATTAAAATTAAGGCTAGATATATTGACCTCCCCCTTTTTTTTCAATGGCATAATTACATACATCCATTCTTTTATCTTCAAAATTATCAATACTTTCTCTCTTAATTTAAATATTACGCCCAATTTGTTATCCTAAAGAGGGTTACTAAAACGAAACAAGTGGAGAATCTAATTTACTTTATAAAACAAAATGAGATGTATATGTAATAGCCGAATAAGAGACAAAGTTAATGTAAGATATCTAATGTGAATCTAATGAAACGGATTATCAATAAATTAAGTATGTAAGACATGGTGAGGTATATGTGAATCTAATGAACTCAAATGAGTTAATGTAATGAACTCAAGTATGAATCTAATGAATCTAATGTTCATTGGGTACCTCACCATGTCATATAAATAATATGTATGTGTGTAATACCAACTCAAATGAGGATCACCCTATTTATATGTGTAATACCAACTCAAATGAGGTACCCAAATATTAATTAATCTATGTTCATTGGGTACCTCACCATGTCATATAACCCTATTTATACTTTGTCATATAATGAACTCAAGTATTTATATACTTGGGTTATTCATGGTGAGTTAATGTAAGACAAAGTATTTTATTTCTCAAGTATGTATGTGTGTAATACCAACTCAAATGAGGATCACCCTATTTATATGACATGGTGAGGTACCCAATGAACATAGAAGATGAGTGGACATCCACCCCAAAAGTCACATTATTTAACAAATAATAATAATAGTAATAATATTGCCTATATGCTGGAGTCATTTAATATTTGGCATGGTAGGTTAGGACAAGTTAAATATGGATCCATCCATAGATTAATTAAATTGGGCTTGGTTCCTAACTTTGAAATAGATGACACACATAAATGTGAAGTTTGTGTCGAATCTAAATTAAAAAAAAAAAATTTAACTCGGTTAAAAGAAACGTTGAACCTTTAAAACTAATTCATTTTGACATATGTGATTTAAAATATATTCAAAATAGAGGCGGTAAAAAACTATTTTATCACATTTACTTATGATTGCACTAGATATTTCTATGTGTACTTACTTCGTAGTAAATATGAAGCGCTTGAAATATTTACTCTTTTTAAAACTAAAGTTGAACATCACCTTAATAAGAAGATTAAAATGCTAAGAGTTGATAAGGGGAGGAGAATATTTAAAATATTTAGATGAATTTTGTGCACAAAAAGGTATTATACATCAAATGACAACACCATACACCTTTCAACTAAATGGAATTGCTAAAAGGAAATATAGAACGTTGAAAGACGTGGTTAATGCCATGCTTGTCAGCTTTGGGTTACCCTATTATTTATGGGGGGAGCTTTACATTCCTTAAATAATTTAAATTAGTGATCCAATTAGCATTGCCTACAAACCAATATTCTATTTTAACTCTCTCTTTAATGCAGACTAAGACTCGATTATAATGGTGGTGACAAAGTCTTGTTATGAAGCTTTTCGATCAACCAATAATGTAGAGAGTACAATAAAACATATAGAACATAATGTGCCTTTTTGGAATAGATGTAAGTTTGTTCAGAAAGACACAAAAAATAAATGGATACAACACTTTGAAATGAAGTGACACAAGCAATAAATAAGAGAAAATTCATGCGAACAACTGCCATGAAAGTGGAGATTAACTGTAAAGAAATTCTCCTAATGGGTGGGGTTAAAACTGTGTACTGGGTCGAAAATTAAGGCCGAAAAAAAATTAAATTAAACATGTCCTAAAAAGAAAGCCAAGTCCCACGGCCCGTGGATCTTAGACATAGGCACGGGCTGAATGGGCGAACGATGTGTGAATGTGAATCTCGGGCCAAAGCCAAAACCATGCATAATATATGTACTTTTCCCTTCAAAAAGGTTGGGATACCCCAAGGGAATCTATGCCTTATACCCAACTAATGAGTAGATATATTACTCACTTTTCTTTTATTCTCCATCTCTAGGACTTTCCCACTTTACACAACTAAACACTTGTTCACCCACTTCAAGTGAGCTACTTTGAGGCCAATTTATCATTCACTTCTTAATGGTTATGAACATGTGGTAATACCACATTAATATCCCCGCGGAGAGGAAGAAATTAGTATGTAGACCCGCACCAAAAGTTATGTGGTCCCACTTTTATTTAGGCCCAAAGTTAACCCATTTCAAGTAACAAAACCATTCATTTCCCCCCAAAGAACACACTCAGGCACCACAAACTAAATGTGTTTGTTGCATTAAATGTAAGAGCATATGTATAGTCATATTCCATAGTTTCATTTTGTTATAATTCCATTAACTAAAGGACACTTTGAGTTATAGTCCTTGAGGTCGCTCGACAAAGTTTCACGTCAATATGTATTCACCGAACTTCTTCATCTCAATGCCAGCGTATTTCATGATCATACATTGAGAACATCACTTTAGGATAAAGGTAAAGGTCTTATATGACTTATAACACCCATGGTTTAACATAACATAATTAGATTTTCTTTATTTGGAAAATTTATTAAACTCGTGTATGTACTTGAGGCTTTATTTTTTACATTATTCATATACACGTGTCATATACTTTCATATATAAACATACTTCAAAAATGATATATTGTGTATTTAGAAGACATGATTTTATGTTCAAAACTTATAAACAATTAATTTGGTTCGATGCAATAAAGTAAAACTTCCTTGATCATGAACTGTGAGCCAAATTCAAAAGTACAAAATCTTGAAAACTCTATGACTTTGTTTGCTTCAACCAAGCATGGATTCACTTTAGTGAAGAAATACTTTCAAACTTGGATTTAAAGTCCATTGAAGTTTATTAACTTCACTTTAATGCTTCAAGAAATATTTTTATATCTTTGTTCTCGAGAGACTTCTAATTTTTAATATCTCAAAACTTGTGAGTTTTGAATAGCCAAACACTTTTGAATATCTATCAACCTTTTGGAATATCACATCTTATGAAGTACATGTATATATTGTGGATTAACATGTTTCGTGGAAGTAAATTGTTTTGATCTTCTAGTGTATAAAAGAAAGACATTTTGATTTCAAGAAAGATTGGAAGAAATTGGTCGAGGCTCAACCGATCACGATTCTGTAGTGTTCTCCAACTGTTGGTACTCTCTAGGGAATATGGTGTGAAAGAATTGATTGTGATGTTAGCACGATGCATAATTTTAAGCTGTTTTTTATTTTTATTTTTAAATATCTACCATTGTACATTTGTCGTTCTAATCAGCTTGAGATTTTGTCCCGTTATGGGGTTTCCCTCGTACGTTTTGGTGTTATGTGATTGCCTTGCCTTTTTCGCGTTTAAAAACCAAGATGTAACGAAGACACCCAATTAAAATATTGCTGGAGAAAATTTGATCTATTCCTTTTAGGTATAAAATAACAACCTAGGTCTATGGGATGAAAAGTTTACCAATTCGATTAAACCAATTTTATCTTAAAAGTAAGGTGATTAATCTGTTTGTGAAACAATCACACAACACTAAGTTATATGAGAAGAACCCACTAACGGGAAAAAATCTTAGGAAAAAATAAACGACAAATGATTTATGGTAGAGTTTTACAAATAGTTAATAAGTACTTACAATCGCACAACACGCTTAATGACTATCCACCGTTTCAAACCATATCCTTTAGGGAGAGAATCAATCACTAGAATACACTACATAACCACAATTGGTCTTGGCCAAAACCAATGTATTCAAATCTTACTTTGGAAAAACTCTATGTTTGAAGTTAAATATTAAATTATTGAGAAGAAACCAATTGTTTAGATACCGGTTTCTAGGATGTGAGTTTTCTTTAAGCTTTTGAAAGTGTTGAAAATACTTTGGTTTCTCAAATGTCATAGTGTATTTTTTAGATATTTTCACAAGTCTCTCAAGAACAAATATATGAGTATATTTGTTCACGTATAAAGGCAAAAGTGTCATAAGCTTTAATAGGACCCATTATCATAGTTTCTAAATAAACATCTCAAAAATGCAAAATGATAAATGAAATGATTTTACTCTCTAAAATGTTAAAGTTAAAAACTTCTTTCTTTAAAAAAAACATCCCTCAATCAAATGTAATTTTAACTTATAAATATCCTCAAGTTATGCTCTTAGACTTTTTGACAAAAGATGAGGATACATATTTAGTTTTCAACATGTGTGGGAAAACAAAAGTAGCCCAAGTGTGTTGTGTTGTGGGGTGGGGTGGGGGTGGGGTGTTAACTTGTCACCAAAATTGTATATTCAAATGTTTAAACAAGGACGCAACAAAGTCTTACACGAATTCCTAAAATGAAAAGTTTAATATATATATATATATATATATATATATATATATATATATATATATATATATATATATATATATATATATATATATATATATATATATCTACATCTACTTTCCAATAAAATTTGAGACTGATGAAGAGGTCTTTGCTGATGCAAAGTCCTACCTCGTGGATGTGAACCATAAAAAAGAGAGGCCGCAAAGATAAAGCGATGTTGAGATTAAAAACCACGGTTGTATCTGTGACCAGGGAAATAGAGGCCTCCTTTACAACGAATGTCCTAGACCTGGTAAAGGGAAGGAAAGTCTATGTATTTTTTAACTTTGATAAAAAAGCCGTATGATATATTTATACCATTTATTTTTAAAATATATTTGTATATGAAGAGTATATTTTCATACCTATATCACCAATACTGAAATTCATATCAACACACACACACAAAAAAAAAATTTAATTTTCAATTACGAAAAAAGTTTAATGTAAACAAGAAAAAAAGTTAAAAGCCTTCCTAAGTCATTTTACCTTAACTGAAGTGACATTTCAGTGAGTGTGAACATGTATGGTGTCGGGGTGATATGTTGTGAAGCTTTATAGTGAATGTGACTTCATGTAAAGATTTGTTGGAATGATCTCAATGACGTAATGCTAAAAATATATTTATAAAACAGAATACAATAGTTCAATTTGTCGGGGACACATGAGTATAGGAATACTCATACAATCTCCCCCTTTTTCTATTTCGTGATAAAATATACAAAATAAATGTAACAAACAATTAAGAAAATATATCAACCTATGACACAAGATAAGCATGTACAAAGTCAAAGATTAACCTAACAACCTATGACCTTAACACCATGAAGCCAATGATCAAAATGAGAACTTGTTTTAGTTAACATGTCAAACACTAACAAAAAAATCACAATACAAATGTATGTAGAGACAATTTAAGCAGGACGTAATAAGATGAATGAGAAACATATGAATATCAAGGTAAATTATTTAATCACATAAAGTATATTAAAAATTCTAGCAATCATATATAATATAATATCATAATGATGCATCGTACTTCATTTTTTATGTGTATATACTCACCTCTATATCCAAAACTACCACTAAAAAGCTTAACCAACCACAAAGACCACCATAAACCGATCACTCGTCTTCTCTATCGTCATTAGCTCTATCATCATATAATATTTGAATGTACTCTCCTCACTACATAGGTTGAGTATATTCCTAAAACTGACACTCATTATTAGTGTGGAGAGCTTCATAAGCCATGTTTTGTGGATCAACGCTTTGGGTGAGTAGGTTAGTCACCTCAGTCCGTGTTATTCATGGTAGACGGAGTAAGTTGACAACTCTAATATAAAGGCAATCTCATTGGTTAGGGGAAGGTCTTGGAAATTGGTAGATGATCCTCAAGATCTAGAATATAAAGCCGAGTCATGCGCAACCCAATATAGTTTCCTTTTAAGTGAAATTGAGCAACGCGTTTCTTTAAGTAGATCTCATATGCTCGCCCGATGGGTAACTCTCTATATTTGAGGTAAGATACACAAGGCATTTCCCAATCTTCCATCTCCTCAATGAAACTGACTTATGTTGGCTAGTCAAACTGAGTCCGATACTTCAATAAAATTGATTACAACCGAACAACCCTTATTCTCATACTAGGCCATAGTAACTTTCCAACTTCTCATGATATTCTTATTCCCCAACATACTTTGCCATGTATCCGAAGACCTTTGAAGTAAAGAGTGCCTTGAAGCATGTAAAAGATCGCTAACTCTGACAACTTCATATTTTCTTCATCTGTTTCTAGATGCTTGGATATGAAAAGCTTTATTGTTTGTGGGTTACTCACTTGAAAATAGATATTTGACCATTATATTAAGTATTCTTATCTGAACGATGATTGTAGCTTCTAGTTCATCACTCTCTAAATGATAAGAAATTGTTGCGAGGGCATTGGGATGTCCATTCATTATCCCAGGATAACGCTCCACTTTGATAGTCAATAACTTATTCAACAAGGGCTAGATAATTTCTCATTATGGAGAAAGGTTGTCATGCTTGAGAGATAACTCTCCATATACTTTCTTGACTACAAGGTTAAAATACCTTCGTATACACAACACTCCAACCCCTCTTCTCAAAGCTTCTAATGGCCTAAGGATGAGTTCTTCGTATTTTGATTCATTATTTGAGAAGTTGAAATCCATCATATAAAAAAAGAGTGATCTTATATATGTTATGAGAGAGTATGATTCTTGATCCCCCAGTACCTTGTGCTCACAAACCATTGAATTACATCTTTCGATCCTCCATTTCCTCAAGGAAACAGGCTTAAATGTTGTCCCCTAATAGTTCCTCACTCAAAGGTCTAAAATTCTAACTTAGGAAATTGGCGAGGAGATTCTCTAAAGCTTTACTTTTTATAGCTATTAGAGAAAGTCATTTCAAACCTTTTTTCTGAGAGTATAAAGAACCACCTGGGCATTCTCCTTATCAAAATTATTCTCGAAATAAGGTAAATGATATGATCACGCTTGGTGATGATATATAAAATTAATGCGATCAAGTAGTGTCTTAAGTTTTGTGACACAAAGATCAAAGCTAAATAACGCCTTTCTACACTTGTATACCTGGACCCAGTTCATGATATCCCTTGGGAAAAATAAAACACATGTTGTTCCATTCCTTCTTTCTCTTGGGCAAGTAAAGCCTAAGTCGATTGCTCGGTGGAAGTGAGATATAAAATAAAGGGCTTAACCTCTTCTAGGGGAATCGTAGTCGAGATAGAGGTTAAAATCTTATAGATCTTCTCCGCCTAAACCCAATTCACTTTATCTTTCATGAATAGTGAGAATGGATGGGTGATCTCTACTATAGATGGTATGAATCTTCTTAAATAAATTTTTTTTACCTAAGAAGCTTTTGAGATACCTTGGATTTCTTAGTGGTGGATGAATTGAAATAGCCTTTTTCTTATCAGCATCCATTTGCACGACTTGCTCGTTGACAACAAACCAGAGGAATTTTCCTATAGTAACCCTGGATGTACACTTAGAGGGGTTCATCCTCATTTTATACTTCTAACAATGTTCAAAATATCTTCTTAAATCTTATACGTGCATTCTCTCATTCTTTGATTTAACCACCAAGTCATCCACATAGAGTTTTGATATATCATGAAATAAATCATGAAATATTTTCATCAGAGGTTGTTTTTATATTTCCCCAATATTCTTCAAGATGAACAACATAAATGCATAGTGACATTTGCCTAGTGGTGTCTTGAAAGTTATCTTCTACCCATTAGTAGTATCCATCTTGATCTGATTGTAACCAATGTACCGATCCACGGAGTTTTACATTTCATGCCTGCCAATTTCATTCACCAAGCTATCGATGCTTAGTGACGAAAATTCGTCTTTAGGACATGCATGGTTTAAATCTATAAAATCCACATAAATTTGAATTTTCTTCTAGTCTTTCTTGTAAATGAGAACAATACTCTATAACCAAATAAGATTTTAGATGGGTTGATGAATTCAGGAGTGGGTAACTTCTCCTATTCTACGTTAGTCTTCAAATCAATCTCATCTTTATAAGTGCGTATGGTCTGTCTCATGGGCAAAGCATTTGGTAAAATATTTAATTTTTGAGCACTTCCCTCTCAGTCAATACCCGACATTTACGTATATGTACATGCCAACACATTTGTGAATTCCATGAGTAGGTCGATGATTTATTCTCATTGTTTTAGATTTAAACATTCAAAGATGAAGATGATCCTCTCATCACGACATCATTCCTCAAAATTCAACTCCTTGAGTTCTTGGAGCTTATATTTAGGTCTATCTTGTATGCACCATGATGCTTCCTCTGGTTCCCCAACGTGCTCAATTATATAGGAAAGCATTCTGGCACCGAGTTAATATTTTTATATCAAAACACTGCCTGTGGATATTATTATAAACAATTGATAACTTATCTATTGGGTAAATAACCTTCTTTTAGTTTAATTTTTCCTTTGTCCCGGGTTACTACTAGTGGATCCAATCTATCATGCAATGATTTTTTTACTTGGCCCCTTCTTAAACTAATCGGGGATCATTCACTACTTTAATAAAACCCTTCTTTATTCGTTCATCAAGCTCTATATAGAATGTTGTATGAATAAAATTGGCTTTTTTGCTGCGAGAGATCTCTTTGTGGCCTTAATTATTATCTCTATTTCATGAATATAGCTTTCGTGCATTAGGGAACATGGAAGGAGAGAGACCATGCGTGTGCATCCATACTCAGACTATCAATAATTAATAATTTTTGTTAGCATTGATGATATAGACCTTGGTATGGGAAGTGAAATTCCCTAACTTTATGAGAACATTAACATATTCGAGTGATTTTATATCGGCACTGTCAAGCTACTGATATCATCTTTCCTTATAATATTCTAATTTCATACATAGTGTTATGGTCATGATATTATGCAATGCCCCCATCTAACAGTAATCTCGGGAAACTAATCCTATTTACTAGTGCAGTAACGTACATCAGTCTATTATGAAAGAATGGTACTAATTTGTCAGCCTCAGAAAATAGCACTTATATGGTTTACCTTTTTACCAGCATCCCAATAGGACCATTCCAATTGATTTATAGATTCCCTCGGTCTTGCCCTGACTCAAGGATTTTCTTAGTGACTGTCAACCTAATTTCATATTTTACTCTAATATGATTAAAGAACAGCTTGAATTTTGGGCTTTTTGCTAAATCTGCACATTCTGAATCTATTTCCACCTCATAGGTTCGAGAATTATAGACATAACCCCCACACCTTATGTTCCTCCCTCATCAAGTACGAACATCACACCGCCGTTTCCTTCTTAGATTTATCACTCTTCGTCCTAATCGCTCTTGTAATCTGTATTGGCTAGCCTAATCAACCACCCATCACATACTTTATCATTCTCTACCCACTCCTTGGGCCCTATCATCTCGTCGAAGTCTTGAATAATCACCATATTTACAGTGGCATACTGATGAATGAGCAATGGATTCTCATTGATATCCATGGAGGAATTTGAAGAGTGCCCTTTAAAACTTGCCAATTTATTATCTTTCACAAATAATAACAATCATTTTAGAGTGTTGGGCCCTTTAGTGCATCTCACAAAACTTATAATCAACTTTGTTTTTCAGTTGTTAGTAGTTGACCTTTCAAGTGGGGTGGTCTAGCCACCTCCTCGCACACCAATGCCTGGTAAAAATCCATTGCTTCTACCACTTTGACCATATGTGTGTGTGTGTCTCTCTCTCTCTCTCTCTCTCTCTCTCTCTCTCTCTCTCTCTCTCATAATATATGCAGTTTACTGCCTTTAAATTTCAAAAAGCTTTGTTTCTAATCCAGCAACTTTATTTGTGTATTGTATTGACATGTTCATATGTTAGACAAATGTTAATCAAATTTCATGATTAATATACATCAAAATGAAATTATACTTTTCAAATAAGTTCTTAGGAAAGTTCAATTGAGTTTTGTCAGATCGAAATTTGCAGATTAATGGATAAAATTCAACTATTCTTACCAAATCTCCGAGCAAACTAATCCCGTCAAGGAGGCAAAATCCCGAATATGTGTTTTCATACAAACACCTTTCAAACATCGACATTTGACCAGTGTGATTTCCTAATATATCAATCCAACGCAATGGAAATAATACATTAAGGATTAGGCTTCATAAATACCTTACTTAAGTACCTTATATACTTGGTATCCCATTGTGCTATACTTGTGAATATACCCCGTTTTATTGGAGCAATGTTGTCTGTGATCTCAAGTCTCTTTGGGTATATAGACACTGTAACAAATCAAACTCATGATGACCAAGCTTCATAATACGTCTCTCAGTGTATTATCTCCTAGGGATATCTCCATATATAGTCTGACAACTCTATATATTATCCAACCCCAATGTATTAGAACTAAGCCAACTTTTATCCCAAGTCTCCTTGCGTACATGGGCTCTATACAAATCTTAACTCGTGAAGCCCAAATCTCATATTATGTCTCTTGGTGTATTATTCTTAAGGGATGCATCCTTCCCCACTCTGAACTCCCCCGACTTTTCCTAGTCCACCCTAGTACCAAGATGTAGTGTCTTACTCTGCTTCTCGATAATTGAACATTACATTATTCTTTTAATCTCCATGATTTTCATCACAAATCCTCCCTGTTCTACTCCCCCGAACTAGTCTGAAGGACATCACCTTGTGGTTACTATCCACTAGGATATTATTAGGTTATATGCCAATATTATACATCTTAGGGTTCAGTCCCATTATGATATTCCATACACTATCCCCCTCCCTCCCAAGCCAAGTTCCAAAATTTCAATGCATCACGTTGTAACACGTGTACAACTAAAATACTAGTATATGATCCCAAGTCCTCTTAGGTACGTAGGCATAATAGTGAGTCCTTCTCGTGAGCTCGAGCCTTGACAATAAATCTCATGATATGTTATCTCCATCGAGAGGCTCTCATCTCTCAAATTTCATCCATTACACAAAAATGACTAAATGAGCCTTCAAACTATCTCAAGGAGGGACCTCCCAAACACATCTCTACATACAAGAACCTAAACACATATACCCTAATCACAATCGAGATGCACCCATCTCTTACCTTTGTATCTCTCCTAAAACCTTGAATGAGATATTGATAGCCATTTACATTGATAGCCATCCGTTTTGAGTAAAACAAAGCACAAAATCATACACAAGCACCATTGTGTACCTTTATTGGTTGAGTGATGTTCCTACACCTCTCACTTATAACATTTTCCAACTTAAACACCTATCCACATTTAAGGGATTCTCATGCAAAGGTGTCTAAACAATTACTACAATGTAATTGATTAATGTAAAGATCAATAATCTCCATAGAATTAAGGAAGCGTTTGGGGTGCCTAACATCTTCTTCACTCATCATCTGATTTTCAAACCCACATAACAAGAATCTATGGAACAACCATAGGCTTTAAACCCTACCTTAGGATTATCCGAAACCTTTTTGTTTGTTTTTATATAAAATAAATAGAAGACTCTAAAAATGCTATGAAACTCCCTTTTCCGGACGAAGGCCACCCTTACCAAATGGGTGTGCACCAAAACCTGGACGTGGTATCAAACTAGATACGGGGAAAATTCGCTGAGAAACCTCTAACTAATAACCTGACCTCAAAGGGATGAGAGACAAACACTCCTGGATCTATCGTTATACCGGAGATCTTCCCCGGGTGTAGTGCTAGCTCGCTCCGGAGGCTTGCAACACCCTGGTGGTGACTCCGTTGCGGATACAATCAAGAGATTGAACTATGAATATGCTTACTTTCTACTATGATTAATATTTCTCTCCCTTATGACTACTTTATGTAAATTATGGAATGTTTAACAACCATAGTTTTAGTGTCCTTCATAACGTAAATATATGATTAGGTCCTCATGTATATGGTTGTACAATTCCATAAATATATAGATACGTGCGAATGACCTCGCGATAAAATAAACATTAATGTATGTAAAAATTAAAGATTAACTGTTTGAATCACGCACTACCTAATCTTGATTTTCATATTGTTTGAACCATATACTAGCGAGGCTCCTAAAATCGTCTAGTTAAAGAAGTTTGTACTTTAGTAAAGTCACTTTAACTAATAGGAAATTTATACTTGAAAAACGTCACCTCTCCATAAAAATAGGTTCATTTGAGAAGTCACTTTCTCGAATAAAGCTCACACTTAAAAATATTCTCTTCCCCAAAAGGCTAGTCAACAATAAGTGTTCTCACTCATTTTGTCCACCCATTTGGTATATCGAACAACTTCTCTCTTTATCCTAAGGTATTGGTGATAGGGAGCATTTGAATTTTTTTTAGTCTCATGTATATCGAATATGCTTTCACATCTATTCAATATTAGGGTAGAATGGTGTCACACTTACTTTAAAGGTTGCTCTGTCCAAGCAGCTCGATATATCGCGATGCACAACAATGAAATGCGATTTTTTTGGTAATCGGGTCAAATATCCCTTTTTCCATATAGAAAAAAAATCTAGGAACACACCCTATTTCACAAAAAATAAAAAGATACTTATGGGTCAGTTGCTTTTATGAAATTTCTCAAAAAATGATAGACGGACGGAGGCTGGTCCAAAATCGCTCAGATTTTAGGATGAATGTCTTCCCCTTTTGCGAAGAATATATATATTATTAATCCATAAGTCATTGCCAAAAAAGAGGTCCTCTACATTAAATTTCCCAAACCACATTATAATTTTGTGAAAGTAATAGATCTCACTCTATAATTTCCGCGCTCCTAGTTCTAACAAAATGTGATTTTATCCCTATTCAAACGAAACAACTCAAAAAATAAGATACTGTCCAACTGCGATTAAAAAGAGATAGAATAATTTCATTTGATAAAGTCATTGCATATATGAGTTATTTTCCCCTTATGTATTATCCTTCTGTCTGTCCTTTTGTGTGTAAAATCTTGAACAAAAGTTCCCCGATTTTTTCTACAGTTATCACATTCGGCAGATAAATACCACTAAGTTCTTACCCTAGAAACACAATTAGATGATCCTTGCAGCCGTTCAGTTTTTGTAAATGAACTTTATACTTAAGACTTTCAAGTCCGCACCATCGTATGCTCCATGTCTACTGAAGAATTCCAGGTCCCTTCAACAATGGATTTGATTTTTGAGACAACTAAAAACCATCAAAGCATAGAAGAATAACATGCAATCCGAGATCAGGTCACTAAACCCAACACAAGTCCTCGTACAAAAGGCCACTGCTACACCCATAGTAGGAGATAATTTACTTCCTCCTCATATCCCTAACACTAAAACACCACATGTGGTTGCATTTGAGGAAATACTAGCTAACCCCCAGGATTTTCGTGCACCAGCCCTAGCACTGGTTCCCCTGATAATGTTGTCGCCCCCACTTCTAAGTACCACTATCCCCACATGATTATTATAAACCTTACCACCAGTACCAAATCATTGCTTTCCAAGGTCCCCTATGGGATGAATCTATGTCTCCTCCATCAACCGAAAAGGTTGTCCCCCCACTGCCAAACTATGAGATAACGAATGTACATTCTGAACTATGTCTCCTTTAATAGGCTAAAACTTTAGATTATGCGTGTTGTGCTTTCTTGAAGTAATACTAGTACAATGAAGAATTTAGAATCATTTCTAAGGATATAGAAATGTTAAAAAAAGAAGGGGGAGACACAATTGACATATTGGTCATTTGATGGAGGAAGAGAGAAGGCCCAATAGTCAATCGTCCATTAGATAATTACCAGATATAAATTATGATCAGGATCCTCCAAAAGGATGTATAAATTGATCTTTGGCTAATATGGATACCAGATTTTTAATCGATCTTCCATATACGAGGAGAGTTTGGTCCCCGAAGCTGCCAAAACTACGGATGAGTCTCATCGAGGCACCGATCAGTTTTCCACCTTCAAGAACCCACTCGGGGCCTCTATACCGTATCACTAACCTTGTAAACATTCCACTTCCAATACAACTTACAATTTCCAACAGTTCCCCAACCATGGTAGTAACTACCCCACCCTTCCTACTAGAGCACCTTCCCTAAAATTATCAGGGCATTCATCCCCCTAAATACTTTATGCCGCACCAATACACTTTATACACTTAAAATACCCCATCAATCGAGTATTTGCACCTTTAAATTTATATGGTTTCCTTAAACCTCTCAATCCAGACTGCCTCCTACTACCACGAATGAAAATTGGAAATTCGACTCGTATTGTGAATTTCACCGAGGACCCGGTTATATCACGAATAACTGTTAGGACTTAATGTATGCCATCTAGGACATGATCTAATTCGAGAGCCTTATCCTTCCAAAACCTAATGTCATTAACAACCCCATCCCATATCATCCCTGTACCAATACCTTGTCAGACGCTCTTGTCCCAAACATAAACCCCTCCACCCTCATGGTCCCCATCCATAAAAAATAAAGGATGAGAATACAACCTTCCCAACCATTACCCTTCTAGTCATGCTATTACCTGCCATAAAAATCATCACCAAAACCTAGACCACCATAGACCATATAACCTTCTTCATTATGACCATACATTTTCTACAAACCAACCATTGAATCTCGGACCTCCTCCTAGTCCCAAAATTTATGCTATCCAAAGATTTGAGTCTCATTCCCCTATTCTCAAACGAATTTGAAAACTTAGCCAAATGGTAAGAAATGTACAATGAATCACTCGACACAACGAAGCACATTACCTCTGAGGTAACTATTCACTTCATCGGGTGGGAAGCACCTACCCTAGAGGTTTATTTGTTTTCCCTCTCCAATAGTAGTACCTGCCTTCCCTAACTCCTAGCTCACCCTCAATCCACTCTCTCAAAAAAAGTAAAAGGACTAGGACTTCTAATGTCCAGACAAAAGAAATCATGATTTAGACACCTCGGTAATTGAGTCCCCCAGTACTGATTAACAAGAAAGACCTATAACTTCGGGCCAATGACCATGTTATCTAAAAATACCTATCTTGTTACCAGTTGCTATATAATGAAGAAAAGAGGTTGATGGCCCACTTCACCCAAAAAAACATCTCTTAGGAACCAAACTCATGGAAAGTCCTGAACCTAATGAGTATACACCCCACTCGAGTCTCTCGAAAGAGAGGTGGAACTGACTTCACGAAAACCAAAGGTTCATGGTCTCCTAAGTCATATTTTAGTACGAATATGACCTACAATATGGAGTACTCACCCGAGCACCTATTCAAGTACTAGAGACACAAGTCTACCCCTTGGGAGCTATCCACATGATGAGAATAGACAATGGGAGTGGTATTAATCGCGCATGGTTAATAAGAATGAGATGCGTACTTTCTTCATCTAAAAGAACACTACCTTTGGACAATAGAAACATACTCCGAGTTCCCTAGCATCGGTTTCTAATCGTGTGTACTTTATTGACTTGTCTAAACAAATGATTATCTATTACTTTGACCACATCCTTATCACCAAAGGGAACACATCGCCGAATCCCAGAGATGATTTCACCCTCAGCCCTCAACCCTTAGGTTTGGAAAATGAGGACACAGTGGGACCACTAAGTAAAGAAAAGGTCTCGGGCTTCATGAGCAAGGGAACATGTCCTTCAAAGCCCTTATCCTTTGAGACCACATATTCAAGACCGGGTCTATGACCATTGTAGAGGAGCTCTAGAACACTAGATCTAGCACATATATAAATGATGTCATACTGTAGACAGTATTAAACCTATCTTCTCACACGAAGGGCCACTCATCAAGTTCTTCAGCATCCAGGGGGTATCCCAATGTCGACATTTTTGTAATGACATAGTCCGTCACAATTAAGTATGTCATATACCGCTAAAACCGTTAAAGATGTTCAAGATCAAATATCGTCAAAATAATATTTTCAGAGTGTTTGAGGCGGTGCATTTACTAAATGGATAAATGAGAAAAACATTATTATTTTAAACATCTCGTTCATACGATACCGTACATCGTTCAAACGACACCATGTGTTGCGCCACACTTTAAACGACACCGTGTTTCTCTCGAACAACAACATGTCTCACTCGAGCGACCCATCGCCTTAAGTTTCCATAAAAGGGTCTTTTCAACTCCGCTTTCCTAAAAAAGTATGTACATTTTTACATTCTTCAAATAGTGCAAAATTAGCAGAACCTTTTGGCTTCTTCTTTTAGAGTTTAATCTCTTTTTTTTTTCAATTCACAAAAGTCCCAATTTGTTAGTGAATTGTTTTGGAGTTTGAGAACGCACTTTGCTGGGGTTCATTCTTTTGTGGATAATATTTATGCATCATATGTTTGTGTGTCATTGAGGTTCGTTGTGTGTGGATCTTTGCTGATTGCTGCACGTAAGTCATTGTTGATGACGCTGATCGACGCCTACGGGTATTCGTGTGTCAAACAGGTGTATTTCACTGTCACCGTGTGAGTTGAGATATAAAATTATAGTGAAATAAAAAGGTTTTGTCCTGTGGGGATTTTTCCTAAACTTTGTGTCACATATTTTATTTATGTTGGGTTGACACATGCACGCACGTAGCTAGTTGATTTTGTGGGTTGAATTAATTTGATTCATAAATTGACACTAGTTAAATACGTTTGTGATTGGAATTTGCGAATCCATTTGAATCAGTATCACACAAAGGTTTTAGAAATTAGTATCAAAGCAGGTTACACTATTTTATTATGTATTCCTATTTTTTCGCAAAATTGCGTGATATTGAATTTTTTTGAAAAATCAGAATTTTAAAATTATCGCAATGTTTCCAAGTGAAAACTTATATAATCAGTTGCCTAATTTGACGGGTCTAATTTTTCTAACTGGAAAGTCCGACTGAAATTCCATTTAAAAGAAATCGATGAAAGAGTTAGGGCCATTTGTGAAAGAGGTTGGAATCATCCCACTATCATCGCAAATAATGTAACTAATTTAAAACCTGTGTCAGACTAGACTGAGGAAGAGTGTAAGTGGAGCACTTACAATTCATGAGGTCTTAGTGCAATTTCCGGACACATCACCCCTGAGGATTTTAAACATATTATGATGTCTACCACGTCTAAAGAAGCGTGGGATATATTTCAACTCACCCATGGAGGCACTAACGCGGTTAAAGAGTCCAAAATTCAAAATTTGACCACTCAATTTGACACTATCACTATTTTAGAGGCTGAGTGTTTTGACGAGTTTTATGCATGTGTGTCTGATATTATCAACATTAGTTTTAATCTGGGTGAGCCTATGCCCGATGCACGAGTGGTTAAAAAGATTTTAAAATTGCTGCCTAAATGTTTTATCCCAAAAGTGATTGTTTTAAATACCTTTGGAAATTTGAGTCGTCTGAAATTAGAAGAATTGATAGGAAACCTCCAGACGTACGAAATTGACATGTTCCCCGACACTTTCAAACCTAAGGATAGAGGGATAGCGCTTAAAGCCCAAACTAGAAAGGGAAAGGAAGTGTCCACGAGTGATAGGAAAAATAAAGTGAGTTTTTATGGGTCCGAGTCTAAGAATGAGTCTGATTTTGACATGGCCCTGCTTGCAAAGAATTTAAAAAAGTTTCTCAAGTTTTTGAAACAAAATTCTTCCAATAAAAAGTTTTCGTAGAAAAACAAAAAGAAAGACAAGGCCAAAGAAGGCGGTGAGAAAAGAAAGAGTGTGAGGAAGATTTAGAAAATATGAAATGTTTTGAGCGTGAGGGTAGAGGGCATAAGTCATTTGAGTGTCCCACTAGATTTAAGAGAGAGGGCAAGAAAGTTGCTATGCCAGTGACCCTGAGTGATTGTGAGGAAGATGTGAAAGATTCCGAGGATGAGACTTCACAAGGAATGTTTATTGCCTTTTTATCCAGTCACGAGAGCACACCCACTTCGTCCCAGGATGATGAGGACACTTGTGCACGTGAGACCCCCAAGGAGGATTTGAGTGTTTGTAGCGAGTCTGAGAGCGAGTGTGAAAGTGGAGATGAAAGTGAGCTCTAGATTGATTTTAGAAAATTATACGACAAGACCTTAAAGACTAAGAAATTGAATAAGGAGTTAGGTCTGAAGGTGAGAGATTTGGACAGAGAGTTTTAGAGTTTGAAAGTTTTTGAGGCTACAACGAGTCAACCTGAGAAGGTGAAGATTACTTTGAATGAGTAGATGATCGCCGTGAATAGGGAAAAGAGTGAACTTATAGCTCGCGTGTCATAGTTAGAGAAATATCTTAAGCATACCCTGGAGGTTAAGTCACTTTGGAGAACGCATATAAGAAGGTTAGAAAGATTGTTCTCAATCCAATTTTGGGTAGTGGTGAGAGTTTAGGAATAAGTCATGACGGTGCGTCTACTTCACTTGTTGCACTCGAGCCGATTCCTACTTTAGTGTTAGATCCACATGACTCTCGACCTGGCCCACCTAGGCATCCCCTACCTTTTAGGAGAGCGCGTAGGAGACATTTTGAGAGAGGTGTACCTAGACCAGTTTATGTTTTCACACACTTCAAGAAGAGAGGACACCTCAGAGAGTTTTGTTTTAAGTTGGGTTATGTACCACGTTATGCTACTACACGTGTCCACATGCACGCACCCACACCTGATGATCCTCATGATTACATGAGAGAGTTTGCACATATTGGGGAACAGGTAAAGTTTTTAGTCAAGACTTCACATGACTTGATGGAGTTGTTTCCAAAGATGTCACCATCTTTGGAAAACTAGTTCACACCTAATGGATGAGGTTTAGACTTTTTTCTAGCATTGGATGATTTATATGATGACATTTTTGCCTATTGCTAATATGTATCATTTCGTATTTATATTTACCATTTTGATATATTTATATTAATTTTTCTACTGTTGAACACTGTTTTGGATCTGTCAGAATTTTCCAGGTATCTTTTTCTAGAAATTTTTCCACTGGGTAATTCTATTTAAAATTCTAAGAAGAGTGGGGGATTTCTATTTTCTTGTTTGAGCGAGATCTCCAGTCGTGCGAAGCTATCGTTCTAATGATAAGTGCTTTTATTTGAGCGACGTTGAGTTTCGTTTGAATGACCTGGTTAGTTTTCTGCTTTTATCTATTTGCAGTCCTCTGGCTCATCTTGTTATACTTTGGTATTGCTGGGTAGATTCTGACTAGTGTTAGAAAAATATAAAAAGATTTTCATTTTTTTGAGAAAAATTGAAAAATCCAAAAGAGTTTAGTATTTTCTTTACACCATATATGAATGTACATTTAGGATGACCAATTCACAACATCATGCCATATCCATGTGACTATTTGATAGTGTTTTGAGATAATATGTTGTGTCACTCATGTAATTTACAAAGTTTGGAGTTTTTGAGATGATATGTAGTGTCGTTTCCTACATGTTTGACTCACTTTGTTCTTTATTGCACACATGCACGGATTTGTTTTGCATTTGTGCTTGTCTATCACATGTTGGTTGAGTGTTTTCATCTCAATTCTGTCTATACAATGAACTAAATGCGATTAAACTTGACAAGAAAGTAGTGCATGTTATAAACCATTTGTGAGCTTGTGTGATTTATTTTGAAAAACGTAAAAGGATTGCAAAAGGAATTTCATTTTTTTCTTTGCGATAAAGCCACCATTTAAATAGACCTAAAAAAGTGAGAAATTGAAAATTATTCGGGGTCCAATGAGGTTTAAAAGAGCCCAAAAAAATTGAAAGGCAATAAAAAGTAAATTATGCCAAAAAGGGGACAATAGGTTTTAGTTTCATCACCTCATAAGAAAAATAAAAAGAATTATTGTTTTGGATGGAATTTGAAACGATTCTCACGTCCTTGAAAGTTATGAAAAAGCATTACATAGTTTTGGACGTTATTGGTGTGGAAATCATTTATACTTTGATTTATTGATATGATTAAGACGATGTCATTTAAATTTAACAATTTCACACCTAAGGACTATTTTGATGTTCATTCATTAGGAGTACACTTATGCATCATGCACTCATGTCATGATTGAGTCGATTTTCCTGTCGAATTTGTTCACACCCATTCATTTCGCTTCCATGATTTGGTTGTCTTAGAAAAAATTCACGATGTGTGATTTCTGTAATATCATTTTTGCATTTTTGTATTAAAAATCTGAAAAATCAAAAATAGTTTGTTTGCCTTGATTACCGTGACACCCCAATTTGATTTACATGATTTATTCTTTTCCTTGTATATTTCGGACAAATAAAATGGGGGTGAATGAATTATGACTTTATGGGGGAGTTTATGTATGGGGGAAAATTGATTGTGCTTTCATGTTTATGCTTATATGATTTCAAACTCTATACGTCATGAGGTATTTTCTTTGTCTCATGCGTGTAGGTACAATTGAAGAGCATTATAATGCACGCCATGATGAGAAAAGCTTGAAGTTTTGAATATTTGATTGTTGAAGCAAAGTTTGAAGACTTGACAGTTTATCTTTCCAATTTTGTGTTTATGGGAGGGTAGATTTGTATAGGTCAATTATGAGATTGATAATTCTAATATTTTTATTTTGTACGGGCATAGACATAGGGAGAGATTTGCAAGGACATAGTTCGTCACAATTACATAAGTTGTATACCGCTACAACCATCGAAGATGTTCAAGATCAAATACACAACAAGACGGTCCGAATGTCAAGATTCATCCACAATCAAACCTCCGCGAAATGAATTTGGTAAAGTTGTGTTTTTAATTTCTTAATAATTAACTTAGGTTATTGGGATATTTTTCCCAAAATATTTTATAAGTGTTGGAGTGGATCTCTAAATGTTTTTCGTCAAAAATATATATTTCGGAGTGTTTGAGGCAGTGCATTTACTGAAAGGATAAATGAGAAAAATAAATTATTGTTGTAAACATCTAGTTCTAATGACACCATATATCATTCAAACGACATCGTGTGTTATACGATACTTCAAACGACATTGTGTTTCGCTCGAACGACCCAACGCCTTAAGTTTTCTATAAAAGGGTCTTTTCAACTCTGTTTACCGCAAGAAGTTTATACATTTTTACATTATGAAAGTAGTGCGAAATCAGCAGAACCTTTTGGCTTCTTCTTTTAGAGTTTAATCTCTTTTGTTTTCAATTCACGAAAGTCACAATTTGTTAGAGAATTGTTTTGGAGTTTGAGAACACACTTTGCTGGTGTTCATAGTTTTGTGGAGAATATTTATGCATCATATGGATTTATGTCATTGAGGTTCACTACATATGGATCTTTGCTGAAGATAGGATTGCAGTTCTCATGGATTGCTGCAGGTAATTCATTGCTAACGATGCTGACCGACGCCTACAGGTATTCGTGTGTCAAACAACTGTATTTCATTGTAATCGTGTAAGTTGGGATTTACAATTATAGTGAAATAAAAAAGTTTTTGCCCTAAGGGTATTTTTCCTGAACTTTGTGTCATATATTTTATTTATGTTGGTTTGACACATGCACGCACGTAGCTAGTTGATTTTGTGGGCTGAATTAATTTGATTATAAATTGACACTAGTTAAATAAGTTTGTGATTGGAATTTGTGCATCCATTTGAATCAGTATCACACATAGGTTTAACAACATCTATCAGAATATCCGAGATAAGGGATGGGATGATTTACCTATAGAAATGCGAGATAACATATATAACTCCATAATAGGATATAAGAATATTGAGATCCCTTTGCTTATGGTAGACCCTGTCGATCTTAACAATAAATAAAATTTGTTCATTTCACTGCTAGCTGATGAATTCTTCATCTGAGATATATCTCCTTAGTCCTACTATTACACTAACACGTGATGCAATTACGAGAATGCATACCTAAATGTGGACCGTATTGTCGGTATTATTAAAATGCAAGACGAGATAACTTACTGAGGTCATCCCCTATTGAAGGACCCTCCTTACATAGGTGCTCATACATAACCAAAATGGAATTGGTCCACCTATTTCCCTATTACCACGCTTAGGAAGAATTAGATAACCTAACTATGTGGTATCCACACTAACTCTTTTAAGGTTTATCTATGGAATCTCTCCCTTAGAGCCAAAATACATAGAGTATCGATAATACTATCAAGACATGTTCTATGAAGCTAGTATCATCACAAAAGAAATGGATTCAGGGGAACTAAACCCCCTTCCTACTATAGAGATAACTGAGAGACTATCTCAGATGGACCCTGCTCTATGATAAAGAATATCAGGAAACCTCCTCAGATGAAGACATATGGTTGGGACCCTCAATGTATATATAACCCTCACTAGGGTCACCTAACCAGGTAAATGACCAAGTTATGGACATGGTGGCATACCCACCCCAAATTTAAACTCAGACATAGATGTATGATGGTAGATAAATCCATGACCACATCTCAAAAGCTCAGAATGAATCTCCTAAGAGCTTGAAGAAAAACCCTATCTTGGATTAGACATAAATCTTGACCTCAAAGACAACACTGTCAACCCCCAACCCCACATCCTTGACTGATCTTTTGTTATGCCTAAAGAAAGTTGAATGAGAAAATTGGACAGAAATGATACTCTACTCAAACAAAAAGTACAATTTCTTACCAACTCAAGTCGACACTCCACTCCTCGAACCCTACTGATAAAGAGGGAGATTCCCCCATAGTAACTACCATCCCCTCTTCTCGGAAGGATAATAAGATCTAAGAGAAACTCCACCGAACCTCAGATAATATCACCATCTGAGATTTTCTAGATACATCACATGAATAAAAAGATGCCCTTATTTATATGTAATCCCAAGCTTATGTGCATACAAATCTAACCCCGGTTGAGATGTCAGCCACCATAAGTATGCAACAACACATTAGGTTCTATGATGAGGAACATCCCATGTAAGGATGAAATGATTGGTTTGAGTTACACATTACTATTAAGGACCATTGACATATTATATCCCTGATACTAGTGTAAAGGTTCCACCGTCAACGTATGCCACCTTCACATTGCTACCGGTCTGGGATACACCTCCCTAGAATTTACACTATCTTTTGTGGACATCCAGGACTATGATAACACTTTCCAAAAGGCCAGTATAAGGCCATCACCTTTACTCTAAAAGTAGGTACTATCAAATGCAATGTAGAAATTCAATTTCTTGATGTTCTGTCATGTTTCAACCTCTTACTCGGGAGTGCCTAAATACACTCCATGGTAACAATACCCTTATCATTTCACATGAAGGTTAGGGTCTCATTTGACACCAAGGTCATCACTATGCGGGGGGTGGGGTGGTGATGAACATGCAAATTTAACTAATACTATAGCCCATCTCCTAGATCATGACATCAGTGATATATGCCTTAGTGGATTCAGGGTCATCCCACTCACTCACATGAAAAAATCGGAGCTAATTATTCACAATATAGCTTCCCAAACACTACACCAAAAAAGGACTTTTGTCACCTTTCACCCGCAAGGACTTGTCATGGTCCAAAACTGTGGCAAAAAAACATGGAAATGTTTTCAAGCTCTTTGACCGTGACAAGTCCGTAACATTTGGATGTCACGATCAAAGACCGTGATAAAACTGTTTTTTTTTTAATTTCGTCAAAATGAAAACAACCCCCTTTTCCCACCACTTCTCACTTTTTCTCACTAAAATCTCTTTTACTCGAAAATATGCAAGAAAACCTCAACCCATTTTCAAGAAAACCTCGCACCGTGGAATCCAACTCCCACCGCGGAAACACACCTCCCACCACCGGAAAAAATCCTCCCCTTTATTTTTTTGAACCCCACCTCTCCCCCAAACCCCAAACACCATCATCTTTCACAACTCACCCCCAACCTCTTTTTGCTTCCTAAATAAGGTAATATTTACTTATGTCTTTCATTCCCACACACATGTTACATTTCATTAACACTTTTAAGGATATTTGTTTGTATATGTATGCTTGTATGTTAGAAATTGATATGTTGATGGGTAAAAATTATTTGTATATGTATGTATGGTGTTTGTTATGTGTATATGAAGTTTGTATGCTGGAAATAACCCATAAATTTATCAATATATTTGTATGTTTGAATTAACTTAGGGTTCTTGAATTTTTCAAATTTCTTGTGTATGTATGTATGGTGTTTGTTATGTGTATAGGATGTTTATATGTTAGAATGACACATGAATTTGTCAATTTATTTCTATGTTAGAATTAACCTAGGGTTCTTGAATTTTTTACACTTTTCTTAAAATTAACCAATGAATATATGTTTGTATATGTATGTATGATGTTTGTTATGTGTATATGATGCTTGTATGGTGGAAATAACCCATAAATTTGTTAATTTGTTTTTATGTTGGAATTAACCTCGGGTTGTTGAATTTTTCACACTTTTGTTAATATTGATCCATGAATATATGCTTCTTACCCATAAAGGTGCTTGTTCATAGTAGTTGTGATGGGATATCCTCTATATAAATAGCGGATGGGTGATACAAATAGACTAGGGGATGAGTATCATAAATGTGTTAATGAGTGTGTAAAATTCACAATGAGATGTCTTAATAATGAAGAGTTCTCGTGTATGTGTGCACATTGTAATAATGGTAAGTTGAGTGGAAAACAATTAAACTACATCCACTTAGATGGAGTATGTGAGATAATTATCGATCATGGGTTTTCATGCGAATATGAATGTTCCCTTTATCCCAAGAAACCTTCACAACAATCATCAAGTAGGATAAATGTACAGGGTCAGGAGGAAAATGTAGATAATAATAGGTTAGAGGATTTAATTGATGATGCTTATGAAGTTCATGAAGTGGTAAAAAATGAGGTCATTAACAATGTAGAAGGTTCTGGTGCTCATGATGGCATTGGGATAAACCTTGACGATGATGGCATTTTAAAATTTAAGGCCACCCAATTATTGTACCTTAGCTATGTAAAAGATCAAATAACTTTGCATATCATGGTTGGTTTGCACATTTTGAAGACCTAATATTGTTTGTTGGACAATAGCATGATAAGAATTTTGAATTGGATGAAGGGATTGCTACTTAAGTATAATTTTCTTCCAAATAGCCGTCCTAGTATAAAGAAGAGTTTGAAAGGTTAGGGAATGAAGTATAAATCAATTCATACTTCTAGGTATGACTGCATACTATACTTAAAGGATTATGAAAATATCGATCGGTGTCCAATATGTGGGGAACCTAGATATGTGTAATATATTGCAAAGGATGGCATACTTTCAAAAGTGCCTAAAAAGTAATGAAATATTTTCCCGTTGGATCTAAATTGAAGCGATTTTTCAAGGTATCATTAATAGCATAGACCATGACTTGTCATGCCAGGGAAGAAGTAAGGTATAATCTCATGTGTCATCCTTGTAAGAACATTTTTGTCCATTATTATGTCATACGCCGTTACACCATTGAAGAAATTCAAGATTCATATCGTCATCAACGGATCCGAATATCAAAAAAAAGGAGGAATCAAAAACCTGACAGGCCAGACCGGTCCGCCCAGAGAAAACGAATCGATCCGACCCCGAACCGATCCGCCCCTTTACTGGACCAGTCCGCTTGTTGAAAAGCCAGTACACCCCGGACTGCAAGCGAATCGATAATGCCAAAATTTAAAAGAAGCGGTCCGCCACCTCGGACCGATCCGCCTCAGACCCGGATCGGTCCGCCTGGGATAATTTCAAACAGATCATGCAGAGATTTTTTAGGCCAAGTTACTTCTTTATAAACCCACTACGGGAAGTGGTTTTACAAGACTTCCACACACGATTTTCAGAGTCCATAAACTAAAAGTCTTCATCATTTTGAGTTACCAAACTCATGTTTTGATTCACACAAATTTCCAAATCATTTGGGAATCGTTTTGAAACCCTAGAACACAAATTCTTTTGCTGTTCATACCCTTGTGGAGAAGACCGACCTTCTTCTTCATTGCTGCCCTACTGGAAAGGGATATCTCCAGCCGCCGACTACAGAATCTGACACCTGAGGGTAATTCTTAGTCACTTGTATTTTCATTATAATCCGAAATTGTACGTTACAATATTATAATGGGAATAAATGGTTTTGCCCCTTTTAGGGGATTTTTCCTCACTTGTGTGTGCTTGAATAACTATTGCATGATCTCATCTTGTTTTAATCACACCTAGTTGCATGTTTAGGGTTTGTTTGAGTTAAACTGAATTTAATTATATTATTTCTTATTTGAACGCACACGCAAACTCTTTCAATCCTATTGTTTCTACAAGTTGGAAAAGGATAATTATGATTATCCTAATTTTTCTTGAAAATAGCGTAACATTCATCTGGTAATATCAACAGATGGTCTCAATCCATACAAAAATCTAAGAACCAATCACAATATATGGCCTATGATCCTAACACCACTCAACCTCCCTCCTTTATTGTGTATGATAATTGAATTTTTGATTTTTTTTATTGATACCTGGGCTAAAGTCACCAACTAAAGACAATGATGTATATTTGGATCCTTTGGTAGAAGAATTAAATGACTCGTGGGAGAGGGTGTGAAAGCGTTTGACTCTTGTAAAAAAAAAGAGCTTACATTGAAAGCTTTATTGATTTGGGCAATTCATGATTTCCCAGCTTATGAGACATTATCTAGTTGTGTAGTTCACAGTTATTTAGGTTGTCCTATTTATGAAGAAGAGACAGAATCTCAACATCTCAAGGCTAGTGGAAACATTATATAGCATTACATATGAGGTTTTTACCCCCGATAATCGTTTTAGATTTGAGAGAGATCCTAATTTTTTACCAGTCGGTGTTGAACATAGGCTGCCCCCGGGAAAAAAAATTAGGTTTAGAAATTGAGAGCAAATCTTCTAATTATGGACCTAATATCTAGGTAAGAATCCTAAATTGAATAATGCCCAGAATAAAAAGACCTCAATTGAGAATGAAAATAAGAAAAGAAAGGCATGGTCTAGGAGGTCAACTTTATTTGACTTTCCTTATTGGAAGGGTAACCTGGTTCATCATATATTAGATGAAATGAATGCACACAAGAATATCACTGAACATCTTGTGGGCACATGCCTTGGAGGGAGTCATTCGAAGTATGGATAAAATGCATGACATGACCTTAAATTGTAGAAACTTAAGCCACAATTATTATTGAAAGAAGATAGTAGTATAATGAAAATGATGTCCCCTGGTGCATTTACTTTGACGGGTGGGAAACAAAATGTGCTTTCGAACACAATATATAATTTGAAAGTTCCCTATAATTTTTCATTCGACTTGCAAAGGATTGTTAATTATATCACCCATAATTTACATTAGTACAAGTCTCACGATTGGTATGTGATCTTATAATTAGTTTTTTTTGTTTAAGCTATGTTTATCTAAGTACAAGGATTTGTGGAGGGACATTATGCAAATTACCCTCTGCTTCAGACTTTTTTGTGCCAAAGTAGTCAACTGAAAACACATCTTAGCTGTAGAAGTAAATATAGATGAAGGAATTTGTTTGTTGGTGAATCACTTCCCCTATAATTTTTCAACGTAAGTATTCATGTGTTGGTACACTTATGCAATGAGGCACTTATTTATGGACCGATTAGATATCATTGGATGTACACATTTAAAAGGTTGATGAAAGTTTTCAAAGATTATGCTAATAATACATGATGCATTGAAGTATCAATTGAAGATAGATACATTGTCGTGGAGTCATCAATCTTTGCTCGCGAATATATGCCCGACATAAGCATTATAGATAATAGTGATGAGTTGTTCAATATGGGTTGTCATGTAATGGGCACACGAGTGAAATTTACAAGTTTAGAGTATGAACAAGTATCTCATTATCTATTTGAAACTCATGAAGAGGTTGAAGAAGGGAAAAAGTAAGTTTATGTTGTCTTTTTACACTATTTTACCTTTATACTTGATCAACTTCATGATATGTTTGTCATTGTTAATATAGGAAATATGATGCATGTGGCAACAATAAAAGATGAAGAATGTTGGAACAATTAGACAGTGAATTTAGGCAAAATTAGACAGTGAATTTAGGCTATGGGTGTCACATGAGGTAATTATTATGAGAATGTCTCTTACTAAATGACAAATTTCAAGAAAGCTTTAAAACTAACCTAATTAATTTATCTACAATCTCAGCTGGTAAAGATGGGTGATGCGACATAAAGGCTGGACCAGGCCCAATTTCATGACACAATAGTACAAAAAGTATTGATTGAGCAATTATGTATTCGGTGCAAGGGTGTATGAGAAAAATACCAATGTACAAAACTCGGGCATTTCATGTAAGGCTCTTAGTTATCTTCTAGTGAGTGAGAAAGATAAAAATCTCGTTAAAGTTGAAAGGACTTACTATGGTGTCATTCACAATTTATTTGAATTAGGCTATATAAGCTTTAAAAGGTTTCATTTTACTGTGATTGGGTAATAGTTGAGGAAACACATGCTTATAAAGTTGATTCTGTTACAAATTTGATCATGGTTAACATGCCCAAGATGCAGGACAACGAGCACATGAGTGATGAGTCTTTTTGTTTGTGCTTTTCAAATGGTCAAGAAAGTATTTTTCTCAGAGTATATGAACGAATAACTATCATCAATCATCTTACATGCGCCAAAATGTCTAACCAGTAGCCTGGATAACTTGGTTGCTCCTACTGAATAACAATCCATTTTGGATGATAACCCAAATTTGAAATAATTCCTAGATTTGTAATAAGGATTATAATAATGTGACATGTAATAAATATTCCCATGATTGTGTAAATAGTGTTATTTTCTTTTGTGAATGTAATAAGGATTCCAATTGTGTTTATTTGTTTATATAATAAATGTTTATTTGTTTATACAATTTAGTTTGGTATAAGATACATATTTGTATTCTTCTAACGTCGTCGTTAATTTATCATGCATATTATCTAACAATGTCAAATTAATTCATTATTTATATTTCTGAATCATCTTCTTATATATATGTTTGTACTAAAAACAATTTTTGCAGGATATGTCTTCATCAGGGTGTGATCAGGGAAGCGGTGACGAGGAAGGCTCATCTAGAACTAGGCCCCGAAAGTGGGGCAAGTTAGGGATCATAGTCGAGAACAAGATGGTATTCTAAGCTAGGTCCTTGGAATTGTCCAAATGGTCATTGACTCGAGTACACTGATTGGAGGAGTGTGTCTGTTAAGCTTAAGATGGCCGTTTGGTGGGCATTATAGGTATATGCTTCATTCAATAATATTTGAATTTTATTTTATAATTTAAATACTACTAAATCACGCACTTATTTTTTTTTCATATTTGTTAGATAAGAACAATTCAACTTGCCCTCAGAATCTCGTGATGCCACGTTGGAACTGCTAAGGGAGCAATGGAAAACGTGGAAGAAAAACATGCGTGCATGATATTTTGGTAGGGACTGGGATTCCATCGTCATAAGGATACGGTCCTAGAGAAAGAACCAATCTCATTGGCAAACTAGTAATAGTTTATCGATAATGAGATAATAGAGATGCAGTTGTCCTCTCGTGAATCGAGGAGGAAAATCGGTCCAAGAAGGTCAACGTGCACTACTCCGGGCGTACATCTTACACCGAGGTGGATACATCTTACACCGTGGTGGAGCTTGTGATGGTAAGTTTTAATTTTATTTCATTTTACTTTTAGTGTACTATATTTGGTGGTAATTATATACTAATTCACTAATTTCTCTTTATTTTATTTCAGGAGGAGGGGAGTGGTCCTTGGGGTAAGCCACATAGGCTCGATGTTTATTTGGCGATTCGAACGAAGTAAGGGAAGGACAAGGAGGTTAGTTTGGTCATGGTCACCACTATTGTAAGTTTTAATTATATTTATGTTATTAATTCATGATTTATAATCACATACTTTTTTTTATTACTTTACCTAATCGCGTTCTTTTTTGTTGTTTATGGAAAACCTTAGAGAAGTCCACAACTGGTAGAGTGATGCCAATAATTCATCTCTGACATGGATGCACTGAGCCAAGTGCTAGGGTTGCATCATATAGGCCGTAATTGGGGTGTATGCTCTCTAGAGGGGAAGTCAAAGCTCATCGGGATTTTATCGAGCAACAGTGGATTATCACACAAGGACGGCGAGTTAAAGAACAACGTGAACTAAAAGTTTGACAACAATGAAAACACATTGAAGGTCATTCTGGGAGCAACTCAGGGAGGGGCATGGAGAAAGTAGTGGATCAGAGGACCACTATTTTATCTTTCTCACTCTCATCGATAGACCACTCATCTTTGTATGCCTCATTCTCCCCCGTACCATCTATCCATATTCCATTTGCAATTGGTTGGGAGAAAGTCTATTTGCTAGACTTATGAGGAGGTGATAAAATTGCCAGGGGTGGAAGGACCTGAGTATATTCCCATGTTCCATGGTGCATAACTGTTTGCTGCAGCCTCACAAAGCTCAGGTCCGCATAACTGACATTAAGATTGGGAAATAATATGAAACCCAATAGTTGAATTAACAATGTGGCTTGCAATATGTTAAAGGATGAGTTGGTTCTTATATTGTATGACCTATCTTTCTCCTCTAACCGGAGAATAAATGAACATTTAATTTTTATGTAATAATTTGTATGTAACATTTAAATTCTGTTTAATATATTATGTTCCTTATTTATATTTGGTTAATGATTGATTATGATTAATATTGGTGTTGATTGCTGTTGGTTATTAATAAAATATATATTTGTTTGCTTCTAGAGGTCAAATTATATACTGTTGGGTAGTGGCAGTGGCCATAATGCCGAATCATTTTTTATTCTACTGCCCAGTTTTGTCAACGACTTTGATCGTGATAAGACCTTGACAAGTAATACTTATCAACGACTTGTCACGGTCAAAGTATGTGAAAAGTTTTTTAAAGGACTTATCACGGTCAAAGTCCGTGATGTAGGAAAACTTATCATGGACTTTTACTGCGACAAGTCCTTGACATAACTAGTAGTCACCCCTATTGTTGTCCTGATTTTTTATCGTGACAAGTTTGACTTATCAAGGTCTATGACCGTGAAGACTAGAAATTTTTGGTGCAGTTATAGAGTCCAAAAGATGGGATATATTCCCATGTTTGGACTAAAAAAAATCTCCACAGAACCCTCGAAGTTATTGTCGCTACAGAACACAAGGGAAGAGTCGACCTTGGGTAGACCCCTAACTGCAACGCCATAACAAGTTACCTCAAGAACCCCCATTAAGGGTAGAACAAAAAATTCTATCTTCGGGGAGATGATTTCCCCTATCATGATTCCCTGAGCCATAGTAGGATAAAATAAAGAGATCCCTACACGTAGGAATGGAAACTCTTTACGAAGAAGGTTTATACATGGAATACGGGAAAATCCACAAATCCAATCAATGTGAACTCAACATATCATGGGTCATTACAGAAGATATAAAAAAAAACCCAGCCATAGTCTAAATGGATATAACCTACTCTATTTCTTAATGAGACCACATTAATATCCATGTTGAGATTTACTGACTTCCCTCACTATAGAGAAAGGGCGATTGATCAATGTCCCTGAGATAACCCTCATATCCAAAACATCACCTTCGTGTGAACCTTTAGACATGACCAATGAAACCCTATTAGATTATTGGTGGAATGAGGAAAATAATAATATCTTGGTGAAATCCTTATCTATGGCACACCCTTACAGTGAACCTTTCATAGGCTCGACCATAAACCCAAAGGCCACCCCAAGGGAAAGAGGGCCCAACTCAAGAAACACCGCTTACCCCAACCAACAGTCAATACCAAACTTTCAAAGCCCCCGACGGTCTCTACTAAAGTACCCATGCGATGACTGGCTCACCTCATCTCCCCTATTAAAGAATCCGAAGTACTAAAAATTTGGACCTTTACTAAGTGCACCCCCACACCCGTCATAAGGAGGCTCTTAGAGTATGTTCTATTAGCTAAAGATTCCCCATTATCCCCTCTCCTAATTTATCCCTATATAAAGCAGTATTTTATGTTATTATGAATGTTGTACTTCCTCTCTTAGATGGCATAATAAACATTGATTCCCAGTATTTTCCTGTCTGTGCGACATGTGATGATTGAGAATCCAACGAAGGATTAACATTCACACTTAATATTGATAACCCCATGGGCCTAAAATACTTTTAACATTTACAAAAACTTGACCAAAGTCAAAATCATTATATGTCTTCCAATGAGGATGACACAGTCACCATAAACTTAGGCACTCCTCAAAAGCCTAAAATGTTGCAAATAGGGTCCTCTATAGATGAGAATAAACAAAAAGAGATCACAAGTCTCAACTCCATCTTTGTAGATAGTTTTTTTCGTCCAATGGTGACATAATCGACATCGACCCCTCTATCATCATGCATGAGATACCTTCTCTCCCAGATGCCAAAACCATAAAACAAAGGCTCCACAATATTATACCTGAATGGTCCCTAAAAGTAAAGGAGGCGGAGAATAAATAACTTAGCATCGGTTTTATCCGAGTGGTGGAGTACCCCATTTGGCTATCCAACATCCTACTAGTACCCATAATTAATGGCAAAGTCATGATGTGCTTAGACTACATGAATTTTAATTGGGACTTACCTAAAGATGATTTCCCTTTATCACACATCAACTAATCTGTAGACAGTATAACCAGTAATGGAATTAGATCCTTCATATATAGATTCACGTGCAACAACCAAATCAAATTGCACCAGGAACATTAGGTGAAAACCAAGTTCATTACCTTCAGGAACATACTATTATATAGTAATGACCTGCAGTTTAAAAAATATTGGTGCGACTTACTAGAGAGAAACATGACCATGATACATGACCTTATACACAAGGACGTGTAGGTATACACGTACGATATGATGATCAAATCAAAGTATCACGAGGGACATGTTCTGTCACTCCATATATTATTCCAATATTACACCTCTTTAAAATGAGGCTAAACCTGTAGAAATGCATCTTAGTAGTCACTAAGGGATAAATGATTGGCTTCATACACTGTTGAACTCAAATCCATATGGGAAATACCCCCATGGAAAAGAAAAAGGAAGTCTGGGGATTCCTACGGCACGTACAATTCATAAGCCGGTTCGTTAACCATATTACCACCATTTGTGAATCATCTTCCAAATAATAAAAATGACTGCAGAAACAAGTGGAACGCTCAATGACAAGAATCATTAGGGAAAATGCAAGAGTAACTTTCTCACCCATCGATTCTAGTTCCTCCCTAACAAGGACGACCTCTACTTCCCAACATGACCATAACCGACACAACGTTCGGAGCCAAAATAGCGCAATACATTGAGGTTTCCTAAAAATAATGCATTATCTACTATGTCAGTAAAATTTTGGTTTCTTATGAGCTTAAATACACCTCCTTGAAAAAGGATTATGTATATCTCACATGGATAACTTGAAAATTGCACCACTATTTGATGTCTTTTGGCATATGACTCATGTCAAGAATGGACTCCCTTAAGTACCTATTTCAGAAATCCTTCTTATCTAGTAGGACGACTAAATGTCCGCTGATAATAGCTGAGTTTGAGATCACGCACATCATGCAAAAGGCCACTAAAGGGCAAGCCATCTCTGACTTCCTTCCAGGGAAACCCTCTTATATGAAGAACAATATGAGGTATAATTCCCAGACAAGGATCTCTTTGCCTTAAACGATAGAGAGACTTGGTAAATATACTTCTACGGGTCATCCAACAAAAAGGGATTTGGCATAGGTATGCTCCTTATATCACCAAACTCACGAAAACTCCCCACTTCTATGAAAATTCCAAATGAGTGCACTAGAAACATGGCCGAGTATGAGGTTTGCATTAGGATATACAAAATCTACCAGGAAATAGGGATCACTGATGCAAAAATAAAGAGATTCCATCCTAGTCATCAATCAAATACTAAGCAAATGGAAGATTCGGGATGATAAGTTCCAAACATATCATGACCATTTAGAAGAAGTGGTTGATCGATTAGATTAACTCGAATTAGACCTCCTCCAAAGGGATAAAAATAACTTCGTAGACGCATTGGCCTCCCTAGCTTATCTGATAGACATTTTTAAAGGCATTACCGAATTCACGTTCATTATAACCAGCCGAAACATGCCTTCATATTCCTTTGAGGTAGACACTACCAAAGAAATATAAGTAAGACTAACACTTTAGTACTATGATGTATGGAATATTCTCGACAAAAATCACTACCCATTAAATGCCTCTTACAATGACCGAGTTACCCAACAATGATTGGTAGCTCAATTCATCACTGGTGGGGGGCAACTTTAAAAAAAAACGTTTGATTGAATAAAATTATGGTGCATTAAGAAAGATGAGAACCTCTAAATCATGGATAAAATCCATTGTGAAGAATGTGGCCCGCACATGAATGGTCACACCCTCCAGGAAAATAATTCGACAGTCATAGTACTGGACGACCATGCAAAAATATTGTACGAACTACATTAATAGGTTCCTCAAATTTTAGTTGTACATCCAACGAAACCTTCTACCTCCTTGTGAGCTCTATTGTATGACCTCACCTTGATCTTTCTCCACCTAGGGGAAACATATCATTGGCAAGGTAATTCTCAAAGTCTCTAACATAAAGGAATTAATTCCATTAGCAATCATTTATTTCACAAAATGGGTTGAAGACGAATATTATGAAATTATAAATGCTAAGAAAAGGGAAAAAATCATACCATGAAATTTCATTTGCCTCTTTAGCATATCTTATGAGTAAGTGTCACATAATGGGTTTCACTTTGAGAAAAGGTTTCAAACCTGCTACACAAAGATGGGATCACTTGACACAAGTTATCTCCATACATAACACAAACTAATGAAGCAGTTGAAGCCACTAATAAAAATATCCAAAACATCATCAATAAGACGATGCAGACATACTTTGATCGGTCATACAACCTCTCATACGCCCTCTAGGACTACAGTATGGCAACGTAAAACCCCATAAGGGCCACCCTTATTCACTGGTTTATGTCATGGAAGAATTCCTACCCATCAAAATATAGGTACCCTTACTAAAGGTCATGATCAAAATCCAGGTAGTTGAAGAACACTGGTTTGGACACCCTATATTAGGACCCTCTAAGTATCTCCTTAGGTTGTTAACACTCATTCACTCATCGTTAACCTTAGTTCATACCCTGAGTACTGATATAGAGGACGTAGGTGCTCTTGGGATCCATTTGATTCCTGTCAACTCTCTGACTTGAGCAAACCTCAATGAATCTTTGAAGGGTTCTGAATCCATTTTCCAACGGTCCATCTTATATATGCGAATTGGCCTCATGGTTCGGACGAACAACCAATTTTACTCCAAAGGTTCACTGGACATTTTTGGGGCCTATTTGACATTGACCAACTCTCCGAATTGAGATAAGCTTAATCAAATCTCTAAGGGAACTACATTCCCTTTCCAATGGTCCATGTCGAGCGTGAATTGGCCTCATGGTTCGGACGAATGATTCATTTTTCTCTGAAGACCACCCATATAGAGACCATCAGGCGCTTTCAAACCCCATTTGACTTCGTCAACTCTGGACCCAGGAGCGGCTCAATGGATTCTTGAAGGGATTTGAATTCATGTCCCAATGGTCCCAGCCGTGCGCGATTTAGACTTATGGTTTGCATTTTGTTCCTATTTTTTTGAAAAATCCTTTCTAGACTGCCTATAGGAACCTAGACACCCTTCCTATTGGTAGGTTATAGTTTTCCTTTCCAATTAAGTGGGACCTATGCTGATAGGCAGTCTAGGGGCCATTCCGATCAGCACCCCATTTAACCCTAAATTCCATTATAAAAGGGCCATTACCTCACCCTTGAAAAGAGGTCCCTTTCAATAGTCAACAAACATTCTCCTCAAAATCAAAGTCTTCCCTTTTCCAAAAAAATCCATTTTCCAACATTCCCTCACCTTAATTCCTTACCTCACTTAGCTACCCACTTCATCCTACCATATAACCTTTATACCACTACAAAAATTAGCGTACTTTCATTCTAAATTTAGCAATAAAAACCTATTAAGGAGGTCTATCCCTCACTCTTTTCTACTTTTATTCATTTAATTGTTATTATGTACTTTATTCTCATCTTTTAGTTTTATTTCATTATGTCACATCAAATAATCGTCACTTTTTTTATTAGTATTGCACACAACTTATTTTCATAAAAACTCAAAAAAGACAAAAAGAGGGTTTATTCATAAATTCCAAAAGTAAAATTTTCATTTTCTCACATTTTCACACTTAAACACACTTTTCTCCCAAAACACACAAGAGGAGTCCTACACTCGGATTTATAGGTTGAACCCCACCCTATGCTATTTTCAAACTATGTGGACTTTGATGCCACTTGGGCTACGTAGGCATATTGGTCCAGTCCTGAGATTTGGGTCCTCCATTTTCATTTCATATCTTTTATATTATTACATACTTGTGTCTCGTTCGACGTGCATATTTGCTCTTTCATAGCAATTCTTGATTCGGTGAACACTCATATCTTATGTTTATTTTTATTTTTGGGTACACTTTTGTGGATGAGTCCGCTCCATCCATTCCATGACGCGAGTCAGATAATTCCATTCTCCTGTTATTTAGATTATACACATGTACACATAAGTCATGGAGAAAAAAGGAGAATATTAACATAGCCCGTGAGAGATCGAAAGTGTGGAATGAATGCTTAACACCTACCCATTCCATAACTTAGTATTTGGACCCTTTATTTGGTTTTGCCTATTTTGAACAAAATAGGTTGGCGACTCTATCTCTTTGTGTGACCCCCATTTTACGATGACCAATTTTATATTCGAGACTGGACTATAATGACATCGACATGAGTAGCGAAAAGAGGACTTATACATGCCTACTCACCATGATTATACATGCTCGTGTATATATCGCTCTTCAGTCACTTATCCATGCTCACCATGCTTCACCTTACACCCACTTGTATATATTCTCCATGCTCACTTCACGTGACCACACACTTGTATATAGTTCCACCTTTACTTACATGCTCCACGTACCACTCGTAGATTATCCATGTTTAGCTTCACTAGCATACACCCTCACTTTTATCACTTGTATATATCTCTATTCTTACTTACACATCTCACACACCACTTGTAGATGATTCATGCTTAGTCTCACTATAACATACACATATATCTCACTCAATTTTATATTCATATGCTTCCCTATCACCATGCTTAGTATAATCTTCATGATCCGTGCTAGCTTTACTTTTCATGATATTTGTATATTCTCCTTAATAGTGCTAGTACTTCCCCTACTTAGCATGCAAATAAAAAATCTTCGTAAGATATTAAACACGACTCATGCTGTTTTGCTCACTACATCACCAGAGCATGGCAATATTGACATAAAATATCCCGTACTAGGGGGTCACTTTGTGATCGGTGTCGATCCTGCGGGGCGTGGATAACCTAAGCGATATGATTCTCATCTTCCATTGGCCTTGTACCTTTGACGTATATCAAATGGTTCCCCCCGTATCTTACCATTTGACCGAACTCACAATGATAAGTATATAGTAGGTAAATCATTCATGTATGCCGAGTATATCGAAATCACTCTCACAAGTACTATCGAGTAGATAAGTTTTTTAGAGTTAAAATTTATGTTTTCTTGTAACCTCTTTGTCTAAACCTCTCTTGCAATAATCTCACATTTTTTGGATCCTGTTTCTCATTAGAAACTTGTAGATCCAAAATCAGTGACATATACTCACTTAGATCATTAGCTTGTTGTGATTTCTTTTAGTAAGAAATCATTCTCTCATGATGGATATTGTTTATGTCATGTTTGTAATATTTTTATATCCAACATCTCATGCTTTTGACAATGCTGAATTTATGACTTACATAGTCTAGATTTGATAATTTTTCATTTTGAAAAATTTATGTGTATCAATAACTTCTTAGGATCTCTGTTTTAAAAGATCCATCTAAGAAATCAGATCTTGGAACTATTTTGAGAAAATATTAAGTCTATACTTGAGAATTTTGAAAAGTATATCTCATCCTTAGATCTGTTGTATATTGGTAGGATTTGTTTGTAATTAAGTGTGTGTGTGAGTGCATGCATGGGATATTAGGCACATAACTCACAACAAATTCACTCACCATCACTAAAGTGTTATTGGTTGAGAGGTTCTGAATTTTGACTCGACGTAAAGCCAAAGGAGTAAGGAAACAGAGCTAAAGAACGGAGAAAGGACAATTTCGGAAGCTTAACATAATTAAGACTTCATACTGAGGAGTGTAGGTATATCTATGGACTTAGAATAGGTTCTGATCGTATGATCTATTGAATGCTTGTAACCTTAAACTGTTTTAGTGGATTTTTGTTTTGAGGTGTAGAGACCTCTGTGGATGTTTCCCAATTTGGGTGGGGTTTTACCATGTAAAAAAATACATGTCTTATGTACGTGATTTTTAGTTTTCCATTACTACAATCTGTTGCATAGACTTAGGTTTAAACTCAAAACCTTATTCCAAGATTCTTGAATAATTTTTTGACATAAACTGTTTTAACACATCTTGTGTACAGGTTAAAATTTTTTACAAGATCTTTTCCAAAAGTAGTTCGGAACACATTAAACATTTTAAACAGTTATTAAAATAACATAGTGTTTTTTTAATTGGTATCGGAGTTGAGTATTTTTCAAAACTTTTGACACTATACTTTGAAACTTCTCAAGAAATCTTTTATGGACGAAAAGTTTGAGTGTCTTGGAAATCTGTCCAGACCTCCTCTCTTTGATGGAACTATTTTTCCTTACCGAAAGTAAGGATGATTTCTGTCATACAAGGGACATTCGGAGATAATGTCTGGGAAGCAATTGAAAATGGATCCTCTAATCCAACTAAGTCTATTGCAGAAGGTAGTACTAAAAGGATTAAAAATCTCCACAGTGAGATTACTAAAGAAGAAAAACTTTCCTCCTTAAGTAATAATAAAGGGAAAAATGCAATATTCATGTCTGTTAATGAGCACGAATTCAAACGTATATCTATCTTCTCTACATTTAAGGAAGCCGGGGACACATTAGTCACTTCCCATGAAAGTGATGAACGTGTTAAGGCATCCAAAACATAAATGTTAATACAACAATACAATACACTGGTTATGCATGAGACTGAGACCTTTGATGAATTCTATATTAGTTTAACTGACATGTTATAAAGATGTATGCAAATGGTATAATGTATAATAGGAAAGAAATAGTGTAAAAAATTCTAAGGTCCCTTCCCCCTAAGTTTGATAACAAAAGGTATGCAATTGAAGAGATATATGATCCATTTTTAACCCCTCAACACCTGAGTAGAAAACTTAGGACTTTAGGAATGAAACTTGAATTTAAAAAGCATCTTTCTAATTATAAAAAAAGACAATCTAGTTCTAATGTGTTTTTTCAGTCTAAAACGATCTCACCTCAGTTAGTTATGCCTAATGTTGACCTTGACTTTTATGAGGAATGTGGTTTGGAGACGTTGGATAACTAGATAGCCTTAATGTTAAAACACTTTAAGAAAATTTTGCACTTTAGAAACAATATTGCCTCTAAACAAGGCAAAACTGGATATCCTAACCACTCCAATAAATGTCCTCATGAGAAGAATTATGATAAAAATAATACTGAGGCCAATCACATACCTCAAAGAGACCTTAAAAATACTCGGTGTTTCAGATGTGGTAAAATGGGTCACTTAGTTACTGATTGCAAGGTTCAATTGAATAACATTGCTAAAGCCCATATCAGTAAGACTTGGGATAATTCAAGTGACTCTAATGAAGATAAGCCTCAATCTTCCAACACTTTTAACACTTTTAACCCTTTCATGTCTTTCTTTACAAAAATGGTCTAATCAGATGATATGCCTGTAAACAATGATGAACTTGATGCTATCATACCTAGTGCTGTTATGTCCTATGATATCTTGCCTACATCTAGTTTATTTGTTCTTTGCTTGGATAATATTAATATTGTTGATACTACTAGTAGGAGCTCTTCAATGATGTGTGTGAGTCAAAGTGAATGTATCAATGATGAATTGAATGTATGTGTGAGTACGAATAATGAAGCGTTAGGAGACAACTCACACACTGCACTTAATGAGTTCAATAACGATGATCTCCTCGAGATTCACACACTCTTGGCTAATACTCTTAGGAAATGAACTAAACTGGAGAAAAGAGTCATTGACCTAACTAAGAAGATATAAGCCTTAAGCCTAATGGTGAAACAGAACGGGAAAGACTATACTAATCAGTGTTTCGCCTATAAAACCAAAACAAAAGCTTTTATTGAGAAAATTAAAGAACTTTTTGAATCAAATGAAATTTTGGAAAACCAATATAAGGAAATTTTGATAGAATTGAAAAAATATAAGAAAAAAATTCAACAATCTTAATTTTTTTTTCCAAATTTAAAAATAATTCTAATTGTTTTAAAGATTGTGTTGCTTATAGGAAAACCAATTCTGAATACAAAATGAGTATAGGCTTTGATAAAAAAAACTAAGGCACAAATGAAAACTTTTCAATATGTACAATTTATCTCTTGTGGAAAAAGGTCAGATGACCTATGTCTTGATTTTCAAGCCTTAAAGAAAGATTTTGATAATAAGCAAATAGGGGGTACATTTTGATGAAAAACTATCCTAAGCCAACTGTTGAATCTAAGGCTAAGTGCGTTTCCCCTATTAGGCAATGAGATTCCTCATTCAAACCTGTTGCAGTTAGGCATAAGACTAAAGTCCAGCAAATGGACAAACCTCTTTTCAATGGTTTTTAAATTGTCAACAAACTGTCTAGCCACCAATACTGTTCCTATTGTGATGTTTATGGACACTAATTTGTTGAATGCTTTTAATAACAACTGTACAGACCTGTCTATAATTCACCAGTTTATAAAAAACTTTAAATATTCTAGTCAGAGCAGTAATAACTATGTACTTCCGAAATAGCCCAATAAAAACTCTAACTATAGTAATAAGAAGAAAAGATCTCATGCTAAGAATAAATCTAAGAGAAAGAGTCCTAGATCTGTTTCTAAACCAAAAGCTCAATTTTTTTTCAAAACAACAGCTATACGGGTTAGAAAGGACGATATAATACCCCGGTTGAAGTGTAACACCGTTATAAGTGCCTTGAAAGATGAACACACTGCTTCTGGTTGGTAATTATACTCTAGATGTTCCAAGCATATGATCGGAGACGATACTAAATTATTTGGCAAAACTGACTTCTTAGGAGGGAATGTTTTGTTTGGGTGATAGAGTATCAACTCATATCATAGGCAAAGGAACACTTCAATAAAAAGTACTCCCCATTCTCAAAGATGTGCTATTAGTGAAAGGTCTTAAAGATAATTTGTTGAGCATACCGTAATTTTTTTACTCCAACCACCCAGTCACATTCTCAAAAACTAATTGTAAAATCTTTAATGAGAATGGTGTTTGCATCCTTATAGGTCATAGGACCCCAGATAACTATTACACAGTAAATTTGGGCAATGAGACTTGAAGGTTAACTAGACTTAATGACAATGAAATCTGGCATAATCATTTGGGTCACATTAAGTACGATAGTCTTGGAAAATTAAGTTCTCAAGATATAGTTAGTGTTTTACCAAAAATAAAATCAATTTCAAAATTAGTACGTGGGACATGTCAGGACGAAAAAATGATTAAATCTGCTCACAATAAAGTTATAAAAATTTTAACGACAAAATCTCTAGAGCTAATCGATATAGATCTTTTGGGACCATCCCGAACAGTAAGCCTTTGTGGTAACAATTTCATTTTAGTTATTGTGGATGATTTTACTTGATTCACTTGGGTAGTGTTTTTAAAACAAAAATCTGATACATTCCGAGAATTTTTGAAAATCATTTTAAGAATCGAGAATGAAAAAGATACCCAAGTTAATCGAATACATAGTGATAGAGGAGGTGAATTTTAAGGACTAGGGTGTAAAAAAATATTGTAATTGTAATGGTTATCATCATAAGTTCAGTGCTCCTAAAACACCCCAACAGAATGGTGTTGCCGAGCATAAAAATTGCACAATCCAAGAAATGGCCAAGGTAATGATACATGCTAAGAACTTGCCAAAATACTTTTGGGTTGAGGCAATTCAAACAACGTGTCATATCATCAACTGGGTTTACCATTCAAAAAATACCAAACAAACCTCCTTTGAACTTTGGTACGACAAAAAGCCCAATTTAAAATATTTTTGAACTTTTGGGAGTACTTGATATGTTTGTAAACACCTGTCTAAGTTGGAAACTTATGGCGATAAAACCATATTCTTGGGTTACACCCCTAATAGTATGGCTTATCGCAAATGTAATTTGCGTACCAAAGTAATAAGGAAATTAATAAATGTGATAGTGAGTGACACTAATGTTGAGAGTAAGGACCAATTATTTTGGAACTGTTTTATTTATGACTCTCCAGAAATAGTTGATCCTTTACCAACTGGCACCGCTGAAGTACCTAACTAGGTTTCAAAAGATCATCCCATAGATAATATTGTTAGTAATCTTAATAAGCTAGTTCATACAAGATCCCAATTACAAAATGTTTCTCACTTTGCATGCTTTATTTCTCTAGTAGAACCAAAGAATGTGAATGAATCACTCAATGACTCATTTTGGATAGGTGTTACACAAGAAGAGCTCGTCCAATTTAAAATATATAACGTGTGGTATCTTATGCCTAGGCCAGAAAATAAAAGGGTTATTGGCACTCGCTGGATTTTTAAAAATAAAACAGATAAATCTGGGATGATAGTTATAAATAAAGAGAGATTAGGTGCCCAGGGCTACTGTCAAGTTGAAGGAATAGATTTCGAGGAGACCTTTTCCCTGGTCACTCGCCTTAAGTATGATTGCTTACTCTTGGCCATAGATTGTCACTTACAATTCACACTTTATCAAATGGATGTAAAATCCTCCTTTTTAAATGGTATTTTGACTGAGGAGACCTACGTCGAAAAATCGAAAGTCTTCATTGATCCTCATTAGCCAAACCATGTGTATAGATTGAAAACCGCAATGTATGGCTTAAAGAAAACCCCTCGGCCTGGTACGAATGTCTGTCGACCTTTCTGATGAATAAAGGCTTTCGACGTGGTGGAAATGACCAGACATTATTATTTAAACATTTACAAAAATAGGTCTTAATATCTTAGGTTTATATTGACGACATTATATGTGTACCTACTTCCCCATATGAGGATAAAGAGTTTCCTAAAATTATGCATGGGGAATTCCAAATGTCACTGATAGAGGAGCTTCAATATTTTTTAGGACTTCAAATCAAGCAAAAATATGATGGGTTATTCATATCGCAGTCTAAGTATGCAATAGAGTTAGTGAAAAAATTCGGTTTAGATAATGCCAAGGTTGCTAGAACTCCTTTGAGTACTTCTACGAAACTATCCAAAGATGAGCATGTGAAACCTATTGATCCTACTCTATATAGAAGTATTATAGGCAACCTGTTGTACCTAATAGCCTCTCATCCCGATATCATGTATGCTGTGTGTATATGTGCTCATTACCAAAGTACACTTAAGGAAAGTCACCTTTTCTATGTTAAAAGAATAATAAAATATTTTAAAGTAACGAGAAACCTAGGTATATGGTACACCAAATACACCACTTACACAATTGTAGGATACACCGATGCCAATTGGGCAGGCTATTCCAACGACAACTAAAGCACTTCAGGTGCTTTCTATTATATAGGTAACAATTTAGTAGGGTGGATCAGTAAAAAGCAAAATTGCACATCTCTTTCCACATCCGAATTAGAATATATTGCCCTAAGAAGTTGTTGCACTCAATTAACGTGGATTAAGAAAATGCTTAGTAATTATGGCATCAATGAAGAAAAGTTAAATCTATATTGGGATAACCAAAGTGCGATAAATATCTTTAAGAATCCGGTTTAACACTCGCGGAAAACATTTTAAGATAAGATATCATTTCATACATGAACTAGTGGAATCTAACGAATTAGAGATAAATTATTTACCCACTAAACATCAACTAGCTGACTTATTCACTAAACCATTGGATAATTTACGATTTGAGTCCTTAAGGAAATCCATTGGTATGATTATTCCTGAATAAATATCTATCACATGTTATTATATCCTCCGGTTACTTTCATGCTTATAATTGGTCTTTGAGTATATAGGGCACGACCGTTTGAAAAATGACAAAAGATGCCTCCTATCTCTAGTTTATGTAGAATAAACTTGAGGTGACCCAGTGTATGAATTAGGTTTATAAATTTATGTTTACATGCTTGATATATTCTTGTTATGTATTTTAACCCTTTGTACATTTGAGACAAAATGGGGAGGAGATATAAGTTCACCTTGACTAATTTTGTTAAACTTGTCTAATTCTTGATCTTTGCCATAAGTTGCTGTCTTATTTTTACCATCAAACATTTTTAGGGTATTGATATGTTCTAAGTTGAATTATGTAGTTTTTGTTTTCTATGAATTAGGGTAGATAGAACTTTTGCATAGGAATAAGGCTTTCTTATTTTTTTTGTATCCCAACATGTCCTAAATGACTTAGGATATTTTGTCTCTCATTTCCAAAGGGTGAGATTGAAGCACACTATATAGTTGACTCACTTGAGTCTATACGATATAAGAGCCTCAACTAGTTTGGAAAGATAGACAAAATTGAGTCCTTCATTCATGCTTCATTGCTACTTCAAGTACATCATCATCAACAAAGATCAAAGTAAAATCCGGTAGAAAACCAACACAGAAATAACTCATAAGATTGCATTTCATTACATAGATGGCTAGTGTGTGTTACTTTGAATTAAAATTAATTTTCTACACTGATTAAGAATTTTTGGGAATTTTTAAAACATTTTTAGGTATTTTTAAAACATTTAAAATGTGTTTTTAAAAGAATTAAAATTAGGGTTTTAAAACGTTTAGGGTTTAATTTCATATAATGAAAGTTCCTTAAACTTGTCTTGGGTATAATATAAAACCCGCACATAATATTTTAGGTGAAACTGAGATTTTAAAAAATAACAAAAACATGCATTTGAGAGTAAGTGTGAGGCTGGCACATGGTTGCATTTCATTGGCTACATTTGTATATCTCACATTCAAGAGGATTACTTTCAACCGTTAGATCAAAATTATCTAGGGCCAACATGCATTTATTTGTGATCTATGTTCATATGTTTTCAACCAATCAGAGTTGGTTTTTGTGCGTTCCATTATCAACCCATAGATTTAGTCTTTGAATTGAAGTTTTAATCTTAGCCCTGCATTTGCCCAAGCCTTCCAGGTCCTTCCCACCTTCCTATAAAATGAGCCTTCGTCTCAACATTTTAGAAGTTTATTAAGTCTCAGAGCTTGAGAGAAAAAATAAGAGAGAGAAGAGAGAAAATTAGAATTTTTTACAAAAACTCTTTCAAATCTTTTTTCAGAAAATAAGTTTTTGAGAGTTAGGGTTTTGTTTTCTTGTAACCTCTATGTCTAAACCTCTCTTACAACAATCTCACTTTTTTTAGAACTCGTTTTTCATTAGAAACTTGTAGATCTAAAATCAGTGACATATACTCACTTAGATCATTAAATTGTTGTGATTTATTTTAGTAAGAAATCATTCTCTCATGTTGGATATTGTTTATATCATGTTTGTATTATTTTTTTATCCAACATCTCTTGCTTTTGACAATACTGAATTTATGACTTACGTAGTCTAGATTTGATAATTTTTCTTTTCAGAAAATTTGTGTGTATAAATAACATCTTATGATCTTTGTTTTAAAATATCCATCAATGAAATCAGATCTTGAAATTGTTTAGAGAAAAGATTATGTCTATACTTCAGAGTTGTAAAAGTACATCTTATTCTTAGATCTGTTGAATATTTATTGGATTTGTTTGTTATTAAGTGTGTGTGATTGCATGCATGGTATATCAGACATAACACTCACAACACATTACCCATCACGAAAGTGTTGTTAGTTGATAGGTTCTGACTTTTAAGTTGACGTAAAGTGAAAGGAGTAAGGAAGCAGAGCTAAAGAACGGAGAAATGACAAGTTCAGAAGCCTTAAATAAGTAAGACTTCATACCGAGGAGTGTAGGTATATCTCTAGACATAGAATAGGTTCTAACTGTATGATCTGTTGAATGCTTATAACCTATTTTAGTGAATTTTTGTTTTGAGGTGTAGAGACCTCCGTGGATGTTTCCCCTATTTGGGTGGGGTTTTACCACATAGAAATTACCAATCTCATGTATGTGCTTTTTTGTTTTCTATTACTACAATCTGCTGCATAGACTTAAGTTTCAACTATAAACCTATTTTCAAGATTCTTGAATGATTTGTTCACATAAAATATTTTAACACATCTTGTGTACTGGTTATGATTTGTTTACAAGAGTTTCTTCCAAAATTAGTTTGGAACTCTTTAAACATTTTTAATAGTTGTTAAAATAACATAGTGACGGTTTTTCAAGAGGTATATCATGAAAGTCATTCAAAAGGGGGGAACCCTTCCAATAAACCACCAAATGTATTAATCTTAGCCTTAGGACACTCATAAATTGTTTGTTGGTTACAACGCGAAACTCTATCAAATTTTTGAGTCTCTCTATCACCTGAATTTTCATGCTATTTCACCCATTTTTAAAACGAGGCCATGTCAATGAGCCTGAAAACAAGTCAAATCATGTCTTATATCTTATACCCTATTTTTCATCAAGCTTGGATCATGTTCGACATTTCCCTTGCATTTAGGCAAACGTAATACTAATGAAAACTAATAATAATAATCATGTTGTGGATTCTCCATTTTCCCTTTCTTTTCGAAACAAAATACCAAAAACATATTTTTCCCCTTTTCCAATATACCATAAATACTCTCTCTTTCTTTCAAAACAAACCAAAATCATTTTTCCCTCAGGTTAATCGTATTCTCAACTTTGGCTTAACTCCATATTGGCTTCGATCTTCAATCAAACCACCCCGAAGCGCCACTACTTGCTTTGTTGCTTCGACTGAATTTGAGATCTACCTCCGCAAGTTATTCACGGAGAATACAGACCACGCACCAAATGTTCAGCCAGACTTGATGGTCATTCTATCCCAACTCAGTGACAAAATTAACAACCTTCAAGATAATGTCCAAGAGATGCAGTGACATTTATCCCAAACTCCTGAACCTTATGAACCTGAATCCCCTTTCCTCACTCCACGGGTCCACCAACCTCCTAGCCTATTTGGGTCCCAAAGGAATGCCAACATGCCTCGCATGCCCTGCCTCCAAATGGTCCACCACTTGCTCAACTCTAGATTCTAAGCACTTCCCAATCAAGGGATAATTCGTGGATCCTAAGGAAGAATAACTGAACAAGGTCAAGGAATACCTCAAGATATTGTCGATGAAGTTTCACCAAGTCAAATATCCAAAACATACATGGAATATACCCACATGTCTCTCTATCTTGTGGCCAGATTAGTAGAAAACATAAAGATGCCAGACATCGAGAAGTACAGGGGCAACAGTCCCCCGATCGTTCATCTGTGCAGTTACCACTAAGCCATGACCCTTTTTGGAGCTTTAAGAGAAATAATGGACAAGATTTTGTAACAAAACTTAAAAGAGAGCGCTCTCAAATGGTTATTGTCTGTTAAAGAATCTAGAATCCGTAGCTAGGAGTATGTATCCAGGTAGTTCATATCCCATTACAAATACAAAGAATAACTAGAGGTCACACGCAGATACCTAGAGCTTCTCAAGGAAACTATGGGGAATCAGTCAGTAGAATCATTAGGAGGTGGAGAGAGAAGGTCTCCACTATGACCAACAGGCCCTCAAAGGAAGAACAAGTGAGCATTATGAAGAATAACTTCTTGCTTCATATTCAAGCATCTATGGGAGGACAGTACTACACCCACTTCATAAGCCTATGAGAGGTTATGTGGAAATTGAAGAAGGGGTTGACAAAGTAGAGTCTAAACCAAAAAAATTGACCTGACAGTTATACTACAAAAGTATGACAAGCCCGCCAATGTCTCAGTATCAACCATTAACAACATATCTCAACCAACCACTTCTTGGTCACCTAAAAGTCCTCTCAATTCTATGAGAAAAGAATACACTGAACTCCATGCTCCCTTATCGAAGATATACCAAACCCTGTTAGCTTGAAACATCATCAAAGCATTGAAACCCCGAGCATTGCCAAATTCCTTCCCTAAATAATTTCAAACATGGTGCCCGTTGTGACTTTCACTAAATAGTTGGCTACACCACCGGCCAATGCTTTCACCTCACAAATGTAATCCAGGGCTTTATAGACCAGGCCATCATCGCCCCACCATCTAATCCTAAACCTAACACCACTCACAACACTCTCCCAGCACATAGAACTAGAATAAATGTCATCTTCCTAAAAAATAACACCGAATTTGAATCTTTTACCCAAATTATGCATGCTAAAATACTCAACACCTCCACCGTTTAGACCAAACCTCTCAAAGTTTCCCATCCTTTCTTACGCATACCACATGCATTGCTAGCTAAGATTTTTATCTCTTTACACGATTATGTATTACCTTATGCGCTCTATTAGAGGGGGGAAACATGGAACTACCAGTAGTACTAGATAAACTCTGAAGGTTTAGGCTAAAACTTCGCGTAGAGATGACCATAGACAATGAGAGGCTGGAAAGTGGGCTTGAGAATCACGAAAATGCGTGGTACCTCGTTGAGGAAATTCATCTAGAGGATGTTGCATATTTGCCAAAAAGGGGAGATATGCAACATCCTCGAGTTGCCCATAGCCTTTAAACTTTAGGGACATCTCATCCTTTCAGTTATACACTTCCCCATTGAGTGGAAAGACCTATTTGATTAGGTTATATAGGTTATCGAATGCATTGATTACTCTTGGCAAGAGGATATTATCGCCAACAGATGGGGGATGCTTTTGCTCAGATGATGAATAAAATCATAGAGAAGCCAGTTCAGTACTGAGTTGTATGGAATAATATCTTTCGAAGAATTATTAGGAGAAATTAACAAAGTGTCTATTCATCTGAAGTTGATGAAGCCACATGTTTCCTATTCTTCCCCGCGTTTGTTATGGCCCGATCCAGGAGATATTTATAAACATTCGATTCCCCATTCATTCAGAATAAATAAACGAAAGGGAATTGCAGAAGAGCTCCCAATGACAGAGATGACCACTGAAGAAATTATAGTTCTTGACAATCTCAAGAAAACTTAAGCCAACATCACCTTATAGTAACTCTTCACGTCCTACCAATTGTATTGAAATGATCAGATAAAACTCCTCACAGGACCCAGAGTTCCTCCCTCTTCCACTATCGAGGAAGTCATAATATGGTTGGATCCCTAATCTCTACCATACTCCTTTCCTTCTCTAACGAAGAATTAGCAAAATGTTGCCCTGATCATAATTATGTTCTCAACATCTCCATCGAAGTTTTGGGGAAGACGATCCCTCTATCCCTGGTAGAGAACATATATGGTCTCAATTTATATCCTCTTAAGACCTTCAACTACATGGTATTGAGATTCATTGATCCCACTCCGACATCTGCCATCGTGCGTGCCTATGACAACATCCATCAGGAAATGATGGGTCCTATAAATCTTACACTAGGGGATGGCCCTATCAACCCTTTGACCGAGTTCTAATTCACCAATATACCTATCTGTGTCAATCTACTCCTTAGCCGCCCATGGCTCCATAATATCAGAGGGGTATTTTCTTCTTTCCATCTGAAATTGAAGTTCTTTGTTAAAGGTCAGGTCATCACCATCCTTAAGGATGATGACTGTTTAGTAAGTGCCAGCACCAACAACCCAGTATTAGAGATTTACCATATGATCATTGACATGATCCTCTTTGGACTCAAAATGGACCCACTCCCTGTCCAAGTGGGAGATAAAGACCGAGTTTGTCCGAAACATAACCCTCATGGAAACGTCAATGTAATCCAGGTGTTCAATAATATTCACTTCATGCCCGAAATGCGTGCTAGGATGATGCCAACAACTGATCCTTGAGCCAATAGACTTAAAGGGAGGCTTCCCCTATGCTGCCCTAGATACCAACCTGCATCGGATGAACTCAAAGCACTCTAATGACCTTGTCAAAAAATAAGCCTAGAAGATGAAAAGACCATTTGGGGGGACTTTCGAAATGGAAAATTTATCAAAGATGGTGAAGACTTTCCCTTTTATAGATTCTTTGAGCCAGGGTATGACCCCGTTGAGAAATGATGAAACCGGGCCTAGAGATCTTCCAAAATTACAATACCTGGGGTGAAGCACGATGTGAAATCTTTGACCAAGGATCACTGAGAAGTCCAAAGGGAGAGACTCTGAAGAATCCTTTAAACTGAGAATGTAAGGGAAAATTTCAATTGAGTCTATTTATAGTATTGGCTTAATTTCGGACAAAACTAATTGAGTCATAGGATAGTAGTTTGTCATATCCATTAAAGCCTATGACGTTTGAGTTGAAGACATAGCCGCCAAGAGTTTGAAGATTACAACATTGCCAATTTCTGTGCCAAGCATTTACGTCATCAACATTGGAATTCCAAGGTCTCTAAAGGTATGAATGTAATTAATATATATACAGAGTCTTGGATATTTTTTTATGTGTGTCTTTTCTTAAACTCTTGTCATGAAGACTTTTCATTTTTTTTCAGAAAATCATTTTAAATCTTTGCATAAAAGTTTTTGGACTTAAAAAGTATTTTTTGATTTTCTGAAATGTCATTCGAACGATGTCGTTCGGATGAGATATCGAACAAAAATCGACTATCTTTTCCTATTTTATCGGTTAGAACGACATCATTCGAACGAGAGATCTAATGAGATTTCACATTTTAACTCTGTTTTCTAGTTAGTAGATCGTTCAAACCAAGTCGTTTGAATGACATTCAAAAGTCGTTCGAAAAACCTGGAGGGTTTTTGTGCAGTTTCGTCAGTTTTAATTTTAAATCGCCAACTTGCCCACTAACTTTTTACCTGCTTTATTAAGTGTGGTAACATTATTTTTTATCAGACTTTTTGCTACTTTCTAAAAGCTTTTGAGAGACAAATTACTAAAACAAAAGGTCCCATTTGTGTTATTAATTTTTAATGGATCAATTTCTATCAAAACCCAAGTTTACACCCATAGTTTGTTTTGATCCAAGTTTAGATATATATTATTTGTTGTGAGATCATCTTTTGGCCCCAAGTATTTTTCTCATCCCCAAAAGAGAAAGTTTTGTGCAGTGGATTTTGTTCGTTTGAGCTGCAGTATACATACAGAGAAAGTCTTCGTGTGTGGTCGATGGTAGATGAGCCCCATCAGTGGATTCTGAGACGTTGGCGGACTCCAATGTAATCTAATAGGCGGAGGTTGAAGAATGATGGAGCATCAAGGCTTGATGGGAGTTGAGTCGTTTTCAGTTCTTCTGTTGTGTCTTTGTAAAGATACTGTACTTAGTGGATTTGTAGGTTAGGACGTCTGAGGTTTTTCCCATTGTGGGTTTTCCTTTTACATCGCACCTTGAGTGTGATGTGATTTCCTTTTATCTTGCAAACTCACTTAGATGCATGTGTAGGACTAAAAAGAATAATATTTATTTAATCACATCTTTAGTGTAATTTTGGTGCTAAAATTTTGGGTAATTTTAATTTAATTTAATTCAAGTTGTCATAATTAATTTCGCAAAGTGCATGCTTAAGTTTGTCTGGCATAGTTTAGAACTTGAATTGGATTAAATTTGTGTTTAAGTTTAAATCAAAATATTTGTTTTGTTTAATCTCATTTTAATTTTGAAGAAGTTTAAATTTGGTTAATTTTTTTATAAGAAGTTTAAAATTTGGATATTTCGGGGACCATCATTCCTTTCTAGTGGTTTCGGCGCATATAAGTTAAGGAAATCATTTTTACAAATCGGTGTCAGAGTGGGAGAGAAAAATTACTGTGTTAATATCCCTTGTAAAAAAGTTTTGCTTTAAAAATGGAAATTTACTTTTTGCAAAATTTCCTACTTTTGACGAATCCAACTACGCGTATTGGAAAGCGTATATGAGGTCAACACTTAAGTCCTTTGATGAGCGGGTTTGACTATCGGTAGTTAAAGGTTGGACCCCACCATTATGTCTATAAGGAGAGGTTCGTGTACTTAAGCCCGTAGAAAGATGGAGTGATAATGAGCTTAAGTTAGCTAATTTTCATTCCCTTGGTTTAAATGCCCTTTTTAGTGCAGTCACACCGGATGAGTTCCGCCGAATTATGAAGTGTGAAATGTCTAAGGAGGCATGGGATATTCTCCAAATCACCCATAAGGGAACAAGTGTCGTGAAAGCTTTGAAACTTCAAAACCTGACCACATAATTTGAGACCATTAAATGTTAGAAAGTGAGACATTTGATGAGTTTTATCCGAGATTTTATGATATTGTGAATCCATGTTTTAATTTGGGAGAAAAGATACCCAACACCCATGTCGTAAAGAAAATTTTGAGGTCATTACCCAATAGATCTATTTCAAAGGTGAACGTTTTAAATTCATTAGGCACTTTAGACTCTAAAAAACTAGAAAAGCTCGTAGGTTACCTTCAAACCTATGAACTTAACGTCTTTCCCTCTAAGGATGAGAAAAAGAAAGATAAGGGAATAGCTTTAAAGCCCGAAAGGAGGAAACATCAGTGTCGAATAATGAGTTTGAGATTGACTCGGAAGTATGGCTTTGTTTGCTAAGATGTTTAGAAAATTTCTCAAGTTTACTAAAGAGAAACTTAAAAATGATTATAAGAAGTTTGAGAAGTCTAACCATAGTAAAGTCGAGAGACTCCCTAAAAAACATAATGAGGATCTTAATAGGGGCGAGTCAAATAAGTGTTATGCCTATGAGAGTTATGGCCATAGGTCATTTGAGTGTCCCACTAAATTAATGAAAGAGGGAAAGCGATCAATATCATGTAATTACACCCTTAGTGATAATGAACCGAAAGAGAGACCATATTCCCCCATTGAGCGAAACTTCACCGCGTTCTTGGCAAGTCATGTCAGCATTGACAGTGAATCTTCCCATGAAGTTCACATACCCGTCCTAAGAAAATTCTTCGAGCGACTGTGATAGTACCAGGTGAGGCTCAACCCACAGAAGTGTGTTTCGGTGTCACTGAAGGGAAAATCCTTGGATATATGGTCAATGAGAAAGGAATTTAAGCAAACCCTGCTAAACTAAAATCCATACTAAAAATGCCACCACCCCGAACGGAGAAAGAAGTACGAGGATTCTCTGGTAAACTCCAATATATCAGCCGATTCATTAGCCAACAAACCTCATTCTGCAAACCCATTTTCAAACTTCTTCGAAAAGACTCAACCAAATTTGGAATAAGGAATATCAAGAATCCTTTGACCGAATGAAGCGATACCTTAACTGACCTCTGGTGCTCATTTTTTCGCAGCTAGGTATCCCCCTCCTCCTATACTTGACCATCACTAACATTGCAGTATCGGATTTACTACATTAATACATTGAAGAACACCATAAAGAGAGATCCATACACTACGCCAACCAAAAATTAGTGGGTATGAAGTAAACTACACTAACTTGGAGAAGGCATGTGTCACCCTGGTCTAGGTCACGTAAAAACTACGACACAAAATGCTTTCATTCCCAATAAGACTAGTCTCCTGAATGGATCCCATAAAGTACCTGCTAGAAAAACTTGATTTGGTAAGCCGAATGGCCCATTGGCTGATGTTGCTAGCCGAGTTCGACATTGTGTACATATCATAAAAATCCATGAAGAGGAGTGTTATCTCTTACTACCTTGTCAATTATCCTAGGGAAGGAACCAAATTTTGGGTCTCCCAAATCCTAGATAAAAACATTCTTTGCACCTCTTAGGAGGATCTCATGTGGCAGATGTTTTTTGGATGAATTCGTCAACAAGAAAGGATATGGCATTATGATACTCCTGATCACTCTTGATGTCTCTCACACCCCATTTCCATCAAGATAGACTTCCCTTGCACCAAAAACATGACTGAGTACGAGACATGCATCATTGGGCTCAAGATCGCCCTCAAGAAAGGAATTAACCACATAGACATCTATGGGGACTCTGCTTCATTTTTAGACAAAGTTTCTGGAAATGGAAATTTAAGGACGAGAATTTCCTACCCTTACATTCCCATTTAAAAGAGATTGTTTCCCAATTCAAAGATTTCACCTTCCAATACCTCCCCTGCTCGAAGAATAACCTAGTCGATGAACTAGTAACCCTGGCCTCCATAGTCGATATACTTGAGGGAATAACAATAATCCCTTTCCTGGTTGAGAAAAAAATTGTTCCCATGCACTGTTACCATATCGAGATCGTAATTGAAGAAGATTATGAAATAGTGGGATTATAGTACCATGATATTTAGCATCTTCTCAAGAATGTTTTGTACCCTGAGATGGAGAAAAAAAAGACCACGCGACCCTTCGCAAACTGGCTACATATTACGTTATTTACGATAAAGAACTTTTTAATAGAAACTTTAATGGAAACAATATTCATTACATAGCAGGGGCCTCACATAATCAGTCCTATGCTTGTAAAAATATCATCCCTTAAGGGTAATATTGGACCCCAATGATCCAAGAGTGCACTGCCAATGTTAGAAGATGCCTCGAATGCAAATACTTTGCTAACCTTCAACACTTGTCTCCCTAAGATTTTTACGACATGACCTCTACCCATCCCTTATCTACCTGGGGCATATAAATCATAGGGAAGGTCACTCCCAAATGTTCAAAGGGAACAAATTCATCCTAGTTGCCATTGATTACTTCACAAAATGGGTTAAAGCTGAGTCATACGGGATACTAAGTGCAAAGGAATTGGCCAAATTTATCGGAAATAATATCATATATCACTATAGGGTTCCCCATGAGTTAGTATCAGACAATGGACTCCACTTCGAGGTCGAGGTCATATAATTAATCGAAAAGTAAGAAATCCAAAGACATAAGTCTTCTCCCTACTGACATCAAACTAATGGTGCTATCAAAACCATCATCATCATCAAGATAACTGAAAACTAAAGAGACTGGGCGGATCGAATGTCATATGCCCTTTGGGGCTACTGTACCTCAATCAGGACACCTACTGGGCCTACCCCTATTCTCTGGTATATTACATGGAGGCGCTTCTCCCTGTCGAGCTAGAAGTTCGTTCTCTGTGTGTCATGATAGAAAGCAAGTCAATGAGAAAGAATAACATCAGAGCCACTACAATGAATTCTCACTCCTAGAAGAATTTATACTCAATTATCTATACCACATATAGGGGTACTATAGCCAAATTTCGCAATCATTCAATAGGAAAGTCGAGGACTGGGGTGCCCAAGAAGGAGTTATTTTGCTTAAAGAAATTGTAGAACCTAACTAGGAACCTATAGGGAAATTCAAACCTAATTGGAGCGGCCCCTACACTATTAAGGAAATCCTGTCTGGTGGCGTTGTTATAATACCGATCTTGATGGAGAAGAAATGGAGAGTCCAGTCAACCTGGACCGTCTCAAGAAGTTCTATCCTTAATATGAACTCTCAGTGCACTACCACTCTTCCCATCCCCCTTATATTTAAAAAAATTCTCGTTATTTCCCTCTACCCAGAACTACGTGGGACCTGATCCTCTCAAAACACCCTTTTCAAAATAAAGCTAAAAAAATTTCAAACACCCACAGAGGTATGTAAGCAACCCGTACGACATACATGGGCGGGATCCTTTTTGTTTCATAAAATGCTATTGTTTTCTTCCCTTGAGAACAATGGTCGATCTCATCATTTAAATGTATAAAAGAATTATGTATGACTTGGTGATTGGTATAGATAATTCAAATATAAAATTCCTCGAAGAACAAAACAAAATATATCAAAATTTCTTTTATTTCAAATCAAGGAATATGATTGTTATAAGAAATATCAGTAACATGAGTCAAATAGACCACACCCCTTCTAACCTACCTTACAACTTACTAGTCCATACCAATAATCAGATTTACAAGAAAATACAAAAACATACCCAAACACTTGGAAATATACCTGAACAAATTTACCATAAACCTAAACACAATCAACTCAACAAAACCTTGCCCTCAGTTACTAGACGAGCCAACCTCATCATCATTGACTACCCCCAGAGGTCCCTAAGTCTCCCATTCCTGATTAGTGTTTTATATACACTCCATGAAACGATATGCCATGACAAGCATTTACGAAACCATAATACCTTACTCATTGGTATCAAATGCAACAAGCCAAAGTTGCCCAGTTTCCTCCTCCAAAATCTTCCCATCTACTCGATTCCATAACCACTTCAAGTAATCCTCAGAAAAAAATTAATCCCGTCCAACGGACTATAACTGTCGGGTAGACGACAAGTGATACTGCCATAGATGCCCATGAATCATTTTCAAGTACTCGTTCAAGTCCTCCATCGAAAAGAAATTGGTTATATAAGGAGGTACGATCGTCTCCCATCTTACTTGGTGCAGAAGCTGCCAAGGAAAATAGAAGTAAGTACAATTAAGACCAACTAACCGCACATATCGGTATTCCCTTAGCTACAAAATGGATTATAATGCCCCCACCATGGCACAGAACAGTGAAGGCATCATTCCCTAATGTCCACAAACCAATTAACCCAGTTCTTCGTTGATGGGACGAAACTAAAGAAGGTCCTAGTAAGGAAATTGGGAATAAAAGACATAGGGTACTCATGAGGGGTTACCAGGAAAAATCTCTTAGAAAGTCACATGAACAGTATGACAGGGCTCCCCCGCAGAAATTAAGACTGACCTTCTTTCCAGTCATTTGGGTCGTTTAATGTTTTTGCTAACACCACCATCGGAGGACTACAATGGTATGATATCCACACCATTATCATGGATACCTAAAGATCTTCCATCAGGTCACCTGTCGCCAATAAAAGTCAAGAAGTCAGGCCCAAAGCAACAACTCCACCAAAACCAACATCATAAAAATCACTCAGACCAAGTTCATAATATTCGAGAGAACAATATTTCCTTCATAAACTAATAGCGAAGTAATTGAGGGGGAGATATGAAGGAACTCTGCCAAAGATACTCAGGAAGAATAAGAAAGATCAGGCATTGCTGCCACTGCATTAGGGTTGACACCCAGCATTGCAAAGAACTCCTCATAGGAGTGATACACCTCGTTTAAGACGAGCATGAAAACGTGGTCTTCAGGGTATCAAAACTATACTTTGCTTATAGAGAATTCCATAGTCAACATTATAGAAGCACATTGCCTCTAAATCTCGAAGACCCTTTTTATACTAAAAATCCCCACAAAAGATGAACCATTAAAAGCCTTTCCAGTTTCTCTGCCCTTATAGTACCCAAAGTATGTAGAAAGTGCAATCAAAGCTAAAAGAGTGATTTGGATTTGACCCTTATGCTGATATGTAGGCTAAGGGGTATGCCTATCGACAACCGCCTTTTTTAGGAAATTCCTTATTTCCCCTTCACACAATATCTCTTTACAAAGTAAAAATTTGCTTGAAAAAAAGTCAAATCTACGGGTTGTCCCTTTATGAAAAATGATTACTTTTCCTTTTATATATGATTTCTAAAAATAAATGTTATCCCTTTTAGTTCAAGTCCCTTTTTTCATTTTTATCTCTATCTTTCCAAAATAAATGAGAAACCTCAGTAGTAAATTAAATTTCATCTGGAGTAAGTCATTAAATAAAGATAACACCAAAAAGAATTGCATTATATATATATATATATATATATATATATATATAAATCTTTTTCTAGAATTATTACATCTCTTGCAGGTACTAAAAAAGTAAGGAAACAGAAAAAGAAAAAAGATACAATGGGACACTGCTCGAATCCTCAAAAAACCATCTCATAACCAACCCTCGACCTCTGCGATGCATGTGCTTTACCCTTCCACTCCAGGAACCAGAACTCCCCTTTCATGTACCCGGCGGCACCGCGTAAGAGTTGGATGTCCTCCTTACATAGGTTTCCATTGATGCCATCCAGTCCTTAATGTCCGTCAACCAACTGGTCGACATGCAGACAATCTGCTGGAAAAAGAAAAACAACAAAAAATCACGCCAATCAATATAGAACAAAAAATAAAGCGAGAATCAAAAATAAAAGAGAAAGAAATGAGTATAGCTTTAGATGGAGAACATCATCATCAAGACCCAATAACCCATCCACCGACGCATGAGGGCGATAAGGAACCGACAACACCATTTTTCCTTTGAACTGAATATGATAAGAAGGAGAAGAAACTTGAAGAAGCACACCTTCCTCCGTCGCTGTTGGGACACATCCTCAAATGCTTTGGGTTGACACCGCTAACATGCTGGTCCTCTCCCTAAAGTAGTGGCTGGTGGAGGAATGTTATCCATGTCATATATGCACGAAGGCATAAACCAGATGGTCATAAAGTCTGGGTAGTCATAACCCACCATCATATTAGTGTAAAACATATAGGCACCCTCTCTATCCTCGTCACCCTGGAACTGTCTGTCATCGCCCTCACTCGACTCATATGATTCGGGGAGATGATAATGGGCCCTCTAGTTCTCCCTCCATAATGTGATGCACAACTGTCTCCCCTAGGTACCAGATGTACCCAAACTCGTGCGCTAATAAATTGCCTCATCTGCGCGTGCAGGCGCATAGCCCATACGACCCTCGAAGGAAGACTCTAAGGATAGAAGGACACCTATATCCCCGAGAGAGAGTTAGTAACTATCCAGGAATAACGATTTCAAAATATCTGAAAGAAACCAAAGCCCAAAAACCTAACCTGGCCGCTCATCACGTCATTTAACAGCTTTTGCACGTCATTCAAAGTTAAGGAATAGTTCAAACGTCGATTTGATTTCGTCCATCGATACATCCTACAGAAGTCATCCAATCTATTATCTTTCATGGACATCAACCTCGTGTCTATCCCTATCACCTCATAAAACCACGTATGCAAAAGGAGAACCCTAAAAATCCAAAAGAGAAAGAAAAATAGGATTGTAAGGAAATAAAAAGGAAATTAAAATTAAAGTTTACCTCCAAAAGGTACGTGGGTCCTATGAATAGTTGTGGATAACACCGATTGAGCACATCCAATGAAACATAAAGGGAGTCCAGAGTGAAATTCCCCCAATCATACAGATGGACGTTCAAAATGATCCTCAATTATGGAAAAAAACCAAAGATGGACAATGTATCCACTCGTCGCCACCACAAACCCTCTCAACAAAAGTAAAAAAATAAGTGGGTTGCTTTTCTCACCTATAGCCCCGCATCGTCAATATGTCACAACATCAATGTCTTCTTCAGCTAAAAAACATGAATAGAATCCCCCGACACAATTATAAAAAAATCCCCCAATGCAGCTCGCACCGCCTCCTCCGTAAATCGTAAAGTATGGTCTACTATAATCTGATGCCTAGTGCAATCTAATCCTGTCAGCTGCTAAACATCCAAGTGAATAACAGTCATCTTCCCAACCTCCAAATGGAATGTGCGGGTCGTATCCCACCACCTCTCATAAAGCACCCACAACACGCATAAGAGCGCGACATCTTGTTTAGTGCACTCGTCATCGTGCCAAAATCGATGGATGCCACCATCCACTACACCACCTTAAGAAGATGGTCCTATATATCCTTTATACCAGTTGTCTCTCGAGAATGAATGATCAAAAAAGAAATATTAGTCTCTATAAAACCAAAGAAAACCCTTTATTTGCCCCAAAAGAAAAAGAAAAAAGAAGTGGAAAACTAAAGGATAAATACTCACATAGCCGTTAGGGTTCTTGACCCTCGCTGAACAGTAGTTCCAGGCTTGCGTAATACGATCCTCTCATCGGCCATCGACTTAAAGGAGTAGTAGGCATTCTCATTTCCCAAATCTGCCTAGTTATCAACAAACACCCACTCGTTGTGAGAATTTCTGAAAGTGACCGACATTTAAGGAAGAAGGAACTCAAAAATGACTTTTAAAGAGAGAGAACAGGAGTTCAATTGCTTGGAAGTGTTAAAATTGAGGAGGGGTATCCCATTTTTTATTGAAGGCTATGGGGCATGCCAATCGATAGTCCCCTGGTCCTGGCTATCGATAATGACGTTTTCATTTCCCCAAGAAGCCCAGGAGTCCATGGCCTATTTAGGTAGGCACCTCCCTAGACCTGCCTATCTATAGTCCCCTCAAAATTTCATCCTAAAAATGTTGGGAAAATCCAAAAATTGCTCGAAAAATCATAAAAATTCCCAGAAATCCCTGTAAAGTCCAAAAAATTATATATTTGAAGAAAAATACCATCTGGACCACCTACAAACTCTTAACAATCCCCAGGAAGGCCCAAAGAGTAAAGTTTTATCATCAACATTTTCCTCACAGAACCAATGGTGCGTCTACAACAAAATCCTCTCTACCTTCCCCAGCGAAATCAAGAATCCAAAGTGTACCTGCACCAAAGGACTCTACTCCTTCCCTAGCAAAACCGCAACTCATAACATTTCTTTAGTGTAGACACTCCCCTTAAAACATATCTCTAAGTCCTCAGAATTGACATTAACCCAAAAAATTGGTCATCCCGCTTAAAGGTCCACATAATTGACCTCGACTCATAGAATTAGTCGCTATAACTTAATGTTCAGAGAATTAACCTCGACCTACAGAAAATGTCAATACAACTTTAGATCCACATAATTTACCTTAACCCACAAAATTGGTCACCCCAACTTAAGGTCCGCAGAATTGACATCGATCCACCGAATAGGTCACTCTAATTTTAGGTCCACAGAACTGACCTTTACCCGTAACATTGATTGTCATAACTTAAGGTCCAAAAATTAACTTTGACCCATAGAATTAGTCACTTTAACTTTAGGTCCACATAATGCACCTCGAACTGGAGAATTGGTCATCCCAACTTTAGGTCCAAAGAATCTACCACGACCTATATAATCAATTATCATAACTTAAGGTCCAAAGAATTAACCTTGACCTATTAAAACGGTCATCACTCCTTAGGTCCTCAGAATTGACCTCAAACCTCTGAATCGGTCATCTAGTCCCCTAGGTTTGCAAAATCGACCTCAAACCTCCTCTCCAACCTCAATGCAATGTCTATCTTTGGATGGCCTTCATTTTGTTCCAATATCATATGTCAAAATTCTTTCTAGAAACCCCATCCATGGACACCCCAAGTACTTTTTTATGTCCATAACATTCATCCACTCATCAAAACCCCTAAGTCATACTTCGAGTACTAATCTGGAGGTAACCGGGCTCTCTCGAGCACCGTTTAACTCTGGTCAACTCTATAACCTAAGCAAATCTCAACGAATCCTTTAATGTCTCTGAATCTCTATTTAATTGTCCATTTAATGTGCAAATCGACCTCACGGTTATCGTGAACGGTCCCTTTTACTTCGAATATTGATTAGGAGGCCACTGGCCATTTCGAGCTTTATTTGACACCAGTAAACTCTTCATATTGAGTTAAGATCAATGAAACCTCAAAGGTATCTAAATCCCCTTTCAAATAATTTATCCGATGTGCGAATTGGCCTAACGGTTCACCCCTACAGTCCCTTTTACTTCGAGTATTGATTAGGAGGCCACCGAGTGTTTTTGGGCTCCGTTTGAATCCAGTAATCTCTCATATTGAGAAAATATCAATGAAACCTTGAACGGATTTGAATCCCATTTTTAACGGTCCATCTCGCGGGCGAATTGGCCTTACCGTTCGGACGAAGAACCTATTTTACTCTAAAGGATCATCGGGATCTTCTGGGCTTCCTTTAACATTGAACACCTCTCCAAATTGAGTGAATCTCATTGAAATTTCTAAGGGCACTAAATTCCCTTTCCAAAAGTCCCTATCATGTTCGAATTTGCATCACGATTTAGATGAATGATCCATTTTTCTTTAAAAACCTATTGTTTATAGACCATCGGGCTCATTCGAGCCCCGTTAGACTTCGTTCAACTCCCAGACATGGGAGTGGCTCAATGGATTCTTGAACAGATCTAAATTCCCTTTCCAACAGTCCTGGTCGTGTGGGATTCAAACTTACACCTTGTATTTTATGCCCTTTTTTTTTTTTCAAAAAATCTGTTTTGAACTGCCTATAGGCACCCCAGAGACCCTGCCTATCGGTAGGGTGTAGTTTCCCTTGCCCAGCAAGGTAGTCCCTATGTCGATAGGTAGGCCAGGGGACATGCCGATCGACACTCCCTTAACCTTAAATTCCACTATGAGTGGGCCATTATCTCACCCTTTGAATGAGGTCCCTTTCAGTAGTCAACAAACATTCTCCTCAAAATCAGAGCCTTCCCATTTCCCAAAAAGTCTATTTTCCAACATTCCCTCATCTCACTTCCTTATCTCACTTAGCTACCCACCTCATCCTATCATCTTACCTTCACGCCATTACAAAAATTAGCATACTTATATTCTAAATTCATTAACAAAGATATATCAAGGAGGTCCATCCCCCACTCTTTTCAAATTTTATTCATTCAAGTGCTATTATCCACTTCATTCTCATCTTCTAGTTTTTTTTTATTATCCCACATCAAATAATAACAAATTTTTTATTATAAATATTTCACATAACTTCTTTTCATAAAAACTCAAAAAACACATAAAGAGGGTTTATTCATAAATTCCAAAAGTAAGGCTTCCATTTTCTCACATTTCCATACTTAAGCACATTTCTCTCCAAAAGCATAAAGAGGAGTCATACATTTGGATTTATGTATTGAATCCCCCCCTTATGCTATTTTTGAACTACGTGGACTTTGATGCCCCTTGGGCTACATAGGCATCTGGGGCCAGTCCCGAGATTCTAGTGCTCCCCTTTCATTTCATATATTTTATTATATTATATTAATTTTTATGAGTCCAATGTGCAAATTTTCTCTTTCATAGAAATTCCTGATTCAGTGAACACTCATATCTAATGTTTATTATTACTTTTGGGTACACTCCTACGGATGAGTCTGCTCCATCCATTCCATGACAAGATATGGATAATATCATTCTCCCATTATTTAAATTATACACATGTAGACACACATCAAGGAGAAAAAAAGAGAAGATTAACATTGCCCATGAGAGACTGAAAGTGAGGATTGAGTTTCTAACACCTTCTCATTCCATAACTTAGTCCTCGGACCCTTCGAATCATTTGGTTCCACATGGATCAGTTTGAAATTGATGCCGTTCTCTTGAGGTGACCACATTCTTTTGCCTATATTAAGAAAAATAAGTTGGCGACTCTATCTCTTCGTACTATCCCCAATTATCGATGACCAATTTTATATTTGAGGCCGGACTACAAAGACACTGAAATGAGTGGGAAAAAGAGGACTTACATACACTTGAATCACCCATACATGCTATGCCAAAAAACGAAAGAGAGAGAGAGAGAGAGAGAGAGTGAGCCTTCTTCCTTCCTTCTTCCTCCCCTTATCCCGACTTCGAAGATTAATCACGCGTTGAAAGAATCTAACTCGGATGGACACAACTAGGTCCAAACCTGTTACGACGAACTATTTCTCCTCAAAGAGAGGAGATTAAAATCCTCTTACCACAAATAGGGTTATTAATAGCGTATCTCCCGAATTCAATAAATAAAGTAAAAAGTGAAACATCTAAGAGGGAGACCCAGTCCTAAATAAAATCTCAAGCCCGTGCGGACTCCCAAAGTTAAATTTGCACCCAACTGGGAGGGCCCTATTTAGTCACTAAAATAAACTCTGGAGATGCGGATACCTTAGCAATCTCGATGGAGTCATATTTTACCAACTTTTAAATCTCAATCTATTTGAAAAAATTCTTTCCTTAAGCCCTCTTGTGGTGAAAAGAAATAGACCAATTTAATGCAAAACCAATCGGTCGTAATAGGAAAGGGAAACTTTGCAAACCCACACACATCCCCCAAACCTACATCAAAATCCCACTTGATCCATCAACCGCTTGTATGAAGTCAACTACAACGCTTTAAACTCCCAACCTTTTCTTTTTCTTTTTAAGGAGAGCTACATATACATGGTTCTCCACTATATTTTTATCTTAGACATTTACAGACAGCCAATTATCTCTAATTGAAGATACATAGGCAACCCAAAAAATCAATTCGGGCCCGATCTAGATAAACACCAAAAACACCATGTAATGAGAAAACCTATATATGGTCAATGTTCCTTGAATCCCAACATCTCACAAGTATCTAAATAGGCTAAAATGTCAAGTCGTAAAGACTTCACAAGGTCATCTTTATTCGAACTACGCCCAAAGTGTATTATCTGCAGAAAATAAAAAAGAATCCTCAAAGGGGAAAATACATTACACCTATACATTTCTCCACAAAAAATAACAAAAGTCTCCTATCCCCTTCGGTCCTCCCCCCCCCCCCCCCCCCAACCATGGATAAGGACCATCGAAATAGGTAGACTTCCTAAGGGCTCCCAATAAAACGAAACCCTATTCTAGATAGAAAGGAAGTATTGCAGTTCCCATACCGATCCCACATTCTAACACCCTGTTTCCCGGGTCAAAGACAGAGATAGATACACTCACTAAGGTTTCCTCGCAAAATGTCACCCTCGTATTGACAGGAGGATGACACTCTGGCTTTAGAAAATCCTACTTTGAAAGGCTCTCTCCCTATCAAAACTGAAAAATTCCATTTATCTGTTAGGCATCCTAATAAACAAAATGGCTCTCCATCAAACAAATATAATTGTCTCTCTCCTAACAGAAAATTTTCAAAAAGACGGGGCAACTTTATTTATATATTTTTTCTTTTTTGTATTTTATTATTTTACCTTTTTCTCCATTATATTTAGTTTTATTATCCTGGCATAAAAGACTGTTTGTAAGTGTGTCGTCACTATTCTAAAGAGCTTAGGATGATTACATTTCTTCTTAGGTTATTATGTTATATATATATATATATATATATATATATATATAGGGAGAGGATCTCCAAAGGACCTTAAAGAGAGGACTAAAAGAACGGACCTATTTTTTTTTAAATAGCAAAAAAAAATATTTTGATTTGATCTTTTTTTGAATTTAAACATTTCAGGGAAGCCACATAAAAAAAATCAGCTCAAAAGCAGGTACGCTGCAATGTTATAAAAATCAATCAAATATATGTCAGTTTTTAAGCTCCTAAAAACTGACATATATTTGACCGATTTTTTAAAAATAACAAACAAATTCCTTTTAAGCTGATTTTTTTATGTGGCTTCCCTAAAATGTTTAAACACAACACAAAAAAAAATTAACTCAAAATATTTTTTTTTACTATTTAAAAAAATAGGTTCGTTCTTTTGGTCCTCTCTTTAAGGTCCTTTGGATATCCTCTCCCTATATATATATATAGGGAGAGGTTCAAAAATAAACATAAAGGATGAACATTTTAATGAACCTTAACAAAAAACACCTAACACCCATTCAATTTTAATTCCTATGTTGCAATTGGTCCGCACCAGCGGCAACGGATACGCGGGTGGCAGACGTCTTTTTTAATACACTCGTTGCCGCTGGCGCATGTCACTCGCGTGTTCGTTGCCACTGGTGCTGACCAATTACAACATAGGAATTAAAATTGATTGGGTGTTAACTATTTTTTATTAAGTTTCATTAAAATGTTCATCTTTTATGTTCACTTCTGAACCTCTCCCTATATATATATGTATTATTTTATCACCATTTTTCATAAAAAAATATGGCTCAATTTTGTCCATACTTATATCATTCATGCATAAATTAATGAAAAGGAAAAATACAAAAGGCATAATATAGATCCTTAAAAATAGCAAGTGTCATTATTTATATATCAAGATGTATAAATATAGAATCCCCATACAACACAAAGGATGTATTGAGGATTCCTCGTTTCCTCCTAGAGGAACATACTACATGTATGCCCTAGAGTATACCCTAGAACCCCAAAGTACCACAAAAGTACATCTTTTTTAGGAGGTTACATCAACATTCACCTAGGAGACCCACCAAATACACCGTCACCACCCATTCATCAGATACGAGGCTTCTTTATCGAATGATTTCCGACAAAGCTTCCACCCTCAGCGCTCGAGTGTGTAGCCTTAAAATATTCCTTTGAAAGGGAGGTACCAACCGTAGGACCAAAGCCATCCTAACATTGAGAAAGGCCCATATACATACACATATAATAGATCGCAATGTCCCATGATACCTTAGAAGTCAATTGTCATAATGTTAGATGAGTAGACAAGCGCACTAGGATTTCCCTCAGTAGGGAAGCGTTAACCAATACCTGCTGAAAAAGCCAAAAAAACACAAAGACTCAATTAAAGATGAAGAACAGTGAGAAGATAAAACACATAAAAAGGAGAAATAAAAGAAAACTCACGTCATTCAGAAAGAAGGTAGAATCCAAAGTCGGCGCTAATATAAAAAAGCCATATCCTACAGGTGAATATGGACAAACTGGTCCTCACTGTGAAAAACTAATGCAAACACCAACGATAAGGTAAAATAACCCACCCTGGAATAAGAGGGAGCATATTGAACCAAAGAGAGTGATATCTTTTCCTCCATAATCGTTGGAGTGAATAGTACAAAAGAAGATGCTCGTGTGCCTACGGGAAGAATCCCAAACAAAGATAAAAGAAAAGTTATATCTAACATCACAAAGCTTGAACCACTCTAGTGGCCTCTAATCTCATAGGCGAATACTAATAAACTAACAAAAATAGGATTCTAGTAAACATAAATGATGGAAATACCAGAGTAAGCATTGTTGAAAATGGTAGGGAGCAACTTTCCTAAAATAGCAAACTTAATTACATTTTATAGGTTCGTCCTGACCGGTTAGTTAACCGATTAACCATTCCCCAAAAACTAACCAATTAGTTAAAAGTTCCCATTCTTCTACTAACTAATCATTTAACCACACGTCTCTTACCCCCCTACTCCCCATAACATTCATACTATCACACATAGACGCAATTTTCCTCCCCAAATAGGCAAACCTATTTTCATAATCCTTCCAATTTTGATGAAGAGTGTCCGCATGCACACACTCTTATTCGATCATCTTTGTGGAAATATCGATTTGTAATCGAGATTTGAGGATTCTTTGTCCCGTCTTATGTAAGCCTTGGGCATGAATCGCAGAAGAACATTGCAAAAACACCAACTTTTAAAACTACACTAAAGTTCAAAGTATCAAATACAACAAGAACCAAAGTATATAGGTCCAACATGTAAATAATAAAAAATCAAATTACCCATTAAAAACAATCAAACATGTCCTCTACAACCATTAGCCGATCAATTAACGTCCCCCCAAAGTAGTCAACCAATCCGTTAACTATTTCCCCTCAAATAACTAATCGGTTATTCATCCAAGAAAGTAATCTACAAAATATATTTGAAGATCTAATTTTAGTTTTACACGTGTTACCTACCTAAAATCGAGGGACCTTAATGATTAACTGATCGGTCATCCGACTGACCCAAAACCCTATAGATAAAGTTCCCCACCCATAATTTCAAAGCATTCCAAAACCTTACCTTAATCCATTTTCAACTTCTTCCCTACCATGTGTTTGATATACTTGAGATCATTTTGAAAGTTCTAAAGAAGCTCATACTTCAAAAAAGTTTCTTTATCCTCAAGGAAAGGTCTTACCTTCCCAGAGTCTCTTTCGAGTCCTCAAAAAAGGTGCGTACTTTTGAAAAGTCACCATGAGAAATAAATCAAGTCAAACCTATGCACAAATTTCGTACAATCTATAACTTATAAACGAATCTTTGTTTGACTGCAAACACCTCAAAAGAGGAACCCCCCCCCCCCCCCCCCCCCATGAAAACATTCAACTTTCACCGAAGGGTAAAAAACCTCTGCACATATTTGAGGCAATACTCCAGATATGTATACTGTGATAAAATGTATAAACCTGTTTAACTTCTTTATCCAAGCCCCCTAGCCAAGCCCCAATTTAGGGATCAGGTACGTAATTTACAACATTTATATCTAAAAAATCTTGTTTTTAATCCATACCTATATTTGTGTATTGTATTGACATGCTCACATCTTAAACAGATTCTAATCAAATGCCATGATTAAAATACCTCAAGTTGAAAACATAGTTTTCAAAGTACATCCTCAGGAAAGTTCCATTGAGCAGCATCAGTATGAAACTTTACAAACCAAAGTCTAAAATCAGGCTACTCTGAGCGAACTAAACCCGTTTAGGAGGAGACACTCCGAATATGTATTTTCATGTAAATACTTTTCAAACATTGAAATTTGCCCAATGTGTTTTCCTAACATAAAAATATATTATTCCAATACAAAAAAAAATTGACCAATGCTATATTAAGGATTGGGCTCCATATATACCATACTTATGTACCTTTTATATCCATTATCCCATAGCCTACCCATGTGAATGTACTCCGTTTTGTTGAAACTGTATTGGCATTAATCTCAAGTCTGCATGGGTATGTAAGCGCTATACCGAGTCAAACTCGTGAAGCCCAGGCCTCATAATATGTCTGTCGACATATTATCTCCTGGGGATGTCTCCATCCCTAGTCCTACACCCATATATATATTATTAAACCTAGATTTGTTAGAACTATACTAGCTTTAATCCCAATTATCCTTGGGTACGTATGCGCTATACCGATTTTAACTCGTGAAGCTCAAGACTCATAATACGTCTCTCGACATATTATTCCTTAGGGATTCATTAGTCCCCACTCTGAACTCCCTAACTTCTCTTAGTCCACCCTAATACCAAAATGCAATGTCCTACTTTGCTTCTCAGTAATAGAAAATTACATCCTTAATGTAACCTCCATGATTCTTAGCTCAACTCCTCCCCGTTATACACCCTCAAACTAGTCTGAATGATAACACTTTTCGTCTATTTACCACCTGGATATTATTAGGTTATGTGCCAATATCACATATCTTAGGGTTCATTCCGATTCTGATATTCCATACAACACTCTTACCCTCCTATGACAAGTACCGTACTTTCACACATAATGTTAGAACACGTGTACAATTGAACTATATAGGCTTTGATCACAAGTCCTCTTGGGTATGTGGGCACAATACCGAGTCCTTCTCATGAACTCGAGCCTTGATAATTAATCTCATGTTATGTTGTCTCCATCGAGATGCACTCATCTCTTGACTTTAATCCATTACACCTAAGTAAAAAAAATGAGATATCAAACTATCTCAAGGCAATAATTCCCAAACATATTCCGACATAAAAGTTTGCAAACATGTAGACCCTAATCACAATTGTGATACACACATATCTTAACTTTTTATCCCTTATCAAGCTTTGAAGAAGATATCAAACTATCACAAAGTCGAGCCTTTTCACAATTTTACATCGAAGGTCATCCTTTATGTGAATATAAATCATGCAATCATACGCAAGCATCCTTGTGTACCCGCATCGGTTGAGTGATGTTCCTATGCCTTTTGTTTATACTATTTTTCACCTAAGCACCTATCAACGTTTATGGGATTATCATGCTAAGATCTATAAACATTTTTTTCATCATAACTAATAAGTAATTAATTAATGTAAAGAGAAATAATAAACATACAATTAAGGAAGCATACATAACAACTGGGGTGCCTAACACCTTCCCCACTCATAACCGAGTTATTGAACCCACATAACAAGAATCTATGGACCAACCACAGACTTTAAAGCCCTACTTAGGATTAGCATGAACATTTTTATTTATTTTTATATAAAACAAAGTGGAAACTTTGAACACCGTAAGAAACCCCCTTTTCCACATGAAAAACACACTTATTAAAAGGGTGTGCACCAAAAACTAGATATAGCATAAAACTACATCCACGGGAAATGTCACCAAGCACCGAAACCTCAGACCGATAACTCGACCTAGGGGGATACGACAGAACAATAGAAAACCGCTCATGTGTCCATCATTACATAAGAGAGTCCCCCCAAGGCACAACACCAGCTCACTCCCGTAACCTGTAATGCCAACCCCTTTATTTATAAAGCCTTCTCACTGTAGAAAGTAGATTAACTAATCATTATTCCCATTAAGAAATCCATTCTTTAGGTCCATATAAAAAATTTCATAATCAAAATAAGCCGAAATGAATAAGAGAACCGGATGGGATTTAGCATAGCTACAAGAAAGAAGCTTTTCTCATTATCAATTCCTTTTTTCGAAGTAAATCCTTTCGCTACAAACCTTGTGTTTTTGGTTTCCACCTTCCCATCCATATCTCTCTTCCTCTTATAAACCCAATTACATCTTATGGGTTTTATCTCTTCCGGTGGATCTATAAGATTCCAGACTTAATTGGAATACATAGATCCCATCTCAAAATTCGTCGTTTTAAGCCAAATATCTACATCTTTATTTGGATAACCTCATTATAATTACAAGGATCAATTACGAGTTCATTATGTATCTTCTCATAAGAATCCCCCATTAACGTAAATTGTTCATGTTGATAGAAGAACCCTCCAACTATGATTAGGTAGTCCTGTGCTTGTGGTGTTAAAGAAATTGATTGGTCTCCTCTTAACTCTTCCATTTTTTTTTACTTATGGGTTTATGATCCATCATATAATTTTCTTCTAAGAATCAGGCATTGGCGTTGAAAAATATATTCTGTTCCTTAGGACAATAGAATAAACCACATTTGGTTTGGGCTATCTAATAAATAAAAACACTTTTATCCTTGATTTCTAACTTACCAAGGTCCCTCTTCATCACATGTGATGGAATACCTAAGATTTGAATGTGTCGTAGGCTGGGCTTATGCCCAGTCCACAATTCCGCGGGATTCGTAAAGAACGCATTTGAAGGTACCAAGTTTACTAGATTTGTTGTAGTTTTTAAAGTAAGTCCCAAAAAAGAATAAGTTAGATATGTAAATCATCAGGGACCTAAGCATACCTAAAAGAGTTATGTGCATTATATATGTTACACTATTTTCCCGAGGTATACTAGGTGCCTAAAATTGGGCTGTGATCCCTTCATTTTCTAAATATCGCCTAAACTCCCCTAAGAGGTACTCACCATTATGATCTGAACATAGTGTCTTGATACTTTTACCTAAATACTTTTACACTTATGCCTTATACACTTTAAATTTCTCAAAAGCTTCAGACTTATGGTATATTAGGTAAATGTATCCATGCCTTGAGTAGTTATCCATAAAAGTCAAAAAATACTCAAAGGCCCCCTTCACCGAGTTGTCATAGGCCCACATAAATCAGAATGAACTAATTCTAATGATTCTTTAACTCTATAATCCTTGACTGATAATGGACTTTTAGTCATTTTACCTTCTCAACATGACTCAAAAATTGGAATTGCCTCCACTTCTAATGAGATTAGTTTTCCACTTATGAAAAGTCTATGAATCATTTTTAGATCATTATGACCTAGGCGTAAATCCCGAAGATACATTTGGTTTACTAAAGAAGGTTCCTTTATCTTTAAACTTAATCTAGTTGAATTATGTATGATTTTAATTTGTTGTGTGGGAGAGATATAATTCACAATATCTATATTAGTCGCCAAGGTACTAGAACAAACAAAAGATTTTGCTTTCTAAATAATAAATATATCATATAAACTAAATATCAATCAAGTGCCAAACTTGAAACTGAATTCAATTTCCTTCTAACATAAGGTACATAAAGACCATTTTTTAAAAGAGAAGTTTTATTTCTATTAAAACTTAAATAAACATCTCCTACAATGACTAATGCTATTCTCATAGCATCTCCCACCATGAAGTACATCTACCTATCACTTAGTGTCCTAGTTTCCTCAAACCCCTATAAAAAATTTCAAACATGATTAGTGGATCCCATATCTATACACCAGGTAACGCTAGCATGAAACACAAAACATAACTGAACAACAAGTGAATGAAATATACCCATATTGTTCTACTTGTCTAGCAAAATCGGTGAATTCTTCTTCAAGTTTCCCGATTGGTTGAAAAAAAACACTTGCTGTTGGGCTTTTTCACATATCCTTAAGGCCCACGAGCTTCATGAGTTAACTTAAATGATGATTAAATCATGAATTCCTAAGTTGGTAAGAGCATGTGTATGCTCAAAAACTCTAATGCGATTAGACTGCCTTATCCCATTCCAAAATATATTTAAATAACTGTCTAAGTTGTCCTAGAAAGCTTCATGATCAAGATGTCAAGACTGGACTTCTCCATATCCATCCGAAAAGCTATGGCATGACATGACCAATGACATTTCCTCTTTTGGATACGGTAAACTACTTATAATGACGTAGTTTTCTCACCCTTTTCTGAAATAACTTAAATTAAGATCTTCATAAATTTGTAAATATATTAAAACTTTTTGTGAGTTGTTTAGAATATTTGAAAAAATACACTATCCGATCTACTTTTCTTATAGAAAAACTATGGTCTTAAAATTTCGTTTCATGTGTGTATTTCAAGTATGAGTGTACTAGGTTAAGAACAAACATACTTAGAGGGGTTTGTCAAAATATTTGAAAAGCCTTTGGGTCAATATACTGGTTCAGATTTTTGGGAGAAGGGCACGATCAGTTTCACTCGGGGACACTCTGTGTAGCTGTAGCGATAGCTCGTCGCAGGTGGGTTTTGTCCAAGACTAAAAAACTCTGAAAAAATGTGTGAACTTCCTGGTCTCATCTTTGCCACAGTGACATGCCTTGCTGCAGTGAACATTTTTCCTTGATATCCTTTTCCACGTCCAAAAATTTCCTGACTTCTTGGCGCGACCCCACCTCAGGTTCTCTGCAGCGATGAGTTATCTCGCTACAGTGACACTATTGGGACAATTGCAGATCCAATGAAGATAGTGAATCTAGCCCAAAGTATTATTTTCATATCTTTTTTTGCCTTGGGTAAGAAACAAAATTTTGTGTGCTTGAGAATGAGTTAGAAGGTTCGAATGTTAGTGTCCACATAATTGAAAAACATAAAAATCCTATTTAACTCAATCTCTTTCATTCACAAAATAAGTTTAGGATTTTTATAAAGGTTTTTCATTGTTTATCAAGCAAAAGAAATCATATTTTCTTAAGAGTAAATATACTTCTTTGTATGTTTGAGATATCCATTGTTATCGTTATAATTATAAAGTTTTTGAAGTTTAATTAATTATGTCAAGCCTTTAATAAAAAATTACAAAACTTGTTCTTGAGAAACTTTAAATATTTTTGATATCTTAGAAATACTTTATGTTTTTTACTAGACAAATATATTTTGAAACTTCCCTCAACCTTTAGGACTCTCACATCCTAGGAATTTAAAGTTATAAATCATGTCATTTCACTTGTTCCACTTTAGGTCATAAATTTTCTTCTTCAGACATTAACAGGAAGAATTTTTTTTCTTAAAACTTTTAAAAAATAAATTTGTTTTGGAGCAAATGCAACATTATCAATAAAAGTTGTCACCTCTGATGTTGCGAGTCGTCGGAGAGTGATCCATGCTTGTTTTTCCAACTACTAGGTGGAAAATGTTTCTTGTGGAGGTTGTACGCTATTGAGTTAATAGAGGTTCAAGTTTTTAAGTCATTTCTCCCTTCTGTAAATCTCTTCCTAGTTACGCGAAGGAGTCACTTTAGCCCGAAGTTTTTCCCACAAGGATTTTTCCTCGTTTAAATCCTCGTCTCAAGTGCATGATTTTTTATTCCACATTTTGACTTATCTTATATTCTTCATGAGCTTATAAAGTTGAATTAAATTATAAATGACCTTTTATAACTTAGACATTTTTGATTAAATTTTAACCGAATTTAAATTAAAAGAAAACATTACGTTCATTTTGATAATAATTTTTAATTTGGGTAGTACCTCTCTATATGTACAAACTTTCAATTGGTATCAGAGCTAGAATTCATCTTTGCTAGGTTTTATCACCTAGAGTCATATCTTGTGTGAGTAGAAATGGATTGTTTGTTAGACATATTTGAGGATTCGCTATGTAGGACGTCCGATACGTCACTCTCCCAGTTTATTCTCCACTCAACTTTACTTATCATCCCTCACCCGTAAATGAATATGAATCAAATGATGATGGTAGTGGAAATTTTATTTTCTTAAATCTTGATTATAAATACGATAGATTATATGAAGAGTCTTTGAAACTTTTTAAAGAGAATAACTTATTGTCCTCCAAAGTCAAAGAACAGAAAATGGAGAACAATAAATTCTAACTTAAAACATCTAAAGTTGATCAACTTTATGTTGAATATACTCACATAAGTGATAAGTTTAAGCTATTAGAGAAAGATACTTCAATTTTTATTGTTCTTCAACAAATATTTTAAGAGAAGAAAATCGAGCCCTTCAGAAAAAGTTCAAAACTATCGACAGAGAAAATTTAAAGTTTTGTAATGAGCTTTTGAAAATTGAAAATGAATTTCTGTCCATTTTAGAAGCTCAAAGTCATATACAAATTGAAAAGATTAAAAGTATTGGTGTTTCTTTTTAGATATTTTAGAACTTTTAGATCAATTAAAATATAAGAACATCACTTAAAAATAATATGATGGAAATTTAATCAATTTTGAAGACGGCAGAAAATAATCTTCTACATCTATTAAAAAATTCAAAATAGATATTGTTTTGTGTGAAGAATCCAAAATTATTTTGGAAAATAAAGTTTAAAGTCTTCAATACGATTTTAACTTGGACAGAATGGTGAAAGTTAACTTTATGAAAAGTTCACAAAAGCAAAAAAAATAATTATGTTGGTGCAAATAAAAAAAAGGTTTTGATAAGAGGTGATTATGCTTTGACAAGTTAAATGTTTTAGCTTCCACTAATGAAATGATTTTTGTGAAGTCTTCTTACCAAACTAAAGTAACAAAAGTTGAAGCACTTCCTAAAAAAACTGAAAATAAAATGAAAAAAAATGTATATAATTTTTAAAAGAAAGATAAACTTGTCCATCCTAAGTTTCATAACAAAAATCATGCGCCTCACTATAAAAGACCTATTTTTTTTGTTATCATTGTTGTAAGAAATGTCACTAAAGATATTTATTACAAGTTTATAAAAGATGAACATTTTGAAAAGGTAGTTCCTAGCCAAAAATCCAAATGACTAAACGAAAACTGTTTATATGTGATCACTGTCACAAAGTTGGTTATTTGAAGGAATTTTGCTATCTACTCAAACCAAGCTTACCTTTGAACCATTGTAAGAAGGGTAATAATTTTGTGGGGAGAAGCATGGTAGATGTACATCCCTTTAATTTTTAAATACTTAAATCATACTTTTCTTTAAGGATGATGAAACACTTTCTCTTTTTATGAAAAACGCCTTTTCAATTTTTATGTGCACAAAATTGTGAAACAATTTTAACGTAACCAAATTTTATCTTGATTAATCCTAAACATACATCTAGTGATTAAAGCAATTAAAGTAAGGAAAATAAAAACTCACAATGCCGAATGTACGAGGAAAGTACAACGGGAAAAAATATCGGACGACCCAAGACAAACAATCACTATGAATATGGATTTACAATGAACATACACAAGTCTTTCTCAACGACTCGATCTCCACGAGACTTGATTTTCTTTTGATCTTCAATCACTTCTCTCACAGTGCCCATGTAGAAATTCCTTCCACGATACCTATCCATAACACACACGTCCACGTAGGTCTCGGTGTCCACCGATATATCTTGTAACGTCTACGATGTTGAATAAGGATCTTTCGCTTCTTCACCACAAAACCCAACAGAGTTCTACGTAGAACAACTCTTCTTGGTGAAAACAAGATCACTATTGCATATAGTAATGAAAACTCGGATCTTGTAAACTCTAAATATGTGTTTAGCTTTGGAAAACCTTAAAAACAATGCACGTAAATGTTTTGGTTTGTAAACTATTTTTCCAGAATGCACACTTACGAAATCTGATGAAAACATGCCATTTTATAATTTTTCTTAAGGTGGTGGTTCGTTCAAGCGACTTTGGCCTCTCGCTCGAACGAGATGCACATGTTGTTCGTACGACACGTCATCTCACTTGAACGATCCTTATCAGATTAAAATGAAGTGTAAACCATTTCAAATGCTTTAAAAACATTTTAAAAACATTTTCTTAATAAAATGGCATCCTTAAACATTTTAAAATAAATTTCGAGTCCTATTAAAATTACACATTTATACCTGAGTGATCACGGGATGCAATTAAATTTTGAAGACGAATAAACTTGCACAATAAAACCTTTAGTATAAATAATTCCTTAAAGCTTTACCGTAACATCTTCAATGAACTTCAACACGCCATAGTCTATGTGGGATAGTGACAAATAAAAATAGGACCTATGATTTAATGTGTTTTGTTCCGAGAATAAGTCAAAACTATACAATGAACTTAATTGGAAATTTTGTCCTTACAAATCTTCTCCTTTGACTATTCCGGGACAAAACCAACAGTGAAATGCCTAAGTCGGGATGTCAAGCTGTATGATGACTAAATCCCATCCCATAAACCCAAAAATAAAAAATACAGGACAAGACTAGTAAATGATGGTTCGACAAGCATGAGCTATCTCTGAATGTATTAATGTGATGCAGTCTTGAAATCTTGAATCTCTTTAAGTATACCTACACACATGAAATAGACAAATACCCAGTGAAGTATGGAGGAGTAAATGATATAAACCAAGATGTAAAAATAAAATCCAAATCATATGTTATGTGAGGAAAACATGATATCAATATGTACACAATATCTAAATCAGGATACCAAGTTCATCACATAAAATCTCCCCCTACATCACATACATCTCTCCCCCTTTTTATCTCGAATAGAGAATCAGGTGAAAAGATAAACATATCTAGAATCATATAAAGCAATGGAATAAATCTAGATAAACATGAAACAACCATCTAATAGTGATTAATAATACGAAATTCGTAGGTAGCAAGTAGTAATCACAGAATCATGAATCATCAATCTAAGTAGATGTGACTAAATGATATAATGCAGCAAAGTATCAAATTTATCTAAGTAAACTGCATAAACAGACACTAGAAGCAACCCGATAGTACCAAAATATAAAACTATAATAAGCAGGTTACTGAAACAAAATTAAACATAAATACAAGGGGTCGCTCGAACAAAGTATCCCATTCGTTTAAACGATTTTTGATTCTCTCTTGAAGGCTTTGCCAAACATTGAGATGTTGCTCAAACGAGAAAAAACAAATTCTCACAGGTAGTGCAGAAAATCATACAGTTTTGCCCAGTGAAAAAATTTCGTGAAAAAACTGACTGGAAAGGGTAGAAAACTGTAAAATCATAGCAAAACAGTAGCTAAAACAACACAAAAAATATGAGTTACATGCTAAAATAGTACCAAATTGCTCAAACATGAACATGGAATGCATGGGTGTGGACTACAACAAAAGAATCATAATTCCAACACATCGAAATGATCAAGAAGTTCTAATTGATAGCTATAAATCATCAAACTTTATTCTAGCCATATGTGACAATTAAAGTGTGAGATTAATGAACTAAACAAACATCATGCACAAAATCCAAAATTCTGAGGATTCTACAAATAATAGCGTAATGAGACAATTTTTTCAACGTTATGATTCTTTGTACGACCTTGTTTAATTTTTATTGTAAGGACATTTTTGTCATGTCCGATATCTTATATTTATGTATGTCGTACGCCGCTACATTTGGCACGTTACTACACGATCTCACATGATGGCCTCTATCCGAATTCCAGGAATCAAGCATTCAACATCTCCATCATGTGTCCCACATCTGCCTCAATGACTTAACGTTCCACGATTTTAGGAATTTCATGCAAGTGGTATGCAAGATAAGTCAAAACAGTGAAATAAGGCAAGATAAGCAAGTTCAAGGGAATTTTGGTAATTTTACAGTCACCATTCGAAGGTCCGGGCAACGATAAAGTTGAAGAGCTCGACACAATGAATACACTGGAAGAAATGACACCTCAATCCGAGCTACGGTGAAGAAGTTATGTCCTTTTGAAAATGGAGAAAATTCTGAGAAAAAGACTTGGAAAAATGCTATGTGTTTTAGCCCCAAAACCAGCGAACTATCGCAAAACGAAGGAGAAACCGGTTCGAGGGGCGAATCGATTCGCGGTACACCCGAACCGGTTTGAGGTACCTGACGCTGGCAAGATTCCCAAAGTTTTAAAATTTGTTTTGGATTCCTATAAAAGAAATCTTGGGGGGAGTTATTTTGCAAGACTTGAAAAGACGTTTTTGAGAGTTCTATCACCTCAAGTCTTCATATTTTTGAGTCCCAAGACTCATGTTTTGATTCACACATCCTTACTAAACCTTTATGAATCCTTTTGTAACCCAATAACATAGCTCTGCTTTTGTTTAACCCTTGTGGAGAAGCCGTTCTCTTCTTCATTGCGGATCACCTGGAGTTCCTGCGGGAGATTCCAGCCGACGATACTTCTAGCCGTTGCTTTAAAGGTTTGACGAAGACACCGTGCATTACACTAGTGGGCGATTATCATGTTATATGTAAGTCAATGGTCTTGTAAACTTTTCAAAGTTCTAGAAATAAAAGATTTTTCCCTACGGGGATTTTTTCTTAAATTTGTGTGGCATGTTTTATTTATTTATGGGTTGACACACGCACTTTAGATGCATGATTAGGGACTGACTTTATTTGGTTTAAAAGTAGACTCTAATTAAATAAGGTTTACTTAGAAACTTGCGAATTTAATTTAATCAATTATCACACGTCATACGTTTTTTCATTTATCCATCCAAACTCACTCAAATATATATCGGATTTTTCTTTTGAAATGAACACAAGCTAATTTGGCCCCTTTTTTCCCATATGATTATTTTTATGCCTTTTAATTTTTTTGGGCTCTTTTTAATGGTGGCTTTCACGATGAGTGAATTTTACACTCTCGCAACTATTTTTCGTGAACACTCATCATTTTTTCAATACAATCTTGACTTCTTACATGCACACCTCCTCCTTATGTCTACTTAAATATAGATGAAAAAATTGAGATAAGAGCATCTCACCAAACTTAAATATGCAATAGAAGTCAAACATCCATATAAACTCGTGCATATGTGAAATTATATCATATAAACAAAGTCGAATCAAAATGCATATGAACTTTGAAACAACCACATAAAAAAAATGGTTAAGATCATTCTAAGCATCAATAATTATGAACAAATGTCCTAGACAGATGTATAATGGAAGGAAGGGGGTCCAAGCACACCAATATGCCACATCAAACATGAAAACTCATGATACAAAAACAAACGAAAAATCTTTTTGGTTTTTTAAAATATTTTGACTCAAATAAAAGAAAAATCTTTTTGTTTTTTCTAATAAATATAACAAACCAAAAATCTTTTTGTATTTTTCAAAATTTTTTATCAAAAACAAAATCTTTTTGTATTTTTCAAATAAAACTCAATAACTGAAAAGTATAATACAAAAGATACACATTTAATGACACTAGAAAGATATAAATCATAATTCTAAGACTAGCGTATGACAAACATGGACATGAAATCAACTATAAGAAGTAGCAAGGAAGTATCATGTGCATTCATGTGAGAATCAACCAACGAAGCATTTAGCATCTCCAAAATGGATTTTTTAACCCAAACTGGTGTATACCTAACATAACGGGTTTTGATAACTGACGGGACACTACGTTTAAACTTGCTAGGCTCTTTTCTAAGAACAAAGCAAAAACTCCTAAGGTGACCTTTCCTACCACAATACAATCATGTGTAAACTCAATGAGGAACGAGACCTTTAGGTTGACCTTTTCTATCACCCTCGGATTTAGTTGACGCTCTAAAATAATCTATGGGTTTGGCTTTGACATTCGAAGCACTAGAGGAATATAAGCCACTATCATCACTACTTGAATAATTTAAATTATTTTTTAACTACAAAATTTTGGATTCAAGCAAAGAATTAGACTTCTCAAACTTTTGGGACTCCTTCTTTTGATTTTCAATTACCCCTAGAAGGTTATCTCGCTCCCCCTCAATGTGAGAAAACTTATCCCTAAGAGTCTTTCCATGTTCCATAGAATCATTAATCAAACTATTTTCATCAACGAAAAAAACCCTAGATTTTTTTCAAGTCCTTTAACACTTTCTCTAAAACAAGGACTCTATCATCACTCTCCTTTTTGGAAACTTTTAAAGATTCATACATGTACTGTAAAGCTCCAATATTCTCACGAATGATATCTTTTTAAGTTTGAAACGTTTGTAAATATTCAACTATATTTTTAAAATGAGAAATTCAAAAGACTTGATTCATCAAAACTAAGAGACTCCATCGAGAGAAAAATAAACAAACCAAGAGAGATAAACAAGCAATCACCCAAAAAGCACAAAATAAGGATCTACACAAAAACTTAATGCAACCTACTCTGATACCACTTTGTAGGTCCCTTTACTTTTTAAATACTCAAATCAGACTTTTCTTTAAGGATGATGAAGCACTTTATCTTTTTATGAATAAATCTTTTTTAATTTTTATGTGCACCAAATTGTGATATAATTTTAACTTAACCAAATTTTTTTCTTGATTAATCCTAAAAATACATCTAGTGATTAAAACAAGTAAAGTAAGGAAAAGAAAAACTCACAATGCCAGATGTACGAGGAAACAACAAGGGGAAAAAATCGAGGACAACCCAAGCCAGACAATAACTATGAATGTGGATTTATAACGAATATACAAAATTCTTACTCAACGACTTGATCCCCACGAGACTTGATGCTCTTCTGATCTTTAACCACTCCTATCACAGTGCCCACGTAGAAAGTTCTTCTTCCATGATACTTGTCCACAACACATGCATCCGCATAGGTCTCAGTGTCCATCGATATGGCTTGTAACGTCTACGATGTTGAACAACACTTTTCCACTTCTTCACCAAAAAATCCAGCTAAGTTCTATGTAAAAGAATTTTTTTTGGTGCAAACAATATCACTATTGCATATAGTAATGAAAATGGGATCTTGTAAACTCTAAGGATATGTTTAGCTTTGGAAAACCTTAGAAAACAATGTGCAGAAATGTTTTGGTTCATAAACTATTTTTCCAGAATGCACACTTACAAAATCTAATTAAGACAAGCCATTTTATATTTTTCTTAAGGCGATGGCTCGGTCAAGCAACTTTGTCCTGTCGCTCGAACGAGATGCACATGACATTTGAACGACACATCATCTCGCTTGAACGACTAGTCAGGTCGTTTGAGCGATGCAATGCATTAGAGTTCAAGCCAAATAGTAATCTAATCCGTCCTTATCAAATTAAAACAAAGTGTAAACCATTTCAAATGCTTTAAAAACATTTTAAAATAAATTTTGATTCCCATTAAAATTTTCATACCTGAGTGATCTCGGAATGCAATTAAATTTTGAAGATGAAGAAACTTGTACCACCTAAACCTTCAACATAAATAATTCCTTGAATCTTTACCGAAAGGTCTTCAATAAGCTTCAACACATCATATTTTGTGTGGGATCGTGACAAATAAAAATACGACCTATGACTTTAACGTGTTTTGTTCTGGGAATAAGTCAAAACTATATATTGGACTCAATTGGAAATTTTGTCCATACAGTAAACAAGTTTATGATTATAGGTATTTTTCACCTAAACTTGTTAGTAGACAAATTTGGGGTAAAAGGAATCAAAATATTTTTAATTATTTGGGTAAAGGAAATAACTGCAAAGGAAAGAAATATGTGCCTAACAGTACATTTGAACCCAAAGCTCTCCGTGTGAGTCATGTATGAGCTTGGAAGAACATTTCAGCTGAAACTAAAGTGAAAACCAAAAGGATTATGAAATTATCTCCTTCCACCTCTAAACAACCGAGGTTTTGTGTTTTTGGTCATAGCCTTATTTGTATTTCACATCATATATCTTATTCTAGGGTATGTACTTTTTTCATGTATGAGTTTTTACTCCATTCTTATCTTTCTTGATAACTCATATATGATTTGTTTGTCTTCTTAATTTTTTCTTGATAAATTGGAAAGAATTTGTTTTTTAGAATACCTTATTTTTGATTTCCAAAGATATGATTAGGATTGTCACATCTAATTGATCTTTTGTTTGATCCATATATGTTATGTTCTTGTGGATATTAAAAGTATTCTCACTATACCATGGATATATTATTTGTACTTGTTTATCAGCCTTGATTTTTACCTAGTCTTGTATTTAGGTTTTACATGCTTTCTTAAACTTAACCCTACTTTTATTTAGATTAATTATCTTAGGATTGCATTGGTTATTTTCGATGACTTGAGTTTGTCGATACATATTTAGTATTATGTGCTTCTTATATCTCTTTTAATACTATACCATGCTCCTTTGTGGTTATACATATCTTTTAAATGAAATGTTTTAAAAAGTTATTTATTTTGGTACAATCATGTTTTTTCCTTTTAGTTAATATACTCCCTGACGTATTTTTGTATATCAAAATAGCTTATTTTATCATTTTCCATTTGTTTGGGAATATGACATGTGATTCATGAGATGAACTCGATATTCTTTTAAGTATTATAATCTTTGAGAAATATTATACTTTTAAAATACATTATCATATCTTGTTGCACTATTCACGAAAATACACATTGATTTAATGCCACTTTATGAGGAAGGCCATACATTTTGGAATCTTTTACAAATCATTCAAAGCTTCTAGATTTGTGGAAGAGTGTATAACTCCTTTATGTGTATGTGGTGATTTTTATATGATTTGGAGAACTTGAAAAATATTATGCTATATCCTAAAAATCACGAGTGATGATGTGTTTAGGGCTACAATTTTGATTCTATTGTACTACCTTCGAAGTTTGGAAATAATGTCCCATCTTAGTAATTAATGAGTGAAAGTCGCCAAATGCAAAATAATTTGAACATTGAAATGTGTCAAAGTTTTTTATCTATCTAAAATTGGGTAACACCAAAGATACGAGAGAAAAAAGGTTATAACCAAAGTTGCTAATTTGAGGAGGAAAAGTTGCAAATTATCCTAAACAGGGTGTTAGAGATTGTACTTGAGTTAAATGTTTACGTTCTTTTCCTTATGATTCATTATCTTAATTGAATTTGAGCATGTACCTTTCTCTAAATGGTGTTCATTTAATTTTTGTTATGCACATTTAAGATATAATATTGTGTTCTAGTTACAACTCTCATCATGCTATTAGCCTTTTATGGATAATATTTTATTAATTATGAACATTTGGCATAGCTCTCAAACTTTATTTTGTGTGATAATAATGATTTTATCTTTTGTTTACCAAAAATTGGTCTTGGTATTGTCTCTTATTGCATAAATGTTGGTTATGCCATGTAAAACCCTTTGTTTGAGATAAGATGCTAGAAATTCGATTTGCATTATTTTCCTCCACATCTTATTCTCTTTTCCATGGTAGTATATCTTGCAAAGTCCTTAAAAATCTTTATTTTGAAATACACGAATGGGGATATCACCTTTGTTGAGTGATAAATTTTTGTTGATACATATTTGCACATATATCCTTGTTGATTGACTTTAGAATTGATGTTACTTATTCATGTTCTAGTGTAGATTGTGTTGACTTTGACTTTGATATTGTACAAACATTTTAATATATATTGAGATCTTAGTTCCATCATTAGTACTAACAGGATACATTATCCATTTTTTTTCACCATCACTTTTATTGATCTTATTTAATAGGATAATAGATTTGAATTCCATATCAATTAGGATATTCTATATCCTTACTGGTTGTTACCCATGTTACTACCAATGCTTCACCATTAGATCTTGTGGACATAATTCTTAGATACTTAAATTTTAATATCTATAGGTTTCTAGAAATAATGTTTAAATATAATGATTTTTAGGATTTCTATGTGAATACATCGCTACCAACTTTTTGTGCTTTGTATACTCATACAAAACTCTTAAGTGCTTTACATTATGTTTAGTATATAGTGACTTAACCCACATGATATCTCAGTGATGATATTTATATATTAGTTTTGTAATGTAACTATTGATCTTATACCGCTTTATATCTTATATCATATGATCCATATCTCATATTACTCAATGTGCTTACTATGCTACCTTAGCATGTGCTTTATATTTTAGGATTTGTGCTCTCTAGTAATTTCATATAACAGTATTTCGTTTGATTTTTTGTTCTTGTATTTCTTTACCAAACTGCATTATAGATCAAGTGGTCAAGAAATATAAGAACAAAAGCCCATAGAAATAAGTTATAAGAAAGGAATATGGAATATTTATCATATTGGATAAAAGCTATAGCTATATTATAATGAGTTTTTACGAGATAAATAGATTAATGGGATTGTGGTGATATGTATATTTCACCATGCTTTAGACTGAGTTATCTTTTATGCCTTATATATATTGTTACCACATATAAATTTTAATCATATCCTAGCCTAACTTCCATCTCAATCATATAATGTGATATATTAGTTTTAATTCATAGATTATGTCTACTAAGTTGACTTTTCTAGAGACGTATTCATTATGTTTATTAATTATGCTAGATCTCGATTATATTATCTTTGACTTTATTTATTCCATGAGAAAAAAGGGGAGAAATTTACTCCTTCCTATGAGAGGAATGTTGGCTATAAGACGCCTTCCTGTGGTGAATGTTTAAATACATTTTTTTTCTTAAGGAGGGAGACTTAACTTGGGAGGAGAAGATTCCCTAAGGGGCATATAGGATGATCAAGATTAATATTGTTATGATATTATGACTTAGTTTATGTTAAATTGGAGTAGTAAAAGTAACTTATGGAATAAATATATATGTTGCATCTTATTGAGATATTATCTAAACTTGGTATATGATCCTTAGTAATTAGATGAACCATGCTTAGGATGATAATATCTTGTATTAGTCTTGTTATTCTTATTATCTTTTCAATATTTGTGCATTGGTATCTTGATGTCTTTGATAGTGTATTAGCTCATTTTTCTGTAATCCTTTATCTGTATGTTTCATCACGAAATAGGGGGGGGGGGGGGGTTTGAGCACATGCATGCTCAAAAGTTCAATAGGACTAGCTGGTCTTATCTCATTGAAAAATATATTTGTGTCAGTGTCTAAGTTGTCTCAGAGACCTTCATGATTAAGATCTCAAGACTGGACTTCTTTATTTTCATCTGAAAAACTACCTCACTTCATGACTAATGAGATAGTCGCTTTAGGATAAAGTAAAGGATTTAAATGATTTTTTTTTCTCACCTTTGTCTTTATATAACTTAAATAAAGATTTTTTTAGATTGGAAAATGGGTTAAAACTTGTGTGTGAGTTGTTTGGACTATTTGAAAAAGTACACTATGCAATACGCTTTTCTTATAAAAAAGTTATATTCATAAAACTTGAATTCTTATGAGTGTATTTTAAGTATAACTGTTCTTGGTTCAAGATATGCCAAAATATTTTCAAAACCCTTAAAGGAAAACAATTGTTCGAATTTTATGGAGAAGATGTGATCGGTTTCTCCGCAGTGATGCTATGTCCCGTTGCTGCGAAAGCTCGTCGTTGGTGTCTTTTGCCTAAGATTAAAAATCTCGAAACAAAGGCGTGACCTGCCTCACCTCAGTTTCTCCGTAGCGACATGTCTCGATATCTTGAAAGTCTATTGCATATACCCTTTTCCATATCTAAAATTTCCTGACTTCTTCGCTCGACCAAGATTGCCTCAGGTTTGCCACAGTGATGCACGACACTGCTGCGACATCATCAATCGGGCTCAGAAAATGTATCTGACCCAATTTCATTGAAAAACATTATATTCTCTTTTGTTGCCATATATTTTATTTCCTTGGCGAAGCAACCTAATTTTGTGTGATTGATAATGAGTTAAAAGGTTTGGAAGTTTGTGTTCACGTATTTTAAAAACACAAAACTCCTTTTTAACTCACTCTCTTTGGATTCCCCAAACAAGTTTAGGAATTTTAGAGATGTTGTTCATTGTTTACCAAGATAAAAATCAGATTTTCTTAACACTGAAAAACCTTTATTTTATTTTTGATATATACATAATTATCATTCTATGTTTAATGTTTTTCAAGTTTGATTACTTCTCTTAAGTCTTGAACAAGAATTTTGAAATTTCTTTCATGAAGAACTTGAATAGTTTTTTATATCCTAAAAATATTTCATGTCTTTATTTTGATTCGCCAAACATCTTTAGAAACAACCCTCTACCTTTAGGACTCCCAAATCTTAGGAAGTTAGAACAAAAAATAATGGCTTTTTAATTATTCCATTTTGGAACACAAACGTTTTTCTTTGAACTTTAAATGGAGAAAGTTTTATGCTCAAAATCTAAAAGAATAAATTTGTTTTAGTGCAAATGTGGCATTATCAATAGAAGTTAAAACCTGGGACGTGGCGAGTGGTGGAAGAGCGATTCGTTCTTGATTTTCCATATAGGAGGCGTGTTGTGTGTAAAACTTATTCATCTTTGTGGAAATTCTCACAGTTGTTACTTACTTGGTCGGCCAATCGTCCCATCAACCTCAAGAATATGAACCATCAAGAATAGAAAAAGTCTCTCACGTGAAATATCTAATAGCTCTTGTACATGTACCAACGAATATCAACCATCTTATTTATTATATATAGATGTAAATGCCTGAACACATAAAGGCATTCCATCTTTTGAGTTCCTGACCACTATAAATACATGATCTCCCTTAGATTAAAGGGAGGATTCATTCAAGCATAAACATACATAACCCTGAGTTATTGTAACCACCATAAATATTACCAATAGTGGGCGTAAGCTTTTTTCATAGCTGAACCACTTTAAAACCTTGTTGTTCTGTATTTGACTTGCTTGATTATCTTTATTTTATTTGTGATTATAATTTTTTGGACCGATTTCATTTTTAGACATCAACAGATTGACGTTGTCTATGGGGATGTTTATTTATAATCGTTCTCGACCACTTGTTTCATTTCATTTACCTTGGAAAAATAACCGACCCAGAAAATAACCGTAGGAATGAAGGCAATGTTGTTACTCTGTTTGCACATCTTAGAGTGGTGGATCTTTAGGGAATTTTACTCTATATGGCAAAAGCACAAGAAGCCATGCAAGAGTCAGTTCGTCAATTGGCTCGCACGTTACAGGATAAGTCCGCCATTGAACCATTCTGAAGGGATATGCCAAGTCCACAACCAGAAATGAGAGAAGTAGTCTCTCCCCAGATCTTCTCGTGATAGATCTTATCGTCCAGGGGAAACATCATCAATTCGATCAACGGATTATGACGATGGTCGATCTTGGTCCTCCGAAGGACTGAGCATGTTAGAATGCTTAAGTAAGGCATCTTCCTTTGATTTTTGAGGCCCCGAGAAACCAAAGGTTGTCACAAAGATCCAGATTGATCTTGTGAGTACATATAGGGATCCATGAGGTCCAAGGCTAGCATAAGAGGCTCTACACATGTTGAGAAGACTTCTTAGGAAGAGAGTTAAGCATATATGCAAAATAAAGCGACAAAAGTTGCCTCAACCAAGTCTAAACCAGACGAACATTCCAGGAAGGGATCCATGCAACGACTAGAAGATCATTTTGGGGAAATGTCTAAGACTAAAATCCCTTTGCAAAGGAGCTTTGTGAGATCCCATTTTATTTAGGCAATTATGGACTACCCCACACCTTTTAAATTAAAGCCACCTATTGTCACCACCAAGTATGATGGGAAGACTAATCCAGTACTCCATATTGAGCAATATCAGGCGGCTACTAAAATCTACTATGTCCACGACGAGATGCATTACATGGCATTCTCCAGTTCCATTACAGGCCCAACCCAGATATGGTACAACAACCTACCTAGGGGAGAAATTTCTAGTTTCCACCAATTGGCCAAGATGTTTATGAATAACTTATATTTTGGGGAAAAACTTATAAAGAGTGTCGCTCATTACTTGATTGTTCGTTAGAAACCTGGGGAATCTACTTGGGAGTACATCAGTCACTTCAATAATGAGAAATTAGACGTGATTAATTATGAAGATAACACTTCCATTGGAACACTGATGAGTGGGTTACTTGCTAAGGAACTTTACAATACTCTAGAAAAGAATCCTCTAAAGACCATGGAAGAATTGATAGATAAGGTTGGGAAGATTATGAATGCCGAGAAGGCTATGGCTGCTAAAGAAGCTTCAGAGGTAAAGACAGAAATCCAAAAGAATTCAACCTAGAAAGATCTTAAAGATAAGAAGGTTGATATAATCAAAAAATTTATGAGTATAACCCACTCACCAAAGGCCTCCATCATATATTAGAGGAAATCAGGGGCAACAAAGATTTAAACTAGACTGGGAAACTAAATTCACCTCCCAATAGGAGAGATAAATCCAAATATTATGATTTTCACAAGGATCATGGGCACATTAATGACAATTACATCGCTTTAAAGAATGAAGTGTAAAATCTAATTCGACGAGGAAAAATAACTAAATATGTTGATCGGGCTAGTGGTCGAGACATCGAAAGAAGATCAGAGTCACCTTGTCAAGGAAAAATGACATGAAAAGAGCTCATAATGATGAATATAAGGATAATCCTGACTTGCCGAAGAAACCCACAGATCCATAAGTTGAGGTGGGAATGATTTCTTGTGATTTCTATTTCTTTATGGGAGGAGACACCGATGGAGGAGATGGAATAGTTGAGAGAAAATCTTATCACAGAGAGAAAAGCTTATCTAATTGAAGCAAAATCTTATCCTTCTATTAGATAGATTGAGATGTCTCAATGCATAGATGGTTGGCTTAGAAAGTTAATAAGGACAGATTAGTGATCAAATTCTCCAAAAATGATTTGAGCGGAGTATTTTACCCTCATGATGACCCACTAGTTATCACTTGTAGGGTTCATTATGGAAGAGTAGCAAGAGTCTTAGAGGATAATAGGATTTCAACAAATGTCATGTTCTATAACTGTTTCCAAAACTTAGGGCCACGAGACAGTAAATTAGAACCTTATAACATTCATCTTATAGGATTCTCAGGGGAAACAGTTATCCCTTGGGGACAATTAAGCTGGACGTCTTGGTTAGCACTTGGACAACAATCATAAAAGACAGTATTCGCTTGTTCGTACTAGATAAAAATATCCCTTCAGCCTACAACATGATTCTCAACAAAGTGGGGATGAAGTAGTTAGAAGTAGTGCCATCCACAGTACATCAGTGTATGAAGTTTCCTACTAATTATTGAGTCATAGTGGTCAATGGCAACCAGATGAAAGATAGAGAGTGTTATTACACCTCCGAGGAACGTACTGGTACAGTGTTATGCCCTTTGGGATAAAAAATGGTAGAGTAACGTACCATAGGCAGGTGAATAAAGTGTTTGAAGATAAGATTGGCAAAAACATGGATGTGTATGTGGACAACATTCTCACTAAGAGCATGGCTGTTTGACTACATCAAAGACCTCAGGCGTTTGACCAGTTGGAGAAGCACCAGATGAAACTCGACCCGACAAAATACATATTTGGAGTGAAAGAATGAATGTTCTTGGGATATATTGTAAACTAAAGGGTAATCGAAGCCAATCCTGATAAGATAAATACTTTAATCGAGATGCAATCTCCAGCCGATTAGAAAGACATGCAGAAACTAACTGGAAGAGTAGCGCCCCTTAATCGTTTTGTGTCCTGAGCAAAAGATAAATTTCTTCCATTTTTTAAGGTGCTCAAAAAGACCTTTGAGTGGAATGTCGAATGTGATAGAGATTTTTTGGAATTAAAAAAATACCTGAGATCTCGACCACTACTCTCTAATCAGTTTTAGGAGAGATATTGTATATGTATTTGGTCATTTCAGAGTCGACTGTTAGTTCTGCTTTGACCCGACTAAAAGGTGGAGTTTAAAACCTGTTAACTACACTAGAAACGCATTTTGAGGAGAAGAAATTGGGTATCCACGTTTGAAAAAACTAACACTTGCACTTATTGAAGCCTCCAGGAGAACGAGACCAAATTTGTAGGGACACTATTATGATGTATACTGATTTTCCCCGGTAAGCTTTGTACAAACTAGAAAAGTATGGTAGGTCGATGTCCTCGGAAGTTGAACTGGGGTAATATGAGATTGTCTATGTAGGTGCCCTTTTTATGTGTGCTTTAGGTGAAAATAATTTTTCCATAAAAAACTTTTTTCTATTTTAATATGCACCAATTTTATGTACCAATTTTAATTAAACTAATTTTATCTTGTTACTCCTAAGCATGCATCTAGTGATATTAAGCAAGATAAAGTACATCAAGTCCAAAAACCACCGATGTATGAGGAAACCACTAAGGAAAAAACCCTCGGATGACCTAAGCCAGACAATCACTATGATGCGATTTTATAAAGTACAGACAATAGAATTACTCAATAACTCAATCACCCACAAGTCTTAATGCTCTTTTGTGCTTCAACTACTCCTCCACAGTGCAACACAAGAGTCCACCAATGCCAGGTTCGCAACACATGGCTCCACCTATGTCTCAATCTCCATTGATACAGCTTTGGCAACCGTGTGCAATTCAAAAATGGGAGTCCATTGCTTCTTCACCCCAAAACTCGACGAAACATTTTTTTTCAAAGAGTTGAACAAAATCTAGATGGTGCTAAATCAAGATCTCTACTTCATAAGAATATGAAAGATCGGATATTGAAAAATAAGAAATGTTTTGAACTTTTGAAACCTTTGTAAACAAGTGTAGAAAAATGTACGGGTTATGTACTGTAACTTTAGTTCTGCACACCTTGAAATTTTGATCAAAAGACCCCTTAAATAAAAAAATTAAGTGTGTGTCATTAGCCGATATTCCCATGTCGTTAGAACAACTTACATATCTCATTCGAATGAGATATGCATGTCGTTAGAACGACCTACTGATGTCATTTTTGCAACAGTAAATACTGTTGATCATTCTAAACTCAAAAGAAACATCTATACGACTCTTAAACGTATTTATCTCGGAATAAATGATGTTAAAACATTTTAAAATCATTTTTGACTAAAATAACGTCATTAAAACATATTTTTCGAGTTCCATAAACATTATACGTTCATATGTGAGAGATATTGAGAATGCAATATGATATGAAGACGTGAAACGTGCACCAATAAACGCGGCATGATCTATTTTAAAGCCTGGACGCTACGTCTTCAAAACAATGTCATAGACTATGTGTAAATCACGACAACATAAAAAGCTATTTATGACTCAAATTGTTTTTTTTCGTGGAATAATGCCAATACATACAAATTGGCATTATTTGGAAATTTGTCCTTACACATCTCCTGCTTTGGATATTTCGGGACAAAACCAAAAACAAGTGAAATGCCTAAGTCCGGGGTCATTAAGTCGTATGAACTAAATCCCATTATATAAATCCAAAAAGAAAATACAGGAAATGATCTAGTAAATAAATGTCGGACTGGCAGCATGAACTTTGTCCATGTGATGTAGTCACAAAATATGCAATCTTTGAATGATCACTACACACACGAACAAACAAATACTATGTGAAGTATGGAGGTACAAATTATATAAAACCTTATAATACCAAATTGTAAAACAAACTATTTGTTAAACACGTTAGAAAAACATATGATACCAATTTGTATACAAAATTTTCAATATAGCTCAAATCAATGATACCAATATGTAAACAACATGATCAAAACATGATATCAAATTATATGCACATAAAAACATATGTGCTCATCAAACCTCACAAAACTCCTCCTATATCATATACTATCCTTCCCCATTTTGTCTCTAATAAATAACAAGTGAAAAAGATAAACAAACATAATCATATCTATCATGAGAAAAATCAAATGAATCATATCTAGATAAATGTGGGTAGCCAGCTAATAATAATCTCATGTTATCAAATCGTAGCTAGCAAACGGTAAAAAATATGAATCATTAATATCAGGAATGATATGGCTAAACAATTCAATGAATCATATGAATAAAAGCATGAATAATTAGCATCAACTACATGTAAACTTTCTGAAATAACTAAGAAGCACCAAAACTTTATAATATCAGCATATATATGAAGCAGTCACAAAAATAGAAAGAAAACTCAAAAATCCTCTTTGGGTCATTTTAAGGACAATGCTAGGTCGTTTGAACGACATTGGCACGTTAGAACTAGGGAGGAAACGAAATTAAATAGAATGATGTTGCACGATGAACCTAATAAACGACTTTAAAAATGACCTAAAAAATGACCAGACTGACAAACGACATCCCTAAGTCGTTTTAATGACTTAAAATTTTTTGTATTCAAGCTTAAAAAATGTTCAGTATTTGCCCAATGAATTTTTTTTTCTGAAAACATCAACTGGAAAAGCGAAATAGTAGCAAAACAGACTCAAAACAAAAAATATGAGCTACATGTTAGCATAGTTTTAATGCTCCTAAACATGAATATGGAATTAATGGGCATGAACTACAATAAATGAATCACAACCTAAACACATTGAAACGATAAAAAAGCTCTAATTGATAGCTAAATGTCGTTTTAGCTATATGTGATAATTAATGTATTGAGGTTAATGAACTAAACAAACAACATGAACATAAATCCAAAATTTTGACGATTCTATAAATAATAGCGTTATGACACGATTTTTCAATATTATGATTCATGGTGCAAACTTGTGTACTTTTCCATCCAAACACCCTCATATATTCATATTTGCCTTTTCTGGATCTTTTGAGGTTTCTACTTTCTCTCCTTAGAGAAATCCTATTGGCCCCATTTTGGCATATTTTTATTTTTATCGCCTTAATTTTTTCTCGGACTCTTTTATATGATGGGTTTCACGATGAGATTATTATTCTCTTACAACCCTTTCCCATGCACACTCAAATTATTTTCAATATAAGAAATATAAATCCTCATGGTTAATGGTTCTTACATGAACACCTCCTCCAAAGTCTAATTACACATAGTTGATAAAATTGAGAGAAGAATGTCTCACCAAACTCAAATATGCATGATAAGTCAAACATTCATAAAAGCTCGTGCATGTGTGTGCGATGGCATATATAAAAAGTCGAATCCAAATGCAAATCAACATCGAAACAACCCCTTTAATCAATGATTAAGATCATTCAAAGTATCTATAACTATGACCAAATGTCTATCCACATGGGTAATGAAATGATGGGAGTCCACACACACCAATATGCCACATCAAACATGCAAAATCACGACACAAAAATAAATAAAAAATCTTTTTGTGTTTTTCAACAATATTTTGACTCAAAAGACAAAATCTTTTTTGTATTTTTCAAATATATAAGAAACAAAAAATCTTTTTGCATATTCAAAAATGTTATCAAAATAATTTTTTTTTGTATTTTTCTCATATGACTCCATTAAAAGAAAAATATAATACAAAGAGATACACATGTTATAATACTAGAAAGTTATATATCATGAAGCAAAGACTAGCGTATAACAAACATGGCTAACACAATCATCCGTAAAAAATATCATGAGAAGAATCATATGAAAGCAAACGAGAGTCATGAAATATTTTTCCTAAAGCCATTAAGTCCGATTTCCTAACCCAAGTAGGCGTGTAATGACGCATGGGGGTTTTGGGAACCAAAATGACTTTATTATTAAACTTCTTAGAAGCTATTTTAAAGTTATAATAATAACATCTAAGCTGACCCTTTCTACCGCAATGAGTGCAAGTGTAAACACGAACATGAGTGTGACCTAAATGTGGACCTCTCCTAACGTTCCTTGTTGTATCTCTCACATGAATGGTATTGGCTTAGGAATGGGAGAAATACGATCATCGAAGACTACACCACACCTATTATCCTTGAATTGGACAGTGCCTAAAATCCTATTCAACTTTTCTGACCTAGTCTCTAAATCAAACTTCACCTTACTCGAGTCTTTCAATCTCTCCTCAAGATAACTAATTCTATACTCAAACAAAGGACTAGACTCCTTAAACTCTAGAATCTATTTCTTTAAATCCTTCATCAAACCACGAATACTATCTCTCTCACCCTCAATGTACTCTAGTTTCTATCGAAAAGTTTTCTTCTGTGCCATAAGATCCTCAATCAATGCATAATTATTTTCTAAGGCACGCTCCTTCAACCTAGATTGCAAATTCAAGTTAGCTTTCTTCACCTTCACGTTTCCTCATACAAATCATTGAAGTCAACTTGCAACTCGCTCATATCTATATCTTCTTCCTCACTATCTTCACCCTTACTCACTTAGGAGTCACACACAATGGCCTTAGAAGTGTCATTCACATCATCTCTCACATAACATGCCATAAATGAAATAAAGTTATTCTCAATGGGGGAATTTCCTCCCTCTTCTGGTTTATTATCACTTAAGGTGGCATTATATGCAATAAGTTCCTTCCCCCTTCTTAAGTCTAGTGGGGAACTCTGCTACCTTATGGACATAACCCTCACAACCACAATACATATCTGACTCATCACTCTAATCATTATCACTTTGATTCTTATGGACGTGATTGATCTTATTGTTCTTGAATTCCTTAAGTCTTTTTGCATCTTTTGATTGCTTTTGGAACTTTAGAAACTTTTTGAATTTTTTTGCCAACAAAGCTGCATCTTCAAAATTGGTGTCAGATTCATCATTTGAAACTTTAGTATCCTTTTTCGAGGCTTTGAAAGCAATGCCCCTTTATTTATTTGGCACTTTCATGGAGGTAAACATGCCAAGCTCATAGGTTTGTAAGTCACCTACAATCTCTTCTAGTTTATTTGATTCGGGCATACCCGAATGGAGTTTAAAACGGTCATTATATGATAAAATCTAGTAGGCAACAACCTTAAGATTTTCTTTATGACATGGTTGTCGGGTATTTTCTCTCCTCGGTTAAATGGCGAGTTGATAATATGGGACAATTTTGTGCAAAAATCATCAAATGTCTCAATCTGTAACATCTTAATCTTATCAAATTGGGTGGTGAGATTTTGAAGTTTAGACGCTCTGACTGTGCTAGTTCCCTCGTGAGTAAGTGCAGGAATACCCCAAGCCTCTTTCGACGTATCATACATCATAATACAATTATACTCTTCTAGGGGGACAGACGAGGGAATAACATTCAAACCTTTCGAATTACAAAGTGCAAGTCCATGTTCAGCTTCAGCCCATGACTTAACAGGCTTTAAACTAATGGCCTCTCTATCTCTCATGACCGGTGGTGACCACCTTTTTTCTAACGCTAACCAAACATGCTCATCTATGGCCTTAAGTGCACTTTTCATTCGCATTTTCCAATGAGCATAATTTGTGCCATTGAAAATAGGAGTTCTAAGAGTATCAAAATTTTCAAAATTCATACCTACAAGCACACGAGATCACACACAATAAAATAGTGTTTCTATCTTTGATACCAATTTGTAGGTGCCATTTTTATGTGTGCTTTAGGTGAAAATAAGTTTTCCAAAAAAAAAGTTTTCCAATTTTACTATGCACTAATTTTGTGAAGTACTTTTAATTAAACCAAATTTATCTTGTGAATCATAAACATGAATCTAGTGAGATTAAGCAAGATAAAGTAAATCAAGTCCACAAAATGTCGATCTGTGAGGAAACCACCTAGGGAAAAATCCCTGGACGGCCCAAGCCAGACAATCACAATGATACAGTTTTACAAAGTAGAAACATTAGACTTACTCAATGACTCGACCAACCAAAAGTCTTAACGTTATTCTATGATTCAACCTCTCCCTTATAGTGCAATGCAGGAGTCTACCTACGCTCGTTCCACAACACACGAGTCCACGTATGTCTCGATATCCACCGATACAGCTTTAACAACTACCTAGGATTCAAAATTGGAGTCCACCGCTTCTTCACCTCAAAACTCTATGAAACAATTTTATTCAAAGAGATAAACAAACTCTAGATAATGCTAAACCAAGATATCTATTGCATATGAGTTGGAAATATCGGATCTTGGAATAAAAAGATGTTTTTAACTTTGGAAAACTTTGTAAACAAGTGCATAAAATTGTATGTGTTATGTACTATGTTTTTGGCTCTGCACACTTCGAAATTTTGAGCAAAAGACCCCATAAATAAAAACTTAAGTCGGAGTATCGTTAGAGAGATATCACCATGTCGTTATAAAAACTTACATATATCGTTCGAACGAGGATGCATGTCGTTAGAACAACTTGTTGATATCATTTGAACGATAGTAAATGTCGTTTGATCCTTATCAATCTAAGACATATTTATCTTAGAATAAACGAAGTTAAAACACTTTAAAATCATTTTTGACTAAAATAAAATCCTTATAATCTATTTTCAAGTTCCATGAGCATTATGTGTTCATATCTGAGAGATATTCACAATGCAATATGATATAAAGATGTCATACATGCGCCAATAAATATGGCATGATATATCTTGAAACTTGGTTGCTATGTCTTCAAAACAATGTCATAGACTATGTGGGAATAGTGACAAGATAAAATATATTTATGACTCAAATTAGTTATTGTTCAGAATAATGCCAATACATACAAATTGACACTAGTTAAAAATTTGTCCTTACAGTCAATCAGCCAAGGACTGCATTGAAAGGGAAAGCAATACCAAATTTCATTGCAAAATTCACATATAACGAGGTGACCCATAATCCAAGTTTACTAGTTGAGAATACTTCTTTGAAGGAGAGATCAATTCAAAAGAAAACTAAGATTCTCTCCGACCAACTAGATACACCATCTGCTCAAGAAAGAGCTTATCAATTAGTTCAACAAAGCAAGAAGATCTTCAGATACGGAGTATTATTAAAGGAAGACATCAACAACAATATTCCAATTTGGAAATTATTTGTGGATGAATCATCATTTACAACTAGTAGTCGAGAAGGACTTATCATCAATACTCCAACTTGGCTTAAGCTTTATGTTTTTAATTCCAAGCTTCCAACAATGAGGCTAAGTACGAGGCATTGATCATGGGTTTGGAACTAGCTTCATCACTGGGTGACAAGCAAGTGATATCACATAGTGATTCTCAACACATTGTCAATCAAATGCTTCAGACATATGGAGTTAAAGGAGAACATATGCTAAGGTGTTTTAACAAAGCTATGAAAGCTCTTTATTTCTTGTAGTAAAGATTGTTTGGATCCCCAGAGTGGAGAATGCCCGAGGAGATGCACTTGACTGACTAGTAGAGATCCTTACACATAAAAATATTGATGTGGAAGATGTCAAAATTATCAATATGGAATTGGGACTATCTTGGATAGATCCAATCAAAGATTACATTGATAAAGGAGTGATACAGTCTGACCATAAAGAAGCCAGGAAGTTGAGATACAAGGCAGGCAATTATGTTCTGGAGAAAGGCATTTTGTACAGAAGGGTATGCACTATCTCCCTACTTTGTTATGCTCATCCAGCCTAACTATAGGACTTAATCAAGGAGGTACATAAAGGCTCATGTGGAGCTCATTCAACCGGACGATAATTAGTATAAAGAATAGCCATGCAAGGCTAGTATTGCCCGATAATGAGGGAAAATTGTGTTATTTTTCTAAAAAGTGTGATAAGTACTAGAGGTTTGCCACTATTCATATAGGACCGGGGGCTACCTTAACTCCCATCACTCCTTATTATCCATTTTATATTTGGGGAATTAACTCATTCGTCCAATTAACGACCATAAATGGAAGGTTTAAGTATTTCGTGGTAACGGTAGATTATTTCACCAAATGGGTGAAAGTTAATCCTTTCATTGATATGCCTTATTTGAGAGTCTTCTAGTTGATATAGAAGAATATCATATGTCATTATGGGATGAATTATGCTCTCATCACTGATCATGGTACTCAGCTTGATAATGAGGGGTTTAAGGAATACTGCATCTGGTCTAGGATTCAAAATCTTCACTCCACACCTGGACATCCACAATGTAATGGTCAGACAAAGATCACTAATAAAACTTTGCTTGATGGGTTAAAAAAAGTTTGAATGTACAAAGGGGAATTGGATCAATGAGTTGCACAGTGTTCTTTGGGCTTACAAGACTACACCTAAAACAACAATAGGGGAGACTTCATACATATTTTCTTTTGGCACCGAGGTAGTAGTAACAGTTGAAAAAGGTTTGCCGACTCATAGGATATTGAATTTTGATTTCCTTTAAAGTGATCTCAGGAGGCGACTAGATCTAGACATCATTGAAGAGGTTAGAGAGGATGATGCAATTCGAATGGCTACTTATCAATAAATAACTACTAGATTTTACAATCAAAGGATCAAGATGATCAACTTGAAACAAGGAGATCTTATCCTTAAGAAAGTAATTCAGAAAGGCAAAAATTTGGAGGCCAACTGGCACGGTCCTTATCGTATCTTGGCAGTCATCTAACCAAGCACTTATCACCTAGAAACACTTGAGGGGGAAGAATTCAAAAATCCATGAAACATCAACCACTTGTGAAAATGTTATCAGTAATTTTGATTTGATATAATTGTTTATCCAATTTAATGAAGCTATAAGTTTCTATCAACTATGCTTATTTTTTAATGTCTTCTTCTTGTTGTAGATATACATCCACTAAACTTTTCTAACATTAAAATTTTCTAACTTCAAAAAGGTTTAGCTTTGACATTTATCTAATTCAAAATTTTCCAACTTCAAAAAAGTTTATCTAGTTTGGAAACTTCTTTTAGACTTCATCTATGATTTCATCTTCGATAAGTCAAGAGCAAGAAGTCAATAAACTTCATGTATAACTTAAAGTTAAACACAAGAAGTTTTACCCGACTGGTTGAAACACAAGAATAAATATACATTACTAACACACTTGGTCACCAATGATAACTAATGAAAAAACTTAGTTCAATAAAACTACTTATAGTTTTATCTAAGTGCATAAGTGAGGTCTAAGGCAATACAAATAAGGTACGACACTTGAGCAAACATTTATGATTTAAGCTGATTACCTACTCGATAAGCCAATTAACTAATAATAAGCGTAATTAAATGCTCCAAAGTATTAATAAATAGACATATTGAAAAATAAAGCCTATTTTATTCCCACTACTTCACGTGACAATACAGAAATAAAAATAAGTGAATACAAGTCTACTCTACTAGACGTTTTCCTTGAGATTTACTCATCCCAATAGGAGGCTCATCAAGGGTTCTCGACAAAGTTATAGCTCTGAAATCTCTTGGCCTATTGTGTCTTTTGCTTCTCGGCCGATCTAAAAGATTTTAGGAATAAACGTATTCATCCTCCCCTTGAAGGGCATAATCCCTCGTGTATTTTCTTACCAGGCTTTGAGGAATGGCATCAATCGAGATCCAGTTGATATAAATTTTAAAGGGGAGATCAGGGTAATCCAACATCCCTTGATCATGCCCATACCACAATTCATTACCTTTGGGTATCTTCAACAGTCCCAATAGGCTCAACCAACCCCATTTATATCCTTTCAATCGAGCTTGCTCCATATATTCATCCAAGTGAGTTAAGTCTTAATCATACCCATCTATCCAAAGAGCCTTGAGTTGTTTATGAAAGTGGAAAGTTAGTCGGTCCACCCTATCTTGGAGTTTTTAATATGGCTTTATCCTTTTCCTATAACAAGGTTTATTGGTCCGCCAAGATTTTTTTATTCTTTCTTTATCTGGCCGAGCAACTACTTCTTGCCTAGAAGACTGGCCAGACTTAGTTTTTATCTTCTTCAAGATATTCAATTCCTTTAGTAGATTGAAATTTTCCATTTTCAAGAATGAAACATCTTCATTTGGCCCAGTCTCAGAGGCCCTTTTTAGACTATCCAGCTAATCCTCAAGTCATTATTTTCCTTCTCTAGAAGATCGACGATTTCTCGAGTAGCCTAAACTTCTCTATTAAGAATAAATTCCTTCTTACTAAAAGTAGAGGTGAAATCCTGCATCTTTTTGTCAAACCCCAAACATGCCCTCAGGGCCTCATACTTAGCTTCATAATCATAATGTGGAAATGCTCGAGAAAGATTGTGATCTTTTTAAATCTATTCAATCATCTCATAGTAGGCAGTGTTGCTCACCACAACCATATCAAAAAGATTGTGAAGATGAACATAAACATATTTTAGTCTGTCTGAGGCATCTACGTCGAGCAACCATACTAACTCTTCTTCAATCAAAGGAACATGACTAGCTTCAAATAGACTTTTACAATGTCTTTACAAGTCAAATTCAGTAGAAATTATTATATTTTTCCTGGCATCAAACTTGAAATTTAAAAATATATGTATATAAGTTCGACTAAGAAAGATAAGCATTAATAATCAAATAAGAAAAAATAGCAAAGGATCATTTGAAGGATTGAATAAGACTTCTTCATTTCTTTGATAAAGTAAAAATTACAAGGGTGGTTTCGTTACAAATAAAGAAGATGAAAAGAAAAGTAAAGTAAAGCAAAAGTAAAAACTAGTTAAATCTTTTCCTTGTCCTTGGCATAAGTATCAAAAAGAGGTAGGTAAGCTATAAAATATGTCACCATGGAAGATTCCCTATAACTTTATCATCATCAAACTCCTCATCCAAGTTTGGAGTGGTTGCTCGGTTGTTCCTTTGAAATAGTTCATAATCGGCTTGAGTGCTGACCTCCTTCAAGGTATTCAATAAGCCATCTTTTAAGAGATTTTTTGGTATACTCAATTTGGATGGCTGCAGTGGAAAATGCCTTGTCCCATCCCTTATTGGTGGCCTCCTCCTTATCCTTGTTTCTCTTGGTCTTCAGAGTAGTAATTTTTTGTGTTCAAGTTAAAAGTCTTATCTTCAGTAACCTTTGTCCTTCTCTCATCTTCCTTCACTTTCTACTCATCTAAGGCCACTTTATCATTAGTAGCCTTTAATTTGTCATTTACTACAGTTTCCCTGTCCTCGGTCACCTTCATCTTCTTTCACCAAGTTTTTCTCTCTCCCTCTCTCTCTCCAAGGCCTCCCCAGATGCCTTCAAGGATTTCTACAAGCCTTTAAAAGCTTCCTCTACATCAACCGAGGAAGCCTTGAGTTGTTCATCCTTATTCAATATTTGGTTGTAATCATCTAAGAACTGCAAAAAGATAAATATAAAACATCAATACAAAAGAAGTTTCAAAAATATTATTATAGATAAATAAAAAAGTTAAGTACTTACCAAGGCTAAGTTTTAACTATCCCTCTCAACCAATCGGGATCTGGACATAAGGGTTGATACTGACCTATTGGTTGGAAGAGTGCCAGCCTTTATCGAACCCCTGGCCAATCCAAGGTTGATCACTACATAATCATCTTCAATTCTACCTTAGTCAGTAAAGAATTTTTGGGCCAACTCTTGGTGGCTGGGCAGACCATTCTTTAACCTCTTAAATTGAGGTTTAATAGTTCGTGCTTCTATAGCATTAGGGACTTAAGGCCTCTTCTCAGTGCCTTGAGGCCTCATCTCAGTAGAAGTATCTTTCTTGATAGGTAGAGGTGATCCAGATCTAGTTAACAAGTTGGGAATTTTTCTCTTCACAATTTTTGCAATAGGTGAAGTGAGGATAGTGGTAAGGTCAATACATTAGAATGAGGATAAAGTTCCTCCTTAGTTAAGTTCTCTTTACTCCAGTTGACTCGACAACAGAGGAAGTAGAAGCTAGTTCCTCGTCCAGGTTGAGAGGGGAATGAGGTAGAATTATGGTTGGTCAAGAAACAAAAAAAGTTATATACCTTCTATATTTTAACAAGACAAAAGCGGCTCGGGGGTGATCCTCTCCTGATCTTTGGTGAATGTCCCACGAATATTTGAAATTGTTAATATTAACCTCACTTTATTTTGGGAACTTCTTTTTCCTGTTCTTTGCATAAAAAAGACGAGATAGTTAGTCATCAAATCATTAAATTGTTAGTAACCAAGGAGATAATAGAAAATCATAATATTATACAACCAATGTGTGACAACTTGCCTAATTAAATATCGGGTGATCAGGCCTTTATTAAATTAAAACAAGGTTCCCATTTGGTTCATTCTTAGCATCACTGTCGAAAACATTTTAAAGTTTTTACTAACCACCTAGTATTCAAAAAGTCGGTGTGAAATTTTATCTTTGATTTAAACAATAACAACAACATACGGAACATTATTACGATAATCAACATTCCATGCAATAGTAATATAAATCCATCCATAAGATAATTGGCTGATATAAAAATGATACTGAATAAACCATCGGCTAATACCTAATATAAAATCCAATATGAACAAAACTCTCTAAGTACAAAGTCTAACTGATATAATAGAAAATGACTGAGGGAGACATGCCCAAATGAAATACCAAACTACACCCTACACTAGGAATGAATTAAGTGAAGCATCTAAGTTCAAATCCTGCAAGCATCCACAAGTTCTACAACTACGCATCCCTGGAATGGATCATCATGCTTGGCGTCCCTGTGGCTAGATACCTAAAATGTTTTAGAATTTGTTTTTTGCAAGTACGGGTCAGATCCCAGGTAGAAATCATTTAAAAATATTTAACAAGCATTCAAATTGTAATTTAAATGAACAGTTATTAGATACACATGTTAGGTTGCTAACACTCCCTTGAATTCCTCCCCTTACCTCTATAGTGCGCACCTAACGTTTCCTAATCAATCCCACCTAGTCATTCTACCCAAACTAACTAGGTCTCAAGTATCTAATAAACTCCAAATTAATCTAGTTCACCCGTACCGCCCATATAGCACGCTATCGAATCCCTTTAATTACCATTAAGTCCTTAGTTAAGTTTCCCCTTACCTTACTCGTATCACCCATACAATACTCTAGCGAATTAATTAATAATTAACATCTCTCTTATGTTATTATCTACCCAACGTTAACATTTCATATATATTATTATTCAGCCTTTCCATGAAGTTTATCTACTTAAACTCTACCTTAGATATTCATTATCTATCTTCCTACTATTTACACATTAGTAAATCCATCATTTATTAGATGTACACTATCTAATCTCCCTACTATTTACTCTTTAGTAGATTAATTGTTATTTAGATACATATTATCTCATATCACTACAATACGTTAACAAAATAATTTATACCAGTAAGCCAATTACAAGTTCGCCATTCGTATAATTAATCTTTTACTCACTAAGAATATTTTACTTAACATTATTCCCATATCTACTAATTTCGCATAGTAGAATTATTCACAAGTATATATATATTCAATATCATCATTATAAAAATATATATGTACAAATCCTTTACCCCTAGGTTAAGACCTCTTGGCGAAATGCATACTCTGCTATCATATCCCGGTACATCTCGCACTGAATAGGGATAAAGGGTTAGCATAATCTCCCATGAACCATCAAAATACAAATCACACATATTTGAGGCGAACATAGCCACTAGCCCGATGGGTCACGCACATACCTACGCTCCCATTTGACCGTCGAACTATCATATCTCAGATAACACATTTCCAAGGTTCTATGTTCTATGGTACGAGTCTAAAAATCCCCCCGAAGGCTCATCAGGATAATACCGCCCAAGAGCACAACCTCCACCCGATAGCAAGCAGCATAGGTATGTCATACACATAATCAATCAATCCATAGGTATACACGCAACCTATAATAGTATTAGGTATTCACACAACCTATCATATTTTTTTACGTATTCACACAACCCATAATAAATCTTAGGTATTCAGACAACCCATAATAAATCTTAGGCATTCACGCAACTCATAATAAACCTTAGTTATTCAAGCAAGCCAATATAAACCTTAGGTATTGACCCAACTCAATTCTTTTAGTTAACTATGTAGTATTGAAAAGTGCGACTGTGAGAAGTCAAATTGTATCATGGAAAAAACTTTAAAAATCAGGATCACTCAATAATTTAGAGTAACCCGCTCTGATACCAATTTGAGAAAACGTGGCTGTGTGATAATTGATTAAATTTATTCGCAAGTTTCCAATTCGACACACTTATTTAATTAGAGTCTATTTTTAAACCAAATTAATCCAGCCCCTAAACATGCATCTAAAAGTGCGTGTGTCAACCCATAAATAAATAAAGCATGTGACACAAATATTCAGGAAAAATCCCCTAAAGGGGCAAAACCTTTTATTTCACTATAATTTTGTAAGAAAACGGCTTACACGGATTACAATGAAATAGGGTGACATACGAAATACCTGCAGGTGTCGGTTCCGATGTCTTGGCTGGAACTTTCCCTTTCTAGGAAGGCGGCAGTGCAGAAGACGGCTCCTCCACAAGTTACAGACTTTATAAGGACTCCCTCCACAATAGTACGAAGTTGTCGGTTGTAGAGCACTCCCCACAAATTATGAACAAAAGAAAAATATGTTCTTGGGTTCCACAAAACAATTCACATAAAAGTAATTGGGATTTTGTGAATTAAAACAAAAAATATTTGAACCCTTAAAATTGTTGGAGAAAAACTTTTTGCCAAAAGGTATTGAATTAAATCTGGGCAGATACACAAAAGTTTCAAAAGAATAAGACTCTTAAAAGTTAAAACTGTTCTCCACGTTTTTCTAGGCTTCCAGGACCCATTTTTATACAAAATCTGAGTCGGTCAAAGGATAAGCATTACAGCAGCGTGTCAGCCAAAAAGTAGGGTCGTTTGAACGAGAACCCCATCTCGCTTGAACGAGATCGCGTGTCGTTTGAACGACTACAAGAAACATCCCAATGTTGTTCGAACGAGATTGTGATCTCGCTTGAACGACCTTAGCATCGAAATCGAGGTACGTTTGACGAGATTGAGATCTTGCTTGAACGACCTTGGCGTCGAAACCGAGGTATGTTTACTGCTGTAGCAGTTTTTCACAAATCTTTTCAAAACAAAACTTTCTCTTAATAATAGTTATAAAACCTCTTTTTAAAAAAAAACATTTTTATATAAAAGCTTTTTAAAACCCCTTTAAAAATATCCCAACACTCTTAATATGAAATGTAAATGAAACTTTAAAACAATATCTTACCAAAGTTCATATTGTTGGGCTTGAATGTTGAAGGCAACTGGTAATTCGGATCTGTCTTTTGCAAATGCAATCTTCATAATTCTTCGACGACTTGTAGTGGTATACGACATAATTAATTGTGACGGACTTATTAAAAATATGTCCTTACAAATCTCCCCCTATGTCTAAGCCGGTACATACATAAAAACATTCGAATTATCAAAAACCAAAATGCCTACACAAATCTACCCTCCCATGAATCCCAAAACTGAAAAAGGTAAAATTTTCAAGTTCTCAAATTTTTCTTCAACATCAAAACTCTCAAAGCTTTTCTCATCAGGGTGTGCAACATCATGATCTTCAATCTTCGTACCTATACACATGAGATAAAGCAAAAACCTTCGTGATGCATCAAGTTTGAAATGATATAGTAATAAAACATTAATATCAAATCTCCCCCATAATGCAAAAAAAAAAAAAAAAAAACTCCCCCATAACTGATAATTTTTGTCCCCCTTTTTATGATGTCCCCAAATAGACAGATAAGAAGAAAAAAAATCAAAACATGGAGTGTCACGATAAAATTGCAAATGTGGATCAAACTACGCGCATGCAAAGGGATATCTAAAAAAACTCACAATTTTTTTTTTGGAATTTTCAATTTTTCGTACAAAAATAAGATACCACTTTGAAAAATATGATACAAAAATCACACCATGGATTTAAACTCAAACAACCAAGACATGGAAACGGAATGTATGGGTGTGAACACATTCGATAGGTAAATAAACTCAATCAATCATATGTACACGATGTATATGTGTACCCCTAATGAATGAACATCAAAAGTATCCTCATGTGTAAAAATTTGTTGAATTTAAATGACATCGTCTTATACAAATCAACAAATCAAAGTCAAATGATTTCCACACCAATAACGTCCAAAACTATTTAGCGCTTTTTCAAGAATTTCAAGGACATGCAAACCTATTTTAATTCTCCAACCAAACTCCCTCATATATATTTTCTTTTAGAGGTGAATAAACTAAATTCTTAAACTTTGGAGAATTGGTGCAAAAACCTAAATGGCCCATAATTTGGCATGAATTTCTTTTTATTGCCTTTAAATTTTTCGGGCTCTTTTAAACCTCTTTGGACCCCGGATAATAAAATTCCTCCATTTTTAGGTCCAATTTAACGGTGGCTTAGTATTCGCAAAGGAAAAATGAACCTTTCGTAGCCCTTCCCCGTTTTCAAACAAAGCACACAAACTCACAAAACGGTTCTTGTATGCACAATTTCCTTATCAAAATTTTATCGCGCTTGATTCATTTTAAAGACAGGATTAAAGTGAAAACACTCAACCAACATGTGATAAGACAAGAACAATAATCAAACAAATCCATGCATGTGTGCAATAAAGGAAATCATGAGTCAAACATGTAGGAAGTAACACTAAATTACATGTCAATGATTCCAAAATTGTAAAGCACATGGATGAATTGACCTATTGTCTCAAAACACTATCAAATAGTCACATGAAGAATGGAATGATGTTGTGACTTGGTCATCCTAAGTGTTTATCCATAAATGGTGCAAACAAAATACAAAAATCTTTTTGGATTTTTTAAAATTTTTTATCAAAATAAAATCTTTTTGTATTTTTCAAAGATTTTCAAAATAAAAAATATATACAAAAAGTACATGTCATTACACTACCAAATTTATATTGTGAAACCACTAGTGTATGACAAACATGCAAACACAATCATCTATATGATATGATATGACAAGAGAAGAATCATGTGCACGCAAATGAGAATCAAATATTCTAAAATCTAGGGTATCCAAAATTGATTTCCTAACCCAAACAGATGTAACACGTCAACATGGGGTTTTGGGAACCAATAAAACACTGGACTTCGAATTCCTAGGACCTCTTCCAAGATCAAAACAAAATCTCCTAAGGTGACCTTTCCTACTACAATATGAACATGTGAAACAGGCGGAACGACACCTAAAGTGTGATCTTTTCAAACATCCTTGGAATTAGTTGACCCTCTAAAAAAAATAATGGTTTTTGCTTTAGCATTAAAAGCATGAAAACACGATGAGCCATTACCATCACTATCAAACCTACTTGAGTCTGTCAAATCATTTTTTAACTTCAAAATTTTTGACTCAAGCAAAGAATTAGACTCTTCCAAAGACAAGGATTTATTTTTCAAATTTTCAAGTAAACTTAACAGTTTATCATGCTCCCCCTCAATTAAAACAAACTTATCCCTAAGCGTCTTTTCACGTGCCGTAAAATCATCGATTAATCTTTCATCCTCGACGGCAGAAACGGGAACCCTAGAATTTTTCAAGTCCTCCAATTCCTTCTCTAAAACAAGGACTCTATCATCACTCTAATTTTTGGCAATTTTCAAAGAATCAAAATCAATACACAAATTACAAAAATGCTCACGACAAATATCACTTTGAGTTTGAAACTCTTGCAAATATTCAATATTACATTTAAAGAGAGAATTTTCTTTTTCCAAAACTTTAATTCTTTTGAAAATTTTCAAATTCAAACACTTTAATTTTTCAGCACAGTCGTGAATTTTTTCAAAAATAGGCTCCTGATTAAATGGGCGTTCCATTGGAAAAATTGCAATTTTTCACAAAACTAATTTTTCAAAAAAAATCAATATCACATAATTTTGCGAAAAATAGGAATACGCAATAAATTAGCGCAACCTGCTCTGATACCAATTTGAAAAGTGCGACTGTGAGAAGTCAAATTGTATCAGGGAAAAAACTTTAAAAATCAGGATCACTCAATATTTTAGAGTAACCCGCTCTGATACCAATTTGAGAAAACGTGACTGTGTGATAATTGATTAAATTTATTCGCAAGTTTCCAATTTGGCACACTTATTTAATTAGAGTCTATTTTTAAACCAAATTAATCCATCCCCTAAGCATGCATCTAAAAGTGCGTGTGTCAACCCATAAATAAATCAAGCATGTGACACAAATATTCAGGAAAAATCCCCCAAAGGGGAAAAACCTTTATTTCACTATAATTTTATAAGAAAACGGATTACACGACTTACATTGAAATAGGGTGACATACGAAATACCCGCAGGTGTCGGTTCCGATGTCTCGGCTGGAACTTTCCCTTTCCAGGAGGGCAGCAGTGAAGAAGAAGACGGCTCCTCCACAAGTTACGGACTTTATAAGGACTCACTCCACAATAGCACGCAGCTGTCGGTTGTAGAGCTCTCCCCACAAAGTATAAACAAAAAAATATGTTCTTGGGTTCCACAAAACAATTCACATAAAAGTAATTGGGATTTTGTGAATTAAAACAAAAAATATTTGAACCCTCAAAATTGTTGGAGAAAAGTTTCTGCCAAAAGGTATTGAATTAAATGTGGGCAGATACACAAAAGTTTCAAAAGAATAAGACTCTTAAAAGTTGAAGCTGTTCTCCACGTTTTTCTAGGCTTCCAGGACCCCTTTTTATACAAAATCTGAGTCGGTCAAAGGATAAGTATTACAGCAGCGTGTGAGCCAAAAACTAGGGTCGTTCGAATGAGAACCCCATCTCGCTTGAACGAGATCGCGTGTCGTTTGAACCACTACACGAGACATCCCAATGTCGTTCGAACGAGATTGAGATCTCGCTTGAACGACCTTGGCGTCGAAACCGAGGTACGTTTAGTGCTGTAGCAGTTTTTCACAAATCTTTTCAAAATAAAACTTTCTCTTAATAATAGTTATAAAACCTCTTTTTAAAAAAAAACATTTTTATATAAAATCTTTTTAAAACCCTTTTAAAAATATCCCAACACTCTTAATATGAAATGTAAATGAAACTTTAAAATAATATCTTACCAAAGTTCATATTGTTGGGCTTGATTGTTGAAGGCAACTGGTAATTCGGATCCGTCTTTTGTAGATGCAATCTTCATAATTCTTCGATGACTTGTAGCCGTATACGACATAATTAATTGTGACAGACTTATTAAAAATATGTCCTTACAAGTATAATTCTCTCTATTAATCAAGGTACATTGGCCCATTATGACTATCCTCTCTCTCGGGTTAATTTTGTAAAAATCCTAATCATCCGGAGAATATTTCAATTTTCTGGGATCTCGTCAGAAGTGCCAAAAATCTCGTTTTAACAATTAAGCCCAACTGACCTTAGCCTTAACTCTCGCATACATGAATAAGTCTCAAACCTATAAAGGCCTAATTCCATCCAATATATATTTTATAATATTCTAAGGATGTCCCAAAAAGTCCCCCGATAGTTTATCCACAAGTTCCGGGCTTAAACATGGGAATTTGCCAAAATCTAGCAAACCAAATTGAGTTATAAATTTTTTGGAAGATTAAACACGATGTACTAAAATGTCGATTACTCACTCTAAAAAACTCTAATTGACCGGATTCCAAGATCATTAGAAATATAAGAGATAGACCTTTCCATAAATGTAAGGCGCTCATGCTAATTCGAAGCAGAATTTAAATGGCATACGTTTACAGTTACGTCAAAAATTCTGGCAGATTACTATGCTGGCGCATCAAACACCCTATAGTAAAACGTCAATTACTCCCTCTACAGAACTCTGATTTACCTGATTCCAAGCTAATTAGGAAGATAGGAGATATATATTTCAATAATGTAAGGATATCACTCTAAATCTAAGTACAATTGAAATGGTATACGTTAAAGTTACGTTAAAAATTCTGGCAGATTGACATCTCGTGTTCATTAATTAAACCCTAAGTCATTCAAGATTCATATTCTTCAACCAAGAACCCATAAAGATTCAATATTAATCATCAAATATATTCTAATATCCTTATATCTTCATATAGGGATAATTTCCAATGAAAAGTTTACGCAAAAACATAAAAGATTCAATCCAAGAATCAAATTCTCCTTTGATAAACATAAAACCCTAATTTTCTCTTGTTCATCATCTATATTAATCAAGAACTCCGTTTTCTATCCTATTAATCAACCCAAACCTATTGATTTTGTATTATCATCATTAAGGAACATCTCTACATGCATTCCCACTTTAGTTTATGAATTAAATCCTCCCAGATTCATATTAAACTTCGAAAAGCATGAAATCAAACCCAAATCTACATGGGTAGTATAACATGCTTAATATAAATTGCAATTTAAATACTTGTCTCTCACTAGCAGGTCTGAATTTCATTAATATGATGGTGTTGTTGTTCTCCCCTCACTTCGATCTCGATTTCGTTGCGTTCGGGGCGAAAAACTGTGTAGGAAGCTTTGGCTTTCTCTTCCTCCTCCTCTTCAATGGCCTCTCTTCTATTGTGATTTTGTTAACCCTAGCCCTTTCTCTCTAATGGCAGATATACACTTAATATTTTCGGATTTCTCTAAACCTCCAACTCCCGAATGACGGAAATACCTTTAAACAATGCTGGGTTGGTCCAAAATCATCCCGGGACCCAACCTGTACACTCGAGTACACTTTTTCGACTATTTTGACCCTTTTGGAACCAACCGTAACCTCAAAATCACAATCCGAGTCACTTAAAAAAATCATCTTAATTCCACCTCAAAATAGGACACACGTGAAATTAAACTTAAATTGATTTGATTTACTCTCAATAACCGAATTAAATAATTTCTCTAAATTAACTAAATTCCAAATCATCGAATCAAATAAATTCCAAATCATCGATTTAATTAAATCTTAGGTCACCAATTTAATTTAATTAAATATCCTCAGAAATATGGGGTATTACACTATGCTATGCCCTTCCCGGGGGCATCTAGGTCCAGTGTATCTTACCCCTCAGGAAGAGGGGCATGTTGCCAATTCTTCACTACTACCCCATAATTCCAATAGTCCTTGTTTGAGTTAGGAAAATTAACCACCAGTGCCTTATTGGCCCTCTTGGTTTTCATGTAATAGGCATTGTCACATGCAGTTCCCTATTTATAACGAAACACTAACTCAGGTATACCAATACGTGTCCTCTGGATTAATTTAATATATTTTCCCCATTCACAACCCTCCATGTATTGGGGGATACTTTAGCTGGAACTACATCAAAATATTGGCAAACCTAAATAAAAAGTGTGTTTAGAGGAAAGGTGATGCCATATTCAGCAATGAACAAAGTGGCGATCCAGTGACCCTCAGCCAATGATAACACATCAACAGATCATCTAGCAAAATTTACACCTACCCAATTGGGAATATTTCTCCTTTCCTTAAATTCTTCTAAAGAACCTTCGTCTATAGTATACACCATAATTGAAAGATAGAAAAATCAAAAAAGAGAAAGGAAAGGAAGCTTACAGAGTTGAAAACAATAGCAAATAAAAAAACATCAAAAGTAGAAAACAGGTGTGGGTACCCGAATTTGGGATTATGGGCCCGGACGAGTAGCCTAATTAAAACGACCCAAAGTCCAAGCCCGGTGCATCTTAATTTAATTCAGTTTTGACTTAGTCCTTTCCTAAAATCTTGGACAGAGATATTCCAAGAGAGAAAGATGGACGTGAGGGAGTCCAACACCCCCACTCCCCGAAGATATGTATGTATAAAATAAACCCTAGGCCTGGGGCAATAGGTACGCACTATATTCTCTGCAAACACTCCCCGGAGTAAATAGAAATAATACTGGCTGCACCACCGTGGATGTAGGCATTCTTGCTGAACCACGTATATCTCATGTTGTGTGATTGGCATTTATGTTCTCTATTTTGTTCGGTGATTGAGTTTCTCTTATCTATTTGTGTTGAATATTATTTGCCTCCACAATTGGCGTCGTCTGTGGGAAACATATATCTTCCTGAGAAAGCCCACACCAGCAAATAAGTTCGAAATGTCTGGTCACAGTAGTAATGCTCTGCAGGCGAGAGATATCCAGGAACAACCTGTTCCTCACAGAATCAGGTCTGAAGTTTGGCGTTCAGATTAGAGGGCTCGCCTGGAAAGACCAGCCTCAGAAGAAAGCCAAGGACCAGCAAGGTCCACACAAATATTCCGATTAATTGATTCAGATGAGGCAAGGCTCCAAGGGCAAAAGGGGTTTTCAATGCTCGCCTCAAAATAAGGTTAGAAAGAATGGAAAGAGAGATCCATCGTGGCACCAGGAGACGTCCGTATCGCACTCGTAGCCCCAGGTGAACAAGTCTCGCAGCCGAGGAAGGATCCCCAGACTCGGATTCCAAAAGATTCAGCGAAACGAGTCAGAGGACGACCTTCTCGATCAACTGCGATTAGCTCGCCATTATAGGAGCGCATCTCATAGCAATGAGAAAATATAAAATTTGGTTCGAAGGGAGATGGACCAATACCCTTCACAACGCAGTGCCAGGTCGACCCGAGAGCTCTCTAGGCGAGCACTCCAAACTCAGATGAAGTTGATGTTGGACATGATTTTACAGTAATTCTTGGAGCATCTGATATCAAACAGATTCAGGGAAATTCAGCTCGAATGGAGGTAAAAGAGCTTACAACGGTAATGCAAGCTTTTCAGATCGATCCAGCAAAAACACAGTCAGAAAAGCGTCGACGGACATATAACATTGACTATAGTAAGCATATTGTATTCACAGATGTAGATTTAGTGGGAGTGAGAACCCCACATCATGATGCTTTTTTCATTACTCTCAGGATAGCTAACTATGACATTGACAAATTTCTCATCAACCAAGGAAGCTAGTCTGAGGTAATGTATCTCGACCTATTCAGGAAATTGAAGTTAAGCATCGCCGACCTAAGGGAAGCCACTATCCCTTTAGTTGGATTTGCTGGAAAAGTAACTATGCCCTTGGGAAAGATCGTGCTACCAGTACGAGCAGGAAATGTCTCCAAGATGATTAAGTTTTTGGTAGTTGACATCGACTCGCCATACCAAGCCATCCTCGACAGAGGATGGCTGCACGCGATGAAGGCAGTCTCCTCGAGCTACCATAAAAAACTCAAGTATGTGACCGAGTGAGGAGTAATGGAGATCCATGGCGATCAGCCAACGATAAGAAGGTGCTTCATAGCGGCCATCCGTCCAAGACCAGAGAAGAAGGTTGACAATCCCAGAGAGAAAGTTGAGGAGCAAGAAGGTCTAAAACCTTTAAAATAGCAGTTAAAGTACGGAAGACTCGGAGTGGAGGAGACCAGGATCCTCCCCTCTGAATGGGTTGTCGAGGACCTGGAGGAAGTTACAGCCCGAGATAGCCGCAATGACATGATTTTCTTAATTGGAGCTTCTCTCATAGAATAATAGAAGAAGGAATTAATAATTCTTTTAAGAAGCAATGTAGATGTTTTTTGCATGGGAGCCATAAGAGCTACCTGGAATCGATCCCAGTGTGGCTTATCACCGGTTGCATGTCGACCCCACTTTCAAACCTATCACGCAGAAGGCACGACAAACTGCGCCCGAGAAGGCAAAAGCTATGGAAAAGGAAGTTGAAAAACTACTGGATGCAGGATCTATACAGGAGGTCCAATTCCCCAAATGGTTATCCAACCCAGTAGTAGTTCCAAAAAGCAATGGGAAATGGAGAGTTTGCATCGACTTCACTGACCTTAGCAGAGCATGCCCTAAAGACAGTTTCTCCCTTCCAAAAATTGATCAACTGGTGGACGCCACAACAGCTCACAAGAGAATGAGTTTTTTGGACGCATACTCGGGATATCATCAGATCCCTCTGTATACTCCAGACCAGGACAAGACATCATTCATCACCACAGTTGGGTTATACTGTTACAAGGTCATGCCATTCGGACTTAAAAATGCAGGGGCAACCTATCAGCGGTTGGTTACTAAAATGTTCAAAGACCATATGCGAGACACCATGGAGGTCTACATCGACGATATGCTCGTCAAAAGCAAGAAGGAATAAGACCACCTCTCAGACCTATCACGAACCATCAAAATCCTCAGGAAGTACCGAATGAAACTTAACGCAAGCAAGTGTTCTTTCGGTGTCCAGTGAGGAAAATTTCTTGGGTACTTGCTCAGTAAGAGAGGTATCAAGGTTAATTCAGACCAGATCGATGCTATAAATAGGATACAACCTCCTCGCACAATCCGGGATGTACAGAAACTCACCGGTATGCTCGCTGCCTTGAACCGTTTTATCTTAAAATCCTCTGAGAAGTGCAAACCATTTTTCCAGCTCCTAAAGGGAAATAAAGCAGTAGAATGGAACCAGGATTGCTCGCGAGCATTGGACGAGCTCAAGGCGTACCTTAGCTCGCCACCACTACTCGTCATACCACAAGGAACAGATTCCTTATACTTATACCTCGCCGTTTCCAACCACACCGTCAGTTCTGCATTGATGTACGAGAAAGTCGGAACCCAGCACCCCATTTACTATGCGAGCAAGACCTTATTAGACACCGAACAGCGGTACCTACCGCCGAAGAAGCTCTCCTTTGCACTAGTAGTCGCTTTAAGAAAGCTGAAGCACTACTGCGAAGCTCACACCATCATCATCCTTACATCGTACCCCCTTAAAGCAATCCTGAGGAAGGCGGATTTGTCGGGCAGACTGTCTAAATGGTCAGTCGAGCTCGAACGATTTGATATCCAATTTCAACTAAGGAATGTAATTAAGGGTCAGGTCCTTACTGATTTTATAGCCGAATTCACAGGTGAGCATCCCTTCGACCAACCTCAACCTGCAAAGCAAAGAGAAAACAACACAACAGAGGGAGTCTGGAAATTATTTGTTGACGGAGCCTCCAACTCAAAGGGGGAAGCAATAGGCATTGTCCTTATTACTCCAGAAAATACAATCCTCGAACAAGGAATCAGGCTTGGATTTGCAGCCTCCAATAATGAAGCAGAATATGAAGCTTTAATAGCCGGCCTCCATAAGGCACACACTTTTAGGGCAAAGCATTTATAGGTGTTCGACGATTCTTAATTAGTCTCCAATCAGATAATTTGAGACTATAATGCAAAAGATGAAAGAATGGCAGCCTACCTCGCCTTAGCAAAAAGGCTAATGGCTAGCTTCGAGGAAGTTAGCGTCCAGTAGTTTCCTAGAGGGCAGAATAGCCATGCTGATGCCCTAGCAGCCCTAAGTTCTGCAATCGACTCCGATTTAAAAAGAACAATCCCCATCGACTTCCTCCCTCATTCAAGCATTAATCATGACGATAAATTACCAACCGTAGAACATTTGCTCCAGATTGAATCAGCACCCAGTTGGATGGATCCTTTAAGGAACTATTTGGAGGATGGTGCACTTCCAATCGATAAGAAGACCGCTCACCAGATTAAGAGTCAATGCTTCTCTCTTTCACTTATCTCCAAAGGGCAAGCTATATAAGAGATCATTTTCCGATCCCTACCTTCAATGTGTTCACCCGAGGGGTGTCGAGTAAGTTCTACATGAACTTCACGAGGGAATCTGTGGGGGCCATATTGGAGGAAGGTCTCTGGCTTTCCGAGCAATGAACGAAGGCTATTGGTGGCCATACATGCAAAGGAACTCTGCAGTATATGTTCGCAAGTGCGAGAAATTCCAACTTCACGCTCCTATGGTCCATCAACTTGCTAGCGACGTAAAATCACTTTCCAGCCCATGGCCATTCTCCTAATGGGGAATAGACACCGTAGGACCACTTCCTACCGCCACTGGCAATCGTAAGTATCTGTTGGTCGCAACTGACTACTTCACCAAATGGATCAAAGCGGAACCCCTAGCGAACATCCGAGATGCATATATGATAAGATTCATATGGAGAAATATAATCACCCATTTTGGCATCCCCAGAACCATCATCACTGACAATGGAACGCAGTTCGAGAGCGGACCCTTTTAGAGTTTCTGTGACGAGCATGGAATTAGACACCACTTTAGCTCGGTGGCCTATCCTCAGAGAAATTGCCAAGATGAGGTTTCCAACAAAACGGTGATCGACAGATTAAAGAAATGATTAGAGCGAGCCAAAGGCGCATGGGTAAATGAGCTACTACATATTCTATGGGCCTACCCTACTACTCCACGACGAGCGACAGGGGAAACCTTCTCATTGACGTATGGAATAGAAGCAGTCATTCCATTAGAAGCAGGCTTGCCAGCAATGAGGTCCAGCCTTGTCGACCAGGGACGTAATGATGCAGCATTACTCGCTGAGCTCGACCTAGTCGATGAACATCATGAGCTGGCCCTAGTAAAACTAGCTAGCTATCAGCAACAACTCACAAGGCACTATAACAAGAAAGTCAATCCAAGGGCATTCCGAGTTGGGGACTATGTCCTAAGGAAAGTCCTGGGCAGCGCAGTAAAACCATCAGACGGCAAGCTAGGGCCAAACTGGGAAGGACCATTCAAGATAATAAGAGATGATCTGCAGGGACCCTATCACTTGGAAACGTTGGAAGGCAGAGAGATACCCCGAGCATGGAATACATCCAATCTTAAGAAATTCTATTTCTAGATTCTTCTTTTATTCTTTAGTTATGAAACTGGAAGTTCATATCCCTATCATTAATAAAAGTTATTTGGCAGTTGCATTCTATGAAGTATCAGTTAACTAGCTTGCATTCTACGAGGTGTCAATTAACTAATGTATAAACTTTATAACCCACACACCATTCCCAAGTGACAAACACACTGATGATTACACTATAGGAGGGAAATAACCCTCCTCAGGTTTTCATTATGAAACATGAAAGACCTCTTAGCATTGCCCCTGGCAATATATGAATCCCTACAGGAGATCCTTAGGCAATATGGCCAAGTTAAAATTGGTCACCAAACAATGTTTGGTTGAATAAAATCCTGATCGGATAGAGCATCGAACACCAGGTGTGTCCTCACCAATTGCCACACTTTGGCCTAAGGGAGTGTGATGACACAACCTAAAAGGTAAAGTGGGGCAGAATGGTATCTCGTTGGCATACTGGACTGGAGGGACACTTACTTGATAATGCAAACTTACAAATCTAGTCAGCCAAGAGAGGCTCAAGATTATTAAGCAAAGATGTGGAAAATATAAGACACTTGTTTAGTCGAAAAAATCACCCAAAATAAAAATTTATATTAATTCATCACATTTACAAAAAATACAATACATGCTTAGTCGGCGAGCTCGCCCAAATCATCAAAATTACATCGCTTCATTACAAATATATACAGGGTTACTACTGGCAAAAATCTTAATGAGGTCGAAGCCTCTGAACGAGATAATCAGCCACTTGAGCTCTTCGACCGTCGTCAGGATGGGGGACTAACTCCTCCTCGGCTTTATTCGCATCTGACTCCAGTAGCTGCCGAGGGATGGAATCAATGGGGATCCACTGATCATCTCTCTGAAAGGGGTTAGGAATTAGAGTGGAAGGAGAGATCTCATGGCGATACCAAAGCATTGAGTTCATTGGGAATTGTAGCTCCTTCAGAGCACTCAACCATCCCCTGATAAAGGCGAGCTTTTCAAACTCTATTAGCCTCGTTAGAGCATCTAACCAACCTTGGTCATAACCGTTGGCCCATACTTGCCGAGGTCCTCTCCTAAACAAATGACTTAGCCAGGTGACGTCCCTTTGAAGCCCAGCAACAATCAAATATTCTCGTTGGACATTACCTCAAAGATCTTCCATTTCCCTAACTGAACTCCTTACGCTCCTACTGGCTTGCAAAATAGTTGGCAAGGATGAGCCTCGCAGCACCGGAGGAACATCGCTTGGGCCAGTTCTAGCTCGCAATGAGGAGGAGCCTCATAATACTGTAGGAGCGATGCTCGGTGCATGCTCCCTAAGTTACGAGACCTCTCTCATCAAAGCCTCATTCTCTTGCTGAAGAATTTCCCTAACCTGGTTGATCTCGAAAGCATCTAAAAGTTTTGCTCTCAGTGTATTCACCTCTTCTTGGACTAAGGAACCAACTTCCTCCATCTCCTGGAGCCTGTCTTTCAGTTTAACGATAAGATCAGTCTGCTCTATGAAATGCTTATTCCTCAATCGCAATGATTTGTAAATCCTCACAAAGGTATGACGAATTTTAGAGCTTACATCAGGTCTAAGCATTCTTCCCAATTGAGAAGTGGCTGGTATATAATCATCAACATCAATTAACTACAAGCAATAAAAGAGCAATGATAGACATAATCATTCAGTACACTAAAGGGATGAAAAACCTTCTTATTTCATTAATACAAAAAGGATCAGAATACATTGAAGGGTCAAAAGGAAAATTACAAACAAAAAATATAAGAGCAACCCTAAGGGTAAATTATCTAGCAACCTCAGGCTGCTCAGAAGAGTCTGGCTGCTTTCCCTTATCAGCGGAAGTAGAAGCACCTCCCTCAGTAAGGATAACCTCTATCGCCTGAGCAGGAGGGGCATCAGCAGGAACTGTCTGGGGGGCAGGGTCAACACTCCCAATGGTTGGAGCAGGGGCTTCATCCATAATTAGCTTTGGTCTCAGGTCGTGCTCATCGAACAGAGGAGATGCAATATCCACTCCGACAGCTAAGAGGGCCTTATTCCAGCCCTTTTTGAAATTCAGACGGCTAATGTAGCCTATCTGAATCTCGATAACTTCGTATGCAGCGACCCACCCGGAGTTATACGAGTCTTCCTTGGCGGTGGCCGCCTCAGACTCCTTCTTCTTCTTCAGCTCCTCGGTTAGCACTTTATTCTCCTCCACGATAGCCAGCTTTCTCGATCAGACCAGATCGTAGGCTTATCACATCTCATTTAGTTCTTTTTTCGCCACATCCCTCTCTCGATTGGCATTAACAAGAGCCAGATCAAAAGCGTCCCGAGCAGCATTAATGACTTTCAAACCAGCCTTGAGCTTTGTACCCTTCAACTTCAAGGTAGTATTCTGCTGCACCAACTCGCCATTTTTCTTCACCAGCTCATCACGAGAGCAATAGAGCATGACGAAGTCAGTCACAAACTGCAAGTAAAATAAGATATCAGAAGAAGGAAGCAGCTGAAATTTATCAAAGCATTAGAGAAAGGAAAAGGTCTTACCAAGGCTAGCCTCTGACTAGCCTGCAGAGCTAATTGGTCAGACTCCGTCGCCCTTTGGCGATCTGCAGGAAGGACTACCCTCTCGAGCAGCACAGGGGCCAGTTGAGGAGAAATAACAACTGAGGCCCCCTCGAGCAATGCGGACACAGGGACTAAGTCCTTCCCAGACTTCATCCTCGATTCCATTTTTCTCCTCTCTTCATCCCTCTCTTTCTCCTTCTCCTTATCCATTCTCTTCTTCTCCTCCATCCTCCTCTTCTCTTCTATCTTCTTTCTTTCCTCTTATTGTTCTCTCTCTCTCTCTCTCTCTCTCTCTCTCTCTCATCTTCTCTTCTTATTTCCTCTTCCTTTCCTACTCCTGAGCAGTAGACCGAGAACTAGTGGCAACAACCCCAGTACTGGACTTTTGCTTCTTCGAACTCTGAGAGAGGAACACATGATCATCATCATTATCGTCATCCCGGATCAAATTTTTCCTTGGAGGAACCATTTCCTCGATTGAGCTGCTGGACGTGCTCGAAGGTTCTCGGGCGTAAAAAAACTCTTCTGAATCAAAAGAACTGTCACTACTGGAGCTCTCCTCACCAAAATTGCCTTCAGCACCACGTCTAATATCACTCCTAGAACTGCTCTCTTCCTCGTCCAACTGGATGAGATCGGGAGCACCTTCTTCAGAAGTGTCAAATTCAGAAATATTGTTCACAGACCTCACTATAAAACTGGATCCAATATTCTTGTACTCGAGCTGGAAAGCAGTAGACCGAGGATGTTCACCGCCAGCTAAAGGCTCCCTGATATTCCAAGCCTTAACCAACTTTGAAAGCCGAACCTCGCTGAGAGCAGGCTCTAAGTTCTTCGACCTCGGTGAAGAAAAAATAGAGAAGAATCAGAAAAGTCACACATTAATAAAGAAATTGAGAGAAAAGAGCATAGAATACCTATATACTCTTCCCCATAAAAGGGAACAGTAAACCTATCAGACCTTGGGGAGAACTGCCAATTTCTAGCAAGAAAACCATTTTGCCAGTTATCCTTGTGGGAATCAGGTAGATTTACTATCAATACCCTGTCAGGACTCCTGGCTTTGAGATAGAGAACACCAGAACTAGTTCGAGAAAAGGAGTAGCAGAAGTAGACTTCGATGAGCCCTAATTTGGTGCCATAGAGTTGATTTATTCTATGGACGCCATTGATTATCTTCCACACATTAGGCGAACACTGTGCAGGAACAATGTTGAAATAACTAAAGAAGTGAAAGAATAGATTGTTTAGAGGAAAAGTAAGCCCTCCTTGGGAAATCAACAAGACATGAATCCAATGGGCACCCTCTATCTCTCTAACATTTCTAGGGGGAGAGGCGCACTCAATCTCTACCCACTTTGGGATATTGTAAAACTTCCTAAACTCTGACATTGATCTATTACCAATCTTTGCCATTTGAAAAGCCTAAAACTACAAATTCAAAGAAAAAACACAAAGAGAAGGCACAGGAGACTTACAAGATGGAAGTTTGACTTGAACGATGAAGAATCACAAGCCCAAATGACGAGGGAGATCGAAAGTGAAAAGGATGAAGACCGGGAGAAGGGAACGCAAATCGCTAGAACTCGCAGAAAATGGAAGAGTACTAAGAAGCTTGAAACGATGATTGTGAAGCGACTGCTCAGAATAACTTTTGAATGTTACTAATCATAGTGCAATGAACACGAAGTGAGTGCCACCTAAATCAGTCCTTAAACTTTAAGAAGAGTTGCACGATATGCAAAAGAGCCATAATGGCTCATCATTTAAATTTATTGAGCTCAAATTGTAGCCTAACAAATTTAGGGGCAATTGTGGGTACCCGAATTTGGCATTACGGGCCCAGACGAGTAGCCTAATTAAAACGGCCCAAAGTCCAAGCCCGAAGCACCTTAATTTAATTCAGTTATGACTTAGTCCTTTCCTAAAATCTCGGACAGAGATATTCCAGGAGAGAAAGATGGACGTGGGGGAGTCCAACACCCCCACTCTCCGAAGATATGTATGTATAAAATAAACCCTAGTCCTCGGGAAATAGGCACGCACTGTATTCTCTGCAAACATTCCCCGAAGTAAATAGAAATAATACTGACTGCACCACCGTGGACGTAGGCATTCTTGCTGAACCACGTATATCTCCTGTTGTGTGATTGGCATTTACGTTCTCTATTTCCTTCGGTGATTGCGTTTCTCTTATCTATTTGTGTTGAATATTATTTGTCTCCATAGAAGGCTTGAAGAGAAGGGGAGAGACTAAGTTCAAGAAGTTTGAGGTAAATTGAAATGGAGGGAAATAACCGTCCTTTTATAGGTTACATAAAAAATAGAAATGAAATGATTGAAGTGAACGAACAATTGCACTGTCGGTGGATACACAGTTCCCAAAGACACGAAAGGACCAATGTAACGTTTTGAAATTCATTATTTTTCAAATTGTTCACAAAAATTCCCCCGCTCGCTAAATTGGTAAAAAACTTTTAAAGTCTAGGAGGTTGGCTATCGACCAACATGCAGGTAGCACATTGATTGAGATTTTGGAACAAATTTTCCATACTTTTGATTAATCATCAAGCATGGAGCATTAGGGGCTTTTGTTGTATGTAAACATTATTCATTTATGTAGAATAATGAGAAATGGATACCTATCCTCCTAAGTGGAAATTCTCATCGTGCTTACTTACTTGGTTGGCTCCAGAGACACTTGTTCAGCTAACTGTCCAACCAACCTCAAGAATATGAACTATCAAGAGAAGCAAAAGTCACTGGAGCGGAATATCTAACAGCTCTTGTATATGTACCAATGAATATCAATAATTTTATTTATTGTATACAAATGTAAATGCCTGAATATATAAAGGCATTCCATCACTTGAGTTCCTGACCACTATAAATACATGATCTCCCTTAACTCAAAGGGAGGATTCATTCAAGCACAAACATACATAATCCTGAGCTTTTTTAGCCATCAGAAATAGTACCAAGTGTGGACATACGCTTTTGTCATAACTAAACCACTTTAAAATCTTGCTTATTGTATTCTTGCCTTGCTTGATTATCTTTATTTTATCTATAATTATAAATTTTGACCCATTTCATTTTTAGACATCAATAAGGAGGAGAACATTTCGTCTAGAGGTTGTACGTTATTGAGTATTGAAGAGGTGATAAGCACCCAAAACTGTACAATTTATACCCCAAATAGATGTACTTTAGTTGGTAATTCTCGACAATTTGGATCTTATGCGCTTAATTGTTCAATATGCAGGCTTAATTGCAGTTGCGGTGTCAAAAGCTATATTTTGATGCAATTTGCAACAAAATGGAGCTAATTACCAAATTCCCCGAGCGTAAACCTACCCTAAACCGTGTGTGTATTGAGTTTGCGCCCTTTTATCAATTTTTAGATTTTTAGTTTGTGTCATTTTAATTTTAGGATTATTTTAGAATTTTTAGGTTTTATTTTCTATTTTTCTATTTTATTAATATAATTTTACTTTATTTTGATTTTATTAAGTTTTTAGTCTTAGTTTTTATTTTATTTTATCTTATTAGGATTAGAATTTTTAGGATTTCATGCATTTCTAGTTTTATTAGATTTTGTATTTTCTTTTTAGGATTTTAATTTTAAGTTTTATTAGATTTTATTTTTATTTTTATTTGTATTTTTTATTTTATTTCTTTTTAGTTTTATTTTTATTTAGTCTTTATTTTATTTTTAGAATAGAAATTTAATTTTTAGTTTTTATAGTTTTATTTTATTAGTTAGTTTTAGTGTTATTTTTAGGAGTTCAAATTAAACACACACACAAAGACACACTCTATACCCACAAACATATCCTACACACACCCTCACCCTACACTCATATACACACCTACTTTTCCTACACCCTCACCACACACAATAACTCCCACACCCATCTTCAACCTCTCACCTAGGGCTGTAAATCGGGTTGGGTGAGCCGGACTTGGGGTTGCTCAGGCTCGGCCCGAACTCACTTAACCATGCTCAAGCCCGAGCTCGGCCCAAATTATTTTTTTCCACCTAGGCCCGAACTCGGCTCATATATATTACGGGCTTCAGGCCCGATTTCAGGCAGGCCGATTTCAATTTTTTTGCTAAAAAAGTTCGAATTAATTTTTTTTTTCTTGTATTTCCATCATGGAAAAAATTACACATTAAAATCTAATTGATATTTCATGAAATAAAATATATAATTATGAAATGTATCAAATTAAAAGAAGGAAAATAAGAGTGAAAAGCTACAAATGCCTATTAAATTTCATACATTTAGCAAAATTTGATCACTAACAAAGGCCTATTGTGACTTGAGCAATTATATAAATTATTTATTTATTTATTTGGAAATATGAAGTTCGGGCTTCGGGCCCAATTCGGGCTTGGCAAGGTTCGGCTCAAGCTCGGCCCGAAATTCATTCGGGCTTGAAATTTTGGCTCAGGCTCAGCTCGGCTCAAACTCAAATAAAGCTCGACCGAAAATAGCGGGCCGAACGGACGGGCTTCGGGCCTTGGGCGCTCAATTTACAGGCCTACTCTCACCTTCTCTCACCCCTGCCAAACTCCATTAACACACACCTCCAAACCCATTTCCCAAATACCCATCTCCTACTCCACCATTAACTCCACCACCATTACCCACAAACCCACAACAGCCACCTCATCTACACACACCACCATACCCGTCCCCTGCCGGAGCTAACTCCATCGTCGACCAACCCGCCACCCTAGTTCGAAACTGCCACCAGCCGGAACCTACTTCCCCAACCCGGCAGCACCAGCGTCCAACCGAACTGTCGCCCCCCTGGCCTTCCTCCGACGGCAACTCCCCTGCCCCTGCCCACGGCTATCCCACTCCCCTCTGCCGGCGGTGACCCCTCTTTCAACCTCGGACCACCTGCCGTCCCTGACTCACCCCCTCCGGCCGAGATTCAAATCCCCGATCCCAACCAAATCCGGAAACACCCAACATCAGAACACCATAACCCATGTTCAACCAAAGCTATCCTCACCCCTTCTTCAAACCCACACCCATTTTCAAGCCAAAGCCATCTCATACCCATTTCCCCAAGTCACGATTTCTATCTGCCAAATGCAAAACCAAAGCCAAATGCCCACATGTGCCACTTATTCCCTTTTTACCTATTTACCCAAAATACCCTCAAACCACCTCTTTTACCCAACTTCCCATTATACCCTTTTAACATATCAGATTTTATTCCCTCTACTATCATTTATTGCCTCACCTCACTACCCACATGACACAGCCAAACCACATGCACACTTAAACCAATTACCCAAATTAACCCCCATGCTCCATGCCTTGCATAAAAAGAAGATGAAGACCCATTTTAAAAGGGATCTCAAAATTTAGTTTTACACTTTGTGTGATAAAATTCTCCCCACTCCTCTATGCTGAGTATTTGCATTTTTAGCAAATACCTCAATATAGAGGTGTGTAGTGAAAATTATCTCTAGAATAAATTTCACCCCACCCATCTATTATGAATTTTTGCATTTTTAGCAATTATTTCATAATAGATTGATGTAGTGAAATTTATTCCTTATGGGAGGTAAATTCTAACCCATTCCTTTATGTTGAGATTTTGCATTTTTAGCAATTATCTCAATATAAAGTAATGATCTAGAATTTATTTCTTTGGGTGAATTCTAATGTACAATTTTATAATTTTAGGATTTGTATTTTTAGCAAATCTCTTTTATTATCTAATTGTCCATTATGAATTCATCCACTATCTTTTTGATGTTATTTTGTAATTTTTTGTTTAGATAAAAAGAGCTTTTAGAGAGGAATTCTAGAGAGAGAATTATAGGGAAAATTATCCTTTGTAAATAGTTTTATTTTATTCTTTTTATTTTTGTTGGATATTTGTGAGATTAAATATTGTAAGAGAGTTAATTGAGTGAATATTTTAATTTCAAATCATTTGGATGCTCAATTAAGTGGTGTATGTTTCAATTTGGAAGAGGAGAGTTCAACTTTTTCAAAGAGATTTGGTTTACTTGTTCTATTCTCTTCTCTTTTATTTTAGTAGCCTTGATTATTAATTTGTCATGTTAGGCTAAAACCCCTTTCAAGGGGTGGGGTAAAACCCTTATTTGATGTAATTTTATTTTTTATTAGTTTAATTACTTGAATAGTCCATTTGAATGTTAATTTTGATCCCTCACCCTTAAATTTACGCCTCGAGAGAGGGTAAATGATTTTCGAGAGAAAATCGAAATTCTAGTGATAATACCCATTTTAGATTCGAACTAGAGATAGGGGTTTCTTAAGTGGGGTATTATCACTTGAATTTCAACTCTAAATTTATTTTATAAGATTGACATAAATTCTAATTGATTGATCCTAGCGGGTGATTAATTAAAAGGAGCGTGGATCTATTTTTCTAGAGTTGTGGGGTGTTAAACTTAATATTCTTAAATGTTATTATTAAAATTACATTTGCAACGAGAGTTGATTTGTAATTTTGATATTAATTTGGGAGAATTCGAATAATTAAATTAATTAATTAGAATAACTAAAATTTGTGGTGTAATCCCATTCCTTGATTGTTCTCACAATTATTTACCTCACTTTATCTCTTATTTTTAGTTTAGACTTTAATTTTCATTTTAGTAAATTTCTAGTTAGTTATTTTCATCTTAGTTTAGCTTAGTTTAAATCATCATCTCACCATATTGTTTTAATATTAGAAAAAGCTAAAAATATTAGAAAAGTGAAAAAGCGCACAAAGAAAATAAAAAGTGAATTACAATTGAATTTGTTCCATTTGCTTTACAAACTTGAAAGTGTATTGATACCCTTACTTACCTCTACACTTGAGTTTTTATATTTGTAGGTAATTGAGGTTTTGATTATAAGGAGCTTGTACAACAACGACAAATATACGCAAAAGTTCTTTCTATCAAGAGGTTCATGTTTATAAGTAATTTCTCACTTCTGTAATTATTTAACTATTTAGTGCAAGGTGTCGCCTTGACCTGAGGTTTTTATCGCAAGGGTGTTTTCCTCGTATAAATTATCATCTCATGTATATGATTTATTATTACGCATTTTGATTTATCTTATATGACAAATGAAAATATATTGTTAACTTAAACCAACTTGTAAATCACTTAGACATTATGAATACATTTTGCCCAAATTCGAATTAAAATCAAACATCATCTTCATTTTAGTAACAATTTTTAATTCGTAAGCCCTCTCTATGTGCACAAACATTCAAGTTTTTGTTGCAAATATTAGTTGTATCATTGATATTAAATAATTCACTTGATGAATCATAATAGTCAAATTCTGTTGAAATCATTGGTTATAATTCATTCTACACATGCACTTGCATATCATTTGATTCCTTTAATTATATGTCTGTGTATTGCATTTAGTTCTTGACCTAAAATCATGACTACATCTTGAGATCTTGTATTGGTTTTTGAAACTATTTTACGGTCCATTTGAGAGTTTGTCTGGTATACAATTTTCTTGATGGAGGAGTTGATTGATGTGATTTTTTTATTAATGAAAAAGGCTACCATTTATGAGATTATGTTGACTTGAATTTTAGTATCTTCAATAGGTTTTTACCATAGTGTGTTTAAAATCCATAATAGAAAAAGTCAAATTATGATGAAGAAAGCCAAATTCATGTGCTAGAAAATTCAAGCAATGAAAAACAAGATAGGGCTTTTAATTTTGTTGTAGTGATAAATTTTTAGTATCTACTTTAAGTCCAAACTTTATAAAGGGAGACATATGGTCAGGCACTATCATTTATGAAGTCATTAAAGGATATTAATTAAATGATAAACTTAAGCATAATGGCCAATTCTTATAACTTGATTATGTGCATTATTTTGATTTTATTACCCATATATTCTCACTTACATTAAAAAATTAAGACAAAAAAATTTCTTGAAGTGATTTGATCAGACCTTTTGAATATGTTATTGGATTCATTAGTGTTTGTATTGGCGAGATCTCAAATTATGTAGTCTACAAGATTTAAATGGGATTTCTTCATCAAATCATAGTTATCTCATATTGCATAATCATTATCACACTTTTCATATTAGAGTTTTGTTTGTATATATGTGTGTGTGCTTGAGTTTTTTGATTTTGACGTTTATCTCAAAACAATGCTTAAAATGTCAAATCAGAATATTTTCTCATGCAACTATATATATTAATATCATACTTTTGAGAGTTTGGTTTCGGATTCTGTTGCTCAGTCTTTTCTTTATTTTTTACCTGACAGAGATTGTTGGACGAAACCCTTTGTACTGTGTAATTTGGACTTGTAGACACCACCATCATATTCATGCATGGTGTTTTACTATACACACAAAATTTTCAATATTGCAAAAACAAAAGGGTTATTGTAAGAAATCACGGATCATTTGTTCATTTTCTCAAGCCCCTTCAGTGTTAAAGCTTCCCCGTAGGATATTTTGAGAGACAGTTGAGATATTTATCTTGCATGTGAGTTTAATGATCTGAATGGAATTGTTTGGTAGGATTGGATGTACAAACCCAAATTTATGCCTTTGTTGGTTATTCCTTATGTTACAATAAGTAATTTTATCTTAGATTTTTGTTTGATTTGTTTCCTTTTAGAGTTTTTTTATGTTTATCCCTCATTGCTAGGTTTTCATTTGTGGTTCTTAAGGTTGATTTTTGGTTTTGTTGGTTTCATTCCAAATTTTAACTATTAGACACTTTGGATTTGCACCCATTTTTTTATTGTGTGTATATATATCTTCTCTCATTCTACATAACGGGTCGTGGAAAATATATTACATACAAAAAAGTGATTCTTAGACCCTGAAATGGTCCCGGTGAATCATTTTTCTCTATAGTGAATCCACTTCCACCTCCTTGTGCATCACACACATCTAGACCACACACCAAGTTCGCAAGAGTTCCATTTTTTGTCCCTCTAATGACCTTCGACTCCTTATCAATCCATTTTACTATGGACGGTACCCCTTTTCATTGAGGATTCGAGTTTTATTTATCCGCTTCATATACTTACCTCATACATGTATCTTGTCCACTAGTTCCTATTATGATATATACTTTCTATACATCACATGCTATCATATTCATATGTTTAGATAACATTATCAATTTATTGTTGGCATTTGTTTCTCTCACTCATGATATTTTTTGTGGAGTAACTTCATTATAACATCAGTTATATGAAATGCTATCTAAATTTTGCTTCACTAGTTTTTCATATACATTGTGATTTTCATTATCTTAACCATGTTACGCCCGTTCTTTGTGTTATTTCCACTTCTCTTTAACTTTCGTGTAAAAAAAGGGTAAAAAATTCTAAGATAGGGAGATATATACCTTTGTTACTTCATTAGGAAAATTGCATGTTTAAGGGGATAAACATCATTTGGGGAGAGATGTTTGTTGAAAGGGGAACATATACATGTTTAGACTGAGATGATATTTGGGGGATCTATTTTCTTGAAAATTCTTCATGCTTATTCCCATCATTATATTTCATGTTGGTTTATCATAAGATTCTCAAAGTATGGGGATTTACTCTTTGTGCATGCCTCACTTGCATGATCTTTTTTCTTTGATTAATTTATTTTAGGTATTTATGTGTTTATGCGTCACAATACTGAGTTTTAGACTTGGCTATTGATTGGTCAAATGTCTTATGGATTTCATGTGCATTATAATATATTAATCTCATTATATGGCTAATGTATGGTGAGTTTGATTGTCGTAATAAAGGTATTTTATCTTTGGAGATTTTTCTATGGAATAGACAATGGGGAGACATAAAATATAAATATTTGAATAGATAGTTAAGTTTCATTAATCCTGTGACAAAGTATTTGAGTCTAACATAAAATGGAATTGGATAATCTTAATGCATAATGAGACAATAGCATAGAGAGAGTATTGTTCATTAGAATCTACTGACACTAAATTGAAGATCATATTTCTGCTCTACATCAAAGCTTTCACATTTTACAACTAAAGATTTCAATATGACTTCAAGAAATTGTACCCTTTAAGGTAATTTTGATTTAATCCTCCAAGGCTATCATACACTTTAACATTCATTTTTTTTTGATAAAATGATTATTACGTTGATTAAGTAAAAATGTGTTTTGAAGATAACTTCCTTGTAAAATCTTTTCTAGGTGAACCTTGAATGTTGCATACAAGCGTGTGGATGGTTGGGATTTGTCTCAGTGCGAACAGTTATATGAAAATAGGCTTAAAAAATTTATTGCCTATATCTGCGAGCGCAGGTGTAAATCACCACTTTGCACCTGACCAAGCATGTTTTAGGCCAAAAAATTTTGATGCCTAAAAGCATGCACGCAACGTCAATTTTCCACCATGCACATAACTATCATATTTTAAATATGACACAGTGTGCTTACTAAATCCGCCTGCTCGAGGATTAATTACCAACGTACGCACGATGAAGATACATTTTAAAAAAAAGCCTATGAATATGAGAATATTCCCTTCCATTTTACTAGATCCTTTTTGTAGATTATTTCTCACACTTGGATGAATTATTTTTTTATGCAATTGATCATATTTAAAAACTTCAACTGTCATCTTCACTTGATCTTACAAAAGTGAAAGAAAGACTTAAATCAAACCCAGACTCATGATTTTTGAAATTTAAGAGTGATATTGAACACTTAATATACTAGATTCAAGTCTACATTTTTTGCATATGAATTTGAAGATCTAGACTCCGATATCTAAAATGAGTTGGCTGATATATTGAAGAGATCAAGTATGGTGCCATCCGAGGATGTAGAATTCTACTTCCATGTTCGATCAATGGAGCTTTGGACATATTTCTTATTAGAACGGGAGAGAGTGTCAGCGCACATATGTTAATTATTTCTTAGGAACAAGAAAGAGGTAACTTTTTTCATTGTATAAATAAATTTTTTAAATCAAATGAGAGATAGGATGAACTGAGATTTTTAACCCTTATATAGGATATTTTCCTTGTAAATATTTCCTCGTGCCACTTCGTGTGTAGCTATTTGTTCTTATGCGCATTTGGTTCTAGACACTTGTTTAGATCTAAGTTTGGATCCAAAATGATCCTTTGCTAAATTGACTTAGGGTTTGTATCTTGTTATTTCACTCAGTTAACTTTCATTAGATCCTACTTTGTTGCATTTGATTAGATCTATTTAGATTTGTCACCTAGATACATGTTAATTAGCTCAATCTAAAATTTGATTGAGCGAATATGAAAATTGGTAGTAATTATCATTAAAACCTATTCATCCCCATGTTTATTTGAGTTGAACTTATAGTGTGAAACACACCACCCTCAAGTTCAATGTCGGATAGATTTGCATATAACTCTTTGACGAACTCATTTTTATTGAATCTTAAACAACTCAAACAAAATCGAAAGTTATTGGATCTTCGAGACCTGAATGGTATCAATACCATCATAGGTGAGATAAAGAATGTACCGTGCCTCCTTAGATGTACTACATATAGAGATATATGTGAAATCTTCTAGGGTGAAACCTCAAAAAATTTCATCTAGCCCATTGGAATGCAATTATCTATATTATATACACCATTTGACCATGATTCATTAAATTTATGGACAATGATTTTTCCTAGAAAGGTTGTTGGATGTTTCCACTCATAAACCATGGTTAACCACACCGTCTCATCATGGGACTTTAGAAAAAAATTCATACACACCTTCTAGTATGCGTAATTACTATTATAAAATAGGTGTATGTGTGACAAGCCGACACTCAACATACATACCACCCAGATTTATATTAAAAATACGCTCTGATACCGGTTTGAAATATGTATATGCCAAAGGCACCAATTCTAATGAATTAATTTCTTAATCAATTACCACTTAAATAAAATTAAATCCTTTTTAATTTGATCCAAAGTGTATTTTACCAAATAAAATAATTAAGTTTAAATTACATGAAAAGTGGCCATTAATATTTGAAGCAATAAAAATAATCACACCACCACACATGGATTTTTAGAGTGGAAACCTCGTGGAAAAAAAACTATTTCCTGAACCCACTGACAAATCCGCTATTAATAAAATGATTTTTTATAAGACTTTGAAGGACTCCGACACGACTAACATATATGACAACGATAACTTCTCTCTTGAATTATTCTCCTTTGCCTCTACTCGTACTCGTGAATGATGATCCATTTAACAAATCAGCTCCACAACTTCCAAGGCCTCGGTATCCATTGATCATGGTTACATGAGATCAAACCAAATGTAATTAGATATGTTATTTTCACCCACAATAATCCTTATTCTCAAACCTTCATGCAAGCATATGATTTTAAAGATTTGTAAACCTAGAAACTACTTTGATTCCATCGAGTCAACGATATCTCACTACCACAAAGAACTTTTGAAAACCCAAATTAGGGTTTTGGAAAAACTGGGATTCGTAATTTGAAAGACGCATTTAAAGGTGTTTAAATAATTTTTTTCTGCAATAGAATTGATAAAACACATTCTCTTATGTATGAAGACCTCGTTTGAATAGTAAAGGTCTTGGTTAAATAAGGGTTGTGGACATCCGAGTCGAATTCCTTTGACGCGGGAAGACCTCAAAATTGGAGGGGAGGGAAAGCCGGAGAAATCCCTCTTTACGGTACATGTGGAGATTCGGGGATATGGGGGTCCTCCTTCTTCCACTCATGTTGATCTTCCTGGGATGCCTCGTATATAATCTATCATCGTCAAAGGGGGATAATCACAAAGAAATGGAGTCTCCAACCTATTTTTCTCAAAACATGAAAAAGAAATGTAGCCACCCCAAGAAAACGATATCAAAAGACATACTGATGTGTATGAAACCAAATGAATTAAGGGTACGGGGACTAAGTTACAAAATGGAAAGGTGTTAGGTACCTATACCGCCCTTTCGGTCTCTCATGGGTTATGATAAAATTCTTCTATTCTCCAAAATGTGATATATGTGTGCATTGTTAATAATGGGAGAAAGAAATCATCCGACTCACGGCGGGTAAGGATGGAGCAGAATCATCCTAAGGTGTATGTAAAAGAAATAACATAAGAACTAATGTGAATGTCAGTCAAATCACTATGAAGAAGTGAGTGTGTATATCGAGCGGAACATGAATATGTAAGAGAATTCGGATTCGCGATAGTAAGAAACACAAGAAAACATAAAATGGACAAATGAGAAAATAAGATTCGAGTTGAAGGATTGTTCTGGGACAATTATATAGACCAAAGAGCATTAAAGTCCACATAGTTCAATAACATGCAAGGGTGGAGTGCGTTTAACCCATATATTCGAATTTAGGTGTAACGCTCGAACCCGAGTTTGGGTCACCATTTCGGTAACACGCAGCGAATCAAGGGGTTAAAGGGGGACGCGGATAGTCTAATTTTATTATTTAAGAAAAGCATTTAATTGCACCATTTATAGAGATGAGTTTAGTTTAAATTTGAGAAAAGAAGTGACCACTTTAAGTAATTAAGTTAATTTACAAGGTTTATTTATGAAAAATTCGATTTAATCCACAATAATAATTAAATAAGAAATAAACCATAGTCATCCCTGTATTATTACAACGTGTGGCCAAACTACCGAATAAAAGTTTAAATATCACTATTTACCAATGTTTTTGAAGATACTTTAAATGAAATTACGGAAGACGTTGACTACCCTCTGGGGCCTTATCCGCGTCCTTCCCGACGTCCCTACTTGAAGCACCTGGGTGGGTGGGGGTGTTAACATAAGAAGCAGGGGTGAGCGAATGCTCAGAGGGGTGAATAATACTAAGCTATACGTTTGATACAAAAATACTACACATATAACATGTATTTTAAGAAACATTTAACAATTTAATAAGTATTAATGCATCTACCATGCAATGCACACGAGCGATGAGCTCGTACTCACACTTAGCCATTTCATACCATCCTTTATCGGGTTTAGAGACTAGTAATCATATTTTATCCATTAGTCTCCCTTTTATCACATTTCATTAGGTTGTCTTATTTACACATTTCAATCATAACTAATATCATTTCCTTTTTCCATTATATTTACTCAGAATCTTATAATATTCGCGTACATTAATGAGCTCCACACCACTGGTTATGATACAATATGCTCTGGACAATGATTTTAGGTCTTTTTACAGTGCTCTGGGCCCCTTTTTAATTATTTCCGGTGTCATCCGAGTCCATATTAATGTGTTTTAACATTTTACTAATGTCCACATTATTCCGTCATTTTACCGTTTATATCATATCTATGATTTATAGCACCATTTCATCCTATCAATATGTCATTTTGTTTATTTGATCTTTTTTCACAAAAAAATGACTAATGAGGTCTAACGAGGAAGTCCGACCATTAGGAACCTCAATTTTTAGAAAAATTACCATTTTACCCTTTCTCCATTATTGCATTGTGAAAAGCATATTTAAATCACTATGGAACTTAAAATCAACATTTTCTTTCAAAACCATCCTTTTATGATTTCATGTGCAAAAATCATGTTTCATTATTTTATGTTTCTCTACATAAAATACATTTGATCATTTCAAGACTAAATTGACAAAATGTCTACTTTTTACCCCATTATCACATGTAACCTCAAATGTAGTTTTCTTCATTCCTAAAAATATTTATAACAAAAATTTTGAGTTGTTTTTATACACTTCATTATTATCTCATAAAACCCATTTCAACATCAATTATCAAGTCTAAAATGTCTTTTTCTAGCATATTACATGTTTCTACACATGTTAAGGAGGGTTTTTGGCCTAAAAACCCTCAAATATGCAACTAAACAAGATATAAATCATGGGTTTACATTTTTCATGTTTTCTCTCTATATTTCAAGGTTAAAATTCCACTTATTCTATAAAAGTCTTTTTAGACTTTGTCTTCTTTAAAACTCCATTTTTGTAAAACCATACTAGAAAATATCTTCATTTTTAATAAATCACCTCTAGCATGTATCCTACATATTTGCCATAGCTTAAACCTTGAAAATGTAGAGAAAGAAAAACCCTACCTTAAGGTTTGAAGAGGAGGACAAAGTAGAAGATAATGAAGGAAACTCTAGACTCCAATATACTCCAAAAGCTCTTCAAAAATACCCCAAAGCTAACTTGAGTGCCCTACTTGCTCCCCTCAACCCAAATTCTTCCTTAAAACAACTTGAAAAGGAAGAATGAATCTTAAAAATTAGTGGATATAGTTTATTATAATGGAGGTTTAGTGCAACTATGGTGGAAATGATTTTGGGAGGGTTAAATAGTGTTGAAAATAGAGAGAGGGGTAAATGTTGATACAAAAATAGAGGGGAAGAACCCACCATCTCTCCCTCCTATATAACTCCAAAAACCTTAAAAAATGATTTAAAACCATGGACAACCATGTTAAACAAGTTTGTTGAACTGATACACAGGAGGTTGACACTTCGTATATCGAAGGATCCAAAACATGAGAACACACAGGGGGCAACTCAAAATAATAAATTTCTTAAGTGATCATTCGAACGGGACTATTTCTCTTTCAAATGAGAATTGAATCTCTTTTGAATGACATTCAAAAGATATACAAATGAGTTGGGAATATCCTATATAGAGTTGCATCGTTAGAAATACATTAGAAGCCCGTTCAAATGAGTAAGGCTTCTCGTTCGAACTGGGACGACTTTGTTCAAACGATATAAGGATCTTGTTCGAATGACTCCTGAATTCATTTGAACAATAGAATAAATTCTAAATTCCAAATTAGGCCTATTAATTTGTAATAAATTACACAATGGGTACAAGAATACTCAAATAAAGATAATAACCATTACAAAATTGGCCCGAGTCCCAAGAGTTATACATAATTACAAATTACATGAGAAGGGATAAAATCTCGGGCATGGGACATTCTCCCATTTATAGGAGATTTTATCCCTGAAATTAGAACAACCAACTAGAGAAAGAGTTTGGGGTGATTCCCCCGCATCTCAAAATCACATTCCCAAGTCGCACCTTGGAAGACCTAAAACTCCAAGAGAACCTTCACCAAAGTAATAACCTTATTACGCATGACTCTGCCCTCGCAATCCAAAAATGGATATAGGTCGAGTTAAAAAAATAACATCTTCCTCTAACTTAATGAGGTTCAAATAAATGACGTGATGGGGATTGAAAAGATACTTCTTCAACATAAAGACATGAAACACATTGTGGACTTGGTACATATGTGGAGGTAGTTCCAAGTGGTACGATACATCCCCAATCCTCTCTAGGATCTTAAAGGTACCTATGTACTATGGGTATAACTTCCCTTTCTACCTGAATCGCTGATTGTCGATTCTCGATCTAACTTTTAACATCACATGGTCACCCAATCCAAACACCAAAGGTCTTCGATGATTATCATCATACTTCTTTTTTTTTGCTCCGTGGCATTATGATCCTCTATCAAATTACTCGAACCTTCTTTGTCATTTCTCTAATCAATTCCAAATTTATGTGTTGCTTTTCACCCACCTCTGCCCAACAAACTTGAGAATGGAATGGTCTCCATAAAGGGCCTCATAGGGGGCCATCTCGATGCTTGCCTAATAACTATTAGTTTGGAAAACCCAACCAGATGAAGATTGTCAGCCTAACTACCTTGAAAGTCAAGTGCGCAAGCTCTCAACATGTCTTCTAAAATATAGGTGGTTCGTTCTGACAACCCATCAGTCTCAGGGTGGTATGTCGTACTCATATTCAACTAAGTACTCAAATCCTATTGAAACTTCTTCCAAAACTAATATACAAATCGATAATCCCTATCCGAGATGATTGATATCGAAACACCATGAAGCCTGACTATCTCCCCAACATATAGCCTCACCAACTTAGCCATGTTATTCCTGACCATAATCGATAAAAGTGTGATTATTTCGTTAGTCGATCCACTATAACCCCCATCACATCATGACCATGCGTAGACTATGGTAAGGATATAAAAAAATTCATAGTTATATGCTCCCACTTTAATTCTTCCAGGGGTAGTGGTTGTAATAGCCATGCTGGATTCACCTATTGAAAAGTGTAGCACTTGGCCACATACGTCGCCACATACTTTTTCATATCGAGCCACCTTAAATCTCAACACAAGTCCTTTTATACATCTTTGTAGCACCTAGATATATGCTAAAGTGCGAGTGATGGTTCTCTACCATCATCTCATCCTAAAGCTCATAAATAGTAGGAATAATCAATTGACCCTTGGGTCACACCGTGCCATAACCCTTATCCATTATGAATATGATCACAGTATTGGGAAAACTCGAGATCACATGACTGGGTGTTTAAAACTTTTGGCTGAATGAGTGGCCTAGCCACCACACTCAAAAGGTATGCTCTATTGTAACCCCACTGGACATAGAGACCAAAATTTTGTAACTCGCCAACAATATTTACCCGATGACACTTTATCGCTGCTAGGGTGAGTCCAGACTTTTGGGTAAGAGAATCGGCCATCGTATGGGCCTTGCCAGGATGATACTTTAATGAGAAGTCATAGTCCACTATTAATTCCATCCATTGTATCTGATAGAGATTAAGATGACTCTACGTGACCTGAAACTATTCGCCGTACATAAAATACCTCCTGCTCTTAAGTGCAAATACCATATTAGCAAACTCCAAATCATGGGTGGGGTAGTTCCTCTCGTGTACCTTCAGCTGATGGGATACATAAGTGACTACCTTTCCATTCTACATCAATACTGCACTCAGCCTTGACCCCGAAACATCACAAGACATGGTGTAACCCGTACCACACTCTAAGAGGATAATAACGAGTGTAAAATTCAACCTAATCTTTATCTCCTAAAAGGCCGAGTCAGAATCCTGGACCACTCAAAGTGCACATCCTTCTAAGTTAACATGGTAAGGGGAAATGTAACCCTCGAGAAGCCTTTCAAAATCCTGTGGTAGTGGCCGACCAAACCCAAGAAATTATGCACCTCCACAACTGTCCTTGTCCTATCTCATCCAAGAATGGCCTCCGCCTTGGAAGGGTCAATAGAAATGACCTTGTCGGAAATCACATGGTCAAGAAGCTTGACTTACTCCATCGAAAATTTGCATTTGCTGAACTTAGCATACAATTAATTCTCCCCAAGTACTTGCAAGATCATTTGAAGATGTTCCTCATGGTTTACATTCGATGCCGAATAGACCAACGTATCATCACAAAGACCACCCCAAACTAATCTAAGTAAGGGTAATAAATACGATTCATTAAATCCATAAACGCTACTGGGGCATTGGTCAAACCAAAAGGCATTACTGAAACTCATAGCGCCCATACCAGGTTCGAAATTTCGTCTTAGGAATATCCTCCTCCCTGATACGTAACCGATGGTATTCAGAGTGGTCAATCTTTAAAATCTTGTCTGTTTCATGCTACTGGTTGAATGAATCATTGGTACGAGTCATAGGGTATTTATTCTTCACCATCACCCTCTTTAACTTCCTGTAATCGATGCAAAGCTGTAGAGCATTATCCTTTTTCTTAGAAAAGAGGCCTGGAGCTCCCAAAGGGGATACACTAGGGTGAATGAAGCCATTACTAGTCAATTTGGCCAACTGAACCCTTAGCTCCTGCAATTTCGATGGATCCATCCCGTGAGTTGGTATAGAGATAGGCGAGATGCCCTAATGCAAATCTATGGAAAAATTCACCTACGATGTAGAGGTAATCAAAGAAGATCATCCAAGAACACATCCCGAAATTCTCGCACCACTGGGTAATCCAACAACGTACCATTCGGTTCATCCTAAGCCACCATAATACTTAACCGACTAAAGTACCATTTTTGCTCACGCACGATAGATAACTTATAAGGATAATCAATGCCCTGCTCACTACTAAAATGATGGTGAGACCCGTCTAGAAGGGATACTGAAACACTGTGGCGATGCCATTCGATGGTAGCTTTAAAACATGATAGCCAATCTATACTGAGGATCACCTCGAGCCCATCCATGTCCATGAGAGTCAAATCATACTCCAAAACATAGTATCCAACCATAACTATACGTCCATGTTAAATATTATCGAGAACTACGCCGCCACCAATCAAAAGTACTATGAAGATAGATGGACAAAATTGATATACCTCAAGTCCCAAACTAAATTCTAAGGAGCTCAAAATAAATAAATGCGATGCGCCTAAATCAATTAGTGCCTTAACCCATGTATTGAATAATAGAATCATAATTTCCATCACCGATGGATCGTTGGAAGGTGTCGTGAACTGCAACATGGAATAGTCTCGTCCAAGGTTAAACTTGTTACTCTGGTTGTCAGGCACCTGACCTAGCCCATGACTACTCTTCTCCGAACTCAAATATGAATCGTTCGCACTATACCTCATGGGATGATGATATCTCGAGGATAATTGCTACATCTAGGTGGGGTGTGTGTAACTAGAACTTTATCCTGGCATATAATTAACAGTCTCTGATTGCAATGCTGATTATTCAAAGTTTTTTATAGTCAATATCTCTTGAAATGATGGGGAGGACCCACAAGTAAAATTAGTCAAATCAATGAGGTCTATAGGACCCTGATTGCAGGTACACTGGGAAGATGAAGAACTAACCCCATAGAAGCCTTTGTCTTGGTAAAAAATCCTCGTGCCTCGTTCCTGAACTTATTATGACCACCGTTCTCGGACCCACCAGGCTCTTTCTTATTTTCCTTTATTGATTTGTGATCTTAATAGTTAACCCCATCATGATAGCCGTGTTCATCACTGACCTAAAGTTTTGTAAATCCATACCTACCAGGATTCGTCGAATACCCAAATTGAGGCCTTTGATAAATAACCTCGTCTTCTCAGTCCCATCTCTTTACACAACACCCACATACTTACACAAGATTATAAATTTGACTAGGTAATCATTCACGTAAGTCTTCCCATGTATCAGATAAAAGAAGTCATCCTTCTTGGCATCCTTAAATGCTTGGGGAAAGTAACTATCAAAGAAGGGAACTCTGAATTTACCCTAGTTTATTGTCTCTATAGTACTGACAGAGTAGGTGCCCCACTAGCGTTGTGCTTTCTCTGTGAGCTGGAACGAAGCTATCTTGACTTTGTGCCCAACTGGCACATCAAGAATCTCCAAGACTCTAGTAACTTCATCGAGTCACTCGTCTATAGCATTGGGGCCAAATGCCACATTAAAGGAGGGTGGGTTTAACCATTTTAACTCCTTAAGGATGGAGGCGGAGGTAGTAGTATCAACTATCCCACTATGGTTTGTCATGTGTCTTTATGAGATGGAATCGACAAGCTGACACATAGCTTGCTCCATGCGTCTAAGCTCACTATTGAGTGACCCACTTGCTATATCACGATGTGGAGGCATCTACATAGGAGAGGAGTGTTCAGCACACACTGATATGAATTGAAAGCGATAGTGGAAGCAATTTACTTAAATAGAAAATAGTGAGTAAAATACACGAAAATGTATAAGGGAAGCATACTAAGAAAGCATAAACACTTTGTCACACCCGAGTATCTTTTTGGTCTGATACCATTTGTAAGGTTATAGTTGAGTCAACTTACACTGAATCAAGAAGTTAAAGGTAAGGGGGGGAGTCCAATTTCATTATTTAAGAAAACCCTTTAATTGCACTATTTATTAGAGACTATCTTACCGATTTTAAATTTAAGAAAAGAAGGACCACTTTATGTAATTAAGTTAATTTTACAACGTTTATTTATGAACAATTCGATTTAATCCACAATACTAATTAGGTAAGAAATAAACCATAGCCGTCCTTGTATTATTATAACATATGGCCAAAGTCCCGAATAAAAGCTTAAAAATCCCAAATTACTAATGTTTCGAGACATAATTTAAATGAAATTATAAAGCCACTAAAGATGTTGACTTCCCTCTGGGGCCTTACCCACATCCTTCCCGACGTCCCCACTCGAAGTACCTTGGGTGGGGTGAGAGTTTCAACATAAAAACCACGAGTGAGCGAATGCTCACTAGGGTGGGTAATACAAATCTATATGTTTTCAATTAAAAAAATACTATTTATATCATATGCATTTTAAAATTTTCAAAAACGTTTTATAAATTAGATAGTATTAATGCAATTACCATGCAATGCAACATAGCAACGGGAAGATACTCACGCTTAACTATTTCATACCACCCTTTATAGGGTCTAGAGACTATTAATCATATTTTATTCATTACACTACACCAAAATGGGCAAATTGTCACCTTTCAGCCGGCCAGCCTTGTCAAGGTCATTGACCGTGACAAAAAAACACGCGTTTTATGTCACGGTCATTGACCTTGACACGACCGTGACAACGAATTGTCACGGTCATTGACCGTGACAAGCCCGTGACAAATTTAATTGTCACGGTCTTGTCACGGTCAATGACCGTGACAATTCGTGTCACGGTCAATGACCTTGACACGACCGTGACAACTTTTCCAGCAAAATCACTTTCCCCCTTCTTTTTTCCCTCCCACCGTTCCCTCCCTCTCTCTCTCTCTCTCTCGACTCGACGCTGCTCTCTCTCTCTCAGGTCCAATTTCTCTCTCTCTCTCTCTCTCTCTTCCATTTATATATATATTTGTTTGTATATTTATGTGTGTATGTGTATATATATATGTGTGTGTGTATGTGTGTGCGTGTGTGGGGGATGGGGCGGGATGGGGCAGGGTGGGGGAGGGGGTGGTGGAGGGGGGCAGGGGGTGGGGCGGGGTGGGGCAGGGTGGGGGAGGGGGCAGGGGGTGGGGTGGGGTGCAGTGTGTGTGTGTGTGTGGTGGTGTGTTTTGGGGGAGGGGGGGAGGGGGTGGTGGAGGGGGGCAGGGGGTGGGGTAGAGTGGTGTGTGTGTGTGTGTGTGGTGGTGTGTGGTGGGGGAGGGGGTGGTGGAGGGGGGCAGGGGGAGGGGTGGGGTGGGGTGCAGTGTGTGTGTGTGTGTGTGTGGTGTGTTTTGGGGGAGGGGGGCAGGGGGTGGTGGAGGGGGGCAGGGGGTGGGGTAGAGTGGTGTGTGTGTGTGTGTGTGGTGGTGTGTGGTGGGGGAGGGGGTGGTGGAGGGGGGCAGGGGGAGGGGGTGGGTGTGTTTTGGGGGAGGGGGGGAGGGGGTGGGGTAGAGTGGGGTGTGTGTGTGTGTGTTTGGTGGTGTGTGGTGGGGGAGGGGGTGGTGGAGGGGGGCAAGGGGAGGGGGTGGGGTGGGTGTGTGTGTGTGTGTGGTGGTGTGTGGTGGGGGTGGGGCGGGATGGGGCAGGGGGGGGGGGGGGGAGGGGGTAGTGGAGGGGGGGGAGGGGGTGGGGTGGGGTGGGCACACCTACGCACACATGCACACCTACGCCACACACACACGCACACCTACGCCCCTACGCACACACGCACACCTACGCCACACACACACGCACACCTACGCACCTACGGACACACACACACCCCACCCCACCCCACCCCCTGCCCCCCTCCACCACCCCCTCCCCCATCATTGTGTGAATAGGTATGAGATCATAATTTGGAGGAATTCACGTCCAAGAAATAATTTGGATTCCCTTTAGGGTCTTATGTCTTGAATTAATCTGAGGGGGTGGGGGCGGGGGTGGGTGGGGTTTTGAATATTATTTACATTCAAAATAAATAATTGATAATAGTTGGATAATAATTGGATAATAATTGTTTTTATACCTATAGAACAGCTTAGATAGTGTGTGTGTGTGTGTGTATGGGGTCAATACATGAATTTATTTTTGTATTTGAATTATCCCATGAATTTATTTTTGTATTTGAATTATCCCATGAATTTATTTGTGTATTTGAATTAACCCATTATATGAAACATACTTGAAATTAAATATAGTGCGCATAGATACTAGCATTCTAGTTCTTATGCGTACGCATTCAATAACCCTTAGACCCGTTCGAGAGTCATTACCCCTGTAATGAGATCTCTCGAATTGTCCCGTTTGGACAGTTTGAGACTGTATAATTTTTGTATAATATTCTTATTGGCTTAAAGTTGTTACTTTTGGAGGAAGTTCTGCAGTCGTATCTTAATGTTCTCTGGGTACATACTAGATTGACAAGTATGACTGTTATTTTAATTGACCAATTGAAATAACACTCACACCTGCCAATCTACGTCGTGTACTTGGAGAACTAAGGGGATATGCTGTCGAATTTTTTCCAAATCGTAACAATGTGCATGAGCTGTTAAGTATATTACAGAAAAATGCATTCTTGAATGGGATAGGACCACATACCCTTTAATAGGATAATTAAATGATGGGATAATTAAAAAAAACATACTATAAATCTAAGTTTTGTTTACCTTTAATAGGTGTTTAGTTGTGGTAGCTGTGATGGGATATCCGAAATACAAAGAGTGGATGGGTGAGACTAATAGAATGGGGGATGTGTTTCGTAGAGGTGCTAACGAATTTGTGAAATATGCAAAGAGATGTCGTAATGATGAAGAGTTTTCGTGTCCGTGTGCTAGGTGTAAGAATGGTAAGGTGTTTGAGTGGAAAACAGTTGAACTACATTTGTTAAGATCGGGTATGCAAGATAGTTATCGATTTTGGAGTTTTCACGGTGAATTGAAAGTTCCTTTTGTCCCTGACCAACCTTCACAACATCCTTCAACAAGTAGAATAGATGAAGAAGGGGACGACGTAGATCATAATATGTTAGAGGATTTAGTTGATGATGCGTACGGAGTTTATGAAGCTGAGGAGAATGAGGCTACTGATGATGTAGAAGATTCAAGTGCTCGTGAAGATAACACGATAAAACTTGACGATGACTACCAAAGTTTAAAATTTAAGGCGACCCAACCGTTATACTCTGGCTGTGAGAAAGATCAAACAACTTTACATGCCATGGTTGGTTTGCACAGTTTGAAGACGCAGTACGGTTTGTCTGGCAATAGCGTGACGGGAATTCTGAAATGGGTGAAGGGCTTATTACCCAAGGTGAATACACTTCCAAATAGCTATCCTGTTATTAAGAACAGTTTGAAAGGTTTGGGAATGAAGTACAAATCGATTCATGCTTGTGTGTATGACTGCATACTATACCGAAAGGAGTATGAAAATCTCGATCGTTGTCCGGTATGCGATGAACCTAGATATGTCCAATCTACTAGTAAGGAAGGCACAAGCTCAAAAGTGCCTCAAAAAGTATTGAAATATTTTCCCGTTGGGCCTAGATTAAAGCGATTTTTCACAGTACCATGGATTGCAGAGGCAATGACTTGGCATGCTAGGGCAGAAGTAGGGGTAATATCATGCGTCATCCTATTGATTCTACTGCCTGGCGGAGGATGAATTATGAGTATCCCGATTTTGCTCGAGAACAACGCAACATTCGTTTGGCTATATCAACAGATGGTTTCAATCCATTTGGAAATCTAAGCACCAATCAGAGTGTATGGCCAGTGATCCTAGCCCCACTCAACCTCCCTCCTTCACAGTGTATGAGACCTGAATTTTCGATGATGGCTTTATTGATACCTGGGCCAAAGGCACCAAGTGAAGACATTGATATCTACCTGGCTCCTTTGGTAGAAGAATTAAATGAGTTGTGGGAAGATGGTGTACAATCATTTGACTCATTTAGAAAAGAAGAGTTTACGCTGAAAGCTATGTTGATGTGGGCAATTCATGATTTTCCAGCTTATGGGACATTATCCGGATGTGTAGTACATGGTTATTTGGGGTGTCCTATTTGTGGAGAGGAGACTGAATCTCTTCGTCTATCCTCCAGCTTAAAAAATGTATACCATTGCCACAGGAGGTTTTGACCCCCAGCTCATAGTTTCAGATTTGAGAAAGCTTCCAATTTTTTATTGGGCGGAGTTGAACATAGGCTACCGCCGAGACAACTTTCGGGTTCAGAAATTGAAAGTAAATCTTCTCAATGTGGCCCAAATATGCCAGGTAAGAATCCCAAATTTAAGAATGTCAAGCATAAGAAGACCCCAACTGGGAATGAAACTGAGATAAGAAAGGCATGGTCTCGGAGGTCAATTTTATTTGACTTGCCTTATTGGAAGAAAAACCCGGTGCGCCATGTATTGGATGTGATGCATGCAGAGAAGAACTTCGCTGAACATATTGTGGGTACTTGCCTTGGGGGGAGTCATTCGAAGGATGGAGAAAATGCACGAAAAGACCTTAAAACGTTAAAACTTAAACCACAACTATGGTTGAAAGAAGATAGTAGGGGAAGGACAATAATTCCCCCTGGTGCGTTTACTTTGACGAGTGAGGAAAGGAAGGTGCTTCTAGACACAATATATAATTTGAAGGGCCCATCTACTTTTTCGTCCAACTTGCAAAGGATTGTGAATTATGCTACTCATGATTTACATAAGTGTAAGTCCCACGATTGGCATGTGATCATGCAATTGGTTCCTCTATTGTTTAAGCATTGTTTCTCCAAGCACAAGGATTTGTGTAGGGCTATTATGCAAATTAGTATTACCTTCTCCCTCTTGTGTGAGAAGGTAGTGAATCGAGAACACATAGTGGTCGCAAAATTGGCTGTGAACGAAGCGATTTGTGTATTGGAGAAGTACTTTCCCCCAGCATTCTTTGACATAAGTGTTCACTTGTTGGTACACCTATGCGACGAGGCACTTCTTTGTGGTCCAGTTAGATATCGGTGGATGTATCCGTTTGAAAGATTGATGAAAGTTTTTAAAGATTACGTCAAGAATACGCGATACATTGCAGGATCAATTGCAGAGGAATACATCACCGTGGAGTCATCAATATATACTCGGGAATATATGACTGACTCTACCAGCGTTGATGACAGTGATGAATTCCTCGATGATGGTGGTAATGTGATGGGAAAACGAGTGAAATTAACGAGTTTGCAACATGAACAAGTAGCTCGTTATCTATTTGACACACATGAAGATGTCGAAGAATGGAAAAAGTAAGTTTCGAATATTATAATGTTTAACATTATTTTAGATTATTTTATACATGATTAATTTTGTAATATGCAGTAAATATGAAGCCTGTGAGAACAATAAAAGATGAAAAACAATGGTACAATCAGACAGCGAATTTAGGCTATGGTTGACACAAGAGGTAATTACAATGAAAACAGTCGTTATATAACGTTACATTACACTCATATTTTACCACTAATATAATTAATTTATCTATATTCTCAGCTCCTAAAGATGGGTCATGCGACATCAAGGCTTGCTCGTCTAGCCACTGGACCCTTGTTCGTGGCACAAGAGTACAAAAAATATCGATTGAACGGTTACATTTTCGGCGCTAAAGTGTACGAGGAAAGTACAAATGTACAGAACTCGGGTATTTCATACAAGGCTCTTACTTTCTTTCGAGCAAGCGCAAAAGATAAAAACCTCGTTGAAGCTGAAATGACTTACTATGGTGTAATTCAAAATATATTTGAATTGGATTATATAAGCTTCAAAGAGGTTGTATTTTACTGTGAATGGGTAAGAGTTGAGGATAAAAATGCTTCTAAAGTTGATCCTGTCACCAATTTGATCATGGTTGACTTGTCCAAGTTGAAGAGCAACGACCACGTGAGCGATGAGCCGTTTGTTTGTGCATTTCAAAAGGTTAAGCAAGTGTTTTACTCGGAGTATATCAACAACGAGCCGTGGTCAATTGTCCAACACGCGCCAAGGCGTCTAAATAGTAGTGTGGATGACTTGGCTGCTCCTACCGAATATCAATCCATTTTTTATGATAACCCGAATTTGAAACAATTTTTCAATTTGTAATAATTATTTCAATTTGTACCGAAACATCCATTTTTAATGCTTTTACTTGATCTGCACTTTATCATTTTCACTCTTCTGTAGTTTGCGTGTGTGGAGAGGAGATTAATACATAAATATTCCAACTACATCTAAGTTTTGTTTATACTAATCCATGAATATACGCTTCTTACCTTTAATAGGTGATTAGTACATAGTTATTTGGGGTGTCCTATTTGTGGAGAGGAGACTGAATCTCTTCTTCTATCCGAACACTAAGAAATACCATAATCCTATGGAGCGATGCTCTGCAAATTCCTCCCAACCGTTACGTAGCCAAACATCACCGGTTGAAGTTGTCAATTCCACTTTCCATACCCCACCACTTTCCATACCCCATTCAAAGGTGGAGTTGACAACTTCAACTGCTGATTTTTGGCTACACAACGGTTGGAAGGAATTTGCAACGCATACCTCCATAGGATTATGGTATCTCTTAGTGTTTAGATATGAAGAGAATTATAATTGACACGATTGCCCGGGGTACATTAGTTGGAAGGAGGTGCCATATGAGCTCAAGTTAGCTGTTTGAGTGACACTACAGGTAATGTATTTATATTTATATGTCAATTTCGATTTCGATTTCAATTACAATTTATATTTATCTATATTTGAGGGGCGGATACTAATTTTACTTTATTTCAATTCAGGGGACAGGGAGTGGCCCTAAGGGTAGGCCACATATGCTCTACTTATGTGGCTACTCGGACGAGAAGGGAAGGATAAGGAGGTGTTCCCGAGCGTCGCGGTACAAAATCTCTTTTCCATGCAAATAGTTTGTAGATTTGAGATAAAATGATGGTGATGTTGTTTCTTTTTAAATAGTTTCTTATTTGAATATATATTTGCATTATCTTTAGTTTGTTCGGATATATGATGTGTGGAACAGGTACAACGTTGCTATAACAGATACAAATATACTGCTGGGCAGTGGCAGTGGCCATACTGCCCAGCAGTTTTTTTTAATTCTGCCCAGAATTGTCACGGTCATTGACCGTGACAAGACCGTGACAATTTTGACACGGTCTTGTCACGGTCATTGACCGTGACAATTTTTTTACAGAGGGTCACGGATTTGTCACGGTCAATGACCGTGACAAACGTGTCACGGTCATTGACCTTGACACGACCGTGACACAAAACGCGAGTTTTATGTCAAGGTCATTGACCGTGACACGACCGTGACACGACCGTGACAAAAAAAGTTGTCTCGCCTCGAAATGTCACGGTCATTGACCTTGACAAGGTGAATTTGTCAAGGTCAATGACCTTGACAAATGGGCAGATTTGGTGTAGTGTTAGTCACCCTTTTATCACATTTTATTAGGTTATCTTACTTACACATTTCAAGCACAACCAATATTATTTCCTTTTCTACTATCTTTTCTCGAAATCTTCGAATATCCTCATACTTTAACGGGTTCCATACTGTCGGCTATGCTACGATATGCTCCTTCTAGTGATTTTAGGTCTTTCACCGCAGGGCTTCAGACACTTCTTAGTTAATCTTGGTGTCATCCGAGTCTATTGTGAATGCCTACATTATTCCATCATTTTACCCCTTTTATTATTTCTACACTTTATAGCACCATTTCATCTTGTCAACATGCCATTTCATTTGTTTTATCCATTTTTTGCAAAAACCGATCTATAAAGTCTGGCAAGGAAGTCCGACCATTACGACCCTCAATTTTTAGCAAAATTACCATTTTACCCTTTCTCCATCTTAGCTTTATGGAAAACATATTTAATAATTATGGCACTAAAAGTCATTATTTTATTTTAAAACCATCCTTTTATGATTTTATGTTAAAAAATCATACTTCATTATTTTATGTTTCACTACATAAATTAAATTTTCTCATTTGAAGACTAGTTTAACAAAATGTCTACTTATTTCCCCCATTATTACATGTAACATCAAACATTTTTTCTTCATTCCTAACAATATTTATAACACAAATCTTTGGCTATTTTTCTACACTTCATTATTATCTCATAAAACCCATTTCAACATCATTTATAAAGTCAAAAATGTCTTCTACTAGCATAATACATATTTCTACACATGTTAAGGAGGGTTTCAACCCTAGAAATCCTCATATATGCAATTAAAAAGATATAAATTATGGGTTTACATTTTTCATGTTTTCTCTTAATATTTCATGGCTAAAATGTCATTTATTCCCCCAAAATCCATTTAGACTTTATTTTCTTTAAATCTCCTTTTTTTCAATGCTTAAACATATTATAAAATATCTTCATTTTTAATAAATCACCGATAGCATGCATCCTATATATTTCCCATAACTTAAACCTTAGAAACTTGGAGAGAGGAAAACCTTACCTCAAGGTTTGAAGAGGAGAATAAAGAAGATTATGATGAAGGAAGCTCTAGACTAAAAAAAAAAATACTCTAAAAGATCTTTAAAAATACCCCAATGATATCTTGAATGCTCTTACTTTCTCCACTCAACCCAACCTATTCCTTAACATGGCTTGAAAAGGAAGCATGAAGCTCGTAAATGGGTGGAAATAGTGTATTATGGTGGAGGTTTGGTGCAACTATGGTTGAAATGATTTTAGGAGGGTGAAATATTCTTGAAACTAGAGAGGGGTAAATGCTAATATAAAAATGGTGGGAAATAACCCACCACCTCTCTCTCCTGTATAACCCCAAAACCTTAAAAAATGGTTTAAAACCAAGGCTAACCATGTTAAACACGTTTGGTGATCTGATACAAAAGAGGTTGTGATCTTATAGATCAGATAGTTTAAAGCATGGTAGCATATAAGGGTAGCTTGAAATAATAAATTTCATAAACGTTTGTTCGAATGAGATCCCTTCTCGTTCGAATGAAAACTAAATCTTGTTCGAAATACGTTCGAATGACATAATAATGAGGAGAAAAAATCTTGTACAAAGGTGGGTCATTAGAAATATGTTAGAAGCCCATTCAAATGAGTAAGGCTTCTCGTTCAAACTAGGGGGATTTCATTCGAATGAGAAAAGGATCTCATTCGAACAACTCCTGAACTCGTGTGAACAACAAAATAAATTCTAAATTCCAAATTAGGCCAGTCAATTTGCAATAAATTCCACAACGGCCACAAGAATACTAAATTATAAATAACAACCCCTGTAACATTGGCCCGAGACCCAATAGATTTACATAATTACAAATTACATGATAAGGGATAAAATCTCGGGCATGGGTATTACATTAGGACTTCCTTTAGTTTGTTTTTCAGAAATTGTACACAAGTTTAGAAAGTGTGAAAAGGGAAGAAATCCCAATTTAGGGTTTATAAGAAGATTATCTTTTTGGATTTTTTTTATATATTATGAAAATAAGATTTATGTGTACTAAATAATAGAAAGAGAGATTAGTTTTGATGTGAGAGATTCAAATAAATTTATACAACAAATGGAAAGAGAAGTAAAAAACCACCACTAATTAAGTGAGTTGTAAATGAACAAGGGTAATTCCGATTTTGAAATGGTAGGCGGATGATTTTAGTATGGTTGGATAGTGGTGACGTAAGGAATGAAAGAAGTGTGAGAATGAAGGAGAATGATGTAAGGAAATGGAGAGAATATATGTATAAAATGTAATTTCAGCGCACTAATTTTGAGGGGGGTGTTCACAGTTCAGAAAAGGGACCCATTGAGAAAGCGGTTATGGTCTCCTTCATTAGTAAAAAAATGGGTTTCAGGGTGTACCGATCGGCACGGCTCGTCTCTTCACTTTTGGCATAGCTCCTGCCTTACTGGCCAAATAAAGTATGCCTCACCGATAAGCGGGGGGTCTGGGTGGTGTATAGGCAGTCTAGAACGGGCTTTTAAAAAAACGAGCATAAAATGTCAATCGTAAGTCGAAATCGTGCAAGGACAGGACGGGTGGGAAGGGTACTCAGACTGTAGAAACCATATTCTAGGACCCCCTAAGTCTCTCTTTAGGTCCCTATTACCTCCCCCTTTCACTACAAACTTTATGTCATACTCCGATTACAGATCTAGAGGCCATTTGCCACTCCCGAGACCCGTTTGACTCTGGTAAACTATTTCGTCAGAGAGAAATCTTCATGAATATTCTAAGGGCTTTGAATCCCCTTTCCAATAGTCCACCCCATGTGCGAATCGACAGCCGATCGGATCATTTTACTACCAAAAAATGATCTAGAGACCACTAGCGCTCTCGGGCCCTGATTTGATTGTTATCAACTACATCGTCAGAAAGAAATAACTATGAATCACCCTAGGGAAATGAAACCACTTTCCAATGGTCCTCCCCTTGGACGACATGGTATAATAATCCGGACGAACAGTTTTCCCCCTAAAATTGATTCGAATGCCACCGGGCGATCCCAAGCTTCATTTGACCAAGGTCAACTCTTTATATCGAACGAGACTAAATGAATCATAAAAGGGAACTAAATACCCTTTCCAATGGTCCACCTCATGTATGAATCAGCCATAAGGTACGGATAAACCACCCATTTTACTTCGAAAGGTCACCGCGTGATTTCGAGCCCTGGTTGACCAAACTTAACTCACTGAACCGAGAGCATATCTTTGGAACATTGAAGTAAATATCATAACCTTTCCAACAATCTACCCCGTGCGCGATTCTGACTTACGGTTTGGACGAACGATCCAATATCGTCTGACGACCTCCAATCTAAAGGATTGACGAGATCTTTTGAGACCCGTTTGACCCAAAGTTGCCCAATTATTCTTGATGGTCTCTGAATTACCTTTCTAATAGAATAACCCATGCAAGATTTGGATTTATGAATTACGTTATACAACCGTTTTTCAAAATAATTTCCACGAGACTGCCAATTGGCAGGTCCATTTCCCTGCGAATCATAAGTGTGTGTATGGTGACCTATAGATTGGAAGGGCTAGGGGTATGCTGGTTGATAGTCCTCATACCCTATAAAAGGATATCATGATCTCACTCTCAAGGGACACCTCAGATCCATCAATATCAGTGATCTCAACAACATTATCTCGCAATCATCAAAGTTTTCTTGTGTTAAATTCCTTTCAATCTTTCATTCCCATTATTTTCATACCTAATATAGAAAATTTTCCTTATCTCTCATCCAACATTCATCCCAACATTCAAGGGAGATCATCAAGAATCAAGATCAAGCCATAATTCTCCAAAGAATGTCCAAATATCCTCCTCTCTCTTTAAATTCTTTATTTTTGCATTAGTTATATATATTCTTAATATAGCTTTTACTTTTGTTCATACAAACTAATATCTCATCCTTTATTAGTTATATTGCACATACTTTATTTTCTATAAAAAAACCAAAACAAAGAAAAAGAGGGTTACGCCTATAAGTTCTAATAGGATTATCCATCACAATTTCTCAAAACTAAAAATACATTTTCTACACTAACATACACACACACAAAATAAACTCTCTTTTGAATTTATGGGATAAATCCCGCCCTTTTGCCACATGCAAACTACGTGGACTTTGATGCCTTTATAGGCTACGTAGGCATTTTGGGATAAAACTCGAGACTCGAGTCCAATTTTCCAATTTTTCAATTTTCCTGTTTTTCACATTTTCATTTTATTTATATATTACTCATATATGTCATACTTGAGATTCATATTTTCATTTTACCTAACAAATATTATCGTTCCATCATAACGATCAATATCTTGATAAGCGCAGACATCATATTTTCTAATTATTACTTTGGGAACATTTATTTGGATGACGTCACTCTGTCTTGTCCATGATATGATTCGGGCGCTTTCGATCTCCATTTGTAGATGCACGCAATCACACTTCATGGAGGAATCAAGGAAAATAGTAACACAAGCCCACCTTCCCATTCTAACTTAGCCCCCCGAACCTCTGAACTATTGGTTTTGTAAGCATCCATTTGTCTTTGATGCCGCTCTCACGAGGAGACGACATGTTCTTTTGCCTATTTTGTGCAAAATAGGCTCAAGATTCCATATCTTTACATTCACCCCACATCGACAACGGCCGAAGGTCTCCTAGGAGAAAAGGGTGAAATAACTTCACTCCCCTCTCCCTAAGATGGGAGGAAGGAGAGAATGTCCCCCTCCCCCCCCCCCCCCCCCCCCCAAAAAAAAAAAAGAAAGGGAATGGATGGCCATAGTGGCGACTCCGCTAGGGACTTGTTTATCATAGGAGGGATGGACTCTGTTTGCATGGGTGTTATCATTTTCTACTTGTGTGAGTATACACCTATGAGTATGTTCCCTTTTTTTCTCCTCCATTATTTCTTGCATATATATACTTCATGCTTATATCATTCCTTACTGACACATTTGTAGATACTCTCCATGTACACATCACACCACTTACATGTAGGATCACTTATACCTTCATGTTGCACACACCTCCACTTACCTCACTTTTATACATCCGTGCTCACTCACACTTGTCACACACCACTTGTAGTTAATCCATGCTTTGGTTCACTACCACACACTCACTTATAGATATTCACACATCACTCACTCTCACATATCCATGCTCAGTGTAATCTTCACACCCTATGTTAAATTTTTTTTTAGGATATTTGTACATTCTTCCTTATTAGTATAGTGCTTATTATGCCAAATAAAATCCTCTCTCGTGATATAATAATCAAGAATCATGCATTTTGCACACTAGATCACCAAAGAGCATGGCTATTGACCAATATTTTGTCTCGTACTGGGGGGGTCACTTTGTGATGGGCACTGGTCTGGCACGTCGTAGTTAGACTAAGCAATATGAATCTCACCTTCCATTGGCCAAGTACTTAAACGTATATCGAACGATTCCCCTCGCATCGTACTTTTTGACCTAATTCATGACGGTGGGTATATCGTAGGGAACTCATTCAGGTACATCGAGTGTATCAAATTCACTCTCACACGTATTGTACCCACGAGATATATACTGAGAAAATTCACGTATATCAAATGGCTTGTCCACACGTATGGATTGCCCTCAAAAGCAAGACGTGTAATGTGAAAGTCACACCAAAGGGGGGAATCTTTCCACTAACCCAACAAATTCATACCCTCATATAGGCGTCAAACCTAGGGCACTCATATTTAGTTTGTCGGTTACTGCTCAAAAATCTGTCGGAATGAAGGGTCGGTATGTTGCCCACATTTTTGCACAATTTCGTCTTTTTAAAAACGGGATCGAGTGCGTAAGCCTGGCACCAATCAAACCATGTTTTCATATTTTTCAAACCCAATTTTTCCCAGGCTCTGGTCCCTTCCAAAATTTCTTTTGCATTAGGTAAACCTAATGCAAGTGAAAACATAATAATAATAATAATAATAATAATAATAATAATAATAATAATAATAATAATAATAATAATAATAATAATAATAATAATAATAATAATCCCGCGGAGACTCTTCTCTTGTTTTTCCCTCCTTATTTACAAAAAGTGTCAAAAAATTTTAAACCCCTTCTTTTCAAAATACCAAAAATATTTTGTCATTATCGTTCCCAAAAAAATATAAAAAAAAATTCTCTTTTTTTTAAAAGATTCTTCCTTTTCTTTTTTAAAAATAAGTTCGGATCATTTTCCTTCTTAGGTAGATCGCATATCCGACCCTTGCCCTGACTCCCTATTGGCTTCCGTCTTTCGTTGAACTGCCCCAAAGATCCTCCATTTCTCCTGCTACTTCCTCCAATTCTGGAATCCACTTTCACCCTCTTTCCATGGAGAATGCATACCAAGTACCGAATGTGCAATGTGATTTCTTGATGGTTCTAGCTCAACTTTCTGCTAAGATTAACAACCTTCAAAGTGAGGTTCATAAGATGCAGCGAATTCGAGTTCGTATTCCTGAAGATCCCGTGGTCCTTTTCCCTCATGCTATGGTTCCACCCACACCTGAGCCTATTTGGGTCTCAAAAGAGTACCAGCATGATCCATGTGCCCCTCCTACCAATGGGCCACCACTAGCTCAGCTCCCAATGTCGAATATTGCCCAGCCAAGGGATAACCTACCCATAACCATTGATTCAAAGGAAGAAGAATTGAACAAGGTCAAGGAGGACCTTAAGTTGTTGATCAAGAAGTTTGACCAACTCAAAATCTCTGGGAACTACATGTATTACACCCATATGTCTCCCTACCCTAAGGCAAGGCTCCCAAAAAGTTTAAAATGCCCAATATTGAGAAGTTCGGGGGTAGCGGCCCACCAATTATTCATTTCCAAAGTTACCACTAAGCCATGACTCATTTAGGCTCCTCTGAGGAAATAATGGCCCAAATGTTTCAACAAACTTTGAAGGACAACGCTCTTCACTAGTTCTTATCTCTCAATGGGTATAGAATTCGTAGATGGGAGGATGTTTCCCTTGAATTCGTGCCACGTCACAAGTACAACGAGGAGTGAGAGGTTACCCGCTATGATTTAGAACTTCTCAAACAGAATACTGAGGATGATGTCAGTAATTTCGTAGTAAGGCGGAGAGATAAAGCATCCACTATGACCAATAAACCTTCCGAAGATGAAGAAGTGAGTATTGTGAAGAAGAACTTCTTCCCCATGTCTGAGTTATGATGGGAGGATTGTATTACCCCTTTTTTTGAGCCCTTTGGGAAGCGGTAGTGGAGATAGAATAAAGTCTTTCCCAGATAGAAGTTAAGCCAAAGAAATTATCCAAAAAGTTCACTCCAAGAAAGTATGAGAAGCCTGCTAGTACCATGGTTTTAACCATCAATAACATATCTTAACCTGACACTTCATGGGCATCAGAAAGCTTCCCTAATCCAATCAGAAAGGAATACACCGAGATTTACACTCCCCTTTCCAAAGTTTACCCAGACCTTCGATCCAAAATCTTATCAATCCATTGGACCCTCGTACATTACCAAACCCATTTCCCAAAATTTTAAGCTAGATGCCCATTGTGATTTCCATCAAAATGCCGACCATACCGTTGGTCAACGTGTCCATCTCTGAAATGTAATCCAAAGTTTGATTGATCAGGGTATCATCGCCCAACCATCCAATCCTAAACCAAAAACTACCCACAATCCACTCCTAAATTATGCAAATGCTATCATCCTAGAAGAAGATCCAAAATTTGACCCATCTACCTAGATAGGACCCAAAAAATCACCCATATACCTTATTCACCTAACCCCTTAAAGTTTGCCCATATTTTCTCCTTCACCTTACCTGTTTTTCCAATTAGGCCCTATCACTTCTTACAAGAGCATGAATTGATATTCATACTTGTTCTAAAGTAAGAGATATGGAATTGTCAGCGGTATTGAATCAACTCTTAGATTTAGGGTTGAAATTGCCCTTATAGATAACGACTGACTACTAAAAATTCAGCATACTATTCTTATTAGCTCAAAAGTGGGCTCGAGAGTCAGATAGTTGGGTGGTAACCACCGACGAAGCCCACTTAGATGATGTCGTCCAGATCATGATAGACTTATTTTGATAGATCGGGAAATTTATAATATATACGAGCTACTTAATGCTTTGAAACTACAAGGGTGACTAGTCCCTTCGCTTCTGAATTTCCCAGTTGAGTGGGAGGATCTATACAAAGAGGTCATTGAGGCTATATAATCCATTGACTTCTCGTGGAAGGATGACATCATTGCCACTAGATGGGGAGATAAATTCGATAATTCAGATAAAGAGAAAATCCCATAAAAGACTAGGCCAATAGTTAGTATATGTGGAATGATATCGTTTGAGTATTTTCTAGGAGAGATTAACAAAGTGGCTGAACAACCTAAGATAGATGAAGAAACAAGGTTTCCATTTTTCCCCTCTTCTATGGACCATATGACTAGATCGGGGAGGCATTACCAAGTTTCGAACCCTCAATCGATAATGATCGATAAGGGAAAAGGTGTTGAAAAACTCCCTATTCCAGAAATGACCCTCGAGGAGATCAAAATCCTTGATCAGTTGAAGAGAACTCAGGATAACATCACTCTATGGGGACTTTTTATGACATCCCGAATACACTAGAATGCCATGATTAAACTAGTTATTGGTCCCACAGTCCCTCCTTTCACCACGCCAAAAGAAGTAGTGAATCTGGTCGAATCTCTAACCTTTTCTAGAATGCTCTCCTTCTCCGAAGAAGAAATACCTAAGTTTGGTCCAAATCATAACTATTCTCTCAATATCTCTGTTGAGGTCATGGTAAAGACCGTTCCATTATCACTTGTACATAATGGATCAGCACTTAATGTTTGCCCTTAAATGACCCTCAACTACTTGGGACTGAAAGTAAGCAGTCATGCTCCATTTTTCATCGTGGTGCGTGATTATGAAAATACTCATCGAGAGTGATGGGATACATAAAGCTTACATTAGGGGTTGGCCTTACAAATCCCATTACTAAATTCCAACTCATCAACATACCGTATTATTTGAACCTATTTCTCGGATGACTATAGCTCCATAGTATCAAGGGTATGTATTCCTCCCTCCATCAGAAACTGAAGTTATTCTCTAATGGACATGTCATCACCATCTTGGGTGACGACGATAAAATTGAGAATGAAAGCACTAATAATCTGGTACTAGAGATACAACATGGGGCAAATGATATATGTTTGTCGAGTTTTCAAGTCGAACCACTTCCACTCCCAGCATGAGACGATGTCAGAGATATATTATGTCCATAGCACAACCCTCAAAGCAACGCCTATGTGATACAGATGTTCAAGAACATGCACTTCATGATCGAACTGAGGTTGGGATGATGACAAAAAGGAATAATAAAACCCATAGTGTCGAAGAATGTCTTTCCTCCTTGTGTCCTAGGTTATCAAGTATTAACAGAGGAACTTAGAATGCTCCGCCAATATTAGTTGAAGAGAAGGCTAGAAAGTACCAAAACCGTCTTAAGGGATTCCTTAAATAGAAGATTCATCAAATAGGGTGAATATTTCCCCTTTTGTGGATTTCTCGAACTGTGGCATGATCATATGGATAAGAAGATAAAGCCGAGAATGGAGATATTTTTCTAAGAAAGCTACTCATGGACTAAAAGTTCCTTGCTTCATGTCCAACCACTCATTAAGAAGACTATAGATACTACAGAAGACTCCAAGGGAACTAACTCCAAGGATTCGTTCAACTTGCAGACACTGGGGCTAGCAGTCTGTATGATCCACTCAAACAAGACATCATCGGATACATCCCTCCTGATACACCTCTCCTCAACTGGCATGCTATACCAGTTTCACCCGCTAAAATATAACCCAACTTTGATGTTTATCCCATTTCCTCTTCTTTTGTTGCCAATCCATGTTCTGATCATAATGTAATCGAGACCTCCTTTGATGAGGTTCTGAACACTGTACTTCTCGAGAATGAAATTAATGAAGATTTTGATTATCTTATTGTGCCTTGCATTAATTTATTGATTCTAATAAAACTTTTGATGATGATGATTTTGAAAATGAATAATTCTTAACTGATCTTAATAAGGTTAATAACAAACAATATAACCACGTTCACATTATTGAAGATGAAACTGTTGTTATTAATCTCAGTTTTAGTAGCCAACTCCGTGAGATTAGGATAGGGTCCACCCTTGAAGAGTAAGAGCGCGGGCAACATAAAATGCTGAAGGAATTTGCGAATGTCTTCGCATGGTCATATGACGACATGCCTGACATTAATCCTGAGATATCTCAATATGAGATTCCAACTCTCTCGAAATGCAAACCGGTCAAACATAAACTTTGAAAGCTCCACACTGAATGGTCACTCAAGGTTAAGGAAGAAGTGGTCAAATAATTGAACATAGGCTTCATTTGGGTGATCGAATATTTCATATGGCTCGCCAACATCGTAACCATGTCAAAATCTGGAGGAAAGGATTGCATGTGCATTGATTATTGAGATTTGAACAAGGCCTCTGCGAAGGATGATTAACCACTATCTATATCAACTTGATTGTGGATAATACGACCAATCACGCTCTCAAGTCATTTATTAATGGTTTTTCAGATATAATTAGATCAAAATTCACCCGAGTCATCAAGAGAAAATCACATTCATCACCCATGAGGAACCTTTTATTACACAGTTTTGCCACTCGGTCTAAGTAATGCAGGGGCTACCTACCAGAGGGTTGTCATAACCATCTTGCATGATTTGATACACAAAGAAGTTGATATATACATGGATGATATGATCATCAAGTCTAAAAGTAGGTAAGGTCATGATCTTCAAAAGTTCTTAGAGCAACTAAGGCGATATCGACCTGATTCTGGATAATACGGCCAATCACGCTCTCAAGTTATTCGTTGATGGTTTTGTCAGATACAATCAGATCAACATTCTCCCGAATCATCAAGAGAAAATCGCATTCGCCACCCCCGAGGAACCTTATATTAAACAGTTTTGAAACTTGATCTAAGTAATGAGGGGCTACCTACTAGAGGGTTGTCATAGCCATCTTGCATGATCTGATACACAAAGAAATTGACGTATACATGGATGATATGATCATCAAGTCAAAAATTCGGTAAGGTCATGTTATTGCTCTCCGAAAGTTCTTCGAGCAGCTAAGGCGATACCAGATGCGACTTAACCCACAAAAATGTATTTTTACCGTTACTAAAGGAAAGCTCTTGGGATTCATAGTTAGAGAAAATGGAATTAAAGAAGATCCTAAAAAACTAAAAGAAAAACTTGAAATTCCACCACCCCGAATGGAAAAGGAAGTACAAAGATTTTTGGTAATATTACAGTATATCAACCAGTTGAATTCTATTTGTGAACCCATCTTCAAACTCCACTAGAAGGATTCAACCAAGGTTTGGATCGAAGCTTGCCATGAATCCTTTGGCTGAATCAAGCAATATCTAATCCGACCTTCAGTACTTACTCCTATACAACCTTGTCTCCCCTTACTCCTATACTTGATTGTAACAAACATTATAGTTAGGTCTTTGTTGACCCAATACCTTCAAGAATACCATAAAGAGAGGGCCATCTACTATGCCAGTAGCAAGTTGGTGTGACACCCCGCCTAATTAAATACCGGGCGATCACTCCTTTATTAAATTAAAATCAAGGTGAACAGTTGGTTCATTCTTAGCATCACTGTCGTGAAAATAAATTTTTCCAAATTAACACCCTACTTAATTAAGCTAAGTGTCAAAACCATTTTTCAACATTTCTGACCAATTTTATTTTTTAAGGAAAATTATTTATTGAATTAGTAACGACATTTTCAATAAGTAAGAATGATATAACAATTATCCTGGAGCATAATCCAATTACTATAAACATTCAACATCCAAAATCCCAACATTTAAAACTTAATGTAAAACATACATGCTGAATAAATCCCAAAGTAACAGTACTAGAATAGCTGACATACAAATGTCCCAACAAAACAAATAAATAGTGGAAAGGGAGACACATGCCCAAATAACTGAGAATCATAAGAATGGAATCAAGTGAATGAAATCGTCTAAGCAAGTGGCCTGCAACTCCCACCTAAGCTGCATCACGTTCCTTCCAAGGGATCCTAAGCAAGACGCCCCTGTGGCTGGGCACCTGTAGTACATACATATATATACAAGAGAGAGAGAGAGAGAGAGAGAGAGAGAGAGAGAAACGGGTCAGAGCCCGATAGTGTATATGATTTAAAATTTTGTTTAGCAAGTATTTAAATTGATACAGGCCAATGCAACAACATATTAGTGCGACACTCTCTTGAGAAATTCTCACCTCTCTTCTAATGTGCACACCTATCGCACTAACCTTTCCAATGGTTTATCTCGTTAAATATCCCACTATCTTTCCCCAATGATTTAACTTATCTTAGGTTATTCGCAGGATTCAAAATTTAACGATTCAATTGTTTGAAAAGAATATTTCAATTAGTAACCAAAGTTCTCATTTTAACTTCATTAATCAATAAAGTTTTCCAGTGTCATATTATACTTTCTCAGAACAAGTATTTATAATTTGTGTCATCAACCATATCCTACTTACCAAATCACAGTAGGCAGTTCCAAATTTCAAAGTTTCACATATATATTAACTACTAATGTAATATATATATTATAATAGCACCCCAAATAAAAACCATGGTGCGGGCATACTCTACTATCCAAAACCCCATATCACTTATATTACGGGGAATACAAATTCAGAATCACTCTCGAATTGTATTAAACACATACACAAACAATATTGAGGCGAAGCATAGATTCCAAGTCTCTAAGAGGAAAGCAATACCCGCATCTCTTAGGACCGTCTGAACTATCATTCCGATAGCCTGTACCAAGGATATCTAACTTATAGGGTAGAATTCAATATCCCCCATAAAGGTCCCATCGAGATAAGACTATCCCAGCGTGGTAACATCAGGGATAGCAAGTAGCGTGGGCATATTTTTCACACATAGATAGTATACGCATACACAATCATATAACTATACTAATATTACCATATCAATATTAGGTATATCTCAAATCCCATAGTTACAACATTTATCCTTATTTTCACATTATTAGTATCGCGTATAAGGGTTCGTCTCTAACCTTAATTCGAAGGATTCTTCCAACTTATTACGTAGCTCACATGGACTCTAACCTCCCAAGTACAAAATTCAGTAGGTGTCCTTTTTATGTTCCAACGTATCTCTTATGCATCTCCCCCTTTAATACATAAATTCATTGATCCTTAAGAAATTATCCCCCAAAATACAATTCTCATCTCATATTAAAAGTCCCAAAATTATTTATATGTCCTACTGACCTTCCCTATCTCCCAAAACACTTTATTAAGGATGTCCAAGAATTATTTCACCTTAAATTGAATTTAACCAATTTAAAAAGGGAAATAGGAGTCTGCCAGGAGGGGTCGATCGATCGAGGTCTGGGGCTCGATCGAGCGAACCTTCGATCGATCGAAGTTCTAGGCTCGATCGATCGATCAAGCAGGTATTTCGATTTCTGCAGTTTTGCAGTTACGGGTTCTAGCACATATCTTCATCCAAATTCAAGTTTTACATTCCCAAATGTCCAAAGATTCATACTACTAACATTATATCATCATACTAGGTATTTCCAATGTAAAGCATGTGGATTCCCATCATTAAACATGGATTAATAGTCCAAAAATTCATAGAATTATCAAGAACCCTAGAAATCTCTTAAACATGGTTCTAACAATTATTTTCCAGAATTTCCTTCTTGTAAACATCAAAATTTCTTGGGTAATTCCTCTACATGGCAAGGGTTTCCAGAATTATCAATTTATCCATCACTACATGCAATTTCCTAACTCATATCTTAGGTTTCTTCCAAAAAAAAATCATTCTAATTACTCCTAAACTAATATGAAAGATGCATTAACGAAATAAGCAAGATAAACACTTGCCTGGGATTTTTGGTGTTCTGATTTGCAGATGATTTTGGTGTGATTGCGTTCCCCGTCGCACGATCTACGCGTTGGTAGTGGTGGCGGTGCAAACGGATGGATTTTGGGCCTTGAATTTGCCTTGAGAGCTCTCTCCTTCCTCTCCTATGGCCGTTCTTGTGTTTGAGTTTTCTAACCCTAGCTGACTAACCTAAATGGCTGATATAGATCACTAATTTTCGTGGGTTTAATTACCCAAAAATGTGAAATGTCCAAAACGCCCTCCCGGGGTACTAATTAGGCCTAAAAATGCCCCGAGACCCAAACTAAACCCTCGGGTACACTTTTCTGACTATCTCGACCCTTCCGGACGCGTTGGAGCACTCAAAACAACCATACGAACAACTTATAAAATATTCACTTTTATTTATCAATATTTAGTCCCGACGCGACACGGGCGCGTCCCGACTCAAATTTCCAAAATTGTCATTTTATTCACTCGTGACATTCAATATAATCAATATTAAATATTACTTTGCTCATTAGTAATATTCAACAAATTTCCCATAAGTACTAACTCTCGTCACGTTAATAATTATAACATAATTAATTTCCGAATTTTTATTAAATAATTAACTCACATTAAATTTAATAAATCCCCAAATTAATATAGCATAAAAATACGGGGTATTACATACTTCCCCCCTAATAAGGCATACCTGGTAAGAACATACCCGAAATTCGGAAAAATAAGGCATACCTGGTAAGAACAAATCTCGATATCTCTCACGCATATCGTCCTCGCGCTCCCAAGTGGATTCCTCCACATTATGATGCTCCCACTGGACCCGTACAAGTGGAACTATCTTCGACCTCAATCTCCTCTCACTATAGTCTAGGATAGCCACCGGTCTCTCCTCGTAAGAGCTGTCAGGCTGTAAGTCTATCTCATCTATTGCAATGTGAGTATGGGCCATATCATCTCGAAGATACCGTCTCAACGATGAGATGTGGAATACATCATGAATGCGATGTAAATGCTCTGGTAGTCCCAATCTATATGCTATCGGCCCAATCCTCTCGATAATGGGAAATGGTCCCACGTACCTTGGAGCCAATTTCCCTTTCTTCCCGAACCTCATCACTCCTTTCATAGGAGACACACGCAGTAACACTTGGTCCCCCACATTAAACTCCCGGAAGAACCATTTCGCATCGGCGTAGCTCTTTTGCCTGTCCTGGGCTACTCGAATGCGACTCCTAATCATCTCGATTCTCGCGGAGGTTTCCTGAATCACCTCTAGTCCTAACAACTTGTTATCCCCCACCTCGAGCCAACAAGTTGGAGAACGACAAGGCCTGCCATACAAAGCCTCAAATGGAGCCATACCAATCGTAAACTGATAAGAGTTATTATAAGCAAACTCTACCAGTGGAAGGTGTGGCTCCCAACCTCCTCCAAAATCAAGAACACACATGCGTAGCATATCCTCTAACATCTGATTAGTACGCTCTGTCTGTCCATCTGTCTGTGGGTGATAAGTTGAACTCAACCTCAACTCAGTACCCATAGCCTCCTGAAAGCTTTCCCAAAAACGTGACACGAAAATCTTGTCCCTATCTGACACAATATTTAGGGTCACCCCATGTAATCTGACAATCTCAGCAATGAACAACTGAGCATACTGACCTGTGGTATAATCTGTCCGCACCAGCAGAAAATGAGCCACCTTGGTCAAACGGTCTACAATCACCCAAATGGAGTCATGGCCCCACTGTGATGTAGGTAACCCTGTAATAAAATCCATGGAAATACTCTCCCACTTCCACGCGGGTACTTCCAATGGCTGAAGCAACCCTGAAGCAACCCAACATTACCATAGGTCCTCAACATCGACCTAGACCCCCTGAATCGGACATCCTCATCCCTTTAGGTCTGTTGAATCGACCTCATTCCCAAAACATCATGTGGTGTCTATTATATGAATTTCACTTATTATAAGCTTATCCGTCAAGGTTCTATATATACCCAACATTCTAGGACACCCTAAGTCCCTCCTTAGGTCCCTAGCAGCTCCCCCTTCACAACAAACCCTAGTTTATACTCCGAGTACAGATCTTGAGGCCATCAAGCGCTATCAAGCCCCGTTTGACTCCAATCAACTCTATCTTTAGATAAAAAGCTCAATGAATCTTCAAAGGGCTCTAAATCCCCTTTCTAATGGTCCACCCCATGCACAAATTGGCATAACAGTTCAGACAAATGAACCATTTTACTATCGACAATCAATTTGGAGGCCACCGAGCGCTCTCGGGCTCGGTCCTCAATTTGACCCCAATTAACTCCATCATCAAAATGAAAGCACGAAAGATTCTATGAGTTCACCCCCTTTCCTACGATCTTCCCCATTCACAAAATGGCATAAATGTTCGAACGACTGATCCATTTTCCCTCAAAATTTAATTCGAAGGCAAAATTAATTCGGAGGCCATCGGGTGGTACTGATCTCTGTTTGACCAGGTTCAACTCCTTATCTTGAATGATATTGAATGAATCTTAAAAGGTCACAAAATACCCTTACCAATAGTCTGCCTCGTGTGAGAATCAACCTTACAGTACGGATGAATGACCCATTTTACTCCGAAAGGTCACTGGCATTTTCAGTGGAATGCCCCCAGTTGACCAAAGTCAACTATTCTAACCGAGCGAAGCTATTTGGAACATTAAATTAACTCACATAACCTTTCCAATATTACTCCTCGTGCATAATTATGACTTACTATTTGAACGAATGATTCATTACCATCTGACGATCTCCCGTTCAAAGGACCGACGAGCGCTTCCCATCCCCGTTTAACCCAAAGTGAACTCATGTACTTGGGAGCAACCAAAAGTATTATTGAAGGTCTCTGAATTACCTTTCTAACGGCATGCCCTTGAACTATTTGGATTTACGGATTGCATTATACGACCATTATTCCAAAAAAATCTCAATGAGACTGCCAATTAGTAGGTCCATTTCCACGCCAATCTACAGTGTGTCTAGGGTTATCTACCGATTAGAAAGTATAGGGTATGCGGATTGGTAGTTCCCCTACCCTATAAAATGAGGGCATGAGTTCAATCTCAAGGGACACCTCAGATACATCGATATTAATGATCTCAACAACATTCTCTCGCAATCAGCCAAGTTTCCTTGTGTGAAATTCCTTTCCATCTTACATTCCTATCATTTTCATTACCAATTTATTAAAATCTCCTTCTCTCTCATCCAACATTCATCCCAACATTCAAGGCAGCTCATCAAGGATCAAGATCAAGCCATAATTCTCCAAAGAAGGTCCAAATATCCTCCTCTCTCTTTAAATTCTTTATTTTTGCATTAGTTACATAAATTCTTAATCTAGCTTTTACTTTAGTTCATACACATTAATATCTCATACTTTATTAGTTATATTGCCCAGACTTTATTTTCTATAAAAAAAGACAAAACAAAAAAAAGAAGGTTACACCAATAAGTTCTAACAGGTTTATCCATCATAATTTCTGAAAACTAAAAATACATTTTCTACACACTCACATATAATGAAGTACCGTTTGAATTTATGGGATAAATCCCACCCTTATGCCACATGTGAACTATGTGGACTTTGATGCCTTTATAGGCTACGTAGGCGTTTCGGAATAAAACCCAAGACTCGAGTCCAATTTTCCAGTTTTCCAAGTTTCCTATTTTTACATTTTCACTTTATTTATATATTACTTATACATATCATACTTGAGATTCGTATTTGCATTTTATCTAACGAATATTATCATTCCATCATAACGACCAATATCTCGATAAGCGCACACATCATATTTTCTAATTATTACTTTGGGAACATTCCTTTGGATGACCTCACTCTATCTTTTCCATGATATAAGTCGGGAAAATTTGATCTCCATTTGTATAAACACACACACACACACACACACACACACACTCTTCACGGAGAAATAAAGGAAAATAGTAGCACAAGCCCATGAAAGATCGAAAGGGTGAGATAGGTGCCTAAGACCTTCCCATTCTGTTACTTAACCCTCGAACCTCTAAACTATTGGTTTCGTAAGCATAAGTTTGTCTTTGATGCCACTCTTTGGAGGCAGAGACATGTTCTTTTGTCTGTTTTGTGCAAAATAGGTTGGCGACTCCATCTCTTTACATTCACCCCACATCAACGGTGATGACCGAAGTGCTCCTAGGAGAAAAAGGCTCCAGAACTTCACCCCCCTCTCCCTCTAGAAATGGGAGGAAGGAGATTATGATTCCCAAAAAGAGAAGGGATGAACACACAAAGACCTCCAAGTATCCATTAATCCAATCCTAGGTTCGAGAGTTGACCAAGTTAAACGGGGCTCAAAAGCATCTGATTGTCTTTAGACGAGGGTTTTCGGAATAAAATGGCAAGAACGCATGAACTTTGAGGCCAATTCACGTAAGATATGGATCTTTGGAAAGGGTATTCAAAGAGATATTAGGTTTCATTAAGCATCACTCAGGTTGAAAGGATGGTCAGAGTCAAATAAGTCCTGAGAGCGCCCGATGGTAACTGGATTAGGTTTCAAAATAATAAGGTGAATACGTGCAAAGTGTGTGGCCAATTCACACACAATATATACAGTTATAAAGTCTATTCCGAGACCTATGAGGTTTTATTGAGCTTCGTTTGAGTTGGAGAATGGACTGTGGTCAATTAGAGCTCAAGAAAAACCAATTGCCTATAGTTTAGGTCTCGAAATAAAAAGGTGAGTATGCGTGAACTTAGAGGCCAATTTGTTGATGGTATGGATGGTTGTAACGGGGATTCAGAGCACTATGACATTTTATGAGCTTCTCTCATTTTGGAGAGTTACTTGAATTCAATTGATGCTCGAAAGCTCCTGGTTGTATTTTGGAGTAAAAAGATATGTTTGCATGATACGTGTGGCCGATTCGCGATAAGGTATGGACTATTGGAAATGGGATTTAGATCCCTATGAGATTTCAATGAGATTTTCTCAATTTGGAGAGTTAACCAAGGTCAAATGGCGCTACACCAAAGTTGTTGAATTGTCACGATCATTGACCATGACAAGTCTGGGAGTGAGAACTTTTTCTATCACGAACTTGTCACGGTCAAAGGCCATGATAAGTTCTTTAGACTTATCACATTCTTGTCACTATTTTTTATTGTGACAAGTTGTATCACAGTCAAAGACCGTGATAAGTCTAAAAAATTGTCACGGACTTGTGACGGTCAATGACCATGACAATTCTGGGCAAAATTTTTTTAAAAAATCTGTTGGGCAGTATGGCCACTGCCACTGGCCAACAGTATATTTGTACATGTTATAGCAAAATTTTACCTGTTCAAACAACATTTATACAAATATAATATAAAGAATGCACCAAATCATTGCATATATAATTCCATATCCAAATAAAATAAAAATACAATCCATATCCAAACCAAAATGTAACAAATCAAAAATATACAAATATAATCCAAGTGTCCAAAAAAATAGATATAAATAATGTCAATGCATGGAGTCATTAGTAGGTCGTAGGAGGAAGGAAGGCCAAACAATATATGCATTGAGACTCCCCTTAATATGCGTTACGCCGCATTGTTTGTGCAACCATAATGCAGAGTTCTCCTTTTTAAGCATCACATGCATGATGAGCACTTTGGCCTCAATGTCTTGAAGGATACGTCCATGAACTGGGAGACTAGGGAGGGTTATAGGGTCCATCAACCCCCTCGCTATCGACTGGCCATCATATATGTCGAGTAAAAACACGCTCGGCCAACCGATTGTTAACATTGGCCGCTCGAAGGGAGTTAAGATGGGAACTGGATCATATAGCAACTAGTCAACGCGTATCGATGATGAAGAAGGGACATCCACATCCTCTTCCTCGTCCACATCCACCATCTTATCCTTCCCCTTCCCCTTGCCCAACTTACGCTTCATGAAGGCGTATATATCTAGGACCGTTGCCGCCAACCTTGATAGCTTCTCATCATGCATTTCCACATGACGAGCCAACCTAGTGTTGCTCTTCTCCATTTCGATGATCTTAAACTTCCCCACCCATGAGCTCACCCCCTAGTCGTCCCCTTGCGATCAGTGTCGAGAACTTGGATGAGTGCATCCGTAGCCAAAGATGCCTTGTCGGCATCAGACTACGACTCATACACGTTCTTAAGCTTTGCCTGAAATGGTAAAAAACACACGATTAGTTAATTAAGTAAATAAAAAAATTATAACATAATTAAAAAAAAATAAACATTTATAACTTACAATCGTGGTCGCGATGCTCGGGGACACTTCCTTGTCCTTGCCCTTCTTCGTAGGGATTGCGACATAGGCATTGAGCTAATATGTCCTACCCCTAGGGCCACTCCCCGTCTCCTCAAATAAAATAATGCAAAATTAGTAAGTAACGCAAAATAAAATAATGCAGAATAACATAAAACTATAATTATACAAAAATAAAAACTTACCATCCTACGCTCCACCTCTGCGTAAGACGTCCGTCGGAATAGTTCAGATCTGACTTTTTCTCTCAATTTTCCCTCCCCGATTGTCGAGATGCCAATTGTCGCACCTCAATCTCATTGTCAATAAACTTTTGCCATTGTGAAAATGTGATCGGCTCCTTTGTCAGGACGGTATCTTGTTGTCTGAGAATGGAGTCCCGGGTCTTTCGAAAGTATCGGTCTCGTAAATTCTTCTTCCACATCTTATGTTGTTCCTTCAACTGCTCCAACATGGAACTGTAGAGTTGTGGGGGCAGGATGAATTATTCCTGACAAACAAATACAAAGTAAAAAGAATGTAAGTGTTAGTTGCTAATAAATATAAATTCAAATTCAAATTCAAATTGAAATTGAAATTAAAATATAAATAAAAATATAAATATAAATGCATTACCTGTTGTTCATGCAAAAAATTATACTAGGCCTAATTGATTGATCAAAGATAAAATAAACAATCACAAGTAATAGAAAGATATTTTTAAAGTGATTCGGCTCAATGGAAAAGCCTATGTCCACTGTTATGTATTGATTGCCTCGATTTGTTTTTCGATCCTCTGTAGTGAGGGTGATACAATGTATTTATGGCCCAGGAGGGGTACTGAATGTTGTCATGTGAAAGTACGGAATGCCTTCATTTGTTGGGCATTCTCATCAATACATAATGAGAATTAAATACACTATTGTTGTCGCTTCACTAGTTTTACAGGTTGTATGACTGATGTCACTTCGTTGGCTGTACAGGCTGGATTTCTGACAGTCTTCCCAGTTGGTTGGGCTGCCCTATTGGTTAGGCTTCCTTGTTGGTCGGGCTTTTTCATCATGCTGACTTGGATTTGAGTCAAATTGTTGACATGTGTTGGTTTATAATTGCTCCAAGCCCCCAATGTTTCATACTTGGAGCTGATGTGAAAGTGTGGAATATTATACTTTAACAGTAGTTTGGGCTGCTTGGTCAACTGCAGACCTTCCAGACTTGTGAAATTTATCCACTTGATTGACAATTTTTTAACGTGAATGGTAATTTTGTAAATATTTCAAATTTCAGTGAACTTTTATGGGGTATCTTCCTCTTTTCCCTTGTTAGCATCCGTAAACTCAATCGTCGTTCACTTTAATCATTACTTTTCCCAGTTTCTGATGCGACTTATAAAAGGAGTGGTAAAACTTAGATCATTTGCTACCTCTCATTTCTAATTCTGATGTTGTGTCCTTTGATCTTTTGTGCGATCATTTTCTTTTTTCTTCAGTTCTTGTTGAATCCTTAAACCTTTGTAAGATTTTTTCTTCTCTTCTTCTTTATTTTCTTCATCATGGTTTAATCTATCGAGTCACTTGATAAGTTCAGAATTGACTTTAACATTCCATCTTGGGTTGTACTGGAACATTCCACTTTTCCATCTGATTTTTTCTCTATTGCTGAGGGCCATGGCTTCTCTTCCATCATTATTACTGAATGTCGGGTCACATTTCCTCCAAATCTCTTGTGTCTGGAGTTTTATCAATATTTTAACGTTGTTCCTACAAGAGTGGCTCCTAACATATGGAGAGTAGTGAATGGAGTATATACGTTAAATCAAATCTATGGAACCCATCTAGGGATTCCAAAAATAATATTTTATTATAAATGGGTGTAAGATGTGAGTGCAGATTTGAAGAGGCACTGCGTCGAGCTTATTTTAGACTTGAGCAACGTGGTTGCGCCTACGTATCAATCTTTGCGGACTCAAAGTCTGCGTAGTTCGTGGGTCCGTACAATACGCCAGAGAGAGCTCAATTTTGGTACATGGGGGTGCCTAATCCAGCGAGCCGCCTCTCGAACACCCATTCTTGGTAGTTTCAGTGCATGGGGGGTGCCAAATCCGGCTATATGCCTCTTAAACTCCCATATACCGTATAATGAAATTATAAAATCTTCTCATCACTATCAAACACGTGACAGAGCTCTAAAGGTGCATAGAGGAGGAGAGTTATATTTCCTCTCCTTACTTTTCCCCCAAGACCATTATCCATCAAAATGAGGGGGAAGCCCTCTTTATATAGTAAAAGTTCCCCAAGTATGCTTGCCACATGTCATATTATCTATGAAACCAAGTGTCCAATATTTATGATGCCACTTGTCATAATATATATGGCGGCATATTAAATAATTAATTAAATCATTACTAGAGCATTGTCTTGTGTATATCATCAAATGCGGAGTATACGCAATATATTAAATTGTGCATAATAATATCTTAGCCCGTGCAGGGCCTGGATTGTTGTAAAACTCGATAATCATTTAATAATTATTTGATTAAATCGGCGGGTTAATTTATTTAGAGTGTTGGTGGTTAATTGATTTAATCCCACTCTACATTTTCCCCCTCGTAGACATAGTTGGTGTGTTGAGGCCTCGACCGAGAGATATCAACTACGTGTACGAAATAAATCATTTAGCCTATTCGACTAGAAAATCATCACACAACCATGTATGGTCTGTTTATCATGCACGCATATGCATATATCATTTGTATGTAGTTTTTTGAGGGCTATCTTTGCTTACTCTACTTTTTTATTTTGGAGGAGTATTTCGGGGGGTTGCCCCCATTCCTCTCGAATGAGCATGTCTCCATAATTTTATTGTGGCTTCTGAGATTTCGAATAACAAACTTGCCAGATGTACCGGCCCGAGCAACCAATTGGTTCTTTTATAAGTATAGTGTATATTTTGCAATTATACGATCAAAAACACGTCTGAGCATACTCGGGTGAGCATCCATTAGTGCTCCCAGTGAACTGGAGTTTTTTAAACCAACATATTTGTAAGCGTGCCCAAAATTCAGGGTCTTTAAGCGTGCCTAGTAATGTAGGATTTTAGTCTCCGACAAATCAGAATTATGCCTAGTAATGTAGGGATCTTAAATCTCACTTAAGAGGGTCATGCGTGCCTAGTAGTTTAGGACTTTGAATTTCCCATGAACGAGGGTTGGGAGCGCCAAGTTATATTGGACTTAAAAACAAAATCTCCCATAATCGAGGGTCAGGCGGGCTAAGTCATATTGGTCTTAAAAAATAAAATCTCCCATATCCGAGGGTCAGGCGGGCTTAGTAATGTAGGTTATAAATCTCCCGTAACCGAGGGTCAGGCGGGCCTAGTAATGTAGGCTATAAATCTCCCATAATCGAGGGTGGAATCGGACCTAGTCTTATAGGCATAATCTCCCATAACCGAGGGTCAGGCGGGCCTAGTAATGTAGGCTATAAATCTCCCATATCCGAGGGTCAGGCGGTCCTAGTAATGTAGGTATAATATCCCATAATCGAGGGTCAGGTGAACCTAGTCTTATAGGCATAATCTCACATAACCAAGGGTCAGACGGACCTAGTCTTATAGGCATAATCTCCCATAACCGAGGGTCAGGCGGGACTAGTAATGTAGGACTTTATGAGAACTCTAATGCACCACTTTGGGCGACTCACCACAATACTGGCAAGGTTTTTTGTGAAAACTATAATGCACCTTTGTGGGCGATTTACCTCGAAACTGGTAAGGTTTGTGAAAACTGTGATGTACCTTTGTGGGCGACTTACCTCAAAACTGGTAAGGTTTGTGAAATCTATAATGCACCTCTGTGGGCGACTTACCATAATACTGGTAAGGTTTGTGAGATCTATAATGCACCTCTGTGTGCGACTTACCTCAAAATTGGTAAGGTTTTGTGAAAACTGTAATGCACCTTTGTGGGCGACTTACCTCGAACTCGTAAGGTTTGTGAAATCTGTGATGCACCTCTGTGGGCAACTTACCTCAAATCTGGTAAGGTTTGTGAAATCTATAATTCACCTTTGTGGGCGAATTATCTCGAAACTGGTCATGTTTTGTGAAATCTATAATGCACCTCTGTAGGCGACTTACCAAAATACTGGTAAGGTTTGTGAGATTTATAACGCACCTCTGTGGATGACTTAACTCGAAACTAGTAAGGTTTTGTGAAAACTGTAATGCACCTCTATGGGCGACTTACCAGAATACTGGTAAGGTTTGTGAAATCTATAATGCACCTTTGTGGGCGACTTACGCCAATATTGGTAAGTTTTCTAAAATCTATAATGCACCTTTGTGGGCGACTTACCACGATACTGGTAAAGTTTGTATGCAAACTCTGTATCCATGCTCCAGGTTTTGCGGGCGATCTTGCTTGCCCCCTGTCGCTTTGCTGAAGTAATGTCATATAGTCAGTGCCATATATGAGCCATCCGGTGGCTATGCTGAATAATTATGGTATCTTTTTTGGGGATGATTCATCAATGATGGCCATTTCAGGACTGAATCGGAGCATGCTTGTCACATGTGTTTACATCTAACTACAAGTGGTATACTATACAGTAATTTTCCCCCTCTTTACTTTTCTTTATCTTTTATCTCAAGATAAAGTAGAGTAAAAAAAAAAACAATTATTTACTACATCATCTAAGAGTTGAAAGCATTTAAATACATTTCACGGGGTGTTTGCCCCCCAGTTAAAAAAATAAATCTCTTGAGTGTTTGGCCTTGACATATATGAGACCTGATGTAATTGCTCGAGCTTGATTTGATCATGTGCATTCAATATCTGCAAGGATAAGAAATCGACTCGGCAACTGGCACAAAAATCATTAGTAACTCATAAGGCATATTAAAATGCCATACATAATCATGTGGGGTATATTTCCCCATTTATTTTATTTTATGTCAATAGAATAAAATAGACTTGGAAACATGCTTCGAGGAATCGTAAACATATTATTTTGTGCAACTTTATGATGTGAATTTGATATGTTACAATATGCGGTTGTTAGAGTGTGAATATATAATGTGCTGAGCAATTTATCTCATGCCCCCACTATTTTATCAAAGCTGAGAAAACTCATAAATGGTCCATTAAATCATTTATGGAATAAATTAGTCAATAAGCATGCTCGGTCACCTCGCGGTGAGTAATAAATATCAATTTCAAATTTCATGTAGCTAACATCATCATGTGAATAAATCATGGTTTAGAATAAATCGAATGCAAGATAGCACAAAAAGTTGCTCCGGGCAATTGTGAATGAGGCAGCTTGAGTCACTAGGATGAGGTTGCTCGAACCACTAGGGCGAGGCCTCTTGAGCCACTAGGGCAAGGCAAATCGAGCCACTTTGGATAAGTCTTCTCGAGGCACCGCAGGTGAGGTCGCTCGAGTTACCTGCTCGAGATACCATGAATTTGACAAAAATGCTAACTTTTACAAAATATTTTCTTCGTGAGATGCTCGAGGAGGTTCCCCTGAGGATGATCGAAGAGGTTACTCGAGGACGTCCCTCCGAGGATGCTCGAAGAGGCTACTCGTGGAGGTTCCCTCGAGGCTGATCGAGGAGGTCCCTCCGAGGCTGCTCGAGGGGGTTGCTCGAAGATGGTTGCTTGAAGAGGCTACCCGAAGGCACTAACACTTGAGCAAATTTTCAGAAAAAATATTATTTTGCCAAGGTTACTCAAAAAATATCATTTTTATAAGATTGGTCGATAGATGTCATTTTTTATATGTTTTATTTGACCTATATATTTTTTTCTGAGTGCCAAATAGTTCGAAGTTCACTGCCAAAGGGTTCGAATTACCATATAATTAACCTTGTTCAAAATGGACTGTATGTCCTCAATTCAAAACTCATATTACAAAGATAATGTTATAAGGTTCGTATAAACCCCCCACGGTGATCGAGGCAACTCGAGATCGGATATCGTGGTTATTCGGAGGTTGAAGATGTTCCGGAGATGGCTTGGAGGTCAAAATCGCTTGCGAATTAGTGGTAGTTCGGAGGTCGGACCTCCTTGGAGGTCAAACTCCTTGGAGGAAGCTACTCGGAAGGCATACAATAAGTGGATTGGGTCTGGGCTCCAAGGTTATTGGAAGATCGCTATTTTGATTCCGTTGGAGGTCGCTCGAAGGCCAAAGCACATCGGATGTCAGATTCTTCAGATGCCAGATTGTTCGGATGGGATAACGTTTGAGGTACCTAGGTTTTAGTGTTTTGATTTGGCCAAAAAGTAGCTCGGAGGTCTAGGGTCCTCGGAGGTTCAAGGTGGTTCAGGTTTTTAGAAAGTTTAACTCATTTGAGGTATTGTCCTCTCAAAGATGGATCGGATTTACATCGTGTGGTGGCTCGATTAGCGATTGGTCATCACAAGGTGATGTAAATTTTTTTTCTTTTAGTCAGTTGGTTTCTTTGAGATTTTTTCGATATGGTTTTTATTTAGAACAAGGTCCGCTCCGTCTTGTGCCCAATTTGAGATGGGTCGGATTTTCCATTGGGTCTGTTTCCACAAGGCCGTGGTTCATTATTGTTTTTGGTTTTGTGCCGCAATCCGGTTACACGGAACTTGTGGTTTAATTGATACCCACTTAGCAGTTGGCAACATGGGATAGAATAAAACATATGTATAAAGCACGTGGTAGATACGTAGGTGCATATTTCAATATTTGTATCAAAAATTTAAAGTGTGATCTTTAATAAGATATCTGTTGTATATAAAATATTGATCTGCCACAAGTGTCACCTCAGCTCGGAGGCATCAGCCTCGACCGAGGATGTAGTTGACGCTGGGAAAGCCTTGGGTCCGTGACATCAGCCCTCGGCCATAGCATGGTCAGCCCAGTCCGACACTACCATCAACCTCATCAAAAAGGGGCACTGCATACGGGACAGCGGCACTACAGTTCAGCTGGATGTTACGACCTCGGCCAGAGGTTGGCCGAGGTCACAGGAAGCCATAATCCTACCAAGGCCAACCTCATCAAGATATCAATTGATGCTCCAAGCACAAGCCAGCTCAACCTCGGCCCATGCCGACCCCTATCCATTGTCTCGGCTTAACAAAAGCCGAGACCTTCATGGCCCATCTCAGATTGAACGAGCAACTGGACTTTATCAACCTCGGCTTACACCAGGCTGAGGTTATGACTAAGCGCGATGGCCTAGCACCTCCTGATATTTGGATAAGGGCATGTGGACACAAGTTAGTTATAACAAATCATTCTCCACACGTGGGGAGAATATTTTATCATCATTCTCTACATGTGACAGTGACAGATGGATTTTTCGTATTGGCTAGATCAACACACACATGCTCATTGCATGCATAGGGGGCACATTACACCCCCTAGGTACTATATATAGAGGTCATCCTCTACCTTGTAAAAGGGAGAAATTAGCAACCCTAGCTGAAACTCTATTCGAATACACAGTAGAGAGAGAAAGATTGAGAGATTGTATCTATGGCCAATAGAGCCTTTACACATTAATACACATCATACACTTGCACAGTGGATGTAGGCCAAATTGGCTGAATCACCTATATTCCGGTGTGAATCTTCTTCTCCTTATCTCCTTCTACTATATATTTATACCTTTTATACGCCTTGTGCTTCCATTATTGACATTTAATTGAGCTTACAAACACCTTGAAGGGTGGTGTTGTTTCCAGCATCATCATTTTGGCGCCGTCTGTGGGAACGAGAAGCTATCCCTTCCTCTTCTTCAGCTTAACCTCACCGGAGACTCTGGTGGTGAACCAGGCACCACCCCTCGCGTGGAGCTGTTTCACCATTGAAAGAGGTCCTTTGAGGTATTAAGCTCACCTGATACTTAAGCTCTTCACTAAGAAACACATGGCACCAGAGTTACCGCCGCCTCTTCCGCCACCCGGAGGTGGGGGGCCTAGTTCCAGTCAGGCGCCCCCCAGTCCGAAATGGAGGAGGTAGCTGCAGCCTTGAGGTCTTTGGGTACAGCACAACAAGCTATGCAGGAACAATTTTCATAACTCAGCCAAACTATGATGAGGCCACCTGGAGTCTCACCGGATATGATCACTCCGGCGGCTGTTCAGCCTCATCTTGACGCCAGGGGACCACCCCAGGCACCAATGAAGGACCAGCCTGCACCCCAGCGAAGAAGGGACATTGCTGACCCTAGGCGCTTATGCATGGGGAGGCAAGGAAACCCTTGCCCGGAGGACAGGTATGATTATTTAGAGGCAGAAGAGGCCCCGAAAGATTATTGGGAGCCATATGAGGTTTCGAACAATACGGTTCGTCCTCTTCAGCAGAGACGAGGATGTGCTGGCCGAAGAGATGAAGAGGCCCAACAGCGAGGATCAGCTTTTGATCGATTGAGCAGAGGGTCAGCCTTTGAGAGGTTGGGTCCAGTGAATGACCAAAGACAGAGGTTATCCAGGTCAAGAAGTGCTGTCGATTCGCAAAGAGGGGACAGATAAGGTCGGCCTAACCAAGGACGACCCCATGAAAGAAGGGGCAGAGACCAGGAAGAGGTCAACAACCGATGTTGTGCAGCGGTAGGGGAACCCTCAGTCCATCCCTTAGAGGTGGATGGGGACAACCTCAGCCAGGACAATGGCAGAAGACCGTAGAATGACTCTGTCCAGCACCTTGAGGAGAAGATAGGAGACGTCATCAAAAGTAGGAACCCATTACAGAGGGGTTACTCAGAGGGATCTCTATTTGTGGCTAGGATAGTGAGCTTCCCAACTCCCGCTAAATTCAAACCTCCCGTGATGTCTCCCAAGTATGATGGCAGCACCAAACCTGTACATCACATCGAGATTTATCAGTCGGTTGCAGATATCTACTCGATACCCGATGAGATGAATTGTAGGGCCGTGTCTGGAACCTTAACAGGAGCAGCACACAACTGGTTTACTTCTCTTCTGAAGAACTCAATTGAGAACTTCAAAGGCTTGACTGAACGATTCATCCACAACTTCTGCTTTGGGGTGAGGCCTCAAAAGAAGACTACTCACCTGCTGTATGTCAAGCAGGGCAAGGACGAGAGCCTAAGAGACTACATCGCCAGGTTAAATAAAGAGAAGATGGAGGTCAAAGATTATGAAGAGAATATAGCCATGACCGCCCTCATAGGGGGTCTTCAAAAAGGGAAGCTGTTGTGGAAACTCACGGAAGACCCTCCTAGGTCTATGGCGGAGCCACTGGCAAACCACGGGAAAAATCATGAATGCAGAAGAGGCAATGGCCGCCAAGTATGAGGATGAGAATCACGGTAGTAGTAAGTCCCAAAGAAAGAAATATGGAAAGAAGAGGTCGGGTGATGACAAGGTCGCTCACTATACTCCTCTAACTGTGAGCTGTAAGCACATCCTCAACGAGATCAAGAATGACAGGACTCTGAGATGGCCAGAGAAACTGAAGGCCCCACCACATAAGAGGAACAAAAACTTATGGTGCAAGTTCCACCAGGACCACAGCCACGTTACAGACAGATGCTTTGCCTTGAAGGATGGGATTGAAAATATGTTAAAATCTGGAAAGTTGAGGAAGTATGTGGATGGTAAGGCTCCTAAAGGGGGAAGAGATGACCCTAAGAAAAGGAGAAATGACAGATGCTGTGACAATGCCCCAGCCAGAAGAGACAATGATTCAGAAGGTGATGATGAAGATGATCCGAATCTTTCGCCGAAAGATGACAACACCCCGGTGAAGAGGGTTGGTATGATCTCGTTCGGTGTTGACACCATATGCGGAGGATTTGCAGGAGGTGGCTCTGAAGTAGCTGATAGAAAGGCTCATGTGGCAGAGGCCAAGTTAGTGGCCAAGCTTGAAGTTGTAAATCTAACGTCTTCCGATACAGCGCAGAAGAGGAAGAAGGTGGACATGGACACCCTTGTAGTTGGGTTCTCCAGACTCGACTTCAAGTGTATCTTAGCCCCCCATGATGACCCTTTGGTAATAAAAACAAGGGTGCATGGGTGCGAGGTGCAGAGGATCCCCGTAGACGGGGGGAGCTCGACAGACGTGATGTTTTGTCCTTACTTCAAGAGCCTATGTCTTAGTAGAGCAAGGCTGTTACCCTATCATCACCCCTTGATAGGCTTCAGTGGCGAAAAGGTCCACCCCTTGGGCATGTATGAGATATACGTACGGATGGGTGATGAGTGGCCTAAGAGGTTGACCAGGAAGATAAATTTTTTCGTAATGGACGAGAACATATTCTCGGCCTATTACCTCATCATAGGAAGAGTGGCCCTTAAAGAGTTTGAAGCTATGCCATCGACGGTCCATCAGATGATAAAATTACCGACTCCCTATGGGGTAGGGGAAGTGCAAGGTGACCAGAGCAAAGCATGAGAATGTTACTTCAACTCGGCCGAAGAGAGAGAGACCCATAAGAGGGCAACCACCACTTATAGCATTAATACGCTTGATCCAAGAGATGAGACAAAGTTGAAGAAGGGAGAGCCTGCGGAAGAGGTATAATCCATTGTCCTCAATGAGGACAAACCGAAAAAAACCATCCAGGTCGGCAAATCCCTAAAGTCATAAATCAAGGAAGAGCTGATAAACTTCCTCAGAAGGAGGCAGAGCATCTTCGCTTGGAGTCACGCAGACATGCCAGGAATCAACCCTGAGGTCATGAGTCACAAGCTCAATGTGACCAAAGATGCCCGGCCTATCAAACAAAGATAAAAAATCTATTCTAGGGAGAAGAACGACATCATCCGAGAAGAGGTCAAAAAATTAGAAGAGGCGAAGTTTATAAGAGAAGTCACATATCCGGAGTGGTTATCGAATGCAGTCATCGTGCCCAAGGACAATGGGAAGTGGAAAATATGTGTTGATTTCACTGACCTGAACAGGTCTTGCCCAAAAGACAGTTATCCCTTACCTCGAATAGATCAGATGGTGGATGCTATAGCAGGACATGAGCTTATGAGCTTCATGGACATGTATTCAGGCTACAACCAGATCTTCATAGATACTGAAGACTCAGAGAAGACAACCTTCATTACCGACAAAGGGACGTATTGCTACAAAGTGATGCCCTTCGATCTGAAAAATATAGGGGCAACATACCAGCATCTTGTGAATAAGATGTTCGAAGAGCAAATATGTAAGACTATGGAAGTGTATATAGACGATATGCTAACGAAGAGATTGAAAGCTTCCACTCATGTAGTAGATTTCGAGTAGACCTTCGATATTATGGACTCATATAGAATGAAACTCAACCCCACAAAGTGTGTCTTCGGAGTAGGAGCTGGGAAGTTCCTAGGATTTATCGTCAACTAGAGAGGGATTGAAGCGAACCCTGAGAAAATGAAGGCTTTGCTTGACATGAAGACACCTAGGAGTATCAAAGATGTCCAAAGACTTACGGGGAGAGTGGCTGCACTTAACAGATTTGTTTCCAGGGCAACGAATAAGTTTCTTCCATTATTTAAAGTGCTTAGAAAGGCCTTTCAGTGGGACAAAGAGTGCGAAAAAGCTTTCAACCAACTCAAGTCTTACTTAGGGTCTCCCTTATTGCTATCTCGGCCTGTAGCAGGAGAGAAATTATACGTGTATCTGGCAATCTCCGAATCAGCCATCAGCGCAGCCATAATACGGGAAGACGCTGGGATCCAAAGGCCTATGTATTTCAACAGTAAGGCCTTATAAGGTTATGAACAAAATTACCCTCGCATGGAAAAGTTAGCTTACGCCCTGATACATGCTTCAAGGAAGATAAAGCCTTACTTCCAAGCCCACTCCATGGTCGTCCTCACTGACTCCCCACTAAGACAGGTCCTACATAAACCTGAGAAGTCCGGGAGATTGATGAACTGGGCCATTGAGTTGGGGGAGTATGAACTTACCTACCAACCTAGGACAGCCATCAAAGGGTAAGACTTTGCTGACTTTGTTGCTGAGTTCACGTGGGAAGAGGCCGAGGAAGAGAATGACCTAGAGGGTGTTGAAAAGACAAACTGTGGTATCTTTCGAGATCAATAAGAGATGACACCAAACATCTTTCGAGATCAGGGAGAGGTCGCATCCAACAGGGCCAGGAGCATAGTTGCGGAGAACGAGGAATATCGGTACCTCTTCAAATAAGGAGTCATGTCAAAAGGGGCCTTCTCATCAGATACATACATTTGGAGTCTCTTTATTAATTGTTCCTCCTGTGACAGTGGAAGCGGTGTAGGGCTGATAATTTCAGCTCCAGATGGTGCCAACATTGAATACGCTTTGAGATTCAACTTCCAGGCTTCTAACAACGAGTTCGAGTATGAGGCCATGATAGTAGGTCTCTCATTGGAAAAGACTCTTCGTGTAAGGCGACTCCTGCTCCATATCGACTCAAGGTTAGTTGTCAATCAAGTATTGGGGGTCTATGAGGCTAAAGACGAAAGGATTGCCAAGTATTTGAAGAGGGTGAGAACGATGTTAGAATATTTCGAAGAGATAAAACTGAAGAGAGTACCTCGACAAAGTAATAGCCACGCAGACGCGTTGGCAAGGTTAGCCTCGGTGACGAAGACAGGCGTCAGAAGGACAGTTCCGGTCGAGATCTTGGGGAAGGCGACCATTGAGGAAGAAGAGGTATGTAACCCTTGTCACAATTTGAACCTAGGAGACTCGTGGATGGACCCCCTCGTCAGATATATCAGAAAGGGAGAGCTACCTGAGTCCAAGCTAGAGAGGAGGAAATTGAGATATAGGACTGCCAAGTTCTCGATGATAGGAGACGTCTTGTACAAGAAGGGATTTCTATTACCTCTCCTCAGATGTGTGCATCCCACGGAAGTTCCCCGGGTCTTACAGGAAGTTCATGAGGGTTCTTGCTCTAGACACATAGGGGGAAGGCCCTTGGCCAAAATAATCATCACACAGGGGTACTGGTGGCCAACCTTGTCCAAAGACGATGCAACCTACGTGAGGAGGTGTGATAAATGTCAAAGATTCACCACTATTCCTCACCAACCTCATCAACCTATGACGTCAATCACCTCTCCATGGCCATTTGCAATATGGGGGATTGATTTAGTAGGACCCCTACCAAGAGCTGCCAACAGTTATCGATTCTTGATAGTTGCCATCGACTACTTATCAAAGCGGGTGGAGGCAGAGCCGATGATAATGATCACAAAGCAGAAGACCTTTCAATTTATTTGGAGGAACATCATATGAAGATACGGCCTCCCAAACACTCTCATATCGGATAATGGGACCCAGTTCAAGAACTCCTCTTTAGAAAAGTGCTGCTTAAGAGTTGGGATAAAGCAGTTCTTCTCATCCCCTGGATGACCTCAGGTAAACGGTCAGATCGAGGTCATGAACAGAACCATTCTCGATGGAATCAAGAAGAGGTTAGAAGATGCGAAGGGAAGATGGACTGAAGAGGTCTACGTTGTGTTATGGGCCTACAGAACCACGGTAAGGGCTCCTACAGGAGAAACCCCGTTCATGCTTGCACATGGCTCAGAGGCTGTCATACCAACAGAAGTGGGACTCCCAACTCATAGGGTTCATACCTATGACCCCGACAAAAATGGGGAAGAGAGGAGGCTAGACTTGGATCTAATTGAAGAAAGAAGAGAAGACGCAGAGATTAGACAAGCAGCCTACCAACAGTGGGCAGCAAAATTCTACAACCAGAGGGTGAAGTCAAGACCTATCGTAGTGGGAGACTTAGTGCTAAAGAAGACCTTACATAAAACGAACAAGCTCCACCCAAACTGGCACGGTCCCTACAAAGTGACGGAAGAAGTTGTGCCTGGCACCTACAGGATAGAAAACCTAGAAGCGGAACCTTTCGCTAACCCATGGAATGCTGATCACCTAAAGAAGTATTACATATGATGTTGCAAAGAGTCTTCTGTAAATGTACCATCTTATTATGAAGAGGTTATTAATAAAAGATCAGTTCCGATGACGATTCTTGCTACATTGTGCACTTATGTCAGAAATTATGAGGATAACACCTTAGGTGATGACCTCAGACCCTCATAACACCATTCAGTGGTGACGAGGTCTGAGCTCAGACACCATAATGGGATGACCTCAGACCCTTAACATCATTAATTCGGTGAGATTAATTATGAGGATAACATCTTAGTGATGACCTCAGACCCTCATAACACCATTCAGTGGTGACGAGGTCTGAGCTCAGACACCATAATGGGATGACCTCAGACCCTTAACATCATTAATTTGGTGAGATTAATTATGAGGATAACATCTTAGGTGATGACCTCAGACCCTCATAACACCATTCAGTGGTGACGAGGTCTGAGCTCAGACACCATAATGGGATGACCTCAGACCCTTAACATCATTAATTTGGTGAGATTAATTATGAGGGTAACATCTTAGGTGATGACCTCAGACCCTCATAACACCATTCAGTGGTGACGAGGTCTGAGCTCAGACACCATAATGGGATTACCTCAGACCCTTAACATCATTAATTTGGTGGGATTAATTATGAGGATAGCATCTTAGGTGATGACCTCAGACCCTCATAACACCATTCAGTGGTGATGAGGTCTGAGCTCAGACACCATAATGGGACGACCTCAGACCCTTAACATCATTAATTTGGTGAGATTAATTATGAGGATAAAATCTTAGGGGATGACCTCAGACCCTCATAACACCATTCAGTGGTGACGAGGTTTGAGCTCAGACACCATAATGGGATGACCTTAGAACCTTAACATCATTAATTTGGTGGGATTAATTATGAGGATAACATCTTAGGTGATGACCTCAGACCCTCATAACACCATTCAGTGGTGACGAGGTCTGAGCTCAGACACCATAATGGGATGACCTCAGACCCTTAACATCATTAATTTGGTGAGATTAATTATGAGGATAACATCTTAGGGGATGACCTCAGACCCTCATAACACCATTCAGTGGTGACGAGGTCTGAGCTCAGACACCATAATGGGATGACCTCAGACCCTTAACATTAATTTGGTGAGATTAATTATGAGGACAACACCCTAGGTGATGACCTCAAACTCTTATAACATCACTCAGTGGTGATAAGGTCTAAGGTAAGACTACTAAATTAGTGCATGCAGACTCCATTACACAAGCTTCAGATCTAAAATATCACAAACATTTAACAAAATGAAGTATATGATCCGCCTCAGAGATTGCCATATTCAGAGATTACAAATATTCAGAGGTTACAAGATTCAAAAAATGAGTCAATCATGTTCATTCAGAGATTACAAATTTTTAGGGGTTACAAATAAGCTTCATAATTGAATTCAAGGGTTTGAGGGAGGAATATTGGTGTCTTCGGCCTGGTCCTGCTAGATGGCATTGGTCACCTCGGCAATATCATCATTGTGGTCAGCCCCTGTAACCTCTGAGTCGTCCAATGTTGCAGTCTCGGCAGGTGCGGCAACCTCCTCCTCAACCTCCTGAAGAGCCTGGGCAAGCTGAGGATTAGCCAAGCCAAGGCCTATGAAACCACAGGCTTTCAAACTGCCAACCTCCTTCTCCTTGGCAGTTGCCCACTTGGTAGTAGCTTTGATACCTCTATTGAGGTACTCAAAACCAAAGCTCATAAATTCATCAGAGGCTTTGTATTCATCTAATATCCCCTTAGAGGCGTCATCAAGGGCTGCCTTCACTGCCGAGTTGACCTTCTACTACAAAACATCATCCTTGGCCTTCAAAGCCACAACATGGTCCTTCTTGACCTGGGAGATCTCCTTATCCAACCCCTTCACCTTCGTCTCAGACTCACACAGCTCAGACTTTAGGCGGTCAATTTCTCCATTTAGAGTGCTTTGCACCTTCTCGGCCTCTTGACCCTTTTGGATGAGGGGCAACTTCCTCAGAGTCCAGTTGGAGAGGTGGTGCATAGCTGTCAAGCCCTGCAGATTATGTGATCATGAATAAGTTGGAGACAAATCAGAGGTTACACTTGGAAATTACAAGGAAATATGAGGTCATACCTGAATGGATCTGTGGATGCCGAACTCAATCAGCAAGGGTGTATCCAGTGACCGAAATAAATACTTATCGGCCTCGGTCATTATAGAGCTAAAGGCATCCAGGGCCTGCAGACTGTGGCCGACGATGTTGTTGGTAATCTTTAATTACTCCAAACGAGCCGTCAGCGCATCTACAGAAGAGATGGGCTTGGCAGAATCGCCCCCCTTTTTCTTTTGCCTCTGATCCTCAGGGGCAAGTTCGGCAGGAGCCCTCTTCTTGGTGGCTTGAGGCTTCGAGTTTGAGGGTGCTGGAGGAGGAGCATTAAGACCTTCTTTCTTCGCAAGCTTTGTTAAACTCGGAGCTTCCATTTCCTAAAGGTCATCTAAGATATCCTTCGGGCGCTCTGCAAAATTAAAAGGTCTGAGTTAGAAGATTAGACAAGAATAAACTCATAGGTTCAACTTGGAATAAAAAAATGCTTACCAAGCTCAGCAAGGGGACTTCCACCTAGACCTGTCTCAGAGAGGTAGTGGGGGGTCATCAAGTGTTCGAACTTAACGAGAAGACCATGCATCCCATGATCTTGAAGGGCTTTCACCTTTTGAAGGTTTTGGGGGCTTAGGCCAGGGTCGGCCTTCGCAAACATTATTACCTTACCCCATCTTAGGGGCATCCTCGGCTCTAGCAAGGATGGGGGAACACATGGACCAAATTCCCATGGCCCTGAAGCAAAGAAGTATCGAGGCTTCCAGTTGTGGTTGGAAGTCTGAGTTATCTGAAGCAGCTTTTTCTCAGGCTTTCGAGCTACAAAATGATAGTATATCGGATGATTTTTGGCTGAGGAAGGGACATATCAACCAATAAAGACCTGAACTGGAAGGTCTGAGTGGTTGACAACCCTCCATAAGACTATGGACCCTATTATGACCCTCCAGGCATTAGGGGATAATTGGGAGGGGGGCAAATTGATGTAGGAAAGGATGGACCTGATAATGGGATGGAGGGGCAAATAAAACCCTAATTTGAACATCTGATCGTACAAGCAGATCTCACCATCTTGGCCATTGTAGGCCCTCTCTTCCCTCAAAGGTCTCCTAAACTTTATGGAGGGGCTGATGGAGTATAGATATCTGAAGCAAAGAAGGTATACCTCAGTAACGGTACTCTCAATCTCGGCCGCCTCAGAGACGTCGACATCACTCTCAGCGTCATCATCGTCGTCATTATCTTGCTCAACGTCGGCCAGAGCAGACATTGATGGGTTACACGGGAACCTCTGAGCGAACTCAGCCCCGGTGACAGCCGACAGAGGAATGGCGTCAAGAATGGGTGGAATGTCCACACTCGACTCAAGAATCTCAACGTCCGAGGAAGAGGACAAGGTGCTTGAATTATTATGGTACGAGGCCCGGATAGAGACCTCGGCTTGATCCGGGGCTTGATTCTGCCGAGTTGTGAAGTCCATGGCCTCCTGGAAGGAATCCACAGACATAGGGTCTGAGGTTGAAGACTCAGACTCAGACATAGGCACTGGTTCGGTAGGGACCTCTGTTTGGCTAAACGGCTCTAATGGATCAGGATATATCACCTTCAGGGGTGGTGGAAAGATGGGTCTAAGAGGGAATTCCTATGACCTACGAGCCTCCTCCTGTGCTCTCTCAATTTGCCTAATTTTTTCTAAAGTCTTATCTCTGAGAGAGGAAAAGTCCTCAAGAAGTTGGTATAGGGGTCTGAGCATCAGAGGCAGACACTACACTTAAAGAGCTTCTAAACGACAAACAAGATTGGCTAATGAAGTAAAGTAGTTTAAGGATCAAACTATAAAACCTAAGGCAAGAACAGTCCGCCTGAAACTATGGTGGTCTCACCAAAAAACTCAGAAATTCGTCGGAAAACACAAAAGTAAGGGAAAAAGCAGGAAAAATGAAGGCAAAGGAAGATAAGAAGATACCTGAGGATGAAACGATAAGGAAAAGCGAAGAAAATGCGAGGATTCACCACCAAGGACTTTGAACCCAAGATTTCTAGAGAGAGAAGCTGTTGCAAAAATAGAGTCGCTCCAAGCAAGAGAAATAAGGAAGAAGGAGGGAGAAATGGGTTCAAACCCTTAAATATGGGAACACATTTCCCAAGGCCCATCATTGCCTTGGGAGCCCCAAAGGGTGGCTGACAACACATGATTTCCAAGCAAGCCACACTTCAGCAATGGATAAGTGTCAAGCGAACATTGGCTCATAGGAGAAAGGCCTCGGAGGTTTAGAGATCCCATAGTCACCTGCACTCACATGTAACTAAGGGCTGGGGGTGATTGATATTCCATAAGTGTCACCTCAGCTCGGAGGCATCAGCCTCGACCGAGGATGTAGCCGACGCTGGGAAAGCCTTGGGTCCGTGGAATCAGCCCTCGACCATAGCATGGTTGGCCCAGGCCGACACTGCCATCAACCTTATCAAAAAGGGGCATTGCATACGGGACATCGACACTATAATTTAGCTGGATGTTACGACCTTGGCCAGGGGTCGACCGAGGTCACTGGAAGCCGTACTCCTACCAAGGCTAACCTCATCAAGATATCAATTGATGCTCCAAGCACAAGCCAGCTCAACCTCGGCCCAAGCCGACCCCTATGCATTGTCTCGGCTTAACAAAATCCGAGACCTTCATGACACATCTCGGATTGAACGAGCAACTGGACTTTATCAACCTCGGCTTACACCAGGCCAAGGTCATGACTAAGTGCGATGGTCGAGCACCTCCTGACATTTGGATAAGGGCACGTGGACACAAGTTAGTAATAACAAATCATTCTCCACACGTGGGGAGAATATTTCATCATCATTCTCTACATGTGACAGTGACAGATGGATTTTTCGTATTGGCTAGATCAACACACACATGCTCATTGCATGCATAGGGGGCACATTACACCCCATAGGTACAATATATAGAGGTCATCCTCTACCTTGTAAAAGGGAGAAATTAGCAACCCTAGTTGAAACTCTATTCGAATACAAAGTAGAGAGAGAAAGCTTGAGAGATTGTATCTATGGCCAATAGAGCCTTTACACATTGATACACATCATACACTTGCACAGTGGATGTAGGCCAAATTGGCTGAACCACCTATATTTTGGTGTGAATCTTCTTCTCCTCATCTCCTTTTACTATATATGTATACCTTCTATACGCCTTGTGCTGCCATTGTTGACATTGAATTGAGCTTACAAACACCTTGAGGGGTGGTGTTGTTTCCAGCATCATCAAATATTATAAAGTACATGTACAATCGTGGACGTGTGTCAGAGGTAATATCTTGTGTAGTTCAAAATCAATTTGTATCAGGTAGTTTGCTTTTAGCTCTGATGGAGTGTCAACTTTAATACTGCTGAGACACGCAAACTATTGAAAGAAATTTGCACCACTTATTTTCGTGAACTACACAGATAATAGTTTTTGGCCAAATAATTATGAATAATAAAACTTTTAGTCAAAGTAATTATGAAAATCAATAATAGTAATAATATGTTTTTTCCACCAGCATCATTCATGCGTTTATTTTGTTCATCTGAATGTTTCAAGTATTCTTGTTGAAGATAAATGTTAACAGATTTTATCTGTATATGACAAACATGATTTGTATATTCATCATAAAAAGGATATATGAGATATATTCACAAAGAAAATGATGGAATAAAATGAAATAATACTTATCTTTGTTGAATAAAAGTGTTCCACCTCCAATGTGTTCTCCGTGTGTGCGCACAAGGCGTTACGCAATCGAAATCACGAATACCTCCCCAGCGGAGTCGCCAAATGTAAGATGTGAGTGCAGATTTGAGGAGGCACCACGTCGAGCTTATTTTAGACTTGAGCAACATGGTTACGCCTACGTATCCGTCTTTGCGAAATCAAAGTCCGTGTAGTTTGTGGGTCCGTACGATACGCTGGAGAGAGCTCGGTTTTGGTGGTTTTGGTGCTTGGAAGGTGCCTAATCCGATGAGCCTCCTCTCGAACGCCCACTCTTGGTAGTTTCGGTGCGTGGGGGTGCCAAATCTGGATATCAGCCTCTCAAATGCCCATATACCATATAATGAAACTATAAAAATCCGTTCGTCACTATCAAACCCGTGACGGAGCTCTAAAGGTGCATGGGGAGGAGAGCTTTATTTCCCCTCCTTACTTTACCCCCAATACCAGCATCCATTAAAACTAGGGGGAAGCCCTCTTTATATAGTAAAAGTGCCCCAAGTGGGCTTGACACATGTCATATTCTCTATAGAACCAAGTGTCCAATATTTATGATGCCTCTTGTCACAATTTATGGGGTGGCATATCAAATAATTAATTAAATCATTACTAGAGCATTGTCTAGTGTATACCATCAAATGCGAAGTATACGCAATATATTAAATTGCGCATAATAATATCATAGCTTGTGCAAGGCATGGATTGGTGGTTAATTCATTTAACCCTTTCTACAATGGGTAACTAGTGATACCACTTTTTATTTGAAAACTAGGGCAGTTAGTAAAGATTTAGTAGTTAACCTCCCTGATTCTAATAGGAATTATTTTGATAATGGGGTAGTTGTAAAAGATTGGCAACATGCTCCTTTAGTTCGAGGTGCTAAATATCAAGGACCTAGATGTCCGCTCTTTGGCAATGGAATAGGTTTCTTTGTGTTTTAGTTATTTTTCCCTCTTTATATTTGATAAAATCTCATACTGACTGTTGCTTTATAAATTGAATTGCAGTTGACCAGAAAAGAAAACCCCCTAAAGAGAGTGAAGTAAATTTGAAAGAATTAAAGTTTATTTGGAGGATTCACAAGACAGTTGTTGAGGATCACGTTAGGTCCGTTTCTTAGTTGCTTCAAAATAGAAACATCATTTCTTCCTTTATTTCTAGACCTATTACTTCTCATATTCTGGTAATTGATCTTGATCAAGAGGTTGCTGCTGATTCAGACAATCATCTATCTAAAATCATGACGAAGAGAAAGTTTCCTGACCTTCTCAATGGTAGCACGTCTGGCTGCTAAGCACCTGCTGAAGGAGCCAAGAAGAAAACAGGGGATGTTATGAAGTCCCAAGTTCCCAAGGACCCATCCCCCAAAGACTTATCCCCCAAGGATGTTGAAGTTACTTCGAGGAGACTTAGGAGAGGGCTTGCAGAGAAGAAGGTCGATCGAGTGACTAATTAACTATCATTGATTGAATTACCTTCTTCTAATGATGTTCCTTCGACAGTTATTACCTATGGTTTATCCAGGAAGTTGATTAAGTCTGGTACTCTTCCAGACCAAAGGGGGTGGATTCCATGCTCCCTCGAGCGAAGGTTTCTCAATTGGCTGCTCAGAGCCTTGCATCAGTAAGTGATTTTCATTTTCTTGGTTTGGTTGTTTTTTATATTTCTCATATACTCATCTTGATCTTCATCTCTTATAGTTCTTGGTATACTTCAATAATATGTTGGAGAAGGATGATGTAATTAAAGCTTCTTCTTCTTCAAATGATGTGGAGGAAGCTTTGGTTGGCTTGAAGAAGTCTTTGCTTGAATCTAAGCAAGCCTTGGAGACTGAGAATAGTACTTGGGCGGATAAACTGAAGACAACTGAAACTGCTTGGCAGACGTCTGATGAGAATTCCCTTGAAGATGAGCGCAGGGCCAAGAAAGCTGAGCGTAAGGGAAAGGAAGCTAAGCGTAAGGCGGAGGAAGTTGAGCACAAGGCTAAGAATGCTGAAGATCTTGTATCCTCTACCAAATCTAATAGAAAGTATGTTGTAAAGGCATCCTTCAGTGCTGGCTGGGACAAGGGCTAGAACAAAGCCATTTCTACTGCTTCTGCTCAGATTGAGTATACAAAGCAAAAATGTTTCAGAGATGGTTGGATTGATTCCCTTCAGGAGTTAAATACAGTTGAAGGCTCTAAACGTTTTCAGAGATATATTCATGGTCCTCCTATAGGCATTGAGGATGTGGTTCAAGATGAAGCTGGTTTTGGAGAGTCTTCTATAGTGGTTGAATCTACTATCGATTAATCTAAAATCACTAAATCTTATCTTCCTCGAGTCGAGCAAACAGAGTAACTCGAGTTTGTAGTCCATTCTTCTGAGTAGGATAATGAGGTTGAGAATGATAGGGATAAGGTGTAAATTTGTTCGAAATTTCCCCTTTTTCTTTTTTGTTTCATTTTCTTTATTTTTATTATACTTGAACTCTTTGTTATCAATAAAAGAACCCTTTATTCCTTTTTGTCTCTCGTTGATTATACCTGTTCGACATTATTATTTTTTATTGGTGGTCATTTCTTCTTTCTAGTTTATAGCGAAGATGGAACAACTGCCTTCCAATGATGCCGATCTACTGAGGAAGTGCAATGCTTTTTTCAAAGCAATTCATACAAACTTATCCAAAGAAGAAATGATTCAGTGCTCGGTGATGATGCATCAGAGCACACTAAAGAAGCCTCCAAGTATTTGAAGTACTTACTTGATCCGACGGTAGCAAATAATGTTGCCTACTATGAGATGATAGAATAACTTTAAGAACAGCATAAAGAATCTACTGTGATGTTGCACCGGAGCTACAAGCAGAAATATCGAAGCTTAAGTGTAGGTCAAGGCTTTGATAAATTTGTCTCTGTTTACAATAAAAAAGAAGCTCTACTTAAGCTTGAAGTTGAAGAAACTAGAACTGTTACCAAACTCCTGGGAGAGGAAAATAATAATTTGAGCGTTGAAGTGAATCTTTTGAAGTCTGCTTCTGGAGTTGCTATTGCTACTACTAATAATGGATAATCTTTCTTAGAGGCTAAGAATGCAACATTAAGGGATGAGTTGGAATCCTTAAAAAAGATTAAGCCTGCATCTCCCTCTCGAGAAATAAATAAGACTGGTCGAGGAACTACAGAAGAAGTTAGGACTCAACAGTCCCTAGCCGACCAAGATGTGCAGTAAAAAACTAAAGACCTAGCTATTTCCCAAAAGCTGCAGACCTTGTTTGAATAATTATCCACACAATCTTCCTAATTACAGGTTAAGGATGGAGTACTGAAGAAGTTGCAATTGCAGGTTGATAAATTAACCTTTCAATTCCCCAAAAAACCAAGAGAGGTTTGGTTGGATGGGTATAATAAAACTCTGGGGCATCTTGATGATAGACTTCAATAGGATAATAATGAGTCCTATAAATGGGGTTGGATGAAGGCTTTAACCGTGATGAAGGTGGATCGAAACAACTCTTTGTGGGATTAGTATGATCTAGGCTTGCTGCAGCTTGATAATCCTACATTCAAGTTAGATGTTAACTGGATTTCTGGTCATCTTATTCCTCAATGTTTGATTTCAAAATACTTAGGAGATTACGAGCTATATTATGAACTATAGATCGTCTGACCTCATCATCTACTTGATCTTCCTAGTAGCATCAATACCAGGATGCTTCATAATTTTAACTCTCCTTTTATTTTGAATGATCCTCCCGCTGACATGGATCCTATTTCTAAGGCTGGAGAAAAACGTCCTGTAGAATAAGGCTTTGTATTTTGTTTCTGAATGTTTAGGAAACAATATGTAATCATTTAATTTAATGAGGAACTTATCTTACGAATGGATAAACTTTTAGTCAATCTCTGCATATATGAATGTCTCCATAGTTTTTGACTATGAATGGATCAACTTTTAGTTAATCTCTCATTTTTCATCGATTCTATTGATATCCTTAAATTATCCTAAGTATTATACCAATTACAAATGTTTCACCATGGTTCTACTAATATACCTAAATTTTTAGGTAATTTCATTAGTTACCTTGGTTCCTAAGCGTGAGTGGAACATTTGTCCATCTTTTGGCCCAGTTTAGATGAAAATTATACATCCAGGTCTTCGTTAACCAAGCATTTGGGACTTACAATTTTGCCTTGTGTGGTTTTTTATGTATTTGACAACCAACTTTGTTGGCGCCTTTATTGATACCAACCAACATTATTGGTGGTTTATGCTGACGACCAACATTGTTGGTAGCCTTTATTTATGCCGACTAACATTGTTGGTGGCCTTTATTGATACCGGCCAACATTTTAGTGGCCTTTATTGATACTGACCAACATTTTTGGAGGCCTTTATTTATACCGACCAATATTGTTGGTGGATTATGTTGACGATCAACATTGTTGGTGCCTTTGTAATGTTTACAATGTTGTGCATAACACTAATACTTCAAAAAAAATAACAATTTTGGAGAAATCATATTCTCATTAATATTGAAATGAATTGAGTACAACATGACTACATCACTGATAATAATTCCTCAGGTGTTCTGCATTCCACGGATTCTTGAATTCACCTTCCAAAGTCTTAATTCGATATATGCCTGGTCAGATGACTGTTGTAATGCGATAAAGCCCATGCAATTAGCTTCAAGCTTATTGCTCTTTTGATCACCTTCTTCAAAACATAATCACCTTCTTTTAAGTTGCTCAGTCGTACGCTCTTGTTATAGAAACGTGCAGTCTTTTGTTGATGGGATGCATTTCTTAAAGTTCCATCTTCACGTACCTCTTTTAGCATGTCTAAGTCCAGCCCTCTCATCAAATCACTGACTGGGGTGTTAAAGTTAAAAACTCTGTGTGTAGGTAAACCTAGCTCGACAGGAATTATTGCTTTAGTAGAAAATGCTAACAGGTAAGGAGTTTGTCCATTAGCTGTTCTAGGGGTTGTTCGGTAAGGCCACTAGACAGAATGCAGTTCATTGATCCAATTACCTTTAGAATTTTTGAGCCTTTTCTTCAACACATTCAATAAATTTCTGTTAGTTATCTCTGTTTGTCCATTGCTTTGAAGATGTTCAGGACCATAGTGGAATTTTTATACATTGGATTGAACGCAATAGTCAGCAAATTCATCGCTGTCAAATTACGTGCCATGATCAGTGATAAAGGTGTAAGGCAAACCATATCTTCATATGATATTTTTCCAAATAAAATTATAAACCTTGTCATAGGAGATATCAACCAATGGTTCAACTTCCACCCATTTAGTAAAGTAATCAACAGCTACAACCAGGTACTTGAACCTTCCTCGTGTGGACGGTAGAGGCCTGACCAAGTCAATTCCCCATATAGAAAAGGGCCAATATGAAGTGATTGGTGTTAGGAGAGCTTGTGGAGTCTAGCGTATGATGGAAACCCTCCGATACTTATCACACTTATTGGCAAAAGCTGCAAAATTTTCTCGCATAGTTGGCCAGTAGTACCCCTGTATGTGGATTCTTTGCAACAACGTTATCCCTGCTACATGGGCTCCACAAGAACCTTCATGTACTTCCTCAATCAAATCCTTCACTTCAACTAGAAGCACACATCATTTTAGACTAGCAACTAATCCACTTCTATATAACACACCATTATCTAGCACATATCTCGCGGCTTTGTATTTCAGCTTCTTAGCTTCAAGTAGGTCATCTGGAAGCATCCCTTATTTAATATATGCTCTTATGGTATCCATCCAAGATGACCCCATATCAACTGCAATAAAATTGACCATCAGGTCTTCATCAATGCTCCTATTAGTAAGTAGCTCAATAGAAATAGTTCTTCACAGCTCAGTTCTGGTTGCTGAAGCTAACTGAGCAAGTGTGTCTACTTGGGCATTTTTTAATCTTAGAATTCTGATCATCTGGATAGCTAGTAAAGTGGCAATTATCTCTAAATCTTTAGCTAAGTATCTAGTCATCAGTTCTCCTTTAGTTGCATATAAGTTCAACACGTGATTTTCCACCAACTGTGAGTCACTGTATACCACATCTTGCTCGGTATTTAGTGATTTAGCTAGATTTAACCCAACAATGACAACTTCATATTATGCCTAATTATTGGAGTCTTGAAAATGTAATCGTATAGCGTACTCTATATCTAGTTCGTATGGAGTATTGAGAATGATTCCATCTCCACATCAAGTTGCACAGGATAACCCATCAATGTATAGGCTTCATATAGGAATATTACTGTTAAATGCTTGGTTTGTCAGATTCCCTTGATGGAAGATTTTATCCTTTACGTCCTCATATTTCTTTTTCATTAACTGTACTCCACTGGAGGGTTCTGGTTGATTGGTGGTAACTTCTTCAATAGTTTCTCTTGCTGGGAATTAATCGGGCATATTTCCAATAGGTCTGCTGACTTTTGAATGTTGCTCGGGAATCTCTGGGTAAGTGAATTCTGTAATAAAATCCACCACAGCTTGGACTTTTAAAGTAGACCTTGGTTCGTATTGAAGGTCATATTCCCCCAACTCCATAACCCAATACATCAATCTCCTGGATTTCTCTGGCTTATGCAAAGCTTGCCTTAGTGGCATGTCAGTATATACCACTATGGTATGATCTTGAAAATATGGCTTCATCCGTCTACTAGCATCAATATAGGACAATGATAATTTCTCCAGTCTGGGATATTTGTCTACTGCTCCTTAAAAATCTTGTTAGTGTAATAAACTGGATTTTGAACTTCATTCTCCTCCCTGATCAAGGCAGAGCTAACAGCTGATTCAAATACAGCCAAATACAAATATAGATTTTCTCCTAACATTGGTCGGGAGAGTAATGGTGGTGTTCCCAGGTACTTTTTTAATTCTAGGAAGGATTTTTCACATTCATCGTTCCACCCAAAGGTTTTTTTTAGTAGCTTAAAGAATGGCAAGCACCTATCCGTTGCTCGAAATACAAATCTGTTGAGTGATGCTACTCGCCCTGTTACCTTTGAACATCCTTTTTTATAGGTCTAGTGTTTCATTTCTATAAAGGCTTTAATATTATCTGTATTTGCTTCAATGCCCCTTTTATTTACTATATACCCTAGTAACATTCCCTCCTGAACTCCGAAGACACATTTGGTCGGGTTCAACTTCATCTGGTGCTTTTCCATTTAATCAAACATCTGGTTGAGGTCAGTAATATGATAAGAAGCTTTTTTCCTCTTAGTCATCATATCATTAACATACACATACATGTTCTTGCCTACCTGCTCCTCAAATACTTTGTTCACCAGTCTCTGATAAGTGGCACCTGCAGTTTTTAGACCAAATGGCATAACATTATAGTAATAAGTTTCTCAGTGAGTAGTAAAGGAAGTAATTTCTATGTCTTCTGGCTTCATTTTGATTTGGTTATAACTAGAATATGCATCCATAAAACTCAGCAACTCGTGCCTCGAAGTAGCATCCACCAGTTGATTAATTCGTGGCAAAGGAAAATGATCATTTGGTCATGCTTTGTTCAAGTCAGTAAAATCCACACACATCATCCACTTATTATTTTTGGTTATTGACCATAACTATATTAGCCAACCAGTCCGGGTACATCACGTCTTCGATAAAGGAAGATTTTTGAAGCTTCTCCACTTCTTCCTATATATCCTGGTTCTTCTATGGGCTAAAAACTCTTCTTCGTTGCTTTACAATTTTAACCTCCTTATTAACATTAAGCTCATGGCACAGGAAATTTGGGTCTATGCTAGGCATATCTTAATGGCTCCATGCGAATAACTTCTATCTTTGTCTCAAGAAGGCCACCAACTCCTGTTTAATAACTGGTTCCAATGATGCTCCTATTTGAGTAGTTCGTTCTGGTTTATGATCGTCTAGAATAATGATTTCAGTTGCCTCCATCACTTGGCCTTTTATGAGCTTAGATTCATCTCTTGGATCTAAGGTTTTAACCTCAGATTCGCTATTAGGCTTGGATATATCCACTTGATAAATGGTTATTTTTCTCTTTACTTCAAGCATATCTTCCTCTTTGCAGATGAATAGTAGCATTCTCGAGCTACTTTCTAATCTCCTTTTATTACTCTTACTCCAAAGTTGGTCGAGAATTTCAGGCATTGATGAACTGTAGAAGGTACAACTTTGAACTTCTTCAATACCACTCTTCCCATGATCATGTTATAAGCGGAATGAATATTTTTGTCCATTATAAAGAATCTCACTTTCTCTTTCCTGCTTGTTGGCCATGTACCGATCAACATATCTAGCTTATTTTTTCCCAATGGATATACTTTCTCGCCAGAGAATCCAATACGTGGTATATGATAAGGCTCTAGTTGACTGAGTTTTAAACCCACACTATCAAAACAGGGGTAGAACATAATGTTTGCCGAACTATCGTTATCCACTAACATTCTTGCTACCAGTACTTCTTTTATCCTGACTCTGATCACTAAAGGATCATCATGAGGATACAACACTCCGTATAGATCATTATTAGAAAAGCTAATTATTAGATTATCCTTATTAACTTTCCTTGGTCGATCCTCCTTGGTAAGGATGATTCGCTGGATGTAGTAACAAGATTGAGCCTCATTGAGGTAAGCCTTACTTTTAGCTTCATGATCTCCTCCTCCTAAATCTCCACTTGTAATCATATGTCAATCAAAGGATCCAAAACTGAGTGTGAATACCTAGCGTTCAGGTTGTTTAGGCTTCTTGGGGAGATCAAGATCGTCTTTTAGATCACCGTCATGGTTCCTCTTCTTATCTTCTCTAGGCTTAACTGGTGATTTTGATCTCTGTCGACCTCTACCTTTAGTTTTCCACCAGCCTTTCGATCAATAAATTTGTCCAATTTTCCTCTTCAGATGAGTGCTTAAATCTCATTCTAGAGAGCAATACACCGGTTGGACCATGATCTTTGTGAAATTAGCAATACTTAGACTTGTCCCTCTTATCAACAGATGAACTTAACTTTTCAGGTCAACTCAAATCATTGTTGTTATTGATTTCCTCCAACACATGATGTATATCCACCGTTAAGGGAGTGTAATTAGTGAATTTTCTAAGCCGATCTAGGCTTTCTTTTACTTTCGAATTCCTACGCTCATTGTGATTCTTGTGCTCCATTTTATCTGACTTCCCTTCTATCCTTGCTTCCGCCTTTGCATCTGAATTCTTTTTAGCAGCCATAGCTTCCTCAACGTTCATAATCTTCATTGCTTTGGCCATCAATTCTGTCATCGTCTTCGAAGGATCTTTTGCCAAAGTATAATATAGTTTTTCGGGGAGCAAACCACTCATAAGGACGGTGATTGCAGCCTTCCCTTCGTAATTAATGACTTCCACTTTCTCATTATTGAAATGAGTGATGTAATCCCTGGTAATTTCTCCGACCTTTTATCTCACACTAAGAAAATGAGTTACTCGATTCATTAGTTTTTCTCCAAAGAAAAAATTAACAATGAATAGCTCGACGAGTTGTTAGAAGCAAGAAATCTTCCCCCGAGGAAGACTATTATACCAGATTTGAGAAGATCCAGTGATTATTCCTAAAAATTCCCTGCACCTCATCTTATTAGGAACAACATAGATATCAGCCGCTGCTTGGTATTGTTCTATATGAAGAACTGGATCAGTCTTCACATCATATTTGGGAGTGACCACCGGAGCTTTAAACTTGGTCGGCGTAGGGAAATCTACGATTGTTTTCATAGAGGGGGATACCTTAATAAAACTTCTCTAGAAAGGATTCTTGGCCTTGGCTATTTTTCCCAGCCTGTATTCCAAACGCTGAATGGAACCTTTCCAAGCATCACTACTAGCACCAGATCTATGGGTGGTGGCTTTTTTATGCCGACCAACTGATCGTGCTACGCTTTCTTCTTGTAAACCTTCTCTTTGACTGAACCGAGAAGTTCGTCGAGTGTTCAATCTGGATTCGGCTAAACCTTCCCTCAGATCGCTTGGTTATCGAGTATTTCTCGACACAACCCGTAGGGAATTTCCCTTGGGTCCCAAACGAATAGAAAGGAGATACCCTACTTAGCCTTTTAAAGGCACTAAATCTTTTTGGGATGAGGGACTGTCCATCAGAGTAATTGATAATCCTGATAGAATAAGTTGCTCCAGGAAGGTACGAAGGATCCCTTGAAGTTTGATAATGTCTATGCCCAACACTCCTTATTGGCGGAGGTAGCATATCCCAAGTTCGTAGAGTTTGGGCCAACTATCGTATAGTATCCTGTATAGCCTCTTGACCTTGGCTAAGCTAGACAAAATTCCAGTTAAATCATTATTATTTGGAGGGGCAGAGGGAGTAGGCATAATTCCCTCATTTTTGTTTCTTGATTCAGGAATTTCAGTCATAGATGATGAATGAGTGAAAATGTTTGGTAATACGTTCCCACAGATGGCTCCAATCTGTTGATGCAAAAAATTAGACTAGGCCTAATTGATTGATCACAGATAAAATAAACAAAAATAAGTAAGACAAATATATTTTTAAAGTGGTTCAGCTCAATGGAAAAGCCTAGGTCCACTGCTATATATTGATTGTCTTGACTTATTTTTTAATCCTCTATAATGAGGGTGATATAATGTATTTATAGCCTAGGAGGGGTTCTGATAGTTTTCGTATGAAAGGATGGAATGCCTTCATTTGTTAGGAATTCTCATCAATACATAATGAGAATTAAATACACTATTGTTGTCCCTTCACTGGTTTTACAGGTTGTATGACTGTTGTCGCTTCATTAGCTGTACAGGTTGGATTTCCAGCAGTTGGTCGATCTTCCCAATTGGTCAGGCTGCCCTGTTGGTCGGGCTTCCTTGGTGGTTGGGCTTTTGCATCATGCTGACTTGGATTTGAGCCAAATTGTTGACATGTGTTAGTTTATCATAAGGTGGTAAATTTTGGTATCAACACCATTAATGCTGCCCAAATAGCCAACTTGAGCTCATTTGGAACCTGTCACCAACTAGTGTACCTCGGGATGATAATCATCTTCACAGCCTCGATGGATCTGGCCAATAATCATGTCTTCTTCTCAATTTCCGATCCTAATTTGCCCCATTTTGGGAGCCTAGGGGCCGAGGAGCCCTCATCGCCTCCGCTGCCGCCAAGCCCCAAAGAAGACATTTTATGTAAAAACTGTTGTTATTAGTACAAATCCAAATGATTTAGAAGAATATAAATCACTAACCATATTATAACAAAACACTAGAAACTTTGAATTAATGCACTAAACTGATTAAGTACAAATGAATTAAAAGTATTAAACTGATGTCCGATAATATTAAAACACTAGAATATTACACCCACTAGACACGCACTTTGAATTAATAATTAAGAATTAAATCTAAATATTACATGAAATAAATTAATAAAGTACAAATGAATTAAAAGCATTAAACTGATGTCCGATAATTGGAATACTTATTCCAAATCTAAAAATTATTTTAAATTCGGGTTATCATAAAAAGTGGATTGATATTCGGTAGGAGGAGCCAAGTCATACACACTACTGTATAAACGCTTTGGAGCATGTAGGACGATTGACCACGTCTCGTTGTTGATATACTCAAAGTAAAACACTTGCTTGACCTTTTTAAAAGTACAAACAAACGTCTCATCGCTCACATGTTCGATGCTCTTCAACTTGGACAAGCCAACCGTGATCAAATTGGTACCAGGATTAACTTTATAAGCATTTTTATCCTCAACTCTAACCCAAGCACAGTAAAATATAACTTTTTTGAAGATTACATAGTCCAATTCAAATATATTTCAAATTACACCATAGTAAGTCATTTCAGCTTCAACGAGGTTTTTATCTTTCGTGCTTGCTCGAAAGAAAGTAAGAGCCTTGTATGAAATGCTCGAGTTACCTACATTTGTAATTTCCTCGTACACCCTTCACCGAATACGTAACTGTTCAATCAATACTTTTTGTACTCATGTGCCATGAACAAGGGTCCAATGGCTAGATGAGCAAGTCTTGATGTTACATCACCTGTCTTTAAGAGGTGAGAATATAGATAAATTAATTAGGTTAGTTGTAAAGTTTTATTGTAATGTAACATTTAATAACAACCATTTTCATTATAATTACCTCATTTGACAACCACAACCTAAATTTGTTGTCTGATTATGCCATTGTTTTTCCTGTTTTATTGTTCTCACAAGCTTTATATTTTCTCTATAAAATTAATGCGATGAACGTATAACAAAATTAATCACGTATAAAATGATCTAAAATAATGTAAAGCTTAAATAATTTAAACTTAATTTTTCCATTCTTCCACATCTTCATGTGTGTCAAATAGATAACGAGCTACTTGTTCATGTTGCAAACTCGTTAATTTCACTCGTTTGCCCATCACATGACCACCCTTATCAATGATCTCATCAATGTCATCATCGCTTGTCATCACCGATTGATGACTAACAAAATAAGAGCACTTAAAAATACATATTATCTTACAATCCCCCCTTCTTTCTCTATTCCAGAATAATATAATTAATTTTAAAATTTGAAATCTTGCCAAAATGACCACCTAATAAAATAAATAATTTCTTCTTGGGGACCTTTTTTAATTTAAATGACCCACGGTTTTCCTACTCCAAATTATGTTAATAATTCATATGTATCTCCTACATTTTCTACCATTTCCTCAGCTATAAATAACCTCAATTGTTGAGTAACAAAATCATAATAACAATCCAAAAACTTTTATAAACTTTGTTTTTTAATGTAAAAAGTTTGTTTATGAATTTTAATTAAATTTATTCCAAGATTTTCAATGTTTTTTTTTCACCTCGATGATAAAAATCAGATGATAAACATCGGTTGGGCATGGTTTTGCAAGATTGGGAAAATAACAATTAGAAGGTCGCCTTGAAATGGTAGGATGAACCAGCTTTTGAGAGATTGTCCTAACCTTAAAGTAATAAGTTTCATACCTAGTGATAGACTAAATGTTATTATAATTTCTTATCTCATCAAGCCCTAGATTTGTACCATATATCCTGTTAATCTCCACCTTCTGAACGACGATGAAAAAAACTCTCATTTTCTTGGAGGGTCTTTAATATGTAGTGATGATGCTACAATTAGCACCACCAGGTAAGGTGTTTTCAAGCTCGATCTAAGAACAACAATGGCAGCATAGTTATGTAAAAGGTAAGAGAATGAGATGAGGAGAAAAGGAGAGAGCACCCAAATATAAGTGGTTCAGCCTAAATCGGCCTACGTCCACTGTGTGTATGAATAACCTCACTGTAATAGGGCACTGATGGCCATGGATACAATCTATCAAGCTCTCTCTCTACCGTGTATCTAGACAGTTTCAGCTAGGGTTGTATTTTTTTGGATCCTTTGCAAGGTAGATGATGACCTCTATATATAGCACCTAGGGGGTGTAATGTACCTCCCATGCATGTAATGTGCATGTGTGTTTGCCTCACCAATACGGGAAATCCATCTGTCACTGTCACAAGTAGAGAATGATGATGAAATATTCTCCCCACGTGTTCGGAATAATCTTGTTATAACTGATATGTGTCCATGTGCCCTTATCCAAATGTCAGCAGATGCTCGACTATCGTGCTTGGTGTATGACCTCGGCTTGGGAGGGGCCGAGGTTGGTAAGTCTAGGTGCTCGTTCAGTCCGAGGTGACCATGGAGGTCTCGGCTTAATCCTAGCTGAGACAATGGACAAGGTTGGCCTGAGCCGAGGTTGAGCTGGTGTGTTTGGAGCATCGACTGATGTCTTGATGTGGTTGATGGTAAGGCCTTCTTGCAAGCTCGGCCTACATCTGGCCGAGGTTACCATTCCCAGGTATACGAGAGTGATGCTGATCCTTGTGATGCGTGCGATGTCCCTTCGAGAGGCTGGTGGTAGTGTCGGCCTGGGCCGACCTTGATATGGCCGAGGGCTAATGCATCATGCCCAAGGCTTGTCCAGTGTCGACCATGATCTCAGCCGAGGTTGGTGTCTCCGAGCCGAGGTTACACTTGGGGCATATCATGTAGTAATGGATTGCCTCTACCATAAAAGGCTAAAGAGGTAACAAAATCCCTCTTAAATCACTAAGATGGTTTACATCCTGATGTAGAGAGGGGTTGAGGTTATAGAGGTCCTCCTTTTCTTTAAGGATACTAATTTTTTACATTTTCCATGGATATTTTGCTTCGTACAAAAATATCATAATTTTTCCATAGGAAAACTTCTTTAATGGCTTTGACATGGAGATTGTGAGCAAATGAAAGTGTTTGAAAAATATGGATTTTTTTAAATTTAGCAAAAATCTTTAAGCACGAAAATGGCGGAGAGAGAGAAAAAAAGAGAGAATTACGATACTCAATGAATGTAAGAAGAAGAAAAATAGCCCAATTGATTTTGCATCCCTAGTAATTTCAACCCCTAAAAGGAGGTGAAGTCATAAAATTTTGTTTAGAGTGTTGTACTCTCATACCCTTTATGTCATGAACTAAATGCACCATAATTGCCTAGGGAAGTCCTTAAATGATGCACGCAACCATAAGCATGGAAGTTATTTGGGATAACTTTTCCATTATTGTGTTCCCATTAAGGGAAAGTGGCACGTGTGTTTTTTGGGTAGTGTCCCACCTTAAAAACCCATGAAAACCTAAATAAGCAACAAAATCAGGTCGACCAGGACTAAATACCACTCATCATATTTCTAGGGTCAATTGAAGGAAATTGTAGTTTACTTGTTCCACAAAACATGTGATGCAGAAAAGGCTGTGGTAAATTCCCTTGGATTTAATTGTCCACGAACTCAAACAAGGTTGATAATGCTTGGATCACTCCCAAAACTATGGATATTCACAAATAAATACCCTATAAATACATTCCTACACTAACTGAACTACAACTCAGTGGATAGACCCAAAGGGAGTTCGAATTTAATATATCTTAATTATCCAGTAGCTTTAACTAGTTAGGAGTTCATATTTGTATAAATAAGATCCTCTATTATGAGGAGGGCACACATTGGCAATTTTTCATTTTGGTACTCGCGGATTGGAATCTCAACTAGAAATCCTAGCACTCTATGTTGTTCCTTTCATAATAAAAATACTCCCCCCTCGTCCTTGTGGATGTAGGCATCCTGACTTATTGATACATGCATTTTAAGTGGCTCTTTACATTCAACATTTCATTTTATTTTCTAAATTACACATTGTAGATATAATTCCTCTTCATTAATGTACCAATTCAATTATTGAATAATAGAAATTGTGATCACATTTAATTTGAACTTTAAGTAGTTATATTTAAATAATGCTATGTTTGGTCTTCATGATATCGATTATTGATTTTGTAAAGCACTTACCAATACCAAACTGTGTGGTACATCATTTTTCCAATGATTTTGTTATATATATATATATATATATATATATATATATAAATGTTAGTAAGTGATATTTTTCAATTTTCAAATGCAATAACTATAGTGACACATATGTTATCCAATAAAACATAAAAAAATAGTATTGAATTCTAATTAAATTTCGAAATTTTACCGCATATACTTTATTAAAACTACATTTATCCACTGCAATATGAAATGAACTAAGAGATTTATATTTAATACTAAATATTATGATAATAAAGTCCAATTAATGATAAAAGTTCCATATTAAATCTTTTGTGATAGTAGTCTTAGTATTTTAATTTTGATAGGATAATTTGAGTATATGGGTTTTTCAAATCTCTAAACAAAAACCAACCATGAAGTTTTTAAAATTTTGATTTCAGAAAATTTGGTTCGCGGTATTAAAAAAAAAGTAAACCAAAATAATATTTTTTTAGACTTAAATGATGCGTATGGTAAAAAAATCCTAACACATCTAGTTCTGAATATTACATATTTAATATAACCCTCTACATATATGATACTAGTTTGCATACATGAAATGTTAGGAACCTTAATGCATAACATTTATTTGGTTGTTTTGATTTTAGATAAATTCCTTATATTTTTAATTTATATAATTTGGTTGGATCTATATCAAATGAAAATTCTCTCGAATTGAAATGTCCCACTAAACATTACACATTAATGTACACTAAAAATTTGACTATGCATGATATTGTTATATACTTTAATGAAAAGGTGTTTCAGTACATTCTGTTACAATCACAGCATTGGGTGTGAACTTTAATTTAATACATTAGCACTCGAAATATTATTATAAATAGATCACATTTAAGAGGTCCGAAATTTACATCTCATAAAGTAGACCATAAAAATTACTTTGAATTACCTATTGTATTTTTGATTGGCCTATTTTCCATGTCAAATAAAGAATCTCTCATTTATCAACCATTGGGTGGATATGATAGCATTTATCTTACATGGAAATTTTTACTAGCTTACACTAAGCTACCAATATGTAATACACATTTTCATGGCTTGATATATATTTTTTTCTTTTAGGGTGGGTAAGAAATTTTTTATTATGCTTTTCGTATATTTTGGGGTAGGTTAAAAAAATATTGCTCCGTTAAGGTACCAATATATTATGCACATTTTTATGGTTTGACATATTACACATGATGAGTTCTTCTTCCTTTCCTAGAAATCATGTTCTCGTTTTTCTAAACTTATTGTCTTAGTAATTTTTTTTTATGAAAAGGATAGAGACCCCAGATTTATTAATCAGTCATTTAAAGTGACAAGTGTTTGAAGATGTGTTATCTAAAGTCTAATCCTATGACACTATGCGATATAACATGTCCTTAAATTTCAATCTCATGCGCTAAATGGTCCTTCTGCGATGAACAAATATAATAACACATTCCTTTGACAGTCAACACCCCTTAATTAACATCAACTTACGGTTTTCTATCAATGCTCATTGATGTAGAATTGTAACATGAGGAAGAAAAGAACCATTATTTTTATCCCATTGATAGATGAAGAAAATGGAAGACGACTAAACAAAGACTATGGTTAAAATCAGTTAGTTACCAGTTTAGTTAGAAGAGCTTCATTCTTATGATAACACGTGCATGGAGTTATTAAAAGTATGTGGATGGTATGTAACAAGGTACTTGTGTAAATATATAATCAAAGGTAATCTGTAAGGTAGAATGATAGAGATATAAAGAAAGAAAGTTGGCTTAACTCAATTTAGTGTCATGGTATCAGATCATTACAGATCAAATGAGGAAGATCGATCCATCATCAATGGAATAAATTGTTATCACTGATATTATAAATTGGAAATAAAAATATAATATATATAAATATAGTAGTTCTATAATTTTCAGATTTATATAATTCGAAGTCTTACTTGTAGTAGACTGAAATTACAAAATATAAGAATGATTTTTGACAGAATATAACCCGAGCCCTATTTAGAACAATCTCCTTAAGACAAATTTATCCCCTTCACAATGTGCTTCAAGGTGATGAATAATTATCTCCCAAGATAGAACGAAATTTTGAATTAATCAAGCGCACAACAATTATTAATCCCAGCGAACAAAAATATGTGTTTTATACTCAACCAGACATAATGAACAATGTGTATGAAATGTATGCAGTAGTAGCCATGGAGGAGGAACTATTATGGAAAAAGGTGTTGCATTTTCAGAATTTTCCATTAGTAAAAAATGGAGGGGAACAGATGTATATATAGCAAAAGAAGTTGACTGTTGGAAAAAATTGCCAACAGTTAATTTCGATTTAACAGTTGACTATTGGGAAAAAACTTTCAACTATAAATTATTTAATTTCATAAACAATTAATTTCATAAATAATTAATTTTGGCCCAAAAAGTTAACTAAATTTGGCCCAAAAAAGAAAGTGATTTTTATAAGCCCAAACCGAATCGAATCAAATCGAATCGAGTCGAGTCGAGTCGAGCTGAATCGGTCGACGAGAATTTGGCCCAGCCCAACACTTGCATAGTGTAGGCAATCTCCCCTTCAAAGAGTTGGAATACCCCAAAGGCATACAATCCTTAATCCATATTTGGGATTTTATTAACTCTTCAAATTTTCATTATTCTTCCTATGTGGGACAAGGTTTATACACACCCAATTCAATAACTTTCATTGATTTATGAGACAGTTTGGAGACATATTTATCATTTATAACTTAATGGAATTAGACATGTGAATATACCACATTAATCTCTATGCAGAGGAGAACACGTTAGTATATGGTCCCACATATATTGTGGTGTGTGTCCCATCTAAATTTGAGCTCAGTGTTTCTCTAAATTTGTTTTCCAATACCCATTTTCTAACAATTCCCCACATAAATGATATATCACTATATATAAATATATACAAAATGCAGATGCAGACACAAGTTGAGTAAAATTGAAAATTTATTGCATCAGGAGAAGTAGACTAGTGGCCTTGAATTTTCCTTAGTGATATAGTATCAGATTTACTTAGTTAATCAGTAGACTTAATTTCTTTAAACCGTGAACATTTTTTTATAAACCTAGACAATAATATTCACTCAATAATTCTTCAACACTGTTGGTTCTCACATTTGTGTTCGTTTTAGTCATGAACATCACTTGGTTCCGTGTGTATTTTTGAGAATTTTCCTTCATTATTCTCATAGAAATGTCCTCCTTATTACTCACGTAGGTGACTTCCAAAAAGAGTATTCTGTTTTACCCCACTTATACATACTAATATATGGATGTCATTAAAAGAATAACTTATCCTAATTTCTCGGCAGATGTGCACTGTCTCATCTTTGAAATGGATAGAAGTAAATATTCCCAGTGCATACTGAATACAGTGTAGTTCGATTTGCCAATTTAACCTTGATCTTGGTATCTATAGCCAGCTAGGCTGGGTTTCCACCATATTGATTCTTATTTATTTATGATCTTTAGACTCATTCCTCTCAATGATCTTTCAACTTTCTCTTGATTTAAACGTTTGGTAAGTGGATCCGCTATGTTATCTTTTGACTTTACATAGTCAATTGAGATAATTCCATTTGAGAGAAGTTTCCTAATGGTATTATGTCTACGACGAATATGTCGTGAATTTTCGTTATACATGTGATTTTGTTCCCTTCCAATTATCGATTGACTATCACAATGTATATATATATTGGAGGCATAGGTTTTGAACAATTTGAAACATCCTTTAAAAAGTTTGGAAGCCATTCATTTTTTTCTCGTGCTTTGTCTAGTTCAATGAATTTAGATTCTATTGTCGATCTAGAAATGCATGTTTGTTTTGAGGATTTCTGAGATACAGATGCACCTCCAAAGGTAAACACATACCCACTCGTAGACATAGAGTCCTTTGTATTGGATATCCAGTTTGTATCGCAATGTCCATCAGGTAAAGTCTAATATCTTGAATAGTGCAGTACGTAGTTTAAGTATATTTTAAATAACCCAAAACTCTTAATATTGACTTCCAATTATCTCTCCGTAGATTACTCATGAACCGACTTAGCTTACTTATAGAGTATGTTATGTTCAGTCATGTACAATTCATGATATACATTAAACCGTCGATAATACGAGAATATTATATTTGAGATATGCTTTCACCATTATTTCTTGCTAGATTTAAATTTACATCTACTGGTGTATTAGTGGGACTAATATTATACTTCTTGAATTTTTCAAGTATTTCTCCATGTAATGAGACTGAGATGATGTAAGTCCATCCGATGTTTTAGAAATTTTAATTCCCAATATAACATCCTCGATACCTAAATATTACATGTCAAATTGAGTACTCAACATATGTTTTATAGTTTTGACAATTTCTAGGTTACTACCCATTATTAACATATCATTAACATAGAGGCATACAATGACATATCCAATTTGAATGCTTTTAAATTAAACACATTTATCGCATTCATTAATTTTGAAACCGTTTGATACCATTGCATTATCAAATTTTTCATGCCATTGATTAGGTGCTTGTTTTAATCCTTAAAGTGATTTCACAAGCTCTCACACTTTTCCTTCTTGTTCGGTAGCCTTGAACCGTTCAAGTTTCTCTATATAAATTTTCTCGTCTAATTCATAATTTAATAAAACATTTTTTACATCCATTTGATGTATTTCAAGTCTAAAAACGACAGTTATTACTATTAACATTCGAATTGATGTAATTCTTATTACCGGTGAGTATGTGTCGGAGTAATTCAACCCTTTCTATTGCCTATAGCCGTTAGAAATAGGTATTTCTTTATATTTATCAATTGATCCATCGTCCTTCAATTTCTTTTTAAAGATCCATTTGTCACCTAACGGTTTCGAACTTGGTGGAAGATCCACTAGCTCCCAAGTTTGATTTTACAAAATGGATTCTATTTCGCTGTTAATTTATTTTCCAATTAGAAGCATTGGGTGGGGATATCGCTTCTTTGTTTGATTGAGGTTCATTTTCAAGAAAATATGTTAGCAAATTAGGACCCAAGGAAGTTGATGTCCTTGCCTTTTTACTATGTTTTGGTTCAACCTCTATTGATTCAATAGGTTGATGAGTACCAATTGTAGTAGCTTGATTTGTCCTTTTAGAAGTAATAGATTCTCGGATCATGTTATATGGAAATTCATTTTCAAAAAATAAATCGTCCCTCGATTTAATAACCGTATTTACATAAATATTCAAAAATTTCAGATTTACAAAATAAGAAATGATATGCACTACTATTTAGAGCATAACCAATGAATACGCAATCAATAGCCTTTGGTCCTATTTTTATCTTTTTAGGTTTAGGAACCATCACCTTGGCTAAGCACCCCCACATTCGTAATTATTTATAGCAAGGTCTTCGACCTTTCCATAACTCATAAGGCGTCATTTGAGTTTTCTTGTGTGATACTTTGTTAAGAATATAATTAGAGGATAATAAGGCTTTCCCCCATAAGTTCTGGGGAGCTCCTGAACTTATCAACATAGAGTTCATCATCTCCTTCAATGTACAACTTTTGCATTCAGCAATACTATTTGATTGAGGAGAATAAGGAACGGTGATTTGATGGTTAATTCCATGTTCAGAACAAAATTCCTCAAAAGGAAATTCATATTCACCTCTTCTATAACTCCTTATAGCCTTTATCTTTTTACTTAATTGATTCTCAACTTCATTTTTATATTGTTTAATAGCCTCATATTTACTATGTAACAAATATACATCGAACTATTTTATGCAATCATTAATAAAAGTTATTAAATATTTTTTCCCATCTCTAGTTTGTACAAATTTTAAATCATAAATATTCGTGTGAATTAAATGTAATGGTTCAATGATCCTTCCAATAGACTGAAAAGGTAATCTTGTTAATTTTGATTCTACACAGATATCACATTTATGATTTTTATCAATATTAAAATTTGGAGAAAATTCCAAGTTAATTAATCTACGCAAGGTATCAAAGTTAGCATGTCCTATAATCTACCATGCCAAATGTTAGAAGACTCAGTCAAGTAAGTAGGACTAGCAGTTTCATTCATTGGGGATGCATTTAGCATCATTTTCATTACATTCATTTTAAAGAGCCCCTTAGATATGTAGCCTTTCCCGCATACACATCATTTTTTGACAACACAAACTTATCAGAAACAAACACAAGTTTAAACCCATTATTACTTAAAAGTGATTCAAAAATAAGATTTTTACGGATGTGAGGCACGTGCAACACATTGTTAAGAGTAATGTCCTTTCCTTAAGTCATCTTTAGAATGTTCTTTCCTTATCCCACAACTTTAGAACTCGAAGAGTTACCCATAGAGAGGTTTGTGACACCCCTCCTAATAACATACCGGGCGATCACTCCTATATCAAATTAAAACAGGAGTCTCATATGGATCATTCTTAGCATCACTGTCAAAAAATCCATTTAATTACTAATAACCTATTAGGCTGGCGTCAAAATTTTACTTAACTACTCTTTTTAAACGACTACTAAATTGAAACATCCACACAGTTTACGTAAATGAAACTAAAATGAAATAAAATAACCGAACATTCAGTCAAAATATACAACCATATTGAATGCCAAACTAAAAGGCGGTAAAAGAATAAATAAAATCAGTTGGGTTATTGACCCGAATGTTCATACAATACCTCCTATCTAGAGTACAAGGATAGAAATGTCTATCGAGAACCTGCATACATCCACAGCTGCTGCAGCTGACATCTGACTCGAAGGAAATGTCATCCAGGCGTCCCTCTGTTTGGACATCTATATTATATATATATAGCAAGAAAGGAAAAGTAGATAAACGGGTCAGAGCCCGAGTTGTGAAAATATTTTGCAAGTGTATAAATGATTTATTTTAAAAATATGTTTTATCTCATATTTAAATTGGTATCGCACTCTCATGAGATACCCCTCACCTCTCTTTTAATAGTGCACACCTAACTCACATCTAGGACATTCTAGTTAAGCTATCTTGCCTAACGAATCTAATTAATCTGTCTACTATAACCTCCACAACCCGAGTACTAAGGGCTAAACTTCTCTCCATTCTCAACACTGCACTAAGTTCGTGCATGGGGTGTCTCACGAAGAGAAATACAAACAAGGAACCCCCCGATACACTACTACTTGGCAGGGTTAATGGTAGAGATCCATTAGGCCCGTAGTACAAATCTAATATATAAATACATATTTATATCCATTTTTATATACGTGTTACAATATACATCCGGATAATATATCCCGGACTGAGGTTTACTTTATTTTCATCTTTGTAATACACATCCGGATCTATCTCTCGGACTGAGGTGTATTCTATACACATCCGGATCTAACTCCCGGACTGAGGTGTATTCTATATTCATTTTTATCTCTTTATCTCATTAGAGATGTATATTACATTGTTCTCATACACAAGTAATATACCATGCACACATGCATACAAACCATTCCACCGAGCTATAACTCGAGGATGCGGTCTCATAGTGCCGATCCAAAAATTTGGGTTTGCTCATATACCACGGTACCAGACGGAATCCTCAATAGTCCTGGTAAAATACACAACAGTGGAGGCGATCAAGTTCCCCCTGCAAGTGGGAGATCACAAAAATCACACTCGAACGCAGGACATAAATGACCTGGGGACTATACTCTCCCTGCTCCTCGAGCCAAGGGATTCACCCACATCGCGCAACCTCCTTGGATTGCACTAGAGAAATATATATACTGTGGCTGTTCCAACCCTATACCAAAGGAAAACCCGTGGAAAGCAGCCAATCTAAATGCATACATATCATCACATACAGATATATATGTATTTATATCATATCATAGATATACTTTAATCATATAGTATATATGTATAACATATTCCTCCTCGAATATATATAAATGGACATATTTGCCAATCACATCTAGCGATGACCAATAATCACAAATATTCTCTCAAAGAATCATAATCATGCATTCACATACGAATGATGCTATACCCAAAGTATTTCCTTACTTTGATAAATAATCAATACCTTATTCTCATCTAAGGATTTATTTGATATCTTTAATTTTACCAATTCACACTAAAGGAATAAATATCTATATTCCCAATTTCATCCCAATAATCTCGTAGGATTTACTCAACCAATATCGATATAATTATGTTTTCCTATACGCATAATTATATAGGCCTAAATGCCCACTGAAATAACCCAGGGATTATTCTCTCCCGAACTATAACCGTGTCCGTACCCTGGGTTATGCCCTACACCAATCCAAGGCCGCCTCTTTCATCTAAAGGTTTACTTACCCTTAAAACCACAATTGAGGAGTCCCAATATCATAATTAGGATCCCCCATATAAGACCCCAAATTTTAATTTAACTCCCCATACTCTTAAGGGATGAAAACTGGTCATTCTGACCAAAGCGAATCGATTCGGGTAGGCGAATCGATTTGGCCCCCAATCCGAATCGATTCAAAAAGGGTTCAGAAAATAGGTCCTTAATGGCAAATCGATTCAGCCCACTGCAGCTTGACAGATCCCCTTAGGCGAATCGATTCGTCCTGGACTCGAATCGATTCGGCCTGTTCGAGGGCCACTGTTTGGGCGATTTCTCAAACTCCAAAATACCCAAAACTCAATCCAATCTCCATTTAAATGATAACTTGAATTTATTCCTACAAACCCAAAGTTTTCATATCTCCTCAAGTTCTTTAGAGGTCCTAACACTCCATTTGAGAACCCCTAATATTTATTTCCAATAAGTTCTAACTAACGATTTCGATCTCGGACAGCTTTTCGTACAAAAATCACTATAAATCTAGAAAAATACACGGTTAGCGTCCACGTGACCGCATCAAAAGATCTACAATTTTCATTTTTTTGGCAAAGAGCCGAATTGATTCGCATCAGGGCCGAATCGATTCGGGAAGGACGGAGGTCACTATTCATCGTCTTCTCCGAGACGGTTTCGGCCATTAACGTACCTCCATGCTTTTTGTTTCTTCTCCTAACCTCCTCCAACCTCAACTAACAACGTATACACATATCACAAGGGTTCTAAACATCCTAGAACCCGAAATCACAAATTAATTTCAATTAAACCCTAAGTTCCTCGAATTGAAATATTATTGGGGTTTATTCGTTTTAACTTTCGAAAACCCGTTTTATCCACGAAAACCCAACCCAAAATCTTTAGGTTTTGTTTATACCAACCATGATATGAGATATTTATGCTCAAAAATAAATAAAGCAAGTAAACACTTGCCTCGTGGATATAATCCGATGATCCCGAGTCGAGTCCGACGGAGTTTGGCCCGAATCTTCCGTTTCTCTCCTCTTTCTCCTTCCTCTCTCTCTTCTCTCTCTTTTCTCCCTTTTCTTTCTCTTTTCTCCCTATCTCCCTCTTTATATAGAAAGAAAAAGGGTTTTAACCCTTAAAACCCAGAAACGACCCATTTACACAATTACGAGTTACTTTTACTCCAAAATTACCCGAAGCTCAATTTCAAAAATCAGACACTCTTTTCCGACTATCTCGATCATTCCGAGACTCACGGCGCAGTCGAAATTTCCATCCGAGGTACTTGACCACAAATCACTATTCCAACCCCAAAAAATAAATGCGGTATTCCCATTAAAATATTATCTTCTGTCGCTTTACCCAACGGCGACATCTTATTAAAATACTCCAATTCATTTACTTAATCCCAAAAGTAAATACAACATCCATCGAAAATCATCTAATCCTCAAAAATCCTAAAAATCCCCATTTCGAGAAATTCCTCAAATTTCAATGTATACTCAATTATGGAGTTTAATTATCTCCAAAGGTACGGGTTGTTACATACTTCCCCCCTTACAATGGAATTTCGTCCTCGAAATTCAGATACAACCTACACTAACAACCTAGGGTTGCTCCAAATCCTAGTATCTCAAAGGGGAGCGATACTAACCCAATGGTTCCCAACCATACACTATACGGCTACCACGGTCGTAAAGTGACTCCAATAGCGTCACATTGCACCCATCATTTCTATAGTGCCTCATGGCATAATCTTCAACTTTATATACTAAGCCTTTTTCTATTTTAGGCAGTATATAAAACCAACTTACTAAGGTTCCCATACACCTTTCTAACCCGTGCACATCTGCACAATCATTGTAAACACTCGACACGTAACACTCTCTTTAAATGAGGGTCTCCTTTCCTCGGTGTAATACTCACACGTGGGTCCTCCCAACCCACGAAATTCAATTCTCCTTACATCGGCGCCACTAACTCTATTAAATTTAAATCCTAATACTGCTACGGTCTAAGCGTTACCCTACCCACGCGAAACGAGTATAATCCTAAGTATATCCCTAGTGCCCAAGGCCTCTTTCAACTTTCGACATTTGCTTGGTTTCGTGCGTGGGACGTCTCGCAAAGTGAAATCCAAACAAGGAACTCTCCCGTTACACTACTCCCTCGCGTTGTCGATCATTGAGATATAGCGACCTAAGGCACACCAGCGGGATGTCCTAAATTCTACCTCGCAAACCTACGAACACATTTCTAGTATTCTATCCTCCCACCTGAGCGAAAAGGAAAATCTAACTAATCGAAGTGTCCGCTCTCTGCAAAAGCGTTACGATCATCATACCCAAAACATACTTCCTCAAATTTTGCCTTTTCATTAAGGCCTGACTATAATCCTCAAATCAATTTCTCTAAGTCCAACTTCACCCACCCACTTGTGGTGAGAGGACCACTTTAGTGCTTTTCCATAGCACCACATCTCCATAAGCATACCATCATCACATGGCTCATAGCCTATAGTGTTTCATCCACACTATATGACTTATCAACAAAACCCACATCCTTGCATCCTATAACATCTCTCCACTCCCGACGTCGTTAAGATTCAAGCGTGGAGCGTCTCGCAAAGCGAAATCCAAATAAGGAACCCCTCCACACACTACTACTTAACTTTATCGGTCATGGAGGTTCATTATTTCAAACATGAAGCCGGGATAATCCTATCCCCTCTTTCAACCAAATGTGGTCTGAAATCCCCTCTCTATCTAGGAGCCACACCACTAAGTGCATCGCACTACACCCAGTCTCTATGCAATCAATAGTGAGCTTAAACTCAAAGCTCGACAATAATCCTTGCATACCTTAAATCACATCTATAAGGTCGCCACTACTCAAATCATAATAATGAAATATCTGCTCATCGAAGTTCCATTTACCCATAATAATAAATGCGAACTCAACATGTATCCAGGTGAGATATCGCAACAACAACCTGTTCCATCCTGGAACTACGGACACGATAGTCTTGCCATCATTAGCCTGCTATCGCTCCGATAATACCATAATATCTTATACTTACCATATTATCATACTCGTATGATACATATAAAACGAGTATCACAAGACAGATATATATACAAAATATAAACACCCGCCTTTATAGCGAATGCATAAAATAAAACTCCGCTACCAGGAAAAACACACAGGCCTACATTATATAATATTATCGAGACCGCCGCAAAACTCAAATCATACACACGAGTCTAAGGCTAACGAACACCGCGACTTTATCCAGCCATGCCAATTATACCTCTTCCTTTTGAGGTAAAACTCATAACAACGTTCTTTCCAATTACCCTGGCTACTCCATAAGGTTCATGGACATAATACACTTGCCCTAACTGAACCAAAATTTTCTTAACTCTATGCCCCATCTAGTCTCCCTAATCTTGTCCTTTACTCCTACCGAGAAAGGACTAACCGTAGAGCTCCGCACTCCATATTACAACACTCCCCATCTTGAGTCACCCTGACCCTTCCAAGGTTATCAGTATCTTGGACTCCATTGTCGCGATCCTGACAATCACTTCACTAATTCCCCCTAACTTCTTCTTTGTTAGAAGGAGATTCCACCACCCCTGCCTCTTGCTGCCCTCACCACGGCCTTCCTCGATCAGCATACGTATTTCGAATGAGCGTGCATAAGATTTACTATAATCTTATACTATGGCAGGAGAACGAAATCTCACAAGAGAAATCAACAATCCTAATCAAAAGGCTCTATATCAAATCAAGAGCAATGCTGAAAGCGTAGTACGTCCGCACAGATTCTTAAGGACACTAGAACCTGATGCTCTGATACCATCTGTGACACCTCGCCTAATAGAATACCAGGCGATCACTCCTATATCAAATTAAAGCAGGAGTCTCATATGGATAATTCTTAGCATCATTGTCGAAAAATCCATTTAATTACTAATAACCTATTAGGCTGGCGTCAAAATTTTACTTAACTACTCTTTTTAAACGACTACTAAATTGAAGCATCCACACAGTTTACGTAAATGAAATTGAAATGAAGTAAAATAACCGAACACTCGGTCAAAATATACAACCATATTGAATGCCACACTAAAAGGCGGTAAAAGAATAAATAAAAGCAGTTGGGTTATTAACCCGAATGTTTATACAATACCTCCTATCTAGAGTACAAGGATAGAAACGTCTATCGAGAACCTGTATGCATCCACAACTGCTGTAGCTAACGTCTGACTCGAAAGAAGTGTCATCCAGGCATCCCTGTGTCTGGACACCTATATTATATATATATATATATATATATATATATATAGCAAGAAAGGAAAAGTAGATAAACGGGTCAGAGCCCGAGTTGTGAAAATATTTTTCAAGTGTATAAATGCTTTATTTTAAAAATATGTTTTATCTCATATTTAAATTGGTATCGCACTCTCATGAGATACGCCTCACCTCTCTTCTAATGGTGCACACCTAACGCACATCTAGTACATTCTAGTTAGGCTACCCTGCCTAACGAATCTAATTAATCCGTCTACTAGAAACCTCCACAACCCGAGTACTAAGGGTTAAACTTCTCTCCATTCTCAACACTGCACTAAGTTCGTGCGTGGGGTGTCTCACGAAGTGAAATCCAAACAAGGAACCCCCCCGATACACTACTACTTGGCAGGGTTAATGGTAGAGATCCATTAGGCCCGTAGTACAAATCTAATATATAAATACATATTTATATTAATTTTTATATACGTCTTACAATATACATCCGGATAATATCTCCCGGACTGAGGTTTACTTTATTTTCATCTTAATAATACACATCCGGATCTATCTCCCGGACTGAGGTGTATTCTATATTCATTTTTACCTCTTTATATCATTAGAGATATATATTAAATTGTTCTCATACACAAGTTGTGGATGCAATTATTATGCAACACAAATAAATACGAGAGAAGCAATTATCAAGAAAAGAACAAGGAATATAAGATGCCAATCACATAACAAAGGATGTACGTGGTTCAGCAAAGATGTGCCTACGTCCACGGTGGTTCAGTCGATATTATTTCTATATACTCCGAAGAGTGATTACAGAGAATATAACTTGTCCTTTTGCCCCGGACCTAGGGTTTAGTATATACATGTACATGTAGGTAAGTGGAGGTGATGGGTTTCTCCACGTTTTTCATCTCCCGTATAACTTCCAATTTGTGGAAACATGGGGGAGACCGAATCAATATGCTACCAGGACTGGGCTACTCGTCCGGGCCCATGGTTCTAAATTCCAGGTACCCACAATTGCCCCTAAATTTGTTGGGCCATGTTTATGGGTTCAATGGATTTAACTGATCAGCCATTATGGCTGATTTTCGATTCTTCGAAAACTGTGAAGTTGATTTGGCGGCACCCGCTTCGCTTATTGTGCGCTATGATTAGAATTGAAGGCTTGTTGGGATAGCCCCTTTTTCTTCCGTCGCTTCAGCCCTTCCAATACTCTTCCTTATTCTGAGAACTTTAGCGCCTCGTACCTTATTCTCTTAATCCCCATTCCCATTGCTTCTTAGTGGTCTTGAGCTCGTGCTTCTTCATCACTTGAACCGATCTTTTATTTTGTAAGTTTCTCGTGCCCTTTATTTGCACTTTCTCTTTGGTTTGTAGCTTTTCTTAAGTTTTTCAATGGCGAAGATTGGAAATAGGTCAATCTCTGAATCTAGGAAGTTCTACAACATCCATGAGTGGGTAGATATTGAGTGTTGTGCCTCCCTTCCTAGGAACATTAGGGATATAGAGGATGCCCACTGGATCCATGTTCTGTTACTTTCCCAGGGGCGACTCACTTTCCCTCCCAATGATTTGTTTCTGCATTTCTTTGGCTATTTTAATATTGTTCCTGCACAATGCTCGCCCAATGTGTGGAAAATAGTAAATGGCGTCCATAGAATAAATCAGTTGTATGGTACTAGGTTAGGACTTGCCGAGATCTTTTTCTGTTATTCCTTTTCTCGAACTAGTTCAGGTGTCTTATACCTCAAAGCTAGGAGCCCTGATAGGGTATTGGTAGTAAACCTACTTGATTCCTATAAGGACTACTGGCAAGAGGGTTTCCTCGTTAGGAATTGGCAGTTCCCTCCCCAGTTTGAAGGGTCGAGGTCTAAGAGGTTCTCTGTTCCTTTTTACGGGGAGGAATATATAGGTAGACATTGTACTGTTGTTTCAATTTTTGTTAATTTGTGACTTTTCTAACTCTTCTCTGCTTTTTCTTGTGCAGCGAGGTCAAAGAATTTGGAGCCTGCTCTCAGCGAGGTTCGTATCTCGGAGTTGGTGAAAGCTTGGAATATCAGGGAGCCTCTGGGTGATGGCGAGCATCCCAGGTCTGCTGCCTTTTTGCTTGAGTATAAGAACATAGGCTCCAGCTTCATAGCACGGCCTGTAGATAGTGTACCAGAGTTTAATTCTTTCGGAGAGACTACTGCTGAGCCTATCCAGTTGGACAAAGAGGAGAGCAGCTCTGAGAGTGAGCCTGCAGGAGCTGTGAGTAATTTGGGTGAAGCGAGCTTTGATAGTAGCAGTTCCTCTGACTGTGAGGAGGATTCTGAAGCTCGAGGATCGTCGAGCACTTCTAGCAGTTCAGGTGAAGAGATGCCTCCAAGGAATAACTTGATTAGAGATGATGATGATGATGACCACGTGCTTCTTGCCCAAAGGTCAAAGAAATAAAAGTCTACTTCTGGGGCCGTGGCTACTGGTTCTCGGTCTTCTTCTCAGGAGCAAGAGAGGAAGAGCAGGTGAGAGAGAGGGAGAGAAAAAAGGAGGAGGAAAGAAAGAAGGTGGAGGAAAAGAAGATGATGGAGGAGAGGAAGAGAATGGATAAGGAGAAAGAGGAAGAGAGGAGAAAGATGGAGTGAAGGACGAAGGCTGGGCTAGCCTTGGTCCCAGTGTCTGCTTTGCCCGAGGGGGCCTTAGTTGCCATTTCTCCTCAGCTGGCACCTGCGCTGCTCGATAGGGCAGTTCTCCCTGCAGATCGCCAGAGGGCGCTGGGGTCTGATCAATTGGACCTACAAGCTAGCCAGAGGCTAGCCTTGGTAAGATCCTCTCCACTTTTTAATTCTTTAACAAGTTTTAGTTGTTTATCCTTCTTGATCTCTTCTTTATTTTTGGCAGTTTGTGACTGACTTCGCCGTGCTCTATCATTCTCGCGACGAGTTAGTGAGAAGGAATGGTGAGATGGAGCAGCAGAAGTCCACTCTAGAAGTTAGGGGTTCTCAGTTGGAGGCTGATTTAAAGACGGCTGATGCCGCCCGAGCTTCCTCTGATCTGGCCCTCATCAATTCTAATCGAGAGAGGGATGCGGCGGTTAAGGAGCTGAGCGAGCTGAGGCAGGCCTATGACCTAGTCTACTCGAGCAAGATGGATGTCATGGAGGAGAACAAGGTTCTGATCGAGCAGTTAAAGGAGAAAGAGTCCCAGGTAGCCACCATCAAGGAGGATTCATACAACTCCGGGTGGACTTCTGCTTAAGAAGACGCCAAGGTTCAGATAGGCTACATCAGCCATTTGAAATTCAAGAGGGGCTGGAACAAGTACCTCTTAGCTGCTGGCATTGATGCTGAATCTCCTCTATTGGACAAGCATGACCCGGGTCTGAGGCCAACTGTGGACGAAGAAGCCCCTGCCCCAGCCATCGAGGGTGTTGATCTTGCCTCTCAGACAATTCCTGTCGGTGCTTGTCTTGCCCAGGAGACTGAGGTCATCCATGTAGAGGGGGATGCCTCTGCTACTGCTGATAAGGGGAAGCAGCCAGCCACCTCTGGGCTGCCTGAGGTTGCTAGTTAATCTACTTTTAGGACTATTTTTGTACTTCTGCTTGTAATTTTTCCAATTTCTACTTGATGTACTTGACTTTTATCAATGAAATGAAAAGGCTTATTTTTCCAGCGCATTGATTGATTTTTCTCTCCATTGCCCTTTTATGTCTTGTAGTTGACTGATGTAGAAGAGTATATTCCTGCCACATCTAATTTGGGCAGGACTCTTGGTCCCAATGCCAATCCTCAGGTTCGTCAGGCCTTTGTTAGGCTTTGCAAATCTCTTAGGTCAAGGAATCAAAAGTATAAGGAGCGGTCCGAGCTAGTGGCTAAGCTAAAGGACAGACTCCAGGAGATGGAAGACATTGGTGCCTCAGTGCAAGAGGAAGTCAATGTACTAAGAGAAAGGTTACTAGAGGTCACCGAGATCAACCAAGTTGGGGAGTTCCTGCAGCAGGAGAATGAAAACCTGAGGAGGGAAGTCTTACAACTTAGAGAGCATGCGCCGAGCACTGTTTCAGCGGTTCTGCAAGGCTCCTCGTCATCGCGAGATGGATATACTCCTCCTTTTCCACGAGGTTCCACTCGTCCTCCCCTCCCGCGAGCTGGTAGGAGCACCAGGGGCAGGAACATGGAAGCAGAAGAACAGCGTGATAAGGAGATGGAAGAGCTCCGTGATGATGTCCGACGAGCATATGCAATTGCTGCTGGGCTTCAAAGGGACGTTGCCCAATTGCGGCACTTATTCAAGAAAGGTCCTCGGCAAGCGTGGGCTGACGGTTATGATCAAGGCTGGCGAGATGCTCCAATAAGACTATCTGATTTCGAGGAACTTTCTTTCATCAGAGGGTGGTTAAATGCCTTGAAAGAGCTTCAGGTCTCGAGGAACTCGGTGTTATGGTATCGTCACGAGATGTCCTCCTCCACTCTAATGCCCAACCCATTCAGGAGGGATGATCGATGGATCCCCATTGATGCTATTCCTCGACAACTATTGGATTTGGACGCAAATGAGGTTGTAGAAGAGCTAGTCCCCGCTCCTGATGACGGACGAAGAGCTAGAATGGCAGATTATCTTGTTCGGAGGCTTCAACCTCCTTGAGATTTTTTAAGTTGTTATTCTTTTGTATTTTTGATAATGTAAATGCTTTGGGCGAGCTTCGCCGACTAAACATGTATTATCATTGTTGTAAATATAAGAGACTAATGAAAAGTTCGTGTTTTAGGCAATTTTGCCGACTAAACGTGTTCATCCAATCTTTTTATATTCTTGCTGCTTCATAATCCTTTTTGTTTTGTCATGCAAGTGTCCCCCCAGTCCAGTATAATACCAAAATACCATTATGCCCCATTTTACCTTTTAGGTTGTGTCGTCACACTCCCTTAGGCCTAAGTAGGGTAATTGGCGAGGACACACTTGGTATTGGATGTCTTCATCCGATCAGGGTTTTGCTCAACCAAAGTAGGTTTGATGGCCAGTATAAAATCTGGTCGCATTGTCTAAGATTCCTCTGTAGGGCTTTATATATTGCCAGGGGCAATGCTAAGAGGTCTCTCGTGTTTCATGACGATGACCTGAGGAGGGGTATTCCCCTGCTATATCGACCATCGTTCCTGTGATTTGGAAAAGATGTGTGATAAAATGCAACTGTTACTGATCAGAGGGTAATCAATTAAGTAACTTTCATTAGTAATAAGGGAAATGAACTGCCCTTTCACATAAAAAATACAAGAAAAAGATTTAAAAATAGAATTTCTTGAGAATCTAAAAATAGAATTTCTTGAGATTAGCTGCGTTCCATGCTCGTGGAATCTCTCTGCCCTCCATCGTTTCCAAATGATAGGAACCTTGCAGGTCGTCTTTAGTTATTTTAAAGGGTCCTTCCCAGTTTGGGCATAGCTTGCCGTCTGATGATTTTACTGTGTTGCCCAGGACTTTCCTTAGAACATAGTCCCCAACTTAGAATCTTCTCGGGTTAAACCTTTTGTGGTAGTGCTTTGCCAGCTGTTGCTGATAGCTTGCAATCTTCACTAGGCCAAGTTCTCTACGCTCGTCGGCGAGGTCGAGTTCAGCGAGCAATGCCTCATCATTATGGCCTTGGTCGACAAGGTCGGATCTCATTGTTGGCAAACCCGCTTCTAGTGGGATGACTGGTTCCATGCCATATGTTAGTGAAAATGGGGTTTCTCCTGTTGCTCGTCGAGGAGTTGTTCGGTATGCCCATAGGATATGAGGTAGCTCGGTTGCCCATGCTCCTTTGGCTCGCTCTAATCGCATATTCAATCCATCGATCACATTTTTGTTGGAAGCTTCTGCTTGCCCATTGCTCTGAGGGTAGGCCATCGAACTGAAGTTGTGTCTGATCCCGTGTTCGTTACAGAAGTCCTGAAAGGGGCCACTTTCGAATTGTGTCCCATTATCAGTGTTGATGGTTCTGGGGATTCCAAATCGAGTGATTATATTCCTCCATATGAACCTTATCATATCAGCGTCTTGGATGTTTGCCAATGGATCTGCCTCGATCCATTTGGTGAAGTAGTCAGTTGTAATTAACAGGTATTTACGATTTCCAACAGCGGTGGGCAGTGGTCCCACGATGTCCATTCCCCATTGGGCGAAGGGCCATGCGCTGGTCAGGGGTTTTAGGTCACTGGCGGGTTGGTGGACCATAGGAGCATGAAGTTGGCATTTCAGGCATTTGCGGACATATACTGAGGAGTCCTTTTGCATATATAGCCACCAATAGCCTTCCTTTATTGCTCAAAAGGCTAGAGACCTTTCTCCGATATGACTTCCACAGATTCCTTCGTGAAGCTCGCGCAACACTTGCTCGACATCGCCTGGGTGGACGCATCTAAGGTAGGGACCGGAGAAGGACTTCTTATATAAGTCGCCTCCTGTGGATAAGTGAAAGCGCGCAGCCTTGACTCTTATCTGGTGGGCAGTTTTCTTATCCTCTGGGAGCGTGCCCTCCTTTAAATAATCTTTTAAGGGGTCCATCCAGCTGGGGGTTAATCCCACCTGGAGTATTTGTTCCACGTTTGGCAGCTTGTTGTTGTGGTTAATGCTCGCACAAATGAGGAAATCGATTGGAATGACCCTTTTAAGGCTAGAATCAACTGCCGAACTTAGGGCTTCTAAGGCGTTAGGATGACTGTTTTGCCCTCTGGGAAACTGCTGGATGTTGATCTCCTCAAAGCTCGTTATTAGTTTTCTCACCAAGGCGAGGTAGGCTGCCATTCTTTCATCCTTCGCGTTGTAATCTCCACTTATCTGATTGGAGACTAGTTGAGAATCGCCGAACATCTGTAAATGTTTTTCTCCCAGAGTTTGCGCCTTTCAGAGACCGTCTATTAGGGCTTCGTACTCTGCTTCGTTATTGGAGGCTGTAAATCCAAGCCTGGTTCCTTGCTCAAGGATGGTGTTTTCTGGGGTGATGAGAACAATGCCTACGCTTGCCCCCTTTGAGTTGGAGGCTCCATCAACAAATAGTTTCCAGGTTTCCACTGTTGCTTAGTTCTCCTTTTGCTTTGTTGGTTGAGGTTGGTCGGGGAGTTCTTCACGTGTGAATTCGGCTATGAAATCAGCAAGGATCTGACCCTTAATAGCTGTCCTTGGTTGAAATTGGATGTCAAACCGACCGAGCTCGACTAACCACTTAGACAATCTGCCCGACAAATCTGCTTTCCTTAGGACCGCCTTAAGGGGGTGCGATGTAAGCATGATGATAGTATGAGCTTCAAAATAATGCTTCAGCTTCCTCGAGGCTATTACTAGGGAAAAGGCGAGCTTCTCCAATGGCAGGTACCTTTGCTCGGCATCTAATAAGGTCTTGCTCGCATAATAAATGGGGTGTTGGATCCCTGCAACCTCTCATATTAGCGCGGAGCTGACAGTGTGATTGGATACAGAGAGGTACATGTACAAAGAATCCGTTTGCTATGGTATGACCAGCAACGGTGGAGTCCTTAGGTAGGATTTGAGCTCGTCCAATGCTCGTGAGCAATCTAGGCTCCATTCTAACGGTTTACTCCCTTTTAAAAGCTGGTAAAAAGGCATGTACTTCTCGGAGGATTTGGAAATGAAGCGATTTAAGGCAGTGAGCATTCCAGTGAGCTTCTGCACGTCCCGGATTGTTCGAGGGGGTTGTACCCTGTTGATTGCATCGATCTGGTCTGGATTAGCTTTTATGCCTCTCTTACTGACCAAGTATCCAAGAAATTTTCCTGACTGGACACCGAAGGAACACTTGCTCGCATTAAGCTTCATTGGGTACTTCCTGAGGATTTCGAAGGTTTTTGACAGGTCTGAGAGGTGATTTTCCTTCTTCTTGCTCTTAACGAGCATGTCATCGATGTAGACCTCCATTGTGTCTCCCATTTAATCCTTAAACATTTTTGTGACTAGCCGCTGATAGGTTACCCCCGCATTCTTGAGCCCAAATGGCATAACCTTGTAGCAATATAACCCAACTGTCGTGATGAACGTTGTTTTGTCCTGGTCTGCGGCATACAAGGGGATCTGGTGATATCATGAGTATGCATCCAGGAAACTCATTCGCTCGTGAGCTGTAGTGGCATCTACTATTTGGTCTATCTTTGGGAGGGGGAAACTATCCTTAGGGCATGATTTATTGAGGTTAGTGAAGTCGATGCAAACTCTCCACTTCCCATTATTCTTTGGAACTACTACTGGGTTGGACAACCACTTAGGGAATTGCACTTCCCGTATGGATCCTGCATCCAGCAGTTTTTTGACTTCCTTTTAGACCGCTTTAGCCTTCTCTGGTGCAGTTCGCCGTGCCTTCTGCGTGACTGGCTTGAATGTGGGGTCAACGTACAGCTTATGACAGACCATGTCAGGATCGATTCCAGGCAGCTCGTATGGTTCCCATGCGAAAACATCTACGTTGTGTCTCAGCAAGGTCGTCAACTCCTTCTGTTCTTGGTAGGTGAGAGATGCTCCAATCAAGAAGACTCTGCTACTGTCTCCAACTTCGGCTATAACTTCTACCAGGTCCTTGACGACACGCTCGGAGGGGAGGAGCCTGGTATCCTCTACTCCAGGTCTTCCATACTTTAATTGCTATTTAGAAGGTATCACACCCTCTTCAACTTTCTCGCTGGGTTGACCGGACTTCTTCTATGGCTTTGGTCGGATGGCGCTATGAAGCACTTCCTCGCCATCGCTTGGTTATCGTGGATATCCATTACTCCTCACTCGATTACATACTTGAGCTTCTGATGGTAGGTCGATGAGACCGCCTTCATTGTATGAAGCCATCCTCTGCCGAGGATGGCCTGGTATGGTGATTCGATGTCAACTACCAAAAACTCAATCATCTTGGAGACGTTCCTAGCACGAACTGGCAGCACTATCTTGCCTAGGGGCATGGTTATTTTTCCAGCGAAGCCGACCAAAGGAACAGTAGCTTCCTTTAGGTCGACGGCGCTCAACTTCAATTTCCTGAATAGGTCGAGGTACATTACTTCGGATGAACTTCCTTGATCAATGAGAAGCTTGTCGATGTCAAAGTTGGCTATCCTGAGTGTAATGACCAGGGCATCATGATGTGGGGTCCTTACTCCCATCAAATCTTCATCCATGAAAATAATATGCTTGTTATAGTTGACGTCCTCTGCTCGTCGACGCTTTCCTGACTGTGACTTTGCTCGATCGATTTGAAAAGCCTGCATTACCGCTGTAAGTTTTTTCATTTCCATTCGAGCTGAGTTCCTTTGTATCTTCTTGACGTCAGATACTCCGTGAATTACTGCGAACTCGTGTCCAGCATCATCCTCCAGCACGTTATCGGGTCTCACCTCTCTGTTGACAGTCACTTTCTCTGCCCTTTTTTTCACAAAGTCGTTCAAATGCGCGGACAGGGCCAACTCTTCGAGGTGAGACTTAAGAGCTTTGCAGTGCTCGGCCTTGTGTCCTCCCTCTTTGTGAAAAGCACATCTCAATGCATTGTTCCTCTTCGAGGGATCTCCTCCCATTTTCCTGGGCCACTTGATGAATGGCTCATCTTTGATCTTCACGAGAATCTTGTAAATTGGTTCTTTGAAGACGGTGTTGACCGCCTGGAATACTTTCGATGCGTCATGGTTCCCTCTTGGATCCATTTTTGCCTCCGTTCTTTCCTCCTTTCCTCTGGTTCTCAGTTTTCTCACCTACCTTGGTAGTGAGCTTAGCTTGACCGTTTTCTCCTGTATTAGGGCTGGTGACATCTTCCACCTTTGCGTATTTCTTGATTCGGGCCATTAGGTCGTCAATAGTCATAGCTTCCTTCTTCATCAGGGACTGGTAGAGGAGGGAAGAACTAGGGAGCCTAATTTTGAAGGAGGCCACTGCCACTTCCTCCGCGCAGTCCTCGATCTCATTGAATAACTCCCAGTACCTCTTCGCGTATTCCCGGAGGGTCTTTTGAGGCATTTTCTTCATTGATAGTAGAGCATCCATCCTTTTAGGATGGGAGCTACTGGTAATGAATCGGGCCATAAAAAGTTCGACTAGGGATTTGAAATTCTTGATCGACCGGTAGGGGAGCCTTTTGAACCAATTCTGTGCTACATTATGAAGGCTCGACGGAAAAATGCGGCACATCAGGGCATCTCGGTGACTCCAGAGGGTCATGGCATGTCGGTATTGCCTGACGTGATCGATGGGATCAGTTTTTTCATCGTAAATCTTGAACCTTGGGATGGCAAATTTCTTTGGAGCTTCCTCCTCTTTGATTTCTCTTGTGAAAGGTGACTTCATCTGGGTTTTAAGAGCTCGCCTCGCGAGTTCTCTGGTTGATCTTGTTCCGTGGTGAGCGGGATGTTGGTCCATCTCCCTGCGGACCATGTTTCGTATGTTCTCGTCGCTGCGAGCAGGGCTCTGGTAGCGGCGATCTCTTCGCAGCTGTTCGCGGAGGTCGTCGTCTGACTCGCCTCCTTAGTCCCTTTGAGATTCTTGCCTAGGGCTCCTTCCTCGGCTGCAAGATTTGCTCGCCTGAGGGCTAGGAGTGCGATATGGGCATCTCCTGTTATTAGGACGAAGCTCCCTCTCCAGTCTTTCCAGTCTTCTTTTCAAGCGGGCATTCTCAGCCTCGTATCTGCGAGAAGACTCCCTCTGCTCGTGGAGCCTTGCCTCGTACGCATCAATCAACCTGGATATCTGCGTGGACCTCACTGGTCCCTAACTTTCTTCTGAGGCTGGTCTCTCCAGGCGAGATATCTAATCTGAACGTCGGACTTCAGACTTAATCCTGCGAGGAGCAGGTGGCTCTTGAATATCTCCTGCTTAGGAAGCACTGCTGTTGTGGCCAGACATCTTAAACTCCTTTCTTGATGTGGGCTCTTCTCAGGGAAAGATGAACGTTTCCCACAGACGACGCCAATTGTGGATGCAATTATTATGCAACACAAATAAATACGAGAGAAGCAATTATCAAGAAAAGAACAATGAATATAAGATGCCAATCACACAACAAAGGATGTACTTGGTTCAGCAAAGATGTGCCTACGTCCACGGTGGTGCAGTCGATATTATTTCTATATACTCCGGAGAGTGATTACAGAGAATACAACTTGTCCTTTTGCCCCGGACCTAGGGTTTAATATATACATGTACATGTAGGTAAGTGGAGGTGATGGGTTTCTCCACGTTTTCCATCTCCCGTATAACTTCCAATTTGTGGAAACGTGGGGGAGACCGGATCAATATAAGAGTGAGGGGTCCGAACTTTGGGCTTCCAGGATTGGGCTACTCGTCCGGGCCCATGGTTCTAAATTTCGGGTACCCACACAAGTGATATACCATGCACACAGGCATATAAACCATCCCACCGAGCTATAAATCGAGGATGCGATCTCATAGTGCCGATCCAAAAATTCGGGTTTGCTCATATACCACGGTACCAGCCGAAATCCTCAACAGTCCTGGTAAAATACACAACGGTGGAGGCGGTCAAGTTCCCCCTGCGAGTGGGAGATCACAAAAATCGTACTCGAACGCGGGATGTAAATGACCTGGGGACTATACTCTCCCTTCTCCTCGAGCTAGGGGATTCACCCACATCGCGCAACCTCCCTGAATCGCACTAGAGAAATATATATACTGCGGCTGTTCTAACCCTATACCAAAAGAAAACCCGTGGAAAGCAACCAATCTAAATGCATACATATCATCACATACAGATATATATATGTATTTATATCATATCATAGATATACTTTACTCAGATAGTATATATGTATAACATATTACTGCTCGAATATATATAAATGGGCATATTTGCCAATCACATCTAGCGATGACCAATAATCCCAAAGATTCTCTCAAAGAATTATAATCATGCATTCACATACGCATGATGCTATACCCAAAGTATTTCCTTACTTTGATAAATAATCAATACCTTATTCCCATCTAAGGATTTATTGGATATCTCCAATTTTACTAATTCACACTAAAGGAATAAATATATATTCCAAATTTCATCCCAATAATCTCGTAGGATTTACTCAACCAATATCGATATAATTATGTTTTCCTATACGCATAATTATATAGGCCTAAATGCCCACTGAAATAACCCAGGGATTATTCTCTCCCGAACTATAACCGTGTCCGTACCCTGGGTTATGCCCTACACCAATCCAAGGCCGCCTCTTTCATCTAAAGGTTTACTTACCCTCAAAACCACAATTGAGGAGTCCCAATATCATAATTAGGATCCCCCATATAAGACCCCAAATTTTAATTAAACTCCCCATACTCTTAAGGGATGAAAACTGGTCATTCTGACAAAAGCGAATCGATTTGGGTAGGCGAATGGATTCGGCCCCCAATCTGAATCGATTCGGAATGGTTTCTGCAAACCGGTCCTTAATGGCGAATCGATTCGGCCTTAATCCGAATTGATTCGGCCCACTGCATCTTGATAGATCCCCTTAGGCGAATCGATTCGGCCTGGACCCGAATCGATTCGGCCTGTTCGAGGGCCACTGTTTGGGCGATTTCTCAAACTCCAAAATACCCAAAACTCAATCCAATCTCCATTTAAATCATAACTTGAATTTATTCCTACAAACCCAAAGTTTTCATATCTCCTCAAGTTCATTAGAGGTCCTAACGCTCCATTTGAGAACCCCTAATATTTATTTCCAATAAGTTCTAACTAACGATTTCGATCTCGGATAGCTTTTCGTAGAAAAATCGCTATAAATCCAAAAAAAAATAGAAAAATACGCGGTCGGCGGCATGCGACCGCATCAAAAGATCTACAATTTTCATTTTTTGACAAAGATCCGAATCGATTCGCATTAGGGCCGAATCGATTCGAGAAGGACGGAGGTCACTATTCATCGTATTCTCCGAGAAGGATTTGGCCATTAACGTACCTCCAAGATTTTTGTTTCTTCTCCTAACCTCCTCCAACCTCAACCAACAACATATACACATGTCAAGAGGGTTCTAAACATCCTAGAACCTGAAATCACAAATTAATTTCAATTAAACCCTAAGTTCCTCGAATTGAAATATTATTGGGGTTTATTCGTTTTAACTTCCGAAAACCCGTTTTATCCACGAAAACCCAACCCAAAATCTTTAGGGTTTGTTTATACCAACCATGATATGAGATATTTATGCTCAAAAATAAATAAAGCAAGTAAACACTTTCCTCCTGGATATAATCTGACGGTCCCGAGTCGAGTCCAACGGAGTTTTCCCTAATCTTCCTTTTCTCTCCTCTTTCTCCTTCCTTTCTCTCTTCTCTCTCTTTTCTCTCTTTTATTTCTCTTTTCTCCCTATCTCCCTTTTTATATAGAAAGAAAAAGAGTTTTAACCCTTAAAACCCAAAAACGACTCGTTTACTTAATTACGAGTTACTTTTACACCAAAATTACCCGAAGCTCAATTTCGACAATCAGACACTCTTTTCCGACTATCTCAGTCATTTCGAGACTCACGGCGCATTCAAAATTTCCATTTGAGGTACTTGACCGCAAATCACTATTCCAACCCAAAATAAATAAATGTGGTATTCCCATTAAAATATTATCTTCTGTCGCTTTACCCAACGGTGACATCTTATTAAAATACTCCAATTCATTTACTTAATCCCAAAAGTAAATACAACATCCCTCGAAAATCATCTAATCCTCAAAAATCCCAAAAACCCCTATTCCGAGAAATTCCTCAAATTCCAATTTATACTCAATTATGGAATTTAATTATCTCCAAAGGTACGGGTTGTTACATACTTCCCCCTTACAATGGAATTTCGTCCTCAAAATTCAGATACAACCTACACTACCAACCTAGGGTTGCTCCAAATCCTAGTATCTCAAAGGGGAATGATACTAACCCAATGGTTCCCAACCATACACTAAAATATACTGTGACAAGACCATAACTCCTTGTATTGGTGAACTAGAAAAAACATTGGTCACGATTCTAGATCAAGATCGCCATGGTCACTAATATAGACCATGGCCCAATCGTAACCCAGATGTAGGGAGTTTTTGTGCCAATTTATTCACTCTGAGGGCCATAGCTCAGGACAATGACCAAACCCAGAGGACCGTGTCCAAATTAAGTGATCCATGGTAACGGTTTGGAACACTAACTCCTATATGTGATAACTTTTTAATTTTAAAAGGTCGTTACTGTGACACCCCGCCTAATTAAATACTGGGTGATCAGTCCTTTATTAAATTATAATCAAGGTGACGATCGGTTCATTCTTAGCATCACTGTCGTAAAAATAAAATTTCTAATTTAAACACCCTAAATAATTAAGCTAAGTGTCAAAACCATTTTAGATATTACTTTCCAAATTTTATTTTATAAACCAACATTTAAAACTTTACATAATTCACAATTAAAGAACCACACAACAACTATCCTGTAACATATAATCCAAATGATCAAACATTCCACTAATTGAATCCAACGTTAAAACTTAAAGGAAAACATCCAGACAATAATAAATCCCAATGTGCAAATAGTGGAGATAAATGAATTACAATATCCAATAAAACAACTAAGTAATGGAAAAGGGCGACACATGCCCAACTGGATAAAATAAATGCTAGAAGTGAAATCGAGAAATGAGGTCGTCTAAGAAAGAGGCCTGCAACTCCCACCTAAGCTGCAACGCATTCCTTCCAATGGATATTATGCAAGACGCCCCTGTGGCTGGGCACCTGTAATATATACATATATATACAAGAGAGAGAAGAAAATGGAAACGGGTCAGAGGCCGATTGTAAAAACGATTTAAAATTTGTTTAGCAAGTATTTAAAATGTTTACTGGCTAATGCATCAACATATTAGTGCGACACTCCCTTTAGAAATTCTCACCGCTCTTCTAATGTGCACGCCTATTGCACTAACCTTCTCAACGGTTTAACTTATCTTATCTTAGGTCGCTCGTAAGATTTAAACTGACAAATTCAACTGTTTAACAGGTTCATTTCATTTAACAACATAGTTCTCATTTAACCTTATTTACTAATAAAGTCTCTCAGCAATATATTATACTTTTCAAACACTTATTCCCAAATTAAAATAATTATTCATTTCTTACTTCCCATAAACACAGTAGGTAGTTCCCAAATTCCAGAATTAAAAATATATATATTAAATACTCATATAATATATATATATTCTAACGGCACCCCACATAATCATTATGGTGCGGGCATACTCTGCTATCCAGTCCCCGTATCACTCATACTAAGGGAAATAAAAGTTCGGAATCACTCTTGAACTGTATTAACACAAACACAAACACAAACAATATTGAGGCGAATCATAGATTCCAGGTCTCTAAGAGGTCAGCACATGCCCTCATGTCTCTTAGGACCATCTGAACTATCGATTCGATAGCCTGTACCGAAGGATTTCTATCTTCTAGGGTACGAGTCAATATCCCCCATAAAGGTCCCATCGAAATAAGATTGTCCCAACGCGGTAACCTCAGGGATAACAAGTAGCGCGGGAATGATTTTCGCACGTATATAGTATATGCATAAACAGAGTCATATAAATATACTACTATTACCATATCAAATTTAGGTACATCTCATAACCCATAATTATGACATTTGTCCCTATTATTCGTTATTTAGTTATCACGTATAATGTTTGCCTCTTATCTTAATTTGTGGGTTTATTCCAACTTATCAAGTGACACTCGTGAATTTCTATACTCCTAAGTGTAATTTCAGTAGGTACTCATTTTTTTCCAAAATAACTATCTTACGCGTCTCTTTCTTTAATACATAGTTCCATCGTCCCTTTTATGTGAACATCCCCAAAAATGTGAATCTCGTCTTACATTAAAGATTTCATATTTTTAATAAGTCCTACTGGTCTTCTTTACCTCCCAAAATATTTTAATAAGGATATCCAAAGATTATTTCTCATTTAAATTGAATTCAACTATTTAGAAGGGTAAATATAAGTCTGCCAGGAGGGGTTGATCGATAGATGGCAGGAGCTCGATCGATCGATCCGTCGATCGATCGATACTCCTGGTTCGATCAATCGATCAAACAGGTATGACGAATTCTGCAGAAAACCAATTACGGGTTCTATCATCCAACATCATTCAAATACAAAGTTTTAACTCCGAGAAATTTATACCACAAATGTCCTAAACCCAAATGGACAATATTTAACGTAAAGCATGCGAGTGTTCATCAAGAATCATGGATTAAAAGTGCCCAAATTTATACAATACTCATGAACCCTAAAAATTTCTTTAACTTAATTCAAATCATTCTTTCTCCAGAAATTCTACTTCTAATTCATCATATATTTGTGGTTAAACGTCTAGATATGAAGGGGATTTCCAGATTATCATCTATATCACTAAAACATGCAATTTTCTAATCTCCAACATGGGTTTTTCTTTCATAGAACTCATCCTAATCAACCCTACACTAACATGAATGAAGCGTTAACGAAATTAAGCAAGATAAATACTTGCTTGGGAATTTTTGGTCTCTGATTTGTGCTGAAATCAGTGTGGTTATGATCCTTGCGACGTGATCTATCGTTTGGGGGTGACGGCGGCGCAAACGGAGGAGTTTTCGGCATAGAACTCCTTGGAAAGCTCTCTCTTTCCTTCTCCAATGGCCGTCACTTGTTTTTGGTTGTGTTAACCCTAGAAGACAACCCTAAGCATCTGATATAACCCTTGTAAATTCGTGGGTTTAATTACCCAAAAATACCAAATGTCCAAAATGCCCTCCTGGGGTACTAATTAAGCCTAAAAATGCCCCGAGACCCAAACTAAACCCCCGGGTACACTTTTCTGACTGTCTCGACTCTTTCAGACACTTTGGTGCACTCAAAAGGACCATAGGAGCAACTTATAATTTATTCACTTTTATTAATCAATATTTAGTCCCGACAAGACACAGGCGCGTCCCGACTTAAATTTCCAAAATTGTCATTTTATTCACTCGTGACATTTAATAGAACCAATATCATATATTACTTTGCTCATTAGTAATATTCAACAAGTTTCCCATACTTACTAACTCATATCACGTTAGTAATTATTAAAAATAATTAATTTCCAGATTTATATTAAAGTAATAACTCACATTAAATTTAATAAATTCCCAAATTTAGAAAGCATAAAATTACGGGGTATTACATACTTCCCCCCTAATAATGGAATTTTGTCCCGAAATTCAGAAAATAAGGCATACCTGGTAAGAATATATTTGGTTATCACTCGTTCATATCTGCCTCGCGCTCCCAGGTGGATTCCTCCACATTATGATGCTCCCACTGGACCCGTACAAGTGGAACGACCTTCGACCTCAATCTCCTCTCGCTATGGTTTAGGATAGCCACTGGTCTCTCCTCGTAAGAGCTGTCAGGCTCTAAGTCTATCTCTTCTATCGCGATGTGGGTGTGGGCCATATCATCCCGAAGTATCGCCTCAACGACGAGATGTGGAATACATCATGGATGCGATGTAGATGCTCTGGCAGTCCCAATCTGTATGCCACTGGCCCAGCCCTCTCGATAATGGGAAATGGTCCCACATATCTCGGGGCTAATTTCCCTTTCTTCCCGAACCTCATCACTCCCTTCATAGGAGATACACGTAGTAATACTTGGTCCCCCACATTAAACTCTCGAAAGAACCGTTTCGCATCGGCGTAGCTTTTCTGCCTGTCTTGGGCTACTCGAATGCGACTCCTGATAATCTCAATCCTCGCGGAGGTTTCCTGAATCACCTCTGGTCCGAGCAACTTGTTATCTACCACCTCTAGCCAACATGTTGGGAAACGATAAGGTCTGCCATACAAAGCCTCAAATGGATCCATGCCAATCGTGAACTGATAAGAGTTATTATAAGTGAACTCTACCAGTGGAAGATGTGGCTCCCAACCTCCTCCAAAATCAAGGACACACATGCGTAGCATATCCTCTAACATCTGATTAATATGCTCTGTTTGTCCATCTTTCTGTGGGTGATAAGCTGAACTCAACCTCAACTCTGTACCCGTAGCCTCCTGAAAGCTCTCCCAGAAATGCGATACGAAGATCTTGTCTCTATCTGACACAATATTCAGGGGCACCCCATGTAATATGACAATCTCAGTAATAAGAAATTGAGCATACTGACCCGTGGTATAGTCCATTCGCACCAACAAAAAATGAGCCACCTTGGTCAAACGGTCCACAATTACCCAGATGGAATCGTGGCCCTGCTGTGATGTAGGCAACCCTGTAATAAAATCCATAGAAATACTCTCCCACTTCCACGCGGGTATTTCCAATGGCTGAAGCAACCCTGACGGTTTCTGATGGTCCACCTTTACCAACTGGAAGGTAGAACACGTGGACACGAACTCAGCAATGTCCTTTTTCATCCCACTCCATCAGTATTGCCGCCTCATATCCTGGTACATCTTATCTCCTCCAGGATGTATCGCAAATCGGGACCCGTGAGACTGGGTCATCACTGCATGATGTAAGTCTGCTCCTTCTGGGACCACCAATCTCCCATTAAATCTCAAACCCCCATCAGAACTAACAGAATAGGACTCAGCACCCTCAGCTAAAAGTCATACAATCTACTCCTGGAATAATGGGTCTGAGGTTTGTGCCTGTATCACTCTCGTAACAATCTCGGGTGTCACTGTCATGACAGATATGAAGGAATGGTCTACTGCATCCTAGTGACCCAACTCTTTCCACTTTGCTTTCCAGACGTCCGCTACATCGCCTATCGGTCTACGGCTCAATGCATCAGCAACTACGTTGGCCTTCCCCGAATGGTACTGTATGTCGAACTAATAGTCCTTCACAAACTCTGACCACCTGCGCTGATGCATATTCAGCTCTTGCTGAGTGAACAGGTACTGTAGTGACTTGTGGTTTGTGAACAAGCCAAATTTCTCCCCCAATAAATAGTGCCTCCAAATCCTCAATGCAAAAACGACCGCTGCCAACTCTAGGTCGTGTGTGGGGTAATTCTTCTCGTCCGGCTTAAGCTTATGGGAGGAAAAAGCTATAGCCTTCTCCTCCTGCTGAAGTACTCCCCCAAGTCCCCGTAAAGAAGCATCGGTGTAAACTAGGTACTCCACGCTCAGCTTAGGTAAAGCAAGGACTGGTGATGAAGTAAGCTTGTCTTTCAGTTCGTCGAAAGCCAATTGGCAAGCATCATCCCAAACATATGGTACCCCCTTGCGAGTCAGGTTCGTCAATGGACCCACTATTTTGGAGAACCCCCGAATGAATCTCCTATAATATCCGGCTAATACCAAGAAACTATATACTTTCGTCGGTGTCGTGGTCTGTCCCCACTCCCTCACTGCTGACACTTTACTCGGGTCGACTGCTATCCCTTGTTCAGAAACAACATGTCCCAAGAACTGCACTTCACGTAACCAGAACTCGCACTTCTCGTACTTAGCATACAGCTGATGCTCTTGTAGAGTCTGAAGAACCTGCCTCAAGTGCTCGGCATGCTCCTCCTCGGAGTGTGAATATATCAGAATGTCATCTATGAAGACGATGACAAACTGATCCAAGAACTCTCTGAACACTCGGTTCATCAAGTCCATGAATACGGCTGGAGCATTTGTGAGGCCAAATGGCATCACTCTGAACTCGTAGGACCCATATCTCGTCAAGAAAGCAGTCTTTGAAACATCTTGCTCCCTAATAGGTATCTGATGGTACCCTGACCTCAGATTTATCTTCGAAAATAAAGTTTCTCCCCTCAGCTAGTCGAACAAATCATCGATTCGCGGCAACGGATACTTGTTCCATATCGTGACCTTGTTCATCTCCCGGTAGTCCACACATAGCCTCAGTGAACCATCTCTCTTTTTCACAAATAAAACTGGAGCGCCCCAAGGTGAGGTACTCCTGCGAATGGAACCCTGACCTAACAGCTTCTCTATCTGATCTCATAACTCTCGCATCTCCGCCGGAGCCATACGATATGAAACGCGTGCTATAGGTCGAGTATCCGATAATAAATCTATGACAAAGTCTATCTCTCGACTGGGGGGTAGGCCTAGTATCTCCTAAAATACATTGGAATACTCACGAACAACTGGGATCGAGTCTAAGGGAACCACAATCTCCATAGAGGTATCCTCCTCTATGTAATACAAATGAGCGGTCGAGCCTCCCTCTGGGCGAGGCATCGCCACTACAAATATCTCTTGCCCCAGAATGGCAAAGACAATACTCCCACCAAAACAATCTATCATGGCTCTATAAGCTGCGAGCCAATCTATACCAATAATAACATCGTGCTCATGCATATCTAAGACTAACATGTCTGCTGGTAATACCAAGCTACCAATCTCTACCCCCACACCTAGGTATATAAAGAAAATTAGTGATCCATTTCCCAATGGTGAGTCTACACACATCACAGTGCTCTCTGTTGTGGCTAATAACCCTAAGGACTTCGCAAAATGGGTAGCTATAAAATAGTGAAATAAAATGCGACCCATAGTACCATAGATAGGAAACATACCCTCAATCGCAGGTGGTGCCTGTGGAGCTGCTGCCTAGTGGACATTATAGACACGTCCGTACTGTAATTGCCCCTGCTGCATTAGAGCAGCTGGAATGGCTGGTAGGGCTAGTACCTGAGCTGGTGCTGGGAGGGCGGATGGAAAAAGTGGCCTCTGTGGCTCATTATGGGCACCCTGCTGCTGTGGGGCCCTATCACCCTCTGGACAATCCTAGCGCTTATGGCCATGCTTTTCGCACACAAAACATTGGCCTATGAAATTACCTCCCCTCTGACCCTGCTAACCACGGCCCTGTTGGCCATTATCGCCCCGCCATTAGCCCCGATGAACCTGATGAAAACGTTGTTGGCCCTACTGCTGACCCTACTATTGGCGGTGTTGGCCTTACGGGCCCTACTGATTAGTCTGGCCCTGCTGACCCTGCCTGTAATCACCTGATCGGAACCTCTTGGCAGGGTCCCCCTGATGGGAACTCTGCTCATACTGATGAGTCTGACCGTGAGATGTCGGTGCTCCACTAGTGCCACTACCCCCTATCATGCCCTACTGGCCGGACTATCCTACCCTCTTGCTTCCCTGCAGATGGAAGCGATGATCCTGGCAGTGTAGTAAAGCAGCATTGAGTACATCTGTGAAGGTACTCAGAGACAGATTCCCTATAAGGTGATAATGGATCCTCCAAGCTAACCCGTCCACAAACAATAGTATCTTCTTACCCTCAGTGGGTGCCTCATCTGGCACTTTAGTGAGAAGTCTTGTGAACTCCTCTTCATGCTCAGCAACAGTGGAATTTTCCTGCTTCAAGTTTAGTAACTTTCGCCTCATCTCAGTTTTCATGGTGGATGGAAAGTACTTGCGGCCAAACCGCTCCCAGAATGACTGAATTAGAATAGTATCCCTCTCCTCCAAGGTGGTGGTGGACTCCCACAATTGCAAAGCATCCCCCACTAGCTTAAATGAACCCAACAACTGTTTCTGCACGTCTGTGCACTCATACATACGCAGATGCCTCTAGATATCTTTCTTCCATTGGCTGACGATGATGATATCTGAACTACCCGAAAACTCAGGGGGATGCGCCTTCTGAAAGGCATCCCTAACCTGCTCCCATGCTGATGGAAGCTGTGCAGGTGCTGGCGCCACTGCCTGAATCTGGGGTGGAGCCTACTGTACTACCGCCAACGCAGAATTCACCGCCTGAGCAACAATAGCGGCTACCTCATTAGCATTCACTGTTCCCTGAGCTGGAACTGCTGGCTGCTCGACTTGGGCACGCCTATCCTTTGGTGCACGTCTCGGAGTCATCTGAAACGTGAAGAAATTTATTGGTCTTACAGTTATTAAAAAATCTCAAATAACTGAAGACGTAATCGTAAAAGAAAGAATACAACAATCCTAAAATAGGGCTCTATAACAAAAATGTTAAGCTGAAAGCGAAATAAGCCGTACAGATCCTAAGGACACTAGAACCTGATGCTCTGATACCACCTGTGACACCCCGCCTAATTAAATACCGGATGACCAGTCCTTTATTAAATTATAATCAAGGTGACGGTCGGTTCATTCTTAGCATCACTGTCGTAAAAATAAAATTTCCAATTTAAACACCCTAAATAATTAAGCTAAGTGTCAAAACCATTTTAGATATTACTTTCCAAATTTTATTTTATAAACCAACATTTAAAACTTTACATAATTCACATTTAAAGAACCACACAACAACTATCCGGTAACATATAATCCAAATGATCAAACATTCCACTAATTGAATCCAACGTTAAAACTTAAAGGAAAACATCCTGACAATAATAAATCCTAATGTGCAAATAGTGGAGATAAATGAATTACAATATCCAATAAAACAACTGAGTAATGGACAAGGGCGTCACATGCCCAACTGGATAAAATAAATGCTAAAAGTGGAATCAAGAAATGAGGTCGTCTAAGCAAGAGGCCTACAACTCCCACCTAAGCTGCAACGCGTTCCTTCCAATGGATCCTATGCAAGACGCCCCTGTGGCTGGGCACCTGTAATATATACATATATATACAAGAGAGAGAAGAAAATGGAAACGGGTCAGAGCCCGATTGTAAAAACGATTTAAAATTTGTTTAGCAAGTATTTAAAATGTTTACTGGCCAATGCAACAACATATTAGTGCGACACTCCCTTGAGAAATTATCACCTCTCTTCTAATGTGCACGCCTATCGCACTAACCTTCTCAATGGTTTAACTTATCTTATCTTAGGTCGCTCGTAAGATTTAAACTGACAAATTCAACTGTTTAACAGGTTCATTTCATTTAACAACATAGTTCTCATTTAACCTTATTTACTAATAAAGTCTCTCAGCAATATATTATACTTTTCAAACACATATTCCCAAATTGAAATAATTATTCATTTCTTACTTCCCATAAACACAATAGGTAGTTCCCAAATTCCACAATTTAAATATATATATTAAATACTCATATGATATATATATTCTAACGGCACCCCACATAATCATTATGGTGTGGGCATACTCTGCTATCCAGTCCCCGTATCACCCATACTAAGGGAAATACAAGTTCGGAATCACTCTCGAACTGTATTAACACAAACACAAAAAATATTGAGGCGAAGCATAGATTCCAGGTCTCTAAGAGGACAGCACATGCCCTCACGTCTCTTAGGACCATCTGAACTATCGATTCGATAGCCTGTACCGAAGGATTTCTATCCTCTAGGGTACGAGTCAATATCCCCCATAAAGTTCCAATCCAAATAAGGCTGTCCCAACGCGGTAACCTCAGGGATAGCAAGTAGCACGGGCATGATTTTCACACGTATATAGCATATGCATAAACACAGTCATATAAATATACTACTATTACCATATCAAATTTAGGTACATCTCATAACCCATAATTTTGACATTTGTCCTTATTATTCGTTATTTAGTTATCACGTATAACGTTTGCCTGTTATCTTAATTTGTGGGATTATTCCAACTTATCAAGTGACACTCGTGAATTTCTATACTCCCAAGTGTAATTTCAATAGGTACTCATTTTTTTCCAACGTAACTATCTTACGCGTCTCTTTCTTTAATACATAGTTCCATCATCCCTTTTAAGTGAACGTCCCCAAAAATGTGAATCTCGTCTTACATTAAAGATTTCATATTTTTAATAAGTCGTACTGGTCTTCTTTACCTCCCAAAATATTTTAATAAGGATGTACAAAGATTATTTCTCATTTAAATTGAATTCAACTATTTAGAAGGGGAAATATAAGTCTACCAGGAGGGGTCGATCGATCGATGGTAGGAGCTCGATCGATCGATGCGTCGATCGATCGATACTCCTGGTTCGATCGATCGATCAAACAGGTATGACGAATTCTGCAGAAAACCAGTTACGGGTTCTATCATCAGACATCATTCAAATCCAAAGTTTTAACTCCCAAAATCCCAGAAATTTATACCACAAACATCCTAAACCCAAATGGACAATATTTAACGTAAAGCATGCGAGTTTTCATCAAGAATCATGGATTAAAAGTGCCCAAATTTATACAATACTCATGAACCCTAAAAATTTCTTTAACTTAATTCAAATCATTCTTTCTCCAGAAATTCTACTTCTAATTCATCATAAATCCATGGTTAAACCTCTACGTATGAAGGGGATTTCCAGATTGTCATCTATATCACTAAAATATGCAATTTTCTAATTTCCAACATGGGTTTTTCTTTCATAGAACCCATCCTAATCAACCCTACACTAACATGAATGAAGCATTAATGAAATTAAGCAAGATAAATACTTGACTGGCAATTTTTGGTCTCTGATTTGTGCTGAAATCAGTGTGGTTATGATCCTTTCGACGTGATCTATCGTTTCGCGGCGACGGCGGCGCAAACGGAGGAGTTTTCGGCCTAGAACTCCTTGGTAAGCTCTCTCCTTCCTTCTCCAGTGGCCGTCACTTGTTTTTTGTTGTGTTAACCCTAGAAGACAACCCTAAGCATCTGATATAACCCTTGTAAATTCGTGGGTTTAATTACCCAAAATTACAAAATGTCCAAAATGCCCTCCCGGGGTACTAATTAAGCCTAAAAACGCCCCGAGACCCAAACTAAACCCCCGGGTACACTTTTCTGACTATCTCGACCCTTTTGAACACTTTGGCGCACTCAAAACGACCATTCGAGCAACTTATAATTTATTCACTTTTATTAATCAATATTTAGTCCCGACACGACACATGCGCGTCCCAACTTAAATTTCCAAAATTGTCATTTTATTCACTCGTGACATTTAATAGAACCAATATCATATATTACTTTGCTCATTAGTAATATTCAACAAGTTTCCCGTAGTTACTAACTCACATCACGTTAGTAATTATTAAAAATAATTAATTTTTGGATTTATATTAAATTAATAACTCACATTAAATTTAATAAATTCTCGAATTTAGAAAGCATAAAAATACGGGGTATTACAGTTACTTTATGGTTACAGTTACTTTATGGTTATAGTTTGGAATCGTGACTAGGTGTCAGTGTCTAAATTGGGTCACGAGTAGGAACCATAGCTAATCATGGGGAATCTTGACAACATTCTATTGGTTACAATAGGGATCACGGTCCAAATATGTTACGCAATATCTAGTATAAATATAACCTTTTCGGTTTTTATTTAATTCCACTGCCCATAATTCTCCCTCTCTTACTTCTCACTCCTCTTTTTCAGCCACCGGTGCTCCATCACTTTCTCTCCCCACCATTAGTCTTCCATCCCCCTTATCTCTCTCTCTCTCTCCCCCTCTATATGTGTGGTTGTGTTAAACTCTTCCTTAAGTGGTTGTTGTTTGGATGGCCATAAATTGGTGGAAGGGCTTGTACATTTGGTGGAAACATAGTAAATTTAGGATTAATTTAATTAACTTAAATTGGGCTTACTGATATTTTTCTATATTTATATTAATGCATTTATCTGTTTGGTTACCCGTTGTGGCCATGTTCCGCCCTTCCTTAGGTGGTGGCTGTTCGGGTTAACACAAATTGGTGGAAGGGTTTGAAAATTTAGCGGGCACATAATAATTTTAGGATTAATTTAATTAAAATGAACATAAATTGGACTCATTGTGTATGATTGATTGGTTGGAAAATAATAATTAGTTTAGATCAATTTGAGACATTATCTCTATGACCCGTATTCACACCCTCCTTCTATATATTTTTCTCAAGAAAAATGAGTCACATAAATCTTACTTCCAACAATAGTATGAGAGGTTGTAATTAGATCGCATTAAAACATCTTTTATTTGTTCATGACATATATATGGAACTCCTATTTACATATATGGGAATAGAAAAATTGAACACTAAAATTACTTTTTTAAATTATGGATTTGATCTCTCACACGCATACCTATTTGATTTTATTTTATTTTCCTTACTAGAATGTTGGGATAAGTCAATAGAGACCATATTTCTCCATCATAATACCAACAGGGCATTAGTGTTAGTGACACGGTTATAAAGGGCAAAATTTTATTTATCCAATATAATTATTATGTTGTAAAGAGATTGTTCACAGACCTCCCAACGAAGATATTGATATTGTCGTAACCCAGTTAATTGAAGAACTTAAAGATTTGTGGGATGAAGGCATAAGGGAATTTGACACTCTTAAGGGTGAAGAATTTACATTTAAAGCAATGGTGTTATGGGTGATCAACGAATTTCCTTCCTATGGGATCTTGTTCAGTTGCAGTGTTGATTATTATTATAGTTGTCCCGTCTGTGGGTAGAATGCTGAGTCCACTTGACTACATCATAGTGGCAAGATAAGTTATGCCGGTCATCATTGATTTCTGCCTAATAATCACCCTTTTAGGTTCGACAAGTTTAATTTTTACCAATCAATTATGAGCATATGATGAAACAAGATCAACTTTTTGGCTATCAAATCAAGGAGAAGGCAAAGGTTGAGACTTAGCGGATAAGTTTATAGGAAAACACCCTCAATTTGCAGGCCAAAAGCATAAAGATCAGGATGATTTGAAAGAACCTTCTAAAATGAAGGCATGGTCGAGACAACTAATCTTATTTGACTTGTCATATTGGAAATAACACCATGTAGGTCATGTAATTGATGTGACGCACACACATAAGAATTTTGTAGAACATTTGATAGGAACATCTCTGGGTGGATCTCATTTGAAAGATAGAGAGTGTGCATTGCGATCTAAAGGGGATGAAAATAAAAATTAAAAAGTGATGCTATAATAATAAGAAATTTGATTCCTACGGGTGCTTCCACTTTGATTACTACTAAAAAAAGATCCTCCTATACACGTTGTTCAACTTAAAGACTTCGATTTGTTATTTTGATCATTTATGCAGGGTTATAAGCGACTAAACAAATGACCTGAACAAGTATAAGTCTCATGACTGGCACATCATCATTCAATTTATCCCTATGTTGTTTAGATTTTACTTTTCTGAGAACAAATATCTCCTTGGGGAAATTGTGTAGATTAGTTTGTGCTTCACCTTATTGTGCGTGAAAGTGGTAAATAAGAAGCACAGTAAGGTTGTGAAAGAAACTTTACGTGAGGAGACTTGTATATTAGAGAAATATTTTTCTTCTCGTTCTTTGACATTAAGGCCCACCTCATTGTGCATTTATACGATGTGGATATTTAGTGGACCAGTTAAGTATCGCAGGAAGTATCTTTTCAAGCATTTGATGAAAACCTTTAAAACTTATCTTAATAATACACGGTATATTAGAGGGTCAGTTTAGAAAGAATACATAATATAATAATCACCATTATACACTCAAGAACATATATCATAACAAGAGCTTAGGAGGTTCAATCCTCGTGGAGAAAGAGTGATTGAGTAACTTGAAAAGTTTGAGGAAGACTTTCCATTCGAGGACCATAAAGAGGTGAGACTCACCAATCTACAATATGAGAAAGCAACTCGTTATGTCTTTCAATTACAAGATGAAGTTGAATATTTGAGAGAGTATGTATCTACATATATAACTTATTTATATTAGATTATCTATATTCTCTATTGATAGATTGAAATTTCGGTATATTTTTCGTTGTTGCTTGAAAAGCTCCTCTAATCAAAATCCTTAAATTACCTACAAAATAGAACAAACTAAAGTGTAGAGGTAAGTAAGGGTATCAATCCACATCAAGGGGGTAAGCTAGAGACAACCACAGTTGTAATTCACTTTTTATTTTCTTTTGGGGATTTTTGCTTTTTCTATTTTTTTTTAGCTTTTCAAATATTAAAACAATTTGGTGAGGTGAGGTGAAATAACACTAAACTAAACTAAGTGAGAGATGAAAACAACTAACTAAAAAAGTGACTAAAATGAAAAACAAAGTCTACACTAAAATAAGAGATAAAGTGAGGTAAATAAATGTGAGAACAATCAAGAGTGGGACTATACCACAAATTTTAGATATTATAACTAATTAATTTAATTATCCCAAATTAATATCAAAATTACAACCCAACTCTCGTTGCAAATGTAATTTTAATAGTAACCTTTTAGAAAATTAAGTCTAACCCCCCACAACGCTAGAAAATAGATCTACACTCCTTTTAATTAATCACCCGCTAGGATCGATTTATCAAAATTTATGTAAATCTTAGAAAATAATTTTAGAGTTGAAATTCAAGGAATAATACCATACGTAAGAAACCCTTATCTCTAATTCGAATCTAAAATGGGTATTATAACTTAGAATTTCGATTTTCTCTCGAAAATCATTTACCCTCTCTCGAGGCGTAAATTTAAGGGTGAGGGATCAAAATTAATATTCAAATGTAATTTTCATGTAATCAAACTAATTAAATAAAAATAACATCAAATAAAGGTTCACCCCATACCTTCAAAGGGGATTTAGCCTAACATAATATCAAAAACATGATAATCAAATAGTCAAAGGCTAATAAAATAAAGTAGAAAAGAAGAACAATCAAACCAAATTTCTTTGAGTGAAATTGGACTCCAATCCTTGAATTTGCAATTTACATCCTTCCAATTTGTGTGATCAAACCAAAATTACATCAACAATTACACTAAAAAATGGATTCTCACTAATTTATTTTTCTCACTAATCTACAAAAAAGTAAAATAAAAATAAATTCTAACCTAAAAAAAAACTAAACTAAAAAAATGTGTTTCTCTCTCTACAATTCTCTCTACTAATTCATATTCTAAATCTTCCTTCGAATTGAGTCTTCCATTCTTTAAATAGTAGGTATCACTACACCAAAATGGGAGATTTGTGAGTGCTGTTAGCAATCACAAATGACCTTTATAACTGCTATTTACCGTCATAATTTAGGGGGTGACAAAAGAAAATTTATAACTCCTAACAGCAGTCACAATTTTTTATAACCCCTATAGAGTTATGACTGGTGACCCCAATTTGTAACTGCTATTCGTAACTGTTGTCAGCAGTCACAAATATAACATTCGTAACTGTTGTGAGCAGTTACAAATGTTATATTTGTGACTGCTGACAGCAGTTACAAATCATATATTTGTGACTGCTGTTAGCAGTTACAAAATTAATAGTAGTGACAAATTTGTGACTCCTATTAGGAGTTACAAAATTAAATTTGTTAAATGTTGTAAAAGCTATTACAAATATCTTTATATTTTCACAAAATGATAAAATAATGAAAGTAAAATAAATATCATGATAACAGGTCTAAAAATTTTGACAACATTTCATTTATATTTCTCATATTCCAAATATCCAGTACACATAAAACTTGTTAAACTTAATTTAACATCAAACAACCCCTAAGTGGGCGCCAAGTACAAAATGAACATAGAATAAAAAATAAACTAAAAAAATTAACGACACAACACTTTGATGACATGGAATGCCATGAACATGTAACAAATCATTCTAAATCTAGACCAGGAGTCACCACACAGTGGATACGATTCGTGAAGTCTAGGTATATCAGCCATGGGGGGTATTGATGCGGTGACATCCACCCTCGTGTACTCAGAGTATACCTGTTGAGCAAGTTCAATGGACTCAAATTTTTTGAATACGGCGCCTCGGTATCCATTAACTTGTGCTTGTGTTGCTTGCCACGAAGTGTAAACACCTGGATTTAGGCCTTTGAATACTACGTATGCCGAATATGCCATGTGTATGCCTGCAAATAATAAAATATGATTAATATATATATATATATATATATATACACACATTCATTTTTTGTGATAAAGAAACTACCATAGCATTTATATATATATATACTAGCGTATGCCCGTGCCTGAAGGCACGACGAAAATTGCAAAAAAAATCGTTACGCGACAACAAAGTGAAATAAATGTACAATATTTCTGGTCTAATTTTAAAAAATTTGGGCAGAGTTCCCTTTATTTATAGGACTATCCACCCTGTTTAAAAAAATAAAAATACTCAACAACAGCAATACTACAATACTCGAGGTCCATATTGGACCTCATTTCAACCACTTCATCAATTTAACAATAATATTGACAACTATTGAATAGGATGTTGAGTCAAGAACCGCACGCATCACCGTTCAACTACATAGTAATCCCAAAAATTTGAATCTACAAATAACTACAAAGTAATCTATATAAGGGGTGGTGGTGGATATGATAGGAATGATACAAACAAACAACTTCCCCAAAGTTGGGTAAACATATATGAATTTCATTACCATCATCTTACCTTTTCTCGTCGTTAAATGATAGCTTCACTTATATCTTACCTACTCCTTCACCTGAAATAAGACATGTGAATTGATAATTAAAAATGATATCACAACTTGAACCAAAAATCATCCATTTTACTTGAATACAAAAATCATTGTAAAACAGAAGCATTCTATGCATATGTGACAATTTATAGGTACATAAAAACCATTCTTGAATATTTTCAATCAAGTCCCCCAGACTATTAATACAACAATCAAATAAACCTTATGAAATAGTAATTCACATACCTGTCATATAATTAATAGAGATGTTGTCTTTGAGAATTTAGCAGCATTGAAATAAACAGTTACTGGTACCAAACGACTACAAAGTTGTGAACATGATGGTTTGCTGATTAGTAGACCTCGGCAGGGTAGTACATATTTAAGAAATAATACAGGTTTCATACATGACTCATTGGTGCGCTCTAAATAAAGCTTGTGATTCAAGTGCAAATCTATCGCAATGCATTAGTAGAGCTTCAAACACTAACCCTTGCATGACAAGAGAAGTTAAGAAACTATGATACTCCGATACCAACACATGAAGTTCCATTAGAACAATTATAAACCAAACCCTAAATATGAAGTTCAAGCATCCAAGGTGGGATTATGATCCCCAATCATAAGTCTAGCTACTCATAATTGAAACTACACTACACATGCTAGTTAACAACATAATTAAGTTAGTTATCTAGTTTAAACACAAACCAATACAAGAGATGGAATTAAATGCAAATTAAAGCTAGTAGAACAAGTAGAGAAGAAGTAAATGAGTAATTTCATTAATAATCACAAGTTGTGTACATGGGGCACAAAAACCAAAATTAGAAAATAGACTAAATGTACTCTCTCTTCCCCACACCACTACACAACTACAAAGTTACAAACCCAAAAATCAGAATAAAGAACCACAAAAGTTAGCAGCAGAGAAAGTGGGATGACAACGCCCTACATATGGTCCGGATGGCGATGCGAGGACTCGGGCACGGTGGGTTCATGAGGGGCATAGGGATCATAAAGGTAAGGAGGCACAACAGCCTTTCCCCCACGAATATGAGCAAATAAATCCATCTGTGCCCGGGCAATCATGGAAGTATCTCACTGATAGTCAGCCCATAAGGATGCGAAGTTCGTCATATAAGTGTCCCGAAACTCGATAAAATCACCCTGCAACGATGCGAAGTTTGCCATATAGGTGCCCCAAAACTCAGTAAAATTAGCCTGTAACTCATCCATCCGCACCCCGAGATATGTAAAGGGGTCAACAGTAGGAGTCACAGGAGGTGGGACTGGATGAGGCACTTCCGAAATATCCGGCATAGGAGCATCAGGGGAATCAGGAGCATCCAACATACGCTTTTTCCTCCTCTCCCAATAATCTTGCCCCAAGCTTTTAGCAATGGTCTTATCATTAAACACCTTGGGCAGCCTAGGTATCTTATCGCTTACCAAGACCTCACATTCGGCATCCCTGCAAATCCAGGAAATCAGTCGCGCAAAAGGAAGAGTTGTGGTTCCCTTCTCGCTATAGGCAGTGTTCACTATTTGATGAAACATGAGGGCGGGAAGACTGATGACCGTGTCATCCCCTAAAAGACTGTATAAGAAGAGGTCCTGCTTGTAACGAAGGACAGCCTTGGTCTGAGTTGGAATGATGGAATTAACGGCGATGAGATGGAGGATACGATGTACATCGGGCATGCCCGAAGTGGGGAAAGTCTCCCCCGCCCAAATCTTACCGCGTGCAAGACGCGCAATAAGTACCTCTTGTGGAAGCTGAGGCGCATCTGCGAGGATCGGGTAATGATAGAGCTCAGGGTTAGAAGCCCTACTAAGGTGCGCAACCAAGATGGGCTTAGAAATAATAATCCGCCTTCCTCTCACATACTCTTCATACATGCGCGCGTAGATACTAGAGAAGCATAAAAACGGTGCATGTGGTCCTCATTGACCTCCCCTCTCATGGACATATGGGCCTCACAATTGAATTTGGCTAAATACCGTCTTACAGAAGTCGGCATCTCATCTAAAATTGCCTCCTTCTCAATAGCAATCGGGCGACTAGTTTTGAACATGGGCCGATACCACTCCATCTCATCCTTGGAACGAAAAGATTCAAAACCAGCGCCTCCCCATCCAGTAACCTCATTGGATGATGGCTTGGTGATCGAAGGAACCTACAAAACATTAATTCAATACACACACCATTAGTGCGATGCATAAAATCAAAGTAATCCTGAAATTTGGGGAAACTAGGTTCGGAGGGTGCGCGTTGGGAAAAATTGGTTGAGTAGACGTAACCGACGCACACCACACTCAAACAAGGATAATTCAACAAGAATGTACGATAAAAGGTGTGAAGATGGAGCTTTACCGCACAAAACCTTCACAGAGGCATTTTATCGAACATATAGTGTGCAATGTATAGAAAGTAGGGTGAAAATGGCATTTTCAAAGTAAAACAACCCCAACAAATACAACTTAATCATCAAAGAAACATAAACAAGTTGTATTTGTTGGATTCACATCACAAACAATGAGAAAATATGAAGTTTCCTGCAGAAAATGTGGATTTTACAAGAATGCATTTAACCCTACTTTTATACAAAGAACACTAAATAAGATTTGAAAATAATTTAAGAGGGTTGAATTAGTAACCTTAGATGAGGATGCCCTGGATGAGGAAGCCATGAGGGTGAAAATGAATAAAATAAAGGAAATGATATGGGAGAGGAGGAGGTATTCGGCTAAGGGAGAAGAGAGAATGAGAAGTTGATTTGCTGATTTTGAGGGAATTTTAAGTGACCAGGTGAACCGAATCGATTCGGTAGTTAAACCGAATCGATTCGAAACTCTCGAATTCAACACTGTCTAAGGGCGAATCGATTCGGTGATAAAGCGAATCGATTCGGATGTAGAGACCTGACACTTTTGGTTTGCCGAATCGATTCGGAAGTAACCCGAATCGATTCACAACCCCTTAATTGGCTATTGGAAGGGGTCGAATCGATTCGGTGATAAACCGAATCGATTCGGATGCTGGGATCAAACTTTCTGCTTTGCCGATTTCCTAAATCTCATGAAATTTGATCATTGGGCCACCTTCAACTGGATTTCTTGGACCCATATGGTATATCTAATGTATGTAATAGGTCCGGAACCAAAAAATGCAACCCCACACGTGCCGGGGGATGCTCGGCACCAAAATTGAGAATTTATCGAACCCAATCACCCCTGCTAACGGGGATACTGTGTACGATGTCCGGTTGTAAATCCGCAGATATAATTAGGACGTAATTCACAATGTGGACACCTATTCTTCCCATTCTTCTGAATTCGTTCCAACTAAAGTTCACACACTTAACAATTATGTCGGGTTCTAGATCGGAAGACATTCAAAACAGATTACTAATTGATTCAAAACAGATTACTAATATTTAAAATAGAGTTCAAACACTACTAATTGTTCACTTTGACAATTTGTTCAAATTTCTCAAGACAAATTACTCTGGATCACTTAAGGATAAGACAAAGCAACGGCCAAACCACCCAAGATTTCTCGACATCCTTAATAGTGTCCGCCCCATGACTTCGACGATACAACGGATGATTCTCTTATCCTGGCTCAACACTACTAACGTAAACCTTACGTTCAAATATCAGATATTGATGGCCATGCACCACCGTTCCAGTAGCAGCTGAAGCAACAACTTTTCTACTTGCAATCTTTCTTTGATTTGAAAAATCTAATAAATCGACATATGGATCATGTGGAGGATCAGTTAAATCTCCAAAGTTTGGCTCAGTTGAATCTCCAAAGTTTGGCTCAGTTGACGGGGGGTAGGAATGTAATCATGGGGACTTGAATGCGGAACTGGAGTGTAATCATGGGGACTTGAATGCGGAACTGGAGTGTAATTACGAGGACTTGGATGTGGGACAGGAGTATAATTGCGAGGACTTGGATTTGGTATTTTCAATCCATTCGATTCAATAGCACTTAAAAGCCTGGTAACGGATGATTTGAGAAATGCCATATCCTCATCATATTTTTCTTCTCGTGTCTTTGCTCTAGTCAACTGTGATACTATAGGAGCAATTGCCTTAAGTTTACTTTTGGACACGGGTCCAACACCACGAGTTGCCCCCCTAGTATCTTTTCCTCTAAAGGCAGTCAATGCATCTGTACCACAAAGTCTTTAACCCCATTAACGTATACTTGCCCAACTCTACAACTTTCACCCATCCACTCTTTATGTTATGGAAACCCCATTAATTCTACAATACAAACAAATAGAATCTCAGTAAATTATAAAACTAAATGAAGTTTGAGCTAATATTTAGAACATAATCTCTGACTTATCATTGCATTAATACTATCATTGCATTAAAACTCACAGGAAAACCCAACCAAGCACAAAACGTCAAAACTTCAACGAGCACAAAATAATGGTTATTTAATTAATTTTTAGATCAAATAAATATGAATAGTACAAAATGATTATTGAAAAAAATCTAACATATTCCCAAACAAGATAATATTCAAAAAACGAAAGAAGTTAAACGATGTGTAGATATACTCACAACAAAACAATCAGATTTGATTATATTTTGTCTAGAGAACGTTGACCACAAAGCTCGGGCAAAACTCGTAATATTAAAAATCCATTTGATTATATTTTGTCAAAAAAATATAATGTTTAGAGTTTTTGAATAATATTTTGTCAAAAAAATAACCTCAATACAATTTCTAGGGCGTATTAACATAAAATACAATTTGTATATAGATACACTCATAAACACACATATAAACAGAAATCTATACATACACATACATACACAGACATGTAAACATAAATTTATACATACACACACACATATAAACAGAAATCTCTACATACACACAAATATACACACATACCCACACATAATAAGAATCGAAATTAGGCTTTAGACAGAAATTATACAACAAAAATACCCAAAAATATACCTGTTTGATTCACAGAAATTAGGGTTTTATAATCGCAAATGCTTCTTCACATCAATGCCTTCTTCACAGCTAAAAGAAAATTTTCGTTTTTGGCAAATGAAATAACAAACGAAATTAGGACAAAATTTCGTTTTTGGCAAATAAAAGAGAGAGGGGAATTAAAGTAGGTGAAAAATTTTGTGACTGCTAATAGCAGTCACAAATTTGTGACCGCTAATAGCAGTCACAAATTGAGTCTAGGATCAAAATTTGTGACTGCTAGGAGCAGTTACAAATTTATGACTGCCAATAGCAGTTACAAATTAAGTCTTAGGCCAAAATTTGTGACCGCTAATAGCAGTTACAAATTTGTGACCGCTAATAGCGGTCATAAATTAAATCTAAGACTAAAATTTGTGACTCCTCATAGCAGTTATAATTTCGTGACTGCTCATAAGAGTCATAACTTATGTCTACTAATAAGCTTGTGACAGTTATAAATTTGTGACTGCTTATAGGAGTCACAAATTAATTATATGGTAACATTTGTGACTCCCATTAGCGGTAACAAACTAATTGACTCAAATTTTTTTAACCAATTAATTTTATCACCCCTTATGGCAGTCACAAATAATTTTGTGACTGCTCCCGGGAGTGACTAGTTTGTCACCCCTATTGGCAGTCACAAAAAGGCAGTCACAAAATTAACATTTTGGTGTAGTGTATAGAGCTTGGGTGTAATTTGGGTATTTGGGAGTGCAGATGTGCATGGAAAAGGTGTGAGGTAAGGAAGGTGTATGGGTGAGGGAATTGGGTGATAAAATCTGATATGGTTATGGGGTATTTTGGGTATTGGGGTAAAAAGAGGTAGTTGGGAGTAATAAGGGAAAAGAGGGTTAAATGGGGTTTATTAGTCACATGTGAGTTTCATTTGGCATTTGGTGTGTCTTTGGCTTATGATACTTGGCAGAAGGTGAGATCGTGGCTTTGGGAAGAGGGAAATGGGTCTTGAGTTTCATTTGGGAAATGGGTTTGGAAGAGGTAGAAATCCGGGTAGAATGAAGCATTCGGGTTCGCCGGGTTTGAGCGTCGGGGCTGTGGTGTCGGTGTCGGAGGTGCGATGGGGTAAAGCTGGAAGTGTAAGGGGCTATTCTGGGTTTCGGGTTAAAGGTTCGATTTGGGCTTCGGGTTGTGAAGTGTTTTGGAGGGATAAGGATGCGTTTTGTGGGTAGTGCCACCGACGGGTAGGTGGGTCTTCCCGGAGGTGGCTGCCATGGCGGGGCAGAGGTGGACGGCGATGGTTGGGGCACCGACGGGTTAACTCCGGCCAGGTGGGTAGATTTGTTCGGGTTGTAGTAGGGGAGGTTTGCTGGAGGGTAGGAGTTAAGAAGATGGAGTGGGGTGTGTTAGGGTGTTTTTGGTTATGGAGGGAGGTGAGAGAAATGGGTTTGGTGTTGGGGAAGATGAAGTGGGATGTGATAGGGTGGGTGAGGGTGTAGAAGAGTGCGGTGTGGGTGAGGTATTAGTTTAGGTGTATATGAGTGTAGGATGTTTGTGTATGTGTGTTTAATTTGTACCCAACTAAAATAATAAAGACTCAACTAAAAATAATAAAACTAAAAATAAAACAAACTAAAAACAATAAAAAAAATATTAAAATTTTAAAAAAAATCCTAAGCTATGTAAAAACTAAAATAAATCAAAAGAAATAAAAACTTAAAATCTAAATGAAAACTAAAGTCCTAAAAAAATAGTCTAATAAAACTAAAAAAATTAATCCTAATAAAAATAAAAATACACTAATAAAAATAAAATAGAAATTAAAATCTAGAAAATACTAAATAAATCTTAAATAAAACCGAAAAATAAAAACAACTCAAACTAAAAATCTAAAAAAATAAAAAGGGACAAATTAAATACACACGGGTTTCGGGGCAGGTTAAGGGTTAGGCCAGGGTTACGGGATTGGTAATTAGCTTCATAATCTGCACAATTGCCTCGAAATATGCTTTTGAACATCGCAATGTGCATTCGACCTACAAAATACACAATAAAGCGCATAAGACCTAAATTATCGAGAATTAACAACTAAAATACATCTATTTGGGGTATAAAATGTACACTTCTGGGGGCTTATCACACCACCCCCAAACAGAGCATTGCTAGTCCTCAAGCAATAAGATAGAGGGAAAGAGAAAGATAAGAAACCAAAAGTGTACCACTTTCGCGGGCACTTGTGATTGCACTTAGCATGTGCAACAAGCCTTTAAACCTACAGGTTGCCCTACAAGACGAGTTATGTCTCGTGAGGATTTGATGGGAATATACCCACAAAATTCTTTATTTAAAAAGATTTATTGAAAGGCAGTCAATCTCTTATTAGACGTAGAATAATCGCACAATCCATCATAAGAGAAATGATTTCAGAAATACAAGCTAGAATTGCATAAAATTTAGCTAAGTAAATACTTAAGTCACATCCTTTCTAGAACTCAACGTGTGTAGTGTGAATCCGTCAAAACAGGTCGAGTATCAAGAGTAATTCCTAGATTGCCTTGTCAAAATTAACGCTTCAACTTCAAATCTCACGGATATATCTCTCTCAAATGAACTCTTGAGATTAGGTTAAGTGTATTGCTCTTGTATGTGAGGAGGTGAGTAAATGTCAGCAAGTTCAAACGTCTCACACACACATAAGAAAGAACGAACAACTAGAAAGAAAAATGATCTCATGAAAGACATGCTAATTACTATAGTGAGAACGCCGAGTTATTCACCACGTTGACTTTCATTTTCCCGAACACCTAGGGAAAATATGGATGATTATATATGGGTGAGGGGAAATGAGATGGAAAGGATATGATGATATGAGGTAGGACGGTGATGTATGGATGAATAATGAGTGATGGATATGTGAAATGATGGATGTAAAATGGATGGATATGCGATAAGATTGAGAAGAGTGCATAGCACTTGAAGAACAAATGTCTTTATTTCAAAACTAACCAATAACTACAAACTCTCTTTCTTTTCTTTTCTCTTTTTTTTTTCTTTTTCTTTTCTTTTTCTCTTTTTTTCGATTTTTCTTTTCTTTTTTTTTAGCTATTTTTTTATTTGTTTTTCTTTCTCTTGTCAAACCAACACTAAAGACATTTAACATTTGGAATCAACACTCTTTTTCTAAAAAAAATGATGGATGAAATATAAATGGAGATGATAGGTGAGGGTGTGGGGAATATGGAAAAGCATGGGAATGTAATTGGTGAGTAAATGGAAATGTGATATGGAAAAGTGGTAGGTGTATGAATGAAAACCTAGTGATCGGGACAAATTTAAAGACACATGTTTCTTACAACTCGAAAGTGGTGTCGTTCTCAGTGATTAAGCCAAAAAAATTTATGAAGAATAATGAGATCATACAACAATTAAGTGTGGACCCAAAAGAAGTTGAATCAACTTGTGACTCGGAGATTCCGTAAAACTATCTGAAAGGTGAAAGGCACAAATATCACAAGATAAAGTCTCTACTAGAGATCCTTAAGGTTTCCTTGAGAATTATAGTACTCCTCAACTCAAAACTGTATTGACGTGATAAGTGTGCAAATTTGGTTGAGTCTAGAAATTCATAGTGAAACATGCCTTGTTACGTATTACATAAGATATTTATAAAATGATAAATCCTCTAGATCGTTTCCTAGACTTAAAAGATGGATGATAGAAAATTCACATCAATGAGTGAGATGAAAGAAACTGCACGAAAATTTTAAAAATCAGGTTCAAAAATTAAATTTTTTCAAAAGAGGTACGATTTTGATAAAATTCTCCGCCCCTAAACAAAAAGGAACATTGTCCTCGATGTTAAGTAAAATTATTTTTAAAATGGAGAGCATAAGGTAGGAAAAAGATTACTAGAATCAACCGCTAATGAAGTGGGCAGATGTAGCGAAGAATAAACCTGAATGAAATGAAAGAAAAAAAATGTGTACAAGTCCATAACATGGTAAAACATTGGGTGATGAGAAACACCACCCCCAAACATGATGAGACTAGTACAACTAATGAAGGCTGCCTCCCGGTAGCGCTAAGTTTAATGTCTTCAGCCATTGGTGATGAGTTTTTGGTGAAAAAAGCTATGTATAGTCATTTTCCATAGACGGCGCCAATCTGTTGATGTAAAAACTAGATTTGATCTAATTTATTAATCACAGATAAATATGAGTAAAGAAATAAGACAAGAGATTTTTAAAGTGGTTCAGCCTTAAGGAAATGGCCGACTTCCACTGATTTGTATTACTGGATGTCTTGCCTTAGTTTGGATTATTCTCGCTTGCCCTGCCAAGAGGGTATTACAATGTATTTATAGCCTTTTGGCTTTCAATGTGTATAGATAGTGTGTCTTTGTCGAATAGGCATTTACATCTATACATGGTAAGGAATGCGTATAATATAATAAGCACTGAATCTGTCTAGTCGTTTAGCATTCCTAATAAGTTGCTCGGTATGCTGAGTAGCTCGGTACGCTAAGTAGCTGGGCACTTGAACTTGTGCCGTGTTGGATGATGCATGTCTTCATATAATTGGTCCACGTCAGCCGACTAATTTTTGTATCAACAACTACTGAAAGTGTTTTCATTACTAATACACTAAAAGCCCTTTGGATATGGGTCGCCTCAAAATGTAGTTCCAAATACTTTAACAAAACTTTCAACAACCACACCCTACTAATGACCTTGATGTCATTGAACGCTTATCTCTCTACCTTAATGTTAGGTTTCCCTAAAGGTTCATGATGCCAGGCATGAAATAATTTGCAGGAATAAGACCATCGATCATACACCTTAAAATTTATGTCCTTGTCATGGAGAGAAACCATGGTATAAATGTTCTGACAAACTTTATGCTCCGGATTCTTCAAACGGATCCTGTCAATAGATGACGGAAGGACCATGACATAGAGTGAAATCAGTCGATAATTTATGAAACACTGCATGTACAATCATGAGTTAAAAATCACTCTCGTAGACCCTAAAATGATAAAAATAAGAGGTAAGAGAACATATAGGTACTTTCATTTCCTATCGAAGAGTTAAAATTTCCTAAATGGTGAACTGACCTTTTGAGGAGGAACAAGTTTTCATCGTAAAGAGGAATTTGGTTCAACATTACCTCTATTAACTCAAAGATATATGTATATCTACCCCCACTTCAAATCCCTCATAGACATAGGGGCCCAACTCGACTATGATCGAATAACCCTTTTCTGACTCAAAAGAATAACTTCCACTTTCCATTTAAAGAAACAAATAGAGAAAACACCATGATAGTTAACTCCATTTAAGAACCTACACTAGATCCTACTCTATGGACACCAAAAGAATTATGACATCCATTTCATCCATCATACGTGCTTATGAGTACAGTCAATGAAGATCTGAAAAATTAGGCTATTTGAAGCCTAAAGTTCCAAAGCCTCACTTGAAAACTTTCGTGTTAATCTACATTGTGAATATCAGCCACATCCTAGAGGGATTATGGGACTTTAAACACGATTTCCAAGATATAATATATTAAGGCAAAATAGCAACACCCTTAAAAACAAAGGCTAGTGTCTAAAAAAATTCCTTACCCGACCATGACACTTGAATGAATGCTCTCATGACTGACTAAAATATCAAAGATCCCTATCTCCTAATCACACTTATTAATTGTAAATCAAAAGGGAAACCTAGCCTAGGAAACTTGGTCAAATAACACTTAACACGTACTGTAACACCTTAATTTTTAATAAAAAAATAATGTAATTATTAAATATTGGGTCGCGCAAAAGTTTCACATAAAAATTGTTACACATGTTGAACCACTTGGGTCGTATAAGGAACAAAAGGAATAATTTATATTTCAAGCAAAATTTTTATGTGAAAGTTTACTTGCAAATTTTTTTATACAATATACAGAGGTTAAAAATATCAAATATGAGATCTCATGTCGTGTTTGGACTTGGCTTGGTGCATATATGATGCACATGAATAAAAAGGATAATAAATGGCAATTATGGTGTTTAATCATAAAAGATGAAACAAAAATACTCATATTATGTCAATAACTTATAATAACTTTCGAGGACATGTCTTTTAGGTTATTTTTATATATGGGGTACAAACCTTATTTTAGCAAATTTATATTTTCGGTATGAAAAATATTGGATGAATAGTATCTTCGATGAATATTAACTTTGGGAATGGTTAAAATAGTACTTTGATTCGATCACATTGGTTAAGTTAAAAATTATACTAGTACAAAAGTTATAAAAAATACTATTTTGGTAAAAATGTGCCATTTTGTCGGAAAATAGATTTTTCGTCAAAAAATAAAATGCTCTAAAAATTTTGGAAACTCCATAAAGATGTAAAATATAATTCTAAGCAACTTTTGTGCTTACATTTTCTCGAAAGAAATCATATTATTCTTTTTATTAAAGCATAAAATTCTCAGGCCTAAGGAACAAATAAAATAGTGATACATGTCAACATTATCATTGGATCCTAAAATTGCGGGTAAACCTGGTTGGATCAAGTATCACTTGGTCGGCGATCTAGCCAACCACACATCAAAAGATAAGAATAAGTAATTTGAACACCCACACGTGGGATATTCAACGGACACCATGCACATGCACGTAAATAAACATCCTATTTGCATATTATCGTGTAAAGATGTAAATGCCTCATGTACAAAGGCATTCCATCTCTTTAACTTTCAGATACTATAAATACACTACTAATTATCTTAGATAGAAGAGAACCACTTCATTATAAACCCTACAAACTATTACTAAAAGGCATGTACTACAATACTAAACCTATAGTGACATTACCCCGTGGATGTATGCACCATTCTTGGGCTGAACCACGTAAAAATAATTGTGTCTCTTTAGTTTTTCTTTATTTGTTTATCATTACCTATTTATCCGTGATTATAAGTTTGGGCGACTGAAGCTAAGATTACTCCTTAACACACAACGCAAATTAGACATTAACAGATTGGCATCGTTTGTGGGAAATGACGAGTTATTATTGTTTCCTACTAATTTATTTCAAGTTCTACTTTTTTATCATACTATCTAAGTATGACATACATTCTAGAGGGAAGTATTTCCAGAGGAAACGCCTTTATTTCTTCTGTACGTCCTGGTATAGAAGACCTTCAAGGAATTCTACTAAACATCTTTAAGGGAAAAGAGGTAATTCAAAAAATAGTAAGGCGACTTACTCAAACGCTCCAAGATAGACCAGTCGTCACTCTGTCTTCCAGAAGGGAAATGCCACCTCTAGCTCCTAGGAACGAAAGAAGTGGACCCAGGTACTCCAGATCAATAAATAATAGTTCTTACCACCATAGTGTAACCTCCTCCCTCAACTCCACTGATTACTATGATGGTCTCTCTCTCTCTCTCTCTCTCTCTCTCTCTCTCTCTCAAGAATGGTGGAACGCCTTAGATAGACTAAGTAGGGGCTCTGCCTTCGATCGAATAGGTCCTCGAGCAAATAGAGGCCACTATTATAGGGGGATATCTAGATCTCGATATCATCGAGAAAATTTTATTAAGACAAGAACCATCGTGAGAGGATCAACGCGTGTTGAGAAGACTTCCAAGGAAGAGAGCTTAGCACAAACGCACAGCCGAGCCGTTAAAACTACTTTGCATAAAACTAATCCAAATGATCATCCCAGTGATTGAAAGACCTCATGGGATAAATGGCCAAATCTTAAAATCCCTTCTATATGAGTTTTGTGAAGGGATCGCCCTTTGTTCTAGCCATTGTGGATTTACCCACACCAGATAAATTCAAATAAAATATGGTTCCTCCTAAGTATGATGAAAATAATGATCTTGTCCTTCTTGTAGAGCATTTTTTAGCACAATTATCGGGTCGACACAAATTTAGTATAACAGTTTACCTCATGTGGAAATCTCTAGTTTCTAGAAACTTATCAAGCTTATCATCAGTAATTTCTTCTTTGGAGCTAAACCCAAGAAAAAGGGGGGCTCATTTACTAAGTGTTCGCCAGCTACCAAAGGAAACCCCTTGCGAGTATGTCAATCATTTCAACAATAAAAAGTTGAAAGTAATAGATTATGAAGAAAAATAGCTATCACCGCCTTGATGAGTAGTTTGCTCCTGAATAAGTTATATTACGCTCTGGCAAAAGACCCTCCAAGACTATGACCGAGTTAGTGGATAAATATTCCAAGATAATGAACGTTAAGGAGTCTATGGCTACTAAATAAACCCTTGGTTCCAAGACCGATGGATAGAAGAACTCCGAGAAGAAGGACCAAAAGGATAAAAAGGCTAAAAATCCCCAAAAGTATGATGAATATACTCCCCTGGCTGTTGTCGTACATCATATTCCGAAAGAGATTAGAGGAAGCAAGAATCTTAAATGGACTAGAAAATTAAAGTCCCCTCTTAACAGGAGGGACAAATACAAGTATTGTGAATTTCACAAAGACCATAGACATACTACTGACAACTCCATAACTGTAAAGAATGAGATAGAAAGCCTGATACGATGTGGTAGGATATCCACGTTCATTGACAGATAAAAATAACGAGACTCTAGGAGGCGATCAAAATCTCCTTATAAAGGAAGAGATGATAAGAAAACGAAGAGATGACTCAGAAGATGACCTAGACCTGCTGAAGAAACCTTGAGAGCCTGAACTCAAGATAAAGATGATATCTTTTGGATGTTATTTTATTACTGGAGGAGATTCTTGTGGTGGTGACAAAATGGATGAAAAAAATCCTACTTCAATGAAGCCAAAGCATGTTCATATATTCAGAAGATCAACTTGTGTGGGGATGTGGATGGTTGTCCAAGAAAAGTGAACAAAGATAAGATGGTGATAGAGTTATCTATCCCCATGATGATCCTCTATTCATCACTGTGAGAGTACATGAAGCAAGGGTAGCCAGAATCCTAGTAGAAAATGACTGTTCGACTAACATCATATTTTACAATTGCTTTAGAGAATTATGATTATGCGATAACAAGTTGGAACCCTATCACAAGCCCTTAATAATTTTTTAAGAAGAAAAAGTATATCCTTTGAGGATTGTCAAATTGGAAGTTCTTATTATCACATGGACTGGAAGCAGAACCAAAAGGATTCATTTCTTCGTCTTGGACAAGTACGTCCAATTTGCTTATAATATGATCCTTGGAAGGGTTAGTTTAAAGAAGTTCAAAGCAGTTCCATCTACTATCCCCCAATATTTAAAGTTCCCTACTCATTATGGGGTCAGTTTTGTTATGATGAATCAAACTGAGGCTAGTGAATGCTATTATATTTCAGTCGACTAAGAAGAAGTAAAGAAGATCACCACTACCTACCAAATTGAGACCCCAAACCCTCGTGAGGAGGCTAATTTTATTAAAGGACAAGTTATGGAAGTTACATAAATGATTATCCTGGATGATGATCGTTCGAACAGATCCACATAAATTTGTTCATCTATGGAATCATCCCTCAAACATGAGTTAATAAAATTCCTTAAAGAGAAAAAGAGTGTATTTGTTTGGAGTCATGAATACATACCATGGATTGACCCAAAATTCATATGCCATGAGTTAAATATCACCAAAGATGCTAAGACAATCAAATAGACGCAACGTGTGTTTAGTCCTAAGAAGAGCATGGCTATCCAATAGGATGTGGAAAAATTACAGAAAGTAAAGTTCATTAACGATGTCAAATATCGCACTGGTTAGCCAACGTAGTGATGGTGAAAAAAATGATAACTGGCGCATGCGTGTGGATTTCACGTATATCAATAAGGCCTATCTAAAAGATCAATTTCCTTTGCCCAGAATAGACCAGTTGGTTGATGCTATGGCCGGGTATGAATGTCTAAGCTTAATGGATGCATATTCAAGGTAAAACCAAATCAAAATGAAGCAAGAAGACAAGGAGAAAACCTCATTCATCACCAGCCAAGGTACCTACTGCTACAATATCATGCCCTTTGGGCTAAAAAATGCCTGAGCAACATACCAAAGACTGATGAATAAGGTTTTCAAATAAAAAATTGGCAAGAACATGGATATATATGCGAATGACATGCTTACTAAGAGAAAGAAAGCAGTTGACCACACTAGGGACCTCGGATGAACATTTTTTATTTAAAAAAGCATCAGATATAACTCGATCTGACTAAATCTGTGTTTGGAGTACAAGAAGTAATGTTCATACGATTCATAGTAAACCAAATAGGAATTGAGGCCAACATAGATAATATTAAAGCGTTAATTGAGGCCAAACAAGAAGGAATGTTCTGGGGGTTAATGTAAGAAGGATGTACAAAAGGTAACAAGAAGAGTATTTTACCTTAACAAGTTTATTTTTTAGCTTCAAACAAATGTTTACCCTTATTCAAGATGTTAAGCAAAACTTTTGAGTGGAATGAAGAATGTGAGAAGGCCTTCCTGAAGTTGAAGAGGTACTTGGAATCTCCACTAGTGCTCTCCTGACCACTCATGTGAGGAAACTTGTACTTATACCTGGCTGTATTCGAGTCGACGGTTAGCTGAACACTCATCTGACTAGAAAATAGGGTACAAAAATCAGTTTACTACACCAGTAAGGCATTCCAAGGAGAAGAAATCCAGTACCCCCGCTTGGAGAAACTTATTTTGTCCCTCATCGAAGTTTCATAAAGAATGAAGTTGTATTTCCATGCACATACTATTAGGGTATATACAAACCTACCATTATGCTAGGCCATCCATATGATAGGAAAGTCAGGGATATTAATGGCTTGGGAAGCTCAAACCTGAAGAGTATAATATACACTATGAGCCCAGGACAACACTAAAAGGTCAGGCATTAGAAGGCTTCATAGATTAGTTCACTTTAGATAAAAAAAGACCACCGACCTGGATTTGGGTAAAGAAAAACCAGTCAAGAAGACTTCCATGGAAGATAGCTCAGTATCAAAATAATTAGGGAAGACTTCTTCGAAAGATAGCTCCAAAACAGACAAACAAAAAACATCTACCTCTAGAGAGGTAGCGGATTGCAATTTGGAGTAGAGCCAAAAAGTGTTCAAACATGAATTTTTGAGTAAAGGGAACCTATATGGAAGATGTATATAGATGGATCCTCATGTGCAACTGGTAGTGGTAAAGGATTGTTAATTAATACTCCAGACGATATAAATGTGGAATACGCGCTCCACTTTCAATTCTAAGCCTCCAACAGTAAAGCAGAGTATGAAATGTTAATTACAGGTTTTGAATTAGCCCTGTCGTTGGGTGACGAATTGGTCATAGTTTATAGTGATTCCCAAATGGTAGTTAATCAAGTACTTAGGATATATGGAGTAAAATAAGAATTAATGACTAGATATCTAGAAAAACTCAAAGTACTATCTTTAAATTTTTGGTATTTAGAATGGTCAGAATTCTAAGAATTAAGAATGTTCAAGAAGATAAACTTTCTTGAATGTCTTCGATGACTAGGACAGAATAAAAGAGGACCATTTCTATAGAAATAATAGCAAATAGAAGCATCGATGAAGAAACTGTAAGTCTGATTGTAGTGGAGTTGGGTCCCTCGTGGATGGATCCCATCAAGGGGCATATTAAAAGAGGAGCACTTCCCGAAGACCCAAAGTAAGCAAGAAAGTTAAGATACAAAGCATCTAGCTACGTCTTAGAAGGAGGAGTCTTATACAAAAGGGGATTCACCATCTCTTTGCTCAGATGTGTTCACTAATATGAAGTGTAATACCTAATAAAAGAGGTGCATAAAGGAACGTGTAGATCTCATTCGATAGGACGATCATTAATACGATGAGTTTCCATGCAAGGATATTACTAGTCAATAATGAAGGTAGACTGCACTTCTTATGCTAGGAAATGTGACGAGTACCAAAAGTTTGCCACCATGCATAGAAGACTGGGGCCTGCTCTGACACCAATCACATCCCCATGGACTTTTGTTATATGTTGTATAGACTTGGTTGGCCCTTTTCCAAAGACAAAAGGAAGGTTTAAGTATTTGGTCATTTCCATAGATTATTTCACCAAATAGTGGAGGCTGAACCACTGGTTGAAATGCCTTATGAGAGAGTCTTCCAGTTCATATAGAAAAATATCATATATCACTATGGTATGTCATATGCCTTTATCACAGACCATGAAACTCAATTTGACAACCAGGAATTTGAATAGTACTATATTAAATCCAAAATCCAAAAGCTACATTCTGCACCCGGGCATCCTTAATGCACTTGGCAAATAGAAGTTACCAATAAAACACTACTCAATGATTTGAAAATGCCAAATAAAATTGGATCAATGAATTACACAGTGTGCTTTGGGCATATAAGACCACGCCTACGACAACTACCGGAGAAACTCCTTACATGTTAGCGTTTGGAACAGAAGTTGTGGTCCTTATAGATATCAACTTACCCAGTGATAGAGTCCTCAACTTTGACTCTTGATAAGCACCCAAAACTGTACAATTTATACCCCAAATAGCCTACTTTAGTTGCTAATTCTCTACAATATGGGTCTTATGTGCTTAAATGTTTATTTTGTAGGCCAATTGTGCGTTACAGAGTTCAAGCGTTTAAATCAAAGTAATTGTGCATGAATGGAGCTAATTCCCTCTCCCGTACCCTAACCTGAGCCTAAACCTAGACCAAACTTACCCCAAGCCTATGTGTGTTTTGTTTGTGTCATTTTATTATTTTTTAGATTTTTAGTTTGAGTCATTTTTATTTTTTGGATTTATTTTAGATTTATTTAATATTTTCTAGGTTTATTTTCTATTTTATTTTTATTAGTCTAATTTTTTTTTATTTTTTATTTTTATTATATTTTAGTTTAGTCTTATTTTATTAGGATTAGTTTTAGGAGTTCATTTTATTATATTTTATATTTTTTTTAGGACTTTAATTTTCATTTAATTTTATGTTTTTATTTCTTTTCTTTTCTTTTAGTTTTTTTATAGCTTAGTATTTTATTTTTTTAGTTTTGATATTTTAATTTTTATTATTTTTAGTTTGTTTTATTTTTAGTTAGGTTTTATTTTTTTATTTTAGTTGAGTCCTTCTATTATTTTAATTGGAACCAAATTTGACACACATACACATAAACTATAACCCAAACACACACCCTAAAACCTACCCACATATCCAAACACACCTACACTACTCTACACCCTCACCACATACAATAACTCCCACACCATCTTCAACCTCTCACCTTCTCTCACCCCTACCAAACTCCTTTAACACACACCTCCAAACCCATTTCCCAAATACCCATCTCCTACTCCACCACCATTACCCACAAACCCACCCCTCAACCCCCCATCACCCTCACTTCTCCTCTCTCCCAACCACCAATCCCGACCCCCATTCCATCGGTTTAACCTGCCAAAGACCCATCGCCGACCAACCCCAGCGGACAGCCCCCCATCCGACCCCTCTCTCTCTCTCTCTCTCCTACGCCCTCAGCCAAAAACCCTCTGACCCGCCTGCTCCGGTCGGAACTACCGTCGACCACCCCTCTCGCCGTTGACCCCTGTCCCAAGTTGCTTCCACCTCCGGCGTCGATCTGGTAATACCACCAATAACCACCTGCCACTCGCTGGAGCTCCGATCCACTCTACCCCGTCACCTCCGGCCATGGCAGCATCCCCTTCAACCCGTGACGACCACTATCCCGGATACCCATTCCAAAACCAACAAAACCCATTTCATTCTTTTAACTAAATCGTGTTCCACCTGCCAAACTAAAAACCAAAAACATAAATACCCACATGCCAAATAAAAACCCACTTAAACCTCTTTTACCTATTTACTCAAAATACCCTCAAACCACCTCTTTTATCCAACTTCCCATAATACCCATAAATCAAATCAGATTTTTGTGACCTCACACCTCTCAACCCACATGCTCCTCACACCATATCCACATGTGCACTTCCATTACCCAATTTACCCCCATGTGCATACCCCTCATGCTCCATGCCTTATATAAATTGAAGAGGAAGACCCACTTGCAAAGGATCTCAAAATTAGTTTTAATCTTGGTGTGATAAATTCTCCCCACCCCTCTATGTTGAGTATTTGTATTTTTAGCAAATACCTCAATATAGAGGTGTGTGTTGAAAATTATCTCTAGGATAAATTTCACCCGCCCCCTGTATTATGAGTTATTGCATTTTTAACAATTAATTCAAAATAGATTGATGTAGTGAAATTTATCCCTTATGGGAGGTAAATTCTAACCCATTCCTTTATGTTGAGATTTTACATTTTTAGTAGTTATCTCAATATAAAGTAATGCTCTAGAATTTATTTCTTTGGGTGAATTCTAATGTACAATTTTATAATTTGAGGATTCGCATTTTTAGCAAATCACTTTTATTATTTAATTGTCCATTATGAATTCATCCACTATCCTTTTTTATGTTATTTTTTAATTTTTAGTTTTGAATCAAATAGGAGGAGCTTTTAGATAGGAATTTTAGAGAGAGAATTGTGGAGAAAATTATCCTTTGTAAATAGTTTTATTTTATTCTTTTTTTTAGATATTTGTGAGAAATTAATTGTTGAGTGATTCAAATGAGTGTTTGTATGTAATTGAATATTGTGGAAAGCTCATTTTGAATGGATGTTGCTCAATTTCAATGGAGGATTAGAGTCCAATTTTGCAAATCAGGGAGACTTGTTTGAAGATTTGTCCTCTTACCCTTCTATTTTATTTGTTTATGCCTTTGATTATTAATTTGTCAAATTTTATACCATGTTAGGCTAAAACTCCTTTCAAGGGGTGGGGTAAAACTCTTATTTGATGTTATTTTATTTTTATTAGTTTAATTACTTGAAAACTCCCTTTGAATGTTAATTTTGATCCCTCACACTTAGATTTACGCCTCGAGAGAGGGTAAATGATTTTCGAGAGAAAATCAAAATTCTAGTGATAATACCCATTTTAGATTCGAACTAGAGATAGGGGTTTCTTAAGTGGGGTATTATTACTTGAATTTCAGCTCTAAATTTATTTTATAAGATTGACATAAATTCTAATTGATCGATCCTAGCGGGTGATTAATTAAAAGGAGTGTGGATCTATTTTTCTAGAGTTGTGGGGTGTTAAAATTAACTTTCTAAAAGATTACTATTATAATTACACTTGCAACGAGAGCTGGCTTGTAATTTTGATATTAATTTGGGAGAATTCAAATAATTAAATTAATTAATTAGAATAACTAAAATTTGTGGTGTAATCCCACTCTTTGATTGTTCTCACAATTATTTACCTCACTTTATCTTTTATTTTAGTGTTAGACTTTATTTTTCATTTTAGTCATTTTCTAGTTAGTTATTATCATATTACATTTAGTTTAGTTTAGTTTAGTTTAAACCTCACCTTATTGTTTTAATATTGAAAAAGCTAAAAAAATTAGAAATGTGAAAAAGCACAAAAAGAAAATAAAAAGTGAATTACAATACAATTTGTTCCATTTTCTTTACTCCCTAGAAAGTGGATTGATACCCTTACTTACCTCTACACTTTAGATTATTAATTTTGTAGGTATTTGAGGTTTTGATTAGAAGGACTTTTCAAGCAACAACATTACACGCAAAAGTCATAGTTATCAAATGGTGCCGTTGCTGGAGAGATGAAACGAAAAGTCTTTTTTATCAAATGGCGCCGTTGTCGGGGAGATGAAAAAGCAAAGAAAACGATACACCGAAAAATCAACGTTATCAAATGGCGTCGTTGCCATTCTTGGGATTGTGAAGCTCGGAGCAGATTCAATTTTGTATTTCATTTATTTTTTTTGCACTTTATTATTTTTTGTACCATTTTATATTTTTAGAAGGCTTGTATTTCGGACTTTATTATTTGGCTTGTATTGCGGTGCATAGGACACCATTTATTTTCCATTTAAATTTGTAATAATCAAAGACAAGCGTGATTGGGAAACCGGACAAGGTAGAGAGAGGGCGTCCATAGGCGAGGATTTAGAAGCCTATCTACCTTGGGTCGGTAGGACTCCCGGGAACGACTGAGATAGGCGTAATCTCCCCCCGGTTGACTCAAATTTTTTGGCACCCCACGGCCTAAAAACCATGGGAGGTATATTTCTTAAACCCTCGCGCCTCTCCTGTTAGCGAGTCAATTCTTTTGTGTGCTTTTGTGTGCTCTTATTTGATTTTATTCTCGCATATATTTTCAATAGTGTGATGAATTAATTGACTAAGACCTACACCTTGTTACTCACGAGAAGGGATTTCATCACCCGACTCACTCGCTTACCATTGTGTGCTACCCTAGCCATTACTAAATTTAAAATCAATCAACTAGGTAGCCCAATTGGAGAACATTTTTGCAACGGCGATCACTAAAATATTTTCGTGATTTTTTATTGCCCGCGGACGTAATTAAAATTGGACTACCCTTTCACTAAATATAAAGATAAAAATTGGCTATGTGCTAGTTAGGAATTTTTTTTGAGTTGTGTGTGTGTCCAATTCATTTTTCGGTAGTCGATTTTAGTTAGTTCGTCCAAATCAAGAGTCCATATTTTTTCCCACCTTTTCTTCCAAAAAAAAATCCAAACATATTTTTCTTCCTTTATTTTCCACAAAAAATCCAAAAATATTTTTCTTTCTTTATTTTTCACAAAATACAAAAATATTTTCTGTCTTTCATTTTTAGAAAAATCCAAAAATATTTTATTTCTTTATAAAAAAATTAAAAACTCCAAAAAAATATTTCTCTCCACATGGCCTAAGAACGTCCTTTATGGGACTACTTTGGTCATTGACACGTGACACGTGTGAGAGTGATCCTGAGCGGTCTCTTTATGATATTCTTTATGATCTCACCTCTCTCACGAGTAGCGTTGGTACTCTTGACCCATCTATGCACGCACCTCCTATTCCATCACCCTCGGTGTCAAGTGTCACCGTGTCTCGTCCTTTGTTGTGCACCCATTGTTCCTATGCCGATCGCATGTCCCATGAGTGTCCATACTTGTCATATCCATCGGAACCCACCACCGAACATGTGTATCCATATGACACTGTCCCGGAACCCGCCTCGGCCTATTCTCCCTATATACCCAATCCTGAGTTATGTGAGTACTCGAGCTATTCGTGGAGGCTTGATCACCCTTCCACGCAATACAAATCCCAACCCGATGTTGTGGATCCTCGCACGTTCCCACAGTCGTCATGGAAACCTTGTGCACCCGTTCATGATCAGTTCCATCATTACACGTCCCATGAGTATCAACCATTTGTCCATCACGAAAGCAATCCTTTCGTGTATGATGAACTTGGCCCCACCCCACACACTTCATATGAGTATTCTCTGTATAGTCATGATAGTAGTGTGTTGTGTCCACCTCACACACTCCTCGCCCTTTTCATAATCTCCACCCACCTATGGTCCACCGATGCTTTGCATCGTGTGATGCACTTCGCCATACAAGTGCATTGACCCGTTTTAGCCTCTATCCAACAAGGTTGACGCTTCAGTCTTGTTCGGGGGTGATCTTCATCACCCATTATTCTGCTACCCCGTACTTTCATAGATCTTATCTTTAGGGGGAGACCACATCGGTCTGGCTGAAGACATTAAACTTAGCGCTACCGCGAGGCAGCCCGCATTTCTTGTACTAGTCTCATCCTGTTTGGGGATGGTGTTTCACATCACCCTATGCTTTATCATGTTTATAGACTTGTACATTTTTTTTTATCACATTTCAGGTTTATTATTGGCGATATCTTTCCACTTCATTAGCGGTTCATTCTGGTAATCTCTTTCCTACCTTATACTCTCAATTTTCAAAATCATTTCACTTAACATCGAGGACGATGTTCCTTTTTGTTTGGGGGTGGGGAATTTTATCAAAATCGTACCTCTTTTGAAAATTTTTGATTTTTAAACCTGATTTTTAAAATTTCGTGCAGTTTCTTTCATCTCACTCATTGATGTGAATTTTCAATCATCCATCTTTTCAAAGTCTAGGAATCAAACTAGAGAATATTTTTTCTAAGTAGCTTATGTAATACGTAGCAAGGTATGTTGCACCATGAATTTTTAGACTCAATAAAATTTGCGCACTTATCACGTCACTACGTTTAGAGTTGAGGAGTACTACAATTCTCAAGAGAACCTTAAGGATCACTAGTAGAGACTTTAGCTTGTGAGATTTGTGCCTTTCACCCTTTCAGAGTGTTTTACACAAACTCCGAGTCACAAGTTGATTCAACTTCCTCTGGGTCCGCACTTTAATTATTGTATGATCTCATTATTCTTCATTTTTGGATTGATCACTCGGAATGACATCTTTTTCGAGTTGTAAGAAACGCGTGTCTTGAAATTTGTCCCGATCACCAATTTTTCATCCATACACCTACCACTTTTCCATATCACATTTACATTTACTCACACATTACATTCCCATGCTTTTCCATATTCCCACATATTTCCCCACACCATCACCTATCATCTTCCATCATTTCAAATAAAAGAGTGTTGATTTCAAATATAAATGTCTTAAGTGTTGGTTTGAAAAGTGAGAGAAAAACAAAAAAAGAAAAATAAAACAAAAGAAAAAGAAAAAAAAATAGAAAAATAGCAAATTATAGAGAAAAATAGAAAAAAAAATATAGAAAAAAAAGAGAGAAAAGAAAATAAAAAGAGAGTTTGTAGTTAGTAGTTCTTTTGTAATAAAGACATTTAAGCCTAAAGTATAAAACACTCTTCTATCATATCCATTCATATATCATCATTCATATCACCATTATATCCTACATACCACATCCATACATCACACATCCATCATACCACACCTAATACCATCCTTCCCATTTCATTTTCCCCTCACCCATTATCATCCATATGTTCCCCAAGGTGTTCGGGCAAATGAAAGTCAATGTGGTGAATAACTCGACATTCTCACTATAGTGATTATCATTCTTTCATGAGATCATTTTTCTTTCTAATTGTTCGTTCTTTCTTATGTGTGTGTGAGACGTTTGAACTTGATTACATTTACTCACCTCCTCACACACAAGAGCGATACACTAACCCTAATCTCGAGAGTTCGTTTGAGAGAGATATATACGTGAGATTTGAAGTTGAAGCGTTGATTCTGACAAGGCAATCTAGGAATTACTCTTATGATTCTCGACCCGTTTTGACTGATTCACACTACACACGTTGAGTTCTAGGAAGGATGTTCCTTGTGTATTTACTTAGCTAAACTTTTTACACATTCTAGCTTGTATTTATGAAATTATTTCTCTCATGTGATGGATTGCGCAATTATTCTACATCTAATAAGAGATTGACTGCCTTTCAATAAATTTTTGCAAATAAGAATTTTGTGGGTATATTCCCTGCAAACCCTCACGAGACACAACTCGTCCTGTAGGGCAACCTATAGGTTTAAAGGCTTGTTGCACGTGCTAAGTGCAATCGCAAGTGCCCGCGAAAGTGGTACAGTTTTGGTTTCTTATCTTTCTCTTTCTCTCTATCTTATTGCTCGAGGACTAGCAACGCTGTGTTTGGGGGTGGTGTGATAAGCACCCAAAACTGTACAATTTATACCCCAAATAGCGTACTTTAGTTGCTAATTCTCGACAATATGGGTCTTATGTGCTTAAATGTTTATTTTGTAGGCCAATTGTGCGTTACAGAGTTCAAGCGTTTAAATCAAAGTAATTGCGCATGAATGGAGCTAATTCCCTCTCCCGTACCCTAACCTGAGCCTAAACCTAGCCCAAACTTACTCCAAGCCTATGTGTGTTTTGTTTGTGTCATTTTATTATTTTTTAGATTTTTATTTTGAGTCATTTTTATTTTTAGGATTTATTTTAGATTTATTTAATTTTTCTAGGTTTATGTTCTATTTTATTTTTATTAGTCTAATTTTATTTTATTTTGATTTTTATTAGCTTTTAGTTTAGTCTTATTTTATTAGGATTAGTTTTAGGAGTTCATTTTATTATATTTTATATTTTTTTTAGGACTTTAATTTTCATTTAATTTTATGTTTTTATTTCTTTTCTTTTCTTTTAGTTTTTTTTATAGCTTAGTATTTTATTTTTTTAGTTTTGATATTTTTATTATTATTTTTTTTAGTTTGTTTTATTTTTCGTTAGGTTTTATTTTTTTATTTTAGTTGAGTCCTTTTATTATTTTAATTGGATCCAAATTTGACACACATACACATACACATAAACCATAACCCAAACACACACCCTAAAACCTACCCACTTATCTAAACACACCTACACTACTCTACACCCTCACCACACACAATAACTCCCACACCATCTTCAACCTCTCACCTTCTCTCACCCCTACCAAACTCCATTAACACACACCTCCAAACCCATTTCCCAAATACCCATCTCCTACTCGACCATTAACTCCACCACCATTACCCACAAACCCACCCCTCAATCACCCATCACCCTCACTTCTCCTCTCTCCCAACTACCAATCCCGACCCCTATTCCGGCGGTTTAACCTGCCGGAGACCCATCGCCGACCAACCCCAGCGGACAACCCCACCATCCGACCTCTTTCTCTCTCTCTCTCTCCTATGCCCTCGGCCAACAACCCTCTGACCCGCCTGCTCCGATCGGAACTACCGCCGACCACCCCTCTCGCCGTCGACCCCTGTCCCAAGTCGTTGCCACCTCCAGCGTCGATCCGGCGATACCACCAACAACCACCTGCCACTCGTCGAAGCTCCGATCCACTCTGCCCTCTCACCTCCGGCCATGGTAGCATCCCCTTCAACCCGTGACAACCCACTATCCCGGATACCCATTCCAAAACCAACAAATCCCATTTCATTATTTTAACTAAATCGTGTTCCACCAGCCAAACTAAAAACCAAAAACATAAATACCCACATGCCAAATAAAAACCCACTTAAACCTCTTTTACCTAAAATACCCTCAAACCACCTCTTTTATCCAACTTCCCATAATACCCATAAATCAAATCAGATTTTTGTGACCTCTCACCTCTCAACCCACATGCTCCTCACACCATATCCACATGTGCACTTCCATTACCCAATTTACCCCCATGTGCACACCTCTCATGCTCCATGCCTTGTATAAATTGAAGAGGAAGACCCATTTGCAAAGGATCTCAAAATTAGTTTTAAGCTTCGTGTGATAAAATTCTCCCCACCCCTCTATGTTGAGTATTTGTATTTTTAGTAAATACCTCAATATAGAGGGGTGTGTTGAAAATTTGTCTCTAGGATAAATTTCACCCCACCCCTCTATTATGAGTTATTGCATTTTTAGCAATTAATTCAAACTAGATTGATGTAGTGAAATTTATCCCTTATGGGAGGTAAATTCTAACCCATTTCTTTATGTTGAGATTTTGCATTTTTAGCAATTATCTCAATATAAAGTAATGATCTAGAATTTATTTCTTTGGGTGAATTCTAATATACAATTTTATAATTTTAGGATTTTCATTTTTAGCAAATCCCTTTTATTATTTAATTGTCCATTATGAATTCATCCATTATCCTTTTTGATGTTATTTTGTAATTTTTAGTTTAGAATCAAATAGGAGGAGCTTTTAGATGGAAATTTTAGAGAGAGAATTATAGAGAAAATTATCCTTTGTAAATAGTTTTATTTTATTCTTTTTTTAGATATTTGTGAGAAATTAATTGTTGAGTGATTCAAATGAGTGTTTGTATGTAATTGAATATTGTGGAAAGCTCATTTTGAATGGATGTTGCTCAATTTCAATGGAGGATTAGAGTCCAATTTTTCAAATCAAGGAGACTTGTTTGAAGATTTGTCCTCTTACCCTTCTATTTTATTTGTTTATGCCTTTGATTATTAATTTGTGAAATTTTATACCATGTTAGGATAAAACCCCTTTCAAGGGGTGGGGTAAAACCCTTATTTGATGTTATTTTATTTTTAGTAGTTTAATTACTTGAAAAGTCCCTTTGAATGTTAATTTTGATCCCTCACACTTGGATTTACGCCTCGAGAGAGGGTAAGTGATTTTCGAGAGAAAATCGAAATTCTAGTGATAATACCCATTTTAGATTCGAACTAGAGATAAGGGTTTCTTAAGTGGGGTATTATTACTTGAATTTCAACTCTAAATTTATTTTATAAGATTGACATAAATTCTAATTGATCGATCCTAGCGAGTGGTTAATTAAAAGGAGAATGAGAAAGGATAGGACGGGGAACATCGGGAGAAGTCTTATCTAAGAAGAGATTAGATGGAGATAAAAATTAAGAGCATTGTTATTATAAAAGGGAGATAAGAACATGAAGTTCTTTCAGAAAGTGGATAGTTCTCATTGTTATTTTAATCATATTAGGTTTGTGGGTAGGGTAGAGTATGATGAAGACCTCTAGGTGGGGGGGGGGGGGGGGGGGGCTATTTCCCAGTTTTATGACGCTCTGTTTAGAAAAGAGGAAAAGTGGAGTCTGCTGCTTGATGGGGCTGAGCTAGGGCATATTTTAAGGGTTGAGGCTGAGATGTTAGAAGGATAGTTCATAGAGGATAAGGCTGTTCAAGTTTTAAATTCCATGAGTGGGGACAAGACCCTTGGACCTCAAGGACTCACGATGGCATTCTTTCAATATTGTTTGTCTATTATTTGGGGGAAATGATGGTATTCTTTGTGGATTTTCATGATAGAGGGTATTTTCTGAGGATATTGAATGCATCATTTATCACTCTAATCTCCAATGGGGGGGGGGGGGGGGGGGGTATATTGATATTAGTGACCCATTAGTATGATTGGGAGTGCATATTATCCTCTTTCCAAGGTTTTGTCGACCAGACTCACGGAAGTCATTGATCCTTTAATCTCAAAATCTCAAAACACCTTCGTGGGTGGTAGGCAAATCTTCGATGCAGTTCTGGTGTCTATTGAGTGTGTGTGGAAGATAGGTTGAGAGGTGGGGATTTGGTAATTGCGTGAAAACTAGATATAGAGAAGCCTTATGATGATTTTAATTGGAACTTTATTTTGTACCCATTGATTAGTATGTGGTTCGGAGAAAGGTGGTGTCAGTGGATCAAAAGGTGTATCTCTATGACCAGATTCTCTGTTCTGATTAATGGATCTCGAGGGTTTCTTCTCTATCTCCCCCTATCTTAAGAAGGGGGAATCGATGTCTTCTTTCTTGTTTATTTTGGTGATGGAGGTATTCAGTCGGATGATAGGGTGTGTGGTTGAGGCGTGATGAATCAACGGCTTTATGATTGGGTAATTGAGTGTGAACTATGTCATGATTTCACATATAATATTTACTGATGATAAAATTATTTTCTCCTTAACGGATGTGGACCACGTGAGGGCCTTAAGATTGCTCCTTAAAGGTGTCGGGTATTCGGATAAATACAAGAAAATATGAGATGATCCAGATAAGGGGATATAATGTGGTAGGTTTGGCTGAGATTCTAGGTTGCAGTGTAGGTATATTTCCCTCCACTTATCTTAGTTTACCATTACGGGCTAAGTTTAAGACTAAACCTATTTGGGACCTGGTTTTGGAGAGGATGAAGAGGAGACTCACGGGATTTAAGAATTTATATTTATCAAAAGGTGGGAGGTTAAAATTAATAAAGATCACCTTGTCTAGTCTGCCTAACTAGTTCATGTCTATATTTACGTTACCGGGATGTATTTGCAAGAAGATGGTGAAGATGATGAGAGACTTTTTCTGGAGAGGTAATGAGGATAATTTCAAATACTATTTAATGGGTTGGGAGGATATTAACAGGCCTATTAATAGGAGGTGGATGTTGAGGACTTAGAGCTCTTAAACTAAGCACTGTTAGGAAAGTGTATATGGAGATTTCCTTGTGAGGAGACCAAATTATGGAGGAGAGTAGTGGGTGCTAGGGAGTTGTATGCATCATGGATGGGGTCCAAAATTGGGGCAGTTTGCACATGGGGTGGTTTTGTGGAAGAAATTTCTTAAGAGTGGGATGACTTCTATAGACACATGAATTTTAGTTGGGATAAGCAACGTGATTAGACTTTAGAAAGATATGTGGGAGTAGAATGGGACTCTTTAGTAATTTCAAGGAATTTTCAGGTTAGGGGGCAGTAAATATGGCTTAGTAGTAGATCATATTACCATATTAGGTGACCGGGTTATGTGTAATCCCATGTTCAAAAGGATATTATGGGATTAGGATATCGAGGAGGTGGAGGCCTTTTTTTATTAGATGGGGGAGGCGCTGCTACCCATTAGGGGATGATGGGTTGTGTTGGTGGAGGAGTGAAAAAAGGATCTTCTCAATAAGTGGATATTATCCCATATTGAGAGATAACGGGGGCTTAAAAACTTCCTTCCCATGAAATAAAATTTTGTAGGCAAGGGAGTCTGCAAATGTGATTTTTTGTCTTGAATGTGGTGACACAAGCGATATTGACGATTGAGGGCTTATATAAGAGAAGGAGGTTATTGGCTAGTCGCTGCTGGTTATACAAGGAAGAGGAGGATAAGACCAATCATTTACTACTCAACGATGAGGGGCCAGTGGGATCTTTTCTTTTCTCTTTGCCGAATTGATAAGCACCAAAAACTGTACAATTTATACCCCGAATAGATGTACTTTAGTTGCTAATTCTCGACAGTATGTGTCTTATGTGCTTAAATGTTAATTATGCAGGCTTAATTGCAGTTGCGGTGTCAAAAGCTCTATTTCCAAGCAATTTGCAATTAAAATGGAGATAAATACCTTCCCCCGTAACCTTACACGAGCCAAAACCTAGCCTAAACCTACCCCGAACCCCGTGTGTGTCTAATTTGCCCTTTTATTATTTTTTAGATTTTTAGTTTGAGTCATTTTTATTTTTAGGATTTATTTAGATTTATTTAGTATTTTCTAGGTTTTATTTTCTATTTTCTTTTTATTAGTATATTTTTATTTCATCTTTATTTGTATTAGTTATTAGTTTCATTTTTATTAGGATTAGATTTTTTTTAGGATTTCATTTATTAGTTTTATTTGATTTTACATTTATTTAGGATTTAAGTTTTTAGTTTAATACATTTCTATTTTTTATTTTTATTTCTTTTTAGTTTTAGTCTTTGTTTTATTTTAGAAATAGGATTTCATTTTTAGGTTTTTATTTTATTTTATTTTTATTAATTTTAGTTGTGTTATTTTTTGATGTCCAAATTAAACACACACCCTATACCCACATACACTTATCATAAACCCAACTAATATATCCTACACCCTAAGCCACACCTACTTTCCCTACACCCAATACCTCCCCCCTTCATCTTCTTCCCTACACGACTTTCTCTCTCCTCTCAAAACACCCACAACCCCCATCACCATCCACACACTCTCTCCTCCATTACTAACCCACCTCACTTCCAAACTCACCACCACAACACCTCCAAACATTAAACCACCACCATTCCTCACCCGAACCAACCCAGACCGCCGGCGTCGACTCCCCACGCAATGACCCACAAACTCCGGCGGTGCCCTAATGTCCTCGACCCTTACCCGATCACCACCCATGCAAACCTCCGTCGGTACTCCCATACCCACACCGACGATACCCGTCGCAGGCCCATTCCGGCCAAAACCCCTCCCTAACCCGTCGACAGACAAGATCCCCCACCTCCGGTTCCTAACTCCTGCCCCTCGCCGGCGCTACCCGTTGCCCAACTCTGACCCGACGTCGTCTCCTCTCTCTCTCTTTCCTCGTCAGCCGCTACCGGCGTCGATCGCGTCCAAACCACTCCGGCAGCACCATCCCTACTACACCCCATTACCTCCATTAACAACCCATGGACCAAAAACCATTTCCTTTCCATATGCCTTGCACGATTTTAAAACCTCCTGCTATTCCAAAGCCAACTTAATTGCCCACATGTGTTTTAATCCTTATACCCACTTATATCCATTTAACCCATTTAACCCACATCGTGCATCTGCCAAACAACCAACCTCTTTAGCCCCAATTCCCATTATACCCCCAACTACCCATATTTTACCCAATACCTAAAAATAACCCTTATACCAAATCAAATTTTATACCCTTATTCTCCCACTATCATGACCTCACACCCAAACCACATGCACCCTCCATTAAATTCATAAATAAACCCTCACCCAATACCTTACACACCCTCTTGCACCTTTGTCTACCCAAAATACCCCTTACCCCATGTGTGCCATGCATCTACTATAAAAGAAGACTTCGGCCATTTTGAAGAGAATCTCAAAATTGGGTTTTACATCTTGTGTGATAAAATTCTCTACACCCCTCTTTAGAGAGTATTTGCATTTTTAGCAAATATCTCAATATAGAGGTGTGTAGTGAAATTTATCTCTAGGATGAATTTCACCCCACCCATCTATTATGAATTTTTGTATTTTTAGCAATTATTTCATAATAGATTGATGTAGTTGAATTTATCCCTTATGGGAGGTAAATTCTAATCCATTCCTTTATGTTGAGATTTTGCATTTTTAGCAATTATCTCAATATAAATTAATGATCTAGAATTTATTTCTTTGGGTGAATTCTAATGTACAATTTTATAATTTTAGGATTTGCATTTTTAGCAAATCTCTTTTATTATTTAATTGTCCATTCTGAATTCATCCACTATCCTTTTTATTTTTATTTTGTAATTTTTAGTTTAGATTCAATAAATACATGAGAGAGGAATTGTAATTGAGAGATTGATGATGTAATTGAAGATTTCATTTCAATTCAAGGCTTAAATGGGTTTGATCTCCTCCTCTTGATTACTTTTAGTTTAATCTTCTCATGCTTTTTTTTTATCTTATATTTGTGGATGATGATTATTGAGGGATAATATCCCATTCATGGGATGAAATTTTGAAGCCCTCATGAATCCAATTTAGTTAGTTTACTTTTTAGCACAATTTGATTTACCTCATTTTTTTATTAGCTTTTACATCTTAGTAGTACTTTAAAAATTAGTATATAGTTAGTTAATTAATATTCCCTTGAAAAATTCATAAAATATAGAAAATGTAAAAATAGAAAAATATAATAAAATTCAAATGAATCTATATATATGTCCTCTCCAATTTTGTGTTTCACCCTTAGATGTGGATTGACTCCCTTACTTACCCTCTACACTAGTTTTGTTATAATTTCCTAGGTTCAAGGAAATTTTGATAGAAAGAAGTTGCACACAACGACAAATAAAATCTACATTAGAGAAAATTTTCTTTTCATCAAATGGCATCGTTGCCGATCTTTGGAGCTTGAAGCACTTGCGAGAATTACCTATTTGTGATTCATTTGTATTGCACTTTTTATTTTATTTTTTTTGTACCATTTTTTTCATTTGTTTAGAAGGCTTGTATTAGGACTTTATTAATTGGCTTGTATTGCGGTGCTTAGAGACACCATTTATTTTCCACTTAAATTTGTAATAATTGAAGACAAGCGTGATAGGAAAATCGGACAAGGTAGAGAGAGGGTGTCCAAAGGAGAGGATTTAGAAGCCTCTCTACCTTAGGTCGGTAGGACTCCCGGGGATGACTGAGATAGGCGTGATCTCCCCCCGATCGACTCAAAATTTTTGGCACCCCACGGCGTAAAAATCGTGGGAGGCATATTTCTCAAACCCTCGCGCCTCTCCTGTTAGTGAGTCCATTATTGTGTGTGCTTTGTGTGCTCTTATGTGATTTTATTCTCACATTTATTTTCGAATGGTGTGATGAATTAATTGACTAAGACCTACACCCGGTCACTCACGAGAAGGGATTTCATCACCCGACTCACTCGCTTATTAATTGTGTGCTACCCTAGCCATCACTAAATTTAAAATCCATTCACTAGATAGCCCAATAGGAGAACATTTTGCAATGGCGATCACTCATATAAATTTCGTGATTTTTTATCGCCCACGGACTTAATTAAAATTTGACTACCCCTTCACTAAATTCAAAGATAAAAATTGGCTATGTGCTAGTTAGAAAATTTTCTTGACTTGTGTGTGTGTCCAATTCCATTTTTTTGGTAGTCGATTTTAATTGGTTCGTCCAAAATTCTGAGTCCATCCATTTTCCCCACCTTTTCTTCCAAAAAAACTCCAAAAATATTTTCTTTCATTTTTATAAAAAAAAATCCAAAAATATTTTCTTTCTCCCATTTTTCGAAAAATTCAAAAATATTTTCTTTCCTTTTGAAAAAATTAAAAACACCAAAAAAATATTTCTCTCCACATGGCCGAAAAATGTCCTTTACGGGACTACTTTGGTCATTTTCCATTGTCACGGAACACGTGTGAGAGTGATCGTGAGCTGTCTCTTTATGATATCCTTAGTGGTTTTACCTCTCTCACGAGTACCGTTGGTACTCTTGACCCATCTATACAGTCACCTCCTATTCCATCACCCTCAGTGTCAAGTGTCGTCGTGCCTCCTCCTTTGTTGTGCACCCACTGTTATTATGCCGATCACATGTCCCATGAGTGCCCTTACATCACATATCCATACAAACCGACCACGGATCATGTGTATCCATATGACACTGTTCCGGAACCCACCTTGGCCTATTCTCCCTATATACCCAATCCCAAGTTGTGTGAGTACCCGAGCTATTCGTGGAGGCTTGATCAACCTTCCACGCAATACAAATCCCAACCCTATGTTGTGGATCCTCACACGTTCCAACAGTCGTCATGGCAACCTTGTGCACCCATTCCCGCTCAGTCCCCTCACTATGAACCCCATGAGTATCAACCATTTATCCGTCACGAAAGCGGTCCTTTCGTGTATGATGTACTTGGCCCCACCCCACACACTTCCTTTGAGTATTCTCCATACACTCATGATAGTAGCGTGTTGTGTCCACCTCAACCACCACCACCACCCATCATTCCATCAACACCTTCAACCACATCCGCTCTCGAAACCCTCTTGCAAAAGTTCATACTTGAGCAAGAGCAAGCCACTCAAATTCAAACTCTCCAAAGTCTTGAACAACGTTTCAATGAATTGGAGTGTAAACGAGATTCGGATATTCCTATGGATCCTCCCATCATTGCAACCGAGTGTGATGATGATGTGTCCTCTAGTGACACGGATTTTGAGTGTAACCAACCCTATCCTCTCGAGAATCTCGAAGTTGAGACCATTCCATGGTCCGGGCCCCAAGTTGACAATTGTGTTGACTTACCTTTTGATAGTGAGCCTGATCCAATCCCACCATTTCCACATGAACCTCACCTTGAGGTTCAAATTCACCTTCCCACTCTCGTAATATCCAAAACAATGCCCGAGTCTATACCCATTGAGCCCATCGGGTGTGTTCCCGAGGAACCACTTCATCTTAGGTTAGCTTCGACTATGAGTGCTCACCATTTTCTCGAGATTGAATCCGAGATGGTTTCTACCTATTCGAATATGGATCCTGTTCCATTATGCTTGGCACATCTCGAGCCCAATATTTCTAGTGATTCCTCTATCTCCGATCTTGGTGACTCGTCTTACCCACCCACCACATTCACCGATGCTACTCTTGTGGAGAAGTTGATCGCTCCATCTTTAGAAACCATACTCCCTTGTGAGTATTACTTTACTCCTCCCAATGAGTGTGTGTCTCCCACGCTTGAGTTGGATCATCTTCCCCCACCATTTATCCCACCTGACCCACCCATTGTTCCTTCCACCCCACCACCTAGTTTGGATCTTGATTTTACACAGTTCATGTTTCCATCCACAGTTTTAAATCCTCACCTGAAACCATCCCCCACCTATGAGAGTATTTTTGGTGCTACTCTCCACCGTGACACCGAGCTTGTTACTCTATACCCGCCACTCTCATGTGGTGTTTCTCAACAGCTCCCTGGTGTGTCACGGCGCGACCATTATCATCGCCCATTTATAGAATGGTCGTGTGATTTTTATGAGGCCCAACCCATTCCACTTTCTATACCATTTCGCCTCCCTCACCAACTTGAGCACCATGCTTATAGGGCTCTTGTTGCCCTCACCTTTAAGCTCAATAAGTCCCGTGATCGATACCTTTCCACCCTCACCTTAGCCATTTTTCCCCGCCGCCCATGGTCCACCGATGCTTTGCATCGCGTGATGCACTTTACCATACAAGTGCATTGACCCGTTTTAGCCTCTATCCAACAAGACTGATGCTTCAGTCTTGTTTGGGGGTGATTCTCATCACCCAATTCTTCTGCCGCCCCGCGCCATTATTGTTCTTATCCTTAGGGTGAGATCGGTTCGGTCTGGCTGAAGACATTAAACTTAGCGCTACCGAGAGGCAGCCCGCGTTTCTTGTACTAGTCTTATCCTGTTTGGGGGTGCTGTTTCACATCACCCTATACTTTACCATGTTATAGACTTGTAGACATTTTTTTTCTCTCATTTCATTCAGGTTTATTCTTGGCCATATTTGTCCACTTCATTAGCGGTTGATTCTGGTAATCTCTTTCCTACCTTATGCTCTCAATTTTAAAAATCATTTTACTTAACATCGAGGACGGTGTTCCTTTTTGTTTGGGGGTGGGGAATTTTATCAAAATTGTACCTCTTTTGAAAAAATTTGAGTTTTAAACCTGATTTTTTAAAAATTCGTGCAGTTTCTTTCATCTCAATCATTGATGTGAATTTTCATTCACCCATCTTTCAAAAGTCTAGGAATTAAGCTAGAGGATTAATATTTTTTCTAATGGCTTATGTAATACATATCAAGGCATTTTGAACTATGAATTCCTAGACTCAACAAAAAATTGCGCACTTATCATGTCACTACGGTTTAGAGTTGAAGAGTACTACAATTCTAAAGAGAACCTTAAGGATCACTAGTAGAGACTTTAGCTTGTGAGATTTGTGCCTTTCACCCTTTCAGAGAGTTTTACACAATCTCCGAGTCACAAGTTGATTCAACTTCCTTTGGGTCCGCACTTAATTGTTGTATGATCTCATTATCTTTCATAAAATTTTGGCTTGATCTCTGAGAATGATGATAGAAAGAACTTCTGCGTGTATATTTTTCTTTTGTCGTTGCTTGAAAAGTCCTTCTAATCAAAATCCTTATGTACCTACAAAATATAATAAACTCAAGTATAGAGGTAAGTAAGGGAGTCAATCCACTTTCTAGGGGTAAAGCAAATGGAACAAATTCAATTGTAATTCACTTTTTATTTTCTTTTTTCTATTTTTTTTTAGCTTTTTTGAATATTAAAACAATAGGGTGAGGTGAGATTTTAAACTAAACTAAACTAAGATGAAAATAACGAACTAGAAAGTGACTGAAATGAATAATAAAGTCTAACACTAAAAATAAGAGATAAGTGAGGTAAATAATTGTGATAACAATCAAGGAGTGGGATTACACCACAAATTCTAGTTATTCTAATTAATTAAGTTAATTATTTGAATTCTCCCAAATTAATATCAAAACTACAAATCAACTCTCGTTGCAAGTGTAATTTTAATAATAACATTTTAGAATATTAAGTTAATACCTCACAACTCTAGAAAAATAAATTTACACTCCTTTTAATTAATCACCCGCTAGGATCGATTAATTAAAATTTATGTCAATCTTAGAAATTAAATTTAGAGTTGAAATTCAAGTTATAATACCCCACTTAAGATACTCCTATCTCTAGTTCGAATCTAAAATGGGTATTATAATTAGAATTTCGATTTTCTCTCGAAAATCATTTACCCTCTCTCGAGGCGTAAATTTAAGGGTGAAGGATCAAAATTAACATTCAAAGGGATTTTTCAAGTAATTAAACTAATTAAAATAAAATAACATCAAATAAGGGTTTTACCCCACCCCTTGAAAGGGGATTTAGCCTAACATGATATGAAATATGACAAATTAATAATCAAAGGCATAAATAAATGAGAAGAGAAGAAAACAATCAAACCCCAATCTCTTGAAGTGAAATTGAACTTCTATTCCTTGAGTTGAAATTCACATCCCTTAATTTCAATGATTCAAACACAATTACATCAAGAATCTCACTCAATTTAATCCTCACAACAATTTATTTTCTCCTCACTATCTAAAAATAATAAAATAAAAATTCTAATCTAAAACTACACTAAAATGGTATTTTCTCTCTCTACAAATTCCTATCTCCTAGCTCTTCTCTTTATTTTGGAGTCTTCTTCTTCAATTTATACAAGGCATGGAGCATGGGGGTATTTTTGGGGAATTGGCTTGGGTGTGCATGGGAATGGTGAGGTATGAGGATAAGTGGGTGAGAATAAAAATCTGATTTGTGTGCACATGGGGGTGGTTTGGGAAAAAAGGGAATAAGGGTTAGTTGGGGGTAATATGGGTAAAAGGGTAAAAGTGGATTATGAGTTTTATTTGGCACATGTGACATTTGGGTTTTAGTTGGTTTTTGGTTTTGTTGGAAGATGACGATTTTTGACTTTGGAGAAATGGGTTTGGGTTTTGAATGGGAAATGGGTCTTGTTGTGTTGGTTGGTTTCGGGTTCGTGGGTTAGGTGGATTGTCGGTGGAGTCGCCAGAATGGAGGTTAGATCGTCGGAGGGATGGTGTAATCGTGGCCGGAGGTGGGGACAGCTGTCGCCGGAGTTGAGGAATGGAGGCTGGCCGGCGCGAGGTTGGAGCGACCAGAGTAAGGTCGACGGCGGTCGGCACAAGGGTCAGCAGGTGGTCGCCTGGTGGGGCAGTGTCGGATCTAGAGAGAGAGAGAGAGGAGAGACGACGCCGGCGGGTGAAGGTGAGGGGTCCGGCCGCGGGTCTCTATTGATGTCAAAAGGAGAAGGGGCTGCCGCCGGTCGGCTAGGGTTGATGACGGTTGTCGCCGGCGAGATGTTTGACGTCGCCGGGGCTGAGGGTTTGGGGAGTAGGAAGGTATGAGAGAGGAGAGAGTGTTTGGTAATGGGTTTTGTGTTTGTTAACGGAGGTTGTGGCTGTTGGTGAGAGGAGAGAGAAAAATGTATAGGGAAGAAGATGAAGGGGGCTTTGGGTGTTTGAGGGTGTAAGGTGGATTTAGTGTGTTTAATTTAGACCCTTAAAATAAACTAACTAATAAAAAATAAAATTAATAAAATAAAATAAAAACTTTAAAAAAATCCTATTTAAAATAAAACAAAGACTCAAATAAAAAATAAAAACTAAAAAGAGAAATAAAATAAAAATAAAAATAGAATCTAATAAAACTAAAACTAAAATTCTAATTAAATGTAAAATCAAATAAAACTAAAAAAAATTAAATGAAATCCTAAAAAAATCTAATCCTAATAAACTAAAAACTAAAACTAAAATTAATAAAATCAAAATCAAAAATAAAATTATACTAATAAAATAAAACCAAGAAAATACTAAATAAATCTAAAATAAATCCTAAAAATAAAAATGACACAACTAAAAATCTAAAAATTGATAAAAGGGCGCAAACTCAACACACACACGGTTTAGGGTAGGTTTGGGCTAGGTTTTAGGCTCGGGTAAGGTTACGGGGTCGGTATTTAGCTCCATTTATGCGCAATTGCTTTGATTTAAACGCTTGAACTCTGCAACGCACAATTAAGCCTACAAAATAAACATTTAAGCGCATAAGACCCGTATTGTCGAGAATTAGCAACTAAAATACATCTATTCGGGTATAAATTGTACAGTTTTGGGTGCTTATCACACCACCCCCAAACAGAGCGTTGCTAGTCCTCAAGCAATAAGATAGAGAGAAAGAGAATGATAAGAAACCAAAAGTGTACCACTTTCGCGGGCACTTGCGATTGCACTTAGCGTGTGAAACAAGACTTTAAACCTATAGGTTGCCCTACAGTACGAGTTGTGTCTCGTGAGGGTTTGCAGGGAATATACCCACAAAATTCTTTATTTGCAATAATTTATTGAAAGGCAGTCAATCTCTTATTAGACGTAGAATAATCGCACAATCCATCACATGAGAAATATTTGATTTCAGAAATACAAGCTAGACTGTGTAAAAATTTTAGCTAAGTAAATACTCAAGGCACATCCTTCCTAGAACTCAACGTGTGTAGTGTGAATCAGTCAAAACGGGTCGAGTATCACAAAAGTAATTCCTAGATTGCCTTGTCGGAATCAACGCTTCAACTTCAAATCTCACTCGATATAACTCTCACAAACGAACTCTCGAGATATGGGTAAGTGTATCGCTCTTGTGTGTGAGGAGGTGAGTAAATGTAAGCAAGTTCAAACGTCTCACACATGCATAAGAAAGAACGAACAATTAGAAAGAAAAATGATCTCATGAAAGAATTACTAATCACTATAGTGAGAACGTCGAGTTATTCACCACATCGACTTTCATTTGCCCGAACACCTAGGGGAAATATGGATGTATATGGGTGAGGGGGAAATGAAATGGGAAGGATATGATGATATGAGGTAGGATGGTGATATGATGGATAATGGATATGTGATGTAGGATATAATGGTGATATGAACGATGATATATGAATGGATATGATAGGAGAGTCTTCTATACTTGAAGAACAAAATGTCTTTATTACATAAAAATTAACTACAAACTCTCTTTCTTTTCTTTTTCTTTTCTCTCTCTCTTTTTTTTTCGATTTCTCTTTTCTTTTTCTCTATTTTTTTCTTCTTCTATTTTTGCTTTTTTTTTTCTCTCACTTTTCAAACCAACACTTAAGACATTTAATATTTTGAAATCACACTCTTTTATTTGAAAATGATGATGGATGAATAAATGAGGTGATAGGTGATTGTGAAGTATGTGGATGGTGAGGGGAATAGATGTGAATATGGAATAATATGGGAATGTAATGGGTGAGGTGTATGGTAAATGGTATGTGTATGGATGAAAATCTAGTATTCAGGACAAATTTCAAGACACGTGTTTCGTACAACTCGAAATAAAATGTCATTCTCAGTGATCAAGCCAAAAATGAAGAATAATGAGATCATACAACTATTAAAGTGCGGACCCAAAAAGAAGTTGAATCAACTTGTGACTCGGAGATTGCGTAAAACACTCTGAAAAGGTGAAAGGCACAAATCTCACAAGATAAAGTCTTCACTAGTGATCCTTAAGGTTCTCTTTGGAATTGTAGTACTCCTCAACTCTAAATCGTATTGACGTGATAAGTGCGCAAATTTTGTTGAGTCTAGAAATTCATGGTGCAAAGTGCCTTGTTACGTATTACATAAGCCATTTAGAAAAAATATTCTCTAGCTTGTTTCCTAGACTTTTGAAATATGGATGATTGAAAATTCACATCAATGAGTGAGATGAAAGAAACTACACGAAATTTTTAAAAATCAGGTTTAAAACTCAAAAATTTTCAAAAGAGGCACGATTTTGATAAAATTTCCCACCCCCAAACAAAAAGGAACATCGTCCTCGATGTTAGCACTACACCAAAAATGCTAATCTGGCACGCTGTGGCAAGGAGATTCTGGCACGGTTTCAAGCTGTGCCAGAATTTGGCACGGTTTTAGCATAAACTGGCACGGTTTAAATGAGTGCCAAATTCTGGCACGGTGTAAAACCGTGCCAAATATGGGTACAGTTCATTAAAAAAATAATATCCTAAAATTTCAATCGGGGACCAAAAATTTCAAGGCGGGACATCAATCTGATCTCCTCTCTCTCTCTCTAAGTCTCTCTCTCTCTCTCTCTCTCTCTCTCTCTCTCTCTCTCTCTCTCTTTCTCCACGCTACCAGGCGACCTGCTACTACCCGCCGCCTCCATCATCCACACTACCCTCCGCCTCCATCAACGCTGCCACTCATCCTCTGCTTCGTCTACTTCATCTACTACCAGGCGACCCCATCATCTACTTCGTCCACGAACAACCATCACCCTCTACTTTATCCACGAACTGCCATCATCCACTTCTTCTGGCCATCCATGAACTGCCATCGGAGTTAGGTCAGACCAACCTCCGAAGGTTTGGTTGAATATTTGGTTTTGGTCATCTCCAAAAGCTTCGACAATTTGGTTTGGTCATCAACATAGGTAATTTATGCATTCCATCTAATAAGAAATTTGAGATTGAAGATTTGGTCAATCTGCTTGAGTCTCACGATCCAACTTCAGATCCAACTCTACATCCAGACATGGTTCAATAATTTTTCTTGTTTGATTTCATGAATATTGGTTGAAATTTAGTTTACCTACTATTTTTTTTATTGATAGTATCATTTTTTGTAGAGAATAATAAGTGGTTGCCATGGAGGTGTTTATCACATTGTTGTTGGTAGATTTCATGGAGGTAATGCCTTCGTTGGAGGTAATGCCTTCGTTGGAGGTAATGCCTTGCTTAGTAATGCTAAGAGCCTTGCATAAGATCAACACTAGTCCCTTAATTACTAGCATGAAGTGTTGAATAAAATCAGTATTTCTAGAACATGAGTAGTAGTCATAGCTGTTTTAGGCTTGTTGAAATTTTTTATAGATTCAGTTGACTATTAAAAGTTCTTCTTCTTGAGCATCATGGTCAGGGGCTTACTGATAAGGACATATATCTTCTCAAAAAAATTCTATAAAAAAACGCTAATCCAAAGCATAACCTTAGAGCCTTAACTATCTTAGGCAAGGAGTAGTTCGTCATGGCATCAATTTTACTTTTGTCTTAGGCAACGACCAATTCCATATTATCTTTCTAAATAGATGAATTAATGTATTTGTAAAGTACTTCGATGAAACATATCTTCACTTGTAACAAATTTCATTGTTACTTAGGCTTTTCAATTGTGTGTTACATTTAGAAATTATTTAGTTGATATATTTGTTGAATTCATACTCTAGTGAAGTATATCTGAAATGAAACATTGATTCTTATTCACTGTATTATATATTCTCATGCCTAATTTTGCGATGTATTTTTGTCTTAGGATAGTATTGTGTATAATTCAAGGTGGTCATAATACGATAAGGGAGAAGATGAGTGAGAGCCCGTGGTTTCAGCTCCGATGGATTTTGGTTCGTGTTTCCTTTAGGTCTCCATAATAAATTTCTTTTACATACTAGATATTTTTGTATGTTACAATCTATTGAAAATGTCGTATGTTACATGTTTGATAAAATGCTAAAGATAGATTACCTTGGTGCAATGTCCTGTTTGAGTTCTAGAATTATGTTTTGATTGAAGCTATTTGGCCTAGTTTGCATCTCGTGTTCCTCCCCTTCTAAAAATTGTTGTTCTTGTTCTATGTCTACAGCTAGCCACTAGGTTAATGCCCAAACCTCTCGACAACTCCCACTGAGACTGCCCTCAGTCGAAAGTGGTGCATAGAGCACGTGCCCAGCAGCTAGCCTAACGATGTGAACTTCAAGCCACAAACAAGGCCCAGAGGTGACAGCAGCTTCAAAATCTCTTAGTTTCATTTAATATCCGAAGTTATTTTTTATGTTTTTTATTTTCTTTTTCAAGTGAATCAGTTTTTAAGAAATAATATGACAGTTGGTGGTATGCTGACTTTTGGGGGTCATACATTTTTTAGTTATTTCAAGGAAGATAATGTTTTGAAAATTAAGTGCCATATTTCATTAAACTCTTTGGGATGATGAACTTTCTTCAACAATGAGGAATCCAAAATGGTCAAATATCAAAGGTAAGACTCTATATAGATCCCCATATGGTCAAATAAGAATATCCTTAAAATACTCACTAGGTCTCTTCTCTAGAACCGTAATAGAAAACTTATAAAATCGAGGATTCTCCGAAGAACAACTTATAAAACCCAGAAAGGCTGTAGTTAGCAAGTAGCCATGGCCTATAAACCTAAACCCCATGGCCTAGACTAGAAATACACATAAAATCTCATCTTATTAAATTAAAAAAATGGAAATTAAGGTATTGATCAAGGAAGAAGAAGATAAGGATAGATCCCTTACCTTGGTAGACTTGAGTCCGTTGAATAGTATATAACGACCCACCTCCAACCCCATTTCTTCACCTATGAGAAGTGCGTATTGATGGCCTCTTCGATGAACTGTTCTTTTTTTCCTCTCAAAATTTTAATTTTTGTCTCTAATGTGGGAATTAGTGTTGTTAGCAACTATGATAAAGTTGACAACGATTTTTATTTATAGGGTTCACTAAAGAACCTAGGGTTTCTCCCCAAGATGTCACTTTTAGCTAAATTATACTTCAAAAAATCTTCTAGAACCTCGCAATAATTGTTCCCAAGTCAAAAACTGTTGAGGCCACATCATCACCCCATGTGCTAAATTCAAGTAGGCCCAAGTAATTACTGGCCACAGCATGTTACCCAAAGAATGTGGCATCGCCCAATGTCTGCGACCTTCTATTTCCCTGGCCGTGGCCTCTTGCCTAAATTTTGACTGGCAGTGGACATTACCCTGGTTGTGGCCTTTCGTACCCTTTAATGATGCTTACATTCCAAGATAGTGGCCTTCATGATTCTAATCTTGCATTTAGCCATAGCCTTTACCATGGTCATGGCCTCGTAGTATTTTTAAGGTCATTACAATAAGCCCAATTTAGGAAATTATGTCCTCAAAATATAAGAATCTATAAAAAAAAAATAACTCAATCATACCTGGAAATAAATGTGGATACTTTTCTCTAATAACGGACTCCAGCTCCTGATACACCCAAGTATGACCTCGGCCTGGGGGTGCATACCTCGGCCGAGATGAGAGCCGAGACGACGGCCCACCCACCAGTGCCTGGGGGGCCCACGAGATCATCCCTCGGCCAGGGGTACCTCGGCCGAGGCCGACGCTACAACATACACTTCCCCGAGGACACTTCTCATATCACAGATGTCAATGTCAACTCCAGGTACCAAGGAATAGAAGCCCTGGTCAACATGAACCCTACCTCGGAGGAGGTCAAGGTTACCAGAGGCATCGTTTACCATCAGCACGCCAATGATTCGGCCCAGGCCGACACAGGTACATACCTCGGCTGACATTAAGCCGAGACATCTCATGACACCTCACGGATTGAGCGGGCGACCAACCTTTATAGCTCGGCAGTTCCTATGCCGAGGCCATTCACCCGCATGACTGCCGAAGTATCCGTTGACATTTGGATAAGGACACCTGGGCATAAATCAGTTACAACAAGATTATTCTCCACCTGTGGAGGGAATATTTCATCATCATTACTTACATGTGGTCCTGACAGCTGGCATACCCTCATTGGTGAGGAAACTACACACATGCACATTACATGCATAGGGGGTACATTACACCCCCTAGGCACTATATAAAGGGATCACCCCTACCTTGCAAAGGGATCCACATATTAAAACCCTAGCTGAAACTCTGTCCATATATACACAGTAGAGAGAGAAAGAGCTTGAGAGGTTGTAACCATGGCCATTAGTGCCTTCTTTCAGTGACATTACTCACACACACTCACAGTGGACGTAGGCCGGTTTGGCTGAACCACTTATATTTCTGCTTTCATTCCTCTTATCCTCACCTCATTCTTACCTTATTCATATAGCTGTGTTGCCATTGTTACACCTGTATTGAGCTTGCAAACACCTCACCCGGTGGTGCTGATTTTCCCATGTCTCCTCATTCGCATCCTGGTGTGTCGAAAGCACTTTAATTAGGGAAATGATTTTGGTCCTCAGTTATTTTTTTCCTTTCTAAAATCTCAACTGTAGCCGTATCATAACTCAAGTCTCCACAAACCTCTATTGGTTCATGGTTACTGATGTGGATGCGGACCCTGATGTAGGGCAAGGGAAACCTTATAGGAAATCTTTTCAATCTTCTTGTGTATCTTAAATATACTGCAAAATCAATATCCTTTATTTCAAATCTCATGAATCCCTTCCAAGAGGAAACATTAGGGAAGGCATGGTCCCCTGCCTTTAAGTCCACATTCCTTCTCTTGATGTCACCCCAACTTTCATTTCCTACTCTGAGCACTCCGCATCCTCTATTGAATAAACCTAACATTAGTCGTGGCCTCTTCTATTATTTATGGGACAAGCATTTTCCTCTCACCTACATCATCCCAACATAGAGCACTATTTTATCTCCTCCCATACAGGGCTACATAAGGGGCTATATTAATGCTTTCTTGGTATTATACACGTACTCCACTAAGACTTAAAACACATGCTCTTAAAATATCCTCTAGGGTTTTCTTCGTTTTCTACATTTTTCCATCTATTTGGAGATGAAAGGTCGTGATAAAGTTTAATCATGACCTCATAGACTTTTGAAAACTTTTCCAGAATCTCAAAGTAAATATTGGGTCGCGGTCAGACACTATGGTCACTAGGACTCCGTGGAGTCATATAATCTCCTTGATGAAAAGTTTGGCTAATTGATCAATATTGACAATGGTCTTGTATACAAAAGGTGAACATACTTGGTTAATCTATCAATTATAACCCCAATGGAATCCATCACTCTCTGCATTCGCAGCAGTCCAACTATAAAGTCTACAAAAATATCCTCCCACTTCCACTCTGGGATGGTCAAAGGTTGTGCCTACCCAACTTGACTTTGGTGTTCGTCTTTAAGTTGTTGGAATACTAGGCGCCGTGCAACAAACTACATGGCCTCCCTCTTTATGTTAGGCCACCAAAAATTTTACTTCAAGTTTTGGAACATCTTAAATCTCCCTGGATGACTTACAAAGGGAAAAGAATGTATTCCTTACAACACCTTGATTTCTTCATTCCACGACACACAAAGTCTTGTTCCAAAAAGCAAGGCTCCGTGGTCATCAACTCTAAATTTATTCTTCTCCCCTTTACATATAAGTTTATGAATTTTCTAAAGATCTAGGTCTGCGACCCGAGCTATCTTTATCCTTTTAATTAAACTTAGTTCCACAGTAAGTGCCCTTAGATATATGTGGCCCCTGTGGTCTACTACTTTGATCCCCATTGTCTCCAAATCTCTAATGATATGTTCTTGTTTAATAATTCTCAGAGAACTAAGAGAAACCTTTCTACTTAAGGCATCAGTCACTACATTGGCCTTTCTCGGGTGATACTTAATCAAGCAATCATAATCTTTAATTAATACTAACCATCTCCTCTTCCTATTATTCAAATCTCTTTGGTTGAAAATGTAGGTCAAGATCTTATTATTCGTGTATATCTCACAACTCTTTTTGTACAAGTAATTTATCGAAATATTTAAGATAAAGACTACTACTGCAAGTCTAAGTCGTGGGTAAGGTAGTTTTTCTCGTGAGGCCTCAACTACCTATAGGCATAGGCAATCACCTGACCATTCTGCATCAGTACACATCCTATGCTGCGGCTTGAGGCATCACCATATATCACATAACATCCACCCTCATTGGGTAAAGCCAAAATAGGTGCATCCACCAAATTTTTCTTTAGATTTTGAAAGATCTCCTCACACTCCACGGACCATATAAATTTCTTGTCCTTATGAGTCAACTAGGTCAAGGGCATAACAATCTTTGAAAATCCTTCTTCAAACCTTGTATAATAACCTTATAAGTCGAGGAAGCTTCTAACCTCGATTATAGTCATCAGTCTCTCCCAATTAACAATGCTCCCGACTTTCCCAGGGTCCACAACCAGACCATCTTTGCTTAATATATAGCCGAGAAGGCTATCTCTTCTATCTAGAATCCACACTTAGAAAATTTGTACAAAGACTCTATCTCCTAAGAACCTCAAACGCTCCGCAGAGCTGGTCCAAATGCTCCTCCGTGGTCTTAGAATAAAATGATATATGATTAATGAAAATAATAAAAAATTTACCCAAGAAGGTCCTAAACAACCATTCCATCAAATCCATAAATGCACCCGGGGCGTTGGTTAACCTAAAGGGCATTACTACAACCTTATAATGATCATACCTAGTTTTAAAAGTTGTTTTATGAATGTCCGCATCCCTTAGATTAAGTTGGTAAAAAGGAGACCTCAAATAAAATGTAGAGACACATACATCATCCTTTAATTGGTAAAAAAGATCATTAATCATAGGTAAAAAATATTAATTCCTAACAGTCATTTTATTTAATTATCTATAATCTATTCACATTCTTATAGACTAGTCCTTCTTAAATAAAGTATTCGAGTACCCCAAGGGGAAATGCTAGGTCTTATGAAGCCGCGACCTAATAAGTCCTCCCACTATTCATTTAACTCTTTTAAATCTGCAGGAGACATTCAATAAGGTTCCTTCAAATTGGGAACAACCTCATACACAAGGTAGATGGTAAACTCAATTTTTCTATTCGGGGGCAACCCTGGTAACTCTTCTGGGAAAACTCTGCGGGTACAAGTACATCTTCTAACGTGTCTACGACCTTCTCTAGATTTTTCACATAGGCTAGTAGTCGCAATAGTCAACCTTCAATATTTTCTAGCTCTAAAGGATGATATCAGCAAATATTTCCTACCAGGAGTAGTTCCCTTAAAACTAAATTCGACCTTTTTAGGATAACCCTAGTGACTTCCGTACTAGCACAGTCCATCTTAGTAAAGTGGGTGGATAACTTGTCCATGCCTAAGGTCACATAAAGGTCTTCAAATTATAAGGGAATCAAATAAACTCTAAAATTATGACCTCCTATCTTCGCAGCACAATCCTTATACATGACCATGACCTCCGAGGAGGCCCCATGCCAATGTATCAATCACTAATGATGGGTTTAAGGTTTACGACCTCTGCTTAACTTTTCATGCAAAATGGTAGATATAAAGGAGCGTTTGGCCCCGAAATTAAATAACACATAAGAATTTATGTCATTTATAGTAATGGTACGTACTATTATGTCTTTGGCTTTCTCAACCTCTTTGACATTAAGGGCAATGACTCTGGTAGAAGCTCGCGGCTTGTCTCCATACATCTTTAGCAGTCTGTAGTCTATAACCTTGTGACTAGGTTTTCCAAAGTTATAAAATCTCATTCCTAGTGGGAAAGCCCTAAAAAATTCCCTTTAGTGCCACAATTGTAGCACACAACTCCCGTGGTGTCCACCTTCCCTTCAACAATCCCCTGATGGTTCCGCAGCCTCTGAGGCTATGTTTATGGCTTATATTCTTTCCTTAGTTACTCTTATCTACCCTTTTTCCCCTTTTCCTTCAGTCCATCCTCAAAATCATGTTCCATGATTTGGAGCACCTCAACCAGTTCCGTGTAAATATTTAGTTCGAGTCCTAACACTCGGCTAAGGAGGACCCTCTTCAAACCGCTCTGAAACCTCTTCAACTCTTCAAGATAGGGTAAAAGTTTGATAATTATTAAATTTGGTCCCATATTAATCCATATACATGGTTCCTTGAGTTAGATCGATGAATTCTAACTCTAGTTTCTCCATAGCTAAGACAGGAAAGTACTTTTCTAGAATAAAGTTCTTTGTGTGGAGAGGTGTTCCCCCGTACGGATGACTAACTTATCCAAGTTAATTGATCAGCTACAGAGAAAGATTCCCCATAAACACACTTCAAATATCCTCCATACAAGTCTCTCGCAGGACCCACCTCGAAGGCACCTCACATGAAAATATCTCGCAGTGCTTTACCCCGAAGAGTCTCCAACTGACCTGGCTTGAAGAACAAAGGTCACCCAGATGACAATAGTTTGCAATAAGAAGTAGAATGATGTATTATGTACTTTATTTTATGAATGTATTATTTACAATAGTCACTTGGTACCCACGAGGGACCATGACTAGTAGGGCATGGTAGAGCTTTCATGCTCTATCAAGCTATTTTCTCCTGGGAACTTCGCAGGGACATGGTTTCGAGGATTGATAATAAGGCAACGTTGGGATTTATTACCAACCCTCTTGGCACACTTAGACAAAACTTCACCCAGGATAAATGTCATGCACGCCCACTCATTACTTACCTATTCGAACGGACCTCCTCGAGTCGTTCGATCTCCCTCAATGCTTTCCCCCTCGAGGTCACCTCCTCAAGGTACCTCGGTCGCCAGCCTATCTGACTAACGTAACTAGATACCAAACAATAGCCATTGTTTGAACCGCTTCCTGACGTCATAGCTCCTGACATTTAGGAACTCAAGAATACCGCACTCAAGTGCCTTCATCCTTAGGACGACAGGTTTTGTTCACCAAACCTGACCAAATGGCCATCCTAGAGTAAGCCCCAAGCTGACAAGTCATATCCTTCATAAATGACTGAAATACTTCCAACCAATAGAACACTTTCCCGCCAAAAATAATAAATTTCATGCAGTAAATATAGTATCTCATGCATTTAATGCACCCGTCCAAAGGGATCGAGGTCATGCTGACTCGAGCTACCTCTCCCTCCATATAAAGATGACCAAAATAAGAAAATAAGGTAGAGAGAGGGAAACCAGAATCTGGAATTGATGTCCAAATTCCCTCATATCAGAGAGCCTTTGAAAAGAGCATTAACTCCCATTACACATTGAATGCACCCATCATTGTGCATTAACTGAGCTTGAAGTTCGTGACTTGTCTTTATTGTGCCCAAAGTTCTTGTTCTTTCTCCCTCGGACCACGCCATCTGCTGGTCCCATTTTGTTTATTGTATTTACCACATGTCGCCCATGTTAATATGTTCTTTAGTGAAACTTTAAATAATTAAATCTCTCTGCCTATGATTCACCTGCGGCTCTAAACAGTGTTTTATATCTAACGGTGTTGGTCTCGATCTTGATAAGGGGTTGCACCTCACTTAATACTAATAGTATTTGAAGAACCCATATCTTACATTTGGCGACTCCGCTGGGGAGATATTCTCTTTTGAAAAGATTCCAGAGGATAACACCATTAGAAACATCGATTTCAATGCCATATAGCGTGAAGAAGAGGCAAATAACATTGTGTTACCTAAAGAGGGGGGAAGGATAAGGATAGGGCCTAGCGCACCTAGCGCGGTATCATAGATATGATGGGTACGCAAGGGAGAGTAGGCTAGACACAGATACATGGGCTGATAAGACTATTAGTCGAGTTCATTAAGACTCTGCAGTCCAGGAAATGCTGGGAGCTCCCATGAGACCGAATTTCTTTACTATACCACCAGCCAATATAACAGCACCAACTGTTATTGGGGGGAAGCGGCGCCTATCTCCATTAACACACACCCATGGTCCCACCTGTGATAGTGGAACTGATGTGGCAATATGGGGGAGTAACCCTAGCTGCTCTAGCTATCATGGTAAGTCAAGGAGTAAGTGTTGCAGCCTCAACAACCTTGGCAACAGCAACACCGTTGTTAGTAAGTCCCCAACCATCCAGCTTAGAAGACATGAAGAAAGAGTTGTTAAATATTATAGATGTGTCTAAGGGGGAGAGCTCCTCCGTATATGATGACTTCTGCACTCCCTACCCAGAGGAATATAATAACGAACGCTACCCGATGGGCTATACTCCCCTAATCTTTAAAAGCACACGGGGAAATGTTCAAATCCCAAGGAATATGTGAAGAGGTTCATTGAGAATCTAGGGGCCCACTACAATGATAAAAAGCTAAGGCTAAGGGACTTCTCAAAATCCCTGACAGAGAAAGCTTACACGTGGTATTCCCACCTAGCCCCAGGTAGTGTAGGTTCTTGGGAGGAATTACATGTTTTGTTTGTGCAAAAGTTTTTCTTAGCTAAGGAGAAGTTCACACACACCCAGTTCGTGCGTGAGAAGCAGAAGCTAGGAGAGGACGTTTTGGCCTATATTCGAAGGTTCCGTGAGCGCTCCCTAGATGTGAGGGAGGAGATGTGAGAGGATAAGCTTATGCTAATATTTAAAGAAGTCTTACTTCCCGAATACATATGTCACTTGATTAATGAGATAAGAGAAGGTACGTTTGTAGCCTTTCTGATGGCAGCAAGGAATATCACATTAGTGGTGAAGCACTTAGTACCACCTCCCTCTTTGTCCAGTTTGCTTATGAGGCCAATAATTACTTCGGGGAAGGGAATACCCTCGAGGATCAACTACGTGGATGATGAGGGTAGAGAAGAAGGCAATGGCAAGTGAGGAGGTAGCAAATGTAGGAAGAACAAGAGAAGATTTGAAGACGAGGAGGATCCTCCTGAGCTACCTTGTACGGTGGAGCAAGATTTGAACCTGTATGATCTCATGGTTCTCAATAAAGTTTACAGGTCGATTAATGTCTACACTATGTCACTCACTCGGGAAGATCGAGAGAAACCCCACTATTGCGCTTTCCTTACTAAGGTGTTTTTCTCATTAAGAAGGTTGATTAATCATCACGTGAAGAATGGAGATATCGAGTTGTCGCAAACCAACATAAACAACAACCCATTACCTCCCCACGGGGCCCATATGGCTAGTGCCTTCGATGAGGATGCCGAGCGGGTAATGATGGAGCAATGGCTCGGAAGGAATGGATTTGAGGGCACTCAAGGTAATGGCTTCGATTATTCTCTCGAAGAATTCACTTTTGAGTTGTCTTGCATGCATTTAGATGATGAGTCTGAAGACAAAGAGAGCCAAAGAGGAGAATCATTCAACGCTGTTGAGATACTCATCGGGCAGATGGGGGCCTACTCGCTAGGGGAAGTCAATGTAGTGATAGCACATTATGAGGCTGCATATAGAGACGTAGAAGAAGTTTATGAGATAGAGGATGATCGAACGAATCCATGGATTGAGTGTGCGGCCGTGGCTCACTCGCCAAAGTTTGGATGGTTCTTCGACCAAGTTGGACTTCCTGAAGATTCCAAGCTGGAAGTTACGAGAGGCATTCTGGAGATTGCAAATAAAAATATGGACACATATTTGAAATGGAAGGGGGCCATGGCTAAATTGGTGAGCAGATACCTCTTAGAAGTCACATTCTTAGAGGCAGACAAGATGATCAGGTACCCACACAATAGACCTTTGTATGTTACTGCATTGGTGAATGATTGCGTTTTCTCGTGAGTGTTGTTGGACTGAGGGACATCAATCAACATAATGCCTGTAGGATCCTTCTATGCTACCGTTTTATCAGAAACAAGAATATTACCCCACTCCTTGGCAATATCGGGCTATGATAATCAGTCCTCCAAGTTGGTGGGCTACGTCAATGTGGGCATCACGATGGGGAATATCACTTCTCATATCAAATTCCACATCATGAATTACGAGCCATTGTACCAGTTGTTAGTAGGAAGGGTGTGCATGCACAACCATGGTTTGGTGCCCTCAACATATCATTAATGATCCAAGGCGAACATAAAGGGTAAGGAGGTGGTGATTCGAGCTACCAAGAAACCTTTTGCAAAGGAAGAGGCCCATATGGTGGATGCAACTTTCTACATCAATTTAACAGAGGAAGCTACTGTGATGATAAGATATACCGAGGGGATAAGAATTCCATTAACTCGAGAAAGGGCGCGGTCACCCACTCGAACGATTGTGACTTATGAAGAAAAACGTGATCTTGGGGTAACAAGGTCGCCCAGCCCGTCAAGACAGCTTTGTGATCGGATGATCCTATGAATTGATCCCATTGAGCATCAAGTGTAGACACAGAGCATTCTTAGTAGGCGAATGGTGAAGGATGTGGATGAGAATCATAAAAAAAACCTTTCTAAAGAGATACGGACCAGCAGTGCAAGCGAGTTATCTTGCCTAATGGCGGAATCATTTATAAATTGTGAAAGTGTGAGCGGGCAGCCGAGAGACTAGGTGATGAAGCTGACCCAGTGTATGAATACTTCCTAGTAGATAATCAGGGGCAATGCCTATTAATTAACAACTCTGGGATCCAAGAGTTTGTAGAAAAAGTGGAGGAAGATCCTGCATGTATGAAAGACGGCCCTAGGTCACAGATCTAGGAATTGGAAAAGATTAATTTGGGTAGAGAAGGTGGGGATCCGAACCCCATTTTTATCTCGAAGGACTTAGAGGGAGACTCTCGAGAGGGGTTGATCAAAATCCTGGTTGAGTTCAACGATGTCTTTGCGTGGAAGTACACTGAGATGCAAGGGGTTAACACAGAGGTAGGCTGTCACAGACTGAATGTCTTGCCCGCAGCAATCCCAGTGAAACAAGCCACTTGAATATACAAAACAAAGATGGAATTGAAGATCAAGGAAGAAGTACAGAAGTTGCTCATGGAGGGGTTTATAGTGCCGATATAGCATTCGATATGGTTGTCCAGTATTTTACCTGCGGGAAGGAAGGACAAAAGTCAAATCAGGATATGTGTAGATTTTAGAGATCTGAACAGGGCGTGCCTGAAGGATGAATTACCACTGCCCTTCATTGACATCTTGATTGACACAACAATGGGCCATGAGATGTACAGCTTCATAGACGGGTATGTGGGCTATAATCAGATAAAAATAGATCCAGCTGACGCGGAAAAGACTGCCTTTCGAATACCCTTAAGCAATTTTATGTACACGATCATGCCTTTCGGGTTAAAAAAAGCAGGAGACACCTATCAAAGAGCGATAATGGCCATATTCCATGACTTTTTCCACAAAACCGTGGAGTTTTATGTCAATGACTTGGTGATTAAGACTAAGAAGGAAGAATCCCACCTAGATAATTTGAGGAGGGTATTCACTCGCTGTCGGAAGTATAAGCTAAAGATAAACTCCTTCAAATGAACCTTTGGGTTAATGAGAGTGAAATTTTTGGGGATCGTGGTAATCTCCAGGGGGTACAAATGGACTTGGACAAACGACGAGCCATCCTTGATATGCCAAGACCAAAATTCGCTAAAGAGCTAAAGAGTTTCCAAGGCAAGGTATCCTACTTGAGGTGGTTCATCCCGGGGCTGGCTGAGGTAATGCATCCCTTGATGGAGCTACTGAGGAAGGGCGTGAAGTTTACATGGGAAATAGTACGCCAGGAGGCCATAGAAAAGTTGAAGGCACTACTTACCTACCCTCAAACGATGATCCACCTCGAAGACAGGTACCCCCAACAGAATGGTATATTGGGGCTTTGTTGGCCCAATAGAGCGAAGGGATTAAAAAACCTATTTATTATCTAAGTAGGATTATACATGGGCCCGAGGCTAGATACACTAACATTGAGAGCCATTGCTTAGCCCTCATGTTTATGGCATAAAAACTTAGGCACTACCTGCTATCATTAACAGTTCATATTGTAACTAGATATGACCCCATAAAGTTTTTTCTTGCTAGAACTGTATTTATAGGCAGAGTAGCTCGATGGTTCCTAATTCTATCAGAGTATGATCTGAAGTGTGTGGTCCCTTGGGCCATCAAAATTCAGGCGTATACAGATCTGTTGGCCATTTTTCCTTCAGTAATTTCGAATTACCTATCGAAGAGCTCTCGGGTGATGAACTCCAGGCTAATTTTGTAGTTGATAGCCTAAAGGAGTGGAGTATGGAGTTCAATGGCTCCTGAACCGAGAAGAAAGGAGGAGCGGGAGTTACTTTGCAAAGAGGCGATGAAGAGATTCGTCTATTGTTCAAATTGGAGTTCGAATGCTTAATTAATAAGGTTGAGTACGAGACATTGGTCCTTAGGTCACTCAAAGCGCTGAGGAGGGGCATCCAAGTTCTAAAAATCAAAGGGGATTCAAGTTTGGTGGTGAAACAAGTGGAAGGGGAGTTTTCACTGAAGCACATGAGCTTGGCACCTTACCGCACGATCATCCAGAGAATTGGGCCATTTTGAGGCAATAAAGATAAAAAGGCATCCCTGAATAATGAACAGGCATGCGGATGCCTATGCCACCATCGCACAAAAGATTATCTTTGATGGGGAGTGAACCGCGATACGAGTCACAAAGAGAACTACCCCCTCAACGGTATCTAAGATGCTGCCATCATAAGATAAAGATAACTGGAGAGGTGAAATCAGAAATCAACTAGAGAGAGGAGAAGGATCACTTAGCTTGGCCGACTTATCACTGTACTTTGTTGCCAGGGGCAACTTATATTTTAAGAACAAAGGGGGTTGGTTGTCTAGGTGTGTGGACCCCAACGAGGCTAAGAGGAGATTAATCGAAGTACATGAGAATAGTTATGAGACTACCGAGATTCCTTATACAAAAGGATACGATAACGAGGTAATAATGGCCCTCGATGAGACAAGAAACCACCGTATTACAAAGAGAGTGACCGAAGTATTGCCTTTTCTATTAGGCGGCAGAGTGGAACTTCATTGATCAACCATAAGATTAGAGACAACCCTACATGGACTTCTTGGTGGATGGAGTAATGCCAATAGATAAGAAGATGCTACATAGATAAGGAGGCGAGCACTGAGGTACTTCATGCAAGATGGGCGGCTGTACCAACGAGGCTATCATGACAGGCCCCTAAGGTGCATAAGAGGTGAAGAGGTCGAAGAAGTAGTGAAGCAGGCTCATGAGTTAGGTCACATTGGGGGGGGGGGGGGGGGAAACTTTATGACTAGCTAATGACCTTGGGCTATTACTGGCCTTCGATGGAGAAAGACTAAGCCGATTTCGTTAGAAACTGCAAAGCCTGCCAGTTACATGGAAATATGATCCACGCGCCGTCAGTGGACCTGCACTCTTTATCTACACCATTCCCATTCCACACTTGGGCTTTCGATCTGGTAGGAGCCATCAACCCTTTGTCATGGGGAAAGATATGGATTTTAGTAGCCACAGAATATTTCACAAAATTAGCGGAGGCCATACCGCTGAAGAAGGCGACCGCGGGGGTAGTAGCTCGATTCATGAAGGAATACATTATTTACCATTTTGCCATCCCAAAGGTATTTTTATTGGACAACGGTATGCCTTTCATGAACAACAAAGTGTGCTTGGTAATGGAAAAGTATTCCATCGTCCATCACAAATCAACAGTGGCCTACCCAAAGTGCAATGGGCAAGCAGAAGCCACCGATAAGATGCTGGTGAATATCTTGACAAAGATGCTAGAGGACTTCCCAGGCACATGGGATGACAAGATCCTAGAAGTTGTATGGGCTTATCGAATGAAGAAGAGAATACCAACAGGGTAAACACCATTTTCCCTAATATTTGGGGCAGAAGCTATGCTGCTAGTGGAACTCGAGGTACCTTCAGCTCCCTACAACCTACGAAGTGGTATGCTCCCGCACAATCGCCATGTGCAACTCAAAGCCTTAGAAGAAAATAGGGATAATGCTGCAAGACACTTCGATATATATAGGAAGTAGTTATCCAGACCAATTGGTAAGGCCAAGGAAGTTCAAAGAAGGAGAGTTGGTTCTAAAAGCATGCACAAGACACATAAGAGGCATGTCACAACCAAAGTTCGAGGCAAATTGGGAAGGGCATTATATCGTTCGAGCAGCTCATAATCTGGGCTACTGCGAGATATCTAACTTGGAAGATGATGTGACCTTCAAACTGAACAATAAGTGGATGAAGATTTATTACGTCTGAATGTACATCCTATCACTTATGTTCAATGACTTGTTCTTTTTTGTTGCTAAACTATAGATGTACGCTTCAAAGAAATTGGGCTTTCCCATTTAATATAGTCAGAAGTAAAATTCAGAAAGCATATGCTAGATCAATATTTCATTTTCGCAAGTCCATTGATTGACCCATTTATTATGTTTGAGCTAATTAGCATCGATGTCTAAGCATAGTTCGAAATTAATTAAACAATATAAAAGAAGGGAAGCATCAAAGTTGGCAATGTTCCTTTATTCCAAATAAATGATATCATTTATGGTTACAACCAAGTTAGGAAAACAAATTCAAAAGTGCAACAAAAAGGGAAGGACCAACAAAAAGAAACATTGGATAATGGAGCTAGGGGTCGTCCATAATGAAGCGAAGATTCTCTGAACCAAACAGCCAGTGGTGATGTGGGGGAAGATTTTGCTCAAGTTGGCTCTGCTCTGTGATAAGGTCAGCAAGTTTCTTCTGGAGATTCTCTTGAGCCTGGTAGATGGTCTTTAGTTCTTTCTATTTTTCAACCAACTATGCCTCCGCACGAGCAACTGCCTCGCAAGCCTCTTGAGCTGCTTGGTTAGCCACCAACAACTGCGACTCCAGACCAACAAGTTCTTTAAAGATAACCATCTGCTCGCGATGGAAATTCTGGAGGCGGTCATAAACGCTAGGAAGATCACTCTTTTTGAATCTCCGCAACAGCTCCACTAGCCATGTTAGGGAAAAACCATCATTGGCTAATGCATTAACCCTGTCCAATATAGTTTTGACAGTGTCATGGCTAAGAGACATAAGTGGGGTGCGAAGAATGTCCTTTAAAACCATTACGAGCCCGAACAATCGGTCAGTCATCATCCTAGGAAGGGGATGCAGACATCGAGCAATAAAGGTCGAAGGAAAATGACCTAGCAATCGATCGATCAACAAACGGGGACCCTCAGTCAGAACAGAAGGGAAGCTGGCCAAAGTTTGTCGCACAACCACCTCAGGGGACGCCTCAGGCGGATGAACAGTGAAAATGCTATCACTAGAAGATGGTCGTCGAGTGTGCGAGGCACTATCACTGGATTTCACTTGAGGAACATTGGGTGCAGACGTACCACCAAGTACAGGGCCCCCACCCAAAGAAGCAGCTGAAGCTATTATTGGTGCTTGAATGGACTCCTTGACAACAGGCTCCACTTCGAGCCCATGAGCTGCTAATTGATCAACTTCCACCTGAAATGAACCAAATAGTTGAAGTTAGCAATAGAGACAAAATAAAGCTTGAAAAAAAAGATATACCATGCTAACTTAGAGATTTATGCCTATAAGACTAGGCCCTCCTGACTCTCGGTAATGGGAGATTTATGCCTATAAGACTAGGCCAGCCTGACCCTCGATTATGGGAGATTTATGCCTATAAGATTAGGCCCGCCTGACCCTCGGTTATGGGAGATTTATGCCTATAATACTAGGTTCACCCGACCCTCGATTATGGGAGATTTATGCCTATAAGGCTAGGCCCTCCTGACCCTCGATTATGGGATATTTATGAAACATAAAGTCATATATTCCTAGGCCCGCCTGACTCGCCGTTATGGGACATTTTGATCTCAAAACCAACATATATCTTGTACAAAAGATAGATAGAATAGTGGAAATACCTCAGGTTATTTCTCCTCAGTAAACCCGCAAGTGGCCATCTAAATCGCGTCATCCCCCTCACTCACCTCGGGGGCCACCAACGGGGGATGACTTTGAGGGGCATCCAAATTCTCCCCAACCTTAGCTACCTTCTCCTAGCTATCCTCCACTATCTCAACAACATGTTCTTGTTCACCCTCTCCTTAGGCAAAGGCAGCTGGATCAACACTTTTAGGGTTCGAGATTAACGGCCCAAATAAAGTAACAAGCATTTGATCGTTCGAAGGTGGAGGCACCATGGGTACAATTAAAACAGGCATGGGAGCCTTAAGAAGGAAAGAAAAGAATAAATTGAATCAGAACAATCAATAGAAGAAGAAAAAGGGGGATATCAGTGAAGAAAATAAATACTTACCAAAGGCATCGAAGTCATAGCAATAACATGTACAGATATAGCTTCAACAACTTTGGCCGAAGGCACGTCGTTCTCAAGGCCAGCCTGCTCATGCAAAAAATAAGGGCCAGGGGAATGGACACCACTAGATGAAGTATCAGATACAACTACCCCTAGGGGGAAATGGGTGACTACCTGAGAAATAGTAGGGGCAACTGCTTCGAGAGGGAGATTATCCTCAACACCATCATGTGCATCAACCTGCACGCCAGCCTGAATAGAAGAAAAATAGAAAATTACAAAAAACTGGGGGGCATCAATGTGAGAAAGATTGAATAACATGATGGCACCCAGAGTAAGAAACGTAAGAAATTTAGCTCTTTTTCCATCACATCCTCAATGATCTCATAGTCTTGGGGAGCAAGGCAGGTTTCAAGGAAGAAACCATTACCCTTAACCTACGCCTACGCACTAAGGCAGTCTCCTTTTCTTACTCTTCCTTATCTTCTTTCTCTTCTTCCTCCTCCTCCTCTCCTTCCTCATCATCATCATCACCTTCACCGAAATCTCCACCAGACAAATGATCCTCAGCAATCTCCTCCTCACTGGACCCATTCGACTCCTACATAACTAGCTTAAGGGGGCTAACTGCTTTCCTCTTTTTGCTACCCTTAGAAGATTAAGGGTCATATGAAAATACACGAGTAGACATCTCGACTGACATGAAAGCTCGGTCTTCCTCACTAAAATGCTCCCAAGTTTAGCAAAGATGATCTACCATCTGGCTCACTGCCTTGGAAATATTTGGGTTAAGAGAAGAGACTAATGGAGGCTATAGAGTAGGTTTAAGCTTCTTTAAGGGTGCCTTTCGAGCGTCCCTAACTGCTGCACCAGTCGAATCATCGTGAGGAAACTCAGTCTTTCCAACCAGCCTCGAAGGACCAGTTGGAAGAATGGAAGATTGAGTGGCTCTTTTTTCTTTTTACAGTTGCCTGATCCACAGGTTATGGGGGAGGCAGTTCAGGAGGAACACGGGTATTGGCTGTGCCAAGGAGGAAAACAAATGATTGGGTGGTGTAGTTTCTCAAACCCAACTCAGTGGGTGAAAATTTTTCAACCTCAGGATAAAAAGGTTCCTTAAGAAGGTTAGTTTGGAACCGAACCAATTGGTTCTACTAAAACACATTGATGAACATCACCGATCTCGCTCCTCGATCTCCCTTACTTGGGATCATGGGGTTAGCGGGATAATGGGCACACAAGCTGACAATAGTAAACGTGAGGAAGTTCGAACAAGCAAACGAGAAGTTAGTGGGCCTCGCTTTGGTAAAATGACTTAATAGGGGGGCCCTTGATCGTAGCCAAACTGCATGGCTACACTGTGGGGACTATAAATATAGTAAAATGATGACCACTCGGTATATGAAGGAAAATAGGAAGGGATCAACAACAGGGGGACACTATGCTCAGGGAAATTTATGGCCAGGGCTTCTTCAATTGGAGCAAAGGGACGCTTCTCTTCACCAAAGAAATTATTAGTGAAAAACTGGCTTACCCCAATATAGGGGTGAGGGTTGAATCGCACAGCATGGCCAATCAGGGCTAATATAGGCTTCTTCACACTCTTGTTCTTCTAACAGCAAATACGAGAGACTCTCACATCCTGTGAACATGGGAAGTGGCCGACGAGGGCATAATCCTTAAAATGGGCATAAAGGAATGCCATCAAAAGAATTTTGCAGGCATAATTGGACACATCAAACCTACCAATGCTTAGAGCGGAGTCTTCAGACACACGATCTACCCAAGTGTACATAGATCCAAGAACAATAGCTGCGATGAGGATCTTTACACCATATGCCATTCGAACGACCAAATTGATCAGGTCCTTATGAGGGTAGTCATGGGTCTTACCCTAAAGATATACCTTCAATAGCATCACCTATATGTACCCCGCTAGCTCAACTTTAGACTTATAGCCTTTCCCAGTTGGAGGCTGCTCGAAGACTTCTTTCCCTCATGGGTTTCCCTAGCAGCCTTGCGGGCTCTGATGATAGCCTTCTCTTCAATAAAGTAAAAATAGTGAATGACCACAAAGTAGGTGCACTTATTGTAAGTGACCATACAATCCTTCATAACGGCCTCTAACTCATTCCTCAGAGTTTTCTCTTCACTAGAAATGGCATTTTCGAAAAAGGTGTCATATCCAACAGCCTCCAATCCCAACAGTTCACACACGTCCTCAAAGGTAATAATAAACTCTCCCCAAGCACCCACAAAGGTGTGTGACCTATAGCTGAATCGTGACACTAATAGTTATAACGCATTGTTATTTTTGGCCAAGGTAAGGTCACTCCACCACAGGGAACAAGACAAACCTACGAGGGCCAGTTGAACCGAGTACTTGCGTGGATATACTCTGTCTAAGGACCTAACCCTTCACTAGAACCAGAAGATGCCTCAAATTCTGCCTTGGAGTAGGGGAAATCATCGCGCTCTATACGAAAATGGGTGACAGTGGTAGTAGGGTTATAAGCGAAGTCCTCATCATCTTTTCCCTCATCCATTAACAAGTTTGGCTCCTCAGTTGGCACTAAAGCACTAGGAAATCATTCGACCGTCACCCAGAAATGATTGTCCTCTCTAAAATAAGGGGCACGATGTGCCTGGGTGGCAGGAGAGGCACCCCTGACAGAAAGAGTCCTCTTCACAGGTGCCATATCAGACAAAGAGAAGAGAGAATGAAAGATACTTGAAGAAAGCTTGAAGAAGTAAAAATTTCCTTTGCCAAACTCCCATAGAAAAGGTTGAACTCAGAAAGTTATACCCAAAGGTGAGTCTTAACCAAAGGTGCATCCCCTTTTGTAGGGGCAATATGAATTTCAAAAGACCACAACAAAGGTGACATTTGGAAAATAGTAATGATGGTGTTTCAGAATTATGTGACCGACATATTGGCCAAATGCGCGTGATTATTAAAGACTAAAGGTTGTTATGATGTTGATTCGGGGAATGAAGCATTGAATAGTCGCGTCATTTTCACCACCTCGAAGGCTCCTCACAAGTAAATAGCTCACAGTGCTTTACCCCAAAGATCCTCTAATTGACCTGGCTCGAAAGACTTGGCTCGAAGAACAAAGGTCACCCGGATGACAATAGTTTGTAATAAGAACTAGAATGTTGTATTATGTACTTTATTTCATGAATGTGTATATTGAGAGGGGTATCTTGGTACCTACGAGGGACCATGCCTGGAAGGGCATAGGAGAGCTTCCATGCTCTATCATGCTATCTTCTCCTGGGAACTTCGTAGGGATATGGTTTGGAGGATTGAGAATAAGGCAACGTTGGGAGTTATTACCAACCCTCTTGGCACACTTGGACAAAACTTCACCCAGGACAAATGTCACGTGAGCCCACTCATTTCTTACCTATTCGAATTAACCTCCTCGAGTCGTTCGATCTCCCTCAATGCTTTCCCCCTCAAGGTACCTCAGTCGCCAACCTTTCTGACTAACATGACTTGATACCAAATAATAGCCACTGTTTGAACCACTTCCTGACGTCATAGTGCTATGACACCCCGCCTAATAAAATACCGGGCGATCACTCCTTTATTAAATTAAAATCAAGGTGAACAGTTGGTTCATTCTTAGCATCACTGTCGTAAAAATACTTTTCCAATTTAAACACCCAAAATAATAAAGCTAAGTGTCAAAACCATTTAAAACCTTATTCTCATTTTATTAAATCCGGTTATAAAACCTTAAACCATTAACATCTAAAGAGTCACACATTAAGAATAAAAATAGAATTGAACATACCCGAATTTAATCATCAATAATAAATCCCAACATTTACAACACTAAAGGAAAACATCCTGACAGTAATAAATCCCGAAATAAAGGTACTGAAAGTAAAAATTTCAATCTCTGACTATACCAACTAAATAATAGAAAGAGGGCGACACATGCCCCTGCTGGATAAAACTGAACTAGGAATAGAATCAAATGGGTGAAGTCGTCTAAATAACAGGCCTGCAACTCCCACCAAAGCTGCAGCACGTTCCTTCTAAAGGATCCTAAGTAAGACGCCTCTGTGGCTGGGCACCTGTAATATATATATATATATACAAGAGAGAAAAGGAAATAGAAACGGGCAGAGCCCGATAGTGTATATGATTTAAAAATTCGTTTAGCAAGTATTTAAATTGATACAGGCCAATGCAATAACATATTAGTGCGACACTCTCTTGAGAAATTCTCACCTCTCTTCTAATGTGCACACATATCGCACTAACCTTCCCAATGGTCTATCTCGTCATATACCACACTACCTTTCCCCAATGATTTAACTTATCTTAGGTTATTGGAAGGATTTACGACTGAACAACACAAGTATTTAAAACGTAAGATTTCAATTTGTAACCAAGGTTCTCCTTTTAACTTTATTAATCAAAAGTTTTTCAGTGTCATATTATACTTTCTCAAACCAATTATTTATAATTTGAGTCATCAACCATGTCCTACATATCAAATCACAGTAGGCAGTTCCAGATTTCAGAATTTCATATATATATTAACTACTCGTATAATATATATATATATATATATATCATAACAGCACCCCACATAAAAGCTATGGTGCGGGCATACTCTGCTATCCAATCCCCGTATCAATCGTACTAAAGGGAATACAAGTTCGGAATCACTCTCGAACTGTATAAATACATACACAAACAATATTGAGGCGAAGCATAGTTTCCAAGTCCAAGAGGTCAGTACATACCCTCACGTCTCTTAGGACCGTGACTACCGATTCGATAGCCTGTACCTAGGATTTCTACCTTCTAGGGTACGAGTCAATATCCCCCATAAGGCACACGAGATAAGATCCTCAGGGATAGCAAGTAGCGCGGGCATGATTTTCACAAGTATATAATATATGCATACACAATCATATAAATATACCACTTTTATTATATCAATTTAGGTTTATCCAATAACCCACGTTCACATATTTATCCTTATTTTTCCATTATTATTTATCAAGTATAATGGTTCATTTCTAACTTTAATTCGAAGTATAATGGTTCGTTTCTAACTTTAATTCGAAGGGTTTTTCCAACTTACTATGTAACCCTCATGGACTCTATTCTTCCAAATGTACAATTCAGTAGATATCCATTTATGTTCCAACGTAACTCTCTCTTACGTGTATCTCCCCTTTAATATATACTTACATTATCCCTTATGCAAAATATCTTAAAAATATAGATTTCGCCTTACATTAAAGGATTTTGAATTTTATTTTCAAAGATGAGAATTTCAAACGGTTTCGAAATCGGAATTAAAATGGAGTTTTAATTGAATTTTTTTATTACTTAGAAGAGTCCTCAAAATATAAAACTCTCTAAGAGTCCTCAAAACATAAAAAATTCTAGTAAAAATAATAGTTTTAGAAATCCGACAGTCTGATCAAGCTGAATTTTTGTTAGCAGTCCTGTCTCGCCGTTCGCTACAACATACTAAAATTTCAAGCGATTCCAATGGTCCGATCATCCGAAATAATTTTTTTAGTATTTGTATCTGATTAGAACTCTTTTCTTAATCAAACTCTTAATCCTTTACATGACAAAGGGTTTCCAGAATATCATATAAATCATCACTACATGAAAATTTCCCATCTCAAATTGGGTTTTTCTTCCATTAATCTCATCCTAATAACTCCTAAACTAATATGGATGATGCATCAACGAAATAAGCAAGATAAAAATTTGCCTGGGATTTTCAGAAATCTGGGTTGGTGTTGAATTTGGTGTGGTTACGTTCCCCGTCTCGCGATCTACGCGTTGGCGGTGGCGGCGGTGCAAACGGTTGAGTTCTGAGCCTTGGAATGCCTTGAGAGCTCTCTCCTCTCCTCTCCTCTCCAATGGCCGTTCTAGTGTTTTGAGTTATCTAACCCTAGGATATAACCTAAACATCTTATATAACCCCTTTAATTTTCGTGGGTTTAATTACCCAAAAATACAAAATGACTAAAATGCCCTCCCGGGGTACTAATTAGGCCTAAAAATGCCCCGAGACCCAAACTAAGCCCCCAGGTACACTTTTCTGACTATCTCGACCCTTCCGGACGCGTTGGCGCACTCAAAACGACTATACGAACAACTTATAAAATATTCACTTTTATTAATCCACATTTAGTCCCGACACGACACAGGCGCGTCCCGACTTAAATTTCCACAATTGTCATTTTATTCACATGTGACAATATTATAAAAATAAATATTCACACGTGACAATATTATAAAAATAAATCTCATATATTACTATACTCATCCAGTAATATGCAACAAATAATATATTCCCAATAATTACTAACTCTTGTCACGCTAGTAAATATTTAAAACAACATTTCGGATTAAAATTAAATTAATTTATCTCAATTAAATTTAATAAATCCCATAATTTAAAAGCTATAAAAATACGGAGTATTACATACTTCCCCCCTAATAACGGAATTTCGTCCTGAAATTCAGAAAATAAGGCCTATCAGGTAACACAATTCTGGATATCCTTTTCCGTACACAAACTAACTACACATTACGGTGCTCAATCACTATAGCCCTTTCTTCACAGCAACATTGTTTTACATTCTCATTGGAGACACTTCACATTGCACTCCCAACTGACAACATTTGAATAGGTTACGTATATACGTTATAAAATCCATTATCTCACTATCATTAGGAGGCCGCACCTCACTACATGACAACTACTCGGATTTATTCATACACAAAATTCCCATTCTGAAAAGATCATACGAACATTTGACCACTCTTGACGGCCTAAAACAGTCATGGAATTCCACCATAGTTATCGGATATTTTCTCGACCGATCCAAAAATTTTGATTATCTACTCTCCTCTAAACATACGGAAGGAGAATAGTCGAGGTTCTTCCATAACAAAACCTTAATAAGTACCTCGTACGCGACAAACAGGTACGAGTGCTTCTACAGAGCATTCTTGAAATCATCGTACCAAGATTCCAAAATCTCCTTCACGTGGCTCCACTAATCTTTAATCACCATGCGCTTATTCCCTGGCTAAGGGTGATACATCCTACTCGAAATGAAATCTTATCTCCGCTGGTTCCTGAAATCCCATATCAAAGGTGGGATTCACCAATTTCATCCTGATTCAAAAATTTATATTGCACCGGACCATGCACTGGCGCGATCCTTCCTTTCAAAGGAAGTCTGGGGCATACTAGTTAATATTGTAAGCTAGCCCAAAGAAATATCAATCACTTCCTTCTCGGCGACTTAATTCACATGTTCGGGATAAACCCTTGATCTTGTTTTGAGGATGGCAACCCATCCAAGAACATTACCGACTTTACCAACCTCTTCCAATTTCAGGAATTTTCGATAAACAAAAAATTCTTTGGTTGATTCTCCTCTTTCAACCAAACCTTACCTATGGGCAGTGCATGTAGAGACTACTCACTACGTCTCGCTAAACATCGATTCTTCCCTTGAAATGTCTCACATTAAGTGACACGTAATACTCCCCTTCCTTCCTTGGAGTATGCCGAAAGTTCCGACCCGTGCTCTTCTCTCCACGAAGCGCACTTCTGGATCTCTTATACTATACTAACATCATTACTCTTTGTATGCGCAAGTTGCTCTCACACTTGACTAATAACAACTCCTCTCCGGGTGTGCTTCATAACAATTAAATTCTACTATATTCAAGGAATACCAATTCTTGAATGGCTTCCCAAAGCCTTCCAATCAAGTTAGGGTGTGCTATTCTAATTGCACACTTATGTATGGATTATCGCCCCTCATGTGACGTTTAATCCACTCTATCACTTCCACTTCGTTATACTAGTCCCACAAACATATATTTCACACGTCTATTACTACGTCCCTTCGACTCGGACTATTTTAACTGTAGTTAACAAAGATGCCCACATTTTTGCAACACTCCGACCGTCCTGGGAGAGCGAACGGCGTACTACTCATCTGTAGGACTAAATAAATTCAACGGAATAGAAGGAATAGGGCATTCAAATTCCATGACAATAAAAGAGGAATAATAATTCTCAATCTTCCTCAGATAAGTACAACCATTTTCCCAAATAGGTACAACAACCAAAATAAATCACTAACGCTTTATTCATCAAAATAATTACAGGTCATCTCTTTTGTATAATATAAAGTTCTTTCCAGATAATCCATGCTAAAAATCATTCCAACTCTTTATTCACCTTGTGTTCTGTACGCGGTTATGACATTTGGGTACTCTCAATCACTCTAGAAATCAAAATTCTTAAATTCTCCTTATCATCGTTCCACCCCTCAACTCGCGGGAATAACTTTCAATGCTTTCCTACCACAAAAATCCGGCTCCAATGACCTTAAAACAAAATTCAACTTCCAACTTACATACATAATTACTTGATCCCATTTCGACCAGGGTACCGAACTCATGGAATAGTGACCAAACGTCTCCCTATTTCCAACCTTACGCTAAGTTTCATGTGTGGGATGTCTCGCAAAGAGAAATCCAAACAAGGAACCCCCCCCCCCCCGATACACTACTACCTAGCATTGTCGGTTATCGAAATCCGTTAGGTCCTCCGTCCATAGTATATACCCCTTTATTCCGTCCCTTGACAGAAAAGTTACAATTTCTCCCGTAATTATGCTTAACAAAGAACGTTTCACCAATTTCACTATCGTCCCGTATTGGTTGATGGTAATTACATTCTATAAACCTCAGATACATACGATCAAAATTCTCTAAATTTCCTTTTTCTAACATTAGGGGTATAACTCTTAACTCCCACATCTCTTAAGGATAAATATAACACTGCACTCTTCCTATCACTAAGTCCAGAGTGCTAAACATAATACCGAGTCAAGTCTTTTCGCTCAACAGTAAATCCCGGTACAAACTGACAAAGTCTATACATACATTGGTATCGAATATCTCGAGCCCACTATCTCCTCCAAAGTCTCTAGGATAGATAATATAAGTGCGAGTCCAACCTTCTTACAAGTAAAGCCTCGCCAAAACAAAACGTGTTGCACTAATGTAACTACTCCGATAGCCTTGCAATAAATGCCCACTATCATACTACCCATTTCTATAACATTTTAACAAAGATAATATCATACTCGTGTATCGCATCACTACAACGAGTAGCCTCAATAAAGTATAAAACACTGTTAATATACTCATTTATCCCCCGCGGATAGCACCAAAGAAAAATCTCGTTATACTAAGGAAAAATATTCACATAATGGTAACATTTATAATGATATGCATTAAACTCGTCTCACATGCTAATCTATCAATGAACAAAATACGGTGACTCGCTCGTGTCACATAAACACGCTGCATCCTCTAAGGATACAACTTATACTTCCATCCTGGCAATCGTCTTGACTGCACAAATGGTCTTCGGACGTAACACGTCTGCCCAAACCAAAACAAAATTATTTTAATCGTTGCCTTTTACTAGGCACCGTATTCTTGTCCTTTTTCTCATTTTGGAACATATTATCGTGAGCGATCTCACTCCGCACAAAATACCTCAACACATAATCCACTTACCACCTATCCTACTAACCAGGTTAGGATTGTCCTTCTCTCGGACTTTAGTAGACTCGATTCCTGTTAGCCATCCCGGTTGTTCCCTTAGCTTTTTAGGCCATAAAGATCATGTTACTATCTATAATAGTACTTACTGAATTTACCATCACTTGGTAAGAATTTAACTATCTGAAGCATTTAAATGGTTTTCCTGATGTGTATCCACATCCTTTTGTGGTGCTATACCACCACCGTTGTATTCGGTCTTATTCTCGACTAAATTCTTCGATTCCTTTAACTTCCCCCACAAAGAAGCGTTATCATCTATATTAACAAAATATGACATTATCAACCTCTAAATCGGTCGTCCATCAGAATTTCCTCTTCGAGTATTATCAACTATTATTACAAGTTGGTTTCCCACTTGGAGTCGTTTCCTCCACTAGTATCTACCTCTTTCGATACAAAATTTGCTAACGATTAGGATTCATATCCACAATTGGACTTCTGTCATGCCCTCCTGCGATGAGTTCAGAACCACATTTGCTTCTCATCCTGAATAGTTGAGGAAGGAACATACGGTCAACACTGTACCCAAGGTTCTCCTATAGGCATAGCATTCCACTTCTAAAATTGGTGGTTGACTCCAACCATTATAATTTTGTCCCGAAAGCCAAGAAAATTTTCTCTAAATTTTCACTTTTAGTTTGCCACACTCCGTCCTATATTTAAGCCTTTGGATATTTTACCTCCTTTGGTAAACACATACAATTTTCGCGTTTCTAAAATTTCCCACTGACAGTCTCTACACATTTTTGTAATACGTTGGGTAAGTTTACCCTCGCACCTCATTTTACTATAACATCATTTGAAAATCATCGCTGCACCTTAGTCGTCTTTCTAGTCGTGGCTTCTCGTGCCATAATGGAGGTGACCTCGACTACGATCATCATCCTCGAATATATTTCATAATCTCAACTGAGCCCTGCCTCCTGATGTACGCTTAACGGTCATCTTCTAACCTCCATCATCGCTCGACACATGCACACATCCGAACGAAATTAGAATTCATTAGTGTATACACATTATAGCAGGAGAACGAAATCTCGTCAAAGGAATCGACAATCCTAAACATAGGGCTCTATAACAAAGAAAGCAACGCTGAAAGCATAGTAAGCCGTATAGATCCTAAGGACATTATAACCTGATGCTCTGATACCACCTGTGACACCCCGCCTAATTAAATACCGGGCGATCGCTCCTTTATTAAATTAAAATCAAGGTGAACAGTTGGTTCATTCTTAGCATCACTGTCGTAAAAATACTTTTCCAATATAAACACCCTAAATAATTAGGCTAAGTGTCAAAACCATTTAAAACCTTATTCTCATTTTATTAAATCCGGTTATAAAACCTTAAACCATTAACATCTAAAGAGTCACACATTAAGAATAAAAATATAATTGAACATACCCGAATTTAATCATCAATAATAAATCCCAACATTTACAACACTAAAGGAAAACATCCTGACTGTAATAAATCCCGAAATAAAGGCACTGAAAGTAAAAATTTCAATCTCTGACTATACCAACTAAATAATAGAAAGAGGGCGACACATGCCCCTGCTGGATAAAACTGAACTAGGAGTAGAATCAAATGGGTGAAGTCGTCTAAATAACAGGCCTGCAACTCCCACCTAAGCTACAGCACGTTCCTTCCAAAGGATCCTAAGTAAGACGCCCCTGTGGCTGGGCACCTGTAATACATACATATATATACAAGAGAGAAAAGGAAATGGAAACGGGTCAGAGCCCGATAGTGTATATGATTTAACAATTCGTTTAGCAAGTATTTAAATTGATACAGGCCAATGCAATAACATATTAGTGCGACACTCTCTTGAGAAATTCTCACCTCTCTTCTAATGTTCACACCTATCGCACTAACCTTCCCAATGGTCTATCTCGTCATATACCACACTACCTTTCCCCAATGATTTAACATATCTCTAGTTATTCGCAGGATTTACGACTGAACAACACAAGTATTTAAAACATAAGGTTTCAATTTGTAACCAAGGTTCTGCTTTTAACTTTATTAATCAATAACGTTTTCCAGTGTCATATTATACTTTCTCAAACCAATTATTTATAATTTGAGTCATCAACCATGTCCTACATATCAAATCACAGTAGGCAGTTCCAGATTTCGGAATTTCATATATATATTAACTACTCGTATAATATATATATCATAACAGCACCCCACATAAATACTATGGTGCGGGCATACTCTGCTATCCAATCCCCGTATCAATTGTACTAAAGGGAATACAAGTTCGAAATCACTCTCGAACTGTATAAATACATACACAAACAATATTGAGGCGAAGCATAGTTTCCAAGTCCAAGAGGTCAGTACATACCTTCACATCTCTTAGGACCGTGACTACCGATTCGATAGCCTGTACCTAGGATTTCTATCTTCTAGGGTACGAGTCAATATCCCCCATAAGGCACACGAGATAAGATCGTCCCAGCGCGGAAACATCAGGGATAGCAAGTAGCGCGGGCATGATTTTCACAAGTATATAATATATGCATACACAATCATATAATTATACCACTTTTATTATATCAATTTAGGTTTATCCAATAACCCACATTCACAACATTTATCCTTATTTTCCCATTATTATTTATCAAGTATAATGGTTCATTTCTAACTTTAATTCGAAGTATAATGGTTCGTTTTTAACTTTAATTCGAAGGGTTTTTCCAACTTACTATGTAACCCTCATGGACTCTATTCTTCCAAATGTACAATTCAGTAGATATCCATTTATGTTCCAACGTAACTCTCTCTTACGTGTCTCTCCCCTTTAATATATACTTACATTATCCCTTATGCAAAATATCCGAAAAATATAGATTTTGCCTTACATTAAAGGATTTTGAATTTTATTTTCAAAGATGAGAATTTCAAACGGTTTCGAAATCGGAATTAAAATGGAGTTTTAATTGAATTTTTTTATTACTTAGAAGAGTCCTCAAAATATAAAACTCTCTAAGAGTCCTCAAAACATAAAACTTTCTAGTAAAAACAATAGTTTTAGAAATCCGACCGTCTGATCAAGCTGAAATTTTGTCAGCAGTCCTGTCTCGCCGTTCGCTACAACATACTAAAATTTCAAGCGATTCCAATGGTCCGAAATAATTTTTTTAGTGTTTGTATCTGATTAGAACTCTTTTCTTAATCAAAATCTTAATCCTTTACATGACAAAGGGTTTCCAGAATATCATATAAATCATCACTACATGAAAATTTCCCATCTCAAATTGGGTTTTTCTTCCATAAATCTCATCCTAATAACTCCTAAACTAATATGCATGATGCATCAACGAAATAAGCAAGATAAACACTTGCCTAGGATTTTCAAAAATCTGGTTTGGTGTTGAATTTGGTGTGGTTACGTTCCCCGTCTCGCGATCTACGCGTTGGCGGTGGCGGCGGTGGCAGCGGTGCAAACGGTTGAGTTTTGAGCCTTGGAATGCCTTGAGAGCTCTCTCCTCTCCTCTCCAATGGCCGTTCTAGTGTTTTGAGTTATCTAACCCTAGGATATAACCTAAACATCTGATATAACCCCTTTAATTTTCGTGGGTTTAATTACCCAAAAATACAAAATGACTAAAATGCCCTCCTGGGGTACTAATTAAGCCTAAAAACGCCCTGAGACCCAAACTATGCCCCCGGGTACACTTTTCTGACTATCTCGACCCTTCCGAACGCGTTGGCGCACTCAAAACGACCATACGAACAACCTATAAAATATTCACTTTTATTAATCCACATTTAGTCCCGACACGACACAGGCGCGTCCCGACTTAAATTTCCACAATTGTCATTTTATTCACTCGTGACAATATTATAAAAAAAATATTCACACGTGATAATATTATAAAAATAAATCTCATATATTACTATACTCATCCAGTAATATGCAACAAATAATATATTCCCAATAATTACTAACTCTTGTCACGCTAGTAAATATTTAAAACAACATTTCGAATTAAAATTAAATTAATTTATCTCAATTAAATTTAATAAATCCCATAATTTAAAAGCTATAAAAATACGGGGTATTAGAAGTGCCTGATGTTTAGGAACTCAAGAATACAACACTCAAGTGCCTTTATCCTTAGGACGGAAGGTTTAGTTCATTAAACCTGACCAAATGGCCATCCTAGAGTAAGCCTCAAGCTGACAAGTCATATCCTTCATAAATGAACGAAATACTTCTAACTAATAGAACATTTTCCCGCAAAAATTAACAGATCCCATGCATTAAATATAGTATCTCATGCATTTAATGCACCTGGCCAAAGGGATCGAGGGCATGATGACTTGAGAAACATCTGCCTCCATATAAATATGCCCAAAATAAACAAATGAGGCAGAGAGAGGGAAACCATAACCTGGAATTGTTGTCAAAATTCTCTCATATGAGAGAGCCTTTGAAAAGAGCATTAACTCCCATTACACATTGAATGCACCCATTATTGGGTATTAACTGAGCTTGAAGTTCCTGCCTTGTCTTTATTGTGCCTAGCGTTCTTATTCTTTCTCCCTCCAACCACGCCATCTCCTGGTCCCATTTCTTTTATTGTGTTTACCACATGTTTCCCATGTTAATATATTCTTTAGTGCAATTTTGAATAATTAAATCTCTCTGCCTATGATTCATCTGCGGTTCTAAACCGTGCTCTATATCTAACGGTGTTGGTCCCGATCTTGATAAGGGGTTACGCCTCACTTAATACTAATAGTATTTGAAGAACCCACATCTTACACTTTGAAACTGGTCCATCCCATAACTGTGGCCTCTTCCCCCAATTGAGTCATTTTAATCATAAACCAAGAATGATTTGACTCAACCTCAATCATGAAGGAGCTAAAGGACACCTTTTGCTCCTCAATGCAATTTATCACCTCAAATATCTTTTCTATCTTTTAAATCTAGATATTTGCCATCAAAGGGTAGCTCCCCTTTAAAGGGCTCTGGTCTTAAGTTCATAATATATTCAATAGTGTATGCAACATGCCTTGCCTCAGCCACCCTTGTAGCCATTACTCGAGATAGGGCTTCTACAAACCCAAGTACTACCCAAGGTACAACGTTGGGGACAACAGGCTCCGCGGCCTCAATATTTTTCACACTTCTTCTAACTCTCTTTCCTCTTACCATGTTTTCCTAAGGAAATTTACAAAAGTTTACCGCTCTTAGAGCTAGGTCTCCAAATAACTTAAATAAAAATATTTCTAACACTCTTGTTAGTCTTAGGTTGAATGCTATGATAATAACTATAATGCCTTACAGCCTCCCCTATCTGGCTGCGGTCACTATGTCATTTTTTGCTCGAAATATAAAATTTAGTTGATTATATTCAAGGAAATTCTTACATTATCGCGAACTTCTAATAAAGCCTCATCCTCATCACCAGTGTTAGAGGAATACACTCATCAATATACTTACTATAAGTCTCCATGAAAATATTACAAGTGAATAATACTTTCATTAATAATTCTAAGAGCCTCTAAATACAAGCCTTGAAATTTAATATATCATTGTTGTTATTCATAGATTCCTTAACACATAAACTTAAAAGGTTAAAATTTAGATAAGGCATTAGTATTTAAATTCTCCCAGAAATCTCCCAGATGCAAAACTATCCACGACTACTACTAATAGACCGTGACCTTTAGTACTTAGCTCCTAAACCTTTAACCCTATACAGTCTCTAACACGCCGTGACCTTTATTTTGAGGAAAATAAGGAATATGGAAGGGGTGGGATCAAATAGCTCAATAAAGGGTTAAATAAGGTTCTCAGCCCACATACTAGTGCTAGTATTTAACAAATATAAGATATACTAATTGTATAAATAGAAAAGTATCAATGCAGTAAGAAGGATAGTGCAATATAAGAATATAGGAAATAAAATAATATAAGTTTTCCAACCCCTCAGATTACCCCAATGACCTGAGGCTCAAACTCTCTTAGATCACATTACCACGGCTCCATCCAAGGCTGAATCTTGCTTAATTCACCTTAGCTCCCTATGACTTAATCTCTCATGGGTTGACTTCATATTTCATGGCCTTTACTTTATGGCATTGGACATATCAATCTCCACGGGCTTTTCCTAGGTGTTTTTTTACCTAGTCATGCCACATGTCGCGACCTCCCCTCCTGCCCGATACCAGGATGGCGGATCCATGGCTTCCTTATAACTTTACAACTTGATTGATATTTTTTTCCGTGTAAGCCCCATAGTTAGTCCTAATATCAATATCCTTAGGAATAAGCGTCTCCACCTAAAAAACTATGTAGGAGGCCCTCAAACAAACAATGACATCATGGTCTAACCAAATAGTGTTGGAGACTTAATATCAAATCCCATCTCAAATTTACCTAGGGACAACATACATTGCTTTTAAACTTCATAACCTATACTAATTGGCCGCGACCTCAAAGAAGGAGTTAGAACTCCTTATTAGCATATTAGGAAGGGTCATTTTTGTAAAACATTCATTTTAAACCCTAATTATATCATAACTCCAAACCTTAAATATCAAAGTCAAAACTCTCTATATATCATCATATGGTCAAATAAAAATATCCTCAAAATACTCTCTAGGTATTTCCTCCCAAACTTTAATAGAAAACTTACATAATCAAGGATTCTCCCAAGAACAACTTATAAAACCCAGAAAGGCTATGGTCAGCAAGAACTCGTAATCTTTAAACCCTCAACCCCATGGCCTAACCTAGATATACACACAAAGGCTCATCAATTCAATAGATTATATGGAAACTAATGTTTTAAGCAAGGAAGAAGAATATGAGGACAAATAATTTACCTTAGTAGACCCAAGTCCAATGAATAGTAGCTAACGCCCTACTTCTAGCACCTTTTCTTTACCTGTGAACAATGTTTGACCATGTCCTTTTCCTAATCAACTCCTCATTTTCCTCTCAAAATCTCACTCTCTTTCTAAAGTGGGAATTAGGGTTATTAGAAACTATTGAAGGTTGACAAGGCTTTCTATTTATAGGGTTCAATAAAGAACCTAGGGTTTCTCCTCAAAATGTGTCCTTTACCTAAATAACCCTTTAAGTCATGACCAGATGAGGCCATATCATCACTCTATGTGTTGAATTCTAGTAGGAATATGTCACTAGGATGTGGCCTCGTCCAACATCCGTGTCCTTCCATCACCATAGTCGTGGCCTCTTACCTAACTTTTGACTAGCTATGGCCAATACCCTAGCTTTGGCCTTTACATTCCTAGGTTGTTGCCCTAATTTTTCTGATCTTACTCCTGACCATGGCCGCTACCATGGTTGTGGACTCATAGTATTTTTAGGGTTGTTATGATTGCACTAGATTTGATTGTACAATTTACATAATTTAAACATTGTCTAATAAAAAAAAGTGCAAAATGTACTTGAAGAATGTTCAAATCGCTACTTTTAGTGGTGATGGTGTGTATATATATCTATATAATAAAGGAGGGGGGGTTTCACTATTCATACCACACCATAAGTTGCCATGTCACATGCCACATCATGCGTTGCCATGTCACAAGATAATAGCATTACATGGCAATAACAGCACAAGGCTCAAGACAATAGCAACATAAGGCTCAAGACAAACGCCCCTCTCTAAAGTCTATGGCAAGTACAAACATGGGTATTGCCCCCTACCAAACGCCCCTCTCTATTATTTTTCTCTGACACTAAGTTTCAAATCCACTCCATCATCAAATCATATATGCCTCTCACTCTTTCACTTTTAACGCACCTCTATTCTTTATTCCATTTCTCGCCTCCGACCGTCAGCACAAAAAGCACCGCCATTTCTTTCCTTCGGTCACAAAAGGTATCTCACTTAATTTTTATTATCTTAGATTTGGTCTGATTAGAAAGTACTCTAAGTTTATTTCACTTATTTGTTAATATTTTCTTAGTTGCATTGGAGAGAGAAAGATGATTTTGGGGGCAAGCCCTGAGATCTCTCTGTTTGGGATTTTATTTTTTATTAAATTCATTATGTATTGATTTATGTTTACGAAGCTTGGGGATCTGATGGTTCCAGATGGCTGAGATTAGATGTTTGTTTTTTTGATTTCTAATGTTATTTCTTTGACAAAGCTGTTATTTTTACAGCTTCTTTTTATAATCACACACAGTGTTTTTTCAGATCTTATTTCTGGTGATGACTGGGTTTTTTTCAGATCCAACATGGTGCCTCCATGTTTTTTCAGTTGAGTTTGAATCAGAAAAAATGACCCACACGATTCTTCATTGTCGTTGATGTGTCTGTAAGTTATTCAACTTTCCTTTTTTCTTCTATTATTTTTGCTTACGTTGTGATGATTGTGTATGTTATTAATGGTGAAACATGGTGCCAGAGATGGGTCTATAAAACATCGGAAGGACAATGACAACGAGAAGACAGCGGAAGGGCGAGCGAGTACGACAACGAGAAGACGACCATCTCTCTCTCAAATGGTATGATGTTTTTTATTTATTGCAGATCTATGTATTTTTTCACTATTGGTTTTATTTTTGGGTCTAGGTGGTATATTTATTGATTTTGATGCGCTTTTGGGTTTCATTTTTTGGATAGTTTCAAATTCTCAGACGCTTTGAAGGCAAAGGTTAAGGTTCGAGACATCCCTCTGTCTCTCTCTCATACTAGATTTGAGGATTTGGTGTTTTTTTGGTGGGTTTGGTGGATCTGAGCATTTGGTGACTAAAAGTGAGCATTTGGTGGTTTTTCTTTGTTGCCCTTTTATTTATTGTTGTTTAAATCTAGTCTTCTTTTTTGTTTAAACTATGCTTGGTATTGTTGATAGTAACTGTGTAGGAAGACGACACCACATGGGGTACACTGTGTGCATAGTTTTCTTTTGGTGTAGTTAACCACTGTGTTTATGTTTCATATTTTCTTTCTGTTAATGTGTGTATACAGGTATGTGCGGTATTTTTTAAAAAAAATTTGTATTGATTTTAAAGATTTCATAAGACAACCTAAAAAAAAGCTAAAACTGGATTTTTTTTTTGTATTTTAAAAAAATGTGTCAATTTTTACATTGTTGCAAGGACCTTAAACTCAACTAACTCATTTATCTTGGTGGGATTTGTTTGGAGAACATATATGTAAATAGTTTATGAAGGGGTGAAAATTATAATATTTGTTGATTCATATTGTGAATAGTTTAGTGTATATGCATGATTAACGTGATATAGATGTGAACATATATAATGCCAAAGTCCTTTATAATTTTTCAGCCCATATGCATGTAATAGGAAATACATAGTTTGATAATGGATGCTAAAATCATAAATTCATGTTTATTTTTATCTTATTAGTCAAAAGTATAGAAGGCACATGATGTCCCCTACGTATGATATATAGGCGTCATAGTTAAGATGCGTGGGTCATTACTAAGATATATGTATAAATACATTCATAAATACACCAAAAAACATATGAACTTCACAATTGATATACAATTTTTTTGCTCGCCCCATCAGTAGGGGGAATGATTGAAGTAGAAATTGGGACATTAAAAAAATATTTTCATATAAAAAATTGTTGTTTGACAAAATAAATTCATTAATTTTTTTAACGAGTTTAAACACTGGAACACTAACAACAACATTACACCTATAGGGTTGATTACTTTAATATACTTGAAAAAATTGACTTAATTTTTGTTAATTTTATCATTTGCCATCACATATTTGACTATTCATAAGAGTTTTATTATTATCTTTCCATGTGCACGGGCACTCATATATCCTTGCTAATGACATGGTGATAAATTTATCACAAATACATGGGAGAAAAATTAACCATGTTTAAATAATTTTGAATAAAATATCTGTCCTTTAGGAAAATTAACTACACCTTTCATTCTTGGGAGAATTGTCAACGTGCCGTCATACACCCGTAAATGCATTATTTAAGAATTTGTGTTTTTATTGGCTTACATTTAAAATACGGTATATAACGAATCAGTTTGTTGTAATTGATTTGAAATTGAAGTATATATAAATGTGTTATGTTCAAGTTAAAATTTGATTTAAATAACCCTTAAATTAACAAATTAGAAGTTAATTTTGTGAAAAATATATACTTCCAAATTTAAATTTGGTCATGCTATCGTGACACCACATGAAAGACGAAATAAGTGAGAGTAAATTTTTCATCGTGACATTTACACGGGTATGAATGTGCTATAATCACATACAATCATTTCACACCGTGCCATCGACACGGGTACTTGAACACGTTACGGTGACACGACATGAAAGACGAAATAAGCATAAGTAAATTTTCGATCATGACATTTACAAGGGTATCAATGTTCTATAATCACATACAATCGGGAGCAAATTTCACACCGTGCCATCGGCACGGGTACACTCTAGTATATATATATATGTGTGTGTGTGTGTGTGTGTGTACACACATACTTATCATAGTTAAGTATTTGTATAGAGTACATGTTTATGGAGAACAACCAAAAAAACATCGCTAAAGTCGGTGCCTTTAATAACAACACACCCTAGATCACTACAGGGGATAATTAATATTACCAGGACTGCTTTATGAGTTATCTCAGAGGCAGGAAGAGTCAAGTTAATAATATGGCAATGGTATCTCGAAATAGACATTTATTCTTCTTCCTCATCTACCTCCTATATCCATTTTACAAAGGGCTGCAAAGCCTTGAAAAAAATTTGTAGGTACCCATTCGAAAACAACAGATAAAAAATCCAAATTGCAATCAAGTATCAATCAAATATATGATTCAATCACTATATGTACATATATATTGGTTTTATGGTAATACTTTAAAATACTGACTCAGTGTCACTTTCAATAAATGAATTATTTTCATATAATTGTAACATCCCATACTTTTAATGATTTTTGTATTAGGATTAATTAAATTGAAATAGGAAATTAATCCGGATTAAAATAAATATTAATTAGCGAGACGGGGATTAATATTTATTTATATTGAATATTACTAAGTGAATGAGTAATAAAATTGATAAGAAAATATTATGACTATCGAGAGTGAGAAATACGACAATTATGATAAATTTAGTTGAAACTTACGTGTTAGTTAGGTCAGGACTCAATTTTGGGAAATAATATATAACTATTTTGAGTGCGCCATGTGTCCGGAATGGTCGAAATAGTCAAAAAAGTGTACTCAAGGGATTAGTTTGGATCTTGGAGCATTTTTAGGACAAACCGACACTCTAGAGGGGTATTTTGGTCTTTTGAAATTTTGAGGAAAAGGGACCAACGAAAATTGGATGGTTATATCTGCAGTTGCGTAAGGTAAGTTAGGGTAAAAATAATGAGGAAAACAGAGGGGCTATGGGAGAAGGAAGGAGAAGGGTTATCAGGGAGACTCTAAGGCTTTTCCACCATTCTTGCACCACCGCCACCATCGTTGAGTAGATTGGAAGGAGTGAAATACCACCCGATAATTATTCTGCGTAAATTCAGGCCTATATATAGATCCAAGTATTTTTCTTGTTGATTTATGAGTAGATATATCATCCATGTTAGAGTATGATGATTATTTATTGATTTAATGAATTTTGGCCTTAATTTGGAAGATTAAAACCATGTTCTTGGGCAGGAATTATGTTAGGTTTAATACCCTATGCATGTGGAACGAATATGATTAATTAGTATGATAAACATGTAAAGAAATATGGGTTCTTGCTGATTTTCTTGAATTAAAATGGCAATTTAGGGTTTGGGGGGATTAATGTTGAACTAATTTGATTTAACGGTGTTATTTGATGATTCAATCATGTTAGAAATCATTTATATATGTTAGTATAATATTTAATATGTCAGGTTGGGAGTTTGGGATTGTGTAATGGAGGTTTGGAGTGATAAAAAAGATAGAACCTGTAACTGTTAAAATGGAGAAAACGAGACGTGTTACAAGTGAATCGATTCGGCTCCTTGGTCAAATCGATTCAGTTGACCCGATTTAGACTATTTTTCCCTTTTTGTTTATAATTCATGGGAAATGATCGGGTTAACCTTCAGAAGGAACTTTTAAATGTAATTAAGCATACTTTAATTACTAGTAGGCCAATGTTGGGATTTAGACTTAGTCACATGATGGGAATTAGGACTAAAGTTAATTAGGTTTAATTGGGTAATAAAACCTGATTCGGATAATGATATTGTATCACGAGAAATTAAAGGAATGTATGACCTAGAACATTAGGGTACGGTTGAGACATCCATTGAATTGACTTAAGGGACAATTTGTAATTCTTTGAGTATTAGGAAATCTTCAGGGTTAGACGATGATAAATATTATTGTAATGTAATGATATGTAGAATATTTGAGAATTATCATACTACGTACGAGATATCTATTATAGGTTAAATGAATACCTATACTAAATATATATGTATAAATATAAGTGGTGTGAATACCTATTGCTTGATTTATTATGTGTAAACATACCTAGGCTGCTTGCTATCACGAAAGGTTTCTGCATTGGAGACAGTCTTATCCTGATGAGTCCATTTAGGGGATTTTTACTTGTACCCCAGAAAACAGAACCTATGTATGTGCCTTATGAGTGTATGATGGTTTCAACGATAAATTGGGCACATTTGATGTGTGTGTGACCCATAGACTTAGAACTATGTTCGCCTCCAATATGTGTGATTTTATTTATGGTTTGAGGGGGATATCCAAACTAGTGTCCTTATTTAGTACGTGGTGTACCAGGACTTGATAGCAGAGTAGGTCTCCACCTAGGGAGGTTGTATTCGTATATATATTATAAGAGTTATGTAATTACATATACGTGTGATTGATCCTACTACGAGTGTAATAGTAAATAATATATATAATGATGTTTGAATTACTCTAAGTATGTGAGAACTTAATCATTAACCAGTGACTCTTACTAAACGAAAGTGATTGGTAATTTAATATCGTATTGTATGGGCACATTAAATTATTAAATGGGAAGAGATCCAAGTCAGACTAGTTAGGCGGGGTAGCATAACTAGGTGGGTTAGAGGAGTACGTTAGGCATGCAAAATAGTTGAGGGGTGAAGATTTCAAGTGAGATTAGGCGGAGCTAACATGTATATAATATGTACTATTTACTTCATTCTAAATAATTTCTAAAATATTTTCAAAATTTTTTACTTGGGCTTTGATCCGTTTCAAATCCATTTTTGTAAAAACATTTTAGGTGCCCAGCCACAGGGACGCCAAACTTAGGAGTTTGTTCGCTTTTCGTACTGCAGCTGTTGTGGAAGTTGCAGGACCTTAGTATTAGACGTCTCCACATCTTTCACTTAATGTCTCCCATTTTATCTATTCCAGTCGGACATGTCTCCCCTTTCTTAGTCGGTGGTTATTGTTAAGACTTTGTACTATTATTTCATTTACAACATTGGAATCAGATTTTATTTATGGATGACTATATTGGAATTTTTATTAGGAGTATTATTCCAGACATATTTATTTATTTATTTTCTTATCTTCTCATTCATTATTATATGTGTGGAATGGTGAACATAACTTAATTAGTTTATATTAATTTTATGTTAATAAAAAGAATTAAATTTTTGACACCAGACCATTAGGGTATTAGTAATTAATTGGATTTTGACAGTGATTCTGAGAGTGAAACCATTAATGATTCCTGTTTAATTTAATACTAGACAGATCACCCATGATTATAATACGTGTGGTGTCACGGATGGTATCAGAGAATTTGGTCCTAGTTTCCTTAGGATCTGTGCGGCTTATCACGTTTCAGCTTGGCATTCTTTGATATAAATCCTTATTATAGGGTTGTTGTATTCCTCTATGTATGCGACTTATGTTATCCTGCTATTAAGTATAGTCGATGTGATTCATATACGAGTTCGTTTAGGTTTCGTACACCAAATAATATAGGACGACCAGTGATGGCCGTTAGAAGGACTGTAGGAGGAGCAGCTTAGCAGAAGCCATAGAGTATTCCAAAAAACGGTGATCGCGATAGAAGTCATCATGATTATTAGCGTCCCTAAGCACTTTTGTAGATATTAGTAATGAAAATTCAGACCCACCCAGCATAGTCCACAAGAGGGGGGGGGGGGGGGGGGCAGGAGGAACTATTTCAAAGAGATGCCTATAAGGATTTGGAGAAGAGAGGAACTGTGATGGGATAATAGGAGGAGACGATCCAAAGGAAATTATGTAGGGTGGAGTGCAACGACCCCCATAATTAAAATTCGAGCAAAAATGTTTTTTTGCTCATAGGAACATCAAGGAGTGATGGGAGTCAATTACCACATATGAAGAAGTATATATGGAATTAAATAATAACTTTGGGTGCGATTTGACCGTAAGACCATCCATCTGCTATTCAGACAGAGATGTGAATGTAGTTTCGAAACTTATCACAAGTGGGTTAGATAGAGACCGACCATGAGAGATAAGTTGACTTGTTTAAAAAACTTTGTACCTAACGAAGGGGATACAGAGAATATAAAAGGGTCCGTAAGTTGGTAATGGACTCGTGGATGGAATACACAAGCATGGATGGGAAGTACGGATAGGATAACTAGTGTCGATGTTCTCAAGGTTATATGTTTACACATTTATAGCAACGCTTCCATGAGAGGGGAGCCAAGAGGGTTGGAGAATCTAGCCCAATAGCAAGATTAGAGTAAAGCGGTGTTAGTGAAGCATTATAGGAGGGTGCACCCTGTAGGGGACCCATTTAAATGACTGAAACCAATGAAAGTACTACCAAGAGATGATGGATTCAGTTAAGGATGTCCAGGCCAACATCGAGTTCCATAGGGTTAGCAGAGCCAAATGAAAAATAGGGGTAGCAATTAGGGCTAAGACTACCAGGTCTGAGAAAAGAACACCCTGATATGGACAGTGGGGCCAGAGACAAGGGGATGACACAGAAAGGTGTCTCATGTGTGGAGAGTAGGTCCATCTATATTGAACTTATCCATAGTGAGTAAGTGAGACCAATAGGACGGGGAAGGTAGATGGGAACGATGCCAGTAGGGCACAAAAGCAGCTGGAGTGAGATTTTTAGCAAGAGAATCGGGCTAAGAGATTTAGGCCTAGAGGTTACCAAATCGAGAAATGTTGGGTCCAGGTAGGACCAACAGGTTCCTCAGTAGCAATATCATCCCTTTCCTCAGGGTCGCTAGGGCCTAGGGAAAGGCGAGGGAGGCCAGCAAGGCCAAGGCCAGAGGCAAGAGAGTTCCTCTGGCAGTCATTCTTATTGTGGAGAAACAAGCCATAGAGAAAAGGATTGCCCCAAAATGAGGCAGGGGCAACTACCAAATGAGATCCTGGATATACAACCATTGTAATAGATCATGCGTCAGTTCTAACACGAGGGTTATGCTCAGGGATCCATTGACCATGCGAGGTAAGTGATAAATGGAAATGGATTTTTATTTTATCCTTATGAGCATAAGGTAGGGTTTGGGTGACATGGGTGTGTCACAATATGATATGTAACACTACTATTCGAGTGTGAGTCAGGTTTAGTTGGTGAGTTGGTGGTATCAGCCTTATTATGAATGTATCTACCGTTAGGTAGCAGGACTTATGGTGGCGCCTGCGGGGAGGAGATGGCGTGGACACCCAAGAGGATTTTTATATCATGTAGAACTATTTGGTCATTTGGGGGGTTATGACAGTAGATCATATTATTATTACCGTGTATAGTGACAGGATACTGAGGGTTTGAGCGGTAGTAGATTTTGTGATAAGACTATCATGCTTATTATTCCAGGGTGAGTTATATTATTTTTGTGATGCATCACCTGAAAGAGGGTTGGGCCTATATACATACATATATATATTGTATTATATCATAGACTTCTGTGAATATATTGTCTAGTTATATTTAAACCCGAGGCGTAGGGACATTTTACTGATATGATTCCGAGTGTGATGTGTTCTTTGTCGATAGGAGAGAAACAACTCATTAATTATATAGCGCTAAAGACTTGTGATAGTGAAAGCACCGTGTTGTATTTTGTCTTTAGTGACATGAGAGTAGACGAGTAGACTTTTTATGTTGGAAGATGAGAAGTTGGGGGTACAAGTTGTGTGATGTGGCCCTAACGTATCTTGACGATCGATAATGTTAGTTAGTAGTGTATCAGGGGGTTCCTTCTTTGGATTTCTCTTTGTGATACATACCATGCATAAAACATAGAGAACGTCGAGAGTTGGGAAATGTTTAGCCTTTAGGACACATGTTTAATACCTTAGTTTTTATACGTGTGTGTAGTTATAACTAAGAAATGATAGTTATATTACGATTTAAGTCTAGTATATCCATATGATGTTGATGTGAGAATGATTAAGTTGTGATTAATAGGGTGGTTGAGTGTACCCTTATTGTATAGTCGTACCTAGTATACAAGGCTTAATTTAAAACCAATATATTACGTTAAGTTGATTTATGCAGCAATGCACGGGATATAGGGTGTATGGGCGCCCTAGTTAGTTGATATTTTTAGTATCATTCACAGGAAGAACACATGCAAACGTTTGAACTCAACGTAGATGCATGAGTAAATTATAAGTAGAACTAGAATGAGACAAAGAGAATATAGTTAAATTGTGGGCAAGGCATGTCACGAGAAACTAAATAGTAAACGGAAATGGTTGATTATAGTGTTGAAAAGTATAAGGAATTTACATTTTAGATTTTCGAGGATAATCAGGAACCACTCTGAGTGGAGGAGTAAAACAATGAGAGTTACATCATAACTAACTGTAGATATAAAAGTCTGACATGAATAGTCAGGTATGATTGTAGATATCTCCCACGAAGGGAGTATATAATTTAAAAATGGGTAAGTTGGAACCTAGGGAGGAGGAGACCTTTACGAATATAGTGAATGGTATATCCAATATAATATTGTCCCAATCACGTTGGAATACTCTTGAAAGAAGGGCAACTGGTTTCGTAGGTGCCAAGAGGAAACGAAAAGGGAAATAAAGGAGTATTTAGGATTGAAATTATTAGGGCGGATTGATCACAACGTGTACTCTTAAGTTTAAAGGAGGTTGGGAGCAGTATCTTCCACTAGTGGAGTTGCATATAAGAACTCCTATCAGTTTACGATTGACATGGCACCATTTGAGGCGTTGTACGGTAGTCCTTGTCGTTCACCTTCTTATTGGTTGGAGGTGGGGGACAACAAGCTTCTCGGTCAAGAATTAATTCAGGATACGTCGGCCAAAATTGAGTTGATTCGGAGTCGTATACAGATAACCCAGGTTCGATAAAAGAGTTATGTCGACGCTAAAAGGTTCTTCCTGGAGTTTAGTGTGGGCGACAAGTGCTACTACGTGTATCTCCTATTAAGGGGATAATGAGGTTCGAAAAGAAAGGGAAGTTAGCACCAAGGTATGTGGGATCATTTCCTATTATTAAACGGATTGGGTTAGTTTCATATAGACTCGGGTTGACGGAGCACTTGCATCGGATTCATGATGTATTCCACATTTCTTTGCTGAGACGATATCTTCGAGATGAGTTTGCTCACACTCATATTTATTTATAGGAGATTGATTTTCAGCCCGATATTTCATACGAGGAGAGGCTGATCGCTATCCTATACCATATTGAGAGGAGATTGTGGTTGAAAGTAGTTCCACTTGTACGTGTTCAATGGGGGCATCATAATACCGACGAGTCTACTTGGGAGCGCGAGGATGAGATGCACGATAAATATCCATAGTTATATCTATCAGGTATTCGATTTCTTCAAATTTTGGGACGAAATTCAATTATTAGGGGGGAAGTATGTAACACCCTGTAATTTTAATGATTTCTATATTAGGATTCATTAAATTAAAATGGAAAATTAATTCGGATTAAAATAAATATTAATTACTGAGACAAGGGTTAATATTTATTTATATTGAAAATTAGTAAGTCAATAAGTAATAAAATTGATAAGAAAATATTATGATTATCGTGAGTGAGAAATACAACAGTAACGGTATATTTAGTCGAAATGTGCATGTCATTCATCTCGGGACTTAATTTTGGGAAATAAAATAAAAGTTCATTTTAGATAATTCAAATTGTCATTACAAGTGCCCCACTGTGTCTGGAAGGGTCGAAATAGTCGGAAAAGTGTACTCAGGGGATTAGTTTGGGTCCCGGGGCATTTTTAGGCCAAATCGGCACCCCAGAGGGATATTTTGGTCTTTTAAAATTTTGGGAAAAAGGAACCTACGATAATTGGATAGTTATATCTGCAATTACGTAAGTAAAGTTAAGCTAAAAACAAAAAGAAACATAGAGGGGCTACAGGAGGAGGAAGGAGAAGGGTTTTCGGGGGGACTCTAAAGCTTTTCCACCATTCTTGCACCACCGCCACCACCGTTGAGTAGATCGGAAGGAGAGGAACACCACCCATAATTATTTGACAGAAATTTAGACCTATATATATAGCCAAGTATTTATCTTACTGATTTATGAGTAGATATATCATCCATGTTAGAGTGGGATGATTAAATTATTGATTTCATGAATTTTGGCCTTAATTTTGAAGATGAAAACCATGTTCTTGGGTAGGAATCATGTTAGGTTTAATCCCCTATGCATGTAGAAAGAATCTGATCAATTAGTATGATAAACATTTCAAGAACTCTGAGTTCTTGTTGATTTTCTTAAACTAAAATGGTAATTTAGGGTTTTCGGGGTTAATGTTGAATTAATTTGATTTAACGGTGTTCTTTGATGATTTGATGATTCAATCACGTTAGAAATCATTTATATATGTCAGTATGATGTTTAATACGTTTGGTTGGAGTTTGGGAATATGTAATGGAGGTTTGGAGTGATAGAAATAATAGAACCCGTAATTGTTAAAATGGAAAAGATGAGAGTTGTTGCATGCGAATTGATTCAGCTCCACGGCCGAATTCATTCTGAAGGCGAATCGATTAAGATTAAGGCCGAATCGATTTGGTTTCCCAAATTTAGACTATTTTCCCCTTTTTATTTAAAATTCATGGGAAACGATCGGGTTAACCTTTAGAAGGATTTTTTTCAATGTAATTAGAGATACTTTAATTACCAGTATGCCAATGTTAAGATTTAGACTTAGTCTCATGAGGGGAATTAGTATTATAGTCAATTAGGTTTAATTGGGTAGTAAAACATAATTCGAAGAATGACTCTGTGTCAAGAGAAATCAAGGGAATAGTTGACCTAAACTAGTATGGTACGGGTGAGGCATCCACTGAATTGACTTAAGGGACAATTTGTAAAACTTCAAGTAATGGAAAATCCTCGGGGTTAGACGGTGAGAAATATTATAGTAATGTAATGATACGTAGAATATTCAAGAATTATCATACTACGTATAGGATATCTATTATAGGTTAAGTGAATACCTGTACTCAATATATATGTGTATATATATAGGTGCCGTGAATACCTATTGCTTGATATATTATGTGTAAACATACCTAGATTGCTTGCTATCATGGGAGGTTTTCGCGTTGTGGATAGTCTTATCCTGATGAGTCCTTTAGGAGGATTTTTACTTGCACCACAAAACACAAAACCTAGGTACGTGCTATTTGAGTGTATTTCGATGGTCAGTTGGGCATGTTTGGTGTGAGAGTGACCCATAGACTTGGAACTATGGTTGCCTCCCATACGTGTGACTTGATTTGTGGTTTGAGGGTGATATCCAAACTAGTGTCCTTATTTAGTACGTGATGTGCCAGGACTTGATAGTAGAGTATGTCTGCATCGCAGGTCTCCACCTACGGATGCTGTATTCCTATATATATTATAAGAGTGATTTAATTACATGTATGTGTGATTAATTCTACTACAAGGGTAATAGTATATAATATAGATAATGATGTTTAAATTAATCTAGTATGTGAGAACTTAATCATTAACTAGTGACTCTTAATAAACGGAAGGGATTGGTAATTTAATATCATATTGTATGGGCAGTACGGGTTGACACATTAAATTATTAAGAGGGAAGAGATCCATGTCAAACTAGTTAGGCAGGGTAGCATAAATAGGTGGGTTAGAAGAGTACGTTAGGCATGCACAATAGTTGAGATGTTAGGATTTCAAGTGAGTGCACGCAAAGCTAACATGTATATAATATATAATCTTTACTACATTTTAAATACTTTCTAGCATGTTTTCAAACCATTTTACTTGGGCTCTGACCCGTTTCAAATCCATTTTTGTAAAAATATTTTAGGTTCCCAACCACAGGGATTCCAAACATAGGATTTCCTTCACTTGTCGTCCTTCAGCTGGTGTGGAAGTTTTAGGACCTTGGTATTAGATGCCTCCACATCTTTCACTTACTGTCTCGCATTTTATCTATTCCAGTCGGGCATGTCGCCCTTTTCTTAGTCAGTGGTTATTTTTAAGACATTGTACTATTATTTCATTTATAACCTTGGATTTATATTTTGTTTATGGATGATTGTATTCGAATTTATTTTAGGAGTGTTATTCCAGACACATTTATTTATTTCGTTATCTTATAATTCATTATTATATGTGTGGAATGGTGAACATGAATTATTTAGTTTATTTTAATTGCATGTTAATAAAAAGAATTAATAATTTGACACCAAACCATTAGGGTATTAGTAATTAATTGGATTTTGACAGTGTTGTTGAGAATGAAACCATTAATGATTCCTGTTTAATTTAATAATTGATTAATCACCCAAGATTAGAATAGGTGCGGTGTCACAATAATTTGTTAAACATATATAGTGATATATGGGAAATCTGACTTGGGTTATTTTTCCAATATGTCCAACACACTTGCCATTATTGAATGTAAGAGGCATGTTTTGTCATGCCTATATTAAATGTTACTTGATTATTTTCCCTTATCAATTCTTACATTAAGTTATGAGATGAGGAATGTAGGACAACTATATAGTTGTTAGGGGTGTACGGTGAGGAGAGTAGGGATAGATGAAAGGTGGCGTGGGGGACCAGTTGTTGCACAAATTGGCTCGTTTTGTATGAAAATGGAGAGGGGTGTGGGGGAAGTGAAAAATAGAAGTAAGAGAGTGAACCAAAGAAAAAAAAGATTGGTGGTTCTTTTTTATGCTATTACTCACCCCCTGTGAAAGATTTTAAATACATATGGAGATATTTTATTCCACCAAGAATATCATTTACTATTGACATCTACTTTATTAGTAACAATAAATTTATTATTTTCTCTAAATTCGTTTATAGGATATAACGAATCAAAATTGTAAGAATCGTGAATGTGAATGTGCTTACTCAAGGACAAGGCGAAAGACACATGAAAAAATAACAAAGGAGGTTAGGATTTTGGTATTATAAACATTTCTAATTTATAGTTTATGAAACATTAATATATAGAATAACGAGATCCTGTTAATGATATTATCATGTGGCAAGTCACTCAGACACCGAATAATAAACCTTTCAATGTTAAAGATGGATTATCAAACAGAGAGGTATGTGTATATACTATTGGAAGCCACCATTAGGTTAAAGTTATTTAAATGTTTTTATGTTAAAAACAATTAGTGTTCATATGGATTTAAATTATGTTCATTAATTTCGTATATATGTTTAATTGGTAGATAATGCTTGAAAGACAACTGAATGAGCAACCAGAAGATAACAGAAATGATCCGGAAGCAGGGAATTAGATTTTTAGGAGTGTGGTAGGAAAATAAGGGAATGATTATACTATACTAAAGGGAGTATGTATATGGCCATCATTTACACATCCAAGTTCCTTTTGTGCATTATTAGAAGAAATTAACCAGATAAGGAAAGATGCTAAAGATCGAGAGGCTCATCATTAACAAGATATTGAAGATCGAGATGCTCGACATCAAAAAGAGCTCAAAGAATTAGAGGTTCATCACCAATAAGAGATACTATATATAAAAACTGATATAAGAAGCGAAATGAAAAGTTTGTTTTAGAGAATTATCCCTCATCGTGCTTCCACTACTTCAACGATCGACTAGGTAATAACAGATATTTATCATTATGAGATTAAAAACGCTAATTATTATGTATAGAGTTTGCTTCAGAGTATTATGGCTATTGTTTTATTTGTTTTTTGTTTAATTTTTATGTTTAAACATGTTTGTTTATATGAATAAACAAAATAGACTCTGACAATTTAAAAAAAATATAAGTGTTTTTAAATGTAATTAATTTGAAGATATACAAATTTGACACTAAATAAATCTTATTTTAGGTGGAAATATTTTGTGGACAAGGAAAATCATTGAAGTCATTTTGTTAGAGGTCTTACGCTTTAAGATCACAGGGTTGCTTTGCTGACATCATTTTATGTTAGGTGTATGTGGGATTTTATGTATTTTTTCTAATAAGACGAGTGAAATATTAGAAAATTTTATTATTACAATTAATATTTTGATTAAAGCAACTTTGATTTAGGTTGGTGGACACGATCTTGAAATTGTTGATTGTGTAGAAATATTTTACTTGTATGAACTCTAATTATAGTTGAATGGGAAATTCTATGTTATATATGTTAAAATGGGTTCCAAAGATGTTATATATTATTTTTAATAGGGTTTGTGTATGATTATAAAGAATATATTTTGGAATAGATGTAAAGCATGGAATGTATTATATTTTTAATCTATTCTAAAATGTATTCTAGGCTCGAATAGATGTAATTCTAACTTCGGTGCCAAAGTTATTAAAAACGACTTCCTTTCCATCTCAAAAGGATGCCATAAATGATGAGATTTTGAGATGGCTTAGTTTTCGTCAAAACAAACCATATGGAACTATTATTATCGCCTAAAAAATAGTTATTAAATACGGCTTTCTTGCTATCTCAAAAGGATCCCATAAATGATGACATTTTGAGATGGCTTAGTTTTCACCTCAAAAAACCCTTTTGGGAATTTTGTTTCCATCTAATAAAGTATTAGAAATAGTGGTCTAATAAGACCCCCTTGAGCCATCCCAAATACCATCCCAAAAAGTATTTGGGATAGTTAAATTACCTTTTGAGATGGCTAGAATACCATCTCAAAAAGAAGTTTTTTTTTTGTAGTGACAAAGGTTTGTTCTGAAACTAATCCAACACAAATAAAATCTATGGGAATGTCAATTATGTCCTTAAAATCTCCCCCTTTGGCCATTCTGGGAGAAAACCAAGATGGAAAATATCCAAAAAAATCACTGGATCAAAATATCTATACATTAATCTATTTGTACCAATCCTTGCAAGACTTGAAATAAACGTGCGAATTTTTCAACCCAGGATAAATCAACATCACGAGACATGTATGATCCATGTCTTGCAAACTTAAATACAGATTTTTTGAAGTATAGAAGATACAATAGATGTGTATAAACTGACAGGAATTGAAAAATGCAACGCGTGTACTAAATAACCCCTTAACATATACTCCCCCTTAATCCAAAAGTTTCTCCCCTTTTTTTGTCTCGGTTGACAAAGGAAGAAAGCAAAAAAAAAAACTTTCACAAATTAATCTAATCAAGAAAATAAGAATCATAAAATATAACATATTCTTAATGAGATAAGTGACATAAACACATGGAAATAAGAAAATAGTTAAACATAGATTAATTTAGAACTTCATATTCATATCTTAAAATAACAAGTGACATCGTCAATACCATCAATACTAGAAAATATATAAAATAAGCATGTAACTCAAAAGGCCTAGAAGTATAGACATATAATAATGTAATGAATATAACAAATCCACAGTTGTGTTACACATGTGATAAAGTTTCCTCTATGTCAGTAAGGTATATTAGACACTCAAATACCATCCTGATCTGGTAGTTTCGAATGGAGATGAGTCGCTCAAACTCCGCGCACGTATCCCATCATAGAGAGGTATAGTGGGAGTGAGCATAAAGAGGATCCTGTTTGGAACTCTTTACAATATCTATAAAATACACCAAGGAAACCTAAAGGATTTATGATCAAATAGTAATTTGAGAACCTAACTAGGTCACAAAATAAACAATCAACCAGAAAAACCAACAATAATCCCAATCACCAAAACCAACAACCAACCACAAAAAATCCCAACAACTGAGATAGAAAACCTACATAAAGACAATGACAATGACCTAACAAATATAACACATAAGGAAATGGTCCTCATCACTATATAAGGGGAAAAAATTCTTTTAGAGACCACACATAAATAGAAAAAATAGGGTTTTCACACATATTACTACATATAAACAAAAAAAACTAATATATATGGATAAGGGAATTAAAACATATCATATATGTATGTGTGTGTATATATATATCATATATTCACATATATATCTTTCAAATAGAGAAAGAGAAAATAACTTATCTCGAGGCCACGAAACCTAAAATAAACATTAGAAATGAAATCTACATGGTCAAAGACCTTAATTCCAACCTTTGGATTGTGAAATGGATGAATAAACTGAGGTATTGTAGATCTAGGGTGCTTAAAATGGCAGTCTGGAGGTCTGAATGTGAAGATTTTAAAACGACAATATGTGAAGACAAAAACCCTTTAAATACAAGATCTCGTTCGATCCATAATATGGATCGTTTGAATGAGGTTTCATTCGAAATGTGACTACCCTCATTTGAATGAGAGCCATATTTACTTTCCTCTAACAAAAACACACCGAGTAGTAAAATAAAGTACCCTGGAAAAAAAAACACGAGTAGCACCACGCACCGAATGATTTGAAACTTTCAAAAACCCACATGTGCAATCCAAAGGAAATGGGAAAGTTCTAAAGTACTAGGATAAATAGTGATTCCCATACAAACTCCACACTAAATCCATAACAAACCTAGTTTATCAATGTACTTAAATGAGTTAAGTTATTTCCGATCCACATCGATAGAGATCTAAATCTAACAGTGTTCATTAAGAAGTTGACTAAGTCCAAAAATAAAATCACATACTAGATGAAACTGTGCTAACCGATTGATCTTATGCTTATACCACCCTCAATGCTTAGGTTATCGTCTTGAATTTTCTTTTAATTTAATAATTTTTCATTGCATTAATTGTTTGAATTTTATATTACTCAACTGCATAAATATTTTATTTTAAGTCTTTTGCCAATGGTATTTGTCACCCTTTGTAAGCATCTCTTACCAATGTTTCTCTCATCATTTATAATTTTAGTTCTCAAGGAATGGTTATTACAAGCACGCCTAGCAAATCTAGTGAAGTCTACTACAAGCTCACACTATCCATCAAAATTCTAAAAACCTAGAAAAAATAGGTCACGTAGAATTTTTCCAACACACTCTTTAATCACATACAAAAAAACCATAAAAACAAAAAAAAAATAGATTTATTATGATTCTCAAAAGAAAACAATTTTTTTTTCTTAAGATTTTTTAATTTTTTTATATTTTTTGAAAAATATAAAATCGAAAAAAAACTATAATACACTCTAGGAACGATAACATGGAATAACTGTGAGGAAGGGAATATTAACCTAGATATGATCCATATGACTCACTGAGTAGTGTGGGAAGGACGAGAGTTGTCACCCTCATCCATTACTCTAACCGCCACCTTCTTCTTCTTCTTCTTCTTCTTCTTCTTCTTCTTCTTCTTCTTCTTCTACCTTGATTAATAGGAATGGAACGAATCATCCTTTTGAATTCTTGCATAAGAAATTGGGATGCTCCAATAATGTACTAAACACATTCTTGAAGCTCATAGAAATCGTTGTTAAAATGAGGAGGAACATATCCAGTTTGCACAAGATAGTGGAAATAGTCTTTAAGGTTACTCTTCCTTTCACAATGGGTGTAAAAGTAAGATTTTTCGAGATCCAAATTCTTCGGTTTAGAAGATATTTTTAGAGGAGGGGAGTAGGGTGATTATTTGACAAAATTATTATTTATTTGCCTTAAACTCTCGCATGTTGTCATAAACGAATTCAGATGGTGCAAGGAGAATCTTTTCTAGGTTCTAGTAATGCACTTTGAGGTTAAATTTCCCTATATTATATAGTTTAAATTCTTTATTTAGCTTCTCATATTGTACCTCCAACACCTAACGTGCAAGCGATGACTTAAGGAGACCCATCTTCAAGTGCTAACCTTTTCATAAATGATCTCAATCTATTTCTCCGCCACTTTCAACTTCTTAATGAAAGTATCTTATCTATTCTTTACACTTATAATTTATTCTTAAATATCTCTCAAAGCACAAATCTTACTCTTATATTAACCAATCTTCTCAGTAAGCTTATCCTTACCCTTCTCTATGCATGAAATCAATGCAATGAGTTCATTGAACTTAACTTGTAGATGTTAATTAGTCTCATTGATGACATTACTTTCCTATCATTATTAGACTCAAAATCATCCTTCTTAGCCTTTTCTTCATTAAGGTAATTTTTTGGACCAGGATGGAGGTAAACAAGGTGAAGTTATTTTTAACGGGCGACTCATTACTTGAGTCTATGTCACTATCACTAAGAGTATCTTTTAATAGTTTTCTTATCATTAGTTCTTCTCTTTACTCTGGTAGGACACTCAAGATCCAAATGCCAAAATCCTTGGCATTCAAATAACCTCTCAAATTCATCATCCAATTTATTTTATCCTTAAGACTTATGGTCATGTCTACCTGAGGACTTTTCTACCTTATTGGACCTACTCCTCTCTCCTTTATTATTTTTAGATATGAACGTTTAAGGATTGGATTTATAAACTTCTTAAATTTCTTGGTCAACAAAGGAATCTTAACCTCAGTCTCATTGAAATCATCATCTGATATCGAGGGGCCACTCTATTATGAATTCAATGTGACGCCTTTCAATTTCTTGGGCGATGGAAAGTTTTCTAACTTGAAGGTTTGGATAGATGTTATAATCTCTAATACCTTCATGTTATCAATTACATGTACAACTTTAAAAGATGGTGCATGGGGAAAGAACCTAGGTGGTTGTGACCAAATAATTTTCCTACGATCCTAGAGTCTAGTATCTTCTCACTAAATAAAAGTGCGAGTTCATGAAGTCAAATAGTTTAATGTAAAACTCATCGAAATTCTCATTTATTACATCTTCAACAAATCAACTCGGGTGGATAGATGTTGGAGCTTAGACCCCTAAATGGTATTAGTACCCTCACGGTAAGATGGATAATGTCTCATGACTCAATGGACGCAGTATAAATAGAGATCTGATTTAACACTTCTTAGGCAACACCACAAAATTGCATTAAACCCACCAGATGTGTACCTTATGTTCATCTTTAGACCATTAATACTCAAGTTTGGGGACAATGATATCTCCCAAAAAAAGTTTTTTCGTGTTCCCACCCCTTAGCTAGCCACATCCTCTCATCGTGGGACATAAGGAAAAAAGTCATACACTCCTTCTAGTATGCAAGAAATAAAAAATACACAAATAAATAAGGATTTTAGAGTGGAAACCCTCATAAGAAAAAGTACTACCGCCCCAACCCACATACAATACACTAATACTAATATGCATTGTTACAATACATGGAAGGACAAAAACAACTAAACAAAAGAAATCAATAACCACCAAAATACATCTCCCTTTTTTTCATCTCCTATTCCTTTTCCCATACTAGCGAGTGCTACTCCGGTCAAGGAACTAGCTACACAACCTCCAAGGCCTTGGTATTAATCGATATCGGTTATAGATGATCATCCCACACGTAATTAAACATGTTATCTTCACCCACATGAATCCATGTGCTCCAATCTTCTTAAAAGTTGAAGATTTCAAAGGATTTGTATACGTACAGTTTACTTTGTTTGTATGGAGTTGACAAAATCTCATAAATTCAAATGACTCTTGCAAAAAAAATTAAGGTTTTCTACTTTGAATTATTCGTATAACGGTGTTTAAATAGTTTAGGCATGAAAGCTAATTGACCAAACACGTTTTCAAAGACTAAAGGCCTTATTCTAATAAGGGATCCCTCGTTTGAATGAGATATTTCAAAGGAACAATCCTTATTTATAACAAATTCTAATGAGGGTCAACTTTTTAAGCTAGTGGGCCTTCATTTCAAACCAACTTCAATCGAGTTAACCTCGTCTGATTAACGTGGATAAGTTTGCGATCTGGATGATATGCTATAAAGTGGTAATAACACGGGTAAAATTTGGGGGAGACTGTCTCATAACACACACGAAAGATGTCGGCAGGAAGGTCTTCCTCGTCGGTCGACCCAAGAAGGATCCTCTAAGAATTTGAAGTCAATTGGGTTAGATCAACATCGATTGAAGAAAGGATAACCCCAATGACCGAGCTAAAAGGAAGGAAAAAGATGACCTTGAAAATTTTCTCACAGACAATAACTTCTCCCTTATTCCTAAGGTTAAAAGCATGATCATCATCAGCAGGTAACCTCATATTAATAGAGGTATTTATTCCATAAATGTGCCTCTATACTATCAGATCAGTCTCTTATCACTGGAAAATGGACTAGACCACACTTATTTCCAAAAGGTAATGATCCTCTTCTTCCCCCCCCCCCCCTCTCCTCCTCAATAGCCAGGGCTTTGCTGTGAGGGTCTCGTACTCTGAACTCGGCCTCGGTCATGGACTTCACAGTCTTAAATAACTAACTCAATATAGTCACAGCTTGTTAGCATAGAGCAAGGCCTCAACAATCTCGGCTTGGCTAAGACCTTCTACCTCAGACATGTCTTGAACACATGGGAAACATGACATGGGCAATACAGGAACGTCACCTAAAACTATTATCGAGGATCGATGAACCACATGGGAGAATATTCTTCATCATGACATATGCACTCATATCTACAGTTGTCCCTCTATCATTAGCTATGCCTTCATTTAGGCATGGAGTGCATGCTTGGGGGTGATATTGAGCACCCCCCAAGCCTATATAAGGCACTTTGTGTCTTCTTAACCTAAATCCACATTTTGTGAACCCTACTGAAACTCTGTCAAATTGTAGAGAGAGTGAGAAAAAAAGCTTATATGTCTCCCATGGACATTTGAGCCCTTACTATAGTGGAAACACCATCATTTTGCATAGTGGATGTAGGGCAATGGCTGAACCACTTATATGTATGTGTCCATCTTCCTTTCACCCCCATCTCTTCTACTGATTTTTATATTACTTGCTATTTTACCATAATTCTGCAAACTCAAAACTCGGATTGAATCCATGGCATGATATCTAGTAACATCTCATGTATAAAGTGAAATCACAACTAGAGATTACATAACTAAAGGTTTCAATAACTTTGACTATCATGATTTATCCAGTGAATTCTAACCTATCATTGGCATTTTCAATATTCTCAACCAAAAGGTTATAAATCCATGTTTTAATCATCATTCAAGTTAAGTTTGGACATCAAATATCATGTATCAAAGAACTTAGTTACATAGTCACAAAAATAAATAAAGTAAAAAATATTTTTGGAATTTTTAAATAGGGAATGATTAAAAATATACATTCATATAATGTAAGGAACAAAGAATATAAAAAATGCATGTAAATGTACAAATGCAAGAAAATTCCTCACAAAACATGAAAAATGACCCTTTTTTATCTTTATAAACTCTCACCCACAAACACGGTAAACTATTAAGAAATAACGATGGACATGACATCTCTTATATCCTTGGGAGGAACAAACATAACTTCCTTTTTGTAATTTCCTTTTGAAACCTCAACATCTATTTTATTTCTAGGAGAGTTCCTAGACATGCTCTCACATTCTCTGGCATCCATCTCGCATCCCTAATAGGATTCTATGACACCTTGTAAAATTCACAAACAGATTGATTAAGTACGAGATCAAATAATATGAGAGTAAAAACAATTTGCATCATTGAAAGGATGATTGATATAAAATAAAACTATAAAGGTGCTGACATTGATAAAATGAAATAATACATAATATACCTATGATACCAATCCCAAAACCATAATAAATAAAACTCCACACCAGAATAAATAATTGTCTTAGCAAAATGAATATCCAACTCTGAGTTAATAAAACTGACTCCAACATAAGTATTCCCAAATACAATAATCTAACTCAAAGAATACTAAAATGAAAATACATTCTTCAATTATGATTTTTTTTCCTTAAATCTTGGTGTAATATTGGGTTTTGATGTTATAAATAGGTTCCACCTGGTTATTTTATGTGAATTTATTATTTAGATGTTCGTTGGGGGTTTAAAAAAGGCTTTGGAGTTCATTAATAGAGATTTTGGTTGGAGAAAATATGATTTTGAGAAGATGATTACCTACAGTGTCGATTGATCGATCAAATTTGAAGTTGGATAAAGTTGTACAGAATTTACTAATGAAGGCATGGGAGTAGATTTCGTTTTTTTATTAGTTATATATTTTCTACTAAAAGGTGTGCTCGATCAAAATTTTGGATGGGTGATTTTGGATTGGACTTTCTTTTAGAAATTTTGATTGTTGGGGGCTATGGCTACGATTTTTTAAGTTATAGTTTTCTTACACTCATAGAATAGAGATGGATTCTTATTAAATGACTTGTTGGAGATTGGTAATTGGGATATTAGGATATTAAGGAGGATTGTTGACTTAAATGGGGTTAATTTGATAATGGGGCCTTCGACCGTAAAGTCGGTGGAAGGATGGGTTATTGAATTAGAATTTTGGAATTTTAGAGATTGGTCTTAGTGGCTATGATTATTAGAGTTGTTATGATAAACGAGTAGGGGTAAATCCCTTGGGTGAATTAGAATTGTGTCGAAAACCCTAGCGTAGTGTAGCTTTTATGTTTAATGGTATTAGATAAATTTAATGTGGGTTAATACCTAGATGTAATGCCTTAGGAGATTGGACTTGGGCTAATCAATATTGAATATAGTTGTTTTATGGTTTTAAATTTAGGTTTAGGTTTAATGTATTATGGGATAAACATAAGGTTATGAACATGATATAACTTTTTTATGATATCAATGCAAATATGACCCGGTAGCATAGGGTTGATATGTGTATAAAATTTTCCTTGACCCATTTATGTAAGTTATGTAGGTTTTTACCTTAACCCATTAGTGGGGTTGTAATTATATGTGTGTTTTTTGTGCAATGCATACCATGTGTGAGTTCTCATTGGTAGGCATACTAAGAGGGATTTATTGATGGGGCACATGCGACATGGACCACGTTGATACCCCAGTGAGTAGATGGTATCTTCATCGATCATATTTTAACACTAGATCACATGTCTAGGTACCCACGACTAAGAAGGCCTTTGGGTATATTTATTTCATATGTCCTGGGTATGATAGGCTTCATGATTGATGGATAGACATGGTGATTTATCCCTTGTCATGATGAGATCTTAGGTTTAGGATGACCTAAGACTACACTAGCACATGCGATAGATCCCCGAAAGCAATAAGAGTATGACTTCGTTATGTGTGGGAGCGAGAGATGCTCATTCTTTTGTACATTCTGGGGGATATAACTTTGTGTGGATATTAGACATGCGTAGAGTATTTCTCTTAACCTTCGTGATTATGGTGTGGCGGGACCAAAAATATTTGTACAGATTTACATGCTATACTAAGCATATATGACTTATAGTAGGGATGTCTACCTCATACTTATGATGCGGATTGGTGTATTCCATATACTAGAGAGGTGTAGATTGTATTATTGGCATGATATATTCAAATGTTGATAGATTTGAGATGTGAACCTGTTAGGCATATCATGGTGATTTTGTGACAAGTACTTTAGGGTTTGATCTTAGTACATTATTTGACTCTATTAAGAGAGATTAACCTATTATAATTAATGGTAAGATTAAAGAATGATGTTGCTAAACTTTAATCCCATGGGTTATATATGGGGTTGGGATCTTGAATTGCATGATATTTTAGGTTGTTGGTTGGGTAACTAATAACTTAAAGTATATTTTAATAGTAGAGCAAGATGTGTAGTTATGATGTGGCTCAGATTCAAGTATAATCCTATTCTATATAGGAGTGATGTTTATATTTTCTTATAAAAACTATTTTTACATGTCCTTATTGCAGTAGATCCTATAAATATGGGATCGTTGGAGGAATATCTTTAGAGGGATCCCATTTCTTACTCCGAGGATTGTAGGAGTCAAGCTAGTGTAGCTCATCCTTTTATTGCACTCATTTTTTTAGTTTATTGTACATGTATATTTACATTCAGAGACGACATATATTTTTATATTGGTGATTGGTATTAGAGTTCGTTTTGTGTGGATTCACTATTTTATTTTCTTATCTTTTTTATTTCGATTTCAATTTATTTATTATGCTAAGAATGTTACCAAAAGTTTTGATTCTCGTGATTTTTTGGTAGACCTAATCAATATATTTGTGGAATTTTCAGGGTATCACATTTGATATCATACATTCCAGGTTATGGTCTTTTAAGGATCTTGAGTGCGTTCGTCAGTTTTCTATATTGCATTTTTTGTCTACTTTAGAGCTTTACCGTTTTTGGTTTGTATTCTCTATAAAGACGACGTTTTAGGAGGTTTTATGCCATTGTTTCCTAACGAACAAATCGATTATAAAAGGATATTGGGAGGGTTCCTTATTTATAGTTTGCTTGCAAGACATCCCACACATGAGTTAAGAGCTTTTTTACGCAAGACTTTGTTCGAGGGAAATGTTTTACTCGCAATCCGTAATGGCATTAGAAGTAAATTTTTGAAGACCTCATATGTGCAACCGTATGGCGGTCAGTATGAGGACGAGTTTTACTATCTTTATCTTTCTTCACCTGGGGATATTGATATAGAAGCAAAGAAATTATATTCATATTATCATGTAGTACGTAAAATATTTTATGGATTTGGCAGAAACCTTACTTACATAAGGGTTTGACAAGTGTTACTAGGTAACCAATTGTTCACCACTTGCGCTCGGGTTATTAAAGTTACCCTCCTACATTAGTAGGAGCATTACAACTATTATGGGGAGAAAGTGCCTAAGATTTGGAAAGGTAAGGCCAACGTCAGCCCCATAAATAGAGACGATGTAACGTGGATCTGATTAATGAGCCCTCACTAGTAGAAGGAACCTTATAGTGGGAAGGGGTTTCAAAGACTAGATGATATGATTTTGTTTGGATAATAGGGCTAGGGTAATTATGGTTAGTAGAGCAACAACCTATGAGAATAGGGTAAATGAGGTAAATTTTAGAATTTACAACCAATGAGTCAATGTCAGTAGTGCCTCCAATGGGGTCGTCATTTCAATAGTTCCTTTTGAAGAAAGTCTTATGTTCTTGGAAATTGAGGCAACCTAGTTGTTGGATGCCTTAGTGGCAACCAACATTCTTTATAGTACCTCCGTGGGAGTGTTATGGATACGTTATGGGTCGTGCGTATGGGTATGTGTTAAACATCAATAATTTATCGTTCTTTATTAGCAACTTGTGTGTTGCGATTATGAGGTATATATGTTTTTACCTCCAAACTTATATGTGTGTGGATACCTTAGGGGTATGGGTTGCTTTACATCATGATCATAGAGACGTGGTAGTATATTTATTAATCTTTATTTTAGCCACTCTGTTGACTTTTATATAAGATACGATCATATTATTAGTGAGATTATGTGTATATCTTTGTTTTATGTTTATATCGAAAACTAGAGTTAGGATTTTGTATGCCGTTATTGGGGAAGATTTTACTATGGGTAGTCGTGATTAGACTCAGGAGAAGGTTTGACACACTTGTTTTTTGTATGGATGTAAGTACATTATGGTGGGTTATGACCACGTGGTGGTGTCACCGACAATCCAAGGTTCTTTTAGTTTTACTTATATAGGTGTTGAGTTATCATCTACGTAAGATATTATTTTTTTGAATTAGAGATGGCACTACCAGTAAATCCGTCAAAATGGAATTTCATGGGATTTACTTCGTCAGTGATAGTAGATGTACCGTGGGGGTGGAAACCACAATTTTTTAGCCGGTTGAGCATTCGTGGATGACGTTACTTTGAGGAAGTTCCAAAAGAGGGAATGGTGTAGTAGTGGTGTCTGCTACACTAATATATGTGATTAAGGGTAGTCTATTACCCAACATTGAAATGTACCAAGAGTAGGTATGAAAATAGTATTTGGAATAAGCCCTTTCTCCAATTGGGGACACGAGAGGGTTGCATTTTCGAGAAAAAATATTCGCAGGGGCCCCAAACATAGAGAGGTGGTTTTGACCATGATTCTTATTTGGAGATTCCCTTTACATTCCATAAACGAGTAGGAGTATTAAGGTAAGAGAGTACACTCATTTAATTATGATAAGATCTCGGTGTCCCTAGGAGGGCATTAGACCGTTTGTGGCCATTGGAGTGAGTGAGCGTGTTAATTTTTGATAAGTTAGGGAGCTATTAGTGTTGATGTTTGGGAATACCTTGGAGGACATGGTGTCACTATCCGAATACCTTAAAACATTGACGAAATCGGTTAAGGAATTTGAGAATTCACGAACGTATGGTTTGGAGCTTTCGGCGTATTGTGGAAATTATTGAATTCGTAATTCCAACAGGGTGTAGGTAACCCCATGAGAAGATACTCTAAAAGTCATACATAGAGCGAGGCAGGTGTCATTTGATATCACTTTGTCATCGTTTGTGCACAGTATGTTTGAGTACATGATGAATATAGTAACTGAGGGACCTGCTATTATGCAACTACTAAACAATTTAGTTTAGAGTATAACCAAATGCGATTTATGACGAAAGAGCCCTAGGTGGATATTAGGTTTTAGAGGATAGATTCATTCATAGTAATGGGAGGACTCAATGGGTGAGATATTCTAAGATTTTTTACTAGAATTGTAATGAATTCAAATTTCAAGGAGAATTTCCTTGTTTAAGAGGGTAAGAATGTAATACTTCGTATATTTATCCATATTCTTTAATTAATTAATTATGGAAATTAATTATGTGTGGTTGTTTTGATTAGAGATATCACCCTTTTATATTGTTATGCGTTATTTAAGTTGGATTGGAATTTGGACTGCAGACATAGTGATTAACTAATTAAACTAATTAATATTTGGACTCGTATCGGGAAATTATTAAACAATTGAGTTGTTAGTTATTTGCTTTGAGTATATTTGTTAATTGTGTTACAGGATGCGTAGAATGTTTATTGGTATTTAAAACAATGGTTTAAAGGCCTATTGGGTTAATAGAAGGCTCGGGCATCATTTTAAGTCATTTAATGGTGTTTTTGGACTCTTTTATATGAGGCCCATTTTGGGATCGACCCTAATTTTGGGAATAAAGGGCTGTAATTAGGGATCTCATTTTATCACAAACACAACGGGGAAACACTAGAGGGGCTAGAAAGATAAAGTACTAAGAGGAAAGGAAGATGTAGGAATGTTGGGGATTAATTTCCCTATCAATCCATAAGGCAAGTTCTATATGTGTGTTAATATTGTGATTATTCAATTTAATCTGAATATAAATATGAGCAAAATCTTATTGGAATCGCTAATTTAATTAATTCTGAGAATAGCCTAGTTTAGAAAGTAATTAGGTTAGCTTTCATTACTAAACATGATTTTTATTATTTATGAATTAAAAGCCTCTGATTATGAAAATTGATCCTTTTTAATAAATTTTGAGTCATAAATTTTGATGCAAGTTATGGTTATTGAATTATAAATTGGGCTTTTGTTCAATATTGGTGTAATCTTATGTTTTAATGTTAGTAATAGGTTCCAATTGGTTATTTGATGTGATTTTATAGTTTGGATGTTTGATGAGGGCATAAATTAAGCGTTAGAACTCATTAACGAAGGTTTTGGGTGGAGAAAATATGATTTGGAGAAGATGATTGTGTACAAGTATCGATCGATTGACCAATTTTCGGTCGATCGCTGAACTTAGAAGTTAGATAAGGTTATGGAGAATCGAATTACGAAGGTGTGGGCGCTGGTTTCATATTTCTTTTTTATTTTTTTAACTTCATATGAATTTTCTACTAAAAACTATGCGAGACCAAAATTTTGGATTGTTGATTTTAGGCTAGATTTTCTTTTGGAAATTTTGGTTTTTAGGGCCTATGGATAGGATTTGTTAGGCTATAGTTTTCATATGCTCATAGAATATAGATGAATTCTTATGAGTTGGGTTATTAGGATATTAAGGAGGATTCACTACACCAAAATAGTAATTTGGCACACCCTAATATTAAAAATCTGGCACAGTTTTAAACTGTGCCAGGTTTTGGCACAGTTTAATAGCAATTTGGCACACTTTAAAACAGTGCCAAATTTTGGCACTGTTTTAAAGTGTGGCAAAATTGAGTACACTTACAAAAATATATAATACCCCAAAAAAAATATTACACTCCTCACGGTGCCAATCCCGCACTCTCTCTTAATCCCACTCACAGTTCCCGCTCACTCCCTCTTCACTAGGGCTCAGTGTCTCTCTCTAATTCGGAGCTCACTCTCTCGCCCTCTAGGTCGGTTGTCTGCGGTTGGCGGCCATTCTCCCTCTAGGTAGGCAGTCAATCTATTTCTCTAGGTCGTCGATCGGAATCTCTGTCTCTACGGCCGACTATCTCTCTCTACGGCCCACTCTCTCTATCTCTGGTCACTGCATTGTTCTCTCACTTCACTCATCCCTATCAGGTAATTGTTTAAAGAATTTGTATTTTTAACCTAAGTTAGGTATAAGATTTGATCCTAGAGTTTATGATATGCGTAATTTGATTCGTATTTGCTTTTTAGGGTTTTATATATGCATTTTTAAATATTTATTATTTTTTTTAATGTGTGAGTTTTTGGTGCAAATTGAATGTTGATAATGAAAAAAAACAAATCATTGGTTTTTAGATGGACCTTGGAATCTTTTAGTAGTAAATTATGTTTTTATGTTCTTACCCTTTTAATTAAAATGCATATTTGATCTGATTCGTATATGTTACGAAGTTTTAAGAAAATTTAAGTGCTAAATATTCAATAATAATGTAAAAATAACAAATTGAAAAGTAGACACCCCACTAATTAAATGGATAAATGAGATTATGTGTTAAAAATTTAAGAAAAAGTAAAACAACTATTTAAATAGTAAGTAGACATTAATACTAAACATTCAATAATGATGTTACACATGTAGAAAAACCTTAGACACGTTCAAGAGGTCAAACTATGACTGTGGTGAGAACTCTTGAATTGTCCCATTTTTGGATAGTTTGGAAATGCAAAAGTTTGTATTGTACATAATGTTTAAGCATGTTATATTTTGAAAAATTTGGTGGCATCTTTTTATGTTCTTTGGGTGGATACTAGATTGATGTAGTATTTTGTGTTTTCTTGGTTGAAAAACTTAAGTAACACATGAACACTCCCAATTTAAGTTGTGTACTTGAAGAACTGTAGGGAGATGCTGAGGAAATTTTCTAGATTAGGACATGGCATGAGACATTATGAACAATACAAAATATGCATTTTCGAATGGGATAGGACCCTTACCTTGTAGAGGGGATGGAGGAAATATAGGAGCTCAAATATATACATATTTACACTTGAATAAACTTAAATATATTTACAGTAAGCATTTATATTATAATGTGTGTTCTTTAAACTTATCAGGATGTCAATGGGAATCAATAAAGAGTGGATAAATGAGAAAAATATTGAGACCGGTACATATAGATATGGGGTGTTACAGTTTCTACATTATGTGCGTAGTAATAATTCGAATGCTAAACATTCATGTCCCTGTAGACGTTGTCGAAATGGGAAAGGACATGTTATAGATGATATATTCTTTCATTTAATGACATATGGTATGGACATGAACTATACCTTATGGCATTTTCATTGTGAGACATTAGTTGTTGATCAAGTCCAACCACCACTACAATCTGTGACACCGACATAACACACTGATGTGCATAATATTCCAATTTTGAACGATCTTGTAAATGATGCTTGTGAGATGTTTATGGGTGAAGCGGAACGTAGTGAACCTAATTTTGTAGGCAGTGATGAAGCCCCCCCCCCCCCCCCCCTCAACTTTTGAGGTTCCTAATGATTCGCACACACATAAATACAAAGGCAAGAAGTATGATCGTTTACATCAACTCGCACAGGATCCATTGCACCCATCTACTGGTTCTTCACGTCATACCACAATGTATGCTTTTATAAATTTGAATGATTTAAAAACACAATTCAATTTATCAGATTGTGCTACATGTGGAATTCTTAGATTGTTAAATGAACTACTTCCTAAAGAGAACAACTTGACAACTAGTTATACAGAAATGAAAAACACCATTAGAGATCTCGGTATGGATTATGTTAAGTATGACGTATGCATTAACAACTGTATGATATTTTGGAAAGAGCATGAAAAATCTACTAGATGTATAAAATGTGGTTCTTTACGCTACAAGTTTACTTGTCTAGACGAGGACGGGGTAGAAATTCCTAATACTAATGGAAGAAAAAGTACTCTAGGGTTCGTAAGAAGGTAATAAGACATTTCCCTCTAATCCCTAGGATAAAACGGTTGAATACCATAAAATGGATAATAGATAAAATTACTTGGCACGCTCGTGCAAGCTCTTGTATGGAATTCTTATGTCATCCCCGAGATTCAGTAGAATGGGTAAATTCAAACATTATGTGGAGAAATTTTGCAAAAGATCCGCGCAATATTCGACTTGCAATAGCAACTGATGGTTTCAACTCGAATAACATGTTTGGCTGTAAGTATAGTTGTTGGCAAGTGATAATTCAACCTCTCAAACCTCCTCCATTAATGTGTATGAAAAGTGAGTTTTCAATGTTGTATGTATTGATTCCCGGACCAAAGTCACCATCAAGTAATATTTATGTCTTTATCCAACCGTTGGTTGATGAGTTAAAGATCTTATGGTCTGGAGTTGAGGCTTGGGATGCGTACAAAAAAGAGAAATTTCAGTTAAAAGCTATGTTGATGTGGGGTATGCATGATTTTCCATCTTATGGGATGTTAACAGGTTGTTCAACTCAAGGTTACAATGGGTTCACCATTTGTTCTACAAATACACCTTCTGAATATCTTCCTAAGTCAACGAAATGTTGTTACCAAATATCTCGTATGTTTCCTCCCAAAGACCATCCTTACAGGTTTGACACATCCAAGCAAACATTAAATGGTGAAATAGAGGATTATATGGCTCCAAGAAAGTTAACAAGTGTAGAAGTTGAGCAGATAGTGTCACGTATCGCTCGAGAAGGTGTTCAAAGAGAGGGAGATGGAGAGGGAGACAAAAAGGGAAAGACAAAGGCAAAGGGAAAGGGGAAGGGGAAGGAGAAGGACAAGGAGGATGTCGTAATGGAAGATGATGATTATCCAAGTGAGGGTGATGATGAGAATCTAGCAGGTACCGAGGGTTTTTCAAGGAGGTCAATTTTATTTGACTTAGAGTACTGTAAGGATCATGATATTAGACATAATTTAGATGTTATGCATGTTGAAAAGAATGTCACGGAGACTCTTTTAGGTACAATACTCTCGGTGAAAGTTTCATCAAATAAAGATACGGTCAAATCCCGTGGAGACTTGAAAGTTCATTTGAGTTTTAAAATAAAATTATGGATGAAAGATGTTGAAGGTAGTAACAAAAGGCTTATGCCAAAGGCACCTTTCGCATTAGGAAAGGAAGAGAAAGAAACCTTTTTTCGTACACTGAAAACATCAAAGGTACCGATTGGATTTTCATCAAATTTCAACAACAATGTTAACCTCGATCCACCTAGATTTACCAATCTCAAGTGCCACGATTATCACGCCATTATGCAATGGTTGCTTCCTGCGTTGCTTATACATTCATTTTCGGCTGATAAGCCTTTGTTTAAAGCTATACATCGGATAAGCATATTCTTTAATGTGTTGTGTGCCAAAGTGATATTTAGGGAACATCTTTTGAAGGCTAAAAACGCATTGGTAGAGGCACTTTGTTTCTTTGAAATTTATTTTCCACCTGCCTTTTTTGTGGTGATGATCCACCTCATGCACCATTTAGCCGATGAAGCTTTGACAGATGGGCCACAAGATATCGGGTGATGAGGTTGTTTGAGAGAGAAATGGGAAGATATAAAAGGTGGTCACGAAACAAAAGGTACATCGAAGGGAGCATTACTAATGCATATTTGTTACATGAAGCTTCTTTGTATGCCATGGAATACATATCGAAAAGAGGTGAAGGAACTCATAAGATGAATCTTAAGGACTTTCTTGATGATGAGTTTGATGACTCGGAATGCCAACGACCATTGGGTAAAAGTAAAAAATTGATCTTAAATAATGTACAATATGAGCAAGTGCAAAGATGGGTTTTATCTCAATGCAACAATGTTGATGAATGGAGAAGGTACACACTTAGTTCTATGTTAATATATATTAATTGATTATACTATGATATTTCTTAATTTTGAAACTAATTTCTTGTAGAAAATTTGTGGTAACTGACACTCAATTGAGACATAGAATTGATGATTTCATCCCTTGGCTAAGGAACGAGGCAAGTCTTTATTTATACATGTACTTTTTTATCAACCATAAATATTTTTAATGAAACATTAAAAAATTATCAATTCCTTATAGGCCTCAAGATTTAATGATACGGGAATTTTGCCATATGTTGATGGTCCGCTCAATAGGGTTACCAGTTATGAGAAATTTCAATGCAATGGGTACACCTTTTGTACTTCTAAACATGAAGAGAATCACAACTTTCAGAGTAGTGGTGTATCCACTAAGGCCTTTAATAATATGGGGATTATGACAACCTTTTACGGAGTTATTAGACAATTACTCGATCTCAATTACATTGAGTTCGCACATACTGTCTTTTATTGTGATTGGGTGGATGTTGATGATAAGAATGCTTGCAAAGTTGAACCCCACCTCAAATTGGTGATGGTGAATCTTAGTAAGCTCGTGAGTAAAAATACCATGCACGATGATCCGTTCATCCTTGCATCTCAATCTAGTCAAGTATTTTATTCTCAAGATGTAAAGATTAAGGGGTGGTCAGTTGTTTTACACTCTCCCAAGAGACTGACGAAAGAAATAGATGTGATCGATATTGACCGTACGATGTATGACACCATTATCGAGGAAAATGATAAATTATTGGAGCTTTTGGACACGGATTTCTAGTGCAATGATTTAGTTTTGAACTTGTTTTTTAATATGCAATATTCTATTTATTCCGTTTGTTGTTGTTGTTGTAAACATTTAATAGTTTATTGTTGTTTGAACATTTAATATAGGTATGGTTGTTTGAACTTGTAATTCTATGTTTACTGATGTTTGAACATGTAATATACTGGTGTCAATTTGAACATGTAATCTTCTTTATTTTGCTATTTAAACATGTAATATTCTTGTAAATGTTTATTCTGATTATTTTGGTGTCCAGTAGTCACTTTTTCTAGATAAATGTCTCATATGGGTGATACTTTGCAACCGTTAATAAATGGGGAGACACATATCAACCTCCCGTTCTAAGGTTTCTTTGGGTGCTTCAAGAGTAGGTGACGACTCTTCCACTAAGAAATTAAAATTTAATGAGCACGGCTTTCCAGTTGGTGAAGACTCATATACACTCTCAACCAGGTTGGGAGACTTAGCGCGGACATATGTTCCCTGTTGATACCAAAATTAATATGCTGATGTGGACGAATAGTATGAAGACACGTGTCGATCTACGTGGCACAATAACAGCGAGGAAGATCATTTACTGAACAACCATGGTTGGTACCGAGCAACGAGAATACACCGAGGAGCTCTATCATGCCTAGGAACTCCATCCGAGGAACTCCATCATCCCGAGATACTCTAAGCACTCCGAGGAACTCTTGATCAACGAGCAACTAAGGCGGTCCGAACTGCACCTCGGCCGTGTCATCAATTATCAGACGGACAACTGTTCAACTATTCATTAGATTCTTGACGCACACGCTGCATTAAATGTATTACCCATTCATATGTATATCATTTAATGTATTGGACCTTTCATGTACAGCCTTGAGGCTATAAATACCTTGTATCAATCCCATTCAAAGGGACCGGAATTTCTTGAAAGAACTTGTAATCAAGAATTCCACAAACACTCAGCAATAACATAACAGTGGACGTAGGCTTTATTCCTAGCCGAACCACTTTAAAAATCTTTGTCTTATTTATTTATCTGTGATTAAAGAATTAGAGCGATCTAGTTTTTTACATCAACAGATTGGCGCCGTCTGTGGGAAACGACTGTTGTTATCGTTTTTCATAAAAATCATTTATCACCAATGGCAGATAATCCAGAATCCAGTAATCGAAATGCTGGAAATACTGGAAATCTTCCAAATCCATCTGCATCTCCAGATCTGGCCGGAATTATGATGAATCTGGCTCAGGGACAAACCGCCATGCAAGAATCTATGAGGCAACTCCTTCAAACTCTTCAAGGCGGTGTACCTACTCATTCAGGGCAAAGGACTGATCATGGGCAATCACGATCCAGACGTATTGGGTCATATCGCAATAGGGAATCCAATGATTCTTCTTATCAACCTGGGAGAACTTCATCAATACGGGCTACGGATACAGATCAACATATCTCTCTTTCTCCGGAGAGAACTAGCGCTTTAGAAAGATTAAGCAGGGTGTCTCCTTTCAGTCGGTTAGGACCAAGGAGGAACATGAGTCCACCTAGGGCTCCATCAGGAAGTTTTCGACCACCACCAGGTTTGAGAGAAGGATCTGCACAATCACGACCAATTACTCGTCGAGATAAATCTCAGGAAGCTACGTCAGAGCAATCAGTTGCTCGGACTAAGCGGCCCGAGGAAGGGAATGAAGCATGGAAAGGTTCCATTCAACGATTGGAGGATAGACTGGGAGAAATGGCTAAGGCGAGGAACCCCTTACAGAGAACTTTTGTTCAAGGGACACCTTTTGTGCAAGCCATTGTGGATTTCCCTACACCGTCAAAATTCAAAGCACCTGTAGTGACCCCCAAGTACGATGGAAAGACAGATCCCGTACTTCATATAGAACAGTACCAAGCTGCTGCAGATATCTATGCTGTCCCCGACGAGATGAGGTGTAGAGCATTCTCGGGAACTCTTACCGGATCTGCACAGATATGGTACAATAATCTTCCTCGGGGTAAGATTTCAACTTTTGTTCAGTTAGCCGAGCTGTTTATTGACAATTTTTGTTTTGGAGCAAAGCCAGTAAAGCGAGTAGCGCACTTACTAAGTGTTAGACAAAAATCAGGAGAAAGTACTAGAGATTACATAACTCGTTTCAATAACGAGAAGTTGGAAGTCATAGATTATGAAGAAAAGACAGCAATCACTGCTTTGATGAGTGGTTTGCTGCCTAACTAGCTATACTATACTCTGGCCAAAGATCCGCCTAAAAATATGTCGGAATTGATGGCAAAGGCGGCCAAAATCATGAATGCCGAGGAGGCTATGACTGCGAAGAAGAATATGGATAAAGAAGTTAAAGTGGAGGTCGACAACTCTAAGAAGAAAGATCAGAAAGGTAATGGTGGTGACAAACATTCCAGGAATAACAGGATAAAGTTGGAAGCCCTAAAGAAGTATGATAATTATACTCCATTGAAAATGGGTATTAATCATGTTTTAGAAGAGATCAGGAATAACGAGGAAATCAAATGGCCAGAGAAACTGAAGACAGATCCAGACATGAGGAATAAGACCAAATATTGCGAGTTTCACAAAGATCATGGCCATATGACCAAAAATTGTATAGCCCTTCAGAACGAGATTGAAACACTCATTCGAAGAGGAAAATTATCAAAGTATGTAGATCGCAGAGGTGAGAGGACAAATGAGGACAGAATTAGAAAGAGATCTAGATCTCCTCGTCGTGCAGAGGAGAAAAAGAGGAGGGACCATGAAGAGGATCCAGATGATGACCCCGATCTTCCCAAGAAGCCAAGAAAACCTGAACGAGAGGTATTTTCCATACGTTTTGGATCATTTCATTGTAACGTTATTACAGGGGGAGATGCAGGAGGAGGAGACCTTACTGCAGAAAGAAAAGCTTACCTCGGAGAGGCTCAAGCTTGCTCATATATTCAGCGAATAAACCTGGCCGAGGATGATCGTCCGAGGAAGGTAAACAAAGAGAAGCTAGTAATTGGTTTTTCAAAAAACGACCTGGCAGGTGTTCTTTACCCTCATGATGATCCTTTGGTGATCAAAATGAGAATGAAGGACGTGATCATTTCAAGGGTGTTGGTAGACAATGGTAGTTCGGCAGACATCATGTACTATTCATTCTTTGATAGCCTGAATTTGAAATTATCTCAATTGGAACCTTATCACAGACCCCTTCTGGGTTTTGCTGGCGAAAAAGTTTTTCCACTTGGGACGATCAAGTTGGATATACTCATTGGAACTTGGCCTGTTTGTCGAACAGAAAGAATACGATTCTTTGTGATGGATAAGAATGTGCAATCGGCCTACAACATCATCATGGGAAGAGTTGGATTGAAGAAGTTCGAAGCCGTTCCTTCTACAGTACATCAATGTTTGAAATTCCCAACAAATTTTGGAGTTGGAGTGGTGAAAGGTGATCAAAAAGTAGCTCGGGAATGCTATTATTCGTCGGCCGAGCAAGAAGAACTAGAAGGATCGATGAAAAAGACTACTACTTATCAAGTGGATGAATGTACAGAAATTGAAACTCTTGATCCTAGAGATGAGTCCCAACTTGTGAAAGGGCAAGTGGTAGAATCTACAGAAAATGTTATTCTGGACGACGAACATCCTGAACGAATAACCCAGATAGGTTCATCGTTGGATATGTCAATAAAAGAGGAGTTGATAACTTTCTTGAAGAATAGGAAAAATACTTTTGCTTGGAGTCATGAAGACATGCCAGGAATAGATCCAAACTTCTTATGTCATGAACTCAATGTGAATAAGGAGATTAAACCTGTAAAGCAGAGAAGAAGGGTGTTTAGTCCCGAGAAGAACCAGGCCATACAGGAGGAAGTCGAGAAACTCCAGAAAGCCCAATTCATTGAAGATGTAAAATATCCAGATTGGTTGGCTAATGTGGTGATGGTAAAGAAGAAAAACAACAAATGGAGAATGTGTGTCGATTTCACCGATCTCAATAAGGCATGCCCCAAGGATCATTTTCCATTGCCCAGAATTGATCAACTGGTGGATGCTACCTCGGGACACGAGCTACTCAGCTTCATGGATGCTTACTCTGGCTACAACCAGATCAAAATGAAACCTGAAGACAGGGAAAGTACTTCTTTTATTACCCCTAGGGGAACTTATTGTTATAATGTTATGCCTTTTGGTTTAAAAAATGCAGGTGCAACATATCAGCGGTTGATGAACAAGGTTTTTACCGAACAAATCAGCCGCAACATGGAGGTCTATGTCGATGACATGCTCACTAAAAGCAAGAAAGCCGCTGATCATTTGGTTGACTTGAGTCAAACTTTTGATCAATTGGATAAATACCAAATGAAGCTTAACCCGACGAAGTGCACCTTTGGAGTACGAGAAGGAATGTTCCTCGGATACATCGTCAATCAGCGAGGTATTGAGGCAAATCCAGATAAGATCAAAGCTCTTCTAGGGCTGCGATCTCCGACGACGAAGAAAGAAGTGCAGAGTCTTACCGGACGAGTTGCAGCGCTCAACAGATTTGTATCTCGAGCAACTGATAAATGCATACCATTCTTCAAAACACTTCGAAAAACCTTTGAATGGAATGAGGAATGTGAAAAAGCTTTTCAAGACTTGAAGAAATACTTGGGAGCACCTCCACTGTTGTCCAGACCAATAACAAGAGAAAAGTTGTATTTGTATTTGGCAGTATCAGAGAACGCAGTCAGTTCAGCGTTGATCAGATTGGAGAATGGAGTCCAGAAGCCAATTTATTACACAAGTAAGGCTTTCCGAGGTGCAGAAATCAGGTACCCAAAGCTAGAAAAATTGGCATTGGCACTAATTGAAGCAAGTAGAAGAATGAGGCCATATTTCCAAGCCCATACCATCATCGTTTATACTGATATGCCATTGAGACAAGCCCTCCATAAGCCAGAAAAATCAGGGAGACTGATGTACTGGGCAGTAGAACTTGGTGAATATGATATTGTGTATGAGCCCAGATCATCATTCAAGGGGCAAGCTGTAGCAGATTTTATAGCAGAGTTCACATACCCTGATACCCCCGAGGAGCAAAAGGTGCCTGCTGATCTACCTGTGGACGATACAGGATCAACAGAAACATTTGCTGACCTACCTGTGGACGATACAGGATCAGCAGAAATAGGTCCAAACCAGCCAAGGTTGGTAAAAGGACTTGTGGATATAGAGAAATCATTATATTCAAACACAGACCAACCAAGGTTGGTAAAAGGGTACGAACAGATGATTGACGAGGAGCGAAAGATACCGGGGGATGATGGAAGAAAACAGCAGATATTTTATCGAGGAACTCTGACAGATAAGAAATTTGAAGACGAAATACCTACATGGAGATTATATGTAGACGGATCATCCTGCACAGCTGGTTGTGGAGCAGGAATTGTTTTGATCACTCCAGACGAGATTGATATGGAATATGCTTTGCGATTCCAATTCAAAGCCTCTAATAATGAAGCGGAGTATGAGGCCATGATAGCAGGTCTTAGCCTAGCAAAAACTATGGAAGCACAACAAGTGATGGTATTCAGTGATTCTCAATTAATTGTGAATCAGATGATGGGAATATATACGGTTAAAGGAGACTTAATGATCAAATATCATGCAAAGGTGATGAAATTGTTGACAGAATTTGATGCCATTCAATTGGTGAGAATACCGAGGATGGAGAATGTACAAGCAGACGCACTGGCCCGACTAGCATCAGCTACTCGTACCGAGATGCGAAGAACCATACCGATTGAAGTATTAGAAGGTCGGAGCATAGATGAAGATCTGACAACGAATGTGATTACCCTTGATTTAGGACCATCTTGGATGGATCCAATCAGGAAATATGTTGAAGAGGGTGAATTGCCGGAGGACAAACTCGCTGCCAAGAAACTGAAGTATAAAGCTGCTCGGTATGTATTAACTAATGGTATTTTGTATAGACGAGGAATTATGGCAGGTTTGCAGAGATGTGTACATCCCACCGAGGTGAAAGAATTGATTGAAGAAATCCATGAAGGATCTTGTGGAGCTCATGTAGCAGGTCGAACACTTTTACAAAGAGTGATGACACAGGGATATTACTGGCCGACAATGAGGGCTGATTGTATAGCCTATGCCAAGAAATGTGACAAGTGCCAACGTTTTTCCTCCATCCGACGAACTCCACAAGCATTGCTAACACCAATAACTTCCCCTTGGCCATTTGCCATGTGGGGAATTGATTTGGTTGGACCACTGCCGACCACCCGAGGAAGATTCAAGTATCTCGTAGTTGCAGTGGACTATTTTACTAAGTGGGTGGAAGCTGAGCCTCTTATCAATATGACGTACGAGAAGGTATACCAGTTTGTATGGAAGAATATCATTTGTCGATATGGTCTCCCTCATGCTTTCATCACAGATCATGGAACACAATTTGATAATGAAGAATTTGCTGCCTATTGTCATCAGTCGAACGTTTTGAAGTTTCATTCAGCACCAGGCCATCCCCAAAGCAATGGACAGACTGAAGTGACGAACAGAACATTACTAAATGGGTTGAAAAAGAGGCTAAGTGAAGCTAAAGCAAATTGGATTAATGAGCTCCAATCAGTATTATGGGCCTACCGAACAACTCCCCGAGCAGCAACTTGAGAATCACCATATATGCTAGCATTTGGAAGTGAGGCGGTGATACCGGCCGAGTTGGGTCTCCCAACGCATAGAGTGCTGAATTTCAACTCTCCGATCAGTGACTTGATGAGAAGAATGGATTTGGATATGCTCGAAGAAGTAAGAGAAGAGGCAGCCATTAGGAATGCTGCTTATCAACAACGAACAGCTCTGTTCTACAACAAAAGGGTGAAGAAATGCGATTTGAAGGAGGGTGATTATGTGCTGAAGAAAGTCATTCAGAAACAGAATAAGCTGGAAGCAAACTGGCATGGACCTTACCGAGTTACAGAGGTTGTTCGACCTGGAACCTACAGAATAGCAACTCTAGAAGGAGAAGAATTTCAGAATGCATGGAATGCTGAACACCTGCGAAAGTATTATCAGTAATGTAAAATGTAAAGTATTTCCTTCATTCTGAATAAAACGAGGATGGTTCACCATTTTCTTTCTGTTGAAAGTTTTTCGGGGAATATTAGTGTTGAACACTACACTGCTTGATAACAAGAAGAAGACTGCAGACTGCTCTACGGAGCCATGCTCTACGGAGCGCTCTACGGAGCAAAAGTGCTATAAGTAGCCAACCTCCTTTGGTTAGGAGGATAAGCTCTACGGAGCGCTCTACGGAGCAAAAGTGCTATAAGTAGCCAACCTCCTTTGGTTAGGAGGATAAGCTCTACGGAGCAAAAGTGCTATAAGTAGCCAACCTCCTTTGGTTAGGAGGATAAGCTCTACGGAGCGCTCTACGGAGCAAAAGTGCTATAAGTAGCCAACCTCCTTTGGTTAGGAGGACATGCTCCAAGGAGCCAAAAAGTTCGAAAGAACCCTACTACTCCTTTGATTAGGAGGTGTATACCAGCATGATCAACTACGGTTGGTAAGATTTTATATACTCTCGCATTACAGCTTATGTTGGTCGGGAGGTAACATTATTACAAAAAGTTCTTTAAAGAACAAAATATTCCAAACTGTGCCAAGTATGGTTGGTCGGGGATAAAAACCCACTAACTGTAGTTGGTCGACGAGAACAAAAGTGTTGACCTTAGTTGGTCGGACGCATGTTTATATTTGAAATTGAACCAAGTATGGCTGGTCGGGGATAGAAACCCATCAACTGTGGTTGGTCGACAAACATTATTTATCCACCTTGGTTGGTTGGAAACAATTTTGAACAATTTATGCTTATTATAAATTCTAAGTTGGTTGATGAACCATATAATTTGCAAACAGAAAAATAGCTATTGGCAAAACAGAAAATGAAATTCTTTCATTAAGATAAAAATGTATTACATGTTACATGTATGTGCTAACTATTACATTAAAGATTCCTACTCTATTGGTTTCTTTCCTTTATCCTTTGAGACAGGTTCCTCGCCGGCAGGAGGATCCTCTAGACAAAGAGGAGAATTAATAAAGTTCATGTCCTTCAGCATTCTGACATTCATTATTGTAGGAGTGTCCAACAGGTGCTCAGGACGAGATACTTCAACTTGAGAATGAAGGTTATAATCACCAAGATATTTAGAGATCAAACTCCGAGGAATGGAACGAGCAGGAATCCATGCCATATCCAATTTATAGGGAGGAACAGGCAAGTCTAGCAATCCAGGAGCATGATAATCCCATAAATAATGACCTCGTTCCAATTTTAATACACCCAGGGCGTTCAACCATCCCTGCTTATAACCTTCGTTGTTAGCATTTTCAATACGAGCATCCAAATGATAAAGAGCTTCATTATAGCCTGCATTCCAGAACTCCCGAGGCTGTTTATGGAATTGGAAAGTTAATCTATCTACTTGCTCGAGAAAGTTCTTGATAAGAGCATCTTTATTATTCAGAGCAGACTTCATCGCAGCCAATTGATCCTCTAAAGATAAGTTTTTCTTAGACAAATCAGACAGAGCACGATCCTTAACATTCAGTTGGAATGCTTGAGTTTCCAGAGTAGATTGGGTGCGAGATTCTTCAACACTACGGCTAAGAACTCTTGATCGGCTCCGAGAAGCAACTGGAGAATTTTGCTCCTCGACGATTCTTCCTCGTCCCCGAGAACTCCTTCCTCGTCCCCGAGCAGTCACAGGAATAATAGACTTTTTCAAGTCATCCAACTCTTGCCTTAGTTTGGCGTTTTCAACCTCTAGAAACGAAAAACCTTCATCAGTAACTGGTACTAATGCAGTGGAAGAGGAAGCAACGGATTCATATTGAGTCAATCTTTTCTGCAGACTATTATTTTCTTGTTCCAGGATCTCGGCAATTTGTCGGCAGGCTTCAACTTCACCTTTTAGGGTCCTTTCCCTAATGTCATATGCAGCAATGATTTTTTATGACCTGTATCAGAGGAAAGTTGTTGATATCTATTTTCATATTCCTCGTGTAATGAAGCCATCGATTCATTGTGCTGGCCTTGGAGATCCTTTAAGGAACAATGCAGCTCTTCAATCAAGTCATAATAAGCGACATTGTTAGCTACAGCTCGGTCGAGTAAATCTTTCAAGTACCGATAAGCCTCAGTCGCCTGTTCTGAAGCATCATGACCAAGAATGTCAGCAATTTCAGAAGAACTAAGGTCTGTATGACCAGCCCTATAGTATTGGTGACATTGCTGCATCAGCTCAGTATCATGAGAAGAGATTAGTTAAATTATAGCAACAAACTAAAGACAAGAAAAAGACAACAATCAACAAAGAATCATCAATAACAGCGATGAGTAAAGAAGTATTTTATTAGATCATAAAAGGATTACATTGTTCGATTACAAATGATAAAAGATAGAAATGATACCGAACAACTTCACACCTTTTCCTTGTCTCCCAAGACTTTCTCGGGAGGCTGGGACGAGGAGCTCGGTTGCTCGGTGATAACAACAGCTTGATCGGCAGAAATCTTCTCGGCAGGAGGAAGCATAGAAGAAATATCCTCAATGACAGAGGGTTGAGAAGCAGAGATTGGGACATCCACAGCCATGGAAGATTCATCTGAAGCAGGTTCATCTTCTTCTTCTTCAATAATTGGTGGAGGAGGACCAGGGAGATGCCGTTGGAATAGCTCAGAATTGTCTTGGATTTTTAGCTCTTGTAGAGCAGCTACCCAACCATCATAGAAGTATTTCAACTCCCCATATTTGACTTGAGATGTCATAGCTGCAATCCCTTTATCCCATCCTTTCTCCCAACCAGCACTGAAATGTTTCTTGACTACAGCTTTTCTTTTCAACTTCTCCGAGGAGAGTTTGACATCCAATTGTTCTTTCTGGATTTTGATGTCTCGCAAGATAGATAGTTCTTTTTCTACATTCTTCAGTTGGTCATCGCATTTTTGCTGATTGACCTCTAAGCTTTTCACCTTCTCCTCTAAATTCTTGGAGGTTTCAGCCATCTTCATCTTATCAGCCTCAGCTGCAGCCATTTTTTTCTCCCAGGCAGCTTTCTCCTCGACGTACTGCTGGCGAGATTCTTTCACAGATTGGGCTAAACCCAAGAGGGCATCGTCAACATCGGACGAGGAACTAGAAGCTTTAATAGCTTGATCTTTCTTCACGATGGTATTGAAACAGTTCACCAGCTGAAAGATAAGAAAAACAATAAAGTCAATACAAATGCAAGAAATCAAGAAAAAGAAAGAAAGACCAAAGGTATGAGAAATTTACTAAAGAAAGATGGCGAGCAGCTAAGGATGTCAGTGTATCCCTAGGAATCTTTTCATCAACCCCGAGAACCTCAGGTATAACTGAGCTCGTTGAAGAACTCGGAAGAAGGATTTTTGAAATACTACTACCACCAGCGGGTAGAGAAGATGCAGTTCCAGCAAGATTAACCGAGGATGATTTCCTCAATCTCTTCAAAGGAGGGTCAGCAGCATCAACCAAGGAAGAAGTCTTGGTCGGAGAGATTGTAATTACATCAGCACTAGCATTTTTCTGGCTCGGGGCCACTGGGGGCTTCTCGGCAAATTTGGAGGAACTGGCATCTACTTTTTTAGTCCCCTCTGGGACATCAATTTTGCTTTTCTGTGCCCCAACAGCAGAAGAAATTTCACCAAATAGAGCAGGAGGAGCTCTTTTCTTGCCCATTCTCTGAGATAGGGGAATATGAGAATCTGAAGATGAACTTTCTGGTGTTGAGGCTGGTTCAACAGGGCGAGCAGTATAAGAGGTTGTGTAGCTCTTATACTGCAGTAAATATGATGCAGACCTAATATGCTCGTCTGCAATCGTCTTATGCAAATTCCAGATAAGTTTTAAATGCTTGATATTCACTTCCGACTCTTTTGGAGTTTTTCTTTTACTATCAACTGCAAATAAATACATAAATTTCAGTTATACATTTTGTCAAACATGATGAAAACGCAATTTCATAAGTAAAATAAAATGAAAAATAAACCTATCCCATTGCTGTATGGGGGGCATCTGGGACCGTTGTATACTTCATTCCCAGATAAAGGCACGTGTTGCCAATTTTTTATGACCAACCCATGCTCAAAATAATCTCTATTTGAATCAGGGAGGTTAACTACAAGGGCTCTATTTAAAAACCTAGTTTTTAAATAATAAACATTATCTAAAGTGGCCCATTTATAGCAGTACATGATTTCTGGGATCCCTATACGAGTCCCATGAGTTAGATTTAACTTGTGCACCCCGTTAATTATTCTCCATGAATTGGGGGCTATTTTTGCAGGAACAAGGTCAAAATATTGACAAAACTCAAGACATAATGGGTTTGGGGGAAAAGAAAAACCACATTCAGCAATGAAAAGACTGGGGAACCAATGTCCCTCAGCCAATCGAAAGTAATCTAAAGGCTCAGAAAGAACCTCTAGAGTTACCCAAGAAGGAATGGAAAAGTCAGAACGAAATTTCTCAGCAGATTCAACAATATAAACCATATTGAATAAAAGAGATGCAGAAGAAAGGAAGAAGATCTTACAGAAAGAAAGGAGATATGTTGACAACGAACGGAAACAATGATGAACACACAAGAGAGAGGAAGAGAATAGAAAATTTGAATGCAGAAAAATGGAAAGTGTAGACGACGGTATGGTTACCAAAGGAGTTTAAATACTTTACATTGGGAAGCGGCGAAAGAAATGATTACTAAAAAGAAAATACTGAACTTCCGGCGGCTAAAAAGACAAAAGTTGCACGAAGATCGAAGCGCTTATAAAAAAGACGGAAAACTGCGAAATGAGAAGGAAATTTGAATACAATGCTCCTAAAACCCAGGAAGGTCATTTAATATTACCATATACCGAGAAAGAATGTCCCATACTCCTCAAAGTTCGAAATATGAAACATTGGGGGCTTCTGTTGATACCAAAATTAATATGCTGATGTGGACGAATAGTATGAAGACACGTGTCGATCTACGTGGCACAATAACAGCGAGGAAGATCATTTACTGAACAACCATGGTTGGTACCGAGCAACGAGAATACACCGAGGAGCTCTATCATGCCGAGGAACTCCATCCGAGGAACTCCATCATCCCGAGATACTCTAAGCACTCCGAGGAACTCTTGATCAACGAGCAACTAAGGCGGTCCGAACTGCACCTCGGCCGTGTCATCAATTATCAGACGGACAACTGTTCAACTATTCATTAGATTCTTGACGCACACGCTGCATTAAATGTATTACCCATTCATATGTATATCATTTAATGTATTGGACCTTTCATGTACAGCCTTGAGGCTATAAATACCTTGTATCAATCCCATTCAAAGGGACCGGAATTTCTTGAGAGAACTTGTAATCAAGAATTCCACAAACACTCAGCAATAACATAACAGTGGACGTAGGCTTTATTCCTAGCCGAACCACTTTAAAAATCTTTGTCTTATTTATTTATCTGTGATTAAAGAATTAGAGCGATCTAGTTTTTTACATCAACATTCCCATTTCTCATATGAGTTGGAAATAAGTGAATGTGCGATATAAGAACTCAGTTTGGTCATCATTAATGGTATACTATTCCTTTCTATTGCAAAGAATGTAAATTCAATTATGTGATGTTTTAATTTTATTTCTTCATATATTGTAGAAAGAGTTCCCAGATGTGCACAAAAGTCAGAAGAAATTTTTTATGAAAAAAGCGAACGATGCTTGGAAAAAGTTCAAGTCAAAGGTAAGGGTTAATTTGAAGTATGGTGATGTTGGAAAGTGGAAGGAGAAAGTCCACGAAATGTCAAATCTGAGGATTGGGAGGTGTTTTGCAATAATAAAGCTTTAGAGGTTCAAAAAACTTTGCGAAGAAAGAACAAAGAGACTAAACAAAATTATGTGAGAAAGACAACTCATAATACAGGTCGTCATGGTTATGCTCGAGCTTCAGAGAATTGGAGAAAGGAGCATTGGCGTTCACCCACTCGTGTTAAATTTTGGTTGGCAACTCATATAATCAAAGGAGGTGGTTATGCCCCTCATGATAAAATATATTTGGTAATTTAAATTTTTTAATGTTCGTTTTGTCTAAAAAAAGTATCGTATCATCAAACCTAATGTTAATATATTTTTGTACAGGACCAAATTCAAATGCTTCTGGATGCATACAAAGCGAATGCTTAGGAGGAGACCTTGGATGCCGGGCCTATTTTTGAGGTTTTCGAAAAAGATACGCGAGGACGTCTCCGTTGTGTTGGGTCCATAATTTTGAGAACCGCTATATTAGGGTTGTCATTTTCTAGAGAAATGCTTGAGGAGGTGAAAGAGGACACCGAAAATTGGAAGGATCATGTTGATCACCTTAGGAGTGACATAGAGGGGATAACGTTCAGTAGTTACCTACTATAGGCACTGGAACTCCTTCGTGTTCTCTTTCCTCCCCTGCATTCGAGGTTCCAAATTTCACCTCTCTAATTGAATGCAAAATACTATCCCACACACGTGAACTTGTTGGTTATGGGAGGAAAACGCAACAAGGAGACGTCTCGACCATTCACTTCCATACGTTGAGAAAGAATGAAGTGCGAGTTTTACTCGATGACATCAAAGTGACCAAGTATCCAGTTTGAGGTGAAAAACAAGCTCATTGCGAGAACTTGAAAGATGTTGGTAAAAATGGAATTATGTATTGGCTCGACGACCTTTGTCCTCCCATTGGTGACACCGACGACATACGTCACCCTGCTTCGAAGTACTTCCCTCTAAGGTACATATCTGCAAAATCTCTACTTATATTCCTAATTTATGCTTCTATAATCCTGCTCCACCACCTACTAAATTGAGTTATATTGTTTATGTTTATAACATCAAGGGATTTCTTATTATTCCAATTTTAATATCATTTATTTATTTGCAAATGAATCTGATCATGACCCCCCCACATATTGAATTAGTCTATCGAATTGAGTTATGTTATTGCTCCTTTGTTTGGCACTCTTGCATTTATTTATCATTATGCAAGCAACTAGGAAAACCAGTTAGTCTTGCTACCAATTTGTTGAATCAAAATTTTATCTGATGCACACAGTGAATATTTTAATGAAGGAAAATTTTATTTAGCGGGAAGAGCGGGCAAGCTGTTATATATAACAGTTGTTATATATAACAGCTCTGTTATATATAACAGGTGTTATATATAACAACTCTGTTATATATAATATTTGTTATATATAACAACTATTATATATAATAGGTGTTATATATAACAAATGTTATATATAACAGAGATGTTATGTATAACACTTGTTATATATAACACTATTGTTATATATAACAATTGTTATATATAACAATTTTTATATATATCAGCTTACCCTCGCTTCCTTCTCAATAAGGTTGATTTTTCTTTCCCATCTTGAGTGCCAGATTTCTTATCTTAACAGGGGCCTCATACATATACCGGAGTACAGTTGATATAGTTGAGGAGCTCTAACTAGAAAGATCATAAAATAAGAGAAGACAGTATGAATCTCTCTTGATAAATTCCCATTGAATAAGCCCCGGATAGAATCATTTCGATCGAAGGGTTATATATAACATTTGTTATATACAACACCTGTTATATATAATAGAGCTTAATTATAATGGAACCATCTGCAATTTGAACATAAAGAATGGTTAGAGAAATAACAAACATTGACCAGAAAATGAACATTGACCAGAAAACGAATACTGCCAAACTAAATTTGGAAAATCCCTTTGCAGAGCATTATAATGCAAAGGAATCTGAAACATTATTAGTTTTAGAAGAACACGAGATTCCAAACACACTGATCCTAAATACATAAAGAAAATAATTGAATGACTCCACTAAGTTGTGTGGTTCAGAAAAATCCCCTTGGGGAAAGGAATTGGATGTGCTCCTGATACCTTACAAAGATAACATGTAACATGACAAAAACTGATGATACCTTATTGTAATCAAATACAGGTATCACAATAAATAGATAGTTTTGAACATATAATGGAAAAAGAAAATATCAGCTTATCTTAATTAATAATTATTGAACATAAGTTGAAACAAACTATATAGAAAGTCATACGTAGATTAGGCTTGAAAATAAGTTGTTTGAGGGTGAAATTCCAAACGACCCTGTAAGAGGCACGAACACCTCGCACGGTACCAATGTAACTCGTACAAACTGACCACATAGTCTCGGGTCTTCCGGTTTGAGAATATGATGATAATTTCAAAATACGTATATTAGGATTGAAAACAAGCTGCTTGAGGGTAAAAACCCAAACCAACCCCCAAACGGCCCCATAAGAGGCATGAACACCTCGCACGGGACCAATGTAACTCGTACGAATTGACAGCGTAGTCCCGGGTCTCCCAATTTGAGAATATGACGATAATTAAGTCATATGTAGATTAGGCTTGAAAATAAGCCGTTCGAGGATAAAATCTCAAACCAACCCCCAAACGGCCCCATAAGAGGCACGAACACCTCACAGGGAACCAATGTAACTCATACGAACTGATCACGTAGTCCTGGGTCTCCCGATTTGATAATATGATGATAATTTCAAAATACGTAGATTAGGCCTAAAAACAAACCGTTTGAGGGTGAAAATCCAAACCAGCCCCCAAACGACCCCGTAAGAGGCAGGAACACCTCGCATGGGACCAATGTAACTCGTACGAACTAACCACGTAGTCCCGGGTCTCCCAGTTTGAGAATATGAAGATAATTTCAAAATACGTAGATTGGGCTTGAAAATAAGTCGTTTGAGGGTGAAAACTCAAACCAGCCCCCAAACGGCCCCGTAAAAGGTACGAACACCTCGCACTAGACCAATGTAACTCCTGCGAACTGATCGCATAGTCCTGGGTCTCCCGGTTTGAGAATATGATGATAATTTCAAAATACGTAGATTAGGCTTGAAAACAAGCCCTTTGAGGATGAAAACCCAAACCAGTCCCTAAACGGCCCCGTAAGAGGCACAAACACCTCGCACGGATCAAATGTAACTCGTACAAACTGATTGTGTAGTCTCAGGTCTCCCAATTTGAGAATATGACGATAATTTGAAAATACGTAGATTAGGCTTGAAAATAAGCCATTTGAGGGTGAAAACCCAAACCAACCCCCAAACGGCCCCGTAAGAGTCACGAACACCTCGCATGGGACAAACGTAACTCGTTCGAACTGACCACGTAGTCCCGGGTCTCCCAGTTTGAGATTATGAAATAATTTCAAAATACGTAGATTAGGCTTGAAAACAAGTCATTTGAGGGTGAAAACCCAAACCAACCCCCAAATGGCCCCGTAAGAGGCATGAACACCTCGCATGGGACCAATGTAACTCGTACGAACTGATCAGGTAGTCATAACTTGCGTAAGATTTTCAATTTTAGAATATAATAATAATTGCAACTCCTATATGTAATTTTTTAGCTTGATTAAGCTTTTTTTTTATAAATTACTTGGATACTAATATCGTCTCTTTTTTGTATCCTATTTTTTTAGAGGATGACATTTTATCGTTAGCATTTATTCACGTTGAACGTACAGATAACTCAATGATTTACAACATGGTATTTATTCATGAATCTATTTTTTTTTGTGTTATGGTCGTGGAGGCTTTTGTAGATTTATTGTTGACTATCATGGTCGTGCGAGCTTTTGTAAGTTTATTGTTATATTTTGTGGTCGTGCGGGCTTTATGTTACACAGGTTTTATATTAGAAGGTTTTAGAATGTCCAGAAAATAGAGGAAACTCTGCCCAATTTTTTTGGGTCTGTGAACTATTAAAGACTTGTAATATTTTGAAGTTTGTATGTACATTAGTTTATCAACAACGTGCAAGATTTGTAATTTGTGAATTTTCTTGTTTTCAAATAATAATTTTTTTTATTTTTATGAAAATTTTGGCACAGTTCAAAACCGGACCAACAGTGTTTCGAATTTTGGCACGATTTTGAACTGTGCCAAAAGTTTTTCAAGCTGTGCTCAATTTGGCACAATTCAAAACTGCCAGAAATATCAAATTATGGCACGGTATAAAAGTGTGCCAGAAGTGTTCCTGTTTGGTCAAATCTGGCACACTTTTAAATCATGCTAGAAAAAATGGCCATTTTGGTGGCACAGTTCAAAACCGTGCCAGATTTGATCTTGCACCATTTTTAACCGTGCCAGATTCCTATTTTTTGTGTAGCGATTGTTGACTTAAATGGGATTAATTTGAGGATGGGAACTTTGATTTTAAAGGCGGTGGTAGGATGGATTATTGAAGTTTATAGAATTGGGCTTGGTTGGCTTGATTATTAAAGTCGCTATGATAAACTAGTGGGGGTATATCCTTTGGGTGAAATTAGAATTGTGCCGAAAACCCTAGAGTAGGGCATTTTTCATGCTTAATGGTATTATATTAATATTGTGTGGGTTAATATATAGATGTGTGCCTTGGGTGTTTGGACTTTGGCTAATCGATATTGAATATAGTCGATATATGATTTTTAATGTATGATAGGGATAAACTACACTAGAATTGGGAACTTGAGAGGTTAGGTTTAATATATTATAGGATAAATATAAGGTTATGGATGTGATATGACTTTATATAATAACAATGCTAGTATGACCTGATAGCATAGGGTCGATATGTGTATATGATTTACCTTAACCCATTTGTGAGGGTTATGTAGGAGTTTGCCTTAACCGTTAGAAAGGGTCGCTATTACTTGCATTTTATGTGCAATACATACCATGTGTGAATTCTCATTGGTAGGCATACTAAGAGGGATTCCATGATGGGGCACGTGTGACATGGACTGTGTTGTTTCCTCGGTGAGTAGACGGGCTCTTACTTGATCATATTTTAACCCTAGGTCACATATCCGGGTACCCACGACTGAGATGGTCTTCGGGCATATTTCTTTCATAAGTCTTAGGTATGGTAGGCCTCATGACTGATGGGTAGAAGTGGTAATTTATCCCTTATCATGATGAAATTATAGGTTTGGGACGACCTAAGTCTATACTAAAACATGCAAGAGATCCCCGAAGGCAATAAGAGTAGGCCTTCATTATGTGTGGGAGCGAGAGATGCTCATTCTTTTGTACATTCTCGGGGATGTACCTTTGTGTGGATATTAGACGTGCATAGAGTCTTTCTCCTAACCATTGTGATTATGGTGTGGTAATACTAGAGATAGTTGTAACAATTTATGTGTTATACTAGACATATATGACCTATAGTAGGGATGTCTACCTACATACTTATGATGCAGATTTATGTATTACATATACTATGGAGGTGTATATTGTATTATTGGCATGAGATAGTCAAATGTGTACATATTTAAGATATGAGCATGTTAGTGGTATAATGGTGATTTTGTAAGAACTACCTTAGGGTTTGAAACATTAGTACATTATAAGACTTTTATTGAAAGATATTAACTTCTTATAATTAACGATAAGATTAAATAATGATGTTGTAATAATTTAATCACATGGGTTACATATAGGTTCGGGATTTAGAACCGCGTGATATTTTAGGTTATTGGGTTGGGTAACTAATAACTTAAAATCTATTAAAAGAGAAGAGGAAGATTTGTAGTTATGATGTGGCCCAGATTCAATTATAATACCATTCTACATAGGCTTGTAGTTTACATTTTCTTTAAAAAACAATTTTTATACGTCCATGTTGTAGTAGTTCCTATAGAGGAGGGATCATTGTAGGAGCATCTCTAGCGGTGTCCCATTTCTTACTCTTAGGATTGTAGGAGTGGAGCAAGTGTATCTCGTCCTCTTATTGTACTCTTTTATTTTTTAGTTTGTTATACATGAATATTTACATTCAGAGACGACTTATGTTTTTCGTTTATGATTGGTTTCAAAGTTGGTTTATGTGGATTTAGTATTTCATTATATTGTATTTTTTTACTCCTGTTTATTTCTTACGCTAATAATGTTACCAAAAGTTTTATTTCCCGTGATTTTTATTGTAGACCTAATCAATTTATTTATGGATTTTTGGGTATCACAAGAAGGTACAACATTACGGTATTTATGGAGCCTAGTCCTTGATATAGCATTTCCATTGTGTTTGATTAATATATTAATATGTTAAGAAAATATGTCGATCAAACGTCGATTTGAAATGTATATGTACGAAAACACATATTTGGGGTGTCTTTGCCTAGACTGGCTTATTTCGCTCGAAAAAGTGGTGAGAGTAATTGTATTTTAGACATTGGTTTGCAAAGTTTCAGGCTGACATAACCCAATGGAACTTTCATGAGAATGGTTTTTAAAAAAATTATTTTCATGTTAATGGATTTTAATCATGACATTTGATTAGAATTTGATTAATAATGAGTACAATACATAAATAGAGGTCTTGGATTAGAGGCCTTTAAAATATAAACTCTATAAATTGCATACTCGGTCCCCCTAAACAGGGGTCGGGCTAAATAAGATAAACATATATGTACAGTTTATAATATATTTATATATATATATATATATATATATATATATATATATATATATATATATATATATATATATATATATATATATATATATATATATGTGTGTGTGTGTGGGGGGGGGGGGGCATATTTCCCTAAAATTTATGCAGATGTACCTTAAACTTGTGGAGAAAGCCGACTTTTTTCGGGGGAGTGTCCCCTTATTTGAGGCGTTTTTCAATCGAACATACATTCGCTTATAAAGGTTGTCTTTGGCATAATTTTTGTAGAGATTTAACTCAATTTATTTCTTGGAGGCGGCTTTTCGGAAGTTCAAACCTCTTTTTGGGATACGAAAGTGACTTCGCAGAAGTACGAGCTTTCCTTAAGGGGAAATAGAATTTTTTAAATTACGACCTTCTTTAGGACTTTCACAGTGAGCTTGAGTATCTTAGATGTTTAGGTGAGAAGAGGTTAAAAAATTGGATCGAGGTCGGGTTTCTGGATTCTTTGAAATGGATGGCGGGGACCTATATTTAGAATGGTCAAGGATCAGCAATCAACCTATATGTTAAAGGTTCTAGGCCCTAGATTTTTGGTAGATGCCATGTGGATGACTGAGATTAGATCTTCAAGGATTTTTTAATAATGATTTTTAGGATGGATAACTAATCAATTATCTGAGGGGAAATAGTAAACCAATCGGTTAACTCTTTTGGGGGCCTTTAACTGTTCGTTTCAAGGCCCAAGATGACTTTTTTGTCTGTTGATTATATGATTATTTTCACTTTGGACTTATATACTGTATCTCTTCAAATTTTTTACCCCTTGAACTTTAATTGGATGTTTCGAGAGTTGGTATTTTTGCGAGTTCTTCCAAGGTTCGCGCCGAGGATTATTTGTAATGGGATGAAGCATCCTCGAACCTCAATTTGTGATAGAGGTTTCCATATATGTAATTGTTGATGCAAAAAATTATCCATCTATATGGACCAATCAGAAATAGACACGTGTCATCCTCACAACATATATAGTCAACACTTAGTTGGTTAGTCCAGAAGACAGTAGGTCGGCTCAGAAGACAGTAGGTCGGCTACCCACTCGACCAACCAACCTGAAGAATATTGACCATCAAGAATATCAAAGGTCATTGGTGTAGAATGTCAAGAGACTCATTTATTATGTATAGATGTAAACGCCTAGAGATATAAAGGCATTCCATCTCTTAGGTTTCTAAGAACACCTATAAATACATGCTCTCCCTTAGCAAAAGGGGAAGAGAAGAAGAACTTTCAATCATTCACAACATTTTGTATTGTGCTATTGCAAAAACCTTGGAATAAAATAACAATGGACATAGGCTTTCTTCAACAGCCGAACCACTTTAAAAATATTTCTCTCTTATGTGTTTAGTGTGATTGGTTATCTTTATTTCATCTTCAGTCTCATCTTCATACCTTCACTTTATCTGATGTTGACGCCTATAAGATGACATAAGCCATTTTTAGTCTTTAACAAATTGGCACCTTTTGTTGGAAGAGACACAAAAATCTTTCCATTCTTATTAGAAGAGACAAAGATCATCTACAAGAAATAAGTTTTTCTATTTCTGTGTATAAAAAATTATATGGTGTACATATATCTTTTCATTCAATTATGATTTTATATTCATAAACTGTTGGATCAATTTATATTCACAAATCCACATGATCGTGAATTTCATAGTCACAAGTTGGTTCCTCCCATTTTTTTTTAGATTTTCGTTGGAGTGTTGGTGATGTCCATCCCCATACATATTTGGTCGGTGAAAAATTCAATAGTTGGTCGACAAGTCAGGAGAAATTCAATACTTAATTAGCAAAGCACATAAACCCAAGTTAAAACAGGATTTTAAGTCCTCAGTATCTGGTCAAGAAAAATCAGGGATAAAACTCTGTATAAAAATCAATAAGTTTTATCTAAACTGAGAAAAATGGAGGAAGAACATTGTGAAGATTCCTAAATAGGAATGTAGACACATATTCCACTTATGCATGGTTACCACTGGTAACTAATGCTAAACCTAAAATTTTAGGTGCATTAGTAGAACCTATGTCAATACCACGGGTGACTAGTGCTAAACGTGGATTTTAATCTAGGTGCACTAGTGTAACCTATGGCCACATAAATGGTAACTGTTATTAAACTTAGAAATCTAAGTATATCAGTAGAACCTATGATAATCTCATTGGTAACTGCTACCAAATTTAGGCAAATGTCTAAGTGTATAAGTAGAACTAATGAAACAACAGAGTCATTCAACCAACCAAAAATAAACAAGATAAGTTGATAAAATTGCATTTAATTTATATTATTGATGATTACATGCAAATATTGTGTATGAATAAAATACATGAACAAATTATTCTCAAAATCACTCTACGGGGAGCTTTCCTCAGCCTTTGAGGAGCTCGACACTGGTTCCATGCCTGTTGGAGGATCATCTAAAGTGTATGGAGAATTGATGAAGTTAAAATCTCGAAGCATTGTCCTATTACTACTTCTCAGAGTGTCCAGTAACTGAGGAGGCCGAACTATTTTCAGTTCATCATGCAAACCATAATCTTCTAAATACTTAAAAATTAATCACCGAGGAATGGACTCTACCAGGATCCAATTTACATCCATCTTGAAGGGGCAGTTGTTACAATCCAAGAGTCCAGGAATTGCCCAGTTCATAGTTTTTTTATCTTGATCAACCTTCTTCACTGTTAGACAGTTGGTCCAGTCCCACTTGTAACCTTCACATTGAGCCTAATTGAAATGATCATCAAAATGACCAAGAGCTTCATTGTACCTTCCACCCAAACTTCCCTGGGCTGCTTGTGAAACTGGAAAGTTAATCTCTTAACTTGGTGTTCCAGTTTCTTCATCACTCCATATTTAATTTGTTATTTATAATATTGGGTTAAAGGTTGATTATCTTACGTCTTGGTCTTTTGAGACATTTCAGCTATGGCTAACTTTTTTTCTTTTATCTGAGCATCTTAATTTGCAAGATTTTGCTGAGTTCTAGCATCATCAGTTGTAGGTCGGTTGGATCTTGGTCGGTAAGTAGAGAGTGGTTTGGATTTCTTCAAGGTTTTGAGTTCATCCCTCAACTTGGCATTCTCAGTTTCCAAGAAGGAAACACCTTCATTAGAAGCATCAACAACAAGAGGATTTTTCAAAGTGCTCAGGTCAATCATCGGTTTGTTATTTTCTTCATCCAACAGTTTGGCAATGGCCCTAGCTTCATTAACCTCGCATTTGAGCATAAATTCTTTTCTCCTATATATAGAGGCATGCTTCTACAACTTATCCTTAAAGCCCCAAGCTCCACTTAAAGCCTTGTACTTGGCCTCATAGTCAATGCAAAGGAGAGCCTTGGATTTTTTGTGTTCTTCTTGAAATTCTTCGATCATCTCGAAGTAAGCCACGTTATTGGCCACTACTCGATAAAAAAGGCACTTCAGATATAAATAGGCTTCCTTGTCTTAATCTGAAGCATCTGTGCCGAGCAAATTTGATAAATCTTCCTTGAAAAAAGTCATGTGACCATCTTTAAACGAATTGTTGTAAGGCCTGAGTAGCTTAGAGTCGTTAAAATAGAGATGTTCCATCTTAGCCATGAACTAAAAAAATGAAGTAACATTCAATTAACAACATAAGAAAATATAACAATAGTCGAGAAATAACAAACAGTATAAAGAAAGAATTCTTTTATTTATATAAAGGGAAGTTATAAATACGGCATAAAAGAAACAAAAGAAAGGAAAAAAATATAAAGGCCAACTGTCGAGAAAATCTACACCTTCTCTTTGTCAGTTTTAACTCCAACTTGGTCGATAGAAGGGATGGCTGGAGTGATTTTCTCGATGGATAGGATATATGACTCGATGGAATTTTTGTCTTAGTCGGCTAAACACTCAACCACTAGGGAAGACTCCCCAGAACCAACATCGTTTTCAATTTCATCGTCCATATTGGGGAAGATCCAAGATCATGTCTTTGGAAGAGTTCAGAGTTCCTTGTTGTGCCGACCTCCTTCAGTGCAGCTGACCAACAATCCTTGAAATATTTTTTCTTTCCATACTCAATCTGAGCAAAGGCAGAAGTGATAGATTTATCCCAACCTTTATTGAAGGAATTTTCCCTAACCTTCTTCCTTTTGGATTTCTCAGCAGTTAGGCCCTTTGTCAGCCCAGCCACTTATTTTTTAGCTTCAGTATCTACATCTTCAACCTACTATCGAGCTTCCTTACTAACTTTTATTTTGTTCTCCTAAGTTTTCTTTTCAGTCTCCAATTCTTATTGGGATTCAAGCAAGGACTTCTTAAGACCAACAAAGGCCTCCTCAACATCGTTTGAAGAAGAATAAAGAGTATTGTCCTTCTCCAACAACTGGTTGAAATTAACCAGGAATAGCAAAGAAGAAAGGAAAATTCAGTACAAGAAGTCAAAGACAAATTAAAAAGTATGAAAGAGTAAAAATACATAGGAAGAATTCTCACCATAGCAAGTCTTTAAGCATCCCTTTCAGAGATTTTAACCCGGAGCATAGAATAAAAAGCACCCTAGTGGCTTGGAAGAGTACCATACTTATTTAATTTCCTGGCCAAGCTAGGACCTATGGCTACAGAGAAGCCAACACTAGATCGAGTAACACCGATAAAGATCTGTTAGTCGGCATCAATAACTTATTTAACCTACTTGGCAGTAGGACCTCATCTCAAATGTTTTAAAAGAGACTCCTCTCCCTTGTTGGTTGGGGGCTTTATCCCAGCATCATAGCCCCACCATCCATAGGCTTGTGGGTGCCAGCAACAACAACATCCCTAAGAAGATTGGGAAATTTCCTTTTTTCCATGCTCACTGAAAGAGGAAGGTCTGAATCAAAAGAAGAGGAGGAGCTAATAGCAGGTTCACCACCACCTAATGTATTGGCAGATGAAGTGGACACAAGTTCTTGGTCCAAATCAATCACAATGGAGGGCACAACGACTGTTGGACGAGATACAAAGGATGTGATTGAGCTCTTGTACTTCAACAGGTATGAAGCCAGCCTTGTATGTTCCTCAGTAATTCTTTGATGGATACCCCAGATAAACTTGAGCTCGTTAAGTTTTATGTCACCCTCCTTGGGACACTTTCTCTTCTTCTCAACTGCAATCAAACAAGCAACAAATGTTAATTAACATATTAACATATAAATAAAATGATACGATAATAGTCATATAATAATGAAATATTTATTATTTGTTTGTGTGGTTTTCACTCTTGGTTAATAGGTTAAAATTTCAATTTTAAGCATGCGAGTTAAGGTTATGGTCATACTAAGCAAAAGATCTTAGCCTTATAATAAAATCAGACTATTATGTACCATTTGATGCTTCAATTAAGAAGACTCACGCTCCCCTTAGGGAAGACTTTGATGTAAGTTCTAAATTGCTATAACTAACAAGAACGAAAGAAGTTATGAAGTTCATAAATGAAAGAAAATTAATGTTGTGAAATTTAAAACACCTTATGTAGTTAACTTACTAGGTTTGTTATTTTAATTCTACACTACTTATGTATTATAATAGTTTAGATATGTAGACAAACGATTTATTTTTAGCTATGTGCACCTCATAGGGTTCTTTTTTAAATCTAAGAATTTTCCAGACTACTTCAATACTGCTTCAAAAATGTTTTCATATTCAGCCTCAAGTATGGTAAGAAGGTAAAAAAAATAGATAATTAGGACATATGTTGCATTTCATGCTTATATAACTATTCCACATTATTCAGTATTTTAATTGATTTTTAAATAACTTTTTTATTTAATTTGTAATAAAAACCAATTTTCTTCTTTAATAGAACCTTTTAAACTATTTTTATTAATTATGGTGTTTTATTTAATTAATTCCTCTTTTAGACTAATTCGATTTATGAAGAGATTAGTTAGTGGAGTCTACTTGAGTGTGTGTTTTTGCTCAGAGTTGTGTTTCCTGTCTCTCACATTAGTGATGTTCATTATACATCGTTGGATGAAGCTATTATAAGTCTTAGGAGAAGCTTAACTTAATCCCTATGAATTCTTATTTAACCAATACTAAGCACAACTTTTTACCAATTATACACAATTCGACTTACTCGAGAAGATTTAATACTAACCATTGGATTAATTCTCAGTAGGTATCCTTAATCGCAACTGTTGATTTCAAACCTAGAATCCAGAACCTTCCTCCTCTTGTATTTAAACCCTCGTCGTCTTTACTTCTCAACTTTTTCTCAGTCTAAAGAGAGAAGAAAAAATAAAGTGGGGGATCAGAGGGAAGAGATATAAAGAAAAAAAAAGAGAAAATCAATAGAGAAAAAGAGGAAATATGTAGTTTATCCTAGGGTTTGTTTTAAACACCTTCGTATTGAGTATTTATGAGTTTAAAGTTTAAACTCATAGGGTTTTATTATCCAACATAGTAATCCAATCTTGTGGGTTTTAGAACTTTATTTTAGTCATTAAAGTCAAGGCTTGAACCTCCGAGATACAATTTTCACACATTATTGAGTTTGTTTTTGTTGTTCAGAATATCAACCTCAAAATTATTTTTAAAAACATTTGTTTGTTTTATGATATTTTGAGTGGATCTTGTTCAACATGTTTGTTGTCTTTAAAGATCCTTAGTATTTTCACTTGAAATAAGATATGTCAAAAACTGTCAAAGTGTTTAGATCTTAAAATTTTTGAGAAACTGATTTAATAAATTTTGAAATCTTTTCTTCAAGAAAATATTCTGTTAGATCCATTTTAGTGTTGATCTGAGAACATCTAAACTCTCTTATATAATTTTCGTTATACTTTATTTAGATTCTTCCATATAGAAACTTGTTTTAATTTGATAAGTGTGTTTGTATTATTAAGTGTGGATGTGTGACTTGCATTTTCATATTGATTATGTCATTATTTCATGAACACATCTTCACACACAAACACTTAGTTTGTTTGGTTGCTATCTGGAGAATAAAACTTATATTCAACGTAAAACTTGTTGGAATACTTCTTAAATCAAATGACTTGATTAGAAATGGACTTTGAGGTGTTGTTCATTCTTAGGTATATTTCTTTTTGTTTTGATTTGTTACATGCTTATATTTGTAAACCATATTCTTCTTTTAGTGATTTTTTTTGTTTTGATCCATAGAGTGAGTCGTGGATGTTTTCCCTATGTTTGGGGATTTACCACATTAGATCTGGTGTTGTTATCACTTTACAGCTTCTTAAATTTATTTAGTTCTCATATTTATTATAGTTTAGTAGAAAAAACTTATATCACTTGTTTCTTTACGCCAGGAATTTCAAATCTTAAGCATGTACAAGTATTTCTTATTTTTACACATATTGTGTTAATCATTATTTATACAATAACAGTTTCTTCAAAAAGATGTTTTGGATTTTCAACTTTAGCCTTTTAAATTTGTTAAAAACTTATACTTTATCTTTTTCAAGTGGTATCATAGCGGTTTTAAATTTTTTTATCCTTAGGTTTCGAAAATGTTCTTGTTTTTAAAATGGATAAAAATATTGAAAAACTTAGTAATCTTTCCCGACCTCCTATTTTCAATGGTAACAAAATTCCTTAAATAAAAGTAAGTATGATTAATTTCATCTAGGGAACCTTAAGGGATGAGTTAATTTCATCTAGGGAACCTTAGGGGATGAGGTATGGGAAACTAATTAAAATGGGTATTATCACCCAACTAGACAAATTAGTGATGGGAGCACTATAGGAATTAAGAAAATGTCGAGTGATTTCAGTAAAAAAGAGAAGCAATTGTCTCTTTATAGCTATAAGGGTAAAAACTGGATGAGCATGAATTCAAAAGAATATCTATTTGTACTACATATAAAGAAGCCTGGGGTATGTTTGCCAGTGCTCATAAAGGTGATGTCATGTCAAGAAACATTTTATGACTTCTACATCTGATTGACTGATGTAGTCACAAAGTTGCATGAAAATTGAATTATGTATGATAGGAGAGACGTAGTTCAGAAAATTCTTAGGTCTTATCTCTCTTAGTTTAATAATAAATGTTCTGCCATTAAAGAAATGGATGACCCCAGTTTTTCCCCTGAACTATTAAGTAGCAAGTTGAGAATTATTGAAATGAAACTCGAGCATAAAAGTCACATGACCTAAACTACTAAGAGAACTAATGGGTAAATTTTCTCCTCTCAAATGACTAGAACTAACTTAGCTATCCCAAACCTTAGCATAGACTTAGGTAAAGACTATGATCTTAAGAGTCTTAATAACCATGCAGCTCTTATGAGTAAACATTTTAAAACTATAATCAAGTTTAAAAGTGCTATAGATACTAAACAAGTGGAAAATGGTTATCAAATCATTCAAAGTTCAAAACCTCATGACCAGAATTTTGACAGACAAAAAAACACTAATAAAAGTCAAAACCCCAAGAAATACCTTAGTAACATTCAGTGTCATAAATGTAGTAACATGGATCATTATGATAACAAGTGCAAGCATAAAGTCAAAAACACACATAAGGTAGCTATAGTCCAAACTTAGGATGACTCAAGCGATTAGGAATATGACGATTAAGGTGCTTCTGAAATTAGTGAATCCTACAAGTCTTTCTATGCCAAATTTATGTATAATGATGATAAATCATGCCTGCCTGTTGATTCCGTTATTGACGATTTACCTACTAGTATGCCTATGATTGATTATGTACCCAATATTGTGACTATTAGTACTCAAAATGAGTCAAATAGGTGCATGAGTCAAAATGATAATCAATCTAATGAACTGAATGGGTATGTGAGTTTTAAATTTATAAATGAACCATTAGGGAATAACTCGGACATTATACTTAGTGATTCCAATGATGATGATTTGCCAATTTTTCAAGATTTTTATCCTAAAACTTTAAAGAAAATTTGTAGACTTAAAAAATGGTGAAAAACTTATCTGAATATGTGGGACGTATAACTAGGATTATTAGGCAAAATGCGGAAGAGTACACTAATCAATGTGTATCTCATGAGACTAAAAAAATAAAGGATTTATGTTTAAAATAACCGAGCTTTCTGAGAAAAATTATGTTTTAGAAGAAAGCTACAAAGACACGTTAATTAAGCTAGAAGAATCGAAAGAAAAAGTTCCAAGTATTTTCTTGAAATGTCTTTCTTTTGAAACAAATGCAAAAACCTATGATAAAATCGTAAGCTCTAAAAAAATTAATGATAAAGATAAAATTGTATTTGGTTTAGAAAAAAAAACAAGGAAACAAATTTATTAGTAAAAATGAAAGTGCGTTGTGTTTGTATCCTCGTTGAATTTTCTAAATTCACCAAGTTAGACTTTCCAAAATTCTCAGAAAGCCATTTAAAACAATTAGTCTTACGAGAAACTAAAACTATTTGCAGTCCTATGCAAAACCCTCATAATAAATTTAAGTATGTGTACCCTGTTAGAGACTTTGGACAAAATAAAAAATTTGTTGCAATTAGACCTCGTGTTCAAAACAAAAATAAACCTATCGTTAAGGGTTTAAAAAATAATGTCAAGCCACCATCATCATTTTATTGTGAATATTGTGATGCTATATGGACATACTTTTGTTGAATGCTCTCAAAAAAATTCTATATACACCTATGTATACTAACTTTAACTACTTTAAAGTGAGATTCCCTACCTATGTTCTCCCCCGGAAAACTAATAAAAACTCCAACTTGAGAAAAAATAGGAATAACTCTCGCACTAAGAAAAATCCATTATAGCGAATACCTTATCCTTTTCTAAATCGAATATCTAAATATATTTCAAAATAATGGCCATTTGGATTAGAATAGATGACTTGATACACCAACTCAAGAAAAATATTGTTATAAATGCTTTAAAAGCCGAAAGCACCTCTGTTAGCTGGTATGTCGACTCTTGGTGTTCTAAACACATGACAGGGGATGATACTCAACTAACAAGTACGACCAAGTTCTTAAGAAGTAATATCATCTTTGGAGATGGAGTCTCATACTAGATCATTTATAAAGGGATACTTCAAGAAGAAGGTTTACTAGCTTTGAATTATCCTCTCTTGCTGAAAGGCATAAAAGCCAATCTTCTAAGTATCTCTCAATTTTATGATTCTAATCATACTGATACATTTTCAAAACCTGAGTGCAATATTTTATACAAAGTTTCTAACTATATCCTTATAGGAAAGAGAACTCAGGGTAATTGTCATACAACTTGAGTCTCGTAACCTAACAAGGTTAGATGACTCGAATCTTTAGCATAATAGGTAGGGTTATACTAATTTTGATAACTTAAGGAGATTGAGCGCTTAATAATTGGTTATAGGTTTACCTAAAATAAAATATTCTCAAAAAAATTTTCATCCCTTGCCAAGTTGGGAAAATAAGTAAGGGCCCTCATAAGAAGATTAAAGTTATTATGACTTCAGAGAACCAAGAACTTCTTCACATGGTCCTCATGGGTACTTCTCATACTGTTAGCCTCTATGGCAATATCTATATCCTTGTTATTGGGATGACTTCACACATTTTACTTGGGTTCCTTTTATGAAAATCAAGTCAGATACTTTTACAGAATTTTTGAAAATTCTTTTAAAAATTTAAAATGAAAAAAATACCCAAGTATTACATATTCAAAGTGACAAGGGTAATGAATATAAAGAAAATGTTGTTGTGGAATATTGCTTTGCAAATGGTCATCAATATGAGTTTAGTGCCTATAAAAATCAACAGGAAATGGCATAGCTGGAAGGAAAAACAAATTATCCAAAAAATGGTTGGGGTAATGTTACATGCTAAGAATTTTTCAAAATACTTTTGGGTTGAGGCAATCCAAATAGCGTGTCACACTATTAGTTGTGTCTACCTTGTGAAGAATGATAAACGAACTTCATAAGAACTTTGGTATAATAAAAAATACAATTTAAAATACTTTAGAACCTTTGGGAGTGTTTGCTATATTTGTAAAGATCAGGAACACCTATCAAAATTTGACTCCAACTACGATAAGACTATTTTTCTTTGTTATTCTCAAAATAATAGAGCATATTATGTCTATAATCTTCATACCAAAATTATTTTGAAATCAATAAAGGTAGTTCTAAATGGCACTACCACCGGAAATGCTAGAACTAAAATAGTTGTTGATCTTGAGTTAGAAATGTTTTTGAAATTGAATCACCTCAAAAAACTAATTTTTTACCAACTGAGACTCCTGATGTACCAACTTGAGTTTCTAAAGACCATCTTCAGGAAAAAGTTATCAGTAACCTTCAAGAGCCTGTGAGGGAAACATCATAACTTCAAAATCTGGCTAACTTTGCATGCTTTGTTTGTCCCATAGTTATAAAGAATATAAATGATGTTGTTATTGACTCTTACAGGAATAATGCCATACAAGAAAAACTGTCCAATTTGGAGTCGTGATGTTTGGTATCTTATTCCTTGACCAAATCATAAAAAGGCTATTTGTAATTAGTGGTTTGTTAAAAATAGAACGGATGAATCAGGGGTAATCATTAGAAATAAGTCCATATTGGTCGTGCAGGGATATTGTCAAATTGAGGGAATAGCCTTTAAAGATACTTTTGCTCCGGTAATAGGGCTCGAGTTTTTTCATTTTCTCTTCAAGGTAGCTTGTCATTTATAATTCAATCTTTATCAAATGGATGTTATGTAACTATCGCCCCCATGATTTTGACTATACCCATGCAATTTGGTCACTTCATGGTACCCATTTGGGCTTTAGACTTTGTTAGATGAATTATGGGTCAACTTTAGGTGATATAGCAGCCTTGGTGAGCTGGATTAGAATGGACTATATTTAATTTGGAAAAAAGTTAGGTTCGTTTGAACAAGACCCTTAGTCGATCGAACGAGATCACTATCTTATTGGAACGACACCCCCAAATGACCTTCAAATGACCCACCTTTGTTTAGAAACCTAGACCCGTTAGAACCTTGTTCGAAGTACTTTCAAATGAGATGTAGTTATCATTTGAATGAAATTCAGTTTGGTTTGAATGATATAGTAGTTCTCGTTCGAACGAGAATGCAAAAAGTATTTCCTGTAGGATTGGAAAATGATGTCAAATTCCTGACCATTGGATTAAATGAGGTGTTAAGCTCCCATCACAGTAGATCAAAATGGGGTTGGGGCTTTGGGAATTTTAGGGATTTTCCCCTAAAGGTCTTTTGGGATACTTAAGAAGGGTTTTGGCCCATTTTAGGGCATTCTCTCTCTCTCTCTCTCTCTCTCTCTCTCTCTCTCTAACACATAAAGATTTTATGGAACTCCACCACTATCTACCACCCTTGAACCATAACCCCTCCACCCTAAACCACCATATTTACCTTATATTTCACCACATTTAAGCATATAAACCAATCTATGACATTTTTTAGGTAAGATATAGATTTATGAAGAAGAAATTATAGAATTTGAAGGGTATTTTCAGGTAACTTTCAAGGACCAAGCTTTGTGGAGCTAGGCAACCTCTTTAAGGCCACCTTAGCAGGTGGGATGTTGAAATATTCTTCTACATTCATCCATCCATTTTTGGAGCTTCAATTAGGTGTGAAAATCTACTCTTTGAGTTTAAGAACTCATTTACCAGTATTCAGTCTTGAATATAGAGTTTTGAAAGTAGAATGCATGTATGTTGTAAAAGGTTGTTTTATCTTGATTTATATAAAAATGGTTGTATAAATGGTATTAAGAGGTTGAGAAAATGATATAATTTCAAGAAAACTTAGTGTTAAACATTTTGTGAAATAAAATGTTTTAAAATGAAATTTATCTTATTAAGATATTTTGTGAACAAACTCTTGATGTTTTCTTGGAAAAATAATATTTTGTGAAATTAGACATTTATTCAAGTTTACAAATGAAAATGCCTTTTAATCATGGAAAGCATGTTATAGTAAGTATTATGAAATTCCTTGAACAAATCATGTGTTAAACTCATTGTGTTTGATTTTTGGACTTAAAATCCCTATTTCCATGTGTTTAACTCGTAGTATTTTGATGATGAGCATATAAACAAGTTTAGAGAAGGTTTTAATGATTTTTAACATGAAATAAAGAAAATAGAAGTTTCAGCCCTAAAAGTGTGTTAATAAGTGTGGAAAAATGTGATAAGTGTATGTTTTCATTCTATATGTGATGATAAGGAAAAATGGTGTTTTCCTTATAAATTAGTCTTTAAATTGCCAAATGATTTCTCTAATAAAGAAATTATTGAGGTAAAGAGATTTCCAACTGGATAAGTGTGTTACTACAAAGTGTTAAAGAAGTGTTAATGAGTTAAAAATATTTAAGAAGTTGGTATATATAACTTAATGATGCTGTTGGAAAAATAACACTTGTGAAAAGGGTGGAAAATGAATGTTTGGAAACAAATGGGTAAAATGGTAATTTTACGTAAAGTGGAACATTTTTATGAAATAAAAATGTTGAAAAATTTGTTACACTCGATGGACCTAAAAGAAAGTGATTTTCGTGATGAAATCAACGTAAATGTGTAAAGGGAAAGACATGGTAATTTTCAAGTGTAACACAAATATGGGGTGTAGTCCCGGGGGTTTTGGCTTCGATCGGTAAAAGTAGAATAGTGAGGACATGGAAAAGTGTTAAAACACATAATAAAGGAAACTCGAAAGAATTGGAAAAATTAAGAAAGGCCCGGAGCCCTAGGGTAAAAGACCCGAAATCACTGGCCAGAGCATGTGGTGGCGTCTTTGGGAGTGTGGTTCCTGTTAAACTACGTGGTATTGGTGCGTTCTGAGCAAAGATAATGAGTAAAAGTGGAACATAGTTAAGAAATTGGTTGTGCTAAAAATTGACAAAAAGACAATCTTTATTAAATGAAATTGATATATATTCTTGTTTTGAATGGGTAATTTGGACAAGAAATGTGAAATTGACTAAATCCAAGTGATGCGTGAGTTAATGACATAAATGAAATGGCTAATGGATAATTAAGAAACCATAAATGAAATGACATAAATGAATGGCTAATGGATTTAACCCATAATTAAAAAAATGTGTGTTGTGAATGACTTTTAAAAGGAAAACAAGTAAATTCTAATGTTGAATGTGCGTGTGTTGAAAGGTGATTTTCAAGGAAAAGACTAAAGTGGATTTGGCATGAGTAAATGGGAAATTTCGATAAATGGAGTGTTTTTCCAAAACAAACGCTATTTTGTTTAAGTATTTTACCGAGTGCATTAAATCAGGAAATAAATGTCAAGTCAAGTAAAAAGGGGTGTTTATAGACTAATGTGATTAAATCAAATCAAGTAACGTTTTGGAATAAACGGACCCATGCATCAGTATATATACATGTATAGATTAACGATATTTGCATGTGTACGTAGACGGTACGTCATAGAGTCTCTTTTTTGCCGTTCAATTCTATATTGCATTGTTGTATTTCCCACTGGGTGTTCGGCTCATTCCCTTCCATTCTTACGACAAGTTATATGCAACTCCATACTTTGAGAGCATTATACAGGTAAGTATTCCTTTTACTTTACGTTAGTATCTCTGTATACTTGGCTTCCAGGAATACTTATCACGGGTCCCATATGTAGCTTGATTCAAACTGGATTTGCATGCTAAATAAGTGAAATGTTAATTAAATAAAATGGGATTAGCAACATTATTTAGGTTGCGTCATTACACTTCACACCTAATGTTCGAGTCGAACAGGGTTGACCCACGGGTAACCCATAAATTCAGGTTGGGGTTTTACAAATGGTATGAGATCTCTAGGTTCAATGTTCCTTTCAAGAGTGACACGGTGGTGTAGGTATTGGATCTTTCGACATTGGTGTTGGTTTTAGACTGATCACACTAGATAGGTGATTGCTTCGGTTCGTGTTCTCGATAATGGATTCAAGGAGATTATTACAACAAGAAATTTATTTCTAAGTTAGTTACCATCAATGGTTCTTGGCGCTTCTGATGTAAACATGTAGTAAATTTTGAGTGTCAGCATAAGCCACTAGTGGAGAGACGACGCTATCTAGTGTAAGGTTCTTTTGTGTAAACCCTTGATGATGTGAGAGGCCCATTAAGATGTTATTAAATGTAAATAGCACCCGTTGAATTAAAAATGTGAGTTGCTTAAAGATAACTGTGGAGTTAGGTGATTAGAGTGGTATGTATAAGCAGTGATGATTTTGTGATGAGGACACACTAGGTTCCTTAGTTACGAACATGTGGGTGGCTAATAGTGGTGATGTGATTAGGCAAACTTGATCCTTAGGGTATTGACATATCATGGGTATTTGACAATTTGATAGGCATGTCGGCCCATATTGGTCATTAATTGAGGATGTGTACTCGGACCTTAGTTAATTGAATACTATCATTGTAGATGAGTGCCTTAGTAATTATCGATTGATGGGTGTGTATCATAAGCTATTATGAGAGTGATGAGCCATTAGCGGTAGGTGTGTTATATGTACAATGATAGTGATTGAAGTGACACAAGAATAAACCCAAGGTAGCCTTCTATGATGTGGTTTTGGAGAATATGATACTGAATTTAAGGAATAGGATCCTTTGTGACATTATAAGTGTGGACTTAGAGGCTTATAGGTTCTAAACGATATTATATATCCTGCCAGAATCGTTTGTACAGTCAGCTTGTGGTTTAATATGTACTATATGGCATTAGTTGTTTGAAAGGAAGTCCTTGGAGTGACCTCGGGACTCATTTCATGTGGCATCCTTGGGAATAGGAGTCGACTTGTTGTGATGACTTGAGGTGTTTAATGATCACAGCTTGCCATATATAGAGACTCGTAGGCTAGTCGTTCGAATGACATACACAAGATCATTAGAATGAGGTTCCCACGATCGAACAAGTCGATTTTTCTCCCTTTTCTAGAATGTTGTTCGATATGTTATTAGAAGTTGGTTCGAATGAAACATCGTTCGAATGAGGAATATGGTCGTTCGAACGAGTGCGCAAAAAAATTTCTTATTTTATTTGATTTGATCGAAATCTATAATGTTTAACCTTTTGAAGTAAACTTCCTTATAAATAGATATGCGGGATTAGAGTCCTTGTGAGTATCTAATAGTCATGGGATCGATATTGGGAAATCAATGGAGCGTACCGACTATGAAAGGATCATAGGTGATGAAATCTTGTCAGTTTTTTGGTGACTTTTACATTTAGGTATGGAGGGTGTCCTTAAAGAGACATCCATATCAGTGTTATCGAGTGCAAGTGTTCAAATGACATTTGTATTATGGGTCGAGTGATGATCTCAAGCTATTAGTCAAGTCTGAAGTAGTCGAATCGTGTAGTACTTTGTGATGTCATCAAATTTGGCATAAATAGGTTATGAAACCTTTTATGGGAAATTGGAAATTATTGACATAATTGGTTATAATGCCCATTTGTCATAATATAACTATTGTAGGAAGTGTCGTACTTAACTTTGACGTGTACTAAGGAATACACTAGAGACTTGAATATGATGTCATAATTAAGGTCATGATTAAGGTCTTGTCACGGTCATTGGCAGTGACAAGTCCGTGACAAAGGCTTGTCACGGTCAATGACCATGACAATTCTATAAAGTTGTCATGGTCAATGACCGCGACATGACCATGATAATTCTGTCAGCAAAGAAATCTTTCCCCTCCTTTTTTCCTCACCGATTTCTTTCCCTCCAATTTCTCTCTCTCTCTCTCTCTCTCTCTCTCTCTCTCTCTCTCTCTCTCTCTCTCTACTGCGCTGCTCTCCCTCTCTCTCTACTTTCAGGTTAGTTTTTCTCTCTCTCTCTCTTCCATTTATATATATGTGTGTGTGTGTGTGTGTGTGTGTATATATGTGCGTGTGTGTATGTGTATGTGTGTGCGCGTGTGTGTATATATATATGTGTGTGTGTGTGTGTGTGTGTGCATGTGTGTGTGTGGTGGGGGAAGGGGGTGGGGGTGGGGGTGGGGGTGGGGTTGTGTGTGTGTGTGTGTGGTGGGGGAAGGGGGTGGGGTTGTGTGTGGGGGGGGGAAGGAGGGGGCAAGGGGTGTGTGTGTGTGTGTGTGTGGTAGGGGGGAGGGGGGCTGTTTGTGTGTGTGTGTGTGTGTGGTGGGGGAAGGGGGCAGGGGGAAGGGATGGGTGGGTGGGTGGTGGGGCTGCGTGTGTGTGTGTATGTGCGCGTGTGTGTAGTGTGCATGTTTGTACGTATGTGCGAGAGAGGGAAATGATGCGGGGGGTGTGTTGGGGGGTGGGGATGCGTGAGGGTGTGTGTGTGTGTGTTTATGCGTGTAGGGTGGGGTATGGGGGTGGGGCATGGTAAAATGGGGTAGATATTTTCCCTCATATGCAAGTAGTGGCCCTTGTAAATGAATTGATTGATTATTAATTTTTTTAGTAAATTAATATATGAAAGTAGGATTGCCTCTCATTGAAAATTAGTAAATTAATAATTGTATACTTTAATTGTTAGTTTAATTGATGAAAATAATTAATTGAGGAGAAGAAATAGAAGGAGTACGGGATACACATTTGTTGTTGACATTGCAGTTGGATTATATTGGATCGATGTTGGGTTGGTTAATTTTAAAAGTGGCATGACCACTGGATTATTGTCCATATGGGGGTGGGATTTTTCAACTTTTTTTGAAAATTACATTGTATAACGAACAATATATATATAGTATGATAATTAAATGAAACATACTTGAAATTACATAGATACTAGCCTTCTAGTTCTTATGCGTACGTATTTTTTAACCCTTAGACCCGTTTGAAAGTCATTACCCCTGTAATGAGATCTCCCGAATTGTCCCATTTGGATAGTTTGGGACTGCATAATTTATGTATAATAATATTCTTAGTGGGTTAAAGTTGTTACTTTTGGAGGAAGTTCTGCAGTCGTATCCTTATGTTCTCTGGGTACATACTAGATTGACAAGTGTGACTGTTATTTCAATTGATCAATTGAAATAACACTCACACTTGCCAATCTATGTCGTGTACTTGGAGAAATACAGGGATATGCTGCCGAATTTTTCTCAAATCGTAACAATGTGCATGAGCTGTTAAGTATATTACAGAAAAATGTGATCTTGAATGGGATAGGACCACTCACCCTTTAGTGGAGATGGAGGAAAAAGAAATTTCTATTATAAATTGAATTCGAAATTTAATTATCGAATATAAATAAGACATAATTTAAAATTTTGAAATTTCTAATCCATGAATATACATGGAGTCATCAATATATATTCGGGAATATATGCCTGACTCGACTAACGTTGATGACACTGATGAGTTCGTCGATGATGGTGGTCATATGATGGGAAAACGAGTGAAATTAACGAGTTTGCAACTTGAACAAGTAGCTCGTTATCTATCTGACACACATGAAGATGTTAAAGAATGAAAAAGTAAGTTTCGATTATTATAATGTTTAACATTATTTTAGATTATTTTATACATGATTAATTTTGTAACATACAGAAAATATGAATCCTGTGAGAACAATAAAAGACGAAAAACAATGGTACAATCAAACAGCGAATTTAGGTTGTGGTTGACACAAGAGGTAATTATAATGAAAATGGTCGTTATATAACGTTACATTACACTCAAATTTTACAACTAATATAATTAATTTATCTATATTCTCAGCTCTTAAAGACGGGTGATGCGACATCAAGGCTTGCTCGTCTAGCCACCGGACCCTTGTTCTTGTCACAAGAGTACAAAAAGTATCGATTGAATGGTAACGTTTCGGCACTAAAGTGTGACACCCCGTCTAATTAAATACCGGGTAGCTACTCCTTTATTAAATTAATACAAAATGCCAAGTTGTTTCAGTTCATAGCATCACTGTCGAAAACGTTTTAACAATTACTAGCCACCTAATATTTAAAAAAGTGAGTTGTCAATTTTAATTAAATCCGATTAACATGCAATAATTAAATTATGAAATACTAACATAACCACCACAACATAATGACAATGGAATAACCATAAAATAGTAATGAGTCTGGAGGGATACTCCTCACAACAATCCAAATACAGGAATACACAAATACTAAGTCTGCATCACTAAATTAATTACAACCCAAGAATCTGATATAACTGAATAAATAAAGTGTCTAAAAGTAATGGGGCGACATGCCCAATAGATGAGGAAAATCTAGTAACATAGAGTCAAGATCGAAAGTGGAGGCGTCTACTGTCAAAGTCCTGTAACTTCCACGGCAGCTACAGTCCGTCACCTGAATGGAAATCCTATGCATGGTGTCCTTGTGGCTGGGCACCTAAAAGGTTTTTACAAAAATATATTTGAAAGAAAACGGGTCAGGGCCTGATTGTGGAAAACAGTTTAAAATATAGCAAGTGTTTTAATGACATAAAACAATGAATGCAAAATACATGTTAGGATGTGCTCTCACCTGAAATACTCACCTCTCGACTATCTGTGAACTCCTAACGTATCCGTAATCGAATCTAAGTATGCCCGTATCTAACTGGTTCAATATAAAATCTAACGTTACTATACGATTCATTATTTAATTCCCGACATCTTATTTTAAACAGAGCGTTTTCCTCCTCTACACAGTTTCCCCATTTTAGTACTACTAATCACTAGAGATCTTCCATTTTATCTTTTACAAAACGTTGATTTTATAGATACTAACATTTATACATTACAGTTCATTTCAATTTACAGTATATTATTCTCATCATAAATATACAATACTAGCACCCCGAGACTAAGCTGCGGTGCACACATACTCTGCCATACAATCCCGGTACATCACGTACATAAGGACCACGCATTTCGAATCTCTCAGGAATCGTTCTCAAATAACAACAATCACACAAAATGGAGACGAGCATAGTTCACATCACATGGGTCATGCACATACATATTCTCCCATGATCAGCAGACTTATTAACTTCTCAATAAGTCCTTCTCTGGCCTATGTCCTCGAGGTACCAATCTAAATCCCCTCGTAGGCACACCAAGATTAGATGTCCCTACTCGAACGCAGCCCTCCCGTGATAGCAAGTATGGTAGGTATGTTTTACACATAAAACCACATATACTAAGCATTCACACATCTTAGATATCTCGAATTATTAATATTGGTATGCTTCTCGTTCTTATACCGTCATTTAATGTTATACGTTTACAAGTCCCCGATTTTTTATATTAACGTTGTCAACCCTTCTCACGTCGTAATTAGGTATTCGTTTCCTATTCCACAAATGCCATCCGGATTACTATAAGGTTCTAAGTTCTACTCCTTAACGTACCCTAATTCTCATAATTATACCCACTAGTCAATGAGGGAAGGTTATAATTCCATTTAAATAAGTCTCCTGAATATTTGAAATAAAATTAGGCCAAAAAGGTCATTCTGTCAACTCGTTAGAAGTCTCGTTCGAATGAGATCGTTCGAACGAAAGGCTTCGAACGAACTACCAAATCGTTAGAAGGGACACTGTCATCTCGTTAGATGTTCGTTCAAACGAGGTCATTCGAACGACCTGGGCAGGTCTTCTAACGAGATGGCAGAACATGCCCAGAAATCCCAAAATTCATTATCTCTTCATTCCTCTCTTCTCTAAACCCACCTAAGGTCATCCCAATAGCATTTTAGTGTTCCTAAATCATTCTAAATCCTCTTAGGTCGTTTCTTAACATATTTTAGGGTTCAAATATACCAAATCAACATTCAATTTATATAATTTCTCAATTTTTCACTCCAGACCCTATGAACATGAACCTAGGGTTTAAATGAAATTAAAGGCTCCTTATTAATCCGTTTTTACATCATCAAAAATCATATTTTGGATATGAAATTCATCCATAAACATTCTACATGCAATCCCTATATAAGATTATGAGTTCTATCTCCAATTTCATGGGTTTTCATCAAACTTCCAATATAAGATATGTATTCAATTCTAAGCATGGAGGAAACATTCGCTTGAAATTACGTAATTAAACCACTTGCCTTAGATGTTCTGATTTGATGTTGAAGGTTGAAGGTTGATCTCTCCCCTTTTCTCTACATAATTCTCCCAAATATGGTGATGGTGGTAGGAGGTTTCTTTTGGAACCTCTTCAAACTTCCCCTATAACTCCCGTAGCCCTCTAACTTACCAAATGCTGATAATGGACTTAGTGGGTTCCTAAATAATATAAAATTAACTCCTAAAATTCGTGGGTTTTAATTCCCATATTTTTAAAATTACCAAAATACCATTTTGGGTTGCCGGTATGGCCTAAAAATTCCCCGGGACCCAAACTAAAATTCATGGATTGTAATTCCCATATTTTTAAAATTACCAAAATACCCTTTTGGGTTGCCGGTATCGCCTAAAAATGCCCCGGGACCCAAAGTAAACCTCCGGGTAGTGTTTTCTGACTATTTCGACCCTTTCGAACACGTTGGCGCACTCAAAATGACAATTCAGTTAATAAAAATATAATTCACTTTTCAATTCAAATAATTACATTCCTGACGCGACTGACACGCGCGTCCCAACTAAATTTCCTAATTGCCATATTTCGGTTTCGCGACAATTTTAATATTTCCAATACTCATGAAATTTTTAATTTTAACATCATAATCAAATATTTTTAATTTTAACATCATAATCAAATACCAACTCGCATCTCGCTAGTATTTATATCCAGATTAATTCCCAATTAATTCTCATTTAATTTAATAAATCCCTTAAATAAAAATCAATAAAATTACGGGGTATTACATACTCCCCCCCTAATAACAAAATTTCGTCTTGAAATTCGAAACTAAAGAGTGGTAAAAATAACTCCGAATATCTCTCGCGCATTTCGTCCTCGCGCTCCCATGTGGACTCCTCGGCATTATGATGTTGCCACTGCACACGTACTAACGGTACTATCTTCGACCTCGGTTTTCGTTCGCTTAGGTCCAAAATAGCAATCGGCCCCTCCTCGTAGGAACTATAAGGCTGGAGATCGATGTCCTCTAAAGCAATGTGAGTATGGGCCAAATCGTCCCTAAGATATTTCCTTAGCGAGGAAATATGGAACACATCATGAATCCTATGCAAGTGCTCCGGTAGCCCCAGTCTATACGCAACTGGCCCAACACGCTCGATGAGAGGAAATGGCCCCAAATTCCTTGGTGCCAGTTTCCCCTTCTTCCCAAAACGCATTATCCCCTTCATAGGAGATACTCTGAGTAACACCTGGTCTCCCACCTTGAATTCTCTGAAGAATCTTTTTGCATCAGCATAGCACTTCTGTCGATCCTGAGCTACCCGAATGCGGCTTCGTATCATCTCTATTCTTGTCGAAGTGTCCTGAATCACTTCCGGCCCAAGGAGTTTGTTATCCCCCACCTCTAACCAACATGCTGGGGAACGACAATGTCTACCGTACAACGCCTCAAATGGAGCCATGCCAATGGTGAACTGGTAGGAGCTATTATAAGCAAACTCCACCAGTGGAAGGTACTGTTCCCATCCACCTCCAAAGTCTAGGATGCACATACGCAACATGTCCTCCAACATCTAATTTGTCCGCTCGATTTGCCCATCAGTATGCGGGTGATATGCCGTACTCAACCGTAACTTCGTGCCGATGGCCTCCTGGAAACTCTCCCAAAATTGTGAAACAAATATCTTGTCTCGGTCAGACACGATATTTAGAGACACACCGTGAAGTCTCACTATTTTTGCAATGAAAATCTGGGCATACTGTCCCGTAGTGTAGTCTGTCCTCACGGTTAGAAAATGAGCAACCTTGGTCAACCTATCCACAATTACCCATATGGAATTATGACCCCTCTGTAACGTAGGTAACCCCGTGATAAATTCCATGGATATGCTCTCCCATATCCACATCGGGACCTCTAATGGTTGTAGAATCCCTGCCAGTTTCAGATGATCCACCTTTACTAGATGACAAGTGGTGCATTTAGAAATGTACACGGCGATATCTCTCTTCATCCCGTTCCACCAATACTGGCGTCTCATGTCTTGTTACATCTTATCCCCACCAGGGTGTACCGTAAACCGTGAGCCGTGCGACTCCGCCATTACCTCGTGTCGCAAGTCTTCCCCTTCCGGAATAACTAGTCTCCCATTGAAGCGTAATCCCCCATTTGAACTAACGGTATAGGACTCGGCTCCCTCGGCTAGTAATCGAACTATCTGTTCCTGACAGAACGAGTCAATTGCATGGGCCTTTATCACTCTCGTAATAATCTGCGGTGTAACAGTTATCACAGACATGAACGATCGGGCCACTGCATCCTGGTGTCCCGACTCCTTCGACTTAGCTTTCCACACCTCGGCCACCACATCTACTGGTCTACGGCTCAACGCGTCTGCTACCACGTTAGCCTTCCCCGGGTGATATTGGATATCAAACTTATAATCCTTCACAAACTCAAGCCATCGACGTTGACGCATGCTCAGTTCCTTCTGCGTGAAGAGGTATTGTAGAGACTTATGATCTGTGAACAACCGGAATTTCTCCCCCAAGAGATAGTGTCTCCAAATCCGAAAAGTGAATACGACTGCCGCTAACTCCAAGTCATGGGTGGGTTAATTCCTCTCGTGAGGCTTAAGCTTACGGGAAGCATAAGCTATGACCTGACTCTCCTGCTGCAGCACACCTCCGAGTCCTTGTAAGGATGCATCAGTGTAAACTAAATACTCAACTCCCGGTCTGAGAAATGCTAACACAGGTGCTGAGGTCAACTTGTCCTTCAACTCATCGAATGCCAACTGATAGGCATCACTCCAGATGAATGTCACACCTTTGCGTGTCAGATGTGTCAAAGGACCCGCTATCTTTGAGAAACCTCGAATAAACCTCCTGTAGTATCCTGCTAGGCCCAAGAAACTACGGATCTCAGTCAGTGTCGTGGGCTGTCCCCACTCCCTCACCGCGGATACCTTCCCCGGATCAACAGAGATCCCCGGTCTGAAATGATATGCCCCAAAACTGAACCTCCTTCAGCCAAAACCCACACTTCTCATACTTTGCATAAAGCTCGTTCTAACGTAGCGTCTGCAAAACCTGTCTCAAATGCTCGGCGTGCTCCTCTTCTATCTAGGAGTAAACTAGAATGTCATCAATAAAGACAATGATGAACTGGTCTAGGAACTCTCTGAACACCCTATTCATTAAGTCCATAAACACGGCTGGAGCGTTGGTCAAGCCAAAAGGCATAACCTGAAATTTATAGGAACCATATCGCGTCAAGAAAGCAGTCTTCGAGACGTCCTGTTCCCTGATACGCAACTGATGGTATCCCGATCGCAAATTAATCTTTGAGAAGAAGCAGGCTCCTCTCAACTGGTCAAATAAGTCATCGATTCGGGGCAACGAATACTTATTCCGTATCGTGACCTTATTTAACTCCCGGTAATCTACACACAACCTCAACGATCCATCCCTCTTTTTTACGAACAACACATGGGTACCCCACGGCGAAGTACTCCTCCGGATAAACCCCTAACCCAACAACTCTTCTATCTGATCCCTTAGCTCTCTTATCTCCGCTGGAGCCATACGGTATGGTGCGTGGGCAATGGGCCGTGTACCCCGCATTAAATCAATAACAAAATCTATCTCTCTACTAGGCGGTAATCCAGGTATATCCTGAAATACTTCAGCAAACTCCCTCACGAATAGAATCGAATCGAGTGGTATCACCACTTCCTTAGAGGTCTCCTCCTTTATATAGTACAAATGAGTTGACGATACTCCCTCAGGGCGAGGCATCGCCACTAAAAACGTCTCTTGCTCGGGAATGGAAAAAATGATACTCCTACTGAAATAATCAATCATGGCTCGGTACGCAACTAGCCAATCCACACCAACAATCGCATCATACTCGGTCATATCTAATACTAACATATCAGCGGGTAAAGTAAATCTCCCAATCTCTATACCCACACCTCTATAAATAAGTGAAATCACGGAACCCCTACTCAACGGTGAATCTACACAAGTAACTGTGCTCTATGTGGTGTCTAACAACCCAATAGTGCGTGCAAATCTCGTGGCAATGAAGCAATGTGTGGGCCCCGTATCAAATAAAATACGCCCCAAAGTCCCCTGAATAGAGAACATACCCTCAATAGTAGGTGGATCCTGTGGGACTGCGGCATGCTGAAGCTGATACACTCTCCCATACTGAAGTTGTCCCTGCTGGACAGGGACCGCTGGAATGGGTGGTAATGCTGCCATCTGTGGTGGTGATGGGAGGGCGGCGGGAAACATAGGCCTATGTGGCTCGTGTCGAGCACCCTGCTGCTGCTGCTATTGTTGTGGGGCCCTACCCCTATCAGGACAATCCTGGTGCTTGTGGACAATCTTGCCACAAATGAAGCACTTCCTCGGGAAGTTTCCCCCTCGTTGTCCTTGTTGTCCACGGCCCTGCTGGCCGTTACCATTCCTACCCTGACCATGATGGCCCTGCTGAAACTGCTGCTACTGAACATTCTGGCCCTGATGGTCGTTCTGACCCTGATGGCCATGTCTAAAACCTCCCTCTCCACTTCTGAAACCCCCAGATCTGAATCTCTTATGATCCCCCTGTTAGAAACCCTGATCACCTTGCATGTGCTGTCCCTGAGCAGATTGTGCACCGCTGGCACCATTTCCCCCGGTCCTGCCCTGATGGCTGGACTCTCCTGATCTCTTGCTCTCAGACATGTGGAAGTGATGATCCTGGCAGTGAAGTAGTGCAGCGTTAACCACATCAGAATAAGTGGCCAACGAGAGATTCCCTAACAAGTGCTGACGGATCCTCCAAGTTAACCCATCCATACATTTCTGTATCTTCTTCCCTTCAGTCAGAATCTCATCTGGGATGATGTTCAGAAGATTTGTGAACTCTGCCTCATATTCTGCTATAGTTCTCCCCTCCTGCTTGAGGTTCATCAATTTCCTCCTCATCTCAGTGTGAACGGCTGAGGGAAAGTACTTGCGATCAAACTGCACCCAGAACTCTTGAATAGTGAGGGTGTCCCTCTCCTCCGCGATGATAATGGACTCCCACCACTGCAGCGCTGATCCTACTAGCTTAAAAGTAGTCAGTATCTGCTTCTGAACATCTGTGCACTCATACATCCTTAAGTTCCTCTGAATGTCCTTCCTCCACTGACTAGACACTACAATGTCAGAGCTACCTGTAAACTCCGGAGGGTGTGCTTTCTTAAAAGCATCACGAACGCGTTCCCAAGCAGACGGGAATGCATGAGCCTAAACCGGAGCGACAACCGGCGCCTGGGGTGGTTCCTGCTGTAAAACTGCTAGGGCGGCATTTACAGCTGGGGCTACAATAGCTCCAACCTCGGCGGCATTCATGGTGCCCTGAACTGGTGCAGGCTGTGGCTCAGGCTGTGCATCCATAGGAACTCGCTGTGCACGTCGTGGAGGCATCTGAAATGAGAGTAAAGTCTTATAAGTTCGCAGTTATTATCTCAAAATAGATGAATAACGGAACATACATAAAAGAATACAACAATCCTAAAATATAGGGCTCTACATCAAAGAAAGCTCAGCAGAAACATAATAAGCCGTACAGATCCTAAGGACACTAGAAACTGATGCTCTGAAACCACCTGTGACACCCCATCTAATTAAATACCGGGTAGATACTCCTTTATTAAATTAATACAAAATGCCAAGTTGATTCAGTTAATAGCATCACTGTCGAAAACGTTTTAACAATTACTAGCCACCTAATATTTAAAAAAGTGAGTTGTCAATTTAAATTAAATTCGATTAACATGCAATAATTAAATTATGAAATACTAATATAACCACCACAACATAATGACAATGGAATAACCATAAAATAGTAATGAGTCTGGAGGGATACTCCTCACAACAATCCAAATACAGGAATACACAAATACTAAGTCTGCAACACTAAATTAATTACAACCCAACAATCTGATATAACTGGATAAATAAAGTGTCTAAAAGAAATGGGGCGACATGCCCAACAGATGAGGAAAATCTAGTAACATAGAGTCAAGATCGAAAGTGGAGGCGTCTACTGTCAAAGTCTTGTAACTTCCACGGCAGCTACAGTCCGTCACCTGAATGGAACTCCTATACATGGTGTCCTTGTGGCTGGGCACCTAAAAGGATTTTACAAAAATATATTTGAAAGAAAACGGGTCAGAGCCCGATTGTGGAAAACAGTTTAAAATATAGCAAGTGTTTTAATGACATAAAACAATGAATGAAAAATACATGTTAGGACGTGCTCTCACATGAAATACTCACCTCTCGACTATCTGTGCACTCCTAACGTATCCGTAATCGAATCTAGTTATGCCCGTATCTAGCTGGTTCAATATAAAATCTAACGTTACTATACGATTCACTATTTAATTCCCGACATCTTATTTTAAACAGAGCGTTTTTATCCTCTACACATTTTCCCCAATTTAGTACTACTAATCACTAGAGATCTTCCATTTTATCTTTTACAAAATTTTGATATTATAGATACTCACATTTATACATTACAGTTCATTTCAATTTTCAGTATATTATTCTCATCATAAATATAAAATACTAGCACCCCGAGACTAAGCTGCGGTGCACACATACTCTGTTATCCAATCCCGGTACATCACGTACATAAGGACCACGCATTTCGAATCTCTCAGGATTCGTTCTCAAATAACAATAATCACACAAAATGGAGGCGAACATAGTTCACATAACATGGGTCATGCACATACCTACGCTCCCATGATCAGCATACTTATTCACTTCTCAATAAGTCCTTCTCTGACCTATGTCCTCGAGGTACCAATCTAAATCCCCCCGTAGGCACACCAAGATTAGATGGCCCTACTCGAACGCAGCCCTCCCGTGATAGCAAGTATGGTAGGTATGTTTTACGCAAAAAAACCACATATACTAAGCATTAACACATCTTAGATATCTCGAATTATTAATATAGGTATGCTTCTCATTCTTATACCGTCATTTAATGTTATACGTTTACAAGTCCCCGATTTTGTATATTAATGTTGTCAACCCTTCTCACGTCGTAATTAGGTATTCGTTTCCTATTCCACAAATGCCATCCGTATTACTATAAGGTTCTAAGTTCTACTCCTCAACGTACCCTAATTTTCACAATTATACCCACTAGTCAATGAGGGAAGGTTATAATTCCATTTAAATAATTCTCCGGAATATTTGAAATAAAATTAGGCCAAAAAGGCCATTATGTCAACTCGTTAGAAGTATCGTTTGAACGAGGTCGTTCGAACGAGTTCATTCGAATGAAAGGCTTCAAACGAACTACCAACTCGTTAAAAGGGACACTGTCATCTCGTTAGAAGTTCGTTCGAACGACCTGGACAGGTCTTCTAACGAGATGGCAGAACACGCCCAGAAATCCCAAAATTCGTTATCTCTTCATTCCTCTCTTATCTAAACCCACCTTAAGGTCATCCCAATAGCATTTTAGTGTTCCTAAATCATTCTAAATCCTCTTAGGTCATTTCTTAACATATTTAGGGTTCAAATATACCAAATCAACATTCAATTTATATAATTTCTCAATTTTTCACTCCAGACCCTATGAACGTGAACCTAGGGTTTAAATGAAATTAAAGGCTCCTTATTAATCCGTTTTTACATCATCAAAAATCATATTTTGGATATGAAATTCATCCATAAACATTCTACATGCAATCTCTATATAAGATTATGAGTTTTATCTCCAATTTCATGGGTTTTCATCAAACTTCCAATATAAGATATGTATTCAATTCTAAGCATGGAGGAAACATTCGCTTGAAATTACGTAATTAAACCACTTGCCTTAGATGTTCAGATTTGATGTTGAAGGTTGAAGGTTGATCTCTGCCCTTTTCTCTACAGAATTCTCCCAAAGATGGTGATGGTGGTTGGAGGTTTCTTTTGGAACCTCTTCAAACACCCCAATAACTCCCGTAGTCCTCTAACTTACCAAATGCTGATAATGGACTTAGTGGGTTCCTAAATAATATAAAATTAACTCCTAAAATTCGTGGGTTTTAATTCCCATATTTTTAAAATTACCAAAATACCCTTTTGGGTTGTCGGTATGGCCTAAAAATGCCCCGGGACCCAAACTAAACCCTCGGGTAGTGTTTTCTGACTATTTAGACCCTTCCGGACACGTTGGTGCACTCAAAATGACCATTCGGTTGATAAAAATATAATTCACTTTTCAATTGAAATAATTACATTCCTGACGCGACTGACACGCGCGTCCCAACTAAATTTCCCAATTGCCATATTTCGGTCTCGCGATAATTTTAATATTTACTATACTCATGATATTTTTAATTTTAACATCATAATCAAATATTTTTAATTTTAACATCATAATCAAATACCAACTCGCATCTCGCTAGTATTTATATCCGGATTAATTCCCAATTAATTATCATTTAATTTAATAAATCCCTTAAATAAAAATCAATAAAATTACGGGGTATTACATAAAGTGTACGAGGAAAATACAAATGTCAGAACTCGGGCATTTCGTATAAGGCTCTTACTTTCTTTCGAGCGAGCGCAAAAGATAAAAACCTCGTTGAAACTGAAATGACTTACTATTGTGTAATCCGAAATATATTTGAATTGGATTATATAAGCTTCGAAGAGGTTGTATTTTACTGTGACTTGGTAAGAGTTGAGGATAAAAATGCTTGTAAATTTTATCCTATCACCATTTTGATCATGGTTGACTTGTCTAAGTTGAAGAGCAACAACCACGTGAGCGATGAGCCGTTTGTTTGTGCATTTCAAAAGGCTAACCAAGTGTTTTACTCGGAGTATATCAACAACGAGCCGTGGTCAATTGTCCAACACGCGCCAAAGCGTCTAAATAGTAGTGTGGGTGACTTGGCTACTCCTACCGAATATCAATCCATTTTTTATGATAACCCGAATTTTAAACAAATTTTTAATTTATCATAAATATTCCAATTTGTACTGAAACATCCATTTTTAATGCTTTTAATTGATTTGCACTTTATCATTTTCACTCTTGTGTAGTGTGCGTGTGTGTGGGCAGTAGGGGTGGGGGTGGTGGTGGGGATGTTTCGAATTTTTAGTAATTGTACATATTATGAGCTAGATGCTATTGTTTTGGAATTCAGAATTGAAGTGTTTAACAGTAATAATTCATTTCTTTTTGTAGTAATTGTACATATTTGCATGTCTTCTTCTAATTCATTTTGATTTGTACTAATAACATTTTTTTACAGCAAATGTCTCCTTCGGGTATTAAGGCCAGGATGATGATGTTGGTTATGATGATGTCATCTGGGATCGGTGGTAGCGGAGGCGAGGAGGGCTCCTCAGCCCCTAGGCTCCCCAAATATGGAAAATTGGGGATGGCCATCGAGGACAAGTCAGGGCTATTAGCGAGATCCCTCGAGCTGGTAAAGACGATTATCGGCCTGGGGTACATTAGTTGGAAGGAGGTGCCATGTGAGCTCAAGTTAGCTGTTTGGGTGGCACTACAGGTAATGTATTTATATTTATATTTATATTTATATTTATATTTATATTTATATTTATATTTATATTTATATTTATATTTATATTTATATTTATATTTATATTTATATTTATATTTATATGACTATTTCAATTTCAATTTCGATTTCGATTTCGATTTCGATTTCGATTTCGATTTCGATTTCATTTTATATTTATTGGCAACTAACATTGTATTTGTCGGACAAGAATAATTCAGCCTAGATACAAAGCTACGTGATTCCGTCTTGGAGTAGTTGAGGGAGAAACACAATGTGGAAGAAAAATATGCAGAACCGGTACTTTGGGAAGATACGAGGGTCCGTTATCCGAATGCGTGAATCCATCCCGCCAAAGGAGCCAATCTCATTGGCAAAATGGAAACAGTTCGTTGACAATGAGATCGGGGAGCGACAATTGGCATCTCGCTAATCGGGGAGGGAAAACTGGGCAAAAAAGACGGACGTGCATTACTCCGGTCGGACGTCTTACGCCGAGGTAGAGCATAAGATGATGGTAGGATTTATTTTTTCTATAACTACATAAATATATTATTCTGCATTATTTTACTTTACGGGGACAATACTAATTTTACTTTATTTTATTTCAGGGGACAGGGAGTGGCCCTGGGGGTAGGCCACATAGGCTCGATACTTATGTGGCTCTTCGAACAAAGAAGGGGAAGGACAAGGAGGTGTCCCCGAGCTTCGGGGCCATGATTATAAGTAATTTGACAGTTTACTTTTTGTTAATTACATTATAGTTTTTTAATTTACTTATTTTACTAATCATGTGCTTTTTATTATTTCAGGCAAAGCTTAAGGAAGTACATGAGTCGCAGTCTGATGCCGATAAGGCATCTTTATCCACAGACGCACTCAGCCAAGTGCTTGGCTCTGGTCACAAGGGGAGGACAAGGGGGGTGATCTCGCGGGTGGCCAAATATAGGATCATCAGATTGGAGATGAGCGACATTGGGTTAGCTCGAAGGGTGGACTCACATGACGCGAAGTTGTCTCGTTTGGAGGCGACGGTCCAAGATATGTTCTCATTCATGAAGCGTTCATTGGGATAAAACCTCAAGGGGAAAGGGAAGGAGAAGGTAGTGGACGAGGAGGTGCAGGAGGATGAGGCGCAGGATGACGAGGATGTGGACCTCGCTGCTTCATCGTCGACACGTGCAGACTTTGATGATCCACTTCCCTATTTGGCTCCCTTCGACCGACCGATGTCAACACTTGGTTAGTCGAGCGTGTTTATACTGGACATATTTGATGGCCAATGTATAGGGCGGGGGTTGAGGGACTCGAATATCATCCAGGGTGCACTAGTTCATGGACGTGAGTTCAAGACATCGAGTCCAAGGTGCTCATCACGCATGTGATACCTGAGAAGGAGAACTCCCCATTGTGGTTGCGCGAACAATGTGTCACATTGTATATCAGTGTTTGTGCCAATTATTATATCGTGTGGCCTGCTCATCTCCTCGGAGTTAACCTTACCCAAGACATGCAGTGACATTATTTGAATTGAATTGTTTTTAAGTTGGTACATTTGAACTATATTTGGATTATATCGTGATGCATACTATCTATATTTTGAATTTATATTTGCGTTATCTCTATTTTATAAGGATATATGATGCTTGAATAGGTACAACGTTGTTATAACAGGTACAAATATACTGCTGGGCAGTGGCAGTAGCCAAACTGCCCACCAGATTTTTTTTTCAATTCTGTCTAGAATTGTCACGGTCAATGACCATGACTAGTTTTTATTAAATGTCACGGGTTTGTTACGGTCCTTAACTGTGACAAAACTTGTCAATGTCAAGGACCATAACATGACCGTGACAATTTTAACGAACTTGTCACGGTCAATGACCGTGACAAGTCTGTGATAAAAAAAGTTATCACCCCAGGAATCGTCATGGTCATTGACCTTGACAAGTTGAACTTGTCAAGGTCAATGACCGTGACAATTCGATAGATTTGATGTAGTGTTATGACAGGTTATATGGAACTCCATACTTTGAGAGCATTATATAGGTAAGTATTCTTTTAACTTTACGTTAGTAGCTCTATATACTTGGCTTCCAGGAACGCTTCTCACGGTTCCCATATGTAGCTTGATTCAAACTGGATTTGCATGCTAAATAAGTGAAATGTTAATTAAATAAAATGGGATTAGCCACATTATTTAGGTTGTGTCATTTCACTTCACACCTAATGTTCGAGTCGGACAGGGTTGACCCACGGGTAACCCATAAATTCGGGTCGGGGTGTTACAAATGGTATGAGAGATCTAGGTTCAATATTCCTTTCGAGAGTGACATGGTGAGGTAGGTATTAGATCTTTTGACATTGGTGTTGGTTTTAGACCGATAACACTAGATAGGTGATTGCTTCGGTTCGTGTTCTCGATAATTGTAAGGACATTTTTGTCCATTATCAATATGTATGTCATACGCCGTTACACCGTTGAAGAAATTCAAGATTGCATCTACATCAACGGATCCGAATATCAAAGCGTCTTCAATATCATAGCCTCTGCGAGAATGAACTTGGTAAAATTTTGTTTCTACGTCCCTTAAAGTTCATATTTAGTATTGGGAAATTTTTATAAAATGTTTTTTATAAAAATAAGGCGTAAGTTTTTTCAAGCAAAATGAGGCATTTATTATTCTGGGTCAACCGGACCGATCCGGTCACAAACGGACCGATCCCTTTTGCTGAAGGCCAGTATACCCCGGACCGATGGCAAACCGATGAGGAGAAATAGCCGAACCGATCCGGTCAAATCGGACCGATCCGCCCTCAATCCGGACCGATCCGACGGGGATAATCACTGCCAGATTCGCTGCAGATTTTTTAGGCTCAAAGACTTCTTATTTAAATCCAACTTCGGGGAGTTATTTTTTAAGACTTTTTAACACGATTTTCAGAGTCCTAAATACTCTAAGTCTTCATCTTTTTGAGTCCCAAAACATCTTTTTGATTCACACAAAAATTCCCAATTACTTTTGTGAATCTTTTAGAACCCTAGAACACAAGCTTTGCTATTGTTCAACCCTTGTGGAGAAGCCGTTCTCTTCTTCATTGCAGCCCTACTGGACAGGGATAGTTCCAGCCGCCAACCCTACTGGAAAGGGATATTCCAGCCGCGACTACAGAATCCGATACCCGAGGGTAATTCTTAGTCAAAAATCTTGTATTTCAGTGTAATCCGATTGTAAGCCGTTTCTCTTACAAATTATAGTGATATACAAATGGTTTTGCCCCTGTGGGGGATTTTTCCTTAAACTTTGTGTGTTGAATAATTCTTGCATGATTTCATATTGTTTCAATCACACCTAGTTGCATGTTTAGGGTTACTTTGGGTTAAAAGGAATTTAATTAAAATTGGTTTTTATTTGAGAAGTCGCAATATTTCCGCTGCTGCTGCACTCTCAAATTGGTATCAGAGCCTGTTGCACTAAGTTATTGTGCTTTGATCCTGTTTTTGCAAAAATGGCTTTTGATGGTTTTGATGATCTTCGATGTCAAATTTTTGAAAAAATTAATTGGAAAATTCGCACGAACTCTTGTTCTAAATCTTCTGTTGAAAACGAATCTGAGAAGTGTCCTTGTTGTGAGGGTGTTGGTCACACGTTACATGAGTGTACCACAAATTTAAAGAAGAAATTGAATAAACCGATTTCTCATGTTTCTACCCTTAGTGATTGTGATTCGGAAGAAGAAGTTTTTTATGCTTCTAGGCGAGAGTTTCCCATCCATGTGATTAGTGATAGTGAAGGTGATGGGAGTGTGGTTGAAAGTGAGGAGGAAAGTGTAGATGAGCATGACTTGCAAATTGCTTTCAATGAACTTTACGCTGAAACTTTGAAAACAAAGAAAGAAAATTTGAAATTGAAAGCTCAGTTGAAAGAGTGTGCCATAAAAAATAATGATTTTTTAGTTGAAGAACTTAGGGCTCATGTGAAAATTTTGAAAGAGAAGCTTGAGTACGTCGAGGGTGAGAGAGATAGTCTTAGAGGGTTGATGGAGAGTATGAAAAAGGAGCTTTTAGAGTTTGAGGATTCTAAACGAGTACTTGAATCTAGGATAGGTGAACTTGAGGTGAAATTGAAAGATTCAAGTAAGGTGAAATTTGATTTGGAGTCTAGGTCTGAAAAACTTGATAAGATTTTAGGCACTATTGAGATTAAAAAGGATAGGGGTGGGATTGGTTTTGAAAAACATGGTGCACCCATTCCCACACATGTTAGAGAGACCCCTAGGATTGTTAAGAAAGAGACACCTAAGGTTGTTAGGAAAGAGCCTCTTAGGAACATCGTGAGAGAACCTCCTAGGATCATTAGGAGAGACCCACCTAGGCAAATTCGGAGAGAGCAACCGAGAAATTTGAGGAGAGGGCCACCTTTAGGTAACACACACCGCCCGATTTACACTTGCACACATTGCGGTAGGCAAGGTCATCTTAGGCGATTTTGTTACAAGCTTTTAAATGGACCCAGGATGGTTAATGAAAGAATAAATTCGATTCCTAAAACCCCCACACCTCGTTACAAATCTATTTGGGTTAGAAAATCGGATTTAGAGACTTATGGTTTATTTGTCCACAATTCCCGTTTGCTTGCACGTGATTCACCCCATGTGAAATCTTTTGGTTGATTGTGATTGCATGGTTGTCATACACTAGTTGTGGTTTCATGATATATTTTTGCTAGTGTGATGACTTGTACTTTTTGTATAAATTCTTGTTTTTGAATTTTTTTAGAAAATCCAAAAAGATTTTTGTATTGCACCGTTTATGGATGAACACTTTGGATGACCAAGTCACAACATCATTCCATTTTTTTCATGTGACTATTTGATAGTGTTTTGAGATAATAGGTCAATTCATCCTTGTGCTTTATAATGTTTGGAGTCATTAAGGTGTAATTAAGTGTTACTTCCTACATGTTTGACTCATGTTTCCTTTATCGCACACATGCACGGATTTGTTTGATTATTGTGCTTGTCTTATCACATGTTGGTTGGGTGTTTTCACTTCAATCCTGTCCTTAAAACGAACCAAGCGCGATAAATTTTGATAAGGAAATTGTGCATATAAAAACCGTTTTGTGAGTTTGTGTGCTTTGTTTGATAACGGGGAGGGGCTGCGAAAGGTAATCATCTATCCTTTGCGCAAAAGCCACCGTTAAAAAGGACCTAAAAATTGAGGAATTTTATTATCCGAGGTCCAAAGAGGTTTAAAAGAGCCCGAAAAAATTGAAAGGCAATAAAAAGAAATTCATGCCAATTATGGGCCATTTAGGTTTTTGCACCAATTCTCCAAAGTTTGAGAATTTAGATTACCTCTAAAAGAAAATATATATGAGGGTGTTTGGTTGGAGAATTAAAACGGGTTTGCACGTCCTTGATATTTGAAAATGCGCTACATAGTTTTGGACGTTATTGGTGTGGAAATCATTTGACTTTGATTTGTTGATTTGCATAAGACGATGTCATCTAAATTCAACAATTTTTTCACCTAAGGATACTTTTGATGTTCATTCGTTAGGGGTACACATATGCATCGTGCACATATGATTGATTGAGTTGATTTACCTATCGAATGTGTTCACACCCATTCATTCCATTTCCATGACTTGGTTGTTTGAGTCAAAATCCATGGTGTGATTTTTGTATCATTTTTGTTCATATTGGTATCCTATCTTTGTATGAAAATTTTGAAATATAAAAAAAAATAAATCAAAAATAGGTTGTATTTATTTTTGTACCGTGACACCCCGCCTTTACTTATTTGATTCATTCTTCTCATTTGTCTATTTGGGGACATCATAAAAAGGGGGAGAAAGAATTATCATATTATGGGGGAGTTTGTAGTTTGGGGGAGTTTTTGAGATGTTGCTTATCCATATTTATCTCATTTCAAACTCGATATGTCACGTGGTATTTGCTTTGTCTCATGTGTGTAGGTATGAAGATTGAAGATCAATATGTTGCACACCCTGATGAGAAAAGCTTTGAGATTTGATGATTGTTGAAGATTGAAGAACAAACGATGAAGATTTAAACATTTGTATCTTTCCATCTTTAGGGTTCATGGGAGGGTAGATTTGTATAGATCATTAGTTGATAATTCGGATATTTTTTATGTATGTACCGGCATAGACATAGGGGGAGATTTGTAAGGACATTTTTGTCCATTATCAATATGTATGTCATACGCCGTTACACCGTTGAAGAAATTCAAGATTGCATCTACATCAACGGATCCGAATATCAAAGCGTCTTCAATATCATAGCCTCTGCGAGAATGAACTTGGTAAAATTTTGTTTCTACGTCCCTTAAAGTTCATATTTAGTATTGGGAAATTTTTATAAAATGTTTTTTATAAAAATAAGGCGTAAGTTTTTTCAAGCAAAATGAGGCATTTATTATTCTGGGTCAACCGGACCGATCCGGTCACAAACGGACCGATCCCTTTTGCTGAAGGCCAGTATACCCCGGACCGATGGCAAACCGATGAGGAGAAATAGCCGAACCGATCCGGTCAAATCGGACCGATCCGCCCTCAATCCGGACCGATCCGACGGGGATAATCACTGCCAGATTCGCTGCAGATTTTTTAGGCTCAAAGACTTCTTATTTAAATCCAACTTCGGGGAGTTATTTTTTAAGACTTTTTAACACGATTTTCAGAGTCCTAAATACTCTAAGTCTTCATCTTTTTGAGTCCCAAAACATCTTTTTGATTCACACAAAAATTCCCAATTACTTTTGTGAATCTTTTAGAACCCTAGAACACAAGCTTTGCTATTGTTCAACCCTTGTGGAGAAGCCGTTCTCTTCTTCATTGCAGCCCTACTGGACAGGGATAGTTCCAGCCGCCAACCCTACTGGAAAGGGATATTCCAGCCGCGACTACAGAATCCGATACCCGAGGGTAATTCTTAGTCAAAAATCTTGTATTTCAGTGTAATCCGATTGTAAGCCGTTTCTCTTACAAATTATAGTGATATACAAATGGTTTTGCCCCTGTGGGGGATTTTTCCTTAAACTTTGTGTGTTGAATAATTCTTGCATGATTTCATATTGTTTCAATCACACCTAGTTGCATGTTTAGGGTTACTTTGGGTTAAAAGGAATTTAATTAAAATTGGTTTTTATTTGAGAAGTCGCAATATTTCCGCTGCTGCTGCACTCTCAATAATGGATTCAAGGAGATTATCACAATGAGAAATTTATTACCAAGTTAGTTGCCATCAATGGTTCTTAGCACTTCTGATGTAAACATATAGTAAATTTTGAGTGTCTGCATAAGCCATTAGTGGAGACACCACGTTCTCTAGTGTAAGGTTCTTTCATGTAAACCCTTGATGATGTGAGAGGCCCATTAAGATGTTATTAAATGTAAATAGCACCCGTTGAATTAAAAATGTGAGTTGCTTAAAGATAACTGTGGAGTTAGGTGATTAGAGTGGTATGTATAAGCAGTGATGATTTTGTGATGAGGACACACTAGGTTCCTTAGTTACGAACATGTGGGTGGCTAATAGTGGTGATGTGATTAGGCAAACTTGATCCTTAGGGTATTGACATATCATGGGTATTTGACAATTTGATAGGCATGTCGGCCCATATTGGTCATTAATTGAGGATGTGTACTCGGACCTTAGTTAATTGAATACTATCATTGTAGATGAGTGCCTTAGTAATTATCGATTGATGGGTGTGTATCATAAGCTATTATGAGAGTGATGAGCCATTAGCGGTAGGTGTGTTATATGTACAATGATAGTGATTGAAGTGACACAAGAATAAACCCAAGGTAGCCTTCTATGATGTGGTTTTGGAGAATATGATACTGAATTTAAGGAATAGGATCCCTTGTTACATCATAAGTGTGGACTTAGAGGCTTATAGGTTGTACATGATGTTCTATATCCTGCCAGAATCGTTTGTACAGTCACCTTGTGGTTTATATGTACTATATGGCATTAGTTGTTTGAAAGGAAGTCCTTAGAGTGCCCTCGAGACTTATTTCATGTGGCATCCTTGGGAATAGGAGTCGACTTGTTGTGATGACTTGAGGTGTTTAATGATCATATCTCACCATATATAGAGACTCGTAGGCTAGTCGTTCGAATGACGTACACGAGATCATTAGAATGAGGTGCCCACAATCGAACGAGTAGATTTGTCTCCGTTTTCTAGAATATCATTCAATATGTTGTTAGAAGTTGGTTCGAACGAAACATCCTTCGAATGAGGAATATGGCCGTTCGAACGAGTGCGCAAAAAAAATTCTTATTTTATTTTATTTGATCCAAATCTATAATGTTTAACCTTCTGAAGGAAACTTCCTTATAAATAGATATGCGGAATTAGAGTCCTTGTGAGTATCTAATAGTCATGGGATCGATATTGGGAAATCAATGGAGCGTACCGACTATGAAAGGATCATAGGTGATGAAATCTTGTCAGGTTTTTGGTGACTTTTACATTTAGGTATGGAGGGTGTCCTTAAAGAGACATCCATATCGGTGTTATCGAGTGCAAGTGTTCAAATGACAGTTGTATTATGTGTCAAGTGATGATCTCAAGCTATTAGTCAAGTCCGAAGTAGTCGAATCGTGTAGTACTTTATGATGTCATCAAATTTGGCATAAATAGGTTATGAAACCTTTTATGGGAAATTGGAGATTAGTGTCATAATTGGTCTTAATGCTCATTTGTCATAATATAACTAGTGTAGTAAGTGTCGTACTTTACTTTGACGAGTACTAGGGAATACATTAGAGACTTGGATTAATGATGTCATGATTAAGATCTTGAGAAAATAATTTCGAATGGTATATTGAGGTACGATTAAGGTATTTCCATGTGCCAATAGTATAAGATAAAATGATCCTAGAAGGGAAAGGTGATGTTCTTGGCACGTCTCCCCAAATTGGTACGGATTGGGGGGTATAGACCTATATAGTACTTGTTATCTTTATAGTGCTAATGATGATCGATGTATCCATCACGTAGATTCAGTTAGGGTAGAAGTTGGAGATAGACTCAATAATGACCTTGTGTTATTAGAGGTTATAATAAGGTGAGTATTTTGCCTATTTAGGAATTGCTGAAGGAGACGTTTTGGGATACAATCACTATACAGTAAAGAAAATAATAACCTAAGTGTGTTATAATAAACATAAAGTCCCATTGACTAGAAAAATGGACAAGTTCGACAATGACAAAGGTTTTGGAATTCATCGACCAGAGCGGGTGGTATTTATCAAGGATTAAAGGAGGAAGCATTAGTCATAATGAGGTAAGCCCAACATTGACTTCCCAAGGGATAATGGGTTCGTATGTTATGTTCATCTCTTTGGGATGGACGATTCGTGATCCGATTCGTTACGATTGGTGACTCAATCCAGGGTATATGGATAGACTAGGGTTTAATGAGGATGTCTAGGAGGAGTCATAGACTTCAAAGTGTATGGCATAGGTTTTCACCTCATTAACCATAGTTCGTTGCACATGGATAGGATTATCTCAGAACGATTGTTGGTTCATACTTATTCATCATTGTCGTTTAATTCCAGTAGTAAAGGATTTTGTTCCCTCAGTTGCATTATCCTAGGATTATATTGTGTTATTGTTAAGGCATGTTTGGCTCGGTGGGAATGTGGTTGTAACTGGTGTGGTCAGTGCACCTCAATAACTGGGTGTTCTCTTATTCAAGTATCCCTTAGCTTTGCACATGTTTTGTATATGTGTGGCCATGTGTTCTGCCACACGATTTTCTCGTAGTATCCATTTTCCTTAGGATTAACGATATTATGAATTAGCTAGCATGGCGATTATAGTATCTAGGTTTAAAGAGAAGTATTATGATTTGCGGATATCGTAAAGTGTTAAAACTCGAGGAAACATAACAGGTAGTGTTGTTTTGACATAGTGGGTAGCTTGGCATAATACTCAGGTGAATGTTCCATGTTTGGACACATAGAATGATCCTTGGTTTATGGAAGGACCTTGTGGAATTATCGGTTGGACGTACGATTTGTGACTTAGTTAGTATGTTGTTTCTCAGAGTAAGAAACAGCTATGAGAAGTCAATATCAAGTTTAAGCGAATTTTTATGGTCAGGATGACCCGAGAATTTGAGGAGACTCGGGATATTTTTTCATAATAATTTAAATACTTTATGACGATGGATTGGGTATTCGTTGTATGTCGCATTGCTCTTGGGTGAGTGTCGATCAATAGAGAGAGTTTCCCCGGTAGAGGTGTCGGTATGCCTTTGGTGTTAGCAAAGAATCCTTAGGACTTGATTGAGTGTGAGCATAAGGTAAGTAGATACTCGAGGACAGTTATGTGATTTTGATGGCCAACCTGATGATGAGCATCAAAATATGTTTTATGTCGAGTTGTTTGGTGATAACCGCTTTCTGAAAGGACGTGTGATGACTTCCTAATGGTTTAACGATTTCGATGAACTAGCCCTGAAAGATCACTATGACTTAGAATAAGAATCTATAATCTCTATGAACTTAAGGAATCGATGGAATGAGAATTTTGAGGATGAATTTCCCTAAGGAGAGAACAATGTAACACCTTCCCCATGATTTTGATCATACTGGTGTAATTTGGTTATTTCATGTGACCCATTTGGTCTTTAGACTTTGTAATATGAATTATGGGTCAAATTTGTGTCATATAGTAGCTAGGTGCTATTAGCGTCATTCGAACGAGACCCTTGGTCATTCGAACAACATCCCTATCTCGTTGGAATGATTCCTTAATCGACCTTCTAATGACCCACCCCTGATTAAAAAACCTACCCTCGTTGGAACCTTGTTCGATGTACGTTCGAACGAGATATAATTTTCATATGAACTAAATCTAGTTTCGTTCGAATGACATAATCGTTTTCTTTCGAATGAGATCCATTCTCATCCGAACGATATTGTAAAAATCAGTTTTTATTGGATCTGAAAATGTAGTCGGATTCCTAATCATGGGATTAATAAGGTGTCAATCTCCCATCACGCTAGATTAAAATGGGGTTGGGGCTTTGAGCATTTTAGGGATTTGCCCCTAAGTACTTTGGGGGTATTTAATAAGGCTTTTGGCCCATTTTAGGGCATTGTCCATCATTTTTTCTCTCTCTTTCATTAACACTTAGAGATTTTATGGAACTTCTCCACCATCCACCACCTTAGAAGCACCACAAAACCATCATATTTACCTTATATTTTACCACATTTAAGTCTATACATATACACCATTTTTTAGGTAAAATATTGATTTATGAAGAAGAAATTATGGGGTTTGAAGAGGGTTTTCATGGAGATTTCAAGGAGCAAGCTTAGTGGATCTAGGCAACCTCTTTAAATCCACTTGAGGAGGTGGGAGGTTGACACCTTCTTCGACATTCATTCGTCCATTTTTAGAGATTCAATAAGGTGGGAAACCTTACTCTTTAAGTTTAAGAAATCTATTTCCCTAATATTTGGTCTCATATAGAGAGTTTTAAGAGTAGAATGCATGTACGTTGTAGAAGCTTATTTTCTCTTGATTTATGTAAAAATAGTTTTACAAATGGTTTCAAGAGGTAGAGAAAATAATATATTTTCAAGAAAACTTGGTGTTAAATATTTTATTAAATAAAATATTTTAAAAAGAAATTTATCTTGTGGAGATATTTTGTGAATAGAGTCTTGAAGTTTTCTTGAAAAAATGGGATTTTTATTCAAGTTTGAAGAACAAAGCTTCCTTTTAATCTCGAAAAGCATTTTTTTTTTGTAAGTATTATGAAATTCCTTGAATAAATCATGTGTTAAACTCATTATTTTAGATTTTTGGACTCAAATTTCCTATTTCCATGTGTATACACTTAAAAGTATTTTGATGATGAGCATATAAACAAGTTTAGTGAAGGTTTTAATGAGTTTTAACATAAAATAAATAAAATAAAAATTTCATCCCTTAAAGTGTGTTAATAAGTGTGAAAAATGTATTAAGTGTATGTTTTGGGACTGCATGTGATGATAAGGAAAAATGGTGTTTTTCTTGTAAAGTAATCTTTAAAATGCCAAATGATTTCTTTGAAAAATAAAGTAATGAGCTACAGATATTTTCAACTTGTGAAATGTGCTACTCCAAAGTTTTAAAGAAATGTTAATGAGTTAAAAACATTTAAGAAGCTGGTATTATAACTTAATGATGTTGTTAGAAAAATAACACTTGCAAAAAGGGAGAAAAAACCAAGTTTGGAAACAAATGGGTAAAATGGTGATTTCACATTAATTGGAAGATTTTTATGAAATAAAAATCTTGAAAAGGTGTTACACTAAGATGTCCTAAAAGAAATTAATTATCAGGATGAAATCGATGTAAATGTGAAAAGGGCAAGACATGGTGATTTTCAAGTGTAACATAAATATGGGGTGTAGCCCCCGGGGTTTTGGCTTCGGTTCATAAAAGTAGAATAGTGTGGACAAAGAAAACTGTTAAAACACATGATAAAGGAAACTCTAAAGGATAAAGAAAATTAAGAATTAGTCAACACATATCAGTCTCATACACAATCATCTTAAATGTTTCTTTGACTTGGTGAATAGATTTGATGACAGTCTTTACTTCAATTTCATTTTTCTTCATAAGCTCGACTTCCATAAGACTTGGGTTAAGAAAAATAAACATGTCACTTTATTAACTCTATTGGAGTTTATGTGTTTCATAACTCTTCTTAAGTTCTTGTATGCAGAAGAACTAGTATTTATTAGTCATATCTCCCTTGATGTATCCTCTCTGAGTTTGATCTATACAAGCACCATTGCCTTCATAAGTAGTAGTATGACCATATGTCGTTTGAGGAAAGTCATAAGTTCTTTGATTATTCCTTGTGGGGATCATGGAGATAATCCACATGTACATTACTAACTTGACATGGATCGTTAGATTGAAAAACTATTACACCAATAATCCACAAGCGTGCCACATAATATTGATATTAGCCCCATGATTTGCGAGTCAATCGTAATCATTTCTTGCTAAAATATTATCTGGAACTATAATATCCAGTATCATGCATTGTGTCATGTATAGCAATATTATGTGGCACGCTTGTGGATTATTATCATGCATTGTGTCATGTATAGCAATATATTAATAACGTACAAGCATAGTACTTCTGGACCAAATACTACAATAACATGCACGTATAGTGCTTCATGACCAAATTTATATTTATCATCCTTTTTAGGATGATATGGATGATTTAATATCCCAGTACCGTAGACCATGCATATACTAAAATTGTATGCTTAATATATGTTAAAGCATTACAGGACTTTTTAATCCATTAAATTAATGGATCTGAGTTTAACATAAATTATGCTCGATCTAAAGGTCGAGATAATAACTAGTTACATCAAGGTAATTCATTTTTGAATTCCTCATTAGGGTCTTTTATATTTCAATCGAGATATTCAGGAGCACATTGATTTAAGGATATTTTATAATGGCACCATTTGCATATATAATTGTTTTCATACCCTTCCTTAGATAAATATTTACTATAATGGTTGTACTTATATCCATTTGGATTACCTACTGTACAATGAATTCTTAGTGCATTTGAGTATGTACTCCTTATCTTTTCTTCTGAGGTAGAAAATCCATATAAGAATTCTATAGGTATTCTTTGTCTAAGTCTCATATATATATAAGCAGCTATAATGTTCACGAATCTCATACAATATATTACAAAAAACTTCTAAGCTAGTCAAATATTTGAAAAGTATTTACGGCCATAACAGGATGGTATGTTCATATATATAATCAATTTTGGTTTCTTCAGGAAACCCTGTGCCATAGATCATGCAATTTTTATTGAGTTTTTCACAATTTTATAAACATCCATTCGTAACCTTTAGGATTAACATCTTTTGGAGTTTCTACTATAAGTCCAAATACATGACATATATTGAGAGACTCGAATTATGCCCTCATGGCATTTTTTCATTTTAGCCAATATAGTCTTTATCGACATTCATTCATAGTACATGGATTTATAGTATCATTTCCCTTTGATTTTTCTGTAGATACAATGTATATAATTATATCATCGATGATCATCTTTGTTGAACCCACTTTTCTTTTATATATGTAAAAAATATAGAGATCTCATTTCATATTAGGTACCTTATCCTACTTCAGGGGCTTTATGGTTACTTCAGGGACTTGTCACTTTTCATAGACAATAACCTCTTCTGGGGTTTTAGAGAAAGTCGATCTTTTATTCATAACCTCTTTTGGAGCGTTATATATAACCATTTGTAGAGCATCATTTGAGCATGATTTTATTTGAACTCCATAATAAAGAAGTCACATAGTTAGGACCTACAGATTTTCCATGCTTCTTGTGTGTAATAAATATATTTGTTGCTGAATTTATTTTAAATAATGGGACAATAATTTGGTCAAGAACATTTTCAACTAGTCCATGTGACTTCATCTAACATTTTAAATTTCGTAGTCATTTGATGTTGCAATGTCTTTCTTTACTTCATTTTCGCATTGAGCGATATGGGGGATTAGATGAAACAAAGTGAAGGGTGTTTCGTCAAAATAAAATTGCATATACGCAATAAATACTATATTTGTTAATGGTTCAATAGATGGTGAATTATAAGAAACATATATACACCCTTGTGATAACTATAGTTATTAAAGATTGCTTATTGTATAATATCTAAAAGTTGAACCATGAAGCTTCAAGCTTATGACAAAGTGTAATTCTACAACAATAAATATTGTATAATATAACACCGTGAATAATAAATTGATTGTTTTCTAGTGTGAGCTTCTGGCTTCCAAAACTAGAAGTAATGCAAGATTACTTTTCATTATTTATTTTAATATGGTACCCATGTATTCTTATGCCCATAAAATAAAGAAAATTTCTTCAGTAATTTCTTTCATATAACTCATCGCATATGTATGGGAGGGTATCACATAAAAACACTACAAAGGCTATTCTAAAGCCTTAAGTTAACTTTTATTGTATCATATACCAAGTCTAAAAAAACTTTTGTCTTTTCATAATAGTGTGAGTTTTTTATTGTCTATTAGACAAATGTCATTATATAACAAGAGTTCGTAATTATCAATTACAACATTCAATATAGATTGTGAATTGTGTGTTAGTCTAAATATATATGAACAATAATAATTTATATTTTGGTCAAGATTTTGTTGACCAAAGTTAAACAAATGGAAGTATTTTGAAAAAAATCCTATCAAATTATTATCGGATATTCAAATAATGGGATTGATAACAAAAAGTTTAACTTTTATAACAATGAATCTTTCAATACTTAATGATCTCAAAAGAATTTCATATTTGAGGGTATCTATCATTTATGAAAAATATCCAAAGAAATATATGTTAAAAAATCATGCATTTTCATGATTTTGGATCAACAAAAAATTATTATTTAATCATTATGCATTAAGCATAAAAAATCTTAATTGTACGGATATCAAATCGAGATTATTTATTGGAGGAAAATTAACTAATTAAAGTTCAGAACTTCATATTCATAACTAATGAATCAAAATTTAATATTCTTATCATATGTCGGAGACTTCAAGAGGAGAATTAAGAAACTTAAGGTTTTCAATATATAATGATGGTTACTAAACTAATTATGACCAATATTTCTTTAGAAAAATAATGAGAACTTCAAGTTCTCAATGTTGTTAATGTCCAAGGTCATTAAATTCTATACCTTTTGTATCAAAACTTCATATATATTTACAGGTAAAAATATTAGGTAATCTTTCAAACAAGTACCGAATATATATATATCAACTTTGATTGATGATAATACAATTTACTTTTAAAATGAGGGGATTATTTTTATAATCTCTACACACTCTTAAGAGTTCAATGTATATTAAATGATTGGAATTGGAAATGAGTTACAATTAAATACCATTAAAAAGATAATTTAATACTCAAATGAAGTGAATGATTAGGGACAAAAGCTTAATGTGAAATCATTAATATGATAATTAAAGGAACATTTAGCCATCAAAAGAGTGTAAAAAGGTTTTGAATTTAACAAAGAAAATAAAAAGACAAGAAGAAAAAAAGTCGAGTTTTAATAATGAATTTCTTTTAAAACTAATCCCAACAAAAATCATATATTTGGAGCTTCGGGTACAAATTATAATTAATTATTTGAGAACTTTCAAAATTCATACTCCGTGAATAATCAAAATTTTAACTTTTGATTTATGATATACTTTGCTGGAGTTTCAGGTCCAAATATTTATGAATAAGATGAGAGATGCATGCCTCTTATTTTTAATAGTAATTTGAAAAACTATATCCCAATTATAAATAATAATTTATGAACTTCTAGTCGCAATAATAATTATGGGTCTTCATATCACAAATGTAATTGTGGGACTCATGGTCTATACCCTATCAATTTCACAATCAAAACTTCATGCTTGATTGTATTATATTTTCCTATAACACCTATAGGTCCAAAATAATTTAGGTACTCCGCATCCAAAAGAATTAGTTTGCAAAAGAAATGGAATGATCAAATCTCATAAATTGAAATAACGAAATCCTTTGGGATGAAATAGAAACATTAGAGATATAATCAGTCAGATCTTAAAAACATGAGCACAAACACACACACCTATATTTTTTTTAGTAAGAGAGAGATGCAAGAAAATTAGTCACTCAAAAAAGTTCAGATCTCCAATGAGGATGAATTCTAAACACAAACAATGTTCTACAATAAATCATATCAAGAAACACGTAGTCTTCAGTTTATTGAATCAATATATTAGGAAATGATATAAAGGTTAAATACTACTAATTTAGTGAAAAATAGAATAATAAATGAAATCCAAAACTAAAATATTATCACAATACGTTCAACCTCAAGTGTGCTCTCAAATATAACCATAACGTAAGGTTGACAAAGCATTGGGAGACTGGGAAATTTCTATCGCAGAAACTCAGAAATCGATAGTGCCAAATTGTACAAATTACTTAGTCTTGTAAAAACTTGTATAAAATTTAATTTTCTCAATCCTAAGAGAAAAATAAAAACAAACACATTACAATTAAAGAATAAGAAAAAGGAGTCCATTGCATCCCAAAAAACAGTAATTTGATATTAAAAATAGGGTTTTTATTGATATTCACGGGCTAACTATACAATTGAATTTATCTAATTGACTTAACCATTATGAAATTCGGATTAGATAAAGAGGGGAACAATTTGGGTCTTTTGGTTTTGTATAATTATGGCCTGGGAGAGAGAGAGAGAGAGAGAGGTACATATCTTGCCGAAGATAATGTGGGTGTTTAGTTTATGGAGTGATGATGTAGTTTTCTTGCATGAAATATTGATGTACGATGAAATATGGATAGAATGACAGAGGATTTAGAGGAATGTGAGAGGGTCAATCGGTGAGAGATGGATCTGTAGTTCAAAATAGCAATTATGAGGACATAAAAATAGTGTGTGATTCTTGCCAGTGCCCGGGACTGATTGCAGGTAGCATTGTCTAACCCAGCGGGTAGATAAAAAATTAAGGTGGCAATGAATTTTGTATGTTTATGTTATGTTTTTTGTTTTCCAAAAAACTTATATACAGAGTAAATGGTAAAGTAAAGGACAATATTAAAAGTTGAGAAACGAAAAGTGAAAATTACAAGGAAATCTAGTAGAATGGAAGATATCATAAGCATGTGATTGAGAAGGGATATGGAGAGGAAGATGAAAAATTTCAAAGACAATTGGATATATGGAGGAGATAGAGACTCTATGACGGACTGTTGTCATTTTCGAGTTAGATCGCTAATTTCTACCTTGTGTATTTAAAATAAATTAATAGAGTGACACATGTCAAAACAAAAATAGAAGCTACAATTATATATCTATGTCAAATCTAATATATATATACAGAGCCAATCTCTGACGGGTGCCAGAGACGAACATATGAACAGGTCACTTAAAAAAAAAAAGATGCGTGTGTGTACATGTAGAAGACAAAGCTGAAATGTTTGAAAAGTTAAAACAAAACATTTCTCTCTCTTTTTTGTATTTAGTATCTCTCTATTTTGAAGACAACATTACCATGATGAGCTAATATTTTGTTTACTTTTTTTTTTAATTTCTTTTCAAAGTCAAACATTTGTAATCCTTTTTCATTCTTTAAAATTTAGAATCAATTTTTTTCCTAAACATCTGAAAATGACAGTTATTTTTAAAAATGACACTGTTAAATCAACTCTTATTTTTAAAAACTAAAACAATGTTATATATAATATAAAAAACTGTTTTTACAAAAATAAATTATTATAACTGTTAAAAGTTTGTATTTTATATGAAAAACTTGTACATTTTATTTAAAACCGTTTTATAATACCGCATATACATACCGCTGGCGCGGACCAACATATTAGAAAAAATGGTCCGCGCGCGCGGACCATTTTTTGTAATAGTAAAAAATGGTCCGAGACGGACATGTAAAGATGGTTCCGCTGGGGAATGTGCGCCATCTTTACCAACGGAACCATCTTTACATGTCTGTCTCGGACCATTTCTTACTATTATAAAAAATTGTCCGCGCCATCTTTACATGTCTATCTCGGACCATTTTTTACGATTATAAAAATAATCTTTTTACTATTTAAAAAAAATGGTCCGCGCCAGTGATATGTATATGCGGTATTATGAAACAGTTTTAAATAAAATGTACAAGTTTTTTATATAAAATACAAACTTTTAACAGTTATAATAATTTATTTTTGTAAAAACAGTTTTTTATATTATATATAACATTGTTTTAGTTTTTAAAAATAAGAGTTGATTTAACAGTGTCATTTTTAAAAATAATAGTGTCATTTTCAAATGTTTAGGAAAAAATTTGATTCTAAATTTTAAAGAATGAAAAAGGATTACAAATGTTAAGCAGGTTGACTTTGAAAAGAAATTAAAAAAAAGTAAACAAAATATTAGTTCATCATGGTAATGTTGTCTTCAAAATAGAGAGATACTAAGTACAAAAAAGAGAGAAATGTTTTGTTTTAACTTTTCAAACATTACAGTTTTGTCTTTTACATATACACACATGCATCCTTTCTTTTTTTTAAGGGCCCCGTTCATATGTTCGTCTCTGACACCCGCAAGAGATCGGCGTTGTATATATATATACGATACTGTTTTTGTGCCGATTAGTCCGCATTTTAAGAGTGTGGATCGAACATGTGTCACCTAGCGGTGAGTCCAAGAGAGAGAGAGAGTGGTTATAATTTATCCGAAAATTTCTAGGGTCACTGTCAGGTGACACATGTCCGGTTCGCACTCTTAAAATACGAACTAGTCCACACAAGAGAATTATATATATATATATATAGAGAGAGAGAGAGAGAGAGAGAGAGAGTCAAAAATGGTGTCCCCAATTGAAGTATGGCATGTAGAGTCTCTCATAAATCATATAACTTGCAAACCATTTAAAGCGGTTAAAACCCTTTTTAAATTGAATCTCACTTCTCTATCCCTTAGATGGTTTCAGATGTTTCCTCTTCTCTATCAAACAATCCACCATTTGAAGTACATTGTCGTTTTTACCTTCGGATTTCTTCATTTCTCTATCAAGCTACTCATTTTCAACTTCATGTTCATTTATTATATATCTGATGTGCCTTTTTTTCTCTCTCTCTCAAAGAAATTCAAAGACCATATTTTCATCTCCTCTATTAGATTCATAAATTTATATATAAGAAACCCCCAAATTTACATTTGCTGCAAATCTCTCTTTATCTCTCTCATCACTAGAAATAACCACATCGGTGGTCTCGAGCTCCACACGTGGTCTCGGTTTAACGTCCAACTCTATTTTCTCTCCCAATCCATCTCTCATCTAATGTTATGTTCTCTTATTCTTCTTCTAATTTTTTTTCTTTCATTTTTCAACGGGGATTTTGGAAAAAGATTCTCATAGTGTACAAAATGTATAAAAATAGGACACTTCATATAATTTTATAAATTTAGTTCCTGTACTAAAAATACCATGAAAAATGATGAAAAATAGTGCCGCTGGCGCGAGTCAAAAAAATAAAGATATTATACCACGGGGATTAGATTTATAAATACTATTGTACTACAGGGACTAGATTTATAAACTTAAAAAGCATTATCTTAAAAATCCAAATATAAAAAGAAACATGACATTTACCTTAATTTTTTATTTTTCAATTGTTTCTCCCACCTTGGTTGACCTTATTATGTTGATTTACTTCTTTTCTGTTGTACTCTAATATCCTCATCCAATTGAAAATTCAAACTCATGTGTTATGATCTCTTTATTGGATAAGGAGTGTAGTCCAAAATGATTTTTTTATTTTTTTTGGTTATTAACCGAGGTATCCACTAGCGACTAAGTGACTAATCCCCTCGCTGATTTGTAGGCACCTCAAATGGGTGGGACAGCTGGCCAAGAGATTTAAAGCTTCTCCATGCCCAAGGCGGGAATCGAACCCCCGACCTTGGTTAAGGTTGAAAGAGCCCCTTCCGCTCTACCAAACTCCCTTGGTTAAATGATTTTTTTATGCCTCAAACTTATACGACATTATTCGATGGGATGGTAATTATCTTGGTGAGATAGAAAACACTCAACTACTATAAAATCATCATCCACTGCTGGAATGTATGGCTTGCAAACACAAATATGTCAAAAGTTTAAATGAACACAAGATTCAAAATTTGAAATGAAAAAAAGAAACAATGACTTGAAAATTTATATTTATTTTATAATGGTGTTAAATTTATTTTCGAATGTCGCTTAATTGACACACACCAACTATAAGTTGTAAATGAAATTGATTACTTTCACCCAGTTTATATGGTGGAATTGGATTCAAATGTTAAGTTATTAGTTAGCTCCTCAGTTTACAATTTGATTTGATTAATGTGGTCTACAAATTTCTAGGACTCTATTTATCTTACTCAGACATCCATGTGTATGTATATAGCTTAAAGATGTGGCTTTGATATAAGAAATTATATTCTCAGTCATTTTAGTACATTGTATTTTATTATACTTACTAAATTTAAGTGAATCAATGAATAACATCAAGTATAATAAAAAATTTAGTGTGGAACTACAAATGAGAATTTTTTGTCATTAAGCAAATAAAATATTTGTCAAGAATATAATAAGAATACGTTTAAAGAAACATAATTTACGATACTATGATTTGATATCAAGAGTTTTCTCAAATGCGCTAAATAGGCATTTTCCACTCATTGATATTGACAAAATGCATTAATAACTTAATTATTATGTATGCCTGAAACGTTGATTAACTATTCATCGACCTAAGTCATAACAGCGTGAAAATAGGAATATTAAAATAAAGGAAAATCATTTGGATTTAAAAAATATTATAGTTTTCAATAAAGTGTGATAAAAGTCACTAACAAATTAAATGCACTCATGTATACTTTTATATTATGACTTAAAATCAAGTACTCGTATTCTAGTAAAATATATTTCTACATGTTTTATGTGTGCACAACTCTTAAACATTTATTTTTTCTTTAACTAGTTGTATATAGCACATAGACTTTTGTTATTAAAATTTTAAGACTCCTGCGCATCGCGCGGGGTTAAGAATTATACACACACAAAGACATACTAGCAGAATTCCCGTTCCTCAAGGCACAGAGAAAACTTTCCAATGTATTAAGTCATGTATAATTTAAGTGGAGAAGATTTTTTATATAACAAAAATAATTGTAAACAATTTAAAAATTTTGGGCAAAGTTTCGTATATTTATAGGACTACCCACCATGTTTAAGAAATAAAAGTACTCCACCAACAAAACAAATAGTTCGTAATAATAATAATAATAATAATAATAATAATAATAATAATAATAATAATAATAATAATAATAATAATAATAATAATAATAATAATAATAATAATAATAATAATAATAATAATAATAATAATAATAATAGTCGGTCCTAAACATCGTATAAATAAAATCATCAATTCAACACAATTCGTGAAAATAATACCAATACTTAAGTCAAAAATATTTATTATATAACACAAATAATTGTAAACAATTTTTAAAAAATGGTAGATTTTCCTCTGTTTATAGGGATATCCACCCATTTTATAAAATAAAAAATACTCCATCAGTACTAACTAATAGTGTGTTACAATACTAATCCTCCGTGAAGGACCTCGTATATACATAATTATCATAAAATATAATTTTCCTATCACAACCAAGTCAAGTACACTGAAACATAAAACTCGCCAAACTCAATTCAACATATACACGACTTTTCAATTTGAAACTAAAACACTATAGTGCCCCTACTTGAAACTAATTTGAAATTAATCTATAGTACCCCTAATTGAAGAATTGAACTATAGATATCCATAACTAATTTCCTTACACGGACAATTCCATCAACGTAATGCTAATTTCATATTAGGAACCTCAAATAAAACTATAAAAAATTATTAGTTTTATCATGCGATAGTGGTATACACTTCAACTCCAGCATTTTGGCTAATGAAATATTAGAACATGTACTATAACAAAGATGTGTAAAGGAATTGTACTTACTTGAATAAATTTAGTATGATGAATAACTTTTGGATTAAACAAAGACTTCTCGAGTTCACGTAAGCCATATGACTCCAACAAAACACACATTCAAATCTAGGCTATATCGAATAAAAAAGGAGATGTGATACGTTTTTCTACCAACCTGAATAATAAGCTTAGAAATGCCTTGAAAATCAATTGAAAATATTACAACAAAATTTGTAGCGGTCAGTTCAAGCAAGCAAGATTCAAAAACTCCTCAAACTTGTTCTTATGAGTTTTGGACATAGAGAACAGTAATACCACTAGGGAAGGGATGCTCTCATCTGAAAAAATAATAAATCCCCATCCCAACCATAAATGTACAGATTTGTTGAGCGCACATAGTTACTACACTTTCACTAAAATCTCCCATTGTTTACTGATATAACTACCCCAATCTATTTTTTGAACTGAAATGAAGACTTTACTTGATTTTCATTCCCCTAATATACAATTAAATGTTGATAATAAACATGTAGTACATAGAACCATATTTAGAGTACAACCCAATTATCAAGCTATCCAACATATTTTTTTAATGTTTTATAACTCTATTAGACATAATAGAATGATAACCAACTAAAAAGAAAGAAAATATCTAAAATGCTAATAATCTTATAAAATATAATCAAGTTACATCAATATAATATCAAATATAACCAACTAACCAAATGTCATTAATGAACAAAATGTGAGATTTCATCCCAAAGCAGTTTAAACTCCTAATCCAAAATAGTGCGCATAAAATATTTATTGAAGTGAAATTTAAACTCCTAACCACATCCAATATCTCATGCTATTGGTTAATATGCTAACATGTTGTCCCATATCTCATGCTAACATAAGCCTGTACCACATGTCATCAAATCAAACCCCGTCGTTGAGCACAATAAGCAAAATATCAGCCTTTTATAACTGTCAAGTGTCAACATATTTGTTTATATTCTATCAAGAATCCTACTCATGTACCCCATACCATACCCAGAGAAGTCTAAATAATAAACAAGAGAAGGAAATAGTTCTATTTTTTACCCACAAAATAATGAAAATGAGCATGACATCACTCTTATAGGATATACTAAATAAAAGAGATTATGTTGAAGGCTAGTATAAATCTATTCTCTGATTAAAAAAAGTCATGTACATAGAACATAACATCAAAACATGAGCAGGAAATGATTGTACACATTCTTATTAGGTTAGTCCTTAGGATTAAGAAGATTGGTACACAAACAAATGAATAAATTTGCAAAAAGGAACATAATGTAATTGTAATGTCACTATCAATAATATTTCATATCCCTCGGGATTTTATGTATTTTGCATTCATTGTACCACATATACCGAATAAGGAACCATCACTCAAACATTTTATGAAGCATAAGGAAAACATCAGTCATACATTTTCTAAGATTTCTCCAATAGAGAAAAAACATATAAGAAAACAACAAAATTAAAAGTAAAAAATAAGATTATAATGAGAGATTAACTCCCAAAAAAATTAGTTCTGAAACTAAAGTTTGAAATTAATTAGATTAGGAAAAAATAAAACAAATGAGAGAGAGAGAGAGAGAGAGAGAGAGAGAGAGGAGTACCTTAAATAAGAAATAATGAACACTTAAAATGCTTTATTCAGACTTGTAGAAAAAACAAAATTAGCGATGTGATATTTAGTCAAAAACCTTGAAAAATAAACCATGAATGAGAAAGGATCAATCAACAAAACGTGACTCCCTTAAAGGTGAAAAAGGAAAACTATAAAAAAAATTAAGGTTTGCAAAATTTAACCACAAACCAAAAGGCCCCAAAATCAGTGATGTGATATTTAGGGATTACACAATGTAAGCTGAACCAAAAAATTAGGGTTTAATATTCTTACCTCATGGAGAAGAGAAGACGGGGTGAGAGAGAGAGAGAGAGAGAGAGAGAGAGAGAGAGAGAGAGGCGGTAGGATTATTACCGAGAGATAGGGGAACATGATAACATGAGACATAGGTGTAATACCCCGTACTTTTGACTATATTTATTTTGAGGATTAATTAATTAAATGCGTATTAATTGGAAATTAATCCGGGTTATAAATACTAATGTGATGCGAATTGGTATTTGATTATGTGCATATATGATTATATATGAACTTGGTATTATAAAAAAATTTGTCGTGGGATTTATATACGGCATTTTAGAAATTTTGTTGAGACGCGTGGGACCGCCGCGTCACGGTATAATATTTTGATAATAAAAGTGAATTTAAAATCTGTAATCCGTATGGTCGTTTTGAGTGCGCCAACGCGTCCGAAAGGGTCGAGATAGTCATAAAACACTAGCCGGGGGTATAGTTTGGGTCCCGGGGTATTTTTAGGCCATACCGGTAACTTAAAGGGTATTTTGGTAATTTTACATTTTTAGGAATTAAAAGTGACGAAAATTGAGAGTTGTAATCTGATAAGGAATTGACCCAACCAACCCTTATTAACCCAACAAGCTACGGAGGTTTATTAAATTAGGTTTTCATAAGTTTCCCCAAAGCAAACCCTAGCCACCATAGCCTTTTGGAGAAGAAAGCTTGGAGAAGGAGAGAGAGAGAGGAATTCTGCAGAAATTCTACACCGAATCCACACCAAATTCAGAGACAAACAAGGCAAGTGGTTTAACTATGTTTAATTTCAAAGGATGTTCTTTCCATGTTAGAAATTGATGTTTTACAAATTGTTCTTGCAAGATAAATGAAAACCCATGTTAAGTGGACTTAGAATTTGATTATTGAGGACCATTTGCACGTAGAATAGTATGGAGACGAAATTATATGATGATTATACATGATTGGGTGAAACAAAAACGGATTTAATTTGATGAATTGAGGGTTTAAATTAGGGTTCTTGTTCATGAATAATTTGGGGGGAAAGTTTAATATTTGCAAATTTGATGGATGATTAGGATGAGTTAATCCATAAAAACGTGATAGGATGTGGTTATATTGTGTTTAGAATTGTTTAGATATCTTAAATCAATCATTGGGACGTATTTTGGAGAAGATTTGAGGAGTAAAAATGGTGAAACGAATTGGGGAAAAATCTGGGCCGAAACTGGTACCTCGTTAGAAGCAGCCCCCAGGTCGTTCGAACGAACTCGTTCGAACGAGCTTCTAACGAGTTGACCAGTCGTTATTAACGAGTAGGGATTTTCGTTCGATATCTCGTTCGAACGAGATATCGTTAGAAGGGTCAGTTCGTTCGAACGAACTGGGATCTCGTTCAAACAGCCTCGTTCGAACGATACTTCTAACGACCTGACAGTCCAAACTCGTTCGAAGTCTCGTTCGAACGAGACTTCTAACGAGTTGACAGTTTGATCTTTTTTTGGACTGTTTTGATTTTTAGAGTCCCGTAAACTTGTTCGAGGATATAGAAGACCTTCCTTTATTGATGTGAGGATAGATTTGGAACTTTTGGGTTATTGAGAGGAGTATTATACACTAGAGTTATATTCAATGAACCATTTGGGTTGAGACGTGAGTGTCTACTACGATGTGAGGATGAATTATGGCACGTATAATTACAAACCGGAATAGTACGAATTGTGATAATTATAATTAGTACGAGAATGCGATATGTACTACGATTAAAATATGGTATTACTAATATGTGTGTTTACTTAGTATTAGTATATGGATTGTGTGTATGACATACCTACCATACTTGCTATCACGGGAGGTTTGCGTTCGCTTAGGACCCTCTAATCCTTGTGTGCCTACGGGGGGGATATAGACTGGTACCTTGATGAACATAGGTCATAGAAAGACTTATTGTGAGATTAATAAGTCCGCTGACCATGGGAGCGTAGGTATGTGCGTGACCCATGTGATGGTGACTGTGTTCGCCTCCATTATTTGTGATGTTGTTATCGGTAAACTATTCCTGAGAGATTCGGAATATGTAATCCTTATGTACGTGATGTACCGGGATGGATAGCAGAGTATGTGTACACTACCGCTTAGATTGCGGGGTGCTTGTATTGTATATTTATGATATGAATAATATACATTATACTAATGGGAATCCTCATGTTATTGTTGTAAAAATATTACGGTATTGTTTCGAGTTATATAATGAGTTAACTGATAGTTATATCAATGGCATATTTAGTAACTGAGTTTACGTTAAACCTCTATTTATTTACGAGAGTTGTTATGTTAAATGGAAATGAGTAATATGGGTAGAACCTTTGGCAGTCTATCTAGTTATGTAGTCACTTAGCTAGTTGTATGGATAGATATAGATGGGTACTTGCGTTAGGAGTGCACAGTTAGACGAGGGGTGAGAATATAATGTGAGTGCACGTCCTAACATGTACTTTGCATTTAATGTTTTAAATGTTTTTAAAGCACTTGCGGGTTTTTAAAATATAACTCCACATTCGGGCTCTGACCCGTTTACTTTTCAAATCTTTTTCTTTGTAAAACCATTTTAGGTGCCCAACCACAAGGACACCAAGCATAGGTACTCACACAGGTGACGAGCTGTAGCTGCTTGTGGAAGCTACAGGGATTTGCATGTAGACACTTCTATCTCTTTGGATTCCAGAGTCACTATCTATCAGCTGTAGGGCATGTTGCCCATTTCTTTAGAGACATCTTTTACATTTCAGTTTCAGACTTTAGCATGTTTTATTTCAGTTTTGGTTATTCATTTCAGTTATGGGATTGTAGTGAGGAGTTTTCCTCCAGACTCTATTTACTCTATTGTGATGGTTATTCATTTTAATTCAGTATGGTGAATGGTGTTATCTATTTCTTCATTTTACTTCTTGCATGTTAATCAGACTTAAATTAAAATTTGGCAACTTGCTTTTTAAATACTAGGTGGTTAGAAATAATAAAATGTTTTCGACAGTGATGCTATTAACTGAGCCAACTTGGCATTTTGAATTAATTTTATAAAGGAGTAGCTACCCGGTATTTAATTAGTCGGGGTGTCACAGGTGGTATCAGAGCATCAGGTTCTAGTGTCCTTTAGGATCTGTACGGCTATTATGTTTCCGCTACGTTTTCTTTGATATAGAGCCCTATATTTTAGGACTGTTGTACTCTTTTTGTGTATGCTTCGTTCTTCAGCTATTTTAAGTTTATAAACTGCGAACTTATAAACTTTGTTCTTATTTCAGATGCCTCCACGACGTGCATTCCCAGGAATGCAATGCCCGAACCCCAGCCCGCTCCAGTTCAGGGCATGATGAACGCCGCTGAGGTTGTTGCTATAGTAGCCCAAGCGGTAAATGCCGCGATTGCCGTGATTCAGCAGGCACCGCCTCAGGCGCCGGTTGCCGCGCCAGCACAGGTTAATGCATTCCCGTCTGCTTGGGAGCGTGTACGAGACGCTTTTCAGAAAGCGCATCTGCCAGAGTTTGCAGGTAGCTCGGATGTGGTAGTCTCGAGCCAATGGAGGAAGGACATACAGAGGCATTTGAGGATGCATGAGTGCACTGATGTTCAGAAACAGGTGCTAGCTACTTTCAAGCTAGTGGGATCGGCACTACAGTGGTGGGAGTCTATTACCACCGCGGAGGAGAGGGATACCCTCACGATTCAGGAGTTCTGGGTGCGGTTCGACCGCAAGTACTTTCCGTCCGCAGTTCATACAGAGATGAGGAGGAAGCTGATGAGTTTGAAGCAGGAGGGCAAAACAGTGGCCGAGTATGAGGCCGAGTTTACTAACCTGTTGAATATCGTTCCAGACGAGATTCCAACAGAGAAGAAGAAGATAGAGAAGTTCACCGACGGGTTGAATTGGAGGATCCGTCAGCATCTACTAGGGAACCTATCGTTGACCACTTATTCTGATGTGGTTAACGCTGCATTATTGCACTGCCAGGACCACCGTTTTTATATGGCCGAGGGCAAGCGGTCGGGGGAGTCTAGCCATCAGGGCAGGACTGGAGGGCATGGTGCCAGCGGGGCACAAACCGGTCAGGGGCAGAGACAGAATGAGCAGGGTACCCAGCAGGGGGATAATAAGAGGTTCCGGTCAAGGAACTACAGGCAGGGACAGGGAGGTTTCTGTCAGGGCCATCAGGGTCCAAACGGCCATCAGGGCCAGCAGGGGCAGAATGGGCAACAGTTTCATCAGGGCCAGCAGGGCCAAGGGAGGAATGGTAACGGCCACCAGGGCCGGGGACAGCAGGGGCAGAGGGGAGGGAACTTCCCAGGGAAGTTCTTTACTTGTGGCAAGACTGGCCATAAGAAGCAGGATTGTCCTGATAGGGGCAGGGCCCCACAGCAGCAGCAGCAGGGTGCTCGCCAGGAGCCACAGAGACCTATGTTTCCCGCCGCTCTTCCCGTACCGCCACTGATGGCAGCATTGCCACCCATTCCAGCAGTCCCAGCTCAGCAGGGGCAGCTACAGTATGGACGTGTCTACAACGTTCACCAGGCTGCAGTTCCTCAGGCACCGCCCGCGATCGAGGTTACGTTTCCTATCCATGGCACTATGGGTCGGGTGTTATTTGATACGGGTGCTACACATTGTTTCATAGCTACACACTTCGCGAAAGCTTTAGGATTGTTAGCTACGGCAGAGAGCACAGTGACGTGTGTCGACTCACCATTAGGGAGTGGGTCACTTATTTTCTTTATATGCCGGGGAGTGAGGGTAGAGATTGGTGGTTTGGTATTGCCTGCAGACATGTTAGTATTAGACATGCATGTTCACGATGTGATCATCGGTATGGATTGGCTCGTAGCATATAGGGCCATGATTGATTGCTTCAGCGGGAGCATTGTTTTTGCCATTCCGGGGCAAGAGATGTTTATAGTGGCGATGCCTCGCCCAGAGGGAGGATCGACCGCTCATCTGTATTATATAGAGGAGGATACCTCTAAGGAGGTTGTTATTCCCTTAGATTCGATCCCGGTTGTCAGGGAGTATTCAGATGTGTTTCAGGAGATACCAGGCTTACCACCCAGTCGTGAGATAGACTTCGTTATAGATTTGCTACCGAGTACGAGACCTATAGCACGCGCACCGTACCGTATGGCTCCAGCTGAGATGAGAGAGCTACGGGATCAGATAGAGCAGCTGTTGGGACAAGGCTTTATTCGCAGGAGTACCTCACCTTGGGGCGCTCCAGTTTTGTTTGTGAAGAAAAGGGATGGTTCACTGAGATTGTGCGTGGACTACCGAGAGTTGAATAAGGTCACGATACGAAATAAGTATCCGTTGCCTCGAAATGATGACTTATTCGACCAGTTGAGGGGAGGTTCTTTCTTCTCGAAGATTGACTTGAGGTCAGGATACCATCAGTTGCGTATCAAGGAGGAGGATGTCTCGAAGACTGCGTTCTTGTCGAGATATGGTTCTTATGAGTTTCGGGTTATGCCTTTCGGCTTGACCAACGCTCCAGCAGTGTTTATGGACTTGATGAATAGGGTGTTCAGAGATTTCCTAGATCAGTTTGTCATTGTCTTCATTGATGACATTCTGGTTTACTCTCAGACAGAGGAGGAGCACGCCGAGCATTTGAGGCAGGTTTTGCAGACACTTCGTCAGAACGAGTTGTATGCAAAGTACGAGAAGTGAGGGTTTTGGTTGAAGGAAGTCCAGTTCTTGGGTCACATTATTTCCGACCAGGGAATATCAGTTGATCCGGGGAAGGTATCAGCGGTGAGGGAGTGGGGACAGCCCACGACACCAACAGAGATTCGTAGTTTCTTGGGTTTAGCAGGATACTACAGGAGGTTTATTCGGGGTTTCTCGGAGATAGTAGGTCCTTTGACACATCTTACTCGTAAGGGGGTGCCCTACATCTGGAGTGATGCCTGTCAGTTGGCATTCGATGAATTGAAGGACAAATTGACCTCAGCACCTGTGTTAGCATTGTCGAGACCGGGAGTTGAGTATTTGGTTTACACCGATGCGTCTTTGCAAGGACTGGGAGGTGTATTGCAGCAGGAGAGACAGGCCATAGCTTATGCTTCCCGTAAGCTTAAGCCTCATGAGAAGAATTACCCCACGCATGATTTGGAGTTGGCAGCGGTAGTATTTGCCTTACGGATTTGGAGGCACTATCTTTTGGGGGAGAAGTTTCAGCTGTTCACGGACCACAAGTCACTACAGTATCTGTTCACGCAGAAGGAGTTGAATATGCGACAGCGTAGGTGGCTTAAGTTTGTGAAGGACTACCAGTTCGACATCCAGTACCACCCGGGTAAGGCTAACGTGGTAGCAGACGCGTTGAGCCGCAGGCCAGCAGATGAGGTGGCAGAGGTGTGGAAAGCTAAGTGGAAGGAATTGGGACACCAGGATGCAGTGGCCCGATCTTTCATGTCTGTGATGACCGTTACCCCATAAATTGTCACGAGGATAGTACGGGCACAGGCTAATGACCCGTTCTGTCAGGAACAGATAGTTCGATTGCTAGCAGAGGGAGCCGAGTCCTATACCGTTAGCTCAGACGGGGGATTGCGCTTCAATGGGAGATTGGTAGTTCCGGAAGGGGAAGAATTGCGGCACGATGTGATGGCAGAGTCGCACGGCTCACGGTTCGCGGTACATCCCGGAGGGGACAAAATGTATCAAGACATGAGACGGCAATATTGGTGGAGCGGTATGAAGAGAGATATCGCTGAGTTTGTCTCGAAATGCGCCACTTGTCAGCTTGTAAAAGTGGATCATCAGAGACCAGCAGGATTGCTACAGCCGTTGGTGGTTCCGGTGTGGATGTGGGAGAGCATATCCATGGATTTTGTCACGGGGTTGCCTACGTCGCAAAGAGGTCACGACTCCGTTTGGTTAATTGTGGACAGGTTGTCCAAGGTCACTCACTTCTTACCCGTAAGGACTGACTACACTACGGGACAGTATGCCCAGCTCTTTATTTCAGAGATTGTGAGACTTCACGGTGTGCCCCTAAATATCGTGTCCGACAGAGACAAGATATTTGTTTCGAGGTTTTGGGAAAGTTTCCAGGAGGCAATGGGCATGGAATTGCGGTTGAGTACGGCTTATCATCCGCAGACCGATGGGCAAACAGAGCGCACCAATCAGATGTTGGAGGACATGCTACGCATGTGCATTATTGACTTCGGGGGTGGATGGGAGCAGTACCTTCCACTGGTGGAGTTTGCTTACAACAACTCCTATCGGTTCACGATTGGCATGGCTCCGTTTGAGGCATTGTACGGTAGGCCTTGTCGTTCCCCAGCATGTTGGTTGGAAGTGGGGGACAACAAACTACTTGGGCCGGAAGTGATTCAGGATACTTCGGCAAGGATTGAGTTAATTCGGAGTCGCATTCGGGTAGCTCAAGACAGGCAGAAGAGTTATGCTGATGCGAAGAGGTTTTTCAGGGAGTTCCAAGTGGGGGACCAGGTTTTGCTCAGGGTATCTCCAATGAAGGGGATTATGCGATTCGGGAAGAAGGGGAAGTTGGCACCGAGGTATGTGGGGTCGTTTCCTATTATTGAGCGAATCGGACCGGTTGCGTATAGACTTGGACTACCGGAGCACTTGCATCGGATTCACGACGTATTCCATATTTCCTCGCTGAGGAAATACCTTAGAGATGATTTGGCTCATTCTCACATTGCTGTGGAGGACATCGATCTCCAGCCGGATAGCTCCTACGAGGAGGTGCTAATTGTTATTTTGGACCGAAGCGAGAGGAAACTGCGGTCAAAGATAGTCCCGTTAGTGCGTGTTTAGTGGCGACATCACAATGTCGAGGAGTCCACATGGGAACGCGAGGATGAGATGCGCGAACGTTATCCAGAGCTGTTTTTAGCAGGTACTTTCTAGTTTCGAATTTCGGGACGAAATTCAGTTATTAGGGGGGAAGTATGTAATACCCCGTACTTTTGACTATATTTATTTTGAGGATTAATTAATTAAATGCGTATTAATTGGAAATTAATCCGGGTTATAAATACTAATGTGATGCAAATTGGTATTTGATTATGTGCATATATGATTATATATGAACTTGGTATTATAAAAAAATTTGTCGTGGGATTTATATACGGCATTTTAGAAATTTTGTTGAGACGCGTGGGACCGCCGCGTCACGGTATAATATTTTGATAATAAAAGTGAATTTAAAATTTGTAATCCGTATGGTCGTTTTGAGTGCGCCAACGCGTCCGGAAGGGTCGAGATAGTCATAAAACACTAGCCGGGGGTATAGTTTGGGTCCCGGGGTATTTTTAGGCCATACCGGTAACTTAAAGGGTATTTTGGTAATTTTACATTTTTAGGAATTAAAAGTGACAAAAATTGAGAGTTGTAATCTGATAAGGAATTGACCCAACCAACCCTTATTAACCCAACAAGCTACGGAGGTTTATTAAATTAGGTTTTCATAAGTTTCCCCAAAGCAAACCCTAGCCACCATAGCCTTTTGGAGAAGAAAGCTTGGAGAAGGAGAGAGAGAGAGGAATTCTGCAGAAATTCTACACCGAATCCACACCAAATTCAGAGACAAACAAGGCAAGTGGTTTAACTATGTTTAATTTCAAAGGATGTTCTTTCCATGTTAGAAAATTGATGTTTTACAAATTGTTCTTGCAAGATAAATGAAAACCCATGTTAAGTGGACTTAGAATTTGATTATTGAGGACCATTTGCACGTAGAATAGTATGGAGACGAAATTATATGATGATTATACATGATTGGGTGAAATAAAAACGGATTTAATTTGATGAATTGAGGGTTTAAATTAGGGTTCTTGTTCATGAATAATTTGGGGGGAAAGTTTAATATTTGCAAATTTGATGGATGATTAGGATGAGTTAATCCATAAAAACGTGATAGGATGTGGTTATATTGTGTTTAGAATTGTTTAGATATCTTAAATCAATCATTGGGACGTATTTTGGAGAAGATTTGAGGAGTAAAAATGGTGAAACGAATTGGGGAAAAATCTGGGCCGAAACTGGTACCTCGTTAGAAGCAGCCCCCAGGTCGTTCGAGCGAACTCGTTCGAACGAGCTTCTAACGAGTTGACCAGTCGTTATTAACGAGTAGGGATTTTCGTTCGATATCTCGTTCGAACGAGATATCGTTAGAAGGGTCAGTTCGTTCGAACGAACTGGGATCTCGTTCGAACAGCCTCGTTCGAACGATACTTCTAACGACCTGACAGTTCAAACTCGTTCGAAGTCTCGTTCGAACGAGACTTCTAACGAGTTGACAGTTTGATCTTTTTTTGGACTGTTTTGATTTTTAGAGTCCCGTAAACTTGTTCGAGGATATAGAAGACCTTCCTTTATTGATGTGAGGATAGATTTGGGACTTTTGGGTTATTGAGAGGAGTATTATACACTAGAGTTATATTCAATGAACCATTTGGGTTGAGACGTGAGTGTCTACTACGATGTGAGGATGAATTATGGCACGTATAATTACAAATCGGAATAGTACCAATTGTGATAATTATAATTAGTACGAGAATGCGATATGTACTACGATTAAAATATGGTATTACTAAGATGTGTGTTTACTTAGTATTAGTATATGGATTGTGTGTATGACATACCTACCATACTTGCTATCACGGGAGGTTTGCGTTCGCTTAGGACCCTCTAATCCTTGTGTGCCTACGGGGGGGATATAGACTGGTACCTTGATGAACATAGGTCATAGAAAGACTTATTGTGAGATTAATAAGTCCGTTGACCATGGGAGCGTAGGTATGTGCGTGACCCATGTGATGGTGACTGTGTTCGCCTCCATTATTTGTGATGTTGTTATCGGTAAACTATTCCTGAGAGATTCGGAATATGTAATCCTTATGTACGTGATGTACCGGGATGGATAGCAGAGTATGTGTACACTACAGCTTAGATTGCGGGGTGCTTGTATTGTATATTTATGATATGAATAATATACATTATATTAATGGAAATCCTCATGTTATTGTTGTAAAAATATTACGGTATTGTTTCGAGTTATATAATGAGTTAACTGATAGTTATATCAATGGCATATTTAGTAACTGAGTTTACGTTAAACCTCTATTTATTTACGAGAGTTGTTATGTTAAATGGAAATGAGTAATATGGGTAGAACCTTTGGCAGTCTAGCTACTTATGTAGTCACTTAGCTAGTTGTATGGATAGATATAGATGGGTACTTGCGTTAGGAGTGCACAGTTAGATGAGGGGTGAGAATATAATGTGAGTGCACGTCCTAACATGTACTTTGCATTTAATGTTTTAAATGTTTTTAAAGCACTTGCGGGTTTTTAAAATATAACTCCACATTCGGGCTCTGACCCGTTTGCTTTTCAAATCTTTTTCTTTGTAAAACCATTTTAGGTGCCCAGCCATAAGGACACCAAGCATAGGTACTCACACAGGTGACGAGCTGTAGCTGCTTGTGGAAGCTACAGGGATTTGCATGTAGACGCTTCTATCTCTTTGGATTCCAGAGTCACTATCTATCAGCTGTAGGGCATGTTGCCCATTTCTTTAGAGACATCTTTTACATTTCAGTTTCAGACTTTAGCATGTTTTATTTCAGTTTTGGTTATTCATTTCAGTTATGGGATTGTAGTGAGGAGTTTTCCTCCAGACTCTATTTACTCTATTGTGATGGTTATTCATTTTAATTCAGTATGGTGAATGGTGTTATCTATTTCTTCATTTTACTTCTTGCATGTTAATCAGACTTAAATTAAAATTTGGCAACTTGCTTTTTAAATTCTAGGTGGTTAGAAATAATAAAATGTTTTCGACAGTGATGCTATTAACTGAGCCAACTTGGCATTTTGAATTAATTTTATAAAGGAGTAGCTACCCGGTATTTAATTAGTCGGGGTGTCACAATAGGGTGAGTTTAGGGTGTTTATTTATTAAAATATCTTTATTTTTTAATTATAGTAAGGAGGTGGAATATATTTGGAGTGTGAGAAAGGGGGAACTCAAATATTTGAAGGGAAAACTAGGTAGCACATGATTAATCTAACAGATGACATATAATATAGCTTAAATGATGTCATGTGAATAGTACAAGAACCGTGCTCCCTTATATATATATATAAGGAGTAAAATATTTTTACTAATCCGTAAGATGATAAGCTAAGTAGATGTGAGGATGGTGCTAATAAGGCTAAAAATGAAGGATTGAGATTATTTTGTTGCATTTTACTCTTTTAACCCTTTAATTTTGGGTTTCCCCCTCTTTTGCTTCACTACTAATTAATTTATCTCTCTTCCTTTAATTCAAACTAAGGTCTAAATTAGGAAGTGTACCAACAGATTTCATTTCATGTTTTGTTCCCCCTCTTTCGACCTCCATTTTTCTCTCCCTCTTTATCTCGGCTCATATTTGGTTCCCATTTCTTCATCTCCATATCCATCTCATCATCGGGTAAAGTTTTCATTTTTAAATCTTTTAATCTTTTAATCATAGGATGTTGATTTAATCGTTTATCCCTACATCTCAATCATGTTAAACCTAAGTTCTTTCATTTACATCTCAATCGTTTTAGCCCTAAGTTTTTTCAGTTAGAGTTCTCTTATACTATATAACATAAGCTTTGATACTTGCTATCCTATGATACACTTTGATACGCACCATATTTTTTGTTTGTAGCTCTATACAGCTCACTAAATCGAACAATCACCACAAATCCTTACACACAAAGATTTGAAGACTTTAAACCTCTTTTGGGGGTTTTTTCAATCCCCCTTTTGGTAAGAATTATTGGGGTAGAAATTGGTAAGTTAATGTTTTTTGGTTTGGTGTTTTGGTTTTGTGTTTAACATAAGTGTATCAATGGAATGCTTTTTTATTTTGGTTTTGAGTTTTTTGATACATAAATGTTTAGGGTTTTGGGCAGAACTTGGTAAGTGTTTTAGATCCCAATATTTTTATAGTAATAGATCTATAAATCTTTTGATTTATAAACTTTATGTTGAAAACTAATGAAATTTACATCTTATTATTTGATAATGTGTAGGATTTGACATGTAGGGAGATGAAATAAGAGAAAATATATGATATTAGGGTTTATAGAGATTTCCATTTCATATTTTAAAGCACGCAAATGGTTCAAAATCTATTTCTATGATGAATATATGATATTAGGGTTTTGGGCATTATTGGGATATGTTGGAGTTTCTGCTACACAACTTCATGAATTGATTATAGGTTTGATTTTTGTTTTATGAAGGTGTACTGTATTATCAATAACATAACAGATGAAGAGACAATGGAAAGTAAGTTTCAGGGTTATTTTCCTTTATTTGATTAGGTGTTTCGCATCATTTATTTGTAGATATTTCCTAAATAATTTGTACTTAATTGGGCGTTCAAAATGGGGTGTTTTGAGCTCAAAATCCATTCAATATTCTCTTTTTTAAAATGGTTGTGTTTTCTTTTATTTATGGGGGTGACATTAATATCTTTGGTGTCTTGGACAACCTTTGTTGTTTAACATATCTATCAAAAGTCCATTTTTTCCATGTTGGATAATATTTTTTGTGTTAATTTGACATAGAGAATCCTCTTCCAAACCTTTTTGTTATGTTTTTCATATGAAACTACATACAAGTTTGTTGTTCAACTTTAATTAGTGAATATGAATATTCACGTGTTGGGACTGAACTCTCCTTAAAATGAAAAGGATATGTAACTTTATAAGTTATTCTTTCTTAATTAACATAATAGGTTTTATAATTTTGACATGAAAAATAAACATCCATTACAATGTGCTTTGGGACATACTAAATTCAATGTCATTTTGGGTGAATTGTGTATTTGATCGTATATATAATATATTTGGTTTAAGTTTTCATTTGTTTACTTGCGATTGTCTACAGTGAATGTTTGTTTCAGAATATTAGTAATATAATATAATTGATAGTGAATTAACAACCGAATCATGAGGTGAGGTTATGGTTGAAGACAACTTTTATATCTTGAATTTTGTTTTCACCATTCTTTTTCGCATTTCATTATCTTTTTATGTTTTAATTTTGGTTTTATATTATCATTAACATTGTTTTTCCCTTTATTTGGCAGGTGGGATATTCAGTAGTACACTACAATTGATATGCATTATTGGTAAGAAAATGAAGGTATAAACTTCTGCCTACATTTTGTAAATTTAATAAGTATAAAAGCATGGGTATCTTTTATTATTGTTACAAAGAAATGAGTAGTTCCCCCTCAACATTAATGTTTTCTACTATTCTTCTTTTATTTGTTTACTCCCGCCTACATTTATGCCTATATTTATTTACTTCTCTTAGTTTGTTTTCCTTCAGTTTAATAAAGTTGTGAAGGTTTTAAAATTACATTATAATGGTTTCATTCCAATTCAAGAATCGTTCATGAATTCGAAATCAGCAGTCAATAGTTAATGGTTCAAATTTGTAATTATTGCTTTTGTGACTGAAAATTCACTTTTTTTTATAGAAGAGTGGGGGGCAGCTTTTTGGCATTGTGTGTTTTGAGATACTATACAATCAATACAATAGAAGGGGTGGATCAAATCCAATCAAAAAAGGGTAAAGCCTTTCTTTTTGGAAAAGGATTAAGAAAAACATGAAGCACGATGTAAGTACAATAAAAAAAGAAGTTCAGTAATCCAAACCAAAAAGGGGAAATTTTCATCTATTTTCTATCGTTCTGACGGCATGGCCGAGTGGTAAGACGGGGGACTGCAAATCCTTTTTCCCCAGTTCAAATACGATTATCGCCTGATCAACAAAAGACTCGAAATCTCATATTCTATTCTACTGATATAACTCTCAAAATTATTCCCCAGCAAAAGCCAGAAGAAATGGATTGTTGCTTCTAAGCATCTGGTCTAGGGGTTTTCTAAAAGATTCTAAATAATCTTAATTTTATTATTATTGGTAGTTTAATATCTTAGATATGTTTCAAAAGAATTAATTGCTTCATTAATATCCTCAATATTGTTTGTAATCAAGCTTTGTTAGAATGGATTCATCAGGTAAAAGGTCCTACTGACAATTGTGTTTGGTTGCTTTCAACCACAATCAACATTTGGCTATTGTAGATTGGTTTGGAAGAAGTTAATTGTTATTTTTTTTTCTAATGGCATTATTGGGCATGCCGAAAATCGTTAGATTTGGGGGGAAATCTAGGGTTTATTATTTTTTCACAAGCTATAGAGATATAATTGTTTGATGTATGCTGATTCAAAACATATACTTATGTTTGAGAAATGTGTACTTATGTGATGAACCCTTATCTGTATGCTAATGCAAAAGGTATATAGATGTAATATTTAGTTGTTGTAATCCTTAGATGTTCAAGAAATGCGTATGTAATGGTATGTGCTTGTTGATTCGAGAATCGTTAGTTGTTCATTAAACACACGAATTTTGATTGAACACACAAATGTTGATTGGACACAATATAGATTTTGTTATATTTAGTCTTGCCTTTAGTTTACTAACTATTTATTTTGTACAAATTTGGGTAGTATTTTATCCACAATTTTGGTATACGCATTTGGCAAACTATTAAACAGTAATGTCATTTGTTTGGATTCTTAGTTTAATCACCACTGTTTAAAATATTGTATGTTGGTTCCTTATTCCATGTGAATAGATAATATTAGAGATGGCTATAAATAAGATGCACATGCTAAGTATGAAAGGAAACCTATTATTCCATTATGTAATTTTTTTGCATTCTTGGTTTAATCAGTTTTCCAAACTTACATGGGCTTCTTATATCTACCTTTAATCGTCTTTCTAAAAGCATAATCAAGTATATTTTTTCTTAAAAGGTTTATATCTTAGTTATTTACTCTAATTAAATAATGAGATAACTTTAATTTTTTATATTACCATAATAAGTTACAATTTTATTGAAATTGAGTTTTTTTCAGTTTATTGTGAAGGTAAATCGGTTCGGGCATCCTTCTTTTCTCATGCCTTCAAACCGTTGCAAAGAAATTTGGTGTTGAGATGTCGCTAACCAAAGATGGAAGGGAGAGTCCTCCCATTTTAAATATGCTATAGGAAACTATTCTTCGGAATTGTAGACTAGATATGATCTTAAGTTGTCTAATTAATACAATCCTCCAAATTCTTACAACAATCCTCTAATGTAGTTGATCTATGATTGTTATGGGTTGATATTTGATGGGTGCTCTGATATCGATAGTCGACCAAGCGTCGTGAAGTTATGGTATGATCGTAAAAGATTTTCTTGGTATGGTTGTTGATGGTCATACCTCCTTTTACTATTTCGTTCATAGTCAAGTTATAATTAAAGACTACTACATTTGAGCCCACATTGTCCGTAATTGAGTTAAGTATATTAGAGCCTTCATTGTTCGTAATTGGTGTGCCCAAATGCACCCTTTAGATCACACGTTTAAATGACTATCTAATTTTTGAATTCTTCTGTAATGCAGAGCTCTGAGTCAAGTGGGACATTTGGTGGAAAGCGTAGGAAGAGGGGGCAGCTTCGAGTTACCTCCTAAAAGCCCTTTAAACTCGGAACTGAGGTTTGTGTTTATTCATGATCATATATGTCGTATTAAGTGTGTAGTCCCAGAGAGTGTTTATGTCCCATTTATCTAAGAGGTAATATGCCTTATCAAGTGTTTAATGCTGAATTTAATTTATCAAAATTTGTTATTCTAAACATTTAAGTAAACAATCAATAATGATATAATTATCAAAACATTTAAGCTTTCTGAATCAAATAAGTTCAGACAAGCAGAGGTTTAGTGATTCTCTTTATAGAGTTAAAGGGGATATTAGATTCTTCATCTTAGGATGAATGAATAGGGTAACATGAGCCCTAAATATGAAATTATGAGACAGTTTTACAAGTTTATGTGTGTCTCTATATGTTGTCAGATTTGGATCTCTATAAATCATTGCAGATTTGAAGGGGATAAAAAAATCTCCTATTTTTTTAATAAACGTTTTCCACTTTCTACATAAAGGCCTAAGGTGACAACTAAACACATGTCCAAACAATGAATATTCCACTCGATAGTTACCCAAGGTTAATTAAATCAAGGGGTGAAATTTGGACATGTAAAGAGGATGCTAGGGTTGATGGCATGGGATTGAAATCTTCAGTGTTGAAAAAAAGTAAAGTTGTTACATATTGGTAGAGGTCTTGGTCTAACACCGCTCTAAAAAGTTTAATCAAATTCTGACTCCAGTGTCGTCCACTTTCTTAAATAAATAAATGATAGCGGAGTATGTACACTAAATTTTTTTTTGTTTTACGATTACGTACTTAGGAAATATTCATCGTGCCATGGTAGGATTTGCAATTACACTTTATTTTATTTGATTGTTTGTTTTTGTGCAGTATCACAACCGTGGTAGGATTTGCAATACTTGATGTCTTCTGGAGAAAACTCCCTCAGACCCTTGGAAGAAATTGTTGATCACAAATTTAGTGTACATTGAAGTAAATGTTGATTTGATATTTTTGTTCGTAACAATATAATTGTGATAGTATTATTTTTGTTGTATTATTTTTTTAACAGGGCGGATAGTCTAATATACAAAGGAAATTCAGCTCTTATTTTTTTAAAATATTAACACTTTTTCGTCGTAAACAATATTTTTGTATTATAGTGATGTTTCATAATGGTGTAATTGTGATCATTATGATTTTTATTCGAGGTCCAGGACGGAATTTTAGTATTATTGTGGATTCGTTTTTCTTAACATTGTGGATAGTCCTATATATAAAGGAATCATTGTCAAAATTTAATAAATTGTTCACATTTGTGTTGTAATAAAACTCGACTTGAATTGTTTACACATTTCGATAGTACTTTAAACAAAGGAGATTATGACAATTTTTTAAAATTACAATTTGTTTCGGTTGGGAATGAAATTTTTGCCGTTTTACAATTATGGACTTTAAAAATTTTACCGATTTTACGATTATGTACTTTGCAATGTTTCTCCATGCCTTTAGGCACGGGCATTCCATTAGTGTATATATATATATATATATATATTTGAAACCTCTTCGAGGAGTAATCAATTGTAGGTTTTTTACTTTTTAGCCATTTCAATTTTTACATTTAAAATGATGAAAAACCCATTAAAAACACAATGTTACTTTGAACATAATTAACATTTATCATATATTGTTTTCACGCGACCCCATTATATCTTAAGTGGCTGTTTGTTGCGGTTTTGTGACATAAATGTGGATAATGTTGTTTTACTTTTCTTAAAGCATGGACTAAACTATTATCTTATCTTCAATACCCATTTTTCTAATGTTAATTACCAAATGTACAAAATTTCATAAATTCTACTCTAACAAACCATTGGCGTTTCCACTTTCAAGTATTCTTATGTTTATGGTTGAGAATCTCAAATGTTTTTATTATACCCTGAACTTTTCCCCTTTTTTAGCAAGTTAGTTCATTAGCACAATTGGAATTTTTTCAGCTTATTATTTCCTCCACACATGTATTACTGTTTTTCAACTTTAATTTTTGTATCAAAGATTTAATTTATCTCTGTGTTACATCATATGTGTTTTACTCCACAACTTATAACTTCTAACTTACTAAATTATCACATTACAATATCTAATTTAAGATCACTCTATGAAGTTTTCAAATGTCATAAATCGATGCTTTTTATTTATAAGCAATGTTTCTGAAAATCTATTCTTTTTAAGTGTAACCAAAAAGTGTTTGTAAAAAGAAAACAAGTATGATAAAGATTCAAACAAATGCGCAAATTCCAATTATAAACTTATTTAATTAGAGTCAATATTAAAAGGAAATTAAATCAGCCCTTAAACCAATATCTACGTTTGTGCATGTGTCAAACCAACATAAACACAAATATGATAACTCACAGATTTCAGGAAAAAACCCCTCAGGGCAAAACCTTTTATTTCACTATGAATTAAATCGTAATTTACAATCACAATGAAATCTGCAATATGTTTACCTCAACAAACCTACATAGACACACAACCTAGAGTCAGCAATCGATTCCACTCAGTGAACCCACATGAACCGTAGTCCAATCTTTAGGACATATCCACATGCAGCGAACCTCAATGACCTTAGTCTTCAGGTGTAGATACAAACTCCATAGAGGTTAAACAATAGCAAAGTATGTTCTCGGGTTCCAAAACAATTCACCTAAATATTGGGATTTTTGTGAATTGAAAAATAAGGGTTTAAATCCCTAAATGAATAAGCCAAAAGTGTTCTGCCGATTTTCACTGTTTGATGAATGAAAAAGAAAAGACTTCTTAACAAAATAAGCCTTGTTTAACATTTATTTATACAAAATCTTAAGGCGAAAGATCGCTCGAATGATATCAATCTCGTTTGAACGATGACATGCTTTGCTCGACCGAGCTTTGTGCGAGATGGCATGTCATTTGAACAACAGGGAATGTCGCTCGAACGAGCCTTTAAATATTTTTTTTCTTTTCCCAGAAAATACAACGCCTTAAACCTTCAAAAATTAATTCTGATGAAAAACTTAAAAACTCCGCTCCAACACTTAAAAAAATTTTGATGAGAAATATCCCAACATTCTAAGTGAAATGCTAAGGAATAAAAATACAACCTTTACCAAATTCATCTCGCGGAGGCTTGATTGTTGAAGAAACTTGATATTCGGATCCGAATTGTTGCATATGTGATGTTGAACATTCTTCGACAGTTATAGAGGTATACGACATACTAATTGATAGCGGATATTTATAAACTTATATCCTTACAAATCTCCCCCTATGTCTATGCCGGTACAAAATAAAATCATCTGAATTATCAAAACATAAAATGCCTATACAAATATAATATCCTTATAAACCCAAAAATGAAAAGTTACTAAACATGTGGGTCTCAAAACTTTTCTTCAAAGTCTTCAGCATCAAATCTTCAAATCTTCAAATTGTTCTCATCAGGGTGTGTAACATATGATCTTCCATTGTTGTCCCTACACACATGAGACAAAGCAAATACCTCGTAATACATCGAGTTTGAAAAGATATAAAAATACATCAATCATCATAATCAAATCTATCGAATCTCCCCCATAGTGCAAAAACTCACCCATAATTCGTTCTCCCCCTTTTTATTTGTTCAAAATAGACAAGGAAACGAATGAATGAAATAAACATGGATTTGTCCATACAAAAAGGCAAATAAACTACGACCCCGCAAAGGTGTAACTCAAAAGCTTCCACAAACTGTTTTTGACATTTCAATTTTTTTCATACAAAAATGCAAAAAATAATTTTGCAAAGATCACACACCATGAATTTACACTAAGACAACCAAATCATGATACGGAATGAATGGGTGTGAACATATTCAATAGGCAAATCAATGCAATCAAACATAATATATGTGCACGATGCATACGTGTACTCCAATCGAATGAATCTTAAAATCGTCCTTAGGTGTTAAAAGTCTTGAATTTAAATGACATTGACTCAATCAATCAACACATCAAAGTCAAGAACGATTCCCACACTAATAACGTCTAAAACTCTGATTTTTCAAGATGCTATCAGGACGTGCGAACCCGTTTTTATTTCTTTCCATCCAAACTCCCTCATAAATAATATTCATTATATTTTTCTACTGAGGTGGCCCTTTTTGGCATATTTATATTTTTATTGCCTTTAAATTTTTCCGGGCTCTTTTAAATGGTGGCTTTAACGACGAGTTAATTTTGAACTCTTGCAGCCCTTTCCCTTGATTCACTCATCATTTTTGTTGCAATTAAATGCTCACGGTAAACGGTTTTTACGTGCACTACTTCCATTGTCAAGTTTTATCGCATTTGGTTCGTTTTAAAGACATAATTGAGATGACAACACCCCGACCAATATGTAATAAACAACTACAATAATCAAACAAATCCATGCAAGTGTGCATTAAAAGAACTTATGAGTCAAACATGTAGGTAATAATACTAAATTACATCTCAATGACTCCAAACATTGTAAAGTACAAAAATGAAATGGTGGCGCATATCAAAACACTATCAAATCATCACGTGGATGTGGAATGATATTGTGTCTCGGTAATCCTAAATGTCCATCCATATACGATTTACAAACAAAATACAAAACTCTTTTTGACTTTTTCAAAAAAATTATCAAAATAAAATCTTTTTGTATTTTTCAAAATTTTCCAAAAAGAAAAAATCTAATACAAGTAAATACACACTAGCAATAGGCAAACAACATCTTCATACAAATCAACCTATGCTAGCAAGCAATTCTAAACCTCAACCGTTAGGTACTATGGCATTTTCCAAAGGTGGTGACATCCTATGAAAAAACTTCATCAAATCATGTGAAGTCTTGACTAAAAATTTTACCTGCTCCCTAATATGTGCAAACTCTCTCGTGTAATCATCCGGAGCATCGGGTGTGGGTGAGTGTGTGTGAACACGTGTACTAGAAAAACTTGACACATGACCCAACTTAAAACAAAACTTGACGCATGACCCAACTTAAAATAAAACTCCCTAAGGTGTCCTCTCTTCTTGCAGTGTGTGCAAACATAAATGGGCGTAGGTACACCTTTCTCAAAATGTCTCCTACGCTCTCTCATATAAGGTATGGGACGCCTAGGTGGGTTGGGTTGAGAGACATGTAAATCAAACACTAAAGCGGGAACTAGCTAGGGTGCAACATGTGAAGTGGATGCACCGTCATGATTTATACCTAAACTCTCACCACTACCCAAAATGGGATTGAGACCCATATTTCCTTCCTTCTTAGATGTTTTCTCTAAAGTGACTTTAACCTCCAGGTCGTTCTTAAGATATCTCTCTAATTGTGACCCACGGATTATAAGTTCACTCTTTTCCCGGCCTAAAGTTAACTGTTCACTCAAAGAAACTTTCACCTTCTCGAGTTGACTCTCTTTTGCTTCAAACTCCCTAAAAACCTCTAACTTTCTCTCCAAATCTCTCACCCTAAGACTTAAGACCTTATTCAATTTTTTAGTCTTTAATGTCTCAGTGTACAAATCTCTAAAAGCGATCTGAAGCTCACTATCATCCTCACTAGCGCACTCACTCGTAGACTCTCTAGAAACACTCAAATCATCCTCGGGGGTCTCACGTGCATAAGTATCCTCATCATCGGGGGATAAACTGGGTGTGTTCACGTGACTGGCTAAAAAGGCGACAAACTTTCCTTGTGAAGACTCATCCCCGTAATCTTTCACATCATCCTCACAATCACTAAGGGTGACAGGCATAGAAACTTTCTTGTCCTCTCTCCTAAGTCTAGTGGAACACTCAAATGACTTATGCCATCTGCCCTCACACTCAAAATATATATCTTTTTCTAAACCTCCCTCATCCTCTTTCTCTTTCTCACCGCTTTCTTTGGCATTGTCTTTATTTTTCTAAATATATTATTTAGTGGAAGAATTTTTTTTTGAAAACTTGAGAAACTTTTTAAAATTCTTTTCAAGAATGGCCATATCAAAATTAGACTCGCCCTTAGACTCGGACTCACAAATAATCACTTTCTTTTTCTTCTTTGACTGGAGTTTAAGTGCTATCCCTCTATCCTTAACCTTGACAGTGTGAGGAAACATGTCATTCTCATACGTCTAAAGATCTCCTACCAACTGTTCTAATTTTAAATTGATTAAATTACCTAAGGTACTTAAAAGAGTCACTTTAGGGATAAAACGTTTTGGCAGCGATCTTAAAATCCTTTTAACCACTCGTGTATCAAGTTTATGCTCACCAAGATTAAAACTAGTGTTGAAAATGTCAGATAAACGTGCATAAATATTATCAAAACACTCGGTCTCAAGCATGGTAATCGTTTTAAATTGAGTAGTTAAATTTTGAATTTTAGACTATTTGACCGTGTTAGTGCCTTCGTGGGTGAGTTGTAAAACATCCCACTCTTCTTTAGATGTGGTGCACGTCATAATACCTCAGAACTCGTCATGGGTGACGTGTCATAAAATTGCACTAAGCCCTCATGAATTAAAAATGCTCCACCTAAACTCATCCTCAGTCCAGTCTGACACAGATGTTAAATTCGTGACATTATTTGCGGTGACAGTGAGAGGATTCCAGCCTCTTTCACAAATTAACCAAACTCTTTCATCGATTGCTTTTAAATGAGATCTCATGCGGGCTTTCCAGTAAGCATAATTTGAACCGTTAAAAATTGGTAACCGATGATATAAGTTTTCACTTGGAAACATTGTGGCAATTTTTTAAAAATATGATTTTGCAAAAAAAAATCAATATCACATAATTTTTACGGAAAACAGGAATACACAATAAATTAGTATAACCTGCTCTGATACCAATATGTAAAAAGAAACTATGTGTGATAAAGATTCGAACAAATGCGCAAATTACAATTACAAACTTATTTAATTAGAGTCAATATTTGAATCAAATTAAATCATCCCTTAAACCAATATCTACGTGCGTGCGTGTGTCAAACCAACATAAACACAAATATGTTAACTCACATATTTCAGAAAAAATCCCCTCAGGGAAAACCCTTTTATTTCACTATGAATTAAATCGCAATTTACAATCACAATGAAATCTGTAATACGCTTACCTCAGCAAACCTACATAGACCCACAACCTAGAGTCAGCACTGGATTCCACTCAGCGAACCCATATGAACCGCATTTCAATCTTCAGCAAAGACCCACATGTAGAGAACCTCAATGACCTCAGTCTTCAGGTGTAGAGATGAAATCCACAAAGGTTAAATAATAGAAAAGTATATTCTTGGGTTCCAAAATGATTCACCTAAATATTGGGATTTTTGTGAATTAAAAAACAAGTCTTTAAAACCCTAAATGAAGAAGCCAAAAGTTTTCTGCTGATTTTCACTGTTTACAGAATGAAAAATGAAAATAATTCTTAACAAAATATGCCTCGTTTAACGTATATTTATAAAAAAACCTTAAGGTGGAAGATCACTCAAATGAGATCACATCTCGTTTGAACGATGACACGCTTCGCTCGAACGGGCTTCGCGTGAGATGGCATGTCATTTAAACGACAGAGGCTATCACTCGAACGAGCTTTTAAATAAATATTTTTTTCTTTTTCTTTTCCCAGAAAATGCAGCGCCTTAAAACTTTAAAAATTAACTTTGATGAAAACTTAAAAACTCCGTTCCAACACTTAGAAATTTTTTGATGAAAAATATCGCAATATTCTAAGTGAAATGCTAAGGAATAAAAACCCAACCTTTAACAAATTCATCGCGCGAAGGCTTGATTGTTGAAGAAACTTGATATTCGGATCCGACTTAGTACATATGTGATCTTGAACATTCTTCGACAGTTGTAGCAGTGTACGACATACTAATTGATAATGGACATTTATAAACTTATATCCTTACAGTGTTACAACTACAAATCATAAATGTACAAATCATTGTCCATGTATGAGATTTTGGTCCTTATGTTCTCAACAAACCAATGATAAGTATGATATCATGTTCTTTTGCTTATATGCTTGCCAAGTCAAGTTCTGATTATATTATTATATAAAGGGTAAAACAAGTCATACAAAGAGCCCATGCATTGTGTGGGGCTCAAATATAGTATACGATGAGTAATTATTGCATAAATTGTAAGACCAATCAAGATTAATATGTTGCTTTTTTCAGTACGTCAACCAAAAAATTATTCGATATAGATAGTAGGAAAATGGGCTTTGCTGCATTACTAATCCACAACCAATTTAGGGCAATTAGGGCAATTTTTTTATCCTTTGATAATTTACTATACAGTAAAGTATGGCCCATAATGATAACCAACAGAAAGTGCAATATTCATTAGCGTACAACACTTTGACCTATCTGAATTTGAATTTTGCGTCTATTAAAATTATAAATTACTAGCTTGTAGGCCACGCGTTGTATGGCCGTAGTTATAAAAATTATGTTTGGTACTAAAACCAAAACCAATATAAAAACATAAGTCTATATATTGCTGGAAAAGACAAAGGAAAAACGAAATCACGAAGAATATAAAGTATACCAAATATAAGTAGTGGGTGTTAGTATAATAGGATGAAAAAATGAGACAAAAAAATTTAAATACAAAGCACAATTTTCTCGTTGAGACCTTTGTGAAAAAATTCAAAGAAAGAGAATTATAGAAAAATATAGAGAGTTTAAAAACTAAAATACAACCTAAAAATTAAGAGATACCTCTTTAATGTTTGAATACGCAAAATGCAACATAGAAAAAAAGATTGCATCTCTTTAAGGCTGAATTTGAGAAACACAACATAAAAAGATGTATTATGCCTTCCCAACAAAGTAAGTAATATATAAAGGAAACCCACATAAAAAGAAGTAACATAATTTGATAGAAAACTCAAATCTTAAACTGAAAAAATATGGAGAGTACAAACTTCAAACTAAATAAACGAGAGAGAGAGAGAGAGAGAGAATATACCTATGGTCTGAGAAGAGGAGAGTTTAATGGGAGAAGAGGAGGGTAAGAAAGTTAGAGAATGATATTTGTGGAGTGTAGGGTTCTATATGATGAGGTGAGGAAAAGTTTGGGAGGCTGTGAGTTATTTAAAAATTACTGATACGAATAATACTGATACACATACTACTGATAGACATGTATCTAGATAAAGGGGATTTCAAAGGTTGTCATTGGGAAAGAAGTCTTGTTAAGTTGTTGAGAAATGAAATACAAATCGGATGTAGCAATTTAAACTTCAGCAGGAAATTTTCAACCCCAAAATGGACAACCATTATTAAGACCCTAAAAAATATTATTCTAAATCTATATTTCCACGTGATAACACACGTGGAGACAACATAGGAAAACACGTATAAAGATTTGCTCAAGTTATCATTTAAATGTATAATATAATAGTTTCATAACATAGAGAGAATTTTAAGCAAAGATACCACATTATGAGATTGTTCATAAGTGTTCAAGTTGTGAAAAAATGGCCTCACCTAGTTGGAACGATTGATATTCTAGAATAGGAGAAGTCAGTACAGTAGGACCTCAATGGTGGGTAGGGAACTTGGAACATAAACATCAATTATGACAATTTGGTTATACCCTTCATACAACAAAGTATGAGTTGTGGTAGTATCCACCACCATTTCATCAACTTCCCATAGAGAGACACACCTAGACTTGGGAATTTAATCATATACCTTACGGTAAGTAGCGACATCTTGTTAAAGAAATTATTGGAAATAATCATACAATCACATTGCCTAAGGCTGGGCTAAAGAAATATCCAATATAGAGCGGAAGAGGTTAAATAGACCATATTCAGAAAACAATAATAATTGAAAAGGATGGAAATAGTATTTTGATAAAGATTGCAGCCATTTCAAGAAAATGAAATGAACTATTAATGAAGATAATACAAATACAAAATTATCATGTTAACATACAGTAGAGGGATACTGAATTTACCCAATTCTCCCGATAACTAATTTCCCCATATTTACTCATTGTCATTGTCTTCCTTGTGAAGAAGGAAAGCAAAATCAGGTCTATAAATATATTCTTTACAAAGAAAAATCCTATATAACTTTCCCAATTGTTGATGAGTTTAAGCTATCACAAACCTCTCCCTGATCCTTATTGTTATACGATACTACCTTGACCTGTGAAATGCTTCCTTCTCAGATGTATCTTTTCACTTAACCTTTCAAATAATTTAAAAAGTAATTTGAGTAAAATTGGGAGCCTTTAAAAAGTAACCAAGATAGCTTTCTACTTACTTACAATTAAAGAAAAACAGTAATAGAATAAGGAAAAATAGGCTTTGATAAATTGCAATATAAAAAATAAATAAATGATGCATGATTATCATAAAAATTGGATCATAGTTGAAATTACTCGGAGTGTTTGACATCAATATTCATTTTTCTCCACCTGGTTCTAAAAAAATATTATATTACTATTACAGAGAATGAACATAAGAAAATTTGGTTTAAATCACAAATGTTTGTGAAGAAAAATAACATATAATCAAACTTACAACAGAGATAGCTTTCTTGTTAGGATCCTTGTGATCACCTCCCAAAACTCCAGAACTTTCAGGGTATTATGCATCCATCTATGAAAAGCCTTTTGATCCAATTTACACCAAGAAAGAACTTTAAGAAGGCCCTTCTCATGACCAATGCACATATATCTTTTTCAACAATATATAATCAGTTAAGACTTAAGATATCTAAACTTTCCAGAGGAATCAAATAAAGCACCAGATATATGCGTATAGACACAAAACTATAAATAAAATCAATAACTAAATAGCCATTTGGATGCATAGATATTGATATAACCCATGTCCAGAAATTTCACCAAGAACACAAAAAAACTAAAGGAATAACCATAAGCACCATTTCAGTCATAACAAACAAGAGCAATGACAATGTATGAAATAAAGAAAAGCTCAATAACAAATAATATAAAAATAAGATTACAAAGCATGCGTACGAGTAATCCTCTTGGAGAAGTCGACCCACCAATTTTGGGGTTAGGGTTGGGTGAAAGGGCAAGAGAAATGAATGTATTAAATGGAGAAGATGGAGAGAGTACTGAAAATAGAGAGGCCTTTTGAATTTCGGATTAGGTACATTAATGAGATGCGCTTATTAGCTAAAGGTCATGCCACTTGTCAAGCCCTCATGAATATGTCAATTTTATAAATATCTATAGATTAAATCACCATAAAAATTTAATCCTTAAAACACTTGGGATTTAGTCACTTTAAAATAAATTATATGATTTTACATTTAAAATTTGTCTATTTAAATTTTGGAAAAGCTGACAAAAACTCTAACCAAAGAAACACTTTTAAATTTTAACCATCGACATGGTCTAGTTGGGTGTACGCTAAGATAAGCTGAATCCAACAAACCTTGTCTATATATATACCAGGTTTGAGCCCCACGCGATGGGCGGGCGACTTAAAATTCTATCAGTGATTTCCAAATTCAAAAGGCATATTACATCATCTTTAGATATAGTAAGAGTGGTAGTGATCCTTTGTAACTAATTATTTAGAAATAATACCGATCTTTTATCAGGATTTTCATTAGAGGTTACGCCAAATAGGAAAAATGGAATTTTTGAAGTAAGCCTATTAACATTGTAAATAATACTGTAAAGGTAAATACACTTATTTGTAAAACTCATTAAAGGTAAAGACATCAATGTGAGAGATGATATGAAGATATCACTTGCTCACCACTCGAAAGTATATAATGACAATCTACTTACCCACAACACATCATATTATTGATCCCTAATGCATACAAATAAAAAGAGATACAAATAATATGAAAGGATATATATATATATATATATATATATATATATATATATATATATAGAGAGAGAGAGAGAGAGAGAGAGAGAGAGAGAGATGGATAAACATTATATTCAAAAGATATAATAAATGTTCAAATAAATTTTACTATAAAAAAAACTGAGATTTTACGAAGTTTAACACTTACAATGCAAAATTTCTATATATACATGAAAACTAGCAAAAGAAGTAAAGAAATTTTAACAACTCATATTTCAATTTACAACGGAATTTGAAGAGATCAGCTCCACATAATAAATAACTAAATCCAACTGGAAAGAATTCATAATAAAAAAATGAATCCAATCGAATTAACTGACAAACTATTCGAATCTAAAACCATAGTCAAAATATACTTATATATATATGAACAAATATGTCAAAACAAACAAAAAAAATTAATAAATAAAATTACAAAAGAATTTGAACAAATATGAAAATTTTCTTTTGGGTGCCTTTTTTTCTCCAGGAGAGAGAAAATCGTGAAAATGACCACTAACTTGATGATCTCTCCTTCTATCTTGCAATTCTTTTGAGGATGGTTTTCATTGAGCTTGGGGCACACCCATGAAAGGACTATAAATCGGGTTGGCATGGCAATTCCATAAATTATCTGCATATATTGGGAAAAAAATAGAAAACAACGTATTACTAAACCAAACAGTGTGATAAAAATGTTTTTCTACAAATAAATATGAGTTTAAAGGATAAATGTTTTAAAATGCACCTTTCATGCTTTAAACTGAAGGTAGGTTTTTTATTGTAACCATGAAGAATTGGGAGTCGACTAAGGTTATAGATATGGGGATGATCCTCACCATCACTAAGAAGCCCTTTTTCAGATATATCTGCAAGGGTTTCAAGTACCATTGAATTAGTGAAACTAACTTTTTTTATATATGTGAATGTGTACATACCTTAATTAGGGTCATCGATATAACTGTGTTGAGTTTAAAATATGGAGAGGAATGTATGAGCTCATGAGAAGCCCATTACCTTATTGATGAAAGACGATGAGAGGCGTCCTCTTAATTTGGGATAGACGAATGGGTTGTGAAGGAGAGAGAAAATAGAGAGGCTATAGCTTAAGACTTTTGGAGGTCGAAAGTTTTATTGTCATACACTTTTTTTTAGTCATCTTAATTGCATCTCTATGTTGACGCCACTTAGAAAATCTATGTTTGAAGACACCGTAATTATATTATTACTAGTTTGAAGCCGCGCGCGATGCGCGGGCGCTTTGTAGAAATTGTTGAGTTGTATCCGAGTGAATTTCACCAGCAACTAATGGTGTTAGCAATGAAATAATAAAAATCTAAGTAGGAATAGAACTAAACTAACCATGAATCTCGAAGAGCTCCTCTTCTGACGTGTAGTTAAAGAGCATCCACAGCTCACCTATTATGACATTGAACCCATGAAAACACATATCATCCACAAATTATATATATAAGAGAACTAAGTTTCACAAAAACTACCCATAAAAATTAATAAGGAAATGGAACTCAGACCTACCAATATATAATAGAAGCAGTGCTAGAGCAGCAACTAAAGCGTCCACCACACTTTCAGATGGAAAATAGTCTAAAACTTTTAACAAAGGTGAATATCCACCACCATTTCTTTCCAATGATGTCTCCTTCTTTAAGACAAATGTATCATCTCGTGAGATCTTGCCCCGATATTTACAGCTCTGAACAGAACCTAATATCAAAACCCTCTTTAAAATTATCTATTCACGAATCAGCAATTTAGCAACAACGTCAGATCTTTCTGAAGCAATAGAGTATTTGTTAGAATAAGATAGAGGGATATATACCTATCCTTTTTTTTATCTCTGAAATCCCACCTCTAAGAATAGTCATCGACTTTATCTTGTGTTCTTTTCTCTTCCAAATATATGATTAAGGTTAGATGTTAGCCGAACTCCACCTTATGCTAATCATAATTGATAATTATTGAACCCAATAATTGGTGAACTCGACAGGTATTAGTTATCTGCAAATACGTTTTGATATCATTTTTCATAGTCTAAAACATCATTGAAATCCTAAATTACTCGCGTTCTAGTATTGAACCATCTCACCTTTATACGGCCAATCGTATGGTGGTTTAATTTTTCTATTACGTATCTACAATAAGTTTAATGAACTTCATTTTAACTTTTTATGAATCCAAATAATCAGCCACAATGATAATAAATAAATAAATCTAGTCATACTTAAACTAACCTTGACGTTAAAATAACTGAATAAGTAAATATATATATTATTACATCGAAACGTATATGTTTTAGGAGTTGGTCTTATTGTGTATAAAGTTCTCACATTTCTGAACTTAACCTGGCCATTATATCTGCGTCAAATAAAAATTGAGATTCCGAAAACTTATATTTTGAAAAAGCCATATCTTAAAGAGTTAGAGTTTAGATTAGTTGGATGAAATTCGGTAAGTAATATACCGTAATGTTCTTATGTATTACGTCTATTAGAGGATCATACATTCCTCTGATAAAGAACTGGTTTCGTTGTAAACCTTCATAAGATTTACAACGTTGATAAAGAAAGATATACACTTTAATAAATCTTACATGATGAAGCACTGGTTTCGTTGTAAACCTTCATACATCAATTGTATTTGCTGCCCTGTCTAAAGAAAATCCTACATTTAGTGGCTTTCTATTACGAATTTACAATCCGACCAACTCAATGTTCTTCAATTGACTTAAACCATTCCACGGGATTTCTTTTCTTCCAGTCTGATCTCATAAGCGGAAACAAACAAACGTTGGAAACGTGATGGCTTTCACTCTTCTTTCTTTGCTTTTGACCTTTCTTGTTTTAAAAATCATAGTTCCTCCATCTCGTAATCATAATCTGACTCGAAAGATTCAAATTATTCTAGATATCACTGTTGTCCCATCTGTGTAAACAATAAAGATGTACGTGAGAGATTATTGTTCTAATTTGTATCAGCAAGAAAGCAACGGATGCATTCATCCCATACAGGAATTTCGAAATGTTTAAAATATAGTTAAAGGACTTTAAATTTCATTTACAATTGAAGGGGTTTTTGTGCTATTTGATAAAATTCTAGAAAACCGAATGCAATCTGAGTTTGACTCCAATTACAATTCTCCAAAATGACGTTCTGTTTAATGCTTGGATTCCCTCCACTGAGGCTGGAATTTCTGTCACGCCAAACATAATATATGATTGCAGTAAAGCATAGATGTATTATCAGGACATTAAAGGCCGAATTCTTATTTTTGATCTTGTTGGTTGTGGGTTGATCATATCCACATTTAGAACAAAGCTCATCCGATAATATATTTATTTTGGTGTTGGATAGTTGCTCTGCATTTCCCCCATTTAATAATCTCTTCCATGCTTGATCCTTCCCCATTGATCTCTTTGACAGATAGTTAGTTCTCTTGTATCAACATTTGTGCATTTAAGAACTGCATGTTGACTTATGGACACCGTTCAAAATATATGCGACAGGGTCGTTCTTCCCTCGGGAAGCCCGTGAACCTGTACGGAAAATTCCTCTAAGATCCACATAGGTATAAATATATTCAGTGAAACAAAGGAAAAAAATTTCTATAGATCTAAAAACAAGTGTATAGATAGAGAAGAAAGGGATTTTGGAAAGATAAGATAATAGAGTAGCTGTAATAAAAAATAAAGTTAGCTTGTCACTGTAAGAAAAATGACCTTTAACATGTCTCTCCATTTATCACCGTAAGATGATCATTGTAAGTTCATATATAAAGAAACTTACTAATCATTGTAAGTTGAGAATGACATAATTTAAAGGCCATGGTCAGAATTTTTTAACCAAAGAAAGACGAAGAAACTATCACTGAAGTTTTAAGAGATAATTTAAAAGATATTGAAAGCAATTCATTTCCAATAACTTCTTTATGATCCCAAATATTGTCTTTAATATAAATGAATTTCAATAATAAACCAAGCACTAAAAATATTAACACTTCGGATATAGAATTCACATCTATGTTTAACTAAAGCACATACCATACTGTGGGCATGGAATCATTATGTAAAATTCAACCATGAAAGGTAACTCAAGTAGTGATCCCATGTAAATTTAAGCATTTTAGTATTACGCTGTTAACAATTAAAGCACCTATTGCTGGTAGAAAAGAACACAAAAGGACTAAACATATCTACATATTTTCACAATAGAGCTCAACTTTGCACTCACAAACTATTCACAGTAGAAAATTACAGATTCAGTAATTATGGACAAATTCATTAATTATAAACAAAGTAACGGCAGAGTATGTCTACAAAGAGTTTTAACTATACATTAGTCATGACCAATATTTAATTCCTCATTTTGAACTTTATGTTTTATCTTTAGGAAACTCCACTCTGTAAAAGGCCGATCCAAGTAAATCATGTGAGGCTAATCGGCATTTGGATATGGATCAAATTCATTGGTATCCTCACATTTCAGTATTATCTCAAATATATGGTGTCTTCTGAATATAAAAATTGACATAAATATAAACAGGTATCATAACACCAAGATACAAATCTAAACACCAAGTTTAGATGTAAACTAAATTGATTGAATCGATATTGCATCGGTTTGGTTTTGTGCAGCAACTATGTGTTGTGTGTGCGCGTGTGAATCTGTGAGTGTGCAAGAGAGTAAGAGGGAGAGAGAGTACCTGAGGTTGACATCCTTGTAAGCGGATGGTGTCATTATTGGAGTATGCACACGACATAAAAATATTAGATTGCATCGAAAACAAAGAAAAGAAATCTGGAATTCAATTACCTCTCCTCAACAAATTTAGAGAATTAATGATTTTCAAGAATTTCCCTCTCAAATCCTGAAGTATAAAAGAATTTTAGATTGCAAAGATATGAGTCCTTTAATCAAAATCTACAAAGATCAAACATTAGTCAATTAGATAAATTGAAAAATTATTTTTTTCTAAGATTATGTTGTATTCATTTATTTATTTGAGATTGTATTATTATATTGACAAGTATTTTTCATTATTTCCCAAAAACCTAATTCGCTCCTCCTTTGTCCGGGCTTGTGATCGGTAATACAACAATTAACTTTGTATTGGCAGAGTTTAAAAAGGTTTTCCACCCCAAATTAAGATTATTTATTTTCTTCTTTGATTATGTGTAAAAACGTATAGTTGATTATTAGTTATAGATTTATGAAAAATAATATTGTTAATTTTGATTTTTGAATGGATCTAGAATATTGTTAATCTTGATTTGGGAATGGAGGCATAAGTTATAAGATAATCGTTGTTTTATCTTTACTATCAATGTATTTTCTTGTCGTAAACAATAGCGTATAGCAACTGATATTTTATTATATCTATTCTTATTTAGATTATGGCAGATAATAGCATAAACTTCATAAATTGAATATAACTGTAGCATTTAAACAATAGTATTAAATATGTTACTGAATATAGTCTTAAATTATTATCATAGGAAATCATAAAAATAGTCTTGCGTTGCAGTAACTGGCCAAAAAATTGAACTAGATTGTTTATGGATCCCATTTCTTGAAAAAGATGAACTGTATTCTCTAAGTCCATTCGTCAGAGTTTTCATACACAGTAACCTTTCTCATACACAGTAACCTTTCTCAATAAAATTTTAACCTAACTTTATTTTTTGGGGATATACAGAAAACTAAAAAACACCTGAAGTAAAATCATTTGGAAAAAAATCAAGAATTAATTTCACGATCACGGGTGGATATACATAAATCGAAAAAATAAGCAGAATTAAAATAATTGGGGAACAAATAAAGAAGCAATGTTGACAAATGTAAACCAATAAAAGAAGAGGAAAAGAGGAACATACCGAATGAAATGAAGAGTAAAGGTAGGGTTGAGAAACATCTCTTCTGGGTCTAGGGTATTTATACCCATTCCGAAGTTGTGTTGGTGAAACGATTTCCAAATTTGTGTTGTTGAAATGATCTGGTGAAATGATTTCCGATGTTGAGGTGGTGAACCGATCAAGAGACGGTTTGAAATCTTCTAGACGGTCAATGGAAAAGATTGTATATGAGAGGTTGGAGACGTATTAGGCCGTATATAAAGAACGAAACACAGAAGCCGGATGCAAAGCACATAACTAAGAAGATGGATTCTTGTGAGTAGAAAGAGAAGGACTTCGTAAAAGGGGGAGATTTTGTAAAAGGAGTTGAGTAGGCAGGTCTTGTAAATGAGGTGTAAGAGGGGTCTTATAAATGAACATTAAATGCAAGACAAGTGTCAATTATCTCTAAAGAGACAACAAAATTATATTATGTTATTAGATATTAGATTGCTCATTCCTGGGTCAGGCATTCACCAATTTAAAATTGAAATTAATAAGATCAGCTTCAAGTTGGGCTCCTACAAATGTGGGCCATACTTACTAACAATGTCCAAATTTTATATATGCTATCTTTATTTCTGGTGGACCCATTAGATCAAAGCTCGGATATGAGACTCGTGTTTATTTCTGTTCTTTTTCGTTTTACAGAAGATCAAAACATTAATTCCAACTTTTTTGTTCTCCTTATATTTTTTGCAGGAGAACGAAAACTAGAATTTATTCAATTTTTTGTATAAATTTCGAGAGGATTCTAATTTCTTAAGCAAACTAGTTATTTCAGTCACAAAATAGGAAGACGGAACATTTGGATAGCTTTTTCTTTAGGGACAAAAACTACCTAGCTAATAGCCATGTCTTAGTATAATAGTGAGTACATGTAACTGATAAGCACCCAAAAGTGTCTATTTTATACCCTGAATAGATGCATTTTAGTCTCTCATTTTAATTAAAATTGGCCTTATATCGTATTTTATTATTTTTCAGGTCAAACAGCAGTCGTAACATCAAATAATGCTAAATCAAGTCAATTGCGACTCAATAGCGGTTAAAAAGAGTGCATCGAAGAAATCAGAGGAGACCACGAAGTTTGGAGTCCATCTATGAGCATGCTCGATAAGTTTCGATGCCCCGAACCAGTCCCGTAACCCTAGCCTAGCCTAACCTAGTCCAGTCCATACCCCAAACCCGGTGTGTTGTGTTTGTACTTTTATCATTTTTTAGAGTTTTTAGTTCGTGTCATTTTTATTTATAAGAATTTTTTATATTTCTTTAAAATTTTCTAGGATTTATTTTCTATTTTTATATTTATTTATTTAGATTTTTTATTTTCACCAGTTTTTAATTTTTAATCTTTATTTTATTTTATTTTAATTTATTAGGATAATTTTTCTATAGAAATTGGTTTATTAGTTTTATTACATTTTGTTTTTTTAGGACTTTAGGTTTTATTCTTAGATTTTTAGTTTTTATTTTTTTATTTGAGTTTTTTTTATATAGATTAGGATTTTAAATTTTTTGTTTGTTAGTTTTGTTTTTAGGTCATTTTATTTATTTATTATTTTTTTAGTACAACACACACACATAACTCACATACCCTACACATACACACTAATCCACCCTAACCCACACCTTACTTACCATACACACACCATCACTCATTCATCCCCACTCTATCTTCTACAACCTCACCCACACCTTCTCTCTCACCTCCATAACCCAAAACACCCATTAACTATCCAACACGATTTCAACTACCTCCATCAATCTTCAACACAAAATAAAACCCTTTACCCTCCAAAAAACTAACCCGGATCCTACCACCAATAAACCCGGACCTGTGCCCTTGCTGCCATCCTGAAAATTGGGTGCCACATTCCACTCCGGCAACCTAACCTCGCCCAGCCCACCTGCTCGAACCCCACAACCTGGAATTCAACCCGGGTGGAACTCCCAGCAACCCGCGACCCAAACGGGTTTAACCCGATTCAACTACCTACCCCTTCTCGATCCCCATCCCGACCGAACAGCGACGTAACCCGCTGCCGTCGACGAGCGACCCACTTCCTTGTGGTGTTGATTTTTCCCATCGACAGCTCCCTATCACCTTCGATTTATAGAATGGTCATGCACTTTCTATAAGGCCCACCCCATCCCACTTACCAAACCTTTTTCTTCCACATTCAGCTTGAGCATCATTCTTATAGGGACCTTTTTGCCCTCACCTTTCGGCTCAATAAGGTATGTGATCGATGCTTATTCTCCCCTACCTTACCCTGATACCCACCCACCCTTGGTCCCCCGATGCTTTGCATCGAGTAAAGCACTTTTCTATACAAGTGCATTGACCTCTTTCAGCCTTTATCCAACAAGACTAACACTTCAGTGTTGTTTGGGGGTGATTATCAGCACTCAATTTTTCTGGCGCCCCGCACTTTCATAGATTTTATCTTTAGGATGAGAACGGTTTGGTTTGGCTGAAGACGTTAAACTTAGTACTACCGGGAGGCAGCCCGTTGTTCATTGTTTCTGAGTATGGGTCTTATCCTGTTTGGGGGTCGTGTTTCACATCACCCAATGATTTTCACATGCTCTCTAGACTTGTACCTTTTGTGTCGCATCTGTTCTTCAGGTTTCATATATGTATCCTCATGCGATACATTTTCATTAGCGTTTCATTATGGTTATATCTTTCGTCCCTTGTGCTTTTTGTTGTTATATATAGTTTTAAACATCGAGGACGATGTTCTCTTTTGTTTGGGGGTGGGAAATTTATCAAAATCTTGCCTCTTTTGAAAATTTTCAGAAACAAGTGCTTTTAAACTTTTTGTGCGGTTAAAAATAAAATTTAATGGAACGAATTGTCTATCATCCATCTTTTAGAAATCTCGGAATACCTGTATTCAACCCTAAAATTGCGCTTGTTACAATAAATTAATTAATACATATTTAAGCGTACTTGCACCATGAATTCCTAAACTCGACAATTTTGCCCTATCATGTTTACAATTAAAAGTTGAAGAGTAATGATATTCTCAAGAGAGACTTAAAAGATCACTAGTGGTGACTTAAACCTGTGAGATTTGAGCTTTTCACATTTTTGAGGGTTTTTACATATCTCCGAGTCACGAGTTGACTCAACTTTCTTTGGGTACCGCACTTAGTCGTTGCATGGTCTCATCATTTTTTCAAATTTGGATTAATCACTGAGAATGACATTACTTTTTAGATGTAAGAAACATGTGTCTTATAGTTTGTCCCGAGCACTAAATCGAATTTGTTATACACTTTTCATTTTTACCCTTCACTCCACCAATTATCATTCCACATTTTTCGTATCCATATATATCCCAGATACCATCCACATATCATTTCCCATCATTTTGTAGAAAAAGGGTGATTGAAAATTTTCATTTAATTGTCTTCATTTGTGTTATGAAAAGCAAAATGTATCACAATAAAAAAAAAAAAAGAAAAAATAAAATAAAAAATGAGCAGAAAAGAAAGAAAACAAATTGAAAAGATGAAAAAGAAAGCATGCGATCATAAATTCAAAAAATGAAGACATTAGTTATTCAAAGTGTGTCACACTCCTCTCAAAAACCCTATCATTCATCTTATTCATTTCATTTTCCCCTCATACCTTACATAAACCCCATTTGAACCCTTGATGACGTGTTCGGGCAAATGAGAAGACTATATGGTGAATAACTCGACATTCTCGACATAGTGGTTAGCATTCCTTCATGAGATTAGATTTTTTCATGTATCCATCCTTTTTTTATAAAGTGTGTGAGACGTTTGAACTTGTTTATATTTACTCACATCCTCACACATTAGAGAGATACACTTACCTAATTCTGAGAGAGATCGATTCAGAGAGATATGTCCAATGAGAATTGAAGTCAAAGCGTTGATCCTATATAGGTGATCTAAGAATTACTCTAATGACACTAAAGATTGTTTTACATTAACACGTGCTGAGTTTTAGGAAGGATTACACTTTTTGGTATTAAGTAATTTTATATCTTATTTTGATAGTTGAATACGGTATTCCTTAACGTCCTTTTAAGTTGGGTTGTATAGCGTTTCATCATCTACTCAGATACTGCATTTTAATAAATTTTCGAATTTTGTGGGTACATTCACTGCAAACCCTCACGAGACACCACTCGTCCTGTAGGACAACCTATAGGTTTAACGGTTTGTTGCACATACTAAGTGCAATCGCTAGTGCCTGCGAAAGTGACACACTTTTGGTTACTTATCTCTATTTTCTCTCCATTTTTGTTCAAGGACTAGCAATTTTCTGTTTTGGGGTGGTGTGATAAGCACCCAAAAGTGTTTATTTTATATCCCGAATAAATGCATTTTAGTCTCTCGTTTTAATTAAAATTGGTCTTATATCGTATTTTATAATTTTTCAAGTCAAACAGTAGTCGTAACATCAAATAATACTAAATCAAGTCAATTGTGACTCAATAGCGGTAAAAAAGAGTGCATTGAAGAAATTAGAGGAGACCCCGAAGTTTGTACTTTTATCATTTTTTAAAGTTTTTGGTTTGTGTCATTTTTATTTTTAGGAATTATTTTAGATTTATTTAGAATTTTCTAGGATTTATTTTCTATTTTTATATTTCTTTATTTTGATTTTTGATTTTCATTAGTTATTAATTTTAATCTTTATTTTATTTTATTTTAATTTACTAGGATAAGTTTTCTGTAGAAATTGATTTTTTTTAGTTTTATTAGATTTTGTTTTTTAGGACTTTAGTTTTTATTCTTAGATTTTTAGTTTTTATTTTTTTATTTTATTATGTGAGTTTTTTTATATAGATTAGGATTTTAAATTTTTAGTTTGTTAGTTTTATTTTTAGGTTGTTTTATTTTTTTATTATTTTTGTTTTGTACAACACACACACACATAACTCACATATCCTACACATACAAACTAATCCCCCCTAACCCACACCATACTTACCATACACACACCATCACTCAATCATCCCCACCCTATGTTCTACAACCTCACCCACACCTTCTGTCTCACCTCCATGACCCAAAACCCCCATTAACTACCCAACACCATTTCTACTACCTCCATCAATCTTCAACCCAAAATCAAACCCTTTACCCTCCAAAAAACTAACCCGGATACTACCACCAACAAACCCGGACCTGTGCCCTTGCTGCCATCCTGAAACCCGGGTGCCACATTCCACTCTGACGACCTAACCGCGCCCAGCCCACCTGCTCAAACCCCACAACCCGAAATTCAACCCGGGTGGATCTCCCAGCAACCTGCGACCCAAACAGGTTTAACCCGATTCAACCACCGACCCCTTCTCGATTCTTATCCCGGCCGAACACCGACGTAACTCGCTGCCGTCGACGAGCGACCCACATCCGGCGACGGACCGATCCAACTCGAGACCCATCTCGCAACCATACCCAAGCTCAAACTCGTAAAATCCCATACCTATCATACCAAACCCAAACCCAATTTAAAAACCAACGTGCCAAACCCAAACAGTCTTTGACTTATCCAAATGAAATCCCAAAAAAATCTCACCATCTAAATCAATTCGTGGGGCTCTACAACTTATTTAAGGTGACTCTCAGATGTATAAAAAAAAGGCATAGAGAGAGAGAGAGAGCAAGTGTGTATATCATGTACAGTTTAGGGTCATGAAAAAAATTCGGGAAAATAACAAGAAAATGATTTTAGCTTTAGAATAGTTTTTAGTCTTCTTTTTGTAAACAAGTGTTGAAAATTGTGAAAGAGTTGGACGCATATCAATGCGCATTTCAAGACAAATTTGTGGAAAAATTGCGTATTTTATTTCTACATTCTCTTTTCAATTTATTTTCTTCTTGGCATATTATTTATTGTTGTTTATGCACAAATGAGAATGTATGCGAATGATGTTAGTTTAATTAATCAATTTCATTAATGCTATAATTCTAGGAAAATTATTTTTAACTGTCACCAATTATTTTATGTAACGAGAGTTAGTAAATTAAATGAACAAATTAATGTTTGAATTTAGGAATCGAACTAGAGATAGGTTTTTTCGATATTTGAATATTAATTCGGTATTGAAATTTGAGGATTGATATTGTTTTTATTAAATTGATCCTAGCGGGTATTTTTCTTAAAATAATATAATTCTTAACTTTTCATTGTGTGACATTTTTAAATTAATTTTTTGAAAAAGATTTTATTAAATTTATAATTTTAACGAGAGTTAGATTATTGGTTTAATATTATCTCGAAATATTTCACATTAATAAATTGAGAAATTAAAATAATTGAAAATGCAGTGTAATCCCATCTCTTAACCTTCTCACATATTTCACAATCGGTTGTACATTCTTTTTTCGTTATTTAGTCATAATTATAATTTTAGCATTAGTTAACTTTTCCCTTGAAATTGTTTTTAAAAAAAAATAAATAAATAAAAAGATTTTAATAAAAAATTTGGATTGCAAGTTTTCACGTCAATTGTTTCACCATTGAGAGTTGGATATATACCCGTACTTAGCGCAATACTAGTTATTTTATACAAGTTTTGTAGGTACTCAAGGGAATTTTGAGATTGGCTTTTGAAGACAATGACCACACGCAAAAAGCCTCTTATCAAATGGCGTTGTTGCCGCTTTCTTGACGTGTAGACAGAGTTGAAGACTTGTAATTTTTTTCTTCTTTTTAGTGGTAATTATTCCTTCTCCCTCCTCCTTAAACTGGTTGTATAGGATTATTGAGGCATTGTTATTTATTTGGGTGCATTTTGACACCGATTTATTTTTATAATAATTATTCGTTAAAAAAAGCGAAAAGAAAAACCAGACAAGGTAGGGAGAGGGCGTTCAAGGCGAGGATTTTGAAGCCTCTCTACTTTGGGTCAGTAGAACTCCCGGGGATGACTGAGATAGACAAGATCTCCCCTCGGTCGACTCAACTCGGTCTTCACCCCACGTGTGTAAAAATCATGGGAGGTACATTTCTTTATCCCTCACTAATCTCCTGCAAGCGAGTTCATTTTTGTGTGATTAATTGCTCTTGTGTGCTTTTAATTTATGCATCGCACTTAAATTGAATGGTTTGATGAATTAATTTACCTAAGACCTAGACCCGATCATTGGAACGAGAAGGGATTTCATCACCCGACTCACTCGCTTATCCATTGTGTGCTACCCTAGCTGTTATTAAATTTAAAAGCAATCAACTAGATAGCCCAGTATGAACACATTTTTATAACGGGCGATCACAACGATAAATTCCGTGATTTTTGTCCCTCGCGAACTTAATTAAAATTTGACTACCCCTTTCACTAATTTTGAAGATAATAATTTTTTACGTGCTCGTTAGGATTTTTTCTTAACTCGTGTGTGTCCAATTCAATTCTTTAAGTAGTCAATTTTAGTTTGTTAGTCCAAATCACAAGTCCATTTTCTTCCCATTTTCGAAAAATTCCAAAAATATTTTTAAAAATCCCAAAAAGATTTTCTTTCTTTTTGAATATTTAAAATGCCAAAAAGATTTTCCTTATCTTATTTTCAAAAATCACAAAAAGATTTTCTTTTCTTTTGAAAAATATTTAAAAATTCAAAAATATTCCTCTTGTCATGGCCGAAGAACGTCCTTTACGGGAATACTTTGGCCATTTCCCATTCTCTCGGAGCTTGTTTGACGATGAGCCCGTATTGAACCTTCAATCCTTAAGTTAGGACTTTAACTCTCAAACACCCACCATTGATACTCATGTGTCGTCCACGCACACATCTCATCTTTCACCACCTCCGGTGATGAGTGTCAACATATCCCATGCTTCAACATTCACACATTGCTTCCTTGCCGATCACTAGTCCCATGAGTGCCCATTTATTTTCTCTCCATCTGAACCCACCATGGAGCATGTGTATCCATATGACACTGTTTCGGAACCACCCTCGACGTATTCTCATGACATATCCAATGTCGAAGGGTATGAGTACCCAAGCTATTCATGGAGGCCTGATCAATCTTCCATGCAATATGAATCACAACACCATATTGTGGATCCTTATGGTTTCCAACAGTCGTCGTCGCCACCTCGTGCACCTCATATCTGTCAGTCCATTTACTATGATCCTCATTTTGATCACCCTTTTGTCTCTCACGGAGATTCTTCTCTCGTATATGACCAACTTGACCCCATTCCCCACACTTCATATGAGTATTCTTTGCCTCCTAGTGTCTATAGCGAGTTATGTCCACCTCATCCACCACTGCCACCCAACAACATCACCCCACCACCTTGCACATCCACTCTCGAGATCCTCTCACAAAAGTTCGCGCACACTCTTTGATCTCAAAATTAATCCCTTCAAAGTCTTGAGCAACGATTAAATGATTTTGAGTGTGCGAACGAGTCGGATTTAAACCCTAGTCAACCCATTGTTGCCCCCACGTGGAGTGATGATGAGTCATCTAGTGCCACTGATTTTGAGTATGACCAACACTATCCTCCTGAGAATCTTGAAGTGGAGATCACCACGTGGTCCAAGACCCAAGTTGACAATTGTATTGACATATCCATTGATTGTGATACTGATCCCACACTGCCCTATCCTTTCGAACCCACTAGTGAGGTTCGTTGTGTGTTCCTGAACCTATACCTTTTTATCCTTTCTTGTGTGTTCCCGAGGAAAAAATTCCTTATAGGTTAGCTTTGGCTACGAGTGTTTCCTAGTGTCCTGAGATTGAGTCCAAAATGGTTTCTAACTCTCTAGCTATGGATCCTATCCCACCATGTTTGGCTCCCGTTGAGTCATATATTAACGTTGATTCATCTATCTCGGATTTGGATGTCTCGTTAAATTTGTCCACTACTACGGATGGTGACTTTCGGGTGGAGAAGTTGACCAGGCCATCTTTAGATACCACACTCCAGTCTGAGTCATCCTTTCCTCCTCGTGAGGAGTGTGCCTCTCCTACTCTCGAGTTAGATCATCAACCCACCCTTTGTCCCACTCGACTCACCTATTGTCCATACCACCCCACCACTTGGTTTGGACCTTGCTATTGCACCTCGCCTGTTCACATCTAAGCATTTAGGTCCTCACCTCCACCCACCCTCCACACTAGTGCTCCACGATAAGATTTGTGGGCTTTTTATCGACCCCACCATCGACGTGAGTATTTATGATGCTCTCCCCATACGTGACTCCGAGCTTGTTATTTTATGCACACCACTTCCTTGTGGTGTTGATTTTTCCCATCGACAGCTCCCTATCACCTTCGATTTATAGAATGGTCATGCACTTTCTATAAGGCCCACCCCATCCCACTTACCAAACCTTTTTCTTCCACATTCAGCTTGAGCATCATTCTTATAGGGACCTTTTTGCCCTCACCTTTCGGCTCAATAAGGTATGTGATCGATGCTTATTCTCCCCTACCTTACCCTGATACCCACCCACCCTTGGTCCCCCGATGCTTTGCATCGAGTAAAGCACTTTTCTATACAAGTGCATTGACCTCTTTCAGCCTTTATCCAACAAGACTAACACTTCAGTGTTGTTTGGGGGTGATTATCAGCACTCAATTTTTCTGGCGCCCCGCACTTTCATAGATTTTATCTTTAGGATGAGAACGGTTTGGTTTGGCTGAAGACGTTAAACTTAGTACTACCGGGAGGCAGCCCGCTGTTCATTGTTTCTGAGTATGGGTCTTATCCTATTTGGGGGTCGTGTTTCACATCACCCAATGATTTTCACATGCTCTCTAGACTTGTACCTTTTGTGTCGCATCTGTTCTTCAGGTTTCATATATGTATCCTCATGCGATACATTTTCATTAGCGGTTCATTATGGTTATATCTTTCGTCCCTTGTGCTTTTTGTTGTTATATATAGTTTTAAACATCGAGGACGATGTTCTCTTTTGTTTGGGGGTGGGAAATTTATCAAAATCTTGCCTCTTTTGAAAATTTTCAGAAACAAGTGCTTTTAAACTTTTTGTGCGGTTAAAAATAAAATTTAATGGAACGAATTGTCTATCATCCATCTTTTAGAAATCTCGGAATACCTGTATTCAACCCTAAAATTGCGCTTGTTACAATAAATTAATTAATACATATTTAAGCGTACTTGCACCATGAATTCCTAAACTCGACAATTTTGCCCTATCATGTTTACAATTAAAAGTTGAAGAGTAATGATATTCTCAAGAGAGACTTAAAAGATCACTAGTGGTGACTTAAACCTGTGAGATTTGAGCTTTTCACATTTTTGAGGGTTTTTACATATCTCCGAGTCACGAGTTGACTCAACTTTCTTTGGGTACCGCACTTAGTCGTTGCATGGTCTCATTATTTTTTCAAATTTGGATTAATCACTGAGAATGACATTACTTTTTAGATGTAAGAAACATGTGTCTTATAGTTTGTCCCGAGCACTAAATCGAATTTGTTATACACTTTTCATTTTTACCCTTCACTCCACCAATTATCATTCCACATTTTTCGTATCCATATATATCCCAGATACCATCCACATATCATTTCCCATCATTTTGTAGAAAAAGGGTGATTGAAAATTTTCATTTAATTGTCTTCATTTGTGTTATGAAAAGCAAAATGTATCACAATAAAAAAAAAAAGAGAAAAATAAAAAATAAAAAATGAGCAGAAAAGAAAGAAAACAAATTGAAAAGATGAAAAAGAAAGCATGCGATCATAAATTCAAAAAATGAAGACATTAGTTATTCAAAGTGTGTCACACTCCTCTCAAAAACCCTATCATTCATCTTATTCATTTCATTTTCCCCTCATACCTTACATAAACCCCATTTGAACCCTTGATGACGTGTTCGGGCAAATGAGAAGACTATATGGTGAATAACTCGACATTCTCGACATAGTGGTTAGCATTCCTTCATGAGATTAGATTTTTTCATGTATCCATCCTTTTTTTATAAAGTGTGTGAGACGTTTGAACTTGTTTATATTTACTCACATCCTCACACATTAGAGAGATACACTTACCCAATTCTGAGAGAGATCGATTCAGAGAGATATGTCCAGTGAGAATTGAAGTCAAAGCGTTGATCCTATATAGGTGATCTAAGAATTACTCTAATGACACTAAAGATTGTTTTACATTAACACGTGCTGAGTTTTAGGAAGGATTACACTTTTTGGTATTAAGTAATTTTATATCTTATTTTGATAGTTGAATACGGTATTCCTTAACGTCCTTTTAAGTTGGGTTGTATAGCGTTTCAGCATCTACTCAGATACTGCATTTTAATAAATTTTCGAATTTTGTGGGTACATTCACTGCAAACCCTCACGAGACACCACTCGTCCTGTAGGACAACCTATAGGTTTAACGGTTTGGTGCACATACTAAGTGCAATCGCTAGTGCCTGCGAAAGTGACACACTTTTGGTTACTTATCTCTATTTTCTCTCCATTTTTGTTCAAGGACTAGCAATTTTCTGTTTTGGGGTGGTGTGATAAGCACCCAAAAGTGTTTATTTTATATCCCGAATAAATGCATTTTAGTCTCTCGTTTTAATTAAAATTGGTCTTATATCGTATTTTATAATTTTTCAAGTCAAACAGTAGTCGTAACATCAAATAATACTAAATCAAGTCAATTGTGACTCAATAGCGGTAAAAAAGAGTGCATCGAAGAAATTAGAGGAGACCCCGAAGTTTGTACTTTTATCATTTTTTATAGTTTTTGGTTTGTATCATTTTTATTTTTAGGAATTATTTTAGATTTATTTAGAATTTTCTAGGATTTATTTTCTATTTTTATATTTCTTTATTTTGATTTTTGATTTTCATTAGTTATTAATTTTAATCTTTATTTTATTTTATTTTAATTTACTAGGATAAGTTTTCTGTAGAAATTGATTTTTTTTAGTTTTATTAGATTTTGTTTTTTAGGACTTTAGTTTTTATTCTTAGATTTTTAGTTTTTATTTTTTTATTTTATTATGTGAGTTTTTTTATATAGATTAGGATTTTAAATTTTTAGTTTGTTAGTTTTATTTTTAGGTTGTTTTATTTTTTTATTATTTTTGTTTTGTACAACACACACACACACACACACACACACACATAACTCACATATCCTACACATACAAACTAATCCCCCCTAACCCACACCATACTTACCATACACACACCATCACTCAATCATCCCCACCCTATGTTCTACAACCTCACCCACACCTTCTGTCTCACCTCCATGACCCAAAACCCCCATTAACTACCCAACACCATTTCTACTACCTCCATCAATCTTCAACCCAAAATCAAACCCTTTACCCTCCAAAAAACTAACCCGGATCCTACCACCAACAAACCCGGACCTGTGCCCTTGCTGCCATCCTGAAACCCGGGTGCCACATTCCACTCTGACGACCTAACCGCGCCCAGCCCACCTGCTCAAACCCCACAACCCGAAATTCAACCCGGGTGGATCTCCCAGCAACCTGCGACCCAAACAGGTTTAACCCGATTCAACCACCGACCCCTTCTCGATTCTTATCCCGGCCGAACACCGACGTAACTCGCTGCCGTCGACGAGCGACCCACATCCGGCGACGGACCGATCCAACTCGAGACCCATCTCGCACCCATACCCAAGCTCAAACTCGTAAAACTCAATTCCCATCATACCAAACCCAAAACCAATTCAAAAACCAACGTGCCAAACCCAAAGAGTCTTTGACTTATCCAAATGAAATCCCAAAAAAATCTCACCATTTAATTCAACTCATGGGGCTCTACAATTTATTTAACGGGACTCTCAGGTACAAAAAAAAAAAGAGGCATAGAGAGTGAGCAAGTGTCTATATCATGTACAATTTAGGGTCATGAAAAAAAATTCAGAAAAATACAAAAAAAAATTAATTTAGCTTTAGAATAATTTTTAGGTTTAGTTTTTAGTCTTCTTTTTGTAATCAAGTGCTGCAAATTGTGAAGAAGTTGGACGCATGTCAAGGGACATTTCAAGACAAATTTGTGGAAAAAATTGTGTATTGTATTTCTATATTTTCTTTTCAATTTATTTCCTTCTTGACATATTATTTATTATTGTTTATGCACACATGAGAATGTTTTGTGAATGATGTTAGTTTAATTAATATATTTCATTAATGCTATAATTCTAGGAAAATTATTTTTAACTGTCACCAATTAATTTATGTAACGAGAGTTAGTAAATTAATTGAACAAATTAATGTTTGAATTTGGGAATCGAACTAGAGATAGGTTTTTTCGATATTTGAATATTAATTCGATATTGAAATTTGAGGATTGATATTGTTTTCATTAAATTGATCCTAGCGAGTAATTTTCTTAAAATAATATAATTCTTAACTTTTCATTGTGTGACATTTTTAAATTAATTTTCTGAAATTTTTTTTATTAAATTTATAATTTTAATGAGAGTTAGATTATTGATTTAATATTATCTCGAAAATATTTAACATTAATAAATTGAGAAATTAAAATAATTGAAAATGCAGTGTAATCCCATCTCTTAACCTTCTCACATATTTCACATTCGGTTGCACATTCTTTTTACTTAGTCATAATTCTAATTTTAGCATTAGTTAACTTTTCCCTTGAAATTGTTTTTAAAAAAAAATATAAAAGATTTTAAAATAAAAATTGGATTGCAAGTTTTCACGTCAATTGTTTCACCATTGAGAGTTGGATTGATACCCGTACTTACCGCAATACGAGTTGTTTTAGACAAGTTTGTAGGTATTCAAGAGAATTTTGAGATTGATTTTTGAAGAAGCCTCTTATCAGTAACCAAATACTTTTCCAACTGACTGACTATATCCATCTTGACTTGTTTCTTGGATAGTTGTTAGGTGACTTTTTGGTGAATACTCTTAATTTCGGGTGATCATGCTTGACTTTTATTTGTTGGTTGTTAGTATTTCTGTAGCTAATCATGCTTATATTGGGAACCTCATCAGTAATTTGATCCCCATAATCATGATTTCGATTGTATATAAGTTTCTAGGTTGAACCATAGTTCACTTCTCCATAGAATGTCTTATCGTGATTTCGATTGGGAGTAAGGTCCTCTTTGATTGCGCAAATTGTTTGATTATGTAAATTGGTTCATTGTGAATTACTGAATCGTAAATTAGTGGATTTGAAATTAGTTTAAATCCAATTTTATGCAATGTTTGTTAATCTAAAATTGATGTTAAGGTTCTATGACGAAAAAAAGATAAAAACAAATTAAGAGATTAAGGGGGAGGGGGAGGAGAAAGGAAGGAAGGGTGAGAAAAAGAGAGAAGAGCATGCACTTATGTGACTCGTATTTCAAATGGATGTATTTCACGTTTTTTTATGAAATGATCCAATTTTAAATTTTATACATGAGCTAAAATGGGGCAATTAATGAATCATTTCATTAATGAAACCAAATATTAAAAGTTGTAAACGGACCAATTTATAAATTGACTAATTTATAATTTTAAGACAGTCAAACGGGGCCTAAGTTGTGTAACAATTGTTTCATATTTATATCCTAAATTTGTTCTAAATTAATAAACATGCTTTTGGTCTATTCCCTTCGAAATTAATAAAAATAATTAATACTTTTGTGGAATATAGTAAATAAAATTAGATGAAATAACAAGGAAAGAACAATGATCTAAGTACATCCCTTGCCATATAAGGTATAGATGACTTCTAAAAGGATAAATTTGGAAAAAGAAATTCTTTAAATTTTTTGACTTTAACAACCATTACTAATTTGGGATTGGAGGAGTATGTGATTGCGAGGTCTTACATAAATTTGATCGAACTTTCAAAAAAATATTTATACGATGAAAAGTAGAGTTGTAGGCATTTGGTTAACATTTTTGGGATAAATTGGACATTCATAGAAAATATATTAAATACTTTAAAAAAATACAAGAATTGAGGGGACAAAATGCCTAAATTTAGTATCTTCTATTTAATTTGTCTTATTTCTATAGCAATTCTTAGTATTAGTTAGAAGGAATATAGAAGGTTTTAAGTGATGTCATGGCTTATGCCATTAGCATGTTCTAAAAAAAACTCACTTTATACTTTCATATACAAAATGGAGCTATTTTGGGTAGTTTTTATTGAATACACTTTGTTTTTTATATTTTCCTTGTTCTGATTTTAATACCATTTTCGATGTATACATCAATTGATACCAGATCGACGTTTTCCTAACATGTAGCTGTTATGGTGGTGTAGGGAAAAACTCTTATAACACTTGTGTAGATATAGGAGGTTCAAATCCATATGTGGTTAACGACGATTAAGGATGTAATCTCTCCTTGTATCTAAGCTTTACAGCCTCTTTGTCATAGATTGCCTGCCAATAATGGCATTGTCATATTTGCCACAAGTTCACCCCCTCCCCACCCAAAGCGTCACAAACCCTTCGTCCAACCCCATGCCCTTATACCCAACATTTTTGCAACTTTGTTTGTGACCTATTTACCCCATCCTTCAATTGCCACTCCTCTACCATTGTTCTTCCCTACAACTCTAGACAATCTGTTAACTTCAATTACAGATATAATGTATATCCACCATTTAAGCCCACGTTTAGACTCCGTGGGGGTTTGGAAACTATTCGTAGACATTCTTGAACCACTACAAAATTCAAGTCCGATTTTATATGTCACATCTTCTTATCCTCATAATTTCTTTATATCCTCACAATTTTCTTGACTATTAAGGTCTTATAGGCTTGTACTCACTTACTTATAGTTATGTCACAACTAGCACAATCCCGCACAGTTTATATCATCACATGTCTCCTCGTAATCACTTATTTTATGGCGATGTCATGAAATGTCTATGCTCTATACACATATATCATGTAAACTCACTTGCATAGTTACAGGTCTGCACACTTCTTTCATACACGCTAACTTATTTTCTCACTTAGGCATGCACACACTCACTCACTCACACACATGTGCACAACTGCAGGAGCAAATTTTTAACCCATGAGAGACTGAAAGTTAGATGAGTAGTTATATTGTGACAGAATTTTTGACAAAATTTTCATGGACAAATTGACGTGGCATGCTTCTATTGGTTGGTTTATTGGTTCCACTGGCGTGGACCCCAAAAACTAACCAATAGAAGCAAGTCACGTCAGTTCGTCCATGAGAAATCTGTCAAAAATTATGTCACAATAGTATTTTTGAAGTTAGATTGGGTTCCTTGTACCTCCCACCTTTGTAACTTAGTCCAAATTATCGATCTTTCTAGTTCATTTTGCTCACTTACATTACAGCCAATTGGGATTATTTCTTTTCTTTTTCCTATTTTTGGTCAATTAAGATGTCAATTCTTGAGTTTAATTATACACAATACCAACATAATTGGCCACATTTCCTCTTTCATCCTCATCATTTATAGGAGGAAAATTGATCTTTTGCACTCGCCTTATTGGGAAAAAACTCGTGGGACCCAACCATCTCATTCTAGATTAGGATGGACATATTATTGTCTAAATTTATATTGTTTTTCTCTTTCCCTTATTTTTGCTTATGCATTTTATATTTTTCTTATTTTTTTATGCTTTAATATAACATAGATGTCTCAAAAATATTGAATAAAATTCTTGATAAAAATCTAATTAAATACTCGTTCACTTCATGCTAATTTCACAGTCATATTCACCCTTCTTACATTAAAAGGTCGATTTGTGATAGGTTATCGGCTCTATGGAGTGCATTTGACGTAAGATATAGTTATTCACAATCTTTTTGTCATGTACCCTCGATGTATATCAAGCAGTTCCTTGCACGTATCGATTGACCTTTTTTGTTATTGTAGTTATATTATGTGAACTCATTCACATACGTTAAGAATATCAAAACCATTCTTCATGTACTATCACTGATAGGTGTATATTGAGGCGGTTCACATACACAGGGGTATATAAAATGGTTATCTCATATTCCAAGTAATGATCTACCCCATAGTCAAGAGGTATATTGTGAGGTCACGTAAAAGGGGAGAATCTGCATACCCTAACCTTGGCATATGTCAATACACTAATAACTAGATTGTCAACCTTAATGCAAAAATTTACCAAAATTACTTTTTGCCATGTTAACCAATATATTCATCGATTCATCGCTTGTTTTCGATTCCCTGACTTTCAGACCAAATAGGGATCATAATTTTTTAGGTAGAAAATACCACACTAAATGTAAAGCAAATGATGAGATAACAAGCACACAATATTGACACTCAGAGATACGTGATTCGACTAGGTCTGGTCCATGCCTATAGGGTAAAAGGTATGGGTGGAGCATATTATTATTTGGAAATAATATTAGGCTTTTTACACAAGTTCGTCATGTTCCTTGACCTTGCCTCTATGTCTTTATATAGTATCCATACAAATAAGAATCTTATGATCCCGAACCCCAGAATATTAGAGGCGGTTGCAGTGGTTGTAAATGTGATCGATCCCTTAGAGGATGGAATTTCCCACATTTTCTATCTTTATGGGAATTGTAATCCCACGTTGGTGAATGTTCTTTGGAAGCATAATGGCCCACCAATATCTTAGTTCTAGTAGGGCAAGTGGGTGACTCATTCCCAAGAGGATTAATCGTGCCCATCATTCTTACATTTGGCGAAGGAGGAATAAGCCGATCAATTTTCCTAAGGAGACAAATCTTCCTTCATCTTAGAGGATATATATGACCCGAATGATCTTCTTACGTGATTGGGTGTTCGTCTAGCCCTATGATAATTGTCATCGTAAGATTCCCCATCATCTATTTGTGCTTGTCATCTAGAACTAAAGGGATTTAATCGGAATAAAGGGGAGTTCAATTGATCACCTATTTCCTTTTAATGGTGAAGTTTAGGTGAAGTGTCAAATCATTTACGCATTAGATGAGTCACATCTTCTCAAAGTGCGTGTAAAGGTTATTGATCGCTCCACAAAATGTGTCCACACGTGAACGATAATCGAATATTTTGTACATTTATATCCTCAACTTATATCCTTTTAGGATCATATTATAGTTTAAAATAAGTTTGTTAAGTTTATATTTGTATTTTAGAAGCTTTCCCAAAGGTTAAATTGAAACAAACACTAAAATGACAAAGATTAACTTATAGGGCCTAAAAAGGGTAAAGTGAGTAATAAAAATGAATAAATTATAATTTGATAAAATTTGTATTTATTTTGATGAAATATGCTTGTATTATTTTATTTTTTATTTTGAAGGTGGCTCACGAGTTTAAACAACAAACAAGATGAAATGAGTAAGTTTAATTGGATAAGTCACGACATGACACAGTCGACACTACAATAAAGCAAAAAAATAACTTGGACCCAAAGTATCCATTTTGACGTGGTATACCTTTTTGAAAAGGTCGTATAATGTACTACAACTTTGTAGTTCGGGAAAAAGCAAAACTTTGATGTTTAAGGGTCCAAACATGAGTTGAAGTTGGCGAGATGAATAGGTGAGGTGAATAATACCGAAAGTAGCTAAATTCTTATTTGGTTAAAATAATTTGTTACCATGGATTTGGTTATCAAATGATGATTTGTAGTTGAGTGGTGCATATAGGAGCTTATATGTTAGTTTTTTATCATTAGAAAAAAAAAGAAAAAAAATAATTCTTTTAATGAAATGATGATTGTGGAGTATAACCAAAGCGGCATAAACATAACGGCCCTATATCTCAGAGGAGATCAAGAAGTAGTTTGATAAATAGCTTCAATATGATTTTGTCTCCTCTGCCTTAATAAATATAACCCTCACACTAGGAAAAAGGGGACATGTAATTTCTTGATATTGAATCATATAAAAGTAATAAAAGGCGAGAAAAACCTCGTGGACGTAGGCCATTGTCAAACCACATAAATCCTTTATTGTGGTTATTTTACTCATAGCTTGGCTTTAACTGTTTAGATTCATCCATTGTGATTATTTGCACTCCCAATTGACATTGTTTATGGGAATCGACTTTCTTCCTAAGTTAGTTAAAACCAAAAAGTTAGGATATGTCTCACCCTCACAGTGCACCCATTTCGGGTAATCAATAAGGGGGACTTCCACCTCACAGATTCAGGCCTAACATCCACCTAAACATGAGTTAGGACGCCCCTCATCCACGATACTGCCCACAAGATCAACACTCTGAATAGAGCAACGGGCGATCCAGATCAACTGAGATCTCATGGATGGTCGATGCTTATGAAAAGTGACTCCATTGGTGAGAGGAGGAAATGTGTGAAAAAATACCACTTAAGTTGTTTAATACAAGATTAAACTATCTAAACGGCTCCGAACACTTTGTTGAAGAAACTCTTAACTTAAAACAAATTTTAAACACAAGATGTGTAAAGCAGTATGAACGAGTAATTTCAGTTGTAGGTTTACCAGTTTTGAGAAACAAAACTTTAAACAAAATAAACCAACACATCCTTAAGAAAGGGATGAGAGGAAGAGGAAGTGCAAACAAGCAATTTTAATGTGGTAAAACCCCGCCCAATCGGAAAAACATCCACGGTGACCTTTACGCCACAAAAGTAAAAAGTCCACTAAAAGCGAGTAACAGATTACAATCTCTATAACAATCAAGACACACAATCAAACCTAAACTAAGTTCAGAAATGCACCAACTCCTTTGGCATTTTCTAACTTCTCTCAAGGTTTTAATGTTGTTGATGTTCTCCCAGCTTCGTAACTTTACTCCTTTTAGCTTTATGTCAACTCTAAAAGTCCAATATCTCAATACCAACACTTTTTAGTGTAGTAGTGTGAAGGTGTATGTGGTGTAGTGCCGCATGCAACTCACACACACTTAATTACAGATAACATGAGTATCAAATTACATAAGATCTCTCAAGATGTAAGGGTTTCTAAAATTAACTTAGTCAAATAAATTGGACTTTGGATCTATCAAATAATCGCAGATCAAGAAGGAATCTTGCTATACAAACTAGCCAAGATCCTATACACTTTCTTTATTTGAAAACATTAACTTATTTCACAAAACATGAAATAATTTTAAAAATGAAAACCCCAATCAAGATCCCAAACTAGATCTAAGTCTGAAAGTTTGAGTAAGTTGAAATCAGAAAGAGTTTTGTTGGTTTAAGGTTTGCAAAAAATATTTATTTTGAAAACAACTAATAAAAATTAGATTTTTCAAAACAAGAAATGAGATCTAGCAAATAACTAACTGATATGTATCACATAAATCAAATCTCAAATTTCTATGCGAAGAAATAGAGACTTAATTAACATGATTAAGTTGGAAAAGAGATATAAGACAGTAGAGGAAGAAACTTCACAAATCTCGAACTAAAAACACTCAGGATAAGATTTTCTGGTTTGTATTTGGTTGAAGTTTGAGCTAGGTTTTGTAAAAAAAAAATCTTTGAATTCTCTCTCTCTAACTCTTTCTCTCTCTTCTCTCTATTTTCTCTCAGAGGTTAAAATGACAAATATTGCAAAATTAAAGATGAAGTCTCCTTATATACAGAGAGAAGAAGGATCTAGAACATCAAGGGAAAATGGACGAACATGATTAATTCAAAGTTAATCTAATGGCTACCAAGTCACTCCTTTTAAAAATGTTTTGATTCGTTCAAAATTAAACACGGGGATTAAGTGAAAACACATGCAGTTCATTGATTAGAATAGATCCAATGGTCCATAGTGAGACTTAAGTATGTGAGAGGGAGAAAACACATAACTGACCATTATATAAGCAACAGGTGTAAGGCTGAGATGCTGTGTAAAATGCGTGTTTTTGAATTGTTAAAAATACAAATTGTACCCACAATATTCTCAAATGCTTTCGGTTTCTACCCAACCAAATTTTATGCCTTAAAACCAAATTATAATTAAGCCCTAAAGGTTTTTGAGCCATTATTTTTAATTTCTAAAAATCATTTTAAAATCTTAGAAATTATTTAAAAATTCCCAAAAAATAGTAGAAAATTAATTGTAAAGGATTTAACTCACACACAACCAAATATAGCATGATATAATAGATGTATGCAATCCTAGTGTGTGGTGTTGGTGAGCTACCTTTAAGAACTTATAGAGGCATCATGTAGAGTCTGACGTTCTTTGGTAACTAGGGATGGGATTCAAATTTTGTCACAATATTCAAACTAGATGAGCACCTATATAGTATAGACTTAAGTAAGTCAAAGATATAGGGTGACTCAATCTGCCTCCAAATGAAGGAGAACACGTGTCTTCAATGAATCTTTGAAGGGATCTAAATCCCCTTTTCAAAGTTCCACCACGTGCGCGAAACGGGATAACCGTTTGGACGAACGATCCATTTTTCCTCAAAAAACTAATCCATACGCCACCAGGTGCTCTCGGGTTACCTGCCGATAGGCAGGGCAAGAAAAATATGGGCAGTCCCTTGACCCTATATGGAGAGCATGACCCACCTCAAAGGACTTGGGAAACATTAACTTTAGTGATCTCAACAACGTTCTTCTAAAGTCAGTGGCGTTTCCTTGTTTGAAACCTTTCTCCACCTTTCATTTCCATCACTTGCATACCCAATTTAGAAAAAATCCCCCTACATTTTTCACCCACTTTCAAGGAAGCTCATCATCAATCAAGATAAATCTCTGATTTTCCAAATAAGGTCCAAATATTATTCTTTCTCATTAAATTTCTCTATTTTTGCATTAGTTATATAAGTTCTTAATTTATCTTTTACTTTAGACCATACACATATTAATATCCAATCCTTTATTAGTAATATTGCACATAATATATTTTTATTAAAAAAATAAGAAAAAGAGGGTTACACCTATAAATTCCAACGGAATTTTTCACCACATTTTCTCAAACTAAAAACACATTTTTCTTATACACACATATAATAAAATCTCCGTTTGAATTTATGGCATAAATTCCAACCTCGTGTCGCATGAAAACTATGTGTACTTTGATGCTTTTATAGGCTAGGTAGGCATCTCGAGTAAAGACTCGAGATTTGAGTCCTATTTTCCTATTTTCTTATTTTTCCTCTTTTCTCCTATTTTATCCATATAGTATTTACAAATATTATTCTTGTGATTCATATTTGTGTCTTATATAACACATATTATCATTTCATCATAACCATCAATATCTTGATAAGTTCACATATCATATTTTTAATTATTTTTTGGGGAACATTACTATAGATGACCTCACTCCGTATTTTCCCATTATGCGAGTCGAGCGATTCCAATCTCCACTTATATATACACGCACACACACTTCACGGAGAAATTAAGGAGAATAATAACATAATTCCATAAGAGATCGAAAGGGGGGATGGGTGCCTAACACCTTCCAATTTCGTAACTTAGGCCCCGAACCTCTAAACTAACTGGTTTCGCAAGCATCAGTTTTTCTTTGATGCCATTCTCTCGAGGCGGCAACATGTTCTTTTGCTTGCTTTATGCAATACAGGTTGGCGGCTATATCTCTTTTTATCACCCCACGTCGATGACGGTCAAATCATTCCTAGAAAGGGCACGAGACCTTTCTCTCTCTCTCTCTATATATATATATATATATATATATATACCGTGCGCGGGAGAGCCGACCCTCGAGATGGAGAGGAAAAAGTTGGGGAGGGATATCCACAGTGGCGAATCAGTTGGGGACTGCCTTTAAGAGTGCTAGACTCTATTTACATGGGTGTTATCATTTTCTACTTGTGTGCGTATGCACCTATATGTATGTTTCCTTTTCTCCTCTATTATTTCTTGTATATATCTACCTCATGTTTATTTGTCTCTCACTCACTTTTCACTTCACACACTTGTAAATACTTTACATTAACACCTCACACTACCTGCACTTGTATATGAGGTCACTTATATCCACATGTTTCACGCACTACTTAGAATATCCGTGATTAGGTGTCACTAGAGCACACCTCCACTTATCACACTAATATATATCCATGCTCACTTATACTTTTCACACACCACTTGTAGTTGATCCATGCTTAGATCCACTACCACACACTCACTTATATATATTCACACATCATTCATTCTCACGTATCCATCCTTAGTGTATTGTTCATGCTCTATGGTAGATTTACTTTTCATGATACTTTTACATTCTTCCGTATTAGTATGATGCTCATCATGCCAAATAAAATACTCTTTCCATAATATACTAATCAAGAGTCATGCATTTTGCACACTACATCACCAAGAGCAATGCTATAATGACCAAAAAATTTCCCATACTGGGGGGGTCACTTTGTGATAGGTGCTGGTCCAGCAGGGCACAGTTATCCTAAGCAATATGATTCTCACCTTCCATTGTTCTAGTACCTTCGACGTATATTAAACGGTTTCCTCTACATAGTACCTCTTGACCGAACTCACGATAAGAGGTATATAGAAGGGAACTTATTCACGTACGTTGAGCATATCAAATTTTCTCTCACGCATATTATCCCCACGAGGTATATAGTGAGATAATTCACGTACACTCAGGCATATCAAATGGCTTGTCCACAAGTACCGATTACCCTAAAAAGCATGACGTATATCGTGGAATTAATACCAAAGGGGATAACCTTTCCACTAACCCAAAAAATGCATACCCTCATATAGTTATAAAACCTAGGGCACTCATATTTAGTTTGCTTGTTACTACATGAAACTCTACCGAAGTTCCAGGTCGACATGCCCAAATTTTCGTGCAATTTTGTCTTTTTCAAAACAGAACCCTCTTCATGAGCCTGATAAGAAGTCAAACCATGTTTTACATATTTTTCAAACCCAATTTTTCCCAGGCGTGGGTCATGTATAGCATTTCTTTTTCATTTAAGTAAACCTAATACAAGTGAAAACATTAACATAATAATAATCATGTTATGACTCTTCTCTCTTTTTTCCCTCCTACTTTACTAAAAGTGTCAAAAATATTCTTCCCCCTCTTTTATCAAAATACCAAATACATTTTTCTTCCTTTTGTCATAAATGGCAAAAACATTTTTCCCTCCTTTTATCAAAAAAATATCAAAAACATTTTGTGCTCCTCTTTTTGAAAAAAAATGTCGAAAACATTTTCCTCTTTTTCAATAAAAATAATTCTTCCTTTTCTCTTTCAAGAATAAATTCGAATTATTTTTCTCCTCAGGTAGACCTCATACCCGACCCTTGGCCTAGCTCCCTAGTATCTTTAGTCTTCCGTTAAACCGACCTGAAGTTTCGTTAGTTTTCTATCTACTTCTTTCGAGTTCAAAATATATCACTAAACCTCCATGGAGAACTCAAACCAAGTACCGAATGTGCAACCTGTTTTGATGACAGTTTTAGTCCAACTTACTGGCAAGATTGGTAACCTTCAGTCCGAGGCTCACGAGATGTACCAAAACTGAATCCTAGTTCCTAAGGAACTCGAGATCCTCTTCCCTCGTGCTATGGGTTCACCCGCACCTAAGACTTTTTGGGTTAGGGAAGAATATCAACACGTTCCACATACCCCTCCTGCCAATAGGCCACCACCAGCTCAGCTCCCTATACCGAATCTTGCCTAGCATATGGCTAACTTTTTAGTATTTTTTTATCCGAAGGAAGAAGAGTTAAACAAGGTTTAAGGAGGACCTTAATCTATTAACCAAGAAGTTTGACCATGTCTGAATCTCCGGAAGCTATATGGATTACACCCATATGTCTCCCTACCCTAAAGCAGGGCTACCGAAAATGTTCAAGATGCCTAACATTGAGAAGTTCGGGAGTAGCGCGCCCCCAATTATTCATCTCCAAAGCTATCACCGAGCCATGACTCTCCTAGGTTCCTCCGAGGAAATAATGGCCAAGATGTTCCAAAAGAATTTGAAGGAAGATGATATTCGTTGGTTTGTGTCCCTCGAGAAATCAAGAATTCGTAGTTGGGAGGATGTTGCCCATGAATTCATGGCGCAGTACAAATACCACGAGGAGTTAGAGGTTACACGTTGTGATCTATAACTTCTCAAGAAGGACCCTGGAGAAACTGTCAATAATTTTATAGTAGACTGGAGGGAGAAAGTTGCTACTATGACCAACCAGCCTTCCCAAGATGAGTAAGTTAGTATTGTGAAGAAAAACTTCTTACCCCATGTCCGAGCGACGATGGGAAGATAATATTACCCATATTTTTTAGCTCTCTAGGGAATCTGGTGTGGAGATTGAAAAAAGTATTACCAAGGCCGAAGCTGAGCCAAAGAAAGTACCGAATAGTTCACTCCCAGAAAATATGAGAAGCCTGCTACAGTCTTGGCCATTAAAAACATTTCTCATCCCTCTACCACTTGGGCACCAGAAAGTCGTGCTAGTCCGGTAAGAAAATAATACACCGAGCTCCATGCTCCCCTCTCTATATTTTACCAAGCTTTGTTAAGCCAAAATCTTATCAAACCTTTGGACACTCATCCACTACCTAACCCACTTCCTAAAAATTTAAAACCTAATGCCCATTGTGATTTTAACCATACTGCCAGCCATACCACTGATTAGTGCTTCCATAATCGGAATGTAATCCAAGGATTAATTGATCGGGGTGTCATCGCCTCACCAGCCAATCCCAAACCCAACACCACTAACAATCCACTTCCAAGCCATACAAATGAAATCTTCCTAGAGAATGACCCAGAATTTGATCCATCTACCCAGATTGTACCCAGTACAGCACTCATCATACCCGTATATACGCCTGAACCCCTTAAAGTCTGCCTATATTTCACTACAAGAAATTGTACATTTTGTTGTGAAACAAATCGTAGCCAAATGTTTACATTTCATTGCTAAAGATATTTGGCAACGATTGTTTTTTTGTAGTAGTGTCGTGGCCCTGTGTTTAAAGGTATATGAGAACAAATATGAGTTTCGTGGCCAATAGTAGACTTATTGGCCACGAAACAAATCGTAGCCTATTGTGCACCTTTCCGCAACGATTTTTTTTCATTGTTGTATGTCAAAAAAAAATTGTAGCAGATAGTATAATTTCGTGGTAAATTGTCCCCCATATATTCTTAAAAATTTGTGGCTGAATAAGTTTTCAGTTTTTGCCATCACTAAAAATCATTGCAAATAGACTTTTATAACACATCCGTCCACAAATAAAAAATTTAGCTAATGCCATATATTATTATTTTGTTGTGGCTAATTTTATATATTATTATTTTTCGTGACTAATGTTATTAGCATTTTTAATATTATTTTAACTATTATTACTAATTTATTTTCATTTTAATAGTTATTACATTTTCATAATGATAATTAACTAATAACATTAATACTTTGCGACAATTACATGTTCATCCGCATACTCGAAAAATAATTAAAATGTAAAATCATGTTCACAAAGTACATCTATTTAAAATGCAAAGTGCTATCAACATATTAAGACCCCATATTTGTACCAAAAATTCCACGCATGTCATAATATCTAATCGTAAAAATTCACCATTTGTGAGCCAAAAGTTCCACTTAAAAGGTAAGTCATAATATCTGATAACAAAAGTTAACAAAAAAACTGACACAACGTCTAATAACAAAAATATTGCGGTCGACATAACAATCTCCTAAATTTTCCCTTCAGTTTGCCACATCCAAATATGTTTTGCCAATAAGAGTCCTCGTCCCTTAATATCTGCAATTCATCATCAAAAATTGTCAGTTAAGTTCTATAAATAAGAATAATAAAATCAATATTTATTACTTAAATAGAAAAAGATCTCTCGAGTGGCATACCATTGAACTAAAGATTATGTGGATTTCATTTCTCTCGAAATAATCAAGGATTTAATGATCTTATCATATTCATCTTGCTTAGTTAAAATGGTGTCTATGAGTGCTCGTTGAGAAGATACCTCCTCTTATTGCTTCATTGTCTCCTCACGATGAGTTGCAAGCTCCATCTCTTAAGTTTTTAGGCGCTCCATCATCTCCTATTGAGCTCTAACAGACTCATTAAGAGCTTACTCCAATTGCGCATTTTTTTTTTTTTTGTAAAGATGTCTTAGAATTAGTTGGTTTGGGAGCATGCACAAGCCCATTAATATACCCTGATCTCCTCGGGTGTACGTTTTCGCTTCCTACTATCGGAGTATTTCCCAGGGATACAATCATTAAGATAATTAAATTGTTCCAACACATATTTCCCATCAAACTCCGTAGGCTTTGAACATTTGAACAAAGCTCCCGCATGCCATTAAATTTTTTACTCTTCCACCATTTATGGTTTGGCTCCAAATATCGATGGTGGCCCATATAAAAAATCTTACTTCTTCATTTTTTCGAAGAAGTATGATTGTTACAAGTAGGGCATGCTATGTTTCCTTTAGTGATCCATACGGATAAGTTACCGTAGGCTGAAAAGTCATTTATTGTCCATAAAACTGTCGTATGCATTTGAAATGTCTTTCCTGTAGACGCGTCATATGTCTCCACACCAACATCCCATAATTCCTTCAATTCATCAATCAATGGTTATAAATACACTTCGATGTCCTTACCAGGTTCCTTGGGTCCGGGAATGAGCAATGGCATCATGCAAAATTATTCTTTCATGCATTTCCATGGAGGTATGTTGTAGGGCATGAGTATAACAGACCACATGCTATATGAGTTGTTCATGTTAACAAATGGATTGAACTTGTCGCTCAGTAGGCGAAGCCGAAAATTATGAGGGTCTATAGAGAACCACCCATGATCCTTATCAAAATCCTTCTAAGCATTAGAGTCAGCGGGATGTCTTAACGCATTGCCATTTGCACAATTATCTTTGTGCCACCCCATATCCTCAGTTGTTGTTTTTTACATAAAGAATCTTTGGAGTCTTGGTGTTAGCGGTGCACCTTATATGGAATCAGCTTACCCTTTAAATCATTGATCTTCCATCTAGATTCCCCGCATACTGGACACTCTTTCATATTCTCAAATTCCTTCCAAAATAATGAACAATCATTTTTCTAAGCATGAATCGACACATATCCTAATCCCAAATCATGCAAAATGCTTTTCGCCTCATAATATGACTTTGGAAGGGTCTCGCCATTCGAAAAATATTCTTTTAATAGCTCGATCAACATGTTGAGTGATTTATCACTCCAGTGATTAATTACCTTCAAGTGTAGAAACTTGACAAGAAAATCCAATGTAGAGAATTTTTTACAATTGGGGTAAAGTTCACGTTTAGCTTCACTCAATAATTTTTCAAATCTTTTCTTCTCCCCACCACCAACATCTATGGGAGAATCACCATGAGATGAATCAACTGGACCACTAATATTTATGAATGTTCGTCTATGTACGTCTTCAACATATCACGCATTTTGTCACCATTATCCTCTTCATTGTCTGTTATCTCTTCATCAACATCATCACCATCTACATTGGCATTTGCACTACCATACGCCAAGCGTTCAGAGTGCTCCCCATGATATATCCATTGAGTATAAGTTATGCAAAAACCTTTCAAAAATAACTGATCCTCCACTTCATCAATTTTTCTAGCATCAATATTCAAGCAATCACAACATAGACATCTAGTTTCATTCTTTTTCCCTATATGATTCTTCGCAAATCGAATGAATGATCTAACTCCCATCACATACTTCTCACAAAATCGATCCTTTTCGTCCATCCAACTTTTATCCACATAATTTCAAACAAAATAACAAAAGAAACTCAATTTACTTACACGTAGATATGCGAAAACAAGACCGTATATTTTGTAATATTGATTCTAGGAATTTTAAAAATGTGTCCTATATTCCAGTCAAGATAAAAATGCGTGCATATGGAATCGTATTGAACTGAGAGAAGTTTTAACTTCAAAGAAAAATCAAAGTAGGTACATATGGGAATTATGAATCATAGAAATAAATATTAAGGTATATAGTGTGAATTGTGAATTACAAATGTTTTAAAATCGAGCCTCGTCTCAATCACTGATATACTTCAGTTCTATTTGGAAACTAACATCAATTAATACACATGACGATCATAAAATATTTTGAAACCATTGATATTATGCTTTCAAACAAATTTGAAAACCAAACATTAAATTCTGACCTAAGTTTCTAAAGCTTAAATTAGAATTTCAGAAAGTTCTAAATCAAAGTTACATTACATAAATTCTATAAGTTTAAATTTTGTTTTATGCATTATGTTTTCATAAATTATGTTATGTATATATCTGCACATATTGTGAATATCTAAAACAACATTGGAGGGGGGGGGGGCTATACATAACACCAAACAAAGGACAATATAACTACTTTTTAATCTATTTAACGTGTGTAATGGCCTATATATTATTCAAAATGAAAAATTAAAGTAGATACGATCTACACAAGTATAATTGACACTAAAATATGTTTTATAGGGTCTATCATCATATAGTTCCAATTTCAAAGGTTCAATAGTGAGAAATATCAACCATTAATTATTAAATGAAGCTCCATTTGGGGAAAAATCATGGGAGACAACAAAATTTTCCTTTTTAAATGATGATCGGTGTATATGTTTACACAATAATAACCTCGTGTCACCCTCAACTAATAATTCTCAACAATATAAACTGGAAAATAAAGTAAAAATGTTTAATTACAAATTTAGAAACATTTACATAATTTTTTTTGGTGATTTAGAATCATTTATAGAAAATTTAGAATCATTTACAGAAAATGTTTACACAATGATGATTAACCCCCGACTTTTCAAAAAAATAGACTTAACCCATGCATGTGCAACATCCTGCTTGTACCTTATGCAATGACTCACTTGTATTGTACCTTATACATGAGAGGTATATCTAATTATTGAACATTTAAGGGTTATCCTTGTATAAAAAATTATCTCAGGGGATAAAAGTAAAAAATTATCAACACAAATAGACTTAGCATCCCTATTTCAGTTTCAGTTCAGATGTTTACCCTCCAATCTCAAACTTGTTTTATTTTCATTCACAAATACCACAAGGTGGCTAATTAAGTTAGTTTTACTAAACCACTTTGGGAATTAGATACATTTGCGATTATATATTAGAACATTCATCCCAATATAATAACAATCAGAATCTACAAAGGAATAAAAAAATTTGTTCCACATTAAGATTGATATATATATATATATATATATATATATATATATATAGAGAGAGAGAGAGAGGGGGGGGGAGCGATGGCGGAGCGGAGAAGCGGAGTGGAGCAAAGGAGGGGAGGGAATAGGAGATCGGGGGAGGGAAGGGAACTGAAAAGGGAAAACGGGGGCTGGGGAATGGGAACATGGTGTTTTTTAGATTTAGGAATTTAATGTTTTATGTTTTTCCCCCAAAATTTAACTTTTGGCTACAAAAATATTTTGTAACAAAATAGTAAATCAATTACCAACGAAATATTTTGTGGTTGACTTTAATTATTTCGTTGGTAAAACGTGCGTATTTTATATCTTGTGCGGGAAAAAATGGCACCTAATTTTATTGATAATATGACAACGAAATTTGCTATTTAGTGGCCAATGTTTAATTAATGACCACGATTTAAATTTCGTTGCTAAAAGTGATCATTTAGCCACAAAATCATCTTTATAGCCAAATAAATCGTTGTTAAATGTAATATTTGTCGTAGTATTTTCTCCTACACCCAACCCATTTTGCCGACCAAGCTCTGTCACTTCTCATAAGACAATGTATTACTGTTCGCACTCGGTCCGTAGGGAAGGATATGAAATTGACAGCAGTACTTAACCATCTTCTAGAGTATGGGTTTTGTAATTTCCCTCTGAAATGACTATAAGGATAAAATTTGTAATTGAGTCCATTTGTATGTATTTGAATTATTCTCGAAACAAAACGTGTTTGAGTTATAGATAGATTTTTATATTGTCACGATTCCCATAAAGTATATTACGTGCTTGTTTAAGAAGACGTATCGGCCAAGCTTCAAAGATAGATCATACCGAGTTTTATTGGTGCATGTTTCACGTCTTCAGTCAATTGCATTCCTATATACTCTTAAGTATGAACGCATTATGTTTATGGAGTTCAAAAAGAGTTTTAAAGGATGGAAATTTGTTTATAAATGTTTAAAATGATTTTAAAAGGTTTTATCTTAGTTTATTCTAAGATAATTATTGTTTAGAGTTGTGTGATTTCTCAGCTTGGGTTTAGAGATATGAAACGACATGTGATGTCGTTCGAACGACATCTATCAGTCATTAGAACGACATACACATCTCGTTCGAACAACCTACCAACTTAGTTTTAATATTTAAGTTAGTTTTTTCTCATAATTTTGAGAGGTGTGCAGAACTATATTCCAGAAAAGAACTCATACGTTTTTTGTATAAGTTTTATAAGGTTTTCAAAGATCAAAACCGTCTTTAGAGTTTAAAAGATTTGATCTTTCATATTCTATTGCTATAGAGATCTTATTTGGACCATTTGGGTTTGTTCATCCTTATTGAACAAAAGGTTTCGTTGTGTTTTATGATGAAAAAATGGAGGAGACCGTGTTCCTAATCGTAGACGGTTTCCAAAGCTACATCGATGGACATTGAGGCATTCGTGGGTGCGTGTGTTGTGGAAACGTATCGTAGAAAGACTTATGCATGGGCGCTATGAAGGAGCGGTTAAAGAGAAGAAGAACGTCAACACTTGTGGGGATCGAGTCGTTGTGTAAGTCTATATGTCTTCATTTGTAAAACTTTATCATAGTGATTGTTTGGCTTGGGTCGTCTGAGTTTTTTTCCCTTTGTGGTTTCCCCATACATCCAACATTGTGAACCTATTTATTTTACTTACTTTAATCACCTAGATGCATGTTTAGGATTAAAAAGGAAAAATTGGAATACATTGAAATTAATTCACAAACTTGGTGCGTGTTTAAATTGGAAAAAGTTTTTTAAAAGAAAAAAAATATTTTTGACATCCTTAAAGCACACCTGAAAGAAAAAGTTAGTTGATATCGTTCAAATGACATATGGACTTCATTCGAACGACATGTCCAAGTCGTTTAAAGTCTGCTTCAAATGACACATTTTTAAGGTAGTAATCTTGTCAAATATCATCGTTAGATGGTCATTTTTAGGGTCGTTTGAAGGATGCTTCCAACGATACCATTCTATTTCAGGTCATTTCTGACCTCATCCAAACGACTTGCCATTTTCATTCAAACAACATGGCTTAGTCATTCGAATGATCTGCCTTAGTTTTGTAGCCCTATTTTCTACACTAGTACCTACTTCATATATTTGCATATATCATTTTGTTTTGGTACTTCTGAGTTCACTTGGACAATTTGCATGTAGTCGATATTGACTATTCATATGTTTATTCTTATGCTACATTGATTCATTTGGTCACATCTTTGCTTATATTGATGATTCATTATATGTGGTTGTTTGCTAGCTACGATTTGGTATCTTTTAATTATTTTTAGCTGGTAATTTCTATTTATCTATATATGCGTAGATTGATTCTTTTATTCTAGATATTTGGTGATTTATTTATCTTTTTCACCTATTGTCTATTCGAGACAAAAAGGGGGAAAGATATGCGTATGTTTTTCACTTAGGCATTTCATTGTTTAGGTTTTTGTTCATAAAAGTAAAAGGGGGGATTTGTAAGCACAAAATTTCTTGTTGAGTCCATTTGTATGTATTTGACTTATTCCCGGAACAAAACATGTTTGCGTCATAAATAGATTTGTATATTGTCACGATTCCCATAAAGTCTATGACGTGCTTGTTTAAGAAGGCGTAGCGGCTAATCATCAAAGATAGATCATGTTGAGTTTTATTGGTGCACATTTCAGGTCTTCAGTCAATTGAATTTCGAGATACTCTCAGGTATGAACGCATTATGTTTATGGAGTTCAAAAAGTGTTTTAAATGATGGAAATTTGTTTATAAATGTTTTAAAATGTTTAAAATGATTTTAAAAGGGCTTAATCTTCATTTATTCTGAGATAATTAGTGTTTAGAATCATGTGATTTCTCCCCTTGGGTTTCGAGACATCAAACGACAAATATTAGTCATTAGAATGACATACACATCTCGTTCAAACAACCTGCCGACTTTGTTTTAATATTTAAGGTAGTGTTTTCTCATAATTTCGAGAGGGGGGCAGAACCATATTCATAAAAGAAGTCATACGTTTTCTGCATAATTTTTCTAAGAGTTTAAAAGATCCAAGATTTCTTATTCTATTGCTATAGAGATATTTTTTTCACCCCCTGTGTTTGTTCATCCTTATTGAACAAAAGGTTTCGTTGGGTTTTGCGGTGAATAAACGTAGGAGTCCGTGTGCCTAATTGTAGACGATTGCCAAAGCTACCTCGGAGGACACACCGAGGCATTCTTGGAAGCGTGTGCTATGGATAGTTATCGTAGAAGGACTTCTGTGTGGGCACTGTGGATGAGAGATTAAAGATAAGAAGAGCGTCAAGGCTTTTGGGGATCGAGTCATTGTGTAAGTCTATCTGTCTTCCTTGGTAAAACCGTATCATAGTGATTATCTGGCTTGGGCCGTTCGAGATTTTTTCCCTTTGTGGTTTCCTCATACATTCGACATTGTGAACTTATTTATTTTACTTGACTTAAACACCTAAATGCATGTTTAGGATTAAATAAGATAAAATTAGACTTAATTCAAATTGGTCCACAAACTTGGTGCATGTTTAAATTGGAAAAAGTTTTTTGAAAGAAATTTTTTTTGATATCCTTGAAGGACATCTAAAATAAAAGGGCCTACAATGACAATTAACTGTCATAAGTTCAGCATCATGTTTATGGAAGCCCAAAAGTGCGCCTGGGAGTCAGATAATTGGGTGGTAGCCATTGACAAAGTCAGTTTAGATGATGTAGTACAGATTATTGCATGCTTATTTTAACAAACTGATGAGATTTGTAATATATCCAAGTAACTCGATGCCTTAAAGATACAAGTGTAGTTGTTACCTTCACTTATTCACCTCCTCGTTGAGTGGGAGGATTTATATGAAGAAACCGTTGAGGTTATGGAATACATGGACTTCTCATGGCAAGAAGACATCGTTGCCGCTGGTTGGGGGAACGAGTTTGATAGCTCAGACATAGAACCAAGCCAAGAAAATGTTACTCCGATAATCAGTATGTATGGGATGATATCTTTTGAAGATCTTATAGGGTAAATCAACAAGGTGGTCGTACAACCCGAAATAGATGAAGAAACGGGGTTTTTGTTTTTCTTCTCCTCTGTGAACCATATGACAATAAATGGGAGACACTACCAGAGTCTGAATCCTTAGTCGGTGGGGATAAATAAAGGAAAGGGAGTTGTCAAGAAACTACCCATGCCAGAAATGACCATCAAGGAAAGCAAGATCCTCGACCATCTCAAGAAAACTCAGGCCAACATCACCTTATGGGGACTCTTCTTGTCTTCCCAACTACACTGAAACGCTTTGATGAAATTGCTTACTGGGCCCACTATCCCTCCTTCCACCACTCCAGAAGAAGTCTTAAACCTAGTCGGGTCCTAAAACCCTACTAGATTGCTTTCCTTCTCTATGGAAAAAATCGAAAAGTTTGGTCCTAATTATAACTATGCTCTCAACATCCCCGTTGAGGTGATGGGGAAGACATTCCCACTCTCACTCATCGATAATGGATCAACACCCAATATTTTCCCTTTAATAACCTTTAACTTCCTAAGTTTTAAACTAAGCGACCTTGCTCCAACATTCGTCGCAATTCGTGCCTAAGACAACACCACTAAGAGGTGATGGGATCCATAACACTCATAATAGGGGTTAGCCCTATTAATCCCGTTACTGAGTTCCAAGTTATCAACATACCTTCTTATTTCAATATATTGCTTGGTCGACCATATCTTTACAGTATCTAGGGGTATCTTTATCTCTCTATCAGAAATTGAAGTTCTTCACTAAGGGGAAAGTTATCACAAGACGATGATAATACTGGGAATGCCAACACTAGCAACCCAATACTAGAAATATAGAACGGGGTGAATGAAATTATTCTTTTTATATTTTGAGTCGAACCACTTCCACTCCCAGCAAGGGAGGATTTCAAGCATCGAGTTTGTCCAGAACACAACCCTCGCGACAATATCAACGTAATACAAATATTCAAGAATATACACTTCATGCCCATACCAGGGCTAGGACGATGACAACAGGGGATACTGAAACTCATAGTCCTAAAGAAGGCCTTTCCCCCATGAGGCATAGGTTATCAACCATCATTAGAGGAACTCATAATGCTTCGCCAACCCAGGTTGAAGAGACATTTATAAAGTTGTAAGACTATTTCAGGGGATTCTTTAAATGAAAGATTCGTTAAAGAGAGTAAAGATTTTCCCTTTTGTGGCTTCCCTAAACCATTGTATGATCATGGGGACAAGAAGATGATGTCAAGGATGGAGATCTTATTTTAAGATAGTTACTCCTGGGCTGAAGACTCCCATCTTCATGTGCAACCACTCATTGAGAAAGCTATAGATGTTACCGAGGTTTTTAAGGGAAGTGACTCTGGGGATTCATTCAATCTGTAGACAATAGGGCTGACACTCTACATGATCCCCTCAGTCAATACATCGTTAGATCTATATCCATTTAAATCCAAGTAGTTGATGAACCTTTCCTCAACCATAATGTTATACTAGTTCCACCTGCAGAAATACAATCTAGCCGAGATATTTACCCCATATTTTCCTCTTTTCTTGTTCCTTCTTTTTCTGATAATAATATAATGGAGACCTCCTTTGATGAGGTTCTTAACGTTGTTTTCTCTCAGCAATGAAATAAATGAAGATTTTAAGTATGTTGTGGGGCCTTACATTAATAATCTTTATTACAATCAAAGTCTTGATGATGATGATGATGATTTTGCAAATAAATAATTCTTACCCGACCTTAATAATGTTAATAACAAACAAAATGATCGCATTCAAATTAATGAGGATGAAACTATTATTATCAATCTCAGTTCGAGAATCCAACTACACGAGATTAGAATAGGGTTCAACCTTGACAAGCATGAGTGCGCGCAACTCGAAGAACTATTGAAGGAATTCTGTGACACCCCGTAATTTGATTGATTTTTATATTGGGATTATTTAAATTATATTTGGAAATTAATTCGATAAAATAAATTTTGATTAGTGAGATAAGGGTTAATATTTATTTTATTGAATATTACTCTGTGAACGAGTCATAATAATGATAAAGAAATATTATAATTGTCAAGAGTGAAAAATATGGCAGTTACGGTAAATTCAATTGGAACGCGCGTGTAATCGTGTCGGGACTAAATTTGGGAAATAATATATAATTTTACTTTTTATATTCCATATGGTTATTTTGAGTGTGTCAGTGTATCCAAAGGGATTGAGATAGTCACTAAAGTGTACTCGGGGGGTTTAGTTTGGGTCTTGGAGCAATTTTAGGCCAAACCGACACCCCGGGAGGGTATTTTGATCTTTTATAATTTTGAGGAAGGAGAACCTACGAAATTCATAGGCCTACATCATCTGATAAGTTAGGTCTTCGAGGGTTGAAAGTTACCCAATTACAGAGAGCTCATAGGAGGAAGAAGAGAGGAGGTCCCAAGACCAATTTACACCACTCTTGCACCACAAACACCACCATCGAATAGATCGGTAGGAGAGGATCACAACCATACTAATATTCTACAAGGAATCAGACCTTCAAATAGAGGCAACTGTTTAATCTTGCTAAACTATGATTTGATATATCATCCATGGTAGAATAGGGTGATAATCTTGTGATTTTCATGCAAATTGGCTTTATAAATTGAGGTATAAATCATGTTCTTGTCTAGGATTAGCATTTGATTTAATTCCTTTCACATGTAGACAAAAATTGATGAGAAACACCATGAAAATTGGTTGGAAATCTGGGGGGGAAAATAAATTTATTGAACATGAATGAAAAACTATGGTTTTGAATGTTTAATCTTGAATTAATTGAATTTAAGAGTGTTCCTTGAAGATTTAATGATTCCAATTCGTTTATATGTAATGGTATAATGGTTAGTATGCTTATTTTAGAGTTTGGGAATGAATCATGGAGGTTTTAAGGTTAAAAATGGTGAATCTCATAACTGCTATAAGTGGATAAGACGAGACTTGTAACAGGCGAATTGATTCGAAAGGAGAATCGATTCGGACCAAGGCCGAATCAATTTTTTTTCCCATAATTGCATAGTTTTCCCATTTTTTATTTAGAACTTATGGGAAATGTTTGGGTTGACCTTGATTTAATTGTAAGAACATATTAAGGGATATTCTAATTACGAGAAGGAAAATGTTAGGTCCGAGATTTGTTTCACGAGGAGAGTTTTAGACTAATAATTGATTTAGCTTAACGGCTAATAAAACCTCATACGAATATTTATTTCTTATTATAGAAAACTAAAGGAATTTTGGACCAAGACCAATAGGCCTGGAGTGGAATTTTCAACTGAATTTACTTAAGGGACACTTAGCAACCATTTGGTTATTGAGTAACACTCAGGAAATACTATGAGAAGTATTATGTTATGCAGAACATATGAGAGATATTATACTACGTAAGGAGCATATGATATAGGTCACGTGCATACCTATGGTGATATTATGTATATGGGTGGTTTGTATACCTATTGTTTGATCTATATGTATAAGCATACCTAGGCTGCTTGCTATCACGGGAGGTTTCACGTCATGGACAGTCTTATTTTAATGAGCCCGTTTGGGGGGATATTGACTTGCACCTTAGGATATAGACCTTAGGGATTAATCACCACTTGTGTGAATGAGGGTGTGACTGGTCATTTGGGTGCGTTAGGTATGAGCATATCCCAAAGACCTAGAGCTAGGTTTGCCTCCAATATTGTCTGATTTGATTTATGGTTCTAGGGAGATTAATCGAGTTGATGTCGTTAATCAGTATGTGATGTACCGGGACTTGATAACAGAGTATTCCCACACTATAGGTCTCCACTTAGGGGTATCGTATACGTATATATTATAAGAGTGATGTATATATGTACGTGTGATTGATTTTTTTATGAGTATGTTAGTAAATAAGATAGATTGTGATATCTAAATTAATCAAAGTATACGAGAACTAAAACATTTAGTAGAGAATCCTAATCAGTATAATGAATTAGGAATATATAGTATCGTATTATATGGACAATACTAGTGGGCATTGCAATCGATTAGATGCGAAGAGATTTAAGTCAGGCTAGTTAGGCAGGTAGCATAACTAGGTGGGTTAGGGTACTACATTAGGCGTGCACATTAGTTAAGGGGTGAGGATCTTAAGTGAGGCAACGCGGTACTAACATGTATTTAATATCTTATATTGACACATTTTGAACATTTGCTAAACTTTTTCAACTGTTTTACTTGGGCTCTGACCCGTTTCAAATCCTTTTTGTAAAAATAATTTTAGGTGCCCAGCCACAGTGACACCGGGCTTAGGAGTTCAGATCATTTGATGTGCTGAAGCTATAGTGGATGTTGCAGGACCTCGGTAGTAGATGCCTCCATGCTTATCAATTCTTCCTTTTGAGATATCTATTTCAGTCGGGCATATCTCCCACTCTTATTCAGACATTGTCTCAGTGACAGTAGATTTCATCTCTTTACTTTTCAATTATTGGACTAGTTTTTATTACGGTATTGGAGTTTCTGGATAGAGTATTTATTCCAGTCCTATCTATTTTATTCAATTATTTCATTATGTAGTATGTGGGTTAATGGAATGGTGTTTGTGGTTATTTATTTATTTATTTAATTATATTGTTGCATGATAAATAATATTAAAAGTTTGACACTGGCTTAATTAAAATAGGTGGTTAGTAATTAATGAATTTTGATAGTGATGCTAAGAATGTATCAACTGGATATTCTATTTTAATTTAATAAAGGACTGATCACCCGATATTTAATTGGGTGGGGTGTCACATATGGTATCAGAGCATTAGGTTCTAGTGTCTTTAGGATTTATACGGCTTACTACGATTTTCAGCGTAGTGTCCTTTGATATAGAGACCTATTATTAGGACTGTTGTATTCTTTATTACGCATTTACGTCTTCAGCTATTTAATGACATATTGAATTGTGTACTGATGGAAAATTCTCTCTCGTTTTGGATGCCTCCTCGACGTGCACCACGAGCCACCCCAGATGCACCGCTAGAGCCTCTGCCAGCTCCAAACCAGGGTACTATGAATGCTGCAGAGGTTTCCTTTATAGTTTCACGGGCGTTTAATAAAGCACTGGCTACGGTTGCACAAGAGGCACCACTTCGGGCACATGTTGTGGCACCAACTCTGATGTAGGCATTCCCTTCTACTTGGGAGCGAGTTAAAGATGCCTTTTATAAGGCACACCCTCCTGAGTTCCAAGGGAGTTCATATGTAGTGGTTGCTAGCTAATGGAAGAAAGACATCTAGAGGAATTTGAGGATGTACGAGTGCACATATGTTCAAAGGAAGATTCTAGCTACAATTAAGCTAGTTGGGGCGGTATTACAGTGGTCGGAGTCTATTACCACCACAGAGGAGAGAGATAGTATGACGATACAAGAGTTCTGGGATCGATTTGACCACAAATACTTTCCATACTCCATCAAGATGGAGATGAGGCAAAAACTATTAGATCTCACCCAGGAGGGGAAGATCGTGGCTGAGTATGAAGAAGAATTCACGAGGTTAGATAACTTCATTCCAGGAGAGGTACCTACAGAGGAGAAGAGGATATAGCTATTCACGGATGGACTTACTTGGAGGATCCAACAAAATCTGTTGGGTAATCTTGCTTTGAAGACATACACTGAGGTATATAATGTTTATCTGTTACATTTCCAGGATCACCGCTTCCATGTTAAGTGAACAAATGATCAGGAGAGTCCAGTTAACAGGGAAGGACTGGGGGTAGAAGTGTCGGCGGGGCACAGTCATCTCAGAGTCAACAAAGGTAGAGTGAGCAGGGTCCTCACTAGGGGAATGGTTCCAAGAGGTTCCGTTCAAGGTATTATCAGCAGGGATAGGGTGGATTCTGGGAGCTCTAGGGTAGGGGTGGATATGGACAGTAGAGTCGAGGCTAGTAGGGCTAGAGGGGAGGAAATTTTACGGGCAGGTGTTTCATTTGTAGCAAGACTGTCCACAAGAGAAATAATTTTCGTGATAAGGGTGGGGCTCAGCAACAACAGGGAGGGCACCAAAAGCCTCAGAGACCTATTTTCCCCACCGCCCTCCCAGCACCAGCACCTGTACCAGCCTTACCTACAGCGCCAGCAGTTCCAGTAGCCCCACCCTAGCAGGGGTAATTACAGTATGGGCGCGTGTATCACATCCACCAGTATGCAGCTCCATAGCCATGGACGTCATTGCATGGTCCTACGATGACATGTCCAGCATCGATCCCAAGATCGCTTCACATGATATTTCAATTCTCCCAGAATGAAAATCGATCAAATAAAAAATACGAAAGGTCTGCACTGAATGGTCGTTCAAAGTCAATGAAGAGGTGATCAAAACGTTGAACGTAGGCTTTATCCAGGTGATTGAATATCCCATATGGCTAGCCAACATTGTACTTGTGCTAAAATCTGGAGGGAAAGTCCACAGGTGCGTTGACTACCAGAATTTGAACAAAGCATCTCCAAGAGATGGTTACCCACTGCCCAATATCGACATGATTGGGGACAACACAACCAGTCACACTCTCAAGTCATTTGTTAATGGGTTTTTTGGATATAATCAGATTAAGTTCAACCCTGATCATCAAGAACATTGCATTCATCACCACTTGGGGAACCTTTTGTTACACTGTTATGTCATTCGGTCTCAAGACTACAGAGGCTACCTATGAAAGGGCCGCCATAAACATCTTGCATGATCTGATCATTAAGTCTAAGAATCAGGAAGGTCATGTTTATTGGAAACGGTGACCCCCAATTTTAAAATATTACACTTTAATTTCCTTTTAAATGTGGAATAAAGATGATTCAACACAACAATCTAATTTTTCAAATCTTATTTGATTTTCTTTCATTAAAAAGATGGAAAATTAAATTAAAAATAAATTTTAATTTCTAAAAACAAAATTAAAAATTAAACCTAAATTAGTGAATTATGGCGAACACACACACACACACACAAAATTCACATAAACCAGTAATAGGGTTTTCTCACAAACAAAACAAACATATGAAGTTAACAATGAGAAATTTACTTTTAGCCCAAAATTAATTTAACACGAGTCCTAAAATTTTCCTACACAATATTTTCAATATTAGCAAATTAGGCCAAACCAAATTTTAGCAAATATAAATTACAGACTTGAATTAAATTAAGTTAAACATTACCCAAATATTAAACATGCACCCAATTAAACAAGAGAAGTGAATTAAACCATATTTTATCTTTTAATCCTAAGCATGCATTATAGGTGATTTACAAGATAAAATAAATTCACAACCACTACGTCGTGATGTACGAGGAAAACCCCACAACGGGAAAAAACCTCGGACGACCCTAGCCTTAAGTACACTAAGTACGGAATTTTACAAGTACAAGACAAATGACTTACTCAACTCGACTCGACTCCCTTCAAGCATATGACACGTCTTCTTGTACCAACCTTTGCTTAGTCGATAATCCCAGAATCCTCGAGAACCTTGGAATCCACCAATGAAGCTTTTAGACAATCGTCAACCCTCACACAATGCCTTTCACCGTGTGAGTATGCTGCAGTAAAACAATAAACTTCTTTTTTATGGGATGTAGAAGTAAACCCAAACAAACTCTTCAATTCGTAGAGTAAAATTCGGTGCCCAACACTCTCCAAGCAAGTATATAACAATAGGAACTTGGATTAAACTTAAACTAATGGGTGTAAGTGTTTTTGTAGAAATTAATTCATGGATATTCAAAAACACTAAACAATGAACTTTTGAACTAAATAAATTTTTATCTCTTTAATTGTTATCTCAAAAAGTGTTTAGAAAATGTCAAAAGTTAATTTTCCAATGATGGTTCCCACACATATTAATTCTGGAAAAGTTAGTAGGAACGGACGACAATTTCGAACGAAATGTCAGAATGGTTAAATTACATTTTAAGCCCAAAAACTTCTTATTCAAAGTTCTAAAGTAACCTTCTGGAAATAAAATTCATTTTAAAATAAAATTACACATATTTAAAAAAATGTTTCAAGCTCCTATATATATATATATATATATATATATGCAGTGCTTTCATACCTTAGGAGAGATTGGAATTAAGTTGGTGATGTGAAATGAGGCACATGTAAACCGGCAATGATGTTCTCTTGATAAGTAGGCCGCAACATATTCAACTTTAACATGTCATAGGCTTGATGGATAGTCAAGAACTCTATCCTATGACTCAAATATTTTTGTCTGAAATTTAGCCAACACTACATTAAGACTCAATCGGAGACTTGTGTCCTTACAAATCTCCCCCTTTGGCTATTCCGGGACAAAAACTAAAACAAAATCCTAAAGGGTCATCAAGCTCTACTAGACTCAAAAACATCCCACCCAAAAAAAAATAGAAAACTTGACTCAAGACCCAAGGATCAATAGCTTTACTGATGAAAGGTTGCCGCTAAATAGAATTCCTGCACACAAGCAAACATTAAATACATAGGGAATATTAAAGAAATAGATGCAATGAAATTAAATACTCCCCTAAAATTAATTCTCCCCTTTATAAACTATGATCAACCTAAGAAGATAGCGCTCTCCCCCTAAGTTAAATCACCAAGAATTAAGATATGATTATAATAGGATTAGATACCATTTCTCCCCCTATCATTCTCCCCCTTTTTGTTCAGGAATAGTCAAAGGATAAAAGAACTAATTAAACAAAATGAAGCATAAAAGCATAATTAATCCATATAAAAAAAAGATACTAACTAAGATGCAAGAAAAATGACACCAATTTAATATAAATAATACTAAGCATGTGATATCAACCAAAATATACAACAAGAGAGATGCCAAATATGAATTAGAATCATGGATGGACTAAAGACAAGGCAAAGGAAAAAAAATACCACATATATGAGTACATAATAAATATCATTAATGCACGCGCACATATACAAAGGTATAAACACCACACATGACACAAAATACATTAATCTTTTAACACTTGCATGGTAAAAATGTGTCCATAAACATGTGGTAAACGGAAGTGTAGGGGTGTGAACTAGTAACAATTAAATTTCGACCCAATCACTTAAAAACATGTTCACGGAGTTCTCCTTTGATTGCAAACTTTATCACATTTGAATATAACCTCATGTGACAATATAAATTGAACTCAATGAACAAACATACGCAATGCATACAAGCCTAGAATTTTGATGATTCTACAAACCAATAGAGTCATGACAATAGAAGCGCAACTAGGATAAACAGACATTGTGAAAAATAGTTAATATACCATCCAAACTCCCTCAAAATATGCACATAGTTATGGAATGACTATATCAACTAAAAAAAAATAGGCCTTGGCAAATATTTTTCTTTTAATGCCAGTTTTCTTTTAGGCCTTTGGACCACGTATTTCTTTTAGGTCCAACCAAACGGTGGCTTACTCGCAAAGGATGATATTTCCTTTCGGGGCACTTCCCCATGCACAATCATATAATAATTTTTATATCAAACAATTCTCACAAGCAATGGATTTAACATGCACAACTCCTCCTAGGTCAAAAATATGTAGATGACTATATTGGTAGGAGAACACCTCACAAAGCTCAAATATACATGTGAAGTTAAAATTTCAAATGAACTCGTGCATGAGAAAAGAGGCATATTAAAATAGAATCCATTAAGCAACAGAAAATCCAACCACTCCATGTAGATATGATAAAGAACATTTTAAGGATTGACAATCTTAACCAAAAGTTCTAGCCATATGAAAGCGAAAAAGGAAAGGATTCGAACACAGGTATATGCCACATAAAGTGTGTCAAACTAAAATACACACAATAAAAATCTTTTTGAGTTTTTGAAATTTTTAACCAAACAAACAAAAATATTCACTCAAAAGACAAACAAAAAGACATTTGTATTTTTAATTAAACCTAAATTACTAAAAGGTAAAACACAAATGATAAACAAAAATCTTTTTGTATTTTTCATATAATGCAAAATAAACTACATATAATACAAAAGATGAACAAAAATCGTAATTCTAGCAAGAGATATGAGATAAGACAATGACTAGAAAATGATAAACAAGCATACAATTAGCATGATAATAGAGCGTGAAGCACAAAAGCTAAAGTATGCAAACAACTAACACATTCAACCTTTGGATTTAGCAAGAAAGGTATCGTGTGAAAGTAAATGAGAATAAAAAATCCTATCTTGTAAAGATACCAAGTCGGATCTCCTGACCCAAATAAATGATTAATGACGATCACGTGATATAGGAATCTTGGCTACCTCGGTTTCCTTACGTTGGGATTTTCTAGAACCTCGTTTAAGATCAAAATAATACTTCCTAAGATGACCTTTTCGACCACAATGAGAGAACCTAAATACTCAGTGATAAGACTTACCTATGGAATGACCTATAACATTGTTCCTAGAGGATTCTCCTAAAACATTGGTTTTGGCCTTAAGACTTGATTCATTACAAGTATCGAAGCCTAACCACAAGTGTCATTTTTAATTTGGACCGTTCCTAACATTTTATCTAATTTGTCCGAACGACTCTCAAATTTGACTCTACTTGAGTCTCTCACTTTCTTCTTAAGCTCTACAATTCTAGACTCAAGTAAACCAACTCTCTCTTCAAACTTGAGAAGCTCCTTTTTCAAGGATTCAATTAAACCTATGAGGCTATCTCTCTCGCCTTCCACATATTCAAGCTTCTCTCGAAGAGCTCTCTCACGTGTCCTAAGGTCTTCAACCAACACACTATCATCAACGACCTTGACACGCTCTCTTAAACTAGCTCTAACTTCAAATTTTCTCTTTTTAATTTAATAAATTCTTCATATAGTTCTTGAAATGGAAACTAAAGTTCACTCACATTAACCTCTTCTTCATTTTCACTATCTTTTTATTCTCCACTCTCACTACCATCATCTTTTTTAGTTTCACAAACAAAGGCCTTGGAAATGTCATGAATTTGTATATCTTCATGGGAAGATTCATTATTGGTGCTCATGTGACTTGCCATGAACGCGACAAAGTTGCGCTCAATGGGGGAAGCGGATCCCTATTCCTTATCACTATCACTAAGGGTAGCATTATATGAAATTGGTTGTTTACCTTATTTCCTTAGTTTTGTGGGGCATTTAAAATCCCTATGGCCATTACCCTCGCAACCATAACACCTATTAGAATAGTCCCTATTTAAATTTTCATTAAAAGTTTTAGGGATCTTTTCGGCTTTGTCATGCTTAGAATTTTCAAATTTCTTAAAATCACTTTTAAATTTATCTTTGTTAAATTTACGAAATTTATGAAACTTCCTAGCAAACATAGCCATGTTCTCCGAGTCACTATCACTCTCATCAACCACAACTTGTTTTTACTCCTTTCGGGCTTTCAAGGCAATGCCCTTTATCAATTTTCTTTTCACTTTTAGAGGGGAACATATATAATTCATAGGTTTGTAATTCACCTACTAGTTCATCAAGTTTGGTAGAGTTCAAGGTGGGTAAAGAATTTAAAACGGTCACTTTAGGGATAAATCTCTAGGGTAGGGACCTTAAAACTTTCTTAACAACTCGATCTTCGAGTATTTTCTCTCCTTAATTAAATGAAGAATTTACTATATCGGAGAGTCTAGCATAAAACTCATCGAATGTTTCTTTTTCATTCATTTTGATTGTTTCAAATTGAGTGGTGAGATTTTGGAGTTTCGAAGCCTTAACGACACTAGTTCCCTCATGAGTGAGTTATAATATATCTTAAGCTTCCTTAAAGGTTTCAGTTATCATGTTACGTCGGAATTCATCTGGTGTCACCGCACTAAACAAGGCATTTAAACCTCGGGAATTAAAATTTGCAAGTTTAAATTCATTCTCACTTGATCTATCTGCGGGTTTGGGAACACGCTCATTTTTTACTAAATATGTGGGTGGGAACCACCCATTAACAACTGACAACCAAAACCTCTCATCGATAGACCGAAGTGCCGATTTCATACGCGCTCTCCAATACGCGTAGTTGGAGCCATCGAAAATAGGAAATTTTGAAAACGGAGAAAATTCCAATTTTGGTCAAAAATATTTAAAAAGGACCTTAATGCAATAAATTAGCGCTCCGGCTCTGATACTGTAACACCCCGCCTAATTAAATACCGAGTGATCAGTCCTTTAAAAAAAATAAAAATTAAGATGAATGGTTGGTTCATTCTTAGCATCACTGTCGCAAAATAATATTTCCAATTTGAACACCCTAAATAATTAAGCTAAGTGTCAAAAAAATTTGAAGTCTTATTTTCATTTTATTAAATTCCAATACGAAAACCTCTATTAATAACCAACAGCTTAAGAATCACATAAATACTAAGGATGGTAATTAACAGACAAGAATTAAACCATCTATATAAAACAAACCAGGTTTAAGACCCATAAATGAAATCATCCTGGCAATAGTTAACTCCCAAGGAGTACTGAATACTAGAAATATAAATAAACATAAATATCTGACAAATCCAAACGGAATAGGAAAACGGGCGACACATGCCCTAAATAAGTAAGACTAAAGCAAGAACAGAATCAATGACGAGGTCGTCTAAATCAAAGGCCTGTAACTCCCATTTAAGTTGCAGCTCGTCCAGTCCAAAGAATCTATGCATGACGTCCCTGTGGATGGGCAATTGTAACACATACATATATATGCAAGAGAGAGAAGAAATGACAGAAAACGGGTCAGAGCTCGAGTGTAAAACAGTTTAAAAATAGTTTAGCAAGTATTTAAATTGCTTACCAGCTAATGTGACAACCATGTTAGTAGGCGACACTCTCTTGAGAATCCTCACCTCTCATCTAGTATGCACGCCTATCGTTCTATTGATCTCATAAGTCTATCTAACTTATTTTCCATAAAGCTTATCTCGAGAAATACTAAGGCCATGATATTTAGTTTTATAAAATTAATCTCTTCCATTTTCTTACGTTACTTAGAACCACTCAGTGTCGTTACAAAATTCACGAACACTTGTTATAAAGTTGAAGCATTTATTCATTACTTAACTACTTATACACACAGTAGAAGGTTTCCATATATAAGTGTATATATATACCAATCACTCATATATATATATATATATATATATATATATATATATATTCTATCTGCACCCCACATAAATCTATGGTGCTGTCATACTCTGCTATCAAGTCCCCGTATCACTCATACTAAGGGAAATACTAGTACGGAATCACTCTCGAACTGTATTAACACAATACACATACAAATGGAGGCTAAGCATTGTTCCAAATCCTAAGAGGTCATCATATACCCTCACATCTCTTATAACTATATGATTATCATTTTCAGATAGCCTGTATCGTGGATACTATCTTCTAGGGTACGAGTCAATATCCCCTATAAAGGTCCAATCAAGATAAGACTGTCCCAGCATGGAAACCTCTTTTATAGCAAGTAGCTCGGGTATGATTTTTACATAGATACATAATATATGCATAGTCACACAGTCATATATATAAATATTCATGTTTTGCAAACTACGTTCGCCAACGACCCATAATTATTATTATCCGGTCTTAGCACAACTTTTACTCAACTATCTTGCATAACGAATTCGTCTCTTTTACTCTCATTTATAATTTATTTCATACTTACTTCTCATCTCTCAAAGTATTCTATTTCACTAAGTATAATTTCAGTATATATGTTCTCACTTACCTTCTGGTCTAAATATTTTACGAGTCTTAATATTTTAGTAAACATACGCACAATTTCCTATGTATGAATAACTCCCCGTTAACCCATAATTTCATCCCATATTAAATTTTACTCAACGGAGTCTACCTAGACCCTACTGGTCCTCTTCATAACCAATTATACTCTATCAAGAATAATCAAGGGTTCCTACGTATTTTAACCGGATTAAACAAAAAGGGAAAAATATGCAGTTTTCCAGGAGGGATCGATCGATCGTGGAATGGGGTCGATCGATCAATCAAACAGTTCTTGCCCAGTTTTCTGCAAATTTCAATCTACGGGTTCAATCAATCTAACCCCTCCAAATCTCTATAATTTCATCCCAAACTCCCATCAAAGTAATCAAAATGTATAAGTAACATATATAAATGAGTTCTAATGTAACAACATCGATAATTCCTCAACGAATCAATCAAAAAGGGTTAAATCCCGGATTTCTTTATAAAACCAAATTTTGCATGAATAATCACGAACCTCTATTTTAATCCAGATTTTCTTACCAAATATCATAATAAATTCGTGGGTAATCCTCTACATATGATCAAGATTTCAGATTAAATGGATTCTCCCTACAACACATAAAAATTCTCTTCCAAAACATATAATTATTTAATTAAAACGTGTGATTTTCATTCCTAGACTAACATGGAAGGAATATCAACTAGAAATCAGCAATATAGATACTTGCCTGGGATTTAAGGGTCTAATTTGTTGATGAAAAAGATATGGTTGTGTGCCTCATCGTGTGATCTACGTTTTGGTGGTGGTGGCGGTGCAATCGAGTGAGTTCTAGGCATTAGATTGCTTGGAAAACTCTCCACCTTCTTCTCTAATGGTCGTTCTTAGGTTCTGTGTTTGTTAACCCTAAAAGATTACTCCTAATGGATGATATATATATGAAGAAAATTCGTGGGTTTAATTATCCAAAAATATAAAATGTCTATAATACCCTCCCGGGATGTCAATTAGGCCTAAAAATTCCCCGAGACCCAAACAAATCCCCGGGTACACTTTTCTAACTATCTCGACCCTTCCGGAAACTTTGGCGCACTTGAAACGACCATACAGGTGACTTATAATTTATCCACATTTATAATAATAATTTAGTTTCGACACGACACAGGTGTGTCCCGACTTAAATTTTCATAATTGCCATTTTATTCACTCATGACAATTTTAATAAAAATCAATTGTATATATTACTTTACTCATCTAGTAATATTCAACAAATTCTCAATAATTACTAACTCACATCACGCTAGTAAATATTATAATAAATTTATGTATTAATATCTCAAATAAATTTAATAAATCCCCAATTTTAAAAGCCATAAAAATACGGGGTATTACATACATCCCCCCCCCCCCTAATAACGGAATTTCGTCCCAAAATTTGGTAAATAAGGTTTGCCCGGTAAAAATAGATATGGATACTTTATCAATACTCAAAATGGACTTTCGGGTAAGGCGAATTTCTATAGTCCTCCCCGCCTCAGTAAGCTTATTAAACATTCCCAATACCATCAGTTATAGAGTCACACCTTAATAACGACACTTCACATTGTGCTCCAATCCGTTTCTATTCGCATAAGATGAGCCTACATATCATTGGTCCCCATTGTCTCAATATTATTGGGAGGCCGCACCTCACTACGTAACAATTACTCGTATTTATCTAAACACAGAATTCCTTTTTTGAGAGAAACCATGCGAACATTTTACCACTCTTGTCAGTTCTTCGAATCTCGATTTTCGGCGACGTAACTCCTACGAAATTCAAAAATCATGATTATCCACTCACAACTAAGCAACCAGAAGGAGAGTAGTTAATATTTTTTCACACAAAATTTCAATAAGCAGTTTGTCCACAATAATCAGGTTCGAGTGCTTCCACGGAACTCTACTATACTAAATATCGCTTGCTAGATACATCTGTTGTGTAAATGAAATGACCACCATGAATTCAAAATTACGTTCACGTGGTTCCAATAATCTTTAATCACCTTGCCTATTCCCCGGCTAAGGGTGATACAACCTAATCAAAACAAAACATTATCCCCACCGCTTTCTGAAATCCTGGTTTGAAAGTGGGGTTCAATGAGCCCATTCTCGTTCAGAATAATACCGGGAAGAACCTCTTACCGACGCGATTCTTATTTTCGAAGAAAGGTTGTGGCACACTGTCTAATAGTGTATACAACCCAAAAGAATAATGATCACTTTGTTTTAGGTCAACTTGTTCGCCACATTCTAAGGAACTCGTGACCTTACCTTGAAGTTGGCACCCCATCCAAGAAATTTCACACAATTGCTCTCTTCTATTTTAGGAATCATAGGTTTGCTACAAAATTCTCTGGTTGATCCTCTCGTTCCAACCGATTTCTATCTATGAGTGGTGCCTGCGAAGATTACTCGCTATGTCCCGCTCAACATCGACTTCTACTTGTAATGACCCACATTAAGTGACACTTAACACCCCCCCCCCCTTATTTCCTTAGCGTATACCGAAAGTTTCGACCCGTGCACTTTTCTCCACGATGTGCACTGCTGAACCTTTATTCCTTACCAACATCATCATTCAACCTACACGCAAGTTGCTTTCCACACCTGACTAGATAAAACTCCGCTCCGAGTGCTTCCCATAATAGTTAAGTTTTATCCTTCTCAAGGAATACCCTTAATGGCTTCCCATAGCCTTCCAACTAAATTCGTGTTTGCTACTCTGATCGTACACGTATATATAGATTATCGTCCTTTGCACCACGCTTAATCCACTCTACCAGTTCCACTTTGTTATGTCATTTTCACAAACATATATTCCACGCGTCTATTCCCACGTCTCTTCAACTTGAACGATTCAAGCAACTGCTAACCAGGATGCCCACACCCGTGTATACTGGGGTGAGCATCACCTACGCTTCACACATAACACTCAATTCTTTGTTTTCCTTATGACACAACGTGATTACAACACTTGGGTACTCCCAAACCTCCTTATCATCATTCCACCTTTCGATTGGGTGATAAGACAAAACTTCTAATGTTTCCTTACCACACAACTGGCTCCACTGGCCTTAAATCGTCACTTAACTTTAACTTACAATCAATATTACCTGCTCCTATGACGACCGAGGTACTAGACTCATGGACTAATGACCAAACATCTCTCTACTTCCAACCTTATGCTAATTTTCATGCGTGGGATGTCTCGCAAAGAGAAATCCAAATAAGGAACCTCCCCGATACACTACTACCTAGCATAGTCGATTATCAAAATTCGTTGGTTCCTCCATCCATAACCTATACTCTTTTATTCCTTCTCTTGTTAGAAAAACTACATCTCCTCCCCCAATTGTACTGAAACAAATAACTTTTTACTAATTGCACTATTTCTCAGTATTGGTGGTAATCACATTCTATAAACCTCGTACGTATATAATCGGAACTCTCAAAATCCCATTCCCAAACATATGAATATAAGTCTTAACTTTCACATTCCCAAAGGATAAATATAACAATGCGCTCCTCCTAACACTAAGTCATGAGTGCTACACATAATAATGAGTGAAATCTTCCCGCCCAACAGTAAACCTAATACACACTGGATCATAATAACAAAGTTCCTAAACACCCTCGGATTAAACATTTCCGTACCACTGTACCCTTCGAAGTCTCTATTATATATAATATGAGTGCGAGCCCGACCCTCTCGCATGTGAGGTTTTTACCATAACAAATCATGTTGAACTAGGGCAGTAACCCCGATAGCCTTGCAAGCACTGGTTGCAATCTTTTTAACCATATATCTAAAACCATAATCAGTATAATAATATACTCACATATCATATCACTAAAATGAGTAATCTCAATAAAGTATATAACACAAACAATGCACCCATTTATCCTCCGCGGATAACACTGAAGACAACCCCGCTATACCAGGGAAAACATATACATAATAATAACGTTGTAGATATACGCACTAAATTCTTCTCACATGCGAATCTAGCAATAAACAAAAATGTAGTGACTCGCTCGTGTCACATAGAACATGCCTCATCCTCCGAGGATAAAACTCATACTTCTAATTTTCCAATCGCCCTAGCTGCTCAAATGGTCTCCCGGACATAACACGCATGTTGGAACCAAACCTAAAATTACATTAACCATTTCCCTTGCAAGTATCATACCCTTGTCCTTTTTCTCCCTTTGGAAAAAGCTAACTCGTGTGATTTTACCCTCCACAAAATACCTCAACACGTAACCCACTTATCTCCTACCATACTGATCATATTAGGGTAGTCCTTCTCTCGGACTTAAATAGTCTCGATCCTGATGGATACTCCCATCGTTCCCTTAGCTATGTTCTCCCTAAGGAACATGCTACTGGCTTCAATAACCCTTACTGAATTCACCATCGCTGGGTAAGAATTCAGCTATCTGAATCATTTAAATGAGTCCCCTGATGGGTCTCCCCTTTATAGAGCGCTGCTAACTGCATATCCTCTAGTCTCGTTCTCCATCTGAATCTTTTGATTACTTTAGCTCCCTTCACATAAGAGCATTAACATCTCTACGGACAATGCGTGACATTATCACCATATGGATCGATTGTCCAACAGAATTCTCTTTAAGTATTGTCAACTTTCCTCATGAGTTGATTCCCCACTTGAAATCTTCTCTACTATTGGTATCCACTTCTGCTGATACAAGATTTGCTAAAAGTCTAAATATATTTATAATTGGACCCCAGTCCGTCCCTTCAGTGATGGGTTCAGAACAACGTTCACACCTTATTCTGAACAACTGATGAAGGAACATGCGGTTAAACTGTACCTAAGGTCCTTAAATTGACGTAACATTTCACTATTAAATATGGTGGTTGACTCCCACTATTAAAACTTTGCTCTGATGAGTCAAGAAAAATTTTACCCTAAATTTCATTTCTAGTTAACTACACTCCTCCATATGCCCAAGCCTTTGAATATATTACCTTCATTGGATAACACACACAATTCTCACATTTATAGAACTTCTACTGATGACTCTCCTCAATTTTCCATTTGACCCTCTCCCAAGTGTACTACGTTGGGCGAGTCTAATTTGGCATCACTTTCGACTATAGCAGCACTTGGAATTTGTAGGTTACGTCCTAGTCGTCTTTACAGTCCTGGCCTCTCGTGCCATAATAGGGGTGACCTCGATTACAGTCATCATCCTCGAATGTACTTCACGACCTCACTAAGCCCTGCCTCTCACTACTCGTCCAATGGCCCTCATCTGCCATACTTCATTGTTCGAACTTGTCCGAACACAAATAATATTTACTAATATATACGTGATAGCAGGAGAACAAAATCTCACCAAAGAATCAACAATCCTAAACATAGGGCTCTATATCAAAGAAAGCTACGCTGGAAGCATAATAAGCTGCCCAAATCCTAAAGGACACAAGAACCTGATGCTCTGATACCAACTGTAACACACCACCTAATTAAATATCATGTGATCAGTCCTTTATTAAATTAAAACCAAGGTTAACGGTTGGTTTATTCTGAGCATCACTATCGCAAAATAATATTTCCAATTTGAACACCCTAAATAATTAAGCTAAGTGTCAAAATAATTTAAAGTTTTATTTTAATTTTATTAAATTCCAATACGAAAACCTCTATTAATAACCAACAGTTTAAGAATCACATAAATACTAAGGATTATAATTAACACACAAGAATTAAACCATCTAGATAAAACAAACTAAGTTTAAGACCCATAAATGAAATCATCCTGACAATAGTTAACTCCCAAGGAGTACTGAATACTAGAAATATAAATAAACATAAATCTCTAACAAATCCAAACGGAATAGGAAAACGGGAGACACATGCCCTAACTAAGTAGAACTAAAACAAGAATAGAATCAATTACGAGGTTGTCTAAAGCAATGGCCTGCAACTCCCACATAAGCTGTAGCTCATTCAGTCTAAAGAATCTATGCATGACGACCCTGGGGTTGGGCACCTGTAATACATACATATATATACAGGAGAGAGAAGAAATGACAGAAAACGGGTCAGAGCCCGAGGGTAAAACAGTTTAAAAATAGTTTAGCAAGTATTTAAATTGCTTACTGGCTAATGTGACAACCATGTTAGTAAGCGACACTCTCTTGAGAATCCTCACCTCTCATCTAGTGTGCACGCCTACCGTTCTATTTATCTCATAAGTTTATCTAACTTATTTTCCATAAAGCTTATCTCGAGAAATACTAAGGCCGTGATATTTAGTTTTATAAAATTAATCTCTTCCATTTTCTTACGTTACTTAGAACCACTCATTGTCGTTACAAAATTCACGAACACTTGTTATAAATGTTGATGCAAAAAACTGGACCGAATCCCATTTTATGATCATAGATAAATAGATAAAAGCAATCCAATCAAGCACGTGAGAGACAAAGATTTTTAAAGTGGTTCGGCTATAAGAAAAAGACTACGTCCACTGTTATTTTATTCCCAGGGGTTTACAATAGCACCATGTGGTGGAGAGAGGGAGAAAAAGGTGTGTGTCTTGTGTATGGTCTCTCATAGTTGTCAGATTCCTCCCCTCCATAATCGGGTTACAATGTATTTATAGCCTTGAGGTTGTCAATATGAAAAGGCTATTGATATAGTAGAAATGTATATTAAGGCTCATTAAATGAGTTGTTATCTTCATTAGTGCGTATTAAATGCATAGTTATCCTTTGATATAGAGTTTCTCTACACGCCTTGAGTTGATCTGCACGCAAGGTTGCTCGTTGCTCTACAAAGTTGCTCGTTGCTCTGCACACCTGCTTGTTGCTCTGCACAGTTGCTCGTTACTCTGCACAGTTGCTCGTTGCTCTGCACACTTTCTCGTTGCTCTGCACCCTTTGAGTTGCTTGTTGATAGTATGTATTAGCCACATAAGGTGGCACATGTCTTCATTTAATTGGTCCACGTCAGCTGACTAATTTTTGTGTCAACAGAAGCCCCCAATGCTTCATGCTTGATGGTTTACTGAAAGGATGGAGCGTTTACTCTGCATTATTGCTCGGTAATTCATGAAATTCTTGATCTTCCTGCTTGATTTGTTCAACATAAAGCGCACTATCTCCTGGATGGCATATGATGCAGGTTGATCGATGGTTGTTAATCGCTCTTTTGAGGAACTCCGTGTGCTATGTATCACCCCTGGGAATTTGGGTGTAGCCATGTCATAGTATGCAGCTTGTAGCTTGTCATAATCTTTAAGTATATTGATTGGTTTGTTAGCCGACCAACTGCCTCCTGTGCCGAGCAACTGAGTGCTAACTTCACTTGCTTGATTTTTCTGATTTATGCTCCTCTGAATACTTTGTCGAGCAATATACTAGCTTTTGAACACAACTCTTCAATCTGATTAGTACCAAGCTAGTGGTGGACTTCGAAACATTTTCATACAACTTCTTTTCAATATTGGTCGGGACAGTAGTAGTAAAGATCTCAGTGTTGTACTTGTTGAACCTGACTCCTGAACTTCAATAGCATGTGCACAATAACTCCCGAATATACCTCCTGAACTTCTGAATACACCTCCTGAACTTCAATAATAACTTCTTAATACGCCTGTTGAACTTCAATAATAACTCTTGAACTTCAAAAAGATAACTCCTGTACTTGCCTCCTAAATTTCTGAATACGCCGCTTGAACTTCAATAGAAAAAATTAACTTCTAAGCAAAAGAAATAACTCCTGAATAATGATTGGTCGGGGCCCCGACCGTGTGAGTTTGTGGAGTTGAATTTGATGCTCGACTGCATGATGTTATGAGAGTGTACCACCGAATGAATAACTAAATCTATAATAGAAGCCCCCAAGTGTGGAATATAAACTTTGAATGCTTTCTTGGCCTTGAAGTATGTTGGTATTGCTAGAAAAATAAGGTCGAGGAAATGTTCCCTGATATGACTCCCTGAGATACTTGCATGTTTGCATTTTCAATTTCCTGGAAATACTTTATAAGATGCTTTCCTTGTTGTTCACTGATGAATATATATATATATGTAGAAGGACAAATTGTCCTATTTTGCACAGACAATGAATCTTGCTCCACCTGCTGTTTAATTATAGTGACTTGTCACTCTTTGGGCCTAAGCAATGGAATGATTTTCATCCCATATTCCTGCTTAGTTGTAGTAATCCCATTAATATTACCTTGTTTCCTAGACAGTGGATGCCCCGGGAGGTCATCCATCTTCTTGCCTAGTTTGATTCCCGACCAATCGGAGTTGGAGGAAATTGGTTCCCGACCAACCGGAGTTGGAAGAGATTGGTTCCCGACCAACCGGAGTTGGAGGATATTGGTTCCCTTGGAGTATATTGGTTCCCGACCAACCGGAGTTGGAGGAAATTGATTCCCGACCAACCGGAGTTGGAGGAGATTGATAATAAATGCTAGAGACTTCCTCGAAGCTGACCAACAGATTGTTGGGAATAAGATATAATAAATGTTGGAGACCTCCTCAATAGATTGTTGGGAATAATATAATATAAATGTTGGAGACCTCCTCAATAGATTGTTGGGAATAATATAATATAAATGTTGGAGACCTCCTTGGAGCTGAATATATGATTATAAATATTTTTCCGAGCTCCATGCTGAGATAAATATAGAATATGCATACGAATAGATATAAAGAATGATTCAGAATAATAATAATAAAATGTCTCATTGATCTGTCGAGGTGTAATTGTATAATGCCGAACAAGATAATATTTTCCACAAGATGAGAAAATGGTCGAGTACTATGTCGGGCCTGAATATAATAATTACCCCGCCCAACTATCCATTGGGGGTGAAATATAACAAATGTTGTAGTTCTCCTCGAAGTTGAGTATCTCGTCAAGCTCCATGATGAGATGAATATGGCATATGAATCCCAATGGATATATAGAATAATTTATGCTTGAGCATAGATCAGAGAAATAATAAAATGAATAGTGCCTCGCTGAGATAAAACTTCATAATGCCGAGCAATGATAATATTTTCCAGAAGTTTAAGATTGTGGCTGAGTAGCTATTTGTGCTCAATCGAATATATATATCGGAGCATTAATAAGATTCCCAGGCAATCATGGCCGAATACTTAGTCGAGGTCAAAAATTGTAACTGTAAAAAAAATAACTTGCCCTACCATATATGTAGGCTGAATTGATTAGTTATCATGCGAATAATCTAGTCAATATAATGAATATATGATATGTATTTGCTCGGGCAATAAAAATATCAATTTCAAAATATGAAATAATATATGTCCGGCTGATCTGTCGAGGCAAAATTGCATGATGTCGAGCAATAATAATAGTTTCCATAAGTTTAAGATTGTGGTCGAGCTTTCGTCGGGATTGAATCTTATACCCGTAGAATTTAATAAATTGCCCGAACATCTGTTGAGACTAAATAAAATAGTTATTCTCATTAGAATAATTACTCGGCCAAACAATATATGATGTGTATTCATTCGGACATAAGGCAATAAAATTTCAAGATATGAAATAATATGGCTTGTGTCATACCGACTATGATGTCATGTGAGCAGATTTTTATAAAAAATGCCAAACATTTTAATTTTAAGTAAAAGACCAAATGTATATTGATTTTTTAGAAATTATTTATCACTCTAGGAATTCAGTAAATGCTCAAATATAATTTTTTGGTCTTGGAATATTTTTCACATAAAGTTTCTGTGAATTAATAAATCAGAAAATAATCAAGTATGCATTTTCATTTTTCTCCATGCAAATTTTCAATTAGGAGTTTCATGTTTTGAATTAATATAGGATAAGGATAAGAATAAGGGCATAGTCTTGTCCTTTGGGAGCAGAGTAGTGATTTTGTCAAAGTCAAAATGAGAGAACCAAAGGAATCGTCAATTTTCAATTCTGGTATTAGCTTTTTACTACCTCCGACCAAGGCTGAGATGTCACCGACCAACAATTGATTCCCCCGACTAGCTATATATTGTCGACCAACACAATTGGTGCTGGTGATGTTTATTGTTGTAGTAGGGGTTGTCGACCAGCACTGAAATTAGTTTCAAAGTGTCACCGACCATAAAAATTTGACCCTGACCAGAAATTTTTGGTGACGTCCATGAGCTGCTTTTTACAGCCGACCTATGCCAGAAGTTTTTTAGCCGTTCTTTGTAAACTGAAATTTGGTGGAGGATTGTTGCGGACTTGATGCCGACCAAAAACAGGAGCTCGGGGACCTCTCAAACTGCCACAGACCAGTTATGTGAGGTCGAGAATCCTCCGACCTGTGCAAATTCAGCGCTTTACCTGTTCAAATGTTAAATTCGAAAGACATTGGTATGATGCAACCAATAAATAGGAGGTTAGAGATCTCCTCTTGATGCATAATACACGGTGCCGACCAATAAATATGTATGGCCGACCAAGAATAGATGTTGTTCAAATGTTGTTCTGAGGAGATTCCGGTGATGTTACCGACCAATCAGATAAGAGCAACATCAGATGCTTTGGAACTGACGCCGACCAACGAGTCCCATGATCTTCAAAGAAATTTTGTTTTGTTTTGTTTTTTGCCCCTGTGATGGTCGCCGACCTGTTTCCAAGATACAATTTATGGCTCTGGTGATGAAGATCAGATTTGGGAGTATATGGCCTTTAATTGTATATGGTTTCTGTTAATCATAAGGAACTGTAATGAATGGCCAGTTGGTCAGACCACAACTGTCGCCGATCATCTATGTGGAAGCCCCCAGGACCTGTCTTCTGCAAACCTTGATTTAATAGAGCCCTATTACTGTAGCTATTTCTCCGATCACAAATAGGTGCCGCTGAACAATAATAAATGGTAGAGATATCTCGATCTGATGATTCCAACCAACAACAGATGCGCCGATCGCATGGAATGGTGCCGACCAAAATTAGATGGTCGAAAAACCTTTGTTCAGCCGACCATCCATAAAAATTTATAATTACAAAAAGAACTTCTTGCCGACCAAAGCTTAAAGTCAACATTGGATGCCGCCACCCAACCATATCGGCAGTTGTTGCCGACTACGATGACAACTGGTGATAATCACCGACGGTAATTTTTCTTCAACGATAAATAGGGAATGGAATTGTTGTAGATCAGACTTGACAAACGTCAATAATTAGTCATAGAGTGGATTCAACTTCACCATGTATTGGGTTTCAGAGTCGATCTCTATTTCGGTCCCTTGCCTGGTGTTGCTACCATAATCTGATAATTTTTATCAGAGAGAGAGAGAGTTTGCATTCTCATATGATTTTGAAGAAATCAAATAGTTTCAACAGTATATTCATACAGGTTTTAATAAAGAAAATTTGGAGATAGACGACCCCAATTTTTATTATTTTTGTTGTTGTAGAATGTTGGAATTGGGGGGGGGGGTGCGATTATAGAGTTTTTCTCCCCAGTTAGATCGGCGGAGTCTATTTTGACAACCAGTCATCAAATATATATATTAAATCAATTAATCAAACATTGAACCAATAAATCAATCTTCATCAGGACTAATAAATCGTAACAAATCGAAATTCTTAGATCTAAGAGATAAACAACAAATAGAAATGACCAGATCTATGAGATAATTGACAAATAGAAATCATCAGATCTATTAAAAAATATATGATCAATATCCAAGAGGAAAGAGAATGGTTTTGAATTCTTACTCCCTTGTAGAAGATGTGAAATATGGGAATCAACATATGTGAAATATCCTTCCCTGATGTAACTCATTGTATAAATGTGTTTGCCCAGAACATTTTCAAGAAGAGTCATAGACGTCTGACATTCATGGTGAAAATAGTCTATAACACTGAATATATATATATATATATATATATATATATATATATATATATATATATTATGAATCAAATTGATGAGAACTTTTGAAGTAGATCTGGGTCAGGATTGTGATTTCCAGAAGAGATAAAATTTTTTTAACTTTAACTTTTTCCTATTCTCTGATTACAGATAGAAAAATATGATAGAAATAAAAAAAATGTTTCGAAACATGGCTCAAAATCAACAATGAAAATTTTCAACAATTTGACACAGTTGTGCAGATTTATAGATAAAAATTATACAGTTCCTTAATAAAAACGTTGTGGTTATAATCTGTTTTAGATGTTTATTCTCAGTCAAAAATATCAGATATGGAAATTAAAATATCAGATCTAAATCAGCGAATAGATGTGGTTGCCTTATTTCCTGTTTTGTCAGTGATTTAAATATTCGCATAATTATATGAATACAAATAAAGGATTCAACCATTGTTGATAATGATCCTTAGTATTGCGATGCGTTTAATTACAAAATGGGAGATAATAAATAAAATAAGTGATAGGACTTATCTGTACGACTTTTTCCAATGAATTATGTCTTTGTTTGTCACCATTTCCTCAAATTTATTTAGGATATAGTGTTCTATTGAAGATCCAGTGAGTAGGAATGAGCCCTATCCTAACGTATTTGTTCAGAAAATTTTCAAGTGGATCCATATATGTAAGGATTTGTATAATATTTGTGAATCTAAAATTCACCAGATCCCCAAATTGAAATCGATCACACGGTTAGTGCATATAAAAATTATGACTAAATTAAAAGATTTTCAAATGAATCAAATTTGTATATACTCATATAAAAGAGATTTATGAATATAGAGAAATTATTTTATCTCCTTAAGGAGAAATAATATAATATGTACACAAATTTCTTAAACTTTGTGATTGTGAAATATACATTTATGCAGATTTGTAAAATTTGATTCAACAATTTGTGAATTTAAAATCATGATTGAATTAAAAGATGTATGGACAATATATAATTGATTTGATTTCTAAGTTTATGGATATAAACATATGAGAATCGTGAATTGAACAAAAAAATGCGTGCATATAATTAGTTATACGTAGAGAAAATAAAAACTTAGCTTTTGATGGAGAACAATGCTTGTAACACGTTTCCCACAGACGGCGCCACATAAATCTATGGTGTTGGCATACTCTGCTATCAAGTTCCAAGTCCAAAGAGGTCAGCACATACCCTTACATCTCTTAGAACCATCTGACTATCATTTTCAGATAGCCTGTATCGTGGATACTATCTTCTAGGGTACGGATCAATATCCCCTATAAAGGTCCAATCGTGATAAGACTGTCCCGGCGTGGAAACCTCCATGATAGCAAGTAGCTCGGGTATAATTTTTACACAGATACATAATATATGCACAGTCACACAATCATATATATAAATATTCACTTTTTCCAAATTAGGTTAGCCCACAACCCATAATTATTATTATCCGTTCTTAGCACAACTTTTACTCAACTATCTCGCATAATGGATTCGTCTCTTTTATTCTCATTTATAATTTATTTCATACTTACTTCTCATCTCTCAAAGTATTCTATCTCCTAAATATAATTTCAGTAGGTATACGCTAGCTTACCTTCTGCTCTAAATCTTTTACGAGTCTCAATCTTTTAGTAAACGTATGCACAATTTCCTATGTATGAATAACGCCCCGTTAACCCACAATTTCATCCCATATTAAATTTTACTTATCGGAGTCTACCTAGACCCTACTGGTCCTCTTCATAACCCATTATACTCTATCAATAGTAATCAAGGGTTCTTACATATTTTAACCCGATTAAACAAAAAGGGGGAAATATGTAGTTTTATAGGAGGGATCGATCGATCATGGAATGGGGTTGATCTATCGATCGATGCTCTTGGTCGGTCGATCAATCAAACAGCTCTTGCCTAGTTTTCTGCAAATTTCAACCTACGGGTTCAATCATTCTAACCCCTCAAAAGCTCTATAATTTCATCCCAAACTCCCATCAAAGTAATCCCAATGTATAAGTAACATATATAAACGAGTTTTAACGTAACGACATCGATAATTCCTTAAAAAATCAATCAAAAAGGGTTAAATCCCAGATTTCTTTATAAAACCAAATTTTGCATGAATATTCTTTAATCTAGATTTTCTTACCAAATATCATAATAAATTCGTGGGTAATCCTTTATATATGATCAAGATTTCAGATTACATGAATTCTCCCTACAACACATATAAATTCTCTTCCAAAACATATAATTATTCAAATAAAACATATGATTTTCATTCCTAGACTAACATGGAAGGAATATCAACTAGAAATTAGCAAGATAGATACTTTCCTGGGATTCAAGGGTCTGATTTATTGATGAAAAAGATACGGTTGCGTTCCTCGTCGTGCGATCTATGTTTTGGTGGTGGCGGCGCTACAATCGAGTGAGTTCTAGGACTTGGATTGTTTGGAAAACTCTCCACCTTCTACTTTAATGGTCGTTCTTAGGTTATGTGTTTTTTAACCCTAAGAGACAACTCCTAATGGCTAATATATCCTAAGAAAATCCATGGGTTTAATTTCCCAAAAATACAAAATGTCTATAATACCCTCCCGGGATGTCAATTAGGCCTAAAAATGCCCCGAGACCCAAACTAAACCCCTAGAACACTTTTCTGACTATCTCGACCCTTCCGGACACTTTGGCGCACTCAAAACGACCATAAGCGGCTTATAATCTATTCACTTTTATAATAATAATTTAGTTCTGACACGACATAGGCGTGTCCCGACTTAAATTTCCATAACTGCCATTTTATTCACTCGTGACAATTTTAATAAAAATCAATCGTATATATTACTTTACTCATCTAGTAATATTCAACAAATTCCCAATAATTACTAACTCGCGTCACACTAGTAAAAATTAAAATAAATTTTTGAATTAATATTAAATGAAATCTCAAGTAAATTTAATATATCCCCAATTTGAAAATCCATAAAAATACAGGATATTACATATACCACTTGTTGGAAACAGTGACCTCCAATTTTAACATCTTTCACTTTAATTTCCTTTTAAATGTGGAGTAAAGATGGTTCATCACAACAATTTAATTTTCCAAATCTTATTTGATTTTCTTTTCTTAAAAAGATGGAAAATAAAATTTAAAAAAAAAATAATTTCTAAAAACAAAATTAAAAATTAAACCTAAATTAGTGAATTATGGTGAACACACACACACAAAAAATTCACACAAACCAATAATAGGGTTTTCTCACAAACAAAACTTAGATATGAAGTTAAGTATGAGAAATTTACTTTTAGCCCAAAATTAATTTAACAAAAGTCCTAAAATTTGCCTACACAATATTTTCAATATTACAAAATTAGGCCAAACCAAATTTTAGTAAATATAAATTACAGACTTGAATTAAATTAAGTTAAACATTAGCCAAATATTAAACATGCACCCAATTAAACAAGAGAAGTGAATTAAACCATATTTTATCTTTTAATCCTAAGCATGCGTTCTAGGTGATTTGCAAGATAAAATAAATTCAAAATCACTACGCCGCGATGTACGAGGAAAAATCGACAACGGGAAAAAACCTCGGACGGCCCTAGCCTTAAGTCCATTAAGTAAGGAATTTTACAATTACAAGACAAATGACATACTCAACTCAACTCGACTCCCTTCAAGCCCCAGACGCGTCTTCTTGTACCAACCTCAGCTTAGTCGACAATCTCAGAATCCACCGGAATCTTGGAATCCACCGGAATCTTGAAATCCACCAATGAAGCTTTTACACAACCGTCAACCCTCGTATAATGCCTTTCACCATGTGAGTATGCCGCAGCAAAATAATGAATTTCTTCTTTATGGGATGTTGAAGTAAACCCAAACAAACTCTTCAATTTGGTAGAGTAAAACCCGGTGCCCAACACTCTCCAAGCAAGTATATAACAATAGGAACTTGGATTAAACTTAAACTAATGGATGCAAGTGTTTTTCGAGAAATTAATTCATGGATACTCAAAAACACTAAACAATGAACTTTTGAACTAAATAATTTTTTCTCTCTTTAATTGTTCTCTCAAAAAGTGTTTAGAAAATTTCAAAAGTTAATTTTCCAATGATGGTTACCGCACATATTAATTCTGGAAAAGTTAGTGGGAACAAAAGAGTGGGATAGTGGAGAAAAACTGCCAAAAAAATTTCCCGCCGAAAACCTCGTTCGAACGAGATTTTCGTTTGAATGACGTCTCGTTCGAACGACCTTCTGACGAAGTTCTAATGTCCAAAAGGGAAAAGTGGATGGAAAACTCGTTCGAAATAAATTCTCATTCGAACGACATTCTAGTTCGAACGACGATTTCGAACGAAAAGTCAAAATGGATAAATTACATTTTAAGCCCAAAAACTTTTTATTCAAAGTTCTAAAGTAACCTTCTGGAAATAAAATTCATTTTAAAATAAAAATTAAACCCATTTAGAAAAATCTTCCAAGATCCTACATATATATATATATATATATATATATATATATATATATATATATATATATATATATATATATATATATATATATATGTAATGAATTCATACCTAAGGAGAGATTGGAACTAAGTTGATGACGTGAAACGAGGCATATGTAAACCGACAATGATGTTCTCTTGATAAGTAAGCCACAATATCTTCAACTTTAACATATCATAGGCTTGATGGATGGTCAAGAAATCTATCCTATGACTCAAACATTTTTTTCGAAATTGAGCCAACACTACATTAAGACTCAGTTGGAGACTTGTGTCCTTACAATGTTCCTGCCCTTCGAAAGTTCTTCGAACGACTACGGAGATACCAGATGCGACTTAACCCACAGAAATGCATTTTTGACGTCACCAAAGGAAATATTTTGGGATTTATGGTTAGAGATAAGGGAATTTAAGTATACCCTATCAAATTGAAATCCATACTACAAATGCCACCACCCCGAATGGAGAAGGAAATTCAAGGATTCTTGGGAAAATTATAGTATATCACCCAGTTCATCGGCTAATTGACTTTTATATGTGAACCCAACTTTAACTCCTTCAAAAGAATTCCACCAAAGTCTGGAATGAAGCCTATCAAGAAGCCTTTGACAGAACTAAGTTGTACATTACCCAACCTCCGGTACTCATACCATCGCAGCCTGGTCTCCATTTACTCATATACTTGACCGTAACAGACACTACAACTGGGGCTTTACTAGCCCAGTTCATTTAAGAATACCGTAAAGGAAGGTCCATCTACTACGACTCTCGCAAATTGGGAGGGTAAGAAGTTAACTACACTGCCTTGGAGAAAGCATGTGTTGCCCTTATCTGGGTCATTAAAAAAATTACGGCACTACATGCTCGCTTTTCCCATTAGACTATTGTCCAGAATGGATCCTACCATATACTTCCTCAAGAAACCTGCCCTATTTAGTCAAATTGCCCGAGTGTTGATGCCCCTAGCCGAGTTTGACATTTTGTATGTCACACAGAAAACCATGAAAGGAAGATCCATCTCTAAATACCTTTATAACTACCCTATAAAGAAGTCGACGTTTTGATATACGAGTTCCTGGATAAAGATATCCTTTGCACCTATCAAGAAGACCTCCGATGGGAAAAAATTATTTGACGGCGCTGCTAACAAAAAAGTACACAACACTGGGATACTACTGATTGCCCCTGATGACTCTGACACTCCCATTTCCATCAAGATAGATTTTCCCTGCACTAACTCTATGACCGAATACTAGGCGTGACCCAGAGGCCTTAAAGTCACTTTCAAGAAAGGTATTCAGTGCCTAGATGTCTACAGGGACTCTCTCCTCATCATCGCCTAAGTCCTTAGATGATGGAAAGTTAAAAATAAAAAGCTCTTACCCTTTCATGCCCACCTAAAAGAGTTAGCCTCCCAGTTTTGAGATATCACTGTCCATTACTTTCCCTGCGCAAAGAACCTCTTAGACGATGCCCTTGCTACCTTGGCCTCCATGGTTAACATGCCTAAAGGAATGACGATGGTCCCTTCATAGTTTAAAAATAAGATATATCAACCCACTGCTACCGCATTGAGCTCGTCACAGAGGGTGATTTTGATATGGTCAAGTTCTAGTACTAGGACATTTGGCACCTCCTCAAGCATGGTAGGTGTTGATGTAAAAAACTGGATTCGATCTAATTATTTTAATCACAGATAAAAATGAATAAATAAATATAAGACAATGGATTTTTAAAGTGGTTCAGCCTTAGGAGAATGGCCTACATCCACTGTTTTTGTATTGATGACTGTTTGCCTGAAATTCTCGATAATTGGTTTACCGAGAGATCCAGAGTCCCCCTTTAATGAGGAGGTTACAATGTATTTATAGCCTTGAGGTTGTCCAAATGAAAGGACAATGCGTTGTTATCTAGTAGACATATACATCTGTACGATAATAATGAGCATTCAATGCGCAGTCGTCTTTTTTATTCTCCTGATTTGGATGCTCTGTACGCTAAGTAGCTCGAATCACCTCAGTTCCTCGGTACGCTTAAGTTGCTCAGAGTTCTCAATTCCTCGGGTCGTTCAAGCTGCTCAGAACCGAATGAGTTGCTCGGGGCACTTGAGTAGCTCGGTGATACTATGTTATTTATTGGAAGTATTTGTAATTGTTATGTAGGTTGACACGTGTATTCTAGTGATTGGTCCATGTAAGCAGACTAAATTTGGTATCAACAGAAGCCCCCAATGTTTCACAGTTTGCGGTTGAAGAAAAATGTGGAACATTCTGCTAGGAAACTGCATAGATTATTGGTTTTTATGGTTTTTAGGAAAATGTTTGTTGTATATAACTCCTTTTTGAGCGCATAGTATCAGGCCTTATAAATACTTTGAATTTTTATGACCGCTTCGATATTTGTGCCCCTTTTGATCTTTTAGCCGCCGGATATGCAAACGTCTTTCCTTGTAATCATTGCCTTTTTCTATTCCCGAGGTAAATTATTTAAGCGCGGCAGAAATCCTATCGTCTTTCACTTTTCAAATATGTGTCTTTGAATTATTCATTTTCCCTCTGTCTTGTGCCTTCGTTCTTTCCATCGTTCATTGTCAATTGATCTCTCTTTTTCTGTAAGATTTTCTTCTCTCTCCTTTATTTACTTTGTTCATCATGGTTTATCTTGTTGAATCGCTTGACAAATTTCAGTCTGAATTTTTCATCCCTTCGTGGCTTATTTTTGAAGAGCTTTCTGAACCTTCTGATTATTTTTCTTTGGCTGAGGAACATTGGTTCCCCAATATTTTTGTAGCCGAATGTGGCTTTTCTTTCCCGCCAAATCCCCTGTGTTTGGAGTTTTACCAATATTTTGATGTTGTACCTGCAAGAATAGCTCCAAATACCTGGAGGGTAGTTAATGGCGTACATAGGTTGAACCAACTTCATGGAACCCGTTTAGGATTCCAGAGATTATGTATTGCTACAGATGGGTTATCAGTGATAGTACTTTCTATTTAAAAACTAGGTTTTTGAATAGAGCGTTAGTTGTCAATCTTCCTGATGCCAATAGGGATTATTTTGAACATGGGGTGGTGATGAAAAATTGGCAACACCCTCCATTAAATGGAGATGATGTATACCAAGGTCCTAGATGTCCACCTTGTGGCAATGGGATGGATTTGTCAGAGATTTATGTTCATTTATTTTCAGTATTTGGTACTCTTTGGGATTTATTTATTGTCAGGATGGTTTCATTTATAGTTTTAAACTGGTTTGGTTTATCTAGGTGATTTAAATTCTTGTGTGCTATTATCCATCCTTAGTAGTTATGAATTCTTAAACTGTTGGTTGTTAAAAAGGTTTTCATATTTGGATTTAATAAAATGGAAATAAGGTTCTAAATTGTTTTGACACTTAGCTTAATTATTTAGGGTGTTTAAATTGAAAATTTTATTTTGGGATAGTGATGCTAAGAATGAACCAACCGGCCACCTTGATTTTTAATTTAATAAAGGACTGACCACCCAGTATTTAATTAGGCGAGGTGTCACAGGTTGTATCAGGGCATCAGGTTCTAGTGTCCTTTAGGATTTGTATGGCTTATTTCGCTTCCAGCTTAGCGTCCTTGATATAGAGCCCTATTTTTAGGACTGTTGTATTCTTCTATTTATGCTTACATCTTCAGCTATTCGAGATTTGTTAATAACTATAGACTAATAAACTTTCTTCTCGTTTCAAATTCCTTCGAGATGCGCACCCCGAAACAGGAATTTCCAGATCGAGCAGCTAGCAGCACCAGCTCAGGGAATGATGAATGCAACTGAGGTAGCTGTTATTGTTGCTCAAGCGGTGTATGCCGCATTAGCGGTAGTGCAGCAGGCTCCACCCCAGATTCAGGCAGTGGTGTCAATACTAGCACAACTTCCATTTGCATAGGAGTGGGTCCGGGATGCCTTCCAGGAGGTGCATTCCCCGGAGTTCTCGAGTAGTTCGGACATAGTAGTCGCCAGCCAATGGAAGAAAGATATCCAAAGGCATCTGCGCATGTATGAGTGCACTGAAGTGCAGAGACGGCTATTGTCTTCCTTCAAGCTAGTGGGAGCTGCTTTACAGTGGTGGGAGTCAACCGCCACCTTGGAGGAGAGGTACAGCATCACGGTTCATTCATTCTGGGCGCGATTTGACCGCAAGTATTCCCATCCGGTGTGAAAACTGAGATGAGGCAGTAGTTAGTGAATCTGAAGCAGGAGAGTATGATTATTGTTGAGTACGAGGAAGAGTTTACTAGACTTCTCACTATAGTGCCAGATGAGGCACCCACGGAGGAGAAGAAGATATTGTTATTTATAGATGGATTAGCCTGGAGGATCCGTCAGCACCTCATCGGTAATCTATCATTGAGTACCTACACTGATGTACTCAACGCTGCATTGTTACACTATCAGGATCACCGTTTCCATCTGTAGGGGAGAAAATGAGCAGGGGAGTCCAGCCAGCAGGGAAGGACTGGGGGCAGTAATACTGGTGGGGCAGACCCGTCACAGTGAGCAGAGTTCCCATCAAGGGGAATTTGCCAAGCTATTCTTATCAGGTGACTCCAGATAAGGATTTAGGGGATTTAGGCAGGGCTAGCAGGTCCAGTTTAATTATCATGGCCAACAGGTCCAACACCGTCAGTAGCAGGGACAGCAGCATAGCCATCAGGGTCAACAGAGTTTCTAGCAGGGCCAGTGGCGGGGTCATAACGGCCAACACGATCGTGGTCAGCAGGGGCAGAGGGGAGGTAATTTTAGGGGCAGATGTTTCGAATGTGGCAAGAATGGCCATAGACGCCAGGATTTCCCAGAGGGATATAGGGCCCCACAGCAGTAGGGTGCCCGTAATGAGCCGCAGAGGCCACTCTTTACAGCCGCTCTCCCAGTGCCAGCTCAGGTGCTAGCCTTACCCGCCATCCTAGCAGCTCCAGTTCAGTAGGGGCAATTGCAGTACGAACGTGTCTATAATGTCCGCCAAGCAACAACTCCTCAGGAACCACCCGTGATTGAGGGTATGTTTCCTAACTATGGAACTATGGGTCGAGTTTTATTTGATACTGGGGCGTTGTACTGTTCAATAGCTACTCATTTTGCACGGGACTTAGGGTTATTAGACACGGCAGAGAGCACTGTGACAATACAGAAAATCAGGTAGTTCTTATTCTCAAAAGAGGTTTCAACAAGTCTAGGTTTAAATAACTAAACCAGAAATAATGTTTCCTATTATGTAACAGATTTCTTGAAAATTTTAAAACAATATGTTTTAAACAATTAAGATCACAAGAAGCTGTTCTGTGTGTATTGTTTATATATACATATAAACTATATTTCAGCAGGACACTACACAAATATTTTATATCTAGCAGATAAAAGATCTAAAAATACAAATAAAACTTGAACAACAATAAGAACACTTACAATCAGATTTTTCAAAATGAAAAATCAACAAAATCTTAGATGAGAGATTCTGAAAATAAAAACATCCACGCTTGAATCCACAACAAGGTTTTGAGTCTCAACAATGGCTTTTGAAGAACACACAAAAGATTTATCTCAAAAAGTATTGTTGTATAATCTCTCTCTCTCAAAAAAAGAATTTTAGCAGAACTTTGGCTCAAAAATAAATTTTCTCGGGTGTAAAAATTGAAGACCAAAGGTCTGTATTTATAGCCAAAAGAGAACTAGTCTGATTGGGCTAAAAGAAGTCACAAAGATTGTGAAATATTTATACACAGCTATAGATTAAAAGTAATTTAGAGGTTGTAAAAGAAACACAAAATGTAGCCTTAAAAACGTGACATATGATATACAGCTAATGTACGCACTGTGTATAAAATACGCCAAAGCCAAAACCAGCTTTGGTTTTAATAAAAATCGTGGTTGGAAAATGTGGATAAGAATCCAGTTGTAATGCAATAAAAATTATCGTTGCAAAGATTTGGAGACATGGTGTCGTTTTACAAAAGTGAAACCCATTTTCGGTAAGACCAAATAAATCATGCGTCGTCATTAAAAAAATATAAAACAAAGTGACGCTAAATTTTGGCACGACATCGTCGTTTTTTAAAACAAACAGAAAACACTTTTGGTTTAAAAAGAAACCAAGATCATAAAGGGGAACACGCCATCAGACTATAGGCTTATGATATGCCTAGTCTTAGACGCCAACAGCTAAAGGAGTACCACAAATCATCTACAGGCTGGACACATGGCTGTTCGGTCAAATCAGTATGGCGTGACGTTGATAACTTCCTATAGCCGAAAGTGGGTCATGATAATGACCAACATAATATATATTATAATATAGAACTAATAATAGTAACATATATAAACTGGCACACTATCTGAACATACATGCATACATAAGTAATAAAATATATCATGTAATATATGGTATACATAAACACATACATTCAACTTTAAGTGCCACGCACAAACTATAAAAGGAAACATTTTTCAAAAAAAATATTTCTGTAAATTTTATTTAAAAAAAATTTAGTGACAAAACATTATTTTAAAAAGTATTTTTCTTATAAAACTTCAATTACAGTTTTGAACTCAAAAAAATATTTTATTATGACCCAGCGCAACACTATCATAAGATATGATAAATGAAATGAAAATGCAATGTGGTGTCGTGTCCTACGTGACAAAAAATCCTATGAGCCATAAAGTGAATTTTACCTTACACAGTTTGGCGTATTCGATCGATCATTGGGTTGTAGTAGACAGTAGTAGGAGCTTGGCGAAGGTAACGACACTTTCCCTAATTACACAAATAATTTTGTCAAAATCAAAATCCAACTAGATGAAGTCCTATATAGCTAAATCACAGAACACAAACCCTAAGAGTGCTCTATATAGGGACTTCAAACTCCCCCATTGGACTCATTTTGACGAAACCCTTGAGTACATCAAATGATATACTAAGGAAAAATTAAATCCTAAAATGTCCTATACAAAAGAGTATCTAACTACCCACCCATCCTATAAATGAAAAAGACACACGACTCAGATGCACGGTTGATGAAAACCTGCAAAACATAAATACTTTTCTGTCGAGATCAAGGTTAAAAGCATTTGCTCTACCAAAATAATATAACAGAAATAATTGTGCAGAAATGTATGATATAGGACAAGCATGAAAGAATATTCAACAAATAATACAAAATGATGTACTCTACCGGTTATTAATAGATATCTTTACCCTAAAATCTCAGAGATCTTGTAAACAAGATGAAGAGTAAACACAAACTAGTTATCAAGTACTGTCATTCCTATCATAAGTCTCAATCTTTCAAAATGAGGTTTATCTAACGGTTTGGTAAACAGATCTGCAAGTTGATTTTGTAGGAATATGTTCGATTATAAGCTCTTTCGATTCAACCAACTCTCTAATGAAATGATGGCTTATGTTTATGTGCTTAGTCCTACTATGCTGGACAGGATTTTTAGCAATGAAAATAGCACTTTCATTATCACAATAAAGGTGAACTTTGGACTGAATTATACCATAATTAGATAACATTTGTTTAATCCAAATTAGTTGAGCATAACATGCACTAGTAGAAACATATTCAGATTCGGTAGTAGATAAAGTTACACTAGTCTGCTTTTTGCTAGACCATCCAACGAGATTCTGTCCTAAATAATAGCAACCACCTGAAATGGAACGACAATCATCCGTTCTACCGCCCCAATCCGCATCCGAGTACCCAATTATCTCACAAGAGGATTCATTGGTATACCAAAGTCCAAACTCAATTGTGCCTTTAACATATTTCAAAATATTTTTAGCACAAGTAAGATGAGACTCTTTTGGAGTGGATTAAAACCGAGCACAAATACAAACAGCATATTGAATATCAGGTCTAGAAGCAGTTAAGTATAATAAACTACCAATAATGCTACGGTATAATGTAGGATCTACATCAGGGCCACAATTAGATTAGATAATTTGGTCTTTAAAGCCATAGGTGTAGATTATATTTTAGAATTTTCAAGTCCAAATTTAACAAGTAAATCCTTAGCATACTTAGATTGTGATATAAAAAGGCCATCACTTCGTTGTCTTATTTGAAGTCTTAGGAAATACTGTAACTCCCCCATAAGTGACATCTTAAGTTCACTACTCATGTCTTTTGAAAACTGTTTAACTTCATTTGGTGAGGTTGACCCAAAAATAATGTCCGCTACATAAATTTGAGCAATCAAAATGTCATTTTTATTAGACTTCTTAACAAAGAGAGTTTGGTCCACACCTCCTCTAACAAACCCATGTGAAGATAGAAAAGTAGTCAAACGTTCATACCAAGCACGAGGGGTCTGTTTTAAACCATATAAAGCCTTTTTTAAGTCTATAAACATGGTTAGGGAGTTTGGGATCATGAAAACCTTTGGGCTGATCAACGTACACTTCTTCGGAAAAAATACCATTAAGAAAAGAAGATTTAGCGTCCATTTGAAAAAGCTTAAATTGTAAGTGACAACCAACAGCTAGAAGTAATCTCACTGATTTAAGACGAGTTACCGGGGCAAATGTCTCATCACAGTTTATTCCTTCTATTTGAGAATAACCCTGTGCTACTAGTCTAGCCTTATTTCGAATGACTATCCCTTTTTCATCGGTCTTGTTTTTGAAAATCCATTTCGTACTGATTACTTTGATATCCTTGGGCCTCGGGACTAAATACCACACGTCATGATCCGTGAATTGAGCTAGCTCCTCTTGCATCGCAGCAATCCATTATGAATCACAAAGTGCCTTATTTACTGTTGTTGGTTCCGTTAGGGATACAAAAGCAGTCATATGAGCAACTTGACGTGATTGATTTTAGTCCTCACGGGCGCACGAATATCACCCATAACTTCTGCGGAGGGATGAGCTTTTAAAACCCAGTTAGGCACGGCAAGAGTTGGTGCTGGTAAAGATTCATCTACTGTCAAAACTGAATCATATAAAATATTTGTATCCAAATCAGTTTTTACAGGTGTATCTTTACTAATAGGCTCAATAGTGTTGTCAATTACTATAACATTAATGGACTCTACTATGGATTTAGTTCTTAAGTTGAAAACTCTTAAGGCCCTACTATTCTGAGATAGCAACAGCGAAAGCTTGGAGAAAATTAGAGTGTGAAGAAATTTGAAGCAGCAACAAGAAAAGACCTCTCCATAGATGTTTTAAACGTTTCTAATCATAGCACATAGGAAATGAGGCAGTCTGCCACCTAAATCAGTTCAGGAAGGGCGTTTCAATCTTAAAACGTGTTGCACAATTTACCAAAATGCCATTATGACAAATCATTTAAAATTATTGAGCCCAAATTGTGGCCCAATAACTTTAGGGGAAATTGTGGGTACCTCAATTTGTCACCTTGGCCCAGAAGAGTAGCTCAATAAAATACGGCCCAAAGTATGGAGGCCCCATGCCTCAACTAACTCACTTACGATCCAGTAATATTCCCTAAAATCTCGTAAGGAGATATTCTATGGGTTATGGACTGACGTGGGGGAGTCCAATACCCCCACTCCTCGGAAATGAACATGTATATAACAAACCCTCAGCCCGGGGCAAAGGGCATGCATTATTATTCTTGTAAAACACTCCCCGGAGTAAAGAGAATTAATAGTGAGAGAACCACCATGGACGTAGGCATTCTTGCCGAACCAAGTAAATTATGTGTTGTGTGATTGTCATTCCTTACGTTCTTTATTTATTCTGGTGATTGCCCTTTCTTGTTATTTTGTGCTGAACTTAATTATCACCACATAAAGTATGTGAAATATACTAATAAAAGTGTAGATATTAATGTGTATGAACTAGATTAAGAACTAGATTATGAATCTAATGTTTATTATGCAAAAACAAAGAATTTAAAGAGGGAGGGAAGGAATTGGACCTTATTTGAAGCTTGATCTTTGATCTTGGATGAATTCCCTTGAGTGTTGATCAATGTAGATGAGAGAGAAGGATATTTTCCAAATTGGGTATGAAAAGTATGGGAATGTAAGCTTGGATGGAACTTCACAAGAAGGACTACGTAGATTTCAAGGGAATGTTGCTGAGATCACTGATGCAGATAGATTTATTGTGTCCTCTTGGAGTGAGGTCATGGACCTTATGTATAGGTTTAGGGGTGCCGATCGTCCTAACCCTGGGGGTGCCTATCAGCATGTGACCCCAGACATTGTGCCAATAGGCAGGGATCTGGATCTGCCAATTGGCAATTTCGTGCAGATTTTTTATGAAAAAAGATCGTAGAACACAAACCATTAATTCGAATTACACACGAAGCATACCTTTAGAAAGGTATTTCAGATACCTTCAAGTGTCCTTTGGACTGTTCCCAAGTTTGGGAGTTAAATTTGGGTCAAATATGGCTTGGAAGTGAACATCGGTCATATAGACGGGAGATTATCGGACGCAAATGGATCGTTCATCCGTATGGTAAGTCAGAATCGCACATAGGGTGGACCGTTGGAATGTTTAGGATATGTAATTTGACATTCCAAAGAGTTTTTCTCGATTCAGAAGGTTGACCTTGGTCAATCGGGGCTCGAAAGCGCCCGGGGACCTCTCGGAGTAAAACGGATCGTTCATCCATATCGTAGGTCAGAATCGTGCACGGGGTAGATCGTTAGAAAGGGTATTCAGTTTCCTTCTGAGATTCATTCAGTCTCATTCAAGATGAAGATTTGACTCTATTCGAATAGGTCTCGGGAGCGTCTTGTGGCCTCCAAATTGATTTTTGGGGGGAAATTGATCGTTCGTCCGAACGGTTATGTTATTTTGCACACGGGGTAGACCATTAGAAAGAGGTTTCATTTACCTTAGAATACTCAAAGATCTTTCACTATGATGATGAAGTTGATTGGGGTCAATTCGGGGTCCGAGAGTGATCGGTGGCCTTCGAATCGATCTTTGGTTGCAAAATGATCCATTCGTCCGAACCGTTATGCCAAGTTGTGCATGAGTTGGACCCTTGGAAAGGTTATTAAGGGACCTTTAAAGATTTAAAGAGATTTCACTCTGACGATAGAGTTTACTAGAGTCAAACGGGGCCCGGGGGCGCCCTATGGCCTCTAGATCAGTACTCAAAGTGCGACCTAGGGTTTGTAGTGAGATGGGGAGGTTATGTGGAACTAAGGGGAGACCTGGGGGATCCTATAATGTGGTGTATATAGATCCACTCGACGGGTGAGCTTGGAAAAAGTGAAAGACATCGAACAGACACCACATGATAGAGGTCGATTATGTGGACCTAAGGGGTGAGGATGATCAATTCAGAGAGTCGAGATCGATATTGAGGACCTAGGGTGATGTTAGGGTGACTGATTCTGAGGACCTAGAGTAGGTGAGGAGTAATGACATGATGAATTCTGCGGTCCGGGGTTAGTTCTGAGGATCTAAATTATAGCAACCAATTCTGCGAGTCGAAGCTAATTATGCGGGCTTAAGTAGAAGCGACCGATTCTGCGAGTCGAAGCTAATTCTGTGGGATTTTGTAGAATAGACCAATTTTACGGTTCAAATCCAATTCTGAGGGCTTTAGTAGAGATGACCAATTCTGAGGGCTTATTTAGGGGTGACCAATTCTGCGGGTCAAAGCCAATTCTGTGGGCTTAAGTAGAAGCGACCAATTCTTAGGGCTTAAGATAGGGTTGACCAATTCTGCAGGTCAAATCCAATTCTGCGGGCTTAAGTAGATATGACCAATTCTGAGGGCTTATTTGGGGTGACCAATTCTGCGAGTCAAAGCCAATTCTGCGGCCTTAAGTATAAGTGGCCATTTCTTAGGGTTGAAGCCAATTATGAAGGATTAAGTAAAAGCGACCAATTCTTAGGGTTGAAGCCAATTCTGAGGGCTTAATATAGAGGTGACCAATTCTAAGGGTCAAAGCCAATTCTGAAGGCTTAAGTAGAAGCGACCAATTCTGAAGGTTGAAGCCAATTTTGAGGGCTTAAGTAGAAGTGACCAATTTTGAGGGTCGAAGCCAATTCTGAGGGTTTAAGATAAGGGTGACCAATTCTGCAGGTCAAAGCCAATCATGCGGGCATATTTAGGGGTGACCAATTGTGCGGATCAAAGATAATTGTGTTGGCTTAAGTAGAAGCGACCAATTCTGAGGGTCGAAACCAATTCTGAGGGCTTATTTAGGGGTGACCAATTTTGCGGGTCAAATCCAATTCTGCGGGCTTATTTAGGGTGACCAATTCTGCGGGCTTAAGTAGAGGTGACCAATTCTGAGGATCAAATCCAATTCTGAGGGATTATTTAGAGGTGACCAATTATGCGGGTCAAAGCCAATTCTACGGGCTTATTTGGGGTGACCAATTCTGCAGGTCGAAGCCAATTCTACGGGCTTAAGATAGAGGTGACCAATTTTGATAGTTAAAACCAATTCTGCGGGCTTAAGTAGAAGAGACCAATTTTGAGGGTCGAAGCCAATTGTGCGGGCTTATTATTACTTTGGGAAATTTGGGGACTTTACTGGGATGTGTGATATTTCTCTGGGGATTTGGTGAGGCCTTTGGTTTTAAGTTCTGCTGGGGAAGAGGGAATGATCCAAGGATTTTGAGCTGGGGAATTTTTGGAATTTTTGAGCGTCCTCTGGAGACATTGCTGGGGAGAATTGTTTTCTAAAATTTCATTGGGGATGTGAAAAAAATGTTTTTATTTCTAAAGAAGTTCTAAAATTAATCTGGTGATTTTGGGAATTTTTGGGGGGACTTTTACGGATTTTCTATTTTTTTTGGACTTTTTGTATGAAATTTTAATGGGGGTGCCGATCGGCATAGATGGAGGGTTGCCAAACGGCAGTGGCATGGTCTTTTGGGGTGCCTCGAGCAGGTGGAGGGTCAAGGTCGATCGGTGGTGCTAGGGAGATGCCGATGGGCATGCCCCTTAGCCTCCTATAAAAAGGGGCGGGTTCTCCGCATTTTTACAGTTTTTTGACTTGCCTTCATCTGCGCTTACCTTCTGCGAATCATTCTGACGTTCCAAAGTCAAGAGATGGCTGAGTTTTCAATCAGCACTACTCATATGGAATGGGTTAATGCCGACGATTGGGCAGGGTTGGAGTGGAGGGCCAGGGTTTCCCTTGCATTTGGCAGCGAGAACTCATTTGAATCATTTGAGCTGGTGGTGGATGATCAAATTCTTTTATGTGAGCCCTCACATCATCGTTCTTCTATGGTGGTGAACCCTGGAGACTATGTAAGTATTGAATGACCTTTGGTATTCTTCTCATTTTTTTCTTGACAAGATTGCTTTATTTCTTGAATTTGACAATGGTTTTCTTTGTTTCTTCAACATTTTGACGTCTCCATGTTGACCATACATGCCCGGGGGATGATGGGGATTATGGATGTATGGGAGAACCTTCCGTCTGTAGTGCACTGGATGGTGTCATCATCCAGCTTTGGGAGGCTGGAGGTTGCTCTGGATGAGACACCTCGTTCTATGGTCATTATGTGTTCTCTGGGGGAGAGGTGGTCGGACACTACCCACACCCTCCATTTTGGCTTTGGGGAGATGACAGTGACTCCCATTGATGTGCTGTAACTACTGGGGATGGACTTTGATGGTGCTCTTATTGAGGTGGATAGGACACTGAGGGTGACGCTAGAGGCGGTGACGGTGGCGCTGGGTGATGTTGAGAGGGTGATTTTTGGGGACTCTATTCATTTGTCACTGTTGAATGAGATGTTGTTGAGGAGGAGGATTGATGAGAGAGATGGGAAGTATGTTCATCATATGACCCGCTTGTTCAGTCTGTTAGTGTTAGTAGGCTTTCTGGTGGCGACGAATGGTGACTTCGTGCACTTGTGGTTTTCGTCATTTACAAGGGTGTTCTCGAAAATCCGCCTTTATGGTTGGGGGATCCTGACTTTGGTGACCCTTTATTATTATCTTGATGAATTTATCCGGTGCTGGCGACAGTCTTTTACTGGAGCCACGTATCTTCTGGAGGTATTCTTTGTTTTTTACATTTTCCTTTTATGCATTTGCATTTTCCTTGATGCTCTTTATTCTTGATTTCTTAATTATTGGTTTTTGCCCTTTGTCGACGTGGTTTTATGAGGTAATTGGGTTAAACACCAATTTGATAGCTTTGAAGGATGACTCTGTTGGGTACTTCTACCGGATATACCGGTGGTGGAGGTCCAAATGACAGTCGAAGAAGTCTATCTCTCTAGAGGCGGTGCGTCAGGTCTTGACTGGCCTGGAGAGAGAGAGGGTGAGCCTTCTTTTATATCAAGATTATCCTTTATCTTGATGGTTTTGATATTAATATTGATCTTTTGATCTTCCTGGGTATTTTCAGGTGACCTTTTACCCTTGGGGGATGGCCATTCAGCACATTGGGGTGACTGGGGGACATGCGCAGATGTGGCGTCTATTGGCGCATGAGCTTAACTACTCTTAGTACCTTGGGGAGAGGGTAGTCTGATAGATTTTTTAGGATGAGGTTTCGGTGCCACCGACGAAGCCTCCTATGTTCATGAGGCGAGTGCGGGAGATATCAGAGGATGCCCGGGTGGCGGTGATGATGGATGAGCCTAACTTGCTGTATACTGACACGGCTGTGATGTATGACTTTATGGATTTTGTGTCGAACTGGTTAATGACACCCAATATATATGATGTGATGCCTCTTCCTTATGCGAGTTCGAGTCGGTAGGTGGGATCCACCCACAGTGCGGGCGGTGCGACGACGTCGGCGGCGGCGACGACTTCGGGGGCTCCCTTTGTACGGTTGTTCTTGCCTGGTTATAATATCCGAAGAGTAGATGGAGGGTCTATGAGCTTACAGCATCGTCCCAATGTGATGGACCAGGAGGAGTTGGTCCTGTAGAGGAGGTCCTTCAACCTGAGATACACTTTGTGTTTCTTTATCTTTTAATTTCCTGATTCCTTTCCTTTCCTTTCAGACTTGACTGATTTGATTTTTTTGTTTTCTTTTATAGCAAATATGTGTCTCCACCATTTGGCTGAGGGATATAAGGGATTGGATATCTTTGGTGACTGCCCATATCCGTGAGGTGGTTCCAGTCCCTTCTTACTTGGTGTCTTCTGCCTCTTCCGGGGAAGGGTCGAGTTCTAGAAATGGTGGCACATCATCTCACCACAGAGATGAAGGCTCTTAGAGAGAGATAAGAGAGATAAAGAATGGAGAGGAAGAGAATTTGTAGGTGAAGAGAGAGAGAAAGAGAGAGAGAGAGAGAGAGTGTGGGTGCGAGCTGCGTCCCGTTATTTCGCTTTTTTATTTTTCCTGCAAGATATCAATGTAACACAAAAAAATATGCAAATAAAGATGAAGGTTTTTATTAATTTTTGTTTTAGTGATTAATGCACATGCTCTTTTTACTTTACAGCTGAGACCGTAAAAATAATTTGGAAATTTATTTGAGAAGGATTTTATTTTAAAATGGGATAAGTAAAAGCATGAGGAAATTCGGAATTCCTTTAAGATAAAAATTATTTTTATTGGTTTTTTAACTTTGACTAAAGAGGAAAAATGGAATTTTCTGAAAATAGGGGGTTGTCAATCAGCATGACCCCTGTCCGGCCTATCAGTATATCAGTCCAGTCCAATCAATCCAAGGCTTTGATTGCACTTTCTTCAATTGTTTGGTACTTGGTGGGGCAAGTTTTACTCCGATTTCTGCAGGGTTTCTTGTTTTTCCTTGAGAGTTTTCAAGTATAAATAGGGGTAGGAATGGGGCTTTTCTCCTCACATTTTCATTTCAACTCTCCTTTACATTTTTATTTGCTCATGGCTCTCCCTAGTAGCATTTAGCTTGCCAACTACCTCCAAACCTTGGAGGCGATGTGTTCTTACAATGTTGATTATGATGTTTTTCACATGTGGCGAGTCTCTTTATGGAGTAATCGGCCCATTGAGTGGAATATACTGATGGTGGCAGTTGAGTTCTGGTACCCTGAGGACCATGTCTTTAACTTCGAGTTGGATGAAATTTATCCTACCTACGAGGAATTTTCTGCCATGCTGGGGATAAATCCCATCATTGCTATGGCTTTGCTTGAGTTTTCCCTTTCTCCCATGGAATTATTATCTGGACTTCTCCATATCTCTCCTTCTGTAGCCAGGCCGTTGGTTATGGGAGACCTGATTTCTCTTCTGGCAGTGCTGCAATCCATGCATTCCCAGGATGTGGGCGATGTTGGCTATGCTGGGGCCATTATTCTGGGCCTGGTTTTGAAAGTATTATTGGTAAGTGGGGAAACACTAGTGGACCCCCAACTTGCGGCTATCATTTCGTGTATGTCGTACGGTCGAAATCCTACAGCGCTGATACTAGCGGAGACTTTGAATGGCTTGGATGGCTGGCGGGAGGGTCATTCTGACTTTCTGAGGGGTAGCCCTGTAATGTTATTTATGTGGCTATCAGAGAGGTTCTGTATGGCTATCCCACCTGAGTATCCTTTATCGGCGGTGCAAAACTTCTTCTCGCGCTATTTCATTAGCGTAGGCTTGGATATTGAGAGTTGGGGGAGATGGTTTGTAGAGCACAGGGCTTGAGTCTTACGCTATTCTATGCCTTAGTGGGGGGGAGTTACTGCCCATTCTGGAACTCGGGGAGTACCAATATGTCCGGTTAGTAGGCCTTATGCAGACCTCTTTCTACTTTCCTTGGTGGTTACTGCGCCGAATTGGGAATAAATTATGCCACCACGGACACCGAACTTCTTTCCTATGGAGGACTTGATAGAGTGCATTCGCATGCAGCTTGGATATGCGGGAGAATCGTCGTCCGTCGACCCATCCTCCCCAATCTGTGGGTAGAGTCTGGCATGTCTCCAGGGACTACATGAAGCGGTTGTGGAAAAAGGTAGTGGCCAAGATGCTGGCTGTGGAAACTGGGAAAAGGTGGTTTTCCATATTTGACACCATGGAGGGAGCGTTGTAGTTTTTACCAAGATAGTCAGTGCATATCGCTATATGGAGCATCTACAATCAGGGGCGGATCCAGCCCAGGCCGAAGCGGGGCGGCCGCCCCAGTTCAACTTAAAAAAAAATTAGGGGTTTTGTGGCATGTTTCATAATAGAAGGTATTAAGTATGTGGGGGCAAAACTACAAATAAAGGAACAACTATAATCTGATTAAAAACACAACAACACGCGTGTTTTCGTTTCAAGTTTCAACACTTCTAACCTAACGTCTCAATCTCCTCCCTCTCCTCACCCACGACGATGGCCTGCGATCTCATCTCTCCCTCTCTCCTCTCATCTCTCAGCATCGATTCACATCAAGAAAGCAAGGAAGTAACAGCAACAGCAAGGAAGGAACCTCTGCTGGCCACTGCCCTCCTCCGCTCCAGCGCCTGCCCCTGCCTCTTCTCTATCACAGCAACAACAAGGATATACTATCAGGTATTTTTTATTTATTTATAATTTTTTAGTCTTCTATGGAATTAGTTTATTCAAAAATTGTTAGTTTATTGTTAGTTTAACCAAATGAAATTAGTTTATTGAACATTGAAAAAAATGTTAGTTTATTTATTATTGTTACTTTAGCCAAATGAAATTAGTTTATTCAACATTGAAAACATTGTTAGTTTATTGTAACATTGAAAAATTAGTTTATTGTAACATTGAAAAAATAGTTTATTCAACATTGTTAGTTGATTGTAATTTGTAAAAACATTGAAAAAATTAGTTTATTGTAAAAGTTAGTTTAATGTTGATCCATGTGTTGAAATTTCTGTTTAAAATTTGATGTCAATCCATGGGAAATTTGTGTTTAAACAGTTTGAAATTTGAGTTTAAAACAGGTTTAAAACATTTTTATGGTTAAAAATTACAAAAAAAAAAGTAAAAACAACCCAAAAAATCGGCTCGGGGGATCCCTCCCCCGAAACCCCGGACTTCATAAAAAACTTCCGCCCCACTTGACTTAGATTCCTGGATCCGCCACTGTCTACAATACTCCATTTAGGTAGGGGAGGTTTGGGGACCCCAGGATGCAGGTGATGATGGGGATGGTTCCTCTGGCAGCTGCGAGTAGGATTTTATGAAGATTTTGTAATGGGTGTGGTTGTGGGAATAATTGGAGGGTGATTTTCGGAGTAGTGGGGCTTGTTTTTATTTTGGTTTTTAGGAAGGTAGGAGTAAGCTTGACAAGGGAAGTCGTTTGACTCCCTATGCCGATGTAATCGTTCTGAAATTTCGAATAATGAAATAAATAAGTTTTTGATTATCTAGTTGTGCCTCTTGATGACCTTTTTCATTTTGAATTATCTATGTCAATCACTAAGGCATACAAAATCCTTTTGTTCATGTATATGTTAAAATGAATTATCATTCTCGGGGATAAGAAAAGAATATCATTTTGTGAAAAAGAAGGGGGTCGTGCTCATGTAAGGCGGATGAGATGCCTACGTACCTCTGAGGGTTTTGAAAAAAATTTAAAATTCATTTTTTGAAAGCAAAAAGGGTTTTAGAGGATCAAGCCCCACGTAGTTCTGATTAGGGAGAAATGAATATTGATTTTTTTTAGAATAGAAGGGATATGAGAAGAGTCATAGCGCGCCGAGATTTCAGACTAAGGGTAGAATTTCTTGAGACGGTCCAGATTGACTGGACCCGTTATTTCTTCTCCATCAAGGTCGGTGAGCATAGCGATGCTACCCGACAAGATCTTCTTCACGATGTACGGGTCGCTTCAATTGGGCTTGAATTTCCTTCTAGGGTCCCAGAAGGGCTCTACTATTTCTTTGAGGGTTAAGTCCCCTTATCGGACACCGCATTACTTTACTCTCTTCTTGAATGATCGCGCTATGCGGTAATGGTACCCTTGTATGTGATATAAAGCTTTCAGCCTTCTTTCGTCTAAGAGGGGCAGCTCGTCAAGATGGCTTTAGTGCGAGTCTTCCTTGCTGATTTTGCTTTCTAGCATGACGCGCAGTGAAGGGATTTTTAGCTCCACGGGTAGGACTGCTTCCATGCCATAGACTATAGAGTAAGGTGTAGCCCCAGTAGAGGTTTGAACTGAAGTGTGGTAGCCCAGAGAGCGTAAGGGGTCCTATCGACCCAATCTCGATAACTCTCGGTCATCTTACTGATAATGGCTTTAAGGTTCTTATTGGTTGCTTTGATTGTGCCATTGGTCTGAGGTCGATATGGAGACAATTTGTGTCTCTGAATTCCATACTCGATGACCACTTCTGTAACTTCTGCCTCGAAATGTAGCCCATTGTCTGATACCAACTCATGTGGGACACCATATCGACAGATGATGTTTTTCCTGATGAACTTGGTCACTTTCTTGGCATTCAGGACAGCGTATGACTCGACTTCGACCCATTTGGTGAAGTAGTTCATGGTGACTAGGATGAACTCATACCCGTTGGATGCTTTCGGTGTAACTTTCCCTAAGATGTCAATGCCCCATGTGGAGAATGGATAGGGAGAAGTCATGTTGTATAATTACCATGGGGGTAAGTGTTGTAGGTTGGATGACTGCTGGTATTTGAGGCATCTTTGAACGTAGGTTGTGCAATCTTGAACCATGGTAGTCCAGTAGTAACCCTATCGACTGATCTTTTTGGTGAGCATATAGCCGTTCAAGTGGGGTCTGCATTCCTCGTTGTGGATTTTTTTCATCATTTCTTCAATGTCAGCCCCTGCGATGCAGTGAAAATGGGTTCCATCAAAGTTTCTCTTAAACAGTGCTTTATCACAGATAATATACTGGGCATCCAGTCTGCAGAGAGTTGCTCGGTTTTTCTCGTCAGATCCTTGGGGATACCTACCATTTTTTAGGAGGCGCCAAATATCATAGTACCAGTAGCCAGTTATCTCTAGATCATCCTTCATGCCAAGCTCAATGTTGTAGTAGTTGGTTGGTTTAGCTCAATGTAGATATTAATGTGTACGAACTAGATTAAGAACTAGATTATGAATCCAATGTTTATTATGCAAAAATAAGGAATTTAAAGAGAGAGGGAAGCAATTGGACCTTCTTTGAAGCTTGATCTTTTATCTTGGATGAATTCCATTGAGTGTTGATGAATGTTGGTGAGAGAGAAGGATATTTTCCAAATTGGGTATGAAAAGGATGGGAATGTAAGCTTGGATGGAACTTCACATGTGGGACTACGCTGATTTCGAGGGAATTTTGTTGAAATAACTAGTGGTGATGGATTTGTTGTGTCCTCTTGGAGTGAGGTCATGGCCCTTATTTATAGGGTCAAGGGGTTCCAATCAGCCTATCCCTGGGGTACTTATCGGCATGTGAACCCAAACACTGTGCCGATAGGAAAGGATCTGGATCTGCTAATTGGTAGTCTCGTGCAGATTTTTTTAGAAAAATGATCATAGAACACAAACCATTGATCTGAATCGTGCACGGGGCATACCATTATAAAGGTATTTTATAGACCTTCAAGAGTCCTTTGGTCTGTTCCCGAGTTTGGGAGTTGAATTTGGTTCAAATGTGGCTCGGAAGCACACGTCAGTCCTTTGGACGAGAGATCGTCGGATGCAAACGGATCATTTGTCCATATGGTAAGTCAGAATCAAGCATGAGGCAGACCGTTTGAAAGGTTAGGAGATGTACTTCGACATTCCAAAGAGTTTTGCTCAGTTCGAAAGGTTGACCTTAGTCAACTGGGGCTCAAAAGCGCCCAGGGACCTCTCGGAGTAAAACGGTTTGTTCATCTGTACTGTAGGTCAGAATCGTGCACGGGGCGAAATGTTAGAAAGGGTATTCAGTTCCCTTTAGAGATTCATTCAGTCTCATTCGAGATGAAGAGTTGTCATTGGTCGAACGGAGCCCGGGAAAACTGATCGTTCGTCCGAACGGTTATGTTGTTTTACGCGTGAGGTGGACCATTGGAAAGGGGTTTCAATTCCCTTCGAATATTCAAAGATCTTTAGCTCTCATGGTGAAGTTGATTGGGCCAATTCGGGGCCTGGGAGTCCCCGGTGGCCTCCGAACCGATCTTTGGTAGTAAAATGATTCATTTGTCCGAACCGTTATGTTGATTCACGCATGGGGCATACCGTTGGAAATGGTATTCAAGGACCTTTAAAGATTCAAAGAGCTTTCGCTCTGACGATAGAGTTGATCGGAGTCTCCCGAGTGCGCCCGATGGCCTCTAGATTGGTACTTAGAGTATGCTTAGGATTTGCAGTGAGATGGGGAGGTGCTAGGGACATAAGGAGAGACCTAGGGGATCCTAGAATGTGGTGTCTACAGTATTACATATATAACTAGTGTGAATGTTATATAACCACTTAAAGTGGAAATGATTAAGTAAATTATTAAGTAAAATAACTTATGAATCGAAGGGAGGAAGTATTCGGGATAAAGTATGGTGATAGAAAAAAATTTAACAGGTCTAGTTAAGTGGGATAGTATTACTAGATGGGTTAGGAGGTAAGCGTTAGGTGTGCACAATTATTGAGGGGTGAGTAATATCTCAAGAAAGTGCGACGCTCGATTAAATATGAAAAGTGTTAATGCATATTTATTTGTTGCATCTTAATTACTTGCTAAATATTTTTCAAAACGTTTTTGGATTTGATTTGTGCCAAAAATATTTTTCAAAACATTTTAGGTGTCCAACCACAGGGACGCCAAGCATGAGGACTCATTCTAGGGATGCGTAGGGTTGTAGGATTTTGTGTAGACCCTTCAGTCATCCATTCCTAGATTAGGATTTTGATCAGTACTTCATTTAGGCATGTTGACCATTTGAGTTGATACACTTTTTGTTTTATTTATCAGACGATGTTCTTGGATTCAGTTTTATTTCTATAGAGTTATGGTTTGGATTCTATTTTTTTAATCGATGGTTTACTCGGTATTCATTATTTATCTATTAATCGTGTGATGATTTCGACTCTTATGTTTATGTGGATGAGTTATGTTATTTATTTTTTTGCATGTGGTTACGTTAATGAAAGATAAAATTGACAGCGGATTAATTTAACATAGGTGGTTAGTAGTTTAAAAAGATTTTCGACAGTGATACTAAGAATGAACTAAATGAGATTCCTGTTTATTTTGATAAATGACTGATTACCCATGATTAAAATAGGCGGGGTGTCACAGATGGTATCAGAGCATCAGGTTCTAGTGTCCATAGGATTTGTGAGGCTTATTATGATTTTAGCACAGCGTTCTTTGATATAGATCCCTATTATTAGGATTGTTGCATCCATGATTACATATTTGAGATTACGTTCTTTCGCTATTATATTTGTATTGATTGTGAACTCACAATTCGATCTAATTTTAGATGCCACCCAGGAGAGGACGGTCGAAGAGGGAAGCGGTGAGAGCCGATGAGAGAGAGGATCAGCGGGAGCCACATGCACCACAACCACCGAAAGGGACAGTTACGACAGCAGAGGTGGATGCTATTGTGGCATGGGCAGTTAATGCCACTATGACTGTCATGGTACTCTACTTTCCTCAGGCCCATCCACCACAGTAACCAGTGGCACCAGATGTCCAGGCCCACCCGGGGTCATCAGATTAGCAGAGAGTGAGGGAGGAGTTTCAGAAGGGCCATCCGCCCGAGTTTCAAGCTAGTTCTGACATGATCTTGGCTTTCTAGTGGAAGAAGGATATTCAGCACCACCTTCACAAGGTTGAATGTAGCAATGTGAAGAAACAGGTGTTGGCGATTTTTAGACTCGTCGGGGCAACTTTATAGTGGTGGGAGTATGTCACCACTACCGAGGAGAGGAATATTATGCCCATTGCTAAGTTTTGGGTGCAGTTTGATCGCAAGTACTTTTTGCAAGCTGTTGAGATAGAGATACGGAAGAGGTTTAACGAGGTGGTTCAGGGTGGCCGTTCCGTAGCTGAGTACAAGGAGGAGTTCACGCGTTTGGCTAATTTTGTGCCAAACGAGGTGAATAATGAAGAGAAGAAAAAATTGAGGTTTATGGGTGGGCTAGCCTGTAGGATCAGGCAACACTTAATAGGTAACTCCGCATTGAGGACTTACGATGATGTCGTTAATATTGTACTTCTGCATTACCAGGCTCATCGCTTCCATATGAAGGGAAGCAATAGGGGGAATGAGTCTATCCAGTCGGGCAAGGCAGTCTAGAATGGTGCTAGTGGAGCACCTCTGTAACAGTCACGTAGACGACAGGGGCAGGATTCTCGACAGGGGGATTTAGCCAAGAAATTTTGATCTGGGGGTTATCGATCCAAGAGAGTTTTCAAGCAAGGCTAGTAGGGTACTCAACAGTAGTCGCAGCATGTTCTTCAGGGCCTCCAAAGTAAAGGAAATAGTGGGGAAGGCCACCAAGGCGAATAGCATAGACAACCTCGATAGGGCCATTAAGGCCAGAGGCAGGGGACTTTCTGAGGCATCACTTTGTGTGCAGGAAGATGGGTCATATGAAGAGAGAGTGTCCACAGAGGGTAGGGGACCATAGCAGCAGGGGCAGCAGGCACAGTTACCCCCGGCAGTACCAGCACCACCACAGCAAGGGCAGTTACAATATGAATGTGTTTATAATGTTGGAGATGCAGTCATACAGCAGGCCCTACATATGCCACTTGTATTAAAGTGTACGTTTCCTATTCACAAGCTTGAGGGTAAGATTTTACAAGGGCGTCACACTCATTTATAGCCACCAGATTCGCATGTGCGGCTAGTTTATCAAAGACATCCAGTAGTCTCATTATGTGTGTAGAGTCGCCTTCGGGTAGTGGGTCACTTATACACTCAATATTTAGGGGGTGGATATTAACGTGGGGAAATTATGTTTAGCCGCCGACCTTATAGTGTTATATATGGAGGGTTACGACGCTATTTTTGGTATGGATTGGTTAGCTGGATACTGGCGATGGTAGATTATTTCGGGAAGACCATTGTGTTCTCTATTCGAGGGAAAAAGATGTTCCTAATGGCGATGCCTCTTTCTGAGGGAGGGTCACACATATGTATTACATTTAGGAGGAGACCTCAGAGGAGGTGGTTGTCTCTTTAGACTCGATTCCAGTGCTAAGGGAGTTTGAGGATGTGTTTCGGGAGATACTCGGGTTGCTGCCTAGCCCAAAAATTAAGTTCGTTATTGACCTAGCACCAGGTATGATACCGATAGCTCGAGCGCCTTATCGTATGGCCCCTTCAGAGATGCGAGAGTTGAGGGAGAAGATTCAGCAGCTTCTGGGGCAGGGTTTCATTAGACAGGGTACATCACCGTGGGGTGCCCCAGTGTTGTTCATCAAAAAATATTGATCATCCGTGATTGAAATAAGCGGGGTGTCATAGAGAGTCCCGCATTGGGCTCCCGTACCTGAGCCTCTCTCTCTCTATCTCTCTCTCTATCTCTCTCTCTATCTCTCTCTATATATATATATATATATATATATATATATATATAATGTAGAAAATATTTGGGGGGCTTCACCAACCATGGGGTCCCTAGGAGGCTACCTTACCTATCCCGTGGTTGAGTCGGGACTGATGGAGAGTAATTACATTGCAATATTTCGTTCATGTTCACTTCCTTGAGACACGAATGTTGGGTATATATATATATGCAGCATTGATCTTATGTGGATCAATCCGCATTTTAAGAGTGCGGAGCGAACATGTGTCGTCTGGCGGTGAGCCCAGAAAATAGAGAAAGTGTGCCTATAATTTACAGATAATTTCTAGGCTTACCGTCAGGTGACACAATTCCGGTCCTAACTCTTAAAATACGGACTGGTTCGCACAAGAGCATTACTGTATATATAGGGAAAGGATCAAATGAGGTCCCAATTTGAGGACCCTGAATGAGGACCATTTTTTTAAAATAGTAAAAAAAATATTTTTTGGGTTGATTTTTTTTTTTAAACATTTCAATAGGACCATAAAAAAATAATCACCTCAAAATGAATTTTTTCTATTTAAAAAAATCGATCAAACTTTATTACTTTTTAAGTTGTTTTTAAGTTATTAAAAACTGACAAAGTTTGATCGATTTTTTTAAAATAGTAAAAAAATTCATTTTGAGCTGATTTTTTTTATATGACTCTACGGAAATGTTTAAAAACTATATAAAAACAATTAGCTAAAAAATATTTTTTTTACTATTTTATCAAAATTGGTCCGCGCCAGCGGTATGCAAATAAAGGTCCACATGAGATCCTCTCTCTATATATATATATATTGAATGAAATAAATGATTTGGGGTAAATGGACAAGTGGCCAGTGTAACACACCGTAAATTCAAGGACCTTTCATTTAATTATTTTCGGGAGAAAAAGAATTTATTTTATTGGGAGAAATTAAATTTATGATTTAGACAATTTTTAAATTAGAGGATCTATTAAATCTGGCGAATTGAGATTTAATTATTCGGAGTATTTTTGTGTCGCATTTGTGAGGTCAAAAATTGGAAAGTATTATAAATTAATTGGGATGGCATTTCTGAGTGCACGGTTAAGTCCAGATGGGTTGAAATAGTTGGAAAAGAGTACACATGGGTAGTAAATGGGTCTCGGGGTATTTTTAGGCATATTTAAGCCCACATAAGAGTATTTGGGCCCTTTTTATAAAGCCCACAAGCCTAAAAACGAGATTGAGTTATTAAACACTAAAAAAGAGAGGGTGTGGCAGCCATAAAATATTTTAGAAAATCCAATTGAGAGAGAGAAAAGTGGGTGCAATTGGAGAAACCATGGGAGCCAAAATCAAGAACAAATGTGTGTGTTCTTCACTAAATAATCATCATCTACACCAACGGATCCAAGCCCTACGAACCCTAAGGTAAGTGGTTAAACTTTCTTTTAAATTAATTTCATTTTTCTATTCATATCATAGTGGGTGTGACATAAATCCATTATTTTGGGTTGGGGTGATATAAATTGGGTTTTCAATTTATGGTGTATTACGTATGATTCTTTCGCTGATAAAGGTCAATATCATAAGGACTCTTAGGGGTTAAAGCTTGTGATTGTGAATCTAGTAACTTGCCTTCCTTAAATTGATGAATAGAGGAGTTAAATTAGAGGTGTGATTCAAATTGTTGATTATTGGAGACATTACAAATTGGGTGTAATTCGATTTATAGATCTTCGGTTGTCGTGAATAAATAATTGTAAGATGGGAATTTAGAAATATGAAGTTAAGAATATAACTGATGGAAATCAGTTCGGATACAAGAAATTACAGTAGGAAACTTCTGGGGTTTAAAAGCTTGAAATTATCCCATGGCTGTTAACTGAACGAAGAAGGGGGAAAAATAGTCCAGGGTCGTTCGAACGACCTGGACTTGGATCGAACGACGTCCAGAGTCGTTCGAACGACGGAGTGATTGGTTCAAACGATGCGTTGCTTCCAGTCACCACTCTTTCTCCCCTGTTTTGGCCCTGGGTCTAATTTTAGAGGTTACTGCTTTGGGCATTGACATTTGGTGGCTTCGGTTATGGGTCGTTGTGTGGAACAAATGGGTTAAATATGGTGATAGTCCAAAAGGCAAATTTAAGGTTGAAATTGAGTGATTTAAGAACCCTAGATTATTGAGTGTACAACACTCCTTAAAAAGAATTTTGGACAATAAATTCTGATTATTTATTTTCGGGTCAAGTGAGTGAGTCCGGATAAGTTGGTTGAGTGATACCAAGATAATAAATTAATTATTGTGTGATTAATTAAATTGGATTCAGGATATTGGCTCGGGTGTAATTTGGACTAATGCTACGAGTGCTTAAGCACGGATTTAGCCGAATGAATTTATTATAGGGTTATATAATAAATTTTGGAATATTTAAAATAAAAATGGTGTTAACCTTAATATGTGGAATTTGGGGAATAATTTCTACAAGATGAAATCTCGGACCAAAGGAGCAAGTTCGGGAAGTTTAGTTGGTTGACACAACTCGAGTGATAAATAAATAAATGTGGGAATCTTTTAAATATCAAGTAGGGATATAGACTTGGTAATGTTATGCTAGTGTTACGCTAATGGTACACGGGTAGCCTGGATTAATTAAATATATATGTGGTGATGTTTTGTGTGTGTGTGTGTCTATATATATATATATATATATATATATATAGAGAGAGAGAGAGAGAGTCTGGATCATGTGCGGATTCAAGTCTGCGAATTAGTTATCTTCCAAAAACGTCTTTGGACCGCGTTTATCTTTTATGGACCGCTTAGGGACCACTTTCTCTTTCTAAGGATTCTGAAAATATTAATTTCTACCCCAATAATTTCTAAGGTCTTTTAAGCTTATTTTTAACGTCTAAATTAAATTGGGAGTCTAAGAGAAGTTTCAGAGCTGCTACTTCTCCGATTTCTTCCGTCACTATCATACTGAAATTCGGAATAATGAGGATTATCTATATAGATGTTTTCTTCAGGGAGTCTGGAAATTTCAAGTGGTTTTGAAGGAAAATATTCTAGTCTTAAATACCTTATGTGATATTACGGTTTTATCAGTCTAGTTTCTTTATATATCTGATTAACAATATCAATTATATCGTTTTCTGAAAAATTGTCTAAATCATTATCACCATAGGATGACAAAAATCTACGATATGTTTTAGGGGCAGTTATTTCTACGTTTTTAAGAAGAGGACGGATTCCTCCTAATCTAATTAAAATAGTTCTTATTTCAACTAACCGTTTGCGTCTAATATATTTTAATACGTCTATACTATCTGTAAGTATTCTAGTGTATTCTTGATATTTTTCTAGTCTTGAAGTTCTTCTGCGAACTCTGCAGTTCTTAACTTTTGTCTAAAGAGATCGCGGATCCCTATTCTAATTATTTCTATTCTAGGTACTTCACATACTAACCACTCAATAACTTGGTCTATATATTTAAAAGTACCACCTAGGTATGTTAAAGCAGATTCTATAAGTTCTTTATCTTTAGGGTCTGTAAGAGTCCACTCTTCAATTTCTCTTGTTAAGCCTGGATTTGTTTGGTTAACAAATGCTAAAAATACTGTAGTGATTTCTAGGCTCATGCAAATTTCTTTGGATTATAATAATAATAATAATAATATATAAAATAGCTAGGGGTTTGGTTAGAGTTTATACCTTCCTTCTGGTCTGCAATATCTTTATCTTCTTTCATTCGTCTCTTCAGCTTTGTTACTATTCTTCTCCGGTGTGGGCCTCCTGCAACTCTCTTTTTATGTGTCACACATCAATCCACTAGTTTAGTGTTGGACCCATTTTCTGCCTGTACACCACCACGCCTAATGCCCACCTGGATAATGGCACTTATCAAATCGGCACCTGATAACGGTTCAACAATATAACACATATGTGCTACACCAGAGGTTCCACACAATAGTCCTCTATAAACATAAAGTTAGAGACGTTTGGAGAATAATACAACTTAACATAAGAGATTTCTGGAAAAGAAAAATACTTTTATTGCATAGCATAAGTAAATACAACTCTCCTCTCTCCCCTAACTATGAGAGGTTTACTCACTCATATACATGTTATTCGCTAATCTTACTCACTTTCTCTTACTTTTGATCTTCGATGGCTCTCTTACGAACTAGACGCTCCCTTTTATAATTACAAGGGCACTATATTTGACTGGCAATCGGAGGCTAAAAGCTAACCGATTTACAATTATTAAAGTCTTTGAAAGAAAGCATCTTTGTCTTTTACCAATAATCCTGGCAGGGGGAGGTGTGCAATGGCCAATGTGGGCCAGTTCTTCATCATCTAGTGATTATAATGAATCTTTTGCTTTATAGAAAATAGTCTAAATAATTGAGTCTTCAGTCTTTGATAATTTTTTGAGTAGGGTGGGATCCTTCTCTGCCCTATATTCGTCTTCTTTTTTCCTGTCTTTGTCTTCGTCTGGTATAGCATTATTGTTGAAGAATTCATCAACGAGGCCTACCACTCTAAGGCTAGCTGGCAAAGCTATCTCTACAATGTCCTTAGATTCTTTCTTGATCCTTCCATTGAATGGCTCATCAGATTGGATAATGAGGTCATCTTTATGGTATGCAATGTACCATCTGTCTTCACCTGTTAACAGCTCCATTATTTCTATCGTCTCCATAGCTTGGGCAATCTGGAGTTTGGACTTATTAACAATTAAATCTTTAGTCTTGTCTTCAGATAGAATCTCAACGTCTTCAAATGAATAATTGGAAAATTTATTGAGTCTAAATCCTTCAACTCTCATTCCTCTACAGGAACTTGGAGCAATCTAGTAGATCCTGACAAACATGGGAAGAAAGTCTTCTACCTTCTCGACATACTTGTGGACTTTTTTCAAGATCAATAGAGTCTTCTACAGTCTTTATCTGGACGAGTCCAATGAACCCATAGTCTGCTAAGGTTATCTACGCTATATCTACTTTTCCAAAAAGATAAATTTTTAGAACGTCTTTGAAGAAGCCTCTAATAATTAAGGCATCTCCATTAGTCTCGGATAATAACATATTAAAATGTTTAATAATGCTATTAGCTTCTTTCTGAAAGTCTTCTAAAATTTGAAGATTATTATGACCAAAGGGTATAATAATCTTAGTCTTAAAGGTCTTTTTCTAATAATAAAAATTATCAGTTGGTCTAATTTTGGAGGATTCTCCAAGAGTCTGAGCATACGTTTGAGTCTGAGGTTTAGGGGTAGCAGTACCATTAAGTTGAGTAACTGCAAGTCTTTGCATTCTCATGAATCTGGCCACGGCTACCAAATTTTGATTGAATTCTATCCATAGTCCATTCTTTAAATTCCACCATAGGGCATCTATAAAAGTATTCTCATCATATGAAAATTCTCGTCTAAATTTAATTAAATCTGGGTATCTTTGGTCTGGTCTATATTGAGAAAAGTACATTTTCCCAATAGGTCTATTCTGGGAAACAATCTCATTTCTAGATTTTCCAGGAGGAACTAAGATATCATCAAAGTTATCTAGGATTGGTCTTTCTTGAGAGTCTTGAATATGAGTCTGTCTTTGCGTTAGACCAGCATTTGGTCTTACGCATCTAAGATAGTCTGCAACGTCTTCTTCGTTTAGTCTATCTGTTTCAGAGGAACTCATGTTGTTTAGGTCTTCTGTTTGCAACATAAAACATGAGATCATATTAATGTAAGCAAACATTGGTTCTCTTGATATAATGTCTGGAATGGTATTTTTACTTCCCTTAATATGTATAACAGAGAAGTCATAACCATTAAGTAATTATTACCATCTAATAAGTCTATTAGTCTTTAATTTGGACAAGTCTAAGTCTCTAAATTTTACTGCATAAGAAGAGTCAGTATAAACAGTAAAATATTTAGGTATAAGAAAAAGCACATATTTTCTATTTCCCTTACCATAGCTAAAACCTCTTTTTCATGGGCAGTGTATCTTGTTTCTGGATCAGTAAAGGTTCCAGAACTATATCTAAAAAGTTTCTTCTTTTTTTTCAGATGATCAATGGAAAAGTATGTTGCTCCCCATTGTTTATCAAATACATTTTTTTCTACTATAAATTGGTCTTTAGTATTGGGAAGTTCTAGTAAAGGGATATTTTTTACTGCTTCTTTAATCTGTTTTATAACTTCAAAATCGTCTGTAGTCCATTAAAAAGGGTTAGTCTTATATGTTCCTTTTAATTTGGAAGTTAGGCTTTGTCTTTTTGAAGCAAGATCTTTAATAAATTCTGCAGCACAATTAAGTAATCCTAAGAATGGTTGTAGTTGTTTTCTATCTTTGAGTTGGTCTGGAAACTCAAGAACCTTTTTGGTTATGTGTTCAGCTAAGGATATTTTTCCCTTATTAATATTCATTCCCACAAAATCTATTTCAGTCTGAAATAATTGCATTTTCTTTTCAGAAATAATAATACCATGTTTATCTAATTCTAAAATAATATTTTTGAGATGATCTAAATGCTCTATCTCGGTCTTACTGGCTACAAGAATGTCATCTATGTAAACAACAAAAAATTCTGAATATGGTCTAAATATATTATACATTCTTCTTTGGAATACTTGAGGAGCATTTAAGTATCCAAATGGCATTACTAGCCATTCACATTTTCCTTGGGGCACACTAAAAGTTGTCTAAGTAATACTATTTGAGTGCATCTTAATTTTCCAGAAGCCTGACTTACAATCAAGCTTGTTGAATATAATTATATCTTCAATCAAATTGATTAGATTATTCTTATCTGGTATTTTATAAGAATCAAATTCTCAATTCTTATTTAGTTGTCTACAATCTATAACCATGTGTATTTTTCCTCTTTTTCGTTCAAATTCATTTTGAACGTAGAAGGCAAGGCTATTATGTCTACTTTTACTTTCTCTAATAATTTCTAGCTTAAGCATTTCGTCTATGTCTTTTTTAAATTATTCTTTGTCTTCTTATGAATATCCTTTCTTATAGGTTCCACCATTAATAGTGGCATCTGGGTTAATAGGGATAATTTCACAATAACTCTGATCTTTCTTCCACTTAGCAATGGAATTTTCTCCTAAAGTGGGCTCTGCTAATTGCCTAATCTTTTCCTTTTCTACTTCTATATCCATTTTCTTCTGTTTGGATATGGTCTGAAGCTTTAATAAGGTTGATCTAAATGTCTTATTGTTTAAGTGTTATTTGCTTATAACACTTTTAGTCTAGACGCTTATATTATTTTTGTAAGGGTTTGGTTATTTCTAGGGCTTCTTTTGGTTTGTACGTCTAGGTCCACCATGCTCAGCTGAAGAACTATGATGTTTTTTTGGTCTATAATTGAGTTTGACCTGCATAAGGTCAAAGGCAGTCTTGTGATCTATTAGAGGGGCTTTAATATTAAATTCCTCTTTATCAATAATTAATATCTTATCATTATACTAAGTATAAGGATTATATTTACTAATAAAGTCTTGTCCTAAAATAACATTTCCTGTGAAACCAGGACAAGGATCCATTATACAAAATCGATGATTAACGATTTTCATGGTCTGATTTCCTAATTTAAAATAAATAGGAATAGTCTGAAAATATAAGGTAAATGGTTCTGAATTAGCTACCTTACCATGGATCTCTTGATTACTGTCTAGAAAATAATATTCAGGGAAGGAATTAGCCTTGCAAATGCTCTGAGAGCATCCTGTATCTATAAAAGCTGAAAGTCTTTTAGGATAATCTTTGTGTTGTATAAGCAATTATACAAAACAAGCATGCGGTTTAGTAGAAATTCCTAAATTATTATTTTCTAAAATAGATATTCCTTTTTTGAGGTTTATCTATAAAATCGAATGATGTTAAATCTTCTGTACTACTATCAGAGCAGTATTCTCCTAAATCATAGAAAATTCCCTTTCCCTTTAAGTCTTCATTTTCTTGTAATCTTTTGGCTATATTTATATCAATGTCTTAATAATATGTTTTAATATCTTAGTCTATTTGATCATCATATTGGCTAGTATAAATTCCTCTAAATCTAGTTCTCCAACAGTAATTTCATGGTAGTGTAATTGATAAATAACACAGACCATAAATAGTTATGTTTGTATAGTCTCAAAGCATTCTACACATCTAAAGTCTTTCTTGCTACATTTCATTTCAAATGTTCAATAATGTTTTTCATCAAAGTAACATCTAGGTATATAGGTTAGTAACTCAGGATTACTAACTGTCCATCTTTTCTTTAAAAATGGGCTTAATATACATTTATGCCAAGCTTCTTCAAAGTCTATATATTCATCATCTTGTTCATCTTGATTAGTTTGCATCATGTATAAGTCTAAAGTATCTTGGGAGTCTTCATACCCATCAGTTTCACTATTATAATCTTCTGAATCACTATCTGTGTATGCACTATAGATACTAGTATTATCATCATTTTCTACGTCTGATATTTTTATAGCATATAGAATGTCTAATTCTTCTTGATCTGCAAAGTCTAATATTGTATTAATAATCTTAATAATTTCTTTATCTTTCTTGTTAGGACAGTCTTTAGCAAAGTGTCCTTCTTTGCCACAAGTCCAATATTCTTTGGTGGCAGTCTTAATTTGATCAACTTCTTTTTCTTTCCTACAATTAAGAACCTTCTTATATTTACTGGTATTCTTCTTAACGTATCGTCTTTGGCTAAATCTATTTTTTTTGTTAAATCTATTTTTCTTTTTCTTATATTCATTAATCTTATCTAGTTTACAAATGCTAAGGAGAGCTAACTTAGTTTTTGCTAAGTCTTGTTCATTGATATGAGCTAAATGTCCGGCTAAAGTGAATTCTGAAGTGAATAATTGAATATATTCATCAATTGATTTTTCTTTTAGGTTTTCTTTCATTTTCTCAATCTTAGATAGGGAATCTTCACCTGTAGCTTTTCTTAAACTATCTAAATAATCTTTTGCAATACCCCTAATGGATTGCTCAGCGTATTGTTTACATGAACTTGCATCCCATTGTTCATTAGATGCAAAACACATATTCATTTGATTACGCCGTTCATCCAAGGCTTTCTTCCTATCTTGGACATTGTCTAGATAAAGATATATCCCAACTGGGTTTATGGCTTGACTTGCCATAGTCTTAACAGGAGTGAAACTCTTGTCACTAGTTGGAAAGTCTTTTATGTAATCAGGTTTGGTTTTTACTAAAGTGCTTGAGTATACAAGAATATTTATTCCTATTAGTTTACTAAAAAGTCTAGGAGCATCATCTAGCCTACTACTAGTTAATGTCTCTTGTTTATTAGGACCTACTTGTGTAGCGGACATTAATCTTTCTTCTCCCTCTTCCATTAGTCTTTTATTTCAAAGAAGTTCTTTAGTATTCATAGATTTTTTAAATTTTAATATATGGTCTTGGGCTATCATGTTGAATCTATCTATTTCTTGGATTCTAACAGAATGACTTCTATTAATATATTCTTTAAATGTCTTCATATCCAATTCTAAGGGATTATTTCCAAAGTTTTGGATTCTAGTTTTTTCTCTAACTAAGTCTTTTTGTTCAAATGGTCTTCTAGGTCTAATTACTGGAGCTTGTCTTAGTAAACTAGAGCTAGTCTTACTATTACATTCTCTTTCTGAAGGATCATTGAGTATGGCTTCTCCCATATTCCTAAATCTAACTTCTTCAGTCTGGATATTCTTATTGATAATCTTAGGATGACCAACCTGGATAGTAACATTTCCAGTGACATCGTCTTGATTAATAAACAAAGGTTTATTCTGTATAGTCTTAGTTTCTTGAAATTCTGGCAATTGCCAATGGGTCTTAGCTTTTTCTTTAATAGGTCCAGTATTCCTAATACTGTAAGTATGATTGTAGTCCGAATTATTGGTTTTAACTAATATTTCTTCATTAAGTCTAACGCTAGGAATTCCCGATTGCATTCGTTCATAATGGAATCGGGAGAATTTCACATAGCTTTGAAATTCTATATTTATATTAGTATTTGGGATAATATAGTCTTCATAGCCACTAGCATATAAGATTAACTTAAAATGTTTGGTTGTGTCTATGGTTACTGTAAATGCCGGAATGACATTAAAGTATCCTATATTGTCTGACATTTCTAATTGGGTTATCCCAATAAGGTTTTTTCAAAATCTTTCCATCTTTTATCTATTAAACAACATAATATGTTGATATTATTTTGAGGTCTATGTAATCCTTCGACTCGTGCTTAAAAGAGGCCAAAGGTTAGGAACTGGAACTTCCTATCAGTTCCTCTTTCTCTTAGTCATTCTGAGTCAAAAACTTGAAGCTCAGTATAGGACTTATCTAACACATGATTTCTAAAATGATAGGTCATATTATAATTAGGAGTCTTAGGAGTAGCACCTTCTTTAAACAAGTCTATGTATCTAACTTCTGAAAGCTGTCCATTATGTATGGAATCTTTAATAATTTTCCAGCCAACTTCTCCCTATTCATTCCATTGGAGATGATTAGTGAAATTTATCTCCTTCCACCATGTTCAAACATTGGAAGATGAATCTTTAAGTCTTTGGATCATAAAATTACTATGTCCAATATTTGGGTTAGGGCTAACTATCTTACTAGTCTTATCTAACCCGTCCTTTATGATTCTTCTAGTTATAGTCTTTCCTTCCTTAGCTTCTATATAAGGAGATTCTTTAAATTTACAAGTGGTTACCTGTTTTTGTTCAAGTCGTTTTTCAATTCTTTCTAAAGAGTCTGAATAATATTTTTGTCTCTTTATCTGGCTAAGGATTTCTTCTTTAAAGGTCTTATTCTCATTTCTTGCATTATTGTTAATGTGTTCATTATATTTAGCAAGATAATTAGCAATCTTATTAATATAGTCTTTTACCTCATTTTCTTTTCTTGTTGTTGCACAGATTCTTGTGACATTCTAGCTTCTATAGTTTCTACAGTTTTTTCTATTTTATCTAAACGTGTTAAAATAAATGGAGAGTTTAATTCTTCTTGGGAAGGTTTATTATATATAAACTTAATTCCCTGTATAATTTCTCCATATTTTTCTTTTGCATGTGCCATATTTAATCTAAGTTCATTAACAATATCATTCATTTTGGATAGGTTATGGCTTTCCATATTGTTAAGATAATTTGCTAAATTTTGTTGAAATTTAACAAAGTCTGTGTAGAAGATGGTTAATCCTTTTGTCTTATCTTTTAAATCTAATTGTAATTCTTTAACAAAGCTACTATTATAGTCTTGAGTAGCTGCTATTGATGTTGAGATTAAATTTAATATCTCGAGTATAAGTCTTGATGCTTTAGCGGCATTGGCAATCTCATTTTTATTTTTCTTATAATAAAATCTATCATCATTTATCTTTTCTAGAATTCTTTGGTAAAAATCTGCAATGGTCTGAATAGAGAGGTCTCTAGGTACCTCATTCTAGTCTGATCTAACTATTTTCATTAGGTAGATAATTCTCTAATCTAGAAATAAGTTTAGCTTGTTCTTTCGTGAGTTTAATTAACTCACTTTCTTGACTTTTTATCAAAGTCCTAATTTCTAAAATGTCTTTCTTAAGGACTTCTAGATGATTAGTCTTAATATTTATTTCTTATAGTACTTGTACAAGGTTTATTATGATTTGGCTATTTATTTTTTAGAGAATTAAGATAAAGGTCATCTTCCTTCCGATATTTGGATTTTTAGGACAATGCTTTTCAAGTTTATAAATCTAGTCTCTGTAGTACAATAGCATTTATAAATCTAGTCCATGTGGTACAATACCTTTATTTTTTTGGTCCGCACCAGCGGCACTATTTTTCACCATTTTTCATGGTATTTCTAGTACAGGGACTAAATTTATAAAATTATATGGAGTGTCCTATTTTTATACACTTTGAACACTATGAGGACCTTTTTTCAAAACTCCCTTTATTTTTGTATTCTTTTAAAGATATTTTTTATCTCTGTTTCTAGGGTTTGAGTGTCTTTTATTAATTGTCTTAAAATAAGGAGAATACACTTATTTTCGTTTATTATGTTATTGATAGCACTGGAAGTAACTTGTCTACTATCTGCGTGTTTGGCTGGGATGTGTTCAATGTGTGAACAACCGTCTATGTGTGGGGTTAAGTAACCTTATGACTCTAAATCAGTTATAGGTATGGGTTGGTAGTCTAGATTGGTTCTAAAATATCTTTGTAAATGTGAGGGATAAATTCCAAGGGCATTAAAGTCTTTTTACTATAAGTCGAAAAGGAATGTTTTGGCTCTGATACCACAATTGGGATTGGGTCAAAATTTGGCAGGATTCTTAAACTCTTAAAGGTCTGATACCAATTTGGGGTCTAAAATATAAATATGTTATAATTATAGTCTTGAAAAGGAATTTTACTAGCAGATAAGAGGGGACCACTAAGAAAAATAACAAAATTATCTTTGGGACCACGAGGGGAGCATTTTTGGGAAAAGGACAAAGTTTGCACCAAGTGCACGCGGTTTTGTCTGCACCAAAGATTATCCCTATATATATATATATATATATATATATATATATATATATATATATATATATATATATATGTGTGTGTGTGTGTGTGTGTGTGTGTGTGTGTGTGTATGTGTATGTGTGTGTGTGTGTGTGTGTGTGTGATTTATAAATACTTGCGTGAATAATATTTATAGAAATACATACCCCTCTAGTGCTATCGTAGGAGGTTGCGCAATGTGGGTGAATCCCCTGGCTTGAGGAGCAGGGTGAGTATAGTCCCCAGGTCAAAGCGTCCCGGCGAGGGGTGAGGGGCGAGACGTCTTGGGTATGTTTCTGTCCCATTTTCGGTGTGAACTATGGTCGCCTCCTCTGAGTTTATTTTATTTCACTAATTCGGAGTGTTAACCGGATCAGGATGTCCAGGTGGATGAGTATACTTGGACCGATAGAATTTTAGAGAACATCTGGTGAGTGCCTACTCGGGATGATGGATTATATTTACGACATGTGTGTGAATGTTATAATATGATGATACGTATATATGGTGTAGATTTTTATATAGGGGTAAAATACATTATGTGAATTGTATTGATATTTCATATAACTCATGATAATGTTATATGGTTCCCAAAGAAATGATTAATTAAGTTAATGTGATAAATGACTTAAATCGTATTTTGAACATACTCGGGTTAGAGTAGTGTGACGGGAAGGATTTCATTGAGAACTAGTTACGAGGTAGGTGACTAGGTGGGCTATATAGAAAAGCGTTAGATGTGCACAATAGTTGAGGGGTGACTCTGTCCTCAAGGGAGTGCGACACCAGCTTAAATATGAAGAGCATTCATGCATTTTAATTTACTGCAATTTAATTCACTTGCTAAATATTTTGGGTTCTAACCTGTGACACCCCGACTAATTAAATACCGGGTAGCTACTCCTTTATTAAATTAATTCAAAATGCCATGTTGGCTCAGTTAATAGCATCACTGTCGAAAACATTTTATTATTACTAACCACATAGTATTTAAAAAGTAAGTTGCCAAATTTTAATATGCAACAAGTGTAAAGAAGAAATAAGTAACACCATTCACCATACTGAAGTAAAACGAATAACCATCACATAGTGTAAATAAAGTCTGGAGGAAAACTCCTCACTACAATCCCATACTGAAATAAATAACCGAATGCTAAAACAATACAAATCATAGTCTGAAAACTGTAATGTAAAAGATGTCTCTAATAGAAATGGGCAACATGCCCTACAACTGATAGATAGTGACTCTGGAATCCAAAAGATAGAAGCGTCTACAAGCAAATCCCTGTAGCTTCCACAAACAGCTACAGCTCGTCACCTGAATGAGAATCCTATAATTGGTGTCCCTGTGGCTGGGCACCTAACATGGTTTTACAAGAAAAAGATTTGAAAAGCAAACGGGTCAGAGCTCGAATGTGGAGTTATATTTTAAAAACCTGCAAGTGCTTTAAAAACATTTAAAACATTAAATGCAAAGTACATGTTAGGACGTGCACTCACATGATATTCTCACCTCTCGTCTAACTGTGCACTCCTAACGTAAGTACCCATCTAGAGTGATACAGACTATTAGCTACGTGGCAACATATCTAGCTAGACTATCATAGGTCCTACCCTTATTACTCGGTTCTCTTAACATAATAACGCTCGTAATTAAGTAGGGGTTTAACGTAACTCAGATGTTCAATATGCAATATATATAACTATCAGTTAACTCGTTATATTTCTCGAAACAATACCGTAATTATATTCACATCATTAACATGAAGGTTCTCATTAATTAAGTGTATATTATTCACATCATAAATATACAGTATAAGCACCCCGAGAACTAAGCTGCGGTGCACACATACTCTGCCATCCATCCCGGTACATCACGTACATAAGGATCACATATTCCGAATCTCTCAGGAATAGTTCAGATAACACAAATCACAAATAGTGGAGGCGAACACAGTCACATCACATAGGTCACGCACATACCTACGCTCCTACGATCAGCGGACTTATTAATATCCCAATAAGTCTTTCTATGACCTATGTTCATCAAGGTAACCAGTCTAAATCCGGGCAACACAAGGATTAGAGGGCCCTAAGCGAACGCAAACCTCCCGTGATAGCAAGTATGGTAGGTATGTCATACACACAAATCATATACCAGTATTAAGTAAACACACGTCTTAGTAATCCCGTAGTTTAATCGTAGTACATATCGCTTTCTCGTACTAACTTATAATATCTACACTTATATTATTCCGGTTTATCATCATACGCGCCATAATCGATTATCACGTCGTAGTAGACACTCACGTCTCAACCCAAACGGTTCATTGAATTAAATCTCTCGTATATAAATTTACTCCTCGCAATAACCCAAAAGTCCCAAATCTATCCTTACATCATCAAAGGAAGGTTATCTATATCCTCGAACAAGTTTACGGGACTCCAAAAATCAAAACAGTCCAAAAAGGACCAAACTGTCAACTCGTTAGAAGTCTCGTTCGAACGAGAATGTTCGAACGAGATTCCTCTGTCAACTCGTTAGAAGTCTCGTTCGAACGAGGCTGTTCTAACGAGATTTCAGTTCGTTCGAACGAACTGTACCTTCTAACGATATCTCGTTCGAACGAGATATCGAACGAAATCCCTTTTCGTTAGCAGCGACTGGTCAACTTGTTAGAAGCTCGTTCGAACGAGTTCGTTCGAACGACCTGGGTAGGGGCTTCTAACGAGCTGCCAGTTTCGTCCAAGATTTTTCCCCATCTCGTTTTTATCCAATTTTATCACTCCTAATCTCTTCCAAAGTTCATCCCAACAACGTTTTAGGGTCTCTAATTCATCCTAAACATATTCAAGTCAACTCCTAACATGTTTTCAAGGATTAAATCTCTTTAACATCAACCAAAATATAAATCTCTACACTTTTTCCCCAATTATTTCAAGAACATGAACCCTAACTTTTGAATCATGAATTAACTCACTATAAATCCGTTTTAATTCCTTCCTATCACAGATATCATGAGAATAATTATCTACCTATCATTCTACATGCAATTCTCCTCAATAATTTCAAGTTCTAAGCTCCAAACTACATGGGTTTTCATTATCTTTCAAGAACAGTTGTAATTCATCAATTTCTAACATGGAAAAGACATTCTCTGAAATTAAATGGAATAAAGTCACTTGCCTTGGTTCGATTTCTGATTTTGGTGTAGGTTTGATGGAGTTTTTCTGCAGAATTTCCCCTCTTCCAAGCTCCTTCTTCAATGGTGGCTTAAGGTGGCTAGGGTTTGTTTTGGGGAACTTGGAAACCTAATTGATAACCTCCGTAGCTTAAAGGGTTAAAGTGGGTTGGATAGTGGGTTTAGTGGGTCAATAATCAATCAGATTAAGACTCCTAATTTTCGTCACTTTTAATTCCTCAAAATGTAAAATTACCAAAATACCCTTTAAGTTGCCGGTATGGCCTAAAAATACCCCGGAATCCAAACTACACCCCCGGCTAGTGTTTTCTGACTATCTCGACCCTTCCGGACGCGTTGGCGCACTCAAAACGACCATACGGTTTATAGATTTTAAATTCACTTTTTATAAGTAAAATATTACACCGTGACGCGGCGGTCCCACGCGTCTCAACAAAATTTCTAAAATGCCGTATATAAATCTCACGACAACTTTTATAATACCAAATACATATATCAAAACATGTATGCACATAATCAAATACCAACTCGCATCTCATTAGTATTTATAACCCGGATTAATTTCCAATTAATACGCATTTAATTAATTAATCCCAAAAATAAATGTAGCCAAAAGTACGGGGTATTACATAACCCTTGCTTTAAAATATTTTTAAAACCTTTTAGGTGTCCAGCCACAGGGATGCCACAATTGTTTCTATTCCAGGGTTACGCAGTTGTGGCATATGTAGATGTTGCAGGATTTTGACTTAGCCGCTTCAATCATTTCATTCCTAGAGTAGGATGATGTTAGTATTTCATTTGGGCATGTCGCCCTAGTTATTTCTTTTGTTCTAGTCAGATGATATACTCATTTTATAAATCTTGTGGTATATATTTTTGGAATTGGGTTTTGTGCCGGGGGTTTTCTCGGCAAGGATTGTAATTATTCATTTTCAATATTGTTTGACTCAGTGGTTGTATGAATGGTTTAAATTATATTTATCTACATGTTGTTGGATAAAAAGATAAAATTTGATATCGTTTCTTTTGAATACTAGGTGGTTAGTAAGTTTTTAAAAAATTTCGACAGTGATGCTGAGAATGAACCAAATGAGATTCCTGTTTAATTTGATATAGGACTGATCACCCGGTATTTTATTAGGTGGGGTGTCACAGTAAGCTTGTGGAATTTAGTGCTTATAGTCTTGAGTTCGATCCTTAGGACGCGCACTAAATATTAATAGTCTATTATTGGACTTTGGAGCCTTTGGGCTTCTCTTGTATAGCAATAATTTTTGCTCAATTAATATTTTATTTTTTAATTATTTTAAATAAGTTTTTAATGTTTTTTGCCGAGTCTCACATTCTGTGTTAACTACCCGTTAGTTGAATATATTTTGGAATTAGTGGAGTAATCCACGTGTTTGAGAAAACAACCATTTTATGTCCTATTTAATTGGCTTTTTTCTTCACACACAAAAAAAAAATCATTCTCCTCTTTCTTCATATTTTCCACCTGAAATTATTCTACACTTTATGATTTTCTTTACAATTTTTGGTCGTGATTCTGAGAGTTCCAAGATTCTCCGTTGCTGCTGATGGTGCAATCTGATTGATGAATCCTGAAAGATGTTTGTTCAAGAACCTGATAACATCAATATCAACGGGCAATTTCGCCTTTAGGACTTCGTGTCAAACACGAACCTCTATCAATAAATCCTTCCAATTGTATCAATTTATGAATTTTTGTTTTTCCATACATTTAGCATACAATATTTCCAACAACAAATACCTTCACGGCTCCTTTTTTATTTAAAAAACAAGAAAAAAATTTATCAGTATATCCATTTATTACTAGTAGTAATGCACACGTGCGTTGCACGTATAATTTTTTATTATAAAAATAAAGAAATTGGCTCTTAAGAGATTATAGAAATCAAATCAATATTGATTTTAGACCTTGTCTTTTACTTTCCCAAATCATAAAACTATATATCAAATAAACAATATATAATGTCTAAAATCAATGTTCTGGTTTTTTACTTCTACCAAAAACTGTCAATTTAACAACTCTTATTGTTTTCATAAGCAGAAAACAAGATCTGACGGACTATGCGTATTGTAAGGTTCTTAGAATCAGATTAAGCGGGTGATCTAGGCAAAAGAATATCAATCATGGGTTATGTGCTAACTATTGCTAGTGGACTAGTATTTTTTGTCTAATACTGGCAAAATGAAAAAAGGTTTCTTTGAGGAAAAGACACTCAAGTTGAAGAGCATACCCATAGGTTGTACTCCCCGCTTTTCCGCCATCCGTAATTTGAATGGTGATGGCAAAAAGGAGAGCCAGTCCCTTGCCCCTGCCAATTATTCAATCAGCTTCAAGATCTTGTGAATAGCCTCTCGTGGAACGCACCTTGACATAACTTTCGATTCGGCTAAGAAAAAGACACGCTTCGCCTGCTCCCTCCCCGTGTCCACTAGCGCTCCTGTCCAGAGCGAAGAGAAGGCGAAAAAGCGCCGCCGAGGCCTCCCTTATTGGCTTTCTTTTGCAGAAGACGGAGCAAGAAGAGCGACCCGTAGGAATTTGAGAAAATGAAGGCGGGAGGGGAGAATACTTTTTTTTTTCATTCTATATAGGAGGGCCACCGACATGTCAAGATCCAAATTCGAATTGGTTCCTGGTCCTGGTCAGAGACCACTGTGTTCGCGCCGGCGGTCCAACAAAGAGGCGAAGTAGAATTAATTATTGGGGACAGACAGACCGGTAAAACAGCAGTAGCAACAGATACGATTCTCAATCAACAAGGCCAAAATGTAATATGCGTTTATGTAGCTATTGGTCAAAAAGCATCTTCTGTGGCTCAGGTAGTTACTACTTTCCAGGAAAGGGGAGTAAGAAGAAAGAAAAGGAGTGGAACCAATTTAGACCACCCTTTTTTTATCCAAGAGAACGAAAATGGAAGACGGATGGTGATCGTGCTAGGTTCGAGGATCAGCAAGGCAGAGTTTTAAGGAGGCAGTTTGGTTCGAAAAAGAGTGAGCTTAGGATGAAGCAAGCATATTCAATTACAGAATGATGGTCAAATTGCTATGCATCTGGATAATAATGAAATGTACATATGAACACAGCAAATTGATTCGAGTCAGGCACATGTTGCAAGAGAGAAGCTAAGGAAGTGCGTGATATTGCTCTATGCACATGGGAGCTTGTTGAGTGAGAGTTTCATCATTGTGTGAAATTCTTAGTTGAGTGTTATGAAGATTCAATAAGATAGAATCTGTATAACTTATATTTCTCATTCTCATAGTGGAAAGAAAATCCTTCCCTTCGTGCCGACCCGAACCTAGTGATGAACCATGTTAAATTGGTCTTCTATGTTTGGCTTCATGTAAAATGTTTTGGTTACCTCATTCCTAGTACATGATGAGACTCTCAAGTGATCAGTTTATGAATTTAAACATAACCTCTGCACACTTGGACTTTCTTGTCTATTCATAAATAACAATAGGATGGATAATCGAGGTCTAAGCTGGAAAAAAACAATTTTCAGCAGATCAAAACCGTAATAAAAAAAATAAAAAATACATTGAAAATACACAACAGAATCGAAGCCCTATAACGAAAGGTTTCCGTTCAATAACTAACCAACCGCGGTATAAAACAATAGTTGGAAACCGTGATATGTAGTACCACCAGTTGAATCAACTGTTTAAAAATAGCTTCCTTGTGTTGACTAAACACCACCAGGAATAGAATCTTTCTTTGTGGGATTATATACACTGAATTCACCAAAGTCTCTTCTACCACTGCAAAAAAAGCATCCGTTATTAAATCATTTGCTCAAACTTTGAGCAAATGATTTAATAACAATAAATTCTGAGAACATTTACTCAAATCATTGTTACTTTGAGCCTCAAAGTAACAATGATTGAGTTTCAAACGTTATACAAAGCTGTATGAATTTTAGCATGCAATTAGTAGTTTCTCATCTTTTTCTTTTTTTGAGAACATTTTAAAGCAATTTGCTGCAACTTATCTTCATGTTACTCCAGCTAGGGGTTTGCATGGATCGGTCACCTATATCCAAAATTAGTTGTGGAGGATTTAACTTTAAACGGCCAACTCAGAACTCCTTTCAACCCAATGGCTAATCAGGTGGATGGGCCCCATGCTTCAAATACCGATTTGGAGAATAAAGGGAACATGATTTTAAAAATGGGACGGGTACAGCTTGTGATGTCAAACTTCCTGGTACCTTAAGGAGCAGAAATTGGATAGCAAGTTTAAATATCCGGGAAAACGGATACGGACAGTATGTGTATTTGCGATTGAAAATCCGTATTCGATATGAAGTATCCAAAATTTGCGGATATTCGTTTTTCCGGATACCGATATTCGTGCATATCTAAATTTAAATTTATATAATTGTATTCTTAATTAGATAACATATATTTATATAAATATATGTTAATGAAAATATGTAAACCATTGATTTACAAGATGTTAGCCACTTATTCTAATTCTAAATAAACTCAAATCTCAAGAAAAGTTGAATCAACAAAATTAGACGAAAATAAAATAAAATAAAATAAAATAAAACTCGCAGAATTTGAAAGGGTTTTAGTTGTTTAATCCTTAGGAAATAGGGTTTAGTCATCACCTTCACACACATTTGTTTCATCTCCTCGACTCTCCTTTGATCTATTCAAAGTTTGACTACGCCTTGCATAACATCGACGAAGGTGAGTTAACTCACTATCTCTTTGTTTTTTTTGGTTCTTCTAGACTCTCTATCTCTTTGTTAACAACTCTATTGGGATATATAATTTGTAGCCTTTAAGAACATTGACGATTTAGCCTAACAAAATCATGAAAAAAAAACTACCTAAAAATAAATTAATAAAATCATAGTTGGTTAAGTTGATGACTGCTTCAAAATAGCGTGCCAAGTTCTCCACTTCCAAAATAAACAATAAACTTAACTTTTGAGAGATCTATTAAGGAACATGTAGAGTGGGGTTGTAATAAAGAGGAAGTAGAGTCGAATGAGTGCAATATATAAAAATATTTATAATGTAAATGGATAAGGATATCATCCGAATCCGAGAAATCCGGGAGGATATGGATAAGGATAGTTATATGTACTATCCGAGAATATATGGATACAAATATGGAAAATGCACTTTTAAACGGATACAAATAATGGATAGTAGTACGCCTGATTTCTCGATTACAAAGCAAAATGCATGGTAGGGGAAGTTGCAGAATACATTGGACTCCTGATCCCACCCTGCTGGTTTGGCACTAAATCAAAAGCAGTATGGTTTGAATAGCCCTCACTGTTTGACAGCTAAGGATGGAGAGAGATGTTTGGGGTTAATGCCCACTGTTGGGGGGCTTCTAAATTGATGCCAAATCTAATAAAATTCATTGAGCGGAATTACAAACGCATGGGCTCCAAAGGAACTAATATAAATATCATCCTCATTGAGCGGAATTAAAAACCCAATGACTTTTGTAGAGTTTTTGGATGAATCATGGTTAAGGGACTAAGTTTTTTTTATGACCCCTTGTTTTGTTTTGGGAGCTTGAGACAGATTTTTCCCCACAATATTTTTGTATTCAACTTGTATATAGTTTCTGTCCCCTTGGTAATTGTTAATGATATTCATATTTATCAATAAAAAAATGCAGCCCAACCTAATACTGGCCTTAAAAAATTGGCAGACATTTCGTTTAACCTAGGAGCCGTACGCATATTAGAGAAAATTTCTAGCCCTAAGTTGGCCGACAACCATTCATTGGCCCAAGAACAACCCTTCTTGAAGAATTTTCTGCTTCTAGTAGGATAAGCAATAAGAAGCCTCAAAAGCAGCTTCAAATGGAGGATCAAATGAAACAAGACGCATATGATCCAAAGCTTGCGAATAAGAATATTCATGTTAGAGAAAATTTGTATCCCTAAGTTGGCCGACAACCATTCATTAACCCAAGAAGAACCCTTCTTGAAGAATTTTCTGCTTCTAGTAGGATAAACAATAAGAAGTCTCAAAAGCAGCTTCAAATGGAGGTTCAAATGAAACAAGACGCATCTGATTCAAAGCTTGCGAATAAGAAAATTGCGATAATTGAAGAGACTAGAGAGATTTAACAGGACAGAGAGGACAACTTTGCTCGAATAAAAAATGACCATCCTAATCAGTGTGACTGGGGATGCCCATATGTTATTGTCACAACTCAAACATCCAAGTGGCGGAAGAGGAGATTTCAAATATTCAACATGGTCATGACTCGTTAGGAAGGAAAAAAAATGGGAAAAAAACAAAGACATGGTTGCGTAAACCTCTTTCCTCTCTTTTCTAATAACATGGTACCTGTGAGCAGCCTTCATATAAATGAAAACCAAAACTAAACCTATGCATAACTGAACCAACAAAACTATTGGTTCTCTGATTGGTTTAATTTGGTTCTCGATTCAAGAATGTTTTTTCACGACACACATTTAATTCAATTAATTTAGAACTGTCATAAAAAAGCATCATGCTGTTTAAATTTGGTCAACAATGTTGACATATGCTTCCTAACACAAATGACCAAGAACTGGTAAATGACCACTCATACCCAACCTCAAATATCTGGGATTTATGTTCTCAACGTATTACCATATCTTCATCAGGTTCACCTTCAATAATTCTATTCTCTTGCTTAGGGTCATAAGATAGCAAGCAAATGACATACTTTCTAAAGGCACATTTTTAATATATATATATATAGGGAGAGGATCACAAGTGGACCTAAAAAACGGACTTTTTAATGGACCTTAATAAAAAAACATCTAACAACCCATTAATTTTAATTTCTATTGTGTAATTGGTCCGCGCCAGCGGTAACGGACATGCATGTGACCCGAGACCCACTTACACCTCCCTACCCCCTACCCCCACCATGGCAGACCACTAGTTAAAAAAAAAAAACTAAATTGCTGGAATGTTTACTCAGAGGTAAGGGCTGCCATGGTGGGGGGTTGGGGAGGGGAGGTGTAAAAAAAAATTCGATCGACACGCGTGTCCGTTGCCGCGGATCAATTACAACTTAGGAATTAAAATTAATGGGTTGTTAGGTATTTTTTGTTAAGTCATGTCAGTTGTGATAAAATACATAGCGTTTCTAAGTTCTCCTATATATCTATCATGCAAAGTAGAGCAACTCAGTCCAATCTTGAGTGCATTAACTTTTAAAACAAAAATTCAAGGATCTCCATTATGTAATTTGAACACCTGATTTCAAGTAAGAAATTGTTTTTTTACTCTTCTTTTAATTATTACAGGCACCACCTGAGGTAACAAAAATAATTCATTGCCAGATAAACCTTCATTACAGCAAATTAGACAACACTTACTCACCAACTCTCTTTCCTCCTACTTTTTCTCTCGAACCCTAGCAACTGTTAAAAAATGTTTTGGGGCGCGCTTCTGGTCAAGGTCAAGATAGTGGGATATAATATGAAGAACCTCCAACAAAATCCCCTGTAATGAACTGTACCTTGAAGAATTCCACGCATTATATGAAGGAAACATCTTATTTGGTTTAGTCTGTTTAGATGGAAATAAATGGGATGACATTGCCAGAAGCACCAGCAAGAATGCAGAAGACTCTAAACTGATGGATAGTACAGGATTTTTTAACTGATTCCCTTCTGATCAAAGTGGTAGTCCCACAGCATATAGATTACCTGAAAAGAATGGTTTTAGGTCGGCATTCACTGCAATGACGGCTTATTTGGAAATGCTAATGTAGAAGAATATGTTTTAATATTAGGAGGTACACTATATATTAATACAAAATAAGGAAATAGATTCCACAATTTCATGAACAATCTGTCTAAGTTTCCATTATTTCATGAACAATCTGTCTAACAATGTAGTAATCACACTGTTCTTCGATTCGAAGTCTGAAATTGAGATTTATCTTTTCCGTACACATAATATTCGAGTGTTGATATAATTTCAGGATGCAATTATGTCCCTTACTTCTAGAAATACTGATATTTTGCAAGTAGTTTTTTTTTCTCAGTGATGATTTAATAGTAAAATATAGCTTCAATCTACTTTGTTTTACTATAGGACACTAGATAGCCTTTCGAGATGACTCCACAGAATAGATGTATGCAACTCTATTTATAATTTTATATACGGTATACATGACATACAATGTCCTTTGTATTACCAATATTAGGGATGACAAAACACTAAACCCGCACAATATTTTAGCCGGTTTGGGGGGGCAGCATTAACACATTTGGGTGCGTAACGGGTGGGTCCGCTAAACACAGTAACTTAACAAATCAGGTTTGAGTTTAGTCATTTGTTGAAAATAGACAACATGACTTGTTAATATGATGCTTGAACACGACATAAATCCGATAAGATGACACAGTAGACACGAAAGGCATAACAGCTTGGGAGGAGGTGATTTTGAGACAAACTCGATAAGACTAGACACAACTGACACGATGAGACTCATTGCTACCCTTAACCTATATAAGCCATATATAAACAACTAACGAAATGAGCAAGGCCCGAATTCTACAAATTCAGAAGTGGGAATTTCACGCACAAATATTAATAAAGAGAATTCCTCACTAATAAATTTATAGGTTGTATTTCATATTATTTTAGTATTTTTCCCTTTGGATTGGGCCCTTCGTGTTTGGGGCCTTAATTGTGTAGTCTTAGTTTTTTGTAACACCCCGACTAATTAAATACCGGGTAGCTACTCCTTTATGAAATTAATACAAAATATCAAGCTGGTTCAGTTGTAGCATCACTGTCGAAATCATTTAATTTATTACTAGCCACCTAATATTTAAAAAGAGAGATGCCAAATTTTATTAATTAACATAAACCAAGTAATTAAGTCAACAACCATTAATCGCACAAACAATCTCAAATAAATAACCAACAAAAAGAAATAAACTGAGTCTGGAGTAAACACTCCAATAATAATACCAGAGTAACATAAAGCCCCGATACAAGAGTCTGAATAAATAAACCAACATCTTAAATCAAACTAAAAGTCTGAGAATGCTATCTCTAAATGGAAATGGGCGACATGCCCTAACGGATGAGTAACCCTGAGTAGAATCAAGTACAGAATGTGAAGGCGTTTAATACCGAAATCCTGTAACTTCCACAGCAGCTACAGCACGTCAATATAATGGAACTCCTATGCGTGGCGTCCCTGTGGCTGGTCACCTAAAATGTTTTTACAAAACAAAATAGATTTGGAAGAAAACGGATCAGAGCCCGAGGTAAAAACAGTTTAAAAGTTTAGCAAGTGTTTAAATTACAATTAAACAACACATTATAAACATGTTAGTTGCGTACTCTCACATGAGTTTCTCACCTCTCAACTAATGTGCACGCCTAACGTATTCCCTTAATCCATCTTAGTTATGTCGCTAATTAACTAGTCTGTACCGCTCCTACTTTCGCATTCTAACATAGGGTATCTACTCGTAACACCCAAACAAGTTATATTCATAATCCATATACACATTCATTAAATTACTTATCTCAAATGTTAATTACATTCTCACATTCTTAGCCCATTCAAATATCGTAGTTATTCACATCTACTAAGCAACAGTGAACCAGTCACAAGTATATATAAATCACTCTCAGTACATATATACATATAAGGCACCCCTAGGCTAGGTGCGGTGCACGCATACTCTGCTATCAAATCCATGCACATCACGTACGTAAGGATCACGTGTTCTGAATCACTCAGGAACCGTCTCAATACAAATCACATATATTGGAGGCGAACATAGTTCACATACTCATGGGTCACGCACATACCTACGCTCTCATAGTCAGCTGACTTATCAACTCACAAATAAGTCATTCACAGTCCTATGTCCTTAAGGTACCAATCTAAATCCCCCCGAAGGCACACAAAGATAAGATGACCCTTTTTCGAAAACCGACCTCCCGTGATAGCAAGTATGGTAGGTATGTCATACACATAAGAAATCCATACACTACGCTTTCACACAACCTTAGTAATCATATTTCAATTTAGATATTCATATTCTATATAGTAAGTCTCGTACGTAGTACGAGACTTACTATATACATACATACATACATACATATTATTATTATTATTATTATTATTATTATTATTATTATTATTATTATTATTATTATTATTATATATATATATATATATATATATATATATATATATATATAGAGAGAGAGAGAGAGAGAGAGAGAGAGAGAAATGTCGTACGCGTGTCCGGAGTGTCCATTGTTGTTGTTGCTGCTATTATTGTTACAAGTAGTACTAAAATATGTACCAATAAATATTCATAATAATACGCTATATATTGATATTTTTACTAATTAAATGTTCATAATATTTTATTTATAATTACTAATGTTTGTGTTAAGGGATATTTATTAATTTAAATCATATTTTCTAGTGATTGAAATAAGAAATATATAATACTCATATTTATTATAAAATTATAATTATATATGTGTATATGTATATAATTTTTTATTTTATTTATTTATAATTTTCTTGCAATTTTCCTCATATTAACCAAACACACACAAGAAAATAGTTTTCCTTTTCCTTTACTTCACTTCACTTCACTTTTTCCGAGAATCATTTTCCCGCTTAACTTTCCTGACAAACAAACGGAGCCTAAGAGTTCTTGTGTTGGCTGATAATTTAAGTCTAAAATTCGTGGGTCATATTTCCTCAAAAAGTCAAAATGACTAAAACACCCTCCTGGGCTGCCGGTTAGGCCTAAATTGCCCCGGGACCCAAACTAAACCCCCGGCTAGTGTTTTCTGACTATCTCGACCCTTCCGGACACGTTAGCGCACTCAAAACGGTCATACGGATGACATAAAAATAATTTACTTTTAAATCCATTAAATTGGGTCCTGACACGACTGACACGTGCGTCCCAACTACATTACCGAAACTGTCGTATTTTCAACTCACGACAATTTAATAAATTCAATAATCACATATTACCATAATCACTCAGTAATATTCACCATTATCATTATATTTAAATACTAACTCTCGTCTAGCTAGTTATTTAAATCCGAATTAATTTTCAATTAATTATCCCAAATTAATTTAATTAATCCCACAATTAAAAGCAATTAAAAGAAATTTCATTTAATCAATCTCATAATTAAAAGCTATAAAATTACGGGGTATTACATCTTTTTAGTCTCTAGAACCTTCTAGAATTGTATTTTTTTTATTATAACTACAATTATTGGGCTCCCAATTGGATTAGCCATCACGTAACAAAGTTTTTCTTGGTATCAAAGCCAAAATAAAATCTTTCTACATATCTTTTCTCCCACAACCCTAACCCTAAATATTGTTCATCGTGTTATTCACGATTTGTTCATTCGCGATTACGGTTCATCATGATTAATGTTCTAATTAAGTGTGTTTAGCCAATTTTTTTTGTAGCATCTATTCCTCTTTGTTTAAGGGTCAAACCCTAATTCTTCACCTTTTTAGGGTTTGTTGGTGTTCTTTATGAAGTAAGGAGTTGTTCTTTTTTTGTTGGGGATGTCAGGTTGTTCGGCAGCGTTTTTTTGGATAATTTGTCGTATTTTTTACCATTTAAGAGGTAGCTTAATAATATGCACATCCTCTGTTCTAAAAGGCCCGCCTAGGCTTGAGGCTTGAGAGAAACGCATCGCCTACGCCTTATTACGCCTTGTTCTTGGTAAAAGGCTTAAGGCACACTTTTTTTAAAAAAAACAACGGATTAGTTGACAAATAATGGTTACGGAGCATGAATATGAGAAAGATGGCTACCAAACATACGAATATATTTTCTAAATTCAAGCTATGTACTATTTTATTATATTACTAGCATTGGAATAATTAAAATAATAAAAAAAGGAAAAACGCCATTTTACGCCTAGGCTCCTAAGGCTTGAGGCTTGACCTCTACGCCTCGACCACGCCTCGCGCCTTTTAGAACCTTGTGCACATCTCCAATAAATTCTTGGTGATTTTTCGATAATTGTTGTTGAGTTCTTGCTATTATTTAGTACAAATCTGCCCTTCAAAAATTTCATATTGTTGTTTGGTCCATTTTTAGCACTTTTTGAGATATTATGGTATTGGCAAAAATGTTTTTTCATTGGCAAAAGGTGCATCTATTCAATTGGCTAGGAGTCTCCTCATGAACGGGTGCAATTTTGATTTCGAATCCCATTTTGGTGATAGGGAGATCGTCCGTCGTCATCGTTCATCATTAAAACAAAAATTTATTGAGATACGACTTGGCATGTCAATGGGTCGGGTCTGGACCCGGACCCGACCCGATCTGTATAATAGGGTCTGAGCATATTTTTTGGGCCCGAATACCCGTTTATTAAACGGATAGGGTCTGGATCTTATACAAGACCCAAACCCGAAGACCCGAAGACCCGAACCCGAAGACCCGACCCGAATTGTACGTTATTATTTTTTAAATATATATGCGTATACTATAAATTTATATATATTTATAAATATATCTTATCAAAATAACATGTAAGTAATATATATAAAAATATATATTTATGTATATAATAAATATAAATAATATAAGTTTTATTTATAGTAATACTATTCTATAATACATTACAAAATATTTTAATTTGAGATTAAAAAATAAAGAAGGGGGATAATATAAAATAAATGTATATATTTGGCCAGACCAGGACCCGAACGAATCCGGGTCTGGATCTAATATTGTAGAGCCGATGAAGATCCAGCCCGAACTCGAACCCGATGAAGACCCGATTACACGGATCTCGATCTTCCTAAATCGGACCCGGCCCCGACCCGTTGACAGGCCTAAATACGACCATTCCATTCATCTAGCACGGCCAGACGTGTTGATACCACTTGTCCACATGCGGCTACTCCGTCGATTGTCGATTCTTACTTCAGGTGCCCCCTCCCGCATGAGCCTCCCACTTTTCATGTTCAGGCTGTGAAGCCCACTTAGATTCTGGATCCCGAAGCCACTGATCACATGACGGGAGAGTCATATCTTCTTTCCTCATCCACCATTACCATTTGTCAGTATATGCATATTGCGAACAAATCCCGTACACATCCATGACAAGAGGGAAGTGTATTTGTCTCCCGATATTACTCTTTTCTCTGTTTTGCATTGCCCTAGTTTTTCTTTTAATCTCTTATCCGTTAGCCAACTTGCCAAACATCTCAGTTTTTTTTCTACCCATTGTCTCTTGCAAGACTTGAGTTCGAAGAGGATTATTGACAAGGGCTATGAGCGTGACGGGTTGTAATATTTCGGGAAACCTTCCACCTTTAGTCTCGGTGATTCCATCTTGTCGGATTCCATTTTTTATGATGTTTCCCTTCAGACCTTGCACTTATGGCTAGTCCGTCTAGGGCATATCAATTTCCAGTACCTATGTTTGTTATTCCCTTGTGTAAAAGGACAAAAAAGTCTGATATGAAGTACGTGAGCTATCCAAGCATACTATGACTTGTTATATATCACATGTGAGTCGTGCTTTATATTTGATTTGATTCATTCTGATGTGTTGTTACTGCCTTTTCTAGTCACCGCTATTATGTGACCTTTATTGACAATTATTCTCGGTGTACTTGGATGCATCTCCTTAAAAGGAATTCTAAAGTCCTTCCATTGTTTGTTCAATTTCTTCAAATGATTATAACTCAACTTGCGATGGTGGTTTGTAATATCCAGTCCGATAATGGGCGTGAGTAAGTTTCTAAAGAGTTTAGGTCTCAACTTAATCAAAAAGGGGTTTAAGACAGATAGACACTCCACTTCGAGCTTTTGTACATTATACAGTTCTCACCTCATCCCATGGAAGAGCAAAAAGAAGGAAATGATTTCACGTTCTTCAGTCGAAGTGGAGGTGGAGTACAGTGCGATGGCTCAGGGGACATATAAGGTTTTATGGCTTCGATCGATTTTCGAGGAGTTGGATTTTATGACAAAGGAATCATCGGAGTTCGTTTGCGATAAAAAGTCTCCTATTATGCTTGCATTTTATTTTGTGCTTCATGAGAGGACAAAGCACATGGACGTTAATATTCATTTTATCCAGGAATAGGGGCATCAGTGGTCCAATTTTTATCCTTTCTTCGGATCAGACGGCGGATTTTTTTACCAAATCAGTCGGACCCTCTCTTTTTTGATCTTCCATTTCAAGTTGGGCTTGATTGATATCTTCATTCCAACTTGAGGGAGAATGTTGGATTTCATATTATTTTAGTATTTTTCCTTTGTATTGGGTCCTCCGTGTTCTAGGCCTTAGATGTATAGTATTAATTTTTAAGTCTCGAGAACCTTCTATAATTGTAATTTTTTTAGTATAAATACAATTATTGGGCTCCCAATTGGGTAAGCCTCCACATCACAAAAATCTTCTCAAGTGTATGATCATTGCCCACTTGCACCGTAGATCTCATTCTTTTACATGCAACAGTTGCTTTCAAAATACTTTACATTATAGATCTACTCACCTTCTAATATTGTATATGGCCCACACATGAAGGTCGCGTAAAATTCATCCTTTTCAGAAACCATCACAGAGTGAATCAACCACCAGAGGGTGTGGCTCAGGTGATCCAAAATCCTTCATAATGGGAGTCACTTGAATTCCTAAAAAGGCGGTAAATGCATACACCATTCTAAGAATCTAATTGGTTGTAACAAAATCTTTGGTACAACTCAGATTGCGTTTAGGTGAGATTTAGGAGAGGATGTGATGAGAAAAGGAATTTTAATACCCCCTTTGGCCTACAGAAGATGGGGGTTCTCAAGTCATACTGAGAAATCCTGAGGTAATTTTGGACCATGAAATGTACAAATAAAGTCCAATTGAAAGAGGTCTTAGAAAATCCTTATAATAATAATTGAGAACAAAAAGCCTACCAACCGTCATACTACCAAGTAGGCCACCACAGCATAACTACCACAATATTCCCATTGTCATGGCACAGCTACCACCACCACCACTGCCACCATAATCATATTGTGATGTCACTGCTACTGCCATCTCGTAATACTCTTTAACCCATCTACTGTAATAACCCCTAATAAGTCACTGAACTTTATAACATCGTCCAAATGACACTTTGAAATGAAGGAACCTTCATTACCTTCCCTTTCAAATCATGTGATTTCAAGTTTCTCAATTAAAGACAAATTTGTCTATCTAAAAGCTAAGCAAAGTTTTGACACATACTATGCATGAAACTATCCATTTAGAGATTGGGATAACCTATATATTATATAGTTTGAATATGCATCTCTTGAATTATTAAGTTTAGACCGAACAATGAAGAATTATCAATATGATAATTTGCTAGTGAAGTGCTACAACTGTTTAGTTCAATGGCAAGGGCTTAATCTATCAAGTGCAAGGACGAGCCTGTTTGTTACTTGTATTATTAACATTACTCAAACTAAACATTGTTCGAGATCCTTTTCGGAACCTCGGGTTTTGGCTTGGAGGGTAGAGAACAGGATCTTGTTGGGTACTCACGCCCAACTACTTTACACTCGAGAGGCAGGCACCAAGTCACACGGTACGTCATACTCACCAGAAAATACCTAGCCGAGAGACAGCTAAGCTTAATGAAGACTACGCTCGCCATGATTATGCCCTTTAAAAGACTGCAAAGAAGAACCCGTCACACGTGCATTTGCAGAGAGTTGTCCACTCAGTCAACCAAAACACCTAGACACATGTTTCATTTCCTTATCTGATAAGGGTGATCACTTTCCATTTAATGCCTGTTACCTCCAACCCAGGTCCTCAATAACCACCGAGCATGATTTCTCGCCAAAACTTTCCTATAAATACCCTTTCCCTCGTTTATTACATATATAACTCTCCCAAGCCACCTCTCCACCCATTTTACCTTTGAGAACATTCCTTTTTTGAGCAACTGTTCCTCAGAAAACAATCTCTAAATCTGACATGGATCCTTACCAAGAAGTTAATAAGTATTCCCTTTCATGGTGTTTGGCCTACACCAATGACGCAGGAACGTAGTTGCACCCCTTTACTTTCTTTAGTGTTTTTTCATAGTAGTAGGCTTGGAAAGTATTTTTGTACTTGTGCAGTCTTTAGTATCATAAAAAGGGCTAGTTTATCTTTGTATTGGCACTTCTTGCATAATAATAAGCTAGAGAGAGAATCCTATTGAATTAATGCTGCCCATATTTGTGCCCCAGTTGTGTGGTGTGTAATTGTGTGTGTGTGTGAATTTCTGGAATCGCTTCCTCTAGTTTAAGTCAACCAACACCCTAGCAATTTATTTTACATAATGGTACGGATGTTCTGAAACATGGTACACTTTAATATTCCAACACGCTAAAATTAGCAATCCAATCCCTTAAAATTGTTTTTATAAGAAAGTATTAAAAATGTAGTGAATGTATAATGCGCTACAATTTAATAACAAATAGATTTGGGGTTTTTAAAAGAAAAAATCGAAAAGTCTAGGATATACTTATTCTGAATGTCAATAATTTTCAGATATGAAATCTTGAATGGGGAACTTGTGTCATGAGAATATTAGAAGATATTTATTATTATTACTTTGTAATGAGTCTAGTGTATAGAACGAACCCAACTCATTTGTACCATATGATATGCGAAAGCCTACCCCCATCGAACCACAATTTTAAGAGTATGGCATACCGTGTTCCCATACGGTTCCACATACCTTTATCTATTTATTGTAGGGGTCGTTGCTCTGACCATTGAGTGAGTTATGTCTCCTTATCCTCTCTGAATTTCTCTCTTGATCTCTCCTCATATCTTTGTACCAACATTTGTACCTATTAGGCTAATCAACATTTGGAATACCCTCGTACAGATTGATTTTTTCTTTAATGGGCTCAGCCATCTTATGCATCTTAGCTTGATAATAGTCGCATACTAGACATAAAGAAAATAAATGCATACAAGCTAGATCCAAAAGCAGTATACCTGTGCATTACATCCCAGCCAGCAGGTAAGAAGCGAGGGTGAATGGATTCGATAAAAACTTGTTTCCATCTCTGGCAAAATTGGTCAATCCCATCTTCACCGTATTCCTGAAGCAGATGATCCACAACTTGTTTTCCATGTGGTCCATGGCCTAATAGCGACAACTTTGAATTGCATTTAGGAAACGCAGTTCCATCGGGTTTAGGGTGAACTGAGTCAACTATTCTGTTTGATGGACTTATAGTTTCAGAAATAGCATCAGACTCCAAAACAGGAACACCTGTAGTTTCCGAAGCTTTTATATCAGTCACAAAGGAGATGTTTACGCCCACATCTGTCACCATTGAAACGCCACAATCTTCCTTGATGTTTGTCTCTCCTTTAAGTGGGTGTGAACCATCCACATTATCAATGCTCAAAGTATATTCAGAGGCAAATTTCATCCCACTACCACTATTTGTCTCCAAGTCCTTGTCTGAGGTGATGCTTGTCGTAGAATGTTTAAGTGATAACCCCCTCTTTTTCTGATGCCGTCTTCTCCCATGAGAACTTATTCCAACTAGTAAAGCTCTTTCCAAGTCTTCCTCTGATATTTCAGTTCGTCCATAGTATTTCATGACTATCTGCAAAGATTATAATGAAACGTAGCACTTCTTTAGAAAAGATCAAAATTTTGCAAAAGTCAACTTCGGTGAAAAAATTAAATAACAAATATCGTGATAGAAAAGAACTTGCTTCTAGTTGAAAATACAAAATATGTAATAACATAATGAATCCTCACATGATAATACACACACACACATATATATAGATATATTGGGAGAGGACCACAAGTGATCCTAAAAACCGAACTTTTTAATGAACCTTAACAAAAAAAAAAACTAACAACCCATTAATTTTAATTCATATGTTGTAATTGGTCCGCGCCAGCGGCAACGGACACGTGTGTCGATCGAATATTTTTTTTACACACCCTCACCCACCCACCAACCCCCACCATGGCAGGCCTTTCCCCTAAGTAAGCATTCCAGCAACTTAATTTTTTTTAACTAGTGGTCTGCCATGGTAGTTGTAGGGGGGTAAGAGGATCTCGGGTCACACATGTGTCCGTTGCCGCTGGCACGGACCAATTACACCATAGGAATTCAAATTAATGGGTTGTTAGGTGTTTTTTGTTAAGGTTCATTAAAAAGTTCGGTTTTTAGGTTCACTTGTGATCCTCTCCCTATATATATATATATATATATATATGTGTGTGTAGAGAGAGAGAGGGGGAGGGGGAGAGAGAGAGGGAGAGAGAGAATTTACGTAATAACTAATGCAATAAAATAAATAACTAAAAAAGTAACATTGTGTTTCACTAGGCTGGGGTTTCCACGGGCGATGGCCCTTAACAATTTATAATCCAACTGTAACTAAAATTACTACGACTAAATCAAACTTATAAACTAAAGAAAAATTTAATTCTAATAGAACTATGACTAAATAATTGAATACCAATTAAACTCTAATCCCTAATTTCACTAAAATATAGAAAATTCTCATTTTCCAAAATTACATCTTGTACTACCCAATGTAACTCCAAATACAAAGAAATAAAATCCCAAGCATATTTTCTTTAGTAATTGCCAAATAAAATGGATTTTGGTTATAGTTTTTCGTGCGATAGCCCAGGACGAGGCGGTACTTGTGATATTTCAGCTTAGGGCGCATTTTGCAATTCCAAATTTTGCCAGTCTTCTCATTGATGGGTCTCACATTATTCTTCAAATCTAAAGAAGTAATCGCAACTGGGTTTCATAATAAGGCAGGAATGAGACACCACAGTAGACATCGATCTCTGAAAGCAGCAAATACACTATTAAGGATCCTTCTTTCCATTTGTTTCCCCATTCAAATTGTTAAAGATAATGAAATCAATAGAGTTAACTATTGGCACGTCATCGACAACTTTAGATGGGAGAAGTACTCAGTCCTTTTCCAAATCACTCTCTCTATTTATTTCCCTTCTATATTTTCTTCATCAATGGTGCTTTATATGCTCGAACATTTTAACATTTTTCTTGTCATATCTGTTGTAGGCATAGTTGTCAAAATCGTACGATTCGCGATTCGAATCGTACGATTCGATTCGATTCACACATAAAACGATTCGAATCGAATTGAGAATCGCAATTGTCTAAAAAATCGGACCGAATCAGCGATTCACAATTCAAATCTTCCGATTCAGGTCCAATTCCCGATTCGGGACCGATTCACTTTTTTTTTCTTTCTCTTTTTTTTTTCTTGTTCACTATTTTTTTTACTTTGTAACCATACGTGTGTTTTAATAAAACAAATAAAAAAAGAAGCAAACAACAAAGGATACCGTTAAGATAATGAATTTTAGAGAAAAACATGTTCTCTTGGCTCGGTTATTATCAACTGACTTTTCTTGTCTATTATCTATTATCTTGGCTGAGTGTCTTCTATCTTTTGCTTTTTTTTTTTGTTATAAAACTTTTGTATTTGTTATAAAATCTTTGAAGGTATTATTTTTTTGTTGCTTTAAAATAATATGAAGACTATTTTAAATTAATATTGTTTTATAGTTAATCTTAGTATTTGTTTTATAGTTTTATTTTAATATGGTTTACTGTTTTAAATTAATTTTTTTGTAATTTTGTAGGCTGTTTTAAATTAATATTGTTAATCTTAGTAAGTAGGCTGTTTAAAATTTTTGAAAGTATTTGTTTTACAGTTTTACTGTTTTAAATTAACCTTAGCATTTATTTTATTGTTGTAAATTAATATGTAGGATGTTTTAAATTAATATGTAGGCTGTTTTATGATATATTTTTGTTTTTTACATTTTTAAACTTAAAATGAATGAGAACATGTGCTACGGTTAATTTTTGTGATATATTTTGGTATATTATCATGTGCTACGATTAGTTTTTTGACATATTACGCTTAATTAACAATTCTATAGTGTTAAATCCCATTTACGTATGTTTTACTACGTTTTTATCATTTGGTTCCGATTCGACCGATTCGATTCGCGATTCGGGGGGTAAACGATTCACGATACGATTCGCGATTTGACAACTATGGTTGTAGGAAGCCTTTAACCAAATTTCTATGTTTGCATGATTCAACTGAAGGTGTTGGCCTTCATGCTTGAAAATAAACACGGTATACCCTTTTCTTTTAGTAGTATCACAGTCCAGAATTAGCTCTTTAATTCACAATTGTTTAAGTAGAATACGACTGAATGTTCATCTGATTGGAACTAAACATCTCTTTAAAACTCTTAGAAGTAGTAAGCATCAATACCTCATATGGATGTGAATGCGGTTTCGGTGTAAATTTCAACATTTTAACAGCAATCCTGGAGACCCATTGTTCCACCATTCTTCATCAATATTACTTTTTAGAATTGCCTCTCAATAAAGACATCTGTAAAAGGGAATAATGGGATTCAAATCTTCAAGCTTAACAGGTTTCGAAAAATAGCTTTCCATATGTGATGAAAGAGAAGAAATGCTAGGTGCTTTCTCCATTTTCTTCTGCCGCTTCTTTTTGTTGGACCGGTTTTGGCTTGCCAGTTCAGTTGATGACCTAATATAACCAGCTCTAGTCCAAGTTTAGGTGGTTTGTCTGAGACTTGATCATTGTTGTTAAAGCCACGCCTAGGCTCCAAGCTCACCTAAGCGCAGCATCGGCGCCTTGCCTCACTTAGGCAAGTCTGCACCTAGGCTCCAAGCTCAAGGCTAGGGCTCAAACGCGCCTCATTAACTTTATTTGGATAACTCTCCCAATACAAGATTGGACCAATTGATATGTTGATTTTACATATTTTCCAATAGAATATGAAAGATTAGACGATTAACCAAAGTCCTTGATTCCTAGTGAAACTGATGGAAATGGGTCCATTTTAGGGTTTGATTGCATTTTATTTTCTTTTGTTAATTTTCTTTTCTATTGTTATTGTATTTTCATTTGTTTTGCTTTAGTATTTAGAGGTAAAGAGTAGTAATGACATTTTTGTAATTAGGGTCTTATATTAGAGCCTAAACTACTCCTCCTCTTTAAATACCCACTTGTAAGCCTAATTTGAGGTAGAGTTGAATTTTGAAATAAAAAAAAAGTATTTTTCTCTCTAGAGTGGTGTTTAGATATTTTATGAGCCTTTTGACGGGTGGTTTACGTCAAATTGGTATCAGAGCGGGTGAAGCTCCACATTGGTATTAGTGTATCGGTGTCTTTTTATCAAATCTGTGCACTACTCTTCAATGGCTCCCAAGAAATCCAAACAACAACAAGAGTGGAAACAAAGAATGGAAGAGATGTCAAGAAAACAAGATGAAATGTTCGAAGTCATAATGCAACAATTTTTCAAGTTGTAAAACCCTAGCCTACCCATTCAAAACCCTAACCCTAGTTTATCCCCTTTCCGAAACCCTAACCCCTGCTACCCAAACCAGCAGACCACCCCACTTGTAAAATTTCAGGTAGACTTTAATTTTGAAATAGAAGAGTATTTTTCTCTCTAGAATGGTGTTTAAATATTTTAGGAGCCTTTTGACGGGAGGTTTACGTCAGAAACTTTATATTTCTCACTAGTCCCTACTTAGGCAAAAGAAACAAACAAAATTACACTCCAACAGCGTTGCTTCTCAGAACAATTTATATGTTGATTTTGATTGTTCTTTTCTCACATGGAAGTATTCTTTTTTCAAATATATCAATATCTTTTCTTTTGTTGATTATTGTTAAATAAAATTAATATTTAAAAAAAAAATTATATGGTTGCATAAACTCTATCTTCTTCCAATGTGTCTCTTTATAACAATGTATAATAGCAATTTATGCTATATATTTCAAATTTTTAGATATTATTATAAATATACAACATTTTCACGTTGTATAGACTTTAAGACTCACTTCAATTGGGCGCGCCTCGCCTTGCGCACGTGGACCTTGGCGCCTTAGTGCGTCTTTCGCCTCTAACAACTATGGACTTGATTATGGACCGAGTCAAAACGAATGTTACCCTACAACCAATGTTTTAAAAATCAATTGCGCCTCGACGCGAATCACTAAAAAATCGCCTTGAGACTTAAGCCTCAGGGATGAATTTGAGGCTTACGCCTCAATGCGCCTCTCGCCTTCTAGTCGAGGCGCAGAAAAAAAAAATTATTCTTCTTCTTGCATCACGAACTCTGTTTTTTGTTATTTTAATATATGTCGACAATTGGTAGATATATACATCATAGTTGTCAAATCGCGAATCGTATCGTGAATCGTTTACCCCCCGAATCACGAATCGTGAATCGAATCGTGAATCGTATCGGTCGAATCGGAACCAAACGATAAAAACGTAGTAAAACATATGTAAATGGAATTTAACACTATAAAATTGGTAATTAAGCGTAATACAACAAAAAACTAATCGTAGCACATGATAATATATCAAAATATATCACAAAAATTAACCATAGCACATGTTCTCATTCATTTTAACCTTAAAAACAAAAATATATCATAAAACAGCCTACATAAAACAGCCTACATATTAATTTAAAACACCCTACATAAAACAAATATATATCATAAAGAGCCTATATATTAATTTAATGTAAAAAAAAAAGTGAATCGGACCGAATCGTGAATCGGACCCGAATCGGAAGATTCGAATCGTGAATCGCCGATTCAGTCCGATTCTTTAGACATTTGCGATTCTAAGGTTGATTCGAATCGTTTTGGTAGTGAATCGAATCGAATCGTCCGATTCGAATCGCGAATCGGACGATTTTGACAACTATGATATACATACTTTGAAGATAGTGCAACAACTAATTATATTTATTTTATTATAACACATACAAACGTGCACGCACACGCACACACACACACACACACACACACACACACATATATATATATATATATATATATATATATAGAGAGAGAGAGAGAGAGATCCTTAAAAATTGATGTTTTAATCTACTAACTTTTATTCTTTTTTCCTTTTTTTATGTTTTAAAATTGCACTTAACTTCTACTATTTACTATTTTAACTTAAAAGAAATTTTTAGAAAATAACCAATATGTCATTAAATAAAATAACCAATATGTGAATGAAACTTAAAAAATGATTGTCAATTTGATTTTGCATTGATTAGTTTATTGTCATATTATAAAATAACCAATATGTGAATGAAACTAAAAAAATTGATTTTGTCAATTTGATTTTGCATTGATTAATTTATTGTCATGTTATAAAATTAACAATATGTAAATGAAAAAAAAAATATTTTGCATTGATTGATTTATTGTCATATTGTAAAATAACCAATATGTTAAAATTGATTTTATCAAATCATTGTTAAAAAAAAAAGTAATCTCGGAGGAACAAAAAACTGTTTAACTATGTGAGAAAGTCCCCAAAGATTTGTTTTTTGCAGTTTTATTTTATATTTCTTTGTTACTTTATTTTTATGGTTTTATTAGCATTTTTTTCGCCTCGCGCCTTTTTAAATATTGCCAACAACGTAGCTTGTTGCTGTTCGTGAAATGCAAACGGAAACAAATTACACCAGACACTCTAAAGTGCAGTGCAATTGGGTAAACTTTTAGGTAATCTTGTTCATATGAATTAATATCCTAGTTTTGTTTTGATACATTTTGAAATATTTTTTTAATTTTCTCCTGGATCAGAGAGGGAGGAGACCGTACTTTAGATCCTGTATGTCAAAATCCACAGGTAATATGGGTCTATTAAATATTACCAATGAATGGGTCAGGTGATGGTAAGTGGTTGCTGATGTTGGGTAATGCTAACCAGCGGGTTATGCTTATTATGTAAGGGGGGGACATCAGAATATGCCAGGCAGTGGTGGTATTTTTTTCATTATTCTACTCTAATTAAGATAATATTTTGAGTTTAACCCCCACTTTATTACTGCTTTTAATTTACACCCCCTATTTTGAAGTAATTTGCCACCATCAAGAGTTTTAAGACACTGAGAATTTTTGGTGACGCTTTGGTAGCTTTTGCCACTTTTGAGGGGCTACTGCAAATTATTTTAGAATCAAGGTGGGTAATAAGCTCAAAATAACGGTTAAAATTATGGGGTTTACATCAAATTTATAAGTAGGGGGAAACCTAATTATTATAGAATTACCATAAATTGACTAAAATACCTAGAATCAACAATTTCATTAAATTCCTTAACTATCACCCAATTGAATTCTATATATTAGTCCCAATTTTGTCAATCCTTTTTGTTGGTGTCCAGAACCATAAAAGACAAATAACATAATTATCATGAAATTAGACCGCACCCATGCAAATGCCAGGCACATAAAATTGATGAAGCATCCTTTCTCTTGTTAAAATATACCAAGCAATCACATTCATCAAATCATATATACAAAACAGCTAGTCAAACTGAAAATGTTACAAGGCTTACTATCTACACTATTATATGCTACAATGGCTAATTCTCCTTACCTTAGCACCCTAAGACAAATAATAATTACCTCTGAAGCACGAATACTTCATTAGGGGTTCCCGTATCGGTATGGGATACGAATCGGATATGCGGATACACAGATACTAGTCCAAAACATATCTGAGGCGTATCTAGAAAAATAAAATATCAATCAGGATAAATGGACACATATTCTGTACATATGTCCTGATTTATTTATAATTTTATAGATCATCTCGGATACATGAAGGGATATGGTGAGATACTTGGGAGATACACAGCACTTTTGCAATTTTAGAAAACTCATCTCGTATAAATTATAGTTTTCCATAAACTAAACTCAAACCAGTTATGTTATGGAATAGAGTACGAAACTAACAACTCATTTACAAGCCTTGGTGTTGCCATGTTACCATTGAGCATCAATAAACGTAATATGTAAGCAAGCAGCATTCGAACATGTATAATGAATACTGAATTGTTGTTTTTACGCTTTACACCAAATATGTGTTTTAGTAATATTATTCATGAAGTTGTTAAATTTGTACATTTTTATACATATAAAATTATGTTATATCATTATAATTTTATTGTCCCATCCCGAACATATTGTAGACTAGTTTATCGGTAATGTCGTATTCGTTATTATATGTGATACACACATCCGGATCCGTGCTTCCCGGGTAGCTAACATCCAATCAATACTACAAAAACTCAACTAGAATAAGCTTTCATACCTGTGTTAATTCTTCACGGCGCGTAGATGGCATTCGCAGTCCAGGGCGTAAGAGAGCCCTAGCTGCTGCTCGCAACACCAAAGGAGACACACCTGCGTCCTCAAGATTTGCAACAGATGTAGGTGGCCCAGACATATCTAGTGTTTGACTTGAATCAACTACTTTACGAATAAAAAGTGGTATTCCAAATTCTGCAGCTATCTTTTTCTTGTACTTCTCGGCAGAAGCATGGGCAATTTCATGACAGTCCACACAAAGTAGGACAATATAGTGAGAGCGGTTGCTTTTTAAATGTTCTGGAAAGTGCATTATATAGCATGAGGGTATAATGCGGTAGCGTAAATAGTGTTTTCCTTCACCACATCCAACACATATATTTTTCTTACTTTGAATATAGAAATCATTGTCCTCGTATTCTGGACGACTTTTGGGCTCAAAAAGAAGCATTATCGCCGGTGGGTTGTCATCAACAAGTTTTGCCAAACCCCGGCTAACATACCTAATCATGGAAGATGCATAGATCAATAATCCAAAAAGTAATTAAAATGAGAGAAAGAAAGGAAAGGAATGAAGGAAAAGTTTATTTTTAAGACAAGCCGAACAATATTTGAAGTTATAATTGAATGGAAATGAAAAGATCTTCCCACTAACCATTCAAGCTTTCTTCGATTACAGTAACATAGCACTCGTCCATCATATGCATATATCCTAAAATTGTGATAAACTGGAGACTTGCAGGAAAATTTTTGAACAAACAGCTCTCGAGAAGCTTTCCGAGTAACTTGTTTTCCATTTTTGAACCCATTTTCTTTGGAAACTACTCTATCTATTAGTTTCAGATTACTTTTTGACAATAGAGCATAATTATAAATAGACAGGGGACAACTCCCATTTGGACCCAAGTGCTTTTGAAGAATTTGTCGAAAGATATCATCAGGTCTGCCCATCTCGTCTTGGAATAAATAATTTAAGTCCTCCAAGTGACTGCAAACGACAGGGGATGGAGATTGAAGGGAAGAATTAAGATCCAGAGTGTCAACATTTAAATCAGCTTGTGATATAGTGCTGTATATATCGGTTTCAGTTGTTGGAACTTTATCGGCAAGAGCAACAACAGCACGGTCCGATAATATGTATCTCAAGCTCTCATCGTGCACACGAGCCTAAAAAGGACATGCAACTACAATTTGTGACTCTGTCTCACCAGAATAAAATAAAATAAAATAAAAATAAATAAAAACTTATACAAATTACAACTAACCATTAAATCCCTCCAAGTACACAACCGTCTCACAAGATCCTGAAACTGAATGAAAAAGCCAATGAAAGCTTATTAATATTTACAAAAATGGGTTTTTCTACCGCATAATAAACAACAATGCATAAAGTAGCTCACATCACTGTCAGAGAAAACGGATGAAGTGCTTCCTTGATCATTCAAATGGCGGGAAATTATTGAAGATGCAACAGACTCTCCTGGAGAAGCTTCAATCTCTTTTGAGAAAAGTTGCAGACAAATTGCGTTGGAACGCCGTCTGGCCTCGAGAACTAAATGGAATTTGTCATCGAGACTAGCTGAATTTTCTGATACATTAATATCTTTAGCGTTGTGATATCAAGAGGAATAGAAGACAAGACAGCACATTAAAAGGTTATAACCTGGCCATAATGTCTATGCCTAAAATGATGTCAAGCCAAAACATGCACTGTTTTCCAGCCATGCCACTGAAATCCTAATAAAAAGCCATTTACTCGTGGAGTAATACAGGTAGTTTGTTTTGTTATTATTCACTGCTCTAGGGATAGAGGAAAATAGTAGCAAACCGGAATAGCATCAACTAAACATTAACCAAATTTGATTGGGTTAAAGTCTATATTCTTGCATCATCCATTTTGCAAGAACTAATCCATTCAACTGAAATTTTGAAGAAGCCGTTGTAAAATCTAATAACTTTACTTTGGAGAAAAAGATCATTTAAAACCATAATGTAGCAAACGTCAGATTTTTATTCAATTTCAGCTGTTGTGATCTGAGGGTGTGTTTGATAGACATTTTCCATCTTTTAGGCTGTTTGATAGCACATATTTTTACATATTTTTTTCCCTGGAATTTTTGTTCCACACACCCTTCGGTACAATTTGCTAAAGCTTTAATCTTTTCGCATTCCAACGTCTATTTTCCAACCTCCACCCCACCCCCCTCAAATAAGAAAAGTTTTCAGGGAAATTATGTGTTGTTGGTTTAGCCCAAGTAAATTTTAGTATTGAGATTTTTTCCTTTTCCATCTTTAAAATCAAACACACCCTTAGTGTTTGTCTAAAATATAATTTTTAAGTTTTTATTTAGTGCTCATTATACATGCTATTTCTTTAAAATTATATTGTTAAATTCTTACAGAGACTGTTTTGGAACTGTGGTAAGAGCTGTTAATTTAGGAAAGCTATTTAATTATCGTAACACAATATGATAGATAATGCTGACTATGTCGTTCATATATCAAAATTAAATGACCAAGCAACTATATCACCTCTACTTAAGAGTATATTAGTGCTTCTACTTAATTACTTCAGCTACCATAGTGTAAGGACAAATTTCCACATCGAGTCAATTTGTAGTATTGGCTTATTCCGTTGGACAAAATATTTAATTTGTTAGGGTGTCATATCACATTCGACATTAAAGATTTGGAACAACCGTTATTGCGAGACAAAATCACCATTCGAGTGCTCTCAATCGCAAAAGGTCTATCACCCTATTTTATTGTTGGAGAGAATCTTTTTATGGCTTAAATTTTTTCAAAACCTTTGTATAACTTGGAATAAAAAATTTACAAGGATTTCCAGGTCGTTCTAACAAGGTTAGGTACCTCATTCGAACGAGCGATCTCACGAGGCATATTTTCTCCAAAACCCTGCCTCTCTAGAATCTCGTTGGAAAGGGCGTTCGAAGGACGTTCAAACCCTGTCCTTTTTAACGAGAACAATACCCTCGTTCGAATGACTTCTTATGAAGTTCTAACGAGGTCAATTTTCGATTTTTCTTGCCCTCTCTGGAATTTCGTTAGAAGTCTCGTTTTTACTTGTTCGAACGAGAATGGGTATGTCGTTCAAACGAGATTGGTATCTCGCTTGAACGACCTAACACAAATTTCAAAAAATTCAGTTTTTCAGGTAGTTTTTCTTTGTAGCCTCCACTCCCCTCAACTCAGTTTATTTCTCATATTTAAGGGGTTGTGAAAACTGAATGAAACTACCTCTTTTGAATATCTTAGAAGCCATAATATATTTGGAAAAACTCTCTCCAACATCCTTTGATCTTTGTTGATCATTTTCACAAACTAAATCCAAAAATTCTTTTTCACTCATCATCATTTGTGCGGGGGATTCTGCACTGTTGGAGACGGTTGAGGCATTCGGTGGATACCGAGGCACGAAAGTGTTATGTACCGTGTTGGATTTGCACGGAACTGCAGACGGAGGTTTTGAAGACGGCATCAGTGTATCTTGTTGAGTCCAGTGTTTGTAAGTCTTTTGTGTCTTCACGTTTGTAAGTCTTTTGTGTCTTCATGTAAAACACCATATCTGTAGTGAATTTGTCTACGCCTGGTCGTCCGAGGTATTTCCCATTTGGGTTTTCCTCATACATCGACGTGTCACGTCTGCTTGCTTTTCATTTATAATTTGAATCTTACATCCTCACGTCGGATTTAGTACACAAGATTAAAATTGGGAAGAACCAACACTGTTTGCCTAGTTTTCTTAGTACATATCTTTATGTGTTTGCGCCTTGGGGTAAATTTCACGGATTGATACCTAAACCATATAACCGATACATTTCACATAGTTTGACAGGCTACTTACTATGGTCATTAGAGAACAAATAGGTAGCTAAAAAATAAAAGCAATCATTGAATCGGTCGAGAACAAATCATTTTTGCCAATTCAATGCTTGTAGCTCACACCTTAGTTTTCCCTTCATAATTTTATGGCGAACCAAGAACTATCTTGTCTCAATGGTGCCAAATCTCCAAGTGTTAACTTTTGATGACCAAGGTTAATTTGTGTACATTTTTTTTTTTTTTTTTTTTGTGTGTGTGTGTGTGTGTGTGTGGGGGGGGGGGGGGGGGGGGGGGGATGGTGGAGAAGGGGAGCCGAACCTCAACCTCCTACATGAGAGGGAGAATCCTAGCCATTAAATTAGCCCTACTGTTTACTTTTCAAGTGTACATGTTGTCATAATTAATGACTTCGGACTAGCAACAATTATTTACATTCAATGTCCTTATTCATAGGCAAAGAGGATAAATATAAGTATGTCTAATTTGAAATAGACATGAGCTCGGAGGCACTTCAGAGAGGAGGGGGGGGGGGGGGGATGGAATGGCAGGCATACCATTGTCTTGTCGTATGAGCTCGGAGGCAAGACAATCTGCAATAAACAACAAATAGTGTGCATCTGTTCGGGCATATTGCACCATCTCTATTGGCAGTGGGCGTTGCCTCCAGTCTTCACGCTACAGTTCAAACAGAGACTAAATAAGTGACAGCAACTAATCTCAGTTTTTCTTTTGAGTTCCCTGTTATTTGGAGGACTCCTTGTTCTCCTTTGATATCTTTCTTCTTTATTCTGAAAAATTCTTCTTCTATAAGAACATTTTGCTTCTTTTTTTTTGGGGGGGGGGGAGGGGTAATTATGATATGATACGCAATGTGTATCGTACAATATGATACAACAACAAATTTGTACATATCACAAAACTGAATTGCAAATAGCATTGTATCATACGTGTTTCGGACTATATCATCGTCGTATCCGTCTGTATAATACTGTATCAGTCCTTATCATCATTATGTGAAGTTGACTTTTTACCCTAATGCAAATGAAAATTGATTTTGTTTAATGTATTCTTATTTTCTTAGTTTTTTCTGCTGAAATGAAATTACATTATAACTTGAGCACACTTCTTTTGCCACGATAAGTGATTTTAATCTATAATATGTTATATTATCTATTATAATGTGTTCTCTACACGTTGTCTTGTCTTGTCGTATGAGCTCGGAGGCAAGACAATCTGCAATAAACAACAAATAGTGTGCATCTGTTCGGGCATATTGCACCATCTCATCTCTATTGGCAGTGGGCGTTGCCTCCAGTCTTCACGCTACAGTTCAAACAGAGACTAAATAAGTGACAGCAACTAATCTCAGTTTTTCTTTTGAGTTCCCTGTTATTTGGAGGACTCCTTGTTCTCCTTTGATATCTTTCTTCTTTATTCTGAAAAATTCTTCTTCTATAAGAACATTTTGCTTCTTTTTTTTTTTTTGGGGGGGGGGGGGGGGGGGGGGGGGGGGGTAATTATGATATGATACGCAATGTGTATCGTACAATATGATACAACAACAAATTTGTACATATCACAAAACTGAATTGCAAATAGCATTGTATCATACGTGTTTCGGACTATATCATCGTCGTATCCGTCTGTATAATACTGTATCAGTCCTTATCATCATTATGTGAAGTTGACTTTTTACCCTAATGCAAATGAAAATTGATTTTGTTTAATGTATTCTTATTTTCTTAGTTTTTTCTGCTGAAATGAAATTACATTATAACTTGAGCACACTTCTTTTGCCACAATGTAAATGTCTTACAGTTGGACAACGCTATGTCCTAAGTGATTTTAATCTATAATATGTTATATTATCTATTATAATGTGTTCTCTACACGTTTATTAATATAATAACTATTTTGTTAACATTTTGTACCAGATCTTACGAATCACGATACGCGATTCATAGGGTTCTTTACATAGTTGTCAAATCGCAAATCGTATTGTGAATCGTTTGCCCCCCGAACCGCGAATCGTGAATCGAATCGGTCGAATCGGAACCAAATGATAAAAACGTAGTAAAACAAACGTGAATGGGATTTAACACTATAAAATTGGTAATTAAGCATAATATGATAAAAAACTAATCGTAGCACATGATAATATACCAAAATATATCACAAAAATTATCCGTAGCACGTGTTCTCATTCATTTTAAGCTTAAAAATGTAAAAGGGCAAACCCAGTGCACGAGGCTCCCGCCACTGCGGGGTACTGGGGGGGTTGGATGTACGCAGCCTTACCCCTGCATACGCAGAGAGGCTGTTTCCGTGACTCGAACCCGTGACCTCCAGGTCACAGCGGGGGCAACCTTACCGGTGCGCCCGGGTTCACCCCTATTAATATTATTTTTTTTAAATGTAAAAAATAAAAATATACCATAAAGCAGCCTACATATTAATCTAAAACATATTAATTTAAAACATCCCACATATTAATTTAAAACAATAAAATAAATACTAAGATTAATTTAAAACTGTAAAACAAATACTTCCAAAATTTTAAACAGCCTACCTACTAAGATTAATAATATTAATTTACAACAGCCTACAAAATTACAACAATCTTAATTTTAAACAGTAAACCATATTAATTTAAAACAATAAAACAAATACTAAGATTAACTATAAAATAATATTAATTTAAAACAACAAAACAAATATACCTTCAAAGATTTTATAACAAATACAAAGGTTTTATAACCAAAAAAAAAAAGCAAAAGATAGAAGACACTCAACCAAGAGAATAGACAAGAAAATACAATTGATAATAACCGAGCCAAGAAAACATGTTTTTCTCTAAAACTCAGTTTCTTAACGGTATCCTTTGTTGTTTGCTTCTTTTTTATTTGTCTTATTAAAACACACGTATGGTTATAAGGTAAAAAAATCGCCGAAAAAAAAAAGTGAATCGGGCTTGAATCGTGAATCGGACCCGAATCGTAAGATTTGAATCGTGAATCGCCAATTCAATCCGATTTTTTAACCCTATACGATTCTCAACTCGATTCGAATCGTTTTATGTGAGAATCGAATCGAATCGTACGATTCGAATCGCGAATCGTACGATTTTGACAACTATGGTTCTTTATATGTGATACGAGACAACTATGCTTTTTAGTTTTTGCTTCTATATTTCTTCTTTGAATAAGTAGTTTTTCTTTGAGCAAGGAGCTCTCATCCTTTTCTTCTTATGTATTTACCTCATATGCTAACGAATGGCATTCCGTTTTACCACTCCGTATCTCATCTTGTATGTCATGGAACATGACTTGCTTAAAGAACATCATTGTAATTTTTATTAACTTCTTCCAAAAGTAACATTCATAAATCACATAATGAAGTTTCAGTTAGCCAAAATGTTGTCATAGTTCCAGGCAAAAGTGCATTCTATGTTCATTTTATTAATCACGATAAGGCCATACAAAAAAATTACAGCATTCACATATTTTTAAAAACAAAATTCCTCATATTATATTATTGATTGAGAATCTATAGAATGAAAACACGTGGTTTCAGATTACCAAATGTCAAAAAAATTATAACTAATGTAGATAACTGTTTTAACATTTCATTCACAACCTGACATAAGCAGAACATATCATGATTGTATAGGCAAATATGCATATGCGGGGGGCAAAGTCAAATTTTTAAAAGCAGAGGGAGTATGTCTAATTACGACATTATCTCAAGGGGCAAAGTCAAAAATAACTATTATAAATTAAAAGGGTGGTGGTTGTATACTTACGAAAAAAGGGGTAAAATTATAATATAAATGACTTCTTGTATAAAGTTAAGTATATAAAATCTAAGGAACGCTTATTATTGGTGTACAAATTTTCTATGAGAATTTTTTAATTCTGCATTATTTGTGCACAAATAATTACCTATACACAAACAAAATTTTCACTGAATAGTACATGCAAAAGTGATGTACATTTACAAATCGTTACATTTAACTAAAGACTCAATGAATTTTTGTTTAATTAATTGTAAAACAATGACTTTAGTGTTTATCGTATATAATTATTGTTAATTCATAATCAACTTAGTTTTAGGTTTATGAACTTCGGGGTTTAAATTTTTTTCCATTCATTGTTGTATGATGTATAAGTATGAGCACATGAAATGTATATGGTTGTACATAGAGTACGGGGAGAGTTGATAAATTAACGTGTCGATCAAGTCAAAAGTGCATGTTTTACATAAAGGAATTGAAACTATTGGCATGGTCCATGGAGATTTCGCATGTCAGATAAGTAATGTTTTTCCTTCGCTTTAGACATTACTCTTCTTCTGTGCACATTCTTTTTCAAAAAGTTGATTTTTTGTTTAGATAAGACGAGAAAAATACATGAATATATATATATGTAGGAGAAGGATCTCAAATGGGTGCACTTAAAGGGTGCACCCAGCGGACATTTTTTTTTTAAATACCAAAAAAATGTTTCTTGAGTTGATTTTTTTTTTGTGTGTTGTTTAAACAGTTCAGGGACCCTGTTAAAAAAATCAATTCAAAATGTATTTTTTTGCTATTTTAAAAAAATGAATCAATATATGTCAGTTTTTAAAACTGATATATTTGACCCCCATTTTTTTAAAATGGCAAAAAAATGCACTTTGAACTGATTTTTTTACAGGTCCCTGAAATATTTAAACAACAAGCAAAAAAATCAACTCAAAAAATATTTTTTTGGTATTTTTAAAAAATGAGCCGCTGGGTGCATTCTTTAAAAGTGCAACCGTCGAAGTAAGGCTCTCTCTCTCTCTCTCTATATATATATATATATAATATGGCACAAGGGTTATTCACAGCTTATAAATGTAATCAGACGTCTAAGGTTTGTCCACCTGTTAAGCTCTGAAGGGTGTTGATTACACACCAAGGAAGCTTCAAAGAAACTTCGTATCTCACTCTTAATTCCTCTCTCTCTCGCTCTGACCTATTCTTCGCACCAAACCGACGTTGTGTCCATGGTATTTACTTTAGGCTCTTATTTTTGTTGTCTTTAGACGGGTTTTTATTTCACACTTAAGGGGTTTTAATTTCACATTTGTATGGTTTTGATTTCAAATTTGGGGGGTTTTGATTTCAAATTTGTTCGTTTCATTTAGTGGTCTGTGTTTTTATTCTTTGTACTCATCTTTACGGACTTCATCATTTCAAACATGTTCGGTCCGTTACAGACTCCAACAATTTAATATTCTCTTGATCTATTTGTTTAGCTTTCACAGCACCCTAATTTCACTTTTTGGCTCTAGAGTTGGTGATACATGATCGTGAATTTAAGGTTTCAAACGTTGGGTTTAATCGGGACGGTTTCAAAATGTGGGGTTCTGGAATTTCAGATTTGTATACATGTGGGTTAAGAATAATGTAGCCATTATATTCTATGATGCTTATGCTTTTTCTCTCTTTGAGTTTATGTACCTTCTCGGGTTCTATGGAGCAAAGAGAAAAGTCCTAACGGTGGTGCCGATTCAGTTCTCAGTTGACATCTTTTGAACAAAAGGGTTAAACCAAGGTATTCTTTTATGCTTTGTTTTGTTTTATTTCAGAATTTATTTGGGCGTTGTACAATACACGAAGGTTTTATTGGTTTTTACCAAGGTTCTAAAAAACGTGGGGCACGATCGAGGCATGGAGTCCAAGCCTTAAGCCTTAGAAGCCTAGGTGGGCCTTAGGCGTAAAAAAGCGTGAAAAGGCGTTTAGACCTTCTTAATATATTTTAATATTTTTTAATCATAACAAGGCTATTAAAATACTAAAATTGTACATATCATAAAAATATGTCTGAATATATGCAAATTAAAATACTATTTGATTATTTTGGATGAGATAATGGTCCGGTTAGTTAAAAAATTATTTAAAAGGCGATATCGTTTCACTGAAGCATTGTTGTTTTTAGAAAAAAGTGCGTCTTACGGGTTTTACTATGAAAAAGGCGTAAAAAACTTAAGGCGGAGCGTTTCTCCCAAGCCTTAAGCCTAGGCGTGCCTAGGCGGAGCCTAGGCTGGTTTTTTAGAACAGTGGTTTTTACAATACTTCACTACAATTTCTAATTTCTTTGTGTATTCATTTTCCCTTCACTTTGTATGTTGTTATGAAGGTCATACTGGTTTTTACAATAATCTGTTTTGTTGTTGTGAGGTTATAAGTGCATTTGTGGGCTTAATTGTAGTTTGTTTTTCTGTAGATTTGATAAATTTCATCTCCATTATGCAATTAGTGAATTTTAATTTGTTATTTTCATTAATAAAGGTTATTTATGTTGTTGGCTAGGCATGGCTGTAAAGTTTAATTCCAGCCCCGATTTGTGAAGGCACTTAGCATGTTTGTAGTTTCTATATAGATTGTTACTGTGCTACTTTGTTGCTTTGTCAAAAACCCGTGATGGTTTAAGACTTAGTGCTTTGATATAACTGTTTTGTGCTTCAATTTTTTTACTTGCCTTTTATCTTTTGAATACTTCATTTATTATTACTATAGTGATCCAACTAGGAACTAGATTTTTTGGATAGAGAATTCATGCCGCCATTTTAAAGCCTGGCAGAAAGATATATTAAAGTTGCCATTGAGGGACGAGAATGGGGAAATCAGTTTTCTTAATTCAAATGCATTTGTAACTAATTTGGAACTTTGTAATTCTTGGCCTAATTTTTGTTATCAATGTTCTATATTCAATGGTGCATTCTGAAAGATAAAAAATAGAACTACATAATCAAAAGATGCTGATTGTTTGTGAAGTTCAAACCCAACAGATATATCTGGGTACTATAGAATTGTTCAAAGGAAGGTAAATGTGTTAGTTATTTTTTGGTAGTTTTCATAACCTTATTAGGCATGTCATAATTATATCTTTTTGTCCCATCAATTATTTACATGTATTAAAGTTGTGTATTGCATACGATAGTTTTCGTTTTTATGTTTAATTTACTCCCCGATTTTGATTTTGGTTTTCTTCTTTATATTGTGTTTGTTTGTAGATGGGGTGAAGAGTAATGTGAATGGTGTGGTGATGTTGAAGAAATGGAGGACGAAGTGTGTATGCGTGTCAATTAATGGTCTAATACCCTTTGTATGAGTATTTCCGAAAATAACAATTTGACTCGAATTTTGTTTTGCTCTTTGTTCCTATTGATAGCCAAAACCTGCGTTTTCTTTTTCACAGTTTGTATAAATGAAGATTGTTAGATTGATGATATACTGTTGATTGATTAAGGTTTTATGGGGAGAAAACCCTAATAATTCTTAGCATATCAATTTCCATTTTCCACTTCTCCCATGGTAGGTGAGTGACTCGACTCTCAATATATTTGTTTAATATTTTAATTGTAGTGCCTTTTTTAAAATTATTATTCATTTAATATTGGTGGGTCTATGATTTTTACTTTTTTTGTTTGCTTGAAGTATCAACTCTAATTTTGAACCACCATGTTTACCTTCTCTATTTCACCTTTTCAAACATTTTCTCATCAACGTGAGGAAGTTCAAATACAACAAATTTAGTTGTTGGGGGAAGTATACCTATTAGATCATACTTTAGTGGTATCGTGCTATTAATATTTGTAGTTGCTTCACTTACTGCAAGGGATATAATCAACATTTAGCTACACTGCCTTTAAACAGACTTGAAGAAGCTATAATGAACCCCTGTCCCAATCTAATTCCCTCTATTTCACCATATAAATTTGGTATCACTCTTCTCCCTCTCATTCTTGGTTTGATTGATGGGAAATTTCATAACTGAGTATTATACGTTTGTTCAATAGTTAATTAAGCCATGTTTTCGTGCTATTAATATTTGTAGTTGCTTCACTTATTGCACGGGATATAATCAACATTTAGCTACAATGCCTTTAAACAGACTTGAAGAAGCTATAATGCCTACTTCATCACGTGAACCCCCGTCCCAATCTAATTCCCTCTATTTCACCATATAAATTTGGTATCACTCTTCTCCCTCTCATTCTTGGTTTGATTGATGGGAAATTTCATAACTAAGTATTATACGTTTGTTCAATAGTTAATTAAGCCATGTTTTCGTGTTATTAATATTTGTAGTTGCTTCACTTACTGCAAGTTTTTTGTTTTATTGTAAAATTTCTTATAGTTAATTGGCATTACTATTTATTATTCAAGTACTTGAAACTAGAACCACTTTTTTATATCTCAATGTGCAAAGGTTGAGTTGTTTTATCTGACTTGAGTTAAGATTTTTTTCCATATATTTTCAGGTTAGGCTGATTACCTCACTATTCGGTTTTATATTTCTTTGTAGCTTTGCCTTTTCGTTATTTTCTTTTCCTTTCTTCTCATATCAGATTTACAGCTAATGGTTCTCTTTATTTGTAGTGGAGATTTCAGTTGGCTTGAAAGTTTACAACTTTTTAACTAATTGACATTTAATTTCTTTGTAAGCATTTAGTTGAGTAAATCAGTTTCTAAATTTTTGAACTAAATTTATGTAAACATTTTCTATGGCACTAATCTTTGGTTTTATTTTATTTCTTTACATTTTAAATATTTTTCTTTTAATGTTAAAGATTGTTTAACTTAACTAATATTCAGTAAACATGGTAAGTTTTGTGTGGATTTATTGTGTTTTTAACTAACTTCTGGTGGGATTTTGTAGGTGATGGAATTATTTCCAGTTAACGGAAAAAATTAGAGAAAATGCACAGAAGGCAGTTCAATATTAGGTAGATTGGAATTAGTTTGGTTGGGAACCATAAAATGGATTTATAGATGTCAGGATGTGTTCATGTATTGAAATTAGTGATTTGGTTAGACAATTTTCATTGTCTTCACTTCCCTAAGGTGTCTTGCTAATACTTTCATAAAGGGTGTGTATTATTGCAATTCTGGTATTTTATTTTCTCCCGTTCTATTTATTTTATTAAACTTAATCTGAAGTTGATTACAGACTAGTGTATGCGGGTTTTACTCATGGCGCAGTCATGCAATGAAGCATAGCGTAGACACAAGAACGCTAGGAAATAAATTGTTGCGGTGCCATTGGCACAGGCATACCCTAGTATATATATATATGTATGGAAGACAGAAACAAGTATGAAAGGATAATCAAACCTGTAGAAGTTTGTTCGTGATGACACCACAATATGTTTCCAGCAAGTATGCTAATGACTTTTGTGGTTTTGACAACACATCACATGCCTGCATGCAATATGATAACATCAATTGCCAAATTAATTAAATAAGAGTCCACATAATATGTGCATACCATCTGTCCTCATGCTTCTTGAAGTTGGAAATACTTTAATCACGCCAAAGAAGTTACAGTATAACAAAAAAGGATCCCAAATCTCTAACACACCAAGCGAACTAGATTAATACTGAATCTCACCTTTGCAGTATCAAATAAATTGACTACATATATATGGAAATCCCTTTGTAGCCAGAGAACATCATTAGCAGCGCCATGGAACACCTGCACCAATAATTCTCTCTCTGCCAATCAGCAAGCATCATACAAAGAAAGAAAACACAAGATTTTGCAACCAACGCAGTTCAAATTGATGCCTCGTAAAATAAAGACCAAAAGATTTGAAAAATAATTTATGATAAAAGTAATAAGATTTATAAGCATTTCCAGCTAGAAAAAATAACCTTCGATAGCTGTAGATAAACTACCTGAAGACATGGAGTTTTTAAGACAATCTCCAAGGGAGTGTACAAAATGCCTTTTTGGCATTTTGCATGTTGAAATTGGAATTTATTTTTTTCCTCCAACCGTGTTGGAAAATAACCAAAGAGGGTATAAAAACCAATATCTAGAGATAAAATGCATGCCCATTTGCCTAATTACTGAAGGAGTATTTGTTTAATTTGCAAACTGGCATTTAGTGAAAAGGCCAATTCATCCTACGTGGCAAGACAAAATGCCCACCACGTCTGGAGTTAGTATTATATCCACATTCAATCATTTTCCGTTGATTTAATAACATATAACACGCAAAAAAAACTTCGTAAGGGGGTAGGGATATAAATATATATATATATATATATATATATATATATATATATATATATATATATATATATATATATATATGTTGGATCAAGTGCGGACATACTTGCAGACTTTGTGCGAACTTGGTCCAATACGACATCGTTTAGGACCAATATCAGCATTTCTCCTTTTTTCAATTTTTTTAATATAAGAAATGCACATTTTTGGACCAAGTCCGTAGGTTAGTCTTAGTCCACAAAGAAACAATTTCGTATACTTATAATTTGAATCCACATACTATCCATAGCATAATGTAGCACATACCCATACATTACCTTGCAAATATTAGGATTGGCAAAGACCGGGCGCAAAATTCGCATAACATCGTGCAGAGCTATTGTGTCCACCAGATAATCCTCACTTTCAGTAGAAATCTATTTAAATTCTCAAAACCAACACACAGTAAACAATCACAGATTCCACAAGCAAGCGCATATATTAAATAAAGATTTATCTAGAGACATAATTGAAGTTGATACCTGTATAAGAGCTGTGAAACCTAAGAAGGATCTTAAGCTATGTTGTTCAGTGTCAACACCAAAGACCCTTTCTTTACTCAATACTTCAACAAGCTCCTCTAACTTCGCCTCAGTTTCAACCCAAACATATGAATCTTCTAATTTTAAATCAACTTTCGTATTAACGAATTCGAATTCGAGGTGTGGATTGTTCAACAGAGCTGTTATCTCCGATTCATAAGGATGCAAGCTCGAAGAAATATCTGCCAAAAAACATAAGGAGCCTTTATTCTTAACCCACCAAGGAGGCGTTTGTTTTTACCTCATAATGCTAAAATTTGATTCCATTAAGCTTTAAGAGGTGATATTGAGTGTTTGGTTTGGGCTAAATAGTCAAAATTCAGCATTAAGAGGCATGTTGAATGGTGAATACTGAAATTTTTATATAATTTCATTCTAGTATTAACCTTATGGTATTTGCTTTATTGTATTTTCTTAGGGGCACTGATATAAAACAGTTTAAGAATATATAATTGTTAATGGTTAAATGGTCAAATTACCTATATTCAGCATTCATAACCAAATAAGTTCAAGGGAGTTTTCCATTTTAGTCCTTAGCCAATATTTTTTTGGGAAACATGGTGATATGTCTCTAGACTCTTTAAAAATTAACGATAAAGACAAACTAAAAGTAATTGAGGCATTGGCTAATAAATCCCTTGAAAGTCGATTTATATACGATTGGTCCAAGCGACAATCTTGTTAGTATCTTAAACCCATAATTTTTTTTTAATTAACTAACAATAAGTCCAAACGATACAGTTCTACCTAATAACGTACGTACAATTACACTTATTAATATAGATAAACTTCAATTATAACTCTATCTGCATTAATAAGCGTAACTGCATTTACGTTAACAAATGTAACACATGTAGACTTATTGAAAAAATTGTATCAATAAGTTCACAGAAACTGTATCTACATACTTCTAAAAAAATCATATTTAGGTAAGGTTTGAAGATTTGTGGGGATAAAAAAGAATGTACCTTTGTTGAGCTTGAGGTGTTTAAATGGAGCGTATGAGTTGTCGGCTAAAACTCGTTTGAAATTGTGTTGTGGTTTTGATTCCGTTTTTAAGTAGCAACGGTGTTTTTGTTTTCGACGTTTTATGTATTTTGTTGTGAAGAAGATGGAGATTGCTGCAAAGCAGGCCAGAGTCAATGCTATTTTGAACTGGTCTCTGTTTTCCATTTTTTAGGGTTTTTTTTATTTCAAGTTTGATGATGGGTGAATTGAAACAAAGGAAGGTTTTTATATTCAGGCGGTTCGGTTAAGAAGCCCAATTCAAAATGGGTATAATGAGTGGGCTTAGGCCTTCTTCTCTCTAATACCCCGTACTTTTGACTATGTTTATTTTTGGGATTAATTAATTAAATGCGTATTAATCCGGGTAAAATACTAGCGAGATGCGAGTTGGTATTTGATTATGTGCATATATGATTATATATGAAATTGGAATTATGAAATTTGTCGTGAGATGTATATACGGCAATTTGAAAATTTTGTTGAGACGCGTGTGACCGCCGCGTCATGGTATATTATTTTAATTATAAAAAGTGATTTTTATTTCTATTAACCGTATGGTCGTTTTGAGTGCGCCAACGCGTCCGGAAGGGTCGAGATAGTCAGAAAACACTAGCCGGGGGTGTAGTTTGGGTGCCGGGGTATTTTTAGGCCATACCGGCAACTTAAAGGGTATTTTGGTAATTTTACATTTTGAGGAATTAAAAGTGACGAAAATTGGGAGTTTTAATCTGATGTGGATTTAACCCACTAAACCCACTAACCAACCCATATTAACCCATTAAGCTACGGAGGATATCATTAGGTTTACAAACTCTCCCAAAGAAAACCCTAGCCACCATTGGAGGAGAAGCTTGGAGAGAGGGAATTCTGCAGAAATCTTCACCAAACCAACACCAAAATCAGAAATCCAATCAAGGCAAGTGTTTTAATCATATTTAAATTCGTAGAATGTTTCTTCCATGTTAGAAAATTGATGAATTACAACTGTTCTTGAAAGATAATGAAAACCCATGTAGTTTGGAGCTTAGAACTTGAAAATATTGAGGAGAATTACGTGTAGAATGATAGGTAGATAATTATTCTCATGATATCTGTGATAGGAAGGAATTAAAACGGATTTATAGTGAGTTAATTCATGATTCAAAAGTTAGGGTTCATGTTCTTGAAATAATTGGGGAAAAAGTGTAGAATTTTATATTTTGATTGATGTTAAAGAGATTTAATCCTTGAAAACATGTTAGGAGTTGACTTGAATATGTTTAGGATGAATTAGAGACCCTAAAACGTTGTTGGGATGAACTTTGGAAGAGATTAGGAGTGATAAAATTGGATAAATACGAGATGGGGAAAATTCTGAGCCGAAACTGGTCCCTCGTTAGAAGACCTACCCAGGTCATTCGAACGAACTCGTTCGAACGAGCTTCTAACGAGTTGACCAGTCGCTGCTAACGAAAAGGGATTTCGTTCGATATCTCGTTCGAACGAAATATCGTTAGAAGGTACAGTTCGTTCGAACGAACTGGAATCTCGTTCGAACAGCCTCGTTCGAACGAGACTTCTAACGAGTTGACAGTGGAATCTCGTTCGAACAGTCTCGTTCGAACGAGACTTCTAACGAGTTGACAGTTTGGTCCTTTTTGGACTGTTTTTATTTTTGGAGTCCCGTAAACTTGTTCGAGGGTAGAGTTAACATTCCTTGATGATGTATTGATGGATTTGGGACTTTTGGGTTATTATGAGGAGTAAATTATATACGAGAGTTATATTAAATGGATGGTTTGGGTTGAGACGTGAGTGTCTACTACGACGTGAGGATGAATTATGGCGCGTATAATTACAAACCAGAATAGTATAAATTGTGATGATTATAAGTTAGTACGAGAATGCGATATGTACTACGATTAAACTACGGAATTACTAAGATGTGTGTTTACTTAGTATGGGTATATGAATTGTGTGTATGACATACCTACCATACTTGCTATCACGGGAGGTTTGCGTTCGCTTAGGGCCCTCTAATCCTTGTGTTGCCCGGATTTAGACTGGTTACCTTGATGAACATAGGTCATAGAAAGACTTATTGGGATATTAATAAGTCCGCTAATCGTAGGAGCGTAGGTATGTGCGTGACCTATGTGATGTGACTGTGTTCGCCTCCACTATTTGTGATTTGTGTTATCTGAACTATTCCTGAGAGATTCGAAATATGTGATCCTTATGTACGTGATGTACCGGGATGGATAGCAGAGTATGTGTGCACCGCAGCTTAGTTCTCGGGGTGCTTGTATCGTATATTTGTGATGTGAGTAATATACACTTAATTAATGAGAACCTTCATGTTAATGTTGTGAAAATAATTACGGTATTATTTCGAGAAACATAACGGGTTAGTTGATAGAGTAATATATTGCATATTGAGCATCTGAGTTTACGTTAAATCCCTATTTAGTTACGAGCGTTATAATGTTAATGGAACCGAGTAATAAGGGTAGAATTTACAACGGTCTAGCTAGATAGTATGTCACTTAGCTAGGTGTTAGTGTATTTAAATGGGTACTTACGTTAGGAGTGCACAGTTAGACGAGAGGTGAGAATTACAGGTGAGTGCATGTCCTAACATGTACTTTGCATTTAATGTTTTAAATGTTTTTAAAGCACTTGCAGGTTTTTAAATATAACTCCACATTCGGGCTCTGAGCCGTTTGCTTTTCAAATCTTTTTCTTTGTAAAACCATTTTAGGTGCCCAACCACAAGGACACCAAGCATAGGATTCTCATTCTGATGACGAGCTGTAGCTGTTTGTGGAAGCTACAGGGATTTGCTTGTAGACGCTTTTATCACTTGGATTCCAGATTTATTATCTATCAGTTGTAGGGCATGTTGCCCATTTCCATTAGAGACATCTTTTACATATCAGTTTTCATACTTTAGCATGTATTGTTTCAGTATTCAGTTTACTTATTTCAGTTGTGGGATTGTTGTGAGGAGTTTTCCTCCAGACTTTATTTACGTTATGTGATGATCTTTATATTTACTTCAGTATGGTGAATGGTGTTATTATTCTTTATTACACTTGTTGCATGTTAATCAGACTTTAATTAAAATTTGGCACTTACTTTTTAAATACTAGGTGGTTAGTAATCATTAAAATGTTTTCGACAGTGATGCTATTAACTGGGCCAACTTGGCATTTTGAATTAATTTAATAAAGGAGTAGCTACCCGGTATTTAATTAGTCGGGGTGTCACAGGTGGTATCAGAGCATCAGGTTCTAGTGTCCTTTACGATCTGACGGCTTGTTATGTTTCCACTAAGTTTCTTTGATACAGAGCCCTATATTTTAGGACTGTTGTACTCTTTTTATGTATGCTTCGTTCTTCAGCTATCTTAAGTTTATAAACAGCGAACTTATAAACTTTGTTCTTATTTCAGATGCCTCCACGACGTGCACGACGAGTTCCAAGGGATGCAACGCCCGAACCCCAGCCCACTCCAGTTCAGGGCATGATGAACGCCGCTGAGGTTGCAGCTATAGTAGCCCAAGCGGTAAATGCCGCCATTGCCGTTGTTCAGTAGGCACCACCTCAGGCGCCGATTGCCGCGCCAGTACAGGCTAATGCATTCCCGTCTGCTTGGGAGCGTGTACATGACGCTTTTCAGAAAGCGCATCCGCCAGAGTTTGCAGGTAGCTCAGATGTGGTAGTCTCGAGCCAATGGAGGAAGGATATGCAGAGGCACTTAAGGATGTATGAGTGCACGGATGTTCAGAAGCAGGTGCTAGCTACTTTCAAGCTAGTTGGATTTGCACTACAGTGGTGGGAGTCTATTACCACCATGGAGGAGAGGGATACTCTCACGATTCAGGAGTTCTGGGTGCGATTCGACCGCAAGTACTTTCCGTCGGTCGTTCATACGGAAATGAGGAGGAAGCTGATGAGTTTGAGGCAGGAGGGCAAGACTGTGGCCGAGTTCACTAATCTGTTGAATATCGTTCCAGATGAGATACCAACAGAGAAGAAGAAGAAGATTGAGAAGTTCACGGACGGGTTGACTTGGAGAATCCGTCAGCATCTGCTAGGGAACCTATCGTTGGCCACCTATTCTGATGTGGTTAACGCTGCATTGTTGCACTGCCAGGACCACCGTTTTCATATGGCCGAGGGTAAGAGATCGGGGGAGTCTAGCCATCAGGGCAGGACTGGAGGACATGGTGCCAGCGGGGCACAATCTGGTCAGGGGCAGAGACAGAATGAGCAGGGCTCCCAGCAGGGGGATAATAAGAGGTTCCGGTCAGGGACTACAGACAGGGACAGGGAGGTTTCCGTCAAGGCCATCAGGGTCCGAACGGCCATCAGGGCCAACAGGGGCAGAATGGGCAGCAGTTTCACCAGGGCCAGCAGGGCCAAGGGAGGAACGGTAACGGCCACCAGGGCCGGGGACAGCAGGGGCAGAGAGGAGGGAACTTCCCCGGGAAGTGTTTTGTTTGTGGCAAGACTGGCCATAAGCGACAGGATTGTCCTGATAGGGGTAGGGCCCCACAACAGCAGCAGGGTGCTCGCCAGGAGCCACAGAGGCCTATGTTTCCCGCCGCTCTTCCCGCACCGCCACAGATGGCAGCATTGCCACCCATTCCAGCAGTCCCAGTTCAGCAGGGGCAGCTACAGTATGGACGTGTCTACAACGTTCACCAGGCTGCAGTTCCACAGGCACCGCCCGCGATCGAGGGTACGTTTCCTATCCATGGCACTATGGGTCGGGTATTATTTGATACGGGTGCTACGCATTGTTTTATAGCTACACGCTTCGCGAAAGCTTTAGGATTGTTAGCTACGGCAGAGAGCACAGTGACGTGTGTCGACTCACCATTGGGGAGTGGGTCACTTATTTTCTTTATATGCCGGGGAGTGGGGGTAGAGATTGGTAGTTTGGTATTACCTGCAGACATGTTAGTGTTAGACATGCATGTTCACGATGTGATTATCGGTATGGATTAACTCGTAGCTTATAGGGCCATGATTGATTGCTTCAGCGGGAGCATTGTTTTTGCCATTTCGGGGCAAGAGATGTTTGTAGTGGCGATGCCTCGCCCAGAGGGAGGATCGACCGCTCATCTGTATTACATTGAGGAGGATACCTCTAAGGAGGTAGTGATTCCTTTAGACTCTATCCCAGTAGTCAGGGAGTATTCGGATGTGTTTCAGGAGATACCAGGCTTACCACCCAGTCGAGATATAGACTTTGTTATAGATTTGCTACCGGGTACGAGACCTATAGCACGCGCACTGTACCGTATGGCTCCAGCTGAGATGAGGGAGTTACGGGATCAGATAGAGCAGCTGTTAGGTCAGGGCTTTATTCGCAGGAGTACCTCACCTTGGGGCGCTCCAGTTTTGTTTGTGAAGAAGAGAGACGGTTCACTGAGATTGTGTGTGGACTACCGAGAGTTGAATAAGGTCACGATACGGAATAAGTATCCGTTGCCTCGAATCGATGACTTATTCGACCAGTTGAGAGGAGCTTCTTTCTTCTCAAAGATTGATTTGAGATCGGGATACCATCAGTTGCGTATCAGGGAGGAGGATGTCTCGAAGACTGCGTTCTTGTCGAGATATGGTTCTTACGAGTTTCGGGTTATGCCTTTTGGTTTGACCAACGCTCCAGCAGTGTTTATGGACTTGATGAACAGAGTATTCAGGGATTTCCTAGACCAGTTTGTCATTGTCTTCATTGATGATATTCTGATTTACTCCCAGACAGAGGAGGAGCACGCCGAGCATTTGAGGCAGGTTTTGCAGACGCTTCGTCAGAACGAGTTGTATGCAAAATATGAGAAGTGCGGGTTTTGGCTGAAGGAAGTCCAGTTCTTGGGTCACATTATTTCCGACCGAGGGATATCTGTTGATCCGGGGAAAGTATCTGCGGTGAGGGAGTGGGGACAGCCCACGACACCGACTGAGATTCGTAGTTTCTTGGGCCTGGCAGGATACTACAGGAGGTTCATTCGGGGATTTTCGAAGATAGCAGGTCCTTTGACACACCTTACTCGTAAAGGTGTGCCGTTCATTTGGAGTGATGCCTGTCAGTTGGCATTTGATGAATTGAAGGACAAGTCAACCTCAGCACCTGTGTTAGCATTGCCAAGACCGGGAGTTGAGTATTTGGTGTACACCGATGCGTCTTTGCAAGGACTTGGAGGTGTATTGCAGCAGGAGAGACAGGCCATAGCTTATGCTTCCCGTAAGCTTAAGCCTCATGAGAAGAATTACCCCACACATGATTTGGAGTTGGCGGCAGTGGTATTTGCCCTAAGGATTTGGAGACACTATCTTTTGGGGGAGAAATTCCAATTGTTCACGGACCACAAGTCCCTACAGTACCTGTTCACACAGAAGGAGTTGAATATGCGGCAGCGTAGGTGGCTTGAGTTTGTGAAAGACTACCAGTTCGACATCCAGTATCACCCAGGTAAGGCTAACGTGGTAGCAGACGCGTTGAGCCGTAGGCCAGCAGATGAGGTGGCAGATGTGTGGAAGGCTAAGTGGAAGGAATTGGGACACCAGGATGCAGTGGCCCGATCTTTCATGTCTGTGATGGCCGTTACACCGCAGATTGTCACGAAGATAGTACGGGCACAGGCCAATAACTCGTTCTGTCAGGAGCAGATAGTTCGGTTACTAGCAGAGGGAGCCGAGTCCTATACCGTTAGCTCAGACGGGGGATTACGCTTCAATGGGAGATTGGTAGTTCAGGAAGGGGAGGAATTGCGACACGATGTGATGGCAGAGTCGCACGGCTCACGGTTCGCGATACATCCCGGAGGGGATAAAATGTACCAAGACATGAGAAGGCAGTATTGGTGGAGCGGTATGAAGAGAGATATCGTTGAGTTTGTTTCGAAATGCGCCACTTGTCAGCTTGTAAAAGTGGATCATCAGAGACCGGCAGGATTGATACAGCCATTGGAAGTCCCGGTGTGGATGTGGGAGAGCATATCCATGGACTTTATCACGGGGTTACCTACGTCGCAGAGGGGTCACGACTCCGTTTGGGTAATTGTGGACAGGTTGTCCAAGGTCGCTCACTTTTTACCCGTGAGGACTGACTACACTGCGGGATAGTATGCCCAGCTCTTCATTTCAGAGATTGTGAGACTTCACGGTGTGCCCCTAAATATCGTGTATGACATAGACAAGATATTTGTTTCGAGGTTTTGGGAGAGTTTCCAGGAGGCCATGGGCACGGAATTGCGGTTGAGTACGGCTTATCATCCGCAGACTGATGGGCAGACTAAGCGCACAAACCAGATGTTGGAGGACATGCTACGCATGTGCATTATTGACTTTGGGGGTGGATGGGAGCAGTACCTTCCACTGGTGGAGTTTGCTTACAACAACTCCTATCAGTTCACTATTGGCATGGCTCCGTTTGAGGCATTGTACGGTAGGCCTTGTCGTTCCCCAGCATGTTGGTTGGAGGTGGGGGACAACAAACTACTTGGGGCGGAAGTGATTCAGGATACTTCGACAAGGATTGAGTTGATTCGGAGTCGCATTCGGGTAGCTCAAGACAGGCAGAAGAGTTATGCTGATGCGAAGAGATTTTTCAGGGAGTTCCAAGTAGGGGACCAGGTTTTGCTCAGGGTATCTCCTATGAAGGGGATTATGCGTTTCGGGAAGAAGGGGAAGTTGGAGCCAAGGTATGTGGAGCCGTTTCCTATTATTGAGCGGATCGGACCGGTTGCGTATAGACTTGGACTACCAGAGCATTTGCATCGGATTCACGATGTATTTCATATTTCCTCGCTAAGGAAATATCTCAGAGATGATTTGGCTCATTCTCACATTGCTGTGGAGGACATCGATCTCCAGCCGGATAGGTCCTACGAGGAGGGGCCAATTGCTATTTTGGACCGAAGCGAGAGGAAACTGCGGTCAAAGATAGTTCCGTTAGTGCGTGTTCAGTGGCGACATCACAATGTCGAGGAGTCCACATGGGAGCGCGAGGATGAGATGCGCGAACGTTATCCAGAGTTATTTTTAGCAGGTACTTTCTAGTTTCGAAATTCGGGACGAAATTCAGTTATTAGGGGGGAAGTATGTAATACCCCGTACTTTTGACTATGTTTATTTTTTGGATTAATTAATTAAATGCGTATTAATCCGGGTAAAATACTAGCGAGATGCGAGTTGGTATTTGATTATGTGCATATATGATTATATATGAAATTGGAATTATGAAATTTGTCGTGAGATGTATATACGGCAATTTGAAAATTTTGTTGAGACGCGTGTGACCGCCGCGTCATGGTATATTATTTTAATTATAAAAAGTGATTTTTATTTCTATTAACCGTATGGTCGTTTTGAGTGCGCCAACGCGTCCGGAAGGGTCGAGATAGTCAGAAAACACTAGCCGGGGGTGTAGTTTGGGTGCCGAGGTATTTTTAGGCCATACCGACAACTTAAAGGGTATTTTGGTAATTTTACATTTTGAGGAATTAAAAGTGACGAAAATTGGGAGTTTTAATCTGATGTGGATTTAACCCACTAAACCCACTAACCAACCCATATTAACCCATTAAGCTACGGAGGATATCATTAGGTTTACAAACTCTCCCAAAGAAAACCCTAGCCACCTTAAGCCACCATTGGAGGAGAAGCTTAGAGAGAGGGAATTCTGCAGAAATCTTCACCAAACCAACACCAAAATTAGAAATCCAATCAAGGCAAGTGTTTTAATCATATTTAAATTCGTAGAATGTTTCTTCCATGTTAGAAAATTGATGAATTACAACTGTTCTTGAAAGATAATGAAAACCCATGTAGTTTGGAGCTTAGAACTTGAAAATATTGAGGAGAATTACGTGTAGAATGATAGGTAGATAATTATTCTCATGATATCTGTGATAGGAAGGAATTAAAACGGATTTATAGTGAGTTAATTCATGATTCAAAAGTTAGGGTTCATGTTCTTGAAATAATTGGGGAAAAAGTGTAGAAATTTATATTTTGATTGATGTTAAAGAGATTTAATCCTTGAAAACATGTTAGGAGTTGACTTGAATATGTTTAGGATGAATTAGAGACCCTAAAACGTTGTTGGGATGAACTTTGGAAGAGATTAGGAGTGATAAAATTGGATAAAAACGAGATGGGGAAAATTCTGAGCCGAAACTGGTCCCTCGTTAGAAGACCTACCCAGGTCGTTCGAACGAACTCGTTCGAACGAGCTTCTAACGAGTTGACCAGTCGCTGCTAACGAAAAGGGATTTCGTTCGATATCTCGTTCGAACGAAATATCGTTAGAAGGTACAATTCGTTCGAACGAACTGGAATCTCGTTCGAACAGCCTCGTTCGAACGAGACTTCTAACGAGTTGACAGTGGAATCTCGTTCGAACAGTCTCGTTCGAACGAGACTTCTAACGAGTTGACAGTTTGGTCCTTTTTGGACTGTTTTTATTTTTGGAGTCCCGTAAACTTGTTCGAGGGTAGAGTTAACATTCCTTGATGATGTATTGATGGATTTGGGACTTTTGGGTTATTATGAGGAGTAAATTATATACGAGAGTTATATTAAATGGATGGTTTGGGTTGAGACGTGAGTGTCTACTACGACGTGAGAATGAATTATGGCGCGTATAATTACAAACCAGAATAGTATAAATTGTGATAATTATAAGTTAGTACGAGAATGCGATATGTACTACGATTAAACTACGGAATTACTAAGATGTGTGTTTACTTAGTATGGGTATATGAATTGTGTGTATGACATACCTACCATACTTGCTATCACGGGAGGTTTGCGTTCGCTTAGGGCCCTCTAATCCTTGTGTTGCCCGGATTTAGACTGGTTACCTTGATGAACATAGGTCATAAAAAGACTTATTGGGATATTAATAAGTCCACTGATCGTAGGAGCGTAGGTATGTGCGTGACCTATGTGATGTGACTGTGTTCGCCTCCACTATTTGTGATTTGTGTTATCTGAACTATTCCTGAGAGATTCGGAATATGTGATCCTTATGTACGTGATGTACCGGGATGGATAGCAGAGTATGTGTGCACCGCAGCTTAGTTCTCGGGGTGCTTGTATCGTATATTTGTGATGTGAGTAATATACACTTAATTAATGAGAACCTTCATGTTAATGTTGTGAAAATAATTACGGTATTATTTCGAGAAACATAACGGGTTAGTTGATAGAGTAATATATTGCATATTGAGCATCTGAGTTTACGTTAAATCCCTATTTAGTTACGAGCGTTATAATGTTAATGGAACCGAGTAATAAGGGTAGAATTTACAACGGTCTAGCTAGATAGTATGTCACTTAGCTAGGTGTTAGTGTATTTAGATGGGTACTTACGTTAGGAGTGCACAGTTAGACGAGAGGTGAGAATTACAGGTGAGTGCATGTCCTAACATGTACTTTGCATTTAATGTTTTAAATGTTTTTAAAGCACTTGCAGGTTTTTAAATATAACTCCACATTCGGGCTCTGAGCCGTTTGCTTTTCAAATCTTTTTCTTTGTAAAACCATTTTAGGTGCCCAACCACAAGGACACCAAGCATAGGATTCTCATTCTGATGACGAGTTGTAGCTGTTTGTGGAAGCTACATGGATTTGCTTGTAGACGCTTCTATCACTTGGATTCCAGATTTATTATCTATCAGTTGTAGGGCATGTTGCCCATTTCCATTAGAGACATCTTTTACATTTCAGTTTTCATACTTTAGCATGTATTGTTTCAGTATTCGGTTTACTTATTTCAGTTGTGGGATTGTTGTGAGGAGTTTTCCTCCAGACTTTATTTACGTGATGTGATGGTCTTTCTATTTACTTTAGTATGGTGAATGGTGTTATTATTCTTTATTACACTTGTTGCATGTTAATCAGACTTTAATTAAAATTTGGCACTTACTTTTTAAATACTAAGTGGTTAGTAATCATTAAAATGTTTTCAACAGTGATGCTATTAACTGGGCCAACTTGGCATTTTGAATTAATTTAATAAAGGAGTAGCTACCCGGTATTTAATTAGTCGGGGTGTCACATTCTCAAGCTCTAGTCGGTCCACCTAATAAGAGCTATGGGTCCTGGGCATCGGCCATTGGGTATGGTTGGTAATCTCACGACATTCCACTTGTCGCGTGGATAATAGATATTTTTCAACGACTCTTTAATGGATAATTTTACCAAATTGTGTGTGTGTATATATATATATACATATATCCCTAAATTTAACATTTTTAGCACCCACTTGATCTGAGTATCACTCTTTTGTTTGAAAAAAATTTACAAGTTCATCCTCTCAAACAGCCTCAGTGGAATCCTACTTCGACGAATGCCAAAAAAAACAATTATGAGAAACCTAAGAAACCCCTAAAGGTCCATTTGATAGAAAACTAGCAAAATGCAAATGATTCCAAGACATTTGATTCCAGGACAAACAATTTCAAGGCAAATGAATATTTTTCAACTTCTAAATATTTCAACTTCGGGGATGATTCAACCTCTACAATTTCGAGGCAAGTGTTTAATCTTGATAAATATTTCATTTGTGTATTTCATTTCATAATTTGTGGATAAAAGAATTGGATTTTAGGTATTAATATCAAAACCTAAATTTTGGGTACTAAAACTTGAATTTGCTGTCTATATGTGGCATTGATGGCATTTAAAATTAATGGGATGAGAAGTAAGTTGGGTTTTGATGTGGGGAATATGATTGAGTTAGAAATTGAGGGTTAAATGATGATATTTGGGTATTTGGAGGCCTAGGCTTTGTTCAAAAAAATGGAGATCGGTCCAGACATCTGGTATGGCCGATCGACCGCGCCTCAAAGGATTAGCCTACTGCTTTTTTCGTAAGGCAAAATTTGGACCCGCGGTCGACCGGGGGTCAGGGACGGGTCGATCGGTCCCCTGTTTTTAGCCCAAGATTTGGATTTCTTTCTTCCCCTTTTCTTTTGGGGTTTTATTCTTAGGGGTGGACTTATTATGGAGGGTTATGATATTATACTAAGGGATTGGTGCCCTAGAATGAATAGGAGTTTTCGAACCTATGTTATAATTGGATTTTGAGGATAGGATGCCTCTTTTAGTAAGGAAATGATTGAGGGACTGAGTGATAGGCGGATTATCTTAAAGTGATGGTGGTAGGCTATCAGGAAATAGTTATAAAATGTAGAGATAGTCCCTTTATGTTTATATGCCTATTAACAATAGATTTTTCGAGGTATAGTGGAGAATCTCATTGAGGATCGGAGTCCTAATTAAAGGTAGAAAGTGAGCCTAGAGATGACGTGAGATAAAGAACTCTTAGAGGGAGTGGTGAGGGTATGGTGTGAAATTATACGCCGAGATTTGTGCCGAATCCTTATAGCGATAGGATTCTATTTAAGATATGATCGGGGACCAATGAGAGAGAGAGTGGCCGCATATCCTTAATGATGGTAAACACGAGGAATAACTCGTAGGTGTGGTATGGTTAAGGGTTCATAGGTACAATTGAACCGTAGTAGGAATTTAGAGAGGTTGGATCATACTATCAACTAGAATAGGGTATATTGAAAATCTAGTTGGGATAGTTGTTATATATCGGCATGTGTTCAATAATGGGGATTACAATTATGGATGGGATCTTGGAATGAACTTAAGATTGAGCTCGAGGTTGTAGGTTATTAGTTATGTATATACCAATAGTCGGAGTTATTACTCATTATATCGATGTGCTTTCGGATATAGATGAGATGTGTAGAGATTTTTACCTACATTAAACTTTGGGTTGATAATCTTATTGTTGGATATATTGGAAGACTATTCATATCATAGGGGTAATGGATGAATACACCTCAAGTGGGGGATCGTATTTATATAACGAATTAAGTTATTACGCTTGGAGTGATAGCTAGTATAATGAGGACTATGTACACGTATAGCCGGGTTTATAAATCTCATACATATGGATGAGAGACAGTGTGTATATATGTGGATATGTGGATATACATATATGAATATATATATATAGTGTGTGTGAATGATATATATACTTGTGGTGTGAAGCATACCCGACACATGCTATCATGGGAAGTTGCGCGGTGAAGGTGAGCACCCTGGCTTGAGGAGCAGGGTGTGGATATTCCCCAAGTCATAGTCGTCCCTTTTTATTTGTGTGATTTTATATTTTGGGGATGAGAAGTCTTGGGTATGATTCGTTCTCACTTGCCGGTTTGGAGTTATGACCGCTTCCCATACGTTGTGACCTCTGACCACGAAGTAGGTGTCATTTTGTCCTACGGGTGGTCCCCATGATAGTACGTGAGTGATGCCCTGGAAGATGACAGCATGGTGCAGTATTTTGATATCCTATAGCCGTTTGTGTTATGTGAAGTGCAAGTATGCATTATGTGTGTTATGTATACGTGGTTATAGGAAGTAATGATTGATTATATATATATAGATATATATATTTAGAGTAAATATATATACTTATATATCATATATGTGAAGGGAATATGGAGTTTCTATGATGTACATCTTGGGTGATTGTGGTGTACTAGTTGGTTGAGGTCAAAGGATCGTACTTAGAGACAATTACAGTTATATTGACCCAATGATATAATAGAGGATTTATTATGTTCTTAGACAGTAATCTATAATTATAGTAGTTGCAGTAATAGAATTTGTGTTGATGACATGATGGATCCCTATGATCGACATTGTCAAGGAGTAGTGTATCGGGGGGTTCCTTATTTGGATTTCGCTTTGCGAGATGCCCCACGCACGAAACGTAGTGCAATGTTGATAGTAGAGAGAAGTTTTGTTCTTAATACTTGTATGCATGTTATTTAGAGAATAAACTCTTATATTAAAGTAACATTAATGTGTGACGTATTAAGACTTATAACTGGTTTAAGTTAATAATTTGGAATCTAAGCTTATGAAGGCTTATTTGTGTGTATATATTTAGGTGGGATTAAATTGGTAAGGATTCTTGGGTTATATTAGGATAGCAGGTCATGCGGGTATGGGCCGTGCATATGGTAAGGTATGTTTTCCTTATGGGTGGGGTAACTTAATTAAGGCTCCAGGATACGAGTAGGTGCGCGCTGTAGTTGAGAGGTGAGTTGGAGGTTTCACGAGAGTGTGACTCCACTTTAATTATGAAATAGTGCATTTATATTTATTATGCACGGTTAACACACTTGCGAAATATTTTTACACTACGGGCTCTGACCCGTTTATATTTCTTTCTTGCTATATATATGTATATATATTGTACTACAGGTGTCCTGCCGCATGGATACCTGATGCTATTCTATCCAGAGTCTTGGGAGCCGTAGCAGTTGCAGACTGTAGCGGGATTTTGATTAGTCACTTCATACTTCTTTAAAAATCTAGGTAGGATTCATGTTGTATATCGGGTTTACACCCAAGAGTTATACGTGGTTGTTTATATCTCCTCTTTTTAGTTGTTATACTGTCTGTGACCCGACAGCTTATTCGGGTATATTTTCTTATGTGTATTCTTTTTTATTTTAGTGTTTAGCACTTCTATTATCTTGTACTTGTGTACATTATACCTTTGTTAGTAGTTGTATATTTTTGGTTTGATTTCCTTTGTATGTTTTATTTAATTTTTGGCACCCTCTTTTATAGTTTCGAGTTGTTAGCCTTATCTATTTTAGTTTAGTCTGTTGATGCTGAGAATGAGTAATCGGAGATTCCTGATTTAATGTAGTATAGGACTGTCCGTCCATTATTATTTTAAGCGGGGTGTCACAAATATATAATACCTAAAAAAACATTACACACTTTTCACTCCTGCTCTCTTCGGTCGCCCACTCTCTCCTCGTTCCCGCTCACTCTTTCCTCATTCCAGGTCACTCTCACGGTGGTCGGAGCTCACTCTGTCTCTCTCTAGGTCGGCAGTTGGTGCTAACTCTTTCTCTCTTCGGTCGGCATTCAATCTTTATCTCTAGGTCGGGGGTCAATCTCTCTCTAGATCGGCGATCGATGCACTTTCTCTCTACGGCCGACACTCTCTCTCTCCGGCCCACTCTCTCTTTCTCCGGTCACTGCATTGTTCTCTCACTCCACTCATCCCAATCAGGTATTATTTTTTTAAACCTAAGTTAGGTATAAGATTTGATCCTAGAGTTTATGATATGCGTGATTTGATTCGTGTTTGCTTTTCAGTAGGGGTGTTCGCGATCCGATTTTTAATAAATTTAAGGACCGGACCGATTAAACTGGTTTTTCGGGCTTAGTCGGTTCGTTTTTTTGTATGGTCAATCAGGTCAATTTTGTCGGTCCTAATAAATAATTTTTTTAAAATTAAAACTGTCCAAATTTTGCCAAAAAACTGCCCAAATTTATCCAAAAAACTGCCCAAATTTATCCAAAAAACTGCCCAAATTTTACCATAAAAACTACTCAGATTTTATCATAAAACTGCCTAAATCTATCCCAAAATAGTGCCCAAATTTTACCATAAAACTGCCCAAATTTTATCATAGAACTGTCAAAAGTTTGACATATAAAAGTGTCCAAAATTTCTCAAAGTATGACATATAAGTTGTCCAAAGATGCCCAAATAATACAAACACATCTAGCTGTCATAAACTGCCAAAACTGTCCAAATAACACAAAATAAAGTTGTCCAAATTCAACCACAAAGTTGTCCATGATTATACAAATTAATAATGCGCCAAAAAATGTCTAAATTAATAAATATGAGCGCCGAAGTAACTGCAACAAATCTCCTCCATAGACGTGAAAATGATCCCAAATAATTTTAATATAGATAGAAAAATAGTCCAAATAAAATGCAACCATGAATTTGAAAAAAAATATAAACTATTAACTTTACCTCAATAATACAAAATCAAATTGTCAATCCATAATTGTTGATGTTCCCAACAAATCAGTAAAAATAATATGATAATGATATGGTTAGTTACATGAAGAAAAGAAAAATTACACCAATCATATTAATAAATTATAATTATGATATATGTTAGTCACTGTGACACCCCGACTAATTAAATACCGGGTAGCTACTCCTTTATTAAATTAATTCAAAATGCCAAGTTGACTCAGTTAATAGCATCACTGTCGAAAACATTTTATTATTACTAACCACCTAGTATTTAAAAAGTAAGTTGCCAAATTTTAATATGCAACAAGTGTAAAGAAGAAATAAGTAACACCATTCACCATACTGAAGTAAAACGAATAACCATCACATAGTGTAAATAAAGTCTGGAGGAAAACTCCTCACTACAATCCCATACTGAAATAAATAACCGAATGCTAAAACAATACAAATCATAGTCTGAAAACTGTAATGTAAAAGATGTCTCTAATAGAAATGGGCAACATGCCCTACAACTGATAGATAGTGACTCTGGAATCCAAAAGATAGAAGCGTCTACAAGCAAATCCCTGTAGCTTCCACAAACAGCTACAGCTCGTCACCTGAATGAGAATCCTATGCTTGGTGTCCCTGTGGCTGGGCACCTAAAATGGTTTTACAAGAAAAATATTTGAAAAGCAAACGGGTCAGAGCCCGAATGTGGAGTTATATTTTAAAAACCTGCAAGTGCTTTAAAAACATTTAAAACATTAAATGCAAAGTACATGTTAGGACGTGCACTCACATGATATTCTCACCTCTCGTCTAACTGTGCACTCCTAACGTAAGTACCCATCTAGAGTGATACAGACTACTAGCTACGTGACAACATATCTAGCTAGACTATCATAGGTCCTACCCTTATTACTTGGTTCTCTTAACATAATAACGCTCGTAATTAAGTAGGGGTTTAACGTAACTCAGATGTTCAATATGCAATATATATAACTATCAGTTAACTCGTTATATTTCTCGAAACAATACCGTAATTATATTCACATCATTAACATGAAGGTTCTCATTAATTAAGTGTATACTATTCACATCACAAATATACAGTATAAGCACCCCGAGAACTAAGCTGCGGTGCACACATACTCTGCTATCCATCCCGGTACATCACGTACATAAGGATCACATATTCCGAATCTCTCAGGAATAGTTCACAGATAACAACATCACAATTAATGGAGGCGAACACATTCACATCACATGGGTCACGCACATACCTACGCTCCCACGATCAGCGGACTTATTAATATCCCAATAAGTCGTTCTATAACCTATGTTCATCAAGGTAACCAGTCTAAATTCGGGCAACACAAGGATTAGAGGGCCCTAAGCGAACGCAAACCTCCCGTGATAGCAAGTATGGTAGGTATGTCATACACACAATTCATATACCAATACTAAGTAAACACACATCTTAGAAATCCCGTAGTTTAATCGTAGTACATATCGTATTCTCGTACCAACTTATGATAATCACCATTTATACTATTTCGGTTTGTAATCATACTCGCCATAATTAATTCTCACGTCGTAGTAGACACTCACGTCTCAACCCAAATGGTTCATTGAATTAAATCTCTCGTATATAAATTTACTCCTCGTAATAACCCAAAAGTCCCAAATCTATCCTTACATCATCAAGGAATGTTAACTCTACCCTCGAACCAGTTTACGGGACTCCAAAAATCAAAACAGTCCAAAAAGGACCAAACTGTCAACTCGTTAGAAGTCTCGTTCGAACGAGACTGTTCGAACGAGATTCCTCTGTCAACTCGTTAGAAGTCTCGTTCGAACGAGGCTGTTCGAACGAGATTCCAGTTCGTTCGAACGAACTGTACCTTCTAACGATATCTCGTTCGAACGAGATATCGAACGAAATCCCTTTTCGTTAGCAGCGACTGGTCAACTCGTTAGAAGCTCATTCGAACGAGTTCGTTCGAACGACCTGGGTAGGGGCTTCTAACGAGCTGCTAGTTTCGTCCCATATTTTTCCCCATCTCGTTTTTATCCAATTTTATCACTCCTAATCTCTTCCAAAGTTCATCCCAACAACGTTTTAGGGTCTCTAATTCATCCTAAACATATTCAAGTCAACTCCTAACATGTTTTCAAGGATTAAATCTCTTTAACATCAATCAAAATATAAATCTCTACACTTTTTCCCCAATTATTTCAAGAACATGAACCCTAACTTTTTGAATCTTGAATTAACCCAATAAAATCCGTTTTAAATTTCACCCAAGCATAAATATCATCAGTAGGAACATCTACCTATCATTCTACATGCAAATCCTCCTCAAGATTTCAAGTTCTAAGTTCAATTAACATGGGTTTTCATTATCTTTCAAGAACAATTGATATTCTTCAATTTCTAACATGGAAAAGACATTCTCTGAAATTAAATGGAATAAATTCACTTGCCTTGGTTCGATTTCTGATTTTGGTGTAGGTTTGATGGAGTTTTTCTGCAGAATTTCCTCTCTTCCAAGCTCCTTCTTTAATGGTGGCTTAGGGTGGCTAGGGTTTGTTTTGGGGAACTTGGAAACCTAATTGATAACCTCCGTAGCTTAAAGGGTTAAAGTGGGTTGGATAGTGGGTTTAGTGGGTCAATAATCAATCAGATTAAGACTCCCAATTTTCGTCACTTTTAATTCCTCAAAATGTAAAATTACCAAAATACCCTTTAAGTTGCTGGTATGGCCTAAAAATACCCCGGAATCCAAACTACACCCCCGGGTAGTGTTTTCTGACTATCTCGACCCTTCCGGACGCGTTGGCGCACTCAAAACGACCATACGGTTTATAGATTTTAAATTCACTTTTTATAATTAAAATAATATACCATGACGCGGCGGTCACACGCGTCTCAACAAAATTCTCAAATGCCGTATATCAATCTCACGATAAATTTTATAATACCAAATACATTTATCAAAACATGTATGCACATAATCAAATACCAACTCGCATCTCGTTAGTATTTATAACCCGGATTAATTTCCAATTAATACGCATTTAATTAATTAATCCAAAAAAAAAACATAGCCAAAAGTACGGGGTATTACATACTTCCCCCCTAATAACTGAATTTCGTCCCGAAATTCGAAACTAGAAAGTACCTGCTAAAAATAACTCTGGATAACGTTCGCGCATCTCATCCTCGCGCTCCCATGTGGACTCCTCGACATTGTGATGTCGCCACTAAACACGCACTAACGGGACTATCTTTGACCGCAGTTTCCTCTCGCTTCGGTCCAAAATAGCAATCGGCCCCTCCTCGTAGGAGCTATCAGGCTGGAGATCGATGTCCTCCACAGCAATGTGAGAATGAGCCAAATTATCTCTAAGGTATTTCCTTAGCGAGGAAATATGAAACACATCGTGAATCCGATGCAAATGCTCCGGCAACCCGAGTCTATACGCAATCGGTCCGATTCGCTCAATAATAGGAAACGACCCCACATACCTCGATGCCAACTTCCCCTTCTTCCCGAAACGCATAATCCCCTTCATAGGAGATACCCTGAGCAAAACCTGGTCCCCCACTTGGAACTCTCTGAAAAATCTCTTCGCATCAGCATAACTCTTCTGCCTGTCTTGAGCTACCTGAATGCGACTCCGAATCAACTCAATCCTTGCCGAAGTATCCTGAATCACTTCCGGCCCAAGCAGTTTGTTGTCCCCCACCTCTAACCAACATGCTGGGGAACGACAAGGCCTCAAACGGAGCCATGTCAATAGTGAACTGATAGGAGTTGTTGTAAGCAAACTCCACCAGTGGAAGGTACTGCTCCCATCCACCACCAAAGTCAATAATGCACATGCGTAGCATGTCCTCCAACATCTGATTGGTGCGCTCTGTCTGCCCATCGGTTTGCGGATGATAAGCCGTACTCAACCGCAATTTCGTGCCCATGGCCTCCTGGAAACTTTTCCAAAACCGCGAAACAAATATCTTGTCTCTGTCAGACACGATATTTAAGGGTACACCGTGAAGTCTCACAATCTCTGAAATAAAGAGCTGGGCATACTGTCCCGTAGTGTAATCAGTCCTAACGGGTAAAAAATGAGTGACCTTGGACAACCTGTCCAAAATTACCCAAACGGAGTCGTGGCCCCTCTGCGACGTAGGCAACCCCGTAATAAAGTCCATGGATATGCTCTCCCACATCCACACCGGGACCTCCAATGGCTGTAGCCATAGTTGTCAAAATCGTCCGATTCGCGATTCGAATCGGACGATTCGATTCACTACCAAAACGATTCGAATCAACCTTCGAATCGCAAATGTCTAAAGAATCGGACCGAATCGGTGATTCACGATTCGAATCTTCCGATTCGGGTCCGATTCGGTCCGATTCACGATTCGGTCCGATTCACTTTTTTTTTTTTTTTTAAATATATAGGCTCTTTATGATGTATATATATTTGTTTTATGTAGGGTGTTTTAAATTAATATGTAGGCTGTTTTGTGAAATATTTTTGTTTTTTACATTTTTAAGCTTAAAATGGATGAGAACATGTACTACGGTTAATTTTTGTGATATATTTTGGTATATTATCATGTGCTATGATTAGTTTTTTGTCATATTACGCTTAATTACCAATTCTATAGTGTTAAATTCCATTTACATTTGTTTTACTACGTTTTGATCGTTTGGTTCCGATTCGACCGATACGATTCACGATTCGATTCACGATTCGCGATTCGGGGGGTAAACGATTCACGATACGATTCACGATTTGACAACTATGGCTGTAGCAATCCTGCCGGTTTCTGATGGTCCACTTTTACAAGCTGACAAGTGGCGCATTTCGAAACAAACTCAGCGATATCTTTCTTCATACCGCTCCACCAATACTGGCGTCTCATGTCCTGGTACATTTTGTCCCCTCCGGGATGTACCGCGAACCGTGAGCCGTGCGACTCTGCCATCACCTCGTGTCGCAATTCCTCCCCTTCCGGAACTACTAATCTCCCATTGAAGCGCAATCCCCCGTCTGAGCTAACGGTATAGGACTCGGCTCCCTCTGCTAGTAATCGAACTATCTGCTCTTGACAGAACGAGTCATTGGCCTGTGCCCGTACCACCTTCGTGACAATCTGCGGTGTAACGGTCATCACAGACATGAAAGATCGGGCCACTGCATCCTGGTGTCCCAATTCCTTCCACTTAGCCTTCCACACCTCTGCCACCTCATCTGCTAGCCTACGGCTCAACGCGTCTGCTACCACGTTAGCCTTTCCCGGGTGGTACTGGATGTCGAACTGGTAGTCCTTCACAAACTCAAGCCACCTACGCTGCCGCATATTCAACTCCTTCTGCGTGAACAGGTACTGTAGGGACTTGTGGTCCGTGAACAGTTGGAACTTCTCCCCCAAAAGATAGTGCCTCCAAATTCGTAGGGCAAATACCACTGCTGCCAACTCCAAATCATGCGTGGGGTAATTCTTCTCATGAGGCTTAAGCTTACGGGAAGCATAAGCTATGGCCTGTCTCTCCTGCTGTAATACACCTCCCAGTCCTTTCAAAGACGCATCGGTGTAAACCAAATACTCAACTCCCGATCTCGGCAATGCTAACACAGGTGCTGAGGTCAATTTGTCCTTCAATTCATCGAATGCCAACTGACAGGCATCACTCCAGATGTAGGGCACACCCTTACGAGTCAGATGTGTCAAAGGACCTGCTATCTCCGAAAAACCCCGAATAAACCTCCTGTAGTATCCTGCTAGACCCAAGAAACTACGAATCTCAGTTGGTGTCGTGGGCTGTCCCCACTCCCTCACCGCTGACACCTTCCCCGGATCAACAGATATTCCCCGATCGGAAATGATATGCCCCCAAAACTGGACTTCCTTCAGCCAAAACCCGCACTTCTCATATTTTGCATACAACTCGTTCTGACGAAGTGTCTGCAAAACCTGCCTCAAATGCTCGGCGTGCTCCTCCTCTGTCTGGGAGTAAACCAGAATATCATCAATGAAGACAATGACAAACTGGTCTAGGAAATCCCTGAACACTCTGTTCATCAAGTCCATAAACACTGCTGGAGCGTTGGTCAAACCGAAAGGCATAACCCGAAACTCGTAAGAACCATACCTCGACAAGAACGCAGTCTTCGAGACATCCTCCTCCCTGATACGCAACTGATGGTATCCCGATCTCAAGTCAATCTTCGAGAAGAAAGAAGCTCCTCTCAACTGGTCGAATAAGTCATCGATTCGAGGCAACGGATACTTATTCCGTATCGTGACCTTATTCAGCTCTCGGTAGTCCACACACAATCTTAGTGAACCGTCCCTCTTCTTCATAAACAAAACTGGAGAGCCCCAAGGTGAGGTACTCCTGCGAATAAAGCCCTGGCCTAAGAGCTGCTCTATCTGATCCCGTAACTCCTTCATCTCAGCTGGAGTCATACGGTACGGTGCGCGTGCTATAGGTCTCGTACCCGGTAGCAAATCTATAACAAAGTCTATCTCTTGACTGGGTGGTAAGCCTGGTATCTCCTGAAACACATCCGAATACTCCCTGACGACTGGGATAGAGTCTAAAGGAATCACTACCTCCTTAGAGGTATCCTCCTCAATGTAATACAGATGAGCGGTCGATCCTCCCTCTGGGCGAGGCATCGCCACCACAAACATCTCTTGCCCCGGAATGGCAAAAACAATGCTCCCGCTGAAGCAATCAATCATGGCCCTATATGCTACGAGCCAATCCATACCGATGATCACATCGTGAACATGCATATCTAATACTAACATGTCTGCAGGTAATACCAAACTACCAATCCCTACTCCCACTCCCCGGCATATAAAGAATATAAGTGACCCACTCCCCAATGGTGAGTCGACACACGTCACTGTGCTCTCTGCCGTAGCTAACAATCCTAAAGCTTTCGCGAAGTGTGTAGCTATAAAACAGTGTGTAGCACCCGTATCAAATAATACCCGACCCATAGTGCCATGGATAGGAAACGTACCCTCGATCGCGGGCGGTGCCTGTGGAACTGCAGCCTGGTGGACGTTGTAGACACGTCCATACTGTAGCTGCCCCTGCTGAGCTGGGACTGCTGGAATGGGTGGCAATGCTGCCATCTGTGGCGGTGCGGGAAGAGCGGCGGGAAACATAGGCCTCTGTGGCTCCTGGCGAGCACCCTGCTGCTGCTGCTGTGGGGCCCTGCCCCTATCAGGACAATCCTGTCGCTTATGGCCAGTCTTGCCACAAACAAAGCACTTCCCTGGGAAGTTCCCTCCTCTCTGTCCCTGCTGTCCCCGGCCCTGGTGGCCGTTACCGTTCTTCCCTTGGCCCTGGTGAAACTAGTGCCCATTCTGCCCCTGATGGCCGTTTGGACCCTGATGGCCCTGACGAAAACCTCCCTGTCCCTGTCTGTAGTTCCCTGACCGAAACCTCTTATTATCCCCCTGCTGGGAGCCCTGCTCATTCTGTCTCTGCCCCTGACCAGATTGTGCCCCGCTGGCACCATGTCCTCCAGTCCTGCCCTGATGGCTAGACTACCCCGACCGCTTGCCCTCGGCCATATGAAAACGGTGGTCCTGGCAGTGCAACAATGCAGCGTTAACCACATCAGAATAAGTGGCCAACGATAGGTTCCCTAGCAGATGCTGACGGATCCTCCAAGTCAACCCGTCGGTGAACTTCTCAATTTTCTTCTTCTCTGTTGGTATCTCGTCTGGAACGATGTTCAACAGATTTGTGAACTCAGCCTCATACTCGGCCACAGTCTTTCCCTCCTGCTTCATACTCATCAATCTCCTCCTCATTTCCGTATGAACAGCTGACGGAAAGTACTTGCGGTCGAACCGCACCCAGAACTCCTGAATCGTGAGAGTATCCCTCTCCTCCATGGGGGTAATAGACTCCCACCATTGTAGTGCAGATCCAACTAGCTTGAAAGTAGCTAGCACCTGCTTCTGAACATCCATGCACTCATACATCCGTAAGTGCCTCTGCATATCCTTCCTCCATTGGCTCGAGACTACCACATCTGAGCTACCTGCAAACTCTGGCGAATGCGCTTTCTGAAAAGCGTCACGTACACGTTCCCAAGCAGACGGGAATGCATTAGCCTAACTGGCGCGGCAACCGGCGCCTGAGGTGGTGCCTGCTGAACAACGGCAATGGCGGCATTTACCGCTTGGGCTACTATAGCTGCAACCTCAGCGGCGTTCATCATGCCCTGAACTGGAGCGGGCTGGGGTTCGGGCGTTGCATCCCTGGGAACTCGTCGTACACGTCGTGGAGGCATCTGAAATAAGAACAAAATTTATAAGTTCGCTGTTATAAACTTAATAAAGCTGAAGAACGAAGCATACACAAAAAGAGTACAACAGTCCTAAAATATAAGGCTATATATCAAAGAAACGTAACGGAAATATAATAGCCGTACAGATCCTAAATGACACTAGAACCTGATGCTCTGATACCACCTGTGACACCCCGACTAATTAAATACCGGGTAGCTACTCCTTTATTAAATTAATTCAAAATGCCAAGTTGGCTCAGTTAATAGCATCACTGTCGAAAACATTTTATTATTACTAACCACCTAGTATTTAAAAAGTAAGATGCCAAATTTTAATATGCAACAAGTGTAAAGAAGAAATAAGTAACACCATTCACCATACTGAAATAAAACGAATAAACATCACATAGTGTAAATAAAGTCTGGAGGAAAACTCCTCACTACAATCCCATACTGAAATAAATAACCGAATGCTAAAACAATACAAATCATAGTCTGAAAACTGTAATGTAAAAGATGTCTCTAATAGAAATGGGCAACATGCCCTACAACTGATAGATAGTGACTCTGGAATCCAAAAGATAGAAGCGTCTACAAGCAAATCCCTGTAGCTTCCACAAACAGCTACAGTTCGTCACCTGAATGAGAATCCTATGCATGGTGTTCCTGTGGCTGGGCACCTAAAATGGTTTTACAAGAAAAAGATTTGAAAAGCAAACGGGTCAGAGCCCGAATGTGGAGTTATATTTTAAAAACCTGCAAGTGCTTTAAAAACATTTAAAACATTAATTGCAAAGTACATGTTAGGACGTGCACTCACATGATATTCTCACCTCTCGTCTAACTGTGCACTCCTAACGTAAGTACCCATCTAGAGTGATACAGACTACTATCTACGTGACAACATATCTAGCTAGACTATCATAGGTCCTACCCTTATTACTTGGTTCTCTTAACATAATAACGCTCGTAATTAAGTAGGGGTTTAACGTAACTCAGATGTTCAATACGCAATATATATAACTATCAGTTAACTCGTTATATTTCTCGAAACAATACCGTAATTATATTCACATCATTAACATGAAGGTTCTCATTAATTAAGTGTATATTATTCACATCACAAATATACAGTATAAGCACCCCGAGAACTAAGCTGCGGTGCACACATACTCTGCTATCCATCCCGGTACATCACGTACATAAGGATCACATATTCCGAATCTCTCAGGAATAGTTCACAGATAACAACATCACAATTAATGGAGGCGAACACATTCACATCACATGGGTCACGCACATACCTACGCTCCCACGATCAGCGGACTTATTAATATCCCAATAAGTCGTTCTATGACCTATGTTCATCAAGGTAACCAGTCTAAATCCGGGCAACACAAGGATTAGAGGGCCCTAAGCGAATGCAAACCTCCCGTGATAGCAAGTATGGTAGGTATGTCATACACGCAATTCATATACCAATACTAAGTAAACACACATCTTAGAAATCCCGTAGTTTAATCGTAGTACATATCGTATTCTCGTACCAACTTATGATAATCACCATTTATACTATTTCGGTTTGTAATCATACTCGCCATAATTAATTCTCACGTCGTAGTAGACACTCACGTCTCAACCCAAATGGTTCATTGAATTAAATCTCTCGTATATAAATTTACTCCTCGTAATAACCCAAAAGTCCCAAATCTATCCTTACATCATCAAGGAATGTTAACTCTACCCTCGAACCAGTTTACGGGACTCCAAAAATCAAAACAGTCCAAAAAGGACCAAACTGTCAACTCGTTAGAAGTCTCATTCGAACGAGACTGTTCGAACGAGATTCCTCTGTCAACTCGTTAGAGGTCTCGTTCGAACGAGGCTGTTCGAACGAGATTCCAGTTCGTTCGAACGAACTGTACCTTCTAACGATATCTCGTTCGAACGAGATATCGAACGAAATCCCTTTTCGTTAGCAGCGACTGGTCAACTCGTTAGAAGCTCATTCGAACGAGTTCATTCGAACGAACTGGGTAGGGGCTTCTAACGAGCTGCCAGTTTCGTCCCAGATTTTTCCCCATCTCGTTTTTATCCAATTTTATCACTCCTAATCTCTTCCAAAGTTCATCCCAACAACGTTTTAGGGTCTCTAATTCATCCTAAACATATTCAAGTCAACTCCTAACATGTTTTCAAGGATTAAATCTCTTTAACATCAATCAAAATATAAATCTCTACACTTTTTCCCCAATTATTTCAAGAACATGAACCCTAACTTTTTGAATCATGAATTAACCCAATAAAATCCGTTTTAAATTTCACCCAAGCATAAATATCATCAGTAGGAACGTCTACCTATCATTCTACATGCAAATCCTCCTCAAGATTTCATGTTCTAAGTTCAATTAACATGGGTTTTCATTATCTTACAAGAACAATTGATATTCTTCAATTTCTAACATGGAAAAGACATTCTCTGAAATTAAATGGAATAAAGTCACTTGCCTTGGTTCGATTTCTGATTTTGGTGTAGGTTTGATGGAGTTTTTCTGCAGAATTTCCTCTCTTCCAAGCTCCTTCTTCAATGGTGGCTTAGGGTGGCTAGGGTTTGTTTTGGGGAACTTGGAAACCTAATTGATAACCTCCGTAGCTTAAAGGGTTAAAGTGGGTTGGATAGTGGGTTTAGTGGGTCAATAATCAATCAGATTAAGACTCCCAATTTTCGTCACTTTTAATTCATCAAAATGTAAAATTACCAAAATAGCCTTTAAGTTGCCGGTATGGCCTAAAAATACCCCGGAATCCAAACTACACCCCCGGGTAGTGTTTTCTGACTATCTCGACCCTTATGGACGCGTTGGCGCACTCAAAACGACCATACGGTTTATAGATTTTAAATTCACTTTTTATAATTAAAATAATATACCATGACGCGGCGGTCACACGCGTCTCAACAAAATTCTCAAATGCCGTATATCAATCTCACGAGAAATTTTATAATACCAAATACATTTATCAAAACATGTATGCACATAATCAAATACCAACTCGCATCTCGTTAGTATTTATAACCCGGATTAATTTCCAATTAATACGCATTTAATTAATTAATCCCAAAAATAAATATAGCCAAAAGTACGGGGTATTACAGTCACCTTGCACTAGATCCATTCTCTCTCTCTGTGTGTGTGTGTGTGTGTGTGTGTGTGTGTGTATATTGGATCAAGTGCGGACATACTTGCAGACTTTGTGCGAACTTGGTCCAATACGACATCGTTTAGGACCAATATCAGCATTTCCCCTTTTTTCAATTTTTTTAATATAAGAAATGCACATTTTTGGACCAAGTCCGTAGGTTAGTCTTAGTCCACAAAGAAACAATTTTGTATACTTATAATTTGAATCCACATACTATCCATAGCATAATGTAGCACATACCCATACATTACCTTGTAAATATTAGGATTGGCAAAGACCGGGCGCAAAATTCGCATAACATCGTGCAGAGCTATTGTGTCAACCAGATAATCCTCACTTTCAGTAGAAATCTATTTAAATTCTCAAAACAAACACACAGTAAACAATCACAGATTCCACAAGCAAGCGCATATATTAAATAAAGATTTATCTAGAGACATAATTAAAGTTGATACCTGTATAAGAGCTGTGAAACCTAAGAAGGATCTTAAGCTATGTTGTTCAGTGTCAACACCAAAGACCCTTTCTTTACTCAACACTTCAACAAGCTCCTCTAACTTTGCCTCAGTTTCAACCCAAACATATGAATCTTCTAATTTTAAATCAACTTTCGTATTCACGAATTCGAATTCGAGTTGTGGATTGTTTAACAGAGCTGTTATCTCCGATTCATAAGGATGCAAGCTCGAAAAAATATCTGCCAAAAAACATAAGGAGTCTTTATTCTTAAGCCACCAAGGAAGCGTTTGTTTTTACCTCATAATGCTAAAATTTGATTCCATTAAACTTTAAGAGGTGATATTGAGTGTTTGGTTTGGGCTAAATAGTCAAAATTCAGCATTAAGAGGCATGTTGAATGGTGAATACTGAATTTTTTATATAATTTCATTCTAGTATTAACCTTATGGTATCTGCTTTATTGTATTTTCTTAAGGACACTGATATAAAACAGTTTAAGAATATATAATTGTTATTGGTTAAATGGTCAAATTACCTATATTCAACATTCATAACCAAATAAGTTCAAGGGAGTTTTCCATTTTAGTCCTTAGCCAATATTTTTTTGGAAAACATGGTGATATGTCTCTAGACTTTTTAAAAATTAAAGATAAAGACAAACTAAAAGTAATTGAGGCATTGGCTAATAAATCCCTTGAAAGTCGATTTATATATGATTAGTCCAAGCGACAATCTTGTTAGTATCTTAAACCCTTAATTTTTTTTAATTAACTAACAATAAGTCCAAACGATACAATTCTACCTAATAACGTACGTACAATTACACTTATTAATGTAGATAAACTTCAATTGTAACTCTATCTACATTAATAAGCGTAACTGCATTTACATTAACAAATGTAACACATGTAGACTTATTGAAAAAATTATTTTTAACTTTACCTAATTGTTAACTCCTAAAGAGTGTATGGATATATCACCATGTTTCCCAGAATAATTTTATCAATAAGTCCACAGAAACTGTATCTACATACTTCTAAAAAAATCATATTTAGGTAAGGTTTGAAGATTTGTGGGGATAAAAAAGAATGTACCTTTGTTGAGCTTGAGGTGTTTAAATGGAGCGTATGAGTTGTCGGCTAAAACTCGTTTGAAATTGAGTTGTGGTTTTGATTCCGTTTTTAAGTAGCAACGGTGTTTTTGTTTTCGACGTTTTATGTATTTTGTTGTGAAAAAGATGGAGATTGCTGCAAAGCAGGCCCGAGTCAATGCTATTTTGAACTTGTCTCTGTTTTCCATTTTAAAGGTTTTTTTATTTCAAGTTTGATGATGGGTGAATTGAAACAAAGGAAGGTTTTCATATTCAGGCGGTTCGGTTAAGAAGCCCAATTCAAAATGGGTATAATGAGTGGGCTTAGGCCTTATTCTCAAGCTCTAGTCGATCCACTTAATAAGAGCTATGGGTCCTGGGCATCGGGCATTGGGTATGGTTGGTAATCTCACGGCATTCCACTTGTCGCGTGGATAATAGATATTTTTCAACGACTCTTTAATGGATAGTTTTACCAAATTGTATATATATATCCCTAAATTTAACATTTTTAGCACCCCCTTGATCTCAGTTTCACTCTTCTGTTTGAAAAAAAATTACAAGTTCATCCTCTCAAACAGTCTCAGTGGAATCCTACTTCGACGAATGCCGAAAAAAACAATTATGAGAAACCTAAGAAACCCCTAAAGTCAAACATAAAAAGGTAGCCACCGAAAGAAAAACTTTTCATTGGATAAACACGCGTTGATTTTTTTTACATTGGCGGGTACATTCGAGAATATGATTAACGGATCAAATCAAAGAAGGATGGGCATGTGAGATGAGTTTTCCCATAAATTCAACAACGAGGTCCAATGTAACAACTATTAGACACCAAAAAATGGAACTATGAGATCCAAACATGATGTAAGTTAAACGAGACGGCTAAAAACGCATCAACATCTAGTATAAGTGAACCCGCTAACTCCAATCCCAACTTATCATTTCACTACACCAAAAACAACAATTTGGCACACCCTGATATTAAAAATCTGGCACAGTTTAAAACTATGCCAGATTTTGGCATGGTTTAATAGCAATTTGGCACACTTTAAAACAGTGTCAAAATTTGGCACTATTTCAAAGTGTGTCAAAATTGAGTACACTTACTAAAATATATAATACCCAAAAAAAATATTACACACTTTTCACTCCCGCTCTATTCGGTAGCCCACTATCTCCTTGTTACCGCTCACTCTTTCCTCGTTCCAAGTCACTCTCACGGTGGTCGGAGCTCACTCTGTCTCTCTCTAGGTCGACGGTCGGCGCTAACTCTTTCTCTCTTCGGTCGACGTTCAATCTCTATCTCTAGGTCGGAGGTCAATCTCTCCCTCTAGATCGACGGTCGGTCAACTTTCTCTCTACGATAGCTGGCAATTTTTGACACGATAACCCATTTATGGTAATAACCCGAAATGACCCGAACTTGACACGATTAGCTTATATAGATTTAAAATTACCAAAAACTTATACTAAAATAAAAATCAACGCGACCCAAAAATGACACGACTAACCCGAATTGCCACCTCTACGATCGGTGCTCTCTCTCTCCAGCCCACTCTCTTTTTCTCTGGTCACTGCATTGTTCTCTCACTCCACTCATCCTAATCAGGTTGTATTTTTTTAACCTAAATTAGGTATAATATTTGATCCTAGAGTTTATGATATGCGTGATTTGATTCGTGTTTGCCTTTTAGGGTTTTATATATACATTTTTAAATATTTATTATTTTTTAATGTGAGTTTTTGGTGCAAATTGAATGTTGATAATGAAAATAAATAAATCATAGGTTTTTGGATGGACCTTGGAATCTTTTAGTGGTAATCTATGTTTTTATGTTCGTACCCTTCTATTTAAAATGCATATTTGATCTGATTCGTATAGGTTATGGAGTTTTAAGAAAATTTAAGTGCTAAATATTCAATAATAATGTAAAAATAACAAATTGAAAAGTAGACACCCCACTAACTAAATGGATAAATGAGATTATGTGTTGAAAATTTAAGAAAAAGCTAAAAAAACTATTTAAATAGTAAGTAGACAATAATACTAAACATTCAATAATGATGTTACACATGTAGAAAAACCTTAGACCCGTTCAAGAGGTCTCACTATGACTGTCGTGAGAACTCTTGAATTGTCCCATTTTTGGACAGTTTGGAAATGCAAAAGTTTGTATTGTATATAATGTTTATGCATGTCCTATTTTGAAAAATTCGGTGTAATCTCTTTATGTTCTTTGGGTGCATACTAGATTGATGTAGTGTTTGGTGTTTTCTTGGTTGAAAAACTCAAGTAACACATGAACACTCCCAATTTAAGTTGTGTACTTGAAGAACTGTAGGGAGATGCTGGCAAAAATTTTCAGATTAGGACATGGCATAAGAAATTATGAACAATACAAAATATGCATTTTCGAATGGGATAGGACCCTTGCCCTGTAGAGGGGATGGAGGAAATATAGGTGCTCAAATATATACATATTTACACTTGAATAAACTTTAATATATTTACAGTAAGCGTGTCTATTATAATGTGTGTTCTTTAAACTTATCAGGATGTCATCGGGAATCAACAAAGAGTGGATAAATGAGAAAAATACCGAGACCGATACATATAGAGATGGGGTGTTACAGTTTCTACATTATATGCGTAGTAATAGTTCGAATGCTAAACATTGATGTCCCTGTAGACGTTGTCGAAATGGGAAAGGACATGTTGTTATAGATGATATATTCGTTCATTTAATGACATATGGTATGGACATGAACTATACCTTATGGCATTTTCATGGTGAGACATTAGTTGTTGATCAAGTCCAACAACCACCAACACGCTGATGTGAACAATATTCCAATTTTGAATGATCTTGTAAATGATTTTTGTGAGATGTTTATGGGTGAAGTGGAACCTAGTGAACCTAATTGTGTAGGCAGTGATGAAGCCCCCCCAACTTTTGAGGTTCCCAATGATTCGCACACGCATAAATACAAAGGTAAGAAGTATGATCGTTTACATCAACTCGCACAGGAGCCATTGCACCCAGCTACTGGTTCTTCGCGTCATACCATAATGTATGCTCTTATAAAGTTGAATGATTTGAAAACACAATTCAATTTATCGGATGGTGCTACAGGTGAAATTCTTAGATTGTTAAATGAACTACTTCCTGAAGAGAACAACTTGACAACTAGTTATATAGAAATGAAAAACACCGTTAGAGATCTCGGTATGGATTATATTAAGTATGACGTATGCATTAACAACTGTATGCTATTTTGGAAAGAGCGTGAAAAATCTACTAGATGTATAAAATGTGGTTCTTTACGCTACAAGTTTACTTGTCTAGACGAGGACGGGGTAGAAATTTAGAATACTAATGGGAAAAAAAGTACTCTAGGGTTCCTAAGAAGGTAATGCGACATTTCCCTCTAATCCCTAGGCTAAAACGGTTGTATACCATAAAATGGATAACAGAGAAAATGACTTGGCATGCTCGTGCAAGCTCTTGTATGGAATTCTTGCGGCATCCTCGAGATTCAGCATAATGGGTAAATTCAAACATTATGTGGAGAGATTTTGCTAAAGATCCACGGAATATTCGACTTGCAATAGAAATTGATGGTTTCATCCCGAATAACATGTTTAGTCGTAATTATAGTTGTTGGCCAGTGATAATTCAACCTTTCAACCCTCCTCCGTCAATGTGTATGAAAAATGAGTTTTCAATGTTGTCTGTATTGATTCCCGGACCAAAGTCACCATCAAGTAATATTAATGTCTTCCTCCAACCATTGGTCGATGAGTTAAAGATCTTATGGTCTGGAGTTGAGGCTTGGGATGCGTACAAAAATGAGAAATTTCAGTTAAAAACCATGTTGATTTGGGGTATACATGATTTTCCAACTTATGGGACGTTAGCAGGTTGTTCAACTCAAGATTACAGTGGGTGTCCTATTTGTTCTACAAATACACCTTCTCAATATCTTCCTAAGTCAACGAAATGTTATTACCAACGATCTCGTATGTTCCTTCCCAAAGACCATCCTTACAGGTTTGACACATCAAAGCAAACATTTAATGGTAAAATAGAGGATGTTATGGCTCCAAGAAAGTTAACAAGTGTAGAAGTTGAGCATATAACGTCACTTATCGCTCGAGAAGGTGTTCAAAGAGAGGGAGAGGGAGACAAAGGGAAAAACAAGGGGAAGGGGAAGGAGAAGGAGGATGTCGTAATGGAAGACGATGATTATACAAGTGAGGGTGACGATGAGAATCTAACGGGTACCGAGGGTTTTTTAAAGAGGTAAATTTTCTTTGACTTAGAGTCTGGAAGGATCATGATATTAGACATAATTTAGATGTTATACATGTTGAAAAGAATGTGACAGAGGCTCTTTTATGTACAATACTCTCAATGAAAGGTTCATCAAATAAAGATACGGTCAAAGCCCATGAAGACTTGAAAGTTCATTTGAATCTTAAAAGGAAATTATGGATGAAAGATGTTGAAAGCAGTAACGAAAGGCAGATGCCAAAGGCACCTTTCGCATTAGGAAAGGAAGAGAAAGAAACCTTTTTTAGTACACTAAAAACATTAAAGGTACCGATTGGATTTTTATCAAATTTCAGCATCAATGTTAACCTCGATCCACCTGGATTTACCAATCTCAAGTCTCATGATTATCACGTCATTATGCAACGGTTGCTTCCTGCGTTGCTTATGCTTTCATTTCCGGATCATAAGCCTTTGTTTAAAGATATACAACGGATAAGCATACTCTTTAATGTGTTGTGTGCCAAAGTGATATTTAGGGAACATCTTTTGAAGGCTAAAAACGTATTGGTAGAGGCATTTTCTGTCTTTGAAATTTATTTTCCACCTACCTTTTTTATGGTGATAATCCACCTCATGCACCATTTAGCCGATAAAGCTTTAACGGCTGGGCCACTAAGATATCGGGCGATGTGGTTGTTTGAGAGAGAAATTGGAAGATATAAAAAGCGATCACGAAATAAAAGGTACATTGAAGGGAGCATTGATAATGCATATTTGTTACATGAAGCTTCTTTGTATGCCATGGAGTACATATCGAAAAGAGGTGAAGGAACTCATAAGAGGAATCTTGAGGATTTTCTTGATGATGAGTTTGATGACTCGGGATGCCAACGAGCATTAGGTAAAAATAAAGAATTGATCTTAAATAATGTACAATATGAGCAAGTGTGAAGATGGGTTTTATCTCAATGCGACGGTGTTGATGAATGGAGAAGGTACACACTTAGTTCTATGTTAATTCATAATAATTAATTGTAATGTGATATTTCTTAATTTTTAAACTAACTTCTTATAGAAAATTTGTGGTAACTGAGACTCAATCGAGGCATAAAATTGATGATTTCATCCCTTGTCTAAGGAATGAGGTAAGTCTTTATTTATACATGTACTTATTTATCATCCGTAATTATTTTTAATGAAACTCTAAAAAATTATCAATTCCTTACAGGCCTCAAGATTTAATGATACGGGAATTTTGCCATATGTCGATGGTCCGCTCCATAGGGTTACCAGTTATGAGAAATTTCAATGCAATGGGTACACCTTTTGTACTTCTGGATATGAAGATAATCATAACTTCAGAGTAGTGGTGTATCCACTAAGGCCTTTAATAAGAAGGGGATTATGACAACCTTTTATGGAGTTATTAGATAAATACTCGACCTCAATTACATTGAGTTCACACATACTGTCTTTTATTGTGATTGGGTGGATGTTGATGATAAGAATGCTTGCAAAGTTGAACCCACCTTAAAATTGGTGATGGTGAATCTTAGTAAGCTCGTGAGTAAAAATACCATTCACGATGATCCGTTCATCCTTACATCTCAAGCCAGTCAAGTATTTTATTGTCAAGATGTAAAGCTGAAGGGGTGATCAGTTGTTTTACACTCTCCTAAGAGACCGACAAAAGAAATAGATGCGATTGATATTGACCGTACGATGTATGACTCCATTCTCGAGGAAAATGATAAATTGCAGGAGCTTTTGGACACGAATTTCTAGTGAAATGATTTAGTTCTGAACTTGTTTTTGAATATGCAATATTATATTTTTTGTTATTTTGAACGGGTAATATTCTATTTATTTCGTTTGTTGTTGTTGTTGTAAACATTTAATAGTTTATTGTTGTTTGAACATTTAATACAGGTATGGTTGTTTGAACTTGTAATTCTATGTTTATTGATGTTTGAACATGTAATATACTGGTGTCTATTTGAATATGTAATCTTCTTTATATTACTATTTGAACATGTAATATTCTTGTAAATGTTTATTCTGATTATTTTGGTGTCCAATTGTCACTTTTTTCCAGATAAATGTCTCATATTGGTGATACTTCGCAACCGTCAATAAATGGGGTGACACCTATATCAACCTCTCGTTCTAAGGTTGCTTCGGGCGCTTCATGAGTAGGTGATGACTCTTCCACTAAGAAATTAAATTTTAATGAGCACGACCTTCCAATTGGTGAAGATTTATATACACTCTCAACCAGGTTGGGAGACTTAGCAAGGACGCATGTTCCCATTTCTTATACGAGTTGGAAACAAGTGGATGTGCGATATAAGAACTCAGTTTGGTCATCATTAATGGTATACTATTCCTTTATATTCCAAAGAATATAATAGTTAGTAAAGTCAATTATGTGATGTTTTAATTTTATTTCTTCATATATTGTAGAAAGGTTTCCAGATGTGCGCGAAAGTCAGAAGCATTTTTATATGAAAAAAGCGAACGATGCTTGGAAAAAGTTCAACTCAAAACTAAGGGTTAATTTGAAGGATGGTGATGTTGGAAAGTGGAAGGAGAAAGTGCCACGAAATGTCAAATCTGAGGACTGGGAGGTGTTTTGCAATAATGAAGATTCAGAGGTTCAAAAAACTTTGCGAAGAAAGAATAAAGAGACTAAATAAAATTGTGTGAGAAAGACAACTCATAACACAGGTCGTCATAGTTATGCCCGAGCTTCAGAGAATTGAAGAAAGAAGCATGGGCATGCACCCACTCGTGCTGAATTGTGGTTGGCAACTCATATAGTCAAAGGAGGTGGTTATGCCCCTCATGATAAAATATTTACGGTAATTTAAATTTTTTAATGTTCGTTTTATCTAAAAAAAAGTATCGTATCATCAAGCCTAATGTTAATATATTTTTGTATAGGACCAAATTCAATTGCTTCTGGATGTATACAAAGCGAGTGGTCAGGAGGAGACCTTAGATGCTGGGCCTATTTTTGAGGTTTTCGAAAAAGATATGCAAGGATGTGTTCGTTGTGTTGGGTCCACAATTTCGAGAAACGCTATATTAGGGTCGGCATATACAAGAGAAATGCTTGAAGAGGTGAAACAGGACACCAAAAATTAGAAGGATCGTGTTAATCACCTTAGGAGCGACATAGAGGGGATAAAGTCCTCATTATCAGAATTCATTAGTGACTTCAAGATCGAAAAATTTTCATGTGTTGGACACAACATTTAGGAGTTACCTACTTTAGGCACTACGGCTCCTTCGTGTTCTCTTTCCTCCCCTACATTCGAGGTTCCAAATTTCACCTCTCTAATTGAATGCAAAATACTATCCCATACACGTGAACTTGTTGTTTATGGGAGGAAAACATAACCAGGAGCCGTCTCGACCATTCACTTCCTGAAAAAATATGAATAAATGCGGTGTGTGATAATTGATTAAATTAATTCACAACTTTCTAATTTGGCACACTTATTTAATTAGAGACTATTTTTAAATCAAATTAATTCAGCCCCTAGACATGTATCTATGTGTGTGCGTGTCTCAACCCATAAACAGACAAATCATGCGACACAAGTTTAAGGAAAAATCCCCGCAGGGTAAAACCTTTTATTTCATTATAATAAGTAAATCGCAACTTACAGGGATTACAATGAAATACAGTGACACACGAATACCCGCAGGCGTCGATCGGTGTCGTCAGCAATGAATCCACACGCAGCAAACCCACATGGACCTCAATCCAATCAACAAAGGAAGAACCGCAGCACTCCTCAATGGCACGTAACCATAAAACTTCGTAGAGACTCTCTCAACAATGACACGCAGCCCTCGGTTGCAGAGATCTCCCCACAAAGATGAACAAAAGCAAAGTAGTGTTCTTGGGTTCCAAAAGATTCCCAAACATATATGAGAATTTTGTGTGAATCAAAGCATGAATTTTGGGACAAAAAAATATGAAGACTTGAGCTAATAAAACTCTAAAAAACGTCTTTCCAAGTCTTGCAAAATAACTCCCCCGAAGTTGGCTTTTATAAGAAAACCAAAAAGAGTTTTAAAATTCTAGAACTCTTGCCAGAGTCAGGTACCCCGAACCGATTCGGGTGTACTGCGAACCGGTTCCCCCCGAACCGATTCACCATGCAGTTTGCGGTACCTCGCTGGTTTGGGGTTGAAAAAAATCAGCATTCTTCTAAGGAATTTTCTCCATCTTCAAAAGGTCATAACTTTTTCACCGTAGCTCGGATTAAGGTGTCGTTTCTTCCAGTATCTTCGTTGCGGTGAGCTCTTTAACTTTTAGTTGATTGGACCTCCAGATGGTGGCTGTAAAATTACCAAAATTCCCTTGAACTTTCATATCTTGCCTTCTTTCACTGTTTTGACTTCTCTTACGTACCACTTGCATAAATTCCCTAAAATCATGGAACGTGAAGTCGTTAAGGCATATGTGGGACACATGATGGAGATGATGAATGATTGATTCCTAAAATTCAGATAGAGTCCGTCATGTGAGATCGTGAGGTGACGTGCCAAATGTAGCGGCGTACGACATACACAAATGTAACATGTTGGACTTGAGAAAAATGTCCTTACAAATCTCCCCCTATGTATATGCCGATACATACATAAAAATCCGAATTATCAAATAACAAAATTGCCTATATAAATCTACCCTCCCATGAACCCAAAACTGGAACGGTACAAATGAATTAGTCTTCATCGTTTGTTCTTTAAATCTTCAAAAGTCTCAAAGCTTTTCTCATCAGGGTGTGCATTTCAGAGATCATCAATGTAGTACCTACACACATGAGATAAAGCAAATATGAAGTGACGTATCGAGTTTGAAATGAGATAAACATAGATAACAATTTATGATGAAAGTATAAGTCAAATCTCAAAACTCCCCCCAAATTCAAACTCCCCCATAAAATGATAATTCTTTCTCCCCCTTTTTATGATGTTCCCAAATAGACAAATGAGAAGAATAAATCAAATAAGCAAAGTCGGGGTGTCACTGTATTCAAAACAAAGTATCAATCAAATGGCAAACATGCTCTTGCAAGGAGATGCTCAAAAAAATCTTCACAAACTATTTTTGAATTTTTCCCAAAATTTTCAAACAAAAAAAAATAAGGTATAAAAATCACACCATGGACTTAAACTCAAACAACCAAGTCATGGAAATGGAATGAATGGGTGTGAACACATTCGATAGGTAAATAAACTCAATCAATCATATGTGCACGATGCATATGTATAACGAATGAACATAAAAAATATCCTTAGCTGTAAAGATTGTTGAATTTAGATGACATCGTCTTATGCAAATCAACAAATCAAAGTCAAATGATTTCCACACCAATAATATCCAAAACTATTTACCGCTCTTTCAAGACTTTTAAGGACGTACAAACCCGTTTTAAAATCTCCAACCAAACTCCCTCATATATATTTTCTTTTAGAGGTGTTAAACTAAATTCTCAAACTTTGGAGAATTGGTGCAAAAACCTAAATGACCCATAATTGGCATGAATTTATTTTTATTGCCTATAAAAAAATTTCGGGCTCTTTTAAACCTCTTTGGACCCCGGATAATAAAATTCCTCAATTTTTTAGGTCCAATTTAAATGGCGGCTTAATCGCAAAGGACAAAAAATCTTTCGTAGCCCTTCACCATTTTTAAACAAAGCACACAAACTTACAAAATGGCTCTTACATGCACAACTGTCTTATAAAAAATTATCGCGCTTGGTTCGTTTTAAGGACAGTATTGACGTGAAAACACCCAACCAACATGGGATAAGATAAGCACAATAATCAAACAAATCCCTGCATGTGTGCAATAAAGGAAAACATGAGTCAAACATGTAGGAAGTAACACTTAATTACATCTTAATGACTCCAAACATTATAAAGCACATGGATGAATTGACCTATTGTCTCGAAACACTATCAAATAGTCACATGAATAAATAGAATGATGTTGTGACTCGGTCATCCTAAGTGTCCATCCATAAAAAGTGCAAACAAAAAATAAAAATCTTTTTTGATTTTTTAAAAAAATTATAAAAAATCTTTTTGTATTTTCAAAATTTTTCAAAAAGCAAAAAATTTATACAAAAAGTACATATCACAACGCTAGCAAAAATATATCAAAAAGCATAACTAGCGTATGACAAACATTCAAACACAATCATCTATATGATATGACAAGAGAATGATCATGTGCAAGCAAACGAGAATCAACTTGTCTAAAATCTAGCGTATCCAAAAGATATTTCCTAACCCAAATAGATGTGGAACATCGTGTAGGGGATTTGGGAACCACGGGAACACTAGACATAAACTTCCTAGGACATTTTCCAAGATCAAAATAAAAATGCCTAAGGTGACCTTTCCTACCACAATATGAACATGTGAAAACGGGTGGAACGACACCTATGGGTTGACCTTTTCTAACATCCTTAAAATTGGTTGACCCTCTAAAATAAATAATGGTTTTGGCTTTAGCACTAGAAGCATGAGAACAAGATGAGCCATTACCATCACTATTAAACCTATTCGAGTCAGTCAAATCATTTTTAATTTCAAATTTTTTTACTCGAGCAAAGAATTAGACTCTTCCAATTTAAGGGATGCTTTTTTCAAATTCTCAACAATTCCTAAAAAGGTATCTCGCTCCCCCTCAATTAAGGCAAACTTTTCCCTAAGAGTCTTTTCACGTGCCACAAACTCATTAACTAAAATATTTTTATCCTCTTTGGCACAAACACAAACCATTGAATTTTTAAGGTCCTCCAATTCCTTTTCTAAAAATAGGACCCTCTCATCACTCTCCTTCTTGGACAATTTTAAATCTATAAAGTCATGGTCCAAGGAAACAACTTTCTCACGATAAAAATCTCTTTGATTTTGAACCGTTTGCCAAAGATCCAACGCGGATTTAAAACGAGAATTTTCTTTTTCCAAAACTTTAATTCTTTTAGCAAACGTCAAATTCAAACGATTTATATCATCAAAACTCTGACTCGTGTCATCAAAGGGAGGCATCCGATTACATAAGTGCTCCATCGGAAAAATTGCGATTTTTCACAAAACTGATTTTAAAAAAAAACATCAATATCACACAATTTTGCGAAAAATCGGAATACGCAATAAATTAGCATAACCCGCTCTGATACCAATTTGAAAAAATATGAATAAAGGCGGTGTGTGATAATTGATTAAATTAATTCGCAACTTTCTAATTTGGCACACTTATTTAATTAGAGACTATTTTTAAATCAAATTAATTCGCCCTTAAACATGTTTCTATGTGTGTGCGTGTGCAAATCATAAATAGATAAATCATGCGACACAAGTTTAAGGAAAAATTTACGCAGGGCAAAACCTTTTATTTCATTATAATAAGTAAATCGCAACTTACACGGATTACAATGAAATACAGTGACACACGAATACCCGCAGGCGTCGGTCGGTGTCGTCAGCAATGAATCCACTGACAGCGAACCCACATGGACCTCAATCCAATCAACGAAGGAAGAACCGCAACACTCGTCAATGGCACGCAACCATATAACTTCGTAGAGACTCCCTTAGCAATGACACGCAACCCTCGGTTGCAGAGATCTCCCCACAAAGATGAACAAAAACAAAATAGTGTTCTTGGGTTCCAAAAGATTCACAAACGTATATGAGAATTTTGTGTGAATCAAAACATGAGTTTTGGGACTCAAAAATATGAAGACTTGAGCTAATAGAACTCTAAAAAACGTCTTTCCAAGTCTTGCGAAATAACTCCCCCGAAGTTGGCTTTTATAAGGAAACCAAAAAGAGTTTTAAAATTCTGGAACTCTTGCCAGTGTCAGGTACCCCGAACCGATTCGGGTGTACCGCGAACTGGTTCACCATGCGGTTTAAGGTACCACACTAGATTGGGGTTGAAAAAAATCAACATTCTTCTAACGAATTTTCTCCATATTCAAAAGGTCATAACTACTTCACCGTAGCTCGGATTTAGGTGCCATTTCTTCCAGTATCTTCATTGCGGCGAGCTCTTCAACTTTACAGTTGATCGGACCTCTGGACAGTGGCTATAAAATTACCAAAATTCCCTTAAACTTTTATATCTTGCCTCCTTTCACTGTTTTGACTTCTCTTGCGTACCACTTGCATAAATTCCCTAAAATCGTGAAACGTAAAGTCGTTGAGGCAGATGTGGGACACATGATGGAGATGATGAATGCTTGATTCTCTGAATTCGGATAGAGGCCGTCATGTGAGATCTTGAGGGGACGTGCCAAATGTAGCGACGTACGACATACACAAATGTAACATGTTGAACATGAGAAAAATGTCCTTACACTTCCATACGTTGAGAAAGAATGAAGTGCGAGTTTTACTCGATGACATCAAAGTGCCCGAGTATCCAGTTTGGGGTGGAAAATAAGTTCATTGCGAGAACTTGGAAGATGTTGGTAAAAATGGACTTATGTATTGGCTCGACGACCTTGTTCTCCCATTGGTGACACCGACGAATGATGTAATTGAGTTAACTTTTGTAACTTTTGTGGTATTGTGTTTGATGAACATGTGGAGCTCTTACATCGTTAAAATAGTTTTCTTGGTGCTAATTAGGTATTGCATCCACTTTTGTAGTCGCAAGTGTAAAAGTAACTATCACTTCTGACAATATAACTACTATCTTTATTTTTTGTTTGTTTGCATATTATATTTGCTTTTGTGGTGATGGGATAAAATATTATTATCACATCCATTGTTTCTTTGCATCAAATATTTTTGTCATGGATGATGATTATAGCTTTAGTAAAATGAGCATTCGGGACTCGATTATGGATCACTTAAAGAAAGGTTAGTTTAATTTATGTTGGACGAACATCTATACTTTCCAATTTAACATTTAGTTATTAATTTTTAAGTTTATTTCTTATAAGGTACACATATACGGTTAGGAAGGATGCAGACAAGAGGATTCTACACAAGATCCTCTTCCACCTACGCCACCTTGCTTCGAAGTACTTCCCTCTAAGGGATAAATCTTCAAAATCTCTACTTATATTCCCAATTTATGCTTCTATAATCCTCTTCCACCACCAACTATCTCGTTTGGCATATTTGAGGTGATTTGAATTTGTTAGACGGATAAAATTACTCAATATGCATACTACAAAATCTCAATATGGGGGTATCTGAATTCAGAATCATAACAGTTATATATAACATATGTTATATATAACAGTTATATATAACAACTGTTATATATAACAGGAGTCAGGGACGAAACCAAAAAATCCTCATCAAGAATCACATATAGCAGTTTTGAATCGTTTAAAGTACCTTCATATCACTAATTTTCACACGTATGTATTGTCTTTACTAATAACACGAACATTTTAAGTCATTAAAAATCAATTTTGAGTCATATTAAGAATTACAACTTATGATTTCACACTTAAGTTGTCACTAATGAACACCAAACTTAAAAACACACATTCAAATGTATAAACAAAGTTATAGATTCACAAACTTAAATCAAAATTAAAACGTAATAAATAACAAATGTTGTTGATAGAGACATAACAAATCACATATTTAGGGTGAAAATCAAGCCATTTGAGGGTGAAAACTAGAACCAGCCCCCAAATGGCCCCGTAAGAGGCACAAACACCTCGCACGAGACCAATGTAACTTGTACGAACTGAGCGCGTAGTCGCGAACCTCCTGGTTTGAGAATATGACGATAATTTCAATATACGTATATTAGGCTTGAAAATAAGCGATTTAAGGGTGAACCCCCAAACCAGCCCCGTAAGAGGCACGAACACCTCGCACGAAACCGATGTAACTTATACAAACTGACCGTGTAGTCGCGGGTCTCCCGGTTTGAGAATATGACAATAATATCAAAATAGTAGATTTGGCTGAAGGGTGAAAACCCAAACTAGTCCCCAAACAGCCCCGTAAGAGGCACGAACAACTCGTACGGGACTAATATAACTTGTACGAATTGATCGCGTAGTCGTGGGCCTCCCGATTTGAAAATATGACGATAATTTGAAAATACGTAGATTAGGCTTGAAAATAAGCCGTTGAAGGGTATAAATCCAAACCAGCCCCCAAACGGCCCCGTAAGAGGCACGAACACCTCGCACGGGACCAATGTAACTTGTACGAACTGACCGCGTAGTCTGAGGTCTCCCGGTTTGATAATATGACTATAATTTCAAAATATGTAGATTAGGCTTGAAAACAAGCCGTTGAAGGGTGAAAACCCAAACCAACCTCCAAACGGCAAACACCTCAGACGGGATCAATGTAACTCGTAGGAACTGATCAGAAAGTCATAACTTGCGTAAGATTTTTAATTTTAGAATATAATAATAATTGCAACTCATATATGTAATTTTTTATCTTGAGTAAACTTTTTTTATAAATTACTTAGTTACTAATATCATATCATTTTTTATCCTATTTTTTTTGCAGGATAACATTTTATCGTTAGCATTTATTCACGCGGAACACACGAAGAACTCAATGGTTTACAACAAGGGGTTTATTCATGATTCTATTTTTTTGTGTTATGGTCGTGCGGACTTTTGTAGGTTTATTGTTAACTTTTATGGCTGTGCGGGCTTTTGTAAGTTTATTATTATATTTTGTGGCCGTGCGGGCTTTATGTTACACAGGTTTAATATTAACAGGTTTTAAAATGTCCAGAAAATAGAAGAAACTCTGCCCAATTTTTTTGGGGGTTGTGAACTACTAAAGACTTGTAATATTTTGAAGTTTGTATGTACATTAGTTTATCAACGACGTGCAAGATTTGCAATTTGTGATTTTTTTTATTTTCAAATAATTTTTTTTTTCTTTTATCCAAAAATTTGGCACAGTTCAAAACCGTGCCAAAAGTTTATCAAAATGTACTCAATCTGGCACAGTTCAAAACTGTGTCAAAAGTGTGCCAGAAATATCAAATTCTGGCACGGTTTAAAAGTGTACCAGAAGTGTTCCTGTTTGGTCAAACCGTTCAAACTTCAAAATCGTGCCAGATTCCTATTTTTGGTGTAGTGTTTGTGTGGGTCTGAAGGACGGTATTTTGCCTTCTATGGATGGCTTATCTTTGGCCTACGATGCCCTCTGGATATTCCTTTCAGCCGAAGGTTGAACGAAAAATTGGTAGATACATCGCAAAAGGGAAAAGTTAGCCGCAACTCATCCACTATTAGTTTGCCCAACTTCGTGGCGGACTTAAGTGCGCATATGACCTCCATTGATCAAACTCTTTTAGTGGAGGCTCAAACTAAATAAATTTTTTTGGAGGAAAAACTAATAGTCATGATAAAAAGGTGATGGGAAGAAAAATAGCGAAAATAGTGAACAACGACTAATCAAACATGGACCTCGGTATACACACGTATTGGGAGGGTAAACAATCCATCATCAATGAGTGAGAGGCCATGATGGTCAAGAACAATATTTTGATTTCCCAAGTGAATGTTGTACCTTTTTTTATAAAATAGTTTAAGTATTTAATCTTTTTTTGTTTATGTTAATTTAACTTTTAAATAATGGGAGTTATTATTTAAAAAATTAAGTAACTAGATTTAATCTACATAACAAATTTAATTTGAGTTTATTTATCTCTAATGCATTCCATTTATAAGTGTCCATTGAATTAAAGAGTACAACTTAAGAATATATCAAAGTAAGCATCCTACAAATACTTGTCCCACTTAGAAGGCTTCATGAGAGTGTAATGGTAGTTGAGGTGAATGGGAACGATATGCATTTTCCAAAAAAACTTGAGTTTTGGAATATCTCCAAAGTTTTTAAATCTTCGATACTTGTTTCGACTTAAATTATCTCCAGCTCTATAACTAATTCCGTAGGTTCAAACAGAGCTGATGGCGACGAGGGCTTGTCCTCCTTGTCCATGTAGTTATAAATCAAGATTCAACTCGACCCCATGACACTTACACCAGTTAGAGAATCTCACATATGTCGAGAACGCTTCCTCATACGTTTGGAATTTTCATATACTCCATTTGATGTACCCATGTGTCTGCCAAAGTGGCGTCATGATCATTGTCTTAGATACCCGAACGTATGTGTAACACCCCATATTTTTAATGATTTTTAATTATGGGGTTAATTTAATTTAAAATTGGAAATTAATTTGGAATAAAAATAAATATTAATTAGCGAGACAAGGATTAATATTTGTTTTTGTGAATTATGTGGAATATTACTTAGTGAGCGAGTAATAAATGATCACGAATATATTAAAGTTATCTCGAGTGAAAAATACGACAAGTAATAATAATCTAGTCGGGACACGCATGTTAGTCACGTCGGGACTCAATTTAATGAAATAAAGAGTGAATTATTTTTAAGTCATTCAAATGGTCATTTCAAGTGCACCAATGTGTCCGGAAGGATCGATATAGTCAGAAAAGTCGACCCGGGAGTTTTGTTTGGGTCCCGGGACACTTTTAGGCCAAATAAGCAACCCAAAGGGGTATTTTAGTCATTTGTATTTTATGGAGAAATAAACCCACGAAAATTAAAGAGTTACATCTGTACCCACGTAAGAGGGATTAGGGTTATCAGTTATCAAATTCACAGAGGCCATTAGAGGAGGAAGGAGAGTCACTCCTAAGGCTAGAACCACCATTCTTACACCTCTTGCGCCACAAACATCACCGTTGCGTATAGATCAGAGGAAGAGGAACACATCCATACTATTCTTCTACAATGGACTAGACCTACTGTTAAAGGCAAGTATTTAAACTTGCAAATTTATAGCATGTATGATAACCATGTTAGTAAGGATGAATATTCACATGATTATGTAGGAATTGGGTTAATATTTGGAGAATTAAATTGTGTTCTTGGATGATATTCATGTTAGGTTAAACTTCCTGATGCATATATAACGAAATTCGTGAATTAAGGCTGCCCATATGTGTAGAAATTCTTTGTTTTATATGTGTTCTTAAATAAAAGGATGAGCTAGGGGTTTTAAAGAAATAAATTGGAAAGTATAAACTTTATTTATGCAAATTGGTGATTCGATGATTCTTGTATGTTAGAAATCACCCTTACATGTTAGTGTAATGTTTAGGATGATTGTTTGGGAGTTTGGGAATGAACCTTGGAGCTTTAGAGGTTAAAAATGGAGGAAAAAATGCACCTGTTGCAAAGCAACGTGTGTCGTAACTGATGGGACTAGTTGACCGGGGTCCCAGCGTCGGTCGATCGAGGGTCTAGGTTCTGGCATGCGCGAGCTGGTGAAGGGATATATACTTTTTTTCTTATTTTTTTATTTATAATTTACTCTTTGGGAGAAACTTTAAATGTGAATATCTTGGGCATACGAATAAAGATTGGTACGTCGTTCGCGGCCACGCGTAGTTAGTTTAATGGAGTATGCTGTCATAATGATTAAATAATTTAGACATAAATTAAGAAAGGTCTAAATTTCCTTGAAGTTGTAAATAGTGATGAAACGTTCCCAAAATTGAAACATAAAAATTATAGGGCCGTAGTGAGACCAATAGGAACCTATTCGAGTATATAGGAGGTGAGAAGTATAATTCTATGGTTAAAATAATAAATGGCGGGATGTAGCTATTTTAGTATTGGGTCGAATGTAATACGTACGGGACATATATTTTATAGGTGGGATGTATGCCTATACTAATATGTGAACATAGGTTGTTGTGACACCCCGCCTAATATTATACCGGGTGATCAGTCCTATATTAAATTAAACAGGAATCTCATATAGTTTCATTCGCAGCATCACTATCGAAAACCATTTAATTACTAATAACCTTTTAGACCCGGTGTCAAATTTTAAACTTTCTAATCTTTTTAACTTAAACGCACAAGTAAAACCAACATACAAATATATGAACAACAACTGAAATGAATAAATAATAACCAATAACTTTCGGTAAAACTCTTATATAACCATATAGAATAGGAGTAATATGTGCGATAATTAAAGTAAATAACAATAGTTAGGCAACCTGAATATACTCACAGTACGTCCTATTTAGATCACAAGGAGAGAAGCATTTATACAATTTCCTTGCCAATATCCATAGCTGCGATATCAAAGTCTAACTTGAAAGAATGATCATCCAAGCGTCCCTGTGTCTTGACACGTAAAAGAAAAAGGAAAATAGTTGCAAGCGGGTCAGAGCCCAAAGAGTTTTAAAAATATTTAGCACGTGTTTAAAATACTTTAACATTTAAAATATGATATTCTCCATATTTAAATTGGTGTCGCACTCACATGAGATACCCCTCACCTCTCATCTAACAGTGCACCCCTAACGTATGTATTTAACCACCCTAGTTACGCTACCCAGCCTAACTAGCATCTCACCAAACTTCTAAACACCCAAACACTATCTCATGTCCTGCGTATATTATTCCAAGCTTTCACTCGAGCTTATACCTACCTTATAGTTTATCGTTTATCATATATCCATTCATTATGAATAACCTTCACTAGTTATTACACTATTCACATTTTAGTGTTATTTATCTTATATATAATATTCTCATCTTTATATACGTATCTCACATATTTTATTACGGATTTTATATTCCCGGATGATCCAAAAATTATTTTATAATTCATTTTTTTATTCTGACCGTGTATATATTTTCACATCTCATATATATATATATATATATATACACACACACACACACACACACACACAATATACTATACACATCAAGTATATCCATACTTACATATCACACACTATATAAGTATAATAACCATCCCTCAGAGCTATAACTCAATGGATGCAGTCTCTCAATGCTATCATCTTCTAGGGAATTACTCACACATCATCCTGGGTACCAGCGGTCGGACTCTCACACTGACTTGGTAGAAACCAAATTATAACGTATGGGAAGCAGTCACTATTCCTCATTGGAAATAAGACGAATCATATCCAAGACGTCTTACCCCTGATAAATGCCACATAATATAAAAATGAATGTTATGACCCGAGGACTATATTGTCACACCCCGGCTAATTCTGGTGTCGGCCGCCACCAAAACTAAGTCGGGTGCGAGTAAATAAAATATCATTCTTAGCATGAGATAGATATGAGATATAATAAATTAATCCACAAGATAAATAGTTGAATCAATCCCAAAAGATAATAATAACTGCACGATAAAAGATCCATCACCATGCTAAAACTTCGAATAAATCAAATCTCCAAAAATGATTTAATTAAAACTGAGTAATAATCAACTGCGAATAATTCAACTGAAATCCTATAACAACTTTGGAACCGAATGGACCAACAAACTCCAAGTGAAGTCTCATAATGTAATACACTGAAAAGAAAGTCTAACTAAATCAATATGCATAAGGTAGAGCAACTCCAACTGCACCTCCAAGAAAATTCTCCAAATAAAATCTATGCAGCTTCTCCAAAACTTATCCTGAAAAAGTTAGTCAACGCACGAGGTCAGAGCCCCGAGCATGAATACACGCTACTCTCCTCAAATAGGGTCCGTGAACCCAGACAGTAGCATTATACGCAATAAATATCACAATATAATATTTTAATTAAACGAGATGATTAAATGCGATAATTATAAATCACTAACTTCCCTTAGAAATTCCCATTTCAAAAAGGCATGCCAATATGAATTTAAATTCTCATGTCCATGATTATAATTTAATTAAATTAACCTAATTTTATTATTATTCTCACTTTTTATTATGGCGGTTCTCCCGCCTTGGGTGGTAATCCACCAAAGTGTCACACTCCCCCTTATCAAATGGCCTCTGATCCGTTTAAACTATCGATCCCGCCCCATGACAAGGTTTCACACACGACATGACATAAATCGTCCGCTGATCCGTTTAAACTGTAGGTCCTTGACACATTATGTCGCCACAAATTTTAATACTCGTTTTTATCTTAGGCATTAATTCTCATTTCTCAATTTCACAATTTATAAATTACCCCACCCTTTTAATCGATGTGAGATCATCAAAACACCCCTTAGTCCTATACCTAAGGGTCCCGAAGTTATCAATACGTCCTACCCTCTGTATAGAATGAATTTTTAACTTAAATCTCGACCTAGTCTCATGCGTAGGCTAGCGTAACGATGATAAAATACCGAAAATTACCCCACCCTAATATGATAAAAATCGCGATAATCTACCTTCACTAGTCCCATACCTAGAAGGTGTAAATCATCTAAAGGCTTACCCACTAGTCCCATACCTAGAGGGCATCCTAAAATATAAGGAGAGCAAAAATATCCAACACCCGTCGTCACAAAGGCAATTTAATAATACCAACAAGTCACACAAAGGAGCATAATAAATCAATGTGCAAAACTACGTATGATAGTCCAATTCCATTAAATCTTAATTTAATTTTCACATCGTCATAAACACCCAACTAATCCCATTTAATTATTTTAAATTAAATACACCGAGATTTCATCATTTATACATCAAAATCCAAATTTCATTAACTCTACACAAATTACATGAGTTATACGCCCCCAAATCCATTTATTCCAAAACTAAGGTTTTTCTACATGCAACCTACACTAACAAATCCAAAATTCACTCATCAATCCTATGCACCTAAGGGTTATGAATATTATTCCTATAAAAAGATTTCATAAAAACAACCCCAAATTTTAAGTTTCCACTTTCTCTAATTAGATTGCTAATTATTTTTAAGAAAAACATGAGATTAAGGTTTAGGTAACACTTAAAACGAATAATACTAAAGGAAAGAAATAGATTATTCATGTCTGAAATTAGTTGGATAAAATCTTAGTAGAATGTTGAACTTCTCTTGAGGAAGCACTAATTGAATCTTCAAAACTTGTTAAAAGTTGGGGATAGGGGTTAAAGATGAGAGGAAATATATTTTGAGAACCTTACTGGAGAAAATTCGAGAGAAAAGTATTTTTCAAAGTCCCAGCTCCATATCAGTTTAGCATTTAAAGGGTTTAAGAGTTAAAATCTGATTAGGAGTCTCAAATCCATCCACCGCCTCTGTCGTTCGAACGACGTACGATGTCGTTTGAATGACATACGCTGTCGTTTGAACGACCCCATATCCAAAAATACAATCTTTTAAAATCCGATTTTTTAATCTGATAAATATTCTTAAAAATGCACTTGCCAGTTAAACGATAAAAATCCTTATAACCTTTTTATAAAAGATCTGAATTAATTCCCGATTGAAAAATTTACTCATAAAACCATGTTATATTCTTAAAGGCCATTAAATCTGAGATTTTATTTTTCCTCCAAATTAATTAAAGTCAATTAATTAAAATACGGAGCATTACATATACGCTCCATGTTCCTCAAGTCAGGGGCCTCACACACATCGCGCAACTTCCCATGATTGCACTAGAGGGGTATGCTTTCCATAAATATATCATTCGCACACACATACATACATATATATATATATATATATATATATATCACATCAAATTAGATTATCATGCATATCTCTCAGGGCATTAGCCTAAAATCTCGAATATACAAATTCGTATTAATTCATAAGTAAACACACAACTTATTGTAATCCCATTATTGTTCGCTCACTTATGATATAATTATCACATTCACTATTTCCAAATAGTAGCTTATCACGTTTGGCTAGTATTCTTAAATCATCCTACTCGCACCTTAGGATTTACTCATAGATATATTCAGCACACACATATATATATATATATATATATTCTACGCATATATATAATCGGTATATATATTCTACACGTATAAATATATATATGTATGAACCCGCCGAATAATTCCTCGAATGTCGTTCGTCCCAAACATTCTTAAAATTTATACCTCGGATTTTAATCCCACTAATCCCAAGGGTCACACATCACTCATTTAATTATTTAGATGTCCTCACACTCTATTTAGGATACCCCAATATTTATCTCCAAAAATAATTATCCTTACCTTTAAAACCAATAAATTTTTTAAAACTGATAGGGCCGAATCGATTCGCCCTGTACCAAATCGATTCGCTCAAGACGAATCGATTCACCCTGTACTGAACCGATTCGAAAATCGTGTTGTTAATATTCATCATCTTCTCCAACTTTTTTCTTATTCCAACACTCATCCCATCTAAGGTTTATGGTTTCCATCACTACCAACCATCAATTTAAAATCTACACACTTAGATTTACCCAACACCACAATGAAACCATGAGATCCATCAATTTATTCAAGAATCTAACCCTTAAATTTTCTCAACCAAATTTACCCCATTAACATGGATTTAAGCTAAGATTTCATATGGGATTATTATTCCATCAAGTTTATGTGGAATCATTCCCAAAAATCCTATTTTATACAAGAATCCCAAATCCCAAATTCATATTATTTACACGAACTATAATATGAATTATAAACACACTTAAATAAATAATGCAAGTTAAACACTTGCCTCGTTTGATAAATCCGACGACCTGGTGCCGGAATCCGCCGGAGCTTGGCCGAAAATCTCCTCTTTATCCCTTTTAGTCTTCATTTCTTCTTTTCTCCCTTTTCTATCTTTCCTTTCTCTCTTCTCTCTTTTTCTCAGCTTATATGAGAAGAAATAAGGGTTATCCCTTTATTAAACACAAAATTGACTCATATACACAAATGCGAGTCCCTACTAGTCAAAAAGTCCCCGAAACCCAAACACTACCCCCGAGTACTCTAATCTGACTATTTTTTCCCTTCTGAGACTAACTGTACACTCGAAATTCCCATCTGAGTCACTTAAATAAAAATCACCTTTATAAGTCTAACACAACTACGCACGTGTTTTTCGAATAAAATATTATTACTTATCGCTTTGCCCAACTACGACTTGATATAAAATAATCCAACTTCAAATTACTTATTCTCAAAAGTAAATATAACACCCATCAATATTAATCCGTCACTCGCCAAATTAATATTTAACCCATACTTCAAATTCTCTTTCACTAAAAATTCTCAAATTATTATATTACACCACTCATGTAATTTAAATATCCATAAAAGTACGGGGTATTTCATTCTCCCCCCCCCCCCATAAAGGAATTTCGTCCTCGAAATTCGGATAAGACTGGTGCCAAAACTTTGTATCTTGAGCCACACACAATACCCTTTAGTACTAAAAATCAAATCATGATAATTGTATGGTCACTCCAATATTCACCCGTTAGTGGGACCCAACTGTATAAAGGCTTACTCACTATAGCCCTATCTTCACGGCAAGCTTGTTCAATTATCTTCATACTGATACACTCCATCAGTCATAAAGTCTCACCTCAATAACGATACACCACACATTGTGCTTCTACCAGTAACATCTAAATAAGACGAGCCTATAAATCACTGGCTCTATCTCCTCAATTCTATTGGAAAGTTGCACATCACTAAGTGCTAGTTTCCCGTATTCGCCGCAACACAAAACTCAGAAACCACAATAACATCTGACATTCCTGTCAGTCCTTCAAATCTTAATTTATGGCGACATAACTCTTACGATGATCAAAGGTCTCCCCTAAACAGTTTGTAGTTAAAGCCTCTCTCAACAACGGACTCTAAATCACGCCCGATCCAAAAGTGTATTTATTCGCTCACCTCTAAACAACCAGAGGGAGAATTACTAGGACTTTTCACACAAAACCTTAATAGGCACATTGCCCATAATAAACCGGTACGAGTGACTACACACAACTCTACCAATCGGTAATTTTCCTTCCCAATTACCGTATAATTTATAATGCTCATCACTCGCACTATCCAGCATTGTAAATCACCTCTCGTCTACTCATCGGGCCATAGGTGACACGACTTACCCAAAATAAAATGTCATCCCCACTACTTCCCAAAAATCTCTATCGGAGGTGGGGTTCAAGGATCTCATCCTGATTCACAACAATATTGGGCGGCACCTTGCACTGGTGCAATCCTTCTTTACCAACCTGTTTGCCCATTCCGTCACTGGAATCGTCGGCTTGATATAAAATTTGGTTGATCATCTTGAATCACCCTATTTCCATCTATGAGTGGTGCACCCAGAGACGATCTCACTATGTCTCATCTAACATCAATTTTCACTTATAATATCTCACATTAAGTGGTACTATATACTCCCCTTCTTTCCCCGGGGTATACAAAAAATCACGGCCTATGCACTTGTTACCATAAGGTGAACTTCTGGGCCCCTTACCTTATAAACATCAACATTTTATACACGTGCAAGCCACTCTCAACATTCGACTGAGTAGGACTTCGCTTCATTTTCCCACAATAGTTGGATTTTCCTCTTCTCAAGAGATATCCGAACAAATGGCTTCCCACATGCTTTCAACCCATCTCGGGTGTGCTAACTCTCATTGCACACATATACTTAGATTATTGTCATTCTCACACGACATTCAATCCATCATGCCATTCCATCTTGTTTATAATAGCCCACATGCATATATTCCACGAATTTATTCCCACGTCCTCCTATCTCGGACGATTCAAAATCAGCTCACCAGGGCACCCATACACCCTATAATCAGTGCATATTTGCATAACACTGGAAACATCACAAACTTTCCTCAAAATCGACCTCTCATTCTAGATGTAGCTATAACACATAGGTATTCTCAATCACCCCATAAATCGAAATTTTAATTCTATTTAACATCGTTCCACCCTTCAAATCGTGGTGAGAAGAAAATTTTCTAGTGCTCTCTCACGGCACTACCAACTCTACATGCCTTATACTATAAAATAACTCTCAGCTCAGAGTGTTTTCTCTACCTTTCATTGATTAACATTCAAAACCGATGCCCTGGCATCCATTAACGTCTCCCTAATCACGACATTTATCAAGATTCATACGTATCTCATCATGCAATAACATTTAAATAAGGAACTTTCCCCAATACTGTATCACTCAGCATTGGCGGTAATCAAATTCCACCTCAAACACATAACCAAGACTCTCAAAATAATGTCCCCAGACATATGGATATAAATCTAAAATCCCACATCTCTAAAGGAGTGATTAAACAATGCGCTCCCCCTATAGCCAAGTCCTAAGCGCTAAACATAATAACGAGCTAAATCTCTCCGCCTGACTATAAACCCAATATACCCCGAATTATACCGGTAAAGTCCTTATACATCGGGATCAAATATCTCGAGACAATTATACTGTCTGAAGTCTCTATTATAATGAAATATAAATGCGATCTCAACCCTCTTTCAGGCGAGGCATTGTCAAAACAGCACATCATGACCTATAGCGACGAACACGATAGCCTTGTAATATCAGCCCACTATCGCTCCAACCAATATTATCCACGATAACATCATACTCGTATAACATATCACTAAAATGATTAATCTCAATAAAATATACCACTATGCCTACCCCCGCATCCCTAGGGATGAAACCAAAGATAACCTCGCTACACAACGAAAAAATATAAACGTAATAATGTTATGGATATACATACTAAACTCGTCTCACGCACGAATCTAATGCTAATTAAAATATCGTGACTCGCTCGTGTCACGTCCAACATGCCTTATTCACTCGAGGTTGAAACTCATTTCTCTACCTTGCCAATTGCCGTAGCTGCTCATATGGTTCCCGAACATAACACGCTTATTCGAACTGAACCAAAAACTATCTTAATTATTGCCCCAGCTAGGCACCATACTCTTGTCGCTTACTCGCTTCGGGCAACAATAATATATGTGGTCTTACTCCCCATATAAAAATACATCTTCATATGATCCACTTATCTTCGGTTGCGTTGACCATATTAGGGTTATCCTTCTCTCTAACCCTGGTAGCCTCAACCATGACGGCCACCCTCATTGTTCCCTTAGCTACGCTGGCCCTAAGGAACACACTGTTGGATTTAACAGCCCCGACCAAATCCATCGTCCCTCTGTAGGAATTTAACTATCTGAATCATTTAAATGGGTCCCCTGATGGGTATTCCCCCTTACGGTGTTTCACTAGCACCGCTATATCCAGTCTTACCCCATGACTAAATCTGGCAACGCTCTTAGCTCTCTTTACATAGAAGCATTAATATCTTCATTGTCAAAACACGATATAGTCACCATCTACTTTGACTTTCCAAGAAGAATTCCCTTAAGTGCCCGTGACTCCTCTCGTGAGTCCATCACCCACTTAAGTACTCTTTTCTCCATTGTACCTACCTCATCGGGTACAAAGTTCGCTAGACAAGGCCTCTGTCCAGCCTTCTTGTTATAAGTCAAAATTTTATCTACATCTCTGTTGATACCAAATTTAGTCTGCTGACATGGCTCAATTGAGTGAAGACACATGACAATCTACGTGGCAACAACAAACACTTCCGAGGAACTCACACTCTCCGAGGAACCATACTACAACGAGGAACACTGCTTCCCCGAGGAACTCATACGCTCCGAGGAACAAGAACTCTCCGAGGAACTCTTGAGTACCGAGAAGCTTAGGCGGTCCGAGCAACTCAGGCGGTCCGAGATGCACTTCGAACAAAGCATTAATAGCAGGATAACCAACAGTTTGACTGTTGAATAAATTCTTATCATTCAGACGCATACGCTTAAGGGGCATTGAATATATTACCCTTTCACATGTACATCATTTAATGTATTACCCTTTCACATTACAGCCTCAGGGCTATAAATACATGGTACAATCCTCATTATAAGGGGACCGAAATCTTTTTATTGAACTTGTAATTAAGAAATCCCAAACAATCAGCAATAACATAATAGTGGACGTAGGCCATTCTTATAAGGCTGAACCACTTTAAAAACTCTTTGTTTCATTTATTTTATCTATGATTGAATAATTAGATATGATCTAATTTTTTGCATCAACAGATTGGCGCCGTCTGTGGGAATACGATTGGTAATATCGTTTTTCATCAAAAATAATTCATCACAAATGGCTGATATTCCAGAATCCAGCAATCGAAACGCTGGAAGCCTTCCAAATCCATCTACTCCGCCAAATATTCCAGATCTGGCTGGAATAATGACAAATCTGGCTCAGGGCCAGACCATTATGCAAGAAGCTCTGCGACAACTCATACAAACCCTCCATGGCGGTACACCAACCCATTCAGGACTGCGAATTATTCAAAGAAATACCCGTGCACCTTCTTCACGTACTAGACGTACCGATTCATATCGCAATGAGGAGTCTGAAGATTTTTCTTATCAACCTGGACGAACTTCGTCAGTGCGAGCCACAGATACTGAACAACGTATCACTCTCTCCCCAAAAAGGACCAGTGCGCTAGAAAGATTAAGCATAGTATCTCCTTTCGGTCGATTAGGTCCTAAGAGGAGCAAAAGTCCTCCTAGATCCCCATCTAGGAGTTTTCGACGACCATCAGACTTAAGGGAGGATCTGCCCAGTCGCGATCAGTTGCTCGTCAAGATAGATCCCAGGAAGCCACCTCAATGCGATCAGTTGCTTGAACCAACAGGCCCGAGGAAGGAAATGATGCATGGAAAGGCTCTATTCAAAGGCTAGAGGATAGATTGGGGGAAATGGTTAAAGCTAAGAACCCTCTACAACGAACCTTTGTTCGAGGAACACCTTTTGTCCAGGCCATTGTAGATTTTCCAACACCATCAAAATTCAAAGCACCTATTGTGACCCCCAAATATGATGGAAAGACTGACCCCGTCCTTCATATAGAACAATACCAAGCGGCAGCCGACATCTATGCTATTCCAGATGAGATGAGATGCAGGGCATTCTCGGGAACTCTTATCGGATCTGCTCAAATATGGTATAATAATCTTCCTCAGGTTAAGAGCTCAACTTTTCTTCAACTGGCCGAGTTATTCATTGGGAAGCACATTTGTTAAGTGTTAGACAAAAAGCTGGTGAGAGCACCAAAGATTATATAACTCTTTTTAATAATGAGAAACTTGAAGTCATTGATTATGAGGAGAAGACAACGATTACCGCCTTGATGAGTGGACTACTGCCAAACAAGTTGTACTACACTTTGGCCAAAGATCCACCTACAACCATGTCGAACCTGATGGGAAAAGCGTCTAAGATTATGAATGACGAGGAGGCTATGGCTTCAAAGAAGAACATGGATGCTAAAGAAACCAAGGTGGAAGGTGATAAAGCTAAGAAGAAAGAGCATAAGAACGATGGTAATGACAAACATTCAAAAACTGGGTCGGTATGGGACGTAATGAAGAAATTTGATAATTATACTCCTTTGAAGAAGGATATAAACCATGTTCTAGAAGAAATCAAGAACAACGAGGAATTAAACTGGCCAGAGAAAATGAAGGCAGACCCTGATAAGAGGAATAAGGCGAAGTATTGCGAGTTTCATAAAGATCACGGCCATATGACCAAAAATTGCATAGCTCTTCAAAATGAGATTGAAACACTCATCAGACGAGGAAAGCTGTTAAAGTATGTCGATCGTGGAAGCGAAAGAAGAAACAACGACCGAACAAGAGAGAGGTCTAGATATCCTCGTCGAGCAGAGGAGAACAAGAAAAGAAACCATGAAGTTGATCCAGAAGACGACCCCTATCTTCCCAAGAGACCAAGGCAACCAGAACGTGAGGTATTTTCAATACGCTTTGGGTCATTTGACTGTAATGTTATAACAGGTGGAGATGCAGGAGGATGAGACCTTACTGCAGAGAGAAAAGCTTACCTTTGTGAGGCTCAAGCTTGCTCATACATTAAACGAATAAATCTAGCTAAGGAGGATCGCCCGAGAAAGGTGAAAAAAGAAAAATTGTTCATTGGCTTCTCAAAGAATGACCTTGTAGGTGTTCTATATCCTCATGATGACCCAATGGTGATCAAGATGAGAATGAAGGAAGTAATAATTTCAAGAGTACTGGTCGACAATGGTAGCTCGACAGACATCATGTTCTACTCATGCTTCGACAGTTTAAATCTAAAGCTATCTCAACTGGAGCCCTATCATAGACCCCTCCTCGGTTTTTCTGGCGAGAAAGTATTTCCACTTGGGACGATAAAGTTGGATATATTCATTAGTACGTGGACTGCTTGTCGAACAGAAAGAATACGCTTCTTCGTGATGGATAAGAATGTTCAATCATCATACAATATCATCATGGGAAGAGTAGGATTGAAGAAGTTCGAGGCAGTACCATCTACAATGCATCAGTGCCTAAAATTTCCAACAAATTTTGGAGTAGGAGTTGTGAAAGGTGATCAGAAAGTTGTTCGGGAATGCTATTATTCATTCGCCGAGCAAGAAGAACTGGAGGAATCAAGGAAAAAGACTACTACCTATCAAGTGGATGAAGGTGCAGAAATTGAAACATTGGATCCTAGAGATGAGTCGCAACTCGTGAAGGGTCAAGTGGTGGAAGCTACTGAAAACACCATTCTGGACGATGAGCACCCTGAACGTACTACTCAAGTAGGTTCGTCATTGGAAGCCTCACTAAAATAGGAATTGATAACTTTCCTTAGAAGCAGAAAACAAACTTTTTCTTGGAGTCATGAAGACTTTTCCGTGGAGTCAATGTGAATAAGGAGATTAAGCCTGTGAAGCAGAGAAGAAGAGTATTCAGTCCCGAGAAGAATCAAGCTATACAGGAGGAAGTCGAGAAGCTCCAGAAAGCTTGCTTCATTGAAGATGTTAAATATCCAGACTGGTTAGCCAATGTGGTGATGGTAAAGAAGAAAAACACAAGTGGAGGATGTGTGTAGACTTCACCGACCTCAACAAAGCATGTCCAAATGATCACTTTCCATTGCCCCGAATTGATCAACTGGTGGATGCTACCTCGGGACACGAACTGCTGATCTTCATGGATGCTTATTCTGGTTACAATCAGATTAAAATGAAACCTGAAGACAGGGAGAGTACTTCTTTCATTACCCCTAGGGGAACTTATTGTTATAATGTTATGCCTTTTGGTTTGAAAAATGCAGGTGCGACATATCAGCGGCTGATGAACAAGGTCTTTGCTGAACAAATCAGTTGCAATATGGAAGTTTATGTTGACGATATGCTGACAAAAATCAAGAAAGCTGCCGAGCATAGGGGTGTTCACGGGTCGGTTCGGGTCGATTTTGGACCCTAATTTAAACCGAACCGATCGATTCGGTTTTGGAAAAGGTCAGACCAAAACCGAACCGACTATGAAAAAACCCATCGGTTTCGATTCACGACAATTTCGGTTCGGTTCGGTTTCGGGTCGGTTTTCGACGGTTTTATGTTTGGGCCGAGTTTTTTAAGGGCGGTTTTCGGTTTGGGTCGGTTTTTAAAGGTGGGTAATGGTTTTTGGATATAAAAATATAAGTTATTTAGGTTTTTTTAAAATATAATATTGGTTTCGGGTCGGTTCGGTTTGAGTCGGTTTTTCCCACGTATAAATCGACAACCGAACCGACATGGTCGGTTTTTTATATCCGTAAACCGTAGGCCGAATCGGGCTAAAAAAACCGGCGGTTTCGGTTCGGTTCGGGCCAGTACGGTTCGGTTTTCGGTTCGGGCGGTTTTTTTGAACACCCCTAGCCAAACATCTAGTTGATTTAAGTCAGACTTTTGATCAACTGGATAAATACCAAATGAAGCTGAACCCGACGAAGTGCATATTTGGAGTACGAGAAGGCATGTTTCTCGGGTACATTGTCAATCAACGAGGCATTGAGGCAAATCCTGAAAAGATCAAAACTCTATTAGGGCTGCGATCTCCAACGATGAAGAAAGAGGTGCAAAGTCTTACAGGACGAGTAGCAGCACTCAACAGATTTGTATCACGAGCAACTGATCGATGTCTCCCATACTTCAAGACACTTCGAAAGACTTTTGAGTGGAATGATAAATGTGATAAGGCTTTTCAAGACTTGAAGAAATACTTGGGAGCACCTCCACTGTTGTCCAGGCCAGTGATGGGAGAAAAATTATACTTGTATCTAGCAGTATCGGAGAATGCAGTTAGCTCGGCATTGATAAGAGTGGATAATGGAGTACAAAAACCAATCTACTACACAAGTAAAGCCTTCCGAGGAGCAGAGATCAGATATCCAAGGCTGGAAAAGTTAGCACTGGCGCTGATTGAGGCGAGTAGGAGAATGAGGCCATACTTCCAGGCTCATACTATAGTCGTATATACTGATATGCCGTTGAGGCAAGCCCTTCATAAACCAGAAAAATTAGGGAGATTGATGTACTGGGCAATAGAGCTCGGTGAATACGATATAGTCTATGAACCCAGATCATCGCTTAAAGGGCAAGATGTTACGGATTTTATAGCAGAGTTCACCTATCCTAATACCCCCGAGGAGCAAAAGTTGCTCGCTGATCAACCTGTGGATGTTATAGGATCATCAAACACAAGCTCAGACCAGCTCAGGTTGGTAAAAGGGCAAGTGGATGTTACAAGATCATCAAATTCGAGCTCAGACCAACTCCGATTGGTAAAAGGGCAAGAAAAGATGATCGACGAAGAGCAAGAAATATCAGGGGAGGATGAAAGGAAGCAATAAATATTTCATCGAGGAACTCTGTCAGATCAGAAGTTTGAAGATGAGTTACCTATATGGAGGCTATATGTAGATGGCTCATCTTGCACAACAGGCAGTGGGGCAGGGATAGTTTTGAGCACTCCGGACGAGGTCGATATGGAATACGCCCTACGTTTCCAATTCAAAGCTTCCAATAATGAGGCTGAGTATGAGGCTATGATTACAGGTCTTAATTTGGCAAAAATTATGGAGGCGCAGCAGGTTATTATTTTCAGTGATTCTCAATTGATCATAAACCAAATGATGGGAGTATATGCAGTCAAAGGAGAATTAATGATCAGATATCACGCAAAGGCAAAGAAGCTGGTGTCGGAATTTGTTGCTATTCAGCTGGTCAGAATACCGAGAATGGAGAATACGAGAGCAGACGCCTTAGCTCGATTAGCCTCAGCTACTCGTACCGAGCTCCGGAGAACAATCCCAATTGAAGTTTTAGCTGGTCGGAGTATAGATGAAGATCTGACGATGAACTTTATTACCCTTGATTTAGGACCATCTTGGATGGATCCCATCAGGGAATATATTGAAGAGGGAGAATTACCAATTGACAAGCTTGCAGCCAAGAAGTTGAAATTTAAAGCTGCTCGGTATGTATTAACTAACGGTATTCTATATAGACGAGGAATTATGGCAGGTTTGCAGAGATGTGTGCATCCCACCGAGGTGAAAGATTTAATTGAAGAGGTTCATGAAGGGTCCTGTGGAGCCCATGTAACAGGTCGGACGCTTTTGCAAAGGGTGATGACGCAGGGATACTACTGGACGACGATGAGGGCTGATTGTATAGCCTATGCCAAGAAATGTGACAAGTGCCAGTGCTTTTCCTCCATCCGAAGGACTCCACAAGCATTGTTGACACCCATCACTTCCCCTTGTCCATTTTCCATGTGGGGAATAGATTTGGTCGGGCCACTGCCAACGACCAGAGGAAGATTCAAATACCTCGTCGTCGCAGTGGATTATTTTACTAAGTGGGTAGAAGCTGAGCCTCTCATCGATATGACGTACGAAAAGGTGTACAAATTTATTTGGAAGAACATCATTTGTCGATATGGTCTTCCTCATGCTTTCATCACAGACCATGGAACACAATTTGATAACGAGGAGTTTGCTGCCTATTGTCATCAGTCAAACATTTTGAAGATCCACTCAGCACCAGGCCATACTCAAAGCAATGGACAAACTGATGTGACAAACAGAATGTTGCTGAATGGCTTGAAGAAAAGATTGGGTGATACGAAATCGAATTGGATCAACGAGCTACAATCAGTACTTCGGGCTTACCGAACTACTCCCCGAGTAGCAACAGGAGAATCACCATATATGCTGGCGTTTGGAAGTGAAGCTGTTATACCTGCCGAGTTGGGCCTCCCAACACACAGGGTACTGAATTTCAATTCCCCTGCCAGCGATTTAATGAGAAGATTGGATTTAGACATGCTCGAAGAAGTCAGAGAAGAAGCATCCATTAGAAATGCTGCTTACCAACAACGAACAGCTTTGTTTGACAACAAGAGAGTGAAGAAGTGCGACCTGAGAGAAGGAGACTATGTGCTGAAGAAAGTGATTCAAAAGCACAACAAACTGGAGGCAAACTGGCATGGACCATACCGAGTTACAGAAGTTGTTCGACCAGGAACTTACCGAATAGCAACTTTAGAAGGGGAGGAGTTTAAGAATGCATGGAACACAGAGCACCTGCGCAAATATTATCAGTGATGGATATTCTCTCCTTATATTGAATGTTTTTCGGGGAATACTAGTGCTACACACTACTCGGTAAAACTCGACAAAACTCGGACTACTCAAATTTATTCTCGAAAACGCCAACTAAGGTTGGTCGAGAAACCTATATTCCTCCGGGAAGTAAAGCTACCTGTATTCCTCCGGGAAGTAAAAGCTACCTATATTCCTCTGGGAAGTAAAGCTACCTATATTCCTCTGAGAAGTAAAGCTACCTGTATTCCTCCGGGAAGTGAGGCTACCTATATTCCTCCGGGAAGTAAAGCTACCTGTATTCCTCCGAGAAGTAAAGCTACCTATATTCCTCCGGGAAGTAAAGCTACATGTATTCCTCCGGGAAGTAAAGCTACTTGTATTCCTCCGGGAAGTAAAACTTGTATTCCTACGGGAAGTAAAACTATGTGTTCCTCGGGAAATAAAAGTATTCCTAAAAATGCCAACTTATGTTGTTTAGGAAGTAAATATATTCTTGAAAACGCCAACTAAAGTTGGTCGGGAGGTAAAATTATTCCAAAAAGTGCCAAAGCTCCTCGTAGAGGAAAAATCCACTAACTATGGCTGGTCGGGGATAAAAACCCACTAACTGTAGTTAGTCGAGAAGGAAATTTACCGACCTTGGTTGGTCAGAAACATTTTATGAAAACGAAAAAGTGATCGAACAACATTTTTGATACTCGTAACTTTTTACTAATTTGGTCGAGAAACAAAACATTATGTTTGCCAAATGACTACCACAAATTCAAGCTATTCGACAATAAGTTGATCGACAAACAAATTCAAGCTATTCGATAATAAGTTGATCGATAAACAAATTCAAGCTATTCGATAATAAGTTGATCAACAAACAAATTCTAGCTATTCGACAATAAGTTGATCGACAAACTACACAATATTGTTATCTTTTTAACAGATACGCATGCACAAATGTAAAGTGTTTTATAATTACAAGACAATGGCAATTAAGATTGCGAACAAAAATGAAAGTCTTTCATTAAAATCAAAAACAAATTACATTGAGAATGAAATGTATACTAACTATTACATCAAAATTACTACTCTATTGGTTTCTTCCCCTCTGCTTTTGAAACAGGCTCCTCGCCAGCAGGCGGATCATTTAAAGCAAGAGGATAATTTATAAAGTTAAGATCTTTCAGCATCCTGATATTCATCACGGATGGTCCATCTAGGAGATGCTCGGGACGAGATATCTCGACACTTGAATGGATATTATAGTCGCCGAGATATTTGGAAATTAAGCATCGAGGAATGGCCCGAGCAGGGATCCAACTCATGTCAAGTTTGAATGGTGGCACGGGTAGGTCGAGCAGCCCAGGATCATGGTAATCCCATGGGTAATGACTCTGTTCGAGTTGCAGCACACCTAAGGCATTCAACCAGCCCTGCTTGTAGCCCTCATTATTGGCATTCTGGATACGATCGTCCAAGTGATAGAGAGCCTCGTTGTACCCAACCATCCAGAACTCCCTGGGATGTTTGTGGAATTGATATGTCAATCTTTCCAGCTGTTCCTTATTCTCCGGGATAGACTTCTGCGTAGAATGCTGCTCTTCCAGGTCCCTGATATTCTTTGACATTTCAGCCAATGCCTGGTTCTTCGCCATTAATTGGAAGGCCTGGTTCTCTAAGGCAGATTGAGTTCTCTGTTCCTCGACAGGAATTCGAGCAGCTCTTGCTCGTCCCCTAGGAGCTCTTGCTCGTCCACGAGAAGATGTAGAGGGTCCAGCTCTCTTCAAGGTCTCCAATTCGTCCCTTAAGTTGGCATTCTCGACCTCCAAGAATGAGAATCCTTCATCAGTCACTGGGATCAAGGCTTTTAAAGTGGAAGCTGCAGACTTCAACTGTGATAACTCTCTTTGCAGGTTGTTATTCTCTTGCTCTAATAATTCAGCTATTTGTCTGCACTCCTCGACCTCAGCCCTCGGAGTTCTCTCCCTCACATCGTAGCCAGCAAAACGCTTCTCGTATCCCTTGTCAGCATTGAGTTGCTGATACTTCTTCTCATACCCCTCGTGCAAAAGGGCAGTGGATTATTTGTATTGTTACTGAAGGTCTTCAAGAGTGCCTTGGAGATCCTCTATCATATCATAATAAGCCACATTATTGGCCACTGCACGATCAAGCAGACACTTTAAGTATTGGTAGGCTTCAACTGCCTGTTCCGAAGCATCTTGGCCGAGGATGTTAACGATTTGTGCTGCACTCAGATCTGTGTAACCAGCCTTAAAGTATTCATTGCATTATCACAACGGCTTTGTATCATGGGCAGACAGTAATTCCATCCTGGCCAGAAACTAGCAGAGGAAGAAAAAGCAATAATTAAAACCGAGCATGAAGAAGAGACAACAGTATGCAAAAATAAAAGTTCAAGTTTTATTATATCACAAGGTTCAGAGTTACATGTTCATGGTTACATTTGACAAAAGAAAAATAAAATAGAGATAAACCCGAACAACTCTACACCTTTTTCTTGTCTCCCAAAACTTTCTCGGGAGGCTGGGACGAGGAGGTAGGTTGCTCGGAGGGAACAGAAAGTTGCTCGGGGAGCGATGGCAGTTGCTCGGAGGAAGTAGAGAGCTGCTGAAGTTCCTTGGTAGCAGGCTGGATGGCTGGGGGATGATCTTCCATCACCATAGAAGACTCTTCGGAGGCAGCTTCGTCCTCCTCTTCATCTTCAGGAGTTGGAGGGGGACCAAGGATGTGTCGCTGGAAGAGCTCAGAAGTTTCATTAACCTTCATCTCCTGAAGAGCTACGACCCACCCATCTCTAAAATATTTTAGGTTGCCATATTCGACTTGTGACATCATGGCAGCCAAGCCTTTGTTCCACCCTTTATCCCAGCCAGCACTGAAGGACTTCTTCACAGCTATTTTCCTCTTTAACTTCTCCGAGGAAAGCTTCTCGGACAGAAGGTTTTCAGCAGTCTTCAGTTTACTCTCAACCTCCTCCTTCTGCCGACTTACTTCCTGAAGCTGACCCAACTTTTCCTCAGCAACCTTGAGCTTATCTTCAAGCTCCCCAGCAGTTTTGAGCTTCACTTCGAGCTCTTTATTCTTCTTCTCCAAAGCATTTATCTATTTATCCAACCCCTTGGAGACTTCAACAACCTGAGCCTTCTCCTGTTCGGTGGAGGTAAGTTTCTTCTCCCAAGCAGCTTTGTCAGCATCGTACTTCTGACGAGAATCTTTCAAAGACTGCCTCACGCCCATCAGAGCTTCCTCCACACCAAATGAGGAGCTTGAAGCTTTAATAGCTTCATCTTTCTTCAAAATTGTATTGAAGCAGCTCACCGACTGTGAAAAGAAAATGAAAGCAAGTCAGAGACACATATAACAAGGGAAAGATGAAAAGTTCAAAGTAATAAGACTTACAGAAGTAATATGGCGAGCAACCAATGAGGTGACCATGTCCCGAGAAAGGTTCTCCTTAATACCTTGGATCTCGGGAATGATCCAAGTCTTCACCGAGCTCATGGCAGAGCTCGGGGGAACAAAAGTAGGAACACCAGTTCCAGTAGTTGGGGGTTGGGAGATGGTTTCAGCCAAATTGACCGAGGAGCTCTTCTTCAGCTTCCTCGGGGGAACAGGAATAGTTTCGACCAAGGAAGAACTCTTGGTCGGTGATATGACAATCACCTCGCCTGGAGCAGCAGACTTGCTTGGGGTCACTGGGGGCTTCTCGGCAACCTTCACAGGAGCAACCGAGGAAGGTGCATCAATCTTCCCTCTCATGGGACGTCAATCTTACTTCTTTTTGCCTCTCCAGTACTAGAGGCAGGTTTCTCGAAAAGGGTGGGAGGTCTTCTCTTCTTCATCCTTTCACTTAAAGGAATGTGTGATTCAGGCGAAGAACTTGCAGAGGCTGGTGATGGTTCTACTTCACTTATTACCGGATGAGCAGTAAAAGAAGTGGTGTAGCTCTTGTACTGCAGCAGATATGAGGCTGACCTAATGTGCTCGTCGGCAACAGACTGATGTAAACTCCAGATAAGTTTCAAATGTCTTATATTAACGTCTGCCTCTTTTGGACACTTTCTTTTACTATCAACTGCAAATAAATAAACATTAAAATATCAGTGGCACATTTTATCAAACATAGAGGAAGCATAATTTCAAAATAAATAAAATGAAATAAAAATAACCTATCCCATTGCCATAGGGAGGGCATCTGGGACCCTGATACACATCATCTCCAGATAAAGGAGCATGTTGCCAATTTTTTATGACAACCCCGTGCTCAAAACAGTCCCTATTGGCATCCGGGAGATTGACCACTAAAGCCCTATTTAAAAATCTAGTTTGTAAATAAAAGGTGTTATCACCAACTGCCCATCTATAACAAAACATGATTTCTGGAATTCTTATGCGAGTTCCATGGATTTGATTTAATCTATGAACCCCATTAACTATTGTCCATGTATTGGGGGCTATTCTTGCAGGAACAACGTCAAAATATTGACAAAATTCCAGACATAGAGGATTGGGCGGAAAAGAAAATCCACACTCAGCAACAAAAAGACTGGGGAACCAGTGTCCCTCAGCTAAACGGAAATAGTCAGAAGGCTCAGAAAGCTCTTCCAGAACAACCCAGGAGGGAATAGAAAAATCAGAGCGAAACTTATCAAGAGATTCAACAGGGAAAACCAAGATGAATAAAGGAAATGAAGAAGAAGGAAGAAGATCTTACAGAAAAAGAGTGGATCTGTTGACAACGAACGATGAAAAGGATGAACGCACAAGAGAGTAAGACAATGGAAAATTCTAAGATACAAATTTTAAAAAGTAGAAGACGATGGGATTGTCTGTGATGTTTAAATACTCTCCCTTAAGAAAAGGAAAAATTAATGATTACAAAAAGAAACGATTACGCTACCGGCGGCTAGAAGGACAAAAAGTACGCAGAGATCGAGGCGGTTATAAAAAATTCAAAAAAGTCTGATTCTACAAATTTGGAAAAAGAAATAAATACGAAGGAAACACTCCTAAAAGTCAGGAGGACCATTTAAAACTGCCATATTCCGAGAAAGAATGTTCCACACTCCTCAAATTTCGAACTATGAAACATTGGAGGATTCTGTTGATACCAAATTTAGTCTGCTGACATGGCTCAATTGAGTGAAGACATATGGCAATCTACGTGGCAACAACAAACACTTCTGAGGAACTCACACGCTCCGAGGAACCATACTACAACGAGGAACACTGCTTCCCCGTGGAACTCATACGCTCCGAGGAACAAGAACTCTCCGAGGAACTCTTGAGTACCGAGAAGCTTAGGCGGTCCGAGCAACTCAGGCGGTCCGAGCTGCACCTCAAACAAAGCATTAATAGTAGGATAACCAACAGTTTGACTGTTCAATAAATGCTTATCATTCAGACGCATACGCTTAAGGGGCATTGAATGTATTGCCCTTTCATATGTACATCATTTAATGTATTACCCTTTCACATTACAGCCTCAAGGCTATAAATACATGGTACAATCCTCATTGTAAGGGGACCGGAATTTCTTGATTGAACTTGTAATCGAGAATTCCCAAACAATCAGCAATAACATAATAGTGGACGTAGGCCATTCTTATAAGGCTGAACCACTTTAAAAACTCTTTGTTTAATTTATTTTATCTGTGATTGAATAATTAGATATGATCTAATTTTTTACATCAACAATCTCTTTCTGAACAAAAAGAAGAAGGAACTTGCGATCAAACCGTACCTAAGATCCTTCCATTTTCATAATATTTTACTTTTTAAAATATGGTGATTGACTCCCACCATTACAACACTACTCCTAAGAGCCAAAAAAAAAATTAACCCCAATTTTCACTTTCGGTTATACTACTCCCTACTATATGCCAAAGCCTCTGGTTATCTCATATCCATTGGCCAACACACACAATCTCTTCATTTACTAAAAATTCAACGAGTGGTCCTCTTCAAAGACCCCTCCGACTCTCTCCCATTCTATTCACACTGGGTGAGTCTAGTTTAGCACCACTTTCTGCTATAGCATATGCTGCACCTTAGCAGTCCTTATAGCAACAATAGGGGTGACCTCGACCACGGTCACTATCCCCAAAATAGTCTTCAACTTCAACTGAGCCCCGCCTCCTGCTGTTCTCACAACGGCCCTCACTGGTCGTCCTTCGTTGTCCGGCATACTAAGCACACTCGAGCGCATATAAGATTCACTATAATTACACATTATGGCGGGAGAATGAAATCTCACAAAAGGAATCAACAATCCTAAACATAGGGCTCTATATCAAATAGAAAGCAACGCTGAAAACGCAGTACGTCTTCACATATTCCTAATGACACTAGAACCTGATGCTCTGATACCATACGTGACACCTCGCCTAATAAAATATCGGGTAATCAGTCCTATATCAAATTAAACAGGAATATCATATGGTTTCATTCTCAACATCACTGTCAAAAATCATTTAATTACTAATAACCTATTAGGCCTGGTGTCAAATTTTAAACTTTCTAATCTTTTTAACTTAAACGCACAAGTAAAACCAATATACAAAGATATGAACAACAACTGAAATGAATAAATAATAACTGATAACTTTCGGTAAAACATTTATACAACCATATCGAATAGGCGTAATATGAAAATGCGACAATTAAAATAAATAACAATAATTGAGCAACATGCCCGAATATACTCACAGTACCTCCTATATAGATCACAAGGAGAGAACAACCTATACAATTTCTTGCCCACATCCACAACTGCGGCAGCAACGCCTGATTCGAAAGAATAATCATTCAGGCATCCATGTGTCTGGACACCTAAAAGGGATTTAAAGTAAATTAAAAAGAAAAATAGTTGCAAGCGGGTCAGAGTCCACAGAGTTTAAAAAATATTTAGCAAGTGTTTATAATGCTTTAACATTTAAAATATGATATTCTCCATATTTAAACTGGTGTCGCACTCATATGAGATACCTCTTACCTCTCATCTAACAGTGCACACCGAACGTACGTATTTAAACACCTTTGTTACGCTACCCAGTCTAACTAGCATCTCACTAAACTTCTAAAAAACCCAAACACCATCTCATGTCCCGCGTATATTATTCCAAGATTTCGCCCAAGCTTGTACCTTATAATTTCTCACTTTTCATATATCCATTCATTATGAATGACCTTTACTAATTATTATACTATTCACATTTTAGTGTTATTTATCTCGTATATAATATTCTCATCTTTATATACGTATCTCACACATTTTATTCCGCATTTTATATTCCCGGATGATCCAGAAATTATTTTACAATTCATTCTTTATTCTGATTTTATATATATATATATATATATATATATATATATATATATATATATATATATATATTCACATCTCATATATATATACAATATACTATGCACATAAAGTATACCCATACTTATATATGACACACTATATAAGTATAATAACCATCCCTCGGAGCTATAACTCAATGGATGCAGTCTCTCAATACTATCATCTTCTAGGGAATTACTCACATGTCATCCTGGGTACTAGTGGTCGGACTCTTACCCCTACTTGGTAAAAACCAAATCACAATGTATAGGAAGTAGTTATTGCTCCTCACTGGAAATAAGACGAATCATACCCAAGACGTCTTACCCCTAATAAATGCGACATAATATAAAAATGGATACTATGACCTGGGGACTATATGCTCCCTACTCCTCAAGCAAGGGGCCTCACCCACATCGCACAACTTTCCATGATAGTTCCCATAAATATATCATTCACATACAAATATATTCATAATCATATCTTATATATAATGTCTCTGTACCCGTATATATGTATATATATATATCACATCAAATCCGACTATTATGCCTATCTCTCAGGGCATTAGCCTAAAATCCTGAATATACAAATTCATATTAATTCATAAGTATACACACAACTTATTTTAATCCCATAATTGTTCACTTACTTATGATATAATTATCACATTCATTATTTTTGAATAGTAGCTTATCACATCAGGCTAGTATTCTTAAATCATCCTACTTGCACCTTAGGATTTACTCATACATATATTCGGCATATATATATTCTACCCATATATATAATCAGCATATATATTCTACACGCATGAATATATATGTACGAACCCACCGAATAATTCCTCGAATTTCGTTCGTCCCAAACATTCCTAAACTTTATACCTCGAATTTTAATCCCACTAATCCCAAGGGTCAAAGATTACTCATTTAATCATTTAGAGGTCCTCACACTCTATTTAGGATACCCCGGTATTTATCTCCAAAAACAATTATCCTTAAATCCCTTTAAAACCAAGAAATTTTTCAAAATTGACAGTGCCGAATTGATTCGCCATCTACCGAATCTATTTGCCAAGTCGAATCGATTCGTCCAATTCCGAATCGATTTGAAAATCGCGCTATGTTACTATTCATCATCTTCTCCAACTTTCTTCTCATTCCAACACTCGTCCCATCTAGGGTTTATGGTTTCCATCGCTACCAACCATCAATTTAACATCTACACACTTAGATTTACCCAACAAAACAATAAAACCATAGGATCCATAAATTTATTCAAGAATCAAACCCTTAAATTATCTCAATCAAATTTACACGATTAACATGGATTTCAGCTAAGATTTCATATGTGATTATCATTTCATCAAGTTTGTGTGGAATCATTTCGAAAAATCCCATTTTGTATAAGAATCCCAAACCCAAAATTTATATTATTTACACCAACTATAATATGAATTATAAACACACTTGAATAATTAAATCAAGTAGAACACTTACCTCATTGGATAAATCTGATGACCTCGTGCCGGAATCCTTTGGAGCTTGGCCGAAAGTCTCCTCTTTCTCCCTTTTCTTCTTCCTTTCTCTCTTTTCTTTCTTTCCTTTCTTTCTTCTCTTTATTTCCTTTCTTGTCTTTCTTTCTTCTCTCTTTATCTCGACTTATATGAGAAGAAAAAAGGGTTATCCACTTATTAAACCCAAAATTTACTCGTATACACAAATTAGAGTCCCTACTAGTCCAAAAAGTCCCCCAAAACCGAACACTACTCCCGGGTACTCTATTCTGACTATTTTTCTCTTTTGAGCCCAACCGTACACTCGAAATACCCATTTGAGTCACTTATTAAAAATTCGCCTTTATTAGTCCAACACAACTATGCACGTGTTTTCTGAATAAAATAGTATTACTTGTCGCTTTGCCCAACTGCGACTTGATATAAAATAATCCAACTTCAAATTACTTATTCCCGAAAGTAAATATAATACCCATCAATATTAATCCGCCACTCGCCAAATTAATATTTAACCCACACTTCAAATTCTCTTTCACTAAAAATTCTCAAATTATTAAATTACACCACTCACGTAATTTAAATATCCATAAAAGTACGGGGTATTTCAGTTGTGTGAATAACTAATGTGTGATATTTATGTGTAGTGGACATTCCTATGATACTTGTTATCACGGGAGGTTCTCGCATCGTGGGTGGTCTTATCTTGATGTGCCATTTTTGGGGATCTTAGACTCGTACCTTAGAGCATAGAAGTTAGGGGTTGAGCATCATTTCTGTGAACAATGGTGTGATCGTTCATTTGGATGCACTAGGTTTGTGCATAGTCCAGAGGCTTAGGACTATGTTCGCCTCCAACGTATATGTGTTTGTATTTATTGTTCAAGAGTGATTCTGGACCGATAGTCCTTTATTTAGTACGAGATGTACCGGGCCTTGATAGCAAAGTATGTATGCACCGCAGCTGAGCCTAGGAGTGTTGTATTAGTACGATATATATATATATATGTATATATATACTTCTGATGTAATCTACTGTGTGAACTTAGTAGATAATAAAGATAGTGAAATATGAGATAGTTTAAGTATGTGAACACTTCACTGCTAAATAAGAAATTATTTGTGACACCCCGTCTAATTAAATATCAGGTAGCTACTCCTTTATTCAAATTAATACAAAATGTCAAGTTGGTTCAGTCCATAGCATCATTGCCGAAAATGTTTTAAAACAATTACTAGCTACCTAATATTTAAAAAGTGAGTTGTCAATTTTATTAAATTAAATTAACATGCAACCAATTAACTTATAAGATAACTATACCACGTCCACATCTAAGACAAAATAGAATAATAATGAAATGATAACATGAGTCTGGAGTAACACTCCCCTGAATAATTACAAATACTAAATGAAATCCGAAACGAAGTTTGAATAACTAAATAATTTCCAAAAGCTGAAATGAAACTGGTACACTAAGAGTGCTATGACTAAATGGAACGGGGCGACATGCCCTGACTGATAAATGATCCTGAATAGAATCAATGCAGAATGTGGAGGCGTCTAATACCGAGATCCTGTAACTTCCACTGCAGATACATCACGTCTATGAAATGGAGCTCCTATGCTTGGCATCCCTATGGTGGGGCACCTAAAAGGTTTTACAAGAAAAATATATTTGAAAGCAAACGGGTCAGAGCCCGAGGTGAAAACACTTTATAATACAACAAGTGTTTAATTACATTAAACATGAAATATTTTATACATGTCTGTTGCGTGTTCTCACATGAGTTCTTAGCCCCTTAACTAATGTGCACACTTAACGTATACCCTTAACCCATCTTAGTTATGGTGCTAACTAGCTAGTCTGTATTACTTCCTATCTTCATATTATGATATTGGGGTCCATTCATATTCTTCTAATATATTCTACATGTAATTCAACTTTTCGTTAATCATAATTATTCATTTATTTACAATATGTATTATCACTTTCTAATCCCATTCAAGTATCTCGAATATTAGTCTTCACAATTTAACAATAAGCTAGTTATAAATGCAAGTACATCATTCTCAGCATAATTATACAAATGTAGCACCCCCCCAGACAAAGGTGTGGTACACACATACCCTGCTATCAAATTCCGGTACATCATGTACATGAGGACTACGTATTTCGAGCATCTCAGGAACCGTTTCAATAAGCCAAAATCACACATATTGGAGGCGAACATAGTTCACGAACACACGGGTCACACACATACCTACACTCCCATGGTCTACAGTCTCATTAACTCAAAATAAGCCATTCCAAGTTCTATGTTCTTTAGGTACTAGTCTAAATCCCCCCCCCCCCCCCCCCCGTAGGCACACAAAGATTAGATGTCCCTTAATAATAACCCACCTCCGGTGATAGCAAGTATGATAGGTATGTCATACACATAATAATCCATACATTAAGCATTCACACAACTTTATATAATTGGTTAGATTATTAAGGGTGTATTTAAGCCTTATACCATTAGCCAAAGTTCATAGAATATGATTATTTCGGATGATATATAATATATTTTGTCGATACATCTCACATCGTAAATTTCGAGTACTTAATTCTAACCGACGAGGTTACTAAATCTCCAAACGTTCCCAAATATTAATTTCAGTACGCTTTAGCTCTTTATTTATATTTTATATCCTAACTTATCTGTAACACCCCGCCTAATTAAATATCGGGTGGCTAGTCCCATACCAAATTAAAATAGAATATACAGTTGGCTCATTTTTAGCATCAATGTCGAAAACATTTACAAATCACCCAATACCCAATTAAGCTGGTGTTAAAAACTTTCCAAATTTTAATTTAACAAAAATTATTTTTAGTTTACGAATAACACTACACATTTTATTCTATCACACTAATAACTGAACAGATAACACAAAAGAATTTAAATGCAATTAGAATAAATATTCCCAAATAATAATCCAATACAGTAATCCCAACACTAACAAAAGTATTAAAATGACACGAGTTCAAGACTATATGACTCAGATAGAAAGGAGATAACTGAATTTCTCTAGGCGACATGCCCTAAACAAAAGATCACTTCATAATGTGAATCAAATGAAGATAGGCGTCTAAGAAATACTCCATAGCTCCATAGCTCGTCATAACCTCCTAAGGTTGGCGTCCCTGCCGCTGGACACCTGATAGAGAAGGTACAATAGAAAAGAGACTATGCAAGGAAACGGGTCAGAGCCCGATGTAAAATGATTTTGAAAACAACAAGTATTTAACAAGTGCAATAAAGCATTTATTATGTACATGTTAGTATCCAGACTCTCACTTGATATTCTCACCTCTCATCTAGAGTGCACGCTTAACGTTTCCTATTAACCTCCTAGTTAATGGTTCCTCCAATATAGTTTCCATAATATGATTCTATCCCATATCATAACCCCGCATGTCCCATACCATACGTAGTATAATCATTCATATAAGTTTCTCATTAATATGAATTAATCTTTTCAAGTCTCTAAGAATAAATATTCATTAACTAAATTCAATTCTTTTTCTCTATTCACCGTCATCTACAATTATCACACAGTTGATTAATCAAACCACTATATATACATTCATTTAATTCATTATATATATACATAAATAATACGACACCCATAGACACAGCTGCGGTGCATGCATTACTCTGCTATCACGTCCCAGTATCGCAGGTCACCGAATCGGGGACTAAAGGTTCGGTAAGGATTCCTCGAACCACAAATAACAACACAAAAATTGGAGGCGAACATAGTTCTCGTATCCATAGGTCACGCACATACCTACGTACCCATAGTCAGCGGACTTATCAACTCCCCGATAAGTCTTTCATATACCTATGTTCTCGAGTGACAAATAAAAAATCCCATGGATTCATCAGGATATGACTGCCCTCACGCGCAAACCTCCCGTCGATAGCAAGTAAGCTAGGTATGTCATACACATACATCATCAATAAATCAAATAGGCATTATCATCTACCTATAGATATAATATAAACAAGGTAATCACACTACCATAAGATAATTCCCATACGTAGCATTATATCTCTAAAATCCTACGTATAAAAATATTATGACTTTACTTCTTTAATTTAATTATTCCAGAGTCTCACTCATTACTCAAGGTTTAAATAGGTTTTTCCTCAATATATTTATTCAGTAAGATATCACTAATATCCTACTGGCCCATATCATCTTATCTCTCGATTTGCTACAAATAAAACTCTCCTTTAATTAGGGTTATAACCGATAGTTTCTAATCTCTTATAAACACCTCTTCTATCACTTAGGATTAAACCTTCTTATAAAACCAAGGTTGCCTAGATGATTTATAAAATTTCCCTTACTGGACCTATCCTTAATCCTCATTCATACAAATTAGAATCTAACACATGAATCTAGCAATCGAAATTTCTTCCAAATTAATTATCATAATTCTAATCAATTAAATCCCAATCACATTAATTCGATTCTTATCTAGGGCTTACTGATTTTTCCTAAGTCCCATTATATCAAATTTATAATCACCAAAGATTCACAAAAGATTTGGGATAAGATCAAGAATTAAAAAGAAATAACTTCATGAATTCTGGGGAGGTCGATCGATCGAAGGTAGGGGGTCGATCGATCGATCGCCCAGATACCAGCCCAGATTTCTGCAATACTTATACTACGGGTTTCATAACTTTTGATCATTCAAACCTTTATATTAACATCCCAAACTCCTTATAATCCTTACTACATGATATAACAACATATATAAATGATTTCTAATGCTCTAAACATCCTAGAATCATCAAGAGTTTGAATTAAAAGCATATATATCCCATTTTTTAGAAAATTATAAACATGTTATCTTCAAGAACAAACCAATGATTCTCAGAATTTCTTCAACAAAATGATGATTATTTCGTGGATTACTATCTACCTACAACATGAGTTTGATTCCTCTATATTTCCATTTTCCAGAAATCAATCAACAACTCTATCTTTATCTTCCAATCATGTAAAATCTCATTTTTTCATAACTATCCTAACACGGACAATATACTAACTAGATTGCAATCATCAAATACTTGCCTCTAATGAAGATCTGATTCTTTGGGGTTGTGTAACACTAATGGTTCTCCCCTTCTCCGGTCAACTTCCGGTGGTGGTGACCTTTGGTCCTTGGTTCTCCTCCTTTCCAAGCAAGCTTCTCTTCTCCCAAGCAACCTTCCACTCTGTCTAAAAGATGACCTCTCAATTTTGTGTAGAAGAGAAAATGAAACTACGTACAACTAATCTCCAAATACTTATAATAAGACAAAATCCGAAATCACTATTCATCCCCTGTAAAAATGACCAAAATGCCCTTTTTAGTTGTCTTTTTATTTCTAAATGACCCGAGACCCAAAACCAACATCCAAATAGACTTTTCTGACTATTTCAACCCTTCCGGACGCAACGACGCACTCGAAATGACTATAAGGTTGATGTAAAAATAAGTTTCCTTGTTAATTTAACAAATTTGTCCCGACACGTCCCATACCGCGTCCGACTAAAAATTCAAATTACTGAATTAATAACTCACAAAAATATCAATAATATCATATTCATAAATTGCCTAAATATCTTTAAGTAATATCCAGAATCATTCATTTTAATATCCACAATTCGGATAAAACCCAAATGAATTAATTTATACAGAAAATCCAATTAATCCATTAATTTAAAATATAACACATTTTAAAAGTCATTAAAATTACGGGGTATTACATTATCACTCCTAATAATATAAATCATTTTCCCTATCGTGAAATAGGAAATTACTCTTCGAACCCTCGTAAATTCAATCACTATATTCCCAATTAATTCTAATATGTTCCGGGGTTTTAATTACATCCCTACTGGTCTTTCTTAAGTCCTAACATCTTTACATAATCCCCTCGTTTCATCTTTTAAAAGAACGGAGTCGGTAAAATTAAAAAAAAAAGAAAAAGATTATTGTTTCTGGGGAGATCGATCGATCGACCTATGAATGTCGATCGATCGACCTATGAATGTTGATCGATCTATCAAGATGGTGCAGGCTACGGGTTTGCTTCTTTTTAAGTCCAATTCTTGTCTCAAATCATCACTTCAAGGTGTTAAATTCCAAATTAAACATATAGGATCATTATACAACCTAATTACATGATTATCAAGGTTCCATAACTACTAATTCATCATCAATTGGTCTTTTCTTGGATTAATCATCAAAATTTTATAAAATTCTTATCTTTAAATTTTCTTCAAGAATCATCATAATCTCTTCATAAATTCGAAATTAATTACACTTGGATCATGATCTAATATGTTAGGTTCTTCCAGAATCAAAATTTCATAATCATCCCACCAATAATTTAGGTTCCATCTCCAATTTTCATGAGTTTTCATATTTTTAAGGATATCATCAAATTCTACTCTAACATGGATAATTTATTTGATGAATCTTAATGGATTAAATCACTTGCCTTTGATTTGAAGTTCTGATCCTTTTATGACGATCTAGATTTATTTTCCTTCTCTTTCTGGTCACAATTTCCGGCGATCGCGGCGTCGGGTAGTGGTGGCGGCTTTGGAAACCCCTTAGAACTTCTCCTCTCTTGTTTCTTTGATGAAGGATTGATGTGACAATGAATGACCCCCAAAGGGTCTTGATATAGGCTGATTGCAAGACCCAAATTTCGTGGCTTGCAAATCCCCAAAAATGAAAATTACCAAAATGCCATTCAGGGTTGCCGGTGTGGCCTAAAAATGCTCCGGAACCTAAACTAAACCCCCGACTAGTATTTTCTGACTATCTCGACCCTTCCGGACACAGTGGCGCACTCAAAATGGTCATATGGATGGTAAAATTATATTTTACTTTTAAGTTCAATTAAATTGATTCTTGACCCGTATACATGCATCCCAACTAAATTTCCCGAATTGTCGTTTTTATGACTTGCGACAATTCTAATCATTTCAATAATCATATTTTACTATATTTACCCAATGATATTCATCATTATTATCATAATCATATACCAACTCATATCTCGCTAGTATTTAAATCCGGATTAATTTCCAATTAATTTTTATTTAATTTAATTAATCTCATTAAATAAGATCTCTAAAATTACGGGGTATTACATTATTACGTGAGTTAAATAGACATTATACAATCAATTATGCATTACGAGAGAAATGCGGGTGGACACTATGAGCAGTAGTTTAAAAATGGCTAACGTATTTGAGCTAGTTAGTTATGATAACAGTAACTATAATTGGGTGGAAGTACGTTAGGGGTTCACACTAGTTGAGAGGTGAGGTTTCTCAAGTGAGAGCCGGGAAAACTATCATGTTTATTATATCTGTTGTTAAGCATTTTAAATACTTAATAAAATATTTTAAACTATTTTCTACTCGGGATTTGACCCGTTTCTTGCAAATGTATTTTCTTGTGCATACTATATTAGGTGTCCGGATTAGAAGTTCATTGTCATTTGACGTGCTACACTTGTTGTGGAAGTTATAGGTCCTCGATATTAGAAGCCTTCACTCTTATTTATTCAGTCTCCTATTTTAGTTACTTTAGTTAGGGCATGTCGCCCATTTCTAGTCATTCCTTATTTCATAAATATTGTACCCATTTATTTCAGTTTGTTGGATTCAGTTTTATATAGAAATTTATTATGTTGGCATTTTTGGCTGGAGTGATTTATCCAGTCTCATTTGATTGTTCATACATTCATTATGTATCTTGTGGTCTAAATGCATTTTATTATTTAATTCAACTTGTATGATAATTAACGATGTTTAAAATTTGACACTAGCTTAATTAATTATTAGGTGATTAGTAATTAATGTGTTTCGACAGTGATGCTAAGAATGAACCAACTGTATATTATGTTTAATTTTAATAAAGGACTGATCACCCCATATTTAATTGGGAGGGGTGTCACAGTATGTCCATGAACACAACAAAAACCCAAAATTAATCATTGCATAAAATTCTAAATAAATGGTTTAATGCTTGTTTGGTAGTGAAAGTGGTTAGGGGAATTAATTGTCCAAAAAAATTTCGGGCGTAGAATTCAAACTATCGCACTAGACATTTCGGCAGTAGTTGGGATGCCAAGCAAACCTATGCGTTAATTTGAAAGCATTTTTCTCTTAAATTCGCAATTTTTTCTAGGAAATGTTATTTTGCTCCATGCTCTGGAGATCCAAAACTGCGAAAGAATCAAGCAAAGCCTTGAAGATGGTTTAAGGGTTATATGGGTTTGAGTAATTTTTCTCCATCACTCTCTCTTTTCCAACCCTCAAATGTTATATTAATAACACTCCCCACACGCGCGCGTGTACCTGCGCATCTATAAAAACACATTATAAAAATATATAATAGTTTTCTTATTAAAAAATCAAGCATAAATAATAATTAAAAAAATTAAGTTCCCAAAGCTCTATCAACCAATATTATTCCATTTCAAGCATTAAAGACTTTATCATTCAAAGCTCTCTCAACCAATAAATTTCTTTTGCTCCATCTTCATTTATTGAAATTCTTTAAGATTTTTTTTATAGGAAATAATTTATTATAACTTTACAAGGGGAGATTCTCATACATTATTAATTACAAAAATTAGCTACGTGCTCACAAACACATTGCAAAGAGACAAATATATACTTGGTTTATTATGGTCGGTGTTGATACCAAAATTAATATGCCGATATGGACAAATAATAAGAAGACACGTGTCAGTCTACGTGGCACAACACTCTGAGGAACTCCAACACTCCGAGGAACTCCAACACTCCGAGGAACTCTTGAACGACGAGCAACTAAGGCGGTCCGAGCTGCATCTCGACCTCAGCAGCTGCACCTCGGCCACAGCATTTATTGCCAGATAATCAACAGTTCAACTATTCATTGAATGCTTATCGTCTTAACGCACACGCTTGAATAACATTAAACGAATTACCCTTTCATGTACAGCCTAAGGGGCTATAAATACCTTGTATCACCCTCATTCAAAGGGACCGGAATTTCTTGATAGTACTTGTAATCGAGAATTCCTAAACAATCAGCAATAATATAACAGTGGACGTAGGCCGTTCATATAAGGCTGAACCACTTTAAAATTCTTTGTCTCATTTATTTATCTGTGATTGAATAATTAGAGCGATCTAATTTTTTACATCAACAGATTGGCGCCGTCTGTGGGAATCGACTGTTGTTATCGTTTTTCACCAAGAATTATTCATCATCAATGGAAGACAATCCAGAATCTAGCAATCGAAACGCTGGAAATGCCGGAAATCCTCCAAATCCCTTTGCACCTCCAGATTGGCTGGAATTATGACGAATCTGGCTCAAGGACAAACCGCCATGCAAGAAACAATGCGACAACTCATACAGACCCTTCATGGCGGTGCACCTGCACGTTCAGGACAGCAAAGTGGTCAAAGGCAAACCTATTTACTTTCTTCACGATCCAGGCGTACTGAGTCATATCGTAATGAGGAATCTGATGATTTCTCTTATCAACCTGGGCGAACTTCGTCAATACGGGCTACAGATACTGATCAACGTATCACTCTCTCTCCAGAAAGACCCAGCGCCTTGGAAAGACTAAGCAGAGTGTCTCCTTTCAGCCGATTAGGCCCTAGAAGGAATAAGAGTCCACCTAAGACCATGTCGAGAAGTTTTCGGCAACCATCAGATCTAAGAGAAGGATCAGCACAATCACGACCAGTTGCTCGTCAAGATAGATCTCAGGAGGCTACTTCAGAACAATCAATTGCTTGAACTAATAGGCCCGAGGAGGGAAATGATGCCTGAAAAGGTTCCATTCAGCGGTTGGAGGATAGATTGGGAGAAATGGCTAAGGCAAAGAATCCCCTACAATGAACTTTTATTCGAGGGACACCTTTTGTACGGGCCATTGTGGATTTTCCTACACCATCGAAATTTAAAGCGCCCGTAGTGATCCCCAAGTATGATGGAAAGACAGATCCTGTTCTTCACATAGAGCAATATCAAGCTGCTACCGACATCTATGTTGTCCCCGACGAGATGAGATGTAGAGCATTCTCTGGAACTCTTACTGGATCTGCCCAAATATGGTACAACAACCTTCCTCGGGGAAAGATTTCAACTTTCTTTCAATTGGCCGAATTGTTCATTGACAATTTTTGTTTTGGAGCAAAGCCAGTAAAAAGAGTAGCACACTTGTTAAGTGTTAGACAAAAACCTGGTGAGAGTACTAGAGATTACATAACTCGTTTCAATAACGAGAAGCTAGAAGTCATAGATTATGAAGAAAAGACATCAATCACCGCCTTGATGAGTGGGTTATTGCCTAACAAGTTGTACTACACTTTGGCCAAAGATCCACCTACAACTATGTCAGAATTGATGGAAAAAGCGGCCAAAATCATGAATGTCGAGGAGGCTATGGCTGCGAAGAAGAATATGGATAAAGAAACCAAGGTGGAAGTCGATAAATCTAAAAAGAAAGAGCATAAAGGCAATGGCGGTGACAGGCATTCCAAGAATAATAAAACATCATGGGAAGTCCTGAAGAAATTCGATAATTATACTCCTTTGAAAATGGGTATTAATCATGTCTTGGAAGAAATCAAGAATATTGAGGAGGTAAAGTGGCCGAAGAAACTGAGGTCAGACCCTGATACGAGGAACATGGATAAATATTGCTAGTTTCATAAGGATCATGGTCATATGACCAAAAATTGCATAGCTCTTCAGAACGAGATTGAAACACTCATCCGAAGAGGGAAGCTAGCAAAGTATGTTGATCGGGGAAGAGAAAGAAGAAATAATGACCGAACTAGAGAAAGGTCTAGATCTCCTCGTCGAGCAGAGGAGAAAAAGAAAAGGGATCATGAAGATGATCCAGATGATGACCCCGATCTTCCTAAGAAACCAGGGCAGCCAGAACGAGAGGTATTTTCCATACGTTTTGGTTCATTTGATTGCAATGTTATTACAGGAGGAGATGCAAGAGGAGGAGACCTTACTGCAGAAAGAAAGGCTTACCTCGGAGAGGCCCAAGCTTGCTCGTACATTCAGCGAATAAATTTGGCCGAGGAAGATCGTCCGAGGAAGGTAAACAAAGAGAAGCTGGTCATTGGCTTTTTAAAAAACGACCTTGCAGGTGTTCTTTACCCTCACGACGACCCTTTGGTGATCAAAATGAGGATGAAAGAAGTAGTGATTTCAAGGGTTCTGGTAGACAATGGTAGTTCGGCAGACATCGTGTACTATTCATGCTTTGACAGTTTAAATTTGAAATTATCTCAATTGGAACCTTATCACAGACCTCTTCTGGGTTTTGCTGGCGAGAAAGTTTTTCCACTTGGGACGATCAAGTTGGATATATTCATTGGAACTTGGCCTGCTTGTCGAACAGAGAGAATACGCTTCTTTGTGATGGATAAGAATGTGCAGTCAGCTTACAACATCATCATGGGAAGAGTTGGTTTGAAGAAGTTCGAAGCAGTCCCATCTCTAGTACATCAGTGTTTGAAATTCCCTACAAATTTTGGAGTAGGAGTTGTGAAAGGTGATCAGAAAGTAGTCCGGGAATGCTATTATTCGTCTGCCGAGCAAGAAGAGCTTGAAGAGTCAAGGAAAAAGACTACTACCTACCAGGTGGAGGAAGGTACGAAAATTGAAACACTTGATCCCGGAGATGAATCCCAACTTGTAAAAGGACAGGTGGTGGAATCTACAGAAAATGTTATTCTGGACGACGAGCACCCTGAACGAGTAACCCAGATAGGTTCGTCGTTGGATGCCTCGATAAAACAGGAATTGATAACTTTCTTGCGAAACATGAAGAAAACTTTTGCATGGAGTCATGAAGACATGCCAGGAATAGATCCAAACTTCTTATGCCATGAACTCAATGCGAATAAGAAGATCAAGCCTGTAAAGAAGAGAAAAAGAGTGTTTAGTCCCGAGAAGAATCAAGACATACAAGAGGAGGTCGAGAAGCTCCAGAAAGCCCAATTCATTGAAGATGTGAAATATCCAGACTGGTTAGCAAATGTGGTGATGGTAAAGAAGAAAAACAATAAATGGAGAATGTGTGTTGATTTCACTGATATCAACAAGGCCTGCCCAAAGGATCACTTTCCATTGCCCAGAATTGACCAACTAGTGGATGCTACCTCGGGACATGAGCTGCTCAGCTTCATGGACGCTTACTCTGGCTACAACCAGATCAAAATGAAACCTGAAGATAGGGAAAGCACATCTTTTATTACCCCTAGGGGAACTTATTGTTACAATGTTATGCCTTTTGGTTTGAAAAATGTAGGAGCGACATACCAGCGGCTGATGAACAAGGTTTTTACCGAACAAATCAGTTGCAATATGGAGGTCTATGTCGACGATATGCTGACAAAGAGAAAGAAAGCTGCTGATCATCTAGTTGACTTAGGTCAGACCTTTGATCAACTGGATAAATACCAAATGAAGCTCAACCCGACGAAGTGCACCTTTGGAGTACGAAAAGAAATGTTCCTCGGGTACATCGTCAACCAGCGAGGCATTGAGGCAAATCCAGCAAAGATCAAAGCTCTTTTAGGGTTGCGATCTCCAACGACGAAGAAAGAGGTGCAGAGTCTTACAGGACGAGTTGCAGCGCTCAACAGATTTGTATCCCGAGCAACTGATAGATGCCTCCCATTCTTCAAAACACTTCGGAAAACTTTCGAGTGGAATGATGAATGTGAAAAAGCCTTTCAAGACTTGAAGAAATATCTGGGAGCACCTCCACTGTTGTCCAGGCCAGTAATGGGAGAAAAGTTGTACTTGTACCTGGCAGTATCAGAGAATGCAGTCAGCTCGGCATTGATCAGAATGGATAATGGAGTCCAGAAGCCAATTTATTACACAAGTAAGGCTTTTCGAGGTGCAGAGATCAGGTACCCAAAGCTGGAAAAATTGGCATTGGCATTAATTGAAGCAAGTAGAAGAATAAGGCCATATTTACAGGCCCATACCATCGTTGTGTATACAGACATGCCATTGAGACAAGCCCTTCATAAGCCAAAAAAATCAGGGAGACTGATATACTGGGCAATAGAGCTCGGTGAATATGATATTGTGTATGAACCCAGATCATCATTAAAAGGGCAGGCTGTAGCAGACTTTATAGCATAATTTACATATCCTGATACCCCCGAGGAACAAAAGTTGATCGCTGACCAACCTGTGGATGTTACAGAATCAACAGACATAAGTCCAGATCAACTCCGGTTGGTAAAAGGGCTTGTGGATGTAGAAATATCATCAAATTCAAACCCAGATCAACTTCGGTTGGTAAAAGGGCGAGAAGAGATGATCGACGAAGAGCGAAAAATACCAGGGGAGGATGAAAGGAAACAACAGATATTTCACCGAGGAACTCTGTCAGATAAGAAATTTGAAGACGAGTTACCTACATGGAGATTATATGTAGATGGATCATCTTGCACAACGGGTTGTGGAGCAGGGATTGTTTTGAACACCCCAGATGAGATTGACGTGGAATATGCCTTGCGATTCCAATTTAAAGCTTCCAATAATGAGGCTGAGTATGAAGCCTTGATAGTAGGTCTTAATTTTGCAAAGATTATGAAAGCGCAACAAGTGATGGTATTCAGTGATTCTCAATTAATTGTGAATCAGATGATGGGAACATATGCAGTTAAAGGAGAATTAATGATCAAGTATCATGCAAAGGCGATGGAGTTGTTGGCAGAATTTGATGCCATTCAATTGATCAGAATACCAAGAATGGAGAATGCACAAGCAGACGCACTGGCCCGACTAGCATCAGCTACTCGTACCGAGCTACGAAGAACGATACCAATTGAGGTGTTAGAATGTCGAAGCATAGATGAAGAACTGACGATGAATATTATTACTCTTGATTTAGGACCATCTTGGATGGATCCCATCAGGGCGTATATTGAGGAGGGAGAATTACCGGAGGATAAGCTCGCTGCCAAGAAATTGAAGTTTAAAGCTGCTCGGTATATACTAACTAATGGTGTTTTGTATAGACGAGGAATTATGGAAGGTTTGCAAAGATGTGTACATCCCTCCGAGGTGAAGGAATTGATTTAAGAGATCCATGAAGGGTCGTGTGGAGCGCATGTAGCAGGTCGGACACTTTTACAAAGAGTGATGACGCAGGGGTACTACTGGCCAATGATGAGGGCTAATTGTATAGCCTATGCTAAAAGATGTGATAAATGCCAACGTTTTTCTTCCATCCGACGTACTCCACAAGCATTATTGACACCCATAACTTCCCCTTGGCCATTTTCCATGTGGGGAATTGATCTGGTTGGACCACTGCTAACGACCCGAGGAAGATTCAAATACCTCGTCGTGGCAGTGGATTATTTTACTAAGTGGGTAGAAGCTGAGCCACTTATTGATATGACGTACGAGAAGGTATACCAGTTCGTTTGGAAGAATATAATCTGCCGATATGGTCTCCCTCATGCCTTCATCACAGACCATGGAACACAATTCGATAACGAGGAGTTTGCTGCCTATTGTCGCCAATCAAACATTTTGAAGACTCATTCCGCACCAGGCCATCCTCAAAGCAATGAACAGACTGAAGTGACGAATATAACATTACTCAATGGTTTGAAGAAGAGGCTAAATGAAGCTAAAGCTAATTGGATTATTGAGCTACATTCAGTATTGTGGGCTTACCGAACAACTCCCCGAGCAGCAACTGGAGAATCACCATATATGCTGGCATTTGGAAGTGAAGCTGTAATACCTGCTGAGTTGGGTCTTCCAACACATAGAGTGCTGAATTTCAATTCCCCAGTCAGCGAATTAATGAGAAGATTGGATTTGGATATGCTCGAGGAGGTTAGAGAAGAGGCAGCCATTAGGAATGCTGCTTACCAACAACGAACAACTCTGTTCTACAACAAGAGGGTGAAGAAATGTGACTTAAAAGAAGGAGATTACGTGCTAAAGAAGGTCATTCAGAAGCACAATAAGTTGGAAGCAAACTGGAATGGACCTTACCGAGTTACTGCAGTTGTCCGACCAGGAACTTACCGAATAGCAACTCTAGAAGGAGAGGAATTTAAGAATGCATGGAATGCTGAACACCTACGCAAGTATTATCAGTGATGTAAAATGTAAAGCAGTTCCATCAATATGAATAAAACGATGATATTTCACAATCTTCTCTCCTTTTATTGAAAGTTTTTCGGGGAATACTAGTGTACAACACTACGCTGTTCAGCAACACTGATAGTTCAAACCCACGACCAACTCCGGTTGGTAAAAGGGCGAGAACAAACTATACTCCTTTGGTTAGGAGGCGTACACTAGCGTGACCAACTCAGGTTGGTAAAAGATCTAGTGGACATGATAGTTCAAACCCATGACCAACTCCGGTTGGTAAAAGGGCGAGAACAAACTATACTCCTTTGGTTAGGAGGCGTACACTAGCGTGACCAACTCAGGTTGGTAAAAGAACTAGTGGACATGATAGTTCAAACCCACGACCAACTCCGGTTTGTAAAAGGGCGAGAACAAACTATACTCCTTTGGTTAGGAGGCGTACACTAGCGTGACCAACTTAGATTGGTAAAAGAGCTAGTGGACATGATAGTTAGAACTCAGACCATCTCCGATTGGTAAAAGAGCGAGAACAAACTATACTCCTTTGGTTAGGAGGCGTACACTAGCGTGACCAACTCAGATTGGTAAAAGAGCTAGTGGACATGATAGTTCGAACTCAGACCAACTCCGGTTGGTAAAAGAGAGAGAACACGAGACTCCTAAAAAGGCCAATCTCGGTTGGTTAGGAAATAAGATATGCTCTCAAATACCAACTTATGTTGGTCGGAAGGTAAGATTATTACAGAAAATACAAAAGTTCCTCGAAGAACAAAATATTCCAAACTGAACCAAGCATGGTTGGTCGAGGATAAAAACCCACTAATTGTAGTTGGTCGACGAGGAACTTTTATTGACCTTAGTTGGTCGGACATATTTTATGAAAAAGACAAAAATTTACCAAGTATGGTTAGTCGGGGATAAAAACTCTCACTAACTATAATTGGTCGACGAGCACAATTTAACAATCTTGGTTGGTTGGAAGAAATTTTAAACATTTTCATACTCATTACTTTATTATTAAGTGATCGAGCAACATTACTAATACTTGTAATTTTTTATTATTAAGTTGGTCGATGAACCACACAATATTGTTATGAAAGCACAAATATAAAGTGTTTGACAAATACAAGAGCAATACAAATTTGCAAACAAAAATGAAATTCTTTCATTAAAGTCGAAATGAATTACACAAGTTTATTACATTGATATTAAATTGTGTACTAATTATTACATCAGAATTTCCTATTCTATTGGCTTTTTACCTTCAGCTTTCGATATAGGATCCTCGCCAGCAGGAGGATCTTCCAAGCAAAGGGGAGAATTAATGAAGTTAATATCTCGGAGAATTCTGACGTTCATTATTGAAGGGGTGTCCAGTAGATGCTCGGGACGAGATACCTCGACCTGAGAATGAAGATTGTAGTCACCGAGGTATTTTGCAATTAAGTTTCGAGGAATGGCACGAGCTGGGATCCATTCCATGTCCAATTTATAAGGTGGCACAGGCAAGTCTAATACCCCAGGATCATAATAGTCCCACAGGTAGTGCCCTTGTTCGCGTTTCAGCACGCTCAAGGCATTCAGCCAACCTTGCTTGTAGCCCTCATTATTGGCATTCTGGATACGATCATCTAAATGGAATAAAGCTTCGTTGTATCCATCCATCCAAAACTCCCTGGGCTGTTTATTAAATTGAAATGTCAACCTTGCAATCTTCTCGTTAAGACTTAGGATGAAAAGTTCGTTAGTCTTCAAAACTGATTCCTTTGAAGAGAGTTGTTGTTCCAATTCTCTAACTTTCTTGGACAACTCAGACAAGGCTTGGTTCTTAGCCATTAATTGGAATGCTTGATTTTCCAACGTTGATCGAGTACGAGCTTCTTCAACATTACGACTAAGAGCTCTTGATCCTCCCCGAGCAGGTCGAGAACTTGGTTCCTCGACAACATTCTGAGCAGCTCTTCCTCAACCACGAGAACCTCTTCCTCATCCCCGAGTAGCAGTAGAGGCACCCGACCTTCTCCAGGTATCCAACTCTTGCTTTAATTTGGCATTTTCAACCTCTAAAAATGAAAATCCCTCGTCAGTCACTGGGATTACAGCTGTTGAAGAAGAAGCTGCAGACTTATACTGTGCTAGCTCTTTCTGCAAATTGTTATTCTCTTGCTCCAGCAGCTCGGCAATCTGTCTACATGCTTCAACTTCACCCCTTAGGGTTCTCTCCCTGACATCGTACCCAACAAGGATCTTTTTGTGGCCTGTCTCGGCAGAAAGTTGTTGATACCTCTTTTCATACCCCTCGTGCAAAAGGGCAGTTGATTCCTTGTACTGAGTCTGAAGATCTTCTAAAGTATATTGAAGCTCCTCGATCATGTCATAGTAAGCCACGTTATTGGCCACAGCTCGATCAAGTAAGTCCTTCAGGTATTGATAAGCTTCGACAGCCTGCTCTGAAGCATCATGACCGAGGATGCCAGCAACTTCTGATACACTCAATTATGTGTGACCAGCCTTATAATATTCATGACATTGCTGCATCAGCTTTGTATCATTAGCAGATAACATATTCATCCTGGCCAGAAACTAGCAGAGAAAGAAAAAGTAATCATCAAAAAGAAGATCCAAACAGAATGCAGATAGAAAAAAGACAGTCATATGGAAGAAAAGAACTCAAATTTTATTAGATCATAATGCAAAGTTACAAAGATCTGGGTTACATATGAAAAAGAAGAAAAATAGAAAGAGAATACCGAACAACTTCACACCTTTTCCTTGTCTCCCAAGACTTTCTCGGGAGGCTGGGATGAGGAGCTCGGTTGCTCGGTGGGAACAACGAGTTGGTCGGCAGGAACTGGAACTTGTTCAGGAGGAGCAGGCCGAGATGAAAGCTCCTCGTCAGCAGGTTGTGTAAGGATGAGATCACCCACTACCATTGAAGATTCTTCAGAGGCAGCGTCATCCTCTTCTTCATCCTCAATAGTTGGGGGAGGACCAGGCAGATGTTGTTGAAACAGTTCTGAGTCCTCGCTCACCTTCAATTCTTGCAGGGCAGCAACCCAACCATCTCAAAAGTATTTCAAACTCCCATACTTGACCTGGGTCATCATTGCCGCTACCCCCTATCCCATCCTTTATCCCTACCGATGCGAAAAGATTTTTTCACTGCCACTTTTCTCTTCATTTTCTCCGAGGATAGCTTCTCGGATAGAAGATCCTCGGAGGCTTTCAACTTGGCCTCCACCTCCTCCTTCTGGCGATTTACTTCTCGCAGAAGGGTTAGCTCTTCCTCGGCCGATTTCAACTTATTTTCAAGCTCCCCAAAATTTGTGAGCTTCTCGGCATATTTTTTATTATCTCTCTCCAAGTCCTTCACTTTATTTCCCAACTGCACCTTCTCTGCCTCAGATGCAGCCAAATTCTTCTCCCATTCACCCCTATCCTCGTCATACTTTTGACGAGAATCCTTCAAAGATTGGGCCAAACCCAGAAAAGCATCCTCCACTCCAGACGAGGAGCTAGAAGCCTTGAGTGCTTCATCTTTCTTCACTATGGTGTTAAAGCAACTCACCAGCTGTAAAAAGAAGAAAATAATGATAAGTCATTGCAGAGACATATATATTGATGGGAAAAAAGAAAAATTCAGAATAAGAGAAACTTACTGAAGCAATGTGACGAGTAGCTAGGGATGTCAGCATATCCCTAGACATGTTCTCTTCAATTCCTTGGACTTCAGGAATAGTCCAAGTCTTTACCGAGCTCATTGCAGAACTCGGGGGAATAATGGTTGGAACACCAGCTCCACTAGCTTGGAGCTGGGGAATGGTTTCAGAAAAATTAACCGAGGAGGATTTCTTCAATCTCCTCAGGGGCACTTCAGCTCCACTAGCTTGGAGCTGGGGAATGGTGACCACTTCCACAGAAGTACTTTTCTTGCTCGGAGCCACTGGGGGTTTCTCGGCAGCCTTCTGAGGAGCAACAGAAGGGACAATATCTGCTTTCTTTGTCCCCTTTGGGACATCATTCTTGTTTCTCTTTCCATCTCCAGCAGAGGAAGTCTCTTCGAAGATAGCAGGAACTCTTCTTTTGCCCATCTTCTGACTTAAAGGAATGTGAGATTCTGGAGAAGAGTCCTCAAGAGTTGATGCTGGTTCACTGGTACTAACCACAGGGCGAGCAGTAAAGGATGTAGTATAACTCCTATACTGCAACAAATATGAAGCAGACCTGATGTGCTCGTCTGCAACTCTTCGATGCAAATTCCAGATATGTTTCAAATGTTTAATATTTACTTCTGATTCTTTTGGAGTTTTTCTCTTACTGTCAACTGCAAACAAATACATAGTGAAATATCAGTCATACATTTTGTCAAACACAATGAAATCATAATTTCAAAAATAAAATAAGATGAAAATAACCTATCCCATTGCCATATGGGGGGCATCTGGGACCTTGATATACTTCATCTCCAACCAAAGGGGTATGTTGCCAATTTTTGATAACTACCCCGTGTTCAAAATAATCCCTATTTGCATCAGGGAGGTTGACTACTAAGGCCCTATTCAAAAATCTAGTTTTTAAATAAAAAACATTGTCTAAAACAGCCCATCTATAACAGTACATAATCTCAGGAATTTCTATACGAGTTCCATGAGTTTGATTTAACCTATACACCCCATTAACTATTCTCCATGTGTTGGGGGCTATTTTTGCAGGGACAACATCGAAATACTGACAGAACTCTAAACACAAAGGGTTTGGTGGAAAAGAAAATCCACATTCAGCAATAAAGAGGCTAGGGAACCAATGTCCCTCAGCCAAATTAAAATAATTTGAAGGCTCAGAAAGATTCTCCAAAGTTACCCAAGAAGGAATAGAAAAGCCAGAACGGAATTTCTCAAGAGATCCGATAATATAAACCATGGTGAATAAAAAGAAATGAAGAATAAAGAAGAAAATCTTACAGGAAAAAGGAGATCTGTTGACAAACAAACGAAGAAAGGGATGAACGCACAAGAGAGAGAAAAGCTATAGAAAACTCGAAAGCAGAAATTGAAAAAGGTAAAAGACGGTGATATTGTCTATGAAGTTTAAATACTTTGCCTTGGGAAATGGCGAAAGAAATGATTACAAAAAGGAAACTATTACGCTACCGGCGGCTAAAAGGACAAAAAGCGCACGAAGATCGAAGCGCTTATAAAAATGAAAAAAGGCGGATTCTGCGAATTTGGAAGGAAATTCAAATACGAATAAAAGGCTCCTAAAACCCAGGAAGGTCATTTAATATTTCCATATACCGAGAAAGAATCTTCCATACTCCTTAAAGTTCGAAATATGAAACATTGGGGGCTTCTGTTGATACCAAAGTTAATATGCTGATATGGACGAATAATAAGAAGACACATGTCAGTCTACGTGGAACAACACTCCGAGGAACTCCAACACTCCGAGGAACTCTTGAACGACGAGCAACTAAGGCGGTCCGAGCTGCATCTCGACCACAGCAGCTGCACCTCGGCCACAGCATTTATTGCCAGATAATCAACAATTCAACTATTCATTGAATGCTTATTATCTTAACGCACACGCTTGAATAACATTAAATGAATTACCCTTTCATGTACAGGCTAAGGGGCTATAAATACCTTGAATCACCCTCATTCAAAGGGACCTAAATTTCTTGATAGTACTTGTAATCGAGAATTCCCAAACAATCAGCAATAACATAACAGTGGACGTAGGCCGTTCATATAAGGCTGAACCACTTTTAAATTCTTTGTCTCATTTATTTATCTGTGATTGAATAATTAGAGCAATCTAATTTTTTACATCAACAGTCGGCCTTGCATAATTCATTGGAGAAAGATTGAAAAAGATTTTATTCATGTGTATACTTAGGTTACAGAGAATTATAAATAAGAATCAAGTATTAGGGTTGTAATAACTATTAACGACTCCCACTATGGAGGTGAGGTCCATTATTTATCATTACAAGCAGTTAAATTATAATGTAACTCTAATACCTGTGATTTATTGTACTATTGCACTTAATATGCTAAGAGACAAAGCTTATCTTAACTGGTAAAGTCTTTCATGTGTTGGATAGTTCCCTCGATGATTATTGTTCTTATTTGTTTTATATATATCGAGGTCATAGTTATCCTATGTCTTATTGGCCTTGTTATGTGATTCAGTTCTTAACTATGTAGTTCATGTTTGGTATTCGGCTTATCTACTTGTACCAAGTGTTGATACATGATTCGTTGGATGATTTTTCTTCATATACTATCCCTCAAATCATGGTTGGGTGACCTTCTTTACAAGTTATAATTAAGGATTCTATAAGACTGTTGTTGAGTAGGATCCACACATCCAAATGTCATCATGTACCCCTATACATGCAGCGGCTACATAAAATTAGGTGATGAACCACATCCCTAGGTTACAGGTCTTTATGTTGTAATAGCAAGTATTTTGGCACCAATTTTATTAGGATTAATTATATACATTTTCTAGAATTTATTTGGATTTTATATTGAATTTATGATATATCACTTGAGTTTTATTATTTGAATTTTATTGTCGGTCAACATATTTTGTTAAGCGAATTATTTTTAATATATTCATTGAGAATTTTGTTATGGTTTATTTAACTAATTTTGGTGGTGACTTAATTTGGGGACTTGTTAGTGGAAAAAACACAGTAAAAATAATAAAAATAAGTGTCCATAGGTTATGAACCCTTTGAGATAACTATAACTATAACTATAACTATATATATATATATATATATATATATATATATATATATATATATATATATATATAGTTATATAGGTTATGAACCCTTTGAGATAACTATAACTATAACTATAACTATAACTATATATATATATATATATATATATATATATATATATATATATATATATATATATATATATATATATTTGGAGACCATTTAAATACTTTATTGAAGGCCCATGTGAGAAAAACGAAATTCACAATTTTAAAGCCCTGGTTAGTCACCTCTTAGTATAAATAGATTATATTACAACACTTAGGGTTTTAAAAAAGGACATATAAAGCTATATAACATTAGATTTGAGATTAAAACACAATAAATATGAAATAGGAGGAAATTTTTACAATTCAAGGGTTAGAGAAGAAAATGAAGGGCGCAAACGAGGTGCTGAAACTTTCTGACATAAACCCGTTATTTTCAGGCTATTTTTGGCATTGTATATATATTAATTTTCCTTTCTTGCCTACTATGATCCTAGATAATTGAAATAGAAATGAGTGAGTGCTAGTTTTGTAATTTTTGTAGCTCTTAAGAATATCTTATGAATATTTTTCAAGAGTGTGGAAGGCTGGAATTTCGAACAGATTTGTTGGATTATTTTGCGATTTGAGGTAGGTTTGTTCTTTCGTGGTTATTTTGTTTGATATACATATTCACCCTTTTTGTATACATACATTCATGTTATTTATTGCATCTTTATATGATATACTTGTATGTAAATACCATCCCTGTTGCACACATGTTTATGTGATCTCGTTTTCATGCCGAGTAGTTGGGAAAAATCGAAATTAGATGACTTTACGCATATGTTGGGTTGTAAAAATTAGGTAAAATGATAATACCTAACTGATGTAACTATTAATAAAGATGTTATATTTCAATGTTGTGTAACACCTCGTAATTTCTATCCTTTTTATTTTAATTAATTAATTTGGTAATTTGTAAATTACTTGTGTCGTAAAATTTATGAGAATTAATTAATTGGGTTATTTAAAAGTGAGTGAATTTAAATTAGTTAATGAGTGAAAGTTAACTTTTAAAATAATTATCCGAATGGTGATTTTGAGTGCACGATTGAGTCCGGTGGGGTCGAAATAGTTCGAAATGAGTGGACATGCATATATATTGGGTTTCAGGACTTTTTAAAACACATTTGAGCTCCCAATTAAGTGTTTGGGCCCTTTTTATAAGGCCCATAATCCCCAAAACGGGATTAGAGTTAAGAACCCTAATTGTGAGAGGGTAAGGTAACTTTAAGTCATTTTAGAAGACTAAAATTAGGGAGAGCCTTAGATGAGAATAACTAGAAGAGAATTTGGAGATTTTGGGAGATTACTTCAAGAACACGAGGAGATCCTTGAATCCAACCCAACATGTTCATCCAAGGGACTTGATTCTACAAATCTAAGGCAAGTGGTTTAACTTGCATTTGTTAATTTGCATTTTCCTATTCATATTAAAGAATGTGGGATTTAATTAACATGTTAGGGTTTAATCTAATTAGAAATTGGGGATTTATAAATATGTAGAGATGTTAATATTTTATGAATTTGATGCCCCAATTTGGTGTAGAAGATGTAGTTGGTTTGAGTAAACCAAATGGGTGAATTTATGATGAAATCTGGGAATGTTTTTGGGTTTAATCTGTACAGAATTGGAGGTTTTGAAGCTGTAATGGCGCACTAGTGTTCTGGACAACGAAAGAGGAGAGAGAACACCAGAGTCGTTCGAACGACCTGGTGTCTCATTCAAACGAGAGCCACTGTCGTTTGAATGACATGGGTGGTCATTTGAATGACATGTATAATTCTGACAGATTTCTCCCCTTTCCCCTAATTCAGACCTGTTATGTGTTTGGTGATGAATAGTTCCTGTATTCATTGAATCTGAAATTAAGGTTATATTGTAGGATTTGAATTTGTGAAAATCACGCTTGGATTAATTAGAAGATAAATGCTATTAGGGAATTAAGGTTTATTATTTAGTGATTTGAAATCTTGTTAATTAAGCGAGAGAAACTTAATTGAATGAAATTGAATAATAAATTGGGGATTTTGAATTTCGGGCCAAGAGAGATTGACCGGGTATATTTGGTAGAGTGACACCAATATAGTAAAATTAATTAGTGCATAATTAATTGAAATTAAGTCGGATTGTAAACTTGTATGTTTTAGGCTTATGTATGGACCTAGTACACCGGTAGCCTAGATTTAACATATATATATATATATATATATATATATATATATATATAGTGATGTCTAGTATATATATATGATTTATAAATATTTGTGTGAATAATATTTATAGTTAGGCATACCCATTCTAGTGCTATCAGGGGGAGTTGCGCGATGTGGGTGAATCCCCTGGCTAGTGAATGTAGGGTGAGTATAGTCCCCAGGACATAGCGTTTGAGTTCAGGAGTGAGTCATTTGGGTGTTTTAATCACTACCGTGGGAAACTATGGCCGCCTCTACAACGTTTGTACATTTTTATGAAACGGGGAGCTAACCGTGCTCGGGTTTTGGGAGGATGAGTATACCCGATTAGGATAGCATTTAGAGAACACCTGATGAGTGCCTTCTCGGGGGATAGCTATATATCTTCGACATGTATGTGTGAATGTTGTAGTATGATTACGTATATATGGTATAATTATATACGGGTAAATACAGGATGAGAATTGTATTAATTATATAACTTGTGAGGTAGTTATAAGGTATAAAATGAGAATTGATTTAAATAAGTTAGTGTGATTAATAACTTATAAAATGTATAACTAAACTCACTCGGGATAGAGTAGTGAGAATTATTGGGATATATGTGACAAGACTAGTTACGGGATATTTATCTTGGTGGGTCATATATAGTTTCGTTAGGCGTGCACATTAGTGCAGGGGTGAGGTGTCCTCTCTGCGACATTAACTTAAATATGAAGAGCATACTTGCATTTTAATTTCCTGCATTTAAATTCACTTGCTAAATATTTTCAATTGTTTTGGGTTCTAACCCTTGCTATAATTTTTTTTTCAAAACCTTTTTGGTGTCCTACCATAGGGGTGCCAGGCCTGATCTTCTGACAGGGAGCGCAACTGCAGTTTAAGTGGGTGCTGCAGTATATTTGATTTAGACGCCTATCGTATTCTTCTCTATATAGGGGCATTCTAGTTGTATTGTTAGGCTTGTTACCTTAGCTAGTACTTTTTACGTTCAGCTTGGCATGTATCAGTTACTCTCCTTATACTTTGCACTTGATGGATTTCTTATATAGTTGATGTTATTCGGCTAACACTTTTAGTAGTTGTGTGGCATGATTAGATTTTCCTTGTGATGGTTATTTTGGATCTTGATATTATTTGTTGGTTTTGGATTAAGTTTTAAGATAAAATTTCGCATCGTCTTAATTAAAGACTAGGTGGTTAGTAATTAATAATGTTGCGACAGTGATGCTAAGAATGAACCATATGTAAATCATGATTTAATTTGTTAAAGGCCCGATCAACTGGAATTTAATTAAGCGGGGTGTCATATATTTATAGTGTTATTATTATTGGAGATGCTAAGCTATCCCTTAACCAAACCACCCGTTGGGCAGGGTGTGCTTTTAGGGCTATTTTCTTATCGTTTGTCCTATGAGCCATGTCATAGACGAGTTGTGGCTATTAAGATATTTTTTATGGTTGTTAAACCATTGTGATAGTATGACAAGGGGAATACCCTATTGTGCCTTGTGATTTTGATTGTATTAGTTTTGGGCCATGGAGTTTTTAGAGGATAGTTGATAAAAGGGTGAATCGACACTATGCCATATACCAAGAATGGTCACAGTTTTGGACCCTGACAAAGGCTAGTGGCCACGGTTTAGGTCCATGACCATTTTAAGGGTGACTAATGTTTGGGTTATGGTCCAAAACCATGGCCATATTTAGTGTTATGGTCCATTTCGTGACATCAATATTAGGGATAGGGTCATGGTCCAAAACTGTGACCTAAGCCGTGATAATGCACCATGGTTTTTTGTTGGTCATGATCCCCAACCATGTGCATCATCCGTGAAATTTCATTGTTGGTCATAATTTCCAACCGTAACCATATATCATGACTAAAATAGTCACGGTTCAAAATCGTAATCGACATAACTTATCTTATCACTACGATGTAGCGAAGTGGATTCAGTTTACTTCTCATAAATGGGACATCCATAATAAAAATTAACATTGTAACCGAACAAGGTCCCATAAATAGGAAAGTCGTGGATCACCCACAACAACATTGCTTTAAGTGTGAACTCGTCACCGTTACCCATATGATCACGGATTTGGAGTGTAACCCACCTTATGTGACAATTCTCGGTGTATGGCTTAGTGCGAGAGTCCACACCATATAGAGGGAAGTGCGGTGGGGATTTGATATATGAGGGGCATTAGGATGTGCAGTGATGCGGTAAGATCCTAGGATGTGATATTTTATCTTAGGATGATAGTTCTGTGTTCATATGCACACACTCTGATATATGTGCATGCAGGAGTATGTGTAATTTAATTATAATATTTATACGGGCTTACTCAGTTTCTCACTCACACCCCCACATTTTATAGATGCATTACAGGTTTGGACGAGTAGTTTATTACTGTTGATGCGACGATTCATGGTTGGGATACATGGACGAGTAAACAACATTTGTAATTTATTTTCAAAGCATTGTAGTTTTTATTGTAAAAGCATTTGTAAAAAGACATTATTGAGATTTGGTGACTGTTGAAATCGTTTGAGATCTCAGACCCAACAGATGCTCCCTGCGAAATCTCAAAAAGGTTAATACGAAGAATTATTTATGTAATAAACAAAGATATAAAGTTATTCAGACCTTAGTTGAGGAACCTAAGTCCATTGTGAAAGGTGTTTCCTATGTATATTAGATTATATATGAGAGTTTTATAATTTAAAGACCTCTTGGACTTTGGTTAAGGAGATATAAGGTACTTGCGATCTTTGTAACTAATCAAAAGTCACTTAGGAAGTAATTGAAAGACTTATCTAAGGATTCCTTATCTTAGTGTAGAACGCAACTGTATATATGTAGACACCCTATACTAAACCCCCCCTAAGAACCTCTTTAGGACCCTAACACTCGCTTATTCATCGTAAACCCTAAGTTATACTCTGAATACCGATCTAGAGGTTATCAGACGCTCCCAGGTCCCGTTTGAATAGGGTTAACTCTATCGCTTAAGAAAAAGCTCTATGAATCTTCAAGGGGCTCTATATCACCTTTCCAATGGTCAGTCCCGTACGCAAATCAACCCTATGGTGCGGACGAATGACTCATTTTATTCTGAAAGGTCACCGAGCACTTTTGGGCCCCATTTAAACTTGGTCAACTCTACAAATCGAATGTAGCTTAATAGAATATCGAAAGTAATTGAATACCCTTTCCAACGGTCCATCTCGTGCACGAATCGACCTTACGGTTCAGACGAACAATCCGTTGTGCTTGAAAACTTACTGTCCAGTGACTAACAGGCTCTTCTAGGCCCCATTTGACATTAGTCACCTCCTGGACCTAGGAGTGGCTCAACGGATTCTTGAAGGGATCTGAATACTTTTTTAAATGACCTGTCCCGTGCACGATTTCGACTTACGATTTGTGTTTTACGCTCTCTTTTTCGAAACACCTGTTCCGGACTGCCAAATGTCACCCCAGGGATCTTGCCTATTGACAATGTGCCTAAGGTGCTATACCGATAGGCAGGTCCAGACCCCTGTCGATCATCACCCCCCATGGCCCTATAAATAGAGTCCGTGACCCTACTTTGAATAACCCCTAAAAACCCCTCTCAGCAATTCAGTCAATATTCTCTCGAATTCAGAGTTGTTCCCTTTCTTTAAAAAAGCCATTTTCCTACATTCAATTCCATCACTTTCTTACCTCACTTAGTAAATTCCCCCACCTCTCCATGACACTTTCATACTATTGCAAGATCATCATATATACATCCAAGATCAACATCAAGCATTGATAAGGAGGTCCAATTCTCCATCATTTACTCCAATTATCCCATTTTAGTATTATTTACTTAATTCCTACTTTATCATTTTTGTTTCATTACATTACACATATTAATCTCAAACCTTTATATTTGCACATACTCTATTTTCATAAAAAAAGGGGTTTATCTATAAATTCCAAAAGAGGGATTCTCACCTCACATTCTCACACTCTTAAAGCACATTTCTCTCTACACACATAAGATAAATCTCCCATTTGGATTTATTGATTGAAACCCATCTTATGCTATCTTCGAACTACGTCGACTTTGATGTCCCTTGGGCTACATAGGCGTCTTTGGTTAATGTCAAGATTCGAGTCCTCCTTGATGCATATTTAAAATATTTCTTTCATATTAGATACATTTATGTCTTATTCTTGTGTTTCGTCCGATGTATACATTCGCTCTTCCATAACGACTTGTGATTCGGTAAGCACTCATATTATATTTTGAATTATTATTTTTTAGAATGCTCTTGAGGATGAATTCACGTTGTCCTTTTCTATGATGCGAGTTGAATGATTCCATTCTTCAACTACATTATGCATATGAGCACGCACTTCGCGGAATCCAATATGAGAAAATTAGCACATGCCCGTGAGAGACCGAAAGGGCAGAATGGGTGCTTAATAATGTTCCATTTCGTAACTTAGTCCCCGAACCTTCGAACTACTTGGTTTCGCAAGCATCAATATTGTCCTTGATGCCGTTCTCTCGAGGAGAAGACATTTTTTTGCCTTTTTGTGCAAAATAGGCTGGCGACTCTATCTCTACACATTATCCCCCATATCAACGATGGACAAGCGCCCCCCAAAAAGGTCGCAACCCCCTCCCACGCCGAAAGGATTCCGAAAGGGACTCCTCAGGATAGCCACAGTCTGTTGGGGATGAATTTTAAGAGGACTAGACTCTATTTCTACACGGGGGTTATTCTTTTATTCATATGTGCATATTCTCCCACATGTATGTTCCCTTTACTCCTCTACTTTCTTTGTGTATATCTACCTCATGCTTATACGTATCATGTATATATCACTTTTCACTCACTTATACACTTCACACACTTATATATACTCTCCCTATTCACTTCACACACTTACACTTGTATATCATTTCACTTCTACTCACATACTCCACACACCACTTAGATTATTGATGCTTAGGCTTCACTAGCACACACCCACACTTCTCACACTTGTATATATCTCCATGCTCACTTGTAGTTGATCTATGTATAGGCTCACTACCACACACACTCACTCACATGTATATATTGTAACACCCCATATTTCTGAGCATTAAATAGCTAATTAATTCGACTAATTTAAATTACAAGAGTGTCTTAATTTAATTGAATTAATTACTATGTGCTTATTTAAATATTAACCGGGAAAGAGAATGATTAATATAAACGGAATAAATTTACTAAGTGTGTAGTAAATAATAGGTGACTATTTATACGTCAAAGTGAGTTAAACGATAGGATTTTATTGTATCTCAACCGGGAGTCGAGTATAGACTATATTGAGGTCAAGATAGGGATTTTTAGTAAAGTGACTTAGATGATGATTCTTAGTGCATGGCTGATTTCGGATAGGTTGAGATAGTCGGAACAGAGTACCCAGGGTAACTGAGTTTGGGGGTATTTTTAGGCATAATCGAGCCCACACGGGGGTGTTATGTTTAATTAGGCTTGGTCCATTAGCCTAATTTTGGAGATTTACAATATTAAATGTAAGTTATGAAGTTAATGGCAACCATAACTCAAATTGAAAACACTAAATCTTGAGAGAAGAAAAGAGGGAGAAAGTGAGGAGCTTTGGGGAGCCAATTTGAAGCGGGATTGAGGTGTTTGTGTAAAATCCATCCTCTTCATTCGAGAAAGTCGACTCCACGAATCTAATCAAGCAAGTGGTTAAACTTGCTTTTGATTTAAATGGCAGAATTTCATGTTCATATTATAGTATGTGTTGACAAATCCTTTTTTGGGAAGGGTTATCATATAAAATGAGTTTTTTGATGAATTTAACACCTTGGGTAGATTAAATAATAAATTGATGACGAGTTATCACGTATTTCTATTTGAATAAAACTTATGTTCGAAGTCCAGAAGTAAATTTCGTTTAAATGATGATGGTGAAATCGAATTTAGGAAGAAGATTGCTTAATTGTTGTTTAAACCCAATCCGTAAATTTTGGAATGATTATCGAAATCAATGATGTTTGGGGTTGATATTATGATTAGAATTGGTTTTAGTTGTGTTATAAACATTGATTACAATTTGGTTGAAGTTTGGGATGAATCCATGGAGGTTTGAGTGAATAAAAATGGAGGAAAAATGAGTTAGAAAAAAATATGGTTCATAGATTTAGTACGGCGAACCGGTTTGGTTTTGGGGCTTTCGTAGTTGAACTTCTTTGGTTTACATGCTTGTACAAAATATGGAATTGTATATCTTTTCGTTACGATCGCGTGGGCACCGACCTCGTATTTTTTTAATTTTTAAATATATGTATGCGGTTAGTGTGATAATATATATATATATATATATATATATATATATATATATATATATATATATATATATATATATATATATATATATATATATATATTTGTGTGATTTATAGATATCGGTGTGAATGATATTTATCTGAATACATACCCTCTAGTGTTGTTATAGGAGGTTGAGCGATGTGGGTGAATACCTTGGAAAGTGAATACAGTGAGAGTATAGTCCCCGGGTCATATCGCCTAATATTTCATTGTGTGATTTATTTTTCGATGTGAGGCGCTTTGGGTATGATTCGGTCTCACTTTTGGGAGGAATATGACCACCTCCACCACGTTTGCGATATTTTTAACCAAGCTCGCGAATGAGTCCAACTTGAGGTAATCGGGTTAGGGTGAGCATATATGAGATGTGATAACATTTTAGAGAAAGCATCAGGTGAGTTATTACTCAGGAATGGATTGTTATTATACGCGACATGTGTGTGAATGTTATATTGTACGTACTAATACGTATATAATACGAGTAGATAATTATATACGGGATTAATATATAAGTGTGAATGTATTTCTTATATAGCTAATGTGAAAGTTATACTATTAAAAAGGGGTTTCTTTTATAACTAGTGTGAACTTCATATGACTTATTATAGTTGAACTGATTAATAAGTTAATGAGATTTAACTTAATAATCAAAGTAAGAATACTCTGGTTAGAGTAATGTGATAGAAATAGGTGTAATAAGGGTAGTTAGGTGGGGTAGTGTAACTAATGAGGTTAGAAGGCAAGCGTTAGGTGTGCACATTAGATGAGGGGTGAGTTATACCTCAAGAGAATGTGACAATAGCTTAAATATGAAAAGTGTGCATGCATATTTAATTAATTGAAATTTAACTGCTTGCTAAATAATTTCAAAATATTTTATTTGGGATCTAACCCCCATCAAAATCTTTTCCAAAATATCTTAGGTGTCCATCCGCAGGGACGCCCAACTTGATGATTCTATCTAGGGATGTGTAGCTGCAGCTCTTGTGGAAGTTGCAGGACTTTGCTATAAACGCTCCGTTCATTTATTACTAATGTAGGAACTTTATTCAGTATTCATTTGAAGTGTCGCCCTCAGAGTTAGTATTTCAGTTCATTCATTAAACCTTGTGTATCCAGTTTATTATTCCAGCTTTATTGTTGAATTATATTGTTAAGAACTGATGGTTTATTCGATCTTATTTATTTTTATATATATCGTGTGTTGATTTCAAATTTTATTATTGTGGATGGTTTGATTAGTATTTTATTTTTGCATGTTGTTAATTAATGAAAGATAGAATTTGGCACCGATCTATTTAATTACTAGGTGGTTAGTAACTTTAAAAAAATATTTTGACAGCGATGCTAAGAATGAGCCATATGAGACCAACGTTTTATTTTGATAAGGGCTGGCCACCCTGTATTTTAATAGGCGGGGTGTCACAAATAGTATCCGAGCATCAGGCTCTAATGTCTATAAGATCTGTGCGACTTACTATGATTTGAGCGTAGTATTTCCTTGAGATAGAACCATATTATTAGATTGTTGTATTCATGTACGTATGCGACTTACATTCTCATGCTAATAAGTATAGTTAATGCGATTCATATACGAGTTCGGTCGGGCTTCGTACATCGAACAATATAGGATGACCAACGAGGGTCGTTAGAAGGACTGCAGGGGGAGAGGCTTGGTTGACCCCATGGAATATTATGGAAATGGTGATCGCGATAGAAATCACTGTGGTTATTGTTCCGGCAGATGACGTTGGGATAATCTCTTGGGCACAGTAGTTTCCCTAAGCATCGTCATAGAAAGCAGTGGTGCAAATTCAAACTCACCCAACGTAGTCGGTAAAGAGGGGGAGTCAAAGGAAATCTTTCGAAGAGCCATCCATAAGGATTCATGGAAGATAGGGAGTGTATTGGATCAATGGAAGGAGATAATCCAAAGGCCATTGTATAGGGTGGAGTGCAGTGGCACCCAGGATTAAATTTCAGGCGAAATTTTAGCTCATAGGAGCGACATTGTAGTGACCACAACCATGGAGAGATGCCATGAATAATAAGGATTTCGAGGTGCGGTTTGACCACAAATCCTCTCATCAGTTGTTTAAATAGAGAGGAAATGGAAATTTTAATACTTGTTTCAGAAGGGCCATACGGTGGTCGGTCATGAAGGAAAGTTGACTTGTTTAGCAAACTTCGTACCTGAAGAGGTGGTTATAGAGAATAAAAAAGGTCCTTAAGTTTACAATGGATTCATGGGTAGAATATACAATCATAGATGGGGAAATTCATTTAGAACAACTGATACTGTTGCCGTCAATGTCGTAGATTTACAATTTGATATCAACGCTTCTGTGAGAAGGGAGCCAATAGAATTGAGAACCTAATCGAAGGGCAAGACTTAATTTAATGGTGCTAGTAAGGCACCACAAGAGGGTATACCCGGTAGAGGACCTATTGTAATTATTGAGAATAATATAATTCCTACCATGTGATGGTGGATTCATTCAGGGCCATCAAGGCCAGCAATGAGTCGCATAGGGCCAGCAGAGCCAAAGGGACAACAGGGGTAACAATTAGGGTCAAGACTACCAGGTCTGTGAGAAGGACAACCCCAACATGGCCAGTGGGGCCATAAAAAGGGGAATAACATAGAGAGGTGTCTTATGTATATAGAGTAGGAATACATGTGTGGATCTTGTCCGTAGCGAGTTAGGGGACAGGAGCGGGACGCCCAACAGGGGAGATAGTTATAAGAAGTTTTTTTTAACTCGTTTGGGACGAGAGTGTTATGTCTAGAAACCATTTAAACCGCCAGTGCTATTGGCAATTAAAAGTATGAGTTTTATCCTAGGGTGAATATGGTCTATTTTTTGTAACACGAGTGAGTCATAGTAGTTCGTTAGCACTAGATTTGCGCGTGAAACGAGTTTGATAGAACTATCATAAATAGTACTATAGTTGTATGGATTTACTGTTGAGTAGCGGGACTTTCTTTAGTTTCATCTGTAGCGGAGCGGGTGTGGACACTGAGAGGATATATGTTACGAGGTTAGCTCATTCTGAGAGGTGATATGTGATGTCTGATTTTATCCTGGGTACGGACTGGTCAGCGATGGAGGGCGGTTATAACAAGATTATCGTGTTCACTGTTCCGGGGCAGGATGTATATTTTTTGCGATGTCTCACTTGGAAGAGGGTCGAGATCAAAACGATATTTTAATGAAGTAGACTTTATAGAGTACAAATGTCTAGTTATATTGGATCCCAGTGCGTAGGGACTTTTACTGATGTGATTCAGGGTATGTCGGGTCTATCGTGGAGCAGAGAGATTTAGCTCATTTTTAACTTAGTGTTGAGGACTTAGTGATAAGGCGAGCGTAATATTATATTACTCCTTTAGAGATGAGAGAGTCTATGATTAGACTTATGAGTATAGGGACATGGGTTTGGGTGTCCCAGTTATATGCTTTGGACCTACGAAAATCGATGACCGATAATACTAAGGGACAATGTAATGGGGAAAGCTCTTTTGAGCTTTACTGTGGGATGTTACATGTATAAAACTTAGTAAACATCGATAGTGGAGAGACGTTGTTGTATACTAGGGCATGGAGTTATAAATTTTAATTGTTGAACGTGTAGAGAAAATACTTTAAGCTGAGATTTATTACGATATATGGCCAGTGGAGCCGGGTAGTGGTGCGAAGGAAGCACTGACAAAAATTTTGCACCATAAGTTAATGGGAGGGGTAATATCGAGAAGAATTAAATTGAGATTTGTGGGGTAATCCATAATACCCGTATAATATAGCCACGCCGAGAGTACGAGACTAAGCTTGAGAGAAGTATGTTATATACGAGACGTTAGAGATAATTATGCTAGGATGCATGGGCTATTGGGTGTATGGGCACCCTGGTTAGTGTGATTTTTAGAATTGCCCAGGATAAAGGAATGTGAAAATAAACGTGTTAATGCAAGCCTGTAGGGCAGTTAGGAATATATGCGAAAAGGTATGATACACTGAAATCCGTTTGAGAAATGGGACAGTCGGACTATATGCAAATCAAGGAGAAATATAATAACTGTGGTGAGCTGAAAGGTCAAAATCGCACACGGGGTGGGATGTTAGAAAGGGTATTCAGTTCCCTTTAGAGATTCATTCAGTCTCGTCCGAGATGAAGAGTTAACTTTAGTCGAACGGAGCTCGGAAAAACTGATCGTTCGTCCGAATGGTTGTGCTATTTTATGCATGGGGTGGACCATTGGAAAGGGGTTTCATTGCCCTTCGAATATTCAAAGAGCTTTAGCTCTGACAGTGAAGTTGATTGGGGCCAATTCGGGGCACGGGAGTCCCCGGTGGCCTCCGAATCGATCTTTGGTAGTAAAATGATCCGTTCGTCCGAACCGTTATGCCGATTCACGCATGGGGCATACCGTTGGAAAGGGTATTGAAGGACCTTTAAAAATTCAAAGATCTGTCGCTCTGAAGATAGAGTTGATCAGAGTAAAACGGGGCCCGAGTGTGCCCGATGGCCTCTAGATCGGTACTCGGAGTATGACATAGGGTTTGCAGTGAGATGGGGAGGTGCTAGGGACCTAAGGGGAGACCCAGGGGATCCTAGAATGTGGTGTCTACAGTATTACATATATAACTAGTGTGAATGTTATATAACCACTTAAAGTGGAAATGATTAAGTAAATTATTGAGTCAAATAACGTATGAATCTAAGGGAGGAAGAATTCGGGATAGAGTAGGGTGATATAATTTTTTTAACAGGTCTAATTAAGTGGGATAGTATTACTAGATGGGTTAGGAGGTAAGCATTAGGTGTGCACAATTATTGAGGAGTGAGTAATATCTCGAGAAAGTGCGATGCCCGCTTAAATATGAAAAGTGTTGATGCATATTTATTTGTTGCATCTTAATTACTTGCTAAATATTTTTCAAAAGTTTTTTGGATCTAATTTGTGCCAAAAATATTTTTCAAAACATTTTAGGTGTCCAACCACAGGGACACCAAGCTTGAAGACTTATTCCAGGGATACGTAGCTGCAACATTTGTGGAGGGTTATATTCAGTCATTCATTCCTAGATTATGATTTTGATTCAATACTTCATTTGGGCATGTTAACCATTTCAGTTGATACACTTTCTATTTTATTTATCAGACGATGTTCTTGGATTCAGTTTTATTTCTATAGACTTATGGTTTGGATTCTATTTTTGGAATCGATGGTTTACTCAGTATTCATTATTTATCTATTTATCGTGTGATGATTTTGACTCTTATGTTTATGTGGATGAGTTATGTTATTTATTTTTTCGCATGTGGTTACGTTAATGAAAGATAAAATTGACACCAACTTAATTTAACATAGGTAGTTAGTAATTTAAATAGATTTTCGACAGTGATACTAAGAAGGAACCAAATGAGATTCCTGTTTATTTTGATAAATGACTGATTACCCGTGATTAAATAAGGCGGGGTGTCACAGATGGTATCAGAGCATCAATTTCTAATATCCATAGGATTTGTGAGGCTTATTATGATTTCAGCACATCGTTCTTTGATATAGATCCCTATTATTAGGATTGTTGCATCCATAATTACATATTTGAGATTACGTTCTTTAGCTTATTATATTTGTATTGATTGTGAACTCGTACAATTCGATTTGATTTCGGATGCCACCCAGGAGAGGGCGACCGGAGAGGGCAGCGGTGAGAGCCGATGAGAGAGAGGATCAGTGGGAGCCACATGCACCACAACCACCGAAAGGGACAGTTACGACGGCAGAGGTGGACGCCGTTGTGGCATGGGAAGTTAACGCCGCTATGACTGTCATGGTACTCCACTTTCTTTTGGCCCATCCACCACAGAAGCCAGTGTCACCAGTTGTCGAGGCCCACCCGGGGTCCTCAGATTGGCAGAGAGTGAGGGAGGAGTTTCAGAAGGTCTACCCACCCGAGTTTCAAGGTAGTTCTGACATGATCTTGGCTTGCTAGTGGAAGAAGGATATTCAGTGTCACCTTCACAAGGTTGAATGTAGCAATGTGCAGAAACAGATGTTGGACATTTTTAGACTCGTCTGGGCAACTTTACAGTGGTGGGAGTCTGTCACCACTGCCAATGGGGGAGAATTTTCTATTGCAGACAGGATATGTGAATCATGATTTGGATAAGTTGGTCATTCTTTATGAATGAGACATATAAGTATATAATTGGTCATTCTTTATGAATGAGCCAGATAAGTATATAATTGGTAATTCTTTATGAATGAGCCGGATAAGTAATACATAATTATGAATGGGTCGGATAAGTATACATAAATTACCACATGAATATGATTTACTGCATTTAATTATATGCAATAGTTTAGTAGTGATGCATTTACTGGGCTATTTTGCTCACAGTTACTATGGTTATGTGTTTCAGGTAACGTGATGTCACTGCCAAATCTAGGAGGTCGGGTTGGGTTATCAAAGGATGCATAAAATCATAATTTTGGTCAAATGAAAAAGGGGTCATTTAATCCTACTTATCCTTTAAGAAAGTTTGAATAAGCATATTTACTTTAAAATTGTGAAAGGTTCTAGTTTTATTGCTTCATGTTAATAATTGAAAAAAGGATACTCATGTTTATGGTTTGATTAAGGTAATTATGATTTGAATCACTCTGACTTTCAAACTTAATTAAAATTAAGTGGGTTGGGGTGTGTCACGTCATCTCCAAACTCCCATAAGTTTGAAATGAAAAAATACCAAGAGTTCTAGTCACGATTGGATGTCTAGTTCACGTGCAATAGTTTTCAGGTGACGAGGCAATAATAACAAGGGTTAAATTTTGTGGCAATAGTTGAATATCATTCTTGAAATATGTTTGGGCATAAATCCTCCTTATAGCAAGCCTCTAGAGAATGAGTGACCCAATGATAATCCTCCAAGTGTAGGAGTTATTTGAATTGGGGCATAGCCGAGAGCAGAAATAATACCGTTAATTTTTGTCCCAAAGGGAGGATAAAAGCATAATTTGGACATTTTTTCATAAACGATGATCTCGTCACCGTTCTTAAGGTCGCAGGTACTCTCATCCTCAACTGAAACTCTCATATGTATTGTTGTGTCAATACCATATAAGTGTTGCACGATAATAAGATGAGCCTCTTGTACATCACCCTTATAGGACGAGGGAACACTCGTGTCAACCATAAAAATATTCTCCTCTTCATACTCAACAACAAGCTCCTTGACATAATCGTCTCGATCTAAATAAGACTCCTCAGTCATTCTAGTTATGTGTTAGGGCATTATGGGGGTGGAAGTATATTATGTCCAGTCTCATCCAAAAAAATATCATAGATTGGGGGATCAGGATCCCCCTGATGACCAAGATGAAGTGCTAGGATAACCTTTGTTACTTGATCAAAAAGTGTGTTGTCTTGTCTTAGCCAGAACGAGCAATAGTCACTCTTATGGCCTCATAAAAGGAATCAGAATACAAAGTTTCAACAGGAAGGCTTAAGCTCGCAAACGGGCTATAACCTTTAAAGGTAGACATAATATCACTACGAATGACAACAACACTTGGAGAATTAACTTCAAGTGTGGTGTCCGAGTTGGAAAAGTTGGTAAAATAGAAGGAAAGAGGTACCACTGATAACTTTGACTTTTGTGTGTAATCGTTGTTGAAAGCCAAGTCAATCAAAACCTCAAATTACCTACAAAATATAACAATCTAAAGTGTAGAGGTAAGTAAGGGTATCAATCCAAATCTAAGGGTGAAACACAAAATTGGAGAGGACATATATAGATTCATTTGCATTTTATTTTATTTTTTCTATTTATATTTTTAAGGGATTTTTATAAATAATAATTTTTATAACTATTAATTAGGAAGTAAAAACTAATTTAAGAAAAGTGAGATAAAAAAATTGTGCTAAAAAATAAACTAACTAAATTGAACTCATGAGGGCTTTAAAATTTCATCCCATAAATATGAAATTAGCCCTCAATAATCATCATCCAAAAAATAAAAATAAAATTATACAAAAAAAACAAAAGCATGTGAGGATTAAACTAAAAGTAATCAAGAGGAGGAGATCAAACCCATTTAAGCATTGAATTGAAATGAAAACTTCAATTACATCAACAATCTCTCAATTACAATCCCTCACTCATGTATTTATTGAATCTAAAATAAAAATTACAAAATAAAAATAAAAAGGATAGGATAGTGGATGAATTCATAATGGACAATTAAATAATAAAAGAGATTTGCTAAAAATGCAATTCCTAACATTATAAAATTGTACATTAGAACTCACCCAAAGAAATCAATTCTAGATAATTACTTTATATTGATATAATTGCTAAAAATGCAAAATCTCAACATAAAGAAATGGATTAGAATTTACCTCCCATAAGGGATGAATTCAACTACATCAATCTATTTTGAAATAATTGCTAAAAATGCAAAAATTCATTATAGAGGGGTGGGGTTGAATTTATCCTAGAGATAACTTTCACTACACACCTCTATATTGAGATATTTGCTAAAAATGCAAATACTCAACATAGAGGGATGGAGAGAATTTTATCACACAAAGCTTAAAAACTAAGTTTGAGATCTTTGAAAATGGGTCTTCTTCTTCTTCTTCTTTAAATAGTAGGCATGGAGCTAAGGGTAATTTGAGGAATTAGCATGAGTGTGCATGGAAATGGTGAGAGGAGCATGGGGTGTGTGCACTTGGGGTCAAAATAGGGAAATGCACAAATGTGCATGGGTTGTGTGAGGTCATGTGGATGAATGAGGTAATGGGATTGTTGATACCAAAATTAATATGCTGATGTGGACGAATAGTATGAAGACACGTGTCGATCTACGTGGCACAATAACAGCGAGGAAGATCATTTACTGAACAACCATGGTTGGTACCGAGCAACGAGAATACACCGAGGAGCTCTATCACGCCGAGGAACTCCATCCGAGGAACTCCATCATCCCGAGATACTCTAAGCACTCCGAGGAACTCTTGATCAACGAGCAACTAAGGCGGTCCGAACTGCACCTCGGCCGTGTCATCAATTATCAGACGGACAACTGTTCAACTATTCATTAGATTCTTGACGCACACGCTGCATTAAATGTATTACCCATTCATATGTATATCATTTAATGTATTGGACCTTTCATGTACAGCCTTGAGGCTATAAATACCTTGTATCAATCCCATTCAAAGGGACCGGAATTTCTTGAGAGAACTTGTAATCAAGAATTCCACACACACTCAGCAATAACATAACAGTGGACGTAGGCTTTATTCCTAGCCGAACCACTATAAAAATCTTTGTCTTATTTATTTATCTGTGATTGAAGAATTAGAGTGATCTAGTTTTTTACATCAACAGATTGGCGCCGTCTGTGGGAAACGACTGTTGTTATCGTTTTTCATAAAAATCATTTATCACCAATGGCAGATAATCCAGAATCCAGTAATCGAAATGCTGGAAATACTGGAAATCTTCCAAATCCATCTGCATCTCCAGATCTGGCCGGAATTATGATGAATCTGGCTCAGGGACAAACCGCCATGCAAGAATCTATGAGGCAACTCCTTCAAACTCTTCAAGGCGGTGTACCTACTCATTCAGGGCAAAGGACTGATCATGGGCAATCACGATCCAGACGTATTGGGTCATATCGCAATGGGGAATCCAATGATTCTTCTTATCAACCTAGGCGAACTTCATCAATACGGGCTACGGATACAGATCAACATATCTCTCTTTCTCCGGAGAGAACTAGCGCTTTAGAAAGATTAAGCAGAGTGTCTCCTTTCAGTCGGTTAGGACCAAGGAGGAACATGAGTCCACCTAGGGCTCCATCAGGAAGTTTTCGACCACCACCAGGTTTGAGAGAAGGATCTGCACAATCACGACCAATTACTCGTCGAGATAAATCTCAGGAAGCTACGTCAGAGCAATCAGTTGCTCGGACTAAGCGGCCTGAGGAAGGGAATGAAGCATGGAAAGGTTCCATTCAACGATTGGAGGATAGACTGGGAGAAATGGCTAAGGCGAGGAACCCCTTACAGAGAACTTTTGTTCAAGGGACACCTTTTGTGCAAGCCATTGTGGATTTCCCTACACCGTCGAAATTCAAAGCACCTGTAGTGACCCCCAAGTACGATGGAAAGACAGATCCCGTACTTCATATAGAACAGTACCAAGCTGCTGCAGATATCTATGCTGTCCCCGACGAGATGAGGTGTAGAGCATTCTCGGGAACTCTTACCGGATCTGCACAGATATGGTACAATAATCTTCCTCGGGGTAAGATTTCAATTTTTGTTCAGTTAGCCGAGCTGTTTATTGGTAATTTTTGTTTTGGAGCAAAACCAGTAAAGCGAGTAGCGCACTTACTAAGTGTTAGACAAAAATCAGGAGAAAGTACTAGAGATTACATAACTCGTTTCAATAACGAGAAGTTGGAAGTCATAGATTATGAAGAAAAGACAGCAATCACTGCTTTGATGAGTGGTTTGCTGCCTAACAAGCTATACTATACTCTGGCCAAAGATCCGCCTAAAAATATGTCGGAATTGATGGCAAAGGCGGCCAAAATCATGAATGCCGAGGAGGCTATGACTGCGAAGAAGAATATGGATAAAGAAGTTAAAGTGGAGGTCGACAACTCTAAGAAGAAAGATCAGAAAGGTAATGGTGGTGACAAACATTCCAGGAATAACAGGATAAAGTTGGAAGCCCTAAAGAAGTATGATAATTATACTCCATTGAAAATGGGTATTAATCATGTTTTAGAAGAGATCAGGAATAACGAGGAAATCAAATGGCCAGAGAAACTGAAGACAGATCCAGACATGAGGAATAAAACCAAATATTGCGAGTTTCACAAAGATCATGGCCATATGACCAAAAATTGTATAGCCCTTCAGAACGAGATTGAAACACTCATTCGAAGAGGAAAATTATCAAAGTATGTAGATCGCAGAGGTGAGAGGACAAATGAGGACAGAATTAGAAAGAGATCTAGATCTCCTCGTCGTGCAGAGGAGAAAAAGAGGAGGGACCATGAAGAGGATCCAGATGATGACCCCGATCTTCCCAAGAAGCCAAGAAAACCTGAACGAGAGGTATTTTCCATACGTTTTGGATCATTTCATTGTAACGTTATTACAGGGGGAGATGCAGGAGGAGGAGACCTTACTGCAGAAAGAAAAGCTTATCTCGGAGAGGCTCAAGCTTGCTCATATATTCAGCGAATAAACCTGGCCGAGGATGATCGTCCGAGGAAGGTAAACAAAGAGAAGCTAGTAATTGGTTTTTCAAAAAACGACCTGGCAGGTGTTCTTTACCCTCATGATGATCCTTTGGTGATCAAAATGAGAATGAAGGACGTGATCATTTCAAGGGTGTTGGTAGACAATGGTAGTTCGGCAGACATCATGTACTATTCATGCTTTGATAGCCTGAATTTGAAATTATCTCAATTGGAACCTTATCACAGACCCCTTCTGGGTTTTGCTGGCGAGAAAGTTTTTCCACTTGGGACGATCAAGTTGGATATATTCATTGGAACCTGGCCTGTTTGTCGAACAGAAAGAATACGATTCTTTGTGATGGATAAGAATGTGCAATCGGCCTACAACATCATCATGGGAAGAGTTGGATTGAAGAAGTTCGAAGCCGTTCCTTCAACAGTACATCAATGTTTGAAATTCCCAACAAATTTTGGAGTTGGAGTGGTGAAAGGTGATCAAAAAGTAGCTCGGGAATGCTATTATTCGTCGGCCGAGCAAGAAGAACTAGAAGGATCGATGAAAAAGACTACTACTTATCAAGTGGATGAATGTACAGAAATTGAAACTCTTGATCCTAGAGATGAGTCCCAACTTGTGAAAGGGCAAGTGGTAGAATCTACAGAAAATGTTATTCTGGACGACGAACATCCTGAACGAATAACCCAGATAGGTTCATCGTTGGATATGTCAATAAAAGAGGAGTTGATAACTTTCTTGAAGAATAGGAAAAATACTTTTGCTTGGAGTCATGAAGACATGCCAGGAATAGATCCAAACTTCTTATGTCATGAACTCAATGTGAATAAGGAGATTAAACCTGTAAAGCAGAGAAGAAGGGTGTTTAGTCCCGAGAAGAATCAAGCCATACAAGAGGAAGTCGAGAAACTCCAGAAAGCCCAATTCATTGAAGATGTAAAATATCCAGATTGGTTGGCTAATGTGGTGATGGTAAAGAAGAAAAACAACAAATGGAGAATGTGTGTCGATTTCACCGATCTCAATAAGGCATGCCCCAAGGATCATTTTCCATTGCCCAGAATTGATCAACTGGTGGATGCTACCTCGGGACACGAGCTACTCAGCTTCATGGATGCTTACTCCGGCTACAACCAGATCAAAATGAAACCTGAAGACAGGTAAAGTACTTCTTTTATTACCCCTAGGGGAACTTATTGTTATAATGTTATGCCTTTTGGTTTAAAAAATGCAGGTGCAACATATCAGCGGTTGATGAACAAGGTTTTTACCGAACAAATTAGCCGCAACATGGAGGTCTATGTCGATGACATGCTCACTAAAAGCAAGAAAGCTGCTGATCATTTGGTTGACTTGAGTCAAACTTTTGATCAATTGGATAAATACCAAATGAAGCTTAACCCGACGAAGTGCACCTTTGGAGTACGAGAAGGAATGTTCCTCGGATACATCGTCAATCAGCGAGGTATTGAGGCAAATCCAGATAAGATCAAAGCTCTTCTAGGGCTGCGATCTCCGACGACGAAGAAAGAAGTGCAGAGTCTTACCGGACGAGTTGCAGCGCTCAACAGATTTGTATCTCGAGCAACTGATAAATGCATACCATTCTTCAAAACACTTCGAAAAACCTTTGAATGGAATGAGGAATGTGAAAAAGCTTTTCAAGACTTGAAGAAATATTTGGGAGCACCTCCACTGTTGTCCAGACCAATAACAGGAGAAAGGTTGTATTTATATTTGGCAGTATCAGAGAACGCAGTCAGTTCAGCGTTGATCAGATTGGAGAATGGAGTCCAGAAGCCAATTTATTACACAAGTAAGGCTTTCCGAGGTGCAGAAATCAGGTACCCAAAGCTAGAAAAATTGGCATTGGCACTAATTGAAGCAAGTAGAAGAATGAGGCCATATTTCCAAGCCCATACCATCATCGTTTATACTGATATGCCATTGAGACAAGCCCTCCATAAGCCAGAAAAATCAGGGAGACTGATGTACTGGGCAGTAGAACTTGGTGAATATGATATTGTGTATGAGCCCAGATCATCATTCAAGGGGCAAGCTGTAGCAGATTTTATAGCAGAGTTCACGTACCCTGATACCCCCGAGGAGCAAAAGGTGCCTGCTGATCTACCTGTGGACGATACAGGATCAACAGAGACATCTGCTGATCTACCTGTGGACGATACAGGATCAATAGAAACATTTGCTGACCTACCTGTGGACGATACAGGATCAGCAGAAATAGGTCCAAACCAGCCAAGGTTGGTAAAAGGACTTGTGGATGTAGAGAAATCATTATATTCAAACTCAGACCAACCACGGTTGGTAAAAGGGTACGAGCAGATGACTGACGAGGAGCGAAAGATACCGGGGGATGATGGAAGAAAACAACAGATATTTTATCGAGGAACTCTGACAGATAAGAAATTTGAAGACGAAATACCTACATGGAGATTATATGTAGACGGATCATCCTGCACAGCTGGTTGTGGAGCAGGAATTGTTTTGATCACTCCAGACGAGATTGACATGGAATATGCTTTGCGATTCCAATTCAAAGCCTCTAACAATGAAGCGGAGTATGAGGCCATGATAGCAGGTCTTAATCTAGCAAAAACTATGGAAGCACAACAAGTGATGGTATTCAGTGATTCTCAATTAATTGTGAATCAGATGATGGGAATATATGCGGTTAAAGGAGACTTAATGATCAAATATCATGCAAAGGTGATGAAATTGTTGACAGAATTTGATGCCATTCAATTGGTGAGAATACCGAGGATGGAGAATGTACAAGCAGACGCACTGGCCCGACTAACATCAGCTACTCGTACCGAGATACGAAGAACCATACCGATTGAAGTATTAGAAGGTCGGAGCATAGATGAAGATCTGACAACGAATGTGATTACCCTTGATTTAGGACCATCTTGGATGGATCCAATCAGGAAATATGTTGAAGAGGGTGAATTGCCGGAGGACAAACTCGCTGCCAAGAAACTGAAGTATAAAGCTGCTCGGTATGTATTAACTAATGGTATTTTGTATAGACGAGGAATTATGGCAGGTTTGCAGAGATGTGTACATCCCACCGAGGTGAAAGAATTGATTGAAGAAATCCATGAAGGATCTTGTGGATCTCATGTAGCAGGTCGAACACTTTTACAAAGAGTGATGACACAGGGATATTACTGGCCGACAATGAGGGCTGATTGTATAGCCTATGCCAAGAAATGTGACAAGTGCCAACGTTTTTCCTCCATCCGACGAACTCCACAAGCATTGCTAACACCAATAACTTCCCCTTGGCCATTTGCCATGTGGGGAATTGATTTGGTTGGACCACTGCCGACCACCCGAGGAAGATTCAAGTATCTCGTAGTTGCAGTGGACTATTTTACTAAGTGGGTGGAAGCTGAGCCTCTTATCAATATGACGTACGAGAAGGTATACCAGTTTGTATGGAAGAATATCATTTGTCGATATGGTCTCCCTCATGCTTTCATCACAGATCATGGAACACAATTTGATAATGAAGAATTTGCTGCCTATTGTCATCAGTCGAACGTTTTGAAGTTTCATTCAGCACCAGGCCATCCCCAAAGCAATGGACAGACTGAAGTGACGAACAGAACATTACTAAATGGGTTGAAAAAGAGGCTAAGTGAAGCTAAAGCAAATTGGATTAACGAGCTCCAATCAGTATTATGGGCCTACCGAACAACTCCCCGAGCAGCAACTGGAGAATCACCATATATGCTAGCATTTGGAAGTGAGGCTGTGATACCGGCCGAGTTGGGTCTCCCAACACATAGAGTGCTGAATTTCAACTCTCCGATCAGTGACTTGATGAGAAGAATGGATTTGGATATGCTCGAAGAAGTAAGAGAAGAGGCAGCCATTAGGAATGCTGCTTATCAACAACGAACAGCTCTATTCTACAACAAAAGGGTGAAGAAATGCGATTTGAAGGAGGGTGATTATGTGCTGAAGAAAGTCATTCAGAAACAGAATAAACTGGAAGCAAACTGGCATGGACCTTACCGAGTTACAGAGGTTGTTCGACCTGGAACCTACAGAATAGCAACTCTAGAAGGAGAAGAATTTCAGAATGCATGGAATGCTGAACACCTGCGAAAGTATTATCAGTAATGTAAAATGTAAAGTATTTCCTTCATTATGAATAAAGCGAGGATGGTTCACCATTTTCTTTCTGTTGAAAGTTTTTCGGGGAATATTAGTGTTGAACACTACACTGCTTGATAACAAGAAGAAGACTGCTCTACGGAGCCATGCTCTACGGAGCCAAGCTCTACGGAGCCATGCTCTACGGAGCCATGCTCTACGGAGCCAAGCTCTACGGAGCAAAAGAGCTATAAGTAGCCAACCTCCTTTGGTTAGGAGGACAAGCTCTACGGAGCGCTCTACGGAGCAAAAGTGCTATAAGTAGCCAACCTCCTTTGGTTAGGAGGATAAGCTCTACGGAGCGCTCTACGGAGCAAAAGTGCTATAAGTAGCCAACCTCCTTTGGTTAGGAGGATAAGCTCTACGGAGCGCTCTACGGAGCAAAAGTGCTATAAGTAGCCAACCTCCTTTGGTTAGGAGGATAAGCTCTACGGAGCGCTCTACGGAGCAAAAGTGCTATAAGTAGCCAACCTCCTTTGGTTAGGAGGACATGCTCCAAGGAGCCAAAAAGTTCGAAAGAACCCTACTACTCCTTTGATTAGGAGGTGTATACCAGCATGATCAACTACGGTTGGTAAGACTTTATATACTCTCGCATTACAGCTTATGTTGGTCGGGAGGTAACATTATTACAAAAAGTTCTTTGAAGAACAAAATATTCCAAACTGTACCAAGTATGGTTGGTCGGGGATAAAAACCCACTAACTGTAGTTGGTCGACGAGGACAAAAGTATTGACCTTAGTTGGTCGGACACATGTTTATATTTTAAAATTGAACCAAGTATGGATGGTCGGGGATAGAAACCCATCAACTGTGGTTGGTCGACAAACATTATTTATCCACCTTGGTTGGTTGGAAACAATTTTGAACAATTTATGCTTGTTATAAATTCTAAGTTGGTTGATGAACCATATAATTTGCAAACAGAAAAATAGCTATTGGCAAAACAGAAAATGAAATTCTTTCATTAAGATAAAAATGTATTACATGTTACATGTATGTGCTAACTATTACATTAAAGATTCCTACTCTATTGGTTTCTTTCCTTTATCCTTTGAGACAGGTTCCTCGCCGGCAGGAGGATCCTCTAGACAAAGAGGAGAATTAATAAAGTTCATGTCCTTCAGCATTCTGACATTCATTATTGTAGGAGTGTCCAACAGGTGCTCAGGACGAGATACTTCAACTTGAGAATGAAGGTTATAATCACCAAGATATTTAGAGATCAAACTCCGAGGAATGGAACGAGCAGGAATCCATGCCATATCTAATTTATAGGGAGGAACAGGCAAGTCTAGCAATCCAGGAGCATGATAATCCCATAAATAATGACCTCGTTCCAATTTTAATACACCCAGGGCGTTCAACCATCCCTGCTTATAACCTTCGTTGTTAGCATTTTCAATGCGAGCATCCAAATGATAAAGAGCTTCATTATAGCCTGCATTCCAGAACTCCCGAGGCTGTTTATGGAATTGGAAAGTTAATCTATCTACTTGCTCGAGAAAGTTCTTGATAAGAGCATCTTTATTATTCAGAGCAGACTTCATCGCAACCAGTTGATCCTCTAAAGATAAGTTTTTCTTAGACAAATCAGACAGAGCACGATCCTTAACATTCAGTTGGAATGCTTGAGTTTCCAGAGTAGATTGGGTGCGAGATTCTTCAACACTACGGCTAAGAACTCTTGATCGGCTCCGAGAAGCAACTGGAGAATTTTGCTCCTCGACGATTCTTCCTCGTCCCCGAGAACTCCTTCCTCGTCCCTGAGCAGTCACAGGAATAATAGACTTTTTCAAGTCATCCAACTCTTGCCTTAGTTTGGCGTTTTCAACCTCTAGAAACGAAAAACCTTCATCAGTAACTGGTACTAATGCAGTGGAAGAGGAGGCAACGGATTCATATTGAGCCAATCTTTTCTGCAGACTATTATTTTCTTGTTCCAGGATCTCGGCAATTTGTCGGCAAGCTTCAACTTCACCTTTTAGGGTCCTTTCCCTAATGTCATATGCAGCAATGATCTTTTTATGACCTGTATCAGAGGAAAGTTGTTGATATCTATTTTCATATTCCTCGTGTAATGAAGCCATCGATTCATTGTGCTGGCCTTGGAGATCCTCTAAGGAACAATGCAGCTCTTCAATCAAGTCATAATAAGCGACATTGTTAGCTACAGCTCGGTCGAGTAAATTTTTCAAGTACCGATAAGCCTCAGTCGCCTGTTCTGAAGCATCATGACCAAGAATGTCAGCAATTTCAGAAGAACTAAGGTCTGTATGACCAGCCCTATAGTATTGGTGACATTGCTGCATCAGCTCGGTATCATGAGAAGAGATTAGTTCCATTCTAGCAACAAACTAAAGACAAGAAAAAGACAACAATCAACAAAGAATCATCAATAACAGCGATGAGTAAAGAAGTATTTTATTAGATCATAAAAGGATTACATTGTTCGATTACAAATGATAAAAGATAGAAATGATACCGAACAACTTCACACCTTTTCCTTGTCTCCCAAGACTTTCTCGGGAGGCTGGGACGAGGAGCTCGGTTGCTCGGTGATAACAACAGCTTGATCGGCAGAAATCTTCTCAGCAGGAGGAGGCATAGAAGAAATATCCTCAATGACAGAGGGTTGAGAAGCAGAGATTGGGACATCCACAGCCATGGAAGATTCATCTGAAGCAGGTTCATCTTCTTCTTCTTCCACAATTGGTGGAGGAGGACCAGGGAGATGCCTTTGGAATAACTCAGAATCGTCTTGGATTTTTAGCTCTTGTAGAGCAGCTACCCAACCATCATAGAAGTATTTCAACTCCCCATATTGGACTTGGGATGTCATAGCAGCAATCCCTTTATCCCATCCTTTTTCCCAACCAGCACTGAAATGTTTCCTAACTGCAGCTTTTCTTTTCAACTTCTCCGAGGAGAGTTTGACATCCAATTGTTCTTTCTGGATTTTGATGTCTCGCAAGATAGATAGTTCTTTTTCTGCATTCTTCAATTGGTCATCGCACCTTTGCTGATTGACCTCTAAGCTTTTCACCTTCTCCTCCAAATTCTTGGAGGTTTCAGCCATCTTCATCTTGTCAGCCTCGGCTGCAGACAATTTTTTCTCCCAGGCAGTTTTCTCCTCGACGTACTGCTGGCGAGATTCTTTCACAGATTGGGCTAAACCCAAGAGGGCATCGTCAACATCGGACGAGGAACTAGAAGCTTTAATAGCTTGATCTTTCTTCACGATGGTATTGAAACAGTTCACCAGCTGAAAGATAAGAAAAACAATAAAGTCAATACAAATGCAAGAAATCAAGAAAAAGAAAGAAAGACCAAAGGTATGAGAAATTTACTGAAGAAAGATGGCGAGCAGCTAAGGATGTCAGTGTATCCCTAGGAATCTTTTCATCAACCCCGAGAACCTCAGGTATAACTGAGCTCGTTGAAGAACTCGGAAGAAGGATTTTTGAAACACTACTACCACCAGCGGGTAGAGAAGATGCAGTTCCACCAAGATTAACCGAAGATGATTTCCTCAATCTCTTCAAAGGAGGGTCAGTAGCATCAACCAAGGAAGAAGTCTTGGTCGGAGATATTGTAATTACATCAGCACTAGCACTTTTCTTGCTCGGGGCCACTGGGGGCTTCTCGGCAACTTTGGAGGAACTAACATCTATTTTTTTAGTCCCCTCTGGGACATCAATTTTGCCTTTCTTTGCTCCAACAGCAGAAGAAATTTCACCAAATAGAGCAGGAGGAGCTCTTTTCTTGCCCATTCTCTGAGATAGGGGAATATGAGAATCTGAAGATGAACTTTCTGGTGTTGAGGCTGGTTCAACAGGGCGAGCAGTATAAGAGGTTGTGTAGCTCTTATACTGCAGCAAATATGATGCAGACCTAATATGCTCGTCTGCAATCGTCTTATGCAAATTCCAGATAAGTTTTAAATGCTTGATATTCACTTCCGACTCTTTTGGAGTTTTTCTTTTACTATCAACTGCAAATAAATACATAAATTTCAGTTATACATTTTGTCAAACATGATGAAAACGCAATTTCATAAGTAAAATAAAATGAAAAATAAACCTATCCCATTGCCGTATGGGGGGCATTTGGGACCGTTGTATACTTCATTCCCAGATAAAGGCGCGTGTTGCCAATTTTTTATGACCAACCCATGCTCAAAATAATCTCTATTTGAATCAGGGAGGTTAACTACAAGGGCTCTATTTAAAAACCTAGTTTTTAAATAATAAACATTATCTAAAGTGGCCCATTTATAGCAGTACATGATTTCTGGGATCCCTATACGAGTCCCATGAGTTAGATTTAACTTGTGCACCCCGTTAATTATTCTCCATGAATTGGGGGCTATTTTTGCAGGAACAAGATCAAAATATTGACAAAACTCAAGACATAATGGGTTTGGGGGAAAAGAAAAACCACATTCAGCAATGAAAAGACTGGGGAACCAATGTCCCTCAGCCAATCGAAAGTAATCTAAAGGCTCAGAAAGAACCTCTAGAGTTACCCAAGAAGGAATGGAAAAGTCAGAACGAAATTTCTCAGCAGATTCAACAATATAAACCATATTGAATAAAAGAGATGCAGAAGAAAGGAAGAAGATCTTACAGAAAGAAAGGAGATATGTTGACAACGAACGGAAACAATGATGAACACACAAGAGAGAGGAAGAGAATAGAAAACTTGAATGCAGAAAAATGGAAAGTGTAGACGACGGTATGGTTACCAAAGGAGTTTAAATACTTTGCATTGGGAAGCGGCGAAAGAAATGATTACTAAAAAGAAACTACTGAACTTCCGGCGGCTAAAAAGACAAAAGTTGCACGAAGATCGAAGCGCTTGTAAAAAAGGCGGAAACTGCGAAATGAGAAGGAAATTTGAATACAATGCTCCTAAAACCCAGGAAGGTCATTTAATATTACCATATACCGAGAAAGAATGTCCCATACTCCTCAAAGTTCGAAATATGAAACATTGGGGGCTTCTGTTGATACCAAAATTAATATGCTGATGTGGACGAATAGTATGAAGACACGTGTCGATCTACGTGGCACAATAACAGCGAGGAAGATCATTTACTGAACAACCATGGTTGGTACCGAGCAACGAGAATACACCGAGGAGCTCTATCACGCCGAGGAACTCCATCCGAGGAACTCCATCATCCCGAGATACTCTAAGCACTCCGAGGAACTCTTGATCAACGAGCAACTAAGGCGGTCCGAACTGCATCTCGGCCGTGTCATCAATTATCAGACGGACAACTGTTCAACTATTCATTAGATTCTTGACGCACACGCTGCATTAAATGTATTACCCATTCATATGTATATCATTTAATGTATTGGACCTTTCATGTACAGCCTTGAGGCTATAAATACCTTGTATCAATCCCATTCAAAGGGACCGGAATTTCTTGAGAGAACTTGTAATCAAGAATTCCACACACACTCAGCAATAACATAACAGTGGACGTAGGCTTTATTCCTAGCCGAACCACTTTAAAAATCTTTGTCTTATTTATTTATCTGTGATTGAAGAATTAGAGTGATCTAGTTTTTTACATCAACAGGGATAAAATAAATCAGATTTGTTAAAAGAGTGTTTTTGGGTAAGAGGTGTTAGTTGGGGGTTAATTTGGGAAAAGGGAATAAAGGAGTTTTAATTGACATGTGGGGATTTTATTTGGTTTTGGCAATTGGCAGGTAAGAGAAACGTGTAAGGGTTAAAAATTGGAACATGTGTAAGATTTGGAAATGGGTTTGGACACGGGTTCAACTGAGTTTTGGGTGTGGCTGCGGGTTGAAGTGGGCAGACACGGAGATGGGTCTCGGGTGGTGCCCGGGTTGAGTTGGGCCGGACGCAAGAGGTCTGTCGGCCTGGGTTAGCTTCGAGCTGGTTTGCGATGGTAGTGGCCGAAGCCAGGTCTGAAAATGGGTTGGCCAAATATGGAATGAGATGTGGTTTGGGGTGTTGATGCCTTCGGGTTTGGTTGTATGCGGGTTAGGGTCGCGGATTTGGCATGGTAAAAGGGGAGTGGTGGTGGTAGTGGTTTGTTGAATGGGTTAATGGTGGATGAAATGGGTATTTGAAGGTGTTGGGTTAATGGGTTGTTAATGGGGGAAAAGAGAGGAAAGAGAGTCTTAGGATGAAGATGATGATGAATAGTAGATGGGTTGGTTTTGGGTGTGGTAGGGTGTAGGAGAGAGAGAGAGGTGAGTTTTGAGTTTGTTTTAATGGAGGTATGGAGAGAAGATTGGGATTGAGGTTGAAGATGAAAGGTGGGGGCTTGGTGTGAGTGTGAGGTGTAGGTTGTTAGGATGTGGGTGAGATGAGGGTTGGTTTAGGTGTGTGTGAGTGTGTAGTAATTGGGTGTGAGGGTTTGTATGTGTGTTTAACTTATGACCCCTAAAAAAATAAACTAAAAATAAAAATAAAATAAAATAAAAATTTAACTAAACTAAAAAAATAAAAATCAACTAAAAATAAAAATGACACGACACGAAACACTATGCAAACTCTAAAAAAAAACTAAACACAACTAAAATAAAAACTAATAAAAAAAATGAAATAATAATAAACTAACTAAAAACTAAGAAAATAAAAGAAGATATAAAAACTAATACACGATGCGTTAAAAATCCTAAAAATATATACATGACGTAATAAAATAATAAAATAATAAAATAAATCCTAAAAATAAAATGACACAAATAAAATAAAATGGGACAAACTAAACACACACGGTTCGGGACAAGGTTAGGTAGGTTTAGGGTAGGCTAGGGTACGGTACAAGGTCTAATTACCTCCATAATCCGCACAATTACCTTGAAATACGCGTTTGAACACCGCAATATGCATTCGACCTACAAAATAGACAATAAAACGCATAAGAACCAAATTGCCGAGAATTAGCAACTAAAATACGTCTATTCGGGATATAAATGTACACTTTTGGGTGCTTATCAACTACTGCTAATGGTGTTAAAGTCAGGGGTGTCAGAGGGACTCCCCCTCGGTGAGATCTATATTAGTTGAGTTCGACCTTGATCTCTTCCATCTCTCAAGAATCTTCATGTATCTTTTTCAAACAGTCGAAAAATGTTTTGTTAGTCACCTCTGCTTGATTATTGCATTGAGGATGTTCTGGGGAAGAGTGAAATTTCTGAATTTTGGACTGGACACAATAATTTGTAAATTATTGATTATTAAATTTAGTGCCATGGTTAGTGATGAAGGCATATGACATCCCATATCGGCATATGATATGCTTCCATATGAATTGGAAGACTCTTTCATTGGGAATTTCCACCAAGGGTTCAACCTCCACCAACTTGGTAAAATAATCCACTGCAACCACCCAGTATTTAAATCATCCTTTTTGTCTTCGAAAATGGGCCGACCCAATCGATTCCCAAGAAGGAAAAATGCCACAGAGATTTGATTGGAGTTTGGCTAGCCGTCGTTCTTGTATCTATTGTGGTGAATCTCTAGCACTTTTCACATTTTCTAGCAAACAGGGTGCAGTCTCCTCTCATAGTTGGCCAGTAATACCACTGCATTGCTATTCTTCTTACTAGTGATCGACCTGCTGAGTGAGATCCACATGACCCTTCATGTACTTCCTTGGTTAAATCTTGCACTTCGGTGGGTTGTACACATCGAAGAAAAGAAACAGTGTAGCCCCTTTTATATAAGACTCCCTTTTCCAACATATAACTAACTTCTTTGCACTTGAGTTTTCTCACGTCTTTAGGATCGACAGGAAATAGACCCTTGTCAATGTAGCCTTTGATAAGATACATCCATGAGGGTCCTAATTCCATGGATATTAAGTTGACAGTATCCTCATTTATGCTTATGTGCGCAAGGATCTCCACTGGAATAGTCCTTCTAAGCTCTGTCTTGGTTGCTGAGGCTAGTCGAGCAAGTGCATCCCCTCGGGCATTTTCAATTCTTTGTATTCGAACCATCATCATAGCCAATAGTTTTGAGATAACCTTAAAAGCTTTAAAAAGGTACTTCACCATGATCTCCCCCTTGACCCCATATACTTGGAGCACTTAATTAAAAAATAATTAGGAGTCACTATGAATTATGACGTGTTCGACATCCAATTATAAGGCTAATTCCAAGCCAATGACCAGTGCCTCAAATTTTGCTTTATTATTAGAGGGTTGAAACTAGAAACGAAGTGCATATTCCATGTCTATGTGATCAGGAGTGTTGATAATAAGCCCTACTCCACTGTCCATACCGCATGAAGATCCATCTACGTAGAGCTTCCAGGAATTTTTACTTTCTTCTTCAAGTAAAAATTCCTTTACTTAAAGTAAAAATTCCCGCATGAAGATCCATCTAGAAGAAAGTAAAAATTCCTGTAAGGAACCCTAAGTGAAAGTAAAAATTCCTGTAAGGAACCCTATGTAAAAAATATCACTTAGGGTTCCTTACATTAGAAAAATTCCTTTCACTCAGGGTTCCCTTCACAATGGATGTCTCAAGTCTGTCGATTGTAGAGCATTCTTTCAGAGGAGTTTACTCAATTTTCTTTGGGACTAAGCTCTCTTCTAAGTAAATCTACTCGGTGGGAAAATTCAGATTGTCCTCTTAGTAAGTGAATTCAACTATGAAATCTGCTACAGCTTGTCCCTTGACTGTTGTTCTCGACTCATAGAGTATATCATATTCTCATAACGTCACTGCCCAGACCATCAATCTCCTTGATTTTTTTGGTTTGTTAATTGCTTGGCACAAAGGAAAATCTGTGTAAACCACTATTATATGTGCCTGGAAGTAGGGTTTTATTTTTTTTATGCTTTAATGAGGGCCAAGGATAATTTCCCTCAGCAAGGATACCTGATTTCTTTTCCTCTAAAAGCCTTACTGGTGTAATACACTAGCTTTTGTATCCCACTTTTCGACCGAACTTGGGCTGAGCTAATGGTAGATTCCCATGAATGGTTGGGAGAGTAGTGGTGGAGATCCCAAGTACCTTTTTAGGTATTAAAAGGATTTTTCTCATTCCTTATTCCACTCAAAGGTTTTTTTAATTACTTTGAAGAATGGAAAACATTTATCGGTAGCCCGAGGGACAAATCGGTTTAGGGATGCTACCATTCCAATCAACTTTTGTACATCTTTCTTTCATAAAAGAGATTTTTTTTATTAATTAATGATTTACTCTTGTATGAATTGGCTTCAATTCCTCTCTAATTCATGATGAAACCCAAGAACATCCCGTCTTGTACACTAAACACGCATTTAGTAGGATTGAGTTTCATCTCATGTTTCTCAAGCTCGTCAAATGTTTGACTTCCATCTTTTATGTGGTTAGCAACTTTCTTGCTCCTGGTGAGCATGTCATCCACATAAAAATTCATATTCTTCTTTATTTTCTCCTTTAAAACTCTGTTAACTAGCTCTGATATCTTTCTCCATCATTTTTTATCCCAAAAGGTATAACATTGTACAACAAGTACCTCGAATGGTGATGAATGATGTATTATCTCTATCTTATGGATTCATCTTGATCTGGTTGTACCCTGTGGAAGCATCCATGAAGGTTAGGAACTGATGCCCTATCGTGGCATCCACCAATTGGTCAATCCTTGGTAAAGTAAAGTGATACTTGAGACAGGCTTTATTAAGGCTAGTGAATTTAACACACATACGCCACTTGTTTTCTTCTTCTTAACCATCACCACAATAGCTAGATAATCTGGATATTTTACGTCTTCAATGAATTTGGTCTTTTACAGCTTGTCCACCTCCTTCTGGATGGCCACATTCTTCTCGAGACTAAACACCCATCATTTTTACATGATCGACTTAACATCATTGATGATGTTTAGCTCATGGCATATAAATTGTGGATCAATTACCAACATGTCCTCATGGTTCTAGGGGAATGCACTTTTCCTCTCTTTAAGGAATGTTATCATTTCCTGATTAAGGGATGTTCTAAGATTGAACCAATTTGTGTGGTCCTCTCAGGTCTTTCATCATCCAGTATGACTGTCTCAGTGACTTCCACATCTTTCTCTTTAACCAAATTGACTTCCTCCAGGGGATATAGGGTCTCAATCTGGTAAGTGTTGGTAACTTTATTTAACTCCTCTTGGTCAGCATATATATAGTAGCATTCTCTACCCTCCACTCGATTCCCCTTTACTACACCAACATCATAATGAGTGGGTAATGTTAGACATTGGTGAAGTGTGGATGATACTACTTGAAATTTCTTCAGGGCGACTCTGCCGAGGATCATGTTGTCTGTATGTTTTTATCAAGGATGAAGAAATGGATCTTCTTAGTTCTACTAGCTAGCCAAGTGCCGATCAAAACTTCCAACTTGACAGTTCCCAAAGGATAGACCTTTTCCTCTTGGAAAACTATTAAAGGTCTATGATAAGTTTCCAAATTACTGTCTCTTAGTCCCAAACTATGGAAATAATTGTAAAACATAACATCAATCGAGTTGTCATTGTCTACCAGGATCCTAACAATCCTTGCTTCATGTACTCTAAAGTTTATGACCATAGGATCTTCATGTGGGTGGAGTATTCCTGATAGGTCGTTCTTGGAAAATCCAATGACTATCTTGTCTTTGTTTATTTTTCTGGTCGGGCATCTACCTCATCTCATAAGTTGATTTGTCGAATGTAAGAATAAACTTGGGTCTCATTCAAATAGGCTTTTCTTTCAACTGTTTCATCTCCATCATCAACATATCCTCTTGAAATAATAGGACAATCAAAGGATATCATTTATATATCAAGCTATGGTTCCCAAGGTTTCTTTGGCTAGTCTGGATCATCTTCTGAATCGTCATCCTGACCTCTCTCTTCTTGTCATCTCTAACTTTTCAAGGGGATTCTGATATTCTTTTGGAGTCCTAATATTCTGTCCGATACACAAAATTGGTTAAATTTCCACGACAAATAAAATATTATATTTCATTTTTTAGGGGAATGCAATTATCGGTGTTATGCCCGTGAGCTTTATGAACTCAAAATACTTAGACTTATCCCTCCGATTAGGGGGTGATTTTAACTTTTTAGGCTATTTCAAGTCTCTACTTCCCCTGCTTCCTTCCAAGATGTGATGCACATTAATGGTGAGAGGAGAGTATTCCTCATACTTTTTAGTGTTCTCGACTTTCTTGTCTTTTTATGAATTTTTCTCGAAAATCTTTTAATTGTCAACCCTGGTTATTGGAACTTTCTTGGTAGCCATAGATTCCTCGACATTCATAATTTTTTCAACCTTTTCCATTAACTCTGTTATGGTTATAGGAGGCTCCTTTGACAATGCATAATATAGCTTCTCAAGAAGTATTTCACTCATGAGAGCTATGATGGCAGTCTTTTCCTCATAGTCCACTACTTCTAACTTCTCATTATTGAAGTGGGTAATGTATTCACTTGTAGTTTCTCCTAGGTGAACATTTAATAAATGATATACTCTTTTGATAGTCTTAGCTCCAAAATAGATATTACTGATGAATAGTTCATCGAGCTGTTAAAAACTGGAAATTTATCCTCAGGTTAAATTTTTGTACCTAATTTGGGCGGAACCAGTGATGGTACTTGAGAACGCTAAGCAGTGCATCTCATCAGGGATATAATAAATATCAACGACGACCTGATATTGTTCAACATGGAGTACAGGGTCAGTCTTACCATCATATTTAGGAGTAACTACTGGTGGCTTGAATTTGGAAGGTGTGGGGAAATCCACAATGGATGGAACAAAGGGACATCCTTTCACAAAGCTCCTTTATAGGGGATTTTTAGTCTTAGATATCTCCCCAAAGAGATATTCCAATCGTTGAATCGATCCCTTCTTAGAATGATCTTCTGGATTAGATTTGGCCGAGGCAACTTTGGTAGCTCTATCCTACGTTTGTGCTGAGCTATCTTTTTAAGAAGTCTGCTCGGCATACACAAATCCCCGAATGCTAATTCTGGACCTAACTAATCCTTCACGATGCTCGACACGATGATCCTGTGATCTAGTTGGCTCCCTACAATGGCCTCTAGTTGCTCGAGGATTAAGACAATGAAAGACAAAGGCCTTGCTCAACCTTTACAAAGTGCTCAAACGTTCTGGAGTGAAAGACCGCCCATAATAGTATTCAGTGGATCTAATTGAGGAATTTGGTCATAGCCGGTAAGACCTATCACGTGAAGATCTAAAATATGCATTCCTCTCATTTCTGGGAGATGGAGGTGGAATTTACCTCTGAGAGGATGGAGCCATAAAAAATCTTTCTCGAAGTGTTTGAGTTAGCTGCCTCATTATTTCTTGCATCGCCTCTTGCCCTTTGGCCAGGTTGAGTAAAATTCCTTAAAAATACCCCTCGTCGGGTGGAACAAAAGGGGTAAAGGTGTTGCCCCTATCAAGACTACTTTTTTGGGATTTCAGCCATCCTTGAGTAGGATTCAAGGATAGGTCTTTGAAAGAAATTAGTGGAAAACGACTATGACATGTCGTTCCCACAAACAACACTAATTTATTGATGTATAAATTTGGAAAAGGTATTTAGGGGATGATATTAGTTTTGATTAACCAAACTTATAATCACAAATAAATAAGTAAAGGTTAAGAATAGAAAAGGTACAAGAGACAGAAGAGTGTTACGTGGTTCAGCTTTAGGAATAATCCTACATCCAAGAGGAAGGTTGGTTAAGGTTTGTATTTCTATCACTGGGATACAATTACAAAGTGCAATTATGTTGTAAAAACTTATCCCTTCGCTAGGGGAAATGGTGCATTGATAGTAAGTAGTAAGTTAGGAGGTGGAATGCCTTTATAGATTCAAGCATTTACACCTTTACATAATAATAGATAGCTGGGTGTCCTTTCACATGCATATGCATGGTGACTGTTGAATATCCCACGCGTGGATTTCCATCTGATTGATGGTTCAACTTCTTGAAAGTGGTCGACTAGGTAGCCTACCAACAAGTACTTGCGCTAAGCAGGTCTGATCTAGCATGGCCGATCTCAGGGTAACGTTGACAAGTGTCACTGTGTTATTGGTCTACGTGGTTAGATAATTTTAACCTAGAATTTATCTAGAATTTGATTGTAGTTACTTTTGTGTTAGACTATATCTATTTATTGATATCTAAGCTTAATCATGTATGGAATCTGATTTAAAATGATTAATTTGGTAATTTCAAAATTAACCTAATCAAGATGATGATCTTGTTAATTTTTATCCTATATTGATTTATTTTCCCATTAATTAAACTTTAAATGTTTATTGAATGATTAGAATGTGTTTTCTATTATAAATCACTCAAAAGTCTCTAATTATTTGAATTTATCCATAGAAATCGTAAGTTAATTGAAGAATTTGATAAATTTAGGGTTCTTGAATGGAACTTGGATTTTTCCTTTGAATATTTATATAAACATGGGGATTCATTGTTAGAAATAGGTTTCAATTAATTATATGATGTGTTTTTGTTGTTAGGATGTTTGGTAGGGCTTAGATGAAGCTTTTTGAGCAATTGATGGTGGTTTTGGAAGAGAATTTGGATGATGGAGAAGATGAACCCCATAACTAGATGCTTTTTTTCAAATATCTTTAATGATAAATTGATCGATCCTTGATTGATCTATTGGTGATCCCAGTTTGGTGACATTTGGGTTTATGTTTTGCTTGGTTGGATTGTTAGATTTGGGGGCATGTGCTAGCATGGATTGGACATTAGGTTTATTATACTTGTAGAATAAATTGAATTATAATGTTTTAAGTTTATGAAATTTTTGTTTGGGTTAGATGGATATTTTGACCTCGGTTGGTTTGAAGGGGTTAATTTTAGTATAACGCGTTGGTTTGCAAATTTGAGTCGGAAGGGTCGCTAATTTCGATTTTAGGAACTTAGTGAATTGGGCTTTTTAACTGAGATTATTGGAGTCATTTTGTCAAACTAGCGTGGAAATTACCATTTGGGTGAGATTAGGATTGACTTAAAAAAACATAGAGTGGTGTAGTTATTATGTTAGAGGGTTATATATAAGTTACGTGTGGGTTGATACCTAGACATGAGGCCTTGGGAGAATATTCTAGGGTTATATGAGATTTAATGTAGTTGATATACGTGTTTTTAGGGTATGGTAGGTTGAGAATATACCTAGACTTGGAAACCTGGGTTCTATCGTAATATAGTATGGGATAATATAGGGTTAATGATGTGTTTTACCATTTCATGCTAGTGATATAAATGTGGCTCAGTAGCATTGGGTGTGTATGTGTATGTATTTACTTGAGCCCATTAATGAGGGTTGTAATTTATTTCATGTTTATTTACAATGCATACCATGTGTGAGCACTCATGAAGAACCTATTGGAAGGGATATCTATTATGGACGTGTATGATGTGTACCGTGCCGGTGACCTAGTGATAGAGATGGAATTTACCTTGGTCATTTTACCCCGAACACTATTGTCTACATACTCAAAGGGGAATACATGGGGGAGTCAACATTTAGTCTTGGGTATGGTAGGAGTGACAGGGAAATCATAGTGATTATTCCTCGTTGATGTATTTTGGGTAATAGAGGTGGGACCTCCTATAACCTTGTCCAGTATGCATGAGTGTCCCTATAGGCAATATGGATAGGCCTTCATTATGCGTGGACGTGCAAATAACCCATTTACTTGTACATGCCGGGTTTTTTACCTTAGTGTGGATGTTATACGTGGAGGCTGTCTTTATTCTACCACAGATGATTATGTGTTGCGACACTAGAGATAGTTGTACCAGCTTTTTTGCTATATTAGTGATGTATAGGACTATACTAGAGATGTATAATTTAATTTTTATGACACGAGATTCTTGTATCCTATATATTATAGACGTATATTATTTTGTGGAGTGAGATATCCCTAAATAAATAGACTTGACATATATTATTTAACCATGTGAGTGGAACCTTAATTATTTATTGAAACGTATTGTAGCATTGAAACTACTGTATAACTTATGATTCATAATAAAAACAGATTAACTTAATGATGAGAAAGTAAAGATTAAAGAATTTAGAGATAAAACTTGAATCACCTAGGCTATATATTGGTTCGAGATTAGAACCACATGTTATTTTAGTATGTTAGGTTAGGTAACTAATAATTTAAAATCAACTAAAAGATGAGAGGAAGATGTGTAGCTATATTGTAGACCAAATTCAGTTATAACCACATTCTTTATAAACTTGATGTTTATGTTGTTATTTTATTTGTGTTTTCACTGGTCTTAAATTGTTGTTCCTGCTATTCGCCGAGTTCATCATTGGAGGAGAACCTCTAAAGTCATCCTATCCTTCATTCCTAGGATGTAGTAGTTGAGCACCGCCACTCATTCTCTTCTTTTACTACTTTATATTTTTAGCAAGTTTGTATGTCGTATAGTTGATACCGAGTCAGCTTTTGTACATATGATATATTGTATTCCAGAGTTGGATTATTATATCCTAAGTTAATGGTATCGGAGTTGGATTTATTTTATTTCAGTATTTTATTATCTCGTTATATTACTTATTTAGTTTTGTTTATTTCAATAAGATGAGGATGTTACCAAATTTTTTTTATTCCCATGACCTCATTAATCTATTTATAAATTTATGGGTTACCACAAAGATCTTGTAATTGATCATGATGACTTATGTCTATCTCAATCTATCTCTTATTATTCTATGTTTAAACATATGCAATAAGCACACTAGTTTAGTTGAGTGATAAAGGACTATTGAGATCATTTTGGGTGTAAGTTAATGGCCAAGATTAAGAGAATCAGTTAATTACAAATAAACCTTGTAAATTACGAAGTAAGCCCCAATAAAAATGATGTAAATCCTAAAAATACCAAACAAAAATATAAAATTACAATAATATAATAGTAAGAACAATATATTGTGGCCTTTGTTTAGACCCTTATGAGCTAGTTAGAGACTGTGTGTATGTCTTGTTGTCTCCTTATATCTATTTGATTTCACCATACGCTTATGTATTTCAATATAGTTTTACACATCGTGCAAAGTTAAGTCTAAAACAAAACAACTATGGTTGAGTTATCTTGGTAGGACCCATAAATCTTGAACTGCTACTCGTATCTATATAATATTAGAAAAATCATCTTTACATAGTTTGACTCATTAAGTCTAATACTGCAACATATGTTTATAAATGAGTATGGAAACAGAATCACCGAGCCACTACAAGGTGGTTGAGACCATTTGTCTCCTGGAACCTTTTGCACCCCCACTGGCATGTGGAACAAAGGGTACAAATGCACGAATAGTGCAGACATTATTCATTACAAAATAATAATAGATATAAGGGTTGGCTAGTTAGGGTCCATCTTCCATATAGTTTCAGATTGCATGGCTAAATGATATGGTGGTTTACTCAATTCTAGGATGACTTGTCCATTCTGTCATCAGTGACTTCTATATTCTAGCCTCCAAGGCCAATATCCTCAGAGAATCCCGATATGGCCCACCTCTAGATTAGGAACATTCCAATACGGACAAGTAGGGAGTGGATAAACTGGAAGAACAAGACTGGGGGAATCAAATCTCCAATGGGCCCCATGAGGTTAACATATTATATTATTAAATGGAATTTAAGATTTTTTTAGACTTTATTGTCATCACCCTTGACTTGACTGGTGAGTCACGACTTCATCCGAGCCTTAAATTGCTTTTTTATATGAAATGTGAATACTCGTCATTTTTCATATTAGTAGTTAGTTAGGGGGTTATGGGGATATTTTGTAATTAAGAATATTATATACCTTGTGATTGGTAATATATCAAAGATCTACAATCAAATGGAAAAGAGAAAGAACGGGGCTAGGGTTTCATCTTGACATGAACTAGAATACAATACAAATGAAAAGAAGAAGAGAGAATATATATCCTACTACAACCACCTAATAATAAAATAAAAGGGAAAATACTAAACTACCCTTAATGCTAAATAAAACTCTAATATCCCCCCTCAAACTCACGATGCTGCAGTGAGAAGCATTGAGAGTTTGCCAACCAAAAAACGAAAATGCTGAACTGGATGGGACTTCGTAAACAAATCAGCTATCTGTGCGAAAGAAGAAACAAAAGGCAAAGTGATGGCGCCATGTGTAAGATGATGACGAGTGATATGACAATCAATATCGATGTGCTTAGTCCTCTCATGAAAAACCGAATTATGAGCAATATGAATAGCACTCTTATTATCACAGTACATAGGACTGGGCTGAGAAAGAGAGACACCCATATCTGCAAGTAACCGACGTAGCCAAACAACCTCGCGAGTGGTAGAAGCCATAGCACGATACTCCACTTCTGTGGAAGACACAAAAACAACAACTTGCTTTTTTCTCTTCCAAGAAACAAGAGAATCACCCAAAAACACACAAATTCCAGTAACTGATTTGCGATCTATAGGATCACCGGCCCAATCAGCATCAGAGTATGCACGCAGCTCCAAAGAAGAAGATGAAGGAAGTAAAAGACTCTAAAATTGAGTGCCTCTCAAGTATCACAATATACGATGAACAGCTGCCCAATGAACTGTAGTAGCAGCAGTAACAAACTGACTAACAACATGGACCGCATGAGCTATATCTGTACGAGTAATAGTGAGATAAACCAAGCTGCCCACAATAGTGCGATATAAGGTGGGATTAGGCAAAAGAACACCATCATACGGGGAAAGATGAACATTAAGCTCCAGAGGGGTATCAACAATCTTAGTATCAGTGAGGCGAGCACGCTCAAGAATGTCCCCTATGTACTTAGATTGTGAGAGAAGGTAACCCTTTGGAGAATGAGCTACCTCAATACCCAAAAAGTAATGTAGAGGCCCCAAATCCTTCATCTCAAAACAATGAGATAATTCAGACTTCAACATTGTAATTCCACCAACATCATCCCCAGTGATAATCATATCATCAACATACAAAGAGACCAGAATACGACCACCCGAGGTGCACCTGATAAAGAGAGATGAATCATTATCACTTGGAATGAACCCAAGAGAGGTAATCACAGCAAAAAACTTCTCAAACCAAGCCCAGGGTGCCTGTTTGAGACCATATAAGGCTTTCTTAAGCCTACAAACTTCACTAGGACCATGTGGAACACCCGGAGGAGGAGTCATATAAACCTCCTCATGAATATTTCCGTTCAAGAACGCATTTTTAACATCCATTTGCGATATATGCCACTGACGGACAAATGCAACAGCAATAAGAGTACGAATAGTAGTCAATTTCGCAACAGGAGCAAAGGTTTCGTCATAATCCATACCATATTGCTGAGAAGAAACCTGAGCAACCAATCTTGTTTTGCACCGCTCAATTGACCCATCTGACCTGATTTTGATTTTATATACCCAACGAGATCCAATTGCTCGCTTACCAGCAGGTAAGGGGACCAAACTCCAAGTATCTGTCTGATGCAAAGCAAAGAGTTCCTCAACCATAGCCTGTTGCCAAAGAGGATAAAGAACTGCCTCTTTTTAAGACAAAGGCTCAGAGAGGCAGTGAACAGAGGATAAAAATAAAGCAAAAGAATCTGAATAACAAGAATAAACAAAATCTGATGACTGAGTGGACTTACGTGGACGTTTTGGATAGCGAGAACGAGGTTCCACCGTTTCAGCAGGCGCTTAGGTGGCCACACGAGAAGGGGGAGCATCAGGAACATCAGATGGAAAAATACCTGCATCAGGAGAAATAATAGGAACAGGAGCAACATGGGGTGGCACACTATCGGTGGTGCAAGGTACTTCAGATGGCACACTCTCATTATTATCAGAGAACGGATCAATATTGAAGAGATCAGATTTAGTGAGTTCATGAGGGCTATCAGGAATAGAAAAGAAAGGAATATGCTCAAGAAACACAACATGGCGAGAGACATATAATTTTTTTGTAACTGGATCATAACAACGATATCCCTTTTGACCCTCACCATAACCAAGAAAGACACAAATAACTGACTTTGGAGATAATTTGGTACATTCCACACGAGGTCGAAGAACAAAACAAGTACAAGCAAACTCCTTGAAGGAAGAATAATCAGGGGCACACCCATACAACTTTTCAAAAGGTGACAAACGTGAGAAATGAGAGGTCAGAATATTATTAATCAGATTGACAGCAGTAAGGACAGCCTCTCCCCAAAACCCACTAGGGACATATGCGGATAATAAAAGAGAGCGAGCAGTTTCAACAATGTGCCGATGTTTCCTTTCAGTAACACCATTTTTCTCAGGAGTGTCAGTACAAGATGATTGGTGAATAGTTCCATCTTAATCGAGCAACTCACCAAAATTTTGAGAAGTATATTCCCCACCCAAATCGCATCTAAAACATTTTATAATAGTAGAATGTTGAGTTTTGACAAAGGAACGAAATTTATTATAAATATAAAAAAAATACGAACGTCGTTTCATGAGAAAAACCCAACAGTAACGCGTATAATCATCAATAAAGGAGACATAATATCTCGACCCTTCTCTTGTAATAATAGGAGATTGTCCCCACACATTAGAATGAATAAGATCAAAGGGTGCAAAAGTAGAGGAAATACTTCTATTAAACGGTAAAGCTGAAAATTTTGCAAGTTTACAACCGCTATAATCAGAGATATCATGACAATGCAAATTTCCTAATTTTCTTGTAGTAGCCAAATATTTTAATTGTGAACCTGAGACATGACCAAGACGAGAGTGACATAAATAAAATCTAGACAAATCTGAACTCAAACGAAAGGATGACAAGTCAACACTGGAAGCTGCAACCATTGATACATTGAGTTTTTCCATGATGTACAATCCCCCTTGCCTACGGCCTGTCCCAATCACCTTCTGAGACTGTGGATCCTGCACATGACAAAAGGTAGATGAAAAGGAAACTGAGTAACCGACATCACATAGTTGACCAACAGAGACAAGATTCATTGTAATCTTAGGAATGTGGTAAACATTAGAGAGAGATAAGTTGGGTGAGTCAATAGTCCCAACACCCGTTGAGGGCATGGGAGTACCATCAGCAGTCATAACGGGCAACGAAGAAGTGGGACAAAAAGAACCAAAAGAGGAAAAATTTGGTGACATGTGATTAGAAGCGCCGGAGTTTAGAATCGAAATACCTGAGGACTTACCTGGTGAAGAGATGGACATGGCGTGAGGCTGTGTGGCAAGAAACTTTTAAAACTGCTCAGCAAGAGAAGACATGGATGGAGTTAATGATGAAGAACCTGATGCAAATGAGTCTTATGGCGGTACAACTGCTGCAGTATTAGGCTGTGAAGGCCTATATGAATGCTGCTGAGATTGGTTATTGGATTTCCAACCAGAAAACTGTTGCTGAGGTGGTCGACTATTTGATTGTTGTTGTTGTGCTATAAACTTAGGGAACTGAGACTTCCAATGACCCTTCTCCTTACAGTAGCTACATTCATCACTTGCAACTCTCGAATAAGGCTTGTTCTGATTACTGGAAATTGGCCGAGAGGAGGTTGCGAAAACAGATGGATTAGGGTCCGAAGATATTATGTTCCCTGACTGAGTCTTGAGATGAATCTCCTCGGTTAATAACTCGTGAACAACGAAAGTAACAGTTGGAAGTGGGCTACAGTGAAGAATCGACCCACTAAGACCCTCAAAATCATCATGCAATGCCATCAAAAACTGAACCAGACGTTGTTCCTCCCTATTGGCAACATATAGTGCAAAGGCCCGTAATTCAGTCGACTCTGTGAGAGCCAACTGATCCCATAGATCCGTCATAGCAGAATAGAACTCCTGAATACTCAATTTTTTTTTGCTCAAGAGCCCTAATATCGCACTTCAACTAGTACTTTTTTGCAAAATTAGATTGGGTATACAATCTGCCCAAATGATCCCAAACATCCTTTGCATAATCATACTTAGCCAACTGCATACCTATAGAAGGTGCAATGGAGTTGTTGATCCAAGTGATGATTTTTGAGTTGTTTTCCTCACAAACATCCAACAACTCTGCATATTTTTCAACATTCATCTTATCGTTAGGCTTACTCAAATCGCCATTAATGTAACCCCAAAGCTTCTTCCCTTTCAAAAAATTCTTCATAACATAACTCCAATACGTATAATTTTTTTCATCTAATCTGACACTAACTAATTGCAGCGAATCATCTCTTTCACTAGCCATTGCGAAAATAAACAATGAAACAGTACCCAAACAGAACCAAATCGAATAAACTAAACAGTTAATCGAACAAATAAGAGGAAAACGACCATAATTACCTTCAAAACAGTCGAGCGAATAGAAAAAGTACCTCCGAAAAAAAAAATTCGGGGCTCCACCCCGAACCCCGACAGGGGCTCGCTGCCCCCTGCAACCCCAACCAACTCACCGCGGAGTTGCATCTGCGGACTGTGTTCATGAGATTAAGATTTGATCCTACTCTGATACCATGATAATATATTAAAGATATGTAAATCAAATGGAAAAGAGAAAGATAGGGCTAGGGTTTCATCTTGACATGAACTAGAATACAATACAAATGAAAAAAAGAAGAGAGAATATATATCCTACTACAACCACCTAATAATAAAAATAAAAGGGAAAATACTAAACTATCATTAATGTTAAATAAAACTCTAATAGTGATGTCATGGACTATGCCATTTTATAATCTCCATTTACATCTAGTGGTAATGACTATGGTGTCTAGAACATTCCTCACATAAGATGTATAGTGCACACCACATTTGTGGTCATTAATGCTTTAACAATGTCAGGAACACAAGAGTCCCCAATCTCACCAATAACACGCTTACCTATGTTAAACGTCGATTCCAAAGCAACCATGGTGGCGGGAATGGCTAAGATATTATTAGCTATAATTGGAAGTTTACGGTAATACAGTTTCCACCCATTCAAAATATCAAAATTATCCTTTCTTACAAATGCCAGTTCTTCTCAACTTTTGACTTTTGCAATGCACTAATGTTGAAAAATTGAGTTTAGAATAACCATTTATCCAAACCAACATAACTATGATTTTTAATTGGATCTAGGAATGAAGAACTAAAGTGTCCGTCATCAACAACATTAAATGGTATACTTTCTATTCATTTGAGGAATTACCATCATACTCATGAAACAAGTCGACAAAACACCCATGAACTCTAGCTACGTAACCACCAGTTAAACTACTATAAATCATATTATTTTAATAATAAACATAAACTATACCTAGGATTAAACATGACGGGTTCTTAGTGGTTCATATATTATAAAGCAAACCCATTCCATTTAATAATCAGGTAATCGGGTATATGGGTATATAACTTTAACTCATACCCATTTAAACTTTAGGGGTTTGAGTCTGAACCCAACCCATTGATAGTCCTACACCTACATGGACCTAGATCGGTTGCTACTGAGACCCTTAATATGGCCTTACTTCAGCATTCAGTGTTGTAGGTGTTGATTTCTTCTGGTTTCATCTTGATGTGGAAGGGTTGGCCCCTCTGATGCATTGTTGTGATGATTCTCGTTGTGGCATACTATGGGGTCGAGTTTGGGTTCTTCCACCTATGGTTGACTTTTGCTATTATATACGATGACAGATTTTAGGATGATTTCCCTTTCATGTAGGGGAATCCAGGATCTGCCTTGATTATGCAGTCCTTTTCCATAGTGGGTGAGATTTCTCAGATTGTTTCTCAATCACGGGGAGGTGATTTGAACCGAAAGGGCATAATCATTTTAAAATGGATAAAATACACTATTATACTCAAGTAAGGGACATGTCACCAAAAGGAATTTAAATACTAGTTTAAAATGGACATAGACATACGTAAAATATGTCGTTTTGTCTCCAGTGTGGGTAGCAGTTTAGAAGGTGGATTTACTATAGTTATTATTAGTGGGTTAGGATAGAATAATGATTCTAATTGATTGCAAAATATTTTCCTCATTGTTTAGCGATAAAGTAGGTGGATTTTGCATTTATTTCTATTTGCATATATGATTAGCTTATAATACCTGAGTTTAAAATTCTTCAACCCCACATCCTTTAATGTTGCATAAAAAATAAAATAGGACTTGATTTATCGAAAAAGGATTGCAACCCGTAAAAAGAAATCAAATATTTTTTATTCCTTTTAAACTTCAAAATGTATAAGTGTATTAATTAAATGCATTTTTTTCATGATGAATATACATATATGTTTAGATTATTATTTATTAATGCATTTATGTTATAACTTTTTCTACAAGTCTCATTAGATTTTGGTTATTGTTGATCTCTCTATCATGATTGTTTATTGGTTAGACTTGAAAAATACTTAACCAATGAAGAATAAAATTGTATATTACTACATGAGTAACCTATGATTTCTACTTCATTTTACATTTATTGTCATTACAAATTAGTGTGTGCAACTTATCAAAATATTATTTTTTAAAGTGGGGTAAACACATTCGCCATCGATGGGAAGAGGTATATGCTAACCTAGAATTGTGTTAAGGTAGATAAATAGTCTAAAACTAATTTGTTGTTTTAGCTATTTTTTAAAACAATTACTAACTACCTTTACAATACATATCTCATTCAAGTGTCCAATGCAAGAAAAAAAAGAGTCATGTGTGTAGAGATTTATAATGATGTTCATGAAAGATTTTATGGAGAATCCTTCCACATATATTGAAATAAATATGATTATATTTTATATTATTTTGTCCATATTGATCGTTAAAATCTTTAAAGGTTTTATTATTTGATTATTTAAATTTATCAGATGAGGATGTTGAGCAATAAAGAGATGTACATAATAGATGGGATAAATGATGTTAGAATAGAGTTCATTTATGACTATGTTAGGTAACTTCTTAAATTTAAAGTTAAATTTAATTTTGTTGCACAGTACGGGTCGATATTTTTCTATTTAGAATTTGTTTTTCCAAGCAGCCCGGTGATTTGAAACTGCTCTATTTTAAAATTTTATACTTGGATATAAGTCTCGTCATTGGATTCAAATTGTTAATTTTTTTTGAAGTTAGTGTGTATATTCTTGATAGAATGAACACATTGGTTTCATGTAAAAACAAAGGAGACTATATGAAAAAAATATAAAAAGTCAAGATTTATACTTTCTTCAGTCGTGCAGGTCGCTGTTTATTATTTATATACTTTTTTTTATCAACATCGTTAGATATTAACTTTTATTTTTATTTTTATTTTTATATATGCATATTTACATTATGCTTAGTCGTGCCTAGAGATTGAAATTTAAATTACTGGTTTTTAATATGTATATTCTTGATAAATTAAACAAGTTGGTTTCATGTAAAAACCAAGGATAAATTGTCTAAAGTTTCTAAAATGTAAAGAGACGGTATTTACTTTATTGGATTGTGAAGGATGATGTTTGTTTTTTATATCAACTTAATTCTATGTTTTTTTATTGTTTGTATATGTTATGATGATAATGAGGTGGTTCACGTTTTATCATTTTAGTTAAGTAATGAGTTAAGCTCACTTATTTCACATATTATCAATGTAACACCACTGCTAGAGAATTTTTACCTTATCCCGCGGAATTTGTAAGCCCTTGGGCTTTGTACTGAATATAATGACAAGTTATCTACTTTGAATTGTCCTTGTAGGTTTTATGCAATTACAATGCGAAAGATTGGGCCAAAAATCAAATTTGGAAAATATGAGAATCGTTTGAATGAAGGAGAAGGTCATTCGAATGAGATGGGATTCTCGTTAGAATGACTATTTTAATGACCTTCGAATGACATGATCTCTGCTTATAAATCCAACCTTGTTAGATGCTCATTTGAACGTCGTTTGAACAAGAAGTGCAACCTCGTTCGAATGAGATTCAATTTTGTTCGAACGATCAGTTCAAAAAAATCATATTCTGCACTTTCTTGTGTGTTGTCAACATGTGGACCCTTAGATCTTTGAGATGCCAAGAACCTGTAGTAGTAGGAAAAACGTGGGTAATGAGTTTGGGCGGACCAATGGTTAACTAATTAAGGGTTTTGAGGTATAAAAGAAAGGTGGGAGAGTGTTAGGGTCATTACCAAAATTATCATCACATTTTTATACACTCTATCCCTCTTTTAAGGTCACCTTCATCCTCTTCAACCTCACTTCCACCATTCCTAGTCCATAAACCCTTATTTCTAGCCAAAGTCTAGCCATTTCCAAGGTTTCTACACTCATTTCAAGGTTTTTTTAAGGTAGAAGTTTGGCTAGAGAATTATAGTTGAAGCTTTTAAGAAGGAGGTGGTATATTCTTGAAGCATTTGGAGCTTTAATGATTTTAGTAACTTTCAAGTCTTTTCTTCTTAGTTTCTCCTCGTCATCTTCAATGTAGGGTTTTCCTCTCAAGTTTTCAAGCTTTCAAAGCTATGTATATATATAGGATTCATGTTAGAGGATGATTTAATGCAACAAAAGAAAATATCTTATAGTATTATTATATAAGGCTTCCTTATAAAAATGGAGTTTTCAAGAAAAAAGACCTAAATGGGTTTTTGAAGAACAAATAGTACTTTTAACCTTGAAATGTGAGGAATAAGCATATATAATATAAACTCATGTTAATATCTTGTTTAGATTCATACTTAAGGGTCTCTAGGCTTGAGATCCTCCCAAACATATGTAGAAACATGTAGTATGTTGGTAGATGACATTTAAACAGGATATACGAAGTTTAAGATGGGTTTAGTGAGAAAGTAAGAAAGTTTAGAAAATCAGGCCTCAAAATGTGTTATAAATGTTATTAAGAATGAAGGAAAATAATATTTGGAACTACATATGATAATAGGGCACAAATGGATATTTTGCTAAAATGGCCTTCAAATAATTAAATGTATTTTATGTGGGTTAAGAATAAAATAATGAACATGATTTTGGAGATAGAATGATAAAAGGTGGTTTATGAATGAGAAATGACAAATTATGATGCCACAACAAAATAAATATGTTTTTGCAAACTTTCGATAAAAAAGGGTAAAATAGTAATTTCGATAAAATTGACGGTCCAATTGATCGAACTCCCTCATTAGACCTTATCGGTTGGTTTTATGAAATATAGATGAATTAGATAAGATGGAATGTAAACGGTATAAAATGGTGGAAGGAAATGTAAAGTGATAAAACCGATAAATGATGGAATTATGTTGATAGTCGGCGATGTGGATCCCGTTAAAGTATGTGGATATTTGGATGATTTCGAGAAAAGATAATAGAAATGAAATTAATATGGTTGTGCTTAAAGAATATAAATGAGACAACCTATGGAAAAGGAATAAAATGGAGACTAAGGATTAAAATATGATTAAATAGTCTCTAGACCCGGTAAAGGGTGGTATGAAATGATCAAGTGTGAGTATGTGGACATCGTTTGGGTGCATTGCATGGTAGTTGCATTAATACTAGCTAAATTGTTAAACCTTTTTGAAATTTTATAAAATACATGTTATATGTATAGTGTTTTATAAAAAATGTATAACTTAGTATTACTCACCCCGCTGAGCATTCGCTCACCGCTACTTTTATTTATAAACCCCCACTCCACCCCAGGTACATCGAGTTGGGTCATTGGAAAGGATACCGGTAAGGCCCCTGAGGGCAGTCATCGTCGTTAGAAGCTCTATAATTTTATTTAAACTATCTTTTAATACATTGGATATCATTTTGTTCATGACTTTGGCCATGTGATGTAATAATAAAGGGACAACTATGATTTACTTCTTATTTATTTAGCATTATTATATTAAACGGATTTTCATAAACAAACCTCGTTAACTAACTTAATTACTTAAGGTGGTCACTTGTTTTCTCAAATTAAAACCCGTAATTTAATCCTTAACAAACGATGCAATTGAAGGTTTTTTCTTAAATAATAAAGCTGGACTTTTTCTACCCCCCTTTAACTCCTTGATTCGGTGCCGGTTGATCCACTGGTGACCCAAACCTGGGTCGGGGCGTTATAAATGGTATCAAAGCAATAAGATCCTCGGGTGTCATAGAGTGTTTACGCTTTCTTAGTGCGCTTCCTTTATATGTTTCCTTTATAGTTACTACTTTACATACTGTTTAAGTTAATCGCTTTCACTATCGCTTTCATTTTATGTCATTGTGTATTGAATCTCCTTTCTTGTGTATATGTCTATACGTCATGGTGGAGCTAGTGGGTTGGGTAACAGTGAGCTTAGACGCATGGAACAAGCCGTTCAACATCTTAGAAACTCCTTCTCACAACAACAAAGGGCTAATCATAGTGCAATGGTTAAGATCACTACTTCTACCTCCATTCTGAAGGAGTTCAGGAGGCTACATTCACCCACCTTTAATGGGGCAGTTGGTTTCGACGCCGCAGAGGAGTCCTTAGTGAGGTCACTCGAGTTATGGAGATTCTTGACGTGATAGATGGGCACAAAGTTAAGATAGCGACCTTTCATCTTACGGAGCATGCACAACGCTGGTAGAGTGCCTACTCTTCCAGCACGATAGAGGCTATAGACTGGGATAGTTTTAGATTTACATTCCTTGATCGATACTTTCCTTGGGCATTTAAGGATGCCAGGAAGGACGAGTTCCTTCTTCTAATTCAGGGGAAGAATTTCGTGAATGAGTGTTAGGTAAGATTTGAAATCTTGTGCAAGTATGTGGATGTAGTGCAAAAGGATGAGGTCGATAAGACAAGGTTGTTTTCAAAGGCCTTAACCTGGGTATCCGACGGATCATGGTGAGTTTTGATTTTCCAAACTTTAGGACAACGGTGAACAAGGCCATAAGTTTAGAGTTAGAGGTGTAGAATGACAAGGACATTAGTGAGAATAAGGGGGAGCCCAGTAGGTACCAGGGCAGTGGTCACAAGAAGTCCAGGAGCAGGGCTCGAGTCTTCTTTACGAAGCTATAGGCTGCTATGGGGGTTAGTTCATCATCTTACCAGTGAATTAGTAACCAGAGTCCTATATCCCCTGCTGAGAGGACTTGTTTTGCTTGTGGGTCCCCCTATCACATCAAGAGCGATTTCCTGTAGAGAGGTTTGAGTAATCAATAGAATGTTAATTATGTCCCGACCAAAAGTTCTAACTATACGGTCCCCATCAAGTAGCAACAACAAGAGTTTTTCTCGGGCTATTATCATCCGGTGAGTTATAGCGTGATTCACGTACTTATCAGAGGAAAATAATCCATGGTCTAGGTCAGGTGCCTAGCGACCAAAGCATCAGGTTTAACCTTGGATGTGCTTATGGCATGCCACAGTTTGTAGCGCCCTTCGGTGATCCATCCTTGATGGAAGGTATGCTTTTTTATTCAGTATTGGGTAAAGGAACTATTTCATTCAAGTGCATCACATTTGTTCATTTTGATCTCATTAGAGTTCAGTTTAGGATTAGAGGTAGATAAATTTCCTCCTCCTATCTTCATTAGACTTTCGATTGGTGACGATATAGTTCTTGATAGGGTACGCCGTAGGTGTATTATTATAAGTGGAGACTATGTTCTGGAGTATTATTTGATTCTCATTGACATGGATGGGTTCAAGGTTATTCTCGGTATGGATTGGTCATTATGTTTTGACGCTACCATAGAATGCCATAAATATAGTGTCTCGGTATCTATTATAGATAGGTTCCACCATCATTTAAATAACGAGCAATACATTGGTTATCCTTGCAAGTTCTCTACTATGCATGAGTAGAAATGGTATTTCGATTGGTTGAGCAGTACAGTGGCTTAGGATGATCTGAATATTATGTTGTTATACTACCTAGTGGTGTGAGAGTTTCTCGATGTGTTCCTTAATGATCTCTCTGGTTTACCCCCACACTGGGGGGTGTATTTCCCACAGAGGTGCATTAGGGCATCTATCCTATCTCTATACCACCTCACAGGATGGCTCTAATGTAATTACATGAGCTAAGGGTTCAGTAGAAGGAGTTGACCAGCAAGGGATTCATTCTTCATAGTGTGTCCCCTTGCGGAGCTCCAATCACCTACACTAAGAAAAAGGATAACACCCTGTGGATTTGCATCGATTATAGACAGTTGAACAAGGTAACGGTGAAGAATAAATACCATATTCCCCGTATCAACAATTTGTTCGACCAATTGTGTGGGGCGGGTAAGTTTTTGAAGATTGACCTTCAGTTTGAGTACCATCATTTGCACATCAGAGAGGAGGATATTCCTAAATCAATGTTTTGCACTCGGTATGGGCATTCTGATTTTCCAGTGATGCCCTTCAACTTGACTAATGGCCCGATAACGTTCATCGATTTGATAAATCATACCTATCACCCTTTGTAGACCAATTTATGGTGGTTTTTATAAATGATATATTGGTCTATTCACCATTGAATGTAGACCACGAGAAGCATCTTCACATGACGTTACTAGTTCTTAGGGAGAACCAGTTATACACCAAATTTAGCAAGTGTGAATTTTGGATGAATGAGGTAAAGTTCCTTGGCCATATAGTTTCCCAGCGAGGTCATTTCCATTGATCCTTCCAAGGTGGAGGCCATTCTGAGTTGGGATAAGATGAGGACAGTCGTGAAAGTTCACTTAGGTTTGGTCAATTACTATCAAATATTTATGCAAGACTTCTCGAGGGTTGCGTCGCCCCTCACCATCTTGACTCAGAAGGATGTGCATTTTGAGTGGTCTAAGAATTTTGAGTTGTCTTTTTGAGAGTTGAAGGTTAGGTTGACTTCTATGCCCGTTCTTATCTTCCAGAGTGTGGCAAGGGTCAAATTATGTATTGTGATTCTTTCAGTTCAGGACTCGGTGCGGCATTAACTCAAAATAATCGGGTTGTTTCTTATGTATCCAGTCAGTTAAAGGTGCATGAAAGGAACTACTCGACCCATGCTTTGGAGTTATCCGCTTTGGTATTCTCACTTAAGAGCTGGAGGTATTACCTGTACAGGGGACATTTTGAGGTGTTTTCTGATCATAAGATCCTCCAATATATTTTCACGTAACATGAACTCATTCTTTATAAAAATGGATGAAATTGATAGAAGACTACGACTTCTCCTTGGAGTATCATCTCGGTATGGCTAATGTGGTGGCCGATGCTCTTAGTTAAAAGTCTAGTCATTCTCTGGCAGCGATGAATTATCACCTAACAAGGATGTTCGACGAGCTGCAAAAGTTTGATCTACATGGCCAACAGGGTTATGATAAGGCGTATCTTTTGGGTGTGGTGGCTAGGCCACTCGTTCAGCAAAAAGTTCTAGACACCCAGTCCTGTGATCCCGAGTTCTCATAATACCATGATCGTATTCAAAGTGGTGAAGTGTTTAATGCTCTTACCAAAGACAAGGATGGTGGTGTGAGAAATAAGGGTCGGTTGATTGTCCAGATTATTGATGAGATTGAGGACGAGATAATGGTGGAGGCCCATTACTCGTTATCCAACATACATCTCGGTGCTAAGAAGATGTATAGGGACTTGTGAAGGTATTTCTGATGGTCTGGTATACATATTTATGTTGAAACATATATGGACAAATGCTACACAACAGGGTTATTACAACCACTAGACGTATCTGAGTGGAAGTGGGAGCACATCACGATGGATTTATCATAGTCTTACCACGATCTGAGTGTGATCATGACATAGAGTCGATTATAGTGGATAGACTCACAAAGTCAACACACTTCTTGCCGATTAAGGTCACGGACAATGTGGTTAAGTTGGCAAAGTTGTATGTCCAGGAGATCGTCAGACTTTGTGGTGTTCGTCTCTCGATTGTCTCGGATAAGGATCCTCGAGTCGTATCTCGGTTCTGAAATACGTTTTAGCAAGAATTGAGTATTGAGTTGAGTATGAGTACCGCATAGCACCCTGATTCCAAAGGTCAGTTAGAACGAACCATCCAAATCTTAAAGAACATGTTGAGAGTTTGCGCACTCAATTTTCACGAAAGTTGGGTAAATAATCAGCATCTGGCAGAGTTTTGCTACAACAACAGTTACTAGGCAAGCATCAAAATGGATTCCTATGAATCCTTATATGGGAGTCCATGACAATCTTCGGTTTGATGGGCATAGGTGTGTGAGAAGGATCTCACTAATTTGGATTTGATTAGAGAAATAATCGATAAAGTTTAGGTAATTCAACAGAGGATCATGAAGGCACATAGATGATAAAAGAATTATGTCGATGGACACCTTTGGAGTTTAGAATGGGTGACCATGTAGTGTTGAAGGTTAGAGCAAGAATCGATAATCATCAATTCAGGCATAAGGGTAGGTTGCCCCCTTGGTATCTATGTTCCTTTCAGATCCTTGAACGAATTGGGGATGTATCATATCTCTTGGCGCTGCCTCTACAGTTGTCCCAAGTTTATAATGTATTCCATGTATCTATATTGAAGAAGTATCTTCATGACCCTCAACACATTATCGACTGGAACCACATTGTTTTGGACAAAGATGTTACATTTTCAACGTGACCTGGTCCATCTTAGACCGAAAAGACAGAGTCTTGCGCAAAAAGGACATTCTATTGGTGTAGGTTCTTTGGGAGTTAAAAGGTGTCGAGGGTGGTGCGATTTGGGAGCACAAATCTAAGATGCGAGATAAGTACTCGAAACTCTTTCCCTAGATTGGTTATTCTAATTTTGGGGCTGAAATCTCCTAAGGAGGGGATAATATAGCACCCATGCCCGAGAATTTGTACCCCATAACATGGAATTTGCAAGCCCTTATGCCTTGTACTGAATATAATTGAAAGTTATCTAATTTGAATTGTCCTTGTGGATTTTGTGTAAAAATAATGGGAAAGATTGGGCTAAAAACCAAATTTAGAAAATATAGGGATAATTCGAATGAAGGAGAAGGTTATTCGAACGGGATGGGATTCTCGTTAGAACGATCATACTAATGATCTTCAAACAAATGATAAGGCCATTCGAATGAGATAGGATTTCTAATGACCTTCGAACGACATGATCTCTGCCTAGAAATCTCATTAGATGCTCGTTTGAACGTCGTTCGAATGAGAAGTGTAATATTGTTCAAACGAGATTCATTTCCGTTGGAACGACCTGTTCAAAAATATCAAATTTATTCACTTTCTGCTGTGTTGTTAACATGGGTACCCTTAGGTCTTTGAGCTCTCAAGCTCTTGAAACAACAAGAAAAACGTGGGTAATGGGTTTGGATGGACCAAGGGTTTTGGGGTATAAAAGAGAGATTAAAGAGTTTTGGAGTCATTACTAACATTATCATCAGATTTTTATGTACTATCTCCCTCTCTCAAGGTTCCCTCCATCATCTTCAACCTGCCTTCCACCATTCTTAATCCATAAACCCTCATTTCTAGTCATAGTCAAGCCATTTCCAAGCTTTCTACACCCATATTGATGTCTAAAAATGGAGTAATTCAATTTTATAATCACAGGTAAATAATTAGAGCAATCTTAATCAAACACAGAAGAGATAGAGATGGTTCAACTATAAAGAAAGCCTACGCCCACTATTAGTTTTGTTTATTCTGATTACAATAGCTCAATATAGTGTGCCTAATAATAATTGAACTGTTCCTTGAGCTAAGGGATTATTTCGTATTTATAGTGGTGTAAAACCCTAGATGGAATGCCTTTATATTTTCAGGCATTTACATATGTGTACAATAAATGAGACTCTTGGAATTTAGGGTTGGTCGCCATTTTGGCTGAGTAACTTTTGATATTCTTGATGGTTCAAATTCTGGGGTTGGTTGGCCTTCCAGCTAACTAGGTTCTTTTGATGCCGATCAAGAAAGCTATAAGGCCACCTAAGATGACAGGTGTCCGTATTTCATTTATCCACGCGGGGAGATAATTTTGACATACAAAAATAGCCCCCACTTCTCCATGCTTGATGATTGATAAAAAGTATAGAGTCTTTTTCTCCGAATGTTGCTCAACGTACTACTTTAGTTTGTGGTCGGCAACCGACTTTTCGCTATTGTAAAAATTTTCACTGAACTGTTGATAATGGCATTTTTATAAATAATTCAAACTTTTTTGAAACGCCAAAGGGTACGATGGTCTTTGAAGCTTCAGGAGGCGTGCAACCAATGGTAACTCAATCGTTTGTTCAGTTAATCATTTTGTTCCCATTTATCGAGGTAACTTATAAATAGGTAGAAATTTTCGTCCATTTCTCTTCAACTCAACTTTTCTGCACAAAGAGTTTCCCTTCGTTCTCAAGCTTTCTTTGTATGATCTTTTATTGTTTGTTTGTTCGCCATTATTTTCTTCAGTTTTTACGGTTACCTCTAGATCCCTATAAGCCTTCTTTCCCTATTTCTTTATTTTTTCATCATTTTCTCTATTTTCACCATGGTTTACATTTTGGATGGGGGTTCGTTAGCGGAGTTTAGAGAAAAGAGAAAGATCCCTGTTTGGGTAGATTTAGAGATAGCCCAGGGTCCAATAGACATGTATTCTCTTCTTGAGGATCACTGGATTCCCAATTTATTTATTCCTGAGTGTGGCATCACTTTTCCACCAAACCCCCTTTTTCTTCAATTTTCTCAACACTTTGATGTAGTTACTGCTAGGGTAGCACCAAACACTTGGAGGATTTTGAATGATATTAATAGGTTGAATCAAATTTATGAAACTCATATTGGGGTTTATGAGTTAATGTTTTGCTTTAAATAGGGCACTATTGGAGAGAACACGTATTATTTGAAGACTAGGTAAGCCAATAGGGCTTCAATAGTGAATTTGCCAGACTCCAATAAAGACTATTGGGATTATGGTGTGGTTGTTAAGAATTGGCAACATGATCCCATTCCAAGGAGGTTTCCAACACTCGTCCCAGGTTCCCCCAAGAAGGGTGTGGCATAGGTTATAATTCATCTCTTTACTTTTCTCCCTTTTGTTATTTGTTTATGAATTTTTTTGACTAACTTTGCTGCTCTTTTGTACCGCAGAGGAGAGTAAGAAGAGGTGTTCTAAACAAGGTGAAATCAATTTTCAAGAGCCTAAATTCCTGTAGGGCCTTAATCACAGAATTGTAGAAGAATATCCCCGAGCTTCTTCAGCGTTGTTAGAGTACAAAATATCTATCACTTCCTTTATTTCCCGACCAATACTTACCCTGCCACACATTGACATCAACTTATAAGAGGAACCTGTGTCTATGTATTCAGCTGCAGAATCAGCTGGAGTTGAGTTCATATAGTGAGGAACTTCTTATTTATTTGATTCCTTTGATATATCTGACATCCCTAACTCTCCTCTGGATAACACGGGAAAAGAAATATGCCCAATTTGCTGAGTTAGCCATTATCTCCCCCTCCTAAGAAGAATGCTAAAACTGGTAAGAAGCCAGTTGAAAAGAAATCTCAGGCCAACAAAAAAAGGCCCCACGTTCTTAATGCTAAGGAGATCCAAGCAACTGAACCTCAGTACAAGAGGTTAAAGAAAGGCTTTCCCGATCCGCAAAAGCAAGAAAAGAAAATCAAATCTGACCAACAAGAGTTGGTTTTAAAGAAAAATCAAGCCAACTAACAAGAGTTGGTGACATTTTTTTAGGCCGACGTGGGTGACGTTGGGTCAGCTTCTATAGCTATCAATCCTGGATTGGCCATGTGTTTAATCAAGGCTAGAACTGGAAGCTTCTATAGATATTAACCCTAGATTATCCGAGAGTTTAATCAAGGGTGAATTCTTCCAGCTGATAGGGTAGCCTCAGTTCCCATGCCTAGACCAAGGCTAACTGAGAGAGCTTTCCATAATATGGAACTAGTAATTCTTATCTTTTATTTTTTCTTCATGTTTCTTAACTTCTTCTGATGTCTTATGTTTGTTATTTTGTAATTTTGGGTTGATTTTAACCAAGTGATGGAGAATAAAGACCTGCCGAGATCCTCTTTGAGCGAGGTGGAAGAAGTATTTATAGGTCTGAAATAGTCTTTAAAGGATTATCGAAAGACCTTGGAATTGAAGTACAAATTCAGGGAGGACGAGAATAGGGCAATTGCAGCAGAAGGTAAAATAAAAATTGCTGAATAAAAAGCCCAAGATACCGAGAATAAAATGAATGAGGTTGATGCTAGGGCCAAGGATGTAGAGGACAAGCTGACAGATCCCAGAATTCGGCCAAAATTATTGAGGATAAAGTGGTTGGCTTGATTGCTTAAGTTGCATCTTTGAAGGCCAAAGTCAAGAAAGATGAGGATGCTACTTTTGACAAGGATTGGGAGACAGAACTTTTTAAAGCCTTTGCCCAAATTGAGTATGCTAAGAAACTATCCTTCAAGGAAGTCTGGTCCTAGGCGTTGAAGGTGGTCGGCACAGAGGCACGCTTTGCCAAAGGAATGACCTAGGAACTCCTCCTAACTTGGATGAGGAGTTTAATGATGAGGAAGACTCTAGAGAGTCCTCAATGATGCCTACTGATTCTTCAGTGGGGCCATTTACTATTATCGAGCTCCCTGCTGCCACCTAGGACCAAGCCCAAGACAAGGAGAAGGTTTAGCTCATTTTTAGTCAGTTTCTTTTTTGTCCTTTCTTTCATGTATTTTCAATTTCCCCTTCTTTGGTCTTTTTGATGTACCCATTGTTGTAAACACGATTTTGATTAATGAAAGAACCTTTTTTTGCTTAGTTGTTTACAATCTTAAAATGATGTTGATTTCTTATTGATTGATATCCTTTATGCTGTTTATTTCCTCTGATTTAACCCTATACACTCATACTTATAAATTTCTAGTTTGATGCCAAGAAAAAAGATATTATTTCTACTAAATCCGACCTACTTAGGCGGTATAAAAATCTATTTGAGGCTGGCCATATCCCTTTATCCAAGGAAAATTATCAGGGTTGCTCTGCCCGGATGTTTCTAATTAAGTTAAGGAGTCTTACATCCATCTTCATTACCTGTTAGATACAGCTGTAGCTAATAATGTTGGTTATTATGAGATGATTGAGTAGATGCTGAAGGATTGCAAACTTTCTAAAGCACTGCTCCCTTCTGACTATGAAGCCAAATATAAGGCATTAAGTGAAGGATTGAGATTTAATAAGAAGTTGAAAGACATCACTTTTTCTTTGAATAAGAAGGAATTTGACTTGAACCAATATCTAAAGAATTCTCGATCAATTGCTGCAATTCTGGAACGGGAAAATAATGTAGTGAGGAATGAACTTGATAGTTTGAAGAAATCAACCACCATTAGTTTGGATGAAGGAGTTTCATTCTCGAAGACAGAGAATGCCAGGATTTCGGAGGATATGGAAGCTTTATAAAAGAAAAAAACCAAACCCGACCAAGCCCCCAGGTAAAGTATAGTTGTTCGACCAACCGTTGATGAGGAGAGAACCAAAAAGACTCTGGAAGACCAAGCTTCCCAGCTCAAAGAGAAAGATAAGGCCATCAAAAAGCTTTATGATAAGGCAGACCGACTTACCTTTTATTTCCACAAGCAATCCAAAGAAGTTTGGATGGATGGGTATGATGAAACTTTGACTTATTTGGATATGCATATGGAGAAAGCCAGGAATAAGGGTTATAAATGGGTTGGTTGAACCCGCTTGCTTTGTTGAAAATACCCAAGAATGATGAATTTTAAAACAGGCATACTCGAGGGATCTTACACTATCCATAACTTCTTTTTGTCCATTGATTTTAGTTGGATCCCTCTTGAGGCCATTCCTCAGAGTTTGATTCGAAAATATATTGGGGACTTTGGCCTTGAAGGAGAAGTGGAATATGTTCATCCCCAACATATTCTTGATCAGCCAAATGGTGTAGTAGGTGCACTAGGAGGAAGCCTTCTGGTTTTATTAATCATCCGAGCATTTTGGATGATCCTCCTGTCGAGATGATCAAGGCTGATGGGAAGCGTCCAATGGAATAATTTGTATCTAGTGTCTGATTGATCTTTATTTTGTAATTCAAGTTCCTTGAAATGAAATGAATTTTTTTAAGACACCTTTGTCCTTTATATTTAAGGTTATGGTTACCATTAATCTTATTGCCGACTAGATAATATGTATACTGACTAGTTAATCGTGCTATTAATTAAATGTGCCTCTTAAATGTTAGATGTTTGAATCGTAATTGAATCTAGTTATAATGCCTTAGATTCTACTAACGTTGTTCTTAGATAAAACTGTGAATAATTTTGTTCAACTAAGTTGTAGCATCAGTTATTAGTGTTAATCAAGTGTATTAGGAATGTATAATTATCACTGTATTTTAATTTACTCAGGTAAAACTTCTTGTGTTTGACTTTGAGTCTCACAAGAGATTTTACTAACTTATAATTTGTGATTTCTCGAGGACGAAATCATACATGAAGTTATTAATAATGAACTTTTCTGAAGTTAGAAAAGTTTGTTGAAGATTTTTTTCGAAGTTGGAAAAGTTTGATGAGGAAATTTTATGAAGTTGGAAAAGTTTGGCAAGGAACTTTTTTGAAGTTGTAAAAGTTTGAATTTTTTTGAAGTTGGAAAAGTTTGACGAGGTACTTTTTTGAAGTTGGAAAAGTTTGGTAAGATAATTTTCTGATGTTGGAAAAGTTTGAACATTTTTTTGTAGTTTGAAAAGTTTGACAAAAGAACTTTTCTGGAGTTAGAAAGGTTTGAAGAAGAACTTTTTCGAAGTTGGAAAAGTTTGATGAGGAACTTTTCTGAAGTTGGCAAAGTTTGAAATTAAAACTAAGGGTTTAATATAAGGTACGTGGTAGTGGTGTACCAAACCATACTCCAAAAAACAAAACATAAAAAGGTAGTATAATGAGTAGAAACATGCAATTTCATTAACTTGAATAACTGATTACATCGAAAACAAAATTACTAATAGTATTTTTGAAGATGATCGGGATTCTAGGGATTCTTACATACTTTGCCCTCTAATGTCTCCAGGAGATATGTTCCTGGTCAGATTTCTATCGAGATACAGTAGGGACCATGCTAATTGGGTTCAAACTTATTATATTTCTGGATCACTTTATTCAGTATAAGGTCTCCCTACTTCAAGTTGGTCGACTTAACATGTAGATTATAGAACCTACCAGTCCTTTGTTGGTAAGCAGCCATTCGAATAGCAACATCTTCTCTAACTTCTTCCATCATGCCTAGATATAATCGACTCATGAGATCACTTTTGGGTGAATTAAAATTCAACAATGTGTAATGGTACCACTGCCTCAGTGCCAAAAGCAAGCATGTATGTGGTTTCCCCTATTGCTGTTCTGGGAGTGGTCCCATATGCCCAAAGAACACTGTGGAGTTTATAAATTCAGTTTCCTTTAGAATCTACCAACCTTTTCTTCAATCCATCTAACAAGGTTTTATTGGTGATTTTTGTTTGGCCATTACACTATGGGTGCCCAAGAGCTGAATGAAGTTTCTGGATACTGGACCTGATGCACTATTATTCAAATTCCTCATTATCAAATTGAGTGCCATGGTCAGTGATGAAGGCATAAGGCATGATATACCAATAAATGACCTGCTTCCATATAAACTGGAAAACCCTCTGATAGGGATATCAATCAAAGGCTCAGCCTCCGTCCACTTGGTGATGTAATTGATTACTACAACCAGGTATTTAAACCTTGCTTTGGTAGTCGGTAATGGTCCGACCAAATCGATTCCCTATATGGCAGAAGGGCATGGAGAAGTGATGGGCAATAGAGTCGTTGCTGGCCTTCTATGGATGGTGGCAAATTTTTGTCACTTATAACATTTCTTGGCAAAGGCAACACAATCTGCCTTCATTATAGGCCAGTAATAACCTTGCATTTCTACCCGTTGTCTTAGAGATCTCCTAGCTACTGAGATCCACATGATCCTTCTTGTACTTCTTTAATCAAATCATTTGTTTCGGGTTTCCCCCTCTAATAACATGTTTTTAAGCTAAAGTCTAGATATTTCAAAGTTATCATCGTATTCTCAAACAGGGAGTCCTGTGACCACGCGATCAGTTCCTACAAGTTATATTGGTCCCGTTCGAGGTGTTGGTACCTCTCACCAGGCCATTTAGGGGCTATTTCAGGTTTCCCCCCTTTAAGTCCATATTTTTAAGCCTAAGTCTAGATATTTTCAAGTTATCATCATATACACAAATTGTGAGTCCCATGACCATGCGGTCACTTTATACGAGTTATATCGGTTCCGTGCCAGGTGTTAGGGCCTCTAACAGGGCTGTTTGGGCGATGCTTCGGGTTTCACCCCTCTAACGCCATATTTTTAATCTTAAGTCTAGACATTTTCAAGTTATCGTCGTATTCTTAAATAGGGAGTCCCGTGACAATGCAGTCAATTTTTACGAGTTACATTGATCCCGTATGAGGTGTTGTTGCCTCTCACGGGCCATTGGGGGGATATTTCGGGTTTCACCCCTCTAACCCCATATTTTAAATCCTAAGTCAAGATATTTTCAAGCAAGTGTTGTATTCTCAAATCGGAAGTCCCATGACCACGCGATCAGTTCCTACGAGTTATATTGGTCCCGTGCGAGGTGTTGGTGCCTCTCACATGGCCGGATGGGGGATGTTCTGGATTTCCTCCTCAAACGCCATGTTTTTAATCCTAAGTTTAGATATTTTTAGGTTATCATCATACTCTTAAACTGGGAGTCCCGTGGCCTCGCACTTAGTTCCTACGAGTTACATTGGGCCCGTGCAAGGTGTGGGTGCCTCTCACGGGGTCGTTTATGGTTTGTTTCCAGTTTCCCCCATCTAACTCAATATGTTTAAGCCTAAGTCTATATATTTTCAAGTTATCGCCTTATTTTAAAATTGGGAGCCCCGTGACCATGTGGTGAGTTCCTACGAGTTAGATTGGTCCCGTGCGAGGTGTTGCTTCCTCTCACGGGACCGTTTATTATTTATTTCGGGTTTCCCCACTAACGCCATATTTTTAGGCCTCTAAGTATATATATTTTCAATTTATCATTGTATTATTAAACTGAGAGTCCCGTGACCACGTGATTAGTTTTTATGAGTTACATTAGTCCCGTGCGAGGTTTTAGTGCCTCTCACGGGCCCGTGTGGGGTCTGTTTTGGGTTTTACCCGTCTAGCGTCATGTTTTTAAGCCAAAGTCTATATATTTTCAAGTTATCATCCTATTCTCAAACCAGGAGTTTCGTGACCACGCGGTCAGTTCCTACGAGTTATATTGGTCTCGTTCGAGGAGCTGGTACCTCTCATCGGGCCCTTTGGGGGATGTTTTGGGTTTCCCCCCCTAACGCCAAGTTTTCAAGTGTAAGTCTTGATATTTAAAAGTTATCATTGATAATCACCCAAAAGTGTTCATTTTATACCCCGAATAGACATATTTTAGTTGCTAATTCTCAATAATTTGAGTCTTATGTGCGTAAATGTTCAATGTGCAGGCTTGATTGCAATTCCAGTGTCAAAAGAGTTATTTCGAGGTAATTCGTAGTCAAATGGAGCTAATTCCTCATTCTCGTAACCTCAACCGAGCCTAAACCTGTCCTTAAACCTTCCTCGAAGCCCGTGTGTGTTTAGTTTATGCCTTTTTTATTTTTCTTAGATTTTTAGTTCGAGTCGTTTTATTTTTAGTATTTATTTTAGATTTATTTTGAATTTCTTGGTTTTATTTTCTATTTTTCTATTTTATTTTTATTAGTATAATTTTATTTTATTTTATTTTGATTTTTATTAGTTTTTAGTTTTTATTAGGATTAGATTTTTTTTAGGATTTCATTTATTTTTAGTTTTAGCTTTATTATATTTTACTTTTTAGGATTTTAGTTTTAGTTTAATAGATTTTTATTTTTATTTCTTTTTAGTCTTATTTTTTTATTTGAGTCTTTATTTTATTTTAGATTAGGATTTTATTTTTAGATTGTTAATTTTATTAATTTTATGTTTCAGTTAGTTAGTATTATTTTTAGGTGTCTAAATTAAACACACACACTCATAATCCTACATGACTCACTCACACCTTAGTTGCCTACACCACAAACACACCTAACTCACGTCTCCCTCACCCACACTTTACTTCCCTACACTTACCCACACCATCATCGCCCATTCATAGAACGGTCGTGTGATTTTTATGAGCCCCACCCCATTCCACTTTCCACTCCCTTCCGCCCCCCATCCAATTGGAGCACCATTTTTATAGGGCCCTAGTTGCCCTCACCTTTAAGCTCAACAAGGACCGTGGCCGATACCTTTTCACCCTTTCCACCCTCACCCTTAACCTAATACCCACCCACCAATGGTCCACCAATGTTTTGCATCGTGTGATGCACTTTGACATACAGGTGCATTGACCACTTTAGCTTGTTTCTAACAAGACTAGCGCTTTAGTCTTGTTTGGGGGTGGTTTTCATGACCCAAATTTTCTGCCACCCGTGCTTTTATAGTTCTTATCCTTAGGGTAAGATCCCTTCGGTCTGGTTGAAGACGTTAAACTTAGCGCTCACGGGAGGCAGCCCGTGATTTCTTGTACTAGTCTCATCCTGTTTGAGGGTGGTGTTTCATACCATCCAGTGCTTTACAATGTTTATAAACTTGTACATATTTTTTTTCTTCTTCTTATCATTTATTCAGGTTCATTTTGGCTACATCTTTCCACTTCATTAGCGGTTGATTATGGTAATCTCTTTCCTACCTTATGCTCTCAATTTTAAAAATCATTTTACTTAACATCGAGGACGATGTTCCTTTTTGTTTGGGGGTGAGGAATTTTATCAAAATCATAACTCTTTTCAAAAGTTTTGGTTTTTAAACCTGATTTATAAAATTTCCGTACAGTTTCTTTCATCTCAATTCATTGGCATGAATTTTCTATCATCCATCTTTTTAAGTTTAGGAATCAAGCTAGAGAATATTTTTTTGCAAATAGCTTATGTAATACATAACAAGGCATGTTGCACCATGAATTTCTGGACTCAACAAAAATTTGCGCACTTATCACGCCACTACGATTTAGAGTTGAAGAGTACTATAATTCCTAAGAGAACATTAAGGATCACTAGTGGAGACTTTAGCTTGTGAGATTTGTGTCTTTCACCTTTTTAGAGTGTTTTACGCAATCTTCGAGTCATAAGTTGATTCAACTTCCTTTGGGTCCGCTCTTAATTGTTGTATGATCTCATTATTCTTCAATTTTTGGCTTTATCACTGAGAACGACCTCACTTTCGAGTTGTAAGAAACACCTGTCTTGAAATTTGTCCCGATCGCTAGATTTTCCCCTATATCACATTCTTATTTATTTCACCCATTACCTTACCATATTCCCACATATTCCTCACATCATTTATATACATACCCCACTCCATCCATATATCATCTCCACATCATATTTCATTTTCAAATAAAAGAGTGTAGATTCCAAATGTTAAATGTCTTCAGTGTTGGTTTGAAAAGAGAGAGAAAAACAAGAAAAAAAAGAAGAAAACAAATAGCAAAAATAGAAAAAAGAAAGAAAAAAAAATCAAAAAAAAGAGAGAAAAGAAAAGAAAGAGAGTTTGTAGTTAGTTTTATGTAATAAAGACATTTGTTCTTCAAGTATAGAACACTCTTCTATCGCATCCATCACTCATCATTCATCCATACATCACCATCCAATCTCATATCTCATCCTTCCCATTTCATTTCCCCCCTCACCCATTATCATCCATGTTACCCTATGTGTTCGGGTAAATGAAAGTCAACATGGTGAATAACTCGACGTTCTCACTATAGTGGTTAGCATTCTTTCATGAGATCATTTTCTTTCTTAATGTTCGTTCTTTCTTATATGTGTGTGAGACATTTGAACTTGATTACATTTACTCACCTCCTCACACACAAAAGCGATACACTTACCCTAATCTCGAAATTTTGTTTGAGAGAGTTATATCTAGTGAGATTTTAAAGTTGAAGCGTTGATTCCGAAGAGGCAATCTAGGAATTACGCTCGTGATACCCGTTTGACTGATTCACAGTACACACGTTGAGTTTTAGGAGGGATTTTCCTTGTGTAGTCACATAGCTAAACTTTTTACACATTTTAGCATGTATTTCTGAAAATATTTATCTCATGTGATGGATTGTGCGATATTCTATGTCTAACATGAGATTGAGTGCCTTTTGAAAATAAATAATTTTGTGCGTATATTCCCTGTAAACCCTCACGAGACACAACTCGTCCTGTAGGGCAACCTATAGGTTTAAAGGCTTGTTGCACATGCTAAGTGCAATCGCAAGTGCCCGCGAAAGTGGTATACTTTTGGTTTCTTATCCTTCTCTTTCTCTCTATCTTATTGCTCGAGGACTAGCAACGCTCTGTTTGGGGGTGGTGTGATAAGCACCCAAAAATGTACATTTTATACCCCGAATAGACATATTGTAGTTGCTAATTCTCGACAATTTGAGTCTTATGCGCGTAAATGTTCAATGTGCAGGCTTGATTGCAGTTGCGGTGTCAAAATCGTTATTTTGAGGCAATTTACAGTCAAATGGAGCTAATTCCCCATTCCCGTAACCTCACCCGAGCCGAAACCTATATCTAATCCTTCTCAAAGCCCGTGTGTGTTTAGTTTGTGCCTTTTTATTTTTATTAGATTTTTAGTTTAAGTCATTTTATTTTTAGTATTTATTTTAGATTTATTTAGTTATTTTTAGTATTTATTTTAGATTTATTTGTTTAGTTATTTTTAGTATTTATTTTAAATTTATTTATTTTAATTTTAATTTTATTTTTTAGTTAGTTAGTGTTATTTTTAGGTGTCCAAATTAAACACAAAAACTCATAATCCTACATCACTCACTCACACCTTAGTTGCCTACACCACAAACACACCTAACTCACCTCTCCCTCACCCATACTTTACTTCCCTACACTCATCCACACCAAATCAACACCCCCACCACTATTCATCATCATCTTCCCCCACTCTCTCTCTCTCTCTCTCTCTCTCTCTCTCCTCAATTCCTCATTAACAATATTTCCAAATACCCCTTAATTATAAAACACCACCAACACCCATTTACCCACTTGCTGACCCAAACCCATTTTCACCTGTAACCCGAACCATCTAATCCCCCTACACCAAAAGCAAAACCCGGACCCATCTGTACCCGATTTCGACCACCTTAACCCGAAACCTCCCTAACCCGGACCTCCCTTCTGTCCAAACCCGCGACCACTAACCTTCCCATCCTAACCCGATCCGGAACTCCCATAGATGACCATCCGACCTCCAACCCGATTGGAGCCTGCACTTGCAGCCCGACATCCCCAACCCAAACTCGCCCAGACCAGGAAGACCCTCATCACCTGAGCTCATACCCGAAAACCTGCCTTAACCCGTGTTCAACAAAGTTAGCATCAAACTCATTTACCTAATTTTCCAAGCACGATTTTTTCTTCTCTGCATAAAACTAAGACAACCAAAACAAGAATAAAATTTAAAATCCACATGTGCCTAATAAACCTCATTTGATCCTTACTCATTTTACCCCCAACTAACTTAATTCCCCTTTTCCAAAAATAACCCTCACACCGTTCATCCCCCATAACCAAATATGATTTTTATTCCCTCACCCAAGACACCCTCACAACACACATGCACTTGTGTGTGTCACCTAAAATACACTCCTCTCACCATTTCCATGCACACTCATGCTAATTCCCCAATTTACCCCCATGCTCCATGCCTACTATTTAAAGAAAAAGAAGACCCATTGAAAAAAATCTCAAATTTTGTTTTTAAGTTTTGTCTGATAAATTTCTCTACACACCTGTTTAGAGAGTATTTGCATTTTTAGAAAATATCTCAATATAGAGGTGTGTAGTGAAATTTATCTCTAGGATGAATTCCACCCCACCCATCTATAATGAATTTTTGTGTTTTTAGCAATTATTTCATAATAGATTGATGTAGTTGAATTCAACCATTATGAAGAGGCTTTTATCATAGCAATTTTAGAGAGAGAAACACCATTTTTTAGTTTAGTTTTTTTAGGTTAGAATTTTTTTTATTTTACTTTTTTTAGATTAGTGAGAAAAATAAATTAGTGAGAATCCCTTTTTGAGTGTAATTGTTGATGTAATTTTAGTTTGATCACATAAATTGAAGGGATGTAAATTGAAAATTCAAGGATTGGAGTTCAATTTCACTCAAAGAGATTTGGTTTGATTGTTCTCTTCTCTTCTCATTTATGTTATTCCTTTGATTATTAATTTGTCAAATTTCATATCATGTTAGGCTAAATCCCCTTTCAAGGGGTGGGGGGAACCCTTATTTGATGTTATTTTAATTTAATTAGTTTGATTACTTCAAAATTCCCTTCGAATATTAATTTTGATCCCTCACCCTTAAATTTACACATCGAGAGAGGGTAAATGATTTTCGAGAAAAAATCAAAATCCTAAGTTATAATACATATTTTAGATTCGTACTAGAGATAGGGGTTTCTTAAGTGTGGTATTATTCCTTGAATTTCAACTCTAAATTTATTTTCTAAGATTTACATAAATTTTAATCGATCGATCCTAGTGGGTGATTAATTAAAAGGAGTGTAGATATATTTTCTAGAGTTGTGGGGGGTAAAACTTAATTTTCTAAAAGGTTAGTATTAAAATTACATTTTCAACGAGAGTTGATTTGTAATTTTGATATTAATTTGGGAGAATTCCATTAATTAAATTAATTAGTTAGAATAGCTAAAATTTGTGGTGTAGTCCCACTCCTTGATTGTTCTCACTATTATTTACCTCACTTTATCTCTTATTTTTGTGTTAGACTTTATTTTTTTCATTTTAGTCACTTTTTAGTTAGTTCTTTACATCTTTCATTTTAGTATAATTTTAGTTTCACCTCATTCCTCCAAAATTGTTTTAATATTGAAAAAGATAAAAAAAAATTAAAAAAGCAAAAAGCAAAAAGCCCAAAAAGAAAATAAAATTGAATTAGAATATAGTTCGTCTCTAGCTTACCCCCTTGATGTGGATTGATACCCTTACTTACCTCTATACTTGAGTTTGTATTATTTTTGTAGGTAATTGAGGTTTTGATTAACTTGGCTTTCAACAACGACAACACACAAAAGTTAAGTTATCAATCATCATATTCTTAAACTCAGAGTCCTGTGATAATGCAGTCAGTTCATACGAGTCACATTGTTCCCGTGAGAGGTGTTGGTGCCTCTCACGAGGCCATTTGGGGGATGTTTCGAGTTTCCCCCTCTAACACCATGTTTTTAAGCATAAGTCTAGATATTTCAAGTTATTGTTGTATTCTCAAACCGGGAGTCACGTGACCACGCGGTCAATTCCTACGAGTTACATTGATCTCGTGCGACGAGTTGGTGCCTCTCACAAGGCCGCTTGGGGATGTTTTGGATTTCCTCCTCAAGCGCCATATTTTTAAGCCTCAGTCTAGATATTTTCCAGTTATCGTCGTATTATCCAATCTATAGTCCCGTGACCAGGCGGGCAGTTCTAATGAGTTACATTGGTCCCGAGCAAGGTGTTGGGGCCTCTCACGGGGACGTTTGGGAGCTATTTCGAGTTTCCCCCTCTGACGCCACATTTTTAAGCCTAAGTCTAGATATTTTTAAGTTATCATTATATTCTCAAACTGGGAGTCCCGTGACAACACGATCAGTTCTACGAGTTACATTGGTCCCGTGCGAGGTGTTGGAGCCTCTCACGGGGCCATTTTGGGGGCTGTTTCGGGTTCCCACTTTAATCACCATGTTTCAAGCGTAAGTTTATATATTTTCAAGTTATCGTTGAATTATTAAACTGGGAGTTCCGTGACCAAGCGATCAGTTCCTATGAGTTACATTGGTCCCGTGCGAGGTGTTGGAGCCTCTCAAGGGGACGTTTTGGGGCTGTTTCGGGTTTCCACCTCTAACGTCATGTTTTTAAGCATAAGCCTATATATTTTCAAGTTATCATCATATTCTAAAATTGAGACTCCCATGACCACGCAGTCAGTTCCTACGAGTTACGTTGGTCCTGTTCGAGGTGTTGGTACCTCTCACCGGGCCATTTGGGGACTATTTCGGGTTTCCCCCTCTAAGTTCACATTTTAAGCCTAAGTCTATATGTTTTCAAGTTATCATCGTATACACAAATCGGGAGTCCCGTGACCATGCGGTCAGTTCCTACAAATTACATTGGTCCCGTGCGTGGTATAGGTGCCTCTCAAGGGGCCATTTGGGGGTTGTTTTGGGTTTCACCCCTCTAACGACAACCTAAGTCTAGATATTTTCAAGTTATCATCATATTCTCAAACTGGGACACCCATGACAATCCTGTCAGTTCCTACGAGTTACATTGGTCCCACGAGAGGTGTTGGTGCCTCTCATGAGGCCGTTTTGGGGCTATTTCGAGTTCCCCCCTCTAACGCAATGTTTTTAAGCATAAGTCTATATATTTTCAAGTTATCGACATATTCTTAAACCTGGAGTCTCATGACCATGCGCTCAGTTCGTACGAGTTACATTGGTCCAGTGCGAGGTGTTGGTGCTTCTCAGAGGGCCGCTTGGGGGATGTTTTGGAATTCCTCCTCAAACGCCATATTTTTAAGCCAATGTTTAGATATTTTGCAAGTTAACATAGTGTTATCAAATTGGGAGTCCCGTGACCATGTAATTAGTTTTTACGAGTTACATTGGTCCCGTGCGAGGTGTTGGGGCCTCTCACGGGGCCGTTTGGGGGCTGTTTCGAGTTTCCCCCTCTAACGCCATGTTTTTAAGCCTAAGTTTAGATATTTTCGAGTTATTGTCATATTCTTAAATCAAGATTCCCGTGAACACACGATCAGTTCTATGAGTTACATTGGTCCTGTGCGAGTTATTGGTGCCTCTCACGGGGCCGTTTGGGGGCTGCTTCGGGTTTCCCCCTCAAATGCCATGTTTCAAGCGTAAGTATATATATTTTCAAGTTATCGTCGAATTCTCAAACTGGGAATCCCGTGACGAAGCGATCAATTCCTACGAGATACATTAGTTACGTGCGAGTGTTGGAGCCTCTCATAGGGCTGTTTAGGGATTGTTTTGGGTTTCTCCCTCCAACGTCATATTTATAAGCCTAAGTCTAGATATTTTCAAGTTACCATCATATTCAAAAATCGGAAGTCCCATAACCATGCGATCAGTTTCTACGAGTTACATTGGTCCCGTACAAGATGTTGGTGCCTCTCACGGGGCCATTTGGGGGTTATTTCGAGTTTCCTGTTCTAATGCCATGTTTTTAAGCCTAAGTGTAGATATCTTCAAGTAATCGTTGTTTTCTCAAACCGAGAGTCCCATGAACACGCGGTCAGTTCCTAAGAGTTACATTGGTCCCTTGGGAGGTGTTTGTGCCTCTCATGGAACCGTTTAGGGGCTATTTCGGATTCCCCCCTCAAACGCCATGATTTTAAGGCAACATCTAGATATTTTCAAGTTATCTTTGAATATTTAAACCGTAAGTCCCATGACCATGCAGTCAGTTCCTAGGAGTTAAATTGACCCCATTCGAGGTGTTGGTGCCTCTCACGGGGACTTTTGTGGGCTGTTTCGGATTTTGCCCCTCTAACATCATGTTTGTAAGACTAAGTCTAGATATTTTCATGTTATTGTCGTATTCTCAAATCAGGATTCCCGAGACCCCATGATTAGTTTTACGAGTTACATTGGTACCATGAGAGGTGTTGGTGCTTGTCATGGGGGTGTATTGGGGCTGCTTCGAGCTTCCCCCTCAAATGCCATTTTTCAAGCATAAGTTTTTATATTTTCAAGCTATCATCGAATTCTCAAACCGAGAGTCCCATGATGAAGCAATCAATTACTACGAGTTACATTGGTCCCGTACGAGGTGTTGGAGCTTCTCACGGGGACGTTTAGGGGTTATTTTGGGTTTCCCCCTTTAATGTCGTGCTTATAAGCCTAAGTGTAGATATTTATAAGTAATCATCATATTCTCAAACCGGGAGTCCCATGAACACGCGGTCAGTTTCTACGAGTTATATTGGTCTTGTGCGAGGTGTATGTGCCTCTCACGGGGCCGTTTGGGGACTATTTTGGATTTTCCCATCAAACTCCATATTTTTAAGCCTAAGTCTAGATATTTTCAAGTTATCTTCCTATTCTCAAACCGAAAGTCTCTTAACCACGCGGTCAGTTCCTAGGAGTTAAATTGGCCCCATGAGAGGTGTTGGTGCCTCTCACGGGGACTTTTGTGGGTTATTTCTGGTTTTACCCCTTTAACGCCATGTTTGTAAGCCTAAGTTTAGATATTCTATTATGTTATCATCGTACTCTCAAGTTGGGATTCCCGAGACCACGCGATCAATTTTATGAGTTACATTGGTACCGTACGAGGTGTTGGTGTTTATCATGGGGACATATTGGGGATGCTTCGGGCTTCCCCCTCAAACGCCATTTTCAGTTATCGTTGAATTCTCAAACCTGGAGTCCCATGACGAAGCAATCAATTACTATGAGTTACATTGGTCCCGTGCGAGGTATTAGAGCCTCCCATGGGGACATTTAGGGGTTGGTTTGGGTTTCCCCCTCTAACGTCATGTTTATAAGCCTAAGTATAGATATTTTCAAGTTATCATTATATTCTCAAATCGAAAGTTTCGTGACTACGCAGTCAGTTCCTAGGAGTTACATTAGTCTTGTTCGAGGTGTTGGACTTTTGGGGACTGTTTCAGATTTCCCCCTCTAACGCAATGCATTTAGCCCAAAGTTTAGATATTTCAAGTAATTATCGTATTGTCAAATTAGGAATCCTGTGGCCATGCGATCAGTTTCTACGAGTTACATTGGTCCCGTGCGAGGGCTGGTGCCTCTCACGGGGCCGTTTGGGGGCCATTTCGGGCTCCCCCCTCTAACGCCATGTTTTTAAGCAAAGTCTATATATTTTAAAGTTATCATCGTATTCTCAAACTGAGAGTCCCGTGACAATACTGTCAGTTCCTACGAGTTACATTGGTCCTGTGAGAGATGTTGGTGCCTCTCATGGGGCTATTTGGGGGTTGTTTCAGGTTTGCCCTCTCTAATGCCATATTTTTAAGCCTAAGTCTAGTTTTTTTTGAGTTGTTGTCATATTCTCCAACTGGAAGTCTCGTGGCCATACGGTCAGTTCCTATAAGTTACATTGGTCCCGTGCGAGGTATTAGTGCCTCTCATAGGGCCACATGGGAGATGTTTAGGATTTCCTCCCCAAACGCCATATTTTTAAGACTAAGTGTAGATATTTTCAAGTTATCGTCGTATTATCAAATCGGTAGTCCCGTGACTAGGCGATTAGCTCCTACGAGTTAGATTGGTCCCGTGCGAGGTGTTGGTCCCTCTCACGGGGCCGTTTGGGGGCTATTTTGGATTTCCCCCTCAAACGCCACGTTTTGAAGCCCGAGTCTAGATAATTTCAAGTTAACATCGTATTCTCAAAACATGAGTCCCTTGACCACGTGGTTAGTTCCTTGGAGTTACATTGGTCCCGTTCGAGTTGTTGGTGCCTCTTACGGGGCCACTTGGGGTATGTTTTGGATTTCCTCTTCAAATGCGATGTTTTTAAGCCTAAGTTTAGATATTTTCAAGCTTACGTCGTATTATCAAATTGGGAGTTTCGTGACCATGTGGTCAGTTCCTACGAGTTACATTGATCCCGTACGAGGTGTTGGGGCTTCTCAAGGGGTCGTTTGGGGGCTGTTTCGGGTTCCCCCTCCAATGCCATATTTTAAAGCCTAAGTCTAGATATTTTCAAGTAATCATCTTATAGTCAAATTTGGAATCCCATGACCATGCGATCAGTTCCTATGTGTTACATTGGTCTTGTGCGAGGTGTTGTTGCCTCTCACGGGGCCTTTCGGAGGCTGTTTGGTGTTTTCCCCCTCTAACACCATATTTTAAGACTAAGTTTATATTTTTTCATGTTTTCATTGCATTCTCAAATTGGGAGTTTTATGACCACGCGGTCGGTCCCTACGAGTTAAATTAGTCCCGTGCGAAGTGTTGGTGCTTCTAACGGGGTCGTTTGGGGATTCTTTTGGGTTTCCCCCTCAAATGCCATGTTTTAAGACTAAGGTTACATATTTTGAAGTTAGCTTCGTATTCTAAAACCAGGAGAGGTATTTGTTCCTCTCATGGGGCCATTATGGTGTAACCAGGAGAAGTTAGTTTCCCCCTCTAATGCCATGTTTGTAAGATAAGTCTAAAAATTTTCAAATTATAATCGTATGCTTAAACTGGGTGTCCCGTTACACCATAATTAGTCCTACGAGTTTCACAGGTCCCGTGGGAGGTGTTGGTGCCCTTCACGGGTCCGGTTGGGCTCCATTTTGAGTTTCCCCCCTCTAACGTAAACCAAAGTCTAGATATTTTTAAGTTATCATCGTATTCTAAAATCAGGAGTCCCATGACCACGCGATCAGATCCTAAGAGTTACTTTGGGCCCGTCTGAGGTGTTGGTACTTCTTACGGGGCCGTTTGGGGTCTATTTTTGGCTTCCCCATCTAATGCCATGTTTTTAATATTAAGTCTAGATATTTTCAAGTAATCGTGGTATTCTTAAATCGGGAGTCTCGTGACCACGCGATCAGTACCTATGGGTTACATTTGTCCATTGGAGGTGTTGGTGCCTCTCACGGGGTCTTTTGGGGTCTGTTTTGGGTTTCCCCATCTAATGCCATGTTTTAAGCGTAAGTCTATATATTTTCAAGTTATCGTCATATTATCAAATCAAGAGCCCCTTACCACACAATCAGTTCTTACGAGTTCTATTGGTCCCGTGGGAGGTGTCGGTGCCTCTCAAACGACCATTTAGGGGCCGTTTCGGGCTTCCCTTCTCTAATGCCATGTTTTTAAGATGAAGTCTAGATATTTTCAAGGTATCATCGGATTCTCAAATCGGGAGTCCTGTGACCATGCGGTCAGTTCCTATGAGTTACATTGGGCTCGTAAAAGGTGATGGTTCCTCTCATGAGGCCGGTTGGGTGCTTTTTATAGTTTCCCCATATAATGCCATATTTTTAAGCCTAAATCTATATATTTTCAAGTTATTATCGTATTCTAGAATCGAGCGTCCCGCGACCATGCGATCAGTTCCTATGTGTTACATTGGCCCGATGTGAGGTGTTGGTGCCATTCACGGGGCAGTTTGGGGGTTGATTTGAGTTTCCCCTCTAATAACATATGTTTAATCCTAAGTCCAAATATTTTTAAGTTATCGCATATTTTAAAGCTGAGAGTCTCTTAAGCATCTGATTAGTTCCTATGAGTTATAGTGGTCCCCTGCGATGTGTTGGTGACTCTTACGGCGCCGTTTGGGGACTGTTTTGGGTTTCCCCCTCTAATGCCATGTTCTTAAACCTATGTTTTTCAAGTTATCATCATATTCCCAATCCAAAAGTCCCATGATCATGCAATCAGTTTCTACGAGTTACATTGGTCCTGTGCGAGATGTTGGTACCTCTTACAAGGCCGTTTGGGGGGATGTTTTGGGTTTCCCCTTCTAACGCCATGTTTTTAAACCCATGTATAGATATTTTCAAGTTATCATTGTATTATTAAAGCAGGAGTACCATGTCCACACCGTCAATCCCTACGAGTTACATTGGTCCTGTGCGAGGTATTGGTGCCTCTCAAGGGTATGTTTGGGGGCATTTTTAGGTTTTCCCATCAACACCATGTTTTTAAGCCTTAAGTCTAGATATTTTATAGTTTTCATCATATTATCAAATTGGAAGTCCCATGATCACGTGGTCAATTCGTATTAGTTACATTGGTACCGTGCGAGGTGTTGGTGCCTCTCACAGGGCCGTTTAGGGGCTTTTTTAGATTTTCCCCCTCTAACGCCAAGTTTTTATGCCTAAGTCTACTTATTTTCAAGTTATCATCGTATTCTCAAATTGGGAGTCTCGTGACTTTGTGATGAGTTTCCACGAGTTACATTGGTTCCGTGTGAGTTATTAGTGCTTCTCACGGGGCCGCTTGATGGATGTTTCGAGTTTCCACACTATAAAACGATGTTTTTAAGCCTATGTTTAGATATTTTCAAGTAATCATCATAGTTTCAAATCGAAAGTCCCATGACGACGCGACCAGTTTCTACGAGTTACATTTATCCCGTGCGAGGTGTTTGTGCCTCACACGGGGCCCTTTGGGGGTTGTTTTAGGTTTCCCCATCTAACACCATGTTTTAAGCCTAAGTCTAGATAATTACAAGTTATCATCACATTCTCAAATCAGGAGTCGTATGACCCCGTGATCAATTCCTACGAGTTACATTGATGCCGTGCGAGGTGTTGGTGCCGCTCACGTGACCATTTGGGGGTTATTTCGATTTTTATCTCTCTAACGCCATGTTTTTAAGCCTAAGTCTCAATATTTTCAAGTTATCCTCGTATTGTCAAATCGGGAGTCCCGTTACTATGCAGACAGTTCCTGGAGGTTACATTGGTCCCGTGCGAGGTGTTGGTACCTCTCAATGGGCCTTTGGGGGGTTGTTTTCACTTTTCCCCCTCTAACGCCGTTTTTATGCTTATGTTTAGATATTTCCAAGATATAATCGCTTTCTCAAATTGGAATTCTCGTGACCATGTGGTTAGTTCCAACGAGTTACATTGGTCCCGTAGGGGTGTTGGTGCCTGTCACGGGGCCATTTCAAGTTTCCCCCTCTAACGCCATATTTTTAAGCCAGTCTAGATATTTTCAAGTTATCATTGTATTTGAAAATCGGGAGTCCCATGACCACGTGACCAGTTCCTACGAGTTGCATTGGGAGCGTGGGAGGTGTTGGTGCCTTTCATGGGGCTATTTTGGGTTTCCCCCATCTGATGCCCTGTTTTTAAGCTCTAGATATTTTCAAGTTAGCATCGCATTATCAAACTCAGAGTCTCATGACTACGTGGTTAGTTCCTACTAGTTACATTGGTCTCGTACGAGGTGTTGGAGCCTCTCACGGGGGCGTTTGGGGACTGTTTTGGATTTCCCCCTCAAGCGCCATTTTTTAAGACTAAGTCTAGATATTTTCAAGTTATCATTGAATTCTCAAACCGTGAATCCCGTGACCAAGTGGTCAGTTCCTACGTGTTACATCAGTCTCGTACGAGGTGTTGGTGCCTCTCACAGGGTCATTTGGTGGCTGTTTCGGGTTCCCCCTCTAACATTATGTTTTTAAAACTAAGTCTTGATATTTCAAGTTATCATCGTATTCTAAATTTCGAAGTTCCAGGAACACACGACGAGTTACTACGAGTTACACTGGTCCCGTACGAGGTGTTGGTGCCTCTCACAGGGCCGTTTGTGGACTGTTTTGAGTTTCTCCCCCTAACGCCATGTGTTTAAGCCTATGTCTAGAAATTTTTAATTTATCAATGTATTCTCAAACCAAGAGTCTCGTTTCTAGACAATCAGTTCTTACGAGTTACATTGGTCTCATGGGAGGTGCTGGTGCCTTTCACAGGTCCGTTTGGGGTCCGTTTAAAGTTTCCTCCTCTTATGCCATCTTATAGAGCCAAAGTATATATATTTTCAAGTTATCGTCATTTTCACAAATTGGGAGTACTATGACCACGCGATCAGTTCCTACGAGTTACATTGGTCATGTGGGAGGTGTTGGTGCTTCTCATGGGGTCATTTCGGGTTTCCCTGATCTAACACCATGTTTTTAAGCCAAAGTTTAGATATTTTTAAGTTGCCATCGTATTCTCAAGACAGTAATCCCAAGACCGCACGATCAGTTCCTATGACTTACATTGGTTCCGTGCGAGGTGTTTGTAACTCTCACAGGGCCATTTGGGGACTGTTTCGGCTTTTACCCCTCTAACGACATGTTTTTAAGCCTAAGTCTAGATATTTTCAAGTTATCTTTGTATTCTCAAATTAGGTGTCCAGTGACAACCCGATCAATTGGTGCGATTTACCTTGGTCCCATGCGAGGTTTGATGCCTCTCAAGGGGCCGTTTAGGTGTGGTTTCAGTTTTCCCCCTCTAGCGCCATGTTTTTAACCTAAGTTTAGATATTTTCACATTATCATCAAATTCTTAAATTCGAAGTCCCGTGAGCACGCGATCAGTTCATATGATTTACATTTTTCCGGTGTGAGGTGTTATTGCCTATCACCGGGCCGTTTGGGGGCTGTTTCGGATTTCCCCCTCTAACATCATGTTTTTAAGCCAAAGTTTAGATATTTTCAAGTTATCATCGTATACAGGAACCAGGAGTCCCTTGACCATGCGGTCAGTTCTTACGAGTTACATTTTTCCCCTACGAGGTGTTGGTGCCGCTCACGGGGCCATTTGGGGGATGTTTCGAGTTCCCCCCATCGAACGCCATGTTTTTTAGCCTAAGCCTTAATATTTCAAATGTTATTGTCATATTATCAAATCGGGATCTCTGTTACCACGCTATCAGTTCCTACAAGTTACATTGGTCCCGTGCGAGGTGTTAGTGCCTCTCACGGGGCCCTTTGGGGGTTGTTTCGAGTTTCCCCTCTTTAATGCCGTGTTTTAAAGCCTACGTCTCGATATTTTCAAGTTATCATCTTATTCTCAAACCAGGAGTCTCGTGACCATTGGGTTAGTTTATACGAGTTAGATTGGCCCATTCGAGGGGTCGATGCCTCTTACGGGGCCTTTTGGATACTATTTTGGGTTTCTCCCTCTAACGCCATGTTTTAAGCCTAATTATACATATTTTCAAGTTATTATCATATTCTAAAATCAGGAGTCTCGTGACCACGGGTTTAGTTTCTACGATTTACATTGGTCTCGTGCGAGGTATTTGTGCCTCTCACGGGGCCGTTTAACAGCTGTTTTGGATTATCTCCCTCTAACCCCATGTTTTTAAGCCTAAGTATAGTTATTTTCAAGTGAAAATCTTATTCTCAAACCCGAAGTCTCGAGACCACGCCGTCAGTTCCTACGAGTTACATTGATCTCGTATGAGGTGTTGGTGCCTCCCACCGGGCTATTTCGGGTCCCCCTTTAACATAATGTTTTTAAGCCTAAGTTTAGATATATTCAATATATCATGGTATTCTCAAATTGGGAGTCTTGTGACCACACAGTCAGTTCGTACGAGTTACATTGGTCCCGTACGAGGTGATGGATCCTCTCACGGGGTCGTTTGGTGGCTGTGTAGTGTTTTTCCATTTTTAACGCCATATTTTTATCCATAAGTCTATATATTTTCAAGTTATGATTATATTCTCAAATCAGGAGTCCCATGACCATGTGATCAGTTCCTACGAGTTATGTTGGTCCCGTACGAGTTGTTTGTACCTCTCACGGGGCCGTTTAGGGGATGTTTTGGGTCTCCCCCTCTAATGCCATGTTTTTAAGCCTAAGTCTAGATATTTTCAAGTTATCGTCGTATTCTCAAATCGAGAATCTCATGACCTCGGTTTTAGTTCCTACGTGTTACATTAGTCCTGTGCGAGGTGTTGGTGCCTCGTATGGGGCCATTTGGGGGATGTTTCGGATTTCCCTATCTAAAACCATGCTATTTATCCTAAGTCTATATATTTTCAAGTTGTCATTGTATTCTAAAATCGAGAGTCCCGTGACAATGCGATCAGTTCCTACGAGTTACATTGGTCTCGTGCGTGGTGTTGGTACCTCTCATTGGGCCATTTGGGGGATGTTTTTGGTTTTCAACTTCCAACGTTACATTTTTAAGACTAACTCTATAAATTTTCAAGATTATCATCGTATACTCAAATCGGGAGTCTCGTATCATGCAGTCAGTTCCTACGAGTTACGTTGATCCCGTGTGAGGTGTTGGTGCCTCTCACAGGGCCGTTTGGTGGCTATTTTGGGTTCCCCTCTAACACCATGTTTTTAAGCCTCAGCCTAGATATTTTCAAATTATCAGCATATTCTCAAACCAGGAGTCCCGTGGACACGCATTTAGTTCGTACGAGTTACATTGGTCCTGTGCGAGGTGTTGGTGCCTCTCACGGGGCTGTTTGAGGGATGTTTCAGGTTCCCCTCTAATGCCATATTTTTAAGCCTAAGTCTATATATTTTCAAGTTATCATTGTATTCTCAAAGTGGGAGTACCATGACCATACGGTTAGTTCGTATGAGTTACATTGGTCTTGTGCGAGGTGTTGGTGCCTCTCAAGGGGCCGTTTGGGGGTTGTTTCGGGTTTTCCCCCTCTAACGCCATGTTTTGAAGCCTAAGTTGAGATATTTTAATGTTATTATTGTATTCTTAAATCGGGAGTCCCGTTACCACGCTATAAGTTCCTATAAGTCACATTGGTCCTGTGTGAGGTGTCGGTGCCTCTCACGGGCCCGTTTGGGGGTTGTTTCGGGTTTTCCCTCTCTTACGCCTTATTTTAAAGTCTAATTTCATATATTTTCAAGTAATCATTATATTCTCAAACTGGGAGTCCCATGACCACGTTGTCAGTTCCTACGAGTTACATTGGTCCCACTCAAGGTGTCGATACCTCTCACGTGGCCGTTTGGGGCTGTTGCGAGTTTCTCACATCTAACACCATGTTTTTAAGCCTAAGTCTCGATATTTTCAAATTATTATCGTATTCTCAAATCAAGAGTCGCGTGACAATGCGATCAGTTCCTACGAGTTACATTGGTCCCATGCGAGGTGTTGGTACCTCGAACGTGGCCGTTCGGCGGCTGTTTTGGATTTCCCCCTCTAACGTCATGTTTTTACGCGTAAGCATAAGTATTTTGAAGTTATCATCATATTCTCAAATCGGGAGTCCCGTGACCACGCGGTCAGTTCCTACGAGTTATATTGGTCCCGTGCGAGGAGTTGGTGCCTCTCACAAAACTATTTGGGGCCTATTTTAGGTTCCTCCTGTGACGCCATGTTTTTAAGCCTAAGTCTAGATAATTTAAAGTTATCATCGTATTCTCAAATTGGGAGTCCCATGATGACACGGTTAGTTCGTATGAGTTACATTGCTTCCGTGCGAGGCGTTGGTGCCTTTCACGTGGCCATTTGGGACCTGTTTCAGGTTTTTCCCCTCTAACACCACGTTTTTATGCCCAAGTCTATATATTTTCAAGTTATCGTCACATATTCAAATTGGGAGTCCCATAACCATGCGTTGTGTTCCAACGGGTTGCATTGGTCCCATGCGAGGTGTTAGTGCCTCTCACAGGTCCGTTCGGGGGCTGTTTCGGGTTTCCCCCTCTAACACCCTATTTTTAAGCTTAAGTTTAGATATTATCATGTTATCATTGTATTCTCATGCCCATTGCTTAGTTTTGGGTGTGGTTTGATCGCAATTACTTTTCGTAAGCAGTTGAGATAAAGATGCAGAAGAGGTTTAACGAGGTAGTTCAGGGTGACCGTTTCGTAGCTGAGTATAGGGAGGAGTTCACACGTTTGGCTAATTTTGTGCCAAACGAGTTGAATATTGAAGAGAAGAAAAAATTGAGGTTTATGGATGGGCTAGTCTGTAGGATCAGGCAACACTTAATAGGTAACTCTGCATTGAGGACTTACGATGATGTCGTCAATATTGTACTTCTGCATTACCAGGCTCATAGCTTCCATATGAAGGGAAGCAAGAGGGGGAATGAGTCTATCCAGTCTGGCAAGGCAGGCTAGAATGGTCCTAGTGGATCACCGTAGTAACAGTCACGTAGACGACAGGGGTAGGATTCTCGACAAGGGGATTTGGCCAAGAGATTTAGATCTGGGGGTTACCGATCTGAGAGAGTTTTGAGGCAAGGCTAGTAGGGAACTCAATAGTAGTCGCAGCATGTTCCTCAGGGCCTCCAAGGTTAAGGAAAAAATGGGGAAGGCCACCAAGGCGAACATCAGAGACAACCTCAATAGGGCTATAAAGGCCAGAGGCAAGAGGACTTTCCAAGGCGTTGCTTTGTGTGCAGAAAGATGGGTCATATGAAGAGAGAGTGTCCATAGAGGGTAGGGGACCACAGCAGCAGAGTTCCCAGCATGGGCAGGAGGCACAGTTTCCCCCGGCAGCACTAGCACCAGCACCACCGCAGCAGGGGCAGTTACAGTATGAACGTATCTATAACGTCCAAGATGCAATCATACAGCAGGCCCTACATATACCACATGTAGTAGAGTGTACGCTTCCTATTCACGGGCTTGAGGGTAAGATTTTACAAGGGCGTCACACTCATTTATAGCCACCAGATTTGCATGTGCGGCTGGTTTATCAAAGACATCCAGTAGTCTCATTATGTGTGTAAAGTCACCTTCGGGTAGTGGGTCACTTATACACTCAATATTTAGGGGTGTGGATATTAATGTGGGGAATTATGTTTAGCCGTCGACTTTCTAGTGTTAGATATGGAGGGTTATGACGTTATTTTGGGTATGGATTGGTTAGCAGGATAACGGGCAATGGTAGATTATTTCAGGAAGACCATTGTGTTCTCTATTCCAAGGCAGAAAATGTTCCTAATAGCGATGCCTCTTTCCAAGGGAGGGTCGAGAACACATTTGTATTACATTTAGGAGGAGACCTCACATGAGGTGGTTGTCTCTTTAGACTCGATTCCAGTGCTAAGGGAGTTTGAGGATGTGTTTCAGGAGATACTCGGGTCGCTGCCTAGTCAGAAAATTGAGTTCGCTATTGACCTAGCGCCAAGTACGAGACCGATCGCTCGAGCGCCTTATCGCATGGCCCCTTAAGAGATGCGAGAGTTGAGGAAGAAGATTCATCAGCTTCTGGGGTATTGTTTCATTAGACAGGGTACATCACCGTGGGGTGCCCCAGTGTTGTTCATAAAAAATTACTGATCATTCGTGATTAAAATAGGCGGGGTGTTATAGAGAGTCCCGCATTGGGCTCCCGCACCTAAGCCTTTCTCTCTCTCTCTCTCTCTCTCTCTCTCTCTCTATATATATATATATATATATATATATATATATATATATATATATATATATATATTGTAGAAAATATTTTGGGGGCTTCACCAACCATGTGGGCCCTAGGCGGCTACCATACATGTCCCATGGTTGGGTCGGGACTGATGGAGAGCAATTATATTGCAACATTTCGTTCATGTTCACTTCCTTGAGACACAAATGATGGGTATATATATATATATATAAGGAAAGGATCAAGTGATGTCCCAGTTTGAGGACCCTGAATGAGGACCGTTTTTTTAAAATAGTAAAAAAAATATTTTTGGGCTGATTTTTTTTGTATGATTTTTAAACATTTCAATAGGACCATAAAAAAATAATCAATGAATAAAAAAAAATCCGGTCAAACTTTGTCAGTTTTTAAGTTGTTAAAAACTAACATTGTTTGACCGATTTTTTTAAAACAGTAAAAAATCATTTTCAACTTATTTTTTTTATATGGCCCTACTGAAATGTTTAAAAACTATTTAAAAAATTAGCTCAAAAATATGTTTTTTACTCTTTTATCAAAATTGGTCCGCGCCAGCGGTATGCAAACAGAGGTCCTCATGAGATCTGTCTCTCTTTATATATATATATATATATATATATATATATATATATATATATATATATATATATATATATATATAAAGAGAGAGAGAGAGAGAGAGAGAGAGAGAGAGAGAGAATGAAACAAATGATTTGGGATAAATGGACAAGTGGTAAGTGTAACACACTGTAAATTCAAGGACCTTTCATTTAATTATTTTCGGGAGAAAAAGAATTTATTTTATTGGAAGAAATTAAATTTATGATTAAACAATTTTTAAATTAGAGGATCTATTAAATTTGGCGAATTGAGATTTAATTATTCGGAGTATTTTTGTGTCGCATTTGTGAGGTCAAAAATTGGAAAGCATTATAAATTAATTCGAATGGCAATTCTGAGTGCACGATTAAGTCCAGATGGGTTAAAATAGTTGGAAAAGAGTACCCATGGGTAGTAAATGGGTCTCGAGGTATTTTTAGGCATATTTAAGCCCACGTAAGAGTATTTGAGCCTTTTTTATAAAGCCCACAAGCCTAAAAACGGGATTGAGTTATTAAACACTAAAAGAGAGAGGGTGTGGTAGCCATAAAATATTTTAGAAAACCCAATTGAGAGAGAGAAAATTAGGTGCAATTGGAGAAAACATGGGAGCTAAAATCAAGAAAAAATGTGTGTGTTCTTCACTAAATAATCATCATCTACACCAACGGATTCAGACCCTACGAACCTAAGGCAAATGGTTAAACTTGTTTTTAAATTAATTGCATTTTTCTATTCATATCATAGTGGGTGTGACATAAATCCATTATTTTGGGTTGGGTTGATAGAAATTGGGTTTTCAATTTATGGTGTATTACGTATGATTCTTTCGCGGATAAAGGTCGATATCATAAGGACTCTTAGCGGTTAAAGTTTGTGATCGTAAATCTAGTAACTTGTCTTCCTTAAATTGATGAATAGAGGAGTTAAATTAGAGGTGTGATTCAAATTGTTGATTGTTGGAGACATTACAAATTGGGTGTAATTCAATTTATAGATCTTAAGCTGATGTGAATAAATAATTGTAAGATGGGAATTTAGAAATATGAAGTTAAGAATATAACAGATGGAAATCAGTTCGGATACAAGAAATTACAGTAGGAAACTTCTGGGGTTTAAAAGCTTGAAATTCTCCCATGGTTGTTAACTGAACGAAGAAGGGGAAAAATAGTCCAGGGTCTTTCGAACGACCTGGACTTGGTTCGAACGACGTCCAGAGTCGTTCGAACGACGGAGAGATTGGTTCAAATGATGTGTTTCTTCCAGTCACCACTCTTTCTCCCCTGTTTTGGCCCTGGGTCTAATTTTAGAGGTTACTACTTTGGGCTTTGACATTTGGTGGCTTCGGTTATGGGTCGTTGCGTGGAAAAAATGGGTTAAATATGGCGATAGTCCAAAAGGCAAATTTAAATTGAGTGATTTAAGAACCCTAGATTATTGAGTGTGCAAGACTCGTTAAAAAGAATTTTAGACAATAAATTCTGATTATTTATTTTCGGATCAAGTGAGTGAGTCCGGGTATGTTGGTTGAGTCACGCCAAGATAATAAATTAATTATTGTGTGATTAATTAAATTGGATTCGGGATATTGGCTCGGGTGTAATTTGGAATAGTGCTACGAGTGCTTAAGCACGAATTTAGCCGAATGAATTTATTATAGGGTTATATAATAAATTTTGGAATATTTAAAATAAAAATGGTGTTAACCTTAATATGTGGAATTTGGGGAATAAGTTCTACAAGGTGAAATCTCGAACCAAAGGAGCAAGTTCGGGAAGTTTAGTTAAATGACACAACTCGAGTGATAAATAAATAAATGTGGGAATCTTTTAAATATCAAGTTGGTATATAGACTTGGTAATGTTATGCTAGTGTTACGGTAATGTTACACGGGTAGCTTGGATTAATTAAATATGTATGCGGTGATGTGTAGTGTATATATATATATATATATATATATATATATATATATATAGAGAGAGAGAGAGAGAGAGAGAGAGTCTGGCTCCTGTGCGGATTCAAGTATGCGGATAGAATGCATATTAACTATCTTCCAAAAAGTCTTTGGACCGCGTTTGTCTTTTATGGACCGCTTAGGCACCACTTTCTCTTTCTAAGGTTTGTGGAAATATTAATTTCTACCCCAATAATTTCTAAGGTCTTTTAATCTTATTTTTAACGTATAAATTAAATTGGGAATCTAAGAGAAGTTTCAGAGCTGCTACTTCTCCGATTTCTTCCGTCACTATCGTACTGAAATTCGGAATAGCGGGGATTATCTATATAGATACTTTCTTCAAGGAGTCTGAAAATTTCAAGTGGTTTTGAAGGAAAATATTCTAGTCTTAAATACCGTATGCGGTATTGCGATTTTATCAGTCTAGTTTCTTTATATATCTAATTAACAATATCAATTATATCATTTTCTGTAAAGTTTTCTAAATGATTACCACCATAGGATGACAAAAATCTACGATATGTTCTAGGGGAAGATATTTCTACGTTTTTAAGAAGAGGACGGATTCCTCCTAATCTAATTAAAATAGTTGTTATATCAGCTAACCGTTTGCGTCTAATATATTTTAATATGTCTAAACTATCTTCAAGTATTATAGTGTATTCTTGATATTTTCTGGTCTTGAAAGTTCTTCTGCGAACTCTGCAGTTCTTAACTTTTGTCTAAAGAGATCGCGGATCCCTGTTCTAATTATTTATATTCTAGATACTTCACATACTAACCACTCAATAACATGGTCTATATATTTAAAAGTACCACATGTGTATGTTAAAGAAGATTCTATAAGTTCTTTATCTTTAGGGTCTGTAAGAGTCCACTCTTTGATTTCTCTTGTTAAGTTTGGATTTGTTTGGTTAACAAATGCTAAAAAGTTTGTAGTGATTTATAGGCTCATGCAAATTTCTTTGGATTATAATAATAATATATAAAATAGCTAGTGGTTTGGTTCGAGTTTATACCTTCCTTCTGGTCTGTAATATCTTTATCTTCTTTCATTCGTCTCTTCAGGTTTGTTACTATTCTTCTCCGGTATGGGCCTCCTACAACTATCTTTTTATGTGTCGCACCTCAATCCACTAGTTTGGTGTTAGACCCATTTTTTGCATGTACGCCACCACGCCTAATGCCCACCTGGCTAACGGTTGTTGTCAAATCGGCACCTGATGATAGTTTAACAATATAACACCTACGTGATACACCAGAGGTTCCACACAATAGTCCTCTATGAACATAAAGTTGGAGACGTTTGGAGAATAATAACAGCTTAACATAAGAGATTTCTAGAAAAGAAAAATATTGTTATTGCATAGCATAAGTAAATACAACTCTCCCCTCTCCCCTAACTATGAGAGGTTTACTCACTCATATACATGTTATTCTCTAATGTTACTCACTTTCTCTTACTTTTAATCTTCGATGGCTCTCTTACGAACTGGATACTCCGCTCCCTTTTATAATCACAAGGGCACTATATTTGACTGGCAACCGGAGGCTAAAAGATAACCGGTTTACAATTATTAAAGTCTTTGAAAGAAAGCATCTTTGTCTTTTACCAATAATTCTGGCATGAGGAGTTGTGCAATGGCCCATGTGGGCCAGGTCTTCGTCATCTAGTGATTATAATGAATCTTTTGATTTATAGAAAATAGTCTAAATAATTGAGTCTTTAGTCTTTGATAATTTCTGCCTGTACACCACCACGCCTAATGCCCACCTGGCTAACGGCTCTTGTCAAATCGGCAACTGATAACGGTTCAACAGTATAACACATACGTGCTACACCAGAGGCTCCACACAATAGTCCTCTATGAACATAAAGTTGGAGACGTTTGGAGAATAATAACAACTTAACATAAGAGATTTCTGGAAAAGAAAAATACTTTTATTGCATAGCATAAGTAAATACAACTCTCCCCTAACTATGAGAGGTTTACTCACTCATATACATGTTATTCTCTAATCTTACTCACTCTCTCTTACTTCTAATCTTCGATGCCTCTCTTACAAACTGGACGCTCCCTTTTATAATCACAAGGGCACTACATTTGACTGGCAATCGGAGGCTAAAAGCTAACCGATTACAATTATTAAAGTCGTTAAAAGAAACCATCTTTGTCTTTTACCAATAATTCTGGAAAGAGGAGCTCTGCAATGGCCCATGTGGGGCAGGTCTTTGTCGTCTAGTGATTACAATGAATCTTTTGCTTTATAGAAAATATTCTAAATAATTGAGTCTTTAGTCTTTGATAATTTGTTGAGTAGGGTGGGACACTTCTCTGTCCTATCTTCGTCTTCTTTTTCCCTGTCTTTGTCTTCGTCTGGTAGAGCATTATTATTGAAGAATTCATCAATGAGGCCTACCACTCTAAGGCTAGCTGGCAAAGCTATCTTTACAATGTCCTTGGATTCTTTCTTGAGCCTTCCATTGAATGGCTCATCAGATTGGATAATGAGGTCTTCTTTATGGTATGCAGTGTATCATCTGTCTTCACCTGTTAACAGCTCCATGATTTATATCGTCTCCATAGCTTGGGAAATCTGGAGTTTGGACTTATTAACAATTAAATCTTTAGTCTCGTCTTCAGATAGAATCTCAACTTCTTCAAATGAATAATTAGAAAATTTAAAAAGTCTAAATCCTTCAACTCTCATTCCTCTACAGGAACTTGGAGCAATCTCGTAGATCCTGGTAAACATGGGAAGAAAGTCTTCTACCTTCTTGACATACTCATGGACTATTTTTCTAAGAGTAATAGAGTCTTCTACAGTATTTATTTGGATGCATAGTCTGCTAAGGTTATCTTGGTTATATCTCCTTTTCCAAAAAGATAAATTTTTGGAACGTCTTTGAAGAAACCACTAATCGTTAAGGCATCTCCATTAGTCTCGATTAATAACATATTGAAATGTTTATTAATGCTATGAACTTCTTTCTGAAAGTCTTCTAAAATTGGAGGATTATTATAACCAAAGGGTATAACAATCTTAGTCTTAAAGGTCTTTTTCTAATAATAAAAATTATCAGTTGGTCTAATTTTGGAGGATTCTCCAAGAGTCTGAGCATACGTTTGAGTCTGAGGTCTACGGGTAGCAGTACCATTAAGTTGAGTAACTGCAAGTCTTTGCATTCTCATGAATCTGGCCATGGCAACCAAATTCTGATTGAATTCTATCCATGGTCAATTCTTTACATTCCACCATAGGGCATCTATAAAAGTATTCTCATCATCTGAAAATTCTCGTCTAAATTTAATTAAGTTTGGGTATCTTTGATCTGGTCTATATTGAGAAAAGTACATTTTCCCAATAAGTCTATTCTGGGAAACAATCTCATTTCTAGATTTTTCAGGAGGAACTAAGATATCATTAAAGTTCTATAAGATTGGTCTTTCTTGAGAGTCTTGAATACGAGTCTGTCTTTGCGTTACACCAGCATTTGGTCTTACGCATCTAAGATAGTCTGTAACGTCTTCTTTGTTTAGTCTATTTGTTCCAGAGGAACTCATGTTGTTTAGGTCTTCCGTTTGCAACATAAAACATGTGATCATATCAATGTTAGCAAATATTGGTTCTCTTGATATAATGTCTGGAATGGTATTTTTACTTCCCTTAATATGTATAACAGAAAAGTCATAACCATTAAGCAATTGTTACCATCTAATAAGTCTATTAGTCCTTAATTTGGACAAGTCTAAGTCTCTAAATTTTACTGCATAAGAAGAGTCAGTATAAATTGTAAAATATTTAGGTCTGATAAAAAAGCATATATTTTTCTATTGTCCGTACTATAGCTAAAACTTCATTTTCATGGGCGGTGTATCTTGTTTCTGGTTCAGTAAAGGTTCCAGAACTATATCTACAAAGTTTTTTTTTCTGACGATCAATGACAAAGTATGTTGCTCCCCATTGTTTATCAGATGCATTTATTTCTACTATAAATTGGTCTTTAGTATTGGGTAGTTCTAGTAAAGGGATATTTTTTACTGCTTCTTTGATCGGTCTTATAACTTCAAAATCGTCTTTAGTCCAATAAAAAGGGTTAGTCTTGTACGTTCCTTTTAATTTGGAAGTTAGGCTTTGTATTTTTGAAGCAAGGTCTTTAATAAAGTCTACAGCACAATTAAGTAATCCTAAGAATGGTTGTAATTATTTTCTATCTTTGAGTTGGTCTGAAAACTCAAGAATCTTTTTGGTTATCTGTTCAGCTAAGGATATTTTTTCCTTATTAATATGCATTCCCACAAAATCTATTTCAGACTGAAACAATTGCATTTTCTTTTTAGAAATAATAATACCATGTTTATCTAATTATAAAATAATCTTTTTGAGATGGTATAAATGCTCTATCTCAGTCTTACTGGTTACAAGAATGTCATCTATGTAAATAAGACATATGTAAATAAGATAAAATTCTGAATATGGTCTAAATATATTATCGATTCTTCTTTGGAATACTTGAGGAGCGTTCAAGTATCGAAATGGCATTACTATCCATTTATATTTTTCTTGGGGCACACTAAAAGTTGTCTAAGTAATACTGTCTGGGTGCATCTTAATTTGCCAGAAGCCTGACTTACAATCAAACTTGTTGAATATAATTCTATCTTTAATCAAATTGATTAGATTATTCTTATCTAGTACTTTATAAGAATCAAATTCTCAATTCTTATTTAGTTGTCTATAATCTATAACCATATATATGTTTCCTCTTTTTCGTTCAGATTCATTTTTAACGTAGAAGGCAAGGCTATTATGTCTACTTTTACTTTCTCTAATAATTCCTAGCTTAAGCATTTCGTCTATGTCTTTTTTAAATTATTATGTGTCTTCTTGTGAATATCCTTTCTTATAGGTTCCACCATTAATAGTGGCATCTGGGTTAATAGGGATAATTTCACAATAAATCTGATCTTTATTCCACTTAGCAATGGGATTTTCTCCTAAAGTAGGCTCTGTTAATTGCTTAATCTTTTCCTTTTCTACTTCTATATCCATTTTCTTCTGTTTGGATATGGTTTGAACCTTTAATAAGGTTTGTTTGGCTAGATCTAAATGTCTTTTTGTTTAAGTGCTATTTATTTATAACACTTTTGGTCTAGACTCTTACATTCTTTTTGTAAGGGTTTGGTTAATTCTAGGGTTTCGTGTTGGTTTGTAGGTCTAGGTCCACCATGCTTAGTTGAAGAATTATGATTTTTTTTTTCCATAATTGGGTTTGACCTGCATAAGGTCAAAGTCAGTCTTGTGATCTATTAGAGGGGCTTTAATATTAAATTCCTCTTTATCACTAATTAATATCTTATCATTATACTGAGTATAAGTATGATATTTACTAATAAAGTCTTGTCCTAAAATAACATTTCCTGTGAAACTAGGACGAGGATCCATTATCCAAAATCGATGATTAACGATTTTGTTGGTCTGATTTCCTAATTTAAAATAAATAGGAATTGTCTGGAATATAAGGTAAATGGTTCTCCATTAGCTATCTTACCATGGATCTCTTGATTACTGTCTAGAAAATAATATTGAGGGAAGGCATTAGCCTTGCAAATGCTCTGAGAGCATCCTGTATCTATAAAACATGAAAGTCTTTTAGGATAATCTTTGTGTTGTATAAACAATTCTACAAAACAAGCATGTGGTTTAGTAGAAATTCCTAAATCATTACTTTCTAAAATAAATATTCCTTTCTTAAGTTTATCTATAAAATCTAATGATGTTAAATCTTCTGTACTACTATCAGAGCAGTATTCTCCTAAATCATAGGAAATTCCTTAAGTCTTCATTTGCTTGTAATATTTTGGCTATATTTCTATCAATGTCTTGATAATATGTTTTAATATCTTAGTCTATTTGAGCATCATAATGGCTAGTATAAATTCCTCTAAATCTAGTTCTCCAACAGTTTTCATAATAGTGTAATTGACAAATAACACAGACCATAAATAATTATGTTTGTATAGTCTCAAAGCATTCTACACATCTAAAATCTTTCTTGCTACATTTCATTTCAAATGTGCAATAATGTTTTTCATCAAAGTAACATCTAGATATATAGGTTAGTAACTTAGGATTACTAACTGTCCATCTTTTCTTTAAAAATGTGCTTAATATACATTTATACCAAGCTTCTTCAAAGTCCATATATTTATCATCTTGTTCATCTTGATTAGTTTGCATCATGTATAAGTCTAAAGTATCTTGGGAGTATTCATACTCATTAGTGTCACTATTATAATCTTCTGAATCCCTATCTGTGTATGCACTATAGATACTAGTATTATCATCATTTTCTATGTCTGATATTTATATAGCATATATAATGTCTAATTTTTCTTGATCTGCAAAGTCTAATATTATATTAATAATCTTAATACTTTCTTTATCTTTCTTTTTAGGACAGTCTTTAGCAAAGTGTCATTCTTTGACACAAGTCCAACATTCTTTGGTGGCAGTCTTAATTTGAGCGACTTCTTTTTCTTTCCTATAATTAGGAACTTTCTTATTTTTACTGGTATTCTTCTTAAAGTATCGTCTTTCGTTAAGTCTATCTTTCTTGTTCTTAGAGTTCCTTTCTCTAAAGGTAGTAGAGGGTCTGAATCTATATTTCTTTGGAAATCGTAAGGGTCTAGCCTTAAACTTCGTTTGTTTCCATTCTAATTTCTTTTTTAATTTCTTAAATTCATTACCACATCCCCATTGGATTGGAACAATGTCTCTTTCATCTTTAATTGGAGGAATCTGTTTGAAAGTTTCTTCAATTAACTTTCCTTGAGTTATATCTCATCTTTTAGATATGATATAGTCTTTGAAAAAATTGATTCTTTCACCAAGGGAGTTATTCTTAACTCCAGCTATTCTTGACCAATTCCTATATTCATTAATTAGGATTTGTCCTATGGCTGATATCTTTATAAAGTATTCATCTTTTAAGTTCTCTTTAAATTCTTTAATTTGGTAATATAGTTGTTCATAATTATTGTTATATTCATTGATCTTATCTAGTTTACAAATGCTAAAGAGAGCTAACTTAGTTTTTGCTAAGTCTTGTTCATTGATATGAGCTAAATGTCCGGCTCCAGTGAATTCTGAAGAGAATAATTGAATATATTCATCAATTGATCTTTCTTCTAGGTTTTCTTTCATTTTCTCAATCTTAGATAGGGAATCTTCACCTGTAGCTTTTCTTAAACTATCTAAATAATCTTTTGCAATACCCCTAATGGATTGCTCAGCGTATTGTTTACATGAACTTGCATCCCATTGTTCATTAGATGCAAAACACATGTTCATTTGATTATGCCATTCATCTAAGGCTTTCTTCCTATCTTGGACATTGTCTAGATTAAGATATATCCCAACTGGGTTTATGGCTTGACTTGCCATAGTCTTAATAGGATTAAAACTCTTGTCACTAGTTGAAAAGTCTTTTATGTAATCAGGTTTGGTCTTTACTAAAGTACTTGAGTATACAGGAATATTTATTCCTATTAGTTTACTAAAAAGTCTAGGAGCGTCATCTAGCCTACTACTAGTTCTTGTATCTTGTTTATTAGGACCTACTTGTGTAGTGGGCATTAATCTTTCTTCTCCCTCTTCCATTAGTCTTAGATCTCTAAGAAGTTCTTTAGTATTCTTAGATTTTTTAAATTTTAATATATGGTCTTGGGATATCATGTTAAATCTATCTCTTTCTTGGATTCTAACAGAATGACTTCTAGTAATATATTCTTAAATGTCTTCATATCTAATTCTAAGGAATTATGTCCAAAGTTTTGGAATCTAGTTTTTTCTCTAACTAACTCTTTTTGTTCAAATGATCTTCTAGGTCTAATTACTGGATCTTGTCTTAGTAAACTAGAGCTAGTCTTACTATTACATTCTCCTTCTGAAGGATCATTGAGTATGGCTTCTCCCATATTCCTAAATCTAACTTCTTCAGTCTGGATATTCTTATTGATAATCTTAGGATGACCAAACTGGATAGTAACATTTCCAGTGACATCGTCTTGATTAATAAACAAAGGTTTATTATGTATAGTCTTAGTTTCTTGAATTCTGGCAATTGCCAATGGGTCTTAGCTTTTTCTTTAATAGGTCCAGTATTCCTAATACTGTAAGTATGATTGTAGTCCGAATTATTGGTTCTAAGTAATATTTCTTGACTAAGTCTACCGCTAGGAATTCCTGATTGCATTCCTTCATAAGAGAATTGGAAGAATTTCACATAGCTTTGAAATTCTATATTTATATTAGCATCTGGGATAATATAGTCTTCATAGCCACTAGCATATAAGATTAACTTAAAATGTTTGGTTATGTCTACGATTACTATAAATGCCGAAATGACATTAAAGTATCCTATATGGTCTGACATTTCTAATTGGGCTATCCTAATAAGGATTTTTTTCAAAATCTTTCCATCTTTGATCTATTAAACAACATAATATGTTGATATTATTTTAAGGTCTATGTAATCCTTTGATTATTGCTTAAAAGAGCCCAAAGGTTAGGAACTGGAACTTCCTATCTGTTCCTCTTGCTCTTAGTCATTCTGAGTAAAAAACTTGAAGCTCAGTATAGGACTTATCTAACACATGATTTCTACAATGATAGGTCATATTGTAATTAGGAGTCTTAGGAGTATCACCTTCTTTAAACAAGTCTATGTATCTAACTTCTGAAAGTTGTCCATTATGTATGGAATCTTCAATAATTTTCCAGTCAACTTCTACCCATTCTTTCCATTGGAGATAAATAGTGAAATTTCTCTCTTTCCACCATGTTCTAACATTGAAAGATGAATCTTTAAGTCTTTGGAGCATAAAATTATTATGTCCAATATTTCGAATAGGGCTAACTATCTTACTAGTCTTATCTAACTCGTCCTTTATGATTCTTCTAGTGACAGTATTTTCTTCCTTAGTTTCTATATAAGGAGATTCTCTAAATTTACAGGTGGTTACGTGTTTTTGTTCAAGTCATTTTTCAATTCTTTCTAAAGGGTCTGAATAGTCTTTTTGTCTCTTTATCTAGCTAAGGAATTCTTCTTTAAAGGTCTTATTCTCATTTCTTGCATTATTATTAATGTTTTCATTATGTTTAGCAAGAGTATTAACAAGAGAATTAACAATCTTATTAATATAGTCTTTTACCTCATCATCTTCTTCTTCTTGTTGCACAGATACTTGTGGCATTCTAGCGTCTATAGTTTCTACAGTTTTTTATATTTTATCTAAATGTGTTAAAATAAATGGAGAGTCTAATTCTTATTGGGAAGGTTTATTATATATAACCTTAATTCCCTGTATAATTTCTTAGTATATTTTTATTTTGCATGTGCCATATTTAATCTAAGTTCATTAACAATATCATCCATTTTGGTTAGGTTATGGCTTTCCATATTGTTAAGATAATTTGCTAAATTTTGTTGAAATTTAACAAAGTCTGTGTAGAAGATGGTTAATCCTTTTGTCTTAGCTTTTAAATCTAATTGTAAGTCTTTAACAAAGCTACTATTATAGTCTTGAGTAGCTGCTATTGATGTTGAGATTAAATTTAATCTCTCAATTATAAGTCTTGATGCTTTAGCTGCATTGGCAATCTCATTTTCATTTTTCTTATAATAAAATGTATCATCATTTATCTTTTCTAGAATTATTTGGTAAAAATGTGTAATGGTGTGAATAGAGAGGTATCTAGGTACCTCATTCCAGTTTGATCTAACTATTTCCATTGGGTAGATAATTGTCTAATCTAGGAATAAGTTTAGCTTGTTCTTTGGTGAGTTTAATTAACTCACTTTCTTGACTTTTTGTCGAAGTTCTAATTTCTAAATTGTCTTTCTTAAGGACTTCTATATGATTAGTCTTAATATTTATTTCTTTTAGTACTTGTACAAGGTTTATTATGATTTGGCTATTTATTTCTTGTATTCTTTTAAAGATATTTTTTATCTCTATTTCTAGGGTTTGAGTGTCTTTTATTAATTGTCTTAAAATAAGGAGAATGCACTTATTTTCGTCTATTATGTTATTGATAGCACTGAAAGTAACTTGTCTACTATCTGCGTGTATGGCTGGGATGTATTCAACGTGTGAACAACCGTCTATGTGTGGGGTTAAGTAACCTTCTGACTCTAAATTAGTTATAGGTATGCGCTGGTAGTCTGGATTGGTTCCAAAATATCTTTGTAAATGCGATGGATAAATCCCAAAGGCATTAAAGTCTTTTTACTATAAGCTGAAAAGGAGCGTTTTGACTCTAATACCAAAATTGGGATTGGGTCGAAATTTTGCGGGATTCTTAAACTCTTAAAGGTCTGATACCAATTTGGGATCTAAAATATAAATCTGTTATAATTATAATCTTGAAAAGGGATTTTACTATAAGATAAGAGGGGGCCACTAAGAAAAATAACAAAATTGTCTTTGGAACCACGAGGGGACCATTTTTGGAAAAAGGACAAAGTCTGCACCAAGTGCGCACAGTTTTGTCTGCACTAGAGATTATCCCTATATATATGTGGGGGGGGGTGATTTATAAATACTTGTGTGAATAATATTTATAGAAATGCATACCCCTTTAGTGCTATCGTAAGAGGTTGCGCAATATAGGTGAATCCCTTGGATTGAGGAGCAGGGTGAGTATAGTCCCCAGATCATAGCGTCCCGGAGAGGGGCGAGGGGTGAGACGTCTTGGGTATGTTTTTGTCCCATTTTTGGTGCGAACTATGGCCTCCTCCTCTACGTTTATTTTATTTCGCTGATTCGGAGTGCTAACCGGATCAGGGCGTCCAGGTGGATGAGTATACTTGGATCGATAGCATTTTAGAGAACATTCGGTGAGTGCCTACTCGGGAGGATGGATTATATTTACATGTGTGTGAATGTTGTAATATGATGATACGTATAGATGGTGTAGATATTTATATAGGGGTAAAATACATGGTGTGAATTGTATTGATATTTCATATAACTCGTGAGAATGTTATGTGGTTCCGAAAGAAATGATTAACTAAGTTAATGTGATAAATGACTTAAATCGTATTTTAAACATACTCGGGTTAGAGTAGTGTGACGGGAAGGATTTCATTGAGAACTAGTTACGAGGTGGGTGACTAGGTGGGCTATATAGAAAAGCGTTCGGTGTGCCCAATAGTTGAGGGGTGACTCTGTCCTCAAGGGAGTCCGACACTAGCTTAAATATGAAGAGCATTCATGCATTTTAATTTACTGCAATTTAATTCACTTGCTAAATATTTTGAAAATATTTTGAGTTCTAACTCTTGCCATAAAATATTTTCAAAACCTTTTAGGTGTCCAGCCATAGGGATGCCAGAATTATTTCTATTCCAGGGTTACACAGCTGTGGCATATGTAGATGTTGCAGGATTTTGACTTAGCCGCTTCAGTAATTTCATTCATAGAGTAGGATGCTGTTAGTATTTCATTTGGGCATGTCGCCCTAGTTATTTCTTTTGTTCTAGTCAGATGATATACTCATTTTATAAATCTCGTGGTATATATTTTTGGAGTTGGGTTTTGTGCTGACGGTTTCCTCGGCATGGATTGTAATTATTCATTTTCAATATTGTTTGACTCAGAGGTTGTATGAATGATTTAAATTATATTTATCTACATGTTGTTGTTGGATAAAAAGATAAAATTTGATTCCGTTTCTTTTGAATACTAGGTGGTTAGTAAGTTTTTAAAAAAATTCGACAGTGATGCTGAGAATGAACCAAATGAGATTCATGTTTAATTTGATATAGGACTGATCACCCGGTATTTTATTAGGTGGGGTGTCACAGTAAGTTTGTGGGATTTAGTGCTTATAGTCTTGAGTTTGATCCTTGGGACGCGCACTAAATATTGATAGTCTTTGATTGGACTTAGGAGCCTTTGGGCTTCTCCTGTATGGCAATAATTTTTGCTCAATTGATAATTTTTTAATTATTTTAAATAAGTTTTTAATGTTTTTTACCGAGTCTCACATTTTGTGTTAACTACCCGTTAGTTGAATATATTTTGGAATTAGTGGAGTAATCCACGTGATTGAGAAAACAACCATTTTATGTCCTATTTAATTGGCTTATTTCTTCACACACAAAAAAAATCATTCTCCCCTCCATATTTTCCACCTGAAATTATTCTACACTTTATTATTTTCTTTACAATTTTTGGTGGTGATTCTGAGAGTTCCAAGATTCTCCGTTGTTGCTGATGGTGCAATCTCATTGATGAATCCTGAAAGGTGTTTGTTCAAGAAGCTGATAACATCAATATCAACAGGCAATTTCGCCTTTAGGACTTCGTGTCAAACACAAACCTCTATCAATAAATCCTTCCAATTGTATCTATTTACGAATTTTTGTTTTTCCATACATTTAGCATACAATATTTCCACAACAAATACCTTCATGGCTCCTTTTTTATTTAAAAAACAAGAAAAAAAATTATCAGTATATCCATTTATTACTACTAGTATTGCACATGTGCGTTGCACGTATAATTTTTTATTATAAAAATAAAGAAATTGGCTCTTAAGAGATTACAGAAATCAAATAAATATTGATTTTAGACCTTGTCTTTTACTTTCCCAAATCATAAAACTATATATCAAATAAACAATATATAATGTCTAAAATCAATGTTCTGGTTTTTTACTTCTACCAAAAACTGTCAATTTAACGACTCTTAGGCCCCGTTTGGCAACCCAATTCCAAGAATTGGAATTGAAATTGGAAGGCCAATTTCAATTCCGTGGAATTCAAATTGACCTTCTAATTCCAATTCCAAGCGTTGGAATTGGGTTGCCAAACAGACCATTATTGTTTTCATAGGTAGAAAATAAGATCTGATGGACAGTGCGTGTTGTAAGGTTCTTAGAATCAGATTAAGCGGGTGATCTAGACAAAAGAATATCAATCATGGGTTATGTGCTAACTATTGCTAGTGGACTAGTATTTTGTTTACCACAAGGCAGAGTTTTAAGGAGGCAGTTTGGTTCGAAAAAGAGTGAGCTTAGGATGAAGCAAGCATATTCAATTACATAACGATGGTCAAATTGCTATGCATCTGGATAATAATGAAATGTACATATGAACAGAGCAGATTGATTCGAGTCAGGCATATGCTGTTGCAAGAGAAGCTAAGGAAGTGCGTGATACTGCTCTATGCACATGGGAGCTTGTTGAGTGAGAGTTTCATCATTGTGTGAAATTCTTAGTTGAGTGTTATGAAGATTCAATAAGATAGAATCTGTATAACTTATATTTCTCATTCTCATAGTGGAAAGAAAATACATCCCGTCGTGTCGACCCGAACCTAGTGGTGAACCATGTTAAATTGGTCTTCTATGTTTGGCTTCATGTAAATTGGTCTTCTATGTTTGGCTTCATGTAAATTGTTTGGTTACCGCATTCCCAGTACATGATGAGATTCTCAAGTGATCAGTTTATGAATTTAAACATAACCTCTTCACACTTGGACTTTCTTGTCTATTCATAAATGAACGAGTTATGTACAAGTTCAAACCACAAAAACGGCCTACAAGATCGAATTTGAACACATTCATGAAGCAACAAGGCATCCATCAAATGGCAGCTTTCTTTGCATCTCTAAAATGGAAACACCCGCCTCGTGTTAATAGCAAGAAAACTGGTACCTGCCTCTAGATGCCTTTATACAGACAGCCACTCTTCTCGTGAATCTCTCCTTGTATACAAGTTAATACTACAATTTATTAACAAGGCCCAATTTGAATTGCAATGAATAACAAAAAGATGGATAATCGAGGTCTAAGCTGGAAACAAACAATTTTCAGCAGATCAAAACCGTTATAAAAAAAATAAAAAATACACAACAGAATCGAAGCCCTATAACGAAAGGTTTCCGTTCAATAACTAACCAACCACGGTATAAAACAATAGTTGGAAACCGTGAGATGTAGTACCACCATTTGAACCAACTGTTTTACAATAGCTTCCTTGTGTTGACTAAACACCACCAGCAGTAGAATCTTTCTTTGTGGGATTATATACACTGAATTCACCAAAGTCTCTTCTACCACTGCAAAAAAAGCATCCGTTATTAAATCCTTTGCTCAAAGTAACAATGATTGAGTTTCAAACGTTATACACAGCTGTACGAATTTTAGCAGGCAGTTAGTAGTTTCTCATCTTTTTCTTTTTTTGAGAACATTTTAAAGCAATTTGCTGCAACTTATCTTCAGGTTACTCCAGCTAGGGGTTTGCATGGATCGGTCACCATTATCCAAAATTAGTTGTGGAGGATTTAACTTTAAACGGCCAACTCAGAACTCCTTTCAACCCAATGGCTAATCAGGTGGACGGGCCCCATGCTTCAAATACCGATTTGGAGAATAAAGGGAAGATGATTTTAAAAATGGGACGGGTACAGCTTGTGATATCAAACTTCCTGGTACCTTTATCCGAATAAGTATCCAAAGGAGCAGAAATTGGATAGCAAGTTTAAATATCCGGGAAAACGGATACGGACAGTATGTGCATTTGCGATGGAAAATCCGTATTCGATATGAAGTATCCAAAATTTGTGGATATCTGTTTTTCCGGATACCGATATTCGTGCCATATCTAAATTTAAATTTATATAATTGTATTCTTAATTAGATAACATATATTTATATAAATATATGTTAATGAAAATATGTAAACCATTGATTTACAAGATGTTAGCCACTTATTCTAATTCTAAATAAACTCAAATCTCAAGAAAAGTTGAATCAACAAAATTAGACGAAAATAAAATAAAACTCGCAGAATTTGAAAGGGTTTTAGTAGTTTAGGACTTGGGAAATAGGGTTTAGTCATCACCTTCACACACATTTGTTTCATCTCCTCGACTCTCCTTTGATTTATTCAAAGTTTGACTACGCCTTGCATAACATCGACGAAGGTGAGTTAACTCACTATCTCTTTGTTTTTTTTGGTTCTTCTAGACTCTATCTCTTTGTTAACAACTCTATTGGGATATATAATTTGTAGTCTTTAAGAACATTGACGATTTAGCCTAACAAAATCATGAAAAAAAAACTACCTAAAAATAAATTAATAAAATCAGAGTTGGTTAAGTTGATGACTGCTTCAAAATAACGTGCCAAGTTCTCCACTTCCAAAATAAACAATAAACTGAACTTTTGAGAGATCTATTAAGGAACATGTAGAGTGGGGTTGTGATAAAGAGGAAGTAGGGTCGAATGAGTGCAATATATAAAAATATTTATAATGTAAATGGATAAGGATATCATCCGAATCCGAGAAATCCAGGAGGATATGGATAAGGATAGTTATATGTACTATCCCAGAATATATGGATACAGATATGGAAAATGCACTTTTAAACGAATACAATTAATGGATAGTAGTACGCCTAATTTCCCAACTACAAAGCAAACTTCATGGTAGGGGAAGTTGCAGAATACATTGGACTCCTAATCCCACCCTGCTGGTTTGGCACTAAATCAAAAGCAGTATGGTTTGGATAGCCCTCACTGTTTAAGACAGATGGACGCTCCACTTCGAGCTTTTGTACATTATACAGTTCTCACCTCATCCCATGGAAGAGCAAAAAGAAGGCAATGATTTCACGTTCTTCAGTCGAAGTGGAGGTTGAGTACAGTGCGATGGCTCGGGAGCATATAAGGTTTTATGGCTTCGATCAATTTTGGAGGAGTTGGGTTTTATGAAAAAGGAATCATCAGAGTTCGTTTGCGATAAAAAGTCTCCTATTATGCTTGCATTTGGTTTTGTGCTTCATGAGAGGACAAAGCACATGGACGTTAATATTCATTTTATCCAGGAATAGGGGCATCAGTGGTCCAATTTTTATCCTTTCTTCAGATCAGACGGCGGATTTTTTTACCAAATCAGTCAGACCCTCTCTTTTTTTATCTTCCATTTCAAGTTGGGCTTGATTGATATCTTCATTCCAACTTGAGGGAGAACGTTGGATTTCATATTATTTTAGTATTTTTTCCTTTGTATTGGGCCCTCCGTGTTCTAGGCCTTAGATGTATAGTATTAATTTTTAAGCCTCTAGAACCTTCTAGAATTGTAATTTTTTTAGTATCAATTAAAAACAATTATTGGGCTCCCAATTGGGTAAGCCGTCACATCACAAAAATCTTCTCAAGTGTATGATCATTGCCCACTTGCACCGTAGATCTAATCACCTTCTAATATTGTATATGGCCCACACATGAAGGTCGCGTAAAATTCATCCTTTTCAGAAACCATCACAGAGTGAATTAACCACCAGAGGGTGTGGCTCAGGTGATCCAAAATCCTTCATAATGGGAGTCATTTGAATTCCTAAAAAGGCGGTAAATGCATACACCATTCTATGAATTTAATTGGTTGTACCAAAATCTTTGGTACAACTCAGATTGCGTTTAGGTGAGAGATTTAGGAGAGGATGTGATGAGAAAAGGAATTTTAAAACCCCCTTTGGCCTACAGAAGACGGGGGTTGTCAAGTCATACTGAGAAATCCTGAGGTAATTTTGGACCATGAAATGTACAAATAAAGTCCAATTGAAAGGTCTTAGAAAATCCTTAAAATAATAATTGGGAACAAAAAGCCTACCAACCATCATACTACCAAGTAGGCCACCACAGCATAACTACCACAATATTCCCATTGTCATGGCACAGCTACCACCACCACCACTGCCACCATAATCATATTGTGCTGTCACTGCTACTGCCATCTCGTAATACTCTTAACACATCTACTGTAATAACCCCTAATAAGTCACTGAATTTTATAACATCGTCCAAATGACACTTTGAAATGAAGGAACCTTCATTACCTTCCCTTTCAAATCATGTGATTTCAAGTTTCTCAATTAAATACAAATTTGTCCATCTAAAAGCAAAGCAAAGTTTTGACACATACATTGCATGAAACTATCCATTTAGAGGTCGGGATAACCTATATATTATATAGTTTGAATATGCATCTGGTGAATTATTAAGTTTAGACCGAACAATGAAGTATTATCAATATGATAATTTGCTAGTGAAGTGCTACAACTGTTTAGTTCAATGGCAAGGGCTTAATCTATCAAGTGCAAGGACGAGCCTATTTGTTACTTGTATTATTAACATTACTCAAACTAAACATTGTTCGAGATCCTTTTCGGAACCTCGGGTTTTGGCTTGGAGGGTAGAGAACAGGATCTTGTTGGGTACTCACGCCCAACTACTTTACACTCTAGAGGCAGGCACCAAGTCACTCGGTACGTCATACTCACCAGAAAATACCTAGCCGAGAGACAGCTAAGCTTAATGAAGACTACGCTCGCCATGATTATGCCCTTTAAAAGACTGCAAAGAAGAACCAGTCACACTTGCATTTGCAGAGAGTTGTCCACTCCGTCAACCAAAACACCTAGACACATGTTTCATTTCCTTATCTGATAAGGGTGATCACTTTCCATCTAATGCCTGTTACCTCCAACCCAGGTCCTCAATAACCACCGAGCATGATTTCTCGCCAAAACTTTCCTATAAATACCTTTTCCCTCGTTTATTACATATATAACTCTCCCAAGCCACCTCTCCACCCATATTACCTCTGAGAACATTCCTTTTTTGAGCAACTGTTCCTCAGAAAACAATCTCTAAATCTGACATGGTTCCTTACCAAGAAGTTAATAAGTATTCCCTTTCATGGTGTTTGGCCTACACCTATGACGCAGGAACGTAGCTGCACCCCTTTATTTTCTTTAGTGTTTTTTCATAGTAGTAGGCTTGGAAAGTATTTTTGTACTTGTGCAGTCTTTAGTATCATAAAAAGGGCTAGTCTATCTTTGTATTGGCACTTCTTGCATAATAATAAGCTAGAGAGAGAATCCTATTGAATTAATGATGCCCATATTTGTGCCCCAGTTGTGTGGTGTGTAATTGTGTGTGTATGTGTGTGTGAATTTCTGGAATCGCTTCCTCTAGTTTAAGTCAACCAACACCCTAGCAATTTATTTTACATAATGGTACGCATGTTCTGAAACATGGTACACTTTAATATTCCAACACGCTAAAATTAGCAATCCAATCCCTTTAAATTGTTTTTATAAGAAAGTATTAAAAATGTAGTGAATGTATAATGCGCTACAATTTAATAACAAATAGATTTGGGGTTTTAAAAAGAAAAAATCGAAAAGTTTAGGATATACTTATTCTGAATGCCAATAATTTTCAGATATGAAATCTTGAATGGAGAACTTGTGTCATGAGAAAATTAGAAGATGTTTATTATTATTACTTTGTAATGAGTCTAGTGTATAGAACGGACCCAACTCATTTGTACCATATGATATGCAAAAGCCTACCCCCATCGAACCACAATTTTAAGAGTATGGCATACCGTGTTCCCATACGGTTCCACATACCTTTATCTATTTATTGTAGGGGTCGTTGCTCTGACCATTGAGTGAGTTATGTCTCCTTATCCTCTCTGAATTTCTCTCTTGATCTCTCCTCATATCTTTGTACCAACATTTGTACCTATTAGGCTAATCAACATTTGGAATACCCTCGTACAGATTGATTTTTTCTTTAATGGGCTCAGCCATCTTATGCATCTTAGCTTGATAATAGTCGCATACTAGACATAAAGAAAATAAATGCATACAAGCTAGATCCAAAAGCAGTATACCTGTGCATTACATCCCAGCCAGCAGGTAAGAAGCGAGGGTGAATGGATTCGATAAAAACTTGTCTCCATCTCTGGCAAAATTGGCCAATCCCATCTTCACCGTATTCCTGAAGCAGATGATCCACAACTTGTTTTCCATGTGGTCCATGGCCTAATAGCGACAACTTTGAATTACGTTTAGGAAACACAGTTCCATCGGGTTTAGGGTGAACTATTCTGTTTGATGGACTTATAGTTTCAGAAATAGCATCAGACTCCAAAACAGGAACAGCTGTAGTTTCCGAAGCTTTTATATCAGTCACAAACGAGATGTTTACGCCCACATCTATCACCATTGAAACGCCACTATCTTCCCTGATGTTTGTCTCTCCTTTAAGTGTGTGTGAACCATCCACATTATCAATGCTCAACGTATATTCAGAGGCCAATTTCATCCCACTACCACTATTTGTCTCCAGGCCCTCGTCTGAGGTGATGCTTGTCGTAGAATGTTTAAGTGATAACCCCCTCTTTTTCTGATGCCGTCTTCTCCCATGAGAACTCATTCCAACTAGTAAAGCTCTTTCCAAGTCTTCCTCTGATATTTCAGTTCGTCCATAGTATTTCATGACTATCTGCAAAGATTATAATGAAACGTAGCACTTCTTGAAAAAGGATCAAAATTTTGCAAAAGTCAACTTCGGTGAAAAAATTAAATAACAAATATCGTGATAGAAAAGAACTTGCTTCTAGTTGAAAATACAAAATATGTAATAACATAATGAATCCTCACATAATAATAATACAGACACACACATATATATAGATATATAGGGAGAGGATCACAAGTGATCCTAAAAACCGAACTTTTTAATGAACCTTAACAAAAAAAAACACCTAACAACCCATTAATTTTAATTCATATGTTGTAATTGGTCCGCGCCAGCGACAACGGACACGCGTGTCGATCGAATATTTTTTTTACACACCCTCACCCACCCACCAACCCCCACCATGGCAGCCCTTTCCCCTAAGTAAACATTCTAGCAACTTAATTTTTTTAACTAGTGGGTCTCGGGCCAATTACACCAATTACATCAATTACACCATATTTTTTTTTAACTAGTGTCCGTTGCCGCTGGCACGGACCAATTACACCATAGGAATTCAAATTAATGGGTTGTTAGGTGTTTTTTGTTAAGGTTCATTAAAAAGTTCGGTTTTTAGGTTCACTTGTGATCCTCTCCCTATATATATATATATGTTGAGAGAGAGAGAGAGAGAGAGAGGGGGAGGGGGAGAGAGGGAGAGAGAATTTACGTAATAACTAATGCAATAAAATAAATAACTAAAAAAGTAACACTGTGTTTCACTAGGCTAGGGTTTCCACGGGTGATGGCCCTTAACAATTTATAATCCAACTGTAACTAAAATTACTACGACTAAATCAAACTCATAAACTAAAGAAAAATTTAATTCTAATAGAACTATGACTAAATAATTGAATAACAATTAAACTCTAATCCCTAATTTCACTAAAATATAGAAAATTCTCATTTTCCAAAATTACATCTTGTACTACCCAATGTAACTCCAAATACAAATAAATAAAATCCCAAGCATATTTTCTTTAGTAATTGCCAAATAAATGGATTTTGGTTATAGTTTTCCGTGCGATGGCCCAGGACGAGGCGGTACTTGTGATATTTCAGCTTAGGGCGCATTTTGCAATTCCAAATTTTGCAGTCTTCTCATTGATGGGTCTCACATTATTCTTCAAATCTAAAGAAGTAATCGCAACTGGGTTTCATAATAAGGCAGAATGAGACACCACAGTAGACATCGATCTCTGAAAGCAGCAAATACACTATTAAGGATCCTTCTTTCCATTTGTTTCACCATTCAAATTGTTAAAGATAATGAAATCAATAGAGTTAACTATTGGCACGTCATCGACAACTTTAGATGGGAGAAGTACTCAGTCCTTTTCCAAATCACTTTCTCTATTTATTTCCCTTCTATATTTTCTTCATCAATGGTGCTTTATATGCTCGAACATTTTAACAATTTTCTTGTTATATCTGTTGTAGGATTTAACCCAATTTCTATGTTTGCATGATTCAACTGAAGGTGTTGGCCTTCATGCTTGAAAATACACAGTATACCCTTTTGTTTTAGTGGTATCACAGTCCAGAATTAGCTCTTCAATTCACAATTGTTTAAGTAGAATATGACTGGCTGTTCATCTGATTGGAACTAAACATCTCTTTAAAACTCTTAGAAGTAGTAAGCATCAATACCTCATATGGATGTGAATGCGGTTTCGGTGTAAATTTCAACCTTTTAACAGCAATCCTAGAGACCCATTGTTCCACCATTCTTCATCAATATTACTTTTTAGAAATTTTGCCTCTCAATAAAGGCATCTGTAAAAGGGAATAATGGGATTCAAATCTTCAAGCTTAACAGGTTTAGAAAAATAGCTTTCCATATGTGATGAAAGAGAAGAAATGCTAGGTGCTTTCTCCATTTTCTTCTGCCGCTTCTTTTTGTTGGACCGGTTTTGGCTTGCCAGTTCAGTTGATGACCTAATATAACCAGCTCTAGTCCAAGTTTAGGTGGTTTGTATGAGACTTGATCACTGTTGTTAAAGCCACGCCTAGGCTCCAGGCTCACCTAAGCGCAGCATCGGCGCCTTGCCTCACTTAGACAAGTCTGCGCCTAGGCTCCAAGCTCAAGGCTAGGGCTCAAACGCGCCTAATTAACTTTATTTGGATAACTCTCCCAATACAAGATTGGACCGATTGATATGTTGATTTTACATATTTTCCAATAGAATATGAAAGATTAGACGATTAACCAAAGTCTTTGATTCCTAGTGAAACTGATGGAAATGGGCCCATTTTAGGGTTTGATTGCATTTTATTTTCTTTTGTAATTGTATTTTCATTCGTTTTGCTTTAGTATTTAGAGGTAAAGAGTAGTAATGACATTTTTGTAATTAGGTCTTATATTAGAGCCTAAACTACTACTCCTCTTTAAATACCCACTTGTAAGCCTAAATTGAGGTAGACTTGAATTTTGAAATTGAAAAAAGTATTTTACTCTCTAGAGTGGTGTTTAGATATTTTATGAGCCTTTTGATGGGTGGTTTACGTCAAATTGGTATCAGAGCGGGTGAAGCTCCACATTGGTATTAGTGTATCGGTGTCTTTTTATCAAATTCGTGCACTACTCATCAATGGCTCCCAAGAAATCCAAACAACAAAAGTGGAAACAAAAAATGGAAGAGATGTCAAGAAAACAAGATGAAATGCTCGAAGTCATAATGCAACAATTTTTCAAGTTGCAAAACCCTAGCCTACCCATTCAAAACCCTAACCCTAGTTTATCCCCTTTCCCAATCCCTAACCCCTGCAATCCAAACCGCAGACCACCCCACCCGACTCACATCCCAACCCCAAACAGCAACCCGACCGCCCATTTTCTGATCCGGAACCACCCCACCACCCTCTGATCAACCAGTTGCCTCTATCCTACTCGTCGACCAGCCCAATACCCCCCTACTGCCCCCAACCCAAAACCCAACAAACCCCACCCTAAAAACAGTACATCTGAACCCAAACAGCCCCAAACCCGACCCCCTCCAGGACAAAACCCTTCCCATTTGCATCCACCTCATGTTGAACCCCAAAATGGCCCAGAAAACCTAGGGTTTTTCCCTAGTTATGTCCAAAATCCGTTTGGGCTGATAAATACGAACTCAAACCCATGTTTTTGCTCCGAAACCGTGATTTTTGACTCGGGTGGAGACTTCTAGGGTTGATTTGGGTGAAGAAAGTGAAGAAGAAGAGAGAAGAAGATGAAATAAAGACCAAGATTTGTGGATGTGCACTCCTCAAGTTTTAGAAATTACTTTTTGGTCCCCCACAAGTTTTTGGTTCAATTTTTGGATATTCCACACGAATCCCATTTTTTTTAAATGCTCGAGGACGAGCTTGGTTTTAAGAAGGGAAGAGTGATGGAAATGGGCCATTTTTAGGGTTTGATTGCATTTTATTTTCTTTGTTAATTTTCTTTTCTGTTGTTATTGTATTTTCATTTGTTTTGCTTTAGTATTTAGAGGTAAAGAGTAGTAATGACATTTTTGTAATTAGGGCCTTATATTATATTAGAGCCTAAACTACTTCTCCTATTTAAATACTCACTTGTAAGCCTAATTTGAGGACTTGAATTTTGAAATAGAAAAGAGTATTTTTCTCTCTAAAGTGGTGTTTAGATATTTTAGGAGCCTTTTGACGGGTGGTTTACGTCAGAAACTTTATATTTCTCACTAGTCCCTACTTAGGCAAAAGAAACAAACAAAATTACACTCTAACAGCGTTGCTTCTTTGAACAATATATATGTTGATTTTGATTGTTCTTTTCTCACATGGGAGTATTCTTTTTTCAAATATATCAATATCTTTTCTTTTGTTGATTATTGTTAAATAAAATTAATATTTAAAAAAAAATCATATGGTTGCATAAGCTATATCTTCTTCCAATGTGTCTCTTTATAACCGTGTATAAAAGCAATTTATGCTATATATTTCAAATTTTAGATATTATTATAAATATACAACATTTTTATGTTTTATAGACTTTACGACTCACTTCAATTGGGCGCGTCTCGCCTTGCGGACGTGGACCTTGGCGCCTTAGTGCGTCTTTCGCCTCTAACAACTATGGACTTGATTATGGACCGAGTCAAAACGAATGTTACCCTACAACCAATGTTTTAAAAATCACTTGCGCCTCGACGCGAATCACTAAAAAATCGCCTTGAGACTTAAGCCTCAGGGACGAATTTGAGGCTTACGCCTCAATGCGCCTCTCGCCTTCTAGTCGAGCCGCAGGAAAAAAAAAATTATTCTTCTTCTTGCATCACGAACTCTGTTTTTTGTTATATTAATATACGTCGACAATTGGTAGATATATACATACTTTGAAGATAGTGCAACAACTAATTATATTTATTTTATTATAACACATACACACGCGCGTGCGCACACACACACACACACACACACACACACACATATATATATATATATATAAAGAGAAAGAGATATATACTAATCAATTAATTACATATACATACTAATGATCTGGTTTTTATTTTATTTTTAAATTCACTATTTTTTAAAGGTTAAAGAGCCTTTTATTTTTATTAAATTGCACTTAACTTAATAAAATCACTATTTTTTTTAAAGGTTAAAGAGCTCTTCATTTTTCTAAAATTGCACTTCACTTTAAAAAATTGATGTTTTAATCTACTAACTCTTATACTTTTTCCTTTTTTTTGTTTTAAAATTGCACTTAACTTCTACTATTTATTATTTTAACTTAAAAGAAATTTTTAGAAAATAACCAATATGTCATTAAATAAAATAACCAATATGTGAATGAAACTTAAAAAATGATTGTCAACTTGATTTTGCATTGATTAATTTATTGTCATATTATAAAATAACCAATATGTGAATGAAACTAAAAAAATTGATTTTGTCAATTTAATTTTGCATTGATTAATTTATTGCATTGATTGATTTATTGTCATATTGTAAAATAACCAATATGTTAAAATTGATTTTATCAAATTATTGCTAAAAAGAAAAAGTAATCTCGGGGGAACAAAAAACTGTTTAACTATGTGAGAAAGTCCTCAAAGATTTGTTTTTTGCAGTTTTATTTTATATTTCTTTGTTACTTTATTTTTATGGTTTTATTAGCATTTTTTTCGCCTCGCGCCTTTTTAAACATTGCCTACAACGTAGCTTGTTTCTGTTCGTGAAATGCAAACGGAAACGCATTACACCAGACACTCTAAAGTGCGGTGCAATTGGGTAAACTTTTTGGTAATCTTGTTCAGATGAATTAATATCCTAGTTTTGTTTTGATACATTTTGAAATATTTTATAATTTTCTCCTGGATCAGAGAGGGAGGAGACCGTATTTTAGATCCTGTATGTCAAAATCCACAGGTAATATGGGTCGATTAAATATTACCAATGAATGGGTCAGGTGATGGTAAGTGGTGGCTGATGTTGGGTAATGCTAACCAGCGGGTTATGCTTATTATGTAAGGGAGGGACATCAGAATATGTCAGGCAGGGGTGGTATTTTTTTCATTATTCTACTCTAATTAAGATAATATTTTGAGTTTAACCCCCACTTTGTTACTGCTTTTAATTTACACCCCCTATTTTGAAGTAATCTGCCACCATCAAGAGTTTTAAGGACACAGAATTTTTGGTGACGCTTTGGTAGCTTTTGCCAATACTTTTGAGGGGCTACTGCAAATTATTTTAGAATCAGGGGTGTGACTCAAACGGTCATAAAAGTTGGGTAATAAGCTCAAAATAACGGTTAAAATTATGGGGTTTACATCAAATTTATAAGCTAGGGGGAAACCTAATTATTTTAGAATTACCATAAATTGACTAAAATACCTAGAATCAACAATTTCATTAAATTCCTTAACTATCACCCAATTGAATTCTAACTATTAGTCCCAATTTTGTCAATCCTTATTGTTGGTGTCCTGAACCATAAAAGACAAATAACATAATTATCATGAAATTAGATCGCACCCATGCAAATGCCAGGCACATAAATTGATGAAGCCTCCTTTCTCTTGTTGAAATATACCAAGCAATCACATTCATCAAATCATATATACAAAACAGCTAGTCAGACTGAAATGTTACGAGGCTTACTATCTACACTATTATATGCATACAATGGCTAATTCTCCTTACCACCCGAAGACAAATAATAATTACCTCTGAAACACGAATACTTCATTAGGGGTTCCCGTATCGGTATGGGATACGAATCGGAAAAGCGGATACACAGATACTAGTCCAAAACATATCTGAGGCGCATCTAGAAAAATAAAATATCAATCAGGATAAATGGACACATATTCTGTACATATGTCCTGATTTATTTATAATTTTATAGATCATCTCGGATACATGAAGGGATATGGTGAGATACTTGGGAGATACACAGCACTTTTGCAATTTTAGAAAACTCATCTCGTATAAATTATAGTTTTCCATAAACTAAACTCAAACCAGTTATGTTATGGAATAGAGTACGAAACTAACAACTCATTTACAAGCCTTGTTGTTGCTATGTTACCATTGAGCATCAATAAACGTAATATGTAAGCAAGCAACATTCGAACATGTATAATGAATACTGAATTGTTGTTTTAACGCTTTATACCAAATATGTGTTTTAGTAATATTATTCATGAAGTTGTTAAATTTGTACATTTTTATACATATAAAATTATGTTATATCATTATATTTTTATTGTCGCATCCCGAACATATTGTAGACTAGTTTATCGGTAATGTCGTATTCGTTATTAGATGTGATACACACATCCGGATTCGTGCTTCCCGGGTAGCTAACATCCAATCAATACTACAAAAACTCAACTAGAATAAGCTTTCATACCTGTGTTAATTCTTCATGGCGCGTAGATGGCATTCGCGGTCCATGGCGTAAGAGAGCCATAGCTGCTGTTCGCAACTCCAAAGGAGACACACCTGCGTCCTCAAGATTTGCAACAGATGTAGGTGACCCAGACATATCTAGCGTTTGACTTGAATCAACTACTTTACGAATAAAAAGTGGTATTCCAAATTCTGCAGCTATCTTTTTCTTGTACTTCTCGGCAGAAGCATGGGCAATTTCATGACAGTCCACACAAAGTAGGACAATATCATGAGAGCGGTGGCTTTTTAAATGTTCTGGAAAGTGCATTCTGTAGCACGAGGGTATAATGCGGTAGCGTAAATAGTGTTTTCCTTCACCACATCCAACACATATATTTTTCTTACTTTGAATATAGAAATCATTGCCCTCGTCTTCTGGACGCCCTTTGGGCTCAAAAAGAAGCATTATCGCCGGTGGGTTGTCATCAACAAGTTTTGCCAAATCCCTGCTAACATACCTAATCATGGAAGATGCATAGATCAATAATCCAAAAAGTAATTAAAATGAGAGAGAAAGGAAAGGAATGAAGGAAAAGTTTATTTTTAAGACAAGCCGAACAATATTTGAAGTTATAATTGAATGAAGATGAAAAGATCTTCCCACTAACCATTCAAGCTTTCTTCGATCACAGTAACATAGCAATCGTCCATCATTTGCATATATCCTACAATTGTGATAAACTGGAGACTTGCAGGAAAATTTTTGAACAAACAGCTCTCGAGAAGCTTTCCGAGTAACTTGTTTTCCATTTTTGAACCCATTTTCTTTGGAAACTACTCTATCTATTAGTTTCAGATTACTTTTTGACAATAGAGCATAATTATAAATAGACAGCGGACAACTCCCGTTTGGACCCAAGTGCTTTTGAAGAATTTGTCGAAAGATATCATCAGGTCTGCCCATCTCGTCTTGGAGTAAATAATTTAAGTCCTCCAAATGACTGCAAACAACAGGGGATGGAGATTGAAGGGAAGAATTAAGATTCAGAGTGTCAACATTTAAATCAGCTTGTGATATAGTGCTGTATATATCGGTTTCAGTTGTTGGAACTTTATCGGCAAGAGCAACAACAGCACGGTCCGATAATATGTATCTCAAGCTCTCATCGTGCACACGAGCCTAAAAAGGACATGCAACTACAATTTGTGACTCTGTCTCACCAGAATAAAATAAAATAAAATAAAATAAAATAAAATAAAATAAAATAAAATAAAATAAAATAAAATAAAATAAAATAAAATAAAAATAAATAAAAACTTAAACAAATTACAACTAACCATTAAATCCCTCCAAGTACACAACCGTCTCACAAGATCCTGAAACTGAATGAAAAAGCCAATGAAAGCTTATTAATATTTACAAAAATGGGTTTTTCTACCACATAATAAACAACAATGCATAAAGTAGCTCACATCACTGTCAGCGAAAACGGATGAAGTGCTTCCTTGATCATTCAAATGGCGGGAAATTATTGAAGATGCAACAGACTCTCCTGGAGAAGCTTCAATCTCTTTTGAGAAAAGTTGCAGACAAATTGCATTGGAACGCCGTCTGGCCTCGAGAACAAAATGGAATTTGTCATCGAGACTAGCTGAATTTTCTGATACATTAATATCTTTAGCGTTGTGATATCAAGAGGAATAAAAGACAGCACATTAAAAGGTTATAACCTGGCCATTATGTCTATGCCTAAAATGATGTCAAGCCAAAACATGCACTGTTTTCCAGCCATGCCACTGAAATCCTAATAAAAAGCCATTTACTCGTGGAGTAATACAGGTAGTTTGTTTTGTTATTATTCACTGCTCTAGGGATAGAGGAAAATAGTAGCAAACCGGAATAGCATCAACTAAACATTAACCAAATTTGATTGGGTTAAAGTCTATATTCTTGCATCATCCATTTTGCAAGAACTAATCCATTCAACTGAAATTTTGAAGAAGCCGTTGTAAAATCTAATAACTTTGGAGAAAAAGGTCATTTAAAACCATAATGTAGCAAACGTCAGATTTTTATTCAATTTCAGCTGCTGTGATCTGAGGGTGTGTTTGATAGCCATTTTCCATCTTTTAGGCTGTTTGATAGCACATATTTTTTTCCCTGGAATTTTTGTTCCACACACCCTTCGGTACAATTTGCTAAAGCTTTAATCTTTTCGTATTCCAACGTCTATTTTCCAACCTCCACCCCACCCCCCATCAAATAAGAAAAGTTTTCAGGGAAATTATGTGTTGCTGGTTTAGCCCAAGTAAATTTTAGTATTGAGATTTTCTCCTTTTCCATCTTAAAAATCAAACGCACCCTAAGAGTTTGTCTAAAATATAATCTTAAGTTTTTATTTAGTGCTCATTATACATGCTATTTCTTTAAAACTATATTGTTAAATACTTACAGAGACTGCTTTGGAACTGTGGTAAGAGCTGTTAATTTAGGAAAGCTATTTAATTATCATAACACAATATGATAGATAATGCTGACTATGTCATTCATATATCAAAATTAAATGACCAAACAACTATATCACCTCCACTAAAGAATATATTAGTGCTTCTAGTTAATTACTTCAGCTACCATTGTGTAAGGACAAATTTCCACATCGAGTCAATTTGTAGTATTGGCTTATTCCGTTGGACAAAATATTTAATTTGTTAGGGTGTCATATCACATTCGACATTAAAGATTTGGAGCAACCGTTATTGCGTGACAAATTCATCATTCGAGTGCTCTCACTCGCAAAAGGTCTATCACCCTATTTTATTGTTGGAGAGAGAATCTTTTTATGGCTTAAATTTTTGCAAAACCTTTTTATAATGTAAGGACACAAATTTCCAATTGAGTCCATATATAGTTTTGGCTCAATTCCGGACAAAAACATTTATTCATAGGATAGTATTTATTGTAATATTCTCAAGCCTATGAAGTGTATGTTGAAGACGTAGCGACAAAGAATTTAAAGCTTCATCAAAATGCCGGTTTGCATGCCTCGTTTCTACGTCATCAACTAAGGTTCCATGCTCCCAAGGTATGAATGTAATTATATTTATATAGGAGCTTGGAACAATTTGTATTGGGTGTTTAGGTGTAATAAAAACTGCATTTTATTTTCAGAAAGAATCAATTAGAACTTTAATATAAGTATATAAAAGTTTCTGGGCCAAAATCGAATTTTACAAACTTTCTGGTCGTTCGTTAGAAATGTCGTTCGAACGAGTTTTTTCGTTCGAACCAGATTTCGTTCGAACGAGTTTTGTCGTTCGAACCAGTTTCGTTCGAACGAGTTTTGCCAACGACCCTCACTGGTCAGTCGTTCGATATGTCGTTCGATATATCGTTCGAACGAATGTTCGTTCTAACGAGGTATCTAACGAACTTCTAACGAGCCCAGGCTGGTCACTCGTTAGAAGTCTCGTTCGAACGAGAATCAAGTTCGTTCGAACGAGATTCCAGCGGGAACAGTTATTTGGCAGTTTTTTGCAGTTTTTCCCCACTCCTCCACTTGGTTTTCAACCAACTTTTTTCATACATTATTATGTGCGGGAAACACATTTTCCAAGAGAACTTTTCCAACTTAGTTTATCTCCTAGAGAGAGTTTGAGAGCAAAAATTGTTTTAGGAAAATGTTCATGTTTTGAGTGTAATTCTTTCAAGAAAAATTTCATACACACTCTATTTTACACCCAATTGTTTATCCAAGTTTCTATATAAATATTAATTGCTTGGAGATTGTTTTGGCACCGGTTTTTCTCTACACCGAATTGAAGAGAAGTTCGTTTCATTTCTACCCATTTGGAGAAAGGCTCCATGTTAGGGTGACGGTGTGCCTAATTGCCCGATCGGTGGGAGTCCGAGACCGCGGTGGAGCTCCGTTGGTTATCCGCTAATTGGAAGTCGATACAAGAAGAAGCATCACGGCTTGAGAGGGTTCGAGTTTAGGAAGTAAGTCTTTTGTCTTGTATTTTGTAATTCCGTTTTTAGTGGATTTGAGGCTAGGGCCGTCCCGAGGTTTTTTCCCGTTAGTGGGTTTTTCCTCGTACATCGCGGTGTAGTGTGACATTGTTTATTTTTATCTTGCACAATATTTAGAACGCATGCTTTAGGTTTAATTCAAGATAAAATTCGGTTTAATTCTCACACTATATTAAATTTGGACTTTAATTTTATATTGGGTAAAATTGTGTAATTCTAGTCACTTGCATTAATTTGGTTTCGCCTAACTTTGGATAATTGTTAATGATGACTTAGGCAAATTCTAGGACTTGAATTATGTTTTTAATTTGTTTTGAAGAAATTAAAACTTGTTGTTATTTTTGAAAGTTGAACCATCACCTGTTCTACAACGCTTCCGCATCATCTCTATTGTGTTTTAGATTGAAAAGGAAATTCAATATTTTAATCGAGATATAATTATTAAAATCGGGGCCCTTCATATAACTTGGAATAAAAAATTTACAAGGATTTCCAGGTCGTTCTAACAAGGTTAGGTACCTCATTCGAACGAGCGTTCTCACGAGGCAAATTTTCTCCAAAACCCTGCCTCTCTAGAATCTCGTTGGAAAGGGCGTTCGAAGGACGTTCAAACCCTGACATTTCTAACGAGAACAATACCCTCGTTCGAATGACTTCTTATGAAGATTTTCGATTTTCCTTGCCCTCTCTGGAATTTCGTTAGAAGTCTCGTTCTTACTTGTTCGAACGAGAATGGGTATGTCGTTCAAACGAGATTGGTATCTCGCTTGAACGACCGAACACGAATTTCAAAAAATTCAGTTTTTCAGGTAGTTTTTCTTTGTAGCCTCCACTCTCCTCAACTCAGTTTATTTCTCATATTTAAGGGGTTGTAAAAACTGAATGAAACTACCTCTTTTGATTATCTTAGAAGCCATAATATATTTGGAAAAACTCTCTCCAACATCCTTTGATCTTTGTTGATCATTTTCACAAACTAAATCCAAATATTCTTTTTCACTCATCATCATTTGTGCGGTGGATTCTTCACTGTTGGAGACGGTTGAGGCATTCGGTGGATACCGAGGCACGAAAGTGTTGTGTACCGTGTTGGATTTGCACGGAACTGCAGACAGAGGTTTTGAAGACGGCATCAGCGTATCGTTGAGTCCAGTGTTTGTAAGTCTTTTGTGTCTTCATGTAAAACACCATATCTGTAGTGAATTTGTCTACGCCTGGTCGTCCGAGGTTTTTCCCATTTGGGTTTCCTCATACATCGACGTGTCACGTCTGCTTGCTTTTCATTTATAATTTGAATCTTGCATCCTCACGTCGGATTTAGTAAACAAGATTAAAATTGGGAAGAACCAACATTGTTTGCCTAGTTTTCTTTGTACATATCTTTGTGTGTTTGCGCCTTGGGGTAAATTTCACGGATTGATACCTAAACCATATAACCGAGACATTTCACATAGTTTGACAGGCTACTTACTATGGTCATTAGAGAACAAATAGGTAGCTAAAAAATAAAAGCAATCATTGAATCGGTCGAGAACAAATCATTTTTGCCAATTCAATGCTTGTAGCTCACACCTTAGTTTTCCCTTCATAATTTTATGTCAAACCAAGAACTATCTTGTCTCAATGGTGCCAAATCTCCAAGTGTTAACTTTTGATGACCAAGGTTAATTTGTGTACATTTTTTTTTTTTTTTGGGTGGGGGGGGGGGGGGGGGGGGGGGGGGGGGATGGTGGAGAAGGGGGAGCCGAACCCTCAACCTCCTACATGAGAGGGAGAATCCTAGCCATTAAATTAGCCCTACTGTTTACTTTTTAAGTGTACATGTCATAATTAATGACTTCGGACTAGCAACAATTATTTACATTCAATGTCCTTATTCATAGGCAAAGAGGATAAATATAAGTATGTCGTATGAGCTCGGAGGCAGGAATACCATTGTCTTGTCGTATGAGCTCGGAGGCAAGACAATCTGCAATAAACAACAAATAGTGTGCATCTGTTCGGGCATATTGCACCATCTCTATTGGCAGTGGGCGTTGCCTCCAGTCTTCACGCTACAGTTCAAACAGAGACTAAATAAGTGACAGTAACTAATCTCAGTTTTTCTTTTTAGTTCCCTGTTATTTGGAGGACTCCTTGTTCTCCTTTGATATCTTTCTTCTTTATTCTGAAAAATTCTGCTTCTATAAGAACATTTTGCTTCTTTTTTGGTGTGTGTGTGTGTGTGGGGGGGGGGGGGGGGGGGGGGGTAATTATGATATGATACGCAATGTGTATCGTACAATATGATACAACAACAAATTTGTACATATCACAAAACTGAATTGCAAATAGCATTGTATCATACGTGTATCGGACTATATCATCGTCGTATCCGTCTGTATAATACTGTATCAGTCCTTATCATCATTATGTGAAGTTGACTTTTTACCCTAATGCAAATGAAAATTCATTTTGTTTAATGTATTCTTATTTTCTTAGTTTTTTCTGCTGATATATTCGTATAATAATGAAATTACATTATAACTTGAACACACTTCTTTTGCCACGATGTAGTTGTCTTACAGTTGGACAACGCTATGTCCTAAGTGATTTTAATCTATAATATGTTATATTATCTATTATAATGTGTTCTCTACACGTTTATTAATATAATAACTATTTTGTTAACATTTTGTACCAGATCTTACGAATCACGATACGCGATTAATAGGGTTTTTTACATAGTTGTCAAATCGCAAATCGTATTGTGAATCGTTTACCCCCCGAACCGCGAATCGTGAATCGAATCGGAACCAAATGATAAAAACGTAGTAAAACAAACGTGAATGGGATTTAACACTATAGAATTGGTAATTAAGTATAATATGATAAAAAACTAATCGTAGCACATGATAATATACCAAAATATATCACAAAAATTAACCGTAGCACGTGTTCTCATTCATTTTAAGCTTAAAAATGTAAAAAATAAAAATATACCATAAAGCAGCCTACATATTAATCTAAAACAATATTAATTTAAAACATCCCACATATTAATTTAAAACAATAAAATAAATACTAAGATTAATTTAAAGCTGTAAAACAAATACTTCCAAAATTTTAAACAGCCTACCTACTAAGATTAATAATATTAATTTAAAACAGCCTACAAAATTACAACAATCTTAATTTTAAACAGTAAACCATATTAATTTAAAACAATAAAACAAATACTAAGATTAACTATAAAATAATATTAATTTAAAACAATAAAACAAATATACCTTCAAAGATTTTATAACAAATACAAAGGTTTTATAACCAAAAAAAAAAAGCAAAAGATAGAAGACACTCAGCCAAGAGAATAGACAAGAAAAGTCAATTGATAATGACCGAGCCAAGAGAACATGTTTTTCTCTAAAACTCAGTTTCTTAACGGTATCCTTTGTTGTTTACTTCTTTTTTATTTGTTTTATTAAAACACACGTATGGTTATAAGGTAAAAAAATCGCCGAAAAAAAAAGTGAATCGGGCTTGAATCGTGAATCGGACCCGAATCGTAAGATTTGAATCGTGAATCGTCGATTCAGTCCGATTTTTTAACCCTATATGATTCTCAACTCGATTCGAATCGTTTTATGTGAGAATCGAATCGAATCGTACGATTCGAATCGCGAATCGTACGATTTTGACAACTATGGCGCTTTATATGTGATACGAGACAACTATGCTTTTTAGTTTCTGCTTCTATATTTCTTCTTTGAATAAGTAGTTTTTCTTTGAGCAAGGAGCTCTCATCCTTTTCTTCTTATGTATTTACCTCATATGCTAACGAATGGCATTCCGTTTTACCACTCCGTATCTCATCTTGTATATCATGGAACATTACTTAAAGAACATCATCGTAATTTTTATTAACTTCTTCCAAAAGTAACATTCAGAAATCACATAATGAAGTTTCAGTTAGCCAAAATGTTGTCATAGTTCCAGGCAAAAGTGCATTCTATGTTCATTTTATTAATCACGATAATGCCATACAAAAAATTACAGCATTCACATATTTTTAAAAACAAAATTCCTCATATTATATTATTGATTGAGAATCTATAGAATGAAAACACGTGGTTTCAGATTACCAAATGTCAAAAAGATTATAACTAATGTAGATAACTGTTTTAACATTTCATTCACAACCTGAGATAAGCAGAACATACCATGATTGTATACGCAAATACGCATATGCGGGGGGCAAAGTCAAATTTTTAAAAGCAGGGGGAGTATGTCTAATTATGACATTATCTCAAGGGGCAAAGTCAAAAATAACTATTATAAATTAAAAGGGTGGTTGTTGTATACTTACGAAAAAAGGGGTAAAATTATAATATAAATGACTTCTTGTATAAAGTTAAGTATATAAAATCTAAGGAACGCTTATTATTGGTGTACAAATTTTCTATGAGAATTTTTTATTCTGCATTATTTGTGCACAAATAATTACCTATACACAAACAAAATTTTCACTGAATAGTACATGTAAAAGTGATGTACATTTACAAATCGTTACACTTAACTAAAGACTCAATGAATTTTTGTTTAATTAATTGTAAAGCCTCGACTTTAGTGTTTATCGTATATAATTATTGTTAATTCATTATCAACTTAGTTTTAGGTTTATGAACTTCGGGGTTTAAATTTTTTTCCATTCATTGTTGTATGATGTATAAGTATGAGCACATGAAATGTATATGGTTGTACGTAGAGTAGGGGGAGAATTGATAAATTAACGTGTCAATCAAGTCAAAAGTGCATGTTTTACATAAAGGAATTGAAACTATTGGCATAGTCCATGGAGATTTCGCATGTCAGATAAGTAATGTTTTTTCTTCGCTTTAGACATTACTCTTCTTCTGTGCACATTTTTTTTCAAAAAGTTGATTTTTTGTTTAGATAAGACGAGAAAAATACATGAATATATATATATATATATATATATATAGGAGAAGGATCTCAGATGGGTGCACTTAAAGGGTGCACCCAGCGGACAATTTTTTTTTTAAATACCAAAAAACTGTCTCTTGAGTTGATTTTTTTTGTGTGTTGTTTTAACAGTTCAGGGACCCTGTTAAAAAAATCAATTCAAAATGTATTTTTTTGCTATTTTAAAAAAATGAATCAATATATGTCAGTTTTTAAAAACTGATATATTTTACCATTTTTTTTAAATAGCAAAAAAATGCACTTTGAACTGATTTTTTTACAGGTCCCTGAAATATTTAAACAACACGCAAAAAAATCAACTCAAAAAATATTTTTGGGGTATTTTTAAAAAATGTGCCGCTGGGTGCACTCTTTAAAAGTGCAACCGTCGAAGTAAGGCTCTCTCTCTCTATATATATATATATATAATATGGCACAAGGGTTATTCACAGCTTATAACTGTAATCAGACGTCTAAGGTTTGTCCACCTGTTAAGCTCTGAAGGGTGTTGATTACACACCAAGGAAGCTTCAAAGAAACTTCGTATCTCACTCTTACTTCCTCTCTCTCTCTCTCGGACCTATTCTTTGCACCAAACCGACGTTGCGCCCATGGTATTTTACTTTAGGCTCTTATTTTTGTTGTCTTTAGACGGGTTTTTATTTCACACTTAAGGGGTTTTAATTTCACATTTGTATGGTTTTGATTTCAAATTTGGGCGGTTTTGATTTCAAATTTGGGCGTTTCATTTAGTGGTCTGTGTTTTTATTCTTTGTACGCATCTTTACTGACTTCATCATTTCAAACATGTTCGGTCCGTTGCTGACTCCAACAATTTAATATTCTCTTGATCTATTTGTTTAGCTTTCACAGCACCCTAATTTCACTTCTTGGCTCTAGAGTTGGTGATACATGATCGTGAATTTAAGGTTTCAAACGTTGGGTTTAATCGGGACGGTTTCAAAATGTGGGGTTCTGAAATTTCAGATTTGTATACATGTGGGTTAAGAATAATGTAGCCATTATATTCTATGATGCTTATGTTTTTTCTTCTCTTTGAGTTTATGTACCTTCTCAGGGTTCTATGGAGCAACGAGAAAAGTCCTAACGGTGGTGCCGATTCAGTTCTCAGTTCACATCTTTTGAACAAAAGGGTTAAACCAAGGTATTCTTTTATGCTTTGTTTTGTTTTATTTCAGAATTTATTTGGGCGTTGAACAATACACGAAGGTTTTATTGGTTTTTACAATACTTCACTAAAATTTCTAATTTCTTTGTGTATTCATTTTCCCTTCACTTTGTATGTCGTTATGAAGGTCTTACTGGTTTTTACAATAATCTGTTTTGTTGTTGTGAGGTTATAAGTGCATTTGTGGGCTTAATTGTAGTTTTGTTTTTCTGTAGATTTGATAAATTTCATCTCCATTATGCAATTAGTGAATTTTAATTTGTTATTTTCATTAATAAAGGTTATCTATGTTGTTGGCTAGGCATGGCTGTAATGTTTAATTCCAGCCCCGGTTTGTGAAGGCACTTAGCATGTTTGTAGTTTTTATATAGATTGTTACTGTGCTACTTTGTTGCTTTGTCAAAAACCCGTGATGATTTAAGACTTAGTGCTTTGATATAACTGTTTTGTGCTTCAATTTTTTTTACTTGCCTTTTATCTTTTGAATACTTCCATTTATTATTACTATAGTGATCCAACTAGGAACTAGATTTTTTGGATAGAGAATTCATGCCACCATTTTAAAGCCTGGCAGAAAGATATATTAAAGTTGCCATTGAGGGACGAGAATGGGGAAATCAGTTTTCTTAATTCAAATGCATTGTAACTAATTTGGAACTTTGTAATTCTTGGCCTGATTTTTGTTATCAATGTTCTATATTCAATGGTGCATTCTGAAAGATAAAAACTCGAACTACATAATCAAAAGATGCTGATTGTTTGTGAAGTTCAAACCCAACAGATATATCTGATAGCCTTACTAGGTACTGTAGAATTGTTCAAAGGAAGGTAAATGTTAGTTATTTTTTGGTAGTTTTGATAGCCTTACTGGGCATGTCATAATTATATCTTTTTGCCTCATCAATTATTTACAGGTATTAAAGTTGTGTATTGCATACGATAATTTTCGTTTTTATGGTTAATTTACTCCCCGATTTTGATTTCGGTTTTCTTCTTTATATTGTGTTCGTTTGTAGATGGGGTGAAGAGTAATGTGAATGGTGTGGTGATGTTGAAGGAAATGGAGGACGAAGTGTGAATGCGTGTCAATTTATGGTCTAATACCCTTTGTAGGAGTATTTCCGAAAATAACAATTTGACTCGAATTTTGTTTTGCTCTTTGTTCCTATTGATAGCCAAAACCTGCATTTTCTTTTCCACTGTTTGTATAAATGAAGATTGTTAGATTGATGATATACTGTTGATTGATTAAGGTTTTATGGGGAGAAAACCCCAATAATTCTTAGCATATCAATTTCCATTTTCCACTTCTCCCATGTTAGGTGAGTGACTCGACTCTCAATATATTTGTTTAATATTTTAATTGTAGTGCCTTTTTTAAAATTATTATTCATTTAATATTGGTGGGTCTATGATATTTACTTTTTTTGTTTGCTTGAAGTATCAACTCTAATTTTGAACCACCGTGTTTACCTTCTCTATTTCACACCATGTTTACCTTCTCTATTTCACATTTTCAAACATTTTCTCATCAAAGTGAGGAAGTTCACATACAACAAATTTAGTTGTTGGGGGGGAGTATACCTATTAGATCATACTTTAGTGGTATCACTGTTGCTAGGTATATAATCAACATTTAGCTACAATGCCTTTAAACAGACTTGAAGAAGCTATAATGCCTACTTCATCACGTGAAACCCTATCCCAATCTAATTCCCTCTATCTCACCATATAAATTTGGTATCACTCTTCTCCCTCTCATTCTTGGTTTGATTGATGGGAAATTTCATAACTGAGTATTATACGTTTGTTCAATAGTTAATTAAGCCATGTTTTCATGCTATTAATAATTGTAGTTGCTTCACTTACTGCAAGTTTTTTGTTTTATTGTAAAATTTATTATAGTTAATTGGTATTACTATTTATTATTCAAGTACTTGAAACTAGAACCACTTTTTATATCTCAATGTGCAAAGGTTGAGTTGTTTTATCTGACTTGAGTTAAGATTTTTTTTCATATATTTTCAGGTTAGGCTGATTACCTCACTATTGGGTTTTATATTTCTTTGTAGCTTTGCCTTTTCGTTATTTTCTTTTCTTTTCTTCTCATATCAGATTTACAGCTAATGGTTCTCTTTATTTGTAGTGGAGATTTCAGTTGGCTTGAAAGTTTACAACTTTTTAACTTATTGACATTCAATTTCTTTGTAAGCATTTAGTTGAGTAAATCAGCTTCTAAATTTTTGAACTAAATTTATGTAAACATTTTCTATGGCACTAATCTTTGGTTTTATTTTATTTCTTTACATTTTAAATATTTTTCTTTTAATGTTAGAGATTGTTTAACTTAACTAATATTAAGTAAACATGGTAAGTTTTGCGTGGATTTATTATGTTTTTAACTAACTTCTGGTGGGATTTTGTAGGTGATGGAATTATTTCCAGTTAACGGAAAAAACTAGAGAAAATGCACAGAAGGCAAAAACTAGAGAAAATGCACAGAAGGCAGTTCAATTTTAGGTAGATTGGAATTAGTTTGGTTGGGCACCATAAAATGGATTTATAGATGTCAGGATGTGTTCATGTGTTGAAATTAGTGATTTGGTTAGACAATTTTCATTGTCTTCACTTCCCTAAGATGTCTTGCTAATACTTTCATAAAGGGTGTGTATTATTGCAAATCTGGTATTTTATTTTCTCCCGTTCTATTTATTTTATTAAACTTAATCTGAAGTTGATTACAGACTAGTGTATGCGGGTTTTACTCATGGCGAAGTCATGCAATGAAGCATAGCGTAGACACAAGAGCGCTAGGAAATAAATTGTTGCCGTGCCATTGGCACGGGCATACCCTAGTATGTATATATATATGGAAGACAGAAACAAGTATGAAGGATAATCAAACCTGTAGAAGTTTGTTCGTGGTGACAGCACAATATGTTTCCAGCAAGTATGCTAATGACTTTTGTGGTTTTGACAACACATCACATGCCTGCATGCAATATGATAACATCAATTGCCAAATTATGTAAATAAGAGTCCACATAATATGTGCATACCATATCTGTCCTCATGCTTCTTGAAGTTGGAAATACTTTAATCACGCCAAAGAAGTTACAGTATAACAAAAAAGGATCCCAAATCTCTAACACACCAAGCGAACTAGATTAATACTGAATCTCACCTTTGCAGTATCAAATAAATTGACTACATATATATGGAAATCCCTTTGTAGCCAGAGAACATCATTATCAGCGCCATGGAACACCTGCACCAATAATTCTCTCTCTGCCAATCAGCAAGCATCATACAAAGAAAGAAAACACAAGATTTTGCAACCAACGCAGTTCAAATTGATGCCTCATAAAATAAAGACCAAAAGATTTGAAGAATAATTTATGATAAAAGTAATAAGATTTATAAGCATTTCCAGCTGGAAAAAATAACCTTCGATAGCTGTAGATAAACTACCTGAAGTCATGGAGTTTTTAAGACAATCTCCAAGGGAATGTACAAAATGCCTTTTTGGCATTTTGCATGTTGAAATTGGAATTTATTTTTTTCCTCCAACTGTGTTGGAGAATAACCAAAGAGGGTATAAAAACCAATATCTAGAGATAAAATGCATGCCCATTTGCCTAATTGCTGAAGGAGTATTTGTTTAATTTGCATACTGGCATTTAGTGAAAAGGCCAATTCATCCTACGTGGCAAGACAAAATGCCCACCACGTCTAGAGATAGTATTATATCCACATTCAATCATTTTCCGTTGATTTAATAACATATAACACACAAAAAAAACTTCGTAAGGGGGTAAGGATATATATATATATATATATATATATATAGGCTCAAATATGGTCCTTAAATGAGGTCTTTATATGAGGTCCATAATAAGACAAAAGTAAGACTTTTAGTAATATTCTATTTTAGACCCCAATACCTTTTAACTCACCAAATTCTCACCAAATTCCGACCAAAACCCTAATTCTAGTATCAGTGTCATAAGACGCTCCTTTTAGACTTATAGTAAAAAGACTTTAATGCCCTTGGGATTTATCCCTCGCATTTACCAAGATATTTTTGGAATTAACCCAAACTATGAAACCTATACCCATAACAGATTTAGACTCAGAAGGTTGCTTAACCACACACATAGACGGTTGTTTGAACATATCCCAGCTAAACACGCAGACAGTAGACAAGTCACTGCTAGTGCTATTAATAGCATAATAGACCAAAATAAGTGTATACTCCTTATACTCGAACCCTAGAAACAGAGATCAAAAATATCTCTAAAAGACTACTAGAAATAGATAACCAAATCCCAATAGACCTAGTACATGTTTTAAAAGAAAAAAATATGAAGACTAATCATATAAAAGTCCTTAACAAAGACATCTTAGAAATTTAAACCTTAACTAAAAATCAAGACAGTGAGTTAATTAAACTTACTAAAGAACAAGCTAAGCTTATTCCTAGATTAGATAGTTATCTTCCTAATGGAGATAGTTAGATCAGACTGGAATGAAGTACCAAGAGACCTCTCTATTCAGACCTTATCAGACTTTTATCAAAAAAAATTAGAAAAAATAAATGACGATAGATTTTATTATAAGATAAATGAAAATGAGATTGCCAATACGGCTAAAGCAACTAGACTTATATTAGAAAGATTAAATTTAATTTCTACATCCATAACTATAACAGCAGCTTTGTTAAAGACTTGCATTTAGATTTAAAAGCTAAGACAGAAGGATTAACCACCTTCTACACAGACTTTATTAAATTCCAACAAAATTTAGCAAATTATCTTAATAATATGGAAAGCCATAACCTATCCAAGATGGATAGTATTATTAAAGAACTTGGACTAGACATGGCCCAAGTAGAAGAAAAATACGAAGAAATTATAAACGGAATTAAGGTCATATATAATAAGCCTTCCCAAGCAGAAATATACTCTCCTTTTATTCTAACTCGTTTAGATAAAATAGAAAGGGTTGTAGAATCTATAGAAGTTAGAACTACGCAACAACAAGAAAAAGATAATGAAATAAAAGACTATATTACAAATGTTGCAAGATCCCTAGTTAATTCTCTAGCTAGACATAGTGAAGAAATTTCTAAGAACTAGAAAAGAGAATAAGAATTTTAAAGAAGAAATTCGTAGTCAGATAAAAAGACAAAAAGATTATTCAGACTTCTTAGAAAGAATCGAAAAAAGGCTTGAACAAAAACAGGTAACCTCCTGTAAGTTTAGAGAACCCCCACCTATAGAAACTAAAGAAAGGAATACCATAGGTAGACGAGTCATAGATGACGGATTAGATAAGACTAGTAAGATAGTTAGCTCTATCCCAAATATTGGACAGAGTAATCATATGCTCCAAAGACTTAAGGATTCATCCTCCAATGTTAGGACATGGTGGAAGGAAAGAAATTTCACCATTCCTCTCCAATGGAAAGAATGGGGTGAAGTTGACTGGAAGATCGTTGAAGACTCCATTCATAATGGACAACTTCCAGCCGTTAGATATATAGACTTGTTTAAAGAGGGTGCCACTCCTAAGACTCCTAATTATAACATGACCTACCATTGTAGAAATCATGTGTTAGACAAATCCTATACTGAGCTCCAAGTCTTTGACTCAGAATGATTTAGATCTAGAGGAACTGATAGGAAGTTCCAATTCTTAACCTTTGGACTCTTTCAAGCAAGAATCCAAGGATTACATGGACCTCAGAATAATATTAACATATTATGTTGTTTAGTAGACAAAAGATGGAAAGATTTTGAGAAAAGCCTTATTGGGATAGCCAATTAGACAACATAGGATACTTTAATGTCATTCCGGCATTTATGGTAACCGTACACACAACCAAACATTTTAAGTTAATCTTATATGCTAGTGGCTATGAAGACTATATTATCCCAGACGCTAATATAAATATAGAATTCCAGAGCTATATGAAGTTCTCCCAATTTCCTTATGAAGGAATGCAATCGGGAATTCCTAGCGGTAGACTTAATGAAGAAATCTTAGTTAGAACCAATGTTTCAGACTATAATCATACTTACAGTATTAAGAATACTGGACCTATGAAAGAAAAAGCTAAGACCCTTTGGCAATTGCCAGAATTTCAAGAAACTAAGATTATACAAAATAACCTTTGTTTATTAATCAAGACGATGTCACTGGAAATGTTACCATCCAATTTGGTCCTCCTAAGATTGTCAATAAGAATATTCAGACCGAAGAAATTAGATTTAGGAATATGGGAGAAGCCATAATCAATGATCCTTCAGAAGGAGAATGTAGTAGTAAGACTAGTGTTAGTTTACTAAGACAAGCCCCGGTAATTAGACCTAGAAGATCATTTGAACAAAAAGACTTGATTAAAGAAAAAGCTAAAATCCAAAACTTTGGACATGAACCCTCAAGAATTGGATATGAAGACATTTAAAGATCACTTAAAGAAAAGTCATTCTGTTAGATTTCAAGAAAGAGAAAAATTTAATATGATAGCTCCAGAGCATATATTAAAATTAAAAGAATCTAAGAATACTTAGGAACTTCTTAGAAACCTAAGACTAATAGAAGAAGGAGAACAAAGATTAATATCAGCTACACAAGTAGAACCTAATAAGTAAGAGATAGGAAGTAGTAGTAGGCTAGAAGATGCTCCTAGACTTTTTAGTAAACCAATAGGAATAAATATTCCTATATACTCAAGCACTGTAATAAAGACCAAACCTGATTATATAAAAGACTTTCCAACTAGTGACAAGAGTTTTACTCCTGTTAAGACTATGGCAAGCCAAGCCATAAATCCAGTAGGTATATACCTTAACCTAGACAATGTCCAAGATAGGAAAAAGGCCTTAGATGAATGGCGTAATCAAATGAACATGTGTTTTGCATCTAATGAACAATGGGATGCAAGTTCATCTAAACAATACGCTGAGCAATCCATTAGAGGTATTGCAAAAGATTATTTAGATAGTTTAAGAAAGACTACGGATGAAGACTCCTTAGCTAAGATTGAGAAAATGAAAGAAAACCTAGAAGAAAGATCAATTGAAGAACATATTCAATTGTTCACATCAGAATTCATTGGAGTTGGGAATCTAGCTTAAATCAATGAACAAGACCTTGCAAAAACTAAGTTAGCCCTCCTTAGCGTTTGCAAATTAGATAAGATAAATGAATATAGCAATAATTTTGAGCAGCTATATTACCAAATTAAAGAATTTGGAGAGACCTTAAACGATGAATACTTTAAAGAGATACCTGCCATAGGACAAATCCTAATTAATGAATATAGGAATTGGCCAGGAGTAGCTGAAGTTAAGAACAACTCCCTTGGTGAAAGAATCAATTTCGCCAAAGATTATATTATATCTAAAAGACGTGATATAACTCTGAGAAAGTTGATAGAAGAAACTTTCAAACAGATCCCTCGAATCAAAGACGAAAGAGACATTGCTCAAATCCAATGGGGATGTGGTAGTGAATCTAAGAAATTCAAAAAGAAATTAGAATGGAAACATAGGAAGTTTAAGACCAGACCTTTAGGATTTCCAAAGAAGTATAAATTTATACCATCTACTACCTTTAGAGAAAAGAACACTAAGACTAAGAAAAATAAATTTAATCAAAGAAGATATTTTAAGAAGAACACTAGTAAATATAAGAAGGTTCCTAATTATAAGAAAGAGAAAGATGTAGCTCAATCTAAGACTAACCTCAAAGAATGTTGGACTTGCAGCAAAGAAGGAAACTTTGCTAAAGACAGCCCTAATAAGAAAGATAAAGAAGGTATTAAGATTATTAATACAATGTTAGACTATACAGATCAAGAAGAGTTAGATATCCTATATGCTATAGAAATATCAGACATAGAAGATGATGATAATACTAGTATCTATAGTGCATACACAGACGGCGATTCGGAAGATTATAGTGATACTGATGAGTATGAAGACTCTCAGGATACTCTAGACTTGTTATATGATGCAGACTAATCAAGACAATTCAGATGATGAATATATAGACTTTGAAGAAGCTTGGTATAAGTGTGTATTAAGCCCCTTTTTAAAGAAAAGATGGACAGTTAGTAATCCTCAGTTACTAACCTATATACCTAGATGTTACTTTGATGAAAGACATTATTGCACATTTGAAATGAAATGTAGCAAGAAAGACTTTACATGCGTAGAATGCTTTGAGACTATACAAACAGAATTATTTATGGTTTGTATTGTTTGTCAATTACACTACCATGAAGACTGTTGGAGAACTAGATTTAGAGCAATTTATACCCGCCAGTATGATGCTCAAATAGACTTAGATATTAAAACATATTATCAAGACATTGATAAAAATATGGCAAAAGATTACAAGAAAATGAAGACTTAAAAAGGAAAAGGAATTTCCTATGATTTAGAAGGATACCACTCTGATAGTAGTAGTTCGGAAGACCTAATACCCTTAGATTTTATAGATAAACCTCATAAAGGAATATCTATTTTAAAAAAGAACAATTTAGGAATTTCTACTAAAATACATGCTTGTTTTGTAGAATTATTTGTTCAACACAAAGACTATCCTAAAAGACTTTCAACGTTTATAGATACAGGGTGCTCTCAGAGTATTTGCAAGGCTAATGCCTTCCCTGAAGACTACTTTTTAGAAAGTACTCAAGAAATCTATCGTAAAGTGGCTAATGGAAATCCATTTACCTTATATTTCCAGACTATTCCTATTTACTTTAAATTGGAAAATCAGACCAACAAAATCGTTAATCATCGATTTTGGATAATGGATCCTCGTCCTAGTTTCACAGGAAACATTATTTTATGACAAGACTTTATTAGTAAATATCATCCTTGTACTCAGTATAACGATAAGATATTAATTAGTGATAAAGAGGAATTTAATTTTAAAGCCCCTCTAATAGATCACAAGACTGTCTTTGACCTTATGCAGGTCAAACCCAATTATAGACCCATAAAACATAAGAGTTCTTCAGCTGAGCATGGTGAACCTAGACCTACAACCCAACAAGAAGCCTTAGAAATTACTAACCCTTTACAAAAAGAATGCAAGTGTCCAGACCAAAAGTGTTATAAGCAAATAACGCTTAGACAACAAGACATTTTAAATCAAGCCCAGCATACCTTATTACAGGTTCAAGCTATATCCAAACAAAAGAAAATGGATATAGAAGTAGAAAAGGAAAAGATTACGCAACTAGCAGAGCCTACATTAGGAGAAAATCCCATCGCTAAGTGGGATAAAGACCAAAGTTATTGTGAAATCATCCCTATTAACCCAGACGCCACTACTAATGGTGGAACCTATAAGAAAGGATATTCACAAGAAGATAGAGAAAAATTCAAAAAAGACATAGGCATTATTATAGAAAGTAAAAGTAGACATAATAGCCTAGCCTTCTATGTTCAAAATGAATCTGAACGTAAAAGAGGAAAGAGACGTATGGTTATAGATTATAGACAATTAAATAAGAATTGTGAATTTGATTCTTATAAGATACCAGACAATAATAATTTAATCAATTTGATTGAAGATAGAATTATATTCAATAAGTTTGATTGCAAATCAGGCTTCTAGTAAATTAAGATGCATCCAGACAGTATTACTTAGACAGCCTTTAGAGTGCCCCAAGAAAAATACGAATGGATAGTAATGCCATTTGGATACTTTAATGCTCCTCAAGTATTTCAAAGAAAAATGGATAATATATTTAGATCTTATTCAGAATTTTGTCTTGTTTACGTAGATGACATTCTTATAGCCAGTAAGACTGAGACAGAGCATGTAGACCATCTTAAAAAGATTATTTTAGAATTAGATAAACATGGTATTGCTATTTTCGAAAGGAAAATGCAATTATTTCAGAGTGAGGTAGACTTTGTGGGAATGCATATTAATAAAGGAAAATTATCCTTAGCAGAACACATAAATAAAAAGATTCTTGAGTTTCCAGATCAACTCAAAGATAGAAAACAATTACAATCATTTTTAGGATTGCTTAATTGTGCTGTAGACTTTATTAAAGACCTTGCTTCAAAGAGACAAAGCTTAACATCCAAATTAAAAGGGACAGACAAAACTAATCCTTTTTATTGGACCAAATATATTTTAAAGTCATAAAACAGATTAAAGATGCAGTCAAGAATATTCATTTACTTGAACTGCCTAATGCAGAAGATCAGTTTATAGTAGAAACAGATGCCTCTGATAAACAATGGGGAGCAGTATACTTTGTCATTGATCATCAGACAAAAAAGAAGAAACTTTGTAGATATAGTTCTGGAACCTTTACAGATCCAGAAACAAGATACACTGCCCATGAAAAAGAAGTTTTAGCTATAGTAAGGGCAATAGAAAAATATATGTTTTTCCTTAGACCTAAACATTTTACTGTTTATACTGACTCTTCTTATGCAATAAAATTCAGAGACTTAGACTTGTCCAAATCAAGGACTAATAGACATATTAGATGGCAACAATTGCTTAATAGTTATGACTTCTCTGTTATACATATTAAGGGAAGTAAAAATACCATTCCAGACATCATATCAAGCGAACCAATGTTTGCTAACACTAATATAATTTCATGTTTTATGTTGCAAACAGAAGACCTAGACAGCATGAGTTCCTCTGGGACTAATAGACTGAACAAAGAAGACGTTGCAGACTATCTTAGACGCGTAAGACCAAATGCTGGTGTAACGCAAAGACAGACTCATATTCAAGACTCTCAAGAAAGACCAATCCTAGAGAACTTTGATGATATCCTAGTTCCTCCCGGAAAATCTAGACAAGAGATTGTTTCTCAAAATAGACTCATTGGGAAGATGTATTTTCCCCAATATAGACCTGAGCAAAGATATCCAGATTTAATAAAATTTATACGAGAATTTTCAGATAATGAAAATACTCTCATAGACGCTATATGGTGGAACGTGAAAAATAGACTATGGATTGAGTTCAAACAAAATTTGCTAGCCATTGCTAGATTTATGAGGACGCAAAGACTTGCAGTTACCCAACTCAGTGGTACTGCTATAACTAGACCTCTGACTCAGACATATGCCCAGACTCTTGGAGAATCCTCCAAAAATAGACCTGCTGATTTTTGTTATCAGAAAAAGACTTTTAAGACTAAGATTGTTATACCGTTTGATCATAATAATCTCCCAATAACAGAAGACTTTCAAAAATAAACTAATAACATTATTGATCATTTTAATATGTTATTATCAGAAATCAATAGAGATGCTTTAGTGATTAAAGGTTTCTTCAAAGACGTTCCAATAATACATATTTTTGGAAAATCAGATATGGCTCATATAACTCTTGCAGACCACGGGTTCATTGGACTCGTTCAGATAAAGGATATTGAAGACTCTGTTGCTTTTGAAAAAATAGTCCATGAGTATGTTAAGAAGGTAGAAGACTTCCTTCCCCTGTTTGCTAGGATATATCAGATTGCTCCAAATTCCTGTAGATGAATGAGAGTTGAGGGATACAGACTCATTAGATTTTTCAATTATGCATTCGAAGATGTGGAAATTCTATCTGAAGATGATATTAAAGACCTAACTGTTGATAAGTCCAAGCTCCAGATTGCTCAAGCTATGGAGATAATAGAAATCATGGAATTGTTGACAGGCAAAGGCAGATGATACACTGCATACCACAAAGAAGATCTAATAATCCAAGCTGGTGAGCCATTCAATGGAAGGCTCAAGAAAGAAGCCAAAAAAATGGTAGAGGTAGCTTTGCCAGCTAGCCTTAGAATTGTGGGCCTCATTGATGAATTTTTCAACAATAATGCCCTCCCAGGCCAAGACAAGGTTAAAGAAGGCACGGACGGGACAAAGACGGGCCCCTCATTAGCAGAAGAACTATTGACGACAGAAGATGCCCTACTCTAGACCTTTGCATTATTACAAGACGACAAGAAGACTCCATCTAGATTCCCTTACATTATGAAGACAGCTCAGACATGCCCCACACGGGCCCTAGAATGCTTCTTTTTGTAAAGAAGAAAGAGACCCTTCACAAGACGTTAGGTGAAAATTATTGCTAGACGACATTTTTACTTTATGTAAAGCAAATAGTATAGACTTTAATAATTTGTATCTCTTTAACCGGCTTGCTTTTTAGCCTCCGGTAGACAGTCATATGTAGTGCCCTTGTGCTATAAAAGGGAGCGTCCAGTTGAGTTTTAGACATCAATTGTTAGACTTCCAGTATTAGATATTAGAGGGAGAAAGTATGCTTGTAGTAAGTAATATGTATATGAGTGAATAAACCTCTCATAGTTAGGGGAGAGGGGAGAGTTGTATTTACTTATGCTATGCAATAAAAGTATTTTCTTTTCCAGAAAATCTCTTACGGTAAGTTGTTATTATTTTCCAAATTGTCTCCAACTTTCTGTTCATAGAGGACTATTGTGTGGAACCTCTGGTGTAGCACACAAGGTGTTATACTCGTGAACCGCCGTCAGGTGCCGATTTGCCGTGAGCCGTTAGCCGGGTGGGCGTTAGGCGTGAAGCGTACAGGCAGGAAACGGGTTCAACGCCAAAATAGTGGATTGAGGTGCGACACATAAAGAGAGAGTTGTAGGAGGCCAAGACCGGAGAAGAATAGTAACAAAGCTAAAGAGAGAAAAGGGAATAAGGTAAAGATATTGCAGACCAGAAGGAAGGTATAACTCGAACCAAACCCTTAACTATTCTACATATTATTGTTTTAAAAAAATTTGGTATGAGCCTACAAATCACTAAAGAGTTTTTAGAATTTGTTAATCAAACAAGTTTAGACTTAATTAAAGAAATTCAAGATTGGACTCTCATAGACCCTAAAGACAAAGAACTTATAGAAACTGCTTTAACATATGCAGGTGGCACTTTTAAATATATAGACCAGATTATTGAATGGTTAGGAAGAGAAGTACCTAGAATAGAAATAATTAGAACAGGGATCCGAGATCTCTTTAGACAAAAGATAAGAACTTCAGATTTTACAGAAGAACTGTCAAGACCTGAAAAATATCAAGAATATACTAGGATATTTGACGATAGTATAGACGTATTAAAATTTATTAGACGAAAAAGGTTAGCTGAAACAAAGACTTTTAATTAGAGTCGCAGGAATCCGATCTCTCCTTAAAAACGTAGAGGCAGCTGCCCCTAGAACATATAGAAGATTTTTGTCATCTTACGGAGATAACGAATTAGACAAATTTATAGAAGACGATATAATTGATATTGTTAATCAAATATATAAAGAAACTAGACTGTTAAAACCGCGATACCGTATAAGGTATTTAAGACTAAAATACTTTCCATCAAAACCTCTCGCAATTTTCAGACTCCCTGAAGAAAACCAATTATATAGAAAAACCCTAGTTATTCAGAATTTCAATACGATAGTGACGGAAGAAGCCGAAGAAGTAGCAGCTCCGAAACCTCTCTTAGACTCCCAGATTAGAGACGCTAGAAGTTGTTGGGGTAGAAATTTCTATTTCCTAAAAATTTAGAAAAAAGACATAAGCATATAAAAACAGAGTGGTCCCTAGGTAAGTTTTGGACTGTAGCTAGTCAGCAAACAAGGTCCGCACTAAATCCATTCTCTCTCTCTCTCTCTCTCTCTCTCTCTCTCTCTCTCTCTATATATATATATATATATATATATATATGTTGGATCAAGTGTGGACATACTTGCATATTTTGTGCGAACTTGGTCCAATACGACATCGTTTAGGACCAATATCAGCATTTCTCCTTTTTTCAAGTTTTTTAATATAAGAAATGCACATTTTTGGACCAAGTCCGTAGGTTAGTCTTAGTCCACAAAGAAACAATTTTGTATACTTATAATTTTAATCCACATACTATCCATAGCATAATGTAGCACATACCCATACATTACCTTGCAAATATTAGGATTGGCAAAGACAGGGCGCAAAATTCGCATAACATCGTGCAGAGCTATTGTGTCCACCAGATAATCCTCACTTTCAGTAGAAATCTATTTAAATTGTCAAAACAAACACGCAGTAAACAATCACAGATTCCACAAGCAAGCGCATATATTAAATAAAGATTTATCTAGAGACATAATTGAAGTTGATACCTGTATAAGAGCTGTGAAACCTAAGAAGGATCTTAAGCTATGTTGTTCAGTGTCAACACCAAAGACCCTTTCTTTACTCAATACTTCAACAAGCTCCTCTAACTTCGCCTCAGTTTCAACCCAAACATATGAATCTCCCAATTTTAAATCAACTTTCGTATTAACGAATTCGAATTCGAGGTGTGGATTGTTCAACAGAGCTGTTATCTCCGATTCATAAGGATGCAAGCTCGAAGATATATCTGCCAAAAAACATAAGGAGTCTTTATTCTTAAGCCACCAAGGAGGCATTTGTTTTTACCTCATAATGCTAAAATTTGATTCCATTAAGCTTTAAGAGGTGATATTGAGTGTTTGGTTTGGGCTAAATAGTCAAAATTCAGCATTAAGAGGCATGTTGAATGGTGAATACTGAATTTTTTATAGAATTTCATTCTAGTATTAACCTTATTGTATTTGCTTTATTGTATTTTCTTAAGGACACTGATATAAAACAGTTTAAGAATATATAATTGTTAATGGTTAAATGGTCAAATTACCTATATTCAACATTCATAACCAAATAAGTTCAATGGAGTTTTCCATTTTAGTCCTTAGCCAATATTTTTGGGGGAAACATGGTGATATGTCTCTAGACTCTTTAAAAATTAACGATAAAGACAAACTAAAAATAATTGAGGCATTAGCTAATAAATCCCTTAAAAGTCGATTCATATACGATTAGTCCAAGCGACAACCTTGTTGGTATCCTAAACCCATAAAAAAAAATTAATTAATTAACGATACAGTTCTACCTAATAATGTAGGTACTACTACACTTATTAATGTAAATAAACTTCAATTGTAACTCTATCACATTAATAAGCGTAACTGCATTTACATTAACAAATGTAACACATGTCGACTTATTGAAAAAATTGTTTTTAACTTTACCTAATTGTTAACTCCTAAAGAGTGTAAGGATTTATCACCACGTTTCCCAGAATAATTTTATCAATAAGTCCACAGAAACTGTATCTACATACTTCTAAAAAAATCATATTTAGGTAAGGTTTGAAGATTTGTGGGGATAAAAAAGAATGTACCTTTGTTGAGCTTGGGGTGTTTAAATGGAGCGTATGAGTTGTCGGCTAAAACTCGTTTGAAATTGTGTTGTGGTTTTGATTCCGTTTTTAAGTAGCAACGGTGTTTTTGTTTTCGACGTTTTATGTATTTTGTTGTGAAGAAGATGGAGATTGCTGCAAAGCAGGCCAGGGTCAATGCTATTTTGAACTGGTCTCTGTTTTCCATTTTTTAGGGTTTTTTTATTTCAAGTTTGATGATGGCCTTCTTCTCAAGCGCATCAAGCATTGTACATATATATATACCTAAATTTAATATTTTTAGCACCCAGTTAATATTTTTAGCACCCAGTTGCCAATTTAATGAGTTGGCAATCTCACGGCATTCCACTTGTCGCATGGATAATAGATATTTTTCAACGACTCTTTAATGGATAGTTTTACCAAATTGTATATATACATATACCTAAATTTAATATTTTTAGCACCCAGTTGATCTCAGTCTCACTCTTCTATTTGAAAAAAAATTACAAGTTCATCATTTCATACAGTCTCGGTGGAATCCTACTTCGACGAACGCCAAAAAAAATAATTATGAGAAACCTAAGAAACCCCTAAAGTCAAACATAAAAAGGTAGCCACCAAAAGAAAAACTTTTTATAAGATAAACACGCATTGATTTTTTGTACATGGGCGGGTACATTCGAGAATATGATTAACGGATCAAATCAAAGAAGGATGGGCATGTGAGATGAGTTTTCCCATAAACTCAACAACGAGGTCCAATGTAACAATTATTAGACACCCCAAAATGGAACTATGAGCTCCAAACATGATGTAAGTTAAACGAGACGACTAAAAACGCATCGACATCTGGTATAAGTGAACCCGCCAACTCCAATCCCAACTTATCATTTGTGTGGGTCTAAAGAACGGTATGTGCCTTCTATGGATGCCTTATCTTTGGCCTACGACGCCCTCTGGATATTCCTTTCAGTCGAAGGTTGAGCGGCAAATTGGTAGATACGTCGCGAAAGGGAAAAGTTAGCCGCAACTCATCCACTATTAGTTTGCCTAACTTCGTGGTGGACTTAAGTGCGCGTATGACCTCCATTGATCAAACTCTTTTAGTGGAGGCTCAAACTAAATGAATCTTTTTAGAGGCAAAACCAATAGTCATGAAAAAATGTGATGGGAAGAAAAATAGCAGAAATAGTGAACAACGACTAATCAAACATGGACCTCGGTATACACACGTATTGGGAGGGCAAACAGTCCATCATCAATGAATGAGAGGCCATGATGGTAGGCGAACATGCGAAGCGAGCACAAGAACAATATTTTGATTTCCCAAGCGAATGTTGTACCTTTTTTGATAAATTAGTTTAAGTATTTAATGTTTTTTTGTTTATGTTAATTTAACTTTTAAATAATGGGAGTTATTATTTAAAAAATTAAGTAACTAGATTTAATTTATATAACAAATTTAATTTGAGTTTATTTATCTCTAATGCATTCCATTTATAAGTGTCCATTAAATTAAAGAGTGCAACTTAAGAATAAATCAAAGTAAGCATCCTACAAATACTTGTCCCACTTAGAAAGCTTCATGAGAGTGTAATGGTAGTTGAGGTGAATGGGAACGATATGCATTTTTCAAAAAAACTTGAGTGTGGCCATCCCCGATCCTCGCCGCGGGCGGGGGCATGAAGGAGGATCCTTGGGTCCCTCGTGTCCGTATCGAGAGTGCTTCGGCCGGCGTCGTTTGAGATGAGGTGTAAAAATGTAGAGAGATTTAGAGTCACCGATCTATTTTACTCAAAACAAACAAAAGAAAAAGGGGAAGCCATCCCAAAGGATGGCATCCAAACACATACTATTGCATACGAAACCAAAATGATTCGAGAAGGGTTCGGAGGCTAAGTTACGGAATGGGAAGGTGTTAGGCACCCATTTCGCCCTTTCGGTCTCTTATGGATGTTTGCTATTTTTCTTTTTTATTTTCCCCGTGATATGTGTCCATGTGTATATATATAGTGGAGATAGGAATCCTCGACTTGTATCATGGGAGAGATAAAGCGAGTCATCCGAAGGAAGGTATAAAAATAATATTAAAAAATAAGATTTACGCGATTACTCTTACGTTGATCGTTATAATGGAACGATAACGCATATGGAGTAATACGTCACTAAGAACAAGTATATAGAATATAAGAAAATTGGATTTAGAGAAGATAGAAAATGAGAGAGAAAGTGAGAATAGGACTCGAGTCTTGGGTTTTACCCCGAGACGCCTACGTAGCCTATAAAGGCATCAAAGTCCACGTAGTTCGCATACGAAACGAGGGGTGGGGTTTATCCCAAAAATCCAAATGAGGGATCTCTTATTTGTGAGTGTGTGTGTGTGTAGAAAAAGTGTTTTAGTTGTGAGAAAAGTATGAGAATCCCTATTTGGAATTTATGAGCAAACCCTCATTTTCTTGTTTTGGGGGTTTTATTTATATGAAAATAAGAGATGTAACATGCAATAATACTAAATAAAAAGTATATTATGATGTGTGAGATGAGATAATAAAAGTGCTAAGTATTAAAACAAGTTATTGCGAATTTAAGAGAATTTTAAGAGAAAGTTGAGAAAGTTGGACCTTCTTGAAGATCTTGAGCTTGATCTTGAATGTTGGAGAGTAGCCCTTGCACTTGGATGATGATGGAGAGTGGATAATTCACAAAGTTTGATGAAAAGGATGGTGAAAAGTGGAAGTTAGAAAGGGATTTGGATGTTGAAATCGCCTTATCTTCGAGAGAGGTTTTTTGGGATGCGCTGAGAGCGATTTTTATCAGATCTGGGCTCCCTTTGCAAATGAGGTGAAGGCCTCCTTTTATAGTCCCAGGTCACTGCCAATCGTCATAGACTTGGTCCTGCCTATCGGCACCTGCCGATAGGTAGGGTCTGGAACCTGCCATTTGGTAGTGTGTTTCAGGCCTTTTCAGAAAATTGGTTGCCGAGGGCAAACCATTGGTCAGAATCGTGCACGGGGCAGATCGTTGGAAGGGTAATTCAGAGACCTTTGAAAGTCCTTTGGATTGCTCCCGGGTTTGGGAGTTGACTTTGGGTCAAATATGGCTCGGAAGCGTTTGTCGGTCCATTGGACGGGGATTGTTCGGACGCAAACGGATCGTTCGTTCGCATGGTAAGTTCGAATCACGTATAGGGCGGATCATTAGAAAGTTTAAGAGATGTACTTATACATTCCAAAGAGCTTGACCCGATTTGGGGAGTTGACTTTGGTCAACCGGGCCCTGGAAGCATTCGGTGATCTCTTGGAGTCAAACGGATCGTTCGTCCGCATGGTGAGTCATAAGCACGCACGGAGTTGACCATTGAAAAGGAGTTTCAGTGCCCTTCGAAGATTCATTCAGTCTCGGTCGAGCTAAAGAGTTGACTTAGGTCAAATAGAGCCCGGGAGCGCTCGATGGCCTCTAGATCAAGTTTCGGACGCAAACGGATCATTCATCTGCATGGTAAGTCAGAATCACACACGGGACAGGCCGTTGGAAAGGGATTTCAGTGCCCTTAGAGGGTTCAATCAGTCTCGGTCGAGCTGAAGAGTTTGACTTTTTGGTCAAACGGAGCCTAGGAGTACCCAATGGCTTCTAGGTCAGTACTCGGGGTATGACCTGGGTTTATAGTGATAAAGGGAGGTACTAGGGACCTAAGGAGAGTTAGGGGGTAACAGAATGGGATGTCTATAGAGCCCCTCGACGGGTGAATTTGGAACAAATGATAACCGTCAAATAGACACCACATGATGCTTTTGAGGGAGTATGATCGATTGAGAGGGTTGAGGCCGATTCTGAGGACCTGAGGGGTGTGTTGGGGATGGTTTGAATAACGATCAATGGTTTAGGTCTATTCTAAAGTGATGCGGGGGGATGACTAATTTTGGGGGTCAAAGCCAAATATGTGGGCTTGAGTGAAGATCTAATAACCGAGGTCAATTCTGACCTAAGAGTGGTGACGACCGAGGACCGAGGTCAATTCTGACCTAACTCAGGTAAAGATCCAAGACCGAGGTCAATTTTGACCTAAGATTGGTGATGACCAAGGACCGAGGTCATTTCTGACCTAACTCAGGTGACGATCCAAGATCGAGGTCAATTCTGACCTAAAAGTGGTGACAATCGAGGACCGAGGCCATTTCTGACCTAACTCAGGTGACGATCCAAGATCGAGGTCAATTCTGACCTAAGAGTGGTGACAACCGAGGACCGACGTCAATTCTGACCTAACTCGGGTGACGATCCAAGATCGAGGTCAATTCTGACCTAAGAGTGGTGACGACCGTGGACCGAGGTCATTTCTGACCTAACTCGGGTGACGATCTAAGACCGAGGTCAATTCTGACCTAAGAGTGGTGACGACCAAGGACCGAGGTCAATTCTGACCTAACTCAAGTGACGATCCAAGACTGAGGTCAATTCTGACCTAAAAGTGGTGACGATCGAGGACCGAGGCCATTTCTGACCTAACTCAGGTGACGGTCTAAGAGCGAGGTCAATTCTGACCTAAGAGTGGTGACGACCGATGATCGAGACTATTTCTGACCCAACTCAGGTGACGATCTAAGACTGAGGTCAATTCTGACCTAAGAGTGGTGACGACCGAGGACCGAGGTCAATTCTGACCTAACTCAGGTGACGATTCAAGACCGAGGTCAATTCTAACCTAAGAGTGGTGACGACCAAGGAACGAGGTCAATTCTGACCTGAGAGCGGATAAAGATTGGATTTTGATTCTACTGGAGAAAGTTCTTTGTGATTTTGATATGAGTTGGGGAGCTGATAGCTGGGGAACCTTTTGTTTCTTTAGGATGCCTCGCAAAGGGGAACAACTAATTTTGGTGTTGTAAAAACTCTGCTGGGGAAGTGATCAGGCGATCCTTAGAGATCCTCCGGGGCTTTGCCGGGAGGACATTCATTTGGTTTTTGAGGATTCCGCTGGGAAAGAGGGGTTCCGCTTGAGGGAATGCAAAATTTTCCTGGTGAAAACGTTTTCAATCCTTTAAGGGATTTTTAGGAATTTTTTGAGGATTTTTCGGGGCTTTCTGATATTTTCTGGGATTTTCTGTATGAAATTTAAGGGGGTGCCGGTCGGCATGGTATGAGGGGTGCCATTCGGCAATGGCACAGACTTTTGGACTACCTCGGGAAGGTAAGGAGTCAGTGCAGATCGGTATGATTGGGGTCAATGCCTCTTGCTTTGGGGAGTGAGAACTCCTTTGATGCGTTTGAGCATGTTGCGAATGAGTGAACTTTGCTGCGGGAGCCATCGCATCATCTCTCTTCGAGAGTGAATCCTGGTGGTTATGTAAGTAACCTGACCTTTGGCATTCCTTTCTTTTTGGTGATTTTTCTTTCTTTCTTGACTTCTGATGAGATTTTTTTCTTTTTTCCAATCTGATATTTCTTTGAAGAACATACGCGCCCGCGGGACGACGGGGCTTATAGATGTCTGGGAGCATCTCCCACCTGTGGTACATTGGGTGATATCATCAGCGGATTTTGGGAGGTTGGCATCTGCGCTGGATGAGACGCCTCGTTCGACAGTGGTCATGTGCGCTTTAGGGGAGAGGTGGTGGGATACTACCCACACCTTCCATTTCGACTTCGGGGAGATGACTGTGACTCCCATAGACATGCAGCAGCTGTTGGGGATGGATTGTGATAGAGAGCATATAGAGGTGGATCGCTCTTTGCGGGTGAGACCGGAGGCAGTGCGTGCGACACTTGGTGATGTAGGGAAGATAGTTTATGAGGATTCTATCCGGTTGTCCCTGTTGAAGGATGTTTTATTGGGCAGGGTGATTGATGTGGAGGGCGGGCTGTAAGTGAGGCAGATGGCCCGGTTATTTATTTTGCTAGTGTTGGGAGGTTTTATGGTAGCGGCGAGCGGCGACGTCGTCCATTTGTGGTTCTTGCCGTACTTGAGGATGTTTTTGAACATCCCTTTCTATGATTGGGGGAGTCTGACTTTGGCGACCCTCTACTCTTCTCTGGATGCATTCAGTCGGTGCTGCCAGCAGACCTTTACTGGAGCCACGTACCTTCTTGAGGTATTCTTCAGTTTGCGCATTTCTTTTCATGCATTCGCATTTTCCTTATGCGTTTCTTTTTATTTGTGAATTCTTATCTTTGACAAGCGTGATTTTATGAGGTGATTGGGTGCAATACCCCGCTGATCGCTCTGAAGGATGACACTGCTGGGGACTCCTACCGATTGTATCGATGGCGTAAGGCCAATCGACAGTCGAAGGGATCTCTCTCTCTGGAGGCAGTGCGTCCAGTCTTGAATGACCTGACCAGTGGTAGGGTATGACTCTTTCCATTTTCAGTCTTGGTTTTTACGGTTTCTAACCTTGTATTGATTTATGCCTGCTTGAAGATTTTTAGGTGACCTTTTATCCCTGAGGGACAGCCATTCAGGATGCGGGGATGATCGGGGTGAACGCGTCGATGAGGCGTTTATTGGCGCATGAGTTCGGCCATTCTTGGTATCTCGGGGAGAGGGTGGTTCGCCAGATTACTGAGGAGGAGGTGGTGGTGCTACCTGCGCTAGGGGTGTTCGAGGTCCGGGCCGATCCGATTTTTAGTAACTTTAAGGACCGGACTGATTAAACCGATCCTAAAAAAATAAACCAAGATCAAACCGATTAAACCTATTTTTCGGGCTTAGTCAGTCCGATTTTTTGTATGGTCGGTCCGGTCTAACTTGTCGGTCCTAATATTATTGAAATAATCTTTTTAAAAATGAAATGGGCTCTAAATAAATTAAACCAAACAACAACTCTGTTTTTTAACTCTGCTTTTTGTAATTACATTTCTTATTTTTTTAGTACACAATCATTAATTTGCTTTTTAGTAAACAATGGTACCATTAAAAACAAAATCATTAATTTAAGTTATTACAGTAGTTACAAAAAAATGGAATAGGCACTAAATAACTCAATAAAAAAAATGGAATAACTCTGTTTTTTAGTAATTACATTAATTTTTTAGTAACAAAAACAACTATGTTTTTTAACCAAAAATGTGAGCAACGATTTTATAACAACAAAAAAAGAACTCGGTTTTTTTAGTAACAAAAAACAACTTTGAAGAGAAGTTATTGAAAGTGAATACCTGAGTGAAACAACAACAATGGGGTTGAAAAGTGAAATTCTTGATCGTGGTTGCGCAACAGCAACAATGGGGTTGAGAAGAGAACAACAGCACCGGCGGCAGTGGTGCGACAACAACAACACCGATGGCGGTGGCGCGACAACAATAACACCGGCGGTGGCGCGATAACAACAGCACTAGTGGTGGCGCGACAGCAACAGCAACATCAACGGTGCAATCGGCTCGTGATCATGCCGTGAGAGAGAGAAGTTCTCTCAGAGAACTTGATAAGAGGAGAGGCTCGAGAAGTTCTCTTCTCCCAGAGTTGTTGTTGTGTTTTGATGTGAGAGAGTGAAGAGTGCGTGCGTTATTAATTTAGACCTAGGTTTCCTTTATTTATTTTTGGATGAGCGTACTCCCGAGTTAGTTTAGTTGTGTGTGTGTGTTAATAAATATATATGTATACGTATAAATATAATTAAATACATATATATTGATAGTAATCGGTCTGGGTCGGTCCAGACCGAATATTTAATAAGGGAGACCGAGGACCGGACCGGTTAAACCGGTCTGTAAAAAAAAATTGGATCGGACCTATTAAGAAAATGGCAAAATTAAAACGGTCCAGTTTGGTCCGGTTCGGTCCGCTGATCCATTCGGCTTTCTAAACACCCCTAACCTGCGCAGCCTCTTACCTCTATGAGGCGGGAGCGACTGCTGTCGGAGGATGCGAGGATCGCGGCGATGATCGACGAGTCCTACTTGTTGTACACTGATACGGCTGAGCCATATGACTATATGGACTTTGAGACGAGCTGGTTGATGGTGCCCAGCATATATGATGCCCTGTCTTTCCTTTCTGCAGGTTCAAGTCGAGCGGTGGGATCTTCTCATAGTGGCGGCGGGGACCTCGGAGGTTCCTTTTGTGTGGTTGCATACTGCTTCGTACAACATTCGACGGGCTGATGGAAGGATGGTGCCTATGTTGCACCGTCCTCATGCGATGGATTCAGAGGAGTTGGGTTTGACAGAGGAGGTCCTCTGACATGCGGTATACCTTTCTATTATTCTCTTTCTTTATTTTTTATTTTGGTCATCTCTGTTTTGATACTGATTTTGCCTTTTTCTTACTGTAAGTCCGAGTGTCGACCACCTGGCTAAGAGACATCAGAGACTGGATATCTTAAGCGACTACCCATATTTGGGATGCGGATCCTGTTCCTTCTTACTTGGTGTCATCTGCTTCATCCGGAGAAGACTTTGGCTCAGGTAGTGGTGGTGCATCGTCTCGCCGTAGGGGAAAGAGAGCACGTCGCAGGGGAGGAAGCTCTTAGAGAGAGAGGGGGAGAATGTGGGTTCGGGCTGAGTCCCGTTGTTTTTGCTTTCTCTTTTTATTTTCTACAAAATTGATGTAACACAGAAAACAAACAGATGCAATGCAATGGAGTTTTTTATTATCTTTTATTAATGATGAATGAATGCATGCACATGTGCTTTTTACTTTGCTGTTGAGACCGTAAAAAGGAGCATTTTTGGAATTTTTGTAGGAAAGTTTTTAATTAAAAAGGGAAATTATATAAGGAGGAAAAGGGATTTTGAAATTCTGTTGAGAATATTAATTTATTTTATTGAGTTTTTTGATTTGTCAAAATAGGAAAAAGGGAAGTTTCTAAAAATGGGGGGTTGCCGATCGGCAAGCACCCTGTCGTGCCTATCGACAGTTCAGTCAAGTCCCATCAATTAAAAGCTTTGATTGGTACCTTCTTTAGCCTTTTGTATTTTGTGGGGTAGGATTACCTTCGATTTCTGCAGGGATTATGTCTCTTGTGAGGCTTCTCAAGTATAAAAAGGGGTAAGGGTGGAGTGTTTTCATCACACCTTCACATTCTTACTTATTTGCTTACTATCTCTTAGCCTTGCAAGATGGATCTTCCCGGTAGCATTGAGTTTGCTAACTACCTCGAAGCCTTGGAAGCAATGTGCTCTTATAATGTTGGCTATGATGCTTTCAACATGCGTCGAGTCTCCTTGTAGCACAATCAGCCTATTGAGTGGAACATGTTGATGGCGGCGGTACAATTCTGGTACCCCGAAGACCATGTATTCCGCTTTGGGTTGGTTAAAGTTTGTCCTACCTACAAGGAATTTTCTGTCATGCTTCCCAGTGTTGCTGCGGCTTTGCTCGAATTTTCCCCTTCTCCCAGGGATTTATTGGTCGGGCTTCTTCATATTTCGCCTTCGACGGCCAGATCACTGGTTGCTGGAGGAATGATTTCCCTCCCGGTGGTGCTGCAGTCTGTGCATTTGCGGGAAGTAGGTGATACTGACTATGTTGGAGTCGTTGCTCTGGGCCTGGTTTCAAAATTATTGTTGGTGACTGGGGAACTGCTAGTGGGCCTGCAACTTGCGGCCATTACTTCGTGGATGTCATACCGTCGCAATCCTGCTGTGATGATACTGGCGGAGACCCTGAATAGCCTGGATGCCTGGAAAGAAGGTCGTTCTGTCTTTCTGAGGGGTAGCCCTGTGATGCTGTTTATGTGGTTGTCTGAAAGACTCCGCTTGGTGTCCCTTCCAGAGTATCCTTTGTCGGTTGTACCCAACTTCTTTTCGCGTTACTTCTTCAGCGTTGGCTTGAATATTGACAGTTGGGAGAACTGGTTTGTGGAGAATGGGGCTCGAAATCTGTATTGGTCAGTGCCTTGGTAGGGGCAGTTGCTGCCTGTTCTGGAGCTAGAAGAGTACTCATATATGCGGCTGGTTGGTCTCAGACAGACCTCTTTTTATTTCCCTTGGCGACTTCTGCGCTAATTTGGCTGGGCACAGGTCGTGCCACCTCGGACCTCAAATTTCTTTCCGGTGGAAGATCTGACTGAGCGTCTGCGCATGCGTCTTGGCTCCTTGTGGGAAAATCGGCGTTCGTCGACCCGTCCCTCTCAGTCTGTTGGGAGAGTTTGGCATATCCCCAGGGATTATATAAAGTGGTTGTGGAGGAGAGTAATCAGCAAGATGTTGGCAGTGAAGACTGAACAAAAGTGGTTTGCTTTATTTAACACCAAAGAAGGGGGTGTTGTGGTTTTTTCGAAGCTGGTTCAGGCTTATTGGTCCATGGAGTGTTTACGGCACTCTGTTCAGGCAGGGGAAATTTGGGGACCCCAGGATGTAGATGATGAGGGTGCAGGCTCCTCTGGTAGCTGTGGGTAGGACTCTTGGAGAGTTTATTTGTGTAATAGGGAATAGATGTGGGGATTTTATTTGGATTTTTATTGCAGTAGGGGGAAGGGAGTTATCCGTTCCTTTTCTTATGTAATCTGTATTGTAATTTCTTACTAATGAAATAAGCAAGTTTCTGATCATCCAGATGTGCCTTTCGATGAATTTTGTATTTTTAAATTATCTATACCGATCTCTAAGGCATACATAAACCTTTTGTTCAAGTTTCTGTTAGAATGAACTACCATTCTCGGAGATAAGAAAAGAATAGTATTTTGTGAAAAAGAAAGGGTCGTGCTCCTATAAGATGTATGAGCTGCCTACGTACCTCTGGGGATTTTGAATTTTTTTTATTTTTCTTGAAAAATTGTTTTTTGCAGAGGATCAGGCCCACGTAGTAATGGGTAGAGGGAAATAAAGAGTTTTTTTTTTAGGATAGAAGGGAGATGAAAAAAGTCGTAGCGCGCCAAGATTCCAGACTGGGGGTAGAATTTCTTGAGACGGTCCAGGTTGATTGGACGAGCCATCTCCTCCCCATCTAGGTCAGTGAGCATGGCGACACCGCCAGATAAGATTTTCTTCACAATGTAGGGGCCGCTCCAATTGGACTTGAATTTCTCTCTGGGGTCCCAGATGGGTTACATTATCTCCTTGAGGGCTAAATCCCCTTCCCGGACACAGCGATCTTTGATTCTCTCGTTGAATGATTGCTCTATTCGACGATGGTACCCCTGTATGTGGTAAAGAGCTTTCAATTTTTTTTCATCTAGGAGGGTCAGCTCGTCGAGACGGCTTTGGCACCAGTCTTCTTCATTAACTTTGCCTTCGAGCATAACGCGTAGCGAGGGTGTTTTCAACTCCACAGGTAGGACTGCTTCCATGCCGTAGACCAGAGAGTAAGGGGTAGCCCCAGTAGAGGTTCAGATTGAGGTTCGATAGCCCCAGAGGGCGTACGGGATCCGATCGGCCCAATTCCTACAGCTTGCGGTCATCTTGATGATGATGGCTTTAAGGTTTTTGTTGGCGACTTCAACTGCACCATTGGCCTGAGGTCGGTAGGGAGAAGATTTGTGTCTCTGAATCCCGTACTCGTTGACTACTTCTGTAACTTCTGCTTCGAAGTGCAACCCGTTATCTGACACTAACTCGTGCGGGATCCCATATCGACAGATGATATTTTTCTTGAGGAATTTGACCACTTTCTTGACGTTCAATACTGCGTATGACTCAGCTTCGACCCATTTGGTGAAGTAATCAATGGAAACTAGGATGAACTCGTGTCCATTTGAAGCCTTTGGTGTAACCTTCCCTATGATGTTGACACCCCAGGTGGAGAATGGCCAGGGATAGGTCATGTTGTATAATTCTCGCAGAGGCAGGTGTTGAAGATTGGAGAACCGTTGGCATTTGAGGCATCTCCGGACATAGGCGGTGAAATCTTGGGCCATGGTGGTCCAATAGTAGCCCTGTCGGATGATCTTCTTGGCAAGCATGTGACCGTTCATATGGGGCTCGTATTCTCCGATGTGGATCTTCTGCATTATCTTCTCAATCTCAGCCCCTGCGATACAGGGTAGATGAGTTACATTGAAATTCCTCTTGAGTAGAGCTTTATGACAGATGATGTACTGGGCGGCCTGTCTTCGGTGGGTTATTCGGTATTTCTTATTAGAACCCTCGAGATACCTACCATGTTTGAGGAGGCACCAGATATCATAGTACCAGCAATCGGCTAGTTCGGGATCTTCGGTGGAGATAAGCTCAATATGGTAGCAGTGGGTTGGTTTGTCTTGCTTTTAAACTAGGAAGGGGGTCATTATTATTCCTTCAAGCATGTCGACCATGGAGGCCAAGGTAGCAAGAGCATCGGCTAGGTTATTCTTTTCTCGAGGTAGGTAATGAAAGGTAATATCTCATAATCGGGAGGCTAACTCTTCTAAGTGGGCATGGAAGGGTTGGAGATTTTCATCCTCGACTTTCCACTTTCTGAGCACTTGATCGATGATGAGGGCAGAATCCCCGTAGACATTAAGGTATTGAATACCTTTATTGAGAGCAACTTTGAGGCCTACTATGCATGCCTCGTATTCCGTCATGTTGTTGGTGCAAGGGAAATCCAATTTGATGGCGATGGGAGTGTGGGAGTCATCTGGGGTGATCAGAAGTATCCCAACGCCATATCCCTTTTTATTGGCAGCGCCGTCAAATAACATTTGCCATCGAAGGTTGTCTTGAACGGTGCAGAGGATACTTTCATCTAGGAATTCGAAGATCCAGACATCTGCTTCTTCTACGGGGTAATTAGCGAGGTAGTCAGAGATGGCTCTTCCTTTAATGGCTTTCTGCGTGACGTACACGATATCGAACTCTGTTAGGAGCATCAACCATCGGTCCATTCGACTGGATAAGGCGGGTTTCTCAAGAAGATATTTGATAGGATCCATTCGGGATACAAGTTTGATGGGGAAGGCGAGCATGTAGTGTCACAACTTTTGGTTGACCTAAACAAGTGCGGCACACGCCTTTTCCAAAGCAGTTTAGTTAATCTCATACCCGATCAATTTGCGACTGGCGTAATAGATGGCTCTTTCTTTACAGGAGTCTTCAAGGTATTGGGCTAGTAAAGCCCCAACTGCAGTGTCGGTTATTGTTAGGTATATGAGCAAAGGGAGACCAGGCTGTGGTGGCATGAGCACTGGGGGTTGGGTCAGATTTTGTTTGATTCGGTCAAACACTTCTTGACAGGCCTCGTTCCAAACCTTGGTTGAATCCTTTTGGAGGAGCTTGAAGAATTGTTCACAGATAGAGGTTAGTTGGCTGATGAATTGGCTAATATATTGCAATTTCGTAAGAAAACCTCGGACTTCTTTCTCTGTTCGGGGCGGTGGCATCTCAAGTATGGCCTTCAGTTTTATAGGATCTGCTTCTATCCCCTTCTCACTGACCATGAATCCCAAGAGTTTTCCCTTTGTAACACCGAAGACACATTTCTATAGATTGAGTCTCATCTGATACCGTCGCAGTCGTTCAAAGAACTTCCAGAGAGCGAGAACATGACCTTCTCCAGTTTTGGACTTGATAATCATATCATCCACATAAACCTTGACTTTTTTGTGAATAAGATCATGTAGGATGGTTGTGGCAGCCCTTTGGTAGGTGGACCCAGCATTCTTGAGACTAAATGGCATAACGGTGTAGCAAAAGGTTCCCAATGGGGTGATGAACGAGGTTTTTTCTTGATGGTCTTGGTGCATCTTGATTTGGTTGTATCCGGTAAACTCGTCGACGAAGGACTTGAGAGCATGACTGGCTGTGTTGTCCACGATCTTGTCGATATTAGGTAGCGGATAATTATCTTTTGGAGAAGCTTTATTTAAATCTTGGTAGTCCATACACATCCGAACCTTCCCTCCTGATTTCGGCACAGGTACTATATTGGCTAGCCATGTGGGATATTCGATCACACGAATGAAGCCCCTGTTCAACTGTTTTACCACCTCTTCTTTGACCTTGAGCGACCATTCGATGCAGAGCTTTCTCAATTTTTGTTTAATCGGCTTGTAATCTGGGAGAGTGGGGATTTAGTGCTGAGCTATTTCAGGATCAATGCCGGGCATATCATCATAGGACCATGCGAAGACATCCACGAATTCCTTTATCAATTCTTCGAGTTGTGAGCGCTCATGCTCGTCAAAGGTGGCCCCTATCCTAATCCCGCGCAGTTGGCTACTAGAACCAAGATTAATAACAACAGTCTCCTCTTCATTAACTTGAACGCGGTTATGTTATTTATTATTAACCTTATTTAGATCAGTTAAGAATTGTTTATTTACAAAATCATCATCATCAAAAGTTTGATTAGAATCCAAACAATTATTGTAAGGCACAACAAGATACTCAAAATCTTCGTTTATTTCATTGATAGGAAAAACAACATTGGGAACCTTATCAAAAGAGGTCTCGATTACATTTGAATAAGGATAGACAATAGAAGAAGAAATAGGGTAAACATTGGGGTTAGGGGAGATTTCAAGAGGTAGAACTGGTGCAGCATGCCAGTTGAGGAGGGGTGTATCAACAGCTTTAATCAGATGGGATGGAATCATTGATGTAGTGCCTGAATGAACCATGCAAAGTGCCAGCCCCAGTGTCTGTAAGTTAAAGGAATCTTCGAAATTACTTTCCTGAGTCTCTTCGGTATCTTTGATGAGCGATTATACTCGGTGTTGGAAAATTTTGGCCCATGGGTAGCCATCTTAGAAAAAGATCTCCATTCCAGGCTTCATCTTCTTGTCTGTGTGGTCGTACCATGGTTCTGGAAAATCACAAAAGGGTAAGTCTTCACCTTCTTTGATGAATCGTCCATTCAAGGAGTCTCCTGGGATAGTTTGGATGCAGTCTAATCTTCTCTTTGGTCGAGATTGGTGGATCATTTTGAGCTCTTATTCTGATGGTTGATACCCCAAGCCACAAGGAGGGAAAGTTTTCTTAAGTTCAATGGGCTCAAGTATCCCTTGCTGCCTTTGCCCTAGCCCCAGTCCGGGCATGAAGTGCATGTTTCTGAACATCTAAATCACATTGACATTTCCATGAGGGTCATATTATGGACAAACCCTTTCTTTGAAATCGTCCCCTATCGGGAGTAGGAGTGGCTCAACTCGAAATCCTGATAGGAGCATATCATTTGACCCTTGCTATTTCTCAAGGATTGGACTGCTGGTGCTTGCACCCTCGACATTTTCGTTGTCGCCCAAAATGGTGATAACTCGCTCATTGGTGAAGAACTTCAATTTTTGATGGAGTGAGAAAGACACACCCTTGATACTGTGGAGCCAGGGTCGTCCGAGCATCAGGTTGAAACAAGCTGGGATGTCTATGACTTGGAATTCAACAACAGGGTTTATAGGGCCAACCCCTATTACAAGTTGTATGGATCCCATCACCTCCCCGCAGGTATTATCGTGTGTACATACAGTGGCGGAGGTTGGAGCGAGGTCTCTTTCTTTCAGGCCTAAACACTTGAAGGTTCTCAGTGGGCAGACATTCAAGGCAGATCCGTTATCGATAAGAGAGAGTGGCACGGCCTTCCCCATAACTTCAACGGAGATATTGAGTGCATGATTGTGATTTGGACCAATTATGGGGATTTCTTCTTCAGAAAATGATAGCATTCGGGTATAGGTCAAGGATTCGACCAGATTTACCGCTTCTTCTGGCGTGGTAGAAGGAGGAACTATGGGTCCAGTGAGTAGCTTGATTATAGCATTTCTGTGCATATGGGAAGACATGAAAAGCCCCCATAGAGTGATGTTAACTTGAGTTTTCTTCAGTTGATCGAGGACCTTACTCTCCTCGATGGTCATCTCTGGCATAGGAAGGTTTTCAATGCCCTTCCCTTTGTCATTTGCTGGTAGTGAGTTTGGAACCTGGTAATGTCTCCTTGATCTGGTCATGTGATTTATTGAAGAAGAAAATAACATGAACCCCATTTCCTCGTCAATCTCAGGTTGTTCTGTCACCCTATTTATTTATCCGAAGAGTTCTTCAAATGATATCATCCCACATATGTCGGCTACTGGGCCAGTTCTTCTTGAAGCTTATTCTTCACTCTTTGAATTCTTCCCCCCATCTGGTGGAAATAATTTTGTCTTTCCATGTAAAGTCAATGCATTCCACAACTTCAACGACTTCTTCATACAGGTCTTCCCATTATGTGGGGATATGTATGCTTGAATGGACCAAGCGCCCTTATAGATTCAAAATGTCAAGTAACCTGGTGATACTATAAATGCTGTTGGTTTTCCCAAATAATTCTGCCATAATCTGAACAACATCATCTAGGCTGACTTCATCGGTTGGTACCACCCATTTGTCTAAATTTCGGGACCACTTTCGTGCTTCCAAGAATAGTGTACTGAACCTTTGGCAATCGATGGCCATCTATGAGGGCAATTTCAGCCCAAACTCTAAGATTTGGTTTAACACATCTGATAATTCCATATTTTCATTTTCAGAGCGGGTACGGACAGCGATGCATGCTTTGGTAAGGAGTGGCAGTGCCTGATCAGCGAGTCTAGTAGGGTATAGGAGGAAATATGGGCAAATTTGAAGAGGTTTAGGAGAGTATATGGGTGCGATTTGAGTTAAGGGATTGAAATCTGGGTTTTCTTCTAAGAAGATGGCATTGGCATGATTTGGGAGTGGATTGTGAGTAGTGTTTGGCTTAGGATTGGCTGGTGGGGAGATGGTACCCCGATTAATGAGATCTTGGATTATGTTTTGCAGGTGAAAGCATCGGTCGCTGGTATGGCCTGTAATTTGGTGAAAGGTGCAATGAGCATCGGCCTTGAAGTTTCTTGGGAGTGGATTTGGCAATGAACGGGGTTCCAAGGTTTTGATGATCTTTCGGCTTAACAGGGCTTGGTAAACTTTGGAGAGGGGAGCATGGAGCTCAGTGTATTCCCTTCGAATGGGGCAGGGTGGCTTTCTGGTGCCCATGATGTGGTTAGTTGAGAGATATTATTGATGGTTAAGACTGTAGCACTGGCAGTCTTGTCATACTTTTTAGGGGTGAACTATCCGGACACCTTATTCGGTTCAACCTCTGTTTTAACAAGGCTTTCCTCGATTTTTACTCCCGCTTCTCTGAGAGCTCGAAAGTGGGGATAGTATTGTCCTCCCATCATCGCTCGGATATGGGGCAAGAAGTTCTTCTTCACTATGTTAACTTGTTCTTCCTCATATGGCCGATTGGTCATGGTAGCTGCTCACTCCCTCCACCGGATTATGAAGTTACTGACTGATTCCCCAGGGTTCTGTTTGAGCAGCTCTAAATCACGATGGGTGACCTCAAGCTCTTTGTTGTATTTGTACTACGACATGAATTCTCGGGCTATATCCTCCCAGCTACGGATTCTGGATTCCTCAAGAGACAAAAACCATCGGAGGGCACTATCATTTAAAGTTTGCTAAAACAATTAGTCCATCACTTCTTCAGAAGCCCCTAGTAGAGTTATGGAACGATGATAAATGCGAAGATGAACAATCGGGGGTCCACTCCCTCCGAACTTCTCGATATTTGGCATCTTGAACTTCTCGGGTAACCTCGCTTTAGGATAAGGAGACATGTGGGTGTAGTCCATGTAATTCCCAGAGATTCTGACTTGATCGAACTTCTTGGTGAGCATCTTGAGATCCTTTTTGACTTTATTCAACTCCTCCTCTTTTGGATCAGCGACTATAGGCAGGTTAGCCACAGGCTGGGCAATGTTTGGCATCGGAAGCTGGGCAGGCGGTGGCCCATTGATAGGAGGGGCACGTGGAGCGTGTTGATATTCTTCTGGAACCCAGATAGGCTCGGGTGGACCTATAGCATGAGGGAATAGGGCCTCGGGCTCTTGAGGAATAGGAACCTGGTTTCGTTGCATCTCTCGGACCTCAGTTTGGAGGTTGTCAATCTTGGACACGAGCTAAGCTAGGACTGCCGTCAGATCCGTCTGCATGACTGGTACTTGATCTGTATTCTCCATGGAAAGTGGATGGATTCCGGACTCGGAAGAAGTAGTAGAGGAACGGACGAAACTCTGGGGTGATTTGACTGAAGTCCGAAGCCAATAGGGAGCCAGACAAAGGGCTTGCGATTGACCTGAGAAGGTGTAGAATGGGATTTATTTTTGAGAAAAAGAGAAGAAACTATTTTTGGATTTTTGCAAGGTTCTAAAAAACGTGGGGCGTAATCGAGGCGTGGAGGCCAACCCTTAAGCCTTAGAAGCCTAGGCGGGCTTAGGCGTGAAAAGGCGTTTAGGCCTTTTTACTATATTTTACTATTGTTTAACCATAACAAGGATATTAAAATACTAAAATTGTACATATCATAAAAATATGTCTGAATATATGCAAATTAAAATACTATTTGACTATTTTGGATGAGATAATGGTCTGGTTTGTAAAAATTTCTTTAAAATGTGATATCGTTTCACTAAAGCATTATTGTTTTTAGAAAAAAGTGTGCCTTAAGGGTTTTACCAAGAATAAGGCGTAAAAATCTTAAGGTGGGGCGTTTCTCCCAAGCCTCAAGCCTAGGCGTGCCTAGGCTCAGCCTAGGCGGGTTTTTTAGAGCAGTGGAATTTTTATAAAGAAGGGGGAAATGTTTTTGGAGACGGAACTCAACATAATTATTACGATTATTATGTTATCACTTGTATTTAATTCTCCTAAATGCAATGCCGGACGGAACCCGAGCCTGGAAAAGTGGGGTTTTTAATATATGCAAAGCTACAGCTGGACTTGTAACCAGGCTCACGGACAGGGTCCCATTTTAAAAATGCGCTAAAATTTTTGGGGGTAGGCCGACCCAAAATTTCGGCAAAGTTTCTGGTTGAAACTGACAATCTAAAGTGCGTGTCCTAGGTTTGACACCTATATGCGGGTATGCAGTTGGTTGGGTGAATCGGAATGGGTTCCCCCCTTTGGCTGACTTCCACGATATACGTCTTGCTCTTGCGGGCAATCGGTACGTGTGGACAAGCCATTTGATATACCTGAGTGTACGTGAATTGCCTCACTATATACCTCGTGGGGACAGTACGTGTGAGAGCGAATTCAATATACTCGGTGTACGTGAACGAATTCCCTGCGATATACCTCCCTTCATGAATTCGATCAAGCGATACGATGCAGGGGAACTGTTTGATATACGTCGAAGGTACTTGACCAATGGAAGGTGAGAGTCATATCGCTTAGGCTAACTGCGCCATGCCGGACCAACGCCCATCACGAAGTGACCCTCCAGTTATTGGGTAAAATTTGATCAATAACAATGCTCTTTGGTGATGTCGTGTGAATCATGCATGATTCTCTTATTAGTATCTTATGATGAGAATGCTTTTCTTGATTATGCCAAACAGGGAGCAAAGTACAAGTACCAAAGGTACACAAAGTACGGATGGGTGATGCGTGCAACATGTGGATATATGTGATCCTAGGTGCACGTAGTGTGAAGTGTACATGGAAAATTTTCTACAAGTGTGTGAGCAGAAGCATAAGCATGGGATACACATGGAAAAGGGGAACATGCAGATATAGGGGAAATATAAACAAATATAACATCCATGTAAATAGAGTCAAGCCCTCAAAACATACAAGTTCCCAGCAGAGTCGCCACTGTGGCCATCCCCGATCCTCGCCGCGGGCGGGCGAGTAAAGGAGGATCCTCGGATCCCGTGCGTCCCTCTCGGGAGCGCTTCGGCCGGCGTCGTTTAAGATGAGGTGTAAAAATGTAGAGAGATTTAGAGTCGCCAGTCTATTTCACTCAAAACAAACAAAAGAAAAAGGGGAAGCCATCCCAAAGGAAGGCATCCAAACACATACTGGTGCATACGAAACCAAAATGATTCGAGAAGGGTTCGGAGGCTAAGTTACGGAATGGGAAGGTGTTAGGCACCCATTTTTCCTTTTCGGTCTCTTATGGATGTTTGCTATTTTTCTTTTTTATTTTTCCCGTGATATGTGTCCATGTGTATATATATAGTGGAGATAGGAATCCTCGACTTGTATCATGGGAGAGATAAAGCGAGTCATCCGAAGGAAGGTATAAAAATAATATTAAAAAATAAGATTTACGCGATTACTCTTACGTTGATCGTTATAATGGAACGATAACGCATATGGAGTAATACGTCACTATGAACAAGTATATAGAATATAAGAAAATTGGATTTAGAGAAGATAGAAAATGAGAGAGAAAGTGAGAATAGGACTCGAGTCTTGGGTTTTATCCCGAGACGCCTACATAGCCTATGAAGGCATCAAAGTCCACGTAGTTCGCATACAAAATGAGGGGTGGGGTTTATCCCATAAATCCAAATGGGGGATCTCTTATTTGTGAGTGTGTGTGTGTAGAAAAAGTGTTTTAGTTGTGAGAAAAGTATGAGAATCCCTATTTGGAATTTATGAGCAAACCCTATTTTTCTTATTTTTTGGGTTTTATTTATATGAAAATAAGAGATGTGTAATAATACTAAATAAAAAGTATATTAGGATGTGTGAGATGAGATAATAAAAGTGCTAAGTAATAAAACAAGTTATTGCGAATTTAAGAGAATTTGAAGAGAAAGTTGAGAAAGTTGGACCTTCTTGAAGATCTTGAGCTTGATCTTGAATGTTGGAGAGCAGCCCTTGACTTGGATGATGATGGAGAGTGGATAATTCACCAAGTTTGATGAAAATGATTGTGAAAAGTGGAAGTTAGAAAGGGATTTGGATGTTGAAATCGCGCTGCCTTCGAGAGAGGTTTTTTGGGATGCGCTGAGAGCGATTTTTATCAGATCTGGCTCCCTTTGCAAATGAGGTGAAGGCCTCCTTTTATAGGCCCGGGTCACTACCGATCGGCATAGACCTGGTCCTGCCTATCGTCACCTGTCGATAGGCAGGGTCTGGAACCTGCCATTTGGTAGTGTGTTTCAGGCCTTTTCAGAAAATTGGCTACCGAGGGCAAATCGTTGGTCAGAATCGCACACGGGGTAGACCGTTGGAAAGGTAATTAAGATACCTTTGAAAGTCCCTTGGACCGCTCCCGGGTTCGGGAGTTGACTTTGGGTCAAATATGGCTCGAAAGTGTGTGTCGGTCCATTGGACGGGGAATTGTTCGGACGCGAACGGATCGTTCGTCCGGATGGTAAGTCCGAATTACGCACGGGGTGGACCGTTGGAAAGGTTAGTAGATGTACTTCGACATTCCAAAGAGTTTGACCCGGGTTGGGGAGTTGATTTAGGTTAACCGGGCCCTGGAAGCATTCAGTTACCTCTTGGAGTCAAACGGATCGTTCGTCCGCATGGTAAGTCGGAATCGCGCACGGAGCGGACCATTGGAAATGGGTTTCAGTGCCCTTCAAAGATTCATTCAGTCTCGGTCGAGCTGAAGAGCTGACTTAGGTCAAATAGATCCTGGGAGAGCTCGGTGGCCTCTAGATCAAGTTTCGGACGCAAACGGATCGTTCGTCCGCATGGTAAGTCAAAATCGCGCACGGGATGGACCGTTGGAAAGGGATTTCAGTGCCCTTCGAGGGTTCATTCAGTCTCGGTCGAGCTGATGAGTTTGAATTTTTGGTCAAACGGAGCCTGGGAGTGCCCGATGGCTTCTAGGTTGGTACTCGAGGTATGACCTGGGTTTTTAGTGATAAAGGGAGGTACTAGGGACCTAAGGATAGTTAGGGGGTAACAGAATTGGGTGTCTACATTGAGTTTTGGAATATTTCCAAAGGTTTTAAATCTTCGATACTTGTTTTGACTTAAATTATCTCTAGCTCTATAACTAATTCTGCAGGTGCAGACAGAGCTGATGGCGATGAGGGCTTATCCTCCATATCCATGTAGTTATAAATCAAGATTCAACTCGACCCCATGACACTTGCACCAGTTAGCGAATCTCACATATTTCGAGAACGCTTCCTTGTACGTTTGGAATTTTCATATACTGAATTTGGTGTACCCATGTGTCTGCCAAAGTGACGTCATGAACATTGTCTTAGATACCCGAACGTATGTGTAACACCCCATATTTTTAATGATTTTTAATTATGGGGTTAATTTAATTTAAAATGGAAAATTAATTTGGAATAAAAATAAATATTAATTAGCGAGACAATGATTAATATTTGTTTATGTGAATTATATGGAATATTACTTAGTGAACGAGTAATAAATGATCACGAATATATTAAAGTTGTCTCGAGTGAAAAATACGGCAAGTTACAATAATCTGGTCGGGACGCGCGTACCAGTCACGTCGGGACTCAATTTAATAAAATAAAGAGTGAATTATTTTTAAGTCATCCAAGTGGTCATTTCAATTGCACAAATGTGTCCATAAGGATCGAGATAGTCAGAAAAGTCTATCCGAGAGTTTTGTTTGGGTCTCGGGACACTTTTAGGCCAAACAAGCACCCTAGAGGGGTATTTTAGTCATTTGTATTTTGGGGATAAATAAACCCACGAAAATTGAAGAGTTATATATGTACCCACGTAAGAGGGATTAGGGTTATCAGTTACCAAATTCATAGAGGCCATTAGAGGAGGAAGGAGAGTCATTCCCAAGGCTAGAACCACCATTCTTACACCTCTCGCGCCACAAACTTCACCGTTGCGTATAGATAAGAGGAACACATCCATACCATTCTTCTACAACGAACCGGGCCTATTGTTAAAGGCAGGTGCTTAAACTTGCAAATTTATAGCATGTATGATAACCATGTTAGTATAGTATGAGTATTCACATGATTATGTAGGAATTGGGTTAATATTTGGAGAATTAAAATGTGTTCTTGGATGATATTCATGTTAGGTTAAACTTCCTGATGCATGTAGAACAAAATTCGTGAATTAAGGTTGCCCACATGTGTAGAAATTACGTGTTTTGTATGTGTTCTTTAACAAAAGGATGAGCTAGGGGGTTTAAAGAAATAAATTGGAAAGTATATTTTTTATTTATGTAAATTGGTGATTCAATGATTCTTGTACGTTAGAAATCACCCTTACATGTGTAGTGTAATGTTTAGGATGATTGTTTGGGCGTTTGGGAATGAACCTTGGAGCTTTAGAGGTTTAAAATGGAGAAAAAACGCACCTGATGCAAAGCAACGTGCGTCATAACTGAAGGGACCGGTCGACCGGGGTCCCAGGGTCGGTCGACCAGGGGTCTGGGTTCTGGCTCGCGAGAGCTGGTGAAGGGATATATTTTTTTTTTCTTATTTTTTATTTATAATATACTCTTTAGGAGAAACTTTAAATGTGAATATCTTGGGCATACAAACTCGGATTGGCGCGTCATTCGCGGCCACTCGTAGTTAGTTTAATGGAGTACGCTATCATAATGATTAAATAATTTAGGCATAGTGACGAAACATTCCCAAAATTAAAACATAAAAATTATAGGGACGTTGTGAGACCAATAGGAACCTATTCGAGTATATAGGAGGCGAGAAGTATAATCCTAAGGTTAAAATAATAAATAGCGGGGTGTAGATATTTTGGTATTGGGTCGAATGTAATACGTACGGGACATATATTTTATAGGTGGGATGTATGCCTGTACCGATATATGAACATAGGTTGTTGTGACACCCCGCCTAATAAAATACCAGGTGATCAGTCATATGTTAAATTAAACATAAATCTCATATGGTTTCATTCTCAACATCACTATCGAAAACCATTTAATTACTAATAACGTATTAGGCCCGGTGTCAAATTTTAAACTTTCTAATCTTTTTAACTTAAACGCACAAGTAAACCCAACATACAAATATATGAACAACAACTGAAATGAATAAATAATAACCGATAACTTTCGGTAAAACATTTATATAACCACATAGAATAGGAGTAATATGTGCGACAATTAAAATAAATAACAACAATATGGCAACTTGCTCGAATATACTCACAGTACCTCCTATCTAGATCACATGTTAAGAAACATCTATACAATTTCCTACCAACATCCACAGCTACGACATCAATGTCTGACTTGAAAGAATAATCATCCACGCGTCCCTGTGTCTGGACACCTGAAAGGGATTTAAAGTAAAAGAAAAAGGAAAATAGTTGCAAGCAAGTTAGAGCCCAAAGAGTTTTAAAAATATTTAGCATTTGTTTAAAATACTTTAACATTTAAAATATGAGATTCTCCATATTTAAACTGGTGTGGCACTCACATGAGATACCCCTCACCTCTCATCTAACAGTGCCCCCCTAGCATATGTATTTAACCACCCTAGTTACGCTACCCAGCCTAACTAGCATCTCACCAAACTCCTAAACACCCAAACACTATCTCATGTCCCGCGTATATTATTCCAAGCTTTCACTCGAGCGTATACCTACCTTATAATGTATCGCTTATCATATATCCATTCATAATGAATAACCTTCCCTAGTTGTTACACTATTCACATTTTAGTGTTATTTATCTCGTATATAATATTCTCATCTTTATATACATATCTCACGTATTTTATTTCGGATTTTATATTCCCGGAATATCCATAAATTATTTTACAATTCATTCTTTATTCTAACCGTATATATATTTTCACATCTCATATATATATATATATATATATATATATATATATATATATATATATATATATATATATATATATATATATATATATATATATATATATATATAATATACACATCAAGTATATCCATACTTATATATCACACACTATATAAGTATAATAACTATCCCTCGGAGCTATAACTCAATGGATGCAGTCTCTCAATGCTATCATCTTTCAGGGAATTACTCACACATCATCCTGGGTACCAGCAGCTGGACTCTCACACTGACTTGGTAAAAACCCAATCACAATGTTAGGGAAGTGGTCACTGTTCCTCATTGGAAATAATACGAATCGTACCCAAGACGTCTTACCCCTGACAAATGCCACATAATATAAAAATGGACGTTATGGCCTGGGGACTATATTGTCACACCCCGCCTAATTCTGGTGTCGGTCGCCACTAAAACTAAGTCAGGTGCGAGTAAATAAAATATCGTTCTTAGCGTGAGACAGATATGAGACATAATAAAATTAATCCACAAGATAAATAGTTGAATCAATCCCAAAAGATAATAATAACTGAACGATAAAAGATCCATCACCATGCTAAAACTTCGAATAAATCAAATCTCCAAAAATGATTTAATTAAAACTGAGTAATAATCAACTGCGAATAATCCAACTGAAATTCTATAACAACTTTGGAACCAAATGGCCCAACAAAACTCAAGTGAAGTCTCATAATGTAAAACGACTGAAAAGAAAGTCTAACTAAATCAATACGCATAAGGTAGAGCAACTCCAACTGCACCTCCAAGAAAAGTCTCCAAATAAAATCTATGCAGCTTCTCCAAAACTTATCCTAAAAAAGTTAGTCAACGCACGAGGTCAGAGACCCGAGCATGAATACCCCTCAAATAGGGTCCATGAACCCAGATAATAGCATTATACGCAATAAATATCACAATAAAATATTTTAATTAAACAATATAAATAAATGCGATAATTATAAATCATTAACTACCCTCAGAAATTCCCATACAAATATATGAACAACAACTGAAATGAATAAATAATAACCGATAACTTTCGGTAAAACATTTATATAACCACATAGAATAGGAGTAATATGTGCGACAATTAAAATAAATAACAACAATATGGCAACTTGCTCGAATATACTCACAGTACCTCCTATCTAGATCACATGTTAAGAAACATCTATACAATTTCCTACCAACATCCACAGCTACGACATCAATGTCTGACTTGAAAGAATAATCATCCACGCGTCCCTGTGTCTGGACACCTGAAAGGGATTTAAAGTAAAAGAAAAAGGAAAATAGTTGCAAGCAAGTTAGAGCCCAAAGAGTTTTAAAAATATTTAGCATTTGTTTAAAATACTTTAACATTTAAAATATGAGATTCTCCATATTTAAACTGGTGTGGCACTCACATGAGATACCCCTCACCTCTCATCTAACAGTGCCCCCTAGCATATGTATTTAACCACCCTAGTTACGCTACCCAGCCTAACTAGCATCTCACCAAACTCCTAAACACCCAAACACTATCTCATGTCCCGCGTATATTATTCCAAGCTTTCACTCGAGCGTATACCTACCTTATAATGTATCGCTTATCATATATCCATTCATAATGAATAACCTTCCCTAGTTGTTACACTATTCACATTTTAGTGTTATTTATCTCGTATATAATATTCTCATCTTTATATACATATCTCACGTATTTTATTTCGGATTTTATATTCCCGGAATATCCATAAATTATTTTACAATTCATTCTTTATTCTAACCGTATATATATTTTCACATCTCATATATATATATATATATATATATATATATATATATATATATATATATATATAATATACACATCAAGTATATCCATACTTATATATCACACACTATATAAGTATAATAACTATCCCTCGGAGCTATAACTCAATGGATGCAGTCTCTCAATGCTATCATCTTTCAGGGAATTACTCACACATCATCCTGGGTACCAGCAGCTGGACTCTCACACTGACTTGGTAAAAACCCAATCACAATGTTAGGGAAGCGGTCACTGTTCCTCATTGGAAATAATACGAATCGTACCCAAGACGTCTTACCCCTGACAAATGCCACATAATATAAAAATGGACGTTATGGCCTGGGGACTATATTGTCACACCCCGCCTAATTCTGGTGTCGGTCGCCACTAAAACTAAGTCAGGTGCGAGTAAATAAAATATCGTTCTTAGCGTGAGACAGATATGAGACATAATAAAATTAATCCACAAGATAAATAGTTGAATCAATCCCAAAAGATAATAATAACTGAACGATAAAAGATCCATCACCATGCTAAAACTTCGAATAAATCAAATCTCCAAAAATGATTTAATTAAAACTGAGTAATAATCAACTGCGAATAATCCAACTGAAATTCTATAACAACTTTGGAACCAAATGGCCCAACAAAACTCAAGTGAAGTCTCATAATGTAAAACGACTGAAAAGAAAGTCTAACTAAATCAATACGCATAAGGTAGAGCAACTCCAACTGCACCTCCAAGAAAAGTCTCCAAATAAAATCTATGCAGCTTCTCCAAAACTTATCCTAAAAAAGTTAGTCAACGCACGAGGTCAGAGACCCGAGCATGAATACCCCTCAAATAGGGTCCATGAACCCAGATAATAGCATTATACGCAATAAATATCACAATAAAATATTTTAATTAAACAATATAAATAAATGCGATAATTATAAATCATTAACTACCCTCAGAAATTTCCATTTCAAAAAGGCACACCAATATGATTTTAAATTCCCAAGTCCCACGATGTTAATTTAATTAAATTAACCCAATTTTATTATTATTCTCACTTTTTATTATGGCGGTTCTCCCGCCTCGGGTGGTAATCCACCAAAGTGTCACACTCCCCCTTGTCAAATGCCACTGATCCGTTTAAAATATCGATCCCGCCCCATGACAAGGTTCCACACACGACATAAATCGTTCGCTGACCCGTTTAAACTGTCGGTCCTTAACACATTATGTCGTCACAAATTTTAATACTTGTTTTTATCTTAGGCATTAATTCTCATTTCTCAATTTCATAATTTATAAATTACCCCACCTTTTTAATCGATGTGAGATCCTCAAAACACTCATTAGTCCCATACCTAAGGATCCCCAAGTTATCAATACGTCCTACCCTATGTATATAATGAATTTCTAACTTAAATCTCGACCTAGTCTCATGCCTAGGCTAGCGTAACGATGATAAAATACCAAAAATCACCCCATCCCAATATGATAAAAATCGCTGTAATCTACCCTCACTAGTCCCATACCTAGAAAGCGTAAATCATCTAAAGGCCTACCCGCTAGTCCCATACCTGGAGGGCATCCTAAAATATAGGGAGAGCAAAAATACCCAACACCCGTCGTCACAAAGGCAATTTAATAATACCAATAAGTCACACCAAGGAGTGTAATAAATCAATGTGTAAAACTACGCATGATAGTCCAATTCCATTAAATCTTAATTTAATTTTCACATCGTCATAAACACCCAACTAATCTCATTTAATTATTCTAAATTTAATACACCGAGATTTCATCATTTATACATCAGAATCCAAATTTCATTAACTCTACACAAATTACATAAGTTATACGCCCCCAAATCCATTTATTCAAAAACTAAGGTTTTTCTACATGCAACCTAAACCGACAAATTCAAAATTCACTCATCAATCCTATGCACCCAAGGGTTATGAATATTATTCCTATAAAAAGATTTCATAAGAACAACCCCAAATTTTAAGTGTCCACTTTCTCTAATTAGATTCCTAACTGATTTTAAGAAAAACATGAGATTAAGGTTTAGGCAACACTTAAAACGCATAATGCTAAAGGAAAGAAATAGAGTATTCATGCCTGAAATTAGTTGGATAAAATCTGAGTAGAATGTTGAACTTCTCTTGAGGAAATACCAATTGAATCTTCAAAACTAGTTAAAAGTTGGGGCTAGGGGTTAAAGATGAGAGAAAATATGTTTTGAGAACCTTACTAGACAAAATTTGAGATAAAAGTATTTTTCAAAGTCCCAACCCCGTATCAGTTTAGTATTTAAAGGGTTTAAGAATTAAAATCTGATTAGGAGTCTCAAATCCATCCATCGCCTCTATCGTTCGAACGAATTAGGATGTCGTTCGAATGAGATGTTATGTCATTCGAACGACATACGCTGTCGTTTGAACGAACCCATATCCAAAAATGCAATCTTTTAAAATTCGACTTTTTAATATGATAAATATTCTTAAAAATGCACTTGCCTGTTAAACGATAAAAATCCTTATAACCTTTTTATAAAAGACCCGAATTAATTCCCGATTGGAAAATTTACTAATAAAACCAAGTTAAATTCTTAAAGGCCATTAAATTCGAGATTTTATTTTTCCTCCAAATTAATTAAAGTTAATTAATTAAAATACAGGGTGTTATATATACGCACCCTGCTCCTCAAGCCAGGGGCCTCACACACATCGCACAACTTTCCATGATTGCACTAGAGGGGTATGCTTCCCATAAATATATCAATCACACACAGATATATTCATAATCATATATTATATATACTATACTATCTATGTACCCCATATATATATATCACATCAAATTCGACTATCATGCCTATCTCTCAGGGCATTAGCCTAACATCCCGAATATATAAATTCGTATTAATTCATAAGTATATACACAAATTATTTTAATCCCATATTTGTTCACTCACTTATGATATAATTATCACATTTACTATTTCCAAATAGTAGCTTATCACGTTTGGCTAGTATTCTTAAATCATCCTACTCGCACATTAGGATTTACTTATATATATATATATATATATATTGTACCCATATATATAATCGGTATATATATTCTACACGTATAAATATATCTGTACGAACCCGTCGAATAATTTCTCGAATGTCGTTCGTCCCAAACATTCCTAAAATCTACACATCGGATTTTAATCCCACTAATCCCAAGGGTCACACATCACTCATTTAATCATTTAGATGTCCTCACGCTCTATTTAGGATACCCCAATATTTATATCCATAAATAATTATCCTTACCTTTGAAACCAAGAATTTTTTTAAAACTGATAGGCCGAATCGATTCGCCCTGTACCAAATCGATTCGCCCAATTTCGAATCGATTCGGAAATCGCGCTGTTAATATTCATCATCTTCTCCAACTTTCTTCTTATTCCAACACTCATCCCATCTAAGGTTTATGGTTTCCACCGCTACCAGCCATCAATTTAAAATCTACACACTTAGATTTACCCAACACCACAATAAAACATGGGATCCATTAATTTATTCAAGAATCAAACCCTTAGATTTAAGATAAGATTACATATGGAATTATTATTTCATCAAGTTTACTTGGAATCATCCCCAAAAATCCCATTTTATACAAGAATCCCAAAATTATTTACACCAACTATAATATGAATTATAAACACACTTAAATAAATAATGCAAGTTAAACACTTGCCTCGTTAGATAAATCCGACGACCTCGTGCCAGAATTCGCCGGAGCTTGGCCCGAAATCTCCACTTTATCCCTTTTAGTCTTCCTTTCTTCCTTTCTCTCTTCTCTCTTCTCTCTTTTTCTCGGCTTATATGAGAAGAAATAAGGGTTATCCCCTTATTAGACCCAAAATTGACTCGTATACACAAATGCGAGTCCCTACTAGTCCAAAAAGTCCCCGAAACCCAAACACTACCCCCGGGTACTCTATTCTGACTATTTCTGCCCTTCTGAGACTAACTGTGCGCTCGAAATTCCCACCCGAGTCACTTATAAAAAATTCACCTTTATAAGTCCAACACAACTACACACGTGTTTTCTGAATAAAATATTATTACTTATCGCTTTGCCCAACTGTGACATGAAATAAAATAATCCAACTTCAAGTTACTTATTCCCGAAAGTAAATATAACACCCATCAATATTAATCTGTCACTCGCTAAATTAATATTTAACCCACACTTCAAATTCTCTTTCACTGAAAATTCTCAAATTATTATATTACACCACTCATGTAATTTAAATATCCATAAAAGTACGGGGTATTTCATTCTCCCCCCACACATATAAGGAAATTTCGTCCTCGAAATTCGGATAAGACTGGTACCAAAACTTAGTATCTTGATCCACACACAATACCCTTTAGTACCCAAAATCAAATCATGATAATTGTATGGTCACTCCACTTTTCACCCGTTAGTGGGACCCAGCTTTATAAAGGCTTACTCACTATAGCCCAGCTTCACGGCAAGCTTGTTCAATTCTCTTCATACTGATACACTCCATCAGTCATAAGGTCTCACCTCAATAACGGTACATCACACATTATGCTTCTACCAATGACATCCAAATAAGACGAGCCTATAAATCACTGGCTCTATCTCCTCGATTCTATTGGAAAGCTGCACATCACTAAGTGCTAGTTTCCCGTATCCGCCCAAACACAAAACTCCCATTCTGATAAAAATCACAATAACATTTGACATTCCCGCCAGTCCTTCAAATCTCAATTTATGGCGACGTAACTCTTACGACGCTCAAAAGTCTCCCCCAAACAGTTTGTGGTTAATGCCTCTCTCAACATTGGACTCTAAATCACGCCAGATCTAAAAGTGTATTTATTCGCTCACCTCTAAACAACCAGAGGGAGAATGACTAGGCCTTCTCATACAAAACCTTAATAGGCACATTGTCCATAATAAACCGGTACGAGTGACCACACACAACTCTACCAATCGATAATTTCCCTTCCCAATTACCGTACAGTTTATAATGCTCATCACTCGCATTATCCAGCATTGTAAATCACTTATCGTCTACTCATCGGGCCACAGGTGATACGACTTACCCAAAATAAAATGCCATCCCCACTACTTCCCAAAAATCCCTATCGGAGGTGGGGTTCAAGGATCTCATCCTGATTCACAACAATATTGGGCGGCACCTTGCACCGGTGTAATACTTCTTTACCAACCTGTCTACCCATTCCGTCACTGGAATCGTCGGCTTGATACAAAATTTTCTAGTTGATCATCTCGAACCACCCTATTTCCATCTATAAGTGGTGCACCCAGATACAATCTCACTATGTATCACCTAACGCCAATTTTCACTTATAATATCTCACATTAAGTGGTACTTTATACTCCCCTTCTTTCCTTGGGGTATACCAAAAATCACGGCCTATGCAATTTACCACAAGGTGCACTTCTGAGCCCCCTACCTTATAAACATCAACTTTTTATATACGCGCAAGCCACTTTCAACATTCGACTGAGTAGGACTCCACTTCATTTTCCTACAATAGCTGGATTTTTCTCTTCTTAAGAGATATCCGAACAAATGGCTTCCCACATCCTTTCAACCCATCTCGGGTGTGCCAATTCTCATTGCACACATATACTTGTACTATTGTCATTCTCACACGACGTTCAATCCATCATGACATTCCATCTTGTTTATAACATCCCCACAGGCATATATTCCACGCATTTATTCCCACATTCAAAATCAGCTCACCAGGGCGCCCATACACCCTATAATCAATGCATATTTTCACAACACTGGAAACATCACAAACATTCCTCAAAATCGGACTCACATTCTCGATGTGGCTATAACACATGGGTATTCTCAATTACCCCATAAATCGAAATTTTAATTCTCCTTAACATCGTTCCACCCTTCAACTCGTGGTGAGAAGAAAATTTTCCACTGCTCTCTCACGGCACTACTAGCTCCACATGCCTTATACTATATAATATCTCTCAGCTCAGAGTGTTTTCTCCACCTTTCATTGATTAACATTCAAAACTGACGCCCTGGCATCCATTAACGTCTCCCTAATCACGACGTTTATCAAGATTCATACGTATATCATCACGCAATAACATTTAAATAAGGAACTTTCCCCAATACTCTATTACTCAGTAATGTCGGTAATCAAATTCCATAAACCTCAAACACATAACCAGGACTCTCAAAATCCTGTCCCCAGACGTATGAATATAAATCCAAAATCCCACATCTCTAAAGGAGTGATTAAACAATACGCTTCCCCTATAGCCAAGTCCTGAGCGCTAAACATAATAATGAGTTAAATCTCTCCGCTTGACCATAAACCCAATATACCTCGAATTATACTGATAAAGTTTCTACACATTGGGATCAAATATCTCGAGATAATTATACTCTCTAAAGTCTCTATCATAATGAAATATAAATGCGAACTCAACCCTCTTTCAGGTGAGGCATCTCCAAAACAACACATCATACCCTATAGCGGCGAACACGATAACCTTGCAGTATCATCCCACTATCGCTCCAACCAATACTATCCAAACCATATCTAGGATAATATCATACTCGTATAACACATCACTAAAACGATTAATCTCAATAAAATATACCACTATGACTGCACCCGCTTCCTTGGGGATGAAACCAAAGATAACCCCGTTATACAATGAATAAATATAAACGTAATAATGTTATCGATATACATACTAAACTCTTCTCACATGCGAATCTAATGCTAATTAAAATACCGTGACTCACTCGTGCCATATCCAACATACCTTATTCACTCTAGGTTGAAACTCATTTCTCTACCTTGCCAATCACCCTGGCTGCTCTGATGGTTCCTGGACATAACACGCTTATCCGAACTGAACCAAAAACTATCTTAATTATTGCCCCAACTAGGCACCATATTCTTGTCTCTTACTCGCTTCGGGAAAAAATAATGTATGTGGTCCTCCTCCCTACATAAAAATACATCTTCATAGAATCCACTTTTCTTCGATTGTGCTGGCCATATTAGGGTTGTCCTTCTCTCGAACCCTGGTAGCCTCAACCCTGATGGCCACCCTCATTGTTCCCTTAGATCCACTAGCCCTAAGGAACACACTATTGGCTTTAACAACCCCGACCAAATCCATCATCCCCCGATAGGAATTTACCTATCTGAATCATTTAAATGGGTCCCCTGATGGGTATTCCCCCTTACGGTGTTTCACTAGCACCTCTACATCCAGTCTTACCCCATGACTAAATCCTGTAACGCTCTTAGCTCCCTTCACATAGAAGCATTAATATCTTCATTGTCAAAACATGACATAGTCGCTATCTACTTCGATTTTCTAAGAAGAATTCCCCTAAGTGCCGGTGACTCCTCTCGTGAGTTCATCACCCACTTAAGTTCTCTTTTCTCCATTGTACCTACCTCATCGGGTACAAAGTTTGCTAGATAAGGCCTCTGTTCAGACTTCTTATGATAAGTTCAGAATTTTATCCACATCTCTTTCTGAACAAAAAGAAGAAGTAACTTGCGGTCAAACCATACCTAAGATCCTTCCATTTGCATAATATTTCACTTTTTAAAATATGGTGATTGACTCCCACTATTACAACACTACTCCTACGAGCCAAAAAAAATTAACCCCAATTTTCACTTTCGGGTATACTACTCCCTGCTATATGCCAAAGCCTCTGGCTATCTCACATCCATTGTCCAACACACACAATCTCCGCATTTACCAAAATTTCAATGGGTGGTCCTCTTCAAAAACCCCTTTGACTCTCTCCCATTCTACCCACACTGGGTGAGTCTAGTTTAGCACCGCTTTCTGCTATAGCGGTACTTGAAAATATATGTTGCATCCTAGCAGTCCTTACAGCCCTATATTCCTGAGCAACAATAGGGGTGACCTCGACCACGGTCATTATCCCCAAAATATTCTTCAACTTCAACTGAGCCCCGCCTCCTACTATTCTCACAATGGCCCTCAATGGTCATCCTTCGTTGTTTGGCATACTAAGCACACCCAAACGCATATAAGATTCACTATAATTACACATTATAGAAATCATCAATCCTAAACATAGGGCTCTATATCAAATAGAAAGCAACGTTGAAAATGTAGTACATCTTCACATATTCCTAATGACACTAGATTCTGATGCTATGATACCATATGTGACACCTCGCTTAATAAAATATCGGGTAATCAGTCCTATATTAAATTAAACAGGAATCTCATATGGTTTCATTCTTAACATCACTGTCAAAAATCCTTTAATTACTAATAACCTATTAGGCCCGGTGTCAAATTTTAAACTTTCTAATCTTTTTAACTTAAACGCACAAGTAAAACCAGTATACAAAGATATGAACAACAACTGAAATGAATATATAATAACCGATAACTTTTGGTAAAATATTTATACAACCATATCGAATAGGCGTAATATGAAAATACGACAATTAAAATAAATAACAATAGTTGGGTAACATGCCCGAATATACTCACAGCACCTCCTAACAAGGAGAGAAGCGTCTACACAATTTCCTGTCAACATCCATAACTGCGACATCAACGCCTGATGCGAAAGAATAATCATCCAGGCATCCCCGTGTCTGGACACCTAAAAGGGATTTAAAGTAAAAGAAAAAGGAAAATAGTTGCAAGCAGGTCAAAGCCCACAGAGTTTTAAAAATATTTAGCAAGTGTTTGTAATGATTTAACATTTAAAATATGATATTCTCCATATTTAAACTGGTGTCGCACCCATATGAGATACCCCTCACCTCTCATCTAACAGTGCACACCTAACGTATGTATTTAAACACCCTTGTTACGCTACCCAACCTAACTAGCATCTGAGTAAAATCCTAAACAACAAAACACTATCTCATGTCCCACGTATATTATTCGAAGCTTTCGTCCGAGCTTATACCTTATAATTTCTCACTTATCATATATCCATTCATTATGAATGACCTTTACTAGTTATTATACTATTCACATTTTAGTGTTATTTATCTCGTATATAATATTCTCATCTTTATATACGTATCTCACATATTTTATTCCGGATTTTATATTCCTGGATGATCCATAAATTATTTTACAATTCATTCTTTATTCTGACCGTATACATATTTTCACATCTCTTATATATATATAATATACACATCAAGTATATCCATACTTATATATCACACACTATATAAGTATAATAACCATCCCTCGGAGTTATAACTCAATTGATGCAGTCTCTCAATGCTATCATCTTTCAAAAAATTACTCACACGTCATCCCGAGTACTAGTGGTCGGACTCTTACACCGACTTGGTAAAAACCAAATCACAATGTATAGGAAGCAGTCATTGTTCCTCACTGGAAATAAGACGAATCATACCCAAGACGTCTTACCCCTGATAATTGCCACACAATATAAAAATGGACAGTATAACCTGGGGACTATACGCTCCCTGCTCCTCAAGCTAGGGGCCTCACCCACATCGCACACTTCCCATGATAACACTAGAGGTGTATGCTTCTTATAAATATATCATTCACACACAGATATATTCATAATCATATCTTATATATACTGTCTCTGTACCCGTATATATATAACATCAAATTCGACTATAATGCCTATCTCTCAGGGCATTAGCCTAAAATCTCGAATATACAAATTCGTATTTATTCATAAGTATACACACAACTTATTTTAATCCCATAATTGTTCACTTACTTATGATATAATTATCACATTCATTATTTTTTAATAGTAGTTTATCACGTTAGGCTAATATTCTTAAATCATCCTACTCGCACCTTAGGATTTACTCATACATATATTCAACATATATATATTCTACCCATATATATAATCATCATATATATTCTACACGCATGAATATATATGTAAGAACCCACCGAATAATTCCTCAAATGTCGTTCGTCCCAAACATTCCTAAATTTTATACCTCGGATTTTAATTCCACTAATCCCAAGGGTCATAGATTACTCATTTAATCATTTAGAGGTTGTCACACTCTATTTAGGATACCCCAATATTTATCTCCAAAAATAATTATCCTTAAATCCCTTTAAAACCAAGGAATTTTTCAAAACTGACAGGGCCAAATCGATTCACCATGTACCGAATCTATTTGCCAAGTTGAATCAATTCGCCTAATTTCGAATCGATTAGAAAATCGCGCTCTGTTACTATACATCATCTTCTCCAACTTTCTTCTCATTCCAACACTCATCCCATCTAAGGTTTATGGTTTCCATCACTACCAACCATCAATTTAACATCTACACACTTATATTTACCCAACAAAACAATAAAACCATGGGATCCATAAATTTATTTAAGAATTAAACACTTAAATTTTATCAATCAAATTTACACCATTAACATGGATTTAAGCTAAGATTTCATATGGTATTATCATTTCATCAAGTTTGTGTGGAATCATTTTGAAAAATCCCATTTTGTACAAGAATCCCTAACCTAAAATTCATATTATTTACACCAACTATAATATGAATTATAAACACACTTAAATAATTAAAGCAAGTTGAACACTTGCCTCGTTGGATAAATATGATGACCTCGTGCCGAAATCCTCTGGAGCTTAGCCGAAAATATCATATTTCTCCCTTTTCTTCTTCCTTTCTCTTTTTTCTTTCTTTCCTTTCTTTCTTTCTTATCTCTTTCTCTCGACTAGGTGGTTGGTAATTAAAGACTAGGTGGTTAGTAATTAATAATGTTGCGACAGTGACGCTAAGAATGAACCATATGTGAATCCTCATTTAATTTGATAAAGGCCTGATCAACCGGAATTTAATTAAGCGAGGTGTCACATATTTATAGTGTTATTATTATTTGAGATGCTAAGTTATCCCTTAGCCAAACCACCCATTGGGCAGGGTGTGCTTTTAGCACTATTTTCTTATCATTTGTCCTATGAGCCATGTCATAGACCAGTCATGTCTATTAAGCTATTTTTTATGGTTGTTAATCCATTGTGCGAGTATGACAAGGGAAATACCCTATCGTGCCTTGTGATTTTGATTATCTTATCACTACGATGTAGCGAAGTGGATTCAGTCTACTTCTCATAAATGGGACATCCATAATGACAATTAACATTGTAACTGAACAAGGTCCCACAAATAGGAAAGTCGTGGATCACCCACAACATCATTGCTTTAAGTGTGAACTCATCACCGTGAGCCATATAATCACGGATTTGGACTGTGACCCACCTTATGTGATAATTCTCGGTGTATGGATTAGTGCAATAGTCCACACCGTATGGAGGGAAGTGCGGTGGGGATTTGATATATAAGGGGCATTAGGATGTGCGGTGATACGTTAAGACCCTAGGATGTGATATTTTATCTTAGGATGATAGTTGAGTGTTCATATGCACACACCCTGATATATGTGCATGCACGAGTATGTGTAATTTACTTATAATATTTATACGAGCTTACTCAGTTTCTCACTCACACCCCCACATTTTATAGATGCATTACAGGTTTGGACAAGCAGCAGTTTGTTACTGTTGATGCGACAATTCATGTTTGGGAAACATGGACGAGTAGACATCATTTGTAATTTATTTTCAAAGCATTGTAGTTTTTATTGTAAAAGCATTTATAAAAAGATATTATTAAGATTTGGTGACTGTTGAAATCGTTTGAGATCTCAGACCCAATAAATGCTCCCCACGGAATCTCAAAAAGGTTAATACGAAGAAATATCTATGTAATAAACGAAGATATAAAGTTGTTCAGACCTTAGTTGAGGAACCCAAGTCCATTGTGAAAGGTGTTTCTTATGTATATTAGATTATATATGAGAGTTTTACAATTTAAAGGCCTCTTGGGCTTTGGTTAAGGAGATCTAAGGTACTTGCGATCTTTGTAACTAATCAAAAGGCCCTTAGGAAGTAACTGAGAGACTTATCTAAGGATTCCTTATCTTAGTGTAGGACGCAACTATATATATATATACATCCTATCCTAGACCCCCCCTAAGAACGTCTTTAGGACCCTAGAACTCGCTCACCGTAAACCCTAGGTCATACTCTGAATACCGATCTAGAGGTTACCGGACTCTCCCAGATCCCTTTTGAATAGGGTCAAATCTCTCGCTTGAGTAAAAGCTCAATGAATCTTCAAAGGGTTCTAAATCACCTTTCCAATGGCCAGTCCTATACGCGAATCAGCCTTACGCTGAGGACGAACGACTCATTTTATTTCGAAGGGTCACCTGGTGCTTTTGGGACCCATTTAACCTTGGTCAACTCTACAAATCGAATGTAGCTAAATGAAATATCGAAAGTAATTAAATTACCTTTCCAACAGTCCGTCCCGTGCACGAATCAACCTTACAGTTCAGACGAACAATCCGTTTCCCTTGAAAACTTTATGTCGAGTGACTAACAGGCGCTTACAGGCCCTATTTGACCTTGGTCACCTCCTGGACCTAGGAGTGGCTCAATGGATTCTTGAAGGGTTCTGAATACTTTTTTAAACGGTCTATCCCGTGAGCAATTTTAACTTATGATTTGCATTTTACGCTCGCTTTTTTGAAAAACTTGTTCCGAACTACCAAATGGCACCCCAGGGATCCTGCCTATTGACAATGTGCCTAAGGTGCTATACCGATAGTCAGGTCCAGACCCCTGTCGATCATCACCCCCCATGGCCCTATAAATAGAGTCTGTGACCTTACTTTGAGTAACCCTTGAAAATCCTCTCAGCAATTCAGTCAATATTCTCTCGAATTCAGAGTTGTTCCTTTTCCTTAAAAAGGCCATTTTCCTACATTCAATTCCATCACTTTCTTACCTCACTTGGTAAATTCCCCCACCTTTCCATGACACTTTCATACTATTTCAAGATCATCATATCTACATCCGAGATCCACATCAAGCATTCTGTGACACCCCGACTAATTAAATACCGGGTAGCTACTCCTTTATTAAATTAATTCAAAATGCTAAGTTGGCTCAGCTAAAAGCATCACTGTCGAAAACATTTTATTATTACTAACCACCTAGTATTTAAAAAGTAAGTTGTCGAATTTTAATTAAAGTCTGATTAACATGCAGTAAAATATTTAAAGCAAGAATAATATCACCATTCACCATAAAGAAATAATAGAATAACCATCACATATACAAATAAATCCGGAGGAAAACTCCTCACAACAACTCCCACAACTGAAATAAGCAACTAAATACTGAATACTGAATCCAAATGATAGAAGCGTCTAAAAGAAAATCCCTGTAGCTTCCACAAACAGCTACATCTCGTCACCTGAATGAGTACCCTATGCATGGTGTCCTTGTGGCTGGGCACCTAAAATGGTTTTACAAAGAAAAAGTAGATTTAAAAGGAGATATTTTAAAACCTGCAAGTGCTTTAAAACATTTAAAGCATTAAATGTAAAGTACATGTTAGGACGTGCACTCACATGATATTCTCACCTCTCATCTAACTGTGCACTCCTAACGTAAGTACCCATCTAATACGACACAAACCACTAGCTAAGTGACATCATATCTAGCTAGACTGTCATAGGTCCTACCCTTATTACTCGGTTCCATTAACATTATAACGATTTCAGTTAAATAGGTGCTTTACGTAATGTCAGGTTCTTATACAAAAGTAATACAACTCGTTATAGATTATCCCTCTATGTTATTCCATAGTTATACACACAATACTATATGAAAGTTCCCAGTTTATTAAACGTTATTTTCCACAACATAAATATACAATATAAGCACCCCGAGACGAAGCTGCGGTGCACACATACTCTGCTATCCATCCCGGTACATCACGTACATAAGGATCACATATTCCGAATCTCTCAGGAATAGTTCAGATAACACAAATCACAAATAGTGGAGGCGAACACAGTCACATCACATGGGCCACGCACATACCTGCGTTCCCACGATCAGCAGACTTATTAACATCCCAATAAGTCCTTCTCTGACCTATGTTCATCGATGTAACCAGTCTAAATCCGGGCAACACAAGGATTAGAGGGCCCTAAGCGAATGCAAACCTCCCGTGATAGCAAGTATGGTAGGTATGTCATACACACAAATCATATACCAATACTAAGTAAGCACACATCTTAGTAATCCCGTAGTTTAATTGTAGTACTTATCGCATTCTCGTACCAACCTAATATATATACAACTTATATAATCCCGGTCTATATTTATACGCGCCATAATTTATTCTCACGTCGTAGTAGGCACTCACGTCTCGACTCAAATGTCTATTTGATTTGATCCACATTTATATAATTTACTCCTCATTATAACCCAAATGTCCCAAGTATACTAATACACCATCAAAGGAATGTCATCTCTATCCTCGAACAAGTTTACGGGACTCCCAAAATCAAAACAGGCCAAAAAGGCCTAAACTGCCAGCTCGTTAGAAGTCACGTTCGAACGAGGCTGTTCGAACGAGATTCCAGTTCGTTCGAACGAACTGTACCTTCTAACGAGATCTCGTTCGAATGAAGTTATCGAACGAAATTCCCTTTCGTTAGAAGCGACTGGTCAACTCGTTAGAAGCTCGTTCGAACGAACTCATTCGAACGACCTGGGGAGGTCTTCTAACGAGGGACCAGTTTCGGCCCAGATTTTCTCCAATCTCGTTTTTCATCCATTTTAACACCTCTAACCTCTTCCAAAGTTCATCCCAACAACGTTTTAGGGTCTCTAATTCATCCTAAACATATTAAAGTCACCTCCTAACATGTTTTAAGGAATTAATTCGTCCTAAACATCACTAAATCACAAGTCTCTATATTTTTCCCCAATTTTTCAAGAACATGAACCCTAAAATCTTTAGATCCTTAATTTATCCAATTAAATCCGTTTTTAATTTCATCCAATAACTAATATCATCAGTATAATCATCTACCTACCATTCTACATGCAACTCTCCTTAAGATTTTAAGTTTTAACCTCCAAAATACATGGGTTTTCATATTTCACCAAGAACAAATCAATTTTATTAAATTCCTACACATGGAAAGAGCATTCTCTGAAATTAAACGATAATAAACCACTTGCCTTGAGTGTCTCTGAATTTGATGTTGATTTGATGGAGCTTTTCTGCAGAATTCCTTCTATCTCTCTCTCTCCAAGCTTTTCTCTAATAGTGGCTAGGGTTTTCTTATGAAAAGTAATTAGAAACCTAATTCTAATAACCTACGTAACCTATTGGGTTAACATGGGTTGGTTAGTGGCTTAGTGGGTCAAACCCACATCAGATTTACTTCTCTAATTTTCGTCATTTTTAATTCCTAAAAATACGAAAATACCAAAATACCCTTTATATTGCCGGTATGGCCTAAAAATACCCCGGGACCCAAACTACACCCCCGGCTAGTGTTTTTTGACTATCTCGACCCTTCCGGACGCGTTGGCGCACTAAAAACGACCATACGGTCAATAGAATTTAAATTCACTTTTATAATTAAAATAATTATATCCTGACGCGACTGTCACACACGTCCCAATAAAATGACCAAATTGCCGTATATCAATCTCACGACAATTTCATAATTCAATATTCATATAACATCATATATACTCAGTATAGTCAAATACCAACTCACATCTCGCTAGTATTTTATCCGGATTAATTCCCAATTCATTCTCATTTAATTAATTAATCCCAAAAATAAATATAGCCAAAAATACGGGGTATTACATACTTCCCCCCTGATAACTGAATTTCGTCCCGAAATTCGGAACTAGAAAGTACCTGCTAAAAACAACTCTGGATAACGTTCGCGCATCTCATCCTCGCGCTCCCATGTGGACTTCTCGACATTGTGATGTCGCCACTGAACACGCTCTAACAGAACTATCTTTGACCGCAACTTTCTCTCACTTCGGTCCAAAATAGCAATCGGCCCCTCCTCGTAGGAACTATCCGGCTGGAGATCGATGTCCTCCACAGCAATGTGAGAATGAGCCAAATTATCTCTAAGGTATTTCCTTAGCGAGGAAATATGAAATACATCGTGAATCCGATGCAAATGCTCCGGTAACCCAAGTCTATACGCAACCGGTCCGATCCGCTCAACAATAGGAAACGGCCCCACATACCTCGGTGCCAACTTCCCCTTCTTCCCGAAACGCATTATTCCCTTCATAGGAGATACTCTGAGCAAAACCTGGTCCCCCACTTGGAACTCCCTGAAAAATCTCTTCGCATCAGCATAACTCTTCTGCCTGTCTTGAGCTACCCGAATGCGACTCCGAATCAACTCAATCCTTGCCGAAGTATCCTGAATCACTTCCGGCCCAAGTAGTTTGTTGTCCCCCACCTCTAACCAACATGCTGGGAAACTACAAGGCCTGCCGTACAACGCCTCAAACGGAGCCATGCCAATAGTGAACTGATAGGAGTTGTTGTAAGAAAACTCCACCAGTGGAAGGTACTGCTCCCATCCACCCCCAAAGTCAATAATGCACATGTGTAGCATGTCCTCCAACATCTGATTTGTGCGCTCGGTCTGCCCATCGGTCTGCGGATGATAAGCCGTACTCAACCTCAATTCCGTGCCCATGGCCTCCTGGAAACTCTCCCAAAACCGCGAAACAAATATCTTGTCTCTGTTAGACACGATATTTAGGGGCACACCGTGAAGTCTCACAATCTCTGAAATGAAGAGCTGGGCATACTGTCCCGTAGTGTAGTCAGTCCTTACGGGAAAAAAGTGAGCGACTTTGGACAATCTGTCCACAATTACCCAAACGGAGTCGTGATCCCTCTGCGACGTAGGCAACCCCGTGATAAAATCCATGGATATGCTCTCCCACATCCACATCGGGACCTCCAACGGCTGTAGAAGTCCTGTCGGTTTCTGATGATCCACTTTTACAAGCTGACAAGTGGCGCATTTCGAAACAAACTCAGCGATATCTCTCTTCATACCGCTCCACCAATACTGGCGTCTCATGTCTTGGTACATTTTATCCCCTCCGGGATGTACCGCAACCTTGAGCCGTGCGACTCTGCCATCACATCGTGTCGCAATTCCTCCCCTTCCGGAACCATCAATCTCCCATTGAAGCGTAATCCCCCGTCTGAGCTAACGGTATAGGACTCGGCTCCCTCTGCTAGTAATCGAACTATCTGCTCCTGACAGAACGAGTCATTAGCCTGTGCCCGTACTACCTTCGTGACAATCTGCGGTGTAACAGTCATCACAGACATGAAAGATCGGGCCACTGCATCCTGGTGTCCTAATTCCTTCCACTTGGCCTTCCACACCTCTGCCACTTCATCTGCTTGCCTACGGCTCAACGCGTCTGCCACCACGTTAGCCTTACCCGGGTGATACTGGATGTCGAACTGGTAGTCCTTCATAAACTCAAGCCACCTACGCTGCCGCATATTCAACTCCTTCTGCGTGAACAGGTACTGTAGGGACTTGTGGTCTGTGAACAATTGGAACTTCTCCCCCAAAAGATAGTGCCTCCAAATCCGTAGGGCAAATACCACTGCCGCTAACTCTAAATCATGCGTGGGGTAATTCTTCTCATGAGGCTTAAGCTTACGGGAAGCATAAGCTATGGCCTGTCTCTCCTGCTGCAATACACCTCCAAGTCCTTGCAAAGACGCATCGGTGTAAACCAAATATTCAACTCCCGGTCTCGGCAATGCTAACACAGGTGCTGAGGTCAATTTATCCTTCAATTCATCGAATGCCAACTGACAGGCATCACTCCAAATGAACGGCACACCTTTACGAGTCAGATGTGTCAAAGGACTCGCTATCTTCGAGAAACCCTGAATAAACCTCCTGTAGTATCGTGCTAGGCCCAAGAAACTACGAATCTCAGTCGGTGTCGTGGACTGTCCCCACTCCCTCGCCGCGGATACTTTCCCCGGATCAACAGATATTCCCCGATCGGAAATAATATGTCCCCAAAATTGGACCTCCTTCAACCAAAACCCGCACTTCTCAAACTTTGCATACAACTCGTTCTGACGAAGTGTCTGCAAAACTTGCCTCAAATGCTCGGCGTGCTCCTCCTCTGTCTGGGAGTAAACCAGAATATCATCAATGAAGACAATGACAAACTGATCTAGGAAATCCCTGAACACTCTGTTCATCAAGTCCATAAACACTGCTGGAGCATTGGTCAAACCAAAAGGCATAACCCGAAACTCGTAAGAACCATATCTCGACAAGAACGCAGTCTTCGAGACATCCTCCTCCCTGATACGCAACTGATGGTATCCCGATCTCAAATCAATCTTCGAGAAGAAAGAAGCTCCCCTCAACTGGTCAAATAGGTCATCGATTCGAGGCAACGGATACTTATTCCGTATCGTGACCTTATTCAACTCTCGGTAGTCCACACACAATCTCAGTGAATCGTCCCTCTTCTTTACAAACAAAACTGGAGCGCCCCAAGGTGAGGTACTCCTGCGAATAAAGCCCTGACCTAACAGCTGCTCTATCTGATCTCGTAGCTCTCGCATCTCTGCCGGAGCCATACGGTACGGTGCGCGTGCTATAGGCCTCGTATCTGGCAATAGGTCTATAACAAAGTCTATCTCTCGACTGGGGGGTAGGCCTGGTATCTCCTGAAACACATCCGAATACTCCCTGACAGCTGGGATAGAATCTAAAGGAATCACAACCTCCTTAGAGGTATCCTCCTCTATGTAATACAGATGAGCGGTCGATCCTCCCTCTGGGCGAGGCATCGCTACTACAAACATCTCTTGCCCCGGAATGGCAAAAACAATGCTCTCGCTGAAGCAATCAATCATGGCCCTATAAGCTACGAGCCAATCCATACCGATAATCACATCGTGAACATGCATATCTAATACCAACATGTCTGCAGGTAATACCAAACCACCAATCTCTACCCCCACTCCCCGATATATAAAGAAAATAAGTGACCCATTCCCCAATGGTGAGTCGACACACGTCACTGTGCTCTCTGCCGTAGCTAACAATCCTAAGGCTTTCGCGAAGTGTGTAGCTACAAAACAATGTGTAGCCCCCGTATCAAACAATACCCGACCCATAGTGCCATGAATAGGAAACGTACCCTCAATCGCGGGCGGTGCCTGTGGAACTGCTGCCTGGTGGACGTTATAGACACGTCCATACTGTAGCTGCCCCTGCTGAGCTGGGACTGCTGGAATGGGTGGCAATGCTGCCATCTGTGGCGGTGCGGGGAGAGCGGCGGGAAACATAGGCCTCTGCGGCTCCTGGCGAGCACCCTGCTGCTGCTGCTGTGGGGCCCTGCCCCTATCAGGACAATCCTGTCGTTTATGGCCAGTCTTGCCACAAACAAAACACTTCCCCGGGAAGTTCCCTCCTCTCTGCCCCTGCGGTCCCCGGCCCTGGTGGCCGTTACCGTTCCTCCCTTGGCCCTACTGGCCCTGGTGAAACTGCTGCCCATTCTGCCCCTGTTGGCCCTGATGGCCCCGACGGAAACCTCCCTGTCCCTGTCTGTAGTTCCCTGATCGGAACCTCTTCTGATCCCCCTACTGGGAACCCTACTCACCCTGTCTCTTCCCCTGAACAGATTGTGCCCCACCGGCACCATGTCCTCCTGTCCTGCCCTGATGGCTAGACTCTCCCGACCTCTTGCCCTCAGCCATATGAAAATGGTGGTCCTGGCAGTGTAACAAAGCAGCGTTAACCACATCAGAATACGTGGCCAATGAAAGGTTCCCTAACAGATGCTGACGGATCCTCCATGTCAACCCGTCGGTGAATTTCTCAATCTTCTTCTTCTCTGTTGGTATCTCATCCGGAACGATATTCAACAGTTTTGTGAACTCGGCCTCATACTCGGCCACAGTCTTACCCTCTTGCCTCAGATTCATCAGTTTCCTCCTCATTTCCGTATGAAGAGCGGACGGAAAGTACTTGCGGTCAAACCGCACCCAAAAGTCCTGAATAGTCAGAGTATCCCTCTCCTCCACGGTGGTAATAGACTCCCACCACTGCAGTGCAGATCCAACTAGCTTGAAAGTAGCTAGGACCTGCTTCTGAACGTCCGTGCACTCATACATCCTTAAGTGCCTCTGCATATCCTTCCTCCATTGGCTCGAGACTACCACATCTGAGCTACCTGCAAACTCTGGCGGATGCGCTTTCTGAAAAGCGTCACGTACACGTTCCCAAGCAGACGGGAATGAATTTGCCTGTACTGGCGCGGCAACCGGCGCCTGAGGTGGTGCCTGCTGAACTACGGCAATTGCGGCATTTACCGCTTGGGCTACTATAGCTGCAACCTCAGCGGCGTTCATCATGCCCTGAACTGGAGCGGGCTGGGGTTTGGGCGTTGCATTCCTGGGAACTCGTCGTTCACGTCGTGGAGGCATCTGAAATAAGAACAAAGTTTATAAGTTCGCTGTTTATAAACTTAAAATAGCTGAAGAACGAAGCATACACAAAAAGAGTACAACAGTCCTAAAATATAGGGCTCTATATCAGAGAAACTTAGTGGAAACATAATAGCCGTACAGATCCTAAAGGACACTAGAACCTGATGCTCTGATACCACCTGTGACACCCCGACTAATTAAATACCGGGTAGCTACTCCTTTATTAAATTAATTCAAAATGCCAAGTTGGCTCAGCTAATAGCATCACTGTCAAAAATATTTTATTATTACGAACCACCTAGTATTTAAAAAGTAAGTTGTCGAATTTTAATTAAAGTATGATTAACATGCAGTAAAAGATTTAAAGCAAGAATAATATCACCATTCACCATAACGAAATAATAGAATAACCATCACATGATATAAATAAATCCGGAGGAAAACTCCTCACAACAACTCCCACAACTGAAATAAGCAACTAAATACTGAATACTGAATCCAAATGATAAAAGCGTCTAAAAGCAAATCCCTGTAGCTTCCACAAACAACTACAACTCGTCACCTGCATGAGTACCCTATGCATGGTGTCCTTGTGGCTAGGCACCTAAAATGGTCTTACAAAGAAAAAGTAGATTTGAAAGCAAACGGGTCTGAGCCCGAATGTGGAGATATTTTAAAACCTGCAAGTGCTTTAAAACATTTAAAACATTAAATGTAAAGTACATGTTAGGACGTGCACTCACATGATATTCTCACCTCTCGTCTAACTGTGCACTCCTAACGTAAGTACCCATCTAATACGACACAAACCACTAGCTAAGTGACATCATATCTAGCTAGACTGTCATAGGTCCTACCCTTATTACTCGGTTCCATTAACATTATAACGATTTCAGTTAAATAGGTGCTTTACGTAATGTCAGGTTCTTATACAAAAGTAATACAACCCGTTATAGATTATCCCTCTATGTTATTCCATAGTTATACACACAATACTATATGAAAGTTCCCAGTTTATTAAACGTATATTTTCCACAACATAAATATACAATATAAGCACCCCGAGACGAAGTTGCGGTGCACACATACTCTGCTATCCATCCCGGTACATCACGTACATAAGGATCACATATTCCGAATCTCTCAGGAATAGTTCAGATAACACAAATCACAAATAGTGGAGGCGAACACAGTCACATCACATGGGTCACGCACATACCTGCGTTCCCACGATCAGCAGACTTATTAACATCCCAATAAGTCCTTCTCTGACCTATGTTCATCGAGGTAACCAGTCTAAATCCGGGCAACACAAGGATTAGAGGGCCCTAAGCGAACGCAAACCTCCCGTGATAGCAAGTATGGTAGGTATGTCATACACACAAATCATATACCAATACTAAGTAAGCACACATCTTAGTAATCCCGTAGTTTAATTGTAGTACTTATCGCATTCTCGTACCAACCTAATATATATACAACTTATATAATCCCGGTCTATATTTATACGCGCCATAATTTATTCTCACGTCGTAGTAGGCACTTACGTCTCGACTCAAATGTCTATTTGATTTGATCCACATTTATATAATTTACTCCTCATTATAACCCAAATGTCCCAAGTATACTAATACACCATCAAAGGAATGTCATCTCTATCCTCGAACATGTTTACGGGACTCCCAAAATCAAAACAGGCCAAAAAGGCCTAAACTGCCAGCTCGTTAGAAGTCTCGTTCGAACGAGGCTGTTCGAACGAGATTCCAGTTCGTTCGAACGAACTGTACCTTCTAACGAGATCTCGTTCGAACGAAGTTATCGAATGAAATTCCCTTTCGTTAGAAGCGACTGGTCAACTCGTTAGAAGCTCGTTCGAACGACCTGGGGAGGTCTTCTAACGAGGGACCAGTTTCGGCCCAGATTTTCTCCAATCTTGTTTTTCATCCATTTTAACACCTCTAACCTCTTCCAAAGTTCATCCCAACAACGTTTTAGGGTCTCTAATTCATCCCAAACATATTAAAGTCACCTCCTAACATGTTTTAAGGAATTAATTCGTCCTAAACATCACTAAATCACAAGTCTCTATATTTTTCCCCAATTTTTCAAGAACATGAACCCTAAAATCTTTAGATCCTTAATTTATCCAATTAAATCCGTTTTTAATTTCATCCAATAACTAATATCATCAGTATAATCATCTACCTACCATTCTACATGCAACTCTCCTCAAGATTTCAAGTTCTAACCTCCAAAATACATGGGTTTTCATATTTCACCAAGAACAAATCAATTTTATTAAATTCCTACACATGGAAAGAGAATTCTATGAAATTAAATGATAATAAACCACTTGCCTTGAGTGTCTTTGAATTTGATGTTGATTTGATGGAGCTTTTCTGCAGAATTCCTTTTATCTCTCTCTCTCCAAGCTTTTCTCTAATGGTGGCTAGGGTTTTCTTATGAAAAGTAATTAGAAACCTAATTCTAATAACCTACGTAACCTATTGGGTTAACATGGGTTGGTTAGTGGCTTAGTGGGTCAAACCCACATCAGATTTACTTCTCTAATTTTCGTCATTTTTAATTCCTAAAAATACGAAATTACCAAAATACCCTTTATATTGCCGGTATGGCCTAAAAATACCCCGGGACCCAAACTACACCCCCGGCTAGTGTTTTCTGACTATCTCGACCCTTCCGGACTCGTTGGCGCGCTCAAAACGACCATACAGTTAATAGAATTTAAATTCACTTTTATAATTAAAATAATTATATCCTGACGCGACTGTCACACGCGTCCGAATAAAATGACCAAATTGCCGTATATCAATCTCACGACAATTTCTTAATTCAATATTCATATAACATCATATATACTCAGTATAGTCAAATACAAACTCACATCTCGCTAGTATTTTATCCGGATTAATTCCCAATTAATTCTCATTTAATTAATTAATCCCAAAAATAAATATAGCCAAAAATACGGGGTATTACACATTCTTAAGGAGGTCCAATTCTCCATCATTTATTCTAATTCGCCCATTTTAGTATTATTTGCTTTATTTATAATTTAGCATTTTTGTTTCATAACATTACACATATTAATCTCAATCCTTTATATTTGCACATACTCTATTTTCATAAAAAAAGGGTTTATCTATAAATTCCAAAAGAGGGATTCTCACCTCACATCCTCATACTCTTAAAGCACATTTGTCTCCACACACACATAAGATACATCTCCCATTTGAATTTATGGATTGAACCCCATCTTATGCTATCTTCGAACTACGTGAACTTTGATGTCCTTTGAGCTGCATAGGCGTCTTGGGTTAATCCCGAGATTCGAGTCCTCCTTTTGCATGTTTATAATATTTTTTTATAATAGATACATATATGTCTTATTCTTTTGTTTCGTCCAATGTATACATTCGCTCTTCCATAGCGACTTGTGATTCGGTAAGCACTCATATTATATTTTGAATTATTATTTTTTAGTACTCTCCTAAGGATGCATTCACTTTGTCCTTTTCTATGATGCGAGTTGAATGATTCTATTCTTTAACAACATTATGCACATGAGCCCACACTTCTTGAAATATAATATGAGAAGATTAACACATGCCTGTGAGACATCGAAAGGGTAGAATGGGTGCCTAATAATGTTCCATTCCGTAACTTAGTCCCCGAACCTTCGAACTACTTGGCTTCGCAAGCATCAATATTGTCCTTGATGTCGTTCTCTCGAGGTGGAGACATTTTTTGTGCCTTTTTGTGCAAAATAGGCTCACGACTCTATCTCTACACATTATCCCCCATATCAACGACGGACAAGCGCCCCCCAAAAAGAGCGCAACCCCCCACTCGCGCCAAAAGGATTCCGAAAGGGACTCCTCGGGATAGCCACAGTCTGTTGGGGATGAATTTTAAGAGGACTAGACTTTATTTCTATACGGGGGTTTTTCATTTATACACATGTGCATATGTTCCCACATGTATGTTCCCTTTACTCCTCTACTTTCTTTGTGTATATCTACCTCATTCTTATACGTATCATGTATATATCACTTTTGACTCACTTATACACTTCACAAACTTATATATACTCTCCCTGTTCACTTCACACACTTACACTTGTATATCATTTTACTTCTACTCACATACTCCACACACCACTTAGATTATCCATGCTTAGGCTTCACTAGCACACACCCACACTTCTCACACTTGTATATATCTCCGTGCTCGCTTGTAGTTTATCCATGTATAGGCTCACTACCACACACACTCACTTGTAAATATTCACATGTCACTCACTCATATGTATATATTGTAACACCCTGTATTTCTGAGCATTAAATAGCTAATTAATTCGGCTAATTTAAATTACAAGAGTGTCGTAATTTAATTGAATTAATTACTATATGTTTATTTAAATATTAATTGGGAAAGATAATGATTAATATAAACGGGATAAATTTACTAAGTGTGTAGTAAATAATAGGTGACTATTTTTATGCATCAAAGTGAGTTAAACGAAGGGATTTTATTGTATCTCAACCGGGTGTCGGGTATAGACTATATTGAGGTTAAGATAGGGATTTTTAGTAAATTGACTCAGATGATGATTCTTAGTGCACGGTTGATTCCGGATAGGTTGAGATATTCGAAACAGAGTACTCGTGGTAATTGAGTCTTGGGGCATTTTTAGGCATAATCGGGCCCACACGGGGGCGTTAGGGTTAATTAGGCTTGGCCCATTAGCCCAATTTTGAGATTTATAATATTAAATGTAAGTTATGATATTAATGGCAGTCATAACTCAAATTTAAATCCTTAAATATTGAGAGAAGTAAAGAGGGAGAAAGTGAGGAGATTTGGGGAGCCAATTTGAAGCGAGATTGAGATGCTTGTGTCAAATCTATCCTCTTCATTTAAGGAATCCGACTCTACGAATCTAATTAAGCAGGCGTTTAAACTTGCTTTTGATTTAAATGGCATAATTTCATGTTCATATTATAGTATGTGTTGATAAATCCTTTTTTTGGGAGGGTTGTCATATAAAATGTTTTTTTTTGATGAATTTAACACCTTGGGTAGATCAAACAATAAATTGATGATGAGTTATCACGTATTTCTATTTGAATCAAACTCATGTTCGAAATCCATAAGTAAATTTCGTTTAAAAGATGATGGTGAAATCGAATTTAGGAAGAGGATTGCTTAATTGCTGTTTAAACCCAATCCGTAAACTTTGGAATGATTATCGAAATCAATGATGTTTGGGGTTGATATTAGATTAGAATTGGTTTTAGTTGTGTTATAAACATTGACTACACTTTGGTTGAAGTTTGGGATGAATCCATGGAGGTTTGAGTGAATAAAAATGGAGGAAAAATTAGTTAGAAAAAAATATGGTTCATAAATCTGGTATGACGAACCGGTTCGGTTTTGAGGTTGTCCTAGTTAAACTAGTTTGGTTTACATGCTTGTCCAAAATGTGGAATTGTATATCTTTTCGTTACAATCGTGTGGGCACCGACCTCGTATTTTTTTTAAATATATGTATACGGTTAGTGTGATAATATATATATATATATATATATATATTTTTGTGTGATTTATAGATATCGGTGTGAATGATATTTATATGAATACATACCCTCTACTGCTATCATAAGAGGTTGAGCGATGTGGGTGAATACCTTGGATAGTGAATGCAGGGAGAGTATAGTCCCCAAGTCATACCGACTGATGTTTCATTGTGTGATATATTTTTCGAGGTGAGGAGCTTTGGGTATGATTCGGTCTCACTTTTGGGAGGAATATAACCGCCTCCACTATTTTGCGATATTTTTAACCAAGCTCGTGAATGAGTCCAACTTGAGGAAACCGGGTTAGGGTGAGCATATATGGGATGTGATATCATTTTAGAGAAAGCATCAGGTGAGTTATTACTCAGGAATTGATGGTTATTATACGCGACATGTGTGTGAATGTTGTATTATACTAGCACGTATATAATATGAGTAGATAATTATACGAGATTAATAAATACATGTGAATGTATTTCTTATATAGCTAGTGTGAAAGTTATACGATTAAAAAGGGATTTCTTATATATTAGTGTGAAATTCATATGACTTATTATAGTTGAACTGATTAATAAGTTAATGAGATTTAACTTAATAATCAAAGTAAGAATACTCTGGTTAGAGTAGTGCGATAGAAAGAGGTGTAATAAGGGTAGTTAGGTGGGATAGTGTAACTAATGAGGTTAGAAGGCAAGCGTTAGGTGTGCACATTAGATGAGGGGTGAGTTATACCTCAAGAGAATGTGACAATAGCTTAAATATGAAAAGTGTTCATGCATATTTAATTAATTGCAATTTAACTGCTTGCTAAATATTTTTAAAATATTTTATTTGGGATCTGACCCGTATCAAAATCTTTTCCAAAACATCTTAGGTGCCCATCTGCAGGGACGTCCAACTTGAGGATTCTATCTAGGGATGCGTAGCTGCAACTCTTGTGGAAGTTGCAGGACTGTGTTATAGATGCTCCATTCATTTATTCCTAATGTAGGAACTTTATTCAGTATTCATTTGAAGTGTCGCCCTCAGAGTTAGTATTTCAGTTCATTCATTATACCTTGTGTGATCAGTTTATTATTCCTGTTTTATTGTTGAATTATATTGTTGAGAACTGATGGTTTATTTGGTATTATTTATTTTTATATCTATCGTGTGTTGATTTCAGATTTTATTAGTGTGGATGGTTTGATTAGTATTTTATTTTTGCCTGTTGTTAATTAATGAAAGATAAAATTTGGCACCGGTCTATTTAATTACTAGGTGGTTAGTAACTTTAAAAAACTATTTCGACAGTGATGCTAAGAATGAGTCATATGAGACCAACGTTTTATTTTGATAAAGGGCTGGCCACTCTGTATTTTAATAGGCGGGGTGTCACAGATGGTATCCGAGCATCAAGTTCTAATGTCTATAAGATCTGTGCGGCTTACTATGATTTCAGCGTAGCATTTCCTTGAGATAGAGCCATATTATTGGATTGTTGTATTCCTGTATGTATGAGACTTATTTTCTCCTGCTAATAAGTAAAGTTGATGCGATTCATATACAAGTTTGAACGGGCTTCGTACGCAAAAAAATATAGGATGACCAACGAGGGCCGTTAGAAGGACTGCAGGGGGAGAGGCTCGGTTGAACCCATAGAATATTCTGGAAACGGTGATCGTGATAGAAGTCACTATGGTTATTGTTTAGGTAGATGACATTGGGATAATCTCTTGGGCACAGTAGTTTCCCTAAGCATCACCGTAGAAAGAAGTGGTGCAAATTCAGACTCACCCAGCGTAGTTGGTAAATAAGGGGAGTCAGAGAAAATCTTTCGAAGAGCCATCCATAAGGATTCAGGGAAGAGAGGGAGTGTGATGGGTCAATGGAAGGAGATAATACAAAGTTTATTGTGTAGGGTGGAGTGCAGTGGCACCCATGATTAAATTTTAGGCAAAATTTTAGCTCATAGGAGTGACGTTATAGTGAGCACAACCATGGAGAGATGCCATGAATAACGAGGAATTTGAGGTGAGATTTGACCACAAATCCTCTCATTAGCTATTTATATAGAGAGGCAATGGAGATCTTAATACTTGTTTCAGAAGTGCCATGCGGTCGTCGGTCATGAAGGAAAGTTGACTCGTTTAATGAACTTCGTACCTGAAGAGGTGGATGTAGAAAATAAAAAAGGTCTTTAAGTTTATAATGGACTCATGGGTAGAATATACAATAATGGATGGGGAAATTCATATATAACGACTGATACTGTTATCGTCAATGTCGTAGATTTACAATTTGATATCAACGCTTATGTGAGAAGGGAGCCAATAGATTTGAGAACCTAATTGAAGGGCAAGACTTAATTTAACGATGATAGTGAGGCACCACAAGATGGTATACCCGATATAGGACCTATTGTAATGATTGAGATCAATAGAATTCCTACCATGTGATGTTGGATTTATTCAGGGCCATCAAGGCCAACAATGAGTGGTATAGGGCCAGCAGAGCCAAAGGGACAACGGGGGTAGTAATTAGGGTCAAGACTACCAGGTTTGTGAGAAGGATAACCCCGACATGGCCAGTGGGGCCAGAAAAAGGTGAATAACATCAAGAGGTGTCTTATGTATATAGAGTAGGAATACATGTGTGAATCTTGTCCATAGCGAGTTAGGGGACAGGAGTGGTACGCCCAACAGGGGCGACAATTATAAGAAGTTTTTTTTAGCTCGTTTGGGATGAGAGTGTTATGTCTAGAAACCATTTAAACCACGAGTGCTATTGGCAATTGAAAGTATAATTTTTATCCTAGGGTGAATGGGGTATGTTTTATGTAACATGAGTGTGTAACAGTAGTTTGTTAGCACTAGATTTGCGCATGAAACGAGTTTAATAGAACTATCATTAATAGTACTATAGTCGTATGGATTTACCGTTGAGTAGCGGGACTCTCTTTAGTTTCATCTACAGGGGAGCGGGTCTGGACACTGGGAGGATATATTTTACGAGGTTATCTCATTCTGAGAGGTGATATGTGATGTCTGATTTTTTCTTGGGTACAGACTGGTCAGTGATGGAGGGTGGTTACAACAAGACTATCGTGTTCACTGTTCTGGGGCAGGATGTATATTTTTTGCGATGTTTCACTTGAAAGAGGGTCGAGATCACGACGATATTTTAATGAAGTAGATTTTATAGAGTACAAATGTCTAGTTATATTGGATCCCAGTGTATAGGGACTTTTACTGATGTGATTCTGGGTATGTCGGGTATAGCGTAGAGCGGACAGATTTAACTCGTTTTTAACTTAGCGTTGAGGACTTAGTGATATGGCGAGCGCAATATTATATGACTCCTTTAGAGATGCGATAGTTTATGATTAAACTTATGAGTATAGGGACATGGGTTCAGGTGTCCCGGTTATATGTTTGGACCTATGAAAATCGATGACCAATAATAATAAGGGACAAATGGGGAAAGCTCTTTTGAGCTTTGTCGTGGGATGTTACACGTATAAGACTTTGTAAACATCGGGAGTCGAGATACGTTGTTGTATGCTAAGGCATCGAGTTTTAAATTTTAATTGTTGAACGTGTAGAGAAAACACTTTAAGCTGAGATTTATTACGATATATGGCCAGTGGAGCCGAGTAGTAGTGCGAAGGAAGCACTGAGAAAACTTTTGCACCATAAGTTAATGGGTGGGGTAATATCAAGAAGAATTAAATTAGGATTTATGGGGTAATCCATAATACCCGTATGATATAGACACGTCGAGAGTGCGGGATTGAGATTGAGGTTGAGATAAGTATGTTACGTACGAGAGGTTAGTGATAATTATGCTAGGACGCATGGGCTATAGGGTGTATGGGCGCCCTGGTTAGTTTGATTTTTAGAATCGTCCAAGATGTAGTAATGTTAAAATAAACGTGTTAATGTATGCCTGTAGGGCAGTTAGGAAAATATGCGAAAAGGTATGATAGGCTGAAATCCGTTTGAGAAAGGAGACAGTTTGACTATATGCATATCAAGGAGAACTATAGTAATTGTGGTGAGCTGAAAGGCAGTGTAGGCACATCTAGAAGATATCCATGGACAAGAAAGAACCCCATAATTTTGGGAAAGTGGAATAGAGTCTCACTTAGTCAAATTACTAGAGTCGGTTACGCACAAATAAGATGTTGATTACATCCGGGCGAAAAAGTGCCTAAGGAATGCATAGATTTGGGAGCAAACATAAGGGTAATGATTTTTGGTATATTCCGGGAAAAAAAGGTTGGTAAGATGTTCCCCGTGATGTGAAATGTTGAGTATGGGGATTGTTGTTGAATAAGACGCAGCGATGTTGTCCCCAGGTTACACCATTTAAGGATGGAAAAAGGTTAATCCAAGGTTATCAACCATGATTTTTATAATTTTGATGGTCCCAGTGATGGGATTGATGCGCATGATTGGTGAAATTAATATTTGGGATATCTAAAATCATGGAGAGGTCAAGGTTTCCCTCGAGATTGTGGAATGGACTGACCAAAATGGAATAATTATTATTCTAGGGTAGACATTGAGCAGTATGTCCAACATTTCATTTGAAAGAAGAAGTGAGACGGATCAAGGTGCCATCTAATATTTTCATGAATTAGGATGAAACCTTTGATTCCCACCTCTAATAGGGAGTGTCAGGAGGCTGTAAGCGCAAAGTAATCCCCGGATTTTAAAATTCTTCTCAATTAAAATCAAACTAGTAATTTCCTTTTAAAAATATGTGAAACAAATATGAAGATGCGGAAGCGTTGAATACAAGTGATGGTTCAACAAAAATTAAACAAACCAAATTTTAGTTTAATAAAGCAAAATTTAACCAATTCATTAATCCAATTCAAGTCCTAGAATTTGCCTAAGTCATAATTATAAATTATCCAAAGTTAGGCGAAACCAATTTTAGCAAAAGACTTGAATGAACCAATTTTACCCAAAATATAATTAAAGTCCAAATTATATGTGTGTGATAATTAAACCGGATTTTATCTTGTATTAATCCTTAATCATGCGTTCTAAATTATGAAGCAAGATAAAATAAACAATATCACACTACGCCGCGATGTACGAGGAAAAACCCAAGACGGGAAGAAACCTCGGACGGCCCTAGCCACAAGTCCACTAGATACGGAATTACAATTACAAGACAAAAGACTTACATCCTCGACTCGAACCCTCTCAAGCCTTGTCGCTCCTTCTTGTAGAAACCTCTTCCTAGCGGACAACCACGGAGCTCCACCGCGATCTCGGAATCCACCGATAGGACTTTGTATGGTCACCGTCACCCAAGCTTGGAGCCTTTCTCCAAGTGAGTAAAATTGCCGCAAAATGTCTTCTTCTCTGTGGTGGGATGTAGAAGTAAACCCGAAACGTCTCTTTTTCACTTCGGTAGAGAAACACCGGTGCCAAAACTCCAAGTAAAGAATATGAATATAGAAACTTGGAATAAACAACTATTGGGTGTAAACTAGAGTGTGTATGGATTTTTCTTTGAAAAACAACACTCAAAAACTTGAACTTTTTCCCTAAATGAATTAGCTTTCAAACTCTCTCTATGAGATGGATATGGAATGAAAAAGTTAATTGGAAAAATGTGTTTCCCGCACATATTAAGTCTGGAAAAAGTTGGTTAAAAAACAAGTGGGGAACATGGGTGAAAACTGCCAAAAAACTGCTTAAAACTGTTCCCGCCTGGCATCTCGTTCGAACGAACTTGACTCTCGTTCGAACGAGACTTCTAACGAGCGACCAGACTGGGCTCGTTAGAAACTCGTTAGATATCTCGTTAGAACGAAAAACTCGTTCGAATGACTGACCAGATTAGGTTCGTTGGCAGTCTCGTTCGAACGAAACCTGGTTCGAACGAAAAACTCGTTCGAACGAAAACCTGGTTCGAACGAAAAAACTCGTTCGAACGAGACTTCGAACGACTTCCAAATTTTTTTTATAAATTCAATTTTTGGCCCAGAAACTTTATGTACTTTATTTTAAAGTTCCAATTAAATTATTCTGAAAGTAAAACATGGTTTTTTATTAAACCTAACACGCAATAAATATTGTTCCAAGCTCCTATATAAATATAATTACATTCATACCTTGGGAGCATGGACCCTTAGATGATGACGTAGAAACGAGGCACGCAAACCGGCATTTTGATGAAGCTTTATATTCTTTGCCGCTACGTCTTCAACACACACTTAATAGGCTTGAGAGTATTACAATAAATCACTAACCTATGAATATATGTTTTTGTCCGGAGTTGAGCCAAAACTACATATGGACTCAATTGGAAAATTGTGTCCTTACAAATCTCCCCCTTTGGCTATTCCGGGACAAAAACCAAAACAAAAATCCTAAAGGGCCGTCAAGCTCACTAGACTCAAAACATAACCCGCCTAAACTTGACTCAACCCAAGGATTAAACTCTTTGCCTTTTAAAGATGCCGCTTTAGTAGAATGCCTGCACACTTAAGTAAACTCATCAAATGCATAGGGAATATCAAAATATTCAACGCAATTAAATAATTACTCCCCCTAAAATAATTCTCCCCTTTATCAAACAAATGACATTTACTTAGAAAGACGTCTCCCCCTAAGATAAATCTCCCCCAAACTAAGATACAATAATAATAGGTTTAGATACCATTTCTCCCCCTATCATCATTCTCCCCCTTTTCGTTCAGGAATAGGCAAAGGATAAAGAACTAATAAACAGCTTAAAGTGATAAGACATGAAAGCATATGGGCAATAAAAGCAAGGCAAAGACAAACAAATATCATATATATATATATACTTTAAATATACCAATAAGTACTTGCATATATAGATAGATATAAACACACACATGACACAAAATACAATAAGTTTGCACACTCGTATGGCAAAAATGTGTCATATGGAAACGGAAGTGTAGGGGTGTGAACTAGCAACAATTACATTTAGACCCAAACACTTAAGAAACATTCATGGAGTTCTCATTTGATTGCAAACTTCATCACAGTTAAATATAACCTCATGTGACAATATAAAGATTGAACTCAATGAACAAACATACACAATGCATACAAGCCTAGCATGATGATGATTCTACAAACCAAATAGAGTCAAGACATTAAAGACAACTAGGATAAACGGACATTGTGCAAACCGTTGATATACCATCCAATTCTCCCTCAATGAGCATATATATTCTTTTGTTTTTGAATGAATATATCAAACAAACATAGGCCTTGGCAATTGCTTTCTGTTTAATGCCAAATATTTTATTTTTAGGCCTTTGGATCACGTATTTCTTTTAGATCCAATCAACGGTGGCTTACTATCGCAAAGGATTTAATTCATCCTTTCGGAGCCCTTCCCCGTGCATATATTAATTTATCACGTTTTCATTTTCACACAAATCTCACATGCAACGGATTTTGACATGCACTTGTCGTCCTAGGTCATAGATATGTAGATGACTAGATTGATAGGAGAACACCTCAAAAAGCTCAAATATAACATGTGACATTAAGATTTCAAAAGAGCTCGTGCATGTGTGAAAAGAGGCATATAAAAATAGAATCCATTTAAACAACACAAAATCCAACTACTCCATATAAAGCATGGTAAAGAACATTTTAAGGATTGAAAATCTAAACCAAAAGTTCTAGCCACCTGGGAGCGTAAACGTATGGGATTCAAACACAAATATATGCCACATAAAGTGTGTCAAACTAAAATACACACAAAATAAAATCTTTTTGAGTTTTTAACATTTTTAATCAAAAATAAATATTTACTCAAAAGGACAAACAAAAATCATTTGTATTTTTCATTAAGCTTAAATGAAATAAATAAAACACAAATGATAAATAAAAATCTTTTTATATTTTTCAGTTAATTCAAACAAAATATAATACAAAAAGATAAACAAGTCATAATTTCTAGCATGGGATATGAAATAAGGCTATGACTAGAAAATGACTAAACAAGCATACATTTAGCATGTGAATATAGCAAGAAGTACAAACGCTAAAGTATGCAAACACTAACACATTCATCCTGTAGATTTAGTAGGGGAGGAAGCATGTGAAAGTAAATGAGAATCAACAACTCTATTTTGTAAGGCAACCAAGTCGGATTTCCTAACCCAAATTAATGAAGAATGACTATCTTGGGGTGTAGGAACGTTAACTTCCGTGGTTACTTTACTATGGGGTTTTCTAGGAATTCGTTTAATATCAAAACAAAATTTCCTAAGATGACCTTGTCGACCACAATGTGTACAAGTAAGAACATGTCGAAAAGATTTACTTAAGGAGTGATCTTTAAAAGTATTCCTAGTTGATTCTCCTAAAACATTGGTTTGGGCATTATGAGTAAATTCATTACAAGGATTGAAGCCTAAACCACAAGTGTCATTTTTAATTTGGACCGTTCCTAACATTTTATCTAATTTTTCTGAACGACATTCCAAATCAAATTTGACATTACTAGAATCTTTTAATTTATTTTCCAATTCTGCAATGTTAGATTCTAGTAAAACATTTCGCACTTCAAAAGCAAGAAGCTCCTTTTTCAAGGATTCCATTAAACCCCTAAGGCTATCTCTTTCGCCTTCTACATAATCAAGCTTCTCTTGAAGAGTCCTCACATGTGTCCTAAGGTCTTCTATTAAATCATTTTCATCAACGACCTTGACACTCTCTCTTAAACTAGCTTCTAACTTCAAATTTTCTCTTTTCAATTTAATAGATTCGGTATACAGTTCTTGAAAAGCATTTTGAAGTTCACTCATATCAACCTCATCTTCATTTTCACTCTCACTTTCTTCTTCACTCTCACTATCATCAAAAACAAGAGAATCATGAACAATGACCTTAGAAGTGGCATATTCTATCGTTTCATCAATCAATGAGTTGTCACTATCACTCACATGACTAGCCATAAAAGCCACAAAATTTTTCTTAGTGGGGGAATCGGGCTTTTCTTCCTTATCACTATCACTAAGGGTTGCATTATATGAAATGGGTCGCTTACCATCTTTCCTTAGTTTAGTGGGGCACTCATAAGCCCTATGGCCATAACCTTCACAACCAAAACATTTATCAGACTCGTCCCTATCTAAATGTTCATTACTAGGTTTAGGGATTTTCTCGGCTTTAGAAATCTTCTCGCTTTTATCATGTTTAGAAGTATCAAATTTCTTAAAATCATTTTTAAATTTATCTTTGTTAAATTTAAGAAATTTTCTAAATTTACGAGCAAACAAAGCCATGTCTTCCGAGTCACTATCACTATCGCTCTCTACTACTTGTTTGACCTCTTTTCGGGCTTTTAAAGCAACACCCTTTTCAATTTTCTTTTCAGTTTTAGAGGGAAACATATCCAGTTCATAGGTTTGTAAATCACCTACAAGCTCTTCTAATTTCGTAGAGGCTAAAGTGGGTAAAGAATTTAAAACGGTCACCTTAGGAATAAATCTATCGGGTAGGGACCTCAAAATTTTCTTTACAACACGGTCGTCAGGTATTTTCTCTCCCAAGTTAAAGGATGAATTAACAATATCAGAAAGTCTAGCATAAAATTTATCAAAAGTTTCTTTTTCATCCATTTTGATAGTTTCAAATTGAGTGGTGAGGTTTTGGAGTTTAGAAGCTTTAACGACACTCGTTCCTTCATGAGTTAATTGTAAATTATCCCAAGCTTCTTTAGCGGTCTCACACGTCATAATGCGTCGGAATTCATCTGGTGTGACAGCGCTAAATAAAGCATTTAAACCACGGGAACTAAAATTTTCTAGCTTAAACTCATTTTCAGTCCATCTATCGACGGGTTTGGGAACATGTTCATTTTCAATTAAATGTGTTGGTGGGGTCCAACCGTTAACAACAGACATCCAAACACGTTCATCGATAGATTTAAGTGCCGATTTCATTCGCGCTTTCCAATACGCGTAGTTTGAACCATAAAAAATATGACATTTTGAAAATGGGGAAAAATCCATTTTAGCCAAAAATTAAAGGATCTTAACGAAATAATTTATCATTTTTGGCTCTGATACCAATTTGTAAGCGCAAAGTAATCCCCGGATTTTAAAATTCTTCTCAATTAAAATCAAACTAGTAATTTCCTTTTAAAAATATGTGAAACAAATACGAAGATGCGGAAGCGTTGAATACAAGTGATGGTTCAACAAAAATTAAACAAACCAAATTTTAGTTTAATAAAGCAAAATTTAACCAATTCATTAATCCAATTCAAGTCCTAGAATTTGCCTAAGTCATAATTATAAATTATCCAAAGTTAGGCGAAACCAATTTTAGCAAAAGACTTGAATGAACCAATTTTACCCAAAATATAATTAAAGTCCAAATTATATGTGTGTGATAATTAAACCGGATTTTATCTTGTATTAATCCTTAAGCATGCGTTCTAAATTATGAAGCAAGATAAAATAAACAATATCACACTACGCCGCGATGTACGAGGAAAAACCCAAGACGGGAAAAAACCTCGGACGGCCCTAGCCACAAGTCCACTAGATACGGAATTACAATTACAAGACAAAAGACTTACATCCTCGACTCGAACCCTCTCAAGCCTTGTCGCTCCTTCTTGTAGAAACCTCTTCCTAGCGGACAACCACGGAGCTCCACCGCGATCTCAGAATCCACCGATAGGACTTTGTATGGTCACCGTCACCCAAGCTTGGAGCTTTTCTCCAGGTGAGTAAAATTGCCGCAAAATGTCTTCTTCTTTGTGGTGGGATGTAGAAGTAAACCCGAAACGTCTCTTTTTCACTTCGGTAGAGAAACACCGGTGCCAAAACTCAAAGTAAAGAATATGAATATAGAAACTTGGAATAAACAACTATTGGGTGTAAACTAGAGTGTGTATGGATTTTTCTTTGAAAAACAACACTCAAAAACTTGAAATTTTTCCCTAAATGAATTAGCTCTCAAACTCTCTCTATGAGATGGATATGGAATGAAAAAGTTAATTGAAAAAATGTGCTTCCCCCACATATTAAGTTTGGAAAAAGTTGGTTAAAAAACAAGTGGGGAACATGGGTGAAAACTGCCAAAAAACTGTTCCCGCCTGGCATCTCGTTCGAACGAACTTGACTCTCGTTCGAACGAGACTTCTAACGAGCGACCAGACTGGGCTCGTTAGAAACTCGTTAGATATCTCGTTAGAACGAAAAACTCGTTCGAACGACATATCGAACGACTGACCAGATTAGGTTCGTTGGCAGTCTCGTTCGAACGAAACCTGGTTCGAACGAAAAACTCGTTCGAACGAAAACCTGGTTCGAACGAAAAAACTCGTTCGAACGAGACTTCGAACGACTTCCAGAAATTTTTTATAAATTCAATTTTTGGCCCAGAAACTTTATGTACTTTATTTTAAAGTTCCAATTAAATTATTCTGAAAGTAAAACATGGTTTTTTATTAAACCTAACACCCAATAAATATTGTTCCAAACTCCTATATAAATATAATTACATTCATACCTTGGGAGCATGGACCCTTAGATGATGACGTAGAAACGAGGCACGCAAACCGGCATTTTGATGAAGCTTTATATTCTTTACCGCTACGTCTTCAACACACACTTCATAGGCTTGAGAGTATTACAATAAATCACTAACCTATGAATAAATGTTTTTGTCCGGAATTGAGCCAAAACTATATATGGACTCAATTGGAAATTTGTGTCCTTACAGAGGCGATGGGGTTGAAGTTACATTTTGAGCTAGACGTGTCACCCATAAGTCGATGGGTAGACGAAAAGCGACTAGGTTGTAGGAGAAATCGAGAAATACATATTCTGAATTTGTGGGTAATTGGGAGTATTAATTACCGTTAGTAAAGCTATGAGTGATAACTGGTAGCAGTTTATTATCTGCGCAACACCTTCTGAGGCTTCATACAAAAATTTTTTCACCCACATTTCATTTGGTTAAGAGTGGGGAATAACAAGATTCTCAGACTCAAGATGATTTATAGTCCGTCGACAAGGATTGATTTAATCTACATCAGTTTCAGGTAGTTCAAGAACGTAGTGAGGTCACGTCATCGTGAATTGAAGTTTTGAAGTCTGACATGAGTGGTCATGAATTATTTCGAGTACTTACCTTTGAAAGGGGAGGTCATGAGGTTCGACAAAAAAGGGAAGCTAGTGTATGTGGGACCCTTTCTGATCATTGAGAGGCTGGAACCAACTGCGTATAGGTTGGGCCTATACGAGTAACTGCAACGGAGTCATGATGTGTTTCACGTGTCATCGCTGAAGATGTATCGGAGAAACGAGAGGGCCTTTTGGCATGTTTCATTAGAGGAGATCGATTTAAAAACAAATATCTCTTATGAGGAGAAACCAACGACAATACTTGATCGTAGTGAGCGTAAGCTGTGATCTAAGGTGGTACCTTTGGTTTGAGTCCAGTGGGGGAACCATAGGGTTGACGAGTCGATATAGGAGCGGGAGGATGACACGCAAGAGCAGTATCCAGAGTTATTCGCCACAAGTATGACCTAATTTCGGGGATAAAATTCCTTTGTAAGGGAGAAAGTATGTAACACCCTGTATTTATGAGCATTAAATAGTAAATTAATTCAACTAATTTAAATTACAAGAGTGTCGTAATTTAATTGAATTAATTATTATGTGTTTATTTAAATATTAATCGGGAGAGATAATGATTAATATAAACAGAATAAATTTACTATATGTGTAGTAAATAATAGGTGACTATAATTATACGTCGAAGTGAGTTAAATGACAGGATTTTATTGTATCTCAACCGGGAGTCGGGTATAGACTGTATTGAGGTCGAGATAGGGATTTTTATCAAAGTGACTCAAATGACGATTCTTAGTGCACGGTTGATTCCAGATAGGTCGAGATAGTTGGAATAGAGTACCCGGGGTAGTAATGGGTCTCGAGGCATTTTTAGGCATAATCGAGTCCACACGGGGGTGTTGGGGTTAATTAGGCTTGGCCCATTAGCCTAATTTCGAGATTTACATCATTAAATGTAAGTTACGAAGTTAGTGGTACACATAACCGAAATTGAAAACCCTAAATCTTGAGAGAAGAAAAGAGGGAGAAAGTGAGGAGCTTTGGAGAGCCAATTTGAAGAGGGATTGAGGTGCTTATGTCAAATACATCCTTTTCATTCAAGGAATTCGACTCTACGAATATAATCAGGTATGTGGTTAAACTTGCTTTGATTTAAATGGTAGAATTTCATGTTCATATTATAGTATGTGTTGACAAATCCATTTTGGTGAGGGTTGTCATATAAAATGGGGTTTTTCATGAATTTAACACCTTGTGTAGATTAAACACTAAATTGATGATGAGTTATCACGTATTGCAATTAGAAACAGACTCATGTTCGAAATCCAGAAGTAAACTTCGTTTAAATGATGACGGTGAAATCGAATTTAGGAAGAGGATTGCTTAATTATTGTTTAAACCCAATCCGTAAACTTTGGAATGCTTATCGAAATCAATGACATTTGGGTTTGGGGTTGCTATTATGAATATAATTGGTTTTAGTTGTGTTATAAACATTGGGTACACTTTGGTTGAAGTTTGGGATAAATTCATAGAGGTTTCAGTGAATAAAAATGAGTTAGAAAAGAAGATGGTTCACAGATCTGGTACGTCATATTGGTTCGATTTTGAGGCTTTCTAGCCGAAATGGTTTGGTTTACATGCTTGTCCAAAATATGGAATTTTAGATATTTTCGTTACGATCGCATGGGCGCCGACCTCGCATTTTTCTGATTATTTAAATTAGTTATGAATTTATTACGGAAGGGTGTCTGAGACCGAAATCCTTAGGGAGAAATCAAATTTAAATTATTTAGGGATGCCTTTAGATGAGTGTAGGACTCTAGAAAATATTAAGGAAAATTATTTTTACCTTTGACTTAGATGGGAATGAATTCGGGGTATGGATTTAGGAGTATTTAAGATGTACAACACTAGAAAATATATGAATGTATTCGAATGGGAATTTCGGATGAAATTAGGATACAGGCTGGATTGAGATGTGCTTAGCATCTCGAATAAAAACATGTTATGATATATATAAATGTAAGTTAATACTTATGGAATTAAGAGTCGGGAAATAGACTCGGGTATTTTGGGATAGTGCTAAGGGTGTGAGAAAGTGCGACTGTGTGATAATTGATTAAATTCGCAACTTTCTACGTTGGCACACTTATTTAATTAGCGTTTATTTTTAAACCAAAATAAATCAGCCCCAAATCATTCAACTGCGTGTGTGCGTGTGTCAACCCATAAAAAAAATAAAGCACGTGACACAAATACTCAGAAAAAATCCCCGAAGGGCAAAACCTTTTATTTCACTATAATTTTGTAAGAAAATGGCTTACACGGATTACAATGAAATAGGGTGACATACGAAATACCCGTAGGTGTCGGTTCCGATATCTCGACTGGAACTTTCCCTTTCCAGGAGGGCAGCAATGAAGAAGAAAAACGACTTCTCCACAAGAGTGAACTTTATAAGGTCTCCCTCCACAATAGCACGCAGCTGTAGATTGTAGATCTCTTCCCACAAAGTATGAACAAAAGTAAAATATGCTCTTGGGTTCCACAAAACAATTGACATAAAAGTAATTGGGATTTTGTGAATTAAAAACAAAACATTTGAACCCTTAAAATAGTTGGAGAAAAACTTTATGCCAAAAGGTATTGAGTTAAAACTAAGCAGATACACAAAAGTTTCAAAAGAATAAGACTCTTTAATTCTGAAACTGTTCTCCACATCTAAAAGCAAAGGCTGACATTCCTTTTTATAGGAAATTTGATTCGGTCAAAGATAAGGACGAAGTCAGACGTGTCAGCCAAAAAGTCATCTCGCTCGAACGAGAATGACATCTCGCGCGAACGAGATTGCGTGTCGTTTGAACGACTACGCGCGACATCCCAATGTCGTTCGAACGAGATTGAGATCTCACTTGAACGACCTTAGCGTCGAAAACGAGGTACGTTTACTGCTGTAGAAGATTTTCACAAACAATTATAAAACCTCCTTTAAGAAAACAAACATTTATAAAAACAATTTTTATAACAAAGTTTATTTAAAACTCTTTTAAAAATATCCCAACACTCTTAATATGAAATGTAAATGAAACTTTAAAACAATATCTTACCAAAGTTCATATTGTTAGGATTGAATGTTGAAGGTAACTGGTAATTCGGATCCGTCTTTTGTAGATGCAATCTTCACAATTCTTCGACGACTTGTAGCGGTATACGACTTAATTAATTGTGACGGACTTATTGAAAATATTTCCTTATATAAATCTCCCCCTATGTATATGACGGTACATACATAAAAAATCCGAATTATCAAAAAACAAAAATTCCTATACAAATCTACCCTCCCATGAATAAATTTGCAAGACCTCAAAAAAGTTCTTCAATCATCTTCGTCAAATCTCAAAGCTTTTCTCATTATGGTGTGCAGCATATCAATCTTCAATTTTGTACCTACACACATGAGATAAAGCAAAAACCTTCGTGACGCATCGAGTTTGAAATGATATAAGAATAAAGCATTAATAATCAAATCTCCCCCATAATGCATTAACTCCCCCATAACATGATAATTCTTTCTCCCCCTTTTTATGATGTCCCCAAATAGGCAGATAAGAAGAAAAAATCAAAACATGGAGTGTCACGAAAAAATACATAGTAAACAAAGATCAAGCTACGCGCATGCAAAGGTGATATCTCACAAATTTCACAAACTATTTTTGGATTTTTTAATTTTTCATACAAAAATAAGATACCACTTTGAAAAATATGATACAAAAAACACACCCTGGATTTAAACTGAAACAACCAAGTTATGGAAACTAAATGAATGGGTGTGAACACATTCGATAGGTAAATCAACTCAATCAATCATATGTGCACGATGAATACGTGTACTCCTAACGAATGAACATCAAAAGAATCCTTAGGTGTAATTTTTTTTGTTGAATTTAGATGACATCGTCTTATGAAAATCAACAAATCAAAGTCAAAATGATTTTCACACCAATAACGTCCAAAACTATTTAGCGCTTTTTCAAGATTTTCAAGGACGTGCAAACCCGTTTTAATTCTCCAACCAAACTCCCTCATATATATTTTCTTGTAGAGGTGAATAAACTAAATTCTCAAACTTTGGAGAATTGGTGCAAAAACCTAAATGGCCCATAATTTTCATGCATTTCTTTTTATTGCCTTTAAATTTTTGGCGGGCTCTTTTAAACCTTTTTGGACCCTGGATAATAAAATTCCTCCATTTTTTAGGTCCAATTTAACGATGGCTTAGTATTCGCAAAGGCAAAATGAACCTTTCGCAGCCCTTTCCCGTTTTCAAATAAAGCACACAAACTCAAAAAACGGTTCTTATATGCACAATTTCCTTATCAAAATTTATCACGCTTTGTTCGTTTTAAGGACAGGATTGAAGTGAAAACACCCAACCAACATGTGATAAGACAAGCACAATAATCAAACAAATCCGTGCATGTGTGCGATAGAGGAAACATGAGTCAAACATGTAGTAAGTAACACTTAATTACATCTTAATGACTCCAAACATTATAAAACACATGGATGAATTGACCTATTGTCACAAAACACTATAAAATAGTCACATGAAAAAATGGAATGATGTTGTGACTCGGTCATCCTAAGTTTCCATCCATAAATGGTGCAAACAAAATACAAAACTCTTTTTGGATTTTTTAAAATTTTTTTCTCAAAATGAATCTTTTTGTATTTTTCAAAAATTTTCAAAACAAAAAATATATACAAAAAGTACATGTCATTACACTAGCAAATATATATCATGAAACCACAACTAGTGTATGACAAACATGTGAACACAATCATCTATATGATACGGCAAGAGAAGAATCATGTGAAAGCAAATGAGAATCAACTATGCTAAAATCTAGTGTATCCAAAAGTGATTTCCTAACCCAAACGGATGTAACACGTCGACACGGGGTTTTGGGAACCAGCAAAACACTAGACTTCGAATTCCTAGGATCTCTTTCAAGATCAAAATAAAATCTCCTAATGTGACCTTTCCTACCACAATATGAACATGTGTAAACGGGTGGAACGACACCTAAAGTGTGATCTTTTCTAACATCCTTTGGAACGGTTGACCCTCTAAAACAAATAATGATTTTGGCTTTAGCACTAGAAGCATGAGAACAAGATGAGCCATTGCCATCACTATCAAACCTACTTGAGTCAATCAAATCATTTTTTAACTTCAAAATTTTTTACTCAAGCAAAGAATTAGACTCTTCCAAAGACAGGGATTTATTTTTCAAATTTTCAATTAAACTTAACAGTTTATCACGCTCCCCCTTAATTAAAACAAACTTATTCCTAAGAGTTTTTTCACGTGCCGTAAAATCATCGATTAATTTTTTATCCTCGACGGCACAAACGGGAACCCTAGAATTTTTTAAGTCCTCTAATTCCTTCTCTAAAACAAGGATTCTCTCATCACTCTTCTTTTTAGCAATTTTAAAAAAATCAAAATCAATACACAAATTACCAAAGTGATCACGACAAATATCATTTTGAGTTTGAAACGCTTACAAATATTCAATCTTACTTTTAAAGAGAGAATTTTCTTTTTCCAAAACTTTAATTCTTTTGCAAAGTTTCAAATTCAAACTTTTTAATTTTTCAGCACGGTCGTGAACTTTTTCAAAAATAGGCTCCTCATTAAACGGGCGTACCATTGAAAAAATTGCGATTTTTCACAAAACTGATTTAAAAAAAAATCAATATCACACGATTTTTCGAAAAATAGGAATACGCAATAAATTAGCGTAACCCGCTCTGATACCAATTTGAGAAAGTGCGACTGTGTGATAATTGATTAAATTCACAACTTTCTACGTTGGCACACTTATTTAATTAGTGTCTATTTTTAAACCAAAATAAACCAGCCCCAAATCTTTCAACTGCGAGTGTGCGTGTGTCAACCCATAAATAAATAAAGCATGTGACACAAATATTGAAGAAAAATCCCCGAAGGACAAAACCTTTTATTTCACTATAATTTTGTAAGAAAGTGGCTTACACGGATTACAATGAAATAGGGTGACATACGAAATACCCGCATGTGTCGGTTTCGATGTCTCGGCTGGAACTTTCCCTTTCCAAGAGGGCAACAATGAAGAAGAAAAACGGCTTCTCCACAAGAGTGAACTTTATAAGGTCTCCCTCCACAATAGCACGCAGCTGTCGGTTGTAGAGCTCTCCCCACAAAGTATGAACAAAAGCAAAATATGTTCTTGGGTTCCACAAAACAATTCACATAAAAGTAATTGGGATTTTGTGAATTAAAAACAAAACATTTGAACTCTTAAAATTGTTGGAGAAAAACTTCCTGCGAAAAGGTATTGAGTTAAAACTAGGCAGATACACAAAAGTTTCAAAATAATAAGACTCTTTAATTCTGAAACTGTTCTCCACGTCTAAAAGTAAAGGCTGACATTCCTTTTTATAGGAAATTTGAGTCGGTCAAAGATAAGGACGAAGTCAGACGTGTCAGCCAAAAAGTCATCTCGCTCTAATGAGAATGACATCTCGCGCGAACGAGATTGCGTGTCGTTTGAACGACTACGCGCGACATCCCAATGTCGTTCGAACGAGATTGAGATCTCGCTTGAATGACCTTAGCGTCGAAAACGAGGTACGTTTACTGCTGTAGCAGATTTTCACAAACAATTATAAAACCTCCTTTAAAAAAACAAACATTTATAAAAACAATTTTTATAACAAAGTTTATTTAAAACTCTTTTAAAAATATCCCAACACTCTTAATATGAAATGTAAATGAAACTTTAAAACAATATCTGACCAAAGTTCATATTGTTGGGATTGAATGTTGAAGGTAACTGGTAATTCGGATCCGTCTTTTGTAGATGCAATCTTCACAATTCTTCGACGACTTGTAGCGGTATACGACATAATTAATTGTGACGGACTTATTAAAAATATGTCCTTACAGGGTGTTAGGCACGTGTTAGCCGAACTTTTATTAAATATATGTATAAGGTCAGTGTGATAGTATATATATATATATATATTTGTGGGATTTATAGACATATGTGTGAATGATATTTATAGGAATACATACCCTCTAGTGCTATTATAGGAGGTTGCGCGATGTGAGTGAATCCCCTGGCTAGGGAATGCAGGGAGGGTATAGTCCACATGTCATATCGCCTGATGTTTTATTGTGTGACTTATTTTTCAAGGTGAGACGCTTTGGGATTGATTCAGTCTCACTTTCGAGAGGAATATGACCGCCTCCACTTCATTTGCGATATTTTTACCTAAGCTCGTGAGTAAGTCTAACTTGAGGTAAACGGGTTAGAGTGAGCATACTTGGGATATGATAGAATTTTAGAAAAGCATCCGGTGAGTTATTACTCGGGAATTGATGGTTATTATATGTGACATGTGTGTGAATATTGTAGTATACTAGTACGTATATAATATGAGTAGATAATTATATACGGTATTAATACATAAGTGTGAATGTATTTCTTTTATAGCTAGTGTGAACGTTATATGACTTAATATAGTTGAACTGATTAATAAGTTAATGAGTAGATAACTTAATAATCAAAGTAAGAATACTCGGGTTAGATTAATGCAATAGAAAGATGTGTAATAAGGCTAGTTAGGTGGGGTAGCGTAACTAGTGAGGCTAGAAGGCAAGCGTTAGGTGTGCACATTAAATGAGGAGTGAGCTATACCTCAAGAGACTATGACAATAGCTTAAATATGAAAAGTGTGCACGCATATCTAATTAATTGCAGTTTAACTGCTTGCAAAGTATTTTCAAAATATTTTACTTGGGCTTTGACCTGTGTCAAAATCTTTTTCAAAACATTTTAGGCGTCCAACCACAGGGACGCCCAGCTTGAGGATTCTATCCAGGGATGCATAGCTGCAGTTCGTGTGGAAGTTGCTGGACTTTGCTATAGACACTTCATTCATTTATTCCTAGTGTAGGAACTTTATTCAGTATTCAGTTGGTCATGTCGCCCTCAGAGTTAGTATTTCAGTTTATTCATTGGCCCTTTTGTATCCAGTTTATTATTCCAGTTTTATTGCTGAATTATATTATTGAGAACCAATGGTTTATTCGGTCTTATTTATTTATATATCTTTCATGTATTGATTTCAGATTTTATTCATGTGGATGGTTTGATTAGTATTTTATTTCTGCATGTTGTTAATTAGTGAAAGATAAAATTTGGCATTGGTCTATATAATTACTAGGTTGTTAGTAACTTTAAAAAAAAAATTTCTACAGTGATGCTAAGAATGATCCATATGAGACCAACGTTTTATTTTGATAAAGGGCTGACCACCCGTTATTTTAATAGGTGGGGTGTCACATATATCCCCATTACTATGTGTATCATATTCTCCATGTTTCATGTTAGATTTAGTTTTTATGATACTTGTATATTCTCCCTCATTAGTGTAGTACTCCCTTTACTCACCATGCAAACAAAAAACCTCTCTTCATAATATCTTAATTAAGACTCATGCATTTTTGCACACTCCATCACTAAGAGCACGCTAATATTAACCAAAATTATACCCGTACTGGAGGGTCACTTTGTGATGAGTGTTGGTCCTGCGAGGCGCTGTTAACCTAAGTGATATGACTCTCACCTTCCATTGGTATCATACCTTCGACGTATATCGAACGGTTCCCCTCGCATCGTACCGCTTGACAGAATTCATGATGGGAGGTATATAGCAAGGAACTCATTCACGTACGTCGAGTATATCGAATTCTCTCTCACATGAACCGTCCCCACGAGGTATACTGTGAGGCAATTCACATACACTCCGGTATATCAAATGGCTTGTCCACACGTGCCGATGAATTATTTCACTTGTAGGCAATAGGTATATCATAAAAGTCATGCCAAAGGGGGAACCCTTACACTCGCCCAACAAGTGCGTAAAACTCATATAGGTGTCAAACTAAGGGAACTCATATTTAGTTTTTTTATTACCATGTGAAACTCTGTCAAAATTTTGGGTCGGCATACTGCCCAAATTTTCTCGCTATTTCACCTTTTTTCAAAATAGGACCTTATTCGCGAGTCTGAAAACAAGTCATACCGTGTCTTATATTTTTAAACCATATTTTACCATGGATCCCCTCCTAGGTGAACCACATGACCCAATCATGGCGATACTATAAAAATTCGATTCCTCAAGCAATCGAAACAGACAAAGAAAAGGGAGTGATCGAACAACTTCCAACGCTAAAAATGACCATTGAGGAAAGAAAAGTCCTCAATTATCTCAAGAAGATCCAAGATAATATAACCCTATAGGAACTCTTCATGTTCTCTCAACTACATTGGAATGCCTTGATAAAAATCCTCATCGAACGCACAGTTTCTCCTTCTACTACTCCTGAAGAGGCCGTGAATATGGTTGGATCCCTAACCTCTTCTATACTCCTCTCCTTTTCTGAAGAAGAAATTCCGAAGTTTAGCCTTGATCACAATTATGCTCTCAATATCTATGTCGAAGTTTTGGGGAAAGACAGTCCCACTATCACTTATCGATAATGGATCTGCTCTTAATGTTGGTCCGCTCAAAACCTTTAATTATTTCGAACTAAAAGTTAGTGATCTCACTCCTACCTCTCTCGTCGTGCGTGCTTATGAAAACAATCGTCAATAAGAATTGGGTTCCATAAAACTCACACTAGGGGCTAGCCCTATCAACCCTCTGGCAAAACTCCAAGTCATCGACATACCTGTTTGCTTCAACTTACTCCTCAATCGTCTATAGCTCCAATGCATCTGAGGAGTATCATCTTCTCTCCATAAGAACTAAAGTTCTTTGTCAAATGTCAGTTTATCACCATTTTAGGGGATGATAATAGTACGGACAATGCCAACACCAGTAACCCATCATTGGAAATTCTGTGTGGGACCAATGGCATTCTCCTCTCTAATTTCAACATTGATCCACTCCTCATCCCAACAGAAGACAACTTCAAGGGACAGGTATGTCCAAAGCACAACCCTTATGGAAATGACAATGTGATTCAGAAATTCAAGAACATGCATTTTATGCCTGAGATAGGGCTAGGCCAATGCCAACAAGGAATTCTTGAGCCCATAGTACTGAAAGAGGATTTTTCCCTATATAGCTTGGGTTACTAACCTTCACTAGATGAACTCAAAGCACTCCGTCGACCGAGATCATAAAGAATCTTAGAAGATGAAAAGACCATTTTAGGAGGCTCTTTAAATAAAAGATTTATCAAGGAGTGTGAAGACTCCCCCTTTTGTGGTTTCCCTGAACCGTGGTATGCCCATGTTGGCAAGAAGATAAAATCGGGGCTGAAAATGTTCTTTCAAGATAATAACTCTTGGGCTGAAGAATGCAAACATGAAGTGCGACCTCTCACCAAGAAAACTATGGCAATTACCAAAGGCTCCGAAGAAAGTGACTTCGAATAATCTTTCGACTTGTAGGCAATGGGACTGGGTCTCTTCATGATCCACTCAAATGCCTCACCATAGGACTTATCCACTAAGATCATGTCTGATAACATGCCTCTCCTCATCTGGAATGCCGTACCAGTCCAACCTGCTTAAATTTAACCAACCTTGTTGTTTACCCTATTCAAGTATCTTCACACATTCTTATTTTTCCTTTTTTTGATATGAATGTAATCGAGACATCTTTTGATAAGGTTCTCAATGCTATTTTTCCTGAAAATTAAATAAATTAGGATTTTGAGTATCTTGTTGTGCCTTACATTAATTATCTTGATTCTAATCAAACTCTTGGCGATGATGACGATGATTTTACAAATGAATAATTTTTAACTGATGATCAAACTGTTATTTTTATTCTTAGTCCTAGTAGACACTAGTGCGAGATTAGGATAGGGTCCACCCTTAACAAGCATGAGCGTGCGCAATTTGAATAACTGCTAAAAAAATTCATGGACGCCTTCGCATGGTCCTATAATGACATGCCTGACAATGACCTAGAAATAACTCATCATGAGACCCCGCCATTCCTAAAATGCAAGTCAATTAAATAGAAGTTAAGGGAAATTCGTATCGAATGGTCGCTCAAAGTCAAAGAGGAAGTGGTCAAACAGTTCAACGTGGGTTTCATTCGCGTAGTCGAATACCCAACATGGCTCGCCATCATCGACCCCGTGATGAAGTCGAGAGGAAAATTCTGTATGTGCGTCGACTATCGGGATTTGAATAAAGCATCCCTAAAGTACAGTTACACATTACTAAACATCAATATGATCATGGACAACCCTAATAGCCACGCCCTCAAATCGTTTGTCGATGGATTCGCCAGATATACCCAAATTAAGATGCACCCTGACCATCAAGAGAAAATTGCCTTTATCACACCATGGGGAACTTTTTACTACACTGTTATGCCATTTGGACTCAAAAATGTTGGGGCTACCTACCAACGTGCTGCCACAAACATCATGCATGACCTTATTCATAAGGAGTTTGAGGTTTATGTGGACAACACGATCATTAAGTCTAAGACTCGAAAATGTCGTATTCCCACCATCCGAAAGTTCTTCGAACGACTGCGACAATACGAGATGCGACTAAATCCACAGAAGTGAGTTTTTAACGTCACAAAAGGAAAATTCTTGGGATTCATGATCAGTGAGAATGGAATCAAAACGAACCCTGCCAAGTTGAAAGCCATACTTAAGATGCCACCACCGCGGACGAATAAGGAAGTCTGAGGATTGTTGGATAACTACAATACATCGGTCGGTTCATCAGCCAGCTGACTTGTATTTATGAATCCATTTTAAAACTACTCCAAAAGAATTCAACTATAGTCTGGAATGAGGCCTGCCAAGAAGCCTTTGAACAACTAAATAATAACTGGCCCGATCTCTGATGCTCATGCCTCCATAGCCAGGTCTCCCCTCCTCCTATACTTAATCGTCACCGATACCGCAGTCGGCGCTTTACTAACCCAATACATTAAAGAATCCCATAGGGAACGAGCCATCTATTTTGCTAGTTGAAAATTGGTCAGGTATGAAGTCAACTACACTGCTTTGGAGAAAGAATATGTCGCCTTAGTCTAGGTCACAGAGAAGTTACGACACTACTTACTTGCCTTTCCCATCAGACTAGTATCCTGAATGGATTCCATAAAATACTTGATAAAAAATCCCACTATGTCGAGACGAATGGCCCATTAGCTAATGTTGCTAGCAGAATTCGAAATTACGTACGTCATGCAGAAAGCTATAAAAAGGGAGCCATCTCTGAATGCCTTGTCAATTATACGATAGAATAAACCGATGTTTGGGTCTCTAAATTCCTAGATGAAGATATTCTCTACATCTCTCAGGAAGACCTTATATGGTAAATGTTTTTTGATGGAGCTTCCAACAAGAAAGGATACGTCATTGGGATACTTCTGATCACCCTTAATGACTCTTACACCCCCATTGCCATCAAATTGGGCTTCTCTTGCACCAATAACATGATCGAATATGAGGCATGCACTGTAGGCCTCAAAATCTCCCTCAATAAAAGTATCAAGAACCTAAACGTTTATGGGGACTCTACCCTCATCATCGGCCAAATATTCGAAAAATGAAAAGTCAAAGACGAGAAGAGCTTGCCTCCCTATTCAGAGATGTCACCTTCCATTACCTTCCTCGCTCAAAGAACAACCCAATCGATGCCTTTATAACCTATGTTAGAAAAGGCCTCAAATTCTAGCAGTTTGCCATTCTCCAACACTTGCCTCCTCGAGAACTATACAACATGACCTCTCCCTCGCCTTTGTCCACTTGGGGCATAGACATCACATGAAAGGTTACTCCCAAAGCTTCTAACGATCATGAATTCATCATGGTCTCCATTGACTAATTCACTAAGTGGGTCGAAGCCAAGTCATATTTAGTGCTGAATGCCAAGAAAGTGGTTAAATTTATCAAAAAGAACATCATTTATCGATATGGGGTTCCTTATGAGTTAGTATCAGATAATAGACTCCACTTCGAAGTCGAGTTCATAAAACTGGCGGACGAGTATGGGATTCAGAGACATTAGTCTTTTCCTTACTGACCCCAAACCAATGGTGTTGTCGAAGCCTCCAATAAAAGTCTCAAACCATCATTAGAAAGAAGATCAAGAGTTGCAAAGATTGGACCGATCGGATCCCGTATGCGCTTTAGGGCTACTACACTTCAATCAAACACCTACTAGGGCTACCCATTTATTCTCTAGTATACTGTATGGAAGCGATCCTACACATTGAGCTAAATATACCTTCCCTATGCATCATGCTCGAAAGCAGAGTCAACGAAGAAGACTGGAATCAGAGTCGCTTTGACAAACTCTCACTCTTGGATGGAAAGAGACTTAAGAATTTATACCATATACGGGGCCATCATCGCCAGATAGTGTGATCATTCAATCGAGAAGTCAAGCATCATGGTGTCTAGGAAGGAGACCTTGCCCTCAAGGAGATCGTCGAGCATGTCTCGGACCCCAGAGGGAAATTCAAACCAAATTGGAGCAGCCCCTATATTGTGAAGAAAATTCTATCAGGCGACATCACTATTCTCACAAACCTCCATAGAGAAGAGATGGCTCATCCAGTCAACCTGAACCATCTCAAGAAATTCCACCTTTAGTCCGAAATCTCGGCGCGCTACGATTTTTCTTATCCCCTTTTATTTAAAAAAAAAATCTCTTCATTTCCCCTACCCATAACTACATGGGACCTAATTCTCTCAAAATATTTTCTTTTCAAAATAAAACTCATGAAAATTTTGAAAACCCCCAGAGGTACGTAGGCAGCCCATATGTCACACATGGAGACGGTCCCCTTCTTTTTAGCAAAATGCTATTAATTTATAACCCTTGCGAATGGTGATTCATCTTATCATTTACATGAACAAAAGGATTATGTATGCCTTAACGATTGGTATAGATAATTCAAATAAAAAACTCCTCAAGAGGCACAAAAAAATATGACCAAAATCATTTTTATTTCTAAAGAAGAAATACAACCAGTACGTAGAGTATAAGAGAAGGAAGTTAAACAGACCACCCCTTTTCCACTGACATAATCATCTTAAATAACCGTACCTAACCCCTACCAACTTCATAAAAATTATCCCTAAGCCCACAGAAAAACCCCAAAACGTAAATTATTTTAGCTTCACAAAATGTTACCCCATCTTCACTGCCACTGTGCTCAGCTGCCAGACAACTTCGCTTCATCATAATTCCTACCTCCAGAGGTCCCCAAGTCTCCCACTCATGGTTAACATTCTGTATGCGCTCCATAGAATAATATGTCCTAACAAGTTTGGACGAAACCATAACACCCTCATCTACGGTGTTGAAGGCAACAAGCTACCTTTGCCTAGTCTCTTCCTCTAAAATCCTTTCCACTAACCGTTTCCATAACCACTTAAGGTAGTTCCTAGACACATACCAGTACCCTCCCATATATAGTGAGGGACTCATAAACGGCCGACGGTGCTATCATAAGGAACCTAATATCACCCGCAATGATTTAGTCAGGTCCTTCACCGAAAAGAAGTTTGTTATACGAGGAAGCATTATTTGTTCCTACCTACCTTAGCACAAAAGCCTTCAAGGGAAATAAAAGGAGGTATAACGGAGGCCAACCAACCGTACATGTCGAAACTCTCCTAGTTGTAAAAAAGGCTACAAGTCTCCCACACAATGGCACTGACCAATAATGACATAGGGATCCTTACTCGACAAACTAATTGGCCCTGTTATCTGTCAATGAACCAAAATTGAAGAAAGGTCGGATGAAGAAACTAGGCACCCTCTCTAAGGATATTTTGGAGGGTCCTAAGACGAAACCTCTCTGCAAGACACATAAATAAAATCATCAGTCTCCCCCATAAAAAATTAGAGCGGCCCTTCTTCCAAACATAGATACCGTTTAGGGTCTCCGATATCATCAAAGCCATGTGACTATGGCGATAAGGCGTCCATGTCGCTATCGTAATCTCTTAGAGATTAGCCATCAAGTCCCTTGTCACTAGTAACAACCTCGCAGTCAGGCCCAAAGCAATATCTCTGACAAAGCTAGCATCATCAAAGCCCCTCTAGAGCACTGAATACATAATCATAGAAAGAGAGATAGTCCCTCTATGAGCCGACTAAGGGGAAATATGGAGCAACTGAGTCAGAAATGCTCATAAAAATGAAACAAATCGGGAATAACCTTCGCAACGTTGGGGCTAACCCCCAACATTATTGAGAATTCCTCATAGGTAGGACAGGCCTTATCCAGGATAAACTGAAAAATATGGTCCTCAGGGTACCAAAATTGTACCTCCATTGCTAGCAAGTTTCAGTCTATGGCCCGATTATGCCATAGAGAAACTCGACGTAAGCTGAAAGTCAATATTGTAGAAGCACATGGACTCTAAGCCTTATAGATAAGAAGATAGTTCTTTATATATTGGAAGATACATTTGGAGAATAGAGAATGAAGAAGCAATAAAAGAAATATGGTTGTTGACAAAAATTAAAAAATGCATATAAGATAAGTCACTAAACCAAGATAAATACCAAAAAAGATAATGCATTCCTTTCATATATATTATTGTGTGATTACATTTTTATAGAAATGGAAAAATAAAAAAATACAGATGGGACTTCGCCCAAACCCTCACCCTTCACCCAAACCCTCGAACCCTCAACCTCCACGACGCACGCGCTTTCCTCAGCGACGAGCGGTGGCCCTTCACTCCTAGAGCATAAACCCTCATCTGAGCTGGCAGATAGAACCAAGAAAGAAGCGACGAACTTTTTTATATAGTCACACATGGATGCTATCCAGTCCTTGATGTCTCGTAGCCTGTTAGTCGGCGCCTATACATACTGCAAGAAAAGAGCAATAAAAAAGTTGAGCCAGTCAGTAAAGACGAGGGAAAGAATCATTAGAAATATAAAAGAGAAAAATAAGGAATGTACCTCGGGCCAGAGGGACTAATCTATAAGCCCCGTCGACCCATACACTGTTTCATTAGGACAATGTGGCACGCTCAACAACTCCTCGCTACTCAGTCAAAAGTTATAAGAAAGGGGAGTAACCTGAATCAATGGAGCTTCATCTACTTCCGTCGTCGACATACCACCACCCATGCTGTAGGCCGATCCCACCGATACACTAGTACCCTTACCCAAAGCAGTGACGGGTGGAGGCATATTTTCCACGTTATAGATATAGGGGGCATCAACCAACTCGTCACGAAGTCCAAATAATCATAACTCACCCATGTATTGGTGTTATGCATATATGGCTCGCCTATTATCACTATCTCGCCGCCATCATCAGACATCTCCCTCACCCGACTCACATACATAAGGGCACTGATGATGGGACCATCACATCCTCCTCTACTATCTGCTTCACCACCCTCTCTCCCAGGTACTAAACGTACCCAAACTCGTGCGCAATCAATCGCCGCATCTGCACATGCATGCTCGTAACCCATGTGTCTCGCGGTGTCACCCCCAAAGGGTAGAAGGTCACCTGCAATCCCCAATAGATAATAAGTATATACTTAAGAAATGAAGATGCCAAAAAGAACTTAAAAAAGATGAAAATTAACATGATCACTCGTCAGGACATTCAAGACCCATTGCACGTCCATCAGAGATAAATACTGATTCGACCGCCGATTATACTTTCGCCATCGGAACATCTGGCAGAAGTCCCTAAGATCATCATACTTTCGCCAATAAGCTAAACCCATTGTATGATACTATATAAAACATGGCAGTAGGGAGATTATCCAAAATATATTTCAGCCTGGTAACCCCCCAGGACCGAATGCTCGAAGGAGCTATGTCAGTCTGCAAGAAAACATAAGAAAAACCCTTCATTAAGCGTAAAGAATAAAGAGAAAAATGAATTAGAAGACCAAAAGTCACCATACTTGCATAACTATTAGGGTTATTCACCCTGGATGAACGATGATGTACGGGCTCGCGCAACAAGGTACTCACATTAGTAACTGAATTAAATAAGTCGAAAGTATTCTCATTGTTTAGCGCTAAGGGCACTGCAGATCACCATTCTAGGTCGGCCCAGTCATCAATGGTCAGCCATTAATTATTGAAAACAGCACTTAAAGTGCCAACCATTTAGTCTTAGAAATGACTCTTAGAGAGAGAAATCAGAAGATTCAAACACTTAAAGGTGTGAAAAATGAAGAAGGGTCGCCTCTTTTTATAGAAGGCTAAGGGGTCAGCCGATAGGCAACCCCCTGACCATGCCGATCGAAAACTGCCTTTTTCTCTTCCCAAAAAAGCTCAGGAGTCCGTTCCCTATGACGATTGGTACCTCCCCGGGCTTGCTTATCGACAACCCCTCCAAATTTTGTACAAAAAAGCCAGAAAAATCTAGAAATTGCCCAAAAAAACCCCAAAAATCCCTAAAAATATGGAACATTATTTTCCCTTAAGAAAATCATTTTGGAGCACTAAGCCCATTACAAACTCTCAAAATCCCCAGTTGAATTAATCTTACACTTTTTATCCTCTGCATACTCCACAGCAGAACTAATGATGTGATCGCATCCAATTCTACTACAATTCCTCAACCCCAAACTAAACATTCCTCGACGAAATTTCAAGATAATACCATCCTCAACAGAATCAAAAGTGCACCTACATCTAAAATCATAATTACTTTCCACAATATAATTACTCCCTGATATAACTTTAGGTCCTAAGAATTGACCTCAACTCTTAGAATTGGCCGTTACAACTTAAGGTTCTTAGAATTGACCCCGACCAGTAGAATTGGTCGTCGTAACTTTATCTTCTCAAAATCGACCTCGGTCCATAGAATTGGTCGCCATAACTTAAGGTACTCAGAATTTTTCGTTACAACCTTAGCCCACCGAATTGGTGGTCGTCAACTTTAGGTACTCAAAATTGACCTCAGTTTATAGAATCGTTTGCCCTAACTCAAGGCCCTTAGAATTGATCTTGACCTGGAGAACTGATCGTCATAACTTTAGGTCCTTATAATTAACCTTAGCCCTCATAATTGCTCATCACAACTCAATGTCCTCAGAATTGACCTCGACCCTCAGAATTAATCGTTACAACCTCGACCCGTAGAATTGGTCATCATAATTTTAGGTTCTCAGAATCAACCTCGACTCGCAGAATCGATCTTCATAGTTTTTGGTTTTAAAAATTGACCTCGACCCTCGGAATTGATCATCACAGCTTAAGGTCCTTTTTGAGGGTGAATGGGGGGTCGTCCCCACTATTGACCCTCATTATAGCCGAGGGTGGTTACCACCAATCTAATGATTTTTCCAATTAAGTCCCCCCTCATCTTTCTTGAGGGTGAATGGGGATCGTCCCCACCGTTGATCCTCATTATAGCCGAGGGTGGTTACCACCAATCTAATGATGTTTCCAATTAAGTCCCCCTCGTCTTTCTTGAGGGTGAATGGGGGGTCGTCCCCACCATTGATCCTCATTATAGACGAGGGTGGTTACCACCAATCTAATGATTTTTCCAATTAAGTCCCCCCTCATCTTTCTTGAGGGTGAATGGGGGGTCGTCCCCACCATTGAACCTCATTATAACCGAGGGTTGTTACCACCAATCTAATGATGTTTCCAATAAAGTCCCCTCTCGTCTTTCTTGAGAGTGAATGGGGGGTCGTCCCCACCATTGATCCTCATTATAGCCGAGGGTGGTTACCACCAATCTAATGATGTTTCCAATTAAGTCCCCCCTCGTCTTTATTGAAGGTGAATGGGGGGGGGGGGCGTCCCCACCATTGATCCTCATTATAGCCAAGGGTAGTTACCACCAATCTAATGATGTTTCCAATTAAGTCCCCCCTCGCCTTTCTTGAGGGTGAATGGGGGGTCGTCCCCACCATTGACCCTCATTATAGCCGAGGGTGGTTACTAACAAGGATGTCCCCAATTATACTAGAATTAACAAACACAAGATGAGGGACCAATATGACATTCTCATTAACATTCCAAGTGTTCTGCTGGAGTAATATATTCATTACAACTATAATCTGATAAGACATTACAACATTATTGATAGTATTTATTCAAATGATCTGCATTCCACGGATTTGAAAAGTGTTCCCCTTCAAGGTTTTCTAGCCTATAGGTTCCAGGGACAACTTCATCAATGACCCTATATGGGCCATGCTAATTTGGGTGGAGCTTGTTAGGATTTTGCCAATTCTTTTTTAGGACTAAGTCCCCACTGCGATTGACCTTTGCTTCCCCCTCTGGTTGTAAAACCTGGCAGTCCTCTGCTGGTAGGCAGATTGCCTTATCTGAGCGTCTTCCCTCCTTTCCTCAATCAAGTCTAAGTCAAGTCTCCTTTATTTGACATTTCTCTGGGTGTCATACATTTGGACCCTATGAGTAGGAAACCCAATCTCGATGGGGATGATAGCTTCTGAGCCATATGCCAACATGAACGGGGTTCCCCCGGTAGGTGTCTTTATCGTCGTCCTATAGGTCCACAGTACATTGTACAACTCCTCAACCCATCTTCCTTTTGCCTCATCAAGATTTTTCTTTATTCCATCTAGGATTGTTCTGTTTGTAACTTCCGTTTGCCCGTTGGCTTGAGGTCGGCCTGGGGTAGAGAAGAATTATTTGATACTCACCCTTTCACAGTACTTCTCCAGAGATCTATTCTTGAACTGAGTCCTGTTATCCGAGATGAGGGTGTTAGGGAGACCATATCTGCATATAATGTTTTTCCAGATAAATTAAAAGGTCTTCTGCTCTGTGATCATTACCATCGGCTCCGCCTCCACCTATTTTGAAAAATAGTCAATTGCCACAATCAAGTATCGGTAGTTATTAACGGCCTTGGGCAAAGCTCCTACTAGATCGATTCCCCATACTGCGAATGGCCATGGGGGATGTGATAGAGGTAAGAGGATGATGGGGTTGGTGAGGGATTGTGGTAAATCTTTGGCATTTATCGCACTTTTTTACGTATGCCGTGGCGTCTTTCCCCAGGGCCGGCCACCAGTATCCTTGGGTTACTATCCTCTTTGCCAATGATCTGCCCCTAATGTGGCTTGAGCATGACCCCTCGTGCACATCTTACAGAATGTGAGGGGCCTCCGACGGGTGCACACATCTGAGCAAGGGGAGTGAGAACCCTTTTTTATACAAGGTGTCTCCGATGACAGTGAATTTCGCGGCTCTGTATCTCAACTTCTTCCTTTCTTATTTTGCCTCTGGCATCTCCCCCTCTTTAATATATCTGATTAGAGTGTCCATCCACGAAGCTTCCTTGTCAATGTTTAGGCAAAATCCAGGTGTTCCCTCTCCTTCTTCGATCGTTGGTCAAAGCAGAAATTCTACTAGGACTGTCCTCCTGACTTATGCCCTAGTTGCTGAGGCCAGCCTAACAAGTGCATCGGCTCGACCATTGCCATGCCTAGGTATCCTCTTCAACTTTACCTCTCTGAAGTTCTTTAATAGTTCCCTTAACCTTTCTAGATATTTGGCCATTCTCTCATCCTTAGCCTCGTAGGCTCCTAGTATCTGATTCACCACTAGTCTTGAATCACTATGGACCACGATATGGTCGACACTAAGGGACTTAGCCAAGGAGAGGCCTGCTATCAGAGCCTCATATTCAGACTCGTTGTTGGAGGCTTTGAAGTTGAACCTTAGGGAGTACTCAATGTCTGTGCCATAAGGTACTGTTATAATTAATCCATCCCCACTTCCGCTTTCGCAAGAGGACCCGTCAAAGAAGAGGTTCCACACGGTCCTTTCCTTCAAGAATTTTCCCTTGGTGAGGGACCCCTTTTTAAAAAGATATCTTCCCTATTTGTTTTCTACCACTTTTTCTCTAGCGGTGCTTGTGTCAGCCTTTTTTGCGGATAGGTCAATAATTCTGACCTGTCGTGTATCTCTCTCTTCGATGTTCTCATCTTCAGCCTCATTATCTTTTCAAGTAAATTCAGCCACTAAATCTGCTAAAGTTTGCCCCTTAATGGCCACCCTAGGTTGGTATACAATGTCAAACTCCTCCAACTATATGGCCCAGGCCATTAGGCTCCCCAATTTTTTTAGCTTTTGTAAGACCTGTCTGAGAGGAGAGTTTGTGAGGATGACCATTGTATGGGAATGAAAGTATGGCTTCATCTTTCTTGATGCCTGGATCAAGGCATATGCTAACTTCTCCATCCTTGGGTATCTTTGCTCTGCCCCCCGGAGTGCCTTACTATTAAAATACACAGGCTTTTGTACTCCATCTTCTTCTCTCACAATGGCTGTGTTGATAGTTGATTCTGAGACGACTAGGTACACATACAGCTGTTCGCCTCGCACTGGTCGTGACAAAAGTAAGGGAGACCTTAAGTATGACTTTAGCTCCTTGAAAGCCTGATCACACTCTTCTCTCCATTCAAAGGCCTTTCTGAGGAATTTAAAAAATGGAAAACACCTGTCTGTGGCTCTGGACACGAACTTATTCAAAGCAGCCACTCGCCCTATGAGCCTTTGAACGTCTTTGATGGTCTTCGGGGTCCTCATTTCTATGAGGGCCTTTATCTTTTCAGGATTGGCCTCGATGCCTCTTTGGTTGACAATGAACCCCAAGAACTTCCCTGCTCTAACCCCGAAGACACATTTGGCCAGGTTGAGCTTTATTCGGTACTTGTCTATTATGTTAAAGGTCCTCTCGAGGTCGGCCACATGATCCTCGACCTTTAAGCTCTTGGTCAGCATGTCATCTACATAAATCTCCATAGATTTCCTAATTTAGTCTTTAAACATTTTATTCACTAGGCATTGATACGTTGCCCCTGTATTTTTTAGGCCAAAGGGCATGACCCTATAACAGTATGTCCCTTTGTCGGTAATGAAGGTTATTTTCTCTGGGTCTTCAGGGTTCATGAAGATCTGGTTGTACCCTAAATAGGCATTTATGAAGCTTATGAGCTCATGGACCGCGATAGCGTCTACCATCTGATCGATGCGAGGGAGAGGGAAGCTGTCTTTAGGACAATATTTGTTGAGGTCTGTGAAGTCTACGCACATCCTCCACTTCCTGGCTTTTGGGACTACGACTGCATTGGACAGCCATTCGGGATAGATAACCTCCCTGATAAACTATGCATCATCTAGCTTCTTGACCTCATCCCTAATGACCTCATACTTCTCTCGAGAATAAATTCTCCTCTTCTGCTTATCGGGCTTTGCACCCTCTACCACTTTGAGCTTGTGGCTCATAATTTTGGGGTCAATCCCCAGAATATCTGCGTGACTCCATGCAAAGACACTCTGTCTTCTCCTTAGCAGCTTGATGAGGTCTTCTTTTATGTCTATCTTCATAGCTTTGTTGATTTGGACATTTTTTTCAGGATCATTCTCGTTGAGGATGATGGATTCTACCTCTTCCGCGGCTTCTCCTTTCTTAAGTTTTTTCTCATCCCTGGGGCCAAGGGTGTCAATATTGGAAGTGGTTGTTTTCTTCTTGTGCGCCTCTCTTTTTTCGACGGAGTTGAAGTAACATTCCCGTGCCGTCATCTGGTCTCCCTGAACTTTCCCTACCCCATAAGGGGTCGGGAATTTGATCATCTGATGAATCGTAGACAGCACAGCCTTAAACCCCTTGAGGGCTACTCGCCCCAGTATAATGTTGTAGACTGAGAAGACATATTCATCCATCATGAAGAAGCTGAGCTTCTTGGTAAGCCATCTCGGCCACTCATCCCTCATCCGGACATCAACCTCATACATTCCTAGAGGATGAACTTTTTCCCAATGAACCCAATCAATGGGTGATGGTATGGGATGAGTCTAGCATGGCTAAGGCCTAAGGCTTTAAAACACGACCAAAACATCACATCTGTAGAGATACCCCCATCTACTAAAATCCTTGACACCCCACATCCGTGCACCGTGGTAGTGATGACTAAACGGTCATCATGCGGGGCTAAGAGGCCTTTAAAGTCCATTCTTAAGAATCCCACTATCAGAGTATCTATATCGACTTCTTTCTCTTTTCTGACTTTGCCTTAACAGAGGTTGAGTGCACAACCTTTGTCACTGCCTTGGCTTCAGCTACATGGGCCTTCCTGTCTACGACCTCTGACCCTCCTCCTACTAGTCCCCCAGAGATCATCCCAATACCGAGTGATATCATATTAAGTCTCTTTACAGGGCCGTGGTCGTCTCTCGGCGGGAGGTCAGGGTCGTCCCTTCGATTTGGAGGATCTTCTCGGCATGCATCACCTCTTTTTTTTTGGGGGTCATTCCCTCGGTCCCTCTTGAAGGCACCTTTGTCAACGTACTTCCTAAGCTTCCTTTCTTTTAGCATCTTCTTGATTTCATCTTTTAGATCAAAACACTTATCGGTGACATGGCCATGGTCTTGGTGAAATTTAGACCACAGATTCTTGTTCCTCTTATGGGGGGCTACTCTCAGCTTCTTAGGACACTTTAAGGACAAATCACTTTTTATCTCATTCAGGATATGCTCACAGCTGACCGTCAAAGGGGTGTAATCAGTGAATTTGTCATCTGTAGACCTCTTCTTCCCCTCTTTATTCTTTTTCTGGTACTTGTCCCCACTGGTGCCTCCTTTTTCATCTTCGTATTTTGCTACCATCGCCTCTTTGGCGTTCATCACCTTTTCTGTTATTGACAGCAATTCAGCCATCATCCTAGGAGGGTCTTCAGCAAGCTTCCATAGCAGCTTCCCCTTCTGGAGCCCTCCAATGAGGGCTGTCATGGCTATGCTTTCCTCATAGTCTTCGACCTCTAACTTTTCTTTGTTAAATCTGGCTATATAGTCTCTCAGACTCTCATTCTTCCCCTACTTAACATAGAGCAGGTGTGTGGTCTTCTTCTGTGGCGTCACTCCAAAGCAAAAGTTATGGATAAATCGTTCTGCTAACTGCTTAAAATTTTCAATGGAGTTCTTCGGAAGAGACATATACCAGACCTGTACATCCCCAGTCAGAGTGCCAGAAAAAGGCACGACACCTCATCTCATCTGAGATAGAGTATATGTCTGCCGCCGATTGGTGCATCTCAATATGGTGGACTGGGTTGGTGCTCCCGTCGTATCAGGGGGAGATCGCTGGTGGCTTGAACTTAGATGGCGTGGGGAAGTTGACTATCTTCGCCATAAAGGGTGAGCCTATGGAGTATCCTCTCTTTCGACTTTTCATAATATCACCAATCTTATCTTCCAACCTTTGGATCGAGTCGTTCCAGGGCCTCGTAGGGTCAGTTTGGCCGATGTTATCCCCTGTTGCCTCCTTGAGGTGAACGGAGGGCTCCGCTGCGGTAGGTCTGTGTCGGTTATTTACTTCTCCCTGATCGTTATCCCGTCCGTGGGGTCGGCCATCTGCTGCCTCCATTTTGGACCTCACAACACTTCTCGATCGGGATAATTTTTCTCACAAGTCATTTACTGGGCCTAGCCTCTCAAAGGCCGACCCTCTACTCAAACGATCGAAAGTAGAGCCCCTCAAGCGATCGTCAGGATTTTGCCTTCCACACTCCCCCCTGCTCTCCTGGGGAGGTCGCACAGTATTGTTGGAGACCTCATACGGCTCCCAGCACTCTATGGGAACCTCCTCCCCCTCCAGATCATCATACCTGTCTTCTGGGCAAGGGTTTCCTTGCCTCCCCAGGTGTAGATGCCGGGGGTCAGCAACATTCCTCCGCCGTTGAGGAGGCGATAAGTCTTTGCGTGGTTCCTGGGGTGGTCCCCTGGCCTCATGCTGCCCTGGAGCTGCCGCTGGAGTAATCATCTCCGATGAGACTCCCGGTAGTCTAAGTATGTTTTGACTAAGAGTTATGAACCGATCCTGCATAATCCGTTGGCTTGCTGCCAGAGACTTTAAGGCGGCCGCCACATCAGCCATCTCAGACTGAGGTGGTGGCTGATTGGAACTGGGTCCTACTCCACTATCCGGTGGAGGAAGTGGTGGTGGTGGCATCTCCGGTGCCATATGTTTGAGCTGTAAAGAGCTGAATGATCAAAAGATTGAGGAGCTTGGGAACCTTAATGGGTCTCTTTCAATGGTGAAACAACTCCATAAAGGGGGGAGAATTGGTTCACCACCAGAGTGCCCGGTAAGGTCAAGCTGTATAAAGGAAGAGATATCTTCTCGTTCCCACAGACGACACCAAACTGATGATGCTAAGATTCAGCACCACCAGATAAGTGATGAAGAGCTCAAACAGATAACAATGGTATCCATAGAGATGTATGTGTGTAAGTGTATAGAAGGGTATGAGTATAAGAGGAGTAAGACAATGATCTATAGTGGTTCAGCCAATTAAGCCTACATCCACTGTGAGTGTGTGATCCACTAAGTATGGGCACTAATGGACTTGGATAAAATGCACATAAGCTCACTCTCCCTGTCTACTGTGTACAAGCAGAGTTTTAGTTAGGGTTACCAATTATCGATCCCCTTGTAGGGTTGTAGGTGACAAGTATATATAGGTCTTGGGGGGAGTAGTGTACCCCCAAGCATGCATAGTGCATGTGAGCTATGATCTAGCCAATCCCATGCTGACACCTAGAGGTGCCACCTGTGATTAATGATGACATAATATTCCCTCACATGAGGGGTTGATATTGTTATAACGGTCTTCCGCGTGCCATATGAGTTTCACGCACACTGTTCCATGCGTCTCCCAAATCAGGCGCTGTGATGATGTCACCCTCGGCCTATGATATGAGGTCGAGGGCAAAGTTCCTACTCGCAGTGAGCCTGGCCTAATTTGGGCCTCGTATTGTCGTACCCTCATAGGGTCGTCCAGGTCATGATGAGGGGTTGGCCCCTTGGAGGTTCGTCTGGACATGATGAGGGGTCGGCCCCTTGGAGGGTCGTCTGGAAATGATGAGGGGTCGACCCCTTGGAGGGTCATCTAGACCATGATGAGGGGTCAGCCCCTTGGAGGGCCGTCTAATATTGGTTGAGAGATCATCTTGGCCTCGTCCAGGTGGAGGACGCCCTCGGCCTAGCCGAGGGTATGTATGGGTATATCAGTTAAGATTTAAATTGTTAAGAAATTATTAAATTGTTAAGAACTATTACAGTTTGTTATTTGTGTATTTTACAGTTTGTTATTTTTTTCCATGTGTATATGGATGGAGTGAGTGAAGATCCGACTAATGCTACTTTACATGGTTCGCCAACGTCGCCAAGAACTCTTCCCGTGCAACACAAACGAAAAAATGCATCTACGGTATGGGATCACTTCCATAGAAATAATGATGTCAAAAGCCTAGTGCTATTTTTAATTATTGTGGCATTTCTTATGCGTGTGACTCTAAAAGAATGAGACTAAAAATATGAAACAATACGCTCCTTCTTGCAAATAGATACCCGCTAATAAGAGATTATTAGAGGAAAATGGACAAAAAAAGTTGTCATTTATGTTGAAAAAAGAACCAAATGAAATTGAGCCAAGTTCAAATTTATTGGCTATCTCTTTTAATGCGGAAGCTTGTCGGCAATGGTTGGTCGAAATGCTTATAATTGACGAGCTACCGTATAAATTTGTGGAGAATGAGAGGTTTAGGCGGTTTATGGCTCTCGCACAACCAAAATTGCATACTCCTAGTCCTCGAACAATTGCACGAGATTGCCAAAACATATACGTGAATGTAAAGAAAAAGTTAAAAAAAGATTTGAAAGGTCAACAGATTTGCCTTACCACCAATACGTGGACTTCCATTTAAAATGTAAATTACATGTGTCTCACCGCACATTATATTGATAAAGAATGGAACCTACACAAAAAGATTTTGAACTTTTGTCAAGTCAAAACTCATAAGGGTGAGGAATTAGGACAAGTTGTTGAGGATTGTTTGTGTGATTGGGGGATAGATAGTATTTTCACTCTCATGGTTGATAATGCTAGTTCTAATAATGGTACCATTAGTTATTTGAAAATAATGACAAAACATTGGAATGGTACCATTTTGGAACATGATTATTTACACATGAGATGTTTCACACATATTCTCAATCTTATTGTTGAAGATGGATTAAGGGACATTAATGAATCAATTGCAAAAGGGCGTAGGGCAGTAAAATATGTGAAATAGTCACCTTCTAGGTTGGTAAAGTTTAAAAATTGTTATGAGAAGCAAAAGATAGAATCAAATGGTTTATTATGTCTCGATGTTCCAACGAGATGGAACTCCACATTTATGATGTTGGAGGCGGCCATTAAATTTGAGAAAGCATTTAAAAAGATGGAGGAAGATGACAATGATTATTTGTCCTACTTTGGTGTAGAGGAGGAAAATGATGGTGATGGTAATGAGAGGGGAAAAGGGTCGGTGTTTGGTAGAAATTTAGGACCTCCAAAATTTGAGGATTGGGAAAAAGCTAAGAGTTTTGTGAAGTTTCGTCGAATATTTTATAATGCTACCCTAAAATTCTCGGGGTCATTATATATTACATCCAATGCTTTTTTTCATGAATTTGTGATTATTGAAAGTAAGTTGGTGCATTTGAAAAATTATGGTGATGATTTTTTATCTTCAATGGCCGGGAAAATGATTGCCAAATTTGAAAAGTATTGGAATGTAGAGAAAATTAAATACTTGTTGTTTATTTCCATTGTCCTTGACCCACGTTACAAGTTAAAGTATGTTGAATTTTGGTTTAGTGAGTTGTATGGTTGTGTTAAATCAATGGAGTTGTCAAAAAGAGTTCAAGATATATTAATTCGTTTGTTTGAGTGGTATGATGGTCATAAATCATCTAATGCATCTTCAAACAATATGAATCCACAAATTAATGCAGTTGGGGTTGATGAGGATGAGGATGGTCGTGCATTTTTAACATCTCAATTTAAAAGGCATTTATAATTGGAGGATAATTTAGGTGCAAATTCGGAGGTGGAAAAGTATTTATTGGAAACTTGTGAAGTGAAAAATGATAATTTTAATGTTCTTGGTTGGTGGAAAAATAACAAAGGCAAGTATCAAGTGCTATCTCGTATGGCACGAGATGTATTAGCTATTCCCGTGTCTACCGTTGCCTACGAATCCGCTTTTAGTACAGGTGGTCATGTGCTTGATCCTTTTCATAGCTCTCTAGCTCCTAAAACGGTGGAGCCACTTGTTTGTGCACAAAATTGGCTCAAATATTCAACAAAACCTATCAACATTCGAGATGCCATGGATGAAATTCAAGAAATGGAGAAACTTGATTCGAGTAATAGTTAATTTTAAATTTTAATGCATATTTTTCATAATTTAATTGTTAAACTTTTGCTATTGAATTGTTATTTGACATAATCTTTGTTGTGTATTTTTTTATAGAAATATTGGGAGAGAGATTCAAGACCTTAATTTCAACTATTGTGGTGGATTGATGCGCCTTTTAGAGGAGGTGGAGGAGACTCGAGGACTTTGTTTTAGCTTACTTTTGAAGCTATTTTATTTTTATTCTAGAGTATGGTACTTATAATATTAAATTTAAATTTGGTTATGGTGGACATGTAATATTTTCTTATGGTGGTTGCTTGGACATGTAATATTTCCTTATGGTGGACATGTATTACTTTTGAATCTACTTTAATGTTTACATATTATTGGGAAAAGCAACATATTTTATTCTACTAAAATTGGGCAAAATAAGACATCACATTTGAAGGAAAAAACAACACCTTAAATAGTGCAAAAAAAACACCTTATATGGTGCAAAACAACCCTATTTCAATGGCAAAACAGCACCTAAAAGGTGCAAAACAGCCTTTAAATAGTACAAACAACAAAAAATTAATACTTTTTTATTGAAAAAGTAAATAAATGTAAAAGTGGACCAATTATTAACTGAATCGGACCGAAAGTAGGCTAGACCGATTAAATAGGCTAAACTGATTAAATCGGTCCGAATTTGATATTCTCAAATATAAGACCGAATATTTCGGTTCGACACCTAACATGACAAAAAAGTGGGCCGAATCGGACCGTGTCTACCCCTACCTGTAGGGTTACATTTTCATCTTGGGTTAATTATGAGATTTGGGTCCTCCTTTATGCATGTTTATGATATTTCTTTCATTTCATATACATATATGCAATATTCTTGTGTTTCGTCCGATGTATACATACGCTCTTCCATAGCGACTTGTGATTCGACAAGAAATCATATTATATTTTGAATTATTATTTTTGGGAACACTCCTAAGGATGAATTCACTTGTCCTTTTCCATGACGCAGTTTGAATGATTATATTCTTCACATATATTATGCACACGAGCACACACTTCACGGAGTCTAATATGAGAAGATTAGAACATGCCCATGAGAGACCGAAAAGGCGTAATGGGTGCCTAATACCTTCTTATTCCGTAACTTAGTCCCCGTACCTTCGAAACTACTTGGCTTTACAAACATCAGTATTGTCCTTAGTGGAGTTCTATCGAAGCAGTGACATTTCTTTTGCCTGTTTTGGGCAAAATAAGTTGGCGACTCTATCTCTATACATTATCCCCCACATTGACGATGACCGAGGGCCATGATAAAGGGCATAACCCCACACGCACCAGAGGGAATCCAAAAGGGAGGCCCCAGGATGGCCACAATATACAATGTATCTATAGCTAGAAATAATGTGAACCCTTACTATTATCTACCAACAGTGGGTTGATAGAGCATATATGATGATGAGTAATTTCTTATTTTTCTTGATTGAACCTTGTTCAACCTTCCTTTATCCGTTCACAAGCCTCCTATATATATTCATTCTTTTAGAGAGAGAATGAGTGGAATGCATTAGGATGGTCGAGGCTTCCCTGAGGTCTGACGACAACAGTTGAACAATGAACTGTGGGAAAAAGGCTTACAGGTGGTGTATGGTAGTTTATGGGAGCATTAAAATTAGAGTCATGCATGCGGGTGGGAGTGAGGTCTAGAGGTAGGTGTAATAGTGCCTGCACCTACTATTTACCTGCCAAAGAAGCTACAAAAGCTTAACCAAACGTCTGAGGAGTACGACATGGGCGTAGGTTCCTCCAATAATGGTCCTATGATATGTCACGATGATTATCGCAAGGAAGAGATATCATTAGAACTTTAGAGGTTGGTTCTCATCATATTAAGGTCTATTGTACATGTATGAGATTGGGAATAACTAATTTCGATGTCTCTAAGATGGGTTCTTTAGGTGTAATGTAATGATTGAGATTTTTGTGATGAGGAAAAATAATTTACGACATGTGATTCAATTATGAGTGATTCCACAAGGATGCTATGGGCTTTGGGGTCATTACAAGTCTGGTTGAGGTTTTTGTTGGACCTTAGGACCTCTTCCTGTGTAAACTTGAGGGTAAGAAGCGGTGGACCCTTGGAATTATAAGATACTTAAATTTGGTATCATATGTTGCCCTTATTTCTCTTTACAAGAATTACAAGTTACAATACTTGACCATTTAAATGAGCAAGGGTAGCAGCGTAAACAACCATCAGGATTCTTATCATTATGAGATTGCATTGGGAAGGAGCTCATATTGAATATTTGAGGCGACCAAAATTGAATGTGATTTAACCTCTTTTGTGCTTCCATCTTTACCTTTTATGTAGACCCCATTTATTAATTATGAGATCTTGTTGGTTTAATAAATGAATGTGAGCAGAAGAGGATGACCCAACTTCAATATAAGCATTTCTCCACACTTTATGAAGAAGGGGAAGACGTTCAAGGGCATAAAGCACATAAAGTTAAATACGGTGGTAGACATTCGATTACCCTTTATGAAGCTGGTGGATGAGCCTAAGTTAAGGTCCGAGCTAAATGAGAGCGCCTCTCTAGAGATAGTTATGAATTTCCTTCCCATGTTATAAGCATCTTCAAAAGAAGGTGGGGCCTCTGGGGTAACCCTTAGTGCACCTCATATTCCGAGGGAATTATATAATTTGGCGTAAAAAATTAGTGTGGAAGAGTCTAGTGATCCCCAATCAAAGGAGAGGTAAGTGGTTGGGACCCCTCTAAAGTTTGATGGGGGTCCCCATTAAGGGAGGCGAGAAAGACTTGTGATCTTGAGGTCTCTAGCCAACCTACTGGGTCAGCTGAAGAATAACAAAGAGGGTTGAGGTTCTCCAAAGAAAATAAGTACTTTAGTGTAACACCCCGCCTAATAAGATACCGGGCGATCACTCCAATATTAAATTAAAACAGGAGTCTCATATGGATCATTCTTAGCATCACTGTCGAAAGTCCATTTAATTACTAATAACCTATTAGGCCGGTGTCAAAATTTTAACTTTACTACTCTTTATAACAACAATAAATAAAATATCCACACAGTTTATGCGTAAATGAAACTGAAATGAAATAAAGTAACCGAACACTCGGTCAAAATATACAACCATATCGAATGTTGTACTGAAAGAATAAATAAATACAATTGAGCCATTGGCTCGAATGTTTATACAATACCTCCTATCTAGAGTACAACGATGGAAGCGGCTATCAAAAACCTGCACGCATCCACAGCTGCTGCAGCTGACGTCTGACTCGAAAGAAGTGCCATCCAGGCGTCCCTATGTCTGGAAACCTATGTATATATATAATATAGAAAGAAAGGAAAAGTAGATAAACGGGCCAGAGCCCGAGTTTTGAAAATATTTTGTAAGTGCATAAATGCCTTAATTTTTAGAAAAAGGTTTTATCTCATATTTAAATTTAGTATCGCACTCCCATGAGATACCCCTCACCTCTCCACTAATAGTGCACTCCCAAAGCATCCCTCTAAACATCCTAGTCAAGCTATCCTGCTAAACTAGTCTCTCACCAACCCACTATCAATCCTAGATAGTCCAAGCAATGTACTAAGGGCTAAACTTCACCCCAGTCTCAACGCTAAGCCATGTTCGTGCGTGGGGTGTCTCGCAAAGCGAAATCCAAATAAGCAACACCCCGATACACTACTACGCGGCACGGTCGATCGTCGAGATCCGCCAGTCCCTCAGTACAGAAAGATATATATAAATATATACCATAAGCATTTATAATATTAGAGAACAAAGGATTAAACTTCTCCCCAGTCTCAACACATTGCCATATTCGTGTGTGGGGTGTCTCGCAAAGCGAAATCCAAACAAGGAACCCCCCCGATACACTACTATGCGGCAAGGTCGATCATCGGGATCCATTAGACCCTCGGTACTCGATTCATCCATTTATATATACATATTTCCATAATCATCCGGATCTATCTCCCGGACTGAGGATTCATATATCAAGTATTTATCAATACTTTCATTTTTCTCAAAACTTTCCATTTCCCTTTTTATACTCAGGAAATGTAAATATAAAAGCCAATTCATTATCATGAATTGCTTTAACAAATCATATACTTGTAAAAGCCAATTTTATTATCATAAAAAATTCTTTTCCGTTTTATATCATCCCATTTCCCTTTTTATACTCAAGAAATGTATTCAAAGCCATTTTAATTATCATAAAAATGCTTTGATCATATCATATGCTTCCACAACCCTTCTTCCATCCGGGAGTGTTACCGAAGCCAAACCTTTATCCCATTTCCCTTCCTATATCCAGGAAATGTTATTAAATCCAATCCATTATCATGAATTGCTTTAATATAATAACGCGTTCTAAGACCGCCCGTCCGGATTTCTCCACTGTGCGCGCCCCTAAATGGCTATCATCTTTCGGGGCCTATAATCAAGACAACCTGGGATCCTACATCGCAAGACGTCGAGAAGCGGCCATATGCCTGCGGGATAGTCAAGACCACACCCGGAATCTCCTAACCAGCGCAGAAAAAATACAACAAACGCTTATATGGCCTATAGGACTATATCCACCCCGCGTTAATTTGTCAGGGGGCTTCACCATACGCACGCAACTTCCCTTATGATAGCGATTTAGAGAGGTGTGTATCCTCATTTTTATTAATTAAGAAAATCATTTATCTTTCCTTTTTGAAAACATTTATTTTTACATTTTCAAAAGTCATTTCCCTTAATTCATATATATACTTTAATCACATAGTATATATATATACCATATATTCCTACCTGAATATATAAAAATGGCCATATTTGCCAAATCATCTATCGATGACCAATAATCCCAAAGATTCTCTCAAAGAATCATAATCATGCACTCATATATGCATAATACTAAACCCAAAGTATATTCTTACTTTAATAAGTAATATATATCAAAATCCCATCTACGGATTCATTTGGATATCTCCAATTATACTAATTCACTCTAAGTGAATATACACATATATATACACTCCCAATTCCTCAAGTCCTTTAGGACATAACCCTCCATAATCTCTAATTTGGAAGGCCCTTAAACATTAAACTCAAAAAGGAGAAATAATCCTAATCTCCAAAATCTTGGGCTGAAAACAGGGCACCGGTCGACCGGTCCTAGACCCCCGGTCGACCGCGGGTTACAAATAAGCCTACGAAACAAAGTAGTAGGCCCTTTCTCCTTGACGCGGTCGACTGGCCTTAGGGGGGCGGTCGACCGGTCACACCAGGTCTCCCAAATTAAAATTCCTCAATTCCTTAATCCAACCACCCAAATTCATTAACGGGGTTTCTAAACTACACCAAAAATAATCGCACACATCTACACGATTAATTCTAGCCGTAATTTTTCCAATTCCCGATTTGATTTCCAAGTTAATGATTTCAACCCGGAGGTGTCATCTTGTAAAAATCATATCAAATCGTAGAAAAATCAGAAAATACGCAGTCGGCGTCCACGCGACCGTATCGAAAAGATCTACAACTTTCGTGTTTTGGCTGAAAGCTAAATCAATTATTTTCCTGGCCAAAAAGGCCCCCTAAAGTGACGGGTTACTATTCATCATCTTCTCCGAGACGATTTCGGCCATTAAAGCTTCTCCCAAGCTTTTGTCGCCTCACCCAACGTCCTACAACCTCAACCAACTACAAATACACATATATTAAGGGTTCTAAACATCCTAGAACCCAAAACCACCAATTAATTTAGGTTAAAACCTAAGTTTTATAATTTGAAATATTATTTGGGGTTTAATTGTTTTAACTCCCAAAACCCCATTTTATCCACGATAACCCACCCCAAAACCATTAGGGTTTGTTTATACCAAACTACGGTATGAGATATTTATGCAAAAAGATAAATAAAACAAGTAAACACTTGCCTCGTGGATATAATCCGACGACCTCGAGCCGAATCCCGCGGAGGTAGGCCGGAATCTCCCATTTTCTTCCTCTTTTCTTCTTCCTCTCTCTCTTTTCTCTCTTTTCTCTTCTTTCTTTCTCTTTTTCTCCATCTCCCTCTCTTTATATAGAAAGAAAAGGGTTTAACCCCTTAAAACCCAAAAACGACTCGTTTACCCAATTACGAGTTACTTTTACCTCTAAAATTACCCGAAACTCATTTTCGACTATCGGACACTCTTTTTCGACTATCTCGACCATTCCGAGAATCATGGCGCAGTCGAAATTCCCATCCGAGGTACTTGACCGCAAATCACTATTCCAACCCAAAATAAATAAATGCGGGTTTTCTAATTAAAAATCTTACCTCATGTCGCTTTTCTCCACGGCGACATATAATTAAAATATTTCGACCTATACAGTCCCAAAAATAATCACAACATCCTTCGAAACTCATTTAATCCTCGAAAATCTTAAAAATTACTATTTAAGAAAATTCCCCAAATTCCAATTTATTTTTAATTATGGAATTTAATCGTCTCCAAAAGGGCGGGTTGTTACATTTAGGTCCATATCCTCATAGGAGAGGAACTCTTTTGACTCTGTTATGGAGGCCTTAACCCTGATAACCAAGACCAACGATTTTGAGATAGTGTCTATGCTGAGGGGCAGGGGGCCTCAACCAATTTAGAGGTCAGTCCATATTCGCGACAAGGTAACTTCACATTTATTTTTATCGGTTCCTTTTACTTTCATATATCTTCTTCTCATACTATTCCTTGTGTTTTCAGTTGCATTATTTAATTGAGGCCCATATTATTGATGCTATTGAGGTTCAGATGGCATGAAAGAAGGCCCTATTTATGGCTGAGTAGTGGGACATGGCCAAAATGGAGTTGTATAAGGTGGTTTGAGACTAGTAGTTAACTCTGTTATTTTGGAGGATAAAAGGACGAACCTCAAAGCTTAGATTAATTCTTTGGCACAGACTCATCTACTGAATGAGAAGACTATTCAGGATAGTGCTTCATTTCTTTCCACTACTCAGAACTTTCTGGCTAAGGCTTAAATGTTAAATGTTGTGGCCTTGATAAAGCATAAAGATGTTGTGGAGGCCATATAGGATGAAGTTCTCAAGGTGCATAGTGCCGACGACAATATTCTCCATTTGTATGAGGATATTGATGCTTTGAATCAATAGTCTTAGACCTTAATGTTGGGAGGGACCTTTTGAGGTCTCAGGGCCAAAAAACTGCAGGAGGAGATTTTTAGACTTTAAGTGAAACACACTGAAGTTCTGGAGAAGATGAATGATACAGTTAGGAACCAATTGAAATCCTATCTGAGCTCTAAGGCTTACCAAAGGTTTCTCCATCAAAATTATTCTTCTAGTTTTGAAGCTTGTAAGGCCAATGTCTAGTAATTTTTCCCTGACATTGACGTCTTTGGTCTCTTCCCTGAGGAACCCCACTATACTGAAGAGAGTTTTCATAGTGAAAGTAGTATTAAGGGTGAGGATTCCATAATAACGAGAAATTACTTAAAGAAATCAATTTCAAAAGCATATATATAATTTCGAACAAGTTTACATATTTTGAAAATAAATTCAATTTAGATTGTTTCCAAATTTTATGTTTTCATTAGTAGAGCCTTTAGTGTATTTTACCAACATAACTACTAAGTAAAGATATTAAACAATAAATTAAAACTATAAAAAAATACGTTACAACATCTAAACAAAATCATACCTATGAGATGAATTTCTCTTCAAACTTATAGAACTCTTGCTTAAGATTTTTCCCAAGCTTTCTATAACTCTTTCTTGCTATAATTCTGAAGGAATTGGTGTGAGTTTCAAATTATCTCAAAGACCCTATTCATATGTTTCCAAAGATATTTAGGTGTTGACACGAATCTAGGTGATTAAGTTCTTATAGTGGTGAGTCAACGCTGAGGTATTGCCTATCGAAGTGGTCTTACAATCTTAATATCACCAAATGGTGACAAGTGTTTTAGCTTTCTCTCCAAACACGACACGTGTAAGGTGGAGGTGTTAAAAGTGAAGCAAGAGTTATCAAGCACGAGGTGGAAAAGTGTTAATGGTGTACGAGTAATTTTACACTTAAAGGGTATTTGAGTAATTTCACAATAAGTTATTTGACAAATTTTCTTAGTAGTACCTGAAAAATATTTTATTTATAAAATGGTCCTTTTATATTTTTATTTTAGTCCCTGAAACACTCTATATTAAAAGTAAGTCCTTAAAATTTCATAAATCCACATTTTTACCCCAAAAATTATCATTCAATTTAGTATATGTCTTAAAACTTCGATTTAATCCAATTTACAATTGACTCTTCATATTTAAAAACGGGGTTTGTTATATTAAGAACCCATAATACCACATATATAATAATATAACATTTTTTTTCAAATAGTTGTAACACACAACTGTAAAAATAAACTTTATATGAGCATATAAAAGTGGGGTCAATACACAGACTGTTGCTCAATTTTTGTTGCTTTACCAAGTAATATTAGGGGGATATCATATACTTTGTATACCTCATACAAACACAATCAAAAGAAAACATTCCTTCGCAAATCAAAGTAGTAAAAGATAAGTCAAACGTTTCGAAATAGAGCCATTATCATTGAATATAAACGAGTAGGGAGGAGTACATTAAATAGCCCATGGACAAAAGCAACACAAATATTTAAAAACGCCTTTCTAAGGCTTGGGTTCCACTTCAGATTCTTTCACAAAGGGTCTTGACATAGTCAGAGGAGAAGGGGCTTCATTATTGGCCTTTTATTCATTGGCTTCTGGAATAAAGGCCTCACTATCTTATTTAAATAATTCCGAAGCTGGGTCCGGTGAAATTTTGTCTAGATGAGATCGTATTTAAGTGGTGCCCCTGTGACTCTCCATCTTTACCGAGAATGAAATAAAAAAAATCATGTCTATGTGAGATAGTTTTAAGTGTTGCCCATATGACCCACCATCTTGTCTGGGTACTGGCTGATTAGGAAGAACTATGAATTGAATTCTTCAATTACGATTAATGAATTTTAAAAATTGTTTTTAATAATCTTTTACTTCAAGTTATTTTAGGATTAAAAACAATATTTAGAACATAGCTTTATTTAGAATATACAATTAAACCTTTATTGTATTTAAGTGATCAAAGACTCAATATTGGCATTCTCAAACCTCTATTTTAGGTGATTACTCTATGTCATTTCTTTTGCATTTTAATTATATGATATTATGCAAACTATATGTATTTTGTAAACAACCTTTATTATCAAAACTCATCTAATGCCTATGATTGATTCATTTGTGATATGTTTATCTCTCTCCATATAGACATACAGATTGAAATGAGTATTGAAAGTGAGATTGAATATTGGAAATACAATTCGGTGTTATCGTTGGTGTGCCTTAAATAAGGCATTGTGATGAACTAGTTGGATTGACCCTCAACTATTGGGGAATAATATGGTAGAAGAACACGGTATTAGAGTGTACTTAGCCATTAAAATGAAATGATTGAAAGAAAAAGATACCGCATTTGATTTATTGCATCCGTTTTATTCCGAGCTATTCATTTGTAATATATATACTATCATTTCAATTTATATATATATATTATTGCAAGTTCCTATCTGTATATGGATGAGCCTTTTCTTTTGATTTGAATTAGTATCTATTTTTAGAAAATCTTGGAATAGTGGGAGATTAAATTTCATTCAGATTTTAGCTAACGTTGTATAAATAACAATTTTTTAGGAAATAATTAGACTGACGGATGGAATGTTTAAGGACTATGTTAAAGATTTGGCTTAAGGAGATATTTTATTATACTCTTCAGTAGAAAATTTATGTTTATCATATAGAGCATGTTTGTCTCTCTAGTAATAGGTTTTTAATTTTGGCTTAAGTTGTAACTCATTGAAACTTTTAATATACATGAAGTTTTCTTTTAGAAAGCTTTGATGACGTAATTCATTTTTTTAGTAGTTTATGATTTATGACCATGTAAATATATTTTCGTTGCATTTATTTTAAGAAATGTTTTAATGCCAAAATATTGAATGCCTTGGTGCCATGTCACGACACTCGTTCCTTACTATTTTAGGTTGAGGTGGTAATAGAGCTGGTATCAAAGCATATAAGTTTCGAACATTACATATTTTAAGTTTCCATACCTAAGAGATGGGATTAAATATTCGACTTGTGTGATAACCCTCCATTTGTGTTACATTATATATAATGGTTGTTCTAATTTGAAATATTAAGATAGTAAAGTGCATCCTACGTTTGGCCATAACTGTAGAAAATGACCAAGCTAAGCTCAACTATAGGAACTAGTGATTTGAGTATGGAAGGACTGGAAAGTTCATACAAGGGGATTGAAAGTCTAACACAGATTGTGGAGAATTAGGTGAATAATGGAGTACTAAGGAATCCTGAACTAAGTAAATGTACTATTGAACAGTTCAAGAAGTTGAATCTGCCATCTTTTAAAGGTATTCTTAATCCCACTGAAGTAGAAAGTTGGGTGATGCAAATTGAAAAGATACTCGATGCACTTAAATGTATAGATGAACAAATGGGTTTATTTGCAACGTTTAGGTTATAAGGTGAAGCCAAACATTGGTGAAGAATGACTAAGAGAGTACACGAGGAAAGAAATTATCCCATAGATTGGAATGACTTCTTAGTGATCTTATATGAGAAATACTTTCTCGAAACGGTGCAAGAACAAAAGGCAACTGATTTCACGAGTTTAGTTCAAGGAAATATGACGGTTAGTCAATACGAGGCAAAGTTTATCGAGTTATCCTATTTTTCACATCATGTTGTTGTAACTGATGTTTTAAAAGCCAAGAAGTTTGAATGTGGGTTAACATTAAATATTCGTAGTCGAATTTTCATCCTGAAGTTGACATCATATATTGATGTGGTGACTAGGGAAACGATAGCTGAGAATGACAGTAAATAATATAATCAAGTTAGAGAGGGGAAAATGAAGTTTACGGAACAAAGAGTAAGGAACCCCAATAATAAACCCTTTAGGACTGTACCCAATACATGGTGACATTTTACAAAAACAAACTCTTTAACGTTAATAGATGCCAACGATGTGGTGATATTCATAGAGGAAAACCATGTTACATATAGACGAGAAGTTTCTTTAGGTGTGTCCAAAAGGGACATAAAATGAGAAATTTCCCTAACAAAGGGATATATCCAATATTATGGCAGACAAAGTAGAATTTTTGCTCATTCTGATGCCACGACTTCTAATGAAGTAGTGGCAGTTACACTTTCTGTATGTGCAAAACCTTTTCAAGTTCTAATAGATCCCGATTCTACCCATTCATCTGTGTTTGTATGTTTTTTTAATCGCTTTCATAATATTCTTGAACACTTAAATCACAGTATACACATTTTCACTCTTTTGGTGATTTGTTAATGGGCACATTGGTATGCAGGTCTTGATCCATATATATTGATAGTCACAAACTATTTGTTGATTTGATAGTTTTAGACAATAGAGATTTTGAAGTCATTTTGGGGATGGACTAGTTAACATCGCGTCATGCTAAGGTAGATTATTTTTAGAAGAATGTTACTTTCCACATCCTCATTAACCAAAATTTAGTTTTGAAGGAACTGGCATCATATCCCCGATGTGTATTATTTATGTATTACAAGCCTATGGTTTTCTTAATAAAGGATGTAAAGGATTTCTTGCGATTATTACCAGTTTGCAGACGATAGAGCCTATTTTAGAAGATATTACTATTGCTAAGAAGTTTACGAATATTTTTCCAGATAATTTACCCAGTCCACCTCCTAATAGAGAAATAGAATTTACCATTGACCTTATTCACCAATATTAAAACCACCATATCGTATGACACTTTTAGAATTAAGAGAGTTAAAATTTCAATTACAAGACTAGAATTGATTTGTTATCAAACCACTTCAAAAGCCTCTTCAAGAAAATCTCTCTCTCTTTAGTATCGTTGCAATAATGTCCAAGTCGTTCTTAGAGTTCTTTGTTACTTTTTTCATTTCAGTAAGGTTTTTCTCCCTTATATCTTTTTTCAGCAACACTTAGTAGTGCATCACAGTTTTTCATTGTTGTCAAAATTTATAATTGTAATTTGGGCATTGCTTTTCACTGCTCTTGTGTAAGTTCATCAACTTTTATTATACTTGACCTTTAATCTCATAACATATATTACATTTGTAAGTTTATGAATTCCCAATCCATTTGAGGAGTTTTTTAGGATGTTTAGTGGCGTATAGTGAAAGTAATCTTTATACTGAGAGAGTAGCCGATGGATGTTATAGTCCGACTCCCTTGTTGGTTGTTAACCCCCAGAAATATCACATTGAGGGTTCCCCTTGCCCTCGTAGTGCAAAGGTTGCTAATTTAACATTTAGTTTTATATCGATTGTACCTCGTCGTTCTAGTGATTTCTTTGTCGATAATAATACTATCAGTTCTGATGATATCATATTTGAATGTTGGAATTCCAAGAGTTCACAACTCTTTCATCTTCACCCAAGCATGAGAAAAGGTCCTAAGGTCCATTGTAAACCTTTACCAGACCTGAACTAAGATCCTAACATTATAATTGCCTTTTAGAAAGGACCATAACAGTGCTATAGGCCTTAGCCACCATACTACTCCCTTAAAATACTCACTCATTCCATTACAACACTAGAACCAGGCTCAGTGACCTCAGCATTAGTGCTTCCTAATCATAGACTTACACAACGAACTTTACAATAACCAAAACTGAACTCTCGAGGTCTAATAATCCTTGTCCCAAAAAACATATTATTATAAGGCACCATGGGACGACGCAAGGGGGAACCTCTGCCCACTCTAGAGCCCTCAGACATATGCATAAGCTCATGCAGCTTCTCTGGAGGGCAGGTAGAAAGGACAATCACTATTCTACTTATCGCCACCCCTCACTCCCTCCATCATTGATGAATTTTATTAGAATTAAATAGACCCATTAAATACCTTACACCACCTGCAAGCCTTTCTCCTACACTCCACTTTGCTACTATAATCGTCAGACCTTAGGGAGGCAATGACCATGCTGCTACATTACACTCATTCTCTCTATAAGAGAACATATATATAAGGGAGGCTCGCAAATGGTAGAAGACAAACTAAAATCATCGTATACACTCACAATAAAGGGAAAATGGATCAAGAAGCATCTACCCATTATAATACACGCTATCAATCCACTATTGTCAGAAGATAATTAAATATTAGATTATTTCTAACTTCTCACATATTGTATACCATGTTGAGCTCTAAACTAAGACATGGAACCCTTAAAGGAGTATATCAGTTAATTTTTAGCGACCTCAATACTAGTAACAAAGGTCATTATGACCTTAGACTCTCATATAGGAAGCCTAAGAGGTCTCGTAGATTGTAAAACACTCTTTCACGATCTAATATACATGGAAACACCATTTACATTGGACGTAGAATCCTCAATAGAGGTCCGAACTACTTTATATGCACGTCTATTACTTTGACGCTTCTCCCTACTAACCTGTTGGGTCTGAGGTCTCATATGATTTCAGTAACTACTAGTTTTGCGCCATTTATGACAATAAGTTTTAATCACTTCATATGCAAAGATTTTCTTTCGTCAGGATGACAACCAATGCCAAATTATCTCGCACTTTTAAAGAGATTGCAGTCCATCAAAAACAGTTTCAAGAATAAATTAGTGACATTCTTAAGAGGTTTTAGTTACCTCCTATGATGGAGGAACCATCCGGATCTGAGCATAAAGTGATTGGAGAAAAATGTGGCCTTTAATTAAAGTGGGAAAATAATTTATAGAATGTGGTCAGTGATGATGCTGGAAATAGGACCACCAGTCAAGGTGTTTGTAAGCTCAAACGAGTGATAACAATAGCAGCACAAGAGTATACTAAATATGAGATATTGAGATGAGGAAAAGAGGATGAACACCAATATGTAAGTGGTTCAACCAATTAGGCCTACGTCCACTGTGCAAGTGAGTGTGTAATGTCACTGAAATAAGGCACTAACGACCATTGATACAATCTCTCAAGTTGTCTCTCTCTTCTCTATAAATTGATAGAGTTCTAGCTAGGGTTGTAATTCTCGATCCTTTAAAATGTTGAGAGTTACCTCAATATATAGTGCCTGGGGGGTGTAATGTAACTCCCAAGAATGCAATGTGCATGTGCATGGAGATCCAACCAGTATAAGGATGACACTTGGCTGATCTCAACTAAGTAATGATGACCTCAATATTCCCCCACGTGGAGGGAATGATTTATTTATAATATATTTGTCCACGCGTTCCAAGCCATACATGTGCGTGTACATGCTCGACTGCCTTTGCTTGGTACCAACCTCAGCCTGAATGGGTACGAGGTTGGTGAAGTATGACCCCAGCCTTGGCTGGTGATTATATGATAACCTTGGCTGGGATGCTCGCCGAGGTTAGATATCTGAAACGTCGGCCAAGGCTGATGTTGTCTTGTCGCTGAGCCTGCAAGGCTTTGCTGATCTTAAACAAAACTTATAACGTCGACTATGGCCGATGTTGATGTTAATACTAATGAATAACCCATGTCCATACCTACCTCGGATGATGCCCTCCCTGAGGTGTTGCTTGTAGCATTGATTATGTCCGACCTTATGGATAGATGACCCCACGAGTTACGTAGACCTCAGTTATTGCCCAACTAAGGGGGTACTGGTAACGTCGACCGTGGTCGACCTTATGAACGACGAGATCACTGATGGCTAGTCTTGAGCTCTTGTTACCCCGACCGTCATCCAGGCCAAGGTTGATGCTTCTGACCCGGAAGGTACACTTTGGGAATATCAATCACCCCCTAGTCCTTAGTTACCTATGTAGGTAGGTAACTAAGGGGTATGTATGTCTGAGGCTGTATTTCCTTATGCACCAATATCTCCTTGACAGGTGTACACTTCTGAAGTGAGTAGCGTACATGACAGTGTAATAATGATGATTGCCTTTTGGGCTCCCAAGGCAATGATGGACCTTGGGAAGCGTGTAATAACTTTTGAGGGTTTAAACCCTTTCCCTCTCTTTCTTCCTCATTTCTTTCACTTTCCCCGCCTGTGCACTTATGCATTCTCTCTCTCTTCCAGTGCTTGATCGAGGTTGCATTTGTGGATTTCTTTTCTCGATCCTTCTTACTCTTCATCTCGTACTTGATCAGGTATTACTTATTACCCTTCCTTTTCCATTTTTCAGCCTTGTTTTTCCATTTCTTGCATTTTTCGGTGACAGTTTGAGTTTTTCAGTGGTTTTTTGGGTTTTTCGGTGGATCTTTGATTTTTTTGGTGGCTCTTATTATTGGTTTGAATCTTGATCAAAAACCAAGTTTTTGATCCTTAGTTTAAGTTGCAATTAGTTGTTTATTTGTGGTTTAGAGTCCAAGTGTAAGGTCACCTTCTTTATGCTCAGATCTCTTTATAAGTTCATAGAATATTTCCCCTCTCTTAGAGAGATGACCTTTGCAAAAATTAGGCAGATAGAACTAGCCCGAGAAGAAGATCATAAGGCTGAGGCCTTCCCCCTCAGACATATGTTTCCCCCACCCCTGAAGGTGGTATACCCTGAGCCAGCAGAGGATCCAATAGACCCCGCTCCCATGTCTTAGTGTGAGTCGTCTACCTCATACCCCATGTCCACAGATTCTTTCCAAGAGGCCATGGACTTCTCTATTAGGCAAGATCAGGTCCCCGATCAGGCCGAGGTCCAAAGTCGTATCTCATCCCACAATGGTGCTAGCACTTCCCGAACATCTTTCGATGTTGAGGTTGTGGGGCCGAGTGTGGCTATTCCACCACCCATTGATGATATTCCCTTGTCGGCTGCCACAGGGGATGAGTTCGCTCAGAGGTTCCCTGGAGGTGTTCTTACACCTGCCCAGGCCGATGTTGTCAGGGATGAGGATAATGGTCATGAGAGTGACGTTGATACCTCGAAGCTGCCCAGATAGAGAGTACTGTTACTGAGTATGACCTGTTAGCCTTTAGGCATCTCTATTCCATAGGTCCCTCCATCATACTTAGGAGACCTATGAGGGGTGAAAGAGCCTTTCGTGTTCGAGATAGAGAAATCTGTGTGTACCAGCAGATGTTTAAGCTGGGATCCTATCTCCCCATCCAGCCTTCAATCATATCCATACTTTCACATATCAACCTTGCCCCTTCACACTTATCCCCTAAAGCATGGAGGATGATAATTGGTGCTATTGTCCTTTGGAAGGCAGTCCACCACTCAGACCTGTAACAACCCGCGTAATTTTGGGCTATTTTAATTAATTTCTGGAAAATGGAGGAAAATAAAGTTTTTGATAAAATTATTTTTATTGTTCAAATATGTTGGTTATTATTTTTAAAGGCGAGAATTTCAAACGGTTTCGAAATCGGAGTTAAAACGGATTTTAAAATAATTTTTAAATGTTTTTAACTCTTGGAGTTGTTTTGACTTCCACCTCTTCATTTATTTGCCTTATTTAAAGGAGTCTTTTAGATTCCAACTTTTCATTTCTTTGCATTATAAAAGGAAGTCGTGGGAAAGCCTTTTAACATACTTTTGGCACAAATTTTGCCAGCAAATATATTTTATATTCCTCATCTTTTTATATACACATTGGCCCTTGAGATTTATGAGTTCCAACCTTAGATTAGAGGTGTTCTTGGGGCTATTTTTGTTGGAGTAGCTTTTGTAGATCATTTGTGTTGATCTTGAGGATGTGATCATTGGTTTCTCATCATGGTTTTAGGTATGGGTTTTTACACAATATGCTCCTTAAATCTCGCGAGTGTCATTCTTTTTGAATTCTTGTTAATTGAACTCATATTGGAATTGATAAATTCATTGAAATCTGGAAAATAATTGTTGAAATTATTTTGATTCATGTGGTATCATTATATTGTTATTGATCACGTTGTCATGAGATTTTAATATGGCACGGATGTTGGGCACCCACCAAAATTCCTGTTTCCCGGGCTATGGCTTGATAAAGCATATACGGATGTGGTGAGGCCTGGTGACCCGGTTAAAGTGTTGTTGAGAAATTATATTGATAAATGCTCTGAGATTTGCATTTTGATTTGAATATTCGTACTCGTGTTGTTACGTTTTATTCATTGCTACTCCATATTTGTTGCGCATCTTTCCTGTCGTATTGTGTACTTCCCCATATTTTCTTTTAGTGGCAGGTTAGCGCGGATTTTGGGGCGCTATGGAGATTGATTTTAGCGAGGATTGTTTGGGAAAGATTTGTATTATATTATTGTATAGAGCATTGAAGATTTGTATTTTATTTTCGAGTTAGTTCTTGTATGTAATTCGAGAGACTTATTGTAATTGAAGAGATTGAGATTAGTGGATTTATATTATTGTGGGTTTATTTAGATGCTCTATACCTTGTTATTTGTGGATTTAGTTATTTTATCGCATTAGCGCTCCGTTCGCTCTCCCCGGGCGGGCGGGGTGTTACAAATTGTATCAGAGCTTAGGTATACGGCAACCCTCGGGTCTTGGGTTTTGGGTTCATTGCGTGGTTAGCAATGTTTGAAGATAGCAAATTTTAGGTGATATTCGTGATAGGCATCTAGATTAGATGTGAGGAATTTATTTTTGGAGACGAAAATATTTTTGGAGATTGTTAGCCTGATTTTTTAGAGTTAGGCATTCAGCGACTTTCGAGGGCGAAATTCCATTGTTAGTGGGGAAGTGTAACAACCCGCGTAATTTTGGGCTATTTTAATTAATTTCTGGAAAATGGAGGAAAATAAAGTTTTTGATAAAATTATTTTTATTGTTCAAATATGTTGGTTATTATTTTTAAAGGCGAGAATTTCAAACGGTTTCGAAATCGGAGTTAAAACGGATTTTAAAATAATTTTTAAATGTTTTTAACTCTTGGAGTTGTTTTGACTTCCACCTCTTCATTTATTTGCCTTATTTAAAGGAGTCTTTTAGATTCCAACTTTTCATTTCTTTGCATTATAAAAGGAAGTCGTGGGCAAGCCTTTTAACATACTTTTGGCACAAATTTTGGCAGCAAATATATTTTATGTTCCTCATCTTTTTATATACACATTGGCCCTTGAGATTTATGAGTTCCAACCTTAGATTAGAGGTGTTCTTGGGGCTATTTTTGTTGGAGGTACTTGGAGGAGATTTTGTAGATCATTTGTGTTGATCTTGAGGATGTGATCATTGGTTTCTCATCATGGTTTTAGGTATGGGGTTTTACACAATATGCTCCTTAAATCTCGCGAGTGTCATTCTCTTTGAATTCTTGTTAATTGAACTCATATTTGAATTGATAAATTCATTGAAATCTGGAAAATAATTGTTGAAATTATATTGATTCATGTGGTATCATTATATTGTTATTGATCACGTTGTCATGAGATTTTAATATGGCACGGATGTTGGGCACCCGCCAAAATTCCTGTTTCCCGGGCTATGGCTTGATAAATCATATACGGATGTGGTGAGGCCTGGTGACCCGGTTAAAGTGTTGTTGAGAAATTATATTGATAAATGCTTTGAGATTTGCATTTTGATTTGAATATTCGTACTCGTGTTGTTACGTTTTATTCATTGCTAATCCATATTTGTTGAGCATCTTTCCTGTCGTATTGTGTACTTCCCCATATTTTCTTTTAGTGGCAGGTTAGCGCGGATTTTGGGGCGCTATGGAGATTGATTTTAGCGAGGATTGTTTGGGAAAGATTTGTATTATATTATTGTATAGAGCATTGGAGATTTGTATTTTATTTTCGAGTTAGTTCTTGTATGTAATTCGAGAGACTTATTGTAATTGAAGAGATTGAGATTAGTGGATTTATATTATTGTGGGTTTATTTAGATGCTCTATACCTTGTTATTTGTGGATTTGGATTTAGTTTTATCGATAATAGCGCTCCGTTCGCTCTCCCCGGGCGGGCGGGGTGTTACAAGACCTTCCTGTTAGGGTCTTCATAGGATGCTATATCCCATCCTCTGCCAGAAACCACCCTAGCTACTATCACTTCCTAGCTATGGAGTCAGATAAAAAGATGTTGCTGGTTACATAGACCTCCAATCACAACTGGAAACCACGATACTTTTTTGCCTCAGGGGCATAGAAATTTGGTCTTTGTGCCACCTCTTCATCATTGGAGCCGAGGATACCTTTGAGGTGGGGAAAGGTGTCACTTACTGCTAAGGTCGACCCTGGGCTTAGCCATGATAACTTATAGAAGGTTAAGGATCTTCAAGATCAGGGGGAGCACGGTTGGCTAGTCAAGTACGAACATCTGATGATCCCCTATTACCTCTCTAAGACTTGCCTGGTAGGAAGTCCTCTGACCGAGCTTCGTAAGTATTATATTTTTACAAGTTGTACCTCTGAGCTTTTATACCCCTGATTTATTAACTCATTGTTGATGTAAAAAATTAGATCGCTCTAATTTTATTAATCACAGATAAATAAAATGAGACAAAGATTTTTAAAGTGGTTCAGCCTTATAAGAATGGCCTATGTCCACTGTTATGTTATTGCTGAGTGTTTGGGAATTCTCGATTACAAGTTCAGTCAAGAAATTCCGGTCCCCATGAATGAGGATGATACAAAGTATTTATAGCCTTGAGGCTGTACATGAAAGGGTCGATACCTTAAATGATATACACATGAAAGGGTAATACATTTAATGCAGCGTGTGTGTCAAGATTATAAACATTCAATGAATAGTTGAACTGTTGACTATCTGGTAATTACTGATACGGCCGAGATGCAGCTCGGACCGCCTTAGTTGCTCGTTGATCAAGAGTTCCTCGGAGCGCTTGAGTACCTCGGAGTGCTGGAGTTCCTCGGGGTATCTTCGCTGCTCGGAGAGAACATGAATTGGTCGGGGAAATGAACTTCCTCGTTACTATTGTGCCACGTATATTGACACGTGTCTTCGTATTATTCGTCCACATCAGCGTATTAATTTTGGTATCAACAGAAGCCCCCAATGTTTCGTATTTCAAACTTTGAGGAATATGGAACATTCTTTCTCGGTATATGGCAATATTGAATGATCTTCCTGGGTTTTAGGAGCATCGTATTTGAATTTATTTCCAAATTCACAGAATCCGCCTTTTTTCGAATTTTTAAGAGTGCTTCGATCTTTGTGTCCTTTTTGTCCTTTTAGCCGCCGGAAGCTCAATAGTTTCTTTCGTGTAATCATTTCCTTCGCTGCTTCCCTAGGCAAAGTATTTAGACTTCTTAGGTAACCATACCGTCTTCTTCTTTTCCCAATTTTCTGCATTCAAGCTTTCTATTCTCTCTTTCCCTCTTGTGCGTTCATCTTTTCCTTCGCTAGTTGTCAGCAGATCTCTTTCCTTCCTGTAAGATTTTCTTCCTTCTTCTTTTATTCATCATGGTTTACATTATTGAATCTCTTGAAAAATTCCGTTCTGACTTTTCCATCCCATCTTGGGTAATTTTGGAGGAGCTTTCTGAACCTCAAAATTACTTTCGTTTGGCTGAGGGACATTGGTTCCCCAATCTTTTTATTGCTGAATGTGGTTTTTACTTTCCACCAAACCCATTGTGTCTTGAGTTTTGTCAGTATTTCGATCTTGTCCCTGCAAAAATAGCCCCCAATTCATGGAGAATAATTAATGGGGTGTATAAATTAAATCTAACTCATGGGACTCGTATAGGGATCCCTGAAATTATGTACTGCTATAGATGGGCCGTTCTAGATAATATTTATTACTTAAAAACTAGGTTTTTGAATAGGGCTCTTGTAGTTAACCTCCCTGATGCAAATAGAGATTATTTTGAACATGGGGTGGTTATTAAAAATTGGCAATATACCCCTTTAGTTAGAGATGGAGTATACAACGGTCCCAGATGTCCTCCATATGGCAATGGGATAGGTTTATTTTTCATTTTATTTCTTTTCTGAATTTACGAATTCATTATGTTTGATAAAATGTATGACTGACATTTTAATATGTGTTTGTTTGCAGTTGAGAGTAAAAGAAAAACTCCAAAAGAATCAGAGGTTAATATTAAGCATCTGAAACTTATCTGGGGTTTGCATAAGAATGTTGCAGACGAGCACATCAGGTCTGCATCATATTTGCTACAGTATAAGAGCTATACAACCTCTTATACTGCTCGTCCTGTTGAACCAGCTTCAACTCCAGAGGATTCTTCTACAGATTCTCACATCCTTTTAAGTCAGAGAATGGGCAAGAAAAGAGCTCCTCCTGCTCTATTTGATGACATTTCATCTGCTGCTGAGGCCAAGAAAAGTAAAATTGATGTCCCAGAAAGGACTAAGAAGGTGGATGTTGCGCCTTCAAAAACTACCGAGAAGCCCCCAGTGGCTCCGAGCAAGAAAGTTGCTCCTGTGGAAGTGATTACTATCTCTCCGACCAAGAGTTCTTCCTTGGTTGAAACTGCTGAAGTTCCTTTGAGAAGATTGAGGAAATCATCCTCAGTCAATTTGGCTGAAACTGTCTCCTCTCTACCAGCTGGTGGTGTTGGTGTTCCAACCATCATTCCTCCGAGCTCTGCAATGAGCTCGATAAAAACTTGGATCATACCCGAGGTCCAAGGAATTGATGAAAAAATTTCTAGGGATATGCTGACATCCCTAGCTACTCGTCATCTTGCTTCAGTAAATTTCTCACACTCCGAGTTTTCTTTCTTTCTCTGAATGCTTGCATTTTTGTATTGACTTTACTGTTTTTCTCATCTTTCAGCTGGTGAACTGTTTCAATAATATCGTGAAGAAGGACGAGGCAATTAAAACTTCCAGCTCCTCGTCTGGTGTAGAGGATGCTCTGCTGGGTTTAACCCAATCTTTGAAGGATTCTCGTCAGCAGTATGACGAGGACAAAGCCGAATGGGAGAAAAAGTTATCTACAGTTGAGGCCGAGAAGGTGAAGATGGCTGAGATCTCCAAGAATTTGGAGAATAAAGTGAGAAGTTTAGAGGTCGAGCATAAGAAATATGACGACAAGCTCAAGAATTTTGGAGAGCTTGAGGATAAGCTGAGGAAGGCAGAGGAAGAATTGTCCGCCCTGCGAGATATCAAGGGCCAAAAAGAAGAATTGGATGCGAAGCTCTCCTCGGAGAAACTGAAAAGAAAGCTCGCAGTTAAAAAATCCTTCAGTGCTGGCTGGGATAAAGTATGGGACAAGGGGATTGCTGCGATGACATCCCAAGTTCAATATGGGAAGTTGAAATACTTCCGAGATGGCTGGGTAGCTGCCCTGCAGGAATTGAAGATCAAAGAAGATTCTGGGCTATTCCAGCTACACCTCCCTGGTCCTCCCCCACTAATTATGGAAGAAGAAGAAGATGAGCCTGTCTCTGATGAATCTTCAATGGCCATAGGTGATCAAGTCCCAGCATCTCTATCTTCTGCCAACGAGGACATTTCTTCCATGCCTCCTCCTCCTGAAAAAATTTCAACTCCTGCTGATCAAGTCGCTGTGACCGCCGAGCAACCAAGCTCCTCGTCCCAGTCTCCCGAGAAAGTCTTGGGAGACAAGGAAAAGGTGTGAAGTTGTTCGGTATCATTTTTATCTTTCATTATTTGTAATCAAATAATGTAATCCTTTTGTGATCTAATAAAATACATCTTTGTTCATCTATGTTGTTGATGATTTGTTTTTGTTGATTGTTGTCTTTTTCTCATCCTTAGTTCGTTGCTAGAATGGAACTGATATCTGTACATGATACAAAGCTGATGCAGCAATGTCGTGAGTATTATAAAGCTGGTCATACAAATTTGAGTGGATCAGAAATTGCTAACATCCTTGGTTATGATGCCTCAGAACAAGCAATTGAGGCTTATCGGTACTTGAAAGATTTACTCGACCGAGCTGTGGCCAACAGTGTGGCCTACTATGAATTGATCGAGGAACTTCATTGTACCTTAGAAGATCTACAACATCAACACAATGAATCAACTGCTTTGCTGCACAAGGAGTATGAAAATAGATATCAGCAGCTTTCTTCTGAAACAGGCCATAAAAAGATCCTTGTTGGGTACGATGTTAGGGAAAGAACTTTAAAAGGTGAAGTTGAGGCCTGCAGGCAGATTGCTGAGTTGCTGGAACAAGAGAACAATAATTTGTAGAAAAAGCTGGCACAGTATGAATCTGTAGCGTCATCTTCCACTGCTTTAGTACAAGTTACCGATGAAGGTTTCTCGTTCTTAGAGGTTGAGAATGCCAAATTAAGGCAAGAACTGGATAACTTAAGAAGATCTGTTATTCCTGTGACTGCTCGGGGACGAGGAAGAGGTTCTCGTGGGCGAGGAAGAACTGTTCAAAGTGTTACCGAGGAGCAAAGTTCTCCAGTCGCTGCTCGGAGTTGATCAAGAGTTCTTAGTCGTAATGTTGAAGAGGCTCGCACTCAGTCTACTTTGGAAACTCAAGCATACCAATTAAACGCCAAAGTTCGGCCTTTATCTGAATTGTCCAAGAGAAATCTATCTTTGGAAGATCAACTTACTACTAGGAAGTCTGCTTTGAATGATAAAGACGTTTTTGCCAGGAACCTTCACGAACAATTGGATAGATTAACCTTCCAATTCCATAAACAGCCCAGGGAATTTTGGATGGCAGGATACAATGAAGCCCTTGTTCATTTAGATGCTCGTATTGAACATGCCAATAATGAAGGTTATAAGCAAGGGTGGTTGAACGCCCTAGGTGTACTGAAATTGGAGTAAGGGCATTTTTATGGGATTATCATGCTCCAGGGTTACTAGATTTGCCCGTGCCACCTTTCAAATTGGACATGGAATGGATCCCATCTCGTTCCATTCCTCGGAGTTTAATTTCAAAATATCTCGGCGACTATAGTCTTCATTCTCAGACTGAATTATCTCGTCCAGAGCATCTCTTGGATACACCTTCTGTGATGAACGTCAGAATGCTAAGAGATATTAATTTCATCAATTCTCCTCTTTGCTTAGAAGATCCTCCTGCCGGTGAGGAACCTGTTTCAAAAGCTAAAGGAAAGAAACCAATAGAATAGGTTTTTCAATGTAATAATTAGCACATATGTATAGCTTGTAATATATTTTGATCTTAATGAAAGAATTTCATTTTCTGTTTGCAAATTTGTATTACGATTGTCTTATGTTTATCAAACATTTTTACATTTGTGTATACGTATCTGTTAAAAAGATAACAATATGGTGTTGTTCATCAACCAACTTAGCAATCAAAATTACAAGTATCAATGTTGCTCAATCACTTAATAATAAAGTAATGAGTATAAAATGTTTAAACTGTTTCAAACCAACCAAGGTTGTTAAATTGTATTTGTCGACCAACTACAGTTGATGGGTTTTTATCCCCGATCAACTATACTTGGTAAACTTTTTCATAAAATGTGTCCGACCAACCATGGTCGATAATTTATCCTCGTCGACCAAGTATAGTTGATCACCGACCAACTATACTTGGTTCAGTTTGGAATTCTTTGTATTTTCTGGAATGATTTTACCTTCCGACCAACTTGTTGGCCTATTTTCAAATCAAATGATATTGTTCTTCCCTCAACCGTTGTTGATTATTGAATTATCTCCACTAGTTATCTTACCAACCTTAGTTGGTCACGCTAGTGTATGCCTCCTAACTAAAGGAGTATATTTTTTGGTTCTTTCGAAGTATCTGTCCACTAGTTATCTTACCAACCTTAGTTGGTCACGCTAGTGTACGCCTCCTAACCAAAGGAGTATATTTTTTGGTTCTTTCGAACTATCTGTCCACTAGTTATCTTACCAACCTTAGTTGGTCACGCTAGTGTACGCCTCCTAACCAAAGGAGTATATTTTTTGGTTCTTTCGAACTATCTGTCCACTAGTTATCTTACCAACCTTAGTTGGTCACGCTAGTGTACGCCTCCTAACCAAAGGAGTATATTTTTTGGTTCTCGCCCTTTTACCAACCGGAGTTGGTCGTGGGTCTGAACTATCGTCTTCTTTTTGCTGTCGAGCAGCGCAACGTAGTGTACAACACTAGTATTCCCCGAAAAACTTTCAAACAAAGGAGAGGAAATGGTGAAAACATCATTGTTTTATTCATATTGATGGAACTGTTGTACATTTTACATCATTGATAATACTTGCGAAGGTGTTCAGCATTCCAATCATTCTTGAATTCTTCTCCTTCTAGAGTTGCTATTCGGTAAGTTCCTGGTCGAACAACTTCTGTAACTCGGTAAGGCCCATGCCAGTTTGCCTCCAATTTATTGTGTTTCTGAATTACCTTCTTTAGCACATAATCTCCCTCTTTTAAGTCACATTTCCTCACCCTTTTATTGTAGAACAGAGTTGTGCGTTGTTGGTAAGTAGCATTCCTAATGGCTGCCTATTCTCTGATTTCCTCGAGCATATCCAAATCCAGTCTTCTCATCAAGTCGCTGACTGGGGAATTGAAATTCAGCACTCTGTGTGTTGGGAGACCTAACTCGGCAGGTATTACAGCCTCACTTCCAAATGTCAGCATATATGGTGATTCTCCAGTCGCTGCTCGGGGAGTTGTTCGGTAAGCCCACAATACTGATTGTAGCTCGCTAATCCAGTTAGCTTTAGCTTCACTTAGCCTTTTCTTCAAACCATTTAGCAGTGTTCTATTCGTCACTTCAGTCTGTCCATTGCTTTGAGGATGGCCTGGTGCTGAATGAACCTTCAAAATGTTCGACTGATGACAATAAGCAGCAAATTCCTCGTTATCAAATTGGGTTCCATGGTCTGTGATGAAGGCATGAGGGAGACCATATCGACAGATGATATTCTTCCAAACGAACTGGTATACCTTCTCGTACGTCATGTCGATGAGGGGTTCAGCTTCTACCCACTTAGTAAAATAGTCTACTGCGACGACGAGGTACTTGAATCTTCCTCGGGTGGTCGGCAATGGTCCCACCAAATCAATTCCCCACATGGCGAATGGCCAAGGGGAAGTTATGGGTGTCAACAATGCTTGTGGAGTTCGTCGGATAGAGGAAAAACGTTGGCACTTGTCACATTTCTTAGCATAGGCTATACAATCCGTCCTCATCGTCGGCCAATAGTATCCTTGAGTAATTACCCTTTGTAAAAGTGTTCGACCTGCTACATGAGCTCCACAAGACCCTTCATGGATTTCTTCAATCAATTCTTTCACCTCGGAGGGATGTACACATCTCTGCAAACCTGCCATAATTCCTCGTCTATATAAAATACCATTAGTTAATATATACCGAGCAGCTTTATACTTCAATTTTTTGGCAGCGAGCTTATCCTCTGGCAATCCTCCCTCTTCAATATATATCCTGATGGGATCCATCCAAGATGGTCCTAAATCAGGGGTAATAACATTCATCATCAAGTTTTCATCTATGCTCCGACTTTCCAATACTTCAATTGGTATCGTTCTTCGCAGCTCGGTACGAGTAGCTGATGCTAGTCGGGCCAGTGCGTCTGCTTATACATTCTCCATCCTCGGTATTCTCACCAATTGAATGGCATCAAATTCTGTCAGTAACTCCATCACCTTTGCATGATACTTTGCCATTAAATCTCCTTTAACTGCATATGTTCCTGTCATCTGATTTACAATTAATTGAGAATCACTGAATACAATTACTTGTCGTGCTTCCATAACTTTTGCTAAGTTTAAACCTGCTATCATGGCCTCATACTCAGCTTCATTATTAGAGGCTTTGAATTGGAATCGTAAAGCATATTCCATGTCAATATCGTCTGGGGTGTTCAAAACAATTCCTGTATCGCAACCTGCTGTGCAAGATGAGTCATCTACATATAATCTCCATATGGGTAACCCGTCTTCAAATTCCTTATCTGACAGGGTTCCTCGGTGAAATATTTGTTGCTTCTTTTCATCCTCCCTTGACACTTTTCGCTCCTCGTCGACCATCTCTCCTCGCTCTTTTACCAACCGGAGCTGGTCTGAGCTCGAAATTGACGATCTGTCTTCATCCATAAGCCCTTTTACCAACCGGAGTTGGTCTGGGTTTATGCCTGTTGATCCTGTAACATCCACAGGTTGGTCAGCGAGCACCCTTTTCTCCTCGGGGGTATCAGGGTATGTAAACTCTGCTATAAAATCTGCTACAGTTTGCCCTTTTAATGATGATCTAGGTTCATACACAATATCATATTCACCGAGTTCTATTGCCCAGTACATCAGTCTTCCTGATTTTTCTGGCTTGTGAAGGGCTTGTCTCAATGGCATGTTGGTATATACGACGATTGTATAGGCCTGGAAATATGGCCTCATTCTTCTACTTGCTTCAATTAATGCCAATGCTAATTTTTCTAACTTTGGATATCTGATTTCTGCACCTCGAAAAGCCTTACTTGTGTAATAGATGGGTTTCTGAACTCCATTCTCCAATCTAATCAATGCTGAGCTAACTGCATTCTCTGATACCGCCAGATACAAGTACAACTTCTCTCCTGTTATTGGCCTAGACAACAATTGAGGTGCTCCCAAATACTTTTTCAAGTCTTGAAAGGCCTTCTCACATTCATCAGTCCACGCAAAAGTTTTTTGAAGTGTTTTAAAGAATGGGAGGCATTTGTCAGTTGCTCGGGACACAAATCTGTTGAGTGCTGCAACTCGTCCTGTAAGCCTCTACACTTCTTTCTTTGTTGTTGGATATCGCAACCCTAAAAGAGCTTTGATCTTATCTGGATTTGCTTCAATGCCTCGCTGGTTGACAATGTATCCGAGAAACATTCCTTCTCGTACTCCAAATGTGCACTTCGTTGGGTTGAGCTTCATCTGGTATTTATCCAGTTGATCAAATGTCTGAGCTAAGTCAACTAAATGATTTACAGCTTTTTTGCTTTTTGTCAGCATATCATCGACATAGACTTCCATGTTGCAACTGATTTGTTTGGTGAAAACTTTGTTCATCAGCCGCTGGTATGTCGCTCCTGCATTTTTCAAACCAAAAGGCATAACATTATAGCAATAAGTTACCCTAGGGGTAATAAAAGAAGTACTTCCCCTGTCTTCAGGTTTCATTTTGATCTGGTTGTAACCAGAATACGCATCTATGAAGCTGAGCAACTCATGTCCCGAGGTAGGATCTACTAGTTGGTCTATTCTGGGCAATGGAAAATGATCTTTTGGGCATGCCTTGTTGAGATCAGTGAAATCAACACACATTCTCCATTTATTGTTCTTCTTCTTTACCATCACCACATTTGCCAGCCAGTCTGGATATTTCACATCTTCAATGAATTGGGCTTTCTGGAGCTTCTCGACCTCCTCTTGTATGGCTTGATTCTTCTCGGGGCTAAATACCCTTCTTCTCTGCTTTACAGGCTTGATCTCCTTATTCACATTGAGTTCGTGACATAAGAAGTTTGGATCTATTCCTGGCATGTCCTCATGACTCCATGCGAAAGTTTTCTTCCTGTTTCTCAAGAACATTATCAACTCTTGTTTTATTGAAGCATCCAACGACGAACCTATCTGGGTTACTCGTTCAGGGTGCTCCTCGTCTTGAATAACATTTTCTGTAGATTCCACCACCTGTCCTTTTACAAGTTGGGATTCATCCCTGGGATCAAGAGTTTCAATTTCTGTACCTTCCTCCACCTGGTAGGTGATAGTCTTTTTCCTTGATTCCTCAAACTCCTCTTGCTCGGCAGATGAATAATAGCATTCCCGAGCTATTTTTTGATCACCTTTCACAACTCCTACTCCGAAGTTTGTTGGGAATTTTAAGCATTGATGCACTGTAGATGGAACTGATTCGAACTTCTTCAAACCAACTCTTCCCATGATGATGTTGTAGGCTGACTGCACATTCTTATCCATCACAAAGAAGCGTATTCTTTCTGTTCGACAAGCAGGCCAAGTTCCAATGAATATATCCAACTTGATCGTCCCAAGTGGAAAAACTTTCTCACCAGCAAAACCCAGAAGGGGTCTGTGATAAGGTTCCAATTGAGATAATTTCAAATTCAAGCTATCAAAACATGAATAGTACATGATGTCTGCTGAACTGCCATTGTCCACCAACACCCTTGAAATCACCACATCTTTCATCCTCATTTTGATCACCAAGGGATCGTCGTGAGGGTAAAGAACACCGGCCAAATCGTTTTTTGAAAAACCAATAACTAGCTTCTCTTTATTTACCTTCCTCGGACGATCATCCTCGACAAGATTTATTCATTGAATATATGAGCAGGCTTGAGCCTCTCCGAGATAGGCCTTTCTTTCTGCAGTAAGGTCTCCCCCTCCAGCATCTCCTCCTGTAATAACATTACAATCAAATGACCCAAAACGTATGGAAAATACCTCTCGTTCAGGTTGTCTTGGCTTCTTTGGAAGATCGGGGTCTTCATCTGGATCATCTTCATGATCTCTTTTCTTTTTCTCCTCCGTTCGACGAGGAGATCTGGAACGATCTCTAGTTCTATCATCATTCTTCCTTTCACCTCTGCGATCTACATACTTTGACAACTTTCCTCTTCGGATGAGCGTTTCAATCTCGTTCTGAAGGGCTATGCAATTTTTGGTCGTATGGCCATGATATTTATGGAACTCGCAATATTTGGCCCTATTCCTCAGTTCAGGATTGGTCCTCAGTTTATCTGGCCACTTGATTTCTTCGTTATTCTTGATTTCTTCTAAAACATGATTAATACCTATCTTCAATGGAGTATAATTATCATATTTCTTCAGGACTTCCCATGACGTCCTATTATTCTTGGAGTGCTTGTCACCACCATTACCTTTTTGCTCTTTCTTCTTAGATTTGTCAACCTCCACCTTGGTTTCTTTATCCATATTCTTCTTCGCAGCCATAGCCTCCTCGACATTCATGATTTTGGCCGCTTTTGCCATCAACTCCGACATAGTTTTAGGTGGATCTTTGGCCAAAGTATAGTATAACTTGTTAGGCAGCAATCCACTCATCAAAGCAGTGATCGCTGTCTTTTCTTCGTAATCTATGACTTCCAACTTCTCGTTATTGAAACGAGTTATGTAATCTCTAGTACTCTCACCTGATTTTTGTCTAACACTTAACAAGTGCGCTACTCGCTTTACCGGCTTTGCTCCAAAACAGAAATTACCAATGAACAATTCGGCTAACTGAATAAAAGTCAAAATCTTGCCCCGAGGAAGATTATTGTACCATATTTGTGCAGATCCGGTAAGAGTTCCCGAAAACGCTCTACACCTCATCTCGTCGGGGACAACATATATGTCGGCAGCAGCTTGGTATTGTTCTATATGAAGAACAGGATCTGTCTTTCCATCATATTTAGGGGTCACTACAGGTGCTTTAAATTTCGATGGTGTAGGAAAATTCACAATGGCCTGCACAAAAGGTGTCCCTTGAACAAAAGTTCTCTGTAAGGGATTCCTTTCTTTAACCATTTCTCCAAGTCTATCCTCCAATCGCTGAATGGAACCCTTCCATGCTTCATTTCCTTCCTCGGGCTGCTTAGTCCGAGCAATTAATTGTTTTTACGTAGCTTCCTGAGATCTATCTCGACGAGTAGCTGGTCTTGATTGCGCTGATCCTTCTCTCAAACCTGATGGTGGTCGAAAGCTTCTCGATGGGGCTCTAGGTGGACTCATATTTCTCCTTGGTCCTAACCGACTGAAAGGAGATGCCTTGCTTAATCTTTCCAGGGCGCTAGTTCTCTCCGGAGAGAGGGTGATATGTTGATCTGTATCCGTAGCCCGTATCGATGAAGTTCGCCCAGGTTGATAAGAAAAATCATTAGATTCTTCATTACGATATGACCCAGTACGCCTGGATCGCGATTGCCCACGATCACTCCTTTGCCTTGAATGGGTAGGTGCACCGCCGTGAAGAGTTTGAATGAGTTGCCTCATTGTTTCTTGCATGGCGGTTTGTCCTTCAGCCAGATTCGTCATAATTCCAGCCAGATCTGGAGGTGCAGATGGATTTGGAGGATTTCCAATATTTCCAGCAATTCGATTACTGGATTCTAGATTATCTGCCATTGATGATAAATGATTTTTGGTGAAAAACGATAGCAACAGTCGTTTCCCACAGACGGCGCCAATCTGTTGATGTAAAAAATTAGATCGCTCTAATTTTATTAATCACAGATAAATAAAATGAGACAAATATTTTTAAAGTGGTTCAGCCTTATAAGAATGGCCTACGTCCACTGTTATGTTATTGCTGAGTGTTTGGGAATTCTCGATTACAAGTTCAGTCAAGAAATTCCGGTCCCCATGAATGAGGATGATACAAAGTATTTATAGCCTTGAGGCTGTACATGAAAGGGTCGATACCTTAAATGATATACACATGAAAGGGTAATACATTTAATGCAGCGTGTGTGTCAAGATTATAAACATTCAATGAATAGTTGAACTGTTGACTATCTGGTAATTACTGATACGGCCGAGATGCAGCTCGGACCGACTTAGTTGCTCGTTGATCAAGAGTTCCTCGGAGCGCTTGAGTACCTCGGAGTGCTGGAGTTCCTCGGGGTATCTTCGCTGCTCGGAGAGAACATGAATTGGTCGGGGAAATGAACTTCCTCGTTACTATTGTGCCACGTATATTGACACGTGTCTTCGTATTATTCGTCCACATCAGCGTATTAATTTTGGTATCAACACTCATAATGTTTCCCTTGTTAATATGATGAAGAAAGCAGGGCATAACGCATAAGTATTATATTTTTACAAGTAAGTCCTCTGACTGATTTATTAACTCAGAAGGTATATCTAACGAGCTCTGGGAGATGTCATCCTCAAGCCTTGTTAAGCTGATGAAGAAAGCAGGGCATAACGCAGCCCCTCCCCCTAAATAGAACGTCGGCACGTCCAAGGCCTACGCTACTAAAAAAGAAACCCCCCCACTAACTCGAAGGATCAGAGGTCGAGTAAGAACCAAATAGGAGACCGTTCCATCCCAATCTCCTCTCATGATGCCCCAACTACTCGTCTGGAGCAGCTGGAGATCAGTGATAGCCTAATAGGTCATGGTCTGAAGGCAATGGATGCCATCGTCTCTACGATGACCGATGCAGATAAGCATTTTTTACGCTCTATAGATACCCCTCTAGTGGCCGAGTTTAGCCTTCACAGGTCTATCCCGGTAAAAAACCTTTGCTTTTTATTCCAAGTGCAACCTCGGCTTTAAATGGATTGAGGCTTGAACTCATACATCTGAATTTTTTTTGCAAGGTCTTCTTTCTATGCACCAATTCGTTGACTGGACCCTGAGGAAGTTACCCCTAATTGAGAAGGGAAAAGAGGCCCAAAAGGTGGAAATTTCTTTAAATGCAGAGGTTGAACGTCTGAAGACAACTCTGGCTGAGTCTGAGAATAAGGTGAAGTAGAAGGATAGGTACATGAACAAGCTTAAGAAGGACCACACCTATGCTTCACAGTCTAAAGATGACGTCCTTCAGGCAAAGGTAGATGCTGCAGTAAAGGATTCCCTTAAGGATGCCTCTGAGAAGATCTTGGACGACTGCAAGGTCTCCGACCAGTTTATAAGCTTTGGCTTTGAATATCTCGAAAGAGGTATTAAGGCAACTGGGAAGTGGGCAACTTCAAAGGAGAAAGAATCAGGGAGTTTATCTTCCTCGGAATTTATTGGTCTTGGCTTTGCCGATCCTCGTTTTGCTTAGGTCTCGCAAGAGGTCGAGGAGGAAGATGCTGCTCCTGCAGAGACTGCGCCATTAAAAGCTACAGAGACTGGGGATGTTAACCCTCGACATGATGGAGCCGAGGTTACCAACGTCAGCCAAGAGGACACCAATGTGACTGCAAACCCTTAGGCCTTAATTTGTGAATCTTGTAATTTTTTGTTTTTCATATGTAGTTTTTGTAAACTCTGACAACATGCCTTGGTACATTATATTTGCAGCTCTGAATGTTTAATGTAATGTCATCTTCTTCAGTGGATTTTGCTTTGCTTTGCTTTTTTTTTATTTTTTTTATTTTATGAATGCCCTTTCTTGTATGTTTTCCTAAAGGTCTGAGGTCATCATACTAAGATGTTACCCTCATTAATTTAACCAGATTAATGATGTTTAAGGTCTGCGGTCATCAAGATATGATGTCTCACCTCAAAACTTGTCACCAAATTATGATGTTTAAGGTCTGAGGTCATCAAAATATGATGTCGAACCTCAGACCTTGTCACCAAATTATAATGTTTAAGGTCTAAGGTCATCATACTAAGATGTTACCCTAAAAAATTTCAGTAAATTAATGATGTTTAAGGTCTAAGGTCATCAACATATGATGTCTCACCTTAGACCTTGTCACCAAATTATGATATTTAAGGTATGAGGTCATCATACTAAGATGCTACCCTCATAAATTTCACCAAATTAATGATGTTTAAGGTCTGAGGTCATCAAAATATGATGTCTCACCTCAGACCTTGTCACCAAATTATGATGTTTAAGGTCTGAGGTCGTCATACTAAGATGTTACCCTCATAAATTTTACCAAATTAATGATGTTTAAGGTCTGAGGTCACCAAATAATGATGTTTCACCTCATAAATTTCACCAGATTACTGATGTTTAAGGTTTGAGGTCATTAAAATATGATGTCTCACCTCAGACCTTGTCACAAAATTATGATGTTTAAGGTCTGAGGTCATCAAAATATGATGTCTCACCTCAGACCTTGTCACCAAATTATGATGTTTAAGGTCTGAGGTCATCATAATAAGATGTTACCCTCATAAATTTTACCAAATTAATGATGTTTAAGGTACGAGGTCACCAAATAATGATTTTTCACCTCATAAATTTCACCAGATTAATGATGTTTAAGGTCTGAGGTCATCAAAATATGATGTCTCACCTCAGACATTATCACCAAATTATGATGTTTAAGGTCTGAGGTCATCATACTAAGATGTTACCCTCATAAATTTCCCCAAATTATTGTTGTTTAATGTCTGAGGTGATCAAAATATTATGTCTCACCTCAGACCTTATCACCAAATTATGATGTTTAAGGTCTGAGGTTGTCAAACTAAGATGTTATCCTTATAAATTTCACCAAATTAATGATGTTTATGGTCCGAGGTCACCAAATAATGATATTTCTACTCATAAATTTCACCAGATTAATGATGTGTAAGGTCTGAGGTCATCAAAATATGATGTCACACGTCAGACCTTATCACCAAATTATGATGTTTAAGGTCTAAGGTCATCAAAATATGATGTCTCACCTCAGACCTTGTCACCAAATTATGATGTTTAAGGTATGAGGCCATCATATTAAGATGTCACCCTCATAAATTTCACCAAATTAATGATGTTTAAGGTTCGAGGTCACCAAATAATGATGTTTCACCTCATAAATTTCACCAGATTAATGATGTTTAAGGTCCGAGATCATCAAAATATAATGTCTCACCTCAGATCTTGTCACCAAATTATGATGTTTAAGGTCTCAGGTCATCATACTAAGATATTACCCTCATAAATTTCACCAAATTAATGATGTTTAAGGTATGAGGTCATCAAAATATGATGTCTCACCTCAAACCTTGTCACCAAATTATGATGTTTAAGTCTGAGGTCATCATACTAAGATGTTACCCTTATAAATTTCACCAAATTAATGATGTTTAAGGTCTGAGGTCATCAAAATATGATGTCTCACCTCAGACCTTGTCACCAAATTATGATGTTTGAGGTCTGAGGCGTCATACTAAGATGTTATCCTCATAAATTTCACCAAATTAATGATGTTTAAGGTATGAGGTCACCAAATAATGATGTTTTACCTCATAAATTTTACCAGATTAATGATGTTTAAGGTTTGAGGTTATAAAAATATGATGTCACACCTCAGACCTTGTCACCAAATTATGATGTTTAAGGTCTGAGGTCATCAAAATATGATGTCTCACCTCAGACCTTATCACCAAATTATGATGTTTAAGGTCTGAGGTCATCATACTAAGATGTTAACCTCATAAATTTCAATATGATGTCTCACCTCAGACCTTGTCACCAAATTATGATGTTTAAGGTCTTAGGTCATCATACTAAGATGTTAACCTCATAAATTTCACCAAATTAATGATGTTTAAGGACCGAGGTCACCAAATAATGATGTTTCACCTCATAAATTTCACGAGATTAATGATGTTTAAGGTCTGAGGTCATCAAAATATGATGTCTCACCTCAGACCTTGTCACCAAATTATGATGTTTAAGGTCTGAGGTCATTATACTAAGATGTTACCCTTATAAATTTCACCAAATTAATGATGTTTAAGGTCCGAGGTCATCAAAATATGATGTCTCACCTCATAAATTTTACCAGATTAATGATGTTTAAGGTTTGAGGTCATCATACTAAGATGTTACTCGCATAAATATACCACTAAAGCACGATGGAACAATTTATTAACAGAGGAACTGCTCTTCTCATTAATATTCACTTCATAAAATGATACATTTACATAGAAACAACTGCAACATCATATGTAATACTTTTTCAGGTGATCAGTGTTCCATGGATTGAAAAATGGTTCTCCTTCGAGATTTTCTAGGCGGTAGGTACCGGGTACAACCTCATCAACTACTTTGTAAGGACCATGCCAGTTTGGGTGGAACTTGTTCATCTTCGGTAACGTCTTCTTCAGCACTAGGTTGTAATACCCCGTAATTTTATCGATTTTTATTTATGGGATTAATTAATTAAATGGAAATTAATTGGAAATTACTCCGGATTTAAATACTAGCGAGACGTGAGTTAGTATTTGATTATGATGATAATATTAAATATTACTGAGTATATATGGTAAAATATGGGCATTTAAAGTACTAAAATTGTCGAGAGTCAGAAATGCGACAATTTGGAAAATTAAGTTGGAACGCGCGTGTCAGTCGCGTCAGGAATCAATTTAATTAGATTAAAAATTAAATTATAATTTAATTATCCGTATGGTCATTTCGACTGCGCCAACGTGTCCGGAGGGGTCGAGATAGTAAGAAAACACTAGCCGGGGGTTTAGTTTGGGTCCCGGGGCATTTTTAGGCCAAACCGACAACCCGGGAGGGTATTTTAGTCATTTTAACAATTAAGGAATTAAGACCCACGAATTTTAGTGCTTATGTATTTATTATTGGAAAGGCCATTGGGTCATTATCAGCCAAAATCAAAGAGTGGGTTACGTGAGTTAGAGGGGAAGTTGCAGGAGGTTACTAAAACCTAGCCACCAACCACCACCACCAAATCTTGACGGAATTGTGACCGAAAAGAAGGAAATGACCAGCCCCTGGACGCCATCAACGATTCTAAACATCAAACTTAAGGCAAGGGTTTTGATTTCTTTAGTTTCAACGAATATTTTCTCCATGATTAGTGTAAAAATTACTATTTGCCTTGAAAGATGATGAAAACCCAATGAAATTTATGTAGAACTCTAAACCTTGGTTAGGAATTGCATGTAGAATTGTCCTGGACGAATTCAGTACCCAAAACATAACCTTCGATGAATTAAAAACAGATTGAAGAGGAGAATTATCATTGTTCTTGAAGAAAATAGAAAACTAGGGTTTTTATGAAGATTTGATCCATGTAAGGCTAATTGTTGATGATTTAATGGTTTTAGAACGTTAAAAATAATGTATTGAGGTGGTATAATGATCCTATAACCTTAGATTAGAGTTTCATATCTTGTGATGGAGATTTGGGACAAATCTGGGACTGAAAAATGAAGCAGTCCGTAGCCCATCTAGTGCGATCGATCGATCGATATTCATAGGTCGATCGATCGACCGCCATCAATCGATCGATATCCATAGGTCGATCGATCGACCTTCCCAGAATTTTGACTTTTTCCCCCTTATTGAATTTTAGATATTTCGACCATATAGAATTATTGGTGGGAACCTTGTGAACACTTTTAGATTCAAGGAAGACCAGTAGGCATGTATATGAGATCCGAATTATTATTATTAGAATTAAATTGGGAGTTATGTCAGGCCTAATAAGGTTCGACGAGTGAGGGAATATTAAAGACTACAATTAAATGAGTTAAATCTATATAGTTGATAATATAAGGTTAGTGGCAGAAATATGGATCTTAAGAGTATTGGATTAAAGTGCGAGAATAATAGGAAACTTAGTAACCTTTATGAGTTAGGTTTTAAGTATTTGAAACTACGACGGGTGATGTGTCGGGGGACTATATTGTATAACTATCCGAAAGCATAAAAATGTACTAATTGAAATAATGGTATAAGAATTGAGATCATACCTTGAATACTATTATAAATTATCTAAGTTGTGTGAATTCTTAGTGAATAGATTTATATGTGTATAACATACCTACTATACTTGCTATCACGGGAGGTCGGCTTTCGAACAGGGCCATCTAATCCTTGTGTACCTACGGGGGTTTTTAGATTGGTACCTTAAGGACATAGGGTTATGAATGACTTATCTGTGAGTTGATAAGTCAGCTGACTATGGGAGCGTAGGTATGTGCGTGACCCATGGGTATGTGAACTATGTTCGCCTCCAATATGTGTGATTTTTTCTTATTAAAACGGTTCCGGAGAGATTCGGAATACGTAGTCCTTATGTACGTGATGTACCGGGATTCGATAGAAGAGTATGTGTGCACCGCAGCTTAGCCTAGGGGTGCCCCCAATTGTATAATTATGTTGGAATTTATATATTGGTGATGCTAATAGACTCCTTGGTAATGTGTGTGAATATTTGTGACACTTTGAGTAAAGTTAGAAATGAGAATTTCATATAATATCTAATATAAATCAATCTGAGAAATAAAAAGGTAGATTCACATAAGTTAGATCGGAATGTCTTGAATAAACCCCTAAATCATCATATGAGGACATGTTGCGGTATAGACTAGTTAGTTAGCGGCATAACTAGGAGGAGTTACGAATATACGTTAGGCGTGCACATTAGTTGAGAGGTGAGAACCCATGTGAGAGCACGGAACTAACATGCACTTAATATTCATTGTTTAATGCAATTAAACACTTGCTATATTTTAAACTGTTTTCACATTGGGCTCTGACCCATTTGCTTGCAAATCTATTTTTTTTGAAAAACCTTTTAGGTGTCCAGCCACAGGGACGCCAAGCTTAGGAGTTTCATTTCAGTGATGTGTTGTAGCTGCTGTGGAAGTTACAGGATCTTGATGATAGACGCCTCCACTTTCTATATTGATTCCACTTCAGACTTTATCAGTTGTTAGGGCATGTCGTCCCATTTCTTTTAGAGACAGTTTTATTATACTCAGTTTTATTTCAGTTTTGGAGTCAAATACATTTATTATTCAGACGTTGTATTTGGTTTTATTTAGTATTTGTGACTATTCTGAGGAGTGTTATTCCAGGCTCATTTATTATTCCATTTATATTCTGTTGTGATTGTGTTATCATTAGTCAATAAATATTCGATGGATTGCATGTTAATTTAATTTAATAAAAGTTGACAACTCACTTTTTAAATATTAGGTGGCTAGTAATTGGTTAAAAATGATTTCGACAGTGATGCTATGAACTGAACCAACTTGACATTTTGTATTAATTTGAATAAAAGAGTTGCTACCCGGTATTTAATTAGTCGGGGTGTCACAGGTGGTATCAGAGCATCAGGTTCTAGTGTCCTTAGGATCTGTACGGCCTGTTATGTTTCCATGTAACGTCCTTTGATATAGATCCCTATTATTAGGATTGTTACACTCTTTGATTTCGTTTCGTAGGCTACGTTCTTCTGCTAGAATGTTATGTATGGTGGATGGACTAATATAAATATGTTAAATTTCAGATGTCGCTCTTGAGGGAAGTATAAACTAAAACCGATGAGGGAACAAATGTTGGACAAGAACAACAAGTACCCCAGGTACACCAAGAAAGAGCGGAAGTCACTGAGATAACAAATATCGTGGCACAGGCAGTGACTACCGCAATATTGCAGTACCAAAATAACAGCGTGCAGCTTATAGGGGCTAAAGAACGAGAGAAGTTGATCAAAATGTTATTACTAAAGTTAGCAAGAAAAGGAAAATACCACCGCAGCATCGACAAGTGTCAGAAAGGGCCAAACTCTCCAGATCCAACAATGCCAGGAGAAGAGAACTACCACCAAGAGGTGTTTTAAATGTGGGAGAAATGGCCATACACATCGGGTCTGCCCAGATTTGGCTTGTAATAAACCTCGTCCTAATCAGCAAGGACAACAAGGCCTAAAAAGGGAAGGGTTTAAGGGTCAGTGTCATAAGTGTGAACAGTAGGGTCACAGATGGAGGGACTGCTCGCAAACAGGTAAAGTGCCAAGGCAGGATGCCCAACATAATGAAGCCTGGATAGTTACCCCAACATTGCAGGCACCACAAAAACATCAAGGAGTATAGTATGGATGTGTCTATAATGCCCGATATGTGGTTATGCCATTGATATCGCAACTACCACATGCGTTTGGAGGTACTATACTTCATTATTAATTATATCCTTTAAGATAAAAAGGGAAATCTCGAATAACTTAGATGTGTTATCGTTTATTCCTATGCATTGAGAAATGTGAGTGTAAAATGCATTCTTATCCTGTTATATTTTAAATTAGCTACAACGGTTTGAGTGTTAATAGACCATTATAGTTATATTATGGCGTTCATTAGAAATTGTACTAAGTCTCACTTGAGTGGAGGCAAAGCCATATTTATATTTATATATTTCTTATGGTGGCATAGAAAGACTTCGTAAAGACATCGTCTGGTTATATTTAATTCCGGTGGGTAGGGATGTCTATTAAGAAAATTTAAAATTTGTTAAAATGTTTCTAAGAGTGGGGACTATCCCGTAGTATACAATCGATTCTAATGCTAATATAGTAGGAGGATTGTGTCGAGTGTAGCCTCAAGTATCATGAGAGGAGGTAAGTTAATTTCTTAGCAAGAAGTAAGGAAAATAGGTACTAGTCAAATACCAATGGCCCCAAAGCTCATTGACCAACAACACTAGTTATTAGTGTATCGGGAGGGTTCCTTGTTTGGATTTCGCTTTGCGAGACATCCCACGCATGAAACCTAGTGAACGTCGGGGGATGAGAAGGTTTGACTTTTAGTACAGGGATTAGTACCCTAATTTTCATTCGCAAATGAAATGATAACTTAAGTGTTGTCAAATGTCTTACCTCGTGAGTGAGTCGAAGCGACAAGGAGGATTATAGCTACGATTATTAGGATGATTTAATCTAACCCTATCGAACCTTCGGAGATGCAAGTCCAAACTGGGCAGCTGTTGGTAAAATCTCCATCAGGAGGAGCATCTAGCTGAGGGTGCTCACGTATTATTTACGGATGCACGTCGATTTCAGAGAGTTGAATAAAGTCACGATCTAGTGTAAATATCCGTTGCCAAGAATCGATGACTTATTCAACCAGTGGAGAGGAGCTGCCTTCTTCTTAAAGATTGACTTGAGATCAGGATACCATCCGTTACGTATTAGGGAACATGATGTCTCGAAGACCACCTTCTTGATGAGATATGGTTCCTACGAGTTTTGGGTTATGCCTTTTGGCCTAACCAACGCCCCAGCCGTGTTTATGGACTTGATGAATAGGGTATTCAGAGAGTTCCTAGACCAGTTCGTTATTGTCTTCATTGATGACATTCTGGTTTACTCCCAGACAGAGGAGGAACACATCGAACACTTGAGGCAGGTTTTGCAGACGCTGCGTCAGAACGAGTTATATGAAAAGTATGAGACGTGTGGGTTTTGGCTGAAGGAGGTCCAATTATTGGGGCATATCATTTCAGACAGGGGGATATCTGTTGATCCGGGGAAGGTATCATCGGTGAGGGAGTGGGGAAAGCCCACGACACCGACTGAGATACGTAGTTTCTTAGGCCTAGCAGGATACTACAGAAGGTTTATTCGGGGGTTCTCTAAGATAGCGGGTCCTTTGACACATCTGACTCATAAGGGTGTGCCATTTATTTAGAGCGATGCCTGTCAGATGGCATTTGACGAGTTGAAGGACAAGTTGACCTCAGCACCAGTGTTAGCATTGCCTAGGCTAGGAGTTGAGTATCTAGTCTACACCGATGCATCCTTACTAGGACTTGGGGGTGTATTGCGACAGGAGAGTCAGGCTATAGCTTATGCTTCCCGTTAGCTTAAGCCTCACGAGAAGAATTACCCCACCCACGACTTGGAATTAGCAGTAGTCGTATTTGATCTTCGGATTTAGAGACATTATCTCCTAGGGGAGAAATTCCGTTTATTCACTGACCACAAGTCCCTACAGTACCTCTTCCTGCAGAAAGAATTAAATATGCGACAATGTAGGTGGCTTGAGTTTGTGAAGGGTTATCAGTTGGAAAGCCAGTACCACCCAAGGAAGGCTAATGTGGTAGCAGACGCGTTGAGCCGTAGACTGGTAGGTGAGGTGGCTGAAGTGTGGAAAGCAAAGTGGAGGGAATTGGGACACCAGGATGCAGTGGCCTGATCATTTATGTGTGTGATGACAGTTACGCCCCAGATCATTACGAGAGTGATACAGGACCATGCAAAAGACTCTTTCTGTCAAGAGAAGATAGTCAGATTACTAGCAGAGGAAGCCGAGTCATATACCGTTAGTTCAGATGGGGGCTTACGCTTCAGTGGGAGACTGGTCGTTCGTGCGGGGAAAGACTTACGACGTGAGGTAATGGGAGAATATTTACATGGACCTCATCACGAGTTTACCCACATCGCAGAGGGGTCACGACTCCAAATGGGTAATCGTGGATAGGTTGACCAAAGTTGCTCATTTTTTGCCAGCCCGAACAGACTACACCATGGGATAGTATGCCCATATGTTCATAGCAGAGATAGTGAAACTCCATGGGGTGCCTCTCAATATCGTGTCTGGCCGAGATAAGATATTTGTTTCGCGATTTTAGGAGAATTTCCAGGAAACCATGGGTACGGAGTTACGGTTGAGTACGACATATCACCCGCAGACAGATGGGCAAATCAAGCGAATGAATTAGATGTTGGAAGACATGTTGCGTATGTGTATCCTAGACTTTGGAGGTGGTTGGGAGCAATACCTTCCACTGGTGGAGTTTGCCTATAATAATTCCTACCAGTTCAATATTGGCATGGTTCCATTCGAGGCGTTATACGGTCGACCTTATCGTTACCCAGCATGTTGGTAGAGGTGGGGGATAACAAGCTTCTTGGGTCGGAGGTAATTCAGGATACCTCGGCGAGGATAAAGATGATACGGAGCCGTATTCGAGTAGCTCAGGACCGATAGAAGAGTTATGTCGATGCCAAAATATTCTTTAGAGAGTTCAAGGTGGGGGATTAGGTGCTACTCAGAGTATCTCCGATGATGGGGATTATGCGTTTCGGGAAGGAAGGGAAATTGGCACCTAGATACGTGGGCCCATTTCCTATTATCGAACGGATTGGGCCAATAGCGTATAGACTTGGGTTACCAGAACACTTGCGTAGGATTCATGACGTGTTCCATATTTTCTCGCTAAGGAGATATCTTAGGGATGATTTGGCCCATACCCATATTGCTTTAGAGGATATCGATCTTCAGCCTGATAGTTCCTACGAGGAGGGTCCGATTGCTATTCTGGATCACAACGAGAGGAAACTGAGGTCGAAGATACAACCGTTAGTACGTGTTCAGTGGCGGCATCATAATGCCGAGGAGTCCACCTGGGAGCGCGAGGATGAGATGCGTGAGCGTTATCCAGAGTTATTTTTTCCAGGTATACTTTAGTCCCGAATTTCGGGATGAAATTCTGTTATTAGGGGGAAGTATGTAATACCCCGTAATTTTATCGATTTTTATTTATGGGATTAATTAATTAAATGGAAATTAATTGGAAATTAATCCAAATTTAAATACTAGTGAGACGTGAGTTGGTATTTGATTATGATGATAATATTAAATATTACTGAGTATATATGGTAAAATATGGGCATTGAAAGTACTAAAATTGTCGAGAGTAAAAAATGCGATAATTTGGAAAATTAAGTTGGGACGCGCGTGTCAATCGCGTCAGGAATCAATTTAATTAGATTAAAAATAAATTATAATTTAATCATCTGTATGATCATTTCGAGTGCGCCAACGTGTCCAGAGGGGTCGAGATAGTCATAAAACACTAGCCGTGAGTTTAGTTTGGGTCCCGGGGCATTTTTAGGCCAAACCGACAACCCGGGAGGTTATTTTGGTCATTTTAAAAATTAAGGAATTAAGACCCACGAATTTTAGTGCTCATGTATTTATTATTGGAAAGGCCATTAGGGACATCATCAGCTAAAATTAAAGAGTGGGCTACGTGAGTTAGATTGGAAGTTGCAGGAGATTTCCAAAACCTAGCCACCAACCACCACCACCAAATCTTGACGGAATTGTGACCGGAAAGAAGGAAAGGACCAGCCCCTGGACACCATAAATGATTCTGAACATCAAACTTAAGGCAAGTGTTTTGATTTCATTAATTTCAACGAATATTTCCTCCATGATTACTGTAGAAATTAATATTTGCCTTGAAAGATGATGAAAACCCAATGAAATTTATGTAGAACTCTAAACCTTGGTTAGGAATTGCATGTAGAATTGTCCTGGACGAATTTAGTACCCAAAACATAACCTTCGATAAATTAAAAATGGCTTGAAGAGGAGAATTATCATTGTTCTTGAAGAAAATAGAAAACTAGGATTTTTATGAAGATTTGATCCATGTAAGGCTAATTGTTGATGATTTAATGGTTTTAGAACGTTAAAAATAATGCATTGAGGTGGTATAATGATCCTATAACCTTAGATTAGAGTTTCATATGGAGTTTTGGGACAAATCTGGGACTGAAAAATGAAGCAGTCCATAGCCCATCTGGTGCGATCGATCGATCGATATCCATAGGTCGATCGATCGACCTTCCCAGAATTTTGACTTTTTTCCCCCTATTGAATTTTAGAAATTTTGACCCTATAGAATTATTGGTGGGAACTTTGTGAACACTTTTAGATTCAAAGAAGACTAGTAGGCATGCATATGAGTTCCAGATTATTATTATTAGAATTAAATTGGGAGTTATGTTAGGCCTAATAAGGTTCGACGAGTGAGGGACTATTAAAGACTACGATTAAATGAGTTAAATCTATATAGTTGATAATATAAGGTTAGCGGCAGAAATATGGACCTTAAGAGTATTGAATTAAAGTGCGAGAATAATAGGAAACTTAGTAACCTTTATGAGTTAGGTTTTAAGTATTTGAAACTACGACGGGTGATGTATCGATGGACTATATTGTATAACTATCCGAAAGCATAAAAATGTACTAATTGAAATAATGGTATAGGAATTGAGATCATACCTTGAATAATATTATAAATTATCTAAGTGGTGTGAATGCTTAGTGAATAGATTTATATGTGTATGACATACCTACCATACTTGCTATCACGGGAGGTCGGCTTTCGAACAGGGCCATCTAATCTTTGTGTGCCTATGGGAGAATTTAGATTGGTACCTTAAAGACATAGGGTTGTGAATGACTTATTTGTGAGTTGATGAGTCAGCTGACTATGGGAGCGTAGGTATGTGCGTGATCCATGGGTATGTGAACTATGTTCGCCTCCAATATGTGTGATTTTGCTTATTAAAATGGTTTCGGAGAGATTTGGAATACGTAGTCCTTATGTACGTGATGTACCGGGATTCGATAGCAGAGTATGTGTGCACCGCAGCTTAGCTTAGGGGTGGCCCCAATTGTATAATTATGTTGGAATTTATATATTGGTGATGCTAATAGACTCCTTGTTAATGTGTGTGAATATTTGTGACACTTTGAGTAAAGTTAGAAATGAGAATTTCATATAAGATCTAATATAAATTAATCTGAGAATTGAAAAGGTAAATTCACATAAGTTAGATCGGAATGTCTTGAACAAACCCCTATATCATCATATGGGGACAGGTTGCGTTATAGACTAGTTAGTTAGCCGCATAACTAGGAGGGTTTACGAATATACGTTAGGCGTATACATTAGTTAAGAGGTGAGAACTCATGTGAGAGCACGGAACTAACATGCACTTAACATTAATTGTTTAATGCAATTAAACCCTTGCTATATTTTAAACTGTTTTCACATCGGGCTCTGACCCGTTAGCTTGCAAATCTATTTTTTTTGAAAAACCTTTTAGGTGTCCAACCATAGGGAGGCCAAGCTTAGGAGTTCCATTTCAGTGACGTGCTATAGCTACTGTGGAAGTTATATGATCTTAATGATATACACCTCCACTTTCTATATTGATTCCACTTCAGACTTTATCAGTTGTTAGGGCATGTCGCCCCATTTCTTTTAGCGACAGTTTTATTATACTCCGTTTCATTTCAATTTTGGTGTTAAATACATTTATTATTCAGATCTTGTATTTGGTTTTATTTAGTATTTGGAACTATTCCGAGGAGTGTTACTCTAGACTCATTCATTATTCTATTTATATTCTTTTGTGACTGTGATGTGATTTTGTTATCATTAGTTAATAAATATTAGATGGATTGCATGTTAATTTAATTTAATAAAATTTAACAACTCACTTTTTAAATATTAGGTGGCTAGTAATTGGTTAAAAATGTTTTTGACAGTGATGCTATGAACTGAACCAACTTGACATTTTGTATTAATTTAAATAAAGGAGTAGCTACCCGGTATTTAATTAGCCGGGGTGTCACATAGGTCTCCTATAGCTATAGGTCATGATTTCACCCTTTGATTGTAGAACTTTTCCATTCTCTGCTGGTAGGCTGCCTGTCTGATCTCAGCATCTTCCCTTCTCTCCTCAATTAGGTCCAAGTCAAGTATTCTTTCTTCCCCATTCCTCTGAGGGTCTTAGGTCTGAACTCTGTGGGTAGGGAGTCCTACTTCTGTAGGTATGACGACCTCTGAACCATGGGTCAACATAAATGGAGTTTCCCCAGTTGGTATCCTTGTCATTGTCCTGTAGGCCCATTGTACTGCATAAAGTTCTTCTGTCCATCTTCCTTTGGCTTCTTCCAACCTCTTCTTAATCCCATCAAGGATTGTTATGTTCGTGACTTCCGTTTGACCATTTTCATGGGGTCGATCGGGAGAGGAGAAGAACTTTTTAACCCCCACTCTTTCACAATATTTTTCTAAGGAAGAATTCTTGAACTGGGTTCCGTTGTCTGAGATGAGGGTGTTTGGAAGGCCATGTTTGCATATGATGATTTTCCTGATGAACTGGAAGGTTTTCTGCTCTGTAATCGTGATCATCGGCTCAGCCTCTACCCACTTGGAGAAGTAATCAATTGCTACTATCAGAAATCGATAATTATTAGCAGCTCTTAGTAATAGTCCCACCAAGTCAATCCCCCATGCTGCAAATGGCCAAGGAAAACTGATTGACGTCATGGGTTGATGAGGTTGATGAGGGATACATGAGAATCTCTGTCACTTGTCACACCTCTTCACGTAAGCAGAAATATCTTTGGCCAAGGTTGGCCACCAGTATCCCTGCATAATTATCCTCTTGGCTAAAGGTCTCCCCCCATGTGACTGGAGCAAGAACCCTCGTGTATATCCTGCAGGATGTGGGGGACCTCTGTGGGATGAACACATCCGTGGAGAGGTAGTAGAAAGCCTTTTTTATACAAGATATCTACTATTATTGAGAGCTTGGAAGCTCTGCATCTCAATTTCCTCCGTTCTAACTTCGATTCTGACAGCTCTCCCTGTCTTATATATCTGATAAGGGGGTCCATCCATGAGTCCCCTAGGTTCAAGTTGAGGTAAGAGATGGAAACCTCTTCCTCCTCAATGGTCGATTTGAGCAGGATCTCTACTGGTATTGTCCTTGTGATGCCTGTCCTTATTGCTGAAGCCAACCTTGCTAGTGCATCTGCACGACTGTTGTCTTACCGAGGTACCCTCTTCATCTTTACCTCTTCGAAGCCTTTTAGCGTCGTTCTTACCTTCTTTATGTATTTGGCCATCCTTTCATCTTTGGCCTCATATACTCCAAGTACTTGGTTGATAGCTAACCTCGAGTCACTGTATAGTATGAGTCAGCCAACTCTAAGGGTTTTGCTAAGGAGAGCCCCGCTATCAGCGCCTCATACTCAGACTCGTTGTTTGAAGCCTTTAAGTTGAACCTTAGCGCATATTCAACGTTGGTACCATCCGGAGCTGATAGTATCAATCCTGCACCGCTTCCACTTTCCAAGAAGACCCATCAACGAAGAGGTTTCAAACATCTTCATTTGAAGAGAACTTCCCCTCTGACAGGGTTCCTTCCTTAAATAGGTACATGTCTTCCCCATTCTTAGCTACTCCTTTTTTGGCTCTGCTGGACACAACCTCTTTCGGGTTTTGGGAGACGTTACTGTTTGATCCCTCTACAACCTCTAGGTTATTCTCAACCTCAGCCTCTTTCCATGTGAACTCAGCAACGAACTCTGCGAGTGCCTACCCTTTGATGGCCACCCTGGTTTGATAAACAATGTCATACTCTCCCAACTCGATGGCCCAGGTCATCAATTTTCTTGACTTCTCGGGCTTGTGGAGGAATTGCCTTAGTGGGGAGTCAGTGAGGATGGCCATAGAGTGGGCTTGAAAGTAGGGCTTCATCTTCCTGGAAGCGTGTATCAAGGCGTAGGCCAACTTCTCCATCCAAGGATAATTCTGTTTAGACCCTTGGAGGGCCTTACTATTGAAGTATACATGCCTCTGTACCCCATCGTCCTCCCGTACTATGGCTGCACTTATAGCAGACTCTGAGACTGCTAGATAAACACATAACTTCTCCCTCAGAATGGGTAGGGATAAGAGTAGGGGAGATCCGAGGTAGGACTTGAGCTCCTTGAAGGCATTGTCGTATTCCTCATCCCATTCAAAGGCCTTTATAAGGACTATGAAAAAAGGAAGACACTTGCCCATAGCCCTGGAGACAAACCTGTTCAGCGCAACAACTCTTCCGGTTAACCTCTGAACGTCTTTGATGGTCCTAGGTGTCTTTATTTCAAGCAGAGCCTTGATTTTTTTCAGGATTGGACTCTATTCCCCTCTGATTAACGATGAATCCAAGAAATTTCCCTTCTCCTACTCCGAAGACACACTTGGAAGGATTGAGCTTCATCCTGTATAAGTCCATGGTGTCAAAAGTCTTCTCCAGGTCGGCTACGTGAGTGCAGGCCTTCAAGATTTTTGTTAACATGTCATCTACATATACCTCTATGGTCTTGCTAATTTAATCTTCAAACATCTTATTTATAAGACGTTGATACTTGGCCCCTTCATTCTTCAAGCCGAAGGGTATGACCTTATAGCAATAGGTCCCCTTGTCTGTGATGAATGCTGTCTTCTCTGAGTCTTCGCCATCCATGAAGATCTGATTATATCCTGAATACGCATCCATAAAGATCATAAATTCATGCCCCGTCGTGGCATTAATAGAGGTGGAAATCGAGTGTCCGTGTAAATACGCTAATCATTGTTATCAGCTTCCAACCGCAATACAATAACCCAAGGTTCTAAAAAATGCGGGGCATGATTGAGGCGTGGAGGCCAAGCCTTAAGCCTTAGAAGCCTAGGCGGGCCTAGGCGTAAAAAGGCGTGAAAAGGCGTTTAGGCCTTCTTAATATATTTTAATATTTTTTAACCATAACAAGGCTTTTAAAATAGAAAAATTGCACATATCATAAAAATATGCCTGAATATATGCAAATTAAAATACTATCTGATTATTTTGGATAAGATAATGGTCCGGTTTGTAAACAAATTCTTTAAAAGGCGACATCGTTTCACTAAGGCATTGTTGTTTTTAGAAAAAAGTGTGCCGTAAGGGTTTTACCAAGAATAAGGCGTGAAAATCGTAAGGCGAGGCGTTTCTCCTAAGCCTTAAGCCTAGGCGTGCCTAGGCGAGTTTTTTTAGAACACTGCAATAACCTAAACTTTAACTACACTCTTATGGAATATAGTGGCGAGTCTGGGTATCAAATCCACAGGGAACTAGGGCGAGTGAACGTGAGGACAATGGTAAGACTGTTAACCCTAACTTGACTCTAAAAAGAAAGGAAAAGATGATTTGTTTTGAGAATTGGCTACAACTAAATGCAATTATTGAAATTATGAAAGAAATGCAACTATTCTAAATTACTAACGATGAATGATTTAAAACTCGAACTTTATGATGAAGAAAACAGGACGGGAATACAATCCCTCAACCCTAGTGTATTTATGATATAAAACTAATCATAAATTTAATTGATTAATTAGACCCAGACTTTGGTACTCCCAATCATTACGTATATGAGGTTCAAGCCCGCACCATGCTTAATCAGAGGATGAGTAAAGCGGTACGCGCGATAGCGACATTCATATTGCATTCTGAAGCATCCCGATTACCCGGAAGCAAACGAGATCCAAAGATCTACAATGGTTGTGATGCTACGCAATATGGTTATAATAAATCCTTAAATTTAGAGGATTAATTTTTTACACATGCAACTTTCACATCGGACTGAGTTCATTCATCCCGACCTTTAAAAACCTAGTCTAACATGGTGAAATTAATGAAAACTACGTTATCTACATTGCATAAACTCATAATTGCTTGGAAAGAGAGATGAAATATGAGAAATAATAATAAAAGTGCTGGAAATAAAAGTTACTAAGATTGAAGAACAAGAACATGCAAGAAGAAATCAAAGGTTGAAGAAAAACTTGAAAAGCTCTTGAATTAAAGGTGCAAAATATGTAAATCCTTCTCCTAGATGTTCCTACTTGTTATGGAGCTTTTACATCAATGAAATCTTAATAAAAAGAGTCCTAATGACTAAATATATAGGCTAGAGGTCGTTTAGAAGAGTCTCCAAAACATAAAACTCTTTTGGCTAAAAGATAAGCACAAAATAAAAATCCCGTATCTGGCAATTTGTCATGCTTAGAAAGCATGACTAATTTTGTCACGGATCTGGAGCATAACTAATTATCGGATCGATTCTTTTAATTTTCATCAACTTTGATCCGTCTTCGATCTGGGGTTCACTAGAACTTTGTATTTCGGATCGGTCCGATTCGGATCGGTCCGATGTTCTTTGACTTTTTCTTCTATCTTTGACTACTCATAACTTTCACACCGGGACTCCGATTGAGGTGCCGTTTTTTCTAGTGTTATTGTAATTGAAAGCTCTTCAACTTTAAATTGGATCCACCTCCGGACTAAGGCTGTAAAGCCCTTTAACTCCCCATTTATCGGTTTTTTTTCACTGTTTTGAGTTCTCTTTGGCACTAACTTGTATGAAATACCTGTAAAACACATAGTAGATACACAAAATACGAAATACTTGCCAAAAAGGGTTAGTATAATAAATATGAGACAAATCCAAGCTATTTACACCGCACAGGATCATAAAAATACCGAAATTAAGGGGATAAATGTGAAGAATTTATGCCTAATCAGGCATCTACCATCTGATCAATTCGAGGTAAGGGATAATTGTCTTTTGGGCAAGACTTGTTCAGGTCAGTGAAGTCTACACACATCCTCCATTTTTCGTTAGCTTTGGGCACAATTACGGCGTTAGATAACCACTCTGGGTGTATGACCTCCCTGATGAATTCTGCCTCTTCTAACTTTTTGACCTCTTCCCTGATGACATCATACTTTTCCCTGGAGTAAACTCTTCATATTTGTTTGATTGGATTAGCATCTTCTGCCACATTGAGTTTGTGTCACATAACCTCCAAGTCGATGCCAGGCATGTCTGCATATCTCCAAGCGAAGACACCCCGCCTCTTCTTCAAAAATCTTATCATCTCTTCCTTGATCTCGAGTTTTAGTGCCTTGCCGATTGGACATTTTTTTTGGTTCGTCCTCATTGAGGACGATGGATTCTACCTCTTTCGCGACCTCTTCTTTCTTCAATTTTGTTTCAACCCTAGGATCAAGTGTATCAATGTTATATGTGGTTGTTGCTTTCTTATGGGCCTCTCTCTCTTCCGTCGAGTTAAAGTAGCATTCTCGTGTCGAGGTTTGGTCACCCTGCACTTCCCTTACCCCATAGAAGGTCGGGAATATTAGCATTTGGTGGACCGTCGATGGCACGACCTCAAATTCCTTAAGGTCTACTCGTCTTATGATGAGGTTGTAGGCCGAGAAGACATTTTCATCCATAACAAAAAAAATTGATCTTCCGGGGTCAACCTCTTAGGCCACTCGTCTCCCATTTGTACATCCATCTCATACATGCCCAATTGATGGACCTTTTCACCGCTGAAGCCCATCAATGGATGATGATAGGGTACCAGCCTTACTCTGCTGAGGCCTAGGCTCTTAAAACAGGGCCAGAACATCACATCTACTGAACTTTCTCCATCTACGAGGATTCTCTGTACCTCACATCCATGCACTCTTGTTGTAATTACCAAAGGGTCATTATACGGAGCTAAGATACCTTTGAAGTCGAGTCGGTAGAATCCAACTATAAGGCTATCCATATCTACCTTCTTTTTCTCCTGATTAGCCTCTGAAGACACCAGATTCACAACCTCTACTTTGGTCACTGACTTAGTCTCTGCCATATGAGGTTTACGGTCGGCTACTTCGGAGCCACCCCCTGCTAGTCCTCCATATATGGTGTTAACACCAAAGGAGATCATACCAACCCTCTTTACAGGGGTATTATTGTCTTTTGGTGGGATGTTTGGATCGTCCTCATCATCACCATATGAGTCATCGTCTCTTCTCACTGGGGGATCATCTCGACATCTGTCATTTTTCTTCTTCTTAGGGTCATCTCTTCCCCTTTTAGGAGATTTACCGTCGACGTACTTTCTTAGCTTTCCGGACTTCAACATCTTCTCAATTTCATCCTTCAAGGCGAATCACTTGTCTGTCACATGGTCGTGGTCTTGGTGGAATTCACACCATAGGTTCTTGTTTCTCTTATGCGGAGGAGCTTTAAGCTTCTCCGACCATCTCAGGGATCGATCATTTTTTATTTTATTGAGGATGTGTTCGCATCTCATAGTTAGAAGAGTATAGTGTGCAAACTTATCATCTGCAGACCTTTTTTTCGTTTTTCTTCCATTGGAACTTCCCGCTGCCACTTTCGTTCTCATCCTCAAACTTTGCGTCCATAGCTTCTTCAACGTTCATGACCTTTCCTGCAGTTGCCAATAGCTCTGCCATGGACTTGGGAGGGTCTTCTGCACGCTTCCACAACAACTTCCCTTTCTGGAGTCCTCCAATGAGGGCAGTCATAGCTATATTCTCTTCATAATCTTCAACTTCAAATTTTTCTTTGTTAAATATAGTAATGTAGTCTCTTAGACTCTCGTTATTGCCTTGTTTGACGTACAGCAGGTGAGTGGTCTTCTTTTGATGGGTATCGACTTTTAATGAGGTTCCCTATCTTCTCTTCAAGACGTTGAATGGATTCATTCCATGGCTTTGCAATATCGGCCTGACCGAGATTGTCCCCAACCACCTCCAAGCGGTGAACTGAGGGTTCCCCAACTGCTGCACAATGTCGGCTATTGACCTCCTCTTGATCCCTGTCTCGGCCTTAATGGGGTCAGCCAAGATGAGGCCGATGTTCCCCATCTCCCCTTTGAGAGCCTGCGGCACTTCGTGACCTGGATAGCCTCTGTCATAGGTCATTAACTGGGCCGAGCCTTTGAAAGGCTGACCCTCTTCTCAAGTGATCAAAAGCCAACCCTCTTTGTTGGGCAACCCCATCTCTTCTGCCCTCACAACCTCTGCTCTGCTGGATAGGACGTACCGTGTTATTCGAAACCTCATACGGCTCCCAGCAGTCATTCAGGCCATCCTCTGTCCCCATATCGTCATACCTATCCTCAGGGAAAGGGTTTCCTTACCTCCCCAGACATAAACGCCTAGGGTCAGCAACGTCACTCCTCTGTTGAGGTGTAGGTTGGTCTTTTAGTGGTGTCTGGGGTGGTCCTGTGGTTTTAAGATAGGGTTGAATAGCTGTCGGAGTAATTATCTCCGGTGAGACCCTAGGTGGCCTCATCATATTTTGACTGAGCTGAGTGAATTGCTCTTTCATCGCTTGCTGTGTTGCAGCCAGGGATCTCAAGGTTGCTGCCACCTCAGCCATTTTGGACTGGGGTGGTGCCTGGCTGGAGCTAGGTCCTCTAGCTCCAGATGGTGGAGGAGGTGGTGGCAACTCCGGTGCCATATGTTAAAACTAAAGATCGTGTAAAGGAAGGTGGGATTAATACCTTTAAGGACCTCCTTCAATGGTGAAATATCTCCACGTAAGGGGTGAGGCCTGGTTCACCACCAGAGTCTCCGGTGAGATTAAGCTAGGAAAGGAAGAGTTATGTCTTCTCCTTCCCACAGACGACGCCAAAATGATGATGCTAAAAATAACACCACCAGTCAAGGTGTTTGTAAGCTCAAACCAGTGATAACAATAGCATCACAAGATTATACTAAATATGAGAGATTGAGATGAGGAGAAGAGGATGAACACCAATATGTAAGTGGTTCAGCCAATTAGGCCTACGTCCACTGTGCAAGTGAGTGTGTAATGTCACTTAAATAAGGCACTAACGGCCATAGATACAATCTCTCAAGCTTTCTCTATCTTTTGTATAAATTGACAGAGTTCTATCTAGGGTTGTAATTATCGATACTTTACATTGTTGAGGATTACCTCAATATATAGTGCCTGGGGGTGTAATGTACCCCCCAAGAATGCAATGTGCATGTGCATGGATATCCAACCAATGCAAGGATGACACCTGGCTGATCTCAACTTAGTAATGATGACCTCAATATTCCTCCAAGTGTAGGGAATGATTCAGTTATAACAGATTTATCCATGCATTCCAAGCCATACATGTGCGTGTAGATGCTCGACTGCCTTTGCTTGGTACCAACCTCGGTCTGTATGAGTACGAGGTTGGTGAAGTACGACCCCAGCCTTGGCTGGGGATTATATGATGATCTTGGCTGGGATGCCCATCGAGGTTAGATATCTGGAATGTCGGCCAGGTCCGATGTTGTCTTATCGCTTGGTGATGAGCCTGCAAGGCTTTACTGATCTTAGGCAAAACTGGTAACGTCGGCTATGGTCGATGTTGATGTTGATACTGATGGATAACCCATATCTATAATTACCTCGGATGATGCCCTCCCTGAGGTGTTTCTTGTAACGTCGACTATGGTCGACCTTATGGATAGATGACTCCACTAGTTACGTAGACCTCGGCTGTTGCCCAACTGAGGGGTTACTGATAACGCGACCGTGGCCAACCTTAAGAAGGACGATATCGCTGATGGCTAGTCTTGAGCTCTTGTTACCTCGGCCATTATCCAGGCCGAGGTTGATGCCTCTGAACCAGTAGGTACACTTTGGGCATATCAGTCAGATCCCCACAAAGGTCTGTGACCTTTATCCAAGTTTGGGATAGGTTGTCCCTACTAGGGGACCAATACCAAGAAGGTTCCAAGGTGGATATGCCCTTGGATAATGAGATGAAGAAAATGGAAGACTAATCGGGGAACTTCCTCCATTAGTAGAAAGCGTAGACCCCAATACCATAGAGTTAGCCCTCCAAAAGATGTTATCTTCACTCTCTAATGAGGTCTAACACTATGCTCTTCCCCCTAAGTGAAAAATGCCTAATATTGACCCATTAATGGATCCAAATATCCCATAGATCATCTCGAGACATACAAATCCTAATGTTCCTTCAAGACACCTATGAAGTCTTATGTAGAGCCTTTCCCATTACACTAAGGGGGATGATTAGGCACTAATTTGTTAAGCTTAAACCAAGGATTATTAGAATCTTCACTAAGTTGGCTAATTCATAGGAGCCTAAAAGATGAGAAGCAAGTTACCTCTCTCCTCCACTTCAGTTAGAAGTTTGGCAAAGGTCTTAAAAAGTGTGCAAAGAGATTAAGCCAAGAGGATCTCAAAGTTGATGATCTGAATAACATTATTTATGTGGCAACCTTCATCTTAATCCTCACTTCAGAGAATTTACTGAGGTCTTTCAACAAAACACCCACTCGATCCATGTCATAGCTGCTCTAGAAAGTATATAAATAAATAAATGATGAGGATGTAGTCAAGGTAAGGCGTTCCATAGACTCCCCCTAATAGGAGAAGAGAAAATATGTATTCTCCCTCCTTGGGGAGTCCCCTGCAATAGCTGAGGCCAAAAACACGAAGAACAGAGGTAAGAAGAATGGACCCCTAAAATCCAAACACATCACTCCACTCATAACCACAATAAAAGAGATGTTTGCAGCAGGAGACGCTCAGGATCTCCAACCTCCGCCAAATACCATAAGGGATATAGAGGATAGGAATAATAAATCGAAGTACTGTAAATTTCACATAGACCATGGGCGTAACATTAGTTACTCTTCATACCCAAGGAACTTAATGAAGGAGTGATCAATAGGGTCTATCTTAGGGAGTTTTTGAAAAAAAATGCACGTAAAGGTCAGTGCAACTATTTACACCACATTATCATAACCCAATGAGGTTGTAAGCGATTTTAATTTTCTCAATTAAAAATATAATTTCCTTTTATATATCAAGATGCGGAAGCGTAAAGAAGTGTGATGGTTCACAAACAAACGAATTACCAAATTTTAATTTTCTTAAACAAATTAAAATTAAACCGGGTGAAATTAAATTAACGCATTAAAATCATTTTCACTTAAACCAAGTTAAATCATTCAAGCCCTAGAATTTGCCTAAGTCATATGCGGAATTTTATCAAATTAGGCCAAACCAATTTTAACAATTAAATTGAATGACTTGAATTAATTAACTACACATTACCCAAATTAAACACGTAGAGATGAAATTAAACCAATTTTTATCCTTTTACCTAAGCATGTGTTCTAGGTGATTTTGCAAAAGATAAAATAAGCAATTAATCCACTATGCCGAGATGTACAAGGAAAAATCCACAACGGGAAACAACCTCGGACGACCCTAGACACAAATCCACTAAGTACGGAATTTACAAATACAAGACAGAAAGGCTTACAACACACGACTCGATCCCTCTCAAGCCCCGACGCTTCTTCTTGTAGATACCTCTTTCTAGCGAATAACCTTGGAGCTCCACCGCGGTCTCGGAATCTACCTCTCGGACTTTATATGGTCACCGTCACCCGAGCTAGGAGCCTTTCTCCAAGTGGGTAATGCCGCAACAAGAACTCATCTTCTTTCTTTATGGGATGTAGAAGAAAACCCGAAACTTCTCTTTGAACGGAAGAGATGAACCCGGTGCCAAACTCCAAGCAAGATATATGAATATGGGAACTTGGAAGAAACTAATTTGGGTGTAAACTAGAGTGGTGTATATTTTTCTCTTTGATAAAAACACACTCAAAACATGATCTTTTCCCCTCTTTGATATTACTCTCAAAACACTCTCTAGGAGTTAGTAGGATATGAAAAAGATTCATTTTCAAAAGTGATTCCCGCACATAGTTATGCTGTGAAAAGTTGGTTAAGAAACAAGTGGGGAAGTGGGTGAAAAACTGCTTCAAACTGCCAAAAACTGTTCCCGCCTGGCGTCTCGTTCGAACGACATTCTCGTTCGAACGAGTCTTCTAACGAAGTTCCAGTATGAACTCGTTAGAAACTCGTTGGAAATCTCGTTAGTACGACAATCTCGTTCGAACGACATTTCGAACGAAGTTCCAGTATGCCTTAATGGGAAGTCGTTGGCAATCTGGTTCGAACGACATCTGGTTCGAATGACAATATGGTTCGAACGACATATCGAATGAGCTTCCAAAAACTTTAGAATATTCGATTTTAGCCCAAAAAACTTTATAAACTTATTTTAAAGTTTTAATTAATTCTTTCTGAAAATAAAACACAGTTTTAATTAAACCTAACACCCAATAAACTTGTTCCAAGCTCCTATATATATAATATTGCATTATTACCTTGGGAGAATGAAACCATAGTTGATGACGTATAAACGAGGTACGAGCATGATGATGAAGCTTTATACTCTTTGCCGCTACGTCTTCAACAAACTTTTTATAGGCTTGAGAATATTACAATTAAATACAATCCTATGAATAAATATTTTTGTCCGGAATTGAGCCAAAACTATATATGGACTCAATTGGAAATTTGTGTCCTTACAAATCTCCCCCTTTGGCTATTCCGGGATAAAAATCGAACAAAAATTCTAAAGGGCCGTTAAGCTCACTAGACTCAAAACAAAACCCACCCAAACTTGACTCAACCCAAGGATCAAACGCTTTGCCATTGAAAGATGCCGCTTTAGAAGAATTCATGCACACTTAAGCAAACACATCAAATGCATAGGGAATACCAAAGTATTTAAAACAATTAAAATAAATACTCCCCCAAAATTAATTCTCCCCTTTATCAAAATGATCAATCCTATCAACATGATTGCAACATGATCAACCCAAGAAGTTAGCTACTCCCCCTAAGTTAAATCTCGTACAGTTAGATAAGATTAGGATAAGATACCAACACTTAGATAAGATTATAATAGGATAAGATACCATTTCATCATTCTCCCCCTTTTTGTTCAGGAATAGGCAAAGGATAAAGAACATATATAAAAGAATGTTGAAGCTGAAAGTGATAAGACATGGAAGCATATGGGCAACAAAAGCATAACTAATCCAAGATAGATACCAAAACTAAAGTATACGCATAGAAGGACTAGAAAGCAAGGCAAAGGCAAAACAAAATATCATATATATATGTACTAGAAATATATTAATAATGCACACGCACATATATATAAATATAAACACACACATGACACAAAATACAATAAGTTTACACACTCGTATGGCAAAAATATGTCATATGGAAACGAAAGTGTTGGAGTGTAAACTAGTAACGATTAAATTTAGACCCAATCACTTAAAACATGTTCACGGAGTTCTCCATTGATTGCAAACTTCATCACATTTGAATATAACCTCATGTGACAATATAAATTGAACTCAATGAACAAACATACACAATGCATACAAGCCTAGAATATTGATGATTCTACAAACCAATAGAGTTAGACATGAGATATGCAACTAGGATAAACGGACATTGTGCAAACCGTTGATATACCATCCAATCTCCCTCAATAAGCATTTATATTAAATTTGAATGACTATATCAATCAAACATAGACCTTGGCAATTATTTTTCTTTTAATGCCATATTTTCTGTTTTTCGGCCTTTGGACCACGTATTTCTTTTAGGTCCATTCAAAAACGGTGGCTTACAATCGCAAAGGATCACTTAGTCCTTTCGGAGCCTTTTCCCGTGCACATTTATATTTATCATGTTTTCATTTTTCACACAAATCTCATGTGCAACGGATTTTGACATGCACTAGTCCTCCTAAGTCACAAATATGTAGATGACAAGATTGGAAGGAGAACACCTCACATAGCTCAAATATACATTTGAAGTTAAAATTTCAAAAGAGCTCGTGTATGTGTGAATAGAGGCATATAAAAATAGAATCTAGTTAACCAACACAAAATCGAACTGCTCCATAAAAATATGGTAAAGAACATTTTAAGGATTGACAATCTAAACCAAAAGTTCTAGCCACATGGGAGCGTTAAAGGAGGGATTCAAACACAAGTATATGCCACTTAAAGTGTGTCAAACTAAACTACACACAAAATAAAATCTTTTTGAGTTTTTGAAATTTTCAACCAAAAATAAAAAATATATATACTCAAAAGACAAACAAAAATCATTTGAATTTTTCATTAAGCTCAAATTCCTAAGAGATAAAATCCAAATGATAAACACAAATATTTTTGTATTTTTCATTTAATGCAAACAAAATGAAGGAAATATAATACAAAAGATAAACAAAAATCATAATTCTAGCATGTGATAAGCATGGAACATAGACTAGAAAATGATTAAACAAGCATACATTTAGCATGTGAATATAGCATGAAGTACAAAAGCTAAAGTATGCAAACAACTAACACATTTATCCTTTAGATTTAGCAAGGGAGGAAGCATGTGATAGTAAATGAGAATCAAAAACCCTATTTTGCAAGGCAACTAAGTCAGATTTCCTAACCCAAATTAATGAAGAGTGACTATCTTGTGGTGTAGGAATTTTAAATACATTGGTTGCATTACGTTGGGATTTTCTAGGAATTCGTTTAAGCTCAAAACAAAATTTCTTAAGATGACCTTTTCGATCACAATGTGTACAAGTAAAAACATGTCGAAAAGATTTACCTAAGGAGTGATCTCTAAATTCTTTCCTAGTAGATTCTCCTAAAACGTTGGTTTTGGCTTTAAGAGTAGATTCATTACAAGTATTGAAGCCTAAACCACACATGTAATTTTTAATTTGAATCGTTCCTAAGATTTTATCTAATTTTTCCAAACAACACTCCAAATCAAATTTGACATTATTAGAGTCTTTTAATTTATTTTGCAATTCTAAAATATTAGACTCTAATAAAACATTTCGCTCTTCAAAAGCAAGAAACTCCTTTTTCAAGGATTCCATTAGACCCCTAAGTCTATCTCTCTCGCCTTCTATATATTCAAGCTTCTCTGGAAGAGCTTTCTCTCGTGTCCCAAGGTCTTCAATCAACATACTATCATCAACGACCTTGACACTCTCGCTTAAACTAGCTTCTAACTTCAAATTAGCTCTTTTCAATTTAATAGATTCTTTATAAAGTTCTTGAAAAGAATTTTGAAGTTCACTCACATTAACCTCTTCTTCATTTTCACTCTCACTTTCTTCTCCACTCTCACTATCATAAAAAATAAGAGAATCATAAACAATGACCTTGGAAGTATCATGTGTTAACGTTTCATCAATCGATGAGTTCTCACTATTACTCACATGACTAGCCATAAAAGCCATAAAATTAGGCTTAGTGGGGGAATCGGGTCCCTCTTCCTTATCACTATAACTAAGGGTCGCATTATATGCAATGGGTCATTTACCCTCTTTCCTTAGTTTAGTGGGGCACTCAGAAGCCCTAAGACCATAGCCCTCACAACCAAAACACCTATTACACTCGTCCCTATTTAAATTTTCATTAATAGGTTTAGGGATCTTCTCGGCTTTAGGGATCTTCTCGGCTTTGTCATGCTTAGAAGTTTCAAATTTCTTAAAATCATTTTTAAATTTATCTTTGTTAAATTTAAGAAATTTTCTAAATTTACGAGCAAACAAAGCCATGTCTTCCGAGTCACTATCACTCTCGCTCTCTACTACTTGTTTGACCTCTTTTCGGGCTTTTAAAGAAACCCCCTTTTCTATTTTCTTTTCAGTTTTAGAGGGAAACATGTCTAGTTCATAGGTTTGTAAATCACCTACAAGCTCTTCTAATTTCGTAGAGGCTAAAGTTGGTAAAGAATTTAAAACGATCACTTTTGGAATAAATCTATCGGGTAGGGACCTTAAAATTTTCTTTACAGCTCGATTGTCGGGTATTTTCTCTCCCAAATTAAAAGATGAATTGACAATATCGGAAAGTCTAGCATAAAATTCATCAAAAGTTTCATTATCATTCATTTTGATAGTTTCAAATTGAGTGGTGAGGTTTTGGAGTTTCGAAGCTTTAACGACACTAGTTCCTTCATGAGTTAGTTGCAAAATATCCCAATCTTCTTTAGCGGTTTTACACGTCATAATACGTCGGAATTCATCCGGTGTGACAGCGCTAAACAAGGCATTCAAACCAAGGGAATTAAAATTAGAAAGTTTAAACTCATTCTCAGTCCATCTATCGGTCGGTTTGGGAACACGTTCATTTTCAACTAACTGAGTTGGTGGAGACCACCCGTTAACTACAGACATCCAAACTCTCTCGTTGATAGATTTTAGTGCCGATTTCATTCGCGCTTTCCAATACGCGTAGTTAGAACCATCGAAAATAGGAAATTTTGAAAATGGGTAAAATTCCATTTTAGCCAAAAATTATTTAAAGGATCTTTAACAAAATAATTTATCGCTTTGGCTCTGATACCATTTTGTAAGCGATTTTAATTTTCTCAATTAAAAATATAATTTCCTTTTATATATATCAAGATGCGAAAGCGTAAAGAAGTGTGATGGTTCACAAACAAACGAATTACCAAATTTTAATTTTCTTAAACAAATTAAAATTAAACCGAGTGAAATTAAATTAACGCATTAAAATCATTTTCACTTAAACCAAGTTAAATCATTCAAGCCCTAGAATTTGCCTAAGTCATATGCGGAATTTTATCAAATTAGGCCAAACCAATTTTAACAATTAAATTGAATGACTTGAATTAATTAACTACACATTACCCAAATTAAACACGTAGAGATTAAATTAAACCAATTTTTATCCTTTTACCTAAGCATGTGTTCTAGGTGATTTTGCAAAAGATAAAATAAGCAATTAATCCACTACGCCGAGATGTACAAGGAAAAATACACAACGGGAAACAACCTCGGACGGCCCTAGACACAAATCCACTAAGTACGGAATTTACAAATACAAAACAGAAAGGCTTACAACACACGACTCGATCCCTCTCAAGCCCCGACGCTTCTTCTTGTAGATACCTCTTTCTAGCGAATAACCTTGGAGCTCCACCGCGGTCTCGGAATCCACCTCTCGGACTTTATATGGTCACCGTCACCCGAGCAAGGAGCCTTTCTCCAAGTGGGTAATGCCGCAACAAAAACTCATCTTCTTTCTTTATGGGATGTAGAAGAAAATCTTAAACTTCTCTTTGAACGAAAGAGATGAACCCGATGCCAAAATCCAAGCAAGATATCTGAATATGGGAACTTGGAAGAAACTAATTTGGGTGTAAACTAAAGTGGTGTATATTTTTCTCTTTGATAAAAACACACTCAAAACATGATCTTTTTCCCTCTTTGATATTACTCTCAAAACACTCTCTAGGAGATAGTAGGATATGAAAAAGATTCATTTTCAAAAGTGATTTCCGCACATAGTTATGCTGTGAAAAGTTGGTTAAGAAACAAGTGGGGAAGTGGGTGAAAAACTGTTTAAAAACTGTCAAAAACTGTTCCCGCCTGGCGTCTCGTTTGAACGACATTTCGTTCGAACGACATTCTCGTTCGAACGAGTCTTCTAACGAAGTTCCAGTATGAACTCGTTAGAAACTCGTTGGAAATCTCGTTGGTACGACAATCTCGTTCGAACGACAATTCGAACGAAGTTCCAGTATGCCTTAATGGGAAGTCGTTGGCAATCTCGTTCGAACGACATCTGGTTTGAACGATAATCTCGTTCGAACGACAATCTCGTTCGAACGACATATCGAACGAGCTTCCAGAAACTTTGGAATATTCGATTTTAGCCCAGAAAACTTTATAAAGTTATTTTAAAGTTTTAATTAATTCTTTTTGAAAATAAAACACAGTTTTAATTAAACCTAACACCCAATAAACTTGTTCCAAGCTCCTATATATATAATATTGCATTCATACCTTGGGAGCATGGAACCATAGTTGATGACGTATAAACGAGGCACGAAACCAGCAAGATGATGAATCTTTATACTCTTTGCCGCTACGTTTTCAACAAACTTTTTATAGGCTTGAGAGTATTACAATTAAATACAATCCTATGAATAAATATTTTTGTCCGGAATTGAGCCAAAACTATATATGGACTCAATTGGAAATTTGTGTCCTTACAGAGGTGTTGCCATGTAAGTCACAAATAGGTAATAATAGCCAAAGTATGACATATAAATCAAGGTAACCAGCAACATGCATATGTGGCACTTGTCACAACTTGTACGTCGTATTAAAAACTGAAGGAGACAATTTAAATAGGGGCGTTAGTACACCTAAAGCAATAAAATAAAATGGGGTGAATAACGACCCAACAGTTACCAAAGTAGTTACATTACACGGCAATAAACTCTATAAATAAACAATGATCCCACAAAGGAAAGAAGAATCCCTCACCAAAATCTGCATTTACATACTTTTACCTCTTCTTTCCTTTCCTTTTTTTCTTTTCTTTTCTTTTGTTTTCTTTTCTTTGTTTACCGCATTTCTTTCTTTAGAAATAGACTGTAAGGTAATTTGTAACAATATTTCAAATTTATAAAAAGTTTCTTGCCTATAATTTTGTTATTTTTAATTTCTTTCTTTATATTTCGTTGTGTAATCTTTTATGTTATCGCATTTTTTCCCTTTAGAATCCGTATCTTTACTTGTATTTTAATTTTTACAATTTACAATTTTTTGTCCTAGTTAATTAGCACAATTTAATACTTTCATTAAAGTCTTTCCTAAAGGAAGTATAAGTCTTCTTGATTAAAGCATCAAAACACAGCACAATCACTTGATATTGTCACTAGGATAAGATATTTGGTTGGAAAGACCACAAAACCTTAAAATGGTTAACTCGCAATCCTAATTAAATTTAATCATCAAGCCAAGTGAAAATAACCCAAACATATTTTTGGCACGCCCAGTGGGATACCAGTGTTGTATTGTGGTTACAAATAGCCAGGACACATCGAAGCGAGGATAATATAGAAAATATTGGTGAACTTGGCTCAACCAGCTAACATATTACTACATCGGAGCAAACAATGGTTGAAACAACTAAAAAGTTAGGACTAGTGGCTCGCAGTTAAGATTTGAATAATCTAATGGCTCCAAAGGCCAAATATATTCAGAACACACTAGTAGTTGGTGTGCTCACGAATATTCAAAACCAATTTATTAACCAACTGAACCCAATATTTGATTATTTTAGAACTGGATTAGATCCCCGCGCGATTCATAGATGATTTGTATTGTGTATATGTTCTTACATATATAGTTGTGACCATGTTCATAAACCAAAGTATATGAGATACATTATATATGGAGGGAGAAAGGCCTGAATTGATATTTGATCATAAATATGGAATGCAACTTGTTTTATCGTACTATTGAGGCTTGCTATTAGTTTCATAAAGTTTATGATCATATCAATTAATAGAGTGAACAAAAGAATAGTCTATTATATCCTCCCATACACGGCATTGAAATAACTTGGAAGTACCCCCACCTTCACCATAAAAATAGCTTAAATGTGGTTAGAAAGTAAAAAGAAAAACAGAAGTACCAACTTGGCTAGTAATTAGTCTAAGTTGTGCTATACCTCCGCCCTAGTTTCGATTCCACCAGAATAAGATTGCAAGGACTAAATATATGATAGGAGAAGGTAGAACCCGTATCAAAATAAAGTTCAACAAAATTTGGGTGTTATAAAGAATACATAGCTTAGAACATCAACATTTTTAAGTCAAACAAATGAAACGTGAATGGGGTAAACAATCTGAAAAATTGTATCTTCGCCATAATTTTCTTTCCAATTGTTGAAGTGAGCCTAAAGTTACCACTGATGGCAATATTTTCAAGGATGACACCCAGTTGTCATACTCTATGACCTTCAATAACCAAAAAATAAAATTGACTCAAAACTAAAAACTGACATCTCTTGGATAACCCAAAGGTGCAACCGAAACAAAATTGGCAAAAACCTTTTAGAATCCTGAAATGAATTTCTCACCACTCATAAACACAAAAATCTAACTAACCCAATTCTAGATTAGATGTTATCGAAATCTAGAGCGTTTTCAATGGCAAAAGATTACAGGTTTCTTTTCACATAAGGATTTTGAGGAACTAAACAAAAAGTTGAACAAAATTTGGGTGTTACAAAAAAACATAACTTAGAACATCTACATTTCAAATTCACAAAAAAATAATTTAAATTTGGTAATCAATCAACAAATTTGTATCTTCAATACTGTTTTCCTTCCAATTGTTTTATCATGCAAATAATAATACATAAAAAAAATCAAAGTATTATCCACAAAATCAAAAGACAATAAAATTACCATTTTTTGTATCTAAAATAAATTTCAAGAAGTTTAAAGATCCATGAAATATGCATATTAGATTGAAATAACATAGATAACTTAAATTTCCAACAATTGTGAATAAATTTCATTCCGATACATATCATCGACACATCCTAATACAACTTATATAGAATTACTATTTCTAATGCAATTATAAATTGAAAAATACATGACATTATGTCCAAGGCAACAAAAGTCTATAAATATAATTGGAGAATGTGACTTTTCCTTTTAATTAGTTTTAACAATGCATCTTTAGGTGTTACTAGTTTAGATAAGTAATTCCATAGATTTTTGTAAATAATTTATAATCAATTATGTATAGAGAAGAAGGAGAAAAAATATAGGGGAAAATTCAACCAAGTATAATAAAGTGTGAATCTGATATAGGTGAAAAAAATATTATATTTGTCGTCATGTGATTATTTTCAAAAGTTAAACTGAAATAACCCAACCACCTCAAAGTCAATGAAACCAATAAAAACGAATATATGTTATATGAGTAAAAAAACCCTCATTAGTCTAACACATAGAATTAAATTTATTTCATCCTCTATAATTTGTAGTGAAGGAACTTTGTAACACCCAAATTATAAATATTCTACATCTAATAATAAACTCCTCACTTTCCTACCCCTTAAAAAAACAATACTCATACAACATTCAATTCTCATTTAAAGACCAAATACAACAACCTTATTTCGGCTATTATCGTTGATAATGTCTCGTTCTTGAGAAAATGATTAGAAATTTCATCCAAGCATTTCTTCGAACAGTTGGTGCCCTATGTGGACAATTATGACATATAACATCCTAAAAATTCATTACTAATTTCACATTGAAAATCATTGATTCTCAACAAATATTAATACCTAAGCGTGAAACACTATGATTCTCAGCAATAATTTACACACACACACACACGCATGTAATACCCTGTATTTTTGGCGATATTTATTTTTGGGATTAATTAATTAAATGAGAATTAATTGGGAATTAATCCGGACAAAATACTAGCGAGATGTGAGTTGGTATTTGTCTATATTGAGTATATATGATGTTATATGAATTTTGAATTATGAAATTTGTCGTGAGATTGATATACGACAATTTGGACATTTTATTGGGACGCGTGAGACAGTCGCGTCAGGATATAATTATTTTAATTGTAAAAGTGAATTTAAATTATATTAACCGTATGGTCGTTTTGAGTGCGCCAACGCGTCCAGAAGGGTCGAGATAGTCAGAAAACACTAGCCGGGGGTTTAGTTTGGGTCCCGGAGTATTTTTAGGCCATACCGGCATCTTATAAGGGTAGTTTGGTAATATTGCATTTTTGGGATTTAATAATGACGAAAATTAGGATTTATAATCTGATTTGGGTAACTAACCACTAAACCCACTACCAACCATATTGACCCATAAGCCTACGGGGAGTTTTAAAATTGGTTTTCTAAGTCTCCTAAACAAACCCTAGCCACCTTTGGAGAAGAAGGCTTGTAGAGAGAGAGAGAGAAGGAATTCAGCAGAAAAAGCTTCATCAAACCAACACCAAATTCAGAGACACTAGAGGCAAGTGATTCAATTCTATTTAATTCAGAGAATGTTTCTTCCATGTTAGATAAATTGAAAGATTTACATTTGTTCTTGGAAGTTAAATAAAAACCCATTTTAATTGGACTTAGGACTTGAATTTTGAGGACAAATTGCATGTAGAATAGTATGGAGATGATTATTCTGATGTTAATATATGTTAGATGTAACAAAAACGGATCTAGAATGGACTTATTGAGGATTTAAAATTTTAGGGTTTATGTTCTTGAAAACTTGGGGGAAAGGGTAGAGATTTGATGAATTAATGATGTTTAGGGTGTGTTAATTCCTTAAAAGATGTTAGTATATGACCTTAGTATGTTTTAGGATGATTGGAGACCTTAAAACATTGATTGGACGAATTTTGGTTGAGATTTGAGGTGTAGAAATTGGTGGAAAAACGAGATAGGATTTCTGGGCTTGAATCTGGTTACTCGTTAGAAGACCTACCCAGGTCGTTCGAACGAGCTCGTTCGAACGAGCTTCTAACGAGTTGACAGTTTGGAGTTCTAACGAGAGGGATGTTCGTTCGATAATCTCGTTCGAACGAGATCTCGTTAGATAGCCCAGTTCGTTCAAACGAACTCTCGTTCGAACAGCCTCGTTCGAACGAGACTTCTAACGAGCTGGCAGTTTAGGACTTTTTGGCATGTTTTGATTTTGGGAATCCCGTAAACTTGTTCGAGGATAGAGATTACACTCCTTTGGGAATTTATGGGTAGATTTGGAACATTTGGGTTACTATGAGGAGAAAATCTTATATAAGTGTGGATCGAATCAAATAGACATTATGAGCTGAGACGTGAGTGCCTACTACGACGTGAGAATAAATTATGGCGCGTATAAATATGGACCAGGATTATATAAATTGTATAAATTATAAGTTAGTACGAGAATGCGATAAGTACTACAGTTAACTACGGTGATTACTAAGATGTGTGCTTACTTTGTATTGGTATACGATTTGTGTGTGTGACATACCTACCATACTTGCTATCACGGGAGGTTTGCGTTCGTTTAGGGCCCTCTAATACTTGTGTTGCCCGGATTTAGACTGGTTACCTAGATGAACATAGGTCAGAGAAGGACTTATTGGGATGTTAATAAGTCTGCTGATCGTGGGAGCGCAGGTATGTGCGTGACCCATGTGATGTGACTATGTTCGCCTCCATTATTGGTGATTTGTGTTATCTGAACGATTCCTGAGAGATTCGGAATGCGTGATCCTTATGTACGTGATGTACCGGGATGGATAACAGAGTATGTGTGCACCGCAACTTAGTCTCGGGGTGCTTATATTGTATATTTATGTTGTGGAAAATATACGCTTAATAAACTGGGAACTTTCATATGGTATTGTGTGTATAACTATGGAATAACAAAAGGGATAATCTATAACGAGTTGTATTACTTTTATTTGAGAGCCTGAATTTACGTTAAGACCTATTTAATTGAGATCGTTATAATGTTAATGGGAACCGAGTAATAAGGGTAGAACCTATGACAATCTAGCTAGATATGATGTTACTTAGCTAGTGGGTTGTGTCATTTTAGATGGGTACTTACGTTAGGAGTGCACAGTTAGACGAGAGGTGAGAATTTCATGTGAGTGCACGTCCTAACATGTACTTTGCATTTAATGTTTTAAATGTTTTTAAAGCACTTGCAGGTTTTTAAAATATCTCCACATTCGGGCTCTGACCCGTTTGCTTTCAAATCTTTTTTCTTGTAAAACCATTTTAGGTGCCCAGCCACAAGGACACCATGCATAGGATACTCATTCAGATGACGAGCTGTAGCTGTTTGTGGAAGCTACAGGGATTTGCTTTTAGACGCTTCTATCATTTGGATTCCATGTTCAGTATTCCTCAGTTTTAGGGCATGTTGTCCAGTTCCATTAGAGATATTTTCCATTTCAGTTTTCAGACTTTGGCATGTATTAGATCAGTATTCAGTATTTTGTTATTCATTTCAGTTGTGGAGTTTGTTGTGAGGAGTTTTCCTTCGGATTTATTTATATCATGTGATGGTTATTCTGTTATTTCGTTATGGTGAATGGTGATATTATTCTTGCTTTAAATCTTTTACTGCATGTTAATCAGACTTTAATTAAAATTTGGCAACTTACTTTTTAAATACTAGGTGGTTAGTAATAATAAAAATATTTTCGACAGTGATGCTATTAACTGAGCCAACTTGGCATTTTGATTTAATGTAATAATGGAGTAGCTACCCGGTATTTAATTAGTCGGGGTGTCACAACGCACACACATATATATAAGTTTTCTTCTTTTTTTGAAAATCCATGACAATGTGACCATCCCTAACAGTGAGAGATAGGATAAAGAAGTGGTTGGAGAAATGGCCCAAGGTTTGCAAAATGTGTTAGATAAAGGTGAGAATGGCAATAAAAATTAACCAATATTGGGTGGAGCAAAGTTTACCCCTCTTATTATTGAGGGAGGTAGGGGACGGGTAAAGACAGGTGAAAACTATTAGACTGGAGATTATTTGGGGATTCAGACTACTCATAAAAGCTGTTGCATCAGACCAATTTATACACCTAAATTCATGAGTAAATAACCCATAAGGGATTTCTGATTCTCAAATTTTGGGAGCTCATTCATCAAAATTTAATGAAAGAAATTGATTACTATTATAAGTTTTTATAGGATTGTAGAAGTTTACTCGTTCGAACTTTATGAGAGAGCCTCTTCGAGGGTTTGATAAAAGGACTAAGTTCAATTATGAACCTTGGAGATTGAAAGGTCATACGAGGGAAATAAGTAGATAAATAAATTTTAATGCATAATAAAGAAGAGATAGAGACAAAGTGATTTAAAGAAGGTAATACGTGGCAAGTGTACACAATGCAACTTCTATTTTTATATTAAGTTATATAATATTATACAAAAACTAAACGCCTTGATCACCATAATGTCTAATATGTTTGCCTTACCCAACGGGGTAAAAACCAATGGTTAGACATATGCACCATAAATTGTTGTAAACATAAATTCTCAACTAAACCATTACCATCATGTTTACCAGAGACCTGATACAAGTTAAACCAAATTTAGAAATAATTAAAGATGACAGGATATTCCAATACTACTAGTCTAGATATTAACAACCTATTGGAATGTTCAGGACTACCTAACTCTTACCAATAATAGGGTTATGACAACTCAATGGGGAGAACACATCTCCCAGAGGTAGGGAGGACCATGCCACATCAAATGATATCAACTTAGGCTTCCTATGTACTTCGAACTATGGGATTATCAGTAATATAGTGTTTGAACAAGAACTCGAGGTTTAGGAAACCTTAGGAGGTTTGATAACCAAACCACTCAAGTATCCCAACTTATGTCTTACCATGTACATTAAATTGTGCTTCGACAAGTTCCACCACCTTTATTGTGACTGACTCCCTTGTTGAACTAAGTAACTACCCCACAAAATAGGCAACTGATTGGGGGAGTTGGGAGGAATGGTATTGTGGACCTAATACATGAAATATGTGGACCAATGGATCGAGGGTGAAGACCCCGATCTATAAAAGGCCATAGCCAGAATGGATAGATAGGATATAACTTACAAAAGGTTTTAAACTTCCATTTTTACCCTTTTCTCAAGGGATGGAAGTCATCCCACTATAGAATATATTGTTAGGTTAGAAAAACTGGTTGCCTCATGCTACATTAAATTTTTAGTTAACTCACTAATGTAGCCTTTATATGCTTCATAAGTTTGCTACCTAATTTTGTCCAAACGTAGCAAAAAATAGAAGATATGTTTCATGCACAATTATTCCAAACTAAACCAAAGGTTTCCATGTCTAATTTGGCTAGATTAAGTTAAAGACTTGATGAAAAGGATACTACCTTAATATAAAGGTTTAAAAGGGAAAGAAAAAATGTATAATAGTCATACCTGAGTGTGAATTCGTAAAATTGGCACAAAATGATCTAAAATTTAGGTTTCAAAAGAAATTTGATGCCATTGAATTAAGAGATTTGGTAGAATTAATTCCCAAAGTATCTAAATATGAAGTTTTCTAGAAGAAGAGCAAGAAGTAAATACTTCTTCTTTCAAAACGTATTATAGGGATCGTAACATTGAAATAAATGATACTGAGATCACACGAATGGAAATTATAATCTGTGAACCTTAGTTCGAAAGGACACAAAAGCTTAATCTTTGGCACCTTAATCAAAAGGGATAATAAAGAAATACTCATTTGAAATTTCCAAGACCGATGAGATCTTCGACTATATTTTAAAGGATAGAATATTAAAACCACTTGATGATGGTAAAAAATAAATGAAATCAGAAGGAACAATTATTGCAATGTTTTCTCTCACTCAACTAATGCTTGCTATGGGTTTCGTGATAGGCTTCAAGAATTGATCAGGTGGGTGAAAAAAAGATTCCATGCAAAAGAAAAAAGCATCAGGGGTCTGTATGATGACCCATTACCCAAAGTAAAAGAAGTAGGTACAAATGTGCAGTTCATTCAACTGCCAACGAATATAAGGCATGTCGAATTTAGAGTAAAGGCAAAAGTTAAACCTATGGATTCAAAGTCTGGAGTGACTGAAGACTCTGACCAAAAGCTGATGCAACACCTATGTATCAGGTTTGCTAAAAATTATGTTAAAATGTTCCATTTAGTGGCTTCAGAGGGAAAATAACAACATAAAAGTAACGAAATAAGAATAATAGTTATGAATTAAAAAACCCAATGTTCCAAAATTAAGAGGAAGTTCAAAGCAACCCCTTTGACAATGTGAGACCATTCTTTGGTCCTTTTCATCCCCAAGGGAATGTTTAATGAAAAAAAGTAACCAATACATCAGGTATGGCTTCAAAGGGTCCAGATTTCATCAATTTTGGGACAAATCAAGACTTGTAAAGTTTCCAAAGTCAATCCCAATAGTAAAAAGGGTACCTGATTGGTTTGTAATCCAACACCCAAATGAAATAGTTAAGTTCTATGCCAAAGAGGATAAAGGAAATTAAACCTCAAATGGTGTACCTTGGTATGTGGCATAAGGTATAGAAGCCTAAGTTAAAGAGGAGGGAAAAAAATAGTGATCTATCATACTCAACAAAGAAGGATCCAAAGAAAGTACATGGCCTAATAATTCATCTGATATTGTGCATACCAGTGGATAAAAGGGATTTACCTTCTCATCATCAAAACCGAATCCAAGGTTCCACAGGAAACCAAAAATAAGTAACTCCTCTTCAGACTTGTTGGATGAAAGGCTCAAAGTTTTGAAGAATGCTATGAGTGTGGATGGTGATAATTCATCTGAAGATGGTTCTTATGGTGAAGGAGAAAAAAATAAAAGATGGCAGTTGATGCTATAAATCATGAGTAAGAAGTTTATCAGAAATAATTCATCTAGTTTGGTTCTCTACCTCAACAACTACCAATCAATATGATTGTGATCCTCCCAATGCGTTTTGAAATTGAAGAAGGTCAAGAAGTACCCGTTATGGAAATGGATGAGGAAGAAAAATCAGAGGTAGACAACTTTGATTTATTTATCTCTGCTATTGACCTTATATATGGGTTCAAAGAGCCTACAAAGAACATGATTAATCATATAAAACATTTGTTTACAAAAGCACGGGTAAATAGGATTTTGGTCAATAAAATATCGGTAGATAATGATGCAGATGTTAACATAATGCCATTTTTATGTTATCTAAGTTAAAAAAACAAAATATTAAATTGGTTAATACTCAAATAGTTATCTCTAGCTTTATTGGAGATAAAAGTCTACTGAAGATGTACTACCAGTTGACATTAAAGTAGGCACTAGAAATTCAAAAATTATTTCTCTATCATTGAAGGCAAACTAAGTTTCACTGCTTTATTTGGTAGGGATTGAATTCATTATAACAGATGTATTCCATTTCTATTAATGAGAAATTACTTTTAATGATGAAAGATGGACTTGTTGATGAAGTAGAGGCTGATCTATTACCCTTTCATACAAGTTCCAACTATGTTGAGGCAGAGCTCTACTAAGAGAATGTGGAACTAATAAAGGCAAAGGCTTTGGTTCCCGAGGTATTAGAAGAAGAAGTATCAGATGAAGGTTGTAATAAGTTAGTTTTTGGCCTGATGGGGCTAACTGAAGGTAAAAAACTATTGTTTAATGGGTAGTATACCCATTGACATTTAACAGGCCATTGCAAGTTTGGCCATGGTTTGTACAAATTCAAAGATTTAGAATTAATCACCAAAATTGGTGAAGGAAATACCATAAATTGAGTTGATTATGTCTTAAACGAAGACATAGAGAATGAAATTCCTTAAGATAGTGGTGAATTAATAATTTCACTAAAAGAATATAAAAAAAATATGGTGAACTAATTAGATCCCTTTCGAAACTGAATATAATAAAAAAGTCACTTACATCAGTGGTCACCTACCTAAATAAGGCCAATATTTGGTTATAGAACTTTTGCATCAATATAATGACTTTTTTTCTTGGGAATATAATGATTTACCTAACTTAGATAGGACATTGGTAGATTAAAAACTTTCAATCAAGGAGGGATACAAACCTGTCAAGCAATTACCAAGACAAATGACTCCAAAAATCACAACCAAGATAAAAGAAGAAATAAAGAGGTTGTTTAAAGTTGGATTCATTCGAACTTCTATATATGTTGAATGGATATCTAATATAGTGCCAATGATTAAGAAAATGGTAATTTGAGAGTGTGCATTGATTTTAGAAATCTAAATGCAGCCACTCTAAAGGATGAATATCAAATGATAGTAGTAGATTTATTAGTTGGTTTATAAGTTGGTCTTGCTTTCATGTCTATGATGGATCTAGTTATAACCAGATATGAATAGTTTAAGAAGATGTGCATAAAAAATTTTCTTAGTTTCCCTAGTAATTTAGGAACATTCGAATGGATAAAAATCCAATTATGTCTAATGAATGCATGAGACACTTACCAAACGGGAATGGATACCATTTTCCATGATATGGTTCAAATAATTTGGAGTATTATTTTGATGACATAATTATGAAATCAAAATCAATAACTGATCATATAACACACCTTAAAAAGTCCTTCAAAAGAATGAGATTTATCCACTAAAAATGGATCCTTTAAAGTGTTCCTTGGAGTTTATGCACGTAATTTACTAGGACATTTGTTGCACCAAAATGGAATTAAAGTTAATCAAAACAAGGCTATAACTATAATGAGAGCACAACTCCCAAGAACAAACTATTAATTACAAAGGTTTTTTGGGCATGTTAATTTCCTTTGAAGATGTATATTTAATGCAGTAGGAAAACTAAAGTATTTTTCCTTTCTTGAAGCTAAATAGCCAAAATGATCTAGATTAGAAAGAGGAGCATGAGTAGGTTTTATAAGAACTCAAGCTATACCTGGTCAAGCCATCTATTTTGGCACTTCTAAGAGAAGACAAGTCACTAAAGTTATACATTTTAGCCTCTGATGCATCCATTGGATTGTTATTGACTTAATACTATAAGAATCACAAAGAACATGATGTATACTACCTTAGTGTGTTTTGAAAAGATTATGAATGTAGGTATTCTGTAATAGAAATACTATGTTTAATTTTGTATTTCGCTTCTATGAGATTAAGGTATTATTTACTATCTAGAGAGTTTTTTATCATTTAGAAGTTTGATTTAATTAAATATATGTTGACAAGGCCTATTCTAATAAATGGGATTGGAAAATAGGTATTAGATTTACTCAAGAATTTTGCCTGCATTATGTTCCTCAAAAGGCAGTAAATTGCCAAGCCTTGAATGATTTTCTAGCAGCTCATTCGTGTGAAGATGAGTCAAATGGAGAATATGAGGTAAGTTATGTATTAATAAGCCCCTGGAAACTATGATTTGATGGTTTGAAGACCGAAATAATTTCAGCTATAGGGTGTTCATTGAATCCCCTGAACATATTAAAAGCAAAAATGAATATAGGTTAGAATAAAACACATGTTCCAAAAATTAAGTAGAATATGAGGCTATAATACCTGTGGCCATCTGGGTCAGATTCCTTCAGTATGGGCCCGACCCCGAAGTCGAGAGAAGAGGAGAAGGGGAAAATGGTCCCCCCTCTCTCTCCCCATTTTCCACGCACGTGTGGATAATTCGAGGATATGGAGGTCCTCTTTTCTCCACTCATATCGGTGTCTTCACAGTCTGCCTTAGATAAAAGTTGGTCATCTTCAAATGGGGATAACATAAATAGATGGAGTCATCAACCTATTTTGCTCGAAATATTCAAAATAATCTAGCCGTCTCTAGAGAACAATATTAAGGCCATACTGATGTATATAAAATCAAGTGATTCAAAGGCTCTGGGGACTAAGTTTTGAAATAGGATGGTGTTAGGAACCCATTCCCACCTTTCGATCTCTCATGGGATATGTTAATCTATCATTTTTCTCCACAATGTGTGTGTACATATGTATGATGTAAATAACAAGAGAATTCACTACACCAAAAAGGCTTAATTGTCACCTTTGATCCGACCAGCCTTGTCACGATCATTGACCGTGATAAAAAAACACGCATTTTTTTGTCATGGTTAATGACTGTGACAACTTTAGAAAGTTGTCATGGTCAAAGACCTTCTTGACAGGTCCGTGAAAACTCTTTTAATTAAAACCCTAGCCGCCTATTTTTTTTCCCACCATCTCTCTCTCTCTCTGTGTGTGTTTTTAGGTCATTTTTTTTCTCTCTCTCATTCCTTTGTGTCTGTGTCTGTGTGTGTAGGTGGGTATGTGTGTGAAGGTGTGTGTGTGCATAGGTTTCCGTGGGTCTGTATATGTGTGTGTTGGTGTATGGGGTCGGGGGGGGGGGGGGATGGGGGAGGTTTGTGTGTGTGTGTGGGTGGGTGGGGTGGGGGGCCAGTGTGTTTAGGTGTGTATGAGTGAAGAAAGTTAGGGTTTGGGGTCCAAATTAGGTGTGTTTGATTTGTAAGTCCAAGTTAGGGGTTTGATTTATAAGAGTCCAAATTAGGGGTTTGATTTGGGAGTGAAGAAAGTTAGGGTTTAGGGTCAAGTTGGAAATGAAATTTTATATGTGTATTTTTTATAATTTTTATTGAAAGGTTTACGTGTATTATTCTATGCGTGTGTGATAGAATAGCATCGTAGAAAGTGTGTGTGAATTATTGCATGGATTGATCATAATGAGTAAATAGATGATTCGATGTTCCCCAATCTTATAACATGAATTGCATTGGTATTGATATTAAATTTGAATTGAATTGAAATTAAAATTCAATTTCAATTGAATTGGTATTGATATTGGTGTAAACTGGTTATAAATTGAAATTGAATTTGAATTGGTATTAATATTGGTATAAATTGGTATAAGTTTTAGTTCTTATGCGTACTTTAAACTAAATGAAATATACTTTAAATTACATAATTAAATGAAATCCCTCGAATTGTGATAAGACATAATTAAATGAAACATACTTAAAATTACATATACTGCGCATAGTTACTAGCCTTTGAGTTCTTATGTGTGCACATTCAATAGCCCTTAGATCCGTTCGAGAGTCATTACCCCTGTAATGATATCTCTCGTATTGTCCCGTTTGGACAGTTTGGGACTGCATAGTTTCTGTATAGTAATATTCTTAGTGACTTAAACTTGTTACTTTTAGGGAAAGTTTTACAGTCATCTCTTAGCTATCTCTGGGTACATACTAGATGATGGGATGTTAAGTGTTATTTTAATTGATAAATTGAAATAACACTCATACTTGCGAATCTATGTCGTGCACTTGGAGAACTATGGGGATATGCTGCCGAATTTCGTTAACTTGGAACAATGTGCATGTGTTATTAAGTATATTACAAAAATATGCACTCTTGAATGGGATAGGACCACTCACCCTTTAGAGGAGATGGAGGAAATAGATTAATATTATAAATTAAATTTTAATTTAAATTTCAAATTAAAATTGAATTTGAAATTAAAATTGGTATTTTAAATTAAAATTGAAATTAGTATTAGAAAATGAAATTGAAATTAGTATTAGAAAATGAAATTGAAATTGGTATTTGGATTTTGGTATAGTGCCTATTTGATTTTTGGTATTCAATTCTGAAATTGAAATTTGGTTTCTCCCTCTAATTGCAGCAGCGAACGACATCTCTCTCTCTCTCTCTCTCTCTCTCTCTCTCTATATATATATATATATATATATATATATATATATATATATATATATATATATATATACACACACATAGACATGCACACACACACACACACACACACATATATATAGAGAGATTGTTGAATTGTTTGGAATTTTTGAATTGTTGTTGACTAGTGGATTTGAACATTTAGATGGCCATTGAGTTGGTTGACCCTAGGAATTTCTAATAAAAGACATAATTATTTGCATTGTTGTTTTGAATTCTTGAATTCTTGTTGACTGGTGGATTTAAAAACTTAGATGGCCATTGAATGGTTGGCCCTAGACATTCTCTAACATTTAGGGTTATGATGCAAAATGAAACATAACAATGTAAAAATTGAATATAAATAAGACATAATTGAATGAAACATACTATAAATTTTATACTACAAGTAATAGGTAATAACGGGAACTTAAATAGATAGCCCATGTGTAAATTTACATTAAGTCAACTTCTTATATAGCACTTGATTCAGGGGATGCATGCTTGCATGTATTCTCATTTGAATGCACGATATAACGGTTTTGTAACATTTATAACTAATTTAAATTACATATAGTGAGCATATAAACTATCCTTCTAGTTCTTATGCGTACGCATTCTATATGTGATAGTTTATATTAATGGGAACTAAATGTTCATACTTCTGTTTATTCTAATCCACGAATATACGCTTCTTACTCATAATATGTGATTGTTTGTAGTAGCTGTAATGGGATATCCTAAATACAAAGAGTTGATGGGCGAGATAAATAGATTAGGGGATGTGTTTCGTAGAGGTGATAAATAATTTGTGAAATATGCAAAGAGATGTTATAATGATGAAGAGTTTCTGTGTCCGTCTGCTAGGTGCAAGAATGGTAAGGTGTTTTAGTGGAAAATAATTGAATTATATTTGTTAAGATGGGGTATGCAAGATAGTTATTGAATTTGGGTTTTTCACGAGAAATTAAAAGATCCTTTTGTCCCCGAGCAACCTTCACAATAACCTTCAATAAATAGGATAGATGTAAAAGGGGAGGATGATAATGTAGATCATAATATGCTAGAGGATTTAGTTGATGACGTGTATGGAGTTCTTGAAGTGGAAGAGAACTAGGTCACTGACGATGTACAAGGTCCAGGTGCTCATGAAGATATCGGGATAAACCCTGATGATCACTACCAAAGTTTAAAAGTTAAGGCGACCCAAACATTATACTCTGGCTGTGAGAAAGATCAAACGATTTTACATGTTATGGTTGGTTTGTATAGTTTGAAGACCTAATATGGTTCGTCTGGCAATAACGTGACATGAATTTTGAATTGGGTGATGTGCTTACTACCCAAGCATAATACACTTCCAAACAGCTATCCTACTATGAAAAGAATTTGAAAGGTATGGGAGTGAAGCACAAATCAATTCATGCTTATCTGTATGACTGCATACTATACCGAAAGGAGTATAAAAATATCGATCGGTGTCCAATATGCGATGAACCTAGATATGTCCAATCTACTGGCCAGGAAGGTACAAGCTCAAATGTGCCTCCAAAAGTGTTGAAATATTTTCTCAATAGGCCTAGATTAAAGAAGTTTTCACAGTACTATGGATAACGGAGGCAATGACTTGGCATGCTAGGGCAGAAGTAGGGGATAATCTTATACGTCATCCTATTGATTCTATAACTTGGAAGAGGATGAGTTTTCAGTATCCCGATTTTGCTCGAGAACAGCGTAACATTCATTGGCAATATCAACAGATAGTTTCAATCCATTTGGAAATATAAGCGCCATTCAGAGTGTATGGACAATGATCCTAGCCCCACTCGATCTCCCTCCTTCACAGTGTATGAGACCTGAATTTTCAATACTGTCTTAGTTGATACCTGTGCCAAAGGCACCAAGTGAGGACATCAATGTCTACCTGGCTCATTTGGTAGAAGAATTAAATGAGTTATGGGAAGAGGGTATGCAAGCATTTAAATCTTTTAGAAAAAAAGAGTTTACGCTGAAAGCTTTGTTGATGTGGGAAATTCATGATTTTCCAGCTTATGGGTTTTTATTCGGTTGTGAAGTACATAGTTACTTGTGATGTCCTATTTGTGGAGAGGTGATTGAATCTCTTAATCTCCCCGCTAGATAAAAAATGTATGTTATTTCCATAGGAGGTTTTTACCCCCCGCTCATAGTTTTAGATTTGAGAAAGTTTTTAATTTTTTATCGGACGTGGTTGAACATAGTCTACCGCCGAAAAAACTTTCAGGTACAGAAATTGAAAGTAAATCTTCTGATTGTGGCCCTAATATGCCAGGTAAGAATCCTAAATTTAAGAATGTCAACCATAAGAAGACCCCAACTGGGAATAAAATTGAGACAAGAAAGGCATGGTCTATGAGGTCAATTTTATTTGACTTACCTTATTGGAAGAATAACTCGATGCACCATATATTGGATGTGATGCACGCAAAAAAGAACATCGTTGGACATATTTTGGGCACATGCCTGGGGGGGGAGTCATTCGAAGGATGTAGAAAATTCATGAAAAGACCTTAAATCATTGAAACTTAAGCCATAACTATGGTTGAAAGAAGATAGTTGGGGAAGGACAATAGTTCCCACTGGTGCGTTTACTTTAACGCGTGAGTAAAGGAAGGTGATTTTAGACACAATATATAATTTGAAGGTTCCATATGATTTTTTGTCCAACTTGCAAAGGATTGTGAATTATGCTACCCATGATTTACATAAGTGTAAGTCCCACGATTGGCATGTGATCATGCAATTGGTTCCTCTATTGTTTAAGCACCGTTTCTCCAAGCACAAATATTTGCGGAGGGCTATTATGCAACTTAGTATCTACTTCTCACTTTTATATAAGAAGGTAGTCAATCGAGATCATATGGTGGATGCAAAATTGACGGTGATCGAAGCTATTTGTGTGTTGAATAACTACTTTCCCCCATCACTCTTTGACATAAGTGCTGACTTATTTGTATACCTATGCGATGAGGCACTTTTTTGCGGCCCAGTTAGATATCGATGGATGTATCCGTTTGAAAGATTGATGAATGTTTTCAAAGATTACATCATGAATACACGGTACATTGAAGGATCAATTGCAGAGGATTACATCATCATGGAGTCATCAATTTACACTCGTGAATATATGCCTGACTCGACCAACGTGGATGATATTGATGAGTTTGTCGATAAGGGTGGTCATGTGAAGGGCAAGCAAGTGAAATTAACGAGTTTACAACATGAACAAGTAGCTCGTTATCTATTTAACACACATAAAGATGTCGAATAATGGAAAAAGTAAGTTTAAATTATTTAACTTATATAATATTTTAAATTAATTTATACATAATTGATTTTCTAATACGTTAGTCATGATTTATGCAGAAAATATGAAGCATGTGAGAATAATAAAAGATGATAAACAATGGCACAATCAGACAACGAAATTAGGTTGTGGTTGTCATATGAGGTAATTATAATGAATATGGTTGTTATTAAATGTCACATTACAAGAAAGATTTACAACTAACCTAATTAATTTACCTATATTCTCAGCTCTTAAAGATGGGTGATGTGACATCAAGGCTTGCTTGTCTAGCCACTAGACCCTTGTTCATGGCACAAGAGTATAAAAAATATCGATTTAACAGTTACGTATTTGGTGCAAGTGTATATGAGGAAAATACAAATGTATAGAACTCGAGCATTTCATACAAGGCTTTTACTTTCTTTCGAGCGTGCATGAAAGAAAAAAATCTCGTTGAAGCTAAAATAACTTATAATGGTGTAATTCAAAATATATTTAAATTGGACTATGTAAGCTTCAAAGAAGTTGTATTTTACTATGATTGGGTAAGATTTTAGGATAAAAATGCTTGTAAAGTTTATCATATCACCAATTTGATCATGGTTAACTTGTCTAAGTTGAAGAGCAACGAACATGTGAGTGATGAGTTGCTTGTTTGTGCTTTTTAAAAGGTCAAGCAAGTGTTTTACTCGGAATATACAAAAAAAGAACCGTGATCAATCGTCCTACATGCGCCAAAGCATCTTAAGAGTATTGTAGGTGACTTGGCTACTCCTACCAAATATCAATCCATTTTTTATAATTACCCGAATTTGAAACAATTTTTAGATTTGTAACAAGTATTCCAATTATTTGTAATGACCAGTGGCTGTATTATTCTAGTGCTTTATTATTATCGGACGATAATTTAATGTTTTTTATTCATTTGTACTTGATCATTTTGATTCTTGTAATAACATGCGAATGTATTCTTCTAGTGCTTTGTTATTATCGGATTTGAATCAAAATTGGTTTTTATACTTAGTGAATATGTTAATTAGGATTTTAGTCAATTTAAGCATTAACTCAAAGTCCATGACCCGGGAGGGTGTGTTCGGGGGGGGGGGGGGGGGGGGGTAAGCAGTGTGTGTAAATTGAATTTGGTATTGGGTATTGGTATAAATTGATTTTAAAATATCGTATGTATTGCTATTATCGCATTTGAGCATTAATTCAAAGTCCATATACATGTTTGTACTAATAATAACAATTTTGCAGAAATGTCTTCATCCCAGCGCAGTAGTGGAGGCGACGAGGGCTCCTTGGCCAGTAGGCCCCCAAAATGGGGCCCATCGTCGAGAATAAGATGAAATTATTGACTAGATCGCTAGAGTTGCTGAAGGCGATTGTTGGCCCGGGGTACGCTGATTGGAGGGTCGTGCCTAATGAGCTCAAGATTGGCATCGGGGGGGGGGGACTACAGGTAGTGTATTTATATTTAAATTTATATTTATAAGAAACTAACACTTACTTTCTTTTTGGTTTGTATTTGTTTGACAGGAACAGCTCGCCCTGTCCCCACATCTCAGCGACTCCACGTTGGAACAGTTGAGGGATCAATATAAGACGTGGAAGAAGAATATGCGGGCACGGTACTTTGGGAAGATCCAGGAGTCCATTCTGAGCGTACATGACACCGTCCCCCCGAAGGAGCCGATCTCATTGGCATAGTGGTAAAAGTTTGTTGACAATGAGATTGATGAGCGTCAATTGGCATCTCGCTAATCGGGGAGGGAAAAATGGACGAAAAATTTGGACGTGCACTACTCCGCCGAGGTGGAGCACAGGATGGTAATTTTTTTTATTTTTCTTTAATTTTAGTTTTATGTTATTCTAATTTAGAATTACTTTGCTTTACTTACTAACTCTGCATCATTTGATTTTAGGAGACGGGGAGTGGCCCTGGGGGTAAGCCACATAAGCTCGATACCTATGAAGCAATTCGGACGAAGAAGGGCAAGGACAAGGAGGTGGCTCCTAGCTTCACAGCCACAATTGTAAGTTATAAATGTTGAATTTTTTTAATTACGTTATAATTTTTGTATTCACTTAATTAACTAATCGTCTAATTTTTGTCATTTCAGGAAAAGCTTAAGGAAGTGCATGAGTCGTATTCTGATGCCGATAAAGCATCTTTGGTTATGGACGCACTCAGCCAAGTGCTCGAGATGGATCACACGGGGAGGACTATGGGGTGAGCTCGCGTGTGGGGAAGTCGAGGATCATTGTAATGGAGACGAGTAATATCGGGTTGGCACATAAGGTGGACACCCATGACGATAAGCTATCAAGGTTGGAGGCGACGGTCTTAGATATGTACGCTTTCATGAAGCGCCAGCTGGGGAATAAGAAGGAGAAAGAGAAGGGGAAGGAGAAGCAGATGGAGGTAGAGGCAGACGAGGGTGTCACTGATTCATCGCCGATACGCACGGACTCGTCGCTATACGATCCATTTCCCATTTTAACTCCCGCCCAATGGCCTATGTCAATAATCGGTTGGCAAAGCGTGTTTCTACTCGACATATATTTTGGGGAGCGAATAGCGAGGGAGTTGAGGGACCGGTCCTTCCTCTCAGGTATGGTGGTTCATAGATGTCCCCTTCAAGAAATTGAGGCAAAGGTGCTCCTCACGCATGTGGTGTCTGTAAAGGAGAACTCACCTCTGTGGTTGCGTGAATAATGCGGCGTTCAACGAATCAATAGGGTTGTCAATGCATATATCGTGTGGCGTTCCTTCCTCCTCCAACTTTCTGAAGACCCTATGCCATGACATTATTTTTATCTTTTTTTATTTGGATATTTGTATTTCTATTTTATTTGTTGGTTTGGATATGGATATTTTTATTTGGATATGGATTATATATGCAATGATTTGGTACATGTTGATTTGGTACATTATTTCTATTTTATTTGGATATATATTGTTTGGACATGTATAATTTTTCTATAACAGGTACAAATATACTGCTGGATAGAGGCAGTGGCCATACTGTCCAACAGTTTTTTTAAATTCTACCCAGAATTGTCACAGTCAAAGACTGTGATAATTTTGTCACGGGATTGTCAAGGTCTTTGACCGTGACAAAACTTGTCAAGGTTAAATACCATGACAGGACTGTGACAAGTCCGTGAAAAAGGTAGTTGTCACCCTTAGACTTATCACGGTCAAAGACCTTGACAAGTTTGACTTGTCATGATTTTAGAACTTAACAAGTCGACAGCTTTGGTGTAGTAATAGAATTACCCGACTCACGTCATAGAATGGACGGAGCGGACTCATCCGTAGGAGTGTACCGAAAAATAATAATAAACATGTGATATAAGTGTTCGCTGAATCACGAATCGCTATGAAAGAGAGAATGTGCATGTCGGATGAGACACAAATATGTAAGAGTCCAAGACTCACAAAATAGATATAATAGCATATAAAAACATGAAATAAAAAGGGAGGACTCGAATCTCAGGATTAGCCCAAGACTCTTACGTAGCCCAAGGGGCATCAAAGTCCACATAGCTCGAAAATAACACAGGGGTGGGGTTCAACCCATAAATATAAATGTAGGATCCATATTTGAGTTTTATGGAGAGAAATACGTTCAAGTGTGAAAGTGTGGGAAAATAGTGAAGCCTTGCTTTTGGAGTTTATGAATAAACCTTCTTTTTCTATTTTTTGGGTTTTTATGAAAATAAGTAGTGTGCAATACTAATAATAAAAGTGAAGATTATTTGGTGTGAGATAATGAAACAAAACTAGAAGATATCACAAAATGATATTAAAGGGAGTAATAACACTTAAATGATTAAACTAGAAAAGGGATGAGGAATGGACCTCCTTGTAGATCTTTATTGCTGAATTTGAATGCATGTAGGCTGATTTTTGTAGTGGTATGAAGGTAATATGATAGGATGAGGTAGATGACTAAGTGTGGTAAGAAAGTGAGGTGGGGTAATGTTGGAAAATGGGAGTTTTTGGTAATGAGAAGACTCTGATTTGAGAGAATGTTTGCTGACTGCTGAAAGGGACCTCTTTCAGGGGTGAGGTCATGAGCCCTTTATACATTGCCATTTAGGGTTAGAGGTACCAATTGGCATGACCCCTAGTCTGCCTATCATCACTGTGCCTACCTTATTGGGCAAGTAAAGTACACCCTCCCGATAGGCAAGAGGTTAGGGGTGCCTATAGGTAGTCCAAAATGGAATTTTTCAGAAAAATGGGCATGAAGTACAAATTGTAAGTTTGTATCGTGCAGGGATGGGATGGGACTGTTAGAAATGGAATTTATACCCCTTCAAGAATCCATTGAGCCACTCCCAGGTTCGGAAGTTAACTGAAGTCAAACGGGGCTCGGAAGTGCCCGCTGACCTCTAGACAGGGGATTTCGGAGGAAAACGGATCGTTCATGCAAATTGTGAGGACGATTAGCATATGAAATGGACATTAGAAAGGTAATTTTGAGCATTTTAAGATTGCATTGAGCTTAGCTTAAGTTAAAGAATTAACGAAAGTCAAACGGGCTCGAGAGTGCCCGGTGGCATCCAAATCAGTACTCAGAGTAAACCGGATCATTCGTGTGAACCGTGAGGTTAATTTGTGCACAACACTTATCGTTGTAAAGGTAATTCAGACACCCTTAAGGTTTTGTTGATATTTTCTTAGGTTGGAGAGTTAACAGGGTTAAACAAGGCTCGAGAGAACTCGATGGCTACCATATCAATATTCGGAGTATGACCTAGGGTTTATAGTGATTCGATGAGTATTAGGGACCTAAGAAGTTGCTTATGTGGTGATAGGATGGGGTTAAATAAAGCCCCTAAATGGGTGAGCTTGGAAGAAGTGAAGGCCTTCGAGTGATAAACACCTCATCTATGTTATAGAAAAGGATTGAGGTTAATTCTGCAAACCTAGGGGGAAAAGGTGACCATTTCTTAGGGTCAAGGTTGATTCTACAACCCAAATGAGGGTTAATATTGATTCTGCAACCCTAAATATGTAGCGAGCAATTTATCGAGTCGAGGTCAATTCTGCGAACCTAAAGATGTAGCGATCGATTCGGCGAGCCGAGGTCAATTTTGTAGACCTAAAGGGGTAGCGGCTGATTCAACGGGTCGAGGTTAATTATGTACATATAAAGATGTAGCGATCGATTCAGCGGGTTGAGGCTACTTTTATGAACCTAAAGTGTGAGGTGACAAATTCAGCAGGTCGAGGTAAATTCTGCGGACCTGAAGAGTGATGTCCAATTTAGTGGCTCGAGGTCAATTCTGCGGACCTAAAGTTATAATGGCCGATTCATATGGCCGAGGTTGATTTTACAGGCCTGAAGAGTGAGGTGACCGATTTTTAAGGTTGAGGTTAATTCCAAGGACCTAAAATTGTGATGATCGATTCAGCGGATCGAGGTTAATTATATGGACCTGAAGAGTGATGACTAATTTAGCGGGTCGAGGTCAATTCTGTGAACCTAAAAATGTGGTTATCGATTCAATGTGTCGAGGTTAATTCTGAGGACCTAAAGATGTAGTTTACGAGGAGTAGCCCTACTCAAGAAATCGTAGAGTATTTTGGTGTAGACGCACCAGGGATTTTTGGCTCTGCTTGGGAATACGTTGAAGATGAGAGTGAGTTCTGATGATCATACTGGAGATTTTTGAGAGTTTATAATTAGTTTATTTCTTCACCATGAGTTTTTATCGGAGAACAAATGTCCTTGACTTTACGTGGGTTTTGTGGGAATTTTTATGAATTTTTTGCCCAATTTTCTAATTTTTTTGATATTTTTTTGACAATTTTGAGGGGACTGTCTATAGGCAGGTCTAGGGAGGTGCCTATCGACATATGGCATGTACTCATGGGATTTTTTGGGAAGGGGAAAGGTCACTAGTGATAGGCAGGACCAGGGGACTATCGATCGACATACTCTTTATCCTTATATAAAAGGGGATAGCCCCTACTTATTTTTCACACCTTCAAGTGATTGAATCTCTTACTATATCTTTCTAAAAGTCCTTTTTGAGTCCATTCCATTACAAGATCTCAAATGGCGGGTATTCCTAGCAACACCAATAATGAATGGGTGTCAGATGATGACTGGATAAATTTGGAGTGGCGGGCTACTGTGCCACTTGCTTTGGGCAATGAGAATTCCTATGACTCCTTTGAGTCGTTGACTGATGAGAGGAGCTTATTGCGCGAGCCTGCACACCATCGTTCGGCCAGGGTGAATGACCCTAACGACTATGTGAGTATTTATCCTTTGGTTTTCCATTTTTTCTTTTTGTTCTTGGGCTAATGAAGGGTTTTTCTTGGTTTCTCACAGATTGATATCGTTTCTTTGAGAATTCGATACCGAGAGATAATTGGGATGAAGGACATTTGTGACAGTCTTCCTGGTTTAATACGGTGGATGGTGTCGTCCACCGAGTTTTGTATATTTGGGGTGCACTAGACAAGACGTCGCGCTCTAATACGGTGTTATATACACCAAGTGAGAGGTGGTGGTGTACAACACACTTATTCCATCTAGAGATTACGAAATTACTATTACTCGCTTGGATGTCCAATAGTTGACGGGGTTGGATTGTGCTGGTCATTAGATTGTGGTAGACCGTACTCTGCGGGTCAGACAGGCGTCAGTGCGAGCTACCTTGGGGGGTGTTAAAAAAATCATGCTGAGAGATTATATCAATATATCAGTGCCAAAATAAACTCTGTTGTCTAGGCATATTGATGAGACGGATGGGCAATAAGTGATACAGGCAACCCGCTTATTCATTTTTCTTCTGTTAGGACTATTTGTGGTGGCAACAAGTGGTGACGTCATTCATCTCTGGTTTTTACCATATTTATCGATTATTTAGGACACCCATCTGTATAAATGGAGGAGCATCACTTTGGCTTCCCTTTATGCTTCTTTGGATGCCTTCAGTCGATGCTGCCGATAGACGTCCACAAGACCCACTTACCTTTTGGAGATAATCTTTAAGTTTAATTTTCTCTTTATTTTTCTTGCATTATTTTTTGCTTCTTTTTTCTAATTTTTTGGCATTGCCTTGTGGTTCTATGAAGTGATAGGGTACAACATGGGGTTGGTGTCCTTAAAGTAGAGAGAGCTGAGATACTTCTACATGATGTACCAGTGGAGGAAGTCGAATAGTCTATCGAACCAATCCCTTGCCTTGAAGGACGTGCGGTTGGCGTTGCACACCCTGAAGAGCAACCAGGTTAGGTTTTTTTATCCTTATCTCTTTCTAATTTTTGGAATCCTTTTCTTCTGGGTAGTTACTGAATCTTAGATGGGGATATAGGAGACTTTCCACCCTTAGATCCTTCCTTCGAGGGTTGTGGGGTCTATGGGTATACACGTACAGATAAGGCGGCTGTTGGCGCACGAGTTTTGGTATATCTAGTACCTTGAGGAGAGGGTGGTGAGTCAAATTATGGAGGTCCCACCATCGGTGCCCCCAGAGTACATGAGGAGGGTGAGAGAGATGACGAATGAGGCAAGGGAGAGGGCGATGGAGGGCGAGCCTTATATGCTCTACACCGATATGACGCCAGGCTATGACTATCTGGATTTTACGACCAACTAGTTGATGCCTTCATGCATATATGACATGCAGAACATGCCTTCACATGCTACTACTTTGAGGAGAGCTACGAACGTACTGGTGGAATCAACCGACAACACTGGAGGAGGCGTGACTACAATGGTAGAGTATGCTCCACTTATTCAGATCTCTACACCATCTTATCATTCAATTGAGTAGAAAAGAAGTGTTATCAGTGCCCTACCGCCCTTGTGCACCGGTGGACGGGTTGGCGGGTCTTTCGAATGATGCTCTCCGAACTGAGGTATATTCCTTTCTTTTTCTTTTTATTTCTTATTTCTACTTTATTTTTTTCTTTACTGATTTTCTAGATTTCTGTTACTTTTGTTCCTTTTTCTTGTAGACTGTTTGTGTGTCGACCACCTAGCTAAGGGACATTAAGGACCGATGATGTCGATGTTAGCATGGGTGAGGAAGTCAACCAACGTCTGTTTGGTGCCGCCGACCACATCTAATGAGACTTCTGACTCTGGGAGTGGAGGGCCAACCACTCGTCATAGGGGGAAGTATGTACGCCACGAAAATTGAGGGTTGGTTTTTTGAGAGGTTTTGAGGGACTTGAGTTGCATCTTGATGTATCTTTTTTCTTTTTCTTTTTCTTTTGTACCTACAAGGAAGTGTTATAATTCTTAAAGAAGATATATATTAGATTCATTTATTTTTTGGTATTTATCTTGGTTTAATGACTTACTCTATATGCACTTTGATTTATTGTCGTGGTTTCTCATTTATTTGCAAAGATGGAGAAAAAGGGCATGAAGTAAAAGAATATGTTTATTTTCAGAATATTACGTACAAAGGGAAGAGTAATAATTTTTCGGAAAGGTATAACCCCGAGATTGAATTTTTTAGAGAAAATTTCTATTTTGGAAATTGATATTCTGTAAAAGAGGTAATAAGGAATTTTCTAAAAAAGGGGGGTTGTCGATCGGCATACCCCTCAGCCTGCCTATCAGCATAAGGGTCAAGTTCAAATCACTAATTTGGCTTTGATTTCACTTTTTGCATCCTTTAGGTACTTTGGGGGAAGAGGAACCGGTGGTGCTTTGAATGGCTTGTTTTCTTGTGTAATTTTTTAGTGTAAAAATGGGATTTGGAGGTGTTTTCTTCACCATCAACCATTTTCCCTCCTCTGTAGCTTTATTCTTTTATGTGAATAGCTCTTCTATTTTACGAGGACTTTTCTTCCTACCTCGAGGGTTTAGATCCAATGTTCATTTACAACGTCGACTATGAAGCCTTTAGTTTACGCCAGGTCTTCTTATGGCATAACCGTGCCATAGACTGAAATCTTCTAGAAAGAGTGGTATAGTTCTGGTACCCTGAAGACCAGGTGTTTTAGTTTAGCTTAAATGAGGTGTGCCCCACCTACGGGGAGTTCTCTTCGATGTTGGGTGTTAGCCCTAGGGTAGCTGTAGTTATGGCTTATTTTTCCTAATATCCCCGAGTGTTTTTGGTGGAGTTGCTTCATATCTCCTTTCCAACTGCTGGTTCATGGATGAAACATCGTCCTCCTGAAAGTTTTAAACTCGGTGTGCTGGAGGGATTTTTTTATAATGGATTTGTTAGAGCTGTAGCCCACGGTCTAACTTCTAAGCTTTTGTTGGTAACAGGTGACCAAATGACTGATCTGCATGTAGCCACGATAGTGGCGTGATTGTCCTAGCACTGTAGTCCTGCGGTGACGGTGTTAGCAGAGACTCTGAACGGTCTGAATGCCTGTAAGGAAGGTAGGACTGACTTTCTATGGGGGAGCCCTGTCATACTATTTATGTGGCTTTTTGAGAGACTATGCCAGGAGGCCCCTCACTAGTACCCTCTGTCGGGGGTTCTTAACTTCTCTATTAGACCTTTCTTCAAATTTGGTCCTTCGATAGAGAACTGGGTTAACTGGCTTTACCCTGCTTGGAACATCGACTGATATCTTGATGAGGTTGACCCTGGTAGGAGTATGGCTTCCTGCGACCTCGGCCACCCCTTGGCCGAGGTTGTCATACCCAGTTGAACAGAAGTGCTGCTGACCCGTATGATACATGCAGTGTCCCTTTGATGAGGTCGGTGGTACTGTCGGCCTAGGCCGACCTTGCTATGACGAGGGCAAATCTCGCGGACCCAAGGCTTTTCCAGCGTCGGCTACATCCTCGGCCAAGGTTGGTGTCTCTGAACCGAGGTCACACTTGGGACATATCAATCACCCCCAGCCCTTAGTTACATGCGAGAGCAGATTACTGGGGGATCTCTACACCTCCGAGGTCTTTCTCCCCTGTACCACTGCTCACTTGACACTTGTCCATTGCTGAAGTGTGGCTTGCCTGGCAAGCATGTTCTTTTATCCTTCCTTTGGAGCTTCTAAGGCAATGATGGGCCTTGGGAGATGTGCCCCCATATTTAAGGGTTTAAACCCTCCCCCCCTTTTCTCTTTCTTCTCCACTTCTCTCACTTCTTGGAACGATTCATTTCTGCAGCTCTCTCTTGAAACCTTTGGTTTGAGGCGTTTTGGTTGGTGATTCTTTGTTGTTTCTTCATTCCCTCCTACTACTTCTTCCTCGGGTATCCTCTGCCATCCTTTTTCCTTCATTTTTCCTGCAAGCATTCTTACTTTTGCATTTTTCGGTGAGTTTGGGAGTTTTTCGGCGAGAACTCCATACTTTCAGGCGAACTGTATTTGCCTTAGGTTTTATAGTTTGATCCTTAAACGGCTTTACTTCATTAGCCAATCTTGTTTGTCGTTTAGAAGCTCCTTAAAAGTGTAGTGTCTGCCTCTGATGCTCAGACCCCTATACCAACTTCTTGAGGAGTTCCCCTCTCTCAGAGAGAAGACTTTAGAAAAAATTAGGCAAATAGAAAGAGCACAGGAGGAGGCTCGTAGGTCAGAGGAATTCCCCCTCAGACCTATCTTTCCACCACCTCTGAATGTAGTATACCCTAAACCATCAGAACCCACTAACCAAGCCGAGGTACCTGCTGAACCATCACTGATGTCTGAGTCTGAGTCTTCCACCTCAGACCCTATGTCTATGGATTCCTTCTAGGAGGCCATGGACTTCACGACTCGGCCTGATCAGACCCCTGATCAGGCCGAGGTCTCTATCCGGGCTTCATCCTATAATAATTTAAGAACCTCGTCCACTTCCTCAAAGGTTGAGGCTGTTGAGCCGAGTGTGGCTATTCCACCCATTCTTCACGCCATTCCTCTGTCGGCCGTCACCAGGGCTGAGTTCGCTCAGAGGTTCCCGAGTAATCCATCAACGTCTGCTCCGGATGACGCTGAGCAAGATAATGATGATGATGACGACGTTAAAGTGATGTTGAGGTCTCTGAGGCGGCCGATATCGAGAGTACCGTTACTGAGGTAGACCTTCTTTGCTTCAGATATTTGTACTCCATCATCCCCTCCATAAAGCTTCGGCGACCTCTGAGGGAAGAGAGGTCCTACCATGGCCGAGATGGTGAGATCTGCTTGTACGAGCAGATGTTCAAGTTAGGGTTTCGTTTGCCCATTCATCCCATTATTAGGTCCATCCTTTCCTATATCAATTTGGCCCCTGCCCAATTATCCCCTAATGCTAGGAGGGTCATCATAGGGGACTATGAAGGGATGTCCACCACTCATACCTTCCAGTTCAGGTCTTTGTTGGTTGTTACGTCCCTTCCTCTGCCAAAAATCATCCGAGCTACTATCATTTTGTAGCTCGGAAGCCTGAGAAAAAAATGCTTCTGGTAACTCAGACTTCCAACCACAACTGGAAGCCTCGATACTTCTTCGCTTCAGGGCCATGGGAATTCGGTCCATGTGTTCCCTCTTCCTTGCTAGAGACGAGGATGACCCTAAGATGGGGTAAGGTAACAATGTCTGCGAAGGCCGACCCTGGCCTAAGCCTGTAAAACCTTTAGAAGGTGAAATCCCTTATGAAAAAACTGGATGGAACCCCGGATTGTGATTTTCTCAATTAAAATCAATGTAAATAATTTCCTTTTAAACTAAACTCGATGCAAAAGCGTAAGGAGATGGTTCAATAAAATTACACAATTAATATAACACTTAAACCGATTAATTAATCCAAGTCCTAGAATTTGCCTAAGTCATATTTATCAATATTAGCAAATTAGGCGAAACCAAATTTTAGCAAATGACTTGAATTAAACAAACTTTACCCAATATTTAATTTAAGTCCAAATTAAATTGAGTGTGATAATTTAAACCGAATTTTATCTTGAATTATGCTAAGCATGCGTTCTACGTTATTTATGCAAGATAAAATAAACCAATCACGCTACGCCGCGATGTACGAGGAAAAACCCAAGACGGGAAAAAACCTCGGACGGCCCTAGCCACAAATCCACTAGATACGGAATTACAAGTACAAGACAGATAGACTTACAACGACTGACTCGATCCCTCTCAAGCCTCGACGCTTCTTCTTGTAGACACCTCTTCCTAATGGATAACCTTGGAACACCACCGCAGTCTCGGAATCACCGATAGGGCTTTCTATGGTCACCGTCACCCAAGCAAGGAGCCTTTCTCCAAGTGGGTAGAATCACAACAAACGTCTTCTTCTTTGATGGATGTAGAAGCAAACCAAAACTTCTCTTCTTGAATTCGGTAGAGAAAAACCGGTGCCAAACTCCAAGCAATTTGATGTGTATATAAGAACTTGGATAAACAATAATTGGGTGTAAACACTAGAGTGGTATATGAATTTCTCTTTGAAAATTAGCACTCAAAACATGAACATTTTCCTAAACAATTTTTGCTCTCAAACTCTCTCTAAGAGATAAACAAGATTGAAAAGTTAAGTTGGAAAATGTGATTCCCGTCCTTTATAAAGTCTGAAAAAACCAGTATGGACTTCGTTAGAATCTCGTTGGAAACCTCGTTAGAACGAACAATCTCGTTCGAACGACATTTCGAACGACAGACCAGTATAGGTTAGTGAGAACTCGTTGGCAAACTCGTTCGAACGAAACCTGGTTTGAACGAAAAACTCGTTCGAACGAAATTTCGAACGACTTCCAGAAATTTTGTAAAATTCGATTTTGGCCCACAAACTTTATATACTTTGATTTAAAGTTCCAATTAATTTTTTCTGAAAATAAAACACAGTTTTTATTAAACCTAACACCCAACAAACTTTGTTCCAAGCTCCTATATATATATATAATTTCATTCATACCTTGGGAGCATGGAACCATAGTTGATGACGTAGAAACGAGGCACGCAAACTGGCATATTTGATGAAGCTTTATACTCTTTGCCGCTACGTCCTCAACAAACACTTCACAGGCTTAAGAGTATTACAATGACATACTATCCTATGAATAAATGTTTTTGTCCGGAATTGAGCCAATACAATACATGGACTCAATTGGAAATTTGTGTCCTTACAAATCTCCCCCTTTGGCTATTCCGGGACAAAAACCAAACAAAAATCCTAAAGGGCCGTCAAGCTCACTAGACTCAAAACATAACCCACCCAAACTTGACTCATCCCAAGGATCAAACGCTTTGCCGTTTAAACAATTGCCGCTTTAGAAGAAATCCTGCACACTTAAGCAAACTCATCAAATGCATAGGGAATATCAAAGTATTAAATGCAATTAATTAATTACTCCCCCTAAATTAATTCTCCCCTTTATCAAACACATGACCTACTTAGAAAGACGTCTCCCCCTAAGATAAATCTCCCCCAAACTTGGATACGATAATAATAGGATTAGATACCATTTCTCCCCCTATCATCATTCTCCCCCTTTTTGTTCAGGAATAGGCAAAGGATAAAGAACTAATAAACATAAAAGCATGTTGAAGCTTAAAGTGTTAAGACATTAAAGCACATGGGCAATAAAAGTAAGGCAAAGACAAACAAATATCATATATATATAAACTAGAAATATACCAATGAAGTACATGCATATATATATAGATATAAACACACACATGACACAAAATACAATAAGTTTGCACACTCGTATGGCAAAAATGTGTCATATGAAAACGGAAGTGTAGGGGTGTGAACTAGCAACAATTAAATTTAGACCCAAACATTTAATAAACATTCACGGAGTTCTCATTTGATTGCAAACTTCATCACATTTAAATAGAACCTCATGTGACAATATAAAGATTGAACTCAATGAACAAACATACACAATGCATACAAGCCTAGCATGATGATGATTCTACAAACCAAATAGAGTCATGACATTAAAGACAACTAGGATAAACGGACATTGTGCAAACCGTTGATATACCATCCAATTCTCCCTCAATAAGCATATATATTCTTTTGCTTTTTGAATGAATATATCAAACAAACATAGGCCTTGGCAATTGTTTTGTTTTTAATGCCAAATATTCTGTTTTTAGGCCTTTGGATCACGTATTTCTTTTAGATCCAATAAACGGTGGCTTACTATCGCAAAGGATTTAATTCATCCTTTCGGAGCCCTTCCCCGTGCACATTTTATTTATCATGTTTTCATTTTCACACAAATCTCACATGCAACGGATTTTGACATGCACTAGTCCTCCTAGGTCATAGATATGTAGATGACTAGATTGGTAGGAGAACACCTCAAATAGCTCAAATATTACATATGACATTGAGATTTCAAAAGAGCTCGTGCATGTGTGAAAAGAGGCATATAAAAATAGAATCCATTTAAACAACACAAAATCCAACTACTCCATATAAAACATGGTAAAGAACATTTTAAGGATTGAAAATCTAAACCAAAAGTTCTAGTCACGTGGGAGCGTAAAAGATGGAATTCAAACACAAGTATATACCACTTAAAGTGTGTCAAACTAAAATACACACAAAAAAAATCTTTTTGAGTTTTTAACATTTTTCACCAAAAATAAATATATACTCAAAAGAATAAACAAAAATCATTTGTATTCTTAAATGAAATAGATAAAACAAAAATGATAAACAAAAATATTTTTATATTTTTCAATTAATTCAAACACAAAATATAATACAAAAAGATAAACAAGTCATAATTTCTAGCATGTGATGTGAAATAAGCCAATGACTAAACAAGCATACATTTAGCATGTGAATATAGCATGAAGTACAAACGCTAAAGTATGCAAAATACTAACACATTCATCCTTTAGATTTAGCAAGGGAGGAAGCATGTGAAAGTAAATGAGAATCAAAAACCCTATTTTTCAAGGCAACCAAGTCGGATTTCCTAATCCAAATTAATGAAGAATGACTATCTTGGGGTGTTGGAACTTTAACTACCGTGGTTACTTTACTATGGGGTTTTCTAGGAATTCGTTTAAGATCAAAACAAAATTTCCTAAGATGACCTTTTCGACCACAATGTGTACAAGTGAAAACATGTCGAAAAGATTTACTTAAGGAGTGATCTTTAAATGTATTCCTAGTATATTCTCCTAAAACATTGGTTTTGACTTTAGAGGTAAATTCATTACACGAATTGAAGCCTAAACCATAAGTGTCATTTTTAATTTGGATCGTTCCTAACATTTTATCTAGTTTTTCTGAACGACACTCCAAATCAAATTTGACATTACTAGAATCTTCTACTTTATTTTCCAATTCTAAAATGTTAGATTCTAGTAAAACATTTTGCTCTTCAAGAGCAAGAAGCTCCTTTTTCAAGGATTCCATTAAACCCCTAAGGCTATCTCTCTCGCCTTTTACATAATCAAGCTTCTCTCGAAGAGTCCTCTCACGTGTCCTAAGGTTTTTTATTAAAGCATTATCATCAACGACCTTGACACTCTCTCTTAAACTCGCTTCTAACTTCAAATTATCTCTTTTCAATTTAATAGATTCTTTATAAAGTTCTTGAAAAGCATGTTGAAGTTCACTCACATTAACCTCTTCTTCATTTTCACTCTCTCTTTCTTCTTCACTCTCACTATCATAAAAAACAAGAGAATCATGTACAATGACCTTGGAAGTGGCATGTGCTATCATTTCATCAATCGATGAGTTCTCACTATCACTCACATGACTAGCCATAAAAGCCACAAAATTTTTCTTAGTGGGGGAATCGGGCTTCTCTTCCGTATCACTATCACTAAGGGTCGCATTGTATGAAATGGGTCGCTTACCCTCTTTCCTTAGTTTAGTGGGGCACTCATAAGCCCTATGGCCATAACCTTCACAACCAAAACACTTATTAGACTCGTCCCTATCTTAATTTTCAATACTAGGTTTAGGGATCTTCTCGACTTTAGGAATCTTCTCGGCTTTAGAAATCTTTTCGCCTTTGTCATGCTTAGAAGATTCAAATTTCTTAAAATCATTTTTAAATTTATCTTTGTTAATTTTAAGAAATTTTCTAAATTTGCGAGCAAATAAAGCCATGTCTTCCGAGTCACTGTCACTATCGCTCTCTACTACTTGTTTGACCTCTTTTCGGGCTTTTAAAGCAACGCCCTTTTCAATTTTCTTTTCAATTTTAGAAGGAAACATATCCAGTTCATAGGTTTGTAAATCACCTACAAGCTCTTCTAATTTCGTAGAGGCTAAAGTGGGTAAAGAATTTAACACGGTCACCTTTGGAATAAATCTATCGGGTAGGGACCTTAAAATTTTCTTTATAACACGGTCGTCAGGTATTTTCTCTCCCAAGTTAAAAGATGAATTAACAATATCATAAAGTCTAGCATAAAATTCATCAAAAGTTTCTTTTTCATTCATTTTGATAGTTTCAAATTGAGTGGTGAGGTTTTGGAGTTTTGAAGCTTTAACGACACTAGTTCCTTCATGAGTTAATTGTAAAATATCCCAAGCTTCTTTAGCGGTCTCACACGTCATAATACGTCGGAATTCATCCGGTGTGACAGCGCTAAATAATGCATTTAAACCACGGGAATTGAAATTAGCAAGTTTAAACTCATTTTCAGTCCATCTATCGGCGGGTTTGATAACACGTTCATTTTCAACTAAATAAGTTGGTGGGGACCACCCGTTAACAACAGACATCCAAACTCTTTCGTCGATAAACTTTAGTGCCGATCTCATACGCGCTTTCCAATACGCTTAGTTTGAACCATCGAAAATAGGAAATTTTGAAAATGGGGAAAAATCCATTTTAGCCAAAAATTATTTAAAAGATCGTTAACGAAATAATTTATCGCTTTGGCTCTGATACCAATTTGAAAAAACTGGATGGAACCCTGGATTGTGATTTTCTTAATTAAAATCAATGTAAATAATTTCCTTTTAAACTAAACTCGATGCGGAAGCGTAAGGAGATGGTTCAATAAAATTACACAATTAATATAACACTTAAACCGATTAATTAATCCAACTCCTAGAATTTGCCTAAGTCATATTTATCAATATTAGCAAATTAGGTGAAACCAAATTTTAGCAAATGACTTGAATTAAACAAACTTTACCCAATATTTAATTTAAGTCCAAATTAAATTGAGTGTGATAATTTAAACCGAATTTTATCTTGAATTATGCTAAGCATGCGTTCTACGTTATTTATGCAAGATAAAATAAACCAATCACACTACGCTGCGATGTACGAGGAAAAACCCAAGACGGGAAAAAACCTCGGACGACCCTAGCCACAAATCCACTAGATACGGAATTACAAGTACAAGACAGATAGACTTACAACGACTGACTCGATCCCTCTCAAGCCTCGACGCTTCTTCTTGTAGACACCTCTTCCTAGCGGATAACCTTGGAACACCACCGCGGTCTCGGAATCCACCGATAGGGATTTCTATGGTCACCGTCACCCGAGCAAGGAGCCTTTCTCCAAGTGGGTAGAATCACAACAAACGTCTTCTTCTTTGATGGATGTAGAAGCAAACCAAAACTTCTCTTCTCGAATTCGGTAGAGAAAAACCAGTGCCAAACTCCAAGAAATTTGATGTGTATATAAGAACTTGGATAAACAATAATTGGGTGTAAAAACTAGAGTGGTATATGAATTTCTCTTTGAAAATTAGCACTCAAAACATGAACATTTTCCTAAACAATTTTTGCTCTCAAACTCTCTCTAAGAGATAAAAAAGATTGAAAAGTTAAGTTGGAAAATGTGATTCCCGTCCTTCATAAAGTCTGAAAAAACCAGTATGGACTTGGTTAGAATCTCGTTGGAAACCTCGTTAGAACGAACAATCTCGTTCGAACGACATTTCGAACGACAGACCAGTATAGGTTAGTGAGAACTCGTTGGCAAACTCGTTCGAACGAAACCTGGTTCGAATGAAAAACTCGTTCGAACGACATTTCGAACGACTTCCAGAAATTTTGTAAAATTCGATTTTGGCCTAGAAACATTATATACTTTGATATAAAGTTCCAATTAAATTTTTCTGAAAATAAAACACAGTTTTTATTAAACCTAACACCCAACAAACTTTGTTCCAAGCTCCTATATATATATATATATATAATTGCATTCATACCTTGGGAGCATGGAACCATAGTTGATGACGTAGAAACGAGGCACGCAAACCGGCATATTGATGAAGCTTTATACTCTTTGCCGCTACGTCTTCAATAAACACTTCATAGGCTTGAGAGTATTACAATGACATACTATCCTATGAATAAATGTTTTTGTCCGGAATTGAGCCAACACAATACATGGACTCAATTGGAAATTTGTGTCCTTACACCTTAAAGATCAGGGGATGCATGGTCTGCTCGTTAAGTTCGAATACTTAATGACCCCCCACTATCTTTCTGAGACTGGTCTAGGTGAAGTCCTCTTGTTGAGCTTGGTAAGCGTTTTTTATTCTAAGTTAAACATCTGAGTTTATACATGTCTGATCTTTTCACTGAGACCTTTTAATTTTGCAGATTGTTCGAAGGATATCTCAGATGAGCTTTGGGAGATGGCGGCTCCGAGTTTAATAAAGCTCGTGAAGAAGGCAGGTCTGAATGCCCCTCCTCCTGCTCCTTTCACCACAAAGGCTCAGACCTCAAAGAAGAGGGGAGCTACTGACCATACCCCTGAAGATCAAAGACCGACTAAGAAAGGGGGGGACTCTGCCATCCCCATATCATCTGCAGACGCGCTGGCGGCTCGTATAGAGCAATTAAAGATTCATGACAGCATCATAGGCCACAGTCTGCAGGCTCTGGATGCTATCGACTCTTCCATGACCGAGGCAGATAAACGTTTTTGCCGTTCCATGGACACCCCCTGCTGATTGAGTTCAGCCTCCATAGGTCCATTCAAGTGTGACTTCATATCTCTTTTTAGTTTCCAAGTGTAACCTCTAATTTGATTTTAAACTTATTCACACGTCTACATGTTTCGCAGGGTCTGGCTGTAATGCATTATCTCTCCAACTGGACTCTGAGGAAGTTACCCCTCATCCAGAAGGGTCAAGAAGCTGAGAAGGTACAGAGCACTCTGAGTGCTGAAATAGACCGCCTAAAGACTGAGTTGAAGGAGTCTGAGAAGAAGGTGCAGGGGTTGGAGAAGGAGAGCTCCAAACTTAAAAAGGATCATGCTCTGGCTCTGAAGGCTAAGGACGATGTCCTCTAGTAAAAAGTTAACTCGGCAGTGAAGGCAGCTCTTGCAGACGCCTCTGAGGGGATATTAGCCGAATATAAACCTCTGATGAATTCGTGGGCCTCGGCTTTGAGTACCTTGAAAGAGGTATCAAGGCCACCATCAAATGGGCGGCTGTCAAGGAGAAGGAGGCTGGAAGTTTGAAGGCCTCTGATTTTGTAGGCCTTGGCTTTGCCAACCCTCAGTTTGACCAGGACCTTCAAGAGGTTGAGGAGGAGGTTGCTGCGCCTGCCGAGACTGTCACACTGGACGGCACGGAGATTGAAGGGGCTGACCTCAGGGAAGATACTACCTAGGTGACCAAGGTTATCTAACAGGACCAGGCCAAAGACACAAGCATTCTCCCTTCCAACCCTTAAATTATGTGACTTTATCTTGTAACCTCTGGATGTTTGTAATTTTTGAAGACCATGGTTGACTATTTTTTGAATCTTAACTGTGTTTTGACCTCTGAGGAGGATCTTTCAGTTCATTTTTGTTGAATGCTTCTGTCTTTATGATGTTTTGACTCTGAAGTCTGGCTGCAATGGTCTTGTTTAAGCTCAATCAATAGTCTGACCTTAGACCTTGTCACCATAGTGATGTTATAAGGGTCTGAGGTCCTCACCTAAGATGTTATCCTCACAATTAATCTCACCAAATTAATGATGTTAAGGGTCTGATGTCATCTCATTATGGTGTCTGACCTCAGACCTTGTCACCACTGAGTGATGTTATAAGAGTCTGAGGTCATCACCTAAGATGTTATCCTCACAATTAATCTCCCCAAATTAATGATGTTAAGGGTCTGAGGTCATCTCATTATGGTGTCTGACCTCAGACCTTGTCACCACTGAGTGATGTTATAAGGGTCTGAGGTCATCACCTAAGGTGTTATCCTCACAATTAATCTCACCAAATTAATGATGTTAAGGGTCTGAGGTCATCTCATTATGGTGTCTGACCTCAAACCTTGTCACCACTGAGTGATGTTATAAGGGTCTGAGGTCATCACCTAAGGTGTTATCCTCACAATTAATCTCACCAAATTAATGATGTTAAGGTTCTGAGGTCATCTCATTATGGTGTCTCACCTCAGACCTTGTCACCACTGAGTGATGTTATAAGAGTCTAAGGTCATCACCTAAGATGTTATCCTCACAATTAATCTCACCAAATTAATGATGTTAAGGGTCTGAGGTCATCTCATTATGGTGTCTGACCTCAGACCTTGTCACCACTGAGTGATGTTATAAGAGTCTGAGGTCATCACCTAAGATGTTATCCTCACAATTAATCTCACCAAATTAATGATGTTAAGGGTCTGAGGTCATCTCATTATGGTGTCTGACCTCAGACCTTGTCATCACTGAGTGATGTTATAAGAGTCTGAGGTCATCACCTAAGATATTATCCTCACAATTAATCTCATCAAATTAATGATGTTAAGGGTCTGAGGTCATCTCATTATGGTGTCTGACCTCAGACCTTGTCACCACTGAGTGATGTTATAAGAGTCTGAGGTCATCACCTAAGATGTTATCCTCATAATTAATCTCACTAAATTAATAATGTTAAGGGTCTGAGGTCATCTCGTTATGGTGTCTGACCTCAGACCTTGTCACCACTGAGTGATTTTATAAGGGTCTGAGGTCATCACCTAAGATGTTATCCTCACAATTAATCTCACCAAATTAATGATGTTAAGGGTCTGAGGTCATCTCATTATGGTGTCTGACCTCAGACCTTGTCACCACTGAGTGATGTTATAAGAGTCTGAGGTCATCACCTAAGATGTTATCCTTATAATTAATCTCACCAAATTAATGATGTTAAGGGTCTGAGGTCATCTCATTATGGTGTCTGACCTCAGACCTTGTCACCACTGAGTGATGTTATAAGAGTCTGAGGTCATCACCTAAGATGTTATCCTTACAATTAATCTCACCAAATTAATGATGTCAAGGGTCTGAGGTCATCTCATTATGGTGTCTGACCTCAGACCTTGTCACCACTGAGTGATGTTATAAGGGTCTGAGGTCATCACCTAAGATGTTATCCTCATAAATTCTGACATAAGTGCACAGTGAAGCAAGAATCGTCATAGGAACTGATCTTTTATTAATAACCTCTTCATAATAAGATGGTACATTTACATAAACTCTTTGTAACATCATATGTAATACTTCTTTAGGTGATCGGCATTCCATGGGTTAGCGAAAGGTTCCCCTTTTAGATTTTCTAGCCTGTAAGTGCCGGGCACAACCTCTTCTGTCACTTTGTAGGGACCGTGCCAATTTGGGTGGAGCTTGTTTGTTTTCTGTAAGGTCTTCTTTAGCACTAAGTCTCCCACTGCGATGGGTCTTGACTTCACTCTCTGGTTGTATAATTTCGCTACTCTCTGCTGGTAGGCTGCTTGTCTGATCTCTGCGTCTTCTCTTTTTTCTTAAATTAGGTCTAGGTCTAGCCTCCTCTCTTCCCCATTTTTATCAGGGTCAATGTCTGAGCCCTGTGAGTAGGGAGTCCCACTTCTGTTGGTATGACGGCCTCTGAGCCATGTGCAAGCATGAAAGGGGTTTCTCCTGTAGGTGTCCTTGTCGTGGTTCTGTAGGCCCATAACACAGCGTAGACCTTATAAGTCCATCTTCCCTTTGCATCTTCTAACCTCTTATTGATTCCATCGAGAATTGTTCGGTTCGTGACCTCGGTCTGACCGTTTTTGCCTGAGGTCGGCCAGGAGATGAGAAGAACTGCTTTATTCCAACTCTTAGGCAGTACTTTTCTAAAGAGGAGTTCTTGAACTGGGTCCCATTGTCCGAGATGAGAGTGTTTGGGAGGCCGTGTCTGTATATGATGTTCCTCCAAATAAATTGGAAGGTCTTCTGCTATGTGATCGTTATCATCGGCTCTGCCTCCACCCACTTTGAGAAGTAGTCAATGGCAACTATTAAGAATCGATAACTGTTAGCAGCTCTTGGTAGAGGTCCTACTAAGTCAATCCCCCATACTGCAAATGGCCATGGAGAGGTGATTAACGTCCAAGGTTGATGAGGTTGATGAGGAATAGTGGTGAATCTTTAACATTTATCACACCTCTTCATGTAGGCTGCAACGTCTTTGGACAAGGTTGGCCACTAGTATCCCTGTGTGATGATTCTCTTGGCCAAGGGTCTTCCCCCTATGTGTCTAGAGCAAGAACCCTCATGAACTTCCTGTAAGACCTGGGGAACTTCCGTGGGATGCACACATCTGAGGAGGAGTAATAGAAATTCCTTCTTGTACAAGACGTCTCCTATCATCGAGAACTTGGCAGCCCTATATCTCAATTTCCTCCTCTCTAGATTGGACTCATGTAGCTCTCCCTCTTTAATATATCTGACGAAGGGTCCATCCACGAGTCTCCTAGGTTTAAATTATGACAAGGGTTACATACCTCTTCTTCCTCAATGGTCGCCTTCCCTAAGACCTCAACCGGAACTGTCCTTCTGGCATCTGTCTTCGTCACTGATGCCAACCTTGCTAACGCGTCTGCGTGGCTGTTACTTTGTTGAGGTACTCTCTTCAATTTTATCTCTTCGAAGCATTCTAACATCGTTCTTACCCTCTTCAGATACTTGGCCATTCTTTCATCTTTTACCTCATAAACTCCCAATACTTGATTGATAACTAACCTTGAGTCGCTGTGGAGTAGGAGTCTCCTCACACCCAGAGTCTTTGCCAATGAGAGGTCGGATATCATGGATTCATATTCTGACTCGTTGTTAGATGACTTAAAGTTAAATCTTAAAGCGTACTCTATGTTAGCACCATCTGGGGCTGAAAGTATCAACCCTACAACGATTCCACTGTCGCGTGAGGAACCATCAACGAAGAGGTTCCAAATGTCTGTATCCGATGAGAAAGCCCCCTCTGATATGACTCCCTGCCTGAAGAGGTACCGATCCTCCTCGTTCTCCGCTACTCTGTTCCTAATCTTCTTGGTCGCGACCTCTTCCTGATCTCGGGAGACATTGGGTGTCATCTCTTCCTGGTCTAGGAAGACACTGCTATTTGACCCTTCAGTACCCTCTAGGTCATTCTTGGCCTCGACCTCTTCCCAAGTGAATTCAGCAACAAAGTTCGCGAGGGCCTGCCCCTTGATGGATGTCCTAGGTTGGTAGGTAAGGTCATAATCCCCCAACTCAATGGCCCAAGTCATCAACCTTCTAGATTTCTCAGGTTTATGCAGGACCTGTCTTAGTGGTGAGTCGGTAAGGACAGCCATGGAGTGAGCTTGGAAGTAGGGTTCATCTTCCTTGAAGCATGTATTAAGGCGTAAGTTAACTTTTCCATACGAGGGTATTTTGTTCAGACCCTTGAAGGGCCTTACTGTTGAAATACACAGGCCTTTGGATCCCAGCGTCCTCACGTACTATGGCCGCGCTGATGGACGATTCAGAGACTGCCAGATACACATATAATTTCTCTCCTACTATGGGCCGAGACAGTACCAAGGGAGACCCAAGGTAAGACTTGAGTTGGTTGAATGCTTTTTCGCACTCTTCATCCCATTAGAAGGCCTTTCTAAGCACTTTAAAGAACGGAAGGCACTTGTCCGTTGCCCTGCAAACAAATCTGTTAAGTGCAGCCACCCTTCCCGTGAGTCTTTGGACGTCTTTGATACTCCTCGGTGTCTTCATGTCAAGCAAAGCCTTGATTTTCTCAGGGTTTGCTTCAATTCCTCTTTGATTGATAATGAATCCCAGGAACTTCCCAGCTCCTACCCCGAAGACACACTTCGCTGGGTTAAGCTTCATCCCGTATAAGTCAATAGTATCGAAGGTCTTTTCGAGGTCTGCCACATGAGTGTAAGCTTTTAAGATCTTCGTTAGCATATCGTCTATATACACCTCCATAGTCTTGCCTATTTGATCCTCGAACATCTTATTCACAAGACGTTGGTACGTTGCCCCTTCATTTTTCAGACCAAAGGGCATCACTTTGTAACAGTACGTCCCTTTATTCATAATGAAGGTTGTCTTCTCTGCGTCTTTCGCATCCATGAAGATCTGGTTATAGCCTGAATACGCGTCCATGAAGCTCATGAGCTCATGTCCTGCAGTAGCATCCACCATCTGATCTATCCGAGGTAAAGGATAGCTATCTTTTGGACAAGACCTGTTCAGATCCGTGAAATCAACACACATCCTCCACTTCCCATTGGCTTTGGGCACGATGACTGCATTTGATAACCACTCCGGGTATATGACTTCTCTTATAAACTCAGCCACTTCCAATTTTTTGACTTCTTCCCGGATGACGTTGTACTTCTCCCTGGAGTAAACTCTTCATCTATGTTTGATAGGCCTGGCATCTTTGGTCACGTTGAGCTTGTGACTCATAACCTCAGGGTTGATGCAGGGCATGTCTGCGTGACTCCAAGCGAAGACACTTTGCCTCTTCCTGAGGAAGTTTATCAGCTCTTCCTTGATTTCTGCCTCCAGGGTTTTGCCGACCTGGACGATTTTTTTCGGATCGTCCTCATTGAGGACGATGGATTCTACCTCTTCCGCGACCTCTCCTTTCTTCAACTTTGTCTTATCCCTCGGGTCCAATATATCAATGCTGTAGGTAGTGGTTACCCTCTTATAGGCCTCTCTCTCTTCGGTCGAGTTGAATTAACATTCTCGCGCTATGGTCTGGTCACCTTGCACTTCCCCTACCCCATAGGGGATCGGGAATTTTAGCATCTGATGGACCGTCGATGACACAGCTTCAAACTCCTTAAGGGCCACTCTTCCTATGATGAGGTTATAGGCCGAGAAGACGTTCTCATGCATCACGAAAAATTTTATCTTCTGGGTCAACCTCTTAGGCCACTCATCACCCATCCGAACGTCCATCTCATATATTCCCAATGGGTGAACCTTTTCACCGCTGAAGCCCATCAAAGGATGATGATAGGGTACCAGCCTAGCTCTGCTAAGACCTAGGTTCTTGAAGTAAGGCCAAAACATCACGTCTGCCGAGCTTCCCCCGTCCACGAGGATCCTCGGCACCTCACACCCATGCACCCTTGTTGTTATTACCAAAGGGTCATCATGTGGGGATAAGATACCTTTAAAGTCGAGTCTGGAGAACCCAACTATAAGGGTGTCCATGTCTACCTTCTTTCTCTTCTGCACTACATAGGAAGACGTTAGGTTTATAACTTCAAGCCTTTGCACTGACTTGGCCTTCGCCACGTGGGCCTTCCTGTCAGCTACTTCAGAGCCACCTCCCGTAAGTCCTCCGCATATGGTGTCAACACCAAAGGAGATCATGCCAACCCTCTTAACTGGGGTGTTGTCATCTTTCGGCGGGAGGTCTGGATCGTCTTCATCTTCACCTTCTGAATCATTGTCTCTTCTAGCTGGGATATTATCACGACATCTGTCGTTTCGCCTCTTTCTAGGGTCATTTCTTCCCCCTTTAGGTGTCTTACCATCAACATACTTCCTCAATTTTCCAGATTTTAACATTTTTTCAATCTCATCCTTCAAGGCGAAGCATCTGTCTGTGACATGGCCATGGTCCTGGTGGAACTCACACCATAAGTTTTTGTTCCTCTTATGCGATGTAGCCTTCAATTTTTCTGGCCATCTCAGAGTCCTGTCATTCTTGATCTCGTTAAGGATATGCTCACAGCTCACATTGAGAGGAGTATAGTGAGCGAACTTGTCATCGGCTGACCTCTTCTTTCCATCTTTCTTTCTTTGGGACTTTTCGCCACTACCGCGGTTCTCATCCTCATACTTGGCGACCATTGCCTCTTCGGCATTCATGACCTTTCCCGCAGCTGCCAATAGCTCTGCCATAGACCTAGGAGGGTCTTCCGCGAGTTTCCACAATAGCTTCCCTTTCTGAAGACCTCTTATGAGGGCGGTCATGGCTATATTTTCTTCATAATCTTCGACCTCCAGCTTCTCTTTGTTGAACCTAGCGATGTAGTCTCTTAGGCTCTCGTCCTTGGCCTGCTTGACATACAGCAGGCGAGTGGTCTTCTTTTGAGGTCTCACCCCAAAGCAGAAGTTGTGGATGAATCGTTCAGCCAAGCCTTTGAAATTCTCAATTGAGTTCTTCGGAAGAGAAGTAAACCAGCTGTGTGCTGCTCCTGTTAAGGTCCCAGAGAAGGCCCTACACTTCATCTCGTCAGGTATTGAGTAGATGTCCGCTGCCGACTGATACATCTCGATGTGGTGTACAGGGTTGGTGCTGCCATCATACTTAGGAGACACCACGGGAGGTTTGAACTTAGCGGGAGTCGGGAAGCTCACTATTCTAGCCACAAATGGAGAGCCCTTTGAGTAACCCCTTTGCAATGGGTCCCTACTTTTGATGAGGTCTCCTATCTTTTTCTCAAGGCGCTGGATAGAGTCATTCCATGGTCTTCTGCCATCGGCCTGGCCGAGGTTATCCCCAGCCACCTCTAAGGGATGGACTGAGGGTTCCCCTGTCGCAGCACAACATCGGCTGTTGACCTCTTCCTGGTCTCTGCCCCTTCTTTCACGGGGTCGGCCTTGGTTAGGCCGACCTTGTCTGTCCCTTCTTTGCGAATCGGCAGCACTTCTTGACATGGATAACCTCTATCTTAGGTCATTCACTAGGCCCAACCTCTCAAAGGCTGACCCTCTGCTCAATCGATCAAAAGCTGATCCTCTCTGTTGGGCCTCTTCAGCTCTTCGGCCAGCACACCCTCGGATCTACTGAAGGGGATGAACCGTATTTTCGAAACCTTATATGGCTCCTAATAATCTTTCAGGGCCTCTTCTGCCTCTAGATCGTCATACCTGTCCTCCGAGCAAGGGTTTCCTTGACTCCCCAGGCGTAAGCGCCTAGGGTCAGCAACGTCCCTTCTCCGCTGGGGTGCAGGCTGGTCCTTCATTAGTGCCTGGGGTGGTCCCCTGGCATCAGGATGAGGCTGGACAACCGCCGGAGTGATCATATCCGGTGAGACTCAGGTGGCCTCATCATAGTTTGGCTGAGCTGTGCAAATTGTTCCTGCATAGCTTGTTGTGTTGCAGCCAAAGACCTCAAGGCTGCAGCTACCTCCGCCATTTTGGACTGGGGCGGCGCCTGACTGGAACTAGGCCCCCCACCACCAGGTGGCGAAAGAGGCGGCGGTAACTCTGGTGTTATGTGCTGCTTAGTAAAGAGCTTAAGTATCAGGTGCGCTTAATACCTTAAAGGACCTCTTTAAATGGTGAAATAACTCCACGCAAGGGGTGGTGCCTGGTTCACCACTAGAGTCTCCGGTGAGGTTAAGTTGAAGAAGAGGAAGAGACAGCTTCTCGTTCCCACAGACGGCGCCAAAATGATGATGCTAGAAACAACACCACCCTTCAAGGTGTTTGTGAGCTCAATTCAATGTTAACAATGGCAACATAAGGGTACATACACATATAGTAGAAGGAGGTGAGGAGAAGAGGATTCACACCGGAATATAAGTGGTTCAGCCAATTAGGCCTACATCCACTGCGCAAGTGTATGATATGTATCACTGTATGAGGGCTCTAATGGCCATAGTTACAATCTCTCAAGCTTTCTCTTTCTACTGTGTGTTTAGACAGAGTTTCAGCTAGGGTTGCTAATTTCGGGATCCTTAACAAGGTAGAGGATGACCTCTATATACAGTACTTGGGGGTGTAATGTACCCCCCATGCATGCAATGAGTATGTGTGTATATGATCTAGATAATATGAAGAAGACACCTGTCACTGTCACATGTAGAGAATGATGATGAAATATTCTCCCCATGTGTGGGGAATGATTTGTTATAACTGAGTCATGTCCACGTGTCCTTATCCAAATGTCAATAGGTGCTCGGCCGTCGTGCTTGGTCATGACTTCGGCCTGGGAGAAGCTGAGGTTGATAAAGTCTAGTTGCTCGGGTAAATCGAGATGGGCCATGAAGGTCTCGGTTTAGCTAAGCCGATGCGAGATTGAAGTCGGTTAAAGCCGAGGTTGAGTTGGACCCTGCTTGGAACATCGACTGATATCTTGATGAGGTTGACCCTGGTAGGAGTATGGCTTCCTGCGACCTCGGCCACCCCCTGGCCGAGGTTATCATACCCAGTTGAATAGAAGTGCCGCTGACCCGTATGATACATGCAGTGTCCTTTTGATGAGGTCGGTGGTAGTGTCGGCCTAGGCCGACCTTGCTATGCCGAGGGAAAATCTCGCGGACCCAAGGCTTTTCTAGCGTCGGCTACATCCTCGGTCGAGGTTGGTGTCTTTGAACCGAGGTCACACTTGGGACATATCAATAGCTATAACTATATGTAAGGACAAATTTCCAATCGAGTAAATTTTTATGTAATTGGCATAATTCCGGACAAAACATTTGAGTCATAGGTTACGCTTTGCGTTGTAGATCCCATAAGCCTATGACGTGTTTGATGAAGATGTATCGGTCAAGATTCAAAGATTGGATACATCGTGATGTATTTATCGTGCCAAGTTTATCTTCATGTTTACCAAGGATCTCGCAGGTATGAATGCATATTGAATATGGGTCCTTAGATATTTTTAAAGGGTGTTTTTTTAACTAAAAATCATTTGGAACTGTTTTAAATGTTTTTTAAAGAAAAATATTTTATGGTTTAAATCTCGTTAGAATGAGAATTGAACTTGTTAAAACGAAATGGAGTTCTCGTTCGATCAAGTTTTGATTTTGTTAGAATGAAATTAAAATCTCGTTGGAGTCCCATCTAATGACTATCGAACGAGAATTCTCTTATAAGGATTTGACATCTCGTTAGAAGCTCTTTAAAAGAACGACCGACTTAAAAAGCTATTTCATTTGAATGAATTGGAGTTTTGTTAGAACGAAAGACTAATCTCGTTCAAATGACCTTATGTTTTCATTCTAATGAGATAGACGCCTTAAAATTCTTATTTTTCTATTTAAGGCGTGCTGGACTCCGATTTTTTAAAAACTTTTTATAAAAAACGTTTTCCTATCTGTTAACCAATATTCCAAAACCCTACTTTCACCCTTTGAGTTCAAATATCCAATTATCTTCAAATTCATATGCTTTAAAATCTTAAAATTGGGCACCAAGGTTTGATTATCTACATCAGAAGAGAACTTATTTCGTGTGTTGGAATTCGTACTTACTGTTTACATGCGATGGACTTCGTGTTTATGGTGTTGCGGTGAAGAAGCGACGGATTCTATGTTCCTATCCATAGACGATTGTTAAGCCTCATCGATGGATACTGAGTCTTATGTGTACTCATACGTTATGGCAGCTTGCATGGGTGGACTCCTATATTGCACTGTAGAGGAGAGGTCATAGATAGAAGAGAAACAAAGCTTGTGGTCGTTGAGTAAGTCTACTGTTTATGGTTTGTAAAACCGTATCATACTAATTTTTTGAACAGGCAGTTTGAGGTTTTTCCCTTTATGTTTTTTCTCGTAAATCGGCATCTTGTGGATGATTTATTTATTTTATCTGCTTATCACATGAATGCATATTTTAGGTTAATAAGATGAAATTAGGTAAATTAGTTTTCCACAACAAAGGTTTTAAATTGGTGCTAAGTTTTATTGGGTTAATATAGTTTAAAGTTTCAATCTTTAAAATTTAAAAAATCTAAAAATATAACTTTTTATTTGTTCGGACCATATTTGCCTAAGCACACACTATTAGGGGCATTCTCAAATTGGTATCAAAGTGGGTTGCACCAAATAATCGTGTATATCCTTGTTTTGTGATATTTAGGGTGATTTATTTGTCACTCTCTCTCTCATGTTTATTTTATTTCTTTTTCTCTCGATGGATTCCTATTGTGATAAGTTGTCCAACGTGTTTAGTAATGACGATGATAAATTAACTCGTTTGAATTTGAAGTTTGCAAAAAGAATTAAATTTTTTGAAAAAGAAAATTCTCGTTTTAAAGCTAAAATTAAATTTTTGCAACATATTCAAACTGAAAGAGATATCCTTTGAGTGAAGCTTGTGGACATGGATCGTATTTTTAATAAATTATAAGTGTCTAAGAAAGAGAGTGAGGATAGAGTCCGATTTTTAGATAAAGAATTAGAGAACTTTAAATTTTTTGGGGTTAGTGTACATGATAATGATAAATTGATTAATGATTTGAGGGCACGTGAGAAGACTCTTAGGAATAAGTTCACTTGTATTAAGGGGGAGCGAGATAAACTTCTAGAAATGATTGAAAATTTAAAGAATGAGTCCTCAACACTTGAAGAGTCTAATTCTTCGCTTGAGTCTAGAATTTTGAAGTTAAAAGATGATCTAAGAAACTCGAGTAGTGTTGGTAGTGATGAAGATTTTATGATTCTAATGCTTTCACTGCTAAACACAAGACCATTGTTTATTTTAAAAGGTTAACCACATCCTAGGGTATTAAAAAGGGTCAACCCAAAGGTCCCGATCCTCATCACATTTACACGTGCACACATTGTGGTAGGCAAGGTCACCTTAGGATTTTGTATATAATCTTAGAAAAGACCCTAGGAAGTTGAGTTCTATAGTCCCATTATTCCCAAAACCCAACGTGTTGAGTTAAGAAATTCGTTTTGGAGGCTCTAAATATTAGACTGGTTGATTATCATATGCTTGCACATGACTCTTCACATGCTATATTTTATGGGTGATTGCTTACTATTTTTGTTTGTTGAACTCTAGTTTGTGCTTCATGATATATGTTTGCTAGTGTTATGACAAATGTATCTTTTGTATTTTGATTTTCTTTTATTGAGTCACATGAGAAACTACAAAAAGATTTTATCTGTCTTTTGAGATAAAGTTTGTTATCAAAAATTTGTATTTTATTTTGAATTTTTTTTAGATAAACTCAAAAAAGGATTTTTGGTTTTTGTGTATTTTAGTTTTACACAATCAGTGTGTCATATTGGTGTGTTTTAATCCAATTCATTTTGTGCTATCCATGTGGATATGACATTTGGTTATGATTGTTGATATTGAAATTGTTCTTAATCATGCTTGCCTGGAGTTATTTTGAACTTGATTTTCTTTATGGATTCGACTTTGTATATGCATCTACACTCATATACATGAGCTTTTTGAACGTTAACTTCACACACACACACACACACACACACACACACACACACACACACACACACATATATATATATATATATATATATATATATATATTTGATCTTTGTGAGATATTCTCCTATCAATCTTGTCATCTACATATTTTATGACTATGGGGGATTTGTGTATATAAGAATCATTTTTTGTGAGATTGTTTGATTTGTATTGAAAATATGAGGGTGCACGAGAACGGGATACAAAAGGAGTAAATCTCCTTTGCGAAAAATCCACCGTTGGCAAGAGCCTAATGAAAAATTTAAAGGCAATCAAAATAGAAAAATTGCCAAAAGCCAACATGTTTAGTTTGTTGATATTTCAAAAGCAATAGCTTAAAAAGAATAGAATAAAAAAGAGAATATGGCATATGTTTATCTTTTGAGAGTGTTTAATTGAAAATTAATGGGTTTGCATAATGAATCCTAGTTATACTTATCTTGTCATGACACTATTGATTTGTAAAATCATCAATATTCTAGGATTGTGTGCATTGTGCTTATTTATTCATTAAGTTCACTTTATTTTGTCACTTGAGGCTAAATCTTAGTTTGATAAAGTTTTCTCGTCAATTAGAACTTCTTGAAGATATTTGAATGCTTGGGTTATAATTCATTTGTATTTAGTTCACACCAATATATTTCATCCCACATATTTAAACACATCTATATTATGCTAGTGTGTAAAGCTTATGTGTTTGTGTCGAGTTTTATGGTTATTTATTCCTATATATATGTGCCGGGTTTTTATTGGTATATTTTGCATATCTTATATATGGTATTATTTTTGTTGAGTCTTTACGGTTTGCATTTTGTCCATGTTTTCCATATGCTTTATCTTTGGATTTTATTTGGCATGCTATATGATCATTTTAATATCACTCATTATGTGCATTGAAATTTATTTTCTCAAATTGATAATTTTAAAAGCGGTATCATACTTCATTGCTTACTCATATTGGTATCTTTTAGCATTGATATTGATATTGTTTGATCACAATATGGATTATTTATGCTTGAGTTTTCATGATTTTGTGTTTGTTGCACTTTACACCATTGCATGCTTTATTCCCTTCTCCCTATGTTTAAAATTGATATCTTATGATAATATATTTAGGGGGAGATTTGTTTTTTAGGGGGAGTAATGATTTTTTGCTATCTTGCTTTGTCTATTCTTAAACAGAAAGGGGGAGAAATGGTATCTTTCCTTGTATGATTAGAATATCTTTATCTTAAGGGGAGATGTCTTACCTAGGTTGAGATTGTTTTAGATATTGTTTGATATTTATTTAATTACGGATTTATACTTATTACATTCTCTTTGCATTTGATGGCGTGTTTAAGTTTGCAGGTTTACAACAATGCGGTTAAAGTTTTAGGCAAAGCAAAGCTATTCAGTTTGTGTGTCTGTCGAGCGCTTGTACTATTTTCCCTTTTGGGGATTTGGGAATGAGTCGTTTTAGACATCTTGGCGGCCCACGATTTTTTTTAGTTTTGTCTCGGAATAGCCAAAGGGGGAGATCTATAAGGACAAATTTCTAATCGAGTCAATTTGTATATAATTAGCATAATTTTGGACAAAATATTTGAGTCATAGTTTAGGCTTTGTGCTGTAAATCCCATAAGATATGGCATGTTTGATGAAGACGTAATGACTAAGCTTTAAAGATCGGATACATAGTGCCGTGTTTATCCTACCAAGTTTGTCCTCATATTTATCGAGGGTCCTTGAATATTTATAAAGGGTGTTTGTTTTTGAACTAAAAATCGTTTGGTGCTGTTTTTAAATATTTTTTAAAGAAAAATATTATATGGTTTTAATCTCGTTAGAACTATAATTGATCTCGTTAGAACGAAATTAAGTTTTTGTTCGAATGACTTCTGATCTCGTTAGAAAAAAATTAAGATCTCGTTGGAGCGCCATCTAATGACTATCGAACGAGAATCCTCTTCCAAGGATTGCACATCTTGTTAGAAGCTTGTTAGAATGACGATCGAACAAGAAAGTTGTTTCGTTTGAATGAACTGGAGTTTCATTAGATAGAAAAGCTAATCTCGTTCAAATGACCTCGTGTTTTCCTTCGAACGAGATCTCTGCCTTAAAGTTCGTGTTTTTCTATTTATGGCGTGCTGGACTCAGATTTTTCAAGAACTTTTGGAGAAAAGCATTTTCTTATTTTTTTCACCAAAGTTCCAAAACCCTAGTTTCACCCTTTGAGTTTGAAGATCTAATTTCTTCATAGTCTTACGCTTTGAGATATTTAGTTTGGGCACCAAGGTTTGGTTTTCTACATCTAAAGAGAACGTATTTTGTGTGGTGGAATTCGTACTTGCTATTTACACGTGGTGAACTCCGTGTTTGTGGTGAAGAAGCGGTGGATTCCATATTCTTATCCGTAGACGGATCATTGATGGATACCCAGATAAGCGTTGACTTGTGCGTTGTGACAGCTTAGAGTGTGTGGACTCCTGCGTTGCACTATGGAGGAGCGGTCGAAGATAGAAGAGTGTTAAGGCTTATAGGGATCGAGTCGTTGATTAAGTCTACTGTTTATGCTTTGTAAAATCGTATCATAGTGATCTGTTGACTGGGTCGTCCAAGGTTTTTCCCTTTGTGATTTTTCTCGTACATCGACGTCTTGTAGATGGTTTATTTATTTTATCTGCTTATCACCCAAATGCATGTTTTAGGTTAAAAAGATAAAACTGGGCAAATCAATTTTTCACAACAAAGGTTTAAAATTGGTGCCAAGTTTTATTGGGTTATTTTAGTTTAAAGTTTTAATCTTTAAAATTAAAAAAATCTAAAAATAGAACTTTTAATTTATTAGGACCATCTTTACAAAAGCATACACTGTTAGGGGTCGTTCTCACTAGAGTGCTAGTATTGCTAGTTGAGAGTCCAGGCTATTGCGTGCTAATTACAATTAGTTCCTAATGTGGGCTAGATTGCCCCTACCTATAGAGTTAATGCCCCATATTCGTGGATTTCATACTTATCTTTATCTGAAATGATCTTCGAGATTTAATTATATCTAGATCTTCTTAGGCCGATTACTTCTTGCGTCCCCCTTGCATCTTGCCACGTGTTCGACTGTGTGGGTCAGACCACGTGGCCTAGTTGATCTTATCGTAGATTGATTTTCGTATCTAGCTTCTACATGCAATAAACGATCACGATGAAATCATCATCCATTCGATTTTAAGAGGAATCTTCATCCACATGCCTGCCCAACTACCACGTGGTCATTCAAAATGCCCATTTGTATAAATTTAGACTAATTTTAAGACATAATGCTTTTTTGGTTGATACTTTTGGTAAATCTTGAGCATGAAGCAAGTAACGTTTCCTTCGAGAACTTGAAAATTTGAGAGCAAATTATTCATATCTAACAAACTAACACTTCCACAGTATTTGGATTTTTGCGCAAGTAGTTCTTTTTTATCTTTGAGCAATTTTCACTTTTTATTTATTTTTCACCATCTATGTCGCACTCTATTATCGCGATATGATTAATGAGAGTAATAAAAGTGGATGCTTCAAATATTGACACGTGAGACAATGATATAGTCTAAAAGTACTCTATTTACTACATTGTATATAGATAAGTGGTCAAGAACTTTTATACTAAAGTTGGCCCAACAAAAATATAAATAATTTAGAGGGATACATAATATTCAAATACATTTTAATATACATGCTAAAATTTGATATTTTCATTAATTAATAATAAATTTCAAGTACCAATAAATGCACACATAATAAGCCAAAATATCAAAACATAAATATGTATGTATATCCATCTTAAATTACTCAAAATTTATGTATATTCCTCTTAAATTATTCATAATTTATAGTGTGTATGGAGATCCTCACATTTTAGTACAATGCCTCCTAGATGATTGAGATATTTAATGGTGCGCCTTGCCTTTTAATAATAATATTGGACAGGGACCGTTTGGTAACTTTGAAATTAGAAGGATGCAGTTAGGAGGTCGTCTCACTTCTGTTCCAGGTCCCTTCCCTGCAAAGAGAGACTCACAAAAACTAAGCAAAAGATAAAAGAAAGGAACAAATCAGAACTAAAAACAGGGAACCCCTTTTTTTATCAGACAGCCTGCTTTCTTAATTGGTGTTGTTCCAAAATTCTGAGCTCGTTGATTTGTCTGCTTCTTGGTGTCTTTAATTTTGTTTATAATCTCTGTCTTGAAGATGGGCTTTTGTTAAAAAAGTTATTGGGTGAGTGAGAAAGAAAAGAAAAGAAAAGAATTTTATAGGGAATGTCTTTGAAGAGCAGAGGTGAGCAACCTTCAAGAAATGTTGTTATATCTAAAAAATGGACCCTCTTGCTTTGTTTTGGCTGCTTCTGTTCTGGGTTGCTCTTCACCAACAGGTATATCTCTTCTTAATTGTTTTTTTCTCATAGAATTACACCCATATTTCTTTCTTGTACAACCATTACTTGTGCTTTCGACTAGTTGTTGTGATATTCTATAAATGTGAAACTCTGCTGGGGAATAGTTGCACTATTTATCTTAATCTAATTTCCATATTAAATTGATTCCTACTTTATTTTTATCTAAGAGTTTGGTGAGCTGGGTAGAAATTAATCTTCAAGAATTTTGGTTTTGGAACATTTGATGGTGGTTTGGATTTTTTTATTTTATTTTTTTAAAATTTTTATTTGGGGTTCCATTATTAAGAACATATTGTTTCTAGGTGTCATTTTTTGGTTCATTGTATTAAGGGGCATATACTAAATAGTCCTTAGAACAATTTTTAATACACGTTTAGTCCAAACCTTTTTATTTATGGGGTTTATAAATTTAGGACATATTGTAATATGTATTTTGGAAATAGGACAACAAACATTTTATCTATAGTTTTAGTCCCTATTTATGAATAAAGCCGCTGGCGCGGACCCATATTCATAAAACGTCAACCAATCACAGCATGCCACGTGTCCCTTTAATTTGAAAATAGGGACTAAAAATAGAAATGAAATGTTTGTTGTCCTATATCCATAATCAATATTATTTTAAGTCCTAAAAGTACATAATCTATTTATTTTGCTCTAAAAAGTCCTTCACCATGCTGCTGGCGCGGACCTTTAAAAATAAGAGAATATTAGTTAAATGGGTGTTTGAAAGACTTTTTGGTACAAAATAAAAGGTTTGGACTAAATGTGTATTAGAAATGTTTGAGGGACTTTTTGGTATTTGATCCTTGTATTAATTATACATCTATCATGGATTTCAATATATTTTTCCTATTTTTTTTTTTTTGCTTAAATTTGGTTATTGATTAGAACAATTTTGGTTTAATTACCTCTATGTAAGATTATTGTTTGTGAATGTTTCATCTGAATTTTTTCTACAATCATTAGCGTATTTATTAAAGTTTGCATTGTGAATGATGAAAGACTGTCCCGTGAACTTTGCTGGTAAGTCTAACTGGAAGTTCCTAGAGACTTGAAATAACAAAACAGAAGACGCACTTTCTACTTATAAAAATAAAAATATCTGTAGAGAATATTAGATTGTAAAATGTTCCCACGTACATACTTGATGTCTTTTGGCAACAAATAGTTACGTATATTGGTCGCAGTCATGTATTGAATATGACATGTATATATATATATATATATATATATGAATAATTTTTTTTTTTGTAAATGATCTCCCCACTATGTAGATCATGAATATCAAATTTGGTTGAAAAATACATTTTTTTACTATTTTTAAAAAATTGGTATGTTCATAGGTATGTTAAGTGAGGTATGTTGGAGAGCATGACTGATATGCACATATATATACACACACACTAGACCTGGCAAAATGAGGCACGACACGATAACACGACATGAACCGACACGAAGTTATAAGTTAATGGGTAGACCCTTAATGGGTTCGGGTCATATCAGTGCCAACCCGATAAGACACGATAGTTAACGGGTCGGGTTAGGGTTGACCCCCTTCATCCATTAATACTTGATAAAACCCATTATGACCCATTAATTTTAGTAAATAAGATATAATTTTGGAACTTATAAATAATTTATGTAGAACTTATAAATAATTTATGTACCATAATGTTAATTTAATCATAATGAATTTTGCTAAATGAGAGATTTAGTAATGTCGATGAATTAATGGGTCATTTAGGTTCAAAAATGAGATAATATGTCAGCTTGTATACAATTCAAAATAATTCATTATCTTAATGGGTATTAACGAGTGAACACGAAACGATACAATAATATAACAGGTCAAGTTCGAATATGCTTTTTTCACCCGATAAAAAAGTCACCCGTTTAGACATGAATCCAATAAGATTCGAACACGATAAAAAACGACACGAACACAACTCGACACGACTCATTGACAGGTCTAACACACACACACACACACACATATTAAGGCTTACCATGTAACAAGTTAAAGCGATGCAAATAATTTTTGAGAGTGCTAAATCTTGGATCACTTATAGTAATAAGTAAATTTGGTAACAGAATGTGGACAATGCCCGAATCGAAAGGTATGGCAAGAACTACAACAGCAGGACTGAGATTACTTACAGAAGGTTGTGATCCAAGAACGGTGTGTATCTAATATCTTAAAATACATTGTTCTGACATTATATTTGCTATATTTTTCATTTGTTAATCTATTTGTACTTTAAGATCTGATTTGATTTTACCCTCTAGCTGAATTTGAAGGATGTAAATCGTGAATCTTACAACATTTTTGGGGAAGTTTCTAAGACACATAACGCAATACAGTGAGCTCTTTGTTCTTTTTAATTCCATTGTTAATCTATACTTAATTTTATCTTCATCTTGATTTTGTGAAAGCATGTCTTATGATAGTACATTGGATAAAACCATATCAAATTTAGAGATGGAATTAGCTGCCGCAAGGGCCGTGCAGGAGTCTATTATCAGTGGTTCTCCTCAATCTGAAGAGTCAAAGATGACGGACTCATTTGGAAGGAGAAAATATCTAATGGTTATAGGGATCAATACTGCATTTAGCAGCCGAAAAAGAAGAGATTCCATTCGTGCTACATGGATGCCACAAGGTTCATGGCGACCACCTGTTTTCTTTTCCTCTTAGCTTACGGATTATTCTTATGCTATGTCAATTTTTCTGGAACATATATCTCATTACTGTTTCTTCTGAACCTGCAAAAATAGGAGACAAGAGAAGAAGATTAGAGGAAGAAAAGGGGATTATTGTTCGTTTTGTTATTGGTCATAGGTGGGAATCTAATTTCTTAAATGCTTATTTTGGACAAATAAACCCTTTGTTTAATTTCTTAAATGCTTATTTGGACAAATAAATCCTTTGTTTAATTTCTTAAATGCTTATTCGGACAAATAAACCATTTTTTTAGTAATGTGTATGGTCTCTGCATGTCGAGTGGTTTCACCATTTCACACTCTTTAATTGCTGGTTAATTCTCTAGCTCAATTGTGCCATATTGTGTAAAGCTGCTAAAGATCGAAGCGCACAGTCACACAAAAAACACCTTTATGCGCTTCGGTAGAACACCTATGTCCATGGAGCTCACCGAAAATTACCATCTCCTTGAACAAGCGTTTACGATGGAGAACACTCGCACAAAAACCTCTCAACTAAGCTGCCTCTCCTAACAATACAAATCTAGTAGGGCATAAGTCACCTAAACTTTCAATGGCTGAGGCATATTGAAACCTTAGCCAAGAAGTTTCTCTCATCATTTGTCTCAGGAATTGATCTTTGGATAGTTGAGTGTGACTAGCCAGCATAATTCATGATGTACCTCTGCAAAACACGTTTGCAAAATACATCTAATGTAGGCTACTGCAAAGTTCTCATCTGCTTGTCCATGCTAATCCTCATCCCAAGATTTTGCTTCGCTGCACCAAGGTATTTCAGATCAAACTCTCTGTACAATGGTCTTTTCAACTTTCCACTAACATGTCATTAACATAAAACTAGACTCAATATCCTGAAGTATCAACAATGGTCACTAACCATTCTTCGGTATAAAACCACCAATTTTGTAGTATCACTGCCTCAAGGCTTACTTTGAACCGTATAAGCTCTTCTTCAACTTGCATACTAGTTTCTCATTTTCTGACATGTTAAAACCCTCAGGCTGCTGCATGTAAACCTTCCTCTAAGTTACCATGGAGAAAAACATAGTTTAATATCTAATCGGTCAAGGTGCGAAGTCCTCGGCCGCAACAATGCTTCAAACTGGCAGATGGGTAGTCAATTTCACAACCACTGAAAAATCTGTGGTCAAATCTCTAATTTTTTGAACGTCTTTGACGACTAGTCTTGTCTTATATTTTTAGGAACCATCAAATTCCTCACCCACTTGTTGTTAAGAGCCTTCCCTATGAATAATTCATCAAACTCTTAAGCCTTGTTGCAAGTTGTAAGTTATATTTTATACATGATTCCTAAGATCTTTGAACAATATAATAATCACGTCAATAGACATGTGAAAAGAGTAATTTTGTTTACCTCCTTTCGACGGCATGGATTCAGTCCCGCTGTTGAACGTCGCTGTCGAGTGTCGCCGGTGTGATTGCCTTAGCAATCCTTTAAGGGAGAATTTGGCTTCTCTCTCCTTTAGGAATGTGTTTTAATTGAGATGATTTCTAATGGACGAAATGCATCCATTTATAGGTGGAGAGAGGGCCTGAATTCCAAAGGTTAATTAATCTCAACCTTCCATCAAGGTTGAGATTAAGTGAAATTTTAACTCCTTTTTATTTTTTATTTCGTGTGGAATACGAACCATTTATACAAGAAATAACATGTATTCTTTATTAAAAACGGATTAATAAAGACCACAGGGAAGGAAATAAACTAAAGGTTTATTTAATAATTTCCTTACAGTTTCCCACTTGGTCGTTAGGTTAATCCATAAATGTTTTTAATTGAGAATCATAAGGCGCACATGATATGCTAAATCCTTCAATCATTGGTTTTCATAAGTGCCTTGGTTAGTCCAATAGTCAATGGGAGTCATGGCGGTCGCATATCATTATGCAACATGATCCTTTCCATGTGCTAAATCATTGACAACCTTCTTAACTAGGCCATAATTACGAGTTTACTTAGTGGTCCCATAATATCTTGTTAAAAACGATTTTCTGTTGTAATTTATCCAATAATAATATGTGTACACAATGGGAGACAGAATATAATGGATGTAGATGTCTTATTAAGAGTTCAATAAATGTCAAATACAGGCATAATAATAAATTACAGAAAAGAAATAACTAGGAACTGTCTTCAAGACCCATGCTTTCAGTATGTCTTTGAAATGTCTTTGGAGGTAGTCCTTTCGTAAAAATATCTGCAACCATGAGATCGGTGCCTGTGTGTTCAATGACAATTTTTTATCTTATAACATCTTGCTTCAGTGAGAGATATTTAAGGTCCATGTGTTTGGATCCTTTAGATATCTTGTCATGCTTGGAGAAGAATATTAATATGTCATTAACATACAGTACCAAAATATGAACTTACTCCCACTGATCTTGAGGTATATACATGTATCAATTATGTTTTCTTTGAAATCGAAGTTCGTAATGATTTCATCAAACTTTAGATACCATTGCCTCGAATCTTGTTTCAGTCCATATATTGATTTCTTAAACCTTCAGGTTGACGCATATAGACTTCCTCTTGTAAGTCTCCATTAAGAAAGGCCTTAAAACTTTAATTAATACATAGTAAGATTTGAATATTTTACGACATGAAAATAAGATGCTCCTGTGGGTAGTCATTACAAATTTAACTTAATACCATTAATTGTCGTAATATTTAACATGCATAATGAGTGATGTATCTATTTAATTTTAATAAGGTATCTGTGGATATCCTTGGTTTACACATGTACAAGCACTCCTTAATTGTTGATTCAACATATGATTATAGTCTGCCTGTGGTCAACTAACAATGTTTAAAAAGGCGAAAGGCGAGGCGAGGCGTAAGCCTCGAGGCGTAAGCCTCGAGGCGTTTGAGGTGTAAGTCTCACCGAAAAGAAAAAAAAGGAGCAAAATAATATTAAAAAAATACTAATAAAACCATAAAAATAAAGTAACAAAGAAATATAAAATAAAACTACAAAAAAAAAACATCTTTGAGAACTTTCTCACATAGTTTGACATTTTTTTGTTCACCCGAGATAACTTTAAAAAAAAAGTAAATTAATTTTAACATATTGATTATTTTACAATATGACAATAAATTAATCAATGCAAAATCATATTGGAAAAATCATTTTTTTAGCTTCATCCACATATTGGTTATTTTATACTATTACAAATAATTAATCAATGCAAAACTTAACAAGCAAATTTATTAAAAAAACATTGATTTTCAAGCTAAGTTAAAAAAAAAAGTGCCTTTGTAAATTTAGGCCTTTAATTTGAAAATAGGGACTAAAAATGGAAACGAAATGTTTGTTGTCCATAACCAATATTATTTTAAGTCCTAAAAGTGCATAATTTATAAAAAAACAGCAACTTTATTAAAAAAATAATAACATATCAACCTAAGTTTATTAAAAAAAACAGCAACCTTTAAAATATAGTAGTTTCTTAAAATATATTCAGTTTAGTTAAAGAAAATTTTTACAAACACTGAATATTTTTGTTTCTACAAATACTAAATATTTTACAAACACTGAATTAAACCAAATTTTTACAAAAAAAACAAGTTTCGTATGGTTAAAAAACAAACATTGACTAAACTAAAAAAAAAAACACTTGAGTAAAAAAAACAAGTTTCCTATGGTTAAAAAAAAACAAGTTTCGTATGGTTAAAAAAACCAAAGACTGACTAAACACTAACATTGGCTAAACTAAAACAGGTTTCGTATGGCTACCTTCTACAAATGAAGCCCAGAAATGGAGAACCGAAGGCCGAAAATGGAGAACGAAGGTCAGAATTGAAGAACCAAAGGCCGGAATAGGAGAAGGAAAGCCCGAAATGGACCAGGTCAAGAGGTGAATGCCTCACCGCCTTGAGGCGCAACGCCTCAGTCACAAAAGGCATAAGCCTCACTGAACAGTACTGAGGCTTAAGCCTTGAGGCTTTTTTTCAGTGCCTCGCCTCGAGGTGTACGCCTCGTTAAACATTGGTAACTAATTGATATATGTTAAATAAATAGATTTAAACATTATAATGGTAATAAATGGCTAATTTGGAATGTGTAATAATAAGTATCACTGTGGTGATACCTAATTTTAATAATATAATTGCATTCATTTAATAAATTAATATGAATACTTATGCATATTTTTATCATAAAATTTCAAAAGCCATAAAATTACATAATTGTAAAATTCTTGAATAGCAAAAGTTGTACAATCTAGAATTTCACAAGTCTAGAATTCCAAAAGCTTAGAATTTTAAAAGTCATAAATTTCGAAAATTTGAAAAGACATAATTTCTAGAATTCCAAAAGGTCATAAAATTTTGAAAATTGTAAAAAATGCATAATTTAAAGAATTCTAAAAGGCATGGTAGCATGAATTCCAAAAGTCATGGTAGCATGAATTCTAATAGTCATAATAGAAGGAATTATAATAGACATAATAGAAGGAATTCTAACAGACTTTAAAGCAGGAATTCTAATAGACATAATTCTAAAAGACATAAGAGCATGAATGAATGAATTCTAAGGGACATGAATTGTAAGTCATATGAATTCTAGGAGACATGAATAAGAATTCTAAGATTCATGAATACTAATAATTATAAGAATTCTAATAGACATAATTTCCAGCAAGTGGCCAAGCCCCGTCCAACGGAATTCTAAAAGACATAATTTAGGATACTGCCTTAATAATTATGAAAAACAGAAAATTAATCAATACTGTTTCAACAAATTAAGAAGAAACAAAAAACATAAACAGTTTTAGTAATCATGAAAAACATATAATTGTCAGCAGTTTATCAACAATTATAGGAAAATTAACTGTTAAAATACAGGAACGGTTTCATCATAATACATAAACTGCCTTAATATCCACGAAAATAACTGTTATAGTTTCAAAGAATTGGGAAGAAACTTGATACATAACTGTTATAGTTTTCATGAAAACAGAAAAAAAAAAAAAAAACAGTTTAAGAAGAAACTGTTATTATACAGTAATAAGCAACAACACTATTATCTATTTTAATGGAAAATCATATGTTCTTAACATCAGCTCTGATACCACATGTAAGTTATATTATATATGTGATTCCTAAGATCTTTGAATAATATGATAATCACGTCAATAGACATGTGAAAAGAGTAATTTTATTTTCCTCCTTTCGACGCCATGGATTCAGTCCCGCTGTTGAACGTTGCCGTCGAGTGTCGCCGGTGTAATCACCATAGGAATCCTTTAAGGGAGAATTTGACCTCTCTCTCCTTGCTTATAAACCTTTAGGTATGTGTTTTAATTGGGATGATTTCTAATGGATGAAATGCATCTATTTATAGGTGGAGAGAGAGCCTAAATTCCAAAGGTCAATTAATCTCAACCGTCCATCAAGGTTGAGATTAAATGAAATTTTAACTCCTTTTTATTCTTTATTTCCTGTGGAATACGAACCATTTATATAGGATATAACATGTATTCTTTATTAAAAATGGATTAATAAAGATCACATTTCGGGGAAGGAAATAAACCAAAAGGTTTATTTAATAATTTCCTTACACAAGCTTCCACTTGCTAACAATTTTTTTTTTCACATACCTCCTGTTTGATATGTGAGGATGAGAAGACCTCCTGTCTTGACTCATTGGTACACTTTATTGTGTAATGCTATGCCATCTAAGTGCCTCTGGCGGATGGTCAACAGTACTGCTATTAGGAATATCATCAAACTCAACATATATAGTGAGCCATTGCATTCTGTTGCATTTCTATCGTTATACTATTTTAGTTATCCTAATGACGATAATTAAACTCATCTCCAACTTGTCTAATGAAGGTGCATTTCAGTTATTTGGGGTCAAGTTTTCCTCAGCATGTACATTAATATGCACGTATTTAGTACAACTAAAGGTTTTCAAATAATAAAAGTTTGCCTCCTTCCGTCTTATCTCCAATGGTATGGATGGTCCTTTGTTATTAAGATAAGTTGTGCTGATTGACTTTCTGCAGAACTTCTTGTGTAGACCCCATGATTACACATACATTTGTCTCCCCATTTTGCTGCAGGGTTCTCTGCAGAATCCTTTTAATCTGATCACATTCTCATATTAAATTATCAAACTTACCAATGCGGCCTGCTAATGCTCAAACTTGTCTCAATTTATACCATGGATTTTCACCTCTTAACAATTCTTATACCTAAGAGTTCTGTCTCAACTCTCAAGAAGTATACTCAAATGGTCGTTAACAAAAGTCACAAAGTATCGCTTGCTGTAAGTGGATGAGACTTTAGTTGACTTCCATAAATCTGTGTAAACTCACTCAAGTTTCCAAACCTCTTCTGCTTGCCTAAGATGCAGCTCTCACAGAAGCCAATATTTTCCGGCTTTAAGCCTGGTACTTCCCCCTTTTAGATGCATGAACTTGATCCCTTTTTTGTTCATTTTGCAAGTCTATGGGGTCGCATGCTCGGATCCTCTTTGCTTTTTGCTATTACTATTTACCCATAAGCATTCGTAGTCATGTGGACAGCGCCATTTTTCATACCACATGCAACTGCTATAGCTCCCTTAGAAACCTTCCATGAATATTCATTGATGGTTGTGACATAACATTCATTTGCCAACTGCCTCACCGATTAGATTTTCCTTGAGTCATGAGCCTCACAGCTTTCATCTTCCATATTGATACAGTCAACTTTATCAGCACCACACCCTTGCTGTGCACCCTTGCTAGTCACACTATAGGGTTGATCATCACCACCAGTACATAGTTGTCAAATGACTGTCTGTTTGATGTAGCATGAAACGATGCTCCAAAGTACAAAACCCGCAGTTCTGCCTTTGCTCACCAAATAACATACCATATCATGTGATTATTCTGAGACAACATTTGTTTCAGTTTTGCTTTGTAGCTTCCTCAGGAGGGGTTATTCTGACATTCCTTGAATGGCCTCTCCTACACCGATTATGATCACCATTTCCACCATAGTTGTTAAACTAGTTGGTTAATGAATTATATGATCGGATTCAATTCACAACAAAGTGATACTGCTGGTTGAGCCAATTGGTCAGGGAATATCAGCGAATCGGGTGAATCGTATATAGTAATCACTATTTCTATTTTTTTAAACCAGGTTTGTTTTTTATCTACTTTTTCATTCTTATAGTATAGAAGGGACTCTTTCTTTTATTTTCATTATCTTTGATGATAGAAAAACATCTCAGAGGATTTAAGAGAGGTGCTTGTAAACCTAATTGGGGCTTTTTGGCTAGGAATGAACATTGAGATTTGTTTCCTCTATGTGGGCAGCTCAGATTGTGGAATACTCACATCTACTCATAATTGAATACCAAAAGTTTGGGTTTGCCAAAAGTAGGTCTTTTATGGGGGATTCTACATTCTGCTTCCACTAGCTATACACTACTTTGGAAAAAGAGAAAAGTGTATATACAACTCCAATCTGCTTCAGTTGAGATTGTGTTAATTCAAGTGTTCCCACCACAAGACTCTTAACTTGTTCATTCCTTACCTCAACGGACCCTTCGAATGTGAATCAAGAACAGTGAATAACGACTTCGAAGTGGGTTCAACAAACCATACCGCATCCTTAGGAGGTGGAATTATTTGTATGGGTCATGTGTCGATGAGTATGTGAACTCGTTTGTCCTCGAGCCTTTGAGAGTGCCAAGCACTAGATAGTCAATGCATGATGATACTTGATGACTTGTTACGGAGAAGTGACTTCACGATCCTCTTCCTTATGACTGAAGGTATAAGCTTAACCCCTTTTCCATGCCGCTTAAGACCGTACATGTTTTTGTGCCGAAATCGAGACATATCAATGATGTGCACAGCTCTTGGTCTAGATATATCAATAATGGGGGAAATTATAGTGACAAATATACAAAGAAGGAGATGAGAGAGAGATAGAGGACACAGAGATGTAAGTGGTTCGGCCTTAGCCTACTCCACTGTACAAAGTATTTGGTGTTTTCACTATAATAAGGCTGAAATGGCCATGAAAGTACACACTAAGTACAAAAAGTAGCAGAGTTTCAGTAGGGTTCACGTTTTTTCGCTCCCTTGCAATGAAGTTGAAGTTGGCTTTTATAGTATAGGGGGTGCGCAGTGCCACTCCCAAGTATGCAAAGGGCATGCATGAGGTAGATGCACCAATAGGAGAGAGCTAGCTTTCGTGTGCACATGTACATCACGATGACGAAAGATTCTCTCACGTGGGTCGTTAATCTTCTATAACGGTTTGGTCCACTTGGCTTAGTGACACACGAGTCACATGTTTTGCGTGAAGTACTGAAGTGGGCTATGTTGGTCTTGGCCAGGCCGACCGAGACTGTGGAACTGGTCTTCCAGGTGAACAACACCGTGACTGTGGAACTCGTCCAGGAACTGCAGAGAGGTCTCTGCCTGTCAGCGTCGTATGGGGCCGACATATGGCAAAGCCGAGACATGGGTTCTGCTGTGATCGTAGAGAGCCTGTGTGATTGCAACTGTTCTGAGGGTGATGTCTCGGAGGCCGAGACTGGTTAACGTGGGCCTATGTGCTGTGGGTCTATATGTTGATGAGTCTGATTGACACTGGCAGGGGTCGTGAAACCGAGCGGAGTTTCGTTTAGGACGAGTCCACACTTATGTATTTCACCCCTAGCTCGTGGGTTGTCACATATGGATATCCTAATTCCCAGCTGCTGTGTGATTTTGCTTGATTTATAATTCCTACAATAAGGAGAATGAGGGCCCATTTGATGTGGTACTGGCAATGGAGCAACCTTACTTGAGCCGGGCTTTGTGGTTCTTAGAGATGAACATGAATGGCAACATCTAGGTAGACGTGCCGACATTTGATGGGGACATGGACATGCCTTTGTTGATAGGCTAGATTCTGTTGAGAAATATTTTGAGCATAACAGTATTAGTAACATCAAATGTTGTTCATTTGGTGGTGGCCACCAGGATACACAAAAGTTTGATGACTTGACCAAAAGAATGGAGCTGGAAGGGAATTAACCAATATGTACATAGAGCAAAATGAAGAACTACTTTCGTCTTACATTCATTCCCCAACACTATGAGCGTGACCTATTTGCTCGAATTCAGGGTTTGCGACAGGGATCAATGTGAGCAAGGGGATAAATTGAGTAGTTCCATTGTTGTGCATTGATTGGTAATATGAGTGGGCTGTAGGCCTGGATCCAGACTGATCTGAGCTTGAGGGTGATCCCCTTACAGGGGCAAGGCTGCGGAGTACTAGTTCATAGGTCCAACAACAACCACCACTGACCCAACCATGGCCGCAAAGACTAACCATGCCCCTTTGAATTGCTTTGATTTTGGAGATTTCAGTATCTGGCAATAGGGTTTTTGAAGAAGAAGAAGCGGTACACCTTCTTGTCACTGATGGTACTGAGGCTGGGTCATTCAGGTTCCACTGGATTTTGAGGGCACACTCTGAACCTTAAACAAGCTTCCGGGCCCTCTCCCCCTCTTTATTCTTATATATTCTAGACATAAGCATAGATAGTTGTGTTTCTCTAGTTAGTCATTTCTGTCTTCTCTTAGTTACAGTTGCTTGATGAGCCGCTTCTTTCCCTTTATAGCTCACTGTAGTTACCATTGAGGATTATCGAATATATTAGAAATACTTTTCCTCTTTGAATTATTTGTGAGTTTTATATGCGATTCCGCTTTCGTGTTGTATGCATAGTGGACATTCAGATGCCTCCACAAACGCTGTAATTAGCTTAACACCACAATATGCATGTGGTCATAAACTCGTGTGTGATTGCTATCTACCTTTTCTCTCTGGAAGCAGCATTGTAAACATTATGTTGTGAACACAAACTCATGTTCCTTAGTTATGGGTATAACCACACCCCTTTTAAAGATAATTGTGGTGATTTTATATTTATATTCATTCAAAAATTCCATCTGTGGTCAAATACCCTCTCTGGCTTAGTGGTTGAAACTAGTGTTCTCTCGTACCAAGCATGTACATGTTAAAGTACGGGTTTTTTTGACCTTGCCTCCTGAGATAATGCCAATATTAGTCATAACCCCCTGCTTTTAAAAAAAATTGACTTACCCCCCAAGGTCTAACCAACTCTTAACACCAATAATTGATAATTAGAGTTATCCCGCTGCTAGTTTACATGTCAAAAGTACCCATCTCCTTCTTCCTCACTTCATCTTCTCCCCTAAAACCCTAATCCTAATTTCAAAACCCTAACCCTACCCCCGACCCTAATTTCTCGTTACAAAAATTAAACCACTCTCTATTAATAAATCCAAGCTTAACATAAAAATTTGCACATGAATACCCAAAATTCGAAATCGATGAACACTTGGAACTCAAATTCAATTGGATGTAGCACGTAATAGATGAAGACAATCAAGAACTGCACTTTGAAATCGAACATGGATTGATGAAAACCAACTGCTATTGTGAATCCAAATCATTTTCAAATCTGATCTAGTGCGATTTGGTTTCCAACTACTTACCTAGTTTCAATCATCTATTGAGCAAATTATGAACTCAAACAAGGAACCAAGATTGATTTGAACGATTCAAACTAGGAACCAAATCGATTTGTTGTTAGTTTATTTTAATTTACAAATTAAAACTACAGTGTTCATCACTTTGTCTCCTTGCATGATGGTCATCAATCTTTGTCCAAATCTTTTTGGTGTTCATCAAGCTTGGTATGTGTGTGGTGTTCATCAATTTGGCTATGTGTATGGTGTTGATCAATTTGAGATCTGCAATTTCAAACAAGGTTAAAGTTAATCAATATGGTGTTCATCAATCTCGGTTGTGTATGTGTTTGTGTTCAGTTGTGGGAACAATTAAGGATTAGGATTAATGTTCAATGTGGGTATGTATGCGTTTAGTTGTAATTTGATTGTAATGTTCAGCAATTGATTACGGTTTATAATTAGGGTTAACACTTAAAAGTTTTGGGTTAAAGGAAGAAGATGAAGTGAATACAAATGGTATTTTTGATATTTAAACTAGAAGGGGGTTAACTTTAATTATTAATTATTGGTGTCTCATAACGGTGTTATACATCTGTTAGACGACGGGGGTAAGCCTAATTTTTCGATAAATGGGGGGTTATGTCTAATATTGGCATTATCTCAGGGGCAAAGTAAAGAAAAAAACCTTAAAATATTTATTTATTCTCATTCCAATTCAAATCATTGACCATATCGAATTTACGCACATATTAATTTAATAACTTGTTTCCCAATTATCAGTGCCACATTAGGGGGTATATTGGACAGAGCTATTGAAGCAGAGGATAAAAAGCACGGAGATCTGATGAGGCTGGTGATACTTTGCATCGTGTTCTATAGAGCAATGCTAGGGAGACCCAGTTTTTGGATCAAATTTTGAGAGACAGTGATGTGTTATGAACATATTGGGTGGTGTGTGGGTTTGACGTAAACTACACGTCAATCGCTAAAAGAAATACACCAAACCCTAACTTTGGAGAGAGAATCAAAAGATTTCTTATATTCAAACTGGAGAGTGTCCTCAAATGAGGAATACAAGAGGTATTTAAAGGGGGAAGTAGCTTAGGCCCTAAGCTAATATTTTAATTAAAACAATGCTCTTACTAGCCTTTTGCTACTTCTACTTTTAAATACTAAACAAAAATAAAATAAAATGACATAACAAATAAAAAAAATAAAAATAAAAAATAAAATGCGATAAACCCTAAAATAGGGCCCATTTCCATCAGGGTCACAGGGGTTCCACTATAAAAATCACCAAATTTGGTGAGGACACATCACTGTCTCAAAATTAGGTCCAAAAACTGAGTCTCTTTAATTTTCCTGTTCTATATCAATATACCCCCAAACTCTTTCAGATTGTAAAAACCTAACTTATTTGTGTTACTGCCATATTGGTAGAATCATGTTGAGGGGTACCTTGAATTATCTGCCAAGACAAAGACATACTTTGCTACTGCTGTTGCTTCATGGGATGCAGAATTCTACATCAAAGTTGATGACGATGTCCATGTAAATATAGGTAAACTTTTCTAATTAAAATAATTTCACATTCATTTCATATTTTCTTTCTTACATTGAGAACATGAGGTCTAAGATTCCAAACTTTGATGTCACATTTGGTTTGATAGAATATCAGAGAAAGGTTCCTTTAAAATATTCTTAATTGATTGAAGTCCATTTGGATTTTTGTTTCACTAAAGTCCCTTGATGAGTGGGTGCTTTAGAATGCAGTCCAGACACTACCAAATTAACATATACCTTACGCTTAATCTGAAGGTATAGATCATATTCGTTCAACCAGCTAAAGTTATCTAGATTTTTTTTTTCCAAAAATTTATCTCCCAAGGGACCCAGTTGTGAAACCTTTGATTTTATCTCGTGAGCAATGACCCACGGTGAAACTGGGAAATATCCATCTTCATATATGGTCTTGTCCATTTGTGATGACTGTGAGTTAGTACATTATCTCCCATGTCCATTTTTTTGTATAATAGTTATATCACTGGTCTTGTTGTTTGCAATTAATTGTCATTGGTCAATTCAGCTTCTTATGTATCACTTGCAGCAACACTAGGAGAAACATTAGCAAGACATCGGGAAAAATCGCGGGTATATATTGGATGCATGAAATCTGGTCCCGTCCTAGCTCAAAAGTAAGTATTCAATCTTTCTTAAAAAATTGTTATTATTAACTGAATGTTCTTTTAATTCTGTACTTGCACATTCCATTGAACAGGGGAGTGAGATACCATGAACCTGAGTATTGGAAATTTGGTGAGGCAGGAAATAAGTATTTCCGTCATGCTACTGGACAATTATACGCCATTTCAAGAGATTTGGCTACTTATATTTCAGTAAACCAGTTAAGTCCTTTTATTGTGAAGTTGAGAAACTATTATCATGGTTGAATGGTTTTTGACATTGTGACAATTGTTGTAACAAAATTATCTCAGGCATTTACTGCACAAGTATGCTAACGAGGACGTTTCCTTGGGATCTTGGTTTCTTGGGCTTGATGTTGAGCATATTGATGATCGGAGACTTTGTTGTGGAACACCACCTGGTAAATCTTAAATTCTTCTAAATAAAAAAATAAAATAATAAGACCTCATTTGGTTCTAAGCAAAATATTTTGTAGAAGTTTGACAACTTGTTACTGCAGATTGTGAGTGGAAAGCACAGGCGGGGAACATTTGTGTTGCATCGTTTGACTGGACGTGCTCGGGGATTTGCCGGTCTGTGGAAAGAATGAAGGAGGTTCATCGTCGGTGTGGGGAAGGTGAGAATGTTGTGTGGACTGCTGCTTTCTGAAATTCAGTCCCTGCTTTCCTTTCAAACTCATCAGGAGGGATGATATGACTCAGCACTTGTGCCGTGCTAGTTTTTCTGTTTCATGTTAATGTAAAAAATACGTACTTAGGTGGAGGGAGAGAGAGAGAGTTTGTTGTAATTCTTCTTTATATAAGCAGTAGATAATATTGGCTGACAAAGCAGTCATATACGCGACTAGGCAGTCCTTACTACCAATTTTTTTCTGTTTGGTGGATCAAATTTTAAGTCAGAATTTGTAGTTATTGAGCTCATAATAAATCTCTATTTGTGGCTTTGCTGTCTAGCTTCTGCCCTTCTCTTAAAACACGGTGTCGACAATGCTATCTATGTCTACCAAAAAATTACACTGAAGGTGTACCAAATGATGAACTAAAATTTTGTAGTAGACAAAACTACTAGATATAGTGAAACTCTTCCTTACAATTGTCACAAAATCAGAGGAAACTGATGTCAACACAATGGATAATAAGGATTATTTAGAGAAATCTAGGGTAGAGTGATTTTTTAAACCGTTGATGTCATGTTGGGATAATAAATTGTTGATCCCAATGCAATTTCAATGTGAGATCAATGGTTGAAAAATCACTCTACCATAGAATAGAGTGACACTAGAGGAGCCGGGTCCAAATACAATACCACACGGTATCCAGAAGATCACATAGGTTGAGTTATTGTGTATTTTCGACATCTAAATTGATAATACAGTCAGATGTGCAATTTCTGCATAGAAAAATGAATGGTCATTATGTATTCATACATGCTCTTTAATGAATGCAAAAACAACATGAATTTACCAACTTAGGATCCTAAAAACCACAAAGCGCAAAATCAAACCTAGTTTAAATATACAAGATGGATATGCACTATTTTAGTTAGAACTACCTTTAACCCATGAGAACTTGAAACAACTTCCTTGTAAAACAAAGTAATAAATAACATAAAAAGTACAACATAGGATGTAGCCAAAGTTTAGGCCATCATAAAATATGGTGGGTGTTGAAATCGTAATAGACCTCAGACCTAACAGGTGCTCCCCTCTAGACCTCAGACAAGTGAAAAGGGAAGAGTGTCAAAGTGTGAGGTAGAGATATAAAGTGCTTCAGACCTCATCAGAGGGTCCTACATCCACTGTCAAATGGTTTTATATTGTTCATTAGATCATAAAAGAGTTATTACAATATATTAGACCTCTTAAACTTTGGCCAAGAGAGTCTGAAGTCCTTGTAGCCTTTGTCAATAACCCAAAGGACCTTAGGAAGTATTTGATGGACTTCTTTAAGGATGCTCGAGTACTTATTTAGAGCCCAACAAGGAGTACATTGTATAAGATAATTGGAAATGATCCGAGTTATAAGTATATGCTCACAATAGTAGGTTGAGAGAGTATATAACAATAAGTAAACACTTGTGAATGATAAACTCTTAGTTCTCTGGAAGTATGATCATTTTAAAGTATATCCAACCTTCAAATGACCTTTTATTTATATGCAAACTCTAGGAGAGAGAATGAGTGGACTATCACAACATGGTTGTGATGGTTATGAGGTCTAATGATGTCAGCAAGGTGGTGGAGTGTTGGCCAAAGATTTTGCAGGTGGTGTAAGGTAATTTTCGGTAGCATTATTTATGGATGGAAGCCTTCAATTCAAGTGGAATTGAGTGGTGGCGGTAGGACAAATAGTGTTCTGCTTTTCACCTTCCGCCAGACTGGTCGCAGAAGCCTTACCGAAGGCTTAGGAGGTTGGGGGTTGCCATAAGACTGCCTTGGATTGGTCTTTAGATGTTTTTTACTGGTACACCCTAGTGCTGAGAGTTAAGTAGCCTCAAAAGGTCATTTACCTTCAGACCGAGGTCTTCTCTGGGCGTCAGTCATTGTGAAACTCTAGTTTTGCGGTTTCTGAGCTCGGTTAAGGAGACATGTTAGAAGGATTAATTTTTCTAGGAGAAAGAGGAGGGGCCTGAGGTTTGCTACAGTACTGTGGTCCTTTTTTGAAAGCATCGAAGGTCTTGGGGGCCAAATAATGGTTCAATGAGGTCAGTGATTGACCTTGGGGCCTCTAATCATATGGGGACATTTGAGGGGTCTAAGAGCCTTTGACATGCCAAAGGTTAAATAAGGTATTATCAATAGCCCCTTGTTTTTTCTTACAAGGATTATAAGTGGAAACACTTTTCTTTTGCGCAAGTTGGGGCATAAAGGTAACTAGCTAAGATTCTTCATAATGAGAGTGCATTGGGAAGAAGCTTGCAAGTGGCTGAGAGCACTTGATGGGACATGCCTTGGGAAAAAGCGACTGAACTGCTAGGCTTTGGGGGCTACAAAAGATCACCTTTGGCTGACTTGAGCTTTTCACCATTCACTTTATCTATCTTCTCTCTTTACCACTATGGGATCACACTTTAGGCTATTCTAAAAAATCTTGAGTTCTTCTTTCTCTCTTATTTAAACAATGTTTGATAAAAATATTTCCCCTCGAAAAGTCTTGGACCCAAATCCCCTATCTACTTTTAACCCTCATATCTCCCTTCCTTTGATTAAGGAAAAGGGAATTGAAGCCTCTGGTCATCTCCCCACCTGGACTATCCCTTATAGTACTATAGTGGTCAATTACCTAGGGGCTAATGACCCTAACTTCTTCGAAGGGACCAATTCTGGTTCTAGGATCGCTGTGCACGACTTGATGGATATTCGGAAGACATAACAAATTTCAGAGTCTGTTAATTAGAGGGAGGCTAAGCTTAGAGATAGGGGTTGTTCCTTGGTCTCTCAACATGTGTGCTTTAACGAGTCCTTTCTCTAGTATGGGGCCAGGTTCCCCCTTTCTCTACCTGTGGTGAGGATTTTAAAGGCTATTAGAATAACCATTTATCAACTGATGCCAACTCTTGGAGGTCACTGATGGCCACCGTCTTGGCTTTTAGAGACTTAAGTGGGGAGAAGCATTACGTCACCCCGACCCAATTTTTCAAGTTATATCGAGTTTGGGAGCAGAGCAAGCCCAAAGACAAAGGGCTAAAATACTTTTATTTTAGGGCCATAATGGTCTTTGCAAAGGACAAACACAATACCCTTAAGAACTGGAATGAGATATTCTTCGTCATTAAGGGATCATGGGCTACTCTAGATCTTGCTGAGCCCATTCGTAGTCCCATAATCTGGTGCTCTCCACTAGATGTGCGTAGGTTGGTTTTTACCCTTATCTTTGAGATTTGAGTCTATTTACTGATCCCTAACTTAAGCTTTAATGATTTTTCTTCTTGCATAAATGTTTCTGAGCATTCCAAGGAGGAGGCAGACATGATTGTTGAGGCTTTAAAGTTGTCCTCTTTACCTTTCAACTTTATCACTGCCAAATGCCTATATAAGTGGGGCTTAGGACCTGACCCTGACATATGAGAGTATTCTTGAGGCCCCTAAGATAGTGCTTAGGAGTAGCACAGTGATGAGGTTTTTTCTGTGATACCTAGGAAGAGGAATGTTGTTGTTGAGATCTCTACCAAAGTCCCTGAGGCTTTTGAGGAGAGGATGCCATGCTTGGGATTAAAGCTGAGTTTCCTTGAAGGATTGGGGAGGTATTTCCCATAATTGAAGGCCCAATTTTTCTAGAATATAATTATTCTCCCCATAAGTAACTTATTTTTTTTGTTCTTTTTTCCTGTATATCCCCTTCTTAGTTCTTTGATAGCTAACTTTGATCGTATTACTGATCCAGTAGATTAACTGAAGGAGTGGAGGATGGTTAATAAATTTGCTAAGGAAATCCCGACTGAAGCTTTGATTAGCAAAAAGAAGAGGTCCAAGATCACATTACACCAAAATTGCCAACTTGTCACAGTAAAAAACCTTGACAAGTTTGGGTGTGACAAAGGATTTTGTCACGGAGTTGTCATGGTCAAAGATTATGATAAGTTCGTTAGATTTCCCACGGACTTTTCATGGTCTTTGACCTTGACAAATTTGTCACGGTCTTTGACCGTGATAAGTCAATGAAAAAGGTTTAAACTTGTCACGAGTTTGAGCGTGACAAGCCCGTGACAATTTTCCTTTGTCATGGACTTGTCATGGCCAAAGTCCGTGACAAATCTGGGCAGATTTAAAAAAACTGTTGGGTAGTATGGCCACTGTCACTTCCTAGTAGTATACTTGTACCTGTTATTACAAATTTTAACTTGTCCAAACATCATATATATCAAGCAACATTCAATATTCAATAACCAACACAAATAAATACAAATACCCATAACTAAAACCAAAGCAACACGTGAATATCCATAACAAAAACCAAACCAACATTTGAATATCCATAACCAAATCAAAAAAATAATATCCAATATCCAAATAAAATAAATACAAATAATATCGTAGAGTAGTGTCTACAATAGATTAGAGGAGTAAGGAAAGCAAATGACATATGCATTGACACACCCATGAATTTGCTGAATGCCGCATTGTTCGTGCAACCATAAAGGTGAGTTCTCATTTCCAGCCAAAACATGCGTGATGAGCACCTTTTCCTTAATGTCTTACGGGGGACGTCCATAAAGCACCAGCGGGTCCCTTAACCCCCTCACTATCGGCTCCCCACTAAATATGTCGATTGAAAATATGTTCGACCAATGGATTTTTAACATAGGCCGTTCGACGGGGGTCAAGATGGGAAATGGATCATAATAGGGTGTCGAGTCCGTGCGTATCGATAATGAAGCAGTAACGACTTCGTCTACCTCCTTCCCCTTCCACTTGCCCTTTCCCTCATTGAAGGTAGATCCCCACTGACGCTTCATTAAGGCGTACATATCTAGGATCACCGCCTCCAACCTTGATAGCTTATCGTCATGGGTGTCCACCTTATGAGTCAACCCGGTGTTGCTCATCTCCATTTTGATGATCCTCAACTTCTCCACCCGAGAGCTTACCTCCCCAGTCCTCTCCTTGCGATCCGCCTCGAGCACTTAAATGAGTGTGCTTGTAGCCAAAGATGCTTTGTTGGCATCAGACTGTACTCATGCACTTCCTTAAGCTAAAACGATAAAAAGTTGTTGTGAAGGTTGCTCGGGAACAAAATGAACTTTTAATTCCCTGTGAAAAATCCAAAATTGATATTGTCACGGACGTGTCATGATCTTTGACTGTGATAACTTTATAAGGTTGTTAAGGTCTTTGACCATGATAGGACCGTGACAAAATAATTGTCATGGTCGTGTCACGATTAAAGACCTTGACAAAATGCGTGTTCTTTTGTCACAGTCTTTGACCTTGATAAGGTTGGCTGGGTGAAGGGTGATGTTTTGGCCTTCTTGGTGTAGTGTCACCAAACGCTTAAAGTTCAATAAATCAGTGGACCTTTTAATTCCTGGAATTAGACTGGTGAAGGAGGTAGAACTGAGGCTTGGCCCCAGTGAAGGCTCAATGATGGAGTCTACAACAACCTTGCCCATGATGCAAGAAAATTCGCAGTAGGTGAGACCTCCAGGACAACCCATAGCGATCCTTATATTCTAAGGGAATTATATCTCTTGGTCTAAAAAATTGATGAAGCCCTACATGATCTTTTAACCAAAGGGAAGGAAGTGGTGGCCTCTTTCAGAAGGAGGGGGCCTGAAGAGTGCTGCTGAGGTATTTGACCAACCTAAAGGGATAATAACTATTGTGAGGGAAGGCTTGTAGACCTCAAGAGTCTCGGGGTATTTAAGGCCTTCATATGATGATTAGGTTAATTCTTATGCCTCGGCCATCGATGAACTTAGTTCGATGGCCTGAATAAACTGTTTTGAAATGGTGGCCAAGCTAAGGGGCATTGGGATTTTTTCCAATGCTCAGGAGCTAATCCACCCGATGGGAAAGGTACTTTTGTATCCTTTTTGACCTTTTATTTTCCCTTCGTACTTTATTCTCATACTCTCCCTTTTTCATGCAGGCTCATCACTTAACGGAGGCACTTATGGAAGGTGATGTTGATGGCTAAAAAGGATGGAATAAGTTCATGGAGATGTTTGACAAATGGGACCTTGTTTAGTTGGTGCTAAAATAAAATAATTATTAACCAATGACTGAAGGTGGACTCTTTAAAGAGAGATAAAGAGAGAGAGGGTGGTCCCGAGGTCCAAGATCACTTCATTGGAGCAATATAAGATTCTTAATGAGAAGACTCTTAAGGATTGTGATTTCTTCTTGGCTACTGCATGGGAAACCTTAGCTAAGGTTGAGGAAGCTCATGCCTTGGCTCAGATTGAGCTCAAAGTGATGGAAGAGTGTGACACCCGACTTATTTTAATCACGAGTGATCAGTCATTTATTAAAATAATCAGGAATCTCATTTGGATTATTCTTAGCATCACTGTCGAAAATATTTTTAAATTACTAATCACCTAAGTTGAATTAAGCTGGCGGAAAATTTTATCTTTTTATTAACTTAAAATCATGCAGAAAAATAAAATAACCAAACCATCCACAATATAATAATCCGAGTCAATCACGTGATAAATAGATAAATAAATAATACAGAATAAACCATCGGTTCCCAAAAATAAAATCCAACTACAAGTCTGAAATAATAAACCGAATCCACAAAGTCAAATAAATAAACTGAAGTACTGAATAGTCTGGAGGGGCAGTAAGCCCAAATAAAATACTGATTGAAATTCTTAAACTAGGAATGACAACTAAAGCATCTAGAGCAAATCCTGCAAGCCTCCACAATGCTCCAGCTACGCATCCCTGAAATGAGTCATCAAGCTTGGCGTCCGTGTGGCTGGACACCTAAAATATTTTGGAAAAAATATTTTGACACGGGTCAAAGCCCACAAACATTTAGCAAGTAATTAACTGTAACAATTAAATATGCATGAACACTTTTCATATTTAAGTGGGCATCGCACTCTCTTGAGATATTACTCACCTTTATTTATTGTGCACACCTAAACCTTACCTTCTAACCCAACTAGTTATACTACCCCACCTAACTAGCCTTGTTACAACCTTGCTATCACCCTACTCTATCCCGAGTACCTTTTTTTTCGCTTCCTAAATTATTTACCCTAACTTAGTTAATCATTTCCACTTCAATTGATTATATAACATTCACAATAGTCATATAAATAATACATTCACACTTTGTATTCTTAACCCGTATACAACTGTTAACTCTATTACATACGTATGAATATATAACAACAATCACACACATGTCACGTATAACAACTATCCTCCCGAGTAATAACTCACCGGATGCTTGTCTCTACAATGCTATAATATCCCACGTATGCTTTCTCTAATTTGATTACCACAAGCCGGACTAGCTCACATCGAACTTTGATAAAAATATAGCAAACGTAGTGAAAGATGTCATATTTCCCCAAGAGAGAGATCGAATCATACCCAAAACGTCTCACCTAAAAAAATAAATCACACAATAAAATACAGGACGATATGACCTAGGGACTATAGTCTTCCTGCATTCACTAGCCAGGGGATTCACCCACATCGCGCAACTTTTGATGATAGCACTAGAGGGGTATGATTTCATACAAATATCATACACATCGATATTTATAAAACACACACACACACATAATTAAAATATAAATCCGACTAACTCATGCCTAAAACCCGTAGCACTAGCCCATAATCCCCGAGTCTATTTCATGACTCTTAATTAATTACATTCCGAGTATTTAATTAAAATACAATAGCATCACCATGCTAAAATGCTCGACTTACCCAACAAGCCCGTCGTATAATCATTCAAATTTATCAAGTAAAATCACACCGATAAATCACCCGGACTTAACCCAACAAGCCCATTCATTTATTCCCCAATTTAACTCATCGATTCAATATTTAACCTTATCATAAATTCTCTCTCTCTCACAATTTCTAATTCAATTTTAATTACCCACTCACCTCTAGTCAATAAATCTCTTTAAATCATCGTACTAAACTCTCTGACCATTAGGGCTTACTAACTTCATTTGGAACTCCCCAAAATTTACCCAATAACCAAATCCCAAAATTCTCCATAAATAATATTTCATTGATCAATAGAAAATCCTCAAGTTATGGTTCCAATAATTTATTTCAAGTTTTACACCTAAACTAACAAAATTGCCATTTTTTAAGTAACCGAATCGGGTCGTAATTTTTTTAGAAGATTAAACACCCTGTAGTAAAATTGCGATTTATCCCTATACAGAACTCCAAATGACCTCATTCAAAGCTCATTGAAAGAATAAGACATAGAACTTTATAGAGATCTATGGCACGCAATCTAATTCAAAGTAAAATTAAAATGGCATACATTTAAAATAATGTAAAAAATTCTGGCAGATTGATATGCTGGCAGATTAAGCACCCTATAGTAAAATTGCTATTTCTCCTTCTACAGAACTCCAAATGACCTCATTCAAAGCTCATTGGAAATATAAGAATTAGAAATTTTCATATATCTATGGAATGCAATCTAATTCTAAGTAAAATTAACATGGCACAAGTTTAAAGTAACGTAAAAAATTATGGTAGATTGTCATCTTATGTTCATCAATTAAACCCTAAGTTATTCAAGATTCATGTTCTTCAATCAAGAACCCAACAAGATTCCATATTTATGTAACTTAAAACTCAAATTTTAAAATATAATGTAATTTTAGCAATCATAAATGGTTTTACTTCATCAATTGATCATCTAAACTACACATGATATCAATTTCATCAAAAACCCCCATTTACATGTGAGAGCCCTTCCCAAAATTTCTTTTGTACTACACCTACAATGATATGAATATGAGTTTTTTCAATATAAAATATAAGCAAGTTAATTACTTTCCTTTCTAGGTCCGTAGGGTCTGATTACACGTTGTAGAAGACGGATCGATGATCACACACCCAATTCCTTCTTGAATTTAGCCCTTAAAGTCACCTTCTTTTCTACCTTCTATCAATTTCTAGGGTTTAGAGTTTGATTAACGACTTACTCTAACTATAAAACTTAGGCTAAATATTCATAGTCTCGAAATTAGGCTAATCGGCCAAGCGCAAATGACCCAAATAACCTCGTGTGGGCCTGGTTATGTTTAAAAAGGCCTTGGGATGTAATTGCTATCCCCTGGTTCATTATTTAGACTATCTTAACCTATCCGGAATCAATCGTGGCCTCAAAATCACCGTTCGAGTCACTCTAAAATAATTTTCTATATCGATCCCATATAGTCTACATGCTACTCGTGGTTGATATAAAACACTGCCATGTCACTATCACCCGTCATGACGTAAGATAATAATTTATTATTCACTTAGAAATTTTATTCCAAAAACATTAACCATTATCTCCTAATTAATTATTTTTTAATAAACACATAATAATAAATTCAATTAAATTACGACACACGTGTAATTTAAAAATACTCAAATTAATTTAAATTATAAATACTCAGAAATACGGGGTGTTACGTACTTCCCCCCTTACAAATGAATTTTGCCCTCAAAATTTGGATAAGTATGGTACTAATAGATGCGGATACCTACTCGACACACATCCATCTCTTTCCAAAGTCGAAACTATTTTGTTATTCCCGCTACACCTCTACTAACGGTCCTCTTCTGCCTGACTGTCAATACATTACTGTTCAAACTAGTGACCAATCCACTCTAGTCAACGTACACCGAAATACTCCATCATTTTTCATCGCAAACGATACTAAAATCCTAACTAACTAGGGCATCCATACATCCTATATCCCGTGCATATCTGCACAGTTGATGCCAACATTCTACAATTCTTTCTACACTATACTACCCGGCTCCATTGATCCTAAATCATAAAATAACTATAAATTCGCAGTTATAACACATATACATGTAACAACTAAAGTACTAAATCAATGATATAATGGCCACACATCTCCTAACTTTCGACGCTTGCTAAGTTTCATGTTTAGGACATCTCGCAAATGAAATTCAAACAAGGAACCCCCCTCAATGCAATACTACCTAGCATTGTCGCTCATCAAGATCTGTGGGTCTAAAGCACATAACCAAGATACCTCAAATCCTATCCCTAACACATAAGTCAAATAATTCACATCCATGTCACTCAAGGCATCTTATAATACAACGCTCTCGCTATCAATAAGTTCTTTGTGCTAAATTAACAACGAGCTAAATCTCTCCGCTCAACGGCAATCTGATATACCTTGAATTACATCAGTAAAAGTCCTTACACGCCGGAATCAAATATAAAGAGACAACTGTACTCTCAGAAGTCTCCTTTACAACACGTTATATAAATATATATGTAGGCTCGGCACTATTTCAGGTGATAACTTGCAAAACAATACATCCTACCCTGGAATAGCGAATAAGATAGTCTTATTATAATAATCCATTACCTCTCAACCCTCGCTTACCAGCCACTACTCAGGATAATAAAATTCTCTACTCTCAAAATTATCAAACGGATTAAAACTATTGCATAATATAAACATCCTTTTAGTGTCCACACCCGTTCCCCCACAGGCGGCACCAAAGAGCCCCGCTATCCAACGATAAATTTATGCATAATACTAAGGCTGATACTATTAACACACCCACTAAACTCAACTCACCCATGAATTTAAGTGTTAATAATCATATAATGTGACACATTCATGTCACCTGAAACTTACCCCATGCATATAAGGATAAAATAATAATTTTACCTCCATTTTCCATCTGGTTTTCTTGGTCGACGGTTCTTTGAATGTTATTCTCGCATCGAAACTGACCCATGATCTGCTGCAATGGTTGTACATCTAGGACCTCTTCCTATAGTTTTTCGGCTTCGCTTTGGGCAATCCTTCTGTAACACCCTGTATTTTTGATGATTTAAATAATTATGTGATTAATTATTATTGTTGGATTAATTAAATTAAAATGCGAGAAATTAATTATTTATTAATCCGGATTAAAATAATTATTAACTAGCGTGCCAAGGGTTAATACTTATTGTTTAGAATTATTGAATATTACTGTGTGATATGTAATATGAAATTATGAAATTTGATAAATTGTCAAAAGTGAGAAATACGACAGTTTGGTAATTTAAGTTCGACGCGCGTGTGAATCGTGTCGGGACTGATTGATTGGGATAAAAAGAGAATTTATTTTTGCTAACTCATATGGTAATTTAGAGTGCGCCGTTGAGTCCGAGAGGGTTGAGATAGTCAGAAAATACTATCCGGGTATTTTATTCGGACTCCGAAATATTTTAGGCCAAATTGGCACCCCGTAGGGGTAGTTTGTAATTTGAATTTTTGGGGGTTTAATTAATGACAAAAATCAGTAATTAAATAAGAAAGGTACGAGGGTAAGACATTACCCATCAGATTCTAAACCTAAGTGAGAAAGAGGGAAACCTAAGAGGGAGAAGAAGGACTCCATAGGTGTTCTTGGAGCAAGGCTCAAGCTTTTACACCGAAAATTCCACCAACGCATAGATCGCGAAGAGAGGAACGCATCTATACCAACATCACCAAAGGATCAGACCTTCGATTTAAGGCAAGTGTTTATTACTTTCGTGCTTTAGTAATAATTGTGTTCATGTTAGAGTAAGTGACAACTCATTATTATGAAATTGAAATTTAATGAAAACTTTATGATTTAATTCATAAATTGGGATTGAAATTATAAGAGTTTAATTCCCTCATGTAGGTAGGATAATGTCCACGAATTTATGATGATGTAGAGTTATTAATTCTGGGAATTGAAGGATTAATTTGAGAAATTATAAACTAGGGTTCTTGTGTTTATAAATTTGGGGATTTCATATATTCTTAATGAATTTGGATGATTAAATGATCTTAGGGTGTTAGAAAGGATATATATTCATTTGGTTGTTGTTTGGGAGGAACACTGAGGTCATGGGTGATGAATAGTAGAGGTTTTAAGTATAATAATGGTTGAAAAACGTAATTTTGGGCGAAGAAGATGAACAACGCCCATCTCGCGCGATGTCGCGTGAAGTAGATCGTTCAAATGAGATTGGAATCTCGCGAGAAGTCGTTCGAGCGAGATAGAGATGTCACGCGGAGATTGGTTCGAGCGACATGTGTAAGTTGTTCAAATGACTTGGCTTTATGGTTCGAGCGATAGGTCTAAATTCTGAAAATTTCCATTTTTACCCCAAATTACATTACAAAATTAATTTGAGTGAGACAACTGCTATTTGATGGGCTTAGCCTAGTGTAGAATTTTTAGGAAATATTTGGGAAATAATACTTTAAATAATTGGAACGGTATGTTGACCTTGGAGATTACATGAGTGATAGTAATCGAATTAAATATATTATACGTAGGAATGAGAGAATAATACGTATAGAATATATCTATATGAATTGGTTGGGTGAATACCTATGAATTTTAATAGGATGTATGTATGCCTATTATGTGATATTATTGTTAAGTGCACTAATGGGTGATAACCCGAGGGTGCAAGAATTTTGTTGCTAGGTGCACTAATGAGTGATAACTCGGGGGTGCAATAATTCTATTGTTAAGGGTACGAATGGGTGATAACCCGGGGGTAGAAGGATATTTTTGTTAAGTGTACTGATGGGTGATAACTTGGGGGTGCCAGAATATTATTGTTAAGTGCACTAATGGGTGATAACCCGGGGGTGCAAGAATGTTATTGTTAAGTGCGTTAATGGGTGTTAACCCGGGGGTGCATGATTATTATGGTTAGGTGCACTAATGGGTCTTAGCCCGGGGGTGCAGGATTTGTATATATATATATAGAGAGATGATGTGACTATATGTATGTATGTATATATATATATATATATATATAGGGATGATGTGACTGTATATATATGAATATACTTGGGAAAATTCTACTTTGTGAAATCAGTAGATGTAGTATAAATGAGAAATAAATTAATCTTAGTGGGTAAGAGATTAACCATTCGAATGGTGAATAATGGAACTTTTAGTTATGTGAGATAAACTATTTCTTTAACGTATTGTATGTGCGATACGGTTACACTACTGGAGAAAGTATATGGTGATATTATGATTTCGAACTAGTTAGGCCGGGTAGCATATCTAGTGTGGATTAGATGTACGTTAGGCGTGCACAATAAAAGAGAGGTGAGAATCTCATGTGAGAGTACGGTATCTAACATGCACATAATACTTATTTCATTGAAGTTTTAAATACTTACTAAATATTTTTAAAACATCGGGCTCTGACTCGTTTCTTGCAATTCTTCTCTCTTTTGCTATATATATGTATTATATCAGGTGCTCAGTCACAGGGATACCAGAACTAGCGATTTGGATTTCTTTACGTGCTACAGCTGTTGTGGAAGATGCAGGTCCTTGAATTAGACGTATCTATCATTTCCATTCAGTTATCTAGACATCTCAGTTGGGGCATATGTCGCCTATTCCTATTTTTTATCGGAGTTATTATTCAGTTTACTTTACCGTTCTTTTAGTTGGATGGATATTTACTATGAGTACGTGAATTGGAGTTTTGAACTGGGAGGTTTTACCCAGTCTTATTTATTCTAGTGCTTAATTCATGTTCAGTATTTAATATATTCTTGTGTATGATGAATGGTTTATATTTTAATAATTAAATTTATAAATGGTTTTATTTGGTTATATGTAAAAAGGAAAATGTTTTGACGCCTAACTTAATTCTATATTACGTGATTAATATGTTTATAAGTTTTTCGATAGTGATGCTAAGAATGAACCAACTGAAAATTCTGTTTTAAATTTGGTAAAGGACTGATCACCCTATATTTAATTAGGCGAGGGTATCACACCTTCTTCCTGTGGACAATCTCTCCACAACCGAAATAAGTTCCAGAGAAACCTTCCTACCTCTTGTTTCCCCCGCTATTCCCTTGGACCTAATGGCTTTGAGGAACAAAATGTTGCTACTGCTGCTGAGGACCCAGTTGACCTTACCTAAACCCTCCGCTCTCGGGTCTGAAGCCTCCTAATCTAAACCTCTTATCTGAATCCCCCTGCTGGGAATCCCGCTCCTGCTACTGTTGCCCCATTGGCAGCATAGCCACCTACTTTTTATAGTCTGATTGGACTCACTTACTCACTTGTTCCCCTTCATGTGGAAGCCCTGATCCTGACAATGAAGTAAAGTGGCATTGACAACCTCTGTGTATGTCTCCAATGTACGATTACCCAATAAGTGCGTCGGATTCTCTAATTAAGTCCATCTATGAACTTACACATCCTCTTCTCTTCAGTGTTCACCTCATCCTTCATAAAATTTACTAAAAAAGTTAACTCCTCGTATTTCGCCAAGGTTTGATACCCTTGAGAGACATCTAGAAACTTCTACCGCATCTCTATCAGAATATCGAATGGAAAAATACTTGTGGTCAAACCATGCCTAAAACTCCCCAATGATCTTCACATCTCTCTCTTCTAATGTGGTCACAAATTCCCACCACTGCAAAGCTACACCCATTAACTTAAATGTTGCTAAGAACTGCTTCTCAGTGTCACCTCACTCAACCATACGAAGGTGGCATTGCATGTATTTCTTCCACTGACTGTTCACGACTACATCTGAACTATCCTGAAACTCCGGTGGGTGGACCTTCTAAAATGCCTCCCTCACTCTCTGCCAATCGGATGGCCCCGGGTGGGCCTGAATAACTGGTACCACCAGTAGCTATGGCTAAATTCGCGAAAAGTGTTGTGCCCTTGCGATCATCTCCGCATTAAGTGCCTGTGCCATGATTTCATCCACCTATGATATCAAAGTGTTTCCCTATTGTGGATACAGCTGCGGTACCTGTGGCTCCTGCTGAGCCTTTATCTCATCAGCTCTCGCCATTGATCTGTCCGGTATTCCTCTATTGTGTGGTATCAAAAACCAAATCTAGTTATATAAGTTTAACATAAATACAAATAAAATATCAGAAGAACGTTGGCGTTCGTACGAAGAGGAACACAACAATCCTATGATAGGGCTCTATATCAAATAATGCTACGCTGAAATCATAGTAGGCCGCACAGATCCAATGGACCATAGAACCTGATGCTCCGATACTATCTGTGACACCCTACTTATTTTAATCATGGGTGATGAGTCCTTTATTAAAATAGTCAGGAGTATCATTTGGATCATTCTTACAATGACTGTGGATAATATCTTTAAATTACTAATCACCTATATTAAATTAAGCCGGTGCCAAATTTTATCTTTTCATTAACTTAACAACATGCGAAAAAATAGAATAACCAAACCATTAACAATATAATATTCTGAGTCAATCACACAATAAATAATACATAATAAACCATCAATTTCCAAAAATAAAATCCAACTATAAGTCTGAAATAATAAATTGAATAAACAAAGTCTAATAAATAAACTGAAGTACTGAATAGTCTGGAGGGGAAACAAGGCCAAATAGAATACTGAATGAAACTCCTAAATTAGGGATGAATAGCTGAAGTGTCTAAAGAAAATCCTATAAGCCGTCACATTGCCGCAGCTACGCATCCTTGGAATGAATCATCAAGCTTGGCATCCCTGTGGCTGAACACCTAAAATGTTTTGGAAAAAATATTTTGACACAGGTCAGAGAACCAAAATATTTAAAAAATATTTAGCAAGTAATTAAGTGCAACAGTTAAATATGCATTAACACTTTTCATATTTAAGCGAGTGTCTCACTCTCTTGAAATATTACTCACCCCTCATTTATTGTGCACACCTAACGCTTATCTTGCAACCCAACTAGTTATACTACCCCACCTACCTAGTCGTGTTACAAGCTTGATATCACCCTACTTTATCTCGAATACTTATTTCTTTCGCTTCCTAAGTTATTTACCCAAACTTAGTTAATCATTTCCACTTTAATTGATTATATAACATTCACACTAGTTATATTAATAATACATTCACACTTTGTATTCTTAACACGTATATAACTATCTACTCTATTATGTACGTATGAATATACAACAACAATCACACATATGTCACATATAATAACTATCCTCCCAAGTAATAACTCACCGGATGCTTGTCTCTACAATGCTATTATATCCCATGTATGCTCACTCTAACCCGATTACTAGAAGTCGGACTACGTCACACTGAACTTTGGTGAAAATATCGCAAACGTAGTGAAGGCGGTCATATTTTTCCGTGAGAGAGACCGAATCATACCCAAAATGTCTCACCTCAAAAAATAAATCACACAATAAAATACCAAACTATATGACCTGGGGACTATAGTCTACCTGCATTCACTAGCCAGGGGATTCACCCACATCGCGCAACCTCCGATGATAGCACTAGAGGGATATTCTTTCACACAAATATCATGCACACCGATATTTATAACACACACACACACACACCTAAGAAATAAATCTCTTTAAATCACCCTACTAAACTCTCTTTAGCCTTTAGGGCTTATCAATTTCATTTGGAACTCCTTGGAATTTACCCAATAACCAAATCCCAAAATTCTCCAAAAACCATATTTCACCGATCGATAGATAATACCAAACTACTCAAGTTATGGTTCCAATAATTTATTTCAAGTTTTACACCTAAACTAACAATTTTCCATTTTCTAAGCAATCGACCCGATTTGATTGGAACGTCTACACAATTTGCCAAAGTTTTACACCTAAACTCTCTCTAACCTTTACTAATTATGATATGAATATGAGTTTTTTCAATCTTAAATAGAAGCAAGTTAATTACTTGACTTTCTAAGTTCGTAGGGTCTGATTACACATTGTAGAAGACGGATCGATGATCGTACACCCAATTCCTCTTTGAATTTGACCTCTAAAGTCCCTTTCTTTTCTCCCTTCTCTCTTCTCTCAATTTATAGGGTTTAGAGTTTGAGTAAATATCCTTAAAACTTTGGTTAGATGTCCCTAATCCCAAAATTAGGCTAACGGACCAAGTCCAAATGACCTGAAAACTCCCGTGTGGGCTCGATTATGTCTAAAAAGGCCACGGGACCTAATTACTACCGTCGGGTACACTATTTTGATTATCTCGATCCATCAAGAACTAATCGTAATCTCGAAATCACCATCCGAGTCTCTTTACAATAATTTTCTATCTCAATATCATATTGTCTACACGCGACTCCCGATTGAGATAAAACACTGCCACGTCACCATCACTCGTTATGACGTAAAATAATAATTTACTATGCATTTAGAAACTTTATTCCATAAATATTAACCTTCTCTCCCGATTAATTATTTTTTAATAAACACATAATAATAAATTCAATTAAATTACATCACACATGTAATTTAAATATACCCAAATTAATTTAAATTATAAATACTCAGATTTACGGGATGTTACACAGGGGCACTTCAGGACCAGACCCTCATTCTTGAAAATTCTTAAGAGAAGATTCTTCAAGATGAGAATGGTATGGGTCTTCAAAAACATCAGGTGGATGATCTTAATGTTGTGAAAGATGAACTGAGCTCTAAGGGCCAGGAATTGTAGAAGGACTATGATATGGTACTGATGAAGCACATAGAGCTCCAGGGGAAGATTTATACCATAGTGAAGAGAAAATTGGACACCTACCTTGAATCTTAGCCCTTTATGAAGTTTTTTTCCAGAATTATAACTCTAGGTTTGATCCTTGCATGGCTAAGGTTAAAAAAATATTTCTTGATGTATACGCCTGTAGTTTATTTACTGAAGCCCCCCAAATTAGGTACAAGATCTTAAATGATGAGATCAACAATAGTGATAATTCCAATGATGCCTCTTCCTCCTAGATCTAAGAAGAAAAATCTTTGAAAAAAATCCTCTATCTCTCATCTCTAGTTAAGCCATTTGAAGAAGGAAAGTGGAACCCACATGAAGGAAACCTTATTAGTCCTATGCCTTGGGAAGGCTTTAGTTAAATTTTATTTCTTTTGAATTGTTTTTGGGCCGTTGGCCTTTCGATGTAAACCTTTACTCTTAATATTTTAATGACAATGGATTGTCTTCTGAAATCTGAGTTCTGCACTCCCTTGCTTTGCTTAATAATTTCTTGAGTTTTGCTTTGCTAAGAATTTTTTTCGCATACATTCATCTATATGAGGTCTACCAATAGGTAAATCCCCCCTAGCCCCCAAGATTTCTTGGTAAAACAAAGTGACTTGAGTGGCAAACTTGTTGAAGTAGGTCTGAGGGTCCTAATACCTCTTTTATATACTTGTTCAACCTTAAAGTCGAAAAGATAAATCTGTTAAGGGTCCTAAGACCTTATATTTGAAATACCAACTTTGAAATTTGTTTTATAATGGGTCTTAGAGATCTGAAGCATTTTTTACTAAGGTTGAAATCCTTAGAATAAATATCACAGTGCTGCCAAGGGTCTAAGGACCTTATAACTTTGGAAAATTTTGAATTCGAATTCCCACAAAGGGTCATAAGACCGATGAAATATGAAGTCCCACAAAGGGTCCTAAGACCTCTCGACTTAGGAAATCTTGAGTCTGAAGTTCCACAATGGGTCATAAGACCTTTGAACTTGGAAAATTTACAACCTTAAGCTCCCAATGGGTCATGAGATGTCTTAGATTAGATGTTTACAAAGTTTGAGATCTGACACTTTTATAAAACGCATTTTTCAGATATTTTTTGTATTTCAACAGTTGGCCCCCTGATTTTTTCTTTGAAAATGGAAGTTTTTCTATGTCTCAAACTTTTAGTCATTGGCATAAAGAGGACTTTTGATGTAAAAATTAGTCTTTTTCACAAGATGAGTTGAGGAAAATAATTTTCTATGTTTTTTCTGCATTTTTGTATAATTGGGTACTCTTAAATTTTTTTTTTTGGGTGCAAAGTGAGTCCTTTTAGTTTGACTATCATAGGTCTTTAAAGCCTAGTAAATTTTAATGGAATTAAGTATGAAGATCTTAATGATTCCTTCCGTATTTTGGGTCCTTAGACCATTAATTGGGGTTTTTGGAGTCATTTGGTCTTTTGAATACAGTATTATTTACGTCGTTTAGCCCTTTGACTGTAGTCTAAGCCAGGGATAAAGTCCTTACAAATTGAGGTTTAGGTCTATAAACCTTAACTTAAACCCAAAGCTAAGGTTGAAGTCCTTGAAACTCTGTGTTTTAGGTCTTAGACCTTGATTTAAGTTTAGAGCCAAAGCTGAAAACTTTATAACTCTTAAATAATACTTATAATAAAACATCGTAGATAACTAGAAGATTATTTTCATTTCATTTTAGAATAACGAAATACATTATTGATAGTACGTTTTGAGGTGCTCTATGTTCCAAAGGTGTGGGAGTTCAAACCCTTAAATGTCTTTGAGGTACTAACACCCATGCCTCGCTATTTTGGTTACCACATAGGGACCTTCCAATTTAGGGCCCAACTTTCCTTCATTCAAATTTCTAGTTGCAATGGTTACCTCGCTCAAGACTAAGTCCCCCGCACATGGTTGTTCGCTGCTTGTATGTAACTATTCAGATCAAATAAGCTTATCTATTTCCTTCTAACTCGTCAAGAGACCTCTCGAGACTTGCGCTAATATCCTGTACTTTGAATTGAGCTACCCTATGTGTAGGAACCTTGACCTCTATTGGGATCACTGCCTTAGTGCCAAAGGTCAGGGATAATGGAGTTTCTCCTATTGGACCTCTGACTATGGTCCTATAAACCCATAGGATACTCGAAAACTCTTCTGCCCATATCCCATTGGCTTTCTCAAACCTTTTCTTTAGGATTTGGAAAATGGTTCAGCTGGTGACTTTAGCTTGGCCATTGGCCTAAGGGTGGCCTGGAGAAGGGTAATGGTGGCTTATGCCATAGTTTGAGAAGAACTCTCTGAACGATGGGTCGCCAAACTATTTTAAATTGTCTGAGATAATGGACTTAGTCAAGCCAAACATAAATATGATATTTTTCCAGATGAAGTCCGTAGTCTTATTCTACGTGATGGTGGCTAAGGTTTAAACCTCAGCCTATTTAATGAAATATTTAATGGCCACAATGCATAACTTGTTTGGACTTTTGCTAAGGGGAAGAGGCCCTACCAAGTCCACTCCCCATTTAGCAAAGGGCCACAGATTTAGCATCAGAGCCATCTTCTCGACTAGATGCCTTAATATATGTAAAGACGTGATTTTATAAATGTTCATCTAGAATCTAGGAATTTTTAAGTTGTCCTAGATCACAGTTGATATGTCGTCTACCGCTACACACCACTTCATTTGGAATGTCTACATACGTTCATTACTGATGTCCATCATCTGAATCTCTAGTAGTATACATCATCATCACGCAACCATTATCATCAACACGCACCTATCATCCTCAACATGAGTCGTGCATCTTCAACCGATCCACTAACTCCACTTCATTAAAGGTATAATGTTTAATTGGAGTTAATAATATTCACGTTTATGTTTGGGAGACTTATTAAATGGTTTTATAACTGATAGTTATTTTTATTATAACAAGGTTGGCTGTTTGAAAAATAAAAAATAAAATTATTTTTGCTTATGTCGTTCAAATGACATTTGTATGTCGTTCTAACGACTTGATCAAATGACAGAACTTGTCATTTCTTAGGTCGCGCGATACCTCATTTCTTTACTGCATCAAACGACCATGTATTGTTTTGGTTTTCAATACTTTGTTTTTATGGTAGTTACTTATGGTATCTAACGACATCTAGTGTCATTCGAACGATGTACTAGATGTCATTCTATTGACATTATGCCTCTCTTGACTTTTTTACTGCTATAAATACCTGCTCTGAATTAGGTTTTTAGCAAGTCTTTTACAACTCTATTTTCTGCAGAACTGTTGCCTTTTTAGATTTCACCTTTTAATGTTAAAACTTATTTTAGTTCACCCAAATATTCCAAATCATATATGTGAATCGTTGTTAAACCCTTTTACTCAATATTACCTATTCTCGGAGTAAATCTTGTGGAGAAGGAAGGCCGTCTCCATTACTGACATTGGAAATCTTGATGGATCTTTTGCTGACCATTAGAGTTGTTGAGGTAATTCTCACTGAAGACAATGAACCAATGCCTACGAGTATTCATGTGTCAAAGACGTTGTATTTCTCTATGTATATGTAAGTCGAGGTTTACTATATATAGTGAAATAAATGGTTTTACCCATTTTGGGGATTTTTCCTGAATCCGTATTTTTGATTGTTTGGACCGCATGCTAGATAGTTTTTATTGATTTCAATCACATTAGATGCATGTTTAGGGTTCGATTAAAACTAGACATAAAATTGGAATTTAATTAAATAAGTTTAGACATTGAACGGAAGCGCATGCTCAAATTGCTATCAAAGCCAATTGCACAATTATACTGTGTAATTTTTTCGCAAATTTTTTTCTGGATATTAATTTTTTAAAGAAGATTGATTTTTGAAAAATCTTAAGTTCAATAGAAAATTTATATAATTGGATGTCAGTTTTTAACGGGACAAACTATGTATACTGAAAGCCCGCATGAAATCTACTCTAAATGCTATAGATGAACGTGTCTGGCTAATTTGTGAAAGTGGGTGGATTCCTCCCACTGTCATCGTGGATAATGTGACAAATTCTAAACCCGTGTCTAACAGGACTGAGTATGAATTTAAATGGAGCACATATAATTCATGTGGCCTTGGTGAAATTTCGGAGTCATCTCACCTGACAAGTTCCGACGTATTATGACTTGTACCATGTCGAAAGAGGCATGGGACATCTTGTAGCTTACACACGAGGGTACAAATGCCGCTAAGGTAATTAAAATGTAAAATTTAACTACTCAGTTTGAAACAATAACCATGCTTGAATTTGAAACTTTTGATGAGTTTTATGTATGCCCGCCAGATATTGTCAATACTAGTTTTAATCTTGGTGAAAAAATACCAGACACACGAGTAGTTAAAAAGATTTTAAGGTCCCTCCCAAAGAGTTTCATACTTTCAGTCACTGTATTTAATTCATTAGGAATGTTAGACTCTCTTAGGTTAGAAGAACTTGTAGGATATCTGCAGACATATGAAATTGATATGTTTCCTAAAACAATTATACCTAAAGAGAAAGGAACAACACTTAAAGCCCCATCTAGAAAAGGTAAGGAGTTGTCTTGAATGAGAGAAAAATCATCTAAAATGAGAGAGGAAGAAACATCAGATTCTGAATATGATTTTGATTTAGACGATTTGGCCCTGTTTGCAAAAAATTTCAAGAAGTTTCTCAAGCTAAAAACAAGTGGCAATTTTAAAAATAAAAAGAGTTTTGAGAAAAATAAATCTGGAAGAAAATTTGATAAAGATAAAATGGACACCCCTAAGAGAGAGGAAGAAAGGTGTTACGAGTGTGATGGGATAGGTCATAAATATTTTAAGTGTGCAACTATATTAAAGCGTCAAGGCAAAGGCAAAGCTGCTTTAAATGCCTCCCTTAGTGACAACAGTGAGGTCGAGTAAGTGGATTCAGTAGATGAATCATCGCATGAATGTTACTTCACCTCATTCATGGCTAGTCACGTGAGTAAGTCTAATTCATCTCACGACGATGAGGATGCTACTTAACAAGGACACCTCGATAATAAAACGATGTGAGTGAGGGTGAGGATGCTAAAGGTGAGAGCGAGTGTGACCTACAATGCTCGTACGTCGATTTATATGTTGAGTCCTTTAAAACTAAAAAGAAAAATAGAGGGTTAACTCTTAGGATCATCGCGTTAGAGAAATATTTAAATAAGATGAGAGAGATGGTCCACAATTAGCATGACTTTGAGAGAGAAAGAGAAAGTTTGTGTAGGGAGAGAGAGTTTGTGTAGAGAGAGCGCTTTTAGAGAGAGAGAGAGAGAGTAGTTTTGAGAAAGATAAAGGGGACTTAAACAAGTGACTAGTCTTACGAGTGAGCTCCTTGCATCTGTGGTGGCTCCAATGAAACTTGAAGCCCTTGTATCCCAACTCATTCATGATCTTGAGAGAGCCCGGGAGGTTAAGATAATGATTGATGACATATTTGGAAAGATGCTCCTAGGCCCCGCTTTAGGGTTTGGTGAAAGGCATAGAATAGGTTTTAACGGTGCTTCCGCATCTCATATGGCACTAAAACCGATTCTTGAGTTTACAGTGAATCCATATGGCCATTAACCAAAATCCCAAAGAAGAGTTCGACCAAGAAAAGCAAACTATGGTCGGATTAAGACCGTGTACTTTGTACTTATTATAAGAAAAAAAGGCTACCTTAGGGATCATTGCTATATTTTTGGGTCGTACTCGACGTACACATGCTCTGTCACACCACACTAGTGGTAGTAAAAGTCTTAGAGAGGTGGTTGAGTTTCTAGTCTCCACTTCTCACAGTTTGATGGAAGAGTTCCAACGAATGTCTTTGCCATTAGTGGATACTTCCAATATCCCGACTAGAACCAACAGTGTCAAGGGCAAACACAAGGTTACCACTTCTTGGGTGCCTAAGCATGATGCAAATGAAAATCTATTACTAAAGCCGTTTAATATAAAATTAAACTATTTAAGTAACTCCGAACAGTTTTTTGAAGAAACTCTTTTCTTTAAAATCAAAACTAATTAATCACAAGACGTGTTTAAAAAATATGTACGAGATCTGTTCAAGATTTGATTAACAGGTTTAATAAATCAGTTTAAGAAAACTTTAAACACATCACAACCAAGAATTAGATGAGGATATGTAGAAGATTAATAATAAGAATTTTTTACGTGGTAAAACCTCACTCAACTGAGGAAACATCCACGACTCCCTCTACGGAGTAAATAAAAAATTCCATTAAAACAAATGTTAACAGTTAAAAACTATATAACAAACATGCATACAACTCAGACCTATATAAGTTTAGGAATGTACCCACTGGTGTCCTTATAACTTCTCTGCAGTTCTGATTGTTGATGTTGTTCTCCCAGTTTGTTAACTTCCAATTTGTTCAAGTTCTTTACATCGACTCTTGTTCTTGAGATCTTATTACCAACACTTTTAGTGTGGTAGGGTGATAGTGTTTGTGGAGGTGCTTTCTAACCCATGCATGCACACACACACACACACACAGACACTTATTTTATACAACCAGTCCTAACAAATTACATATAAGAACTATATGCTGTGATTTTTCTATTTCTCTCTTCTCTCAAAACTTAACGTTATTTGACCTTTACAATAATCCCAGAATCCACGACTATCTTGCTTAGAAGACGTATCAAGATCTTAACCAATCTCAGGTTTTGAAAATATTTTTGAGATTGAAAATCACCAAGTGCGATTCCAAACTAGGTCAAAGGTCTTGTTTCAAGAGAACTAGAAACAGAAAATATTATTGCTGATTTAAAAGTTAAAAACATTTACAGAAAAGAATCAACAATAGATTTCTCAAGATGAGAAACAAAATATGTAAGTCTAAGTGAAATGTAACATAAAGTACCCAGATCTAAATTTTCTATAAAGCAGAAACTTAGATCTAAGAAAAATGCTTAAGTTGGACACAAGATCTAAGAACGAAGAGGTTACATCATCAAACCAACTAAAGAAACCAACTCATAACCTCTCAAACACTCAAACACTCAAACACTCAAGATTGTGTTTGGTATATACAGGACTTGAAAAGAGGTTTAGGTTTGAAAAGGTTTTAACGATTTAGGGTTAGGGTTAGGGTTTCAACTCTTTCTCTCTCTTTCTGGTTTCTCTCTTTTTTTTTCTCTTTTTTTTTTCTCTACTCTCTCTTTTCTCTCTAAAAGGATGAAATGGCAAAAAGTCTCAGATGGCTGAGGATAAAGGTCCTTTTATAAGGGGCTAAGAAGATTCGAGAATAAGGTTTAAAAACAATGGCTCAGATTCAGTCAAGGTTTATTGACTTTGATCCAAGGGTTCTGATATGTGGTGATTATAACTCTCCTGATTGGTTCATATGAGGTTCACAGGGATGATGTAAGAGCGCATGCAGATCGTTGATAAAAACGATCCAAGGTTTGTAAACAAACACTAGTTTACTCTCTATAAAGAAACACAAACTCAACCAATCAGAATGAAACAAATGTTGGGCAAACATAAGATAACAAACACGCGTCTAAAGTGAATACAAACGCACCCTGAAGTCTCTGCCACTTTCGAATTCTACCCAAGCAAACATTCAGCCAATATAACCACCAATACATAATTACAGATTAACCCCAAAAAAATTTTACAAACAAATTTTAATTAATAAAAACCTTATTTTAAAAGTTTTTAAAATCCCAAAAAATATTAAAAAGTAATTTTAGGGATTTAAACACACTCAACATATATACACACAATTATATGCAATATGAAATGTATAAGATCAATTCTACTGTGTGTGAGTGTTGGTAATATTGTCTAGATCAATCAAGCAAGGGGGATGAAGTTGCAAACCAAACTCAGGGATTCTTTGGTTTCTAGGATAAACAAAATTTTGTCACAATTTCCAAACTATATGAACACTTATACAATATAGACTCAAGTGAGTCAAGAGTACAAGTTGCTTCAATCTCCCCTTTGGAAATATGAAACAAAATCTCCTTTGAGTCATCTAGGACTCGTAGGGTAACAAGAAAAAGGAAAAACTTATTCCAAAAAAAATTCTATCTACCCATTTCCTATAGAGAAAAAGTACATAACTCAACTATTTACAATTGAATACCCTATTACAACTGTTGAGAATAACTGTACATAATCCTGCAATGAATCACTAAGATCAAGTTGTTTAGCATATGTGAAACGATGCATTAGACTCAAATTTCTCCCCCATTTTGGCTCAAATAGACAAAGGGAAAAAATATAGAGATCAAAGAGATTAATCGGCACACACCATACCTATAGATTTACGCAAAGAAATAAATCGATTGTAATCTAAAAGTTTGGTAAAGATATCTACGAGTTGCAAATCAGTAGGAAGATAATTGATTTCTAATTCCTTAGTTTCAACCAATTCGCGTATAAAGTGATGTCTTATTTTTATGTGTTTTGTTCGCGAGTGTTGAACAGGATTTTTAGAGATATTGATCGCGCTTTGATTATCACAATAGAGATGCAATTGGTTTTCTTGAATACCATAATCACTTAGCATTTGTTTAAGCCAAAGTAATTGAGCACAATAGCTGCCAGCGGCTATGTATTCAGATTCAGCTGCTGAGAGTGATGTGCAGTTTTGTTTCTTACTACTCCATCCTACCAAATTATTACCTATATAATAACATGCTCCTGATGTGCTTTTACTATCATCAGTACACCCAGCCCAGTCAGCATCAGTGTATCCAATTATAGTGCTTGGTGTGTCACTAGTGTACCAAAGTCCTAGGTTCAGAGTGCCTTTTACATATTTAATGATTCTTTTAACAGAAGATAGATGGCTCTCTTTAGGGTTATTTTGATAATGAGAACATACACACACAACATACATTATATCAGGACGCGAGGTAGTAAGGTATAACAAGGTTCCTATCATACTACAATATAGAGTTGGATCTATAGATTTTCCAATTTCGTCTTTAGATAGTTTTACTGTAGTACTCATAGGTGTTTTAGCATCTTTAGCACTCTCAAGGCCAATTTTTTTTACTATCTCTAAAGCGTACTTAGATTGCGAGACAAATAATCCTTCTGAATTTTGTTTGACTTGAAGACCTAAGAAAAATTGCAACTCCCCCATAAGAGACATTTGAAACTCTTTATGCATAATCTCAGAGAAGGATTTTACTTCTGAGGGAGAAGTTGATCCAAAGATAATATCGTCAACATAAACTTGAGCAATAATGATGTGTTTGCTAAAATGTTTGACAAATAGGGTTTGATCATTTTCGCCTCTTTTAAAACCTTTATCTAAGAGAAAGCTGGAAATATGCTCATACCAGGCTCTAGGCCCTTATTTAAGGCCATACAAAGCCTTTTTTTAGACGAAATACATGATTTGGATATTGAGGGTCAATGAAACCTTTTGGTTGTTCTACATAGGTCTCTTCAGTCAATATTCCATTAAGGAATGTAGATTTGACATCCATTTGGTAGAGTGTAAAATGCAAGTGGCAAGCTATGGCAAAGAGAAGGCGAACAGATTCTAAACAAGTAACAGGAGAAAATGTTTCGTTAAAATCTATTCCTTCAATTTGAGAATATCCTTGAGCAACTAATCTAGCTTTGTTTCTAATAATTATCCCACTTTCATCAGACTTATTTTTGAAAATCCAATGTGTGCCAATAACCTTTTGGTGATTAGGCCTAGTTACAAGATACCAAACATCATGAATGACAAATTGAAGAAGTTCTTCCTGCATAACAGAAATCCAGTGAGAGTCATTCAATGCCTCATTAACATTCTTTGGTTCCACTAGGGAAACAAAACATGCATAATTTGCATAATTTCTTAATTGAGATCTTGTACGCACATGCTCACTAGGATTACCAACAACGTTATTCATGGGATGGTCTTTAGAAACCCAGTTAGGTACTTCAGGTATCTCAATTGGTAATGAGTCATCTATTTCTGGAGAGTCATTTTCTAAAATATTTGTAGGCTCTTCCTCAATAGTTGATTCACCAGTCTTACTCTCTACAGTAGTGTCACTTACAATTACATTTATAGATTCCATCAAGGTTTTAGTGCGAAGATTATAAACACGGTAGGCTCTACTATTAGGTGAGTAACCTATAAAAATATCTTTATCTCCTTGGATCTCAAATTTGGACAGGTGTTCCCTATCTTTGAATACATAACAAGTACTACCAAAGGTTCTAAGGTACTTAAGATTGGCCTTTTTCTTATACCAAAGTTCGTAAGGGATTTGTTTGGAATTCTTTCTAAGATAGACCCTATTGATAATGTTACACGCAGTACGAATAGATTCTACCCAAAAATATTTAGGCAAATTCTTGGCATGTAACATAACACGTGCCATCTCTTGAAGAGTACGATTTTTTCTCTCGACAATACCATTTTGTTGAGGAGTCTTAGGAGCACTAAACTCATGTTTGTAACCATTATAGTCACAGTACTCTATTATACCGGTGTCTTTCAATTCTCCACCTCTATCACTATGAATTCTATTTACTTGAGTGTCCTTCTCATTTTTAATCCGAAGAAGTATTTTTAAGAAGGTTTGAAAAGTGTCAGACTTATGTTTTAAGAAGGCTACCCATGTAAATCTAGTGAACTCATCAACCATAACAAGAATGTAACTGTGTCCACATAGACTAACAGTTTGGGAGGGACCCATTAGGTCCATATGGATGAGTTCTAAGGGGTTAGAGGTAAGGATATCTTTGACTTTCTTATGAGGTGTTTTAACAATTTTTCCTTCCTGACAGGAACCACAGACAATGTTAGAAATGGATTTGATTTTTGGAACTCCTCTAACTATTTCTTGAAAGGTCAATCTACTAAGATTATCGTAATTTATGTGACCCAATCTGTTATGCCATATCTCATTGTCATCCATTCTGGCAACATTACAGATTTCAGAATTGTTCATGACAGTATAACAATTGTCAGGAGTCATGAATCCTGTAATTATGCATTCACCTTTTTCATTTAGAATTTTGCAATTTTTTTTTGAAAAGGTAACAATATGATCTCAGTCACAAAATTGAGATATACTAAGTAGATTGGCTTTAAGACCTTTAACTAGAAGAACATTTTCAAGAACAGGAAGTCCTTCTTCTTGGAGAGTTCCTTTTCCTATGATCTGAGATGATATTCCATCACCAAAAATAACTTTTCCTCCAGCAAAGCTAGTTTTGTTCAAGAGTTTTGTATTATCTCCAGTCATGTGTTTAGAACATCCAGAGTCTAAATACCAACCAAACGATGTGTGTTTAGCTTTTAAAGCAGTAATAACAATGTTACACTTCATCTGGGGTAATAAATCATCTTTTCTAACCCAAATTGCTCTTGTTTTCATTTTGCGTTTATTTTCTCTCAATTGATAAAATTTGCGAGCATTCGATTTTTGTTGAAAAATATTTTGTGCATGATTTTGAATTTGATGAAACACATGAGCATTTGGTTTAGGTAGGTGTTTAGGAATCCTTCTAGGTAATGTTCTTTTAGGTTTGGTCTTTCTCTTCCTATAATTAGAGTTTTTGTCTGGTTGTTTAGGCAGGATATAATTGTTGCGGCTTCTCCTAGAATAGTTAAAGTTTTGATAAATAGGAGGACTACAGACATGTTTAACTAGTCTTCTGGCATAGCAACCATCAAAACAATGTCCATATATATCGCAGTAGGAGCAATAAAGGTTGCTCAAGGTAGGAGTCTCCTTAGGAAAATCTCTAAACATTGGCTTTAAGGAATTTTGAGGTTGAACCCTATTCCTAGATAGAACAGTTTTGAAAGTAGATTCACGCTTCCTAATGAATGGGAAAACATATTTAGCCTTTGGTGAACTTTCATGTTTAGAGCAACTTGATTCCCCAATGTTAAAATTTTAATGTTTTGAGTCAAACTCAGTTTTTATAGAATGAAAGTCTGGACAGGTTTCAATAGGTCTTTTACCTCCTGACACAAACTTGATAGGTTCAAAAGATTTTGTTTATGTCTTCAAATTGGGGCAAAACCCTATTCTAGTTCGATCATCAGAATTGGTTTTAGATTCAACAACAAATCAATCAAAACAGTTTGAGTTATTTTCAAATTTTGTAAATTTTTTGAAAACAGTTGCTGTCTTTTCTTTAGTTTGTTCCAATTCTAACAATGTCCCTGTTAACGTAAAAAGTCTCCATCTATGAGGACCAATCAGAAAAGGACACATGTCATCCTACGTGGAAATATTCAGCATTCGAGGAGAGTTGGTCGGCACCCGAGGAGTGTTAGTTGGCATCCGAGGAGAGTTGGTCAGTACCAGAGGAGAATTAGGCGGCACCCGAGGAGAGTTGGTCGGCACCCGAGGAGAGTTAGTCGGCACCCGAGGAGAGTTGGTCGGCATACCAACCAGGAATATCAAAGGATAACTATGCATTTAATGTGCATTAATGAAGATGGCAGCGCATTTAATGAGCCTTAATGTACAAGCAATTCAACAATTAGATTCGTTGAATGTAGACATAAATGTCTACATACAATGAATCTCTTTATCTCCCATCACTATAAATACATGTATCCCCTTAGCCAAAAGGGAAAGATCCGGAAGAGATCCGACAACGATGAGAGACCATACACAAGATACACATCCGTTCTCTCTCTACACCCTGTGGTGCTATTGTAAATTCCTGGGAATAAAATAACAGTGGACGTAGGCTTTATTCATAGCCGAACCACTTTAAAAATCTTTGTCCCTTATATGCTTGATTGGATTGCTTTCATCATTTTATCTGTGATCATAAAAATGGGATTCGGTCCAGTTTTTTGCATTAACAGATTGGCGCCGTCTGTGGGAACGTGTTACAAGCATTGTTTTCCATCAAAAGCTAAGTTTTTTATTTTCTCTATGTATAATCAATTATATATTATACATACATCTTTTGATTCAATCATGATTTTTATGTTTATACACATAAATTAATTGTCCAATTATTATTTGCAAAATATTGCATATCATGATTTTAAAATCATAACTGTTAGATTAATTCTTATTTAGAAATCTGAAAAGTAGTGGATTTCATAAATCATAACTTTTTGCTTGATTCTCAAGTTTCAATTTTATATCATGGAATCAATATTTTAAATGATTACATATACCAATATATATGACGGTGGTAAGATTTGATAATTTTCATTATAAATTTTGTAAGATCTTTGATGACTATTCAAATTCCCATTACATTTTTAATCAGAGAATGTGAAAAGGTTAAAGACAATAAAAAGTTTTCTCATGGAAATCATGACCCAGATCTACTTTCTCTCTCTTCAAGTTTGAGTCTCTTTGCATTCATTTTTATGAACTATATTTGGCTCATCTTCCATCTATGTCAATAAAGTCAAATTGATTGATTTTTGATATAAATTTGGTAATAATTTTGATCTTTCACCATATTTTTATCTCTCCAAATAGGGAATAGGAAGGGATCAATATAAAAAATAATTTTCTGTCACCTGAAAAATCATTACCCACCTCTTGTAAAAGAGGATCAATAAAACAATCATGACCATATCAAGACTCTAGACACAAATTTGATATGTTGCCCCTTTTTTCATCACATCACATGGTTTCTTTGTCGAAATCACATGATCTAGTGGATTAGATAATTATTCATTTAATTAACATTCTTAATGCTTAAATTTTACATCGAATGTTATTTTTCTGATATAAGGATTCGAGATATTCTGGTCAGTCATACATATTGTTGGTCGGCATCATCTTGGGCCATATTTTATTAAAGAGAAGCTTAACCAGACCATTTTTGTTTGTCGGAGATAAGATGTGAAGATCCATCAGCAACGTTGAAATAATTTTATCCAACTACGAGGTATCTTATTATTGGTCGGAGCCCTATATTGTAGCTCGGTGGATCCAATTGCAGGTCGACGATCATCTACTTCTTGATCAGCGACATCTCAGTCTTGTTCGGAGGGTTCAATTTACTGGTCGGCAACTATCCAACCATCCACTTTTTGATCGGTAACATCTAATGTTGTTTGGTGATGTCAATGCACCATTTTTGTTGATCGGCGAAATTGCTCAGCTGGTCGGGGACCATTTGCTTATTGGTCGACACCATATATTCTATAACTTGAGATATCCTTAAATGTTGGTCGGCAACATCCATGCCGTTTGTCGGCAGCAGTAGAATCTTGGGGTATTAAAAAATGCAAAGTACCCCAGATATTTCTTTAAACACGAGTTCAGCTCGGGGACAAACAGGGGGATTAAGTCTTTTTTAACTTGTGATCACCCCAAAAATATTTTTAAAACCAAGTGATAAATAATTTTCAAACAACAACTTATACCTGATTAGTTGTTGGAGATTAAATAACTTTACAAAAAAAATCTACATCTTATTTATGATGCATATCTGATAAAAATTTGTCCATCTCACACACATTTGGCACAAAAATATTATTTCATATTTTGAAATTTTTATTATTTTATGCTGATACACATCACATATTGTTTGGCTGAATAATTATTCTCATGATAATAATTATTTTCTCTAGTCTCGATAGGTGCTCAGGAGGCTTATTAAAATTTCATAGGGACGAGATTCAATCCCAATGAAAGCTCTCGTAAACCTCTAGAAAGTAGTATTGCTCGACATCAGACAATTTTGCCTCGACATATCAACCAACATATATTATTTCATTTTTTGAAATTAATATTTTTATTTCTCAAGCATATACATATCATATATTGATTGAATGATTAAATTATTCTCACGACTAATCAATTTAGCCTACACAAATGTAGAGCAAGATATTAATTTTTATAGGTACAAGATTCAACTCCGACGAAGGCTCAAAAATAATCTTACTCTTCTGAAAAATATTATCATAGCTCGGCAGTATGAAATTTCACCTTAGCGAGGAACTATTGATTTTATTATTGCTATGATATCTGCTCCAGCACAAATGATTCTATATATCCATTGGGATTCATATTCTATATTCATCTCAACATGGAGCTCGGCGAGATACTCATTATATATTCAGCTCCGAGGAAAAGCTACAACAGTTATTATATTTCACCCCCAACGGATAGTTGGTCGGGGAAATTCTCATTTATATTCAGGCCCAGATATCGGCTCAAGCACAAATTATTCTATATATCCCTTGGGATTCATATTCTATATTCATCTCAACATGGAACTCGGCGAGATACTTATTATCATATTCAGCTCCAAGGAGAACTATAACATTTATTATATGTCACCCCCAAAGGATAGTTGGTCGGGGTAATTCTTATTTATATGCAGGCCCAACAAAGTTTTCGGCCATATTCTTATGTTCTGGAAAATATTATTCTTATTCGGCATTATGCAATTGTGCCTCGACAAGATACTTATTTAGCTTTAAGGAGAATTACAACATTCGTTGTATTTCACCCCCAACGGATAGCTGGTCGGATAATTCTTATTTATATTCAGGCCTGACAACGTTCTCGGCCATATTCTTATGTTCTGGAAAATATTATTCTTATTCGGCATTATGCAATTGTGCCTCGACAAGATACTTATTCAGCTTTAAGGAGAATTACAACATTCGTTGTGTTTCACCCCCAACGGATAGTTGGTCGGATAATTCTTATTTATATTCAGGCCTGACAACGTTCTCGGCCATATTCTTATGTTCTGAAAGATCTTATTCTTGTTCGGCATTATATAATTCTACCTCGACAGATCAACGAGACACTTTATTATTTTTAATTATTCTTTATATCTATTTGGATGCATATTCTATTCTTATTTCAGCATGGAGCTTGACAAATATTTATAATCATATATTCTGCTCCAAGGAGGTCTCCAACATTTATATTATCTTATTCCCAACAATCTGTTGGTCAGCTTCAAGGAGGTCTTCAAAATTTATATTATCTCCGAGGAGGTCTCCATCATTTATTATATCTTATTCTATTCCCAACAATCTGTTGGTCAGCTCCGAGGAGGTCTCCAGCATTTATTATATCTTATTCCCAATAATCCGTTGGTCAGCTCCGAGGAAGTCTCTATCATTTATTATCAAAAATGTATTCCTAAAAATGCCAACTTATGTTGGTTAGGAAGTAAATGTATTCCTCTGGGAAGTAAAACCTGTATTCCTCCAGGAAGTAAAACTTATATTCCTCCTGGAAGTAAAGCTATCTGTATTCCTCTGGGAAGTAAAGCTATCTGTATTCCTCCGGGAAGTAAAGCTACCTGTATTCCTCCGGGAAGTAAAGATACTTGTATTCCTCCGGGAAGTAAAACTTGTATTCCTCCGGGAAGTAAAACTTGTATTCCTACGGGAAGTAAAACTTGTATTCCTACGGGAAGTAAAATTATGTGTTCCTCGGGAAGTAAAAGTATTCCTAAAAATGCCAACTTATGTTGGTTAGGAAGTAAATATATTCTCGAAAATGACAACTAAGGTTGGTTGGGAGCTATAATTATTCCAGAAAGTGTTAAAGTTGCTCGTTAAGAAAAAATCCACCAACTCAGATTGGTCGGAAATAAGAAGCTGTCAACTATAGTTGGTCGAAAACAAAGTATGAGTATGTGAAAGCGATCAAGCAAAAAGAATTCAAAGTTCACATTCCACACTTGGGGGCTTCTATTACAGATATATTTGTTCATTTGGCGGCATATTCTTATAACATCATGCAGTCGAGCATCAAGTTCAACTCCACAAACTCACACAGTCGGGGCCCCGACCAATTATCATTCAGAAGTTATTTTTCTTGCTCAGGAATTATTTTTGATATTGAAGTTCATGAGGTATATTGAAGTTCAGGAGGCGCATTCAGAAGTTCATGAGGCATATTCAGGAGTTATTATGCACATACTATTGAAGTTCAGAAGTAAATTCAGCATCTACAACACTGGGATCTTTACTACTATTGTCCCGACCAACATTGAAGAAGAAGTTGTATGAAAATATTTCGAAGCCCACCACTAGCTTGGTACTAATCAGATTGAAGAGTTGGGTTCAAAAGCTAGTATGTTACTCGACAAAGTATTCCGAGGATCATAAATCAGAAGAATCAAGCACTTGAAGTTAACACTCAGTTGCTCGGCACAGGAGGCAGTTGGTCGGCTAGCAAACCAATCAACATACTTGAATATTATGACAAGCTACAAGCTGCATACCATGGCATGGTTGCATCCAAATTCCTAGGGGTGATACATAGCACACGGAGTTCCTTTAAAGAAAGATTAGCAACCATCGATCAGCCTGCATCATATGTAATCCAGGAGATAATGCACTTTATGTTGAACAAATCAAGAAGGTAGATCAAGAATTTCATGAGCACCGAGCAACACTGCAGAATAAATACTCCATCCTTTCAAGTAAACCATCAAGCATGGAGCATTGGGGGCTTCTGTTAACGTAAAAATTCTCCATCTACGAGGACCAATCAGAAAAGGACACATGTTATCCTACGTGGCAATATTCAGCATCCGAGGAGAGTTGGTCGGCACCCGAGGAGTGTTAGTTGGCATCCGAGGAGAGTTGGTCAGTACCCGAGGAGAATTAGTCGGCACCCGAGGAGAGTTGGTCGGCACCCGAGGAGAGTTAGTCGGCACCCGAGGAGAGTTGGTCGGCATACTAACCAGGAAGATCAAATGATAACTATGCATTTAATGTGCATTAATGAAGATGGCAGCGCATTTAATGAGCCTTAATGTACACGCAATTCAAAAATTAGATTCGTTGAATGTAGACATAAATGTCTACATACAATGAATCTCTTTATCTCCCATCACTATAAATACATGTATCCCCTTAGCCAAAAGGAAGAGAGCCGGGAGAGATTCGGAAGAGATCCGACAACGATGAGAGACCATACATAAGATACACATCCTTTCTCTCTCTACACCCTATGGTACTATTGTAAACCCCTGGGAATAAAATAATAGTGGACGTAGGTTTTATTCATAGCCGAACCACTTTAAAAATCTTTGTCTCTTATGTGCTTGATTGGATTGCTTTCATCTATTTATCTATGATCATAAAAATGGGATTCGGTCCAGTTTTTTGCATCAACAGTCCCTTTGTATTTTTTCTCCAGAGTTTCATTTATTTCAGTCAAATTTCTCAATTTTTGATCAAACATTTTGATTTCACTTTCATGAGTTAGACATTGGGTAGTATACTCTTCAGCATTAAGTTTGACCATCAGGTTTAGATCTTCTAGCTTCTTAGTGAGATCTTTCACAACCTTCTCTAGTCTAGTGCTTTTCTTAAGAGTTTTAGCATAAAGTGTGTGAATATCTGGGAGATCTTTATTATCCGAGTCACTAAGTGTAGTGTGTTAAGTGACCCCTAAGGCTTCATTTCTTGGACTCACACACCCATTGACATCGTCATTATCGCTTTCCCTTTGACTCATACAACCCGAGGTAGAAATACCAATGTTCTCAGTAATTAAAGCATCTAAACCAGTAACAACATGATTCGAAACAACAGAAGTAGAGTTACTAGATTCATCCTCACTAACAAACACAGGCATATCATCATTATAGATAATCTTGGCAAAGAAAGACACGCAAGGGTAAAAAATATCAGATGACTCAGGTTTCTCATTTTCAGAGTCGCTTGAATCATCCCATGTCTTGCAAATGTTTGATCTAACGTGTTTATTTTGAGTGTTCAAGTTAACTCTACAATCTTGTGCAATGTGTCCAAGTTTACCACATCTAAAGAATTCAGTCTTCTTAAGGTCTCTGTTAGCTCTAATGTGAGAGTCCTTGTGCTGTTTGTTTTGAATTTTCTCATGAGGTTTATGATTAGAATGAGTTGGATAATTGGACTTGCCTTGTTTGTTTGCCATGTTGTTTCTAAACTTAATAATTTTCTTAAACTGTTTTTACATTAAGGCAATCTGATTGTCCAAACTCTCTATATCGCATTCCTCATCAGAGTCATCATTGGGAATGTTAAACTCAGATTTAATCAACTTAGAAGAAAAGCTCAGATTGGAACTAGTCTGTTTCCTATGGGACTGGGTCAATTGTTTCTTAAATTCTAATTCTATTTCCACAGTTCTTAATTTACTACTGAGTAATTCAGGAGTGAGATTTATGTCACACATTTCCTCAATAACATATCTTTTGTTGTCAAATTTCTATGGTAATGATCTCAGAATTTTAGATACAATTTCATGTCTGTCATATGTTATCCCATTAGCATGCAGTTTTGTCACAATATCAGTCAAGTTCATATAGATGTCATCAAATGACTCAGATTCAGACATAATTAAAGAGTTATACTGTTGAATGAGCATTTGTGTTTTAACAGCCTTAACTCTAGTGTCACCTTCATGAGCAGTAATCAAAGTGTCCCAAGCTTCCTTAGAAGTGGTACAGGATGAGATTCTTTTGAACTCATGTTCATTCATGGACATAAATATGGCATTCTTTCCTTTGTTATTGTTGCGAGAAACTTTTTTCTCTTCTTGTGTGAACTCACTTAATACTTTCTTAACCCTCTCATTACTTCCTTCAGTGGATGGTTTAGTAGGAAAAATGTATCCATTTTCAAAAATGTCCCAGACATCATCTCCCAAAGTTCCTTGAATGAAAGCAATCATCCTTACTTTCCAGTAAGCAAAATTGGTTCCATCAAAGATAGGAGGTCTGGTCAAGTTACCAAATCTTTCATTTTTCTCGTCCATGTTTGATTTTCAGAAACACAGGATCTCTTTAAAATAAGTTTACAAAGCTCTGATACCAATTGAAAATCTGTTACTAAAGCCGTTTAATATAAAACTAAATTATTTAAGTAACTTCGAACAGTTTTTTGAACAAACTCTTTTCTTTAAAATCAAAACTAATTAATCACAGGACGTGTTTAAAAAATATGTACGAGATTTGATTAACAGGTTTAATAAATCAGTTTAAAAAAAACTTTAAACACAGCACAACCAAGAATTAGATGAGGAGATGTAGAAAGATTAAGAACAAGAATTTTTTACGTGGTAAAACCTCACCCAACTGAGGAAACATCCACGACTCCCTCTACGGAGTAAACCAAAAATTCCACTAAAATAAATGTTAATAGTTACAAACTATATAACAAACATGCATACAACTCAGACCTATATAAGTTTAGGAATGTACCCACTGGTGTCCTTATAACTTCTCTGCAGTTCTGATTGTTGATGTTGTTCTCCCAGTTTATTAACTTCCAATTTGTTCAAGTTCTTTACGTCGACTCTTGTTCTTGAGATCTTATTACCAACACTTTTAGTGTGGTAGGGTGATAGTGTTTGTGGAGGTTCTTTCTAACCCATGCATGCACACACACACACACACACACACACACACACACACTTATTTTATACAACCAGTCCTAACAAATTACATATAATAACTATATGCTGTGATTTTTCTATTTCTCTCTTCTCACAAAACTTAACGTTATTTAACCTTTACAATAATCCCAGAGTCCACGACTATCTTGCTCAGAAGACGTATCAAGATCTAAGAACGAAGAGGTTAAAGCATCAAACCAACTAAACAAACCAACTCACAACCTCTTAAACACTCAAACACTCAAGATTGTGTTTGGTATATACAGGATTTGAAAAGAGGTTTAGGTTTGAAAAGGTTTTGACGATTTAGGGTTAGGGTTTCAACTCTTTCTCTCTCTTTCTGGTTTCTCGCTTTTTTTTCTCTACTCTCTATTTTCTCTCTAAAAGGACGAAATGGCAAAAAGTCTCAGATGGCCGAGGATAAAGGTCCTTTTATAAGGGGCTGAAAAGATTCGAGAATAAGGTTAAAAAATAATGGCTCAGATTCAGTCAAGGTTTATTGACTTTGATCCAAGTGTTCACGATATTTGGTGATTATAACTCTCCTGATTGGTTCATATGAGGTTCACAGGGATGATGTACGAGCGCATGCAGATCGTTGATATAAACGATCCAAGGGTTGTAAACAAACTCTAGTTTACTCTCTATAAAGAAACACAAACTCAACCAATCAGAATGCAACAGATGTTGGGAAAATATAAGATAACAAACGCGCGTCTAAAATAAATACAAACGCACACTGAAGTCTCTGCCGCTTTCGAATTCTACCCAAGCAAACATTCAGCCAATATAACCACCAATACATAATTGCAGATTGACCCCAAAAACTTTTTAAAAACAAATTTTAATTAATAAAAACCTTATTTTAAAAGTTGATAAAAGCCCCAAAAAATATTAAAAAGTAATTATAGGGATTTAAACACACTCAACATATATACACACAATTATATGAAATATGAAACGTATGAGATCAATTCTACTGTGTGTGAGTGTTAGTAATATTGTATAGATCAATCAAGCTAGAGGGATGAAATTGAAAACCAAACTTTGGGGTTCTTTGGTTTCTAGGATAGACACAATTTTGTCACAATTTCCAAACTAGATGAACACTTATACAATACAGACTCAAGTGTGTCAAGAGTATAAGGTGCTTCAGTAAAATCCCTTTTTGTTAGTGTTTCTCTTAAAGTTCATAAAACCTCTTGTGGTATTATGATAGTGGGTGCCCTTCAAAACATTGAGGCCAGGGTGCTCGTCACGCATGTGATGCCCCCAAAGGAGAACTCTGCATTGTGGTTGCGCGAACAATGCGGCGCGACGCATATTGAGGGGTGTCTCAATGCGTATATCGTTTGGTCTTCCTTCCTCCCCCGACCTATTGATGACTCTATACATTGGCATTATTTGTATCTATTTTATTTGGACACTTGCATTGTATTTGTATTGTTTTGACTTGGATATGGATTGTATTTGTATTTTTTTTAGATATGGAATTATATATGCAATGATTTGGTGCATTCTTTATATTTTATTTGGATATATGCTGTTTGAACATGTACAATTTTTCTATAACAGGTACAAATATACTACTGGGCAGTGGCAATGGCCATACTGCCCAGCAGATTTTTTTAAAATTATTCCAAGAATTATCACGGTCTTTGACCGTGACAAGTTCGTTATAATTTTTTTTTTGGTTTTGTCATGGGCTTGTCACGGTAAGTGTAATGAACTTGTCACGATCTTTGACCATAACAAAAAAAGTTATCACCCCCAGACTTGTCACGATCAATGACCGTGACAAGTCGACAGTTTTGGTGTGAACACGACCACAACAAATTAACCAATAAGTTATATACATTAGTATTCATGCACAAACAATCAACAAGTCCAATTTAAGTTCATTTAAATTAAATTAAATTAAATCTAACATTACTATCTATCCACTAAATGTGCAAGCCGTTCCACCAATTTGTGTTCACCCAAACAACAACCACTTAAGGAAGGGGTGAACATGGGCATAACAAGTTTATCGATAAGTTAAAACTATATATAAAAGAAAATATAAGTAAAATTACCTGAAAAAGAATGCACCTTGAATCAGTTGAGCTACAATAATTGTTATCCAGTTGCATGCGCATATGGAATGAGAAGAAAATGTTTCAACATATTATTCAATCTAAAATATTACCAATTGTGTCTATTATAAACATGAATAAAATATTGTGTGCATATATATGTGGGTGTGGGTGGGTGTGTGCGTTAGTATATGAGAGACTTCATGTATATATAGGAATTCACGTGTTATACGTGTGTGCGTATGTGTATCTCTCTCTCTTTCCGTCTCTCTCTCTCTCTCTTTATATATATATATATATATATATATATATATGAGTATGTGTGCATGTGTGAGTATGGGCGTGTCTGTAACATGAATATGTGTCCGTGTATGCCGTATATATATGTGTGCGTATGAGTGTGTGTTCACACATATATATATAGGGAGAGGTTCAAAAGTGAACATAAAAGATGAACATTTTAATGAACCTTAACAAAAAATACCTTTTAACAACCAATTAATTATAATTTCTATGTTGTAATTGGTCCGTGCTAGCGTAACTGACATGCGGGTGGGTGGGTAAGGTGTGTGTATTAAAAACATGCATGTCATACTCGTGTCCGTTGCCGCTGGCGCGGACCAATTACAACATATGAATTGAAATTAATGGGTTGTTAAAGTGTTTTTTGTTAAGGTTCATTAAAATTTTCATCTTTTAGGTTCACTATTGAACCTCTCCCTATATATATATATATATTCACATTCGTTGTTGATGTTAAAAATTAGATTATCTCTAATTTATCAATCACAGATAAAATAAATAAGACAAAATATTTTTAAAGTGGTTCAGCCTTATAAGAATGGCCTACGTCCACTATTTCTGTATTGCTGACTGTTTGATTAGAATTCTCGATAAGTGATTTACCAAGAGATCCCAGAGTCCCCTTCTAATGAGGAGGTTACAATGTATCTATAGCCTTGAGGCTGTACATGTGAAAGGATAATGCGCTGTTATCTAGTAGACATATACATTTGTACGATAATAATGAGCACTTAATGCGCAGTCGTCTCTTTGATTCTTTTGATTCGGATGCTTTGTACGCTAAGTAGATCAGACCTCTTAAGCTGCTCGGACTGCCTAAGCTGCTCGGCATGCTTGAGTTACTCGGGGCCCCTGAGTTGCTCGGGGCATTAAGTTCCTCGAGGCGCCTAGGCTGCTTGGCATGCTTAAGTTGCTCGGGGCGCTTGAGTAGCTCGGTGATAGTATGTTGTTTGTTAGAAGTGTTCGTAGGTGAGACGTGTCTTCAAGTGAATGGTCCACGTCAGCAGATTAAATTTGGTATCAACAGAAGCCCCCAATGTTTCATAGTTTGATGTTGAAGAAAAGTATGGAACATTCTTCTTGAAAACTACATAGATTATTGGTTTATATGGTTTTTAGGAAAACATTCGTTGTATATAACTCCTTTTTGAGTGCACAGTATCAAGCCTCATAAATATTTTGAATTTTGATGATCGCTTCGATATTTGTGCCCCTTTTTTCTTCTTTTAGCTGTCGGATACGCAAACATCCTCCCTTGAAATCATTGTTTTTTTTCTATTCCCTAGGTAAAGTATTTAAGCGCGGCAGAAATCCTATCGTCTTTCACTTTTCAAATCTGTATCTTTGAACTCTTCATTTTCTCTCTGTCTTGTGACTTCGTTCTTTCCCTCGTTCATTATCACCTGATCTTTTTTTCTTTGTAAGATTTTCTTCCCTTTATTTTATTTACTTTGTTCATTATGGTTTATCTTAATGAGTCACTGGATAAGTTTCGGTCTGAATTTTCAATCCCTTCGTGGGTTATTTTGGAAGAACTTTCTGAACCTTCTGATTATTTTTCTTTGGTTGAGGGACATTGGTTCCCAAGTCTTTTTGTGGCTGAATGTGGCTTTTCTTTTCCGCCAAACCCCCTTTGTTTGGAATTCTGCCAATATTTTGATGTTGTACCTGGAAGAATAACTCCAAATACCTGGAGGATAGTTAATGGCGTACATAGATTGAATCAACTCCATGGAACCCGTTTAGGGATTCCAGAGATCATGTAGTGCTATAGATGGGTTGTCAGTGATTCCACATTCTATTTAAAAACTAGGTTTTTAAATAGGGCTTTAGTTGTCAATCTTCCAGATGCCAATAGGGATTATTTTGAGCATGGGTTTGTTATGAAAAATTGGCAACACGCTCCATTAAATGGAGATGACGTATACCAAGGTCCCAGGTGTCCCCCTTACGGCAACGGAGTAGGTTGTTTTTATTTTTTGAAATCTTGTTTTCTTTATGTTTGATAATATGTATAATTGACATTTGTTTTTATTTGTTACAGTCAACAGTAAAAGAAAACCTCCTAAAGAAGCTGACGTTAATTTAAAGCATTTGAAACTTATCTAGGATTTGCACCAATCTGTTGCCGAGAAATATATTAGATCTGTTTCTTATTTGTTTAAGTACAAGAGCTATACTTCATCTTTCACTGCTCGTCCTCGTCCAGTGGTAGTTAATCACGACCAAGTAGCAGCTTCTGAGACTAGTGTGGAAGGTTCTTCCTCTGAGTCAAGTATTCCTATCAGTGACCTAATGAAGAAGAGAAGAGATCCTGCCTTTTTTAACAAGTCTACCTCTACTGTTGTGGAGGCAAAGAAAATTAAACCAGATGTCCCAAAAGAAGGGATAAAGACTGTAGATGTACCCCCTCCTGCTGCTGCCAAGAAAGTTATTGAGAAGCCCCCTGTGGCTCTGAGCAAGATTGTTGCTATCTCTCCTCCGAGTGAGGTTATTGTCATATCACCAACAAAGACAACATCTTTAGTTGAGAATATTCCTGCTCCTCTGAGGAGGTTAAAGAAAATTTCTTCTGAGAGACCTGCTGAACCTGTCTCTCAACCTTCAAATGTTGAAGGTGTTATTCCATCTTTAGTTGCTCCGAGCTTCGCTGTGAGTGTGGTGAGATCTTGGACTGTCCCAGAAGTCCAAGGCATTGAGGATTCCCTTTCTCGTGAGAGAGTCACTACCATGGATGCTCAACACATTGCCTCAATAAGTATTGTTATCTTGATTCTTTCACTTTCTAATATTATGTTCATGTATTGACTCAAAGTTATTTCTTTTTTCAGTTGGTGACGTGTTTTAACATAATTCTGAAGAAGGATGAAGCTATCAAGGCTTCAAGCTCCTCGAGAGGAGTAGAGGAAGCCTTTGTTGGGCTGACCCAATCTCTAAAAGATTCTCGACAAAATACGAGGAAGATAAAGTTGCTTAGGAGAAATAATTCAAGTCCATTGAGCTAAAAATAAATCAAGCTGTGAATGCCTCTAAGGATTTGGAGAAGAAATTGACGGAGTCTGAGAAAAGCAACAAAGCCTTTGAACAAAGCAACAAGGAGCAGAAAGTTAAGCTTTAGTTTGCTGAAGAGGAAGTTGTTAAACTTAGAGATGTTGAGTGACAGAAAATGGAGGTGGAGGAGAAGTTGAAGGCTGCCGAGGAGCTTCTTAGGGAAAAGACCTCATCGGAGAAGGCAAAAAGGAAGAAGGCAGTTAAAAAGTCTTTCAGTGCTGGTTGGGATAAAGGATGGAACAAGGGACTGGCTGCCATTTCTTCTTAAATGGAGTATGCCAGCCTCAAATACATTAGGGATGGATGGGTTGCAGCCTTGCAGGATCTGAAAGTTGATGAGATTTCTGATTTATTTCAGCAGCACACTCATGGCCCTCCTACCTCTCCTAGAGAAGAAGAAGAGGATCAAGCTTCTTCAGATGAATCTTCCATGATGATTGGAGATCGGGCCCCTTCTGTCCTAGTTATTCAAACTTGCTCTGAGCAACTCCAACCCACCAGCACTTCTGCTGAGCATCTACCTTTATCCTCCAAGCAACCAGTCACTTCCTCCCAGCCTTCTGAGGAGGTCATAGGAAATAAGAAGAAGGTGTAAAGTTGCTCGGGCTTTTATTTGTTGTTCTACTGAATGTAACCTCAGATTTTGTATTTTCTCATATGACGAAATAAAAATTCAAACTTTGATTGTTCATCTTGACTTTCTCTTTTATTTGTTTTGTCTACACCCTTATTAATTCTTTTTATTTCTCTTTGCTAGTTTATGGCCAGGATGGAGCTTTTATCAGCTCATGACACAGAATTGATAAAGAAATGTAATGATTATTTTAAAGCTGGTTATTCAGATCTTAATTAGGCCCAAATAATTGACATCCTCAGATCAGGTGTTTCTGACCGAGCAGTTGAAGCTTACCAATACCTGAAGTGTTTGCTCGATCGTGCAGTTGCCAATAATATGGCCTACTATGAGATGATTGAAGATCTCCAAGGAACGATCGAGGAACTTCAGCTGCAGTACAAAGAGTCCTCGACACTTTTTCATCAAGGATATGCTAAGAAATATCAACAATTGAGTGCTGACAAAGGCTATGACAAATTCATCTCTGCCTATGAGAAGAAAGAAAGTGTTCTGAAGCTTGAAGTCGAAGAACACATGCATATTGCTAAGCTGTTGGAGCAGGAGAACATTACTTTTCAAGAAGAGATAAAACAACTTAAATCTTCCACATCTTCCTCGGGAGTCTTGGTTCCTGTTAGTGATGAAGGTTTCTCTTTCTTGGAGGTAGAAAATGCCAACTTACGAGATGAGTTGGAAACTTTAAAAAGGGCTGGATCCTCCTCATCTACTCGTGGACGAGCAAGATCTTCTTCTCGTGGACGAGCCAGGGCTAGTCAGGTCTCTATTGAAGAAACTAGAACGCAGGCAGCTTTAGAAAATTAGGCCTTTCAGTTGGTGGCAAAGAACCAAGCCTTAGCGGAAATGTCTAAGAAGATTCTGAACTTCAGCGAACAACTATCTACCCAGAGTTTTGCCTTGGAAAACAAAGAACTTTTGATAAAGAATCTCCACGAGCAACTGGGAGAGGTTAACTTACCAATTACATAAACAACCCCGAGAGTTTTGGATGGCTGGGTATAATGAAGCCCTTTACCATCTTGATGCTCGGATCCAGTAATCAAATAACGAGGGGTACAATCAAGGGTGGTTGAATGCACTGTGTTTGCTAAAATTAGAGCAGGGCCACTACTTATGGGATTATTATGACCCTGGAGTGCTCGATTTTCCTGTGCATCCTTTTAAGCTTGATATCAGTTGGATTCCTGCTCAAGTAATTCCTCAATGTTTGATCTCTAAGTATCTCATCGATTACAGTCTGCATGCAAACTTCGGGATATCTCGCCCAGAGCACTTGCTTGAGCGACCTTCTATAATAAATGTTAGAATGCTGCGAGATGTGAATTTTATCAATTCCCCTTATGCATTAGATGATCCTCCTGCTGGGGTAGAACCTGTTTCAAAGGAAGAAGGGAAAAAGCCAATAGAATAGGGTTTTTATGTAATGAAGTATCACATGTAATTCTACTTGATTTTAATAAAGAAATTTAGTCTTTTGCTATTCCATTTTCTTCTAAATAGTTTGTATAATATCCTTATTTGCTTGTTATTTTGTTTTTGGATAATGGAATGGAACTTGTCCCATTTGTTGTTTGATTATAGTGACTTGTCACTCTTTGGGCCTAAGCAATGAAATGATTTTCATCCTATGTTTCTGCTTATTTTAACCAACCGAAGTTGATTGTATTTGATTTTCTGATCAACCGGAGTTGGTGATAATTAGTTCTCAACCAACCCGAGTTGATGGTAATTGATTTGCCAACCAACCGGAGTTGGTGGTAATTGATTTTCTGACCAACCGGAGTTGGTGGTAATTGATTCCCGACCAATCGGAGTTGGTGGTAATTGATTTGCCGACCAACCAGAGTTGGTGGTAATTGATTCCCGACCAATCGGAGTTGGTGGTAATTGATTTGCCGACCAACCGGAGTTGGTGGTAATTGATTTTCCGACCAATCGAAGTTGGTGGTAATTGATTCCCGACCAACCAGAGTTGGTGGTAATTAATTTTGCCGACCAACCAGAGTTGGTGGTGATTGATTCCTGACCAACCGGAGTTGGTGGTAATTAGTTCCCGACCAACCAGAGTTGGTGGTAATTGATTTTCTGACCAACCAGAGTTGGTGGTAATTGATTCCCGACCAACCGAATTTGGTGGTGATTGATTATCGACCAACTGGAGTTGGTGGTAATTAGTTCCCGACCAACCGGAGTTGGTGGTAATTGATTTGCCAACCAACCGGAGTTGGTGATAATTGATTTCCCGACCAACCGGAGTTGGTGGTAATTGATTTGTAGTGTGTAGCACTAATATTCCAAAAAAATTTCAACAAAGAGAGAAACTGAGTGAAACATCACTTTATTCATAATGAAGAAATTGTATTACATAGGAATTTCAATTACTGATAATATTTTCCCAGATGCTCTGCATTCCATGCATTCTTGAACTCTTCTTCTTCCAAGGTTTCAATCCTGTATGTCCCTGGACGAACAACTTTTCTTACTCTGTAGGGTCCATGCCAGTTGGATTCCAGTTTGTTATTCTTTTGGATCACTTTCTTCAGCACATAATCCACTTCCTTTAAATCACATTTCTTCACTCTTTTGTTATAGAACAAAGTTGTTCGTTGTTGATATGCTGCATTCCTGATCACTGCTTCTTCCCTGACTTCTTCGAGCATATCCAGGTCTAATCTTCTCATTAAATCACTAACAAGAGAATTGAAACTAAGTACCCTATGTGTGGGTAGACCCAATTCAGCAGGTATGACAGCTTCACTTCCAAATGCCAGCATGTATAGAGACTCTCCTATTGCTGCTCATGGCGTGGTACGATAAGCCCACAACACAGAATGTAGCTCGTTAATCCATTTTCCTTTTGCACCATCTAGTCGTTTCTTCAAACCATTCAGCAGCGTTCTGTTTGTCACTTCAGTTTCCCCATTGCTTTGGGGATGGCCTGGTGTAGAGTGAGTTTTCAGTATATTGGATTGATGATAATATGCAGCAAACTCCTCGTTGTCAAACTGGGTTCCATGGTCGGTAATGAATGCATGTGGGAGACCATATCTGCAAATAATATTTTTCCAAATAAATTGATAGACTTTGTTGTATGTCATATCAATGAGGGGCTCAGCTTCCACCCATTGTTTAAAATAATCCACAACAACCACAAGGTATTTGAATCTTCCCTGGTCGTTGGGAGTGGCTCGACCAAGTCTATCCCCCACATGGAAAATTGCCAAGGGGACGTTATGGGTGTTAACAATGCCTGGGGAGTTCTTCGGACGGACCAGAAGCATTGGAAATTGTTGCACTTCTTAGCATAAGCTGCGCAATCAGCTCTCATCGTCGGCCAGTAGTACCCCTGCGTGGTTATTCTTTGTAAGAGCATCCGACCAGCTATATGGGCTCCACAAGACCCTTCATGAACCTCTTCGATCAAATTTTTCACTTCAGACGGATGGACACATCTTTGTAGCCCTGCTATAACTGCTTGTCTGTATAAAATACTATTGGTTAGTACATAACGAGCAGCTTTAAACTTCAGTTTTTTGACTGCGAGCTTATCAGTTGGTAAAGACCCCTCTTCAATATAGGCCCTGATGGGGTCCATCCAAGATGGCCTTAAGTCAAGAGTGATGAAGTTTATCGTCATATCTTCATCGATGCTTCGACCAGCCAGGATTTATATTGGGATTGTTCTTCGTAGCTCGGTCCGTGTGGCTGATGCTAACCGAGATAGGGCACCTGCTCTTGCATTCTTTAATCTTGGTATTCTAATCAACTGAATTGCAGTAAAACTGGATACAACCTCAATCGCTTTTGCATGATACCTGACCATTAATTCTCCCTTTGTTGCATACACTCCCAGAATTTGATTTACAATCAATTGAGAGTCACTGAACACAACGACTTGTTCCACATTCATATTTGGCCAGGTTTAAACTCACGATCATTGCTTCATATTCGGCCTCATTATTAGAAGCCTTAAATTGAAAGCGCAGAGCATATTCCATATCAACCTCATTTGGACTGTTTAAAATAATCCCTGCTCCACTTCCTGTAGAGCACGAAGAGCCATCTACATACAAATTCCACAAAGGTACCTCATTATCAAACTCTTGGTCAGACAGAGTTCCTCGGTGGAATATTTGATGCTTTCTTTTGTCCTCCTCCAGGACTTCTCGCTGCTCGTCCACCGACGTAAGTTGGTCGGGGTTTAAATTTGATGATCCTGTAACATCCACAGGTTGGTCTGTATTCAACTCCTGTTCATCGGGGGAATCTTCCTGGGTAAATTTTGCAATAAAATCTGCTACTGCCTGCCCTTTGAGCGACGATCTAGGCTCATAAATTATATCATATTCTCCAAGTTCTACTGCCCAGTACATCAACGTTCCTGATTTCTCTGGTTTGTGCAGAGCTTGCCTTAATGGCATATCTGTATACATAACTATAGTATGAGCTTAGAAGCATGGCCTCATCCTTCTTCTTACTTCAATCAGTGCTAGTGCCAACTTCTCCAGCCTTAGATATTTGATTTCTGCTCCTCGAAAAGCTTTGCTGGTGTAATAAACTGGTTTTTGTATTCCGTCCTCCACTCTTATTAATGTCGAGCTCACTGTATTTTCTGAAACTGTCAGGTACAAGTATAGTCTTTCTCCCATCACTGGTCTGGGTAATAGTGGAGGTGTCCCTAGATACTTCTTCAATTCTTGAAAGGCCTCCTCGCATTCATCATTCCACTCAAAAGTTTTTCGGAGTGTTTTGAAGAATGGGAGACATCTATCTGTTGCTCATGACATAAATTTATTAAGTGCTGCAACTCGTCCTGTGAGACTTTGCACTTCTTTTTTTGTGGTTGGAGATCATAGCTCCAATAGGGCCTTGATCTTTTGAGGGTTCGCCTCGATATCTTGTTGGTTAACAATATACCAGAGAAACATGTCTTCTCGTACTCCGAATATGCATTTGGTGGGATTAAACTTCATTTGATATTTCTCTAGTTAATCAAAGGTCTGAGCTAAGTCAACTAGATGATCAGCAGCTTTCTTTCTCTTCGTCAGCATGTCGTCAACATAAATCTCCATGTTATGACTGATTTGCTCTGCAAACACCTTGTTCATTAGCCGCTGATATGTTGCACCTGCATTTTTAAGTCCAAAAGGCATAACATTATAACAATAAGTTCCCCTTGGGGTGATAAAAGAGGTACTCTCCATGTCCTCAGGTTTCATCTTAATCTAGTTGTAACCGGAATAAGCATTCATGAATCTCACTAATTCATGCCCCGAGGTAGCATCCACCAGTTGATCGATTCGGGGTAAAGGAAAATGATCCTTTGGGCACGCCTTATTAAGATCAGTGAAGTCTACACACATCCTCCACTTGTTATTTTTCTTCTTTACCATGACCATATTTGCCAGCCAATCAGGATATTTGACATCTTCAATAAAAGAGGCTTTTTGTAGTTTCTCCACTTCTTCCTGTATAGCTTGGTTCTTTTCAGGACTGAACACTCTTCTTCGCTGTTTCACTGGCTTGATTTCTTTGTTCACGTTAAGCTCATGACACAAAAAATTCGGATCTATCCCTGGCATGTCTTCATGACTCCATGCAAAAGTCTGCTTTCTATACCTTAGAAATGCTATCAATTCCTGTTTTATCGATACATCCAGTGATGCACCAATTTGAGCTGTTCGTTCGGATGCTCGTCGTCCAGAATGATATTTTCAGTAGCCTCCATGACCTGTCCCTTCACAAGCTGAGACTCGTCTCTAGGGTCTAGTGTTTTAATCTCTGCATCTTCTACTTCATCCACCTGATAAGTAGTAGTCTTTTTCCTGGATTCTTCACATTCCTCCTGTTCGGCAGATGAATAGTAGCATTCCCGCCCTACTTTCTAGTCACCTTTCACAACTCCTACTCCAAATTTAGTTGGAAATTTTAAACATTGATGTACAGTAGATGGTACCGCTTCAAACTTCTTCAGACCTACCCTTCCCATGATGATATCATAAACTGATTGGACATTTTTATCCATCACGAAAAAGCATATTCTTTCTGTTCGACAAGCAGGCCATGTACCGATAAGCATATCCAACTTGATCATCCCAAGTGGAAAACCCTTCTCCCCAGTAAAACCAAGGAGGGGTCTGTGATATGGCTCCAACTTGGATAGATTTAGATTCAAACTGTCAAAGCATAGATAGAACATGATATCTGCCGAGCTACCATTATCTACCAGTACTCGTGAAATCACCACTTCTTTCATTATCATCTTGATCACTAATGGGTCATAATGAGGATATAGCACACCTTCCAGGTCATTCGTAGAGAAACCAATGACCAATTTATCTTTATTCACCTTCCTCGGGCGATCATCTACAGCCAGATTTATTCGCTGAATGTACGAGCAAGCTTGAGCCTCATTGAGTTAAGCTTTCCTCTCTGCAGTCATGTCCCCACCTCCTTCATCTCCACCTGTAATAACATTACATTCAAATGACCCAAAATGGATTAAAAATACCTCACGTTCTGGCTGCCTTGGTCTTTTGGGGAGATCGGGATCATCTTAGTCATCTTTTGGATCTTCTTCGTGATTTCTCTTCTTGTCTTTATTTGCTCGACGAAGAGATCTAGATATTTGCCTTGCTCGGTCGTTGGCCTTTCCACCATTTCGGGGATTAACATACTTAGCTAGCTTTCCTCGTCTGATGAGTGCTTCAATTTCATTCTAGAGAGCTATGTAATTTTTGGTCGTGTGACCATGATCTTTATGGAACTCGCAATATTTGGACTTATTCCTCTTGTCAGGATCTGCCTTCATTTTTGCTGGCCAGTTCAGCTCCTCGCTGTTTTTGATCTCTTCCAGAATATAATTTATATCTACCTTCGAAGGAGTATAATTTCCAAATTTCTTTAACTGTTCTAATGCTTGCTTTGCTTTCGATTGCCTGTTGCCACCATTATTCTTCTGCTCCTTCTTCTCAGTCCTATCAGCCTCGACCTTAGTTTCCTTAGTGTCTGTATTCTTCTTCGCAGCCATAGCTTCCTCGGCATTCATGATTTTGGCTGCTTTTGCCATCAATTCAGCCATGGTCCTAGGCTGATCTTTGGCTAAAGTGTAGTACAATTTATCTGGCAACAGTCCACTCATCAGAGCAGTAATTGCTATTTTCTCCTCATAATCAATTACTTCGAGTTTCTCGTTATTGAAACGAGTAATATAATCCCTGGTGCTTTCACTTGTCTTCTGTCTAACACTCAATAAATGTGCTACTCATTTGACTGGTTTTGCTCCAAAATAAAAATTCCTGATGAAGAGTTCTGCCAATTGAAAGAAAGTCGCAATCTTTCCCCGATGAAGGTTATTGTACCATATCTAAGTTGATCCGGTAAGAGTTCCTGAAAATTCCCTACATCTCATCTCATCTGGAACTGCGTAGATATCGGCAGCAGCTTGGTATTGTTCTATATGAAGGACAGGGTTAGTTTTTTCATCATATTTGGGTGTCACTGTAGGAGCTTTGAATTTTGATGGTGTGGGAAAGTTCACAATTGCTTGCACGAAAGGTGTCCCTTGGACAAAAGTCCCTTGTAGAGGATTTTTGGACTTAGCCATTTCTCATAATCTATCCTCCAACCGTTGAATAGAGCCTTTTCATGTGTCATTTTCTTCCTCGGGCCTATTGGTTCGAGCAACTGATCGTGTTGAATTTTGCCTCTTGGGATCTGTTATTACGAGCAGTTGGTCGTGATTGGGCTGAGCCTTCTCTTAGATCGGATGGTCATGGAGAATTCCTCGATGTAATCTTAGGAGGACTTCTATTCCTCCTAGGTCCCAAATGATCAAAATGAGAGACTCTACTCAACCTTTTAAGAGCACTGGTCCTTTCTAGAGATAAAGTGACGTTTTGTTGAGAGTCTGTGGCTCGTACTAAGGAAGTCCGACCAGGCTGATAAGAAGGATCATTAGATCTTTCAATACAATATGAGTTGGTGCGTCTGGATCGAGATTCCTCTGGGAGTAACGTTCGCCTAGTGCGCGAAGAGGGTAAACGGGTATTTCTTTGAACACTTCGTTGTCCTGATTGAGCCGACATTCCGCTTTGAATAATTTGTATGAGTTATCGCATGGTTTCTTGCATGGTCATCTGACCTTGGGCTAGATTAGCCATTATGCCAACCAAATCTTGAATATTTGGGGGAATGGATGGATTTGGAGGGATCCTAACATTTCGATTACTGGGTTCTGGATTATCAGCCATTGATGATGAATTGTTTTGGTGAAAAACGCTAATTGTAGTCGTTTCCCACAGACAACGCCCATCTGTTGATGTAAAAAAATAGATTATCTCTAATTTATCAATCACAGATAAAATAAATAAGACAAAAGATTTTTAAAGTGGTTCAGCCTTATAAGAATGGCCTACGTCCACTGTTTCTGTATTGCTGACTGCTTGACTAGAATTCTCGATAAGTGGTTTACCAAGAGATCCCATAGATCACAGGTTACAATGTATTTATAGCCTTGAGGCTGTACATGTGAAAGGACAATGCGCTGTTATCTAGTAGACATATATATCTGTACGATAATAATGAGCATTTAATGCGCAGTCGTCTCTTTGATTCTTTTGATTTGGATGCTTTGTACGCTAAGTAGCTCGGATCGCTTAAGCTGCTTGGATCGCCTAAGCTGCTCGGCATGCTTGAGTTTCTCGGGGTGCTTGAGTAGCTCGGTGACAGTATGTTATTTGTTGGAAGTGTTCGTAGGTGAGACGTGTCTTCAAGTGAATGGTTCACGTCAGCAGATTAAATTTGGTATCAACATTCATATACCCAATTTTAATTTCAAAATACCAACTTCAATTTCAATCTACAAATTTTAGTATACCAATTTCAATATATATATATATATATATACCCACACACAATGAAACATGCACACACATACACACACACACATTGAAACATATGCACACATAAAAATGTAAATATAGATAGAAAAATGTATCGTGGTGGAGAGCGAGAGAGATAGAGATAGAGAGAGAGAGAGAGATAGAGAGAGACGTTAGATGTGGTGAGAAACCTGACATAATTTTTCGAATTTATAATTTAAACTTGGTCACGGTTCAAAATATTGACCCATACTGTTACCAAGGGAACACTGAAATTTTGTCAAGACTCTAGACTGTGATCGCTACTATGAAAAATTAAAGATAAAGAAATGGACATGATTTTAGACCGTGAACATGTTAACGTGCCCATTTTGAACTAGAATTATGGGTTAGAATTTTAAATCGTGACCATAATTCACTGGGATTGGTCACGGGTGGGTCATAGTTCAGGACCATGACCACCATGGCGATAGTTTTAGGAGGAACTTTGGCGCATAAAGGGTTATGAATGGGTCACGATATTCATGGAACCCTTTAACATGGTCACGTTATTGGTTATGGTATTTTAGAAGAGTTCATGGTTTTGGACTGTGACCACCTGGTCTTCCTGAAAAACAAAGAGGGCATTTTCTACTGCAATCAGTTACTTCTTTGCCACACAAATACGGAGATTCTGTTATTGGGGAGGATCCCGTTTTAGTAGGGCAAAGTCCGTCCCTTTTCGAAAAAAGTGACACAGCACAGATAATATCAGACTTAGAGAGATGAAGAAGAGAGGGAATAGAAGGAATGAAATTGTGCCTAGAATCAACGGTAAATATAGGCTTTGAATCATGACCAACTGGCTATGACGATTCTCAGTATTTGGCGTAGTGTCAACTCTCCCAACTATGATTTGGACCTCTTTGAATGTTCTTGGAGACTTCATATCCCGCAGAGCTTGAGTGTTTCCTAGATTGATTATATTCCCTATTATAAAGCCCAGGAGTTCGTCTCCAGTAACCCCAAAATAACGTTTCTTTGGGTTGAGGCTCATTCGGTTCACTCTGAAAATAATAAAGTTCTCTCTAAGTTTTTGTAAATGATCTGAGGCCATTATACTTTTCATCATTATGTCGTCGACATAGACTTCCATGATTTTGCCAACGAGGTTTTTGAAAATAGAGTTTATGACCCTCTGATAAGTTACACCTGTATTTTTTAATCCTAGGGGCATAACTTTGTAACATTAGGTACCTTTATCGATCATGAATAAAGTCTTCTCCTCATCGACCGTGACCATTTTGATCTTATTATAATCTAAATAAGCGTCCATGAATGAGATGAGCTTATGGTCGGCTGTTGCGTCCACCAAGGTATCAATCTGAGGTAGATAATAACAGTCCTTATGGCAGGCTTTTTTGAGGTCAGTGAAGTCGACACACATTATCCACTTTTTGTTATCTTTAGTCACCAACACCACATTGGAGATCTATTCTGGGTATTTCACCTCTCAAATGAAGTCAACCGCAAAAAGTTTTTCGACCTCCTCAACTGTTGCATTATTCCTCTCCGGTTCAAAGATCTCTTCATTTTGTGGACTAGCGTGTGGTTTAGATCCACGCTGAGGTGGTGGACCATAACCTCAAGATCCACCCAGATCATATCTGAATGGTTCTAATCATATATATTTTTATTCTCCTTCAGAAACTGAGTAAGGTCCTCTATGAGGATGGGGATTAGACCAACTCCAATTTTCACTTTCTTAGTAGGATCCTCATCATCAATGCATATGGTAATCAGAGCCATAATTGGCTCATCTCTCCGCTTCTTATTCTCATAATGTGGATCTAAAGTGTCCATATTCAACAACTCTATGCATAATCTCTTTACAGGGAGCTTAAGCATTGGTGGTGGAGGAGGTGGGACCTCTGATAAGGAATCTTTTATGAACTTTCAGGGACCTTATACCAATTTTAGGAAGTTACAAATGACATCTCCTTTTATCTCATGGAAGAAATGTAACACACCTGAGCTTTCTTTCACAAACACTTATCCCACTCCTTTTGGGGTTGGGACCTTTATCACCAACTTTCATGTTGAGATGACCACAACTAAGAGCGATGGTCTGCCTAAGATCACATTATAGGTTGAGGGGATATCCACCATTATGAACTTATTCTAAATGGTTGTGAAAAAATCTTTGGACCCAAGGGTGAGGTGAAGAGTAACAAATACCAAAGAATACCTTCACCATTGGATCTATGAGAGAAGTGGTAACATGTTGCATATTCTTCGTGCCAAGTCCCATAGCCTCAAAATCATTTAGGAATAATATATATGAAGAACTCTCAATGTCAGTAAGGACTCTCTTCATATTGGCATTTCCATGATCACTGTGATTACAAAATGGTTGTCATGAGGCAGATGAACCGTCTTGAGGCCTGTCTTTGGAAAGACAATCACTGAGACTCCCTTGGGAGCTTGATGTGGGAGAGATACATGATTAACTTGAAATCCTTCATGCTGGATGCTTGGCCATTTTGGTTGTGGAAGCGAGTCCACCTCCAAAAATCTCAAGATATATTTAGGACATCATTTAAAGGGACACTGCCCTTATTTTTACTATTATTGTTATTGCGCTAACCTCTATCAGTGTCTATGGCAACCAACTCCTTGAGGTAACCCCTATCTATTACTTTTTCGATGGTTTTTTTGAGTACAAAGCAATCGCAAGTGTTGTGTCCGTGGTTTATATAGAACGATAGGACTTTGACTTATCTCTATTGTCTTCAGTAGTCCTCATGGGTTTTGGTGGAAGTAGGAGATCCCGAGACTCGCCTGCGTTAAAGACCTATTCAATGGTAGTTGTGAGTAAATCAAAGTTCTTAGCTTTCAAAGCTCCACTTTTTATACCTCTGCCTTTCATTTTCTTGACCTAAGCTTATCATGAGGTCTTCCTAAGTCAAGAGAAGACATCTTTCCTTTTCCCTTATTGGGGATAGACTACGACATGCCTTGTTGAGATGGAATTCTCATCATTCATATACTTTTGATCTCTTTCGAACAACTCCATCATAGATTTTAGAGGCTTCTTACAAAAAGACATCAAAAACTCCTCTGAGGTGAGGCCTGAGATAAAAGCATCTGTGTAGATCATATCATTAAAATCATCAACTTGGAGAGCCACTCGGTTGAATATTTTGGCATACTCTGTAAGGTCTTTAGCAGTTTTTTACCTAAAATGGAGGAGGGAATTAACTGGATTCCCCATCTTCTGAGCTCCAATGAAATGGTTGACAAATGATCTTTCTACTTCCGTAAAGCTCCTAATGGTCCTTGGTTTTAGTTTGGAAAAATAGGGCCTAGTTGTTCCCCTTAAGGTAGCAGAAAAAACTCTACATACGAGCTCATCTATGGTGTCTTGTAGAAACATGAGTGATCTATAAATTTTCAAATGATCAATGGGATCTTTAAACCCATCGAATGGTTTAATAGTAATCATATTCCATTATGGGTAAAGTGCATAGTCCTTAACATCATTGGAGAAAGGATACAATGTCTTTTGAAGGGACAACTCAGTTATGTTGGGATTTTGAGTCTTGTACTGGTTGAGAAAATTCCCCAACCGATCTTTCATCTTCTTAATTTCATTGTCCTAGGGCCTGGACACTCTAAAACCACCTTGGGATTGATCTCTAGGAAGTGATAATGTCTTTGACAGGAATACGGGCCACTAACCATTAGGGGGCCTTAGGCACAACCTTTAGACAATTTTCTTCCTCCAATTAGGGCTTATGATTCTACCCAATGGCCCTATGTGCTGGTACTAGAAGGTTCATCCACCATAAGTGGTAGAGGAAGCCTACTGAGAATAGTAACTAGTTTCTCTTGGAGATCCTTCTATCTAGCCGCTATTTCTTTGAAAGAGCGGGCCAAAATGACATTAATTGGCATTTTGAATAGAGCAAGATATATATTTGAGAGAAATTAAACTTTTCTTTTTAACATATGTTGCCAAACTGGTGGGTGCTGAAATCGCAAGAAACTTAAAACCCAATAGGAGCTCCCCTTTGGACCTTAAACAGGTGAAAGGGGAGGAATGTCAAAGTGTGAGACAAAGATATAAGTGGTTCGGATCTCAGCAGAGGGTCCTACGTCCACTGTTAAATGGTGTTATATTATTTATTAAATAGTAAAAGAATTATTACAATATATTAAACCTCTTAGGATTTGGCTAAAAGAGTTTGAGGTCCTTACGACCTTTTTCAACTACCATAGGACCTTAGGAAGTAATTGATGGAGTTCTCTAAGGACACCTGAGTACTGATTTAGAGCTCAACAAGGTGTACAATATATAAGATAACTAGAAATGATCCGAGTTATAAGTATAAGCTCACAACAGTAGGTTGAGAGAATATTAACAATGAGTAAACACTTGTGAACGCTAAAACTCTTGGTTCTATGAAAAAATGATCACTTGAACGTATCTCTAACCTTCAACCAATAATCTATTTATATACAAACTCTAGAAGAGAGAATGAGTGGACTGTCACAACATAGTTGTGATGGTTCTAAGGTCTGATGTTGTTAGCAAGGTGGTTTGGCCAAAGATTTTATAGGTGGTGTAAGGTAATTGTTGGTAGCATTAAAAATGTGTGGGAGCCCTCAATGTAAGTGGGCTTGAGTGGTGTTAGCAAGTGGAATAGTGTTTTGCTTTCCACTTACTCTGTCAGACTGATCGCATAAGCCTTACTAAAAGCTTAGGAGCTCAGGGACTTCCATAGGACTGCCTTGGATTGGTCTTGAGATGTTTTGTAATGGTACACCCAGGTGCTAGGGGTTAAGTAGCCTCGAAAGGTAATTTATCTTTAGACTGAAGTCTTCTTTGGGTCTTAGTCATTGCGAAACTCCAGTAGTGTGGTCTTTGAGCTCAGTTAAGGAGACATGTTGGAACGACTGATCATTATAGGAGAAGGAGGAGGTGATTGAGGTATGCTACAATATTGTGGTTCTTTCTTGGGAGCAACAGAGGTCTTGAGGGCTAAACAATGGTTCGACTGAGGTCAGAGATTGACCTTGGGACCTGCTCATACCTGAGGACATTTGAGGGGTCTAAAAGCCTTTGACATGCCAAGGGTTAAATAGTGACATGCGAAGGGTTAAATACGGTGTCATCAAAATACACACTCTTATCAATAATATGTCATGAGGCTTAATTCAATCTTTAATGTAACACTTCTATAATTTACTTTATCTTCTATTACATTGATATCATAAGCAGTCAAATTTTTTTAATGTAATTGTAGCAAAACATAATTCAATGGTACCTAGGACGTAAACTATGGATAGTGTTAGGATAGGTTTGATTACAAAATTAGAAATTATTTGAAAAATAGTTCATTTTCACAAGAAGATGGAAAATGAGGGAAAAAAGATTAAAAGTTGTTTGCTCTGATTTTTTGAATTTTCCATGATAATCTATTTCTTTGGGTGGGTAAGAAATGTTTTAATCTAGAGAGAGAATACTATGGAACACTTTTATATCTATGAATTATGACTATTGTTTTCATGAAATGTAACTTTAATTAAGCACTACAAAACCAAAAAACGTATTTTCCATAAAAAAAGTAAACTAAATGCAGCGCGACAGTGTTTGTGTGTAATGAGAGGGAATGAATGCAGGCTCACCAAACTTTTGCTCTGCCGACAAGCTTCCTCTAGGATTTGGTGGTAAACGTGCACAATTTTATTTGGAGTATCTAATAGGGACATTTTGCCATGGTTAGGAATGTGGACAACTTTGGATAGTGACATTGTGCCAGAATAAGGAATCTACTCAAATTTGGATGAGGGAAAATGCAACTGACTGTTAAAGAAGTAATAAGGAACAAGAATATCGATAATGCTAAATATATAGCTACAAGATTCATTAAGGCAAAGAGATTGATTTATCAGTATTCGGATAGGATCCAATGCTTGCATGTAAAGTGCATGTCTCACTTTATATATATTATAACTTTTTGAGTAATAACAGACTTAAATTAAGAATATATAATTTTTTAGGAAAATGATAACATGTGCGCTTAGAGCACATGTTATGAGCCTTAAAATAGTAAATATTAGAGCTTTCACATGAGTATTTATTCCATATTAAATGTATGTTGGAACTCTGTCCCTACTATTTTTAGGATCAGAACCCAATTTTTTATACCAAATAACTTCACAGTTAAAGGCCAAAAAAAAAGAATTCGAAAAGGTGTGGACCAATAATTTACATCGCTGAGTAGCAAAGACATAAGAAATAGTAAAGATTCATACAAACTTGAAGTGAAACTAACTTATTAGGAAAATGAGTATCTCTCTTTTGAGATTTAAAAAAGTAATTGTAAGAATTTTATATGAGTATGCTTTATTAAATATATGTCCAAGTTATTATGAAATTCTTAATGGGTACTATTAAGTCACATGTTATCAGTATCCAACTTATTAATGCAATCAAGACGAAAATAATCGCAGAAAGAGACAAATTTCCTGGTTAGATAGAACCGTAAAAGTTCTATCCACGCTCACTTAATGCACTAAATATCACTATTTACTTGAATTATGATTTAGGCTTCAGTGCCTTCATACACAAAACCTTAAAAAAGTTCAGTTAAAAGTAAAGGTCTCTCAACAATGGCAGATCTCGAAATTTTATTAAGAAAGGGTAGAAACACACTTTTTTTACTGCGACAAAAGTTTTAAACAGTAGAAAGGTTGTATTTATTTTTATTTTAGATTATATCCGTGAAAAAAATTGTCATTATCAAAACACGAAATAAATCGAGTAATAAAAAATGGAAAATTTTGGTATACAGGATAAATTGTAAAAAATTGTCACTGATAAAAATGAAAAATGTGAAATCAATGGGCACCAATTGTAACCATGAAAATTTAATCAAGGACATAGCCATTAGTAAGTACCAAACATAAATTATAATAAAAAGTTCCAAAAAACTCAGGGTTAGACACCCCCTCTGCCCTACATATATCCGCCTGTCTCTCAACAATACTAAACCTACCGTGACAAAACACAAAAATATTAAATATGTATATAAGCCGTGATGGAAGGAATACAAGGTAAACAGTAACAAGCCAATCGCCAACAAAAAAAAAACGAAAAGTCTGTGGGCCGTTTCGCCCACAATGGGGCGCTACCCGTTAACTAATCGGGTAGCTCCATCCCTTGCTGGGTTTGCAAAGTGGTAAAATAAAGGCTCATTTTGACTTTATTCACCATCTGTTAATATTATTTGCCATTAGCCACAATTTTGTTTTATCTTATTCTTTGGCTACCATTTTCAGTTTTTGTGGCTCCTTTTCTTTGTGTGTTGCTAAAAGTCAAAATTATGCTAAAATTTAAGAAAAACAAGGTGAATAAAAGTCCGATAACAATAAAGTGAAAATCAAGCTGGTAACTTAGGCTCCTCTAACTCTTCACATATTTATGTTCCTAGTGCTAAGTACATATGATACGTATATGAGAAAAAAGAGCGGTTCTACATGAACCGCATGTAAAACCGCATAGATAAGTACATATGATACGTATATGAGAAAAAAGAGCGGTTCTACATGAACAGCATGTAAAACCGCATAGATACTGCATTTTTGTCTTCCCCCCCTCCCCCCCCCCCCCCCACCCTTTTTTTTTCTTTTGTTCTTCTGTTTTTAACAGTTTTTTATATATAAGAAAAACAGCTTTTTTAAAAAAAAATAATAAAAAACAGTATTTTATAAAATAAAAAAAACAGTTTTTATATATAAAAAAGCAGTTTTCTTATTAATAAAATATCGTGATTAATTAATGCCTCTGGCGCGAATCCACATTAAACAAATGATTTTGGTCCGGGAATGTGGCTCCGCGCCAGCGACACTAATTATTCGCGATATTTTTTTCAATAAAATATTGCGATTAATTAGTGCCGCTGGCGCGGACCCACATTCAACAAATGATTTTGATCCAGGAATGTGACTCTGCGTCAGTAGCACTAATTAATCGCAATATTATTTTCTTATTCTTTTGTGTTTAACAATTGATATAAAAATAGTTTTTTATATATAAAAAAATAGTTTTCTTATAGAAAAACAATTTTTCCTATTAACATAAAAAACTAGTTTTTTTATTGAAAGTAAATTTTTTATTAAAGTTAATATTTTTTTTATAAATAAAAAAAAATTTATGTTTTTGACATAATATCGCGATTGATTAATGCCGCTGGCGCGGACCCATAAAATATCGCGATTAATTAGTGCCGATGGCGCGACACTAATTAATCGTCGAGATTGGTTAGTGACGCTGGCGCGGACCCACATCATCGTCGCGATTGGTTAGTGCCCACATCATCGTCGCGATTGGTTCTGTTGTTGGCGCGGACCAAATTCCCGGACTGTAAATCCTGGTAAAAAGTAACTTTTTTTTTATTAAAAATTATGTTTAATAAAAAAATTATATTTATTGAAATGGTATCGCGATTGATTAGTGCCACTGGCGCGGACCCAAATTTTCGGACTGTGGATCCGAGAATGTATCGCGATTGAAATGGTATCGCGATTGATTATATAATTTTTTTTAATCAATCACGATATTATTTCAGTAAGCATATTTTTTGTTATGAAAATTTATTTTTTAATTTTAATTTTAATAAAAAAATTGTTTACTTTTAATTAAAAAAACTGTTTGATTTTAATTAAAAAAATAATAATTGAAAAACTGTTTTTTTTTTAAAATATAAAAACTGTTTTTTTTAATTATAAAAAACTATTTTAATATTAAAAGTTAAAAACTTAAAAGGTAAGAAACTTGAAAAAAAAGAAAAAAAAAAGGCGCATGCGATCGCTAGGCGGGCTGTAAATGCGGTTTAGGTAAAGTTTCTCGAGAAAAAAAGGTGCAAACATGAACTACCAATATATCGCTCACAACAAATCAGTTGAAAATAAAAGATTCAGGTGAAAACCAACCTTTGGATCATCGTTGCCAAGAAAAGGTAAAAGGGTTTTTGGAGAGTGACACGTGATATTGGCACGGCTCAATCAAAAAACAAGCTCTATAACATTGTTGGGCATTGTTTTCTTATTGAACCGGACCAATATCCCGTTGAACCTGCTCCATAATTCACCTCCATGCTTGTTTTAAAGCAAAATAATTAATCCTGTCACAACTTACACGAGCTAACATGATGCATGGCAAGTTTTGTTCTTAGTAAAAATACACACAACAACTATAACAATGAATTTTAATAGTTAGGGATGCATGATGAAGACTGAAGAGAAGAGAGTGGGAGTATTTGTGATGGTAAGAAGACGAAACTCCTCTTTTATGAGAAAAAGAATAGAGAAGAGGGACTAAGATGTGAAGTTAAAGGGTGGTGGCATTTAAGAAGTTGCATTAACTTCTCCAACTACTCATCAACAAAGGAAGTTAGAACATTAATATAAACAGGTACAGGAATCTCTCACGGGGACAACTCTGGAGCTTTTAATATTTGCATTTATTAGGTTATGGGCAGTGACAGAGGATGTTGGTTATGTACAGTCCTAACAGGATCATTTTAATGGTTGTGTATAAGAGTAACACGGTACATACACATTTTCATACACATTTTTTTTCATACACATTTTCATACACATTTTTTTTCATACACATTTTTTATATGAGTGATGCTATGTGTACAAAGTAAATTCTCCAAATCTCCTCTAAAAGTAATAAATTAAGGTGTTTTGACGGGGCTTCATACCACAAGTCAATACTTAATAAGTAGGTGAGAGAATATGTGAAATTCACATTAAATTTGAGAAAGATTTTGAAGAAGATTTTTATCCCATATCATTATTCTTTTTATATATGCTTAATAAAATAAAATTGTAAGAGATTGTACCATGTGCCACCACCCTTTTAACTTATAATGTATGGTATATGATAATCGTGTATAAAAATGTGTGTTGTGTGTTTCTGCAGTGTATAATTCTTGTGTAAATTTAAAGAGTGAAGATTTTATATTCTAAGTGTGCGGCCATCCGAGAAGTTGGCCTCTAATACTGTGGACTATCTAACACCAACCATGAAAGTAAAAGTATTCAATACATTAAATTGATGGTTTGTTATGGTCAGGAGCTATGACTAAATTTTCACGTCATTAGTCAAGACAAAATGCAAACACGCATGCTAGAGACGTTAGTCACCTCAACCATGACAACAGCGTTTGACGATTTGTCATCCCTCATGACCATGCCAACTTGCTCGGTTTGTGTTTGTGACCCAAACCATCGTATGGACAAGAGTGTTGACAGGGAGAGTCATTTTTGGGACCCAATTTTGAAATTCACACATAAGATAAAAATGGGTACAAATTTTTAATGCACATTTTGATGCCCTGGCGGGACTCACAACAATAAGGTATAAGCTTTTAATGCAGTGGGTTTCAAAATTAGATTTTTTTACTGGGTCTCCCTAGATTTATTCTATAGACAATTACTTAAGCGAATACAAACAAGTTTCATCGTAATCAATATGTACGAATGGTATAACGCTCTCATTGAAATTTTTTAGGAGTGAATTAAATTTGATGTTGAGTTTGATCTCCACATTGTTAAAATAATACTTGATTAGTGAAAATCATGAATACTGAATGTGAATTAATTGAGATGCGCTTAAAGTTGATCCGAATACGACGTAATATGATACGAGAAAAAAAAACCAAATTTCATCATAGGTTACATAACGATCAAGTCGCCCAGTATTAAAACTGTCGAAACAAAGGGCTTGGTATATCAAGATCGGTGTTGAAATAAATAATTATCTAGAGTCAAATTTACAGATGCTTATGATGTCAAAATATCTGCAACTCGAACCAAGCAACTAATTCAAGGCATTCCTTGATTATTTTCTAGAGGCACCTGTGTTGGAATATTGATATGGAAAGAACGAAATATAGTAATTAATTTCTGTAAGGCACGTTCTGGGAATGCTTTCTTTTAGACAATTTTTTTTTCAATTCGGTTGAGACAGAACTGCGAGTACACTATGGGTTTTATAGAATCTGCCTTCAGGATACAATGCAGTGTATGAACAATTGTTTGATTCAAACTATGTACTGTATGATCAAACCAAGAAACTCTGAATTTGTAATCTGATAATGCCAAAATATAGAGGACGGAGAGAGGAAAAATTAACAATTTTCGATATCCAAAACAGAGGTCTGAAATTCTTTTTATAGCCATTTATGTGACTGTTCTTCAAGAGTCACAGCTCTTCATGTAGCAACTCAGCAACCGTTGAATCGTGCCTGTTTGAAATAGCTTCGATTTAACGGTTCTGATTAGGTGTCACATCGTAAGCGAATGAACATCCCCTATATGAAATGCTATGAGTTCATCTAACGCTTCAGATCAAATCGTTTCGGATTTTAAACCCTTTGAACGAATCGTTTAATCACAATCGTTGATCAAGTGTCAAGTGCGCGTCAAAGCGCGCAATGCGCCCTAAGTCGCCCAATCGCACTTTCGTGTGCCGTGTGTCGCGTGTCGCAATTGGTGGTGCTTAAGCACCACCGCGATGCGTGGGATCATTGCCCCTTATTTGACTTGTCAACTAGAAGTTTAGTTATCCTTTAGTTGATATACCACCACTTTTTGAGGTACTCTTCCAATGTGGGACAATATGAGATTTTGAGCACTCCCATATCTTTCACACATATTTGCTCATGTTTCTTCCTTCTAAAATAAAACCCAAACTATATTTAAAATAAAACACCAATTAATATAATAAAATATTAACAACTAATGTTTAAAATAAAACATCAATTAATATAAATAAAATATTATATTATATTGAAATTTATCCAACAACCTGTCGGTCATGGTTTAAAGTCGCGGTATTGATTTATGATCCGGACATTAAATTTTTGACTCGGTATCGGTATCGGTATCGGTATCAGTCTCGGCCTTTGTCTCGGGCGATACGCAAATATACATTATTTAGAGAACCGATAAAATTTTGAAAAAAATGCAGAAAAGTTTATAAAAATAAGAATAACAATGTGACTCAATTACATAAGTACAAAATCATCATTTAGTATGCTTAACATTGTCTAATTGTTTATACTGAATCATCATTTAGTATGCACACTATTATTTAAATAAATATATATTTAGTAATATATTCTTTGTGAATGTTATAATAGTAGATATTATTAATTAAGGATATATATATATATATAATGTAAATAATCATACACTTTAAGGATAGATTAATAATGATACATTTTAATACAAATTAAATAAATACAAAATAAAGTTAAATAAGAGATAACCCCTTTAGTAACACTACAAGAAAAGAAATGAGAGATTTAATAAAAAAACCCGATTTGCGGGCACAAAACATTATATACCATGTGTCGAATTGAAAGTGATTGCTCCGATCGTAACATGAATGCAAAATCGAGGCTCAATTGAGTGAGTTAGTAGTTGAGATAGAGAGATCGATGCTTAGTAGCTTATATCATCTCGATCGATATATCACCAATATGGGTTCATACTATCGTTATATCGCTGATATCGACCGATTCTACCGTGATATCACCGATATAAGACAATACTGTCGAGAAATTACTGATACATGATTTATTCATACCAATAATCGAAAAACTCAACTTATAACTCAGAATCGAATCGGTGGGTATCGATACCTAATCAACTCGGCTGTATCATCGCGGTATCGATCTTGACTTTGAACCATGCTGCTGGTAGAGTGATGCCTGCAACACATATCATAGGTCAACATAGAATCCTTTTCAATTTGAATATTACACAACCCTTTTAATCTAGAAAATTTTAAGCCATCTCTTATAGTGCACATTTCAACTTTATCATTATTTGAACTCCCAATATTTTTAACAAATTCTCACATAAACTGACTATTTTTGTTATGAATTTTACCCCCATTATCACAATTAAAAGTTGATACATTTGAAGATCCATCAATATTTAGTTTCCACTAAAAAGACGAAGTTTTCCATTTACGCATGAGTTTGATCTTAGGATTCTTAAGATCATTTGAAATAATTTTCTCAATTAATAACAGGTGGGGGTGGGGTGGGTGGGTGGGGGTGGGGGATAGGTGTAACCCCCCGTGTTTTAATTAATTAATTAGAATATTTGAGAAAAATCAAATTTTGGATTTGATAATTTTTATTAGTAAAATATGCTGGAAGAATAACACTTAAAACGGAATTGAAATCAGATTTAAAATGGAGTTTTTATATAAGTTTTTCCATATATATTTTTTCAAGGCAAATCGAACATTTTCGTTAGGGCCGAATTGACTCGGCGGGTACGGGGAATTAAAAGAGTTTTAAACCAAATCAAACACTTAATCTCTTATTTATACACACTAAATCGTGGATGGACCTCACAAATCATTTTTTCTCAAAATTTTCAACCAGAAGAGTTCTCCAAAAATATTCTCCTTCTATCTGCAAACTTTTGTCCCACTTTTATTCAAGTTTCAAACACAAGATTTGGAGGCTTAATTGAGCTCTAATCAAGTTGGTTCAAGAAGCAATCTTTGCTAATTTTTCAAGAAGAATCCAACTACGCTTGTCAATGGGTCGGGTCTGGACCCGGACCCGGACCCGGACCCGAACCCGATCCATATAATAGGGTCTGAGCATATTTTTTTGGACCCGATACCCGAAGACCTGAATACCCGAATACCCGTTTATTAAACGAGTAGAGTCTGGATCTTATACAAGACCCGGACCCGAAGACCCGACCCGAATTGTACATTATTATTTTTTAAATATATATACATATACTATAAATTTATATATATTTATAAATATATCTTATCAATATAACATGTAAGTAATATATATAAAAATATATATTTATGTATATAATAAATATAAATAATATACGTTTTATTTATACTAATAATATTCTATAATACATTACAAAATATTTTAATTTAAGATTAAAAAATAAAGAAGGGGGATACTATAAAATAAATATAAAATAAATGTATATATTTGACCAGACCCGGACCCGAACCCGAGACCCGAAGACCCGAACGGATCCGGGTCTGAATCCAATATTCTAGACCCGATGAAGACCCGGACCCGAACCCGAACCCGATGAAGACCCGATTACACGGATCTGGATCTCCCTAAACCCGACCCGACTCCGACCCGTTGACAGGCCTAAATCCAACCGTGTTACCAGATTTTCTTCATCTTAATCTCAGGCATGAATACTCTGTTCCTTTTCTTTAGTATTATGCGTTTTAAGTGTCACTTAAACCCTTAATCATGTGTTTTTGATTAAAATCAATTAGTAACTTAATTAGAGAAAATGGACACTTAAATATTGGGAGCATTTTTGTGAAAAATTTAAATATGATTTTAAGTTAGATTTTTGGGGTTTTATGGTTTTGGGTGTAGATTCTCATGTAGAAATCATGGAGGTTATTTATATGGTTATTGGGACGCGCTCATGCTTATAAAAAGTAGATGACTTATAAAAGAAAATGGTTATGTCTTATTGAAAATTATAGCATGTTAATTAATTTAACATTTTTGAATGGAATTAATGGTGTAGAAATAAATGATGGTGTTATTAATGGATTTAAATTGAATTGGGGCCCTTGTGATTAAATTTCTATGTTGTGCATATTGAATTGTATTTTGTGTGAATTATTTTAGATACTTTTGTCATCGCTGGGATGAGGGGATTTTGGGTAGTATTTTGCTTAAATCTATTTTAGGATGCTTACTAGGTATGAGACTTGTGGGTAGGTCTTGGTTAAAATTTATACTTGCTAGGTATGGGACGAGTTAGTGTAAATTCGTGGGGATTTTATATTTCGGGGTGTGGCAGATTTTTACGTTATATCGCCTTTTCGTTAGCTTAGGCGTGTGGCTAGGACGTGTTTTATATTGGTGATTAATCCTATATGTAGGATATGACGCATGTGTACTTGGGGACCCTTAAGTATGAGACTAAGGGGTATTTTGAGGATCTCACATCGATTCAAAGCGTGGGGTAATTTATAAATTTATAAATTGAGAAAATGAGAATTAATGCTTAAGATAAAACAGGTATTAAAATGTGTGGCAACATAATGTGTCAAGGACTGACAGTTTAAACGAGTCAGCAGGCGATTTATATCATGTCGTGTATAGAACCTTGTCATGTGGCGGGATCGATAGTGTAAACGGATTAAAGGCCATTTGACAAGGGGAAGTGTAAAACTTTGGTAGATTATCACTCGTGGCGGGAGGACCACTATAATTAAGATAAAAATTGAGGATAATGATTAATTGGGTTAATTTAATTAAATTAACATCGTGGAACTTGAAAATTTAAAATCATATTGGTGTGCTTTTTGAAATGGAAATTTCTAAGGGTAGTTAGTGATTTATATTGATCGTGATTATGTATAATGCTACTGTTTGGATTCACGGATCCTATTTGGAAGGTGTAGTGTGTATTCATGCTCGGGGCTCTGACCTCGTGCGTTGACTTACTTTTCAGGATAAGTTTTGGAGAAACTGCATAGGATTATTGGAGTTTATCGTTTGGAGGTGCAACTGGAGCTTATTCATTTTATTGCTTTATTTAGTTAGACTTTCTTTTCATTCGTTTTTCATTATAAGACTTCATTTGTGTTTTAATGGGACATTCGGTTCCAAAGTTGTTAGAGGATTTCAGTTGGATTATTTACAGTTGGTTTATTATTCAGATTTTATTTAATCATTATTGGAGATTGGTTTTACTTGGAGTTTTAGTATGTGATGGATCTTTTATCGCTCAGTTGTTTATGATCATTTATGATTGATTCAATTATTTATCTTATGGAATGATTTATTTATGTCACATTTTTGTCTCATGCTAAGAATGATATTTATTTACTCACGCTATGCTTATTTCTAAACATAGCCTCATTCCTAGTTTGCTAAAGTCTCCTTAAAGTAAAAAGGATTTCGTTAAAGTAGTTTCTTGAGGTGTGTTTGTTAAAGTTTTTATATAGTGAGTAATAATTTCTAAGATGTTATTCACGATTTAATTAGTGGAGATCTATTTTATTAAAATAAATATTGCAATTACTTGAGAAATGCATATTAGAATCCATATCTCCACATAATAAACAAATATCATTAGGTAATATGTGTCATTTATAAAGAATATCTGTGGTGGGAAGAGCATTGTGACATATAAACCAAACTAAAGACTTAGTCTTCCGGTTACAAGGTAGCTGTAAAATTTGAATACGTACCATGATCTCTAGAAGTTATAAATGTCTAATAGGTGTTCAGTTCGTGTATATTAGTGGCCACGAAAATAGTTGAATAGAAGTTATCCGTTAGCTTGTGTTCATGCGTAATGGGTTAGGAGTTAGTCAGTTATTTTATTATTAAGTAGTGGGTAGTTCCATGTTGTAATATCTGTACAGTTCTTTGTATAAATAAATGACAGCAACAGGCAGCCTAGAGAATATAGAGGTCTGCATCATATTTCTCTTCATTTTAAAATTTTACAAGGTATTAGAGCTACCAAACAAAATGATAATTGAATTCTCAGTCTCCATGGGATCTCTACATAACTTGATTGGGATTTGCTCAGTTAAACTCAATCCTTCAAACTAGTTAGTATGGAGGACCCAAATATTACAGTTAATGAAGGCGACTCATCTAATTCATGATGAGCCACCACAAAAATCTGAAGAAGAAGGAGGAAAACAAGTGTATGAAGAATGGCAAAACAAAGACGCACTCGTTCGTTTTTGGTTGCTAGAACAATTGTGGAAGAATCTATGTACTTGATTTTTGAATGTGAAAAGGGACAAAGCAACAGGGCAAACGCTTGAAGAACAATACCTTTAAATATCGAAGGACAACGAGTTTGCATTAAAATAAGAATTAAGGGCCATATCCATAGAAGGAAAAATAATTGATGAGTATGTGAAATCTTTCAAGGAGATCTGTGATGGCTTGTTGGACATTAACAAACCGCTTGATGAAGACTCAAAGGTGATTAGCTTTGTCCAAGGACTTGGGGCAAAATATAAAACTTTTAGAACCGTCATGATTGGAAAACCCCCATACCCTAGTCTTGGACAACTTATTTCAGCATTGAGAGGATTTGATATGCGAGAGGAGAAGGAACCACCGCAAGTTGTTAATATGAAACCAAATCAACTTGACCAATCCATGGCGTTTATGGCACAAAAAGACCCGTTCCAAGGTTACAATAGAGGGTGTGGAAGGATATCTAGAGGAAGAAGCAATTTTGGAGGAAATTATGGAAACTTTGGAGACTTTAACTCACGAGGACGTGGATTCAAACCTATCAGTTATCATCACAACAACTGGCAACCCAATGGGCACCAAGGAGGTCAGTATGGAAATAATTTCAACATTTTTGGGAATGCTCAAGCCTCTAATAATGGACCAAGAAACCTTACCATGACGTTAGACTTTGGGTCACAACCATTGAATCAACATGGAGGAAATTCTAATCTAACATCTCAGGGGGAATGCCAAATTTATGGTTCTAGTAAACATAAAGCCCTCACATGTTTTTATCGGTGAGACTTCTCGATGCAACCCCAAGGAGGAAATCATAAAGCTATGATGGTTGCACCCTCTCAACCTCTAGTCGACACAAACATGTACATGGACGCTGGAGCATCCACGCACATGACTAACACCAAAGGTAATATTCATGAACTAAAATCTTATTAGGAAATAACAAGGTTCTAGTAGGAGATGGGTCACGCTTGGACATCACACACACGGGATACAAAGTTCTAAAGGGTCTCAAACTAAATGATGTCCTAGTAGTACCTAAACTAAAGAAATCCCTTATGTTAGTATCCCAACGTGAAAAAGAAAATGAATGCACTCTGAACTTACTGATGCTACCTTTGATGTTAAGGATAAGAGGACCAAGCAGGTGATGGATAGAGGAACAAAGAAAGGTTCTCTATATGCTCTTGAAGATGAGGTTGAATCCATGACATCAGTTTACGAAGACAAGGAGAGCGATATCATTTGGCATCAAAGATTAGGGCATCCCAGAAATGAAAATTTGAAGTTACTAGCTAAAAATAAGTGTTTAAATGTAGAAAATTGGTGTAAAAGACCTTTTGTATGTGTTAGTTGTCACATGGGTAAAAGTTTTAGGTTACCATTTAATTTGAATGCAAAAATCTCAAAGGAACCATTTGATAAGATTCATTCAGACCTATGGGGTCATGCACCTATTCTTTCATCACAACATATGAAGTACTATGTAGTGTTTATTGATGATTGTTACACTTGGCTATACCCTTTGAAACAAAAATATGATTTTTTCACAGTGTTAATTGAGTTACAAAAGATAGTGAGAACACAATCTGATATTTTTGGCACACTTTATAATTGTGCCAAATTGAGTACATTTTGGTACACTTTTGGCACAGTTCAAAACCGCGCCAAAATTTGATACACTTTTGGCCCGGTTTTGAATTGTGCTAAAATTTTAGGATCAAAGAAAAAATTAATTACTTAAAAATCAGAAAATTCACAAATTGCGAATCTCACAAGTTGTTTATAAACTGATGTACATACAGACTTCAAAATATTACAAGTCTTAATAGTTCACAGAAAAAAAAACTGGGCAGAGTTTCCTCTATTTTCTAGAAATTTTAAAACCTGCTAATATAAAACCAACATAATGTAAATCCCGAACGATCATAAAATATAACAATAAAATTACAAAATCTCGCACGACCATAAAATCTAACAATAAAATTAAAAAAGCCCGCACGACTATAGCATAAAAAATTAGAATCCTAAATATTAACGACATTCAATAAATAATTCCCTTGTTGTAAACCATTGACTTCGTGTATTTCACGTGGATAAAAGCTAATGACAAAATATTATCCTATAAAAAAATAGGATACAAAAAAGAGATGATATTAGCAACCAAGTAATTTTAAAAAAAATCTTATTCAAGATGAATATTTTCATATACGAGTTACAATTATTATTATATTTTCAAATCAGAAGTCTTGTGATTACGTGGTCAACTCCTACGAGTTACATTACTCCCATGAGAGGTGTTAGTGCCTCTTACGTGGCCGTTTGAGGACTGATTTGAGTTTTCACGATCAAGCAACATGTTTTTAAGAAGAATCTAAATATTTTTAAATTATCGTCATATTCTCAAACCGGAAGAACCGTGACTACACGTTCAATTCTTACAAGTTACATTGGTCCCGTGCGAGGTGTTCATGCCTCTTACGAGGCCATTTGGGGGCTGGTTTGGGTTTTCACCCTTTAACGTCTTATTTTTAAGCCTAATTTAGATGTTTTCAAATTATCGCCCTATTATCCAACCGAGAGACTCGTGACTATGCGATCAACTCATATGAGTTACATTGGTCTCGTACGAGGTGTTCTTGCCTCTTATCGGGACATTTGGGTGCTAGTTTAGGTTTTCACCCACTAACGACACATTTTTAAGCCAAAGCCTAGATATTTTGAAATTATCATTGTATTCTCAAACCATATGTTCCACGACTACGCGATTAGTTCCTACGAGTTACATTGGCCCCGTGCAAGGTGTTAATGCCTCTTACGGAGCCGTTTAAGGACTGTTTGAGTTTTCACCCTCAAACGGTATGTTTTTAAGAATAATCTAAATATTTTTAAATTATTGTCATATTCTCAAACTGAGAGACCCATGACTACACGGTCGGTTCTTACAAGTTACATTGGTCCCGTGCAAGGTGTTCATGCCTCTTACGGGGACATTTGAGGCTGATTTTGGTTTTCACCCTTTAACGTCTTATTTTTAAGCCTAATTTAGATATTTTCAAATTATCGTCATATTCTCAAACCGAGAGACCCACGACTATTCGGTTAATTCCTACGAGTTACATTGGTCCCGTACGAGGTGTTCGTGCCTCTTACTGGGCCATTTGGCAGTTAGTTTAGTTTTTTTCCCCACTAACGGCATGTTTTTAAGCCAAAGTCTAGATATTTTCAAATTATCATCATATTCTCAAACCATATGTCCCGTGACTACGCGGTCAGTTCCTACGAGTTACATTGGCCCCATACGAGGTGTTAGTGCCTCTTACGGGTCCGTTTAAGGAATGGTTTGAGTTTTCACCCTCAAACAACGTCTTTTTAAGAATAATCTAAATATTTTTAAATTATCGTCAAATTCTCAAATCGGGAGACCCGTGACTACACGACCAGTTTCTATAAGTTACATTGGTCCCTTGCGAGGTGTTCATGCCTCTTACGGGGACGTTTGGGGTCGGTTTATTTTTAAGCCTAATCTAGATATTTTTAAATTATCATCATATTCTCAAACTGAGAGACCCGCGACTACGCGGTCAATTCCTACAAGTTACACGGGTCCCGTGCGAGGTGTTCGTTTCTCTTACGGGGCCATTTGGGGGGTAGTTTAGGTTTTCACCCACTAACGGCATGTTTTTAAGCCAAAGTCTAGATATTTTCAAATTATCATCGTATTATCAAACGATATGTCCCATGACTATGCAATCATTTCCTATGAGTTACATTGACCCCGTGTGAGGTGTTAGTGCCTCTTACGAGGCCATTTAAGGATTGCTTTGAGTTTTCACCCTCAAACGGCATGTTTTTAAGAATGATCTAAATATTTTCAAATTATCATCATATTCTCAAACCGGGAGACCCGTGACGGCACAGTCAGTTGCTACAAGTTACATTGATCTCGTGCAAGGTGTTCATGCCTCTTACGGGGCCATATGGGGGCTGGTTTGGATTTTCACCCTTTAGCGTCTTATTTTTAAGCTTAATCTAGATATTTTCAAATTATCGTTATATTATCAAATCGATAGACCCATGACTACGTGGTCAATTCCTATGAATTACATTTGTACAATGCGAGGTGTTCGTGCCTCTTACGAGGCCATTTGAGGGATAGTTTAGGTTTGCGTCAATTCCTATTAGCATTTTCATTTGTCTAAAAGGAAATAGTTTTTTTTATCAAACATGTATGTTTTCTAATCTTTCTAGATCCTTTAATCAGATAACTATAACCACAAGATGAATCAATCAAACATGAACATAAATAAATTTACAAACCTGTAAAATCGGTGTGTCGATTTCAACAAAGCCTACATATTACATCATCTGGCGTATCTTCGATACAATCTACATAAGGAAAACATAAATCAACAAACTAAGCTTTACGCATAAGAGTTCGAATATTGACTAATTTTTTTACTTTCACCCTCACTGTCTTATGAACTTTCGTATTACACCCTCACTTATATAATATTTTGAGATACACTCACAAGAGAATCGCTAAAGCTCACATAATGTAAGACAAGGCCCTCAAAATGACACTTAGATAGATTTACCAATGATTTGGGGAATATATCTCAAGCTTATAGAAAAGGGGTTATAATATATAAAAAACTCAGGATGAAGGTTAATATGGCTTTACAATAATTACATGGATATGCATATTAACCATAACCTTGCAAAAGACTATGGTTATGGTTTCTACACATAAAAAACTCAGGGTGAGGGTAAGCACTTTCAGACGAAGTTAGAAGATTTTAACACGATATGATAATAGCAAAAAAAAATGAAATTCGAGTTGATCATAGCAAAAAAGTAATGTACAAGTAGAACAAACGTCAGATTCGACACTAATCATAGATGTAAGCTCTCAAAGTGAAAAATGGCCCCAACTAGGTTGGTCACACTCCCAACTTTAAGAAGAAAAAGAAGAAAAGTGGGGTTTTTTGAGATGTTGAATATATGAATACAATCATAAACTCTAGTAAGATAACCATATATGCAAGCATAAGCCCAAGTGAATCACATTATGTGAGGAAATCCATGTCTATCAATAGTCTTCAACTGAGGTATGATCAAGTCTAAATTCCCCAAAAAAAACTGAACACTACAATGGAAGGTCCAAGACTTGATAATTTTAAGCCCTGTGGCATATGTGTAGAAACCATAACCTTGCAAAAGAGAAGCAAAGTTGCAAGCAGTAGCATATACCAAAGTACAAAGATGACTGATTTAGAAAACATAAAATAAACCATATAACCAAGTTACTAGAATTGAAGGCATAATTGTGACAACAAAAGTATCACCTATCATTTGCATTGAAGAAACTCATGATTCCAAAAGAAATAGAGCATCACTGTGTAAAATCAAAATATATTTATTAATTTATGGCATATTAAAGCACAATACATGTAAATATAGTTCTTAGGAGAACACACCGTCACTTATAAAAGTAAGGATGGCATATATATACAACCGCCATTCTAGGGACTTGAAATTTTTTTCCATAAAACCAATGTATAAACTTCAAACAAAAATACTTATTACCAAACACTAAAACCTCCACTTCGATCACTACCTCACTTTCTATTTATTAAACTCTGCTTTAGCGACATGCGATTCTGTGACCAGTTTGAAACACATTTATTTGATGCACGTGCTCCATTATCACGCATGCAAGAGAAAGTTAAAATATATATTAAAAATGAATGCACATGCTCCATAATAATGGTTACATAACAATTATATAACTGTTTATATATCAATTATATAACTGTTATATAAAGAGTTATATAACTGTTATATAAATAGTTATACAAACAATTATATAACTTTTATATAAATGTTATATAACTAGTCATATATACTTTGTCTTTAATTGCATTTAATATTCTTTCATTGCATTTGAGAGGATTTCAGTTTGTTTCATTGCACAAAGAACGTTGGGAAATATGGTTAGAACACGAGATTTAGGGAATAATATAGCAAACCAATAGCACTGGCCTAATTAGAAGTAACACATTGACTTTCAATTTATGCAAACTGACCTCATAGATTTCAATTGGGAAAGTTTTGGCATGTAGTTTGGGATGAGGCCAAAACTATGATCTTTTGTTGCATTAGTTGCATTAGTTGGCATGTAGTTTTGAAATAAGATCTTCGAAAGCCTCATATTTAATTCCTCCTTTTGAAATAGTCTCTTCAGAAGCATCATATTCAATCCCCCCTTGATTTTCACTATATTATGCAAAATAAAAGACGTAATCAATTCAACAATCAAATAAATCTAGTAATTATCTAAGCTAACATCAGTTCAGATATAATTTGATATATCTGAGCGTAATCTATGCTAACATCAATTCAGAATGATAATCTCTATTCATATAACAAATTCAGCAGTTTTCCAATTTAGCGTCAGTTCAATTAAAAATATGATATATATATATATATAAGAGTAATCGAAGCTAGCATTAGTTCATATAGCAAATTCAGGTCAAAATGAAAATTCAGCAGTTATCAAAATGAAAATTCAGCAGTTATCAAAATGAAAATTCAGTTTAAAATTAAAATTCAGTAGCTATCCTAGACTCAAATACATTTGAATTTGTCGTGACACCCCGACTAATAAAATATCGGGTAGCTACTCCTTTATGAAATTAATACATAATATCAAGTTGGTTCAGTCTTAGCATCATTGTCGAAAACATTTAATTTATTTCTAGCCACCTAATATTTAAAAAGAGAGATGCCAAATTTTATTAATTAAATTAACAATAACCAAGTAATTAAATCACCAACCATCAATCGCATAAACAATCTCATATAAATAACTGACGAAAATAAATAAACTGAGTCCGGAGTAAACACTCCAAAATAATACCAGAGTAAAATAAAATCCCGATATAAGAGTCTGAATAAGTAAACCAACATCTAAAATAAAACAAAAAATCTGAGATTGCTATCTCTAACTGGATATGGGCGACATGCCCTAACAGATATGAATGACTCTGAAGGAACCAAGGATAAATGTGTAGGAATCTAATACCAAGGTCCTATAGCTTCCACAGCAGCTACATCACGTCATCATAATGGAACTCCTACGCTTGGCGTCCCTGTGGCTGGGCACCTAAAATATTTTTACAAAACAAAAATAGATTTGGAGGAAAACGGGTCAGAGCCCGAGGTGAAAACAGTTTAAAATTTAGCAAGTGTTTAAATTGCAATTAAACAACACATGTTATAAACATGTTAGTTGCGTGCTCTCACATGAGTTTCTCACCTCTCAACTAACGTGCACGCCTAACGTATACCCTTAACCCATCCTAGTTATGCCGCTAACTAACTAATCTGTACCACTCCTGCTTTCACATTTTAACATAGGGTATCTGATATGCCCCAAGTGTCACCTCAGCTCAGAGACACCAACCTCAACCGAGGATATGGTCGATGCTGGAAAATCCTTGGGCCAGTGACCAGCACCCTCGACCATAGAAGGGTCAGCCCTGGCCGACACCATTAACAACCTCTTCAGGGTGGGACTACATGAATCAGGGGGCCAACAGTTCGTCAGATCACCCGGGAATGACAACCTTGGCCGGGGGTAGGCCGAGGTTACAAGGAGCTATACTACTGCCAAGGTCGACCACATCAGTAAATCAACCGATGTTCCATGCACATGCCAGCTCAATATCGGCCCTGGCCGACCCTAATTCCTTACCTCGGCTTCACTTAAGCCGAGACCTTCATGGACCATCTCGGATTGAATGAGCAACTAGACCTTATCAACCTCAGACTCTGCCAGGCTGAGGTTATGACCAAGCACGGAGGCCGAGCTCTTATTGAAGTGTGGATAAGGACACGTGGACATAAATCAATTATAACAAATCATCCCCCCCGTGGGGGGAATATTTAATCATCATTCTCTACATGTGACAGGGACAGATGTCTTCAACATATTGGCTAGATCAACACACACATGCTCATTACAAGCATGGGGGTACACTACACCCCCCTGGTACTATATATACTTGTCTTCTCCATCTTTGATGGGGATCCGAAATTGGCAACCCTAGATAAAACTCTGTTCAAATATACAGTAGAGAGAGAGAGGTTGAGAGATTGTATCCATGGCCATTAGAGCCCTCATACAGTGATACACATCATACACTTGTATAGTGAACATAGGCCTGATTGGCTGAACCACTTATATTCCAGTTTAAATCCTCTTCTCCTCACCTGCTTCTGCTATATGCCTTTATATTGCCATTGTTAACATTGAATTTAAGGGTGGTGCTGTTTCCAGCATCATCAGTATCTACTCGTAACACCCAAATAAGTCATATTCATAACCCATATTCACATTCATTAAATTACTTATCTCAAGGGTTAATTAAATTCTCACATTCTTATCCCATTCAAATATCTTAGTTATTCACATCTACTAAGCAACAATGAACCAGTCACAAGTATATCTATGCAAATCACTCTCAGTTCATATATACATATATGGCACCCCTAGGCTAAGCTGCGGTGCACCCATACTCTGCTATCAAATCTATGTACATCACATATGTAAGGATCACGTGTTCCGAATCACTGAGGAACCGTCTCAATACAAATCACACATATTGGAGGCGAACATAGTTCACATACTCATGAGTCACGCACATACCTACGCTCCCATAGTCAGCTGACTTATCAACTCATAAATAAGTCATTCACAGTCCTATGTCCTTAAGGTACCAATTTAAATCCCCCCCGAAGGCACACAAAGATAAGATGGCCCTTTTCTAAAAACCAACCTCTCGTGATAACAAGTATGGTAGGTATGTCATACACATAAGAAATCATACACTAGGCATTCACATAACCTAAGTAATCATATTTCAATCTAGGTATTCACACATTCCATCTAGTAAGTCTCGCACGTAGCAAGTTTATCCCGAACATCATACGTAATATATATTTAGCTTGATAACTCTCTTGTCGTATCAATTTGAATACTTAAGCCTATCCCAAAAGGTTACAAGGTATCCTATTAGTTTCTAATGTTATCTTAGTAACTTAAAGTCCCTCCATTACTGTTCTTATCCTTACATCAGCATCCATTCACATTATAGTTTCAATTTGAACGATTTCTAACCGTACCTCACTCGATAGACCCTCGTAAGCAATAACATTCAATTCTATAAGGTAAACCATTTTTTCGGGCATCAACTAAGACCCTACTGACCTTAACTAAGTCCCACAATATTAAATTAATCACCCTAAAAATCATCATTGGCCTTAGGATTTTCATTAAACCTTATGGGAAAATAATGACCAAAAATTAGGAGGGGTTGATCGATCGACATTCTTGGATCGATCGATCGATTCAAGCAGGTATTTGCCCAGATTTCTCTTAAATAGTTACGAGTTTCTTCCTTTTTACACTTCATTTTCTTCATTTCAACGTCCCAAACTCCCAAGAAAGTTCACTAATCATCCTATTAACATATTAGCATAATCTTTAATGTATTAGAATCATTAAATCATCATGGATCATCAGTTTCTTGGATCAAAACACCCAATTTTGATAAAAAAAAACTATTTCTTCTATTTCCTTTAAGATCTTAATATAACTCAACATAAATTCAAATTTTCTACGCATGGATCATAGTTTCATAACTAGTATATGCCTATAAGTTTATCTACATGAAGCCTACCTATATTCAATGTTTAATTCTCCAGTTTCACAATTAATTCACTTATTTATGATAAATCACCAAATCTAAACTATCATGTAAAATATATGGTTTGAATCTTTGCAAGATAAATCACTTGCCTCTGATTAGAAGTTTCTGATCCGTTGATGACAGTAATGGTTGGTTCTCCCTCTCTTTTCCATCACAAATCCGGCGATGGTGGTGGTGTGGTGGTTGTTTTTCCTTGGAAACCCTTGGAATTCTCCTGAAACCATTTTCTTTCTTCTCACATTACTCTCTCTTGTGTTTAACAAATAATGGCCCTAATAACCGTAAGTGTTGGCTGATAAATATCACCTAATTTTTGTAGGTCACTATTAAAATACCCTCCCGGGTTGCCGATTAGGCCTAAATATACCCCAGAACCCAAACTAAACTCCCGACTAGTATTTTCTGACTATCTCGACCCTTCCGGACACGTTGGCACACTTAAAATGATCATACGGATGACATAAAAATAAAATACTTTTAAATCCATTAAATTGGGTCCTGACACAACTGACACGCGCGTCCCAACTTAATTATCGAAACTGCCATATTTTCAACTCACGACAATTTTAATAAATTCAATAATCACATATTACCATAATCACTAAATAATATTCAAAATTATCATCATATTTAAATACTAACTCTCGTCTCGCTAGTTATTTAAATTCGAATTAATTATCCCAAAATAATTTAATTAATCCCATTATTAAAAGCAATTTCATTTAATTAATCTCATAATTAAAATCCATAAAATTATGGGGTATTACATTTGTTTGCTACCAGAACCGACATTTGTTATTTGGAAATGAAAATTCAGCAGCTATCCTATTCAGTTCAAAATAAATTAGTCATCTGGAAAGCTTGTTAATTGACAAGCTTTCAATAAACCACAACAGCTATCCTATTAAGTTCATTAATGACATGGTAATTAACAACATTGTTTGGGAGAGAATTCATGACCATCAATAACTAGAAACTTAAAGCTTGTAGTGGAAATTTTGGATGCAAGAAGGGGCAGTTTTTTGTGTTTAAGATACTAGTAGTAATGAAGTAATCCCACATTATTCAGCCTTCACTAACGTAAAAAAATAAGTAAATTTGAAAACAAATAAAAACTGTAATAATCAATGATGGTATCACTACCGTGTGTGCCGAAATTCGAAGGTCGAGCTTATTTGCTTCAAGATCATACACATAAATTGAATAATCACTCCTTCCAGCAACAAGTCCTCTCTCATCAGTTAAAAATTTCATAGAAAAAAATCCAAAAGAGTATCCCCCATCATCATTCGCAAAAGTTCTAGACCATCATGGATCTCATGCAGTATAATACGAACCAAATATGGGGAAAGGATTATATTAGTCTTTGACACTAATTGCACTAAAAGCTTAAAATGATGGAGTTCAAATCTAAAAAAAATATATCAATCTCTAAGAATCATTTCTCATGTGTGATCCCCAATTGTGAGTAAGCATCATTTCTCATGTGTGATCCCCAATTGTGAGTAGAGAGAGACAAAAAAATGGATTACATATAAATATATAAAATAATATGAGATTAGGAAAACATAAACTCTCATAAAACACTAGCTCTTCCATACATTACTGAGGAACCTAACAATTCAACTACCTCCCTCTTAAGTTTCAATTAAAACTGCAATCAGAATCACAGACACACACACACACACACACAAAACACACATATATATATATACATTGAAGGCTGCTTGGAGGACTTTCTTATCAAAACCAAGCAATGAATTAAAAATGCTCGAGTATGGCCCAGTTGATAGTTCTTGCACGAGTATTATATATGCAGTTACAGTATGTATACATAATTATGCACATGTCACATACATAACAACATTATCTTACAAATAGAGAAAAATGAGAGGGCTAGATTAGGGGGGAACGTAATAATCATACTTATAAATCTTCATTTGAAGTAGCAAAGATGGAATAGTGATGTGTGCATTGTTTTGTATAAATTATTCCCAAATCCAGACCTTGTTAGGCCCATTGTATTATAAATCTGAGCATGTAGAATCATTTTTGTAAAATAAAAGAAAATGCAAGTTTGAATAAAATTTGAGTTAAAAATACATTTTAAGTAGCCTAAAGGGGTGAAATAGTAATTTTTCAAACTTTATGGGCCTGAAATTAATTTTTAAATATTTATCTAGGTAAAATAAAGTTCTCTCTGAGATTTGGTTAAATTCAGGATTAAAACGAGCAATTTATGAATTTCGGGATTTAAAATGCTAAGATGGGTAATTTTTAAATATTTATGACCCTAAATTTGAATTAATTATTTTTATTTTGCATTTTTTTACAGGTACCCCGAAAATTTGGACAACAAAAGAGTCGATGCGCAAAAATTGTTACGATACGTCATGACGCGACGCGACACGACATGACACGGTTGACATAACTGTACTAAATATTTTTTATAAAATCGCTCGAGTGTTTGTTGAGGACGTGACATAGCTTTTTGAAAATGTCTTGACAAGACTCACAACTTTGAAGTTCGAACGAAAATGAGATTTTGAAAATTTGGGTGTAAAAAATGCGATTAAAGCTGGTGCTGTGAATAGTGCCAAAATTGGGGATAATTATTGAAAAAAAAAGACTCCTCAATTATCTCAAACTCTTCCTCAGACTCCATGAGATAATTACCATCTCAAATACAACTAATCAAAGGGAGTTTCACTCCATCTAAATACCCTATCCCTAAGCATATAAATAGGACCTTTTGGTTCATTATTTTTACAGAGAGTTGTAGAGAGCCACTTTAGAAAAATTATTGGTAGTTTTAGTTTGAGTGCTTTATTTATATTTGAGGGCCAATAATTATTTTGCGGGAGGAATTCTATTAAGAATATTTATAATGCACCATTTGTAAGTTTGTTTATTTATCCTAACTATTTTCTAATTATTTATAAATATCTTGTGTTACCCTCATTTATCGTAGTTGCTTTTATTTAGTGTAGTTCATAATCTTTCTCTATCCCATTTAGTTTAGTTGGACAGTCACAATTATTTTGAACGAAAAAAAATGACAAATATCTATGGGTTCGACCCGTAATTACACTCGCTATTCTATAATAGCCCATGCACTTGCGATATTTTATAAAATTGACAACAAGTTTTTGGCGCCGTTGCCAGGGATTTGTTTTTTTTAAGAATTGTGACTTTCAGACTAGTTTCTTTTTTTAACGTTTTACACTAGTTTATCCTAAAATACAAAAAAATAAACAAACAAAAAAAAATTATGGAAATTTCCAGATTCGTTTTTTTAGTTAGTAGTGCATAAAAAAATCAAAAAATTCAATTTTTTTCCCACTAATAATTTCCTGAATAAAAGAAATTAAAAAATTGTTTCATAAGTGCGCTTGGTCATTTTTGTTTGTGTGTTGAATACACCATTAGTGCACGTGTCGTGTTAATTTTTTTATTTTCTTTTCCTTATTATTTTTTTTGTGCGTCGCACTTTATGTTTGGTGTAGTTTCTTTTGTGTTTTTTCAGAAGCACATTTGAGAAAAAGGAGCAAAAGTGAAGGAAAAAAATGTGCAATAATAATCGAACGTGAAGAAAACTTGCGCAATCTTGCCACGAGAGCAAAGAACTGTCGGGGATGATTGAAATATAGACGAAGTTTTCAAAGGGAATTTCAAATAATCAAACTAATTAATTATATGAACATTAAATAAGGGTTCATCCCACCCCTTGAAAGAGATTTTTAGCCTAACATAATATGAAATATGATAATCAAATGAATAAAGGCAATAAAATATGAAGAGGAGAGAAGAGAACAATCAAACCAAATCTCTTATAATGCAATTGAACTCCAATCCTTGAATTTGAAGCAAATAACCCCCAATTTGAACGTCTAAACAAATATCAAATGGGATCTCTCACACTCAAATTGATTATCACTAATATTTATTTCTCTCAAATTAAATCTAAAAAAAAGAAATTAAAAAAATTAAATAACTATCAATCACTACAGCTTATTTCTAACCCTAGAATTCTTATCTCTACATTCTTCTCTAGAAACCTACTTTACATTACGTGGTCTTCAAATGGGCCTTGGGTCTTCTTTTATAACGTGGCGAATGGAATTAAAGGGCCATATTGGAATTAAAAGATTTTATGGGTTAAAAGGGGTATTTGGGGTAATTAGAGTGAGGGTAATTTATGAATGGATAGTTGTGCGTGTGGGAATTGGGGTAAGAAGGGTAGTTTTGCTAAAAGAAGTAAAAGTTCATTTAACACATGGGGTTTTTGGCTTTGGTCTTTGGTTTGTTTAGAGGGTAATGGGCATGGGGACAAAAATGGTTTGGGTTAATGGGTCAACTGGGTTTTGGAGTTAAGCAGGTGAGTCAGTTGATTTCGATTTGTAGATGGAGCTCGGGTAGAAGGTGAATGGGTCGATTTTGTGTGAATAGGTTATCGGGTTTCGCAGGGCAAGGTTGTAGGTGATGGTGTATGGTGAGTATTTTTGGCGGCTTAGTCCAAGTAAAGGGGGATAAAAAGGCTCGTTTGATTGCGGTGATTTGGAATAGGTGGTATAAGGCTTTTGTTAATGGAGGTTAGAGGAGACAGAGACAGGCTTAGTGAGGAAGATGATGGGTGAGAGGTAGTAGGTGATGGGTGTGGGTGAGTTACTGTGTGTGTGTGTGTGTGTGATTTGTTTGTACCTTATAAAAGAAAACCACTCTAAACATTCACAACTAATAAAACTAAATATTAAAATTTATTAAAATAAAATTTAAAAATTAAAATCATAATCTAATAAAAATAATAAATAATATATTTATAAAATTAAACTAATAATAAAAATAAAATAAAACTTACCCCTTATATTTATATAAAATATATAAAAATATAAAAATAAATGACTCACGATACAGACTCTAATATATACATCTATACACACAAATAAATCCTAAAAATATACATGACTCAAAATAAAATATAAAATAAATTCTAAAAATTATGAACGACTCAAATAAAAATCTAAAAAAATCTTAAAGGTGCACACTAAACACACACGAGGCTTGAGATAGGAATAGGGAGGTCTAGGCTCGGTTAGGGGATAGGGTAATAGGTACGAGGATGGGGGTTTAGTTCCTTTTTATCTCATTTTGCCTTGATTTGAATCTTTAAACTCCGTAAGAGGCATTTGACCTGCAAAATAAACATGAACGCGCATAAGATCCATTTTACCGAGAATTAGAAATTAAAAACTGTCTATTTGGAGTTTTATTAAAACACTTTTGGGTGCTTATGACACCACCCCAAACAGAACATTGCTAGTCCTTGAGCAAAAATAGAGATAAAGAAAAAGGATAAGAAACCAAAAGTGTACCACTTTCACGGGCACTTGCGATTGCACTTAGCATGTGCAACAAGACTTTAAACCTATAGTTTGCCTTATAGGACGCGTTTTGTCTTGTGAGGGTTTACAGAGAATGTACCCACAAAATTCTTTATTTGCAAACGTCTGTCAATCTTTTATTAGATGTAGAAGAATCGCACAATCCATCACAAGATAAATATTTTGAGGAATATAAGCTAGAATTGTATAAAAGCTTAGCTAAGTGAATACTCAAGGCATATCCTTCCTAGAACTCAACGTGTGTGGTGTGATGAGTCAAAACGGGTTGAATATCATATGAGTAATTCCTAGATCCCCTATTTGGAATCAATGCTTCAACTTTAAAACCTCACAAATTTTGTCAACACTAATTTCAATCTTAGTGAGCTCATTCCTGATGCACGAGGGGTTAATAAGATTTTGAGATCGTTGCTGAAATGTTTTATCCTTAAAGTGATAGTTTTTAATTCCTTGGATAATTTAAGCAATTTAAAATTGGAAGTGCTGGTAGGAGATCTCCAGACATATGAGATTGACACATTCCCCGAGACTGTCAAACCTAAGGATACATGGATAACATTTAGAGCACAGTCAAGGAAGGAAAAGGAAATGTCCAAGAGTGAGAAGAAAAAGAAAGTGAGAGTTTGTGAGTCCAAGTCTGATGACGAGTCTGATTTTGATATGTCCATGCTTGCGAAAAAATTCAAAAAATTTCTCAAGTTTTTAAAGCAAAATTCTTCTAATAAAATGTTTTTTGAGAAAAATAAAAAGAAAGATGAGGCGAAAGAGAGCGGTGAGAAGGAAGGTGAGAAAGAGAAAAAGGAAGAAGAAAGATGTTTTGACTGTGAGGGTAGAGGGTATAGAGCATTTCAATGTCCCATTAGGCTAAAGAGAAAGGGCAAAAAGATTGCCATGCCAGCCAGTTTTAGTGATTGTGAGGAAGAGGTGAATAATTATGGGGATAAGTCTTCACATGGGAAGTTTGTTGCCATTTTAGCTACTCACATGATCACACCTAGTTTATCCCACGACGATAAGGATACTTGTGTATGTGAGACCCCCGAGGGTGATTTGAGAGTGTTTAGCGAGTGTGAGAGTGAGTGCGCTAGTGAGGGTGATAGCGATCTCCAGATTGCATTTAGAGATTTGTATGCCGAGACCTTAAAGAAGAAGAAATTAAATACGAAATTAGGTCTTAGGGCGATTGATTTGGAGAGATAGATTGAGAGTTTGAGGCATCGACGAGTCAACTCGAGAAGGTGAAGGCATCTAGTGAGCAATTAATCATTATGAATTGGGAAAAGAGTGAGCTTATAGCCCGTGTGTCACTATTAAAGAGAGATATCGAACGTGCCCGGTATGTAAGGTCACTTTAGATGATACATCTAAGAAGGTAGGAAAGATGCTCATTGGTCCCTCTTTGGGTAATGTTGAGAGACTATGAATAGTTCATAACGGTGTTGTAACACCTCGCAATTTCTAGGCTTTTTATTTTAATTAATTTATTCGATAATTGGTAAATTACCTGTGTAGTAAAATTTATGAGAATTAATTAATTGTGTTATTTAAAAGTGAATGAATTTAACTTTTAAAAATAATTATCCAGATGATGATTTTGAGCGCACGATTGAGTCCGGTAGGGTCGAAATAGTCTAAAATGAGTGGCCATATATATATATATATATATATATATATATATATATATATATATATATATATATATATTGAGTTTTTGGACTTTTCAAGATACATTTGAGCTACCAATTAAGTGTTTGGCCCCCTTTTATAAGGCCCATAAGCCCCAAAACGAGATTAGAGATAATAACCCTAATTGTGTGAGGGTAAGGCAACTTGAATTCATTTTAGAAGACCAAAAATTAGGGAGAGCCTTAGAGGAGAACAATTAGAAGAGAATTTGGGGATTTTAGGAGATTACTTCAAGAACAAGAGGAGAGCCTTGAATCCAATCCATCATCTTCATCAAATGACTTGATTCTACAAACCTAAGGCAAGTGGTTTAACTTGCACTTAATAATTTGCATTTTTCCAATTCATATTAAAGAAGGTGCGAATTAATTAATATGTTACGGTTTATTCTACATTAGAATTTGGGGATTCCATGTTTGGGATTTATAAATATTTAGATATGATAATATTTTGTTGATTTGATGCCCCAATTAGTGTAGATGATGTAGTTAAATTGAGTAAATCAAATTGGTGAATTTAGGATGAAATCTGGGAATGTTTTGAGGTATAATCTATACAGAATTGAAGGTTTTAAAACTTTAATGGTGGACTAGTTTTTTGGGCAACGAAAGAGGAGAGAGAACACCAGGGTAATTCGAACGACCTGGTGTCTCGTTCAAATGAGAGCCAGTGTCGTTCGAACGACATGGCTGGTCGTTTGAATGACCTGATTAACTATGACAGATTTTTCCCCTTCTCCTATTTCAGACCTGATTGCTAATCTATGATGAATTATTCGCGTGTTGGTTGAATATTAAAATTATGGTTTTAATTTAGGGTTTGAATTTGTGAAAATCAACCTTGTATTAAGTAAAGGATAAATCCAATTAGAGAATTAAGGTTTATGATTGAGTGATTTGGAACCTTATTAATTAAGTGGGTAAACTTAATTGAATGAAATTGAATAATGAATTGGGGATTTTGAATTTTGGTCCAAGAGAGATAGTTCGGGTATATTTGGTAGAGTGACACCAAAATAGTAAAATTAATTAGTGCATGATTAATTGGAATTAAGTCGGATTATAGACTTGCATGTTTTAGGCTTGTGTATGGATCTTGTACACCGGTAGCCTGGATTTAATATGTATATACGGTTATGTGTAGTATATATATATATATATAATCTATAAATATTTGTGTGAATAATATTTATAGTAAAGCGTACCAATATTAATGATATCTTAGGAGGTTAGGTGATGTGGGTGAGTCCCCTGGCTAGTGAATGTAGGGTGACTATAATCCCCAGGTCATAGCATCTATTATTATGGGTAAGTCATCATGGTATGGTGCGGTCACTTTCGGGGGGAACTATGGCCGCCTCTTACACGTTTGTGATATCATTTATATATCTACGACATGCATGTGAATGTTGTGATATAGTGATACATATATATGGTGCAGATTTACGTACGGGTGAATACATGATGTGAAATTTATAATTATATAACTTGAGAGATTGTTATATGATATCAAATGAGATTTGACTTAAATAAGTTAATGTGATTAATAACTTATAAAGCGTATACTAAAATCAATGGGAATATAGTAGTGAGAATAGTAGGATATATGTGATAAGACTAGTTACGGGGTAGTTAGATAGATGGGTCATATATAGTTACGTTAGGCGTGCACATTAGTGGAGGGGTGAGGTGTCCTCAAGAGAGTGTGCAGCACTAACTTAAATATGAAGAGAATTCTTGCATTTTAATTTCCTGTATTTAAATTCACTTGCTAAATATTTCAAATGTTTTGTGTTCTAACACTTGCTATAAAAATCTTTTCAAAAACTTTTAGGTGTCCTACCATAGGGGTTCCAGGCCTGATCTTCTTATAGGGAGCGCGACTATGGTATATGTGGGTGCTGTAGGATATTTGATTTAGACACCTATCTCATTCTCCTCTAGATATGGATATTCTAGTTGCACTTTTACGCTTGTTACCCTTGGCTTGTACTTGATACTTTTTGGTTTGGCATTTATTAGTTAATCTTTACCTACTTTGGACTTGTTGGTTTGCTTGTATAGTCAATGATATTCGGCTAGCACTTTTAGTAGATTTGTGGCATGATTAGATTCTCTTATTGTGTTGGTTATTTTGTATTCTTATTATACTTGTTGGTTGGGGTAAGTCATAAGATAGAATTTAGCATCATCTTAATTAAAGATTACATGGTTAGTAATCAATAATGTTACGATAATGATGCTAATAATGAATCATATGTAAATCCTGATTTAATTTAATAAAGGCCTGATAAACCATAATTTAATTAAGCGGGGTGTAACTGATGGTATCATAGAATCTAGTTCCAGTGTCCCTAGGATATGTACTACTTGCTTTAGTTTCTGCATTGCGTTCTTTGGCATAAGCCCTATTATTAGGATTGTTGACTCGTATTTATGTTTGTTAGTTATGATATTTTAAGATTTGTATTAATGGTGAACTAATACAACTCGTTCTACGTTTCAGATGCCACCCAAGAGAGAGAGAGGTAGACCCCCGAGGGAAGTTACTCGAGGAGGAGAAGGTGAGGCTCTGTAAGAGCCTGATGTTCCTCAGGCCCCACAGGGCTTTGTATCCACCGAGCAGGTAGCGGGTATTATGGCCCAGGCAGTCAATATCGCCATGGTAGCGATGGAAGCCCACTTTCCTCAACCTCAACCACAACAACACATGGCTCCAGTAGAGCAGGCCCATCCAGGGCCATCTGAGTGGCAGCGGGTTCGGGAGGCCTTTCAGACGGGCCATCCCCCAGAGTTTCAGGGTAGTGCAGATGTGATTTTGTCCTACCAGTAGAGGAGAGATATGTTGAGGCACTTACGTATGGTGGATTGTAGCGAGGTGAAGAAATAGATGCTTGTGACATTTAGGTTGACGGGAGCCGCCTTGCAGTGGTAGGAGTCCACGACTACTATTACCGAGAGAGATTCCATGACAGTTACAAAGTTTTGGCCGCTGTTTGACCCCAAGTATTTTCCTCCTACCATTGATACTGAGATGAGGAGGAGGTTTAGGGAGATCGACCTGTCACTGAGTATGAGGAGGAGTTCACTCGTTTGGAAAATCTCGTTCCAAACGAGGTGAGAAACAAAGAGAGAAAGAAAGCTATGTTTTTGGACGGGTTGGCCTGAGGCAACATCTGATTAAAAATCCAGCTTTGGTGACTTACATTGACGTGGTCAATGTTGCCTTGCTTCATTGTCAGGATCATTTTTTCCATCTTAAGGGAAGCAAGAGGAGTGGTGAGCTGATCTAGCAGGGGCAAGATACCCGTCAGGGTAATCCTTCCAAGAGATTCCGATTTGGAGGACAAGAATCCAGGCAGGGCCTGAATCAACAGCTGGTTCCTCAGGGCCAGGGGAACAATAAGGGTGGCCATCAGGGCCAACAATCGGGAAAACTTCGTCAAGGCTATCAAGTCCAACCTCAGGGACAGTAGCGTCAGGGTTGATATTAGGGAGATGGTCAGAAATGTTATTTTATTTGTGGTCAGTTGGGCCACTTCAGGAGGTACTACCCATAGAGAGATAGGGGCAGGACAACAGTAGGGTTCCCCGTAGGGCCATCAGGTGTAGGGACCTCCAGTAGCACCAACTCCTCAGATTCCATAGCAGTTAGGATAGTTGCAGTACTGAAGTCTACAACGTCCTAGATGTTTTGATTCCCCCACCACCGCCATTGCCACTAGTAGTAGAGGTTACATTTCCTATCCATAGTCATGATGGTAGAATACATTTTGATACTGGTGCATCATATTCATTTGTTAGGGCCCATTTTTCTAGAGTTATTGGGTTACTAGATATGGCTGATGGTCTACTCATGTGTGTGGAGTCACCGATAGGGGGTGGATCGCTCAATTCACTCGATTTGTAAGGGGGTATACATAGTGATTAGAGGACTGAGTTTTGAGGCGGGTCTTTTGGTATTAGATTTAAAGGGCTATGATGTTATCTTGGGTAGAGATTAGTTAGCCGATTATAGGGCTATGGTGGATTGTTATGAGAGCCATAGTTTTCGACAGTCCATAGCAGGAGATGTTTTTAGTGGTGATGCCCCTTCCCTAAGGAGGATCGCACACTCACCTATATTACCTGGATAAGGAGACTTCGCAGGAGGTGGTGATCTCAATACATTCGATCTCGGTTGTGAGGTACTTTGAGGACATATTCCAGGATATACCGGGGTTGCCACTGAGTCGGGATATTGGATTCGTCATTGATCTAGCGTCGGGTACTAGGCCGATAGCTTGAGCGCCTTACTGCATGGACTCTTTGGAGATGCATGAGTTGAGGGAACATATTCGCAACTCTTGGGCCAGGGATTCATTCGACGGGGCACATCGCCATGGGGTGATCCCGTGTTGTTTGTGAAGAAGAGAGATAGCTCACTCCGATTATGTGTTGATTATCAAGAGTTGAATAAGGTTACAATCAGAAATAAGTACCTGCTGCCTAGGATTGATGATCTTTTTGACCAGCTGGGAGGGTAGGCTTATTTCTCCAAAATTGATTTACGATCGGGGTACCATCAATTGTGGATTCGAGAGGAAGACGTCCCAAAAAATCATTTTTCTGTCATGGTATGGTTCTTATGAGTTTTGGGTGATGCCATTCGGGCTCACCAATTCACCGGCGGTATTCATGGACCTTATGAATCGGGATTTTTGAGAATTTTTTGATCAGGTCATCATAGTGTTCCTAGACGACATTTTGGTCTATTCACGCACAAAGGAGGATCATGCTGAGCATCTCCGTATGGTCTTATAGACGTTGTGGGATCACCACTATACGCCAAGTTTGAGAAATGTGGGTTTTTGCTTGGGGAAGTGCAATTCCTTAGCCATATTATTTTAGAGCAGGGCATTGCGTGTAACCAAGTAAGGTATCAGCAGTGAGGGAATGGGGCCAGTCCATGCCACCAATTGAGATTAGGAGATTTTTGGGATTAGCTGGGTACTACCTCCATTTGATTAGGGGGTTCTCCAAGTTTATCAAACCGCTGACAATTTAACTTATAAAGGGGTGCCCTTTGTATGGAGCGATTCGTGTCAGTTGGCATTCGATGAGTTAAAGGACAAGCTGACATCGACCCTCGTATTGGCATTATCGAGGGCAGGATTGGACTATCGGGTTTATAGTGATGCGTCCTTGCAGGAACTCAAAGGTGTGTTACAACAAGAAGAGCGAGCTATAGCTTATGCGTCTTGGAAGCTAAAGCCCCACGAGAGGAATTACCCCCACTAATGATCTCGAGTTGGTGGTGGTCATTTTGGCCTTGAGGATATGGAGGCATTAACTTTTGGGAGAGAGTTTCACCTTATTCATAGATCATAAATCACTCCAGTATTTGTTCGCGCAAAAGGACTTGAACATGAGGCAAAGGAGGTGAGTGGAGTTCGTGAAGGATTACCAGTTTGATATTCAGTATCATCCTGGTAAGTCCAACATAGTGGCGGATGCATTGAGTCGACGACCCAAGGAGGATATGGCGGCAGTTTGGAAGGAGAAATGGAGCGAACTACGACACGAAGAAGAGATTGAAAGGGCATGTATGGCAGTTCTATCAGTCACGCCTGAGATTATTATGCGGTTGGTAAGGGCTCAGGCAGAGGATCCTTTTTTCTAAGAAAGGGTGAAGTAGTTGCTAGCAGAGGGTGCGGAGTCCTACTCCATTAGCTCTGAAGGTGGGCTACGCTTTATTGGGAGGTTGGTCGTGCCGGAGGATGAGGACTTGAGACATGCTGTTTTCACGAAAGCCCATGGCTCTAGGTTTGCGATACATCTTGGTGGGAACAAAATGTTCCAAGATATGAGGAGGTAATACGGGTGGATGGGGATGAAATGAGGCATTGCATATTTCGTCTCAAAATGTTCCACGTGTCAACTTATAAAGCTGGATCTCCAGAGATCGGCAAGGATGTTGCAGCCGCTTGAGATCCTGATATGGAAGTGGGAGAGAATCTCTACGGATTTCATTACGAGGTTACTTGTTTCACAAAGGGGTCACGATTCTATATGGGTCATTGTAGATCTGTTTATCAAGGTGGCCAACCTTTTGCCAGTTCATACGAACTTTGAGACAATGCAGCATGCGAGACTGTTCATAGTGGAGATAGTCAGGGTGCATGGGGTCCCGATCAATATAGTGTCCGACAAGGACAAAATTTTTGTGTCGCATTTTTGGCAGAGCTTCCAGGAGGCTATGGGCACTGATTTGAGGTTGAGCACCGCCTACCACCCCCAGACGAATGGGAAAATGGAGAGGGTGAATCAGATGCTCAAAGACATGCTACGGATGTGTATCCTTGATTTTAGAGGAGGTTGGGAGCAGTACCTTTCATTGGTAGAGTTTGCGTATAAAAAATCGTACCAATTCACTATTGGCATGGCCCCATTTAGGGCGTTGTATGGGAGACCTTGTCGCTCACCAGCTTATTGGTTGGAGGTGAGGGACAACATACTATTGGGGCCCAAGATGATTTGGGACACATCCTCTAAGATTGAGTTGATTCTGGGGCGTATCCATATAGCCCAAGATAGACAAAAGATCTAAGAGGATATGAATAGGAGACATGTGGAGTTGAAGACCGGGGATCAGGTATTAGGGCGGGTATTCCCTATGAAAGGGGTGATGAGATTTAGCAAGAAAGGGAAATTAGCGCCAAGGTATGTGGGCCCATTTCCCATCATTGAGAGAGTCGGGTCGGTAGCTTATTGATTGAGTTTGTCGGACCACCTTTAGCGTATCCACTATGTGTTTCATTTAACATCGCTGGAGAAATATAAGGGGAGTTCGAGGGCGTTATGGAACGTCCCATGTGACAACCCGCTCCAAATAATAACGGGTGACCAACCCTATACTACATAAATCAGGTATCTCAGATGGTACAGTCTCAACATCAACAACTAAACACTATAATATAAGGCTAACTACCCGAAATCATAAAGTGCGAATTGCCAAAAAATTTAAAACTTTTTTTTTAACAACAACAACAAAACCAATAATGCACACAACCAACAATATACATCTAACTATGATGTGAAAAGTTCATGCTCCAACAATATGAAAGAGTACAATACATTGTACAACAAAAATCTCAACAATGAAATACCCGAATATGCTGTCGGGTAACAGACAATACAATAAACTGATAAATAAAATATGAAAGTGTTAATATACAACACTTGAATATTAACTCAATACAACTGAATCCTAATCTAGATGTACAATAGATAGGAATCGACTAAAGCAAAGTGCCGCAACAGTCCTCTACTGCCATAGCTCCACAAATCCTGAATGGAGGAATATCAAAGGCATCCTTGCGGAGGAACACCTGAAGTAATACAATATATACATGGAGGGGGAAAATATAAACGGGTCAGAGCCCGAGTTTTGAAAATAGTTTATAGCAAGTGTATTAAAATGCATAATAATTATAAATTCATTATTACATGATTTAGTTGGAATCGAACACTTCATAACAATTCAACTCACCTCTCATCTAAAGCGCGCACTAAGCATATGCACGTGTCTCCAAAAGAATGTCCGATTCTAATTAGGTAAGAGGATTCTAACTTAAACCCAAATAAAGTATTTAAGTGAAACCATCTAACCTATCTCCCAATTCCACAATTATTTCCATGATTAAAAGTTATGAATATAAACTTTAATGTAATAGTTATAATTATCTTTATAATGTTCATTTGTTGAACATATAAAGTTACATGATCCAATCATGTCCACATCATCACAATATATCATCAGCAATCTCATTTACTAGAATTTATATTCTAGTGATGCCCATATAAGGCATGAAACCATATATAATTACTATATGAGTTATTAGCATCAAGAGTTAAGGACTAAACTCCTCCCAATTCTCAACACGGCACTGCGTTTCGTGCGTGGGACATCTCGCCGAAGTGAAATCCAAACAAGGAACCCCCGGTTACACTACTCCTGACCGTATCGATCCTCGGGCTCATTATGCCCTCAATGCAAGATGCATGTAACCCAAATGATTATTATCCAATTTTAATTAATTAATATTCCCAATTCTCAACAGTACACGGCGTTTCATGCGTGGGACGTATCGCCGAAGCGAAATCCAAACAAAGAACCCCCCGTTACACTAATCCTGGCAGTGTCGATTGTGGGGATAGGTGATATATATGTATATATAATGTGAGCATTAAGGACTAAACTTATCCCCAAGTTCCAACATTACACTGCGGTTCGTGCGTGGGACGTCTCGCCGAAGCGAAATCCAAATAAGGAAACCCCCCGATACACTAATCCTGGCAATGTAGGTCATTGAGGTCCATTATGCCCTTGACACCCAAGTACAAACACAAGCAATAATAACCATCCAACCGAGCTATAACTCGAAGGGCGCAGGTTCACATGCTATCATCTTCTAGCAGCCCATATACGTAGCAAACTGAGGCCACCTGGTGGGGTTCAACGACACCCACCTCGTGATCAACTCACGCACACAATGTCCCGGGAAGCGGTCATAGTTCCTAACCGGAAAGTGAGAGCGTCACATACCCCCGACCTCTCACCCCCAAAATAAATAGATATATATATCATAAATGTCATTTGCTGACCACAAAGGACGACTATGACCTGGGAAATATCCACATCCTGCTTTTCTAGTCAGAATGCTCACCCTCTACGCATGAAACTTCCCAATGATAGCAAGGAGGGGGTATGCTTAACATGTATATACACCATCATATAAGGTATACATACATCCCACATAATAAAGATTTACCATTTATATAAGGCATACCTTCAACATCATATTCCTTTTTATTATACGCTCTTAGGCGTAAATTGATTAACATCATTGTTTAGTATATCCCTCTCTTGATACACTAACCGTCAATACTCACACATTTACCCCACTTAGTATATACTATACTAATTCTCGCTTGAAGCTCTTATGTCGCTTCTAGTATGAATTGTCTTTCAATTCAATATAAGTTAATGATATTCTATATCCTGTTGCACCTCAATTAGCATTTCTCATTGTGTGAGATATCTCCCAAATCAATCATCAATAAGGGTGTTTCTATATCCATTTTCTCATCAAATAGTATTTTAATTCTCCATCCATTTTAAGGTTCAATATAGTTTATGAACCATTTAAGTTATCATCACCAAATAAACCTCAAATAAAAGTGGGCTTCCCCACTTAGAAAAATACCAAAGTCTCTAATTGGTATTCCTCAAATTTAGTCAATATGACTCCAAAATTTCTTTTAGGGGAAACTCGCTAAAAGTCCCCAAAACCTGCTCCAAATATATCCTATAGAGATCCCCAATCGATAACCTCGAACAAAACGGGATGAATTTCTCTTTAGAAAAACAATCCCTCCAAAAGCCCTGTTTTTGAATCGATTCGGGCCAATTTCGAATCGATTCGGCCAGGAGGGTGAATCGATTCGGGTCATCAGACCTAGGACTCTGTCTCAGGCCGAATCTATTCGGTCACTCAGACCTGGGCACCTGCTTATTTCTGAATCGATTCGGCTAGGGGGCCGAATCGATTCGGCCCTGCTGAACCTCGAAAATGGATACTTTTTAAGTAAGCCAAAATACCCAAAACTCATTTTAATGGTTTTCTCTCCATTTTTCTTCAACCCAAACACAAATATAACTACAATATTCATCCTAGAATACATATAAACTAATTTCTAACCTTAAATCCATTTATGCACTACAAATCTAAGGTTTTTCCCAAAAATTAGGTTTTGGAAAATTTAACCTAAAACCCAAAATATCAATCCATAAATCATGCAATAAATGTACACAACAATTATTTAGCAAGTTTAATCACTTGCCTCTGGTTCGTAGGGTCTGAATCCGCCTTGCAAACGCGTATTGGCCCGAAAATCCTCTTTCTCCACCTTTTCTCCTTCCTTTTCTTCTTTTTCTTCTTCTTCTTCTTCTATTTCTTTCTTTCTTTCTATTTATCTTTCTCTCTTTTGGAGAATTAAATCTCCCGTAGGCTTTTTAAGCCTTAACTCCCAATGTACACATCTTTAAATGATAATACACACTTTAAATGACTCGGTGACTTTAATTCGAGTCAAACGGTCCTAATTTATTTCGAAGCCTAAATAGACCCCAAGTACAGTCATTTCGACTTTCTCGACCCTTCCGAAAACAATGGTACCCTCAGAAATGACATTCGACACTCTTTCTAATGACTCTAAATTTTGACCTCAATTGCCAATTTAATTATTTCTCCATTTCTCCTAAAATAAATAAATTGTCGACTCCTAAAACCTCGGGTTGTTACAAACTTCCCCACTTACAAAAATTTCGTCCTCGAAATTTAGCTAAGCCTAATTCTCCAAAGCTCAACTACTTCTATTCTACCCATCATCTCTAATCCTATCTCCAAACTTCTAACTTCCCACGACGAATTAATTTAATTTATGTTGATTATGAGTTATATAAAACCAATTTCCACAACAAGGGTGCCCATACACCCTTTATAATTGAGCTTTGTTCTCACAACAATCATAATGAGGCTTTATTTGCCTCGAAATTTCCACATTTCCAACAATGAGTAATACTAAAAATTTTAATAGAGAAGAATTTGAATGGTCCAAAGAAATAACTCCTCTCAATTCCTGACAATCGCCACTTTCGTGCGGGGGACGTCTCGCAAAAGCGAAATCCAAATAAGGAACCCTCCCAATACACTACTGTGTGGCGACGTCGGGGATTGAGAGTTTGTTAAATCCGGACTAGAGTTTGAAAATATTTTAGTGAAAAATTTAGTTTGAAAGGGACTGAAGGCCGATAAAAGTTTTATTTTGAAAAACTAATTTATTTTGGGAAAACGGTTTATATATTTAATATAATATAAAATGCCTTATGTCCAACACAAGGTCTTTATAGATTATCATCTATACAACATGTAGCTCAGAAATATTATCATATTCATGAGCCAAAATTACCTGCGTCCCAATAAACCACAATCACAACATTCAAACATAAACAACACCTCACATCATTTCAATATATATAGCCTTTTTATAAGGCACATCCATATCTGGAATTCAACAATCATAATAGTCTATCATGACTATATAAAAGAAGTAGCTTTTATTATTACTACTTATCACCATAATCATTTTTACATTAACTACAAGGTTTAAAGCTCTTTATGAGCACCTTGCAAAATCCTCAATCCTTTACAAAATAATAGAATAAGAGCCTATCTTGCTCCAAATTTCCCCTTAGGGTCATTACATACCATACATAAATAAAAAGGGCTAAAGCACTACCCGATTTATATATGTCTCCCATACGATATTCCAAAAATTTCATCAAAACGTGGTCCTTTACTTCTATTAGGACAATCTCTCTTTTTATGACCTATTTCTTTACAAAAGAAACACTTACCCATAAACCCTTTCTGCCCACTCACATCACTGGCACTCTCTTTGCCAAACTTACTTGATGAACTCGAATCTCCAAAGTTCTTACTCTTTTGAGATTGAAAACGATATTCAGGACACTTTAGTAGTGCCGCATTCACTACCTCAATGAAAGTCATTAACTTAGGACTCTCTAACAAATGTTGTTGGATTTTACAATCTAAACCTCGAACAAACTTCGATATACGTTTCTCTTCCGTATTTACATCATCAGGTACTAACTTCGCCCACCTAGAGAAGTCTTCCTCATATTCCGCCGCCGTTCTATTTCCTTATAAAATCTTTATATCTCGATTAGGGGAAGGAAAATACCTTCGATCAAAAAGTTCCCAAAATTCTTTAATAGGTAAAGTATCTCTCTGTTCAGATGTGGTGACAGACTCCCACCATTGAAGAGCTGCACCCGATAACCTAAAAGTGGCTAAAAATTATTTTTGCACCTCACTACACTCAACCATACGAAGGTGCCTCTGTATAATATTTTTCCATTGACTTGCAGCCATTGTATCAACTCCCCCTGCAAACTCGGGAGGATGCCCCTTACTAAAATCTTCCTTCACTCTCTCCCATAAAGACAATCCTATATGGGGTGGGGCTGCTCGAGTGGCAGATTGCTGAGCCATCGTAGAAACGGCAGCAGTAACCGCTTGTGCCACAATATTGGCAACATCATCCATAGTCATGTTCCTTTGAGGCATTTGGGGTTGCCCTTTATTTTCCCTGATTGAACGACCTCCCTTTGGTGGCATCTGAAACAAGAATAATTGTATCAGAACGCCTTTCAAATATTTTTGATTCACAGAAAGATATGGACGTATGAATGTAATCGTCCTAATAGTAAGGCTCTACATCAAGAACGCTTACGGAAGATCGTAGTAACGCACACAGATCCTAAAGACACTAGAACCTGATGCTCTGATACCACCTGTGACAACCCGCTCCAAATAATAACAGGTGGCCATCCCTATACTACATAAATCAGGTATCTCAGATGGTACAGTCTCAACATCAACAACTAAACACTATAATATAAGGCTAACTACCCGAAATCATAAAGTGCGAATTGCCAAAAAATTTAAAACTTTTTTTTTAACAACAACAACAAAACCAATAATGCACACAACCAACAATATACATCTAACTATGATGTGAAAAGTGCATGCTCCAACAATATGAAAGAGTACAATACATTGTACAACAAAAATCTCAACAATAAAATACCCGAATATGCTGTCAGGCAACAGACAATACAATAAACTGATAAATAAAATATGAAAGTGTTAATCTACAATACTTGAATACTAACTCAATACAACTGAATCCTAATCTAGATGTACAATAGATAGGAATCGACTAAAGCAAAGTGCCGTAACAGTCCGCTACTGCCACAGCTCCACAAATCCTGAATGGAGGAATATCAAAGGCGTCCTTGCGGAGGAACACCTGAAATAATACAATATATACATGGAGGGGGAAAATATAAAAGGGTCAGAGCTCGAGTTTTGAAAACAGTTTATAGCAAGTGTATTAAAATGCATAATAATTGTAAATGCATTATTACATGATTTAGTTGGAATCGAACACTTCATAACAATTCAACTCACCTCTCATCTAAAGCGCGCACTAAGCGTATGCACGTGTCTCCAAAAGGATGTCCGATTCTAATTAGGTAAGAGGATTCTAACTTAAACCCAAATAAAGTATTTAAGTGAAACCATCTAACCTATCTCCCAATTCTACAATTATTTCCATGATTAAAAGTTATGAATATAAACTTTAATGTAATAGTTATAATTATCTTTATAATGTTCATTTGTTGAACATATAAAGTTACATGATCCAATCATGTCCACATCATCACAATATATCATCAACAATCTCATTTACTAGAATTTATATTCTAGTGATGCCCATATAAGGCATGAAACCATATATAATTATTATATGAGTTATTAGCATCAAGAGTTAAGGACTAAACTCCTCTCGATTCTCAACACGGTACTGCGTTTCGTACGTGGGACGTCTCGCCGAAGCGAAATCCAAACAAGGAACCCCCCGTTACACTACTCCTGACCGTATCGATCCTCGGGGCTCATTATGCCCTCAATGTAAGATGCATGTAACCCAAATGATTATTATCCAATTTTAATTAATTAATATTCCCAATTCTCAACAGTACACGGCGTTTCAGTCGTGGGACGTCTCTGCGAAGCGAAATCCAAACAAGGAACCCTCCCGTTACACTACTCCTGGCACTGTCGATTGTCGGGATAGGTGATATATATGTATATATAATGATGAGAATTAAGGACTAAACTTTTCCCCAAGTTCCAACATTACACTGTGGTTCGTGCGTGGGACGTCTCGCTGAAGCGAAATCCAAACAAGGAACCCCCCGATACACTAATCCTGGAAATGTAGGTCGTTGAGGTCCATTATTCCCTTGACACCCAAGTACAAACACAAGCAATAATAACCATCCAACCGAGCTATAACTCGAAGGACGCAGGCTCACATGCTATCATCTTCCAGTAGCCCATATACGTAGCAAACTGGGGCCACCTGGTGGGGTTCAATGACACCCACCTCGTGATCAACTCACGCACACAACATCCCGGGAAGCGGTCATAGTTCCTAACCGGCAAGTGAGAGCGTCACATACCCCCGACCTCTCACCCCAAAAATAAATAGATATATATATATCATAAATGTCATTTGCTGACCACAAAGGACGACTATGACCTGGGGAATATCCACATCCTTCTTTTCTTGTCAGAATGCTCACCCTCTACGCACGAAACTTCCCAATGATAGCAAGGAGGGGGTATGCTTAACATGTATATACACCATCATATAAGGTATACATACATCCCACATAATAAAGATTTACCATTTATATAAGGCATACCTTCAACATCATATTCCTTTTTATTATACGCTCTTAGGCGTAAATTGATTAACATCATTGTTTAGTATATCCCTCTCTTAATACACCAACCGTCAATACTCACACATTTAATCCACTTAGTATATACTATACTAATTCTCTCTTGAAGCTCTCATGTCGCTTCTAGTATGAATTGTCTTTCAATTCAATATAAGTTAAGGATATTTTATATCCTATTGCACCTCAATTAGCATTTCTCATTGTGTGAGATATCTCCCAAATCAATCATCAATAAGGGTATTTCTATATCCATTTGCTCATCAAATAGTATTTTAATTCTCCATCCATTTTAATGTTCAATATAGTTTATGAACCATTTAAGTTATCATCACCAAATAAACCTCAAATAAAAGTGGGCTTCCCCACTTAGAAAAATACCAAAGTCTCTAATTGGTATTCCTCAAATTTAGTCAATATGACTCCAAAATTTCTTTTAGGGGAAACTTGATAAAAGTCCCCAAAACCTGCTCCAAATATCTCCTATAGAGATCCCCAATCGATAACCTCGAAAAAAACGGGATGAATTTCTCTTTAGAAAAACAATCCCTCCAAAAGCCCTATTTTCGAATCGATTCGGGCCAATTTCGAATCGATTCGGCCAGGAAGGCGAATCGATTCGGGTCATCAGACCTAGGACTCTGTCTCAGGCCGAATCGATTCGACTGGAGTCCGAATCGATTCGGCCACTCAGACCCGGGCACCTGTATATTTCCGAATCGATTCGGCTAGGGGGCTGAATCGATTCGACCCTGCTGAACCTCGAAAATGGCTAGTTTTTAAGTAAGCCAAAATACCCAAAACTCATTTTAATGGTTTTCTCTCCATTTTTCTTCAACCCAAACACAAATATAACAACAATATTCATCCTAGAATATATATAAACTAATTTCTAACCTTAAATCCATTTATGCACTACAAATCTAAGATTTTCCCCAAAAATTAGGTTTTGACAAATTTAACCTAAAACCCAAAATATCAATCCATAAATCATGCAATAAATGCACACAACAATTATTTAGCAAGTTTAATCACTTGCCTCTGGTTCGTAGGGTCTGAATCCGCCTTGCAAACGCGTATTGGCCCGAAAATCCTCTTTCTCCCCCTTTTCTCCTTCCTTTTCTTTTTCTTCTTCTTCTTCTTATTCTTATTCTTATTCTTCTTCTTCTTCTTCTTCTTCTTCTTCTTCTTCTTCTTCTTCTTCTCTTTCTTTCTTTCTTTCTATTTCTCTTTCTCTCTTTTGGAGAAATAAATCTCCCGTAGGCTTTTTAAGCCTTAACTCCCAATGTACACATCTTTAAATGATAATACACACTTTAAATGACTCGGTGACTTTAATTCAAGTCAAACGGTCCTAATTTATTTCTAAACCTAAATAGACCCCAAGTACAGTCATTTCGACTTTCTCGACCCTTCTGAAAACAATGGTACCCTCAGAAATGACATTCGACACTCTTTCTAACGACTCTAAATTTTGACCTCAATTGCCAATTTAATTATTTCTCCAATAAAATATTATTTATTTCTCCCAAAATAAATAAATTGTCGACTCCCAAAACCTCGGGTTGTTACATCCCACTTGAGGAGATAGACTTGCAGCTCGCTATTTCTTATGAGGAGAGACCAGTAGCTATATTAGATCGCAGTGAGCATCAGCTACGATCTAAAGTAGTATCGCTTATCCGTGCTCAGTGGGGTCACCATAGTGCTGACGAGTCTACTTGGGAGCGTGAGGACATGCGGGAGCAGTATCTAGAGCTAATAACTGCAGCTACGTCCGAATTTTAGGGACAAAATTCCCTTGTAAGGGGGAAGTATATAATACCACGTAATTTCTAGGCTTTTTATTTTAATTAAATAATTTGGTAATTAGTAAATTACTTGTGTCATAAAATTTATGAGAATGAATTAATTGTGTTATTTAAAAGTTAATGAATTTAAATCAGTTAATTAGTGAAAGATAACTTTTAAAAATAATTATCCGGATGGGGATTTTGAGTGCATTGTAATACCCCGCACTTTTATGGAAAATTAAATTTAATAATTCATCGCAATTTGGGAATTAGAGAAATTGTCATGAATAGTAATTTTTGGAAGTTTTCAACGATTAGATAATTTTTGATGTGGGTTATATTTACTTTTGGGATTAATTAAACGAGTTGGACCATTTTAATTACATGTCGCAGTTGGGTAAAACGACAAAGGATAATATTGTAATTGGAAAACCCGCATTGAGATGTATTGGGTTTAATTAGAGGATTGCGGTCAAGTACCTTGGATGTAAATTTTTATTGCGCGGTTGGTCTCGAAATGGCCTAGATAGTCAGAATAAAGTATACGGGGGTTGTAATTGAGTTTTGAGAATTTTTGGACCAGTAGGGACTCGTAATTGAGTAAACGAGTCATTTTTGGGTTTAATAAGGGATAAACTCTTTTCTCTCTTATAAAAGACACGACAGAGTGGGAGAAAGGAAAGAAAAAGTGAAAAGATAGTGGAGAGGAAAGGAAGAGAGAAAATAGGAAGAAAAGGGAGATTCCGGCCAAACTCCGCGGGATTCGACTCGAGGTCGTCAGATTTTATACTCCAGGCAAGTGTTTACTTGAATTATTTCATTTAGTGTATATATCTCATATTATAGTCGGTAAACTATATCATTTTGGGTTAGAACCTTTAAAATAAATTTGGGTAATTTGAGTATGAATTTACATATTGATGTAATGTAAACTCTTAATGATTTCTAGTGTTAAAACCATGTAAATGGAGTGAAGAAATGAATTGAAATGGGGAAAATGAGAAAACTAGGGTTTAATGGGTTTTTAGGACCAAATCTAAGAAAATTGGGATAATCCTCCAAATTTATTGACGCATTAGTTAGAAATAAATTATTATATGAATATAGTTTGTTGGTGGAGATTTGAGGCCATAAAAATGGAGTTTTGGGTTGGTTGTGGGCATTTTGGAAAACAGATTTTCGAGGGAATGGTATGACCGGTCGACCGCGCCCCTCTGGCCGGTCGATCGCGTCCATGAAAAAGGGCCTAATGGTTTATTTATTAGGCTTAATTGCAAACCGTGGTCGATCAGGGGTCCAGGGCCGGTCGACCGGCACTCTGTTTTCAGCCCAAGATTTTGGAGATTGTTATTCCTTCTCCGCTTTGAGCTTAAAGTTTAGGGGCTTTTTAAATTAGATAATTATAGAGAGTTATATTCTAAAGGACCTATGGGATTGTGAATTGACCTTGGGTTATTTAAGAGGTTAGTCTGGGGTATGGACTTATCATATGTTTAGAAAGAAAGTGATATTTGGAGAAATTATTCGATAGGCATATATGGGTATATTTATGTGGATGGAATAGATAGGGGCCATGTGTAATTGGGTAAATCCTATGGGGCGACTAGGATGGAAATTTGGGGTTGTAGGGTAAAGATAAGTTAAGGGCATACTTATTATATGGTTATGATTTGGGATATTTAGAGAGTATATAAATCCCTAACGGTGATCAAGGTGTGAGGTATATTTATGTAAGGGAATACTTAAATATCATTATGTGATTGACAATTATATCCATGTATACATTTGAGGAGTGATAAATGTATATATATATATATATATATATATATATATATATATATATACGATGTGATTATAGTATATATTATATGATGCGAATACATATATATGTGTGTGTGTGATTGGTATATGTGTATCTTAGAGGCTACTTCCACGAGCTTTCCGTTGGCGTAGGGTTGGAGCAACCATATTGTATATTTTTTCTAGTGCGATCCAGGGAGGTTGCGCGATGTGGGTGAATCCCCTAGTTTGAGGAGCAGGGTGAGTATATCCCCAGGTCATCTCATCCCGTGTTCGAGTACGATGTGTGTACTCCATTTGCAGAGGGAACAAGATCGCCTCCACCGTTGTGTATTTGTTTACCATGTCCATGAGAGAGTCTGGCTTGGTACCGTGGTATAGTGAGTAAACCCGGATTTTAGATAGGCACTATGAGATCGCATCCTCGAGTTATAGATCGTTGGGATGATTATTATACTTGTGTGTATAGTATAATACCTATGTATGAGAACAAACTATTATATATCTTTAACTAGAGCAAAGATATAAGTGACTATAAATTAAATCTCATTCTGAGAGATTCTATCCGGATGTATATTGTAATTTGTATATGAGAGTGAGTATGATTATGTATATAATTATATAAGTGTGTATATATATATTTTTTGTACCTTGGGTCTAATGGATCTCGACGATCGACACTGCCAACTAGTAGTGTTACGAGGGGGTTCCTTGTTTGGATTTCTCTTCAAAAGACACCCCACGCACTAACATGGCACAGTGTTGAGACTGGGGAGAAGTTTAGCCCTTAGTACTCGATTTATTTAGGACTTTTAGAGTTTGGGGGTGACGGATTGGTTAGGCAGAGTAGTTTGACTAGGATGTTTAGAGGGATAAGTTAGGTGTGTACTATTAGAAGAGAGGCGAGGGGTACCTCATGAGAGTGCGATACCAATTTAAATATGAGATAAAACATATTTTTCTTAAATAAAGTAATTATGCACTTGCAAAATATTTTCACAGCTCGGGCTCTGACTCGTTTCTATTTTCCCTCTTTTGCTATATATGTATATATATATAGGTGTCCAGACACATGGATGCCTGGATGACGATTCCTTCGAGTCAGACATCAGCCGCAATAGCTGTGGATGCATGCAGGTTTACTGTAGATGCTTCTATCCTTGTAATCTAGATAGGGGTTGCTGTATACATACTCGGGCTAAAAGTCCAACTACGTTTATTTATTTTTTTATCGCCTTTTGATGCAAAATTCGTTTGGGTTGTATTATTGTTAAACCGAGTATACGGTTATTTTATTTCATCTCAGTTTCATTTATATATAATCTGTATGAATGTTTTAATTGATTAATTTGTTTAAAAAGATTAGTTAAATAAAATTTTGACGCAAATCTAATAGGATATTGGTAATTAATTTGATTTTCGACAATGATTCTAAGAATGAACCATGTACGACTCCTGTTTTAATTTGGTAGAGGAGTGATCACCCAATATTTTATTAGGCAGGGTGTTATATGCACGATTGAGTCTGGTAGGGTCAAAATAGTTCGAAATGAGTGACTGTATATATATATATATATATATTGGGTTTCAGGACTTTTCGAGACACATTTGAGCTCATAATGAAGTGTTTGAGCCCTTTTTAGAGGCCCATAAGCCTAAAAATGGGATTAGAGTTAATAATCCTAATTGTGAAAGGGTAAGGCAACTTGAATTTATTTTAGAAAATCAAAATTTAGGGAGAGCCTTAGAGGAGAATAATTAGAAGAGTATTTGGAGGTTTTGGGAGTTTAATTTAAGAACAAGAGAAGAGCCTTGAATCCAACCCATCATCTACATCAAAGGACTTGATTCTACAACCCTAAGACAAGTAGTTTAACTTGTATTTGTTAAATTGCATTTTTCCTATTCATATTGAAGAAGGTGTGAATTAATTAATATGGTAGGGTTTATTCTACATTAGAATTTGGGGATTTCATGTTTGATATTTATAAATCTGTAGAGATGATAAAATTTTGTAGATTTGATGCCCAAATTGGTGTAGATGATGTAGTTAAATTGAGTAAATCAAATGGGTGGATTTAGGATGAAATCTGGGAAATGTTTTAGGGTATAATCCATACATAATTGAAGGTTTTAAAACTTTAATGGCAGATTGGTTTTCTGGGCAACGAAAGAGGAGAGAAAACACCAGGGTTGTTCGAAGGACCAGGTGTCGCATTCAAATGAGAGCTAGTGTCGTTCAAACGAAATGGCTGGTCATTTGAACGACCTGATTAACTCTAACAAATTTCTCCCCTTTCCCTATTTCAGATCTGATTGTTAATCTACGATGAATTATTCCTGTGTTGGTTGAATCAAAAAATTTTGGTTTTAATTTAGGGTTTGAATTTGTGAAAATCACCATTGGATTAAGTAGAGGATGAATCAAATTAGAGAATTAAGGTTTATGATTGAGAGTTTTGGAACCTTTTTAATTAAGTGGGTATACTTAATTGAATGAAATTGAATAATGAATTCGGGATTTTGAATTTTGGTCCAGGAGAGATAGTTCAGGTATATTTGGTAGAGTGACAGCAAGATAGTAAAATAAATAGTGCATGGTTAATCAGAATTGAGTCGGATTGTAGACTTGTATGTTTTAGGGCTGTGTATGGATCTAGTACACCCGTAGCCTGGATTTAATATGTATATACGGTGATGTGTAGTGTATATATATATATATATATGATTTATAAATATTTGTGTGAATAATATTTATAGTAAAGCATACCAATATTAATGCTATCTTAGGACGTTGCCCTATGTGGGTGAGTCCCCTAGATAACGAATGCAAGGTAAGTATAATCCCCATGTCATAGCATTTGTTATTAGGGGTGAGTCGTAATGGTATGGGACGGTCACTTTCAGGGGGAATTATGGCCGCCTCTTACGCATTTGTGATATCATTTATATATCTACGATTTGCGCGTGAATGTTGTGACATAGTGATACGTATATATGGTTCAGTTTTGTATACGGGTGAATACATGAGGTGAAATGTATAATTATATAACTTGAGAGATTGTTATATGATATCAAATGAGAAATGACTTAAATAAGTTAATGTGATTAATAACTTATAAAGCGTATACTAAACTCAATGGGGATAGAGTAGTGAGAAATAATAGGATATATGTGACAAGACTAGTTACGGGGTAGTTAGCTAGATGGGTCATATATAGTTACATTAGGCGTGCACATTAGTGGAGGGGTGAGATGTCCTCAAGAGAGTGTTCGACACTGTTTTAAATATGAAGAGCATTCATGCATTTTAATTTCTTGCATTTAAATTCACTTGCTAAATATTTTTAATGTTTTGGGTTCTAACCCTTGCTATAAAAATATTTTCAAAACCTTTTAGGTGTCCTACCACCGAGGCGCCAGGCCCGATATTCTTACAGGGAGTGCAGTTGTAGTATATTTAGGTGCTAAAGGATATTTGATTTAAACTCTTATCTCATTCTCCTCTAGATAGGGATATTATAGTTGTGCTTTTGGGCTTGTTGCCCTTGGCTTGTATTTGATACGCTTTGGTTTTGCATTTATCAGTTACTCTTTACCTACTTTGGACTTGTTGGTTTTCTTATATAGTCGATGATATTCGGCTAGCACTTTTATAGGTCTCTAAAATATAACTTTCAACAAAAACACTTTTTTCTTGAGCGAAATTAAGTTAAGGATGAATGCAACCCAACTTTATCTTTTTATTTAAAAATCATTTTTCAATTTTATCAAACCAAGTCGTGAACAAATTTACTATGCCAATTTTATCTTGTTTAAGTCCTAAACATGCATCTAGGTGATAGACAAGTAAAATTAAGTAAAGAGTACTAACAACGTCGGATGTATGAGGAAAAACCAAAAACGGAAAAAAAAACTCGAACGGCCCAAGCTAGACAAGCACTATGAATAATGGTTTTACAAAGACAGATTAGTCTTACTCAACGACTCGATCCCCACGGGTCTTGACTCTCCTTTTGATCTTCTACCATTCTTCAATAGTGACCATGCAGAAATTCTATCTTCCACGATGCTCGTCGACAACACTCAACTCCACGAATGTCTCAGTGTCCACCGATAAGGCTTGAGTTGTCTACGATGTCCGTTGCTTTTTCAACACAAAACCAACAATCACAAGTTTTCCAAAGATGAACAAACCAAGCTTGGTGCAGTAAGGATCACATAAAAACTATGCTAATGAAAGCTGCTCGAATATTTGCAAACTCTAAGGATGTGTTTAAGCTTTTGAAACCTTAGAAAAACATGTGCAGAAAAATGTACTGTTAAAAAAGTGAATTCTTCTACAGGCACACCGAGAAAAAGGACTGGGACCTGACTTAAAAAGATTTTTTTAAGTCGGTGCAAATCTTGTTCGTACGAGATGACACGTCGTTCGAATGGCAGTGCATCTCGTTCGAACGACATCTAAAGTCATTTGAATGATGTCGTCAGATAGAGTTCCAAACTGTTCCAAATTTAAAGAGTTCTATTTAAAACCAACTCTAATCCAACACAAATCCATCCTTGATCTGACGTGAAAACATTTAAACCTTTAAAATGTTTTAAAACATTTTTCTTTAAAGAAAATAACATCCTTATTTTTATAAAATGAATTCCGAGTTTCATTAACATTATGCATTCATACCTGTGTGATCTCAGAACGCAATAAAACCTTGAAGACGAGAAATTGCACCAATTAAACTTCGGCATGATTAAATCTTTATAGATTTGCCGCAACGTCTTCAAATAATCTTCAATACATCATAGACTCATGGGATCATACAATATATAATCTATCTATAACACAAACATGTTTTGTTCAAAGAATAAGTCAAAACTACATTAAGATTCAATTGAAAATTTAGTCCTTACAAATCTACCCCTTTGACTCTTCCGGGACAAAACCAATAGTGAAACGCCTAAGCTGGGCCGTCAAGCCGTATGACGCCTAAATCCCATCCCTTAAAACCCAAAATGAAAAATACATCATCAATTTTGGATAAGGCTCTTCAACAATGGACCGACAAGCATGAAACTGTCTCGAATGTCTAAATGTGATGTAGACTTGAAATCTCGAGTATCTTTAAGCGTACCTACACACATAAAATAGACAAATACCCAGTGAAGTATGAAGCAACAAATGATATAAATCGATATGAAATATCAAATCTGAATCATTTTCTATGTGAGTAAACATGATACCAATTTATATAAAAGATGTAACCACTTTTGCACAATCATGATAACAATATGTGAACATAAAACTCACAAAACTCTCCCTCTACATCACAAACATCTCTCCCCTTTTTTGTCTCGAATAGACAATCTGGTGAAAAGATAAACAAATTTAGCATGAGATATACCAAGAATAGCTAGATAAACATGAAACAACCAGCTAAATATGATCAATAAAGGTCAAATCAGTAGCTAGAAAATAATGAAATCTATCAGTCTAAACAGGTGTGATAAATGAACCAAAGCAGTAAGATATCAAATCAATCAAAGTAAACTGCATAAATAGAAATCCAATACCAAAATATGAATCAATATGCAGCAGGGTACTGAAACAAAAATACAACCTGAGAAAGTCAAAACAGGTCAACCAGGGCTGTCATTCGAACGAGCCAGGGATGTCTCTCTAACGAGAAGTGACATCGCTCGAACGAAACATCATGTCATTTGAACGACGTACTTAAACTTTTCACATATTCCACAGAAAATTAAACATAGTTGCCCAGTGAAGAAGTATCCTGAAAATTCTAACTGGAACGGGCTCAAAACTACGAAACAGTAATAAAATAGTAGCGAAACTAAAAACTCAAAACAAATAAATATGAGTAACATGCCAACATAGTATCGATGTTCCTAAACATGAACATGGAATGTATGGGAGTGAACTAAAACAAATGAAACATAATTCCAACATATCGAAACGATCAATAAGCTCTAATCAATAACACTTTATCATCAAACTTTATTATAACCATATGTGACAATTAAATTATGAGCTTAATGAACTAAACAAACATCATGCACATGAATCCGAATTTTGATGATTCTACAAATAATAGCGTCATGACACGAATTTTCAATAATAGAATTCTTTGTGCAAACCCGTTTAAAATTTTAATCCATCCAAACTCCCTCAAATGTGTAACATATTATCTTTTGAATGAACTAAACTAATTTGGCCCATTTTTGGCATATGATTCTTTTTATTGCCTTATGATTTTTTTCGGGCTCTTTTAAATGGTGGCTTTCATGACGAGTCAATTTTACACTCTCGCATCCCTTTCCCGTACACTCATCATATTTTCAAATTAAAATGCTCACGATAAACGGTTATTATATGCACACCTCCTCTTTGAGTTTACTTACACATAGATGACAAAATTGAGATAAGAACGTCTCACCAAACTCAAATATGAAAGATTAGACAAACATTCATATAAACTCGTGCATGTATGCAAAGATGGCATATATACAAAGTCGAATCAAAACGCATATCAACTTCGAAACAACCCCATAATACAATGGTTAAGATCATTCTTAGCATCGATAATAGTGACCAAATGTCCTAGCCACATGGATGATGGAAGGAAGGGGGTCCAATCACACCAATATGCCGCATCAAACATGTTAACTCATGACACGAAAACAAAACCGAAAGTCTTTTTGGATTTTTCAAATTATTTTGACTCAAATAAAAGAAAAATCCTTTTATTTTTTTCCCAAAATTTTCCAAAATCAAAAATCTTCTTGTATTTTTCAAATAAAATGCAATAAATGAAAAATATAATAGAAAATGATAAACATGGTAACAAACTCAACCTTTAGATTTAACATGGGAAGAATCAAGTGCAACCATATGAGAACCATGAAGTTTATACCTAAAGTAACCAAACTCGACTTCCTAACCCAAGTAGGTGTGTAACGACGCATGGGTGTGGGGGGAATCAGGGAAACTTTATTCCTAAACTTCCTAAACTTTCGAGGAGCATTCCTAAGTTCATAGCAAAACTTTCTAAGGTGACCTTTCCTACCACAAAACGTGCAAGTGTAGCGATGGTATGGAAAGTGACCTATATGCGGACCTTTTCTAACGTTCCTATGGGGATCTCTCACACGTGCGGGGGGAATAGGAACAATATGATCTTCAAAGCCAATACCTCCCCTATCTCTCTTAATTTGGACGGTGCCTAGCATCCTATCCAATGTCTCACTTCTAGCCTCCAAGTCAATCTTAAATCTAGACGAGTCTCTCAAACTCTCCTCTAACTCCTTAATCCTAGACTCAAGTAGATGCCTAGACTCCTCAAACTCTAGCACCTCCTTTTTCAAAGCCTCTAAGGGTGTCTCTCTCTTTCTCGACGTACTCTAGCTTCCCCCTAAGATTCTTCTCCCGTGCCCTAAGATCCTCAATCAAAACATTATTATTTTTTACGACATGCTCTTTCAACTTAGCTTGTAATTTCGAGTTTGCCTTTTTCACCTTCACTGTCTCCTCAAATAACTCTCGAAATGCAACTTGTAACTCTCCTACGTTGATCTCCTCATCCTCGCTTTCATCACCCTCACCCTCTCGGGAAGCAATCTCAACAACCTCGAAAGTGTCATGCACATGAGTATCCTCGTGGGAAGATACTCACATGACATGCCTTAAATGCAACAAAGTTACGCTCAATGGGGGAATCCTCTCCCTCTTCCAATTCACTATCACTTAAGGTGTCATTATATGCATTTGGTTGCTTTCCCTCTTTCTTAAGTCTAGCGGGGCACTCCTTAACTTTGTGACCATGCCCCTCACACCTGAAACACCTATCAGACTCATCTCTCTTAGGTTTCTCACTTTTATCCCCCGGGGTGGAGTCTCCATTGTTCTTGAATTTCTCAAACTTTTTGGCATTTTTCGATTGCTTATGAATTTGAAGAAACTTTTTGAACTTTCTTGCCAATAAGACGAAATCCTCAAATTCAGAATCAGAGTAGTCATTCGAAACATTAGTTTCCTCCTTTAGGGCTTTCAAAGCAATGGCTGTCCTTTTCTTTCTTTGGCACTTACTTGGAGGTAAACATACCTAGTTCATAGGTTTGTAAGTCACCTACGACCTATTCTAGTTTTGACGAGTTAAGCATACCAAGGGAATTCATAACGGTCAATTTTGCATCAAACCTGATCGACAACGACCGCAATATTTTCTTAATCACTCGATTATCAGGAATATTCTCACCTAGGTTAAATGCAGCATTAATAATAGTGGGAAACCTAGTGTAAAACTCATCAAACATTTCACTCTCTAATATTTTAATCATCTCAAACTGTGTGGTGAGATTTTGTAACTTAGACGCCCTAACCGTGCTTGTTCCCTCATGAGTGAGTGCAAGTGTATCCTAAGCTTCTTTCGAAGTTTCACAACTCATGATACGATTATACTCTTCAGGTGTGACATGTGAGGACATAATGTGTAGACCTTTAAAGTTACACTGTACAAGCCTATGTTCAGTCATAATCCATGAACCAACGGGTTTCAAACTAGTGACCTCGCCCTCTCGTGTGACATGTGGTGGCCAACGTTTTTCAACAGCTAACTAGACACGCTCATCAATGGATTTTAAAGCACTTCTCATTCGCATTTTCCAATAAGCATGATTAGTTCCATCAAACACAATAAAAATGTATTTCTAGCTTTGATACTAATTTGTAAGTCCCCAAAATATAACTTTCAACAATAACACTTTTTGCTTGAGCGGAATTAAGTTAAGGATGAATGCAACACAACTTTCTCTTTTTATGAAATAATTCTTTTTCAATTTTATCAAACTAAATTGTGAACAAATTTACTACGCCAATTTTATCTTGTTTAAGTACTAAACATGCATCTAGGTGATAGACAAGTAAAATAAAGTAAAGAGTACTCATAACACCAAAAGTACGAGGAAAAACCAAAAACGAAAAAAAAACCTCGGACGATCCAAGCCAGACAATCACTATGAACAATGGTTTTGCAAAGACAAATTAGTCTTACTCAACGAGTCGATCTCCATGGGTCTTGATGCTCCTTTTGACCTTCTACCGTTCTTCAATAGTGCCCACACAGAAATTCCATCTTCCACGATGATCATCCACAACACTTGACTCCACGAATGTCTCGGTGTCCACCGATAAGGCTTGAGCTGTTTACGATGTTGAACACAATGTTCGTCGCTTCTTTACCACAAAACCAACAATCACAAGTTGTCAAAAGATGAACAAACAAAACTTGGTGCAATAAGGATCACATAAACATTATGCTAATGAAAGCTCGGATCTTTTCAAACTCTAAGGATGTGTTTAAGCCTTTGAAACCTTAGAAAAACATGTGCAGAAAAATGTACTGTTTGAAAAGTGCATTCGTTCTGCACGCACATCAAGAAAAATAACTGGGACCTGACTTAAATAGATTTTTCTAAGTCGGTGCAAATCTTGTTCGAGCGAGATGACATGTCATTCGAATGACAATGCATCTCGTTCGAACAACATCTAAGGTCATTTGAACGACGTTGTCAAATAGAGTTCCAAACTGTTCCAACTTAAATAATTCTATTTAAAACCAACTCTAATCAAACACAAATTTGTCATTAATCTGATGTGAAAACATTTAAACTTTTAAAACATTTTAAAACATTTTTCTTTAAAGAAAATAACATCCTTATTTTTATAAAATGAATTCCGAGTTTCATTAACATTATGCATTCATATCCGTGTGATCTTAGAATGCAATAAAACCTTGAAGATGAGAAATTGCACCAATTAAACCTCGGCATGATTGAATCTTTATAGCTTTGCCGCAACATCTTCAATAAATCTTCAATATGTCATACACTCGTGGGATCAGACAATATGAAATCTATATATGACACAAATATGTTTTGTTCTGAGAATAAGTCAAAACTACATTAATACTCAATTGAAAATTTGGTCCCTACAACTTTTAGTAGATTTGTGGCATGATTAGATTCTTTAATTGTGTTGGTTATTTTGGATTCTTATTATACTTGTTGGTTTGGGTAAGTCATAACATAAAATTTGGTATCTTCTTAATTAAAGATTAGGTGGTTAGTAATTAATAATTTTGCGACAATGATGCTAAGAATGAATTATATGTAAATCATAATTTAATTTAATAATGGATTGATCAACCGAAATTTAATTAAGCGAGGTGTCATAGGTGCATCCACTTTCCACGTTGCACTCGAGCCAGATCCTGAGTTTGTGATTGATCCATATGGCTCTCAACCTAACCCACATAGGCATCCTGTTCAGGATTGGAGAGTGCGCCTTAGACATTTTGAGAGAAGTGTTCCTAGGCCCGTGTATGTTTTCTCCCATTATAAGAGGATAGGACACCTTATGGAGTTTAGTTTTAAGTTGGGTAATGTGTCATATTTTGTTACTACAAATGTTTCCACACACGCACCCACAAATGATGCTCTGAATGATTACGTGAGAGATTTTGCACATATTAGAGAGAAGGTAAAGTTTTTAGTCAAGATTTCACATGATTTTATGGATGTTTTTCATAGGATGTCACCACCTTTGAAAAAATCCACCGCACCTAACGGATGAGGTTTAGACTTGTTTGCTAGTAGAATGATTTTCATGATGATGTTTTAGCCTATTGCTATTGTGCATCACTTTTGTATTTATATTTTTCATTTTTGATATTTTTTTTGAAAAACGAAAAGGATTTTTGTTTTTGAATTTTTTTGGAAAAATATAAAATGATTTTCTTGTTTTTGAGAAAAAGATTGAAAAATCCACAAAGATTTTATTTTGATAAAATTTTTGGAAAAAGAAAAAAAGGGTTTTGTATTTTGTTTACACGGTTTATGGATGGACATTCAGGATGACCGAGTCACAATTTCATTCCATATCCATGCGAGTATTTGATAGTGTTTTGATATGCTTCATCATTTCATTTTTGTGCTTTATAATGTTTGGAATCATTAAGATGTAATTTGAGATTACTACCTATATGTTTGACTCTTAGTCTCTTTTAATGCACACTTGCACGGATTTGTTTGTTTATTGCACTTGTTAAACCACATGTTGGTCCAAGTGTTTATATCTTAATCCTATATTTAAAACGAGCCAAATTCGATAAAACTTTACAATGAAAGTAGTGCATGTAAGAACCGTTTACCGTGAGGAATTAAATTGTAAAAAATGCTGAAAGTTCACGGGAAAGGACTGGGAGAGTACAAAATGAACTCGTCATAAAAGCCACCGTTTAAAAGAGCTTGAAAAAATTTAAAGAAAATAAAAAGATAAATATGCCAAAATAAGGGGCCAATTAGTTTAGATCACCTCAAAAGAAAAAATAAATGCATTATTATTTATGAGGGTGTTCGAATGGAAAAATATAAAAAATGAGTTTACACGTCCTGGCAAAGTCTTGAAAAAGCATTACATAGTTTAGACTTTATTGGTGTGGAAATCAATTTAGACTTTGATGTGTAGATTAAATTGAGTCGATGTCATATGAATTCACATTTTTGACACCTAAGGACGATTTTGAGATCATTCGTTAGGAGCATTCGTATTCATCGTGCACATATATTATGTTTGATTGTATTGATTTTCCTATCGAATTTGTTCACACCCATTCTTTCCATTTTCATGATTTGGATATCTTACTGTAAGTTCATGGTTGTGATTTTTGTAAAAATCTTTTTTGCATTTTTGTGTAAAAAATAAAAAAATAAAAAATAGTTTATGGAATGCTTTTGAGTATCTCTTAGATGATCGTAGTTGTTTTCTTTGCTTATCGTGACACTCCACATTTATTTTGTTTATTCTTTTCCTTGTCTATCTTGGAAAAATAAAAAGGGAGGAGAATGAATTTTGGGGGAGATTTGAGATTCGATATTTATTTTGATGTTATGTTTATCTCATTTCAAACTCGATACGTCAAGAAGGTATTTGATTTGTCTCATGTGTGCAGATACAAAGATTGATGATCATATGTTGAACAAACTAATGAGAAAAGCTTGAAGATTTGATGTTGAAGATTTTTTAATAAAAGTTTGTATCTTTCATTTCTAGTACCTTTTCAGTTTTGGATTTATAGGAGGGTATTAGATTTGTATAGGCATTTTTATTTGATAATTTAAGTGTTTTTATTTTGTACCGGCATAGACATAGGGGGATATTTATAAGGACATATTTAAAATCATGTTTACATTAGTGTACGTCGTATACCACTACAAACCGTAGAAGAAAAAGTTCAAGTTTGAAGATACATGAAAACAGACAGAATATCAAAAGTTCTTCAACATTCAAGCCTCCACGAGATTAATTTTGGTAAGGATGTGTTAGTTTACCTTTACGGTTCATTTAAAGTGTTGGGATATTTTTCTAAAATATTTTCTTAGTGTTGAGGCGTTACTTTTCATCAAATGAAATTTTTTGTAAGTGTTGAGGCGAAACTTTTTTGGTGCTGATGTCGTTCGAACGATATAAGGATGTCGCGCGAAGCTGTCATTTGAGCGACAATCAGTTTCGTTCGAGCGACACAACGACTCAATTTTTTTATATAAAGCATGTTATAAGGTTGTTCGTTTGATTGTGGTGATTTGGAACATGTGGTATAAGGTTTTTATTAATGGAGATGAGAAGAGAAGAGATGAGAGAGAGAGTCTTCGTGGGGAAGATAATGGGTGAAAGGTAGTAGGTGATGGGTGTGTTAGGGTGTGGATGAGTTAGTATGTGTGTGATTTGTTTGTACCTAATAAAAGATAACTATTCTAAACATTTACAACTAATAAAACAAAAGATTAAAATTTATTAAAATTAAAAATTAAAATAATAATCTAATAAAAATAAAATATAATAAAATATTAATAAAATTAAACTAATAATAAAAACTAAAAATAAAATAAAATAAAACTTACACCGATTATATTTATATAAAAAAATAAAAAAATAAACATCGCGCGATACATACTCTAATATATATAGCTATACACACAAATAAATCCTAAAAATATACATGACTCAAAATAAAATATAAAATTAATTATAAAAATTATAAACGACTCAAATAAAAATCTAAAAGGTGCAAACTAAACACACATGAGGCTCGGGACGGGATTAGGGAGGTCAGGGCTCGGTTAGGGGACATGATAATTGGTATGAGGATTGAGATTTAGTTCATTTTAACCTCATTTTGCCTTGATTTGAATCTTTAAACTCCGTAAGAGGTATTTGACCTACAAAATAAATATGAATGCGCATAAGAACCATTTTACCGAGAATTAGAAATTAAAAACCATATATTTGGGGTTTTATTAAAACACTTTTGGGTGCTTATCAATAATAAAACACTAGAATAGTAAAAATTAATGACATTAGAAGAATACAAAGGCATATCATAAACCAATCTAAGAATTATTTCAAATAATTGGAATACTTATTACAAATCTAAGTATTGTTTAATATTCGGGTTATGTCACGAACTTTAAAATAATGCTTAAACTAATTAAAATCCAAATTAACATTTTCACTAACAAACCAACAAAGATTGATTCAAATCCCTAAAAATTGATCAAATCCAAATGAATAAAACATTAAACTATCACGAGATAATAATAATAATAATAATAATAATAATAATAATAATAATAATAATAATAATAATAATAATAATAATAATAATAATAATAATAATAATAATAATAATAATAATAATAATAAAGAGCTAGAATAATAGAAATTGACGACATTAGAAGAACACGAATCCATATCATAAAACAAACTAATAATTGTTTTAAATAATTGGAATACTTAATACAAAAAAATTATTTCAGATTTGGGTTATCATCCAGAATGGATTGATATTCGGTAGGAGCAACCAAGTCATCCACACTACTTGTTATAAACTTTGGCACATATAGGATGATTGACCATGACTCGTTATTGATATACTCTGAGTAAAACACTTGGTTGACCTTTTAAAAAGTACAAAAAAGTTGTTCATCACTCACATGCTCGTTGCTCTTCATCTTAGACAAGTCAACCATGATTAAATTGGTACCTGGATCAACTTTACAAGAATTTTAATCCTCAACTCTTACCCAATAATAGTAAAACACAACATCTTTGAAGCTTATATAGTCCAATTCAAATATATTCCAAATGACACCATAATAAGTCATTTAAGCTTCAACGAGGGTTTTATCTTTCGCACTCACTTGAAAATAAGTAAGAGCCTTATATGAAATTCTCGAATTTTGTATATTATATTTTACTCATACACCCTTGGACGGAATATATAATCGTTCAATCGACACTTTTTGTCCTCATGTGCCATGAACAAGGGTCCATTGGATAGACGAGCAAGCCTTGATGTCGCATTACACATCTTTAAGATCTGAGATTATAAAAAATTAATTAGGTTAGTTTTAAATATTTCTTGTAATATGTCATTTAATAAGATATATTCTCACGATAATTACATCGCATGACACCTATAGCCTAAATTTGTTGTCTGATTGTGTCATCATTCTTCGTCATTTATTGTTCACGCACATATCATTTTTCCTACATTAATCGTGATGAACATATTACAAAGTTGATCAAGTATAAAGTTAAAATAATATGAAAAGACAACATAAACTTAATTCTTCCATTCTTTGACATCTTCATGAGTTTCAAATAGACAACGAGCTACTTGTTCATGCTGTAAACTTGTTAAATTCACTCCCGTGCCCATCACATGACCACACTCATTGATGAAATCATCACTTCTATCCACACTGCTTGGGTCATGAATATATTCTTGAGCAAAGATTGACGGCTCCATGGTGATGTATTCCTTTATAATTGATCCTTCGATGTATCGTGTATTCTTGACATAATCTTTGAAAACTTTCATCAACCTTTCAAATTGGTACTTCCGTCGATATCTAACTAGGTTTTAAAGAAGTTCCTCATCGCATAAGTGGAGCAACAAGTGAATAATTATGTCAAAAAATGATGGGGGAAAGTACTTATCCAACACACAAATCTTTTTAGCTACAACTATTTTTGTGACCATTATGTGCTTTCGATTGACTACCTTTTCACATAAAAGTGTGGAGCAGATGATAATTTTCATAATAGCCCTCCGAAAGTCCTTACTCTGATAGAACTCTTAAACAACAAAGGAACCAATTGCATGATCATATGCCAATCGTGAGACTTGAATTTTTGTAAAATTTGGGCTACGTAATTAACAATCCTTTGGATGTTGGATGAATAATTAGAGGGAAATTTCAAATTATATAATATGTCTAAAAGAACCTTTATTTCCTCACTTGTGAAAGTAAACACACCAGGGGGAATTATTTTCCTTTCTCTACTATCTTCTTTCAACCATTCTCGTGGCTTAAGTTTCAATGATTTAAAGTCTTGTTGTGCATTTTCTCTATCTTTCGAATGACCCCCCCCCCCCCCCCGCCCAAAGGCATGTGACCATAATATGTTCGATGATGTACTTCTCTCTAATACATGACGCACCAAGTTACCCTTTCAAGAAGGCAAGTCAAATAAAATTAACCTCCTAGACCATGCCTTTCTTGTCTTAGTTTCATTCCCAATTGGGTTATTCTTATGCTTGACATTCTTTAATTTATGATTCTTACCCGGCATATTAGATCCACAATTAGAAGATTTACTCTCAAATGCTAAACCTGAAAGTTTTCTCGAAGGTAGCCTATGTTCAATCCCACCCAGTAAAAAATTAGAACCTTTATAAAATCTAAAACTATGATCAGGTGGTAAAAACCTCCTATCGAAATGGTACATAATTTTTCCACTAGCGTTGAGATGTTGAGATTGAGTCTCCTGTCCATAAATAGGACACCTCATATAACCATGTACTACACAACCGAATAATCTCCCATAATCTGGGAAATCATGAATTGCCCAAATTAGCATAGCTTTCCTCGTAAACTCTTCTTTTTTACAAGAGTCAAGTGCTTTCACGCCCTCTTCCCATAACTCATTTAATTCTTCTACTGAAGGAGTCAAATAGACATCGATGTCTTCACTTGGTGCCTTTGGCCTACGTATAAATAAAGACAACATTGAAAATTCATATCTCATACACTTTAACAGCATGTTTGGGAGTTTTTTAGAGGAAGGAAAGGAAAAGAAAGTTTTATTAGGAGAGAAAAGAAAAGAAAAGAAAGGAAAATTTATAGGAGAGAAAAGAAAGGAAGAGAAGAGAAAGGATTTAGGAAGGAAGATAAAATAATTTTCTTTTCTAGTGTTTGGGAGTTGGAAGGAAAATAATTTTTTTTAAGGGAAATAAGGTACATTCTTTAGAAAACTTTCCTTTCTATCCATTTCTTTATGATTTGGACGGAAAGTTTTGGAAAGAAAGGAAGGGAAATTCTTTTAAAAAATTTCCTTTCTTTTCTCTCCTTTTAAACTCCCAAACGACGAAAAATGGCAAAACAACACTTTCTCTCCTATGTAAACTCCTAAACGATGGAAAGGAAACATAATTTCCCTTCCTTTCCTTTCTTTTCTCTCCAAAATGAAACTCCCAAACAAGTTGTAAAGGAGGGATGTTGAGTGGTGCAAGGATCAATGACCATACACTCTGATTGGTGCTTATATTTCCAAATGGATTGAAACCATCTGTTGATATTGCCAAACGAATGTTACGCTGTTCCCAACAAAAATCAGTATAATCATAATTTATCCTCTTCCAAATTATAGAATCAATAGGGTGACACATGAGATTATCCCCTACTTCTGCCCTAACATGACAAGTCATTGCCTTCCCTATCCGTGATATTGTGAAAAATTGCTTCAATCTAGGCCCAACGGGAAAATATTTCAATATTTTTTAAGGTACTTTTGAGAGTGTGCCTTCCTTGCCACTAGATTTCACAAGTTTCCTCGCATACCGGACACAATCGAGATTTTCATACTCCTTTCGATATAGTATGCAATCATACCTACAAGCATGAATTGATTTATAATTCATTCCCAAATCTTTCAAACTATTCTTCATATTATGATAGCTACTTGGAAGCGTATTCTTCTTGGGTAGCAAGTCCTCACCCAATTTGGAATTCCTGTCATGCTATTGCCAGACAAGCCATATTAGGTCTTGAAAGTAAACAAACGAACCATGACATGGAAAGGTATTTGATCTTTGCTACAACCAGGGTACAACGGTTGGGTCTCCTTAAATTTCAAAGTTTGATAGTCATTGTTAAGGTTTATTCCAGTATCTTTATGAGCACCTAAACCTTATACATCGTTAGTGACCTAATTTTCTTCCACTTCATAAACTACATAAGTATAATGAACTAAATACTCACATTTTATAATCTACATTATCATCCTGGCCTTGTACATCTATCCCACTTGATGATTAGTATGAAGGTTTCTCGGGAATAAAGAGAACATTAAATTCCCTATAAATAACCAACGATCGATAGCAATCTTGCATACCTCATCTTACAAAATGTAGTTCAATTGTTTTTCATTCAAACACCTTACTATTCCTACACCGTTCACACGAACACGTGAACTCTTCATCATTAAGACATCTTTTTATAAATTTTACAAATTGATTAGAACCTCTATGGTATTCATCCCCTAGTCTATTTTTATCACCCATCCACTCTTTGTATAGAGGATATCCCATCACGGCTACTGCGAACAAACACCTATTCATGGATTAGTATAAACAAAAGTGTGAAAAATTCAAGAACCCTATTATAGGTAACATATATAACATTGAAATTGAAACAACATATTAATGGATTTTTCTCTTTTTCATACATATACATATTCAAAAGGTGACACTTATACACGTGAATGTTTCACAAATTACGCATATTTGCGTTAAGTTACACACATATTTATCCTTTTAGTACATGTATATATTAAATATAACATTTTCATATTCGTAAACTCAATTGGTTCATGTAGTTCATTTACTTGGAATGAGGTGGATGCACATTTCATCTTTGGTACACATAAATATTCAATGGTACACATGAAACCATACCCAATTAACTTGTTTCATTTATAATACACTCAAATTAAATTCGAGTATACGTAATAATTATTTGTTAACACCTTCCCTCCCTCAACCGACATAAAGGGCTATAAAATAACTAATTAAATATATTCACAAACTATTAAAACTATTCTTTTTCTTCACCAAAATCCCACAAAAAAAGACATGTAGACCGGGAGTTGCAAAGAAGCATTAAAATAAATTCTGAAAATATATAATTTACATGGAAGATCAAACAAATCACACCAATATTCTTATTAACATGTACATTATAATGACCCCACTTTTATATGTTCATATATAGTTTGTTTTAAATATTTTATTATCACATATGAGATATGGACAGTGTGTTATTATGGATAATGTTAAAACCTCCCTTCATAAATCATGAAATATCAAATTAGTTACAAACATAAAATTTCAAAGTTTTCGGAAGGAATGTTCATATTAGAGACTTGTTTTGACCATTATAATATAACAATATACTTGAGGCAAAAACTAAAAAGTTGTATATACACTACACCAAAAAGGACAAATTAGCACCCTTTAGCCAACCAGATTTGTGACGGTTATTGATCGTGACAAAAAAATATGCATTTTTCGTCACGGTCAATGACTGTGATAAAAAAAAATACGCATTTTTTGTCACAATCAATGACCGTGACAAGTCCGTGACAAGGTCTTGTCATGGTCATTGACCGTGATAATTCTTATAATATTATCATGGTCAAAGACCATGACATATTCGTGATAAGTTTAGTAGCAAATAACCCTTTCCCCTCCTTTTTTTCTCATCGCTTTGTTTCCCTCCACTTTCTCTCTCTCTCTCTCTTCCATTTGTATGTATATATATATATATATATATATATATATATATATATATGTGTGTGTGTGTGTGTGTGTGTGTGTGTGTGTGTATCTGCGTGTGTGTATGTGTGTGGTGGCTAGGGGTGGGGAAGGGGGTGTATGTGTGTGCGTGTATGTGTAGTGTGTGGTGGGGAGGGAAGTGGGGTTGTGTTTGTGTGTGTGTGGTGGGGGAAGAGGGTGGGGCAGGGTGGGGGTGGGGGGTGGGGGGCTGCGTGTGTGTGTATGTGCACGTGTGTGTATATGTGTGTGTAGTGTGCGTGTATGTGTGTATGTGAGGGAGGGGAAATGATGGAGGGTGTGTGACGGGGGGTGGGGCTGCGCGCGCGCGCTCGAGTGTGTGTGTGTGCATGTGTGTGGGGAGGTGGGAGGGGGAGGGGGTGGGGTGGGGCAAGGGTAAATGGGGCGGGGATGGGGCTTGTTAATTTTTTTCATTAAATTTTGATTGGTTTATTAGATATTTTCCCTCAAATGTAAGTAGTGTCCCTTGTAAACGAGTTGATTGATTATTAATTTTTTCAGTAAATTAATATATGAAAGTAGGATTTCCCCTCATTGTAAATTAGTAAATTAATAATTGTATACTTTAATTGTTAGTTTAATTGATGAAAATAATTAATTGAATAGATGAATTAGAAGGAGTACGGAATACACATTTGTTGTTGTCATTGCGGTTGGATTATAGTGGATTGATGTTGGGTTGGTTAATTTAAAAAGTGGTATGACCACTGGATTATTGTCCATATGGGGGTGGGATTTTTCAACTTTTTTTGAAAATTACTTTGTATAACGAACAATATCTCTCTCTCTCTCTCTCTCTCTCTCTCTCTCTCTCTCTCTCTCTCTCTCTATATATATATATATATATATATATATATATATATATATATATATATATATATATATATATATATATATATATATATATATATACATACTTGAAATTATATATAGTGCGCATAGATACTAGCCTTCTAGTTCTTATGCATACGCATTCAATAGTCCTTAGACCTGTTCGAGAGTCATTACCCTTGTAATGAGATCTCTCGAATTGTCCCGTTTGGACAGTTTGGGACTACATAATTTCTGTATAATAATATTTTTAGTGGCTTAAAGTTGTTACTTTTGGAGGAAGTTCTACAGTCGTATCCTAATGTTCTCTGGGTACTTACTAGATTGATAAGTGTGACTGTTATTTCAATTGATCAATTGAAATAACAATCACACTTGCCAATCTAGGTCGTGTACTTGGAGAACTACGAGGATATGCTGCCAAAGTTTTTTTAAATCATAACAATGTGCATGAGCTGTTAAGTATATTATAAAAATATGCGGTCTTGAATGGGAGAGGACCACTCACCCTTTAGAGGAGATGGAGGAAATAGGAGTTTCTATTATAAATTGAATTCAAATTTGAAATTTAAGAATCGAAGACATAATTAAATAAAACATACTATAAATATAAGTTTTGTTTATACTAATCCATGAATATACGCTTCTTACCTTTAATAGGTGATTAGTTGTGGTAGCTGTGACGGGATATCCGAAATACAAAGAGTGGATGTGAGACAAATAGAATGGGTGATGTGTTTCGCAGAGGTGCTAATGAATTTGTGAAATACGCAAAGAGATGTCATAATGATGATGAGTTTCCGTGTCCGTGTGCTAGATGTAAGAATGGTAAGGTGTTTAAGTGGAAAACAGTTGAACTACATTTGTTAAGATCGGGTATGCAAGATAGTTATCGATTTTAGAGTTTTCACGGTGAATTAAAAGTTCCTTTTGTCCCCGAACAACCCTCACAATAACCTTCAACAAGTAGGTTAGATGTAGAAGGGGACGACGTAGATCATAATGTATTAAAGGATTTAGTTGATGATACGTACAGAGTTTATGAAGCAGAGGAGAATGAGGTTACTGGTGATATACAAGGTTCAAGTGATTGTGAAGATATCACGATAAACCTTGACGATGACTACCAAAGTTTAAAATTTAAGGCGACCCAGTTATACTCTAGCTGTGAGAAAGATCAAACAACTTTACATGCCATGGTTGGTCTGCACAGTTTGAAGATGCAGTATGGTTTGTCTGGCAATAGCGTGATAGGAATTCTGAAATGGATGAAGGGGTTACTACCCAAGGATAATACACTTCCAAATAGTTATCCTATTATGAAGAACAGTTTGAAAGATTTGGGAATGAAGTATAAATCAATTCATGTTTTTGTGTATGCCTGCATACTATACCGAAAGGAGTATAAAAATCTCGATCGTTGTCCGGTATGTGATGAACCTATATATGTCCAATCTACTAGTAAGAAAGGTCCAAGCTCAAAAGTTCCTCAAAAAGTGTTGAAATATTTTCCTGTTGGGCCTAGATTAAAGCTATTTTTCATAGTACCATGGATACCGGAGGCAATAACTTTTCATGCTAGGGAAGAAGTAGGGGTAATCTCATGCGTCATCCTATTGATTCTACAGTCTGGAAGAGGATGAATTATGAGTATCCCAATTTTGCTTGAGAACAACGCAACATTCGTTTGGCTATATCAACAGATGGTTTCAATCCATTTGGAAATCTAAGCACCAATTAGAGTGTATGGCCATTGATCCTAGCCCCAGTCGACCTCCCTCCTTCACAGTGTATGAGACCCGAATTTTCAATGATGTCTTTGTTGATACCTGGGCCAAAGGCACCAAGTGATGACATCGACATCGACCTGGCTCCTTTGGTAGAAGAATTAAATAAGTTATGGCAAGAGGGTCTGTAATCATTTGACTCTTTTAGAAAAGAAGAGTTTGCGCTGAGAGTTATGTTGATGTGGGAAATTCATGATTTTCCAACTTATGGGACATTATTCGATTGTGTAGTACATGGTTATTTGGGGTGTCTTATTTATGGAGGGGAGACTGAATATCTTCATCTATCCTTTGGCTAAAAAAAGTATACCATTGCCATAGGAGGTTTTTACTCCCGGCTCATAGCTTCAGATTTGAGAAAGGTTCCAATTTTTTATCAGGTTCAGAAATTGAAAGTAAATCTTCTGAATGTGGCCCTAATATGCCAGGTAAGAATCCCAAATTTAAGAATGTCAAGCATAAGAAGACCTTAACTGGGAATGAAACTGAGACAAGAAAGGCATGGTCTAGGAGGTCAATTTTATATGACTTGCCTTATTGAAAGAATAACCCAGTGTGCCATGTATTGGATGTGATGCATGCAGAGAAGAACTTCGCTGAACATATTGTGGGCACTTGCCTTCGGGGGAGTCTTTCGAAGGATGGAGAAAATGCACGAAAAGACCTTAAATCGTTGAAACTTAATCCATAACTATGGTTGAAAGAAGATAGTAGGGGAAGGACAATAATTTCCCCTGGTGCGTTTACTTTGACGAGTGGGGAAAGAAAGGTTCTTTTAGACTCAATATATAATTTGAAGGGCCAATCTAATTTTTCGCCCAACTTGCAAAGGATTGTGAATTATACTACTCATGATTTACATAAGTGTAAGTCCCATGATTGGCATGTGGTCATGCAATTGGTTCCTCTATTGTTTAAGCACTACTTCTCCAAGCACAAGGATTTGCGGAAGGGCTATTATGCCAATTAGTATTACCTTCTCACTCTTGTGTGAGAAGGTCATCAATCGAGAACACATAGTGGCCGCAAAATTGGCGGTGACCGAAGCGATTTTTGTGTTGGAGAAGTACTTTTCCCCAGCATTCTTTAACATTAGTGTTCACTTGTTGGTACACCTATGCGACGAGAAACTTCTTTGTGGTCTAGTTAGATATCGGTGGATGTATCCGTTTGAAAGATTGATGAAAGTTTTTAAAGATTACGTCAAGAATACGCGATACATTGCAGGATCAATTGCAGAGGAATACAATTTCAATTTTGATTTATATGAATATTTTAGTTTTTAGATATCGGTAATCCATGTATATTTATATTTATATGAATATTTCAATTTCAATTTCAATTTCGATTTCGATTTCGATTTTGATTTCATTTTATATTTATATTTATTCGCAACTAACATTGTATTTGTTGGACAGGAACAATTCAGCCTGGATCCAAAGCTACGCGAATCCGTCTTGGAGCAGTTGAGGGAGCAACACAAGACGTGTAAGAAAAATATGCGAACTCGGTACTTTGGTAAGACTCGAGAGTCCGTTATTCGAATGCGTGAATCCATCCCACCGAAGGAGCCATTTTCATTGGCAAAATAACAACTGTTCATTGACAATGAGATCGGGGAGCGACAATTGGCATCTCGCCAATCGGGGAGGGAAAATCGGGCAAAAAAGATGGACGTGCACTACTCCGAGCGGAAGTCTTACGTCGAGGTGGAGCATAGGTTGATGGTAAGATTTAAATTTTCTATAACTACAAAAATATATTATTCTGCATTATTTTACATTGCGGGGCCGATAATAATTTTACTTTATTTTATTTCAGGGGATAGGGAGTTACCCTGGGGGTAGGCCACATAGGCTCGATACTTATGTGGCTATTCGGATGAAGAAGGAGAAGGATAAGGAGGTGTCCCCGAGCATCGCGGCCACGATTGTAAGTAATCCTACATTTTACTTTTTGTTAATAACGTTATAATTTTTTTTATTTACTTATTTTACTAATCATGTGCTTTTTGTCGTTTTAGGCAAAGATTAAGGAAGTGCATGAGTCGTAGTCTGATGTCGACAAGGCATCTTTGTCCACAGACGCACTCAACCAAGTACTTGGCGCTTGTTCGCAAGGGGAGGACGAGGGGGTGAGCTCGTGGGTGGTCAAATATAGGATCATCGGATTGATGATGAGCAACACTGGGTTGACTCGAACGGTGGACTCGCATGACACGAAGCTGTCCCGTTTGGAGGCGATGGTCCAAGATATGTTCTCATTCATGAAGCATTCGCTGGGAAGAAACCATAAGGGGAAAGGGAAGGAGGAGGTGGTGGAGGAGGAGGTCCAAGATGACGAGGATGTGGACCTCGCTGCTTCATCGCCGACACGTGAGGACTTTGATGATCCACTCTCCTATTTGGCTCCCTTCAACCGACCGATGTCGACACTTGGTTGGCCGAGCGTGTTTATACTAGACATATTTGATGGCCAACGGATAGGTCGGGGATAGAGGGACCCGAATACCGTCCAGGGTATGCCAGTTCATGAACATTTACTTTAAGACATCGAGTTCAAGGTGATCATCACGCATGTGATACCCGGGAAGGAGAACTCCCCCTTGTGATTGTAGGAACAATGCGACACGATGTATATTTCTGGGTGTGTCAATTCGTATATCGTGTGGCCTACTCACCTCCTCAGAGTTAACCTTACCCCAGACATTTAGTGACATTATTTGAATTGAATTGTTGTTTTATGTTATTATATTTGAATTCTATTCGAATTATATCGTGAGGAATATTGTTTTGAATGTATATTTGCATTATCTCTATTTTATTTGGATATATAATGTTTGAACAGGTACAACGTTGCTATAACAGGTATAAATATACTGCTGGGCAGTGGCAGTGGCCATACTGCCCAATAGATTTTTTTTCAATTATGCCCAAGATTGTCAGGGTCAATGATCGTGACATTTTTTTAAACATTGTCATGGTTTTATCATGGTCCTTAACCGTGACAAAACTTGTCAAGGTCAAGGACCATGACATGACCGTGATAAGTCTAACAAACTTGTCATGGTTAATAACTGTGACAAAAAAAGTTAACACCCCAAGAATTATCACTGTCATTGACCTTGACAAGTCCAACTTGTCAAGGTCAATGACCATGATAATTCGGTAGATTTGGTGTTGTGATATATGAATTAGATTTGTAACCCAACAAACGGTGTGTTAAACGGAGGTCCGAGCAAGAAGTTATACTAAAATTACGAAATATGGGCAAATCCGTCCATCCTTTAAGTCGTATTTTGTCTTATTAGCACACCATGTGTTATGTTTTGATTGGTTGGAAGGGGAAGATAGTTAGACCGACTTAAACACCTTAAAATGACATTTTTCTTCACCAAATGGATCAAATCAAAGTCTAATAGCATATCCTAAGTTAAAAGATAAGTTTTGGGGTAGAAAATGTAATTTTATGAAACTTTAGGGACTTAATTTTAAATAAAGAAAGTTTTAAGGACTAAAATGAAAATATATAAAGGGCTATTTTGTAAATAAAATATTTTTAAGGACCTCTAAGAAATATTGAAAATGTATGGTGTAAAATTACAAAAATACCCTTCATGTGTAGAATGACCCTTATACCCTTAATAACTTTCCACCTCGTGCTTTCTTTTGGACACTCCCACCGCACACGTGTCGCCTTTATAGGAAAGGATAAAACACATGTCAATCCTTTAGAAAAAGTTAAAACACGTGTCACCGTTTGGTGAACCAAGACTGCAAGGTTGCTCCGTTACGCGATACGTGAACGCCGACTCACCAAAATGAAAGCCTTATCACCCAGACACGTGTCAGCACCTATTTACCTTTGAAAAACTATAAATAAAGCCTTTGGATCAGCCATTACACGAAATTATACCAAAGTCTTACAAATAAATAGTGAGAGAGAGTACGAGAAAATTTAAGAAGAAGTTTCGTCTTAGTGATTCAAGACTCGATATCTGTAACTTCGAACTTCTGTTCTGGGTGAGTAATCTTTGAAATTCCTTACGTATTTTGAATATATGAAATTATGCAAACTATATGTATTTTTTGAAATGTTTTATCCTCAAAATACATTTGATACCGATGATTCCGTCGTTTGTTATATGTGTATATCTCTCAATATGTACATCTGATTTGAATTCTGAAATGATTGATTCGGCCTATGGAAAATCTCTTACTATGTTGGCCTTGACTACCGGGTGGAAATATTTGGGTGGTACCTTCCCAGCTGGTTTATCACTGGTGTGCCCTAAATAAGGCGTTATTCCAGAGATCATGATTTTCTGTCTGTGATGTTACCGAGTGGAAACATTTGGTAACACTATCTATTTATCTGGGTATTAGAGCATACATGGCCATCAAACTAAAATTGAATAATTGACATATTGCTCAAATTATTTTATTTGTTATGTTCTAAACTGATTACTCTGAAAATATATACTGCCAGTTTACTTTATAAATTTTACTGCAAATTCTTATCCATATATGTATATGCCTTATGTTGGAAATTGAATAGGTATCAATTTTTTTAAAAAAAAACTGGAATGTATGGAGATTAAATCTCACTCGAATTTTAGCTAATGTTGTATAAATAACCATTTTCCAGGAAATAAGTATGTTCACGGAGGGAACGAAAAAGGATTGTGTTGAAAATTTAGCTTTTAGAGCTCCTTTTGTTATTATGTTTGGTTTATCATATAAAGCATGTTTGGCTCTCTTGTAATAAGTTTTAAATTTCATTTTAAGTTGTAACTCCTTGTTAATATAAATGAAGTTTCCTTTTAGAAAGCTCTGATGACGTAATTCCTTTAATTTCAGTATTTTACGATTCATAACCATGTAATTGTATTTTCATTGCATCTAATTAAGGTAACAATTTAAGTCAGCATATTTGTTGCCTTGGTGGCATGTCAAGACACTCGTTCCCCAATACTAATTTGGGACGGGGTCGTGACAGAGGTGGTATCAGAGCATAGGTTATGGAACCGTGGACTACTGAACATAAGTTTCGAACGTTATCGACTTTATGTTTCCATACCTAGAATATAGGATTAAATATCCGACTTATTTAATAACCCTCCATATGCCTTACAGTCTACATATATATGTATATATATAATTATTATTCTAATTTGCAATCTTAAGTTAGTATAATACGTCTTATGTTCGGCCATGACTGTAGAAAATGACCAAGCCAAGATCAACTGCGAGAACAAGTGGTCCATATATGGAAGGACTGGAAGGTGAATGCAAGGCGATTAAGAGTATAAAAAAGATTGTGGAGGATCAAGTGAATAATGGAGCACCAAGGAATCTTGAATTAACTAGCTATACCATTTATCATTTCAAGAAGTTGAACCCGCCATCTTTTAAAGGTACTCCTAACCCCATTGAAGAAAAAAATTGGGTGATGCAAATGGAAAATATACTCGATCTTCTTAAATATACCAATGAACAAAGGGTTTCATTTGCAACATTTATGTTAGAAGGTGAAGATGAACATTGGTGGAGAATGACTAAGAGAATACATGAGGAGAGAAATACTCGCATAGGTTGGAATGACTTCTTAGTGATCTTTTATGAGAAATATTTCCATGAAGCGGTGAAGAATGAAGTGGCAGCTAAGTTCATGAGTGTAGTGCAAAGGAATATGACGGTTAGTCAATATAAGACAAAGTTTACCGAGTTATTCCATTTTGCACCTTATGTTGTGATAACTGATGTTTTAAAAGCCAAAAAGTTTGAACGTGGGTTAAGGTTGAGTATTCATAGTCGAATATCCATCCTGAAGTTGACATCATATAGTGATGTCGTGGCTAGGAATGTGGTAGCTGAGAGGGATGTCGAGGAGAACAATAGAATAAGAGATGGTAAGAGGAAGTTTGGGGAACAAATAGGGATAAACCCAACAATAGAAATAATTTTAGGAATACACCCAATGTTGGGGGAGCTAATGATAATAAATAGTTTAATAACAAGATTTGTCAGCGATTTGGGGAGATGCATGGAGGACGACCTTATTATAAGGATACGGGAGCTTATTTTAGATGTGGACAGAAAGGACATCAGATAAAAGACTTCCCAACCCCAACAAGGATTTCGATATAGCCTTTAGGTGAAAAGAACAACCAAGGCAGACAAGGTAGAGTTTTTGCACTCTCTGATACCCAAGCTTCTAATGCAGTATTGTCAGGTACACTTTCTATATGCACATAACCTTTTCAAGTTTTAATAGATCCTGGTTCTACCCATTAATTTGTTTTTACCCATTTTATTAATCGCTTTCCTAATAGGCCCAGACCCTTGAATCATAGCATGAACGTTTCTACTCCTTCAAGTGAGTTATTGATGAGAACCTTAGTATATAAGTCTTGCCCTATAGATGTTAGTAGTCATAAACTATTCGCTGATTTGATAGTTTAGACATAAAAGACTTTGACATCATTTTGGGGATGGATTGGTTATCATCGTATCATGCTAAGGTAGATTGTTTTGAGAAGAGAGTTACTTTCAAAATTACTAACCATCCAGAATTTAGTTTTGAAGGAACTGGCATCCTATGTCCCATACATATTATCTCTGCAATGCAAGATTGTAGTTTTATTAATAAAGGATGTCAAGGATTCTTTGCAAGTGTTATTGATTTGCAAACAAAAGATCCCAGTTTAGAAGATATTCCTATAGCTAAACATTTTCCAGATGATTTACCCAGTCTTCCTCCTAGTAGAGAAACAGAGTTTACGATTGACCTTATTCCTGAAACTATACCAATCTTAAAACCACCTTATCGCATGGCACCTTTAGAACTAAGGGAGTTAATAGTTAAATTATAAGATCTGTTGGACAAGGGTTTTATTAGACCAAGTATATCTCCTTGGGGTGCTCCAGTGTTATTTGTTAAAAAGAAGGACGAGACGATGAGGCTATGTATAGATTATCGTGAAGTAAATAAGGTGACCATTAAGAATAAATGCCCCTTACCTTGTATAGATGATTTGTTTTAACAACTTCAAGGTGCGCAATTATTTTCTAAGATTGACCTTCGATCAGGCTATCACCAATTGAAGATTAAGGAAGGTGATATTTCGAAATCAGCTTTTCGTACTAGAGATGGTCACTATGAATTTCTTGTGATACTATTTAGACTGACTAATGCACCAACCGCTTTTATGAATATGATGAATATAGTGTTTAGGAAAAATTTGGATCAATGTGTAGTTATTTTCATTGATGACATCCTTATTTATTCTAAAAGTATTGAAGAACATGAAAAGCACTTAGAGATTGTGTTAGAAATCCTTAGGAGAGATAAATTATATGCGAAATTAAAGAAGTGTGAGTTTTGGTTGTCGAGCGTCTCTTTTATAGGACATGTCATTTCTAAAGAGGGAGTGTCAGTTGACCCTCAAAAGATCAAAGCTATACTATATTGGCCTAGACTAACTAATGTGACGGAGATTTGTATTTTTCTTGGATCAACAGGTTATTATCGAAGATTCGTTGAAGGATTTTCTAGTATTGTCAAACCTGTATCTAGGTTAACACAAAAGAAGGTGAAATATGAATGGTCTGAGGAAGTTGAGAATAGTTTTTGAGAACTTAAGAATCGATTAGTAACTGATCCAATTTTGACTATTCCTTCTGGGAAAGGGGGATTTATGATTTATAGTGATGCTTTTAAAAATGTTTTGGGGTGTGTGCTAATGAAAAATGGAAAAGTAGTAGCTTATGCCTCGAGACAGTTAAAAACCCATGAGAAGAATTATCCAACCCATGACCTAGAATTAGCAGCTGTAATTTTTGCTCTTAAGATTTGGAGACATTATTTGTATGGTGAGACTTATGATATTTATACCGATCATAAGTTTGAAATATATCTTTACCCAAAAAGAATTGAATTTGAGACAAAGGAGGTGGTTAGAATTGATGAAGGTTTATGATGTAAATATTCACTATCACTCGGGGAAAGCTAATGTAACACTTTAAGTAGGAAGTCTAGAACAAATTTAGCATGTCTCATTACAAATCAGGAACCTTTGTTAAGGTATTTGAGAAGTATGGAAATAGATTTACGTATTTATATCAAAGGATGAATAATCGCAAACTTACAAGTCCAACCCATGTTGATGGAAAGGATCAAAATTGCACAAGTGAATGACCCACAACTGAAGAAGATTAGAGATGAAGTCATCGAGGATAAGAGAACTGAATTTGTGATACAAGATGATATATTGAGATTTGAAAATAGAGTGTGTGTGACTAAAGAGGCAAATTTTGGAGGAAAGTCATTACTCAAGATTCACATTTCATCCCGGATGTACAAAGATGTATAGGGATATTCGAGAAGTATTTTGGTGGAGTAACATGAAAAGGGAGATAGCTGAATTTGTATCATAATGTTTAATTTATCAACAAGTAAAAGTTGAACATCAAAATCCATTAGGATTACTACAAACCCCTACCTATCCCTGAGTGGAAATAGGAATATATTACTACGGATTTTGTGACAGGTTTACCAAGGAGTTCAAATGGTAATGATTCGATTTGGGTAATTATTGATAGGTTAACTAAATCTGCTTATTTTCTTGCCATTAAGATTACCCATTATTTAGAAAAGTTAGCTAAGTTGTACGTGCAAGAAATTATTAGGCTTTATGGAACCCCAGTCTCAATTGTTTCTGATCATGACCCTAGATTTGTGTCTCGCTTTTGGAAAATACTACAAACAGCCATGGGAACAAAATTGAATTTCAGCACCCCTCAAACGGATGGACAATCTAAGAGAACCATTCAAACTCGAGAGGATATGCTTAGGTCATATGTGCTTGATCAAAAGGGTAATTGGGATGATCATTTACTGTTAGTGGAGTTTGCATATAATAATAGTTATCAAGCCAGTATTCAAATGGCTCCGTATGAGGCACTTTATGGTAGAAGGTTTCGTTCCGCTTCATGTTGGGTAGAATTTGGAGAAAAAAATTGTTGGGACCATAATTAATCCAGATCACAACAGAGAAGGTAAAATTGATACAAGACCGACTTCGAATCTCTCAAAGTCGTCAAAAGTGTTACATTGACAATCAACACCGCCAATAGAGTTCCAAAGAGGAGAGTGTTCTTGCGATTATCACCGGCAAAGGGACTAATCCGATTTGGAAAGAAAGGAAAATTGAGTCCAAGTTACATAGGACCTTTTAAAATCCTTGAAAGGATAGGAGTTGTAGCGTATAAAATAGCCTTACCTCCTGAACTCTCTAGTATGCATAATGTGTTCCACGTGTCAATGATGAAGAAATACATCCCATATCCAACGTATATCCTAAGTCCCGAACCTCTTCAAGTTAGAGAAGATTTGTCATATGTTGAGCACCCGATAGAAATTTTGGACCGTAAAGATCAAATATTACGAACCAAGGTAATTCCGTTGGTCAAAGTGTTATGGCATAATCATTCCATTAAATAAGCAACATGGGAGTGGGAATATGAAATAAAGGAGAAATATCCCTACTTATTTGGAAATTAATGTAAGTCAAGTTTGGGGACCAAACTTCTTATAAGGAGGGTAGGATGTAATGACCCCACTTTTATATGTTCATATATAGTTTGTTTTAAATATTTTACTATTACAAATGAGATATGGACAATGTGTTATTATGGATAATGTTAAATCCTCCCTTCATAAATCATGAAAAATCAAATTAGTTACAAGCATAAAATTTTAAAGTTTTCGGTAGGAATGTTCATATTAGAGACTAGTTTTGACCATTATAATATAACAATTTACTTGAGGTAAGAACTAAAAAGTTGTATATATATGAATTAGGTTGGTAACACAACAAACGGTGTATTAAACGGAGATCCGAGCAAGAAGTAATACCGAAATTATGAAATAAGGGCAAATCTGTCCATCCTTTAGGTCGTATTTTATCTTATTAGCACACCATGTGCTATGTTTTGATTGGTTGGAAGGGGAATCTAGTTAGAACGACTTAAATACCTTAAAAATATATTTTTCTTCAGCAAAATGGATCAAATCAAAGTCTAATAACATATCCTAAGTTAAAAGATAAGTTTTGGGGTAGAAAATATAATTTTATGAAACTTTAGGGACTTAATTTTAAATAAAGAGTGTTTTAAGGACTAAAATGAAAATATATAAAGGAATATTTTGTAAATAAAATATTTTTAAGGACCTCTAAGAAATAGTGAAAATGTATGGTGTAAAATTACAAAAATACCCTTCATGTGTAAAATGACCCTTATACCCTTAATAACTTTTCACCTCGTGCTTTCTTTTGGACACTCCCACCGCACACGTGTTGCCTTTATAGGAAAGAATAAAATACATGTCAATCCTTTAGAAAAAGTTTAAACACGCGTCGCCGTTTGGTGAACCAAGACCGCAAGGCTGCTCCGTTACGCGACACGTGAACGCCAACTCACCAAAATGACACTACACTAAAATGGGTAAATTGACACCCTTTCAGCGGCTAGCCTTGTCACGATCATTGATCGTGACAAAAAATACGCAGTTTTTATCACGATCAATGACCGTGATAAGCTCGTAACAAATACTTGTCACGGTCATTAACCGTGACAAGGTCGTGACAACTGTACTTGTCACGGTCAATGACCGTGACAAACCTTATAATATTATCATGGTCAACGGCCGTGACATGTTCGTGACAAATGTCGTAGTAAAAAACCCTTTTCCCTTCTTTTTTCTCCCACCTATTCTTCCTTCATTTTTTCTCTCTTTCTCTCTACGCTTCTCTCCCTCTCTCTCTCTCTCTCTCTCTCTCTCTCTCTCTCATTTATATATATGTGTGTGTGTATATATATGTGCGTGTGTGTGTGTATGTGTGTGTGTGGTGGGTGGGGAGGGGCTGGGGCAGGGTGGGGGAAGGGGGTGGGGCAGGGTGGGAGGGCTATTGTGTGTGTGCACATGTGTGTAGTGTTGTGTGTGTGGTGGGGTAAGGGGGTGGGGCAGGGTGGGGGGAGGGGGAAGGGGGTGGGACAGGTTTGGGGGGAGGTGGGAGGGATGGGTGGGTGGGTGGTGGGGTAAGGGGCTGTGTGTGTGTGTGAATGTGCGCGGGTGTGTGTGTGTATGTGCGCGTGTGTGAATATGTGTGTGTAGTGTGCGTGTATGTGCGTGTTTGTGCGTAATGTCCCTTGTAAACGAATTGATTAGTTATTAATTTTTTTAGTAAATTAATATATGATTGCCCCTCATTGTAAATTAGTAAATTAATATATGATTAATTATGAAAGTAGGATTGCCCCTCATTGTAAATTAATAATTGTATACTTTAATTGTTAGTTTAATTGATGAAAATAATTAATTGAGTAGATGAATTAAAAGAAGTACGGGATACACATTTGTTGTTGACATTGCTGTTGGATTATAGTGGATCGATGTTGGGTTGGTTAGTTTTAAAAGTGACATGACCACTGGATTATTATCCATATGGGGGTGAAAATTTTCAACTTTTTTTTAAAAATTACTTTGTATATCGAACAATATATATATAGTATGATAATTAAATGAAAAATACTTGAAATTACATATGTTCATGTATGTGTGTGTGTGCGTGTGTGTGGTGGGTGTGTGGTGGGGAGGGGGTGGGGCAGGGTTGGGGGGAGGGGGAAGGGATGGGGAGGCTGTTTTTGTGTGTGTGTGTGTAGTGGTGTGTGTGCGTATGTGTGTGGTGGGGAAAGGGGGTGGGGCAGGGTGGGGGGAGGGGGCAAAGATGGGTGGGTGGGTGGTGGGGTAGTGGTGGGGGCTGCGCGTGTGTGTGTGAATGTGAGCGGGTGTGTGTGTATGTGCGCGTGTGTGTATATGGTGTAGTGTACGTACATGTGCGTGTTTGTACATAATGTCCCTTGTAAACGAATTAATTGGTTATTAATTTTTTTAGTAAATTAATATATGATTGCCCCTCATTGTAAATTAGTAAATTAATATATGATTAATTATGAACGTAGGATTGCCCCTCATTGTAAATTAGTAAATTAATAATTGTATACTTTAATTGTTAGTTTAATTGATGAAAATAATTAATTGAGTAGATGAATTAGAAGGAGTACGTGATACACATTTGTTGTTGACATTACTGTTGGATTATAGTGGATCGATGTTGGGTTGGTTAGTTTTAAAAGTGGAATGACCACTGGATTATTGTCCATATGGGGGTGGGATTTTTCAACTTTTTTTTGAAAATTACTTTGTATATCGAACAATATATTTATATTATTATAATTAAATGGAAGATACTTGAAATTACATATGTGAGTGTGTGTGTGTGTGTGTGTGTATGTGTGTGTGTGTGTGTGTGCATGTGTGTGGTGGGTGGGGGTGGATAGGGGTGGGGCAGGGTGTGGGAGGGGGAGGGGGCAGGGATGGGTGGGTGGTGGGGTAGGGGTGGGGGCTGCGTGTGTGTGTGTGTGAATGTGCGCGAGTGTGTGTGTGTGTGGTGTTTGACAATAACAATTCATTTTTATTTGTAGTAATTGTACATATTTGCATATCTTCTTTTAATTCAGTTTGATATGTACTAATAACATTTTTTTACAGCAAATGTCTCCTTCAGGTATTAAGGCGAGGATGATGATGCTTGTTATGATGATGTTGTCTGGGCTCGGTGGTAGCGGAGGCGACGAGGGCTCCTCGGACCCTAGGCTCCCCAAATATGGCAAATTGGGGATGGCCATCGAGAACAAGTCGGGGCTATTAGCGAGATCTCTCGAGCTGGTAAAGACGATCAGCGGCCCGGGGTACATTAGTTGGAAGGAGGTGTCATATGAGCTCAAGTTAGCTGTTTGGGTTGCACTACAGGTAATGTATTTATATTTATATTTATATTCATATGAATATTTCAATTTCGATTTCAATTTCATTTTATATTTATATTTATATTTATTTGCAACTAACATTGTATTTGTGGAAAGGAACAATTTAGCCTGGATCCAAAGCTACGCGATTCCGTCTTGGAGCAGTTGAGGGAGCAACACAAGACGTGAAAGAAAAATATACGGACCCAGTACTTTGGGAAGACACGAGAGTCGATTATCCAAATGCGTGAATCCGTCCCGCTGAATGAGCAGATCTTATTGGCACAATGGCAAAAGTTTGTTGACAATGAGATCGGGGAGCGAGAATTGGCATCTCGCCAATATGGGAGGGAAAATCGGGAAAAAAAAGACGGACGTGCACTACTCCGTCCGGACGTCTTACGCCGAGGTGGAGCATAGGATGATGGTAAGATTTAGTTTTTCTATAACTACAGAAATATATAATTCTGTATTATTTTACTTTGCGGGTACGATACTAATTTTACTTTATTTTATTTCAGGGGACAGGGAGTGGCCCTGGGGGTAGGCCACATAGGCTCGATACTTATGTGGCTCTTCGAAAGACGAAAGGGAAGGACAAGGAGGTGTCCCCGAGAGTCGAGGCAACGATTGTAAGTAATCCGACAGTTTACTTTTTGTTAATTACGTTATAATTTTTTAATTTACTTATTTTACTAATCATGTGCTTTTTGTCATTTCAGCCAAAGCTTAAGGAAGTGCATGAGTCGCAGTCTGATGTCGACAAGGCATCTTTTTCCACAAATGCACTCAGCCAAATGCTTGGCTCTGATCGCAAGGGGAGGACAAGGGGGTGAGCTCGCGGGTGGCCAAATCTAGGATCATCGAATTGGATACGAGCGACACCGGGTTGGCTCGAACGGTGGACTCGCATGATGCGAAGCTGTCCCGTTTATAGGTGACGGTCCAAGATATGTTCTCATTCATGAAGCATTCGTTGGGCGGCAAAAAACCCGAGGGAAAAGGAAAGGAGAAATTGGTGGGGGAGGAGGTGCGGGAAGATGAGGTGCAGGATGACGAGGATATGGACCTCACTACTTCATCGCCGACATGTGCGGACTTTGATGATCCACTTCCCTATTTGTCTCCCTTCGACCGACCGATATCGACACTTGGTTGGCCGATCATGTTTATACTGGACATATTTGATGGCCAGCGAATAGGGCGGGGGTTGAGGGACTCGAATATCGTCCAGGGTGGACTAGTTCATGGATGTGAGCTTCAAGACATCGAGTCCAAGGTGCTCATCACGCATGTGATACCCGAGAAGGAGAACTCCCCATTGTGGTTCCGCGAACAATGCAGCACGATGTATATCAGTGGGTGTGTCAATTCGTATATCGTGTGACATACTTACCTCCTCGGATTTAACCTTACCCAAGACATTTAGTGACATTATTTGAATTGAATTGTATTGTTTTTAAGTTGGTACATTTGAAAAGAGTGTGATAATTGATTAATTCGCAAATTTCGAATTTGGCTCACTTATTTAATTAGAGTCTATTAATTCAGCCCCTAAACATGAAACTATCGTGCGCGTGTCAAACCATAAACAAATAACACATGCGACAAAATAAATATGCTGAGACACAGATTTTAGGAAAAAACCCCTTTCGGGTTAAACCTTTATTTCACTATGAATCTATAAATCGTAACTTATAATTTCATAGAGAAATCTGAAATGGATCAACGCGCAGCCAACCCACAAAGACTCGCAGTCTTGAATTCAGCAAGAGAATACCCGCAGCACCCTTCAAGGACTCGCAGTCCTATCTTCAGTAAAGAATCCTCACACAACAAGATCCTTAATGACACGCAGCCATACGGTGTAGAGACGCGCTCCATAAAATATGAACAAAGACAAAGATGTGTTCTTGAACACCAAAAAAATCCACTAAAGCAAGATGGGAGTTTTGTGAATTGTAAATAAAAAAGGGATTAAACCCCTAAAAGAAGAAGTCTAAAGATTACTGCTTTGGCAGTGTTTCTGTTCTGGAAAACGTATGGACTTCTTAGTGAAAATGTTACCACTTAATGAGTATTTATACAAAAATGCACCGCCTCGAAATTCGAGCTCGTTCGAATGAGAAGCATATGTCGCTCGAACGAAGTACGCATATCGTTCAAATGACATCGCGCGACTTCCAATCTAGTTCGAACGAGATGCTGATTTTGCGCGAACGACCTGGGAATCAAAATCGAGGTCCGCTATTAAACTTAGAAAAAATACTCATTCTCAATATTTGACAAAAAAGTCCGCTCCAACACTTAGAAAATATTTTGTAAAAGTCTCCCAAAAGCTCTAAGTGAAAAGTAAAGGTATTTAAAACATAACCTTACCAAAGTAAACTTCACGGAGTCTTGAATGATGAAGAACTTGAGTAATTCGGATCCGTCTTTGATGTAGATGTCTCTTGAATGCTCTTCGACGGTGTAGCCGTATATGACATAATAAATTGATAACGGACCTAGGAAAATTTGTCCTTACAAATCTCCCCCTATGTCTATGACGGTAAATACATAAAAAATTTGAATTATCAAAAACCAAAATGCCTATACAAATCTACCCTCCCATGAATAAATTTGCAAGACCTCAAAACTATTCTTCAATCATCTTCGCCAAATCTCAAAGCTTTTCTCATCAGGGTGTGCAACATCATGATCATCAATATTTGTACCTACACACATGAGAAAAAGCAAAAACCTTCGTGACGCAACGGGTTTGAAATGATATAAGAATAAAGCATTAATAATCAAATCTCCCCCATAATGCAAAAACTCCCCCATAACATGATAATTCTTTCTCCCTCTTTTTATGATGTCCCCAAATAGACAGATAAGAAGAAAAAAAATCAAAACATGGAGTGTCACGACAAAATGCATAGCAAACAAAGATCAAGCTACGCGCATGCAAAGGAGTATCTCACAAATTTCACAAACTATTTTTGGATTTTTTAATTTTTCATACAAAAATAAGATACCACTTTGAAAAATATGATACAAAAATCACACCATGGATTTAAACTCAAACAACCAAGTCATGGAAACGAAATGAATGGGTGTGAACACATTCGATAGGTAAATAAACTCAATCAATCATATGTGCACGATGCATATGTGTACCCCTAACGAATGAACATCAAAAGAATCCTTAGGTGTAAAAATTTGTTGAATTTAAATGACATCATCTTATACAAATCAACAAATCAAAGTCAAATGATTTCCACACCAATAACGTCCAAAACTATTTAGCGCATTTTCAAGACTATTAAGGACATGCAAACCCATTTTAATTCTCCATCCAAACACCCTCAGATTTATATTTTCTTTTGGAGGTAATCTAAATTCTCAAACATTGGAGAATTGGTGCAAAAACCTAAATGACCCATAATTGGAATGAATTTTTTTTATTGTCTTCAAATTTTTTTTGGGCTCTTTAAACCTCTTTGGACCCCGGATAATAAAATTCCTCCATTTTTTAGGTCCAATTTATCGGTGACTTAGTATTCACAAAAGCAAAATGAACCTTTCGCAGCCCTTCCCCATTTTTTAAACAAAGCACACAAACTCACAAAACGGTTCTTAAATGAACAATTTTCTTATCAAAATTTATCGTGCTTGGTTCGTTTTAAGGATAGGATTGAAGTGAAAACGCCCAACCAACATGTGATAAGACAAGCACAATAATCAAACAAATCCGTGCATGTGTGCAATAAAGGAAACATGAGCTAAACATGTAGGAAGTAACACTTAATTACATCTTAATGACTCCAAACATTATAAAGCACAAGGATGAATTGACTTGTTGTCTCAAAACACTATCAAATAGTCACAGGAAAATGGAATGATGTTGTGACTCGGTCATCCTAAGTCTTCATCCATAAATGGTGCAAACAAAATACAAAAATCTTTTTGGATGTTTCTAAAAAATTTATCAAAATAAAATCTTTCTGTATTGTTCAAATTTTTTCTTAAAAAAATATACAAAAATTATTCATACTAGAAATAGGCAAGCAATGTCATCATGAAAATCACCCTATGCTAGTAAACAAGTTAAACCTCAATCATTAGGTGCGGAGGGGTTTTCCAAAGGTGGTGACAACTTATGAAAAACCTCCATCAATTCTTGTGAAGTTTTGACTAAAAACTTAACTTGCTCACCTAAATGTGCAAACTCTCTCATATAGTCTCCGGGAGCATGTAAAGTATCATGTGTGGGTGCATGTGTATCAGAAATACGTGTAGAAGAAAAATGCGACACATAACCCAACTTAAAACAAAATTCCTTAAGGTGACCTCTCCTTTTCAATGTGAACAAATATAAATAGGCCTTGGAACACCTCTATCAAAAACTCTAGGACGCACTTTCCTAATAGGCATGGGACGCCTAGGTGGGTTAGGGTGAGACTCACGTGAATCTGACACTGAAGTGGGAATCGACTCGGGTGCTAATTGGCAAGTAGAAGCACCGTCATGACTTATTCCTAACTTCTCACCTTTACCCTTGTGAACCACCTTTTCAACCTTCTTAGGTGCGTTCACAAAATTGACTTTGACCTCCCTGGCACGTTCGAGATCACTCTCGAGTTGGGATACACGTGTCGTCAGACTAGACAATGTGTTGGTCAAATCACACTTCTCCTTTCTCAAAACCTCCTTCTCTCTCTCCAAATCTAAAACCCGACGACCTAAATCACGATTATACTTCTTTGTTTTCAAGGTCTCGGTGTACAAATCTTTAAAAGATTTTTGGAGCTCACTTTCATCTCCACTTTCTTCCTCGCTCTCATCCTCACTCGAAGAACACAAATCACTATCATCGCTCTCGTGTGCACTCTCGTGAGACAAAGTGGATGTGATCACACGACTAGAAAAAGCGACAACCATCCCATGTGCTAAACCTTCATCGGACTCATCTCCCTCATCACCCTCACTATCACTAAGTGTTGCAGGCATGGATACTTTCTTCCCTTTCTTTCTAAGCCATGTTGGACACTCAAACGACTTATGTCCCTTACCCCCACATTCAAAACAAGTCACGTTCTCAAGATCTTCCTCACACTCCTCATCTGAGTCATTCTCTTTTTCTCTCTCACCGCTTTCTTTGGCCTTTCCTTTCTTTTTATTTTTCTCAAAAAATTTCTTTTTGTTTGAAGAATTATTTTTGTTCATGTTGAGAAATTTTTTAAAATTTTTGCGCAAACAAGGACATATCATTAAAATCAAAGTCTCCCTCAGAATCGGACTCACAAACTTTTTCTTTCTTTTTCTTACAATGAGTCTTTAAAGCAATGCCATTATCCTTAGCCTTAATGGTTTTGGGAAACATGTCAATCTCATAGGTTTAAAGATCTCCTACAAGTTCTTCCAACTTAAGTGATTTCAAATTTCCCAAAGAGTTCAAAATAGTGACTTTAGGAATAAAGCGTTTTGGGAGATATCTCAAAATCTTTTTAACGACACGCGTGTTATCAATCACCTCACCCAAATTAAAACTGGTGTTAATAATGTTCGAAAAACGTGCATAAAAATCATCAAAGCATTCAGACTTAGACATGGTGATAGTCTCAAATTGGGTGGCCAAATTTTGTAACTTAGATTCTTTAACCGCGTTCGTACCCTCATGTGTCAATTGCAAAACATCCCAAGCCTCTTTAGACGTGGTGCACATCATAATTTGACGAAACTCATCAGGAATGATAGCTCCAAAAATAGCACTCAAACCACGTGAATTATATTTAGACATTTTATGATCATCTTCACTCCAGGCTTACACGTGTTTTAAAGAGATGATATTATCAACGGTGACCGTGGGAGGAGTCCACCCATTTTCGCAAAGGTACCAAACACGCTCGTCAATGGCTTTTAAACTAGATTTCATGCGAGCTTTCCAATATGCATAATTAGACCCGTAAAAAATAGGCATCTTATTATAGAAGTGCTCCATAGAAAAATGCGAATTTTCACAAAAATGATTTTTCAAAAAAATCAATATTACACGATTTTGCGACAAATAGGAATACGCGATAAATTAGCGCAACCCGCTCTGATACCAATTTGAAAAGAGTGTGATAATTCATTAATTCGCAAATTTCTAATTTTGCTCCCTTATTTAATTAGAGTCTATTAATTCATCCTCTAAACATGCAACTATGGTGCGTGTGTCAAACCATAAACAAATAATGCATGCGACACAACAAATATGTTGAGACATAGATTTCAGGAAAAAATCCCTTTCGGGTAAAACCTTTATTTCACTATGAATCTATAAATCACAACTTACAATTACATAGAGAAATCTGCAATGGATCAACGCGCAGCCAACCCATAAAGACTCGCAGTCTTGAACTCAGCAAGAGAATACCCGCAGCACCCTCCAAGGACTCGCAGTCGTATCTTCAGCAAAGAATCCTCAAGCAGCAAGATCCTTAATGACACGCAGCAAGAGATGTGTTCTTGAACACCAAAACAATTCACTAAAGCAAGATGGGAGTTTTGTGAATTGTAAATCAAAAAGGGATTAAACCCCTGAAAGAAGAAGCCTAAAGATTGCTGCTTTGGCAGTGTTTCTGTTCTGAAAAACGTATGGACTTCTTAATGAAAGCGTTACCATTTAATGAGTATTTATACAAAAACGTACCGCCTCGAAATTCGAGCTCGTTCGAACGAGAAGCATATGTCGCTTGAACGAAGTACGCATGTCATTCGAACGACATCGCGTGACTTCCAATCTCGTTCGAACGAGATGCTGATCTCGTGCGAACGACCTGGGCGTTAAAATCGAGGTTCGCTATTAAATTTAGAAAAAATACTCATTCTCAATATTTGACGAAAAAGTTCACTCCAACACGTAGAAAATATTTTGTAAAAGTCTCCCCAAAGCTCTAAGTGAAAAGTAACGGTATTTAAAACATAACCTTACCAAAGTAAACTTCGCGGAGTCTTGAATGATGAAGAACTTGAGTAATTTGGATCCGTATTTGATGTAGATGTATCTTGAATGCTCTTCGACGGGGTAGCGGTATATGACATAATAAATTGATAACGGACCTATGAAAATTTGTCCTTACAACATTTGAATTGTTTTTAAGTTGGTACATTTGAATTATATTTGGATTATATCGTGATGCATATTATTTCTATTTTGAATGTATATTTGCATTATCTCTAGTTTATTTGGATATATGGTGTTTGAACAGGTACAATGTTGCTATAACAGGTACATATATACTGCTGGGCAATGGAAGTGGCCATACTACCTAACAGATTTTTTTTCAATTCTGTCCAGAATTGTCACGGTCATTGACCGTGATAATTTTTTTTAAATGTCACGGGTTTGTCACGGTCCTTAACCGTGACAAGTATGACCGTGAAAATTCTAACGATCTTGTCACGGTCAATGATCGTGACATGACCGTGACAAAAAAATTTATCTCGCCCAGAATTGTCACGGTCATTGACCTTGACAAGTTGAACTTGTCAAGGTCAATGGCCGTGACAATTCGGCAGATTTAGTGTAGTGTGAAAGCCTTATCACCCAGACACGTGTGAGAACCTAAATACCTTTGAAAAACTATAAATAAAGCCTTTGGATCATCCATTACACAAAATTATACCAAAATCTTACAAATAAATAGTGATAGAAAGTACGAGAAAATTTAAGAAGAAGTTTCGTCTTAGTGATCCAAGCCTCGATATCTGTAACTTAGGAGTTCTGTTCTAGGTGAGTACTCTGTGTAATTCCTTGCGTATTTTGAGTATATTATATTATGAAAAATATATGTATTTTGTGAAATATTTAATCCTCAAAATACATTTGATATTGATGATTCTGTTGTTTGTTATATGTGTATATCTCTTGATATGTACATCTGATTTGAATTATGAAATTATTGATTCGACCTATGGAAACGCTTTTAGTATGTTGGCCTTAACTACCGGGAGGAAATATTTGGATGGTACCTTCCCAGCTGGTTTATCGCTGGTGTGACCTAAATAAGGCATTGTTCTAGAGATCATGATTTTCTGTCTGTGCTGTTACCGAGTGGAAACATTTGGTAACACTATCTATTTATCTGGGTATTAGAGCATACATGGCCATCAAAATAAAATTGAATAATTGACATATTGCTCAAATTATTTTATCTATTCTATTCTGAACTAATTATTCTAAAAATATATACTACCAGTTTACTTTATATATTTTACTGCAAATTCTTGTCCATATATGTATATGCCTTTTGTTGGAAATTGAACAGGTATCAATTTTCTGAAAAAAACCCTGGAATGTCTGGAGATTAAATCTATCTCGGCTTTTAGCTGATGTTGTATAAATAAAAAATTTTCAGGAAATAAGTAGGTTCGGGGAGGGAACGAAAAAAAACTGTGTTGAAGATTCAACTTTTAGAGCTCTTTTTGTTATTATGTTTGTTTTATCATATAAAGCATGTTTGGCTCTCTTGTAATAAGTTTTAAATTTCATTTTAAGTTGTAACTCGTTGTTACTTGTAATATAAATGAAGTTTCCTTTTAGAAAGCTCTGATGACGTAATTCCTTTAATTTCAGTATTTTACGATTCATAACCATGTAATTGTATTTTTGTTGCATTTAATTAAGGAAACAATTTAAGTCAGCATAGTTGTTGCCTTGGTGGTATGTCAAGGCCCTCGTTCCCCAATACTAGGGATGGCAACGGGTCGGTTCGGGGTCGGGTTTTAACTCCCCATCCCCGTCCCCGTTAGAAAAACCATTCCCCGTCCCCGCCCCGTTCCCCGTTATAACGGGTTCGGGGATCCCCGTCCCCATTTAAAACGGGTATCGGGTTCTCCGCGGGGAACCCGTTTTGATTTTTTTATATTTTATTTTTCCTCTTTAAGCACCTAACAGCCCTACCAATGTGAAAAAAACAACAAAAATCCAATCAACTAAAATCCCATTTGAAGAACTAACAGCCCTACCAATCTGAGAAAAAAAAACTAAAATCCAATTAACTAAATTCCCATTTGAAGAAGTATAGCTGGCAATCAACTGAAAAAATCCCAACTAAAATCGAAATCATAACATTTCCAAAGTTGAGCAAACTAGTGTTACTTCTTCAAATGAAGTTTTTATGCACTGTTAAAAGTTTTATTCAATATTGACATATAACTTCAAATGAAGTTATATATACCTGATTGAAGTTTTTATGTACTGTTAAAAGTTTCAAAACTAGTCAAGTTTTACATTACATCCACCTAGTTAGTTTATGACCATTATAGTTTAGTAGTTTAGTACCATATGAGGCAACGTAAAAACTGGTTTGACTCTGAATCAGTTTATGACCATTTTTGAATTGAAGAAAGTACCTGAGATGAAGCGGCAGCAGCGGCGGTGTACAGGGGATGGGTTGAGTTTGCTGGACAGGGGCGGCGGTGCACAGGGGATGTGCGGCGATGTACGGCTGCGGTGTACGGCGACAGAGGCCTGAGATGAGGGGATGGGATAATGGGATGAGCGTAAGAGAGAGAGAGAGTGAGCGGCGTTTGTGAGAGAGAGAGAGAGAGGGTGGGAGTGAAGTTAGTGAGGGAGGCGTGTGTAATTTACAGTGTAAAGAGAAGAGTCAGATTAGGGTTTATTTTTTTCAACTGTTTATATACTTATATATTTATTATATTATAAATATATATATTTTATTATATATTAATAATTCGGGTACCCCCGTGGAGACCCGAGGGTATACCCGAAACCGACCCGAAATATTTCGGGGAATTTTTTTACTCCCCGAACCCGATCCGATCCCCGAATTTTCGGGGATTTTTTGGGGATTTTTTTTCGGGTAACCGCGGGGACCCGTAATTTCGGGGAAAATTGCCATCCCTACCCAATACTACTTTGGGACGGGGTCGTGACATATATATATATATATATATATATATATATATATATATATATATATATATATCAATAAAATAAAAGAATAATCTACAAACTGAACTATACAAAAACATATCATCGTGTGAGTATCAAAAGGGATGGATGAAACAAACAACAACAAAACCTAAAAGCCAACATGGGATGGATAGAACAAATAATAACAATAACATTAATTTGATGAAGCATAAGTATGTATACCTTTTGAAAGGATGGAGAACTGTGAGACGCGGGAGAGAGAGGTTGTAAAATGCAACTGCGAGAAAGGCAATGACGGTGGTAAGGCAGTGTTGAGGAGAGGAAAGGAGAGGCAACGACCTATACTGTAGAATCCTACACAGAAAAAATAAAACAAGAAAACTGTTTAAAATTTTGAATGAATAGGAGATTGCTATAATTTTTCCTAGATTTTAGCATCATAAATCCAACACAATACACCTTTATGAAATACAAAATAATAGTGTGATGTGTTATTAAATCAGTTGCTAAACTAAATAGATGAAATACAAAAACCCAAATATAATTAAACAGATGAAAACATAAAAAACTGAGTTATTAGTTACATACACATGAATTGAAATAGAATACGAATATATTTATGTATTTATGTAACGTAAAAATTGAAATCTATTGAAGACATTGATAAGAACCCAAATGTGTCTATTTTATACCCGAATAGATGCATTTTAGTTGCTAGTTTCTAATAAAATTAGCCTTATGTTCGTATTTTATCATTTTTGCAGGTCAATACGCAGTTGCGATACAAATAATGCTAAATCAGTATAATTGCGACTCAATAGCGGTCAAAAGCTTGCATCAAAGAAATCAAAGGAGACCGCGAAGTCTCGAGTCCTATTTGAGCGTGCCGGTATGTGTTCCGATGCCCCGAACCAGTCCCGTAACCTTAACTTAGCCCAGACCGAGCCCAGACCATTCCCCGAGTCCCGTGTGTGTTGAGTTTGTACTTTTATTATTTTTTCTAGATTTTTATTTTTTGTCATTTTATTTTTAGGATTTATTTAGATTTATTTAGAATTTTTTAGGATTTATTTTCTATTTTTCTAATTCTTTATTTTGATTTTTATTAGTTTTCAATTTGCCATCTTTATTTAATTTTATTTTTCTTAGGATTAATTTTTAGGAATTTATTTCATTTAGTTCTTAGTTTTAATTTATTTAATTAGGCTTTTTAGTTTTAATAGAGTTTTATTTTATTTCTTTTTATTTTCATTTTTTTATTAGTTTGAGATGTTAGTTTTTAGTTTTATTAGATTTTTTTTTTAGTTTTAGTTATATTTTTTTTAGTGGTGTCATTTTTTAAGGGTACGAATTAAACTCACACACTCTACTCCCATACACTTTCCAACACCCAAACATATCCTATACTCACACCACACCCAAAAACACCCCTACACCACTATTTATCATCTTCACCAACTCTCTTTCTCTCTCCTCCATAAACAACCCAAAACCACAACCAACAACCTCCACCCTCTCTCCTATCTCAACCACCATCACCTCCATTAAACCCACAAAAACCCAACAGCTCCCCTTACCCGACCCGCGAGATCTCTGGCTGCATTCCCCACAACCGCCAACAGACAGACCCACATCCCTGAAAATCGGGCTGCCCAGCCAACCCGCGGCCCTCGTCCATCACCTGCCCTGACCCGAACCGCTACCCAACTCACTTACCCAATCCCCATTCCACCAAACCCGCCGTCGCCGTCACCGACGACAAAACCAGGCGACGTCAATCGCGAACCCACTTCCCACAACCCGAGATCCAACCCAAATCTTCCATACTCGTTGAACCCGCCTGGACCCATGGCTCTTAGCCTCGACCCATCAACCCGAAACCATCCTCAAGCAAAAACTCGAAACCCAAATCCCTTAAAAATTGGATACCATTCCAAGCCAAAATCAAATCCCATAAAAATCTTTCCAAGCCAAATCAAATCGTGGAACAAAAGAAAAAAATGGGTAAAGCTTATAAAGAGGACTCTCATATCAGAAAAAAGAGAGATACTTAGAGAGAGAAAAAGACACTGTATAATATATACATAGTTAGTAGGTTCATAAAAAAATTCAGAAAAATACAAAAAAATTAGTTTAGTTTTAGAATAATTTTTAGGTTTAGTTTTTACTCTTTTTTTTTGTAATCGAGTGCTGAAAATTGTGAAGAAGTTGGACGCATTTCGTGGCGTATTTCAGACGAATTTGTGAAAAAAATTGCGTATTGTATTTCTATACTCTCTTTTCAATTTATTTCCTTTTTGACATATTATCTATTGTTGTTTATGGACACATGAGAATGTTTGGTTAAACACCCCGTTCAAGGGGTGGGATGCACTACATATGATGTTACTTTAATTAATTGGTTTCATTAATTTTATATTTCTAGGTAAATTAATTTTAAGTGTCACCAATTAATTTATGTAACGAGAGTTAGTAAATTAATTGAACAAATTAATGTTTAAATTTAGGAATCGAACTAGAGATAGATTTTTCTGAAATTTGAATATTAATTCGGTGTTGAAATTTGAAGATTGCTATAGTTTTCATTAAATTGATCTAGCGGGTAATTTTCTGAAAATAGTGTAGTCCTTATTTTTCATCGTGTGACATTTTTAAATTAAATTTCTGAAAAAGATTTTATTAAATTTATAATTTTAACGAGAGTTAGATTATCGATTTAATATTATCTCGAAATATTTCAAATTAATAAATTGAGAAATTAAAATAATTGAAAATGCACTGTAATTTCATCTCTTGACTTTCTCACATTATTTAACACTCGGTTGCACATTTTTTTTCATTATTTAGTCATTTTATATTTTTTAGCATTTGTTAGTTAATTTTTCCCTTGAAATTGTTTTAAAAAAAAATAAATAAAAAGATTTTCATAAAAAAAATTGAATTGCACGTTTTCACAATAATTGTTTCACCTTGAAAGTAGGATTGATACCCGTACTTACCGCAATACGAGTTATTTTTAGACAAGTTTTGTAGGTACTCAAGGGAATTTTGAGAGTGACTTTTGCACTACAACGATACATACACAAAAAACTTCTTATCAAATGGCGTCGTTGCCGCTTTCTTGGCCTGGAAGCAATTGAAGACTTGTAATTTTATTTATTTTTAGCTGTAATTATTATTCCTCCTCCCTCCTCCTTAGACTGGTTGTATAGAATTTTTGAAGATTGTGTATTTATTTGGGGTGCATTTTGACACCATATTATTTTGTAATAATTATTCCATAAAAAAAAGCGAAAAGGGAAACCGAACAAGGTAGAGAGAGGGCGTCCAAGGCGAGAATTTTTGAAGTCTCTATACTTTGGGTCGGTAGGACTCCCAGGGACGACTGAGATAGGCGAAATCTCCCCCCAGTCGACTCAACTCGGCCTTCACCCCACGTATGTAAAAACCGTGGGAGGTACAATTTTTTTATCCCTCGCGACTCTCCTGCCAGCGAGTTCATTTTCTGTGTGATTAATTGCTCCTATGTGCTTTTAATTTCTACATCGCACTTAAATTGACTGGTTTGATGAATTAATTTACCTAAGATCTGGACCCGATCATTGCCACGAGAAGGGATTTCATCACCCGACTCACTCACTTATCCATTATGTGCTACCCTAGCTGTCATTAAATTTAAAATCAATCAACTATCTAGCCCCATAGGAACACATTTTTGCAACAGGCGCTCACAAAGATAAATTCCGTGAATTTTGTTGCATGCGGACTTAATTAAAATTTAACTACCCCTCTCACTAATTTTGAAGATAATAATTGGCTACGTGCTCGTTAGGAATTTTTCTTGACTCATGTGTGTCCAATTACATTCTTTAGGTAGTCGATTTTAGTTAGTTCGACCAAATCAAGAGTCCAATTTTTCCCATTTTCCGCAAAATACCAAAAATATTTTCCTTTTTTAAAAATATTTTCAAAACTCCTAAAAAGATTTTCTTTTTTTCCCATATTTAAAATACCAAAAAGATTTCCCTTTTTTATTTTCAAAAATCACAAAAATATTTTCTTTTCTTTTGAAAAATATTTTAAAACAAAAAAAATATTCATCTTGTCATGGCCGAAGAACGTCCTTTACGGAATACTTTGTCCATTTCACCTTCTCTCGAAGTTTATTTGATGATAAGCCCGAAACGACCCTTGATTCATTAATTCAGGGCTTTAACTCTTAAACAAACACCGTTGATACTCCTGTGTCGTCCATGCACACATCTCATCTTCCACCGCCTTTGGTGACGAGTGTCAACCCATCACATGATTCGCTGTGCACACACTGCCTTCTTAGCGATCACTTGTCCCATGAGTGTCCGTTTATATTCTCTCCATCTGAATCCACCTTGGAACACGTGTATCCCTATGACACTGTTTTGGACCCACCCTCGACGTATTGTCACGACATATCTAATGTCAAGGGGTATGAGTACCCGAGCTATTCATGGAGGCGTGATCATCCTTCCATGCAATATGAATCCCAATGCCATATTGTGGATCCTTACAGTTTCCAACAGTCGTCATCGCCACCTTGTGCACCTCATACCTATCAGTCCCTTTTATATGCTCCTCATGCTGATCACACTTTTGTCCTTCACGGAGATGCTTCTCTCGTGAATGCTACACTTGACCCTCCTCCACACACTTCATATGAGTATTTTCCACATCCTAGTGTTTCTAGCGAGTTGTGCCCACCTCACCCACCACCGCCACCCGCCACCACTTCACCACCACCTTGCACATCCGATCACGAGAGCCTCTTACACAAGTTCTTGCACACTCTTCAATCTCAAAATGAAGCCCTTCAACGGCTTGAACACAGGTTTACTGCATTTGAGTGTGCGAACGAGACGGATTCCACCCCAAGTCAACTCATTATTGACCCCGCGTGGGACAATGACGTGTTGTCTTGTGCCATGGATTTTGAGTGTGACCAACCCTATCTTCCTGAGAATCTCGACCTTGAGACCACCCAGTGGTCCGAGCCCCAAGTTGATAATTGTGTTGGCATATCCCTTGATTATGAGACTGATCCTACACCGCCTTACCTTATCGAACCCACCATAGAGGTTCGCCTTTCCCCTTCCATAGAATCCTTATTTATGCCCTACTCTACACCTACTGAGCCCACTGCGTGTGTTCCCAAGGAACCATTTCATCCTAGGTTAGCTCCGGCTACGAGTGCTCACCATTTTCTTGATATTGAATCCGATATGGTTTTTATCCCTCTGGATATGGATCCTATCCCACCATGCTTGGCTCCCGTTGAGTGAGATATTACTATTGATTCATTTATCTCGGATTTGGAAGCCTCGTTAGATTCTACCACCACTGCTGGTGACACATTGGTGGATAATTGCTCACTCCCTCGTTCACTTTCACATCTCCTCCTACGAATGCCCTTGAGGATCATTCTGAGCTTCGTGAGGAGTGTGTCTCCCTTACTCGTGAGTTAGATCATTTTCCCCCACCCTTTGTCCCACCCGATCCACCCATTGTCCCTTCCACCCCACCACTTGGTTTGGAACTAGTTATTGCACCTCACCTGTTCCCATCTACGTATTTAGGTCCTCACCTATATCCATCCTCCACCCTAGTACTCCACGATCACATTTGTGCATTTTTCATAGACCCCACCATCCGTGTGAGTATTTGTATTACTCTTATCTTTCTGACACCGAGCTTGTTACTTTTTGCACTCCACTTCCTTGTGGTGTTTTCCATCGACATCTCCCTAGCGTGTCACGGCGTGACCATTATCATAGTCCATTTATAGAATGGCCGTGTACTTTCTATGAGGCCCGTCCCATTATTATTTCCAAACCATTTTGCCTCCCTCACCAACTTGAGCGCCATACTTATAAGGCCCTTGTTGCCCTCACATTTGTGCTCAATAAGTCCCGTGATCGGTGCCTTCTCACCCTCACCCTTGTCCATCTTCTCCCTACCCTGATACACACCCGTCCATGGTCCACCGATGCTTTGCATCGAGTAATCTACTTTGCTATACAAGTGCATTGACTTCTTCTAGACTTTATCCAACAAGAGTGACACTTCAGTCTTGTTTGGGGGTGATTTTCATCACCCAATTTTTCTCCCACCCCGTGCTTTCATAGCTCTTATCTTTAGGGTGAGATTGGTTCGGTCTGGCTGAAGACGTTAAAATTAGCGCTACCGGGAGGCAACCCGCCATTCATTGTTTCTGAGTATGATTTTTATCCTGTTTGGGGGTGGTGTTTCACACCACCCAATGATTTTCACATGCTTTATAGACTTTTACGTATTTTTGTATCACATCTGTTCTTCAGGTTTCATCTATGCTCCAAAATACGGTACATTTCACTAGTGGTTCATTATGGTAATATCTTTCCTTCCTTGTGCTTTTCATTTTTATATATGGTTTTAAACATCGAGGACTATGTTCTCTTTTGTTTGGGGGTGGGAAATTTATCAAAATCGTACCTCTTTTGAAAATTTTCAAAAACAAGTGATTTTAACTTTTCTGTGCAGTTAAAAATAAATTTTTATGATATGAATTGTCTATCATCTCTCTTTTTGAAATCTCGGAATACCCGTGTTCAAACCCAAAAATTACTCTTTTAACCTTAAATTAATTAATACCTCTTAAAGCGTACTTGCACCATGAATTCCTAAACTCGGAAATTTTACACTATCACGGTTACAATTAAAAGTTGAAGAGTAACAATATTCTCAAGAGAGCCTTAAAAGATCACTAGTGGCGACTTAAACCCGTGAGATTTGAGCTTTTCACCTTTTTGAGGGTTTTTACGTATCTCCGAGTCACAAGTTGACTCAATTTTCTTTAGATACCGCACTTAGTCATTGCATGGTCTCATTATTTTTTCAAATTTGGCTTAATCACTGAGAATGACATTACTTTTGATTTGTAACAAACATGTGTCTTGTAGTTTGTCCCGAGCACTAAACCGATTTTTCATACACGTACCATTTTTCCTATCACATTATCATTCACCCATTATCATTTTCCATATTACCCTTATCCATATGTCCCAAATACCATCCATCATTGCCATCATTTTTGAGAAAAAGAGTGTTTGAAATTTTCCATGTAAATTGTCTTCATTTGTGCTATGAAAAGAAAAATGTATCGCGATAAAAAAAAAAGAAGCAAAGAAAAAATTATATATAAAAGAGGAAAAAGAAATATGCGATCATAAATTCAAAAGATGAAGACAATAGTCAATCAAAGTGTGTCACACTTTTCTAAAAAATCCTATCATTCATATTCTTCAATTCATTATCCCTACATACCATTCATAAACCACATTTTCACTCTTGGTAATGTGTTCGGGCAAATGAAAAGTTTATATGGTGAATAACTCGACATTCTCGACATAGTGGTTAGCATTTCTTCATGAGATCAGATTTTTTTCACGTATCCATCCTTCTTTATAAAGTGTGTGAGACGTTTGAACTCGTTTACATTTACTCACATCCTCACGCACTAGAGAGATACACTTACCCAATTCTTAGAGAGTTCGATTCAGAGACATACATCTAGTGAGAATTGAAGTCAAAGCGTTGATTCTATAAAGGCAATCTAGGAATTACTCTAATGATACTTAAGATTGTTTCACACTACACATGCTGAGTTTTAGGAAGGATTACGCTTTTGGTATTAAGTAATTTCATATCTTATTTTGATAGTTGAATACGGTGTTCCTTGATATCCTTTTAAAGTTGGGTTGTATAGCGTTTCGTCATCTATTCAGATACTCCATTCAACTAAGTTTTGAATTTTGTGGGTACATTCACTTCAAACCCTCACGAGTACAATGCATACATGACCGAAAAAAAGTATGTTAAAGCCTTCAAGAAATTCAGATAACTAAATGGCACATACAGTTACTTAAAGTTAAAACTTTAGTATACTAGTGAAATCCTAGTCGAACTTTAAATATATATTATATATCTTCCCTGTGAAAAACAATAAATTTGAGTCTTAATTTACATGAGAATAGGCTTTTAAGGATCGGTTCATTCTCTCTAAGATGAACATATGGAGGAAAAATATGCATCTCTTATTTGATTACAACTTAGGGTTTTGTGCAGAGGAACCAATCGTTGCACTATAAATAGATTAGATTGAATCTACCCTAACCCTAAGAACTTCTATGATATTAGGAAATCAAATTAATTATAAAAGCTACTATAATTAAAACTCCTAAGAAAATCTTATGAATTAAAGAACCAAAAACTAATAATAATACTTAAAATTGATAATCTTAAGTGATTTAAAAATTTGACAACATCCTTCCTGATTCGTTTCTTCTTCTGCTAACCCAAATTTGAATAACTCATAGTCGTTTGCATAGTTTTCTTTATATTCAATCAAATGCATGTATAGGTGTTTCAAACTAAAATTATTGTGTGATCTTTGTCTTTCATTATAACTTTTTTTTCTATTTTCTCATATTTCACACTTATTTTACCTCGCGAGGGGAAATATATTTTGAAGTGTAAGAGCCACAACTGGTATTCATATAAATAAACCATCACCTCTAATGACATGTACTATCTCTTTATATATTCATTTAACAACAGGCCCTGGTAAAGTGATACGTTAAATTGATTGGTACCAACTATATTAGTACAAGATGTTGTAGGCCAAAAATAATGTTAATCATTACTAGATAATTTTAGGTAAAATAGAAAACACAAAGCCATACCCAAGCTGTGAAAGGGAGAGATTGATATCCACTGCTTCCTTCAAGTGTTCTCCAGGTGCACCCGTCGACTTCTATCTTCTAACTAACAAGATCAACTAGATTTATTCTTCTTGTTTAAAAGCAACTCAAACCGTCTACAACATCCTGTAACACCCCGTATTTTTGGTACATTTAATTTAATTAATTCGGAGATTTTAAATTACTTGGTGTGTTGTAATTTAATGAATTAATTAGAACAGAATAATATATATAAATATTAATCTGGGATTGAATGGTTAATATTTAGGGAAAACTTATTTACTAAGTGAATAGTAATAATGTAATTACGTCGCCTCGAGTATTAGTGACGAGGGGGTACTTATCACATTCGGAAGTCGGTATAAGACTATATGGGGTGGGGGATAAGTATTTTTATAAATTAATTCGGATGCAAATTCTGAGGGTACAGTTGAGTCCGGATGGGCCGAGATAGTCGGAAAAGTGTACCCGGGGGTAGTAAACGGGTCCCGGGACGTTTTTAGACATAGCCGGGCCGACTTGGGGGAATTTGGGTCACTTGGGCTTGGCTCATTAGTCAAAAACGGGATTAAGTTAATTAATCTAATAAAAAGAAATAAGGGGGTGGCTGAACTTAATTAGAGAAAGCAAATTAAGAGTTAGGAAACCCTAACAGCAGCCAAAGCCAAATTGGGGATCAAAGAGAGCCATCAAAGGTCATCTTCAACCTTGGGATTTAGCTCCAATTCAGACTCTACGAACCTTAAGGCAAGTGGATAACTTGCAATAGCATTAAATCTGTTTTCGATTCATATTCATGTGTAGTGATTATGTAGAAATCCGTTTTTGGGTATTAATGGAATGAACATGGGATTTTGAAAACAAAAATTCTAATTTACGAAATTTGGGGTGATGATTCTTGTAAAATCTGATAATGGTGAGTTATTGTATATCTGGAAGTATGATGTCTGCATATTTGAAAACGAATTTGATGATGAAATTTGGGATTTTAAATGGACCTAGGGTTTATGATGAAACTTTCCCCAAATCTAGAAACTGGCGTAAATGGACGAATTATTGATGTTGATGAATATTTTGGAGATCCCTAATGAGTTTCCTAATATGTACAAATGCTAAAAGAGACTTAGTTTCAGTGTAGGAGGAAATTAGAGTTTGCAGATTTTCGCCCAAGGCTGTCCGTCTTCGCGAAGAAGACGAGTACATGTTCGATCGATCGATCGACGCCATGAAGTCAATCGATCGACGGTCGGCAGACACGGACAGTTCGCCCATTTTATCTATATAGGATGAGATTTATATAAAAAGTTGTTATGCAATTTATTATTGTTGAGAAATTAATGCATGGGGTATACCTAATTAAATGTGAGTGAATTAATTAGGAGATGGGAGGAGAGATTTGGATGACACGTCAAAATTGGTTGAGTGACATCGAGGTAAATTATATTACGTAGTAATGGACTAAGAAATTTAGAGTCGGGACTTAGACTCGGGTGAGGTTAATTCGGGCTATGAGATTTAGTCCAATTAAATGGTGAGGGCAACATTAAAAGTGTCTGAATTTATTAATGTGCTATTATTAATAATTCGAGTTGGGTAATAACCTCATAATAAAAATGGAATAGGCTTGTGTCACGGGTTAGTACACGGTGTAGCTGGAACATTTTTATGTATGTATATATATATACGGTGTGTGATAGTATATATATATATATAGTGTATGCCTTAATATCAGTGGTTAGATATTATTATACTCTAGTGCTATAGGGGGAGGTTACGCGCAGTGGATGAATCCCCTAGCTTGAGGAGTAGGGTGAGTAGATTCCCAGGTCATAGCGTCCGTTACAGGGGGTGAGGGGCATCTCACTTTCCGGGAAGGAATATGACCGCCTCCCATCGTATACTAAACCAAGTTAGTGAGCGAATCTAACTTGGATAACTAGGATATGTGAATATACCTAGTGTACTAGCACTTTAGAGAAATTTTTATCCGGGGAGTATTTTTACTCGGGTGGTTGTTAGTGTTTTATGTATTCCAGTATGTGTGTGAATGCTGCAATAAATTCTAAGTATATAATTAGGTGATTATTATATACGGGCTAAATAAATACAAGCATGAGTTGTTGTATATGTATAAAGAGAGGAGTAGTTATATGAATTAAAAAGGGAAAATGATTTAATTAAGTTGATGTTACTAATGACTTAAAAATCATAATCACAGTTACTCAAATTAGAGTAGAAGGGATTCAAGGAGACTTTAATAATTATCTAGTCATGAGATAGATAACTAGGTGATGATTAAAGCGTTAGTGGTGCACATTAGAGGAGGGGCAAGGAAAGTTCTCAAGAGAGTGCGACACTAACTAAAATATGAAGAGCATGCATATTTATTATTACTGCAAGTTAATCATTTGCTAAATGTTTTCAAATGTTTTGGGTACTAACCCTTGCTATAAAAATTTTTAAAAACCTTTTAGGTGTCCAGCCACAGGGACGCCAGACTTGACTCGATTCCAGGGAATCCGTTGCTGCAGCATATGTGGATGTTGCGGGACATTTGATAGACGCCTCCTTTTTTCATTCATAATGTAGAGACTCATTATTAGTTATTCGAGCATGTCGCTCACTTTCCATTTATTTGTTTTAGACTTGTTGGGATTTCTATTCTTGTCTTTATGGGATTTATTATTTGGACCGATGGTTTATTCGGTTAATTATTTTTTACTTGTGGAATGATTAGTTCAATTATCTGTGATGGTTTTATTGCTTTAATTTTCCGTATGGGTTTTTGTTTAATTAATGAAAGATAAAATTGGCACTAGTCTGGTTTTTCTCACTTAGGTGGTTAGTAAATATAAATAAAACGGCAGTGATGCTAAGAATGGACCAAATGAGAAACCTGTTCTAACTTGATTTATGACTGATCACCCGGGATTAATTAGGCGGGGTGTCACACATCCTAGAGTATTAATTATAAATATTAGACTGCAATTATAAAAAATGAAGTGAAAAGACAAAGAATAGATATTCACAAAAGCACAAGCACAAACCAAGACATTTTATTAAACACGAGAAGATACATATAAATTTCTATTAAAAGTAACAGATAATAATATATCTGAATTGGGCTAGGATTTTACCTTGCTTCGTGATGCAATGAAGCAAGTAAACACTCTATGTGAACGAGAACTCTCAACATTTATACTTGTTTCACCAGTCCTCCTATTTGACAAAGTTGCATAATTATAATATGATATACGATACCATGTAATAAAAATATCCATTCCATTGAAGCAACAATGTTCACATAAAATAATAGAATACCGATAAAAAATATGATATAGCCTTAGATTTTAATCGATGAGCAAATTAACTAACTACATAAATTAAAATACAATTACAAATTTATATATTTATTTTAATAAGAACAATTTCATATTAGTGCTAACACGTGTAAGTTATATTCAATGTATTCGTTACTGGCGATATTATATCAATACAAAAGCATAAATGTTATACTCGGTAACTACAAGTCTATAACCTAAATAGCTAAAAACAAGAATACTATAAATTTTATTGAATTTAATCACTCAGTAACCTAATATTATGAAAAAATGAGTATGTAATTACTAAATATTTGTGTATCATTTGGGTATGTAATTACAAACTAGTCATTAAATTTCCATTCAATTGCTAATAATGATGAAGTTAAATTAAAATTAAGAGGAAATAGGGGGTGGGGGGTGGGGTGGGGTGTATTTCCCTTTTCCCTTAATGTTGACAATGAGCTAGTTACTTATCGATATTTTGGTCTTTCAAGGAACCAGTTTTAAATATATTAAATGATGAACAACTACTTACACCGAAATGTCATAGAGGATGTTAAATGGACATATAAAAGCTATAGTTTAAAAAATAGCTTAGAAATCATATTAAATTCAGAAAGAAGAAGAAATGTTCAACTTTATAATAAATCCTATTATATGAGTTCAATTATATAGAGTGGATAATAAGAGTTTTCTCGAGCCAATTTCTAGCAAAACAAGCGCTCACAAATGGAATAATTGGAAGCTCAAATAGATGAAACTCAATCACAAATCATACCAAAGTCAAGATCCCTTACTCATGCACATGCCTTGGCGACTTCTCGATAAATATTGCAATTGAATTTTTTATGAATATAAATATTTAACAATCATAGTAAAATGAACCCCATCATCATGAGCAATCAATATACATCTTTATATGAAAAAATAACACAAATGATTAGTAATTAAAGAATCTTCTGAGGTTATTCAAGATGTATAATAGAAGATTGATATCCTCATGGTTAGAATAGTTTTCAATGAGTGGCCTTAATTAAAACAACAATCCTTGAAACAATAACTTATTCTCGGTCATGCCCGATTTGGTTTGGGCTTCACTAATAATTTGGATCAAGACAACTAAAATACTGTTGGAAATTTAATAAAAAGAAAAACACTCTTTAACTCACTATTTTGATGTAACTTTTATTCACACACACAAGAAGAAGAGAAAATTGTTTCTTTATTGATAACTCTCTTGCTTGATTTCTAACACTTATAAGGATTCTCTATTTATACTAAAATGCAATAAAAAAACACCACACATTATATTAAGACAATTTAAATATAAACCACACACTTAAAGTCTAACTAGTTTTAGGAAGAGTCACCCATTATTTTCTTGCTGAAATGGATGATGAGTCATTTCCATGATTGAGTTTCTTCACCTAACTTAGAAGCTTCTATGGGTTGAGCCTCCAAATAACTAGGTTGGACTTACCTCTAATGTATTTGGTATTGATAAACAAGTTTACAAATCAACATTCCCCCTTAAACTTGTTTTATAACACCAAGGAAATTTCTTAACTTCGCAAAGTCTTCAATCTTGAGGGGCTTAGTGAAAATATTTGCAATTTGATCTTGAGACTTCACGTACTAGAATTGAACATCCTTTTTTGTGATGCACTCCCTTATGTAGTGATAGCGAATATCGATGTGTTTGCTTCAATCATGGTATACTGGATTCTTTGCTAAGGCAACAGCTGACTTGTTGTCGACAAAAACCTTGGTGGGATCTTATTGTGTTAAGCATATCTCCTTCAATAGATTTCTAAGCCAAATTGCATGACAAACACATGAGGTAGCAGCAACATATTCTGCTTCACAAGTGGATAATGTGACAATCGGTTCTTTCTTCATTGTCCATGTGAAAGAAGTATGTCCCATGAAAAACACAAATCTAGTAGTGCTCCTTCGATTATCTATATCTCCACCCATATCGCTATCGCTATATCCACCAAGCTTGTAATAATTTGAAACTGAATAGCACATGCAAAAGTCAATTGTACCTTTCAGATAGCGAAGAATCCTCTTTAAATCTTTGAAATGAGTTGTTATTGGAGATTCCATGTAGCGGCTAACCAATCCGACTGCGTAAAGGATATCAGGCCTCGTGTAGGATAGGTAGCATAGACTTCCATCCAAACTCTTCAATAAAGTTGGATCTATGCTTTCGCCTTCATCATTCTTTGATAGCTTAATTCCTTATTACGCAGGTGTGTTAATTGGCTTACAGTCATTCATCTTGAACTTCTTGAGGATCTCCTTTGTGTAGCCTTCGTGTGAGATAAAAATTATAATTTGTTATTGCTTAACTTCGATGCCAAGATAGTAAGTCATTAGTCCAATATCTATCATCTCGAACTCTTTCGTTATTTTTTTGTTGAAGTCATTGAACATTTTTGGGTTGCTTCCGATAAAAATCAAATCATCCACATACAGGCGCACGATCAAAATATATCCATCTTTGATCTTGATATATAAAGCGTGCTCATATGGACATATGCTGAAACCATTCTCTTGAAAGTACTTGTCGATATGACTATTCCATGCCCTGGTACTTGCTTTAAACCGTAGAGAGATTTCTTCAGCTTCAAGATTTTATCTTCATGTCCCTTCACTACATATCCCAAAGGTTGCTCGATGTAGACTTCTTCTTCAAGTATTTCATTTAGAAATGCAAAATTTACATCCAACTGATGAATCTTCCACCTATTTTGAGCTGCTAGGGAGATAATTAATCTCAGAGTTTCTAAGCGGGCAACAAAAGAAAATACCTCATCATAGTCAATGCCAGCTCTTTAACTATATCCTTTTGCGGCTAACCTTGCCTTATGTCTTTCTATTTCTCCAATAGCATTCCTCTTCATTTTTTACACCCATTTGACACCGATAGCCTTCTGACCTTTTAGAAGTGAAGGGAGTTCCCAAGTATCATTCTTATCAATGGCCCTGATTTCTTCGTTCATTGTGTCTCTCCACTCTTTGTATTGTGCAGCTTCTTGGAAGTTTACTGGTTCACAATCGGTAAAGAGGCAGAAGAGTGTAAGATTATCATGTCTTTCGGTTACCTTATAGAGATCCCATAAAGTTCTTGTGCGAGGAACAACTCTTTCATTAAAACTTTCACTTGACGATGGTGATGAGTCTCCATGAGTTATTGATGTTGGTAAGGTAGGTGGAGTAGTGGTATCTTGTTGAACTTATCCTTCTTGCTATATCATGGTTTCTTCATTATGTTCTTTAAAGTCGGGAAAGATGTTGAAGTCATCTATATTTGAGCCAAAATCAAATTCTCATTTTTCATCAAATATCACATCTCGACTAATTACAATCTTTCCATTATTAGGATTGTACAATTTATAGCCTTGGAGTTGTTGTCGTAGCCAATGAAGATGAACTTCTCTCTTTTGTCATCAAGTTTGGTTCTTCTCTCATCTGGTACATGTACATGGGCTATGCTCCCAAAAACTCTCAGGTGGGAGATACCTGATTTTCTTCCACTACATGCTTCTTGCGATGTCTTTCCCCAAACACTTCTTGTTGGAGTTCGGTTGGACAATTAGACAGCACACGCCACTTCTTCCACCCAAAATTCATTGGGCAGTTTCTTGATTTTGAGCATACTTCGAGCTATGTTGAGGATAGTTCGATTCTTTCGTTCCTTTACTCCGTTTTACCGAGGGGATCGAGGAACTGTCATTGGTCGACGAATTCTATTTGCTTCATAAAATTCTTGGCATATACTATAAGTAAATTCTCCTCCTCGATCAGTTCTCATTGTCTTGATCTTACGGCCACTCTCATTTTCTATGACATCTTTGAACTTGAATATTTCAAAAACTTTTGATTTTTGCTTCAAGAAATGTAACCAATTTTTCTTGAAAAATCATCAATGAATAGAAGAAAATAATTACTTTTACCAAGATATCTTGGCTTGATCGGACCGCATATATCGGTATGGATTAGCTCGAGTGGATGCTTAGCTCTTGAGTCTCACTCCTTTGGAAAGATTTTTCTGAATTGCTTCCCAAGTAAACATCCTTCGCACAGTTAGTCAGGGTGATTAGTGCAAGTTAATATTCTCACCATTTCCTTCTTATATAATAACTCCAATCCTCCAAAGTTGAGATGCCCAAATCGAAGATGCCATAGACACGATGTATCTTTGTAACATACCTTTAGACACTTTGCAACATCGTTTTGAATATTCAAAGGGAACATTCTATTCTTTGACATTTGTACCTTGGCAATTAAATCTCCTTTGTCATTTTTTATAATAAGACTATAATTTTTCATATGGATATCATAGCCTTTTTCTAATAGTTGACCCAAACTCAAGATGTTGCTTTTCATATTAGGCACATAGTATACATTTGAAATTAATTGGTAACTACCATCTTTTGCTCGAATAAGGATGTCATCTTTTCCCTTCATCGATATTGTGGAATCATCTCCAAATGATACATTTTCGCTTCCTGACTCACCCAACTCCACGAACATGTCTTTCCTTCCACACATGTGATTGCTTTCACCGCTGTCAAGAAATCAAGAATTTTCCTGGCCACCATCAGTCTCCTTCCGTGCTAGAAGAAGAAGATTTTCTTTCTCATTTCTCTTCTCCTCCGTATAATTGGCCTTCTCCTCAACTCTATTGTTGGGTGCTCTATATTCTGAAGCGTAATGCCTAAATTTATGACAATTATAACATCAAACTTGAGATTTATCATACCTCGAGTTCGGATTGCCTCTTCCACGACCTCGTGTTGAGATTTCCCCTCCCTTGTAGTTGTTATTGGAGTTGTAGTTGTTAGAATTCCCACCTCGTCCACGTCCATAACCTCGTCCTCGACCACGACCTCTTCCACGTTGGCTTCTATTGTTTTTGAAACTTTCTTATTTCTTTGTCAAATAGAGTTTCGTCTTAAGAAGTTGTTCCACAATCTCTTGCTTCTTCTTCTTCTTCTTCTTCTTCTTCTTCTTCTTCTTCTTCTTCTTCTTCTTCTCTTCGTATGCTTACAATGACCCCATAAGTTGTTTGATTGTCAACTCATTCAAGTCTTTAGTTTCTTTGATCGTTGTAACGATGTACTCGAATTTTGGATCTAACGAGCGGAGTATCTTCTCCATGACCGTCACATCTTTTAACTTCTCACCATTTCTTTTTAATTGATTTGAAACAACTAAGACTATTGAAAAGTAGTCGGAGATAGAATCAGACACTTTCATATGTAGAGATTCGAATTCACCTCTTAAAGTTTGAAAATAAACTTTCTTCACTTATTTGGCTCCTTTGTAAGAGGTTTGCAGTTTCTCCCACGCTTGCTTAGAGGAGATTACACTTGAAATCTTCTCAAAACCATCATCATCTAATGTTTTGATAGATGAAATAAAGAGATTTTTTGTTTCTGTTTCTTGAGTCTTTCAAACTCTCCTTCTGAGTTTGGTTAAAGACTGCTTCATTTTTTAGCTCACTGTAACCTCTCTCCACGACTTTCAAAACATCATGTGCACCCAAAAGTGCCTTCATCTTAATACTCCAATTGTCATAGTTGTTGTTGTTGAGTATCGAGACTTAAAAGGATGCCATACCATCATTTTCCCTAATTCTAGTGAGAATTTGGAAATTTTGATTGCATGGATGGATCCGAAACGCCCAAAAATATTAGGAATAACGCGAGCAATTTTTTTGTCAAAGTCAACGATCAACAGTCAAAGTCAATGGTCAACATCTTGGTCAACTCTCAACAAAATTGGTCAAGAAATTCAAACAGCGCTGTCAACAGGCTTCACGGCTCAGTCAACTCGTCACCAACTCCGATGATTTGGCTAACTCGGTGAGTTAACTCACTTTTTGGCAGTAACGTTCTGGTGACACATGGCGGCACGTCAGACCTCCGATCGGGATGAATTTGGTGGTGTTAGATTCATCTCGTCGAGAGCTTTGATTTGATATGCTATAGCGTATACTTTGAAACAAATTTCCAATCGCTCTGATACCACTTTGTTGGAAATTTAATAAAAAGAAAAACACTCTTTAACTCACTATTTTGCTACAACTTTGATTCACACACAGAAGAAGAAGAAGAGAAACTTGTTTCTTTATTGATAGCTCTCTTTCTTGATTTTTAACACTTACAAGGCTTCTCTATTTATACTAAAATTCAATGAACAAACACCACACATTATATTAAGACAATTTAAACATAAACCACACACTTAAAGTCTAGCTAGTTTTAGAAGGAGTCACCCATTATTTTCTTACTGAAATGGATGATGAGTCATTTTTATGATTGAGTTCCTTCACCTAACTTATAAGCTTCATTGGGTTGGGCTTCTAAAGAACTAGGTTGGACTTCCCTCAAATGGGTTTGGGCTTGAAAAACAAGTTTACAAATCAACAAATACACAGTTCTAACACAAATAAGGTAAATCCTAGATTAAGAAAATTAATTAATTTATTTATTCATAAGTTGGATTATGCAAAGGTGTACAATTACCCAAGCTCTCCTCAAGCCTCATCCAAGATTGGAAGTTGAGATACTTAACCAACAAGATTGGTAATTTCCAGAAAATGGTAGAAAGGAAAGAAGAAATTAAAACCCATTCAAATTGAAAGCCACAAAGTAGTCCGCAACAAATATTGCAAAATAATACCCAAACATTATAATAGTGAAATAACATTATATGAAAATTTGGCCCTAAATATGCATCAATTTTAGTACCTAACGAAGAAACATAAGGCCGAATAATAAAAAATAGTTTTGCCTTACTCCCTAGTCTATGAAATTCTTATAGTCGTGGTCGACATTATATACAAGTGCCACACTTAGAAAAAATTGAAAACAATTCACACACAAACATAGATTTTTATCAGATAGATTCGTAGGCATTGTTAATCAAAAACTTTTCTCAATTCCTCAAATGAAATAAAAATAGAGAAATGACTAATAAATAAGATATACAATATAAAATAGAATAAAGAGATAAATCGAAGCAACTACGAAAATAATAGTAATAATAACAATAATAATAATAATAATGATAATAATAATAATAATAATAATAATAATAATAATAATAATAATAATAATAATAATAATAATAATAATGACAAAGAAGTTGGATCTATAGAGAAGTAGAGTCACTTACAAGAGCATAACATTCGCTAAATAACTTAAATTCTCAACATGGTATGTGTGCGTGGAGAGCACATAAACACTTATGAAACTGATTCCCTCATCAAGACAAATTTTCAGCTTTGTAATACATATATGTTTATCAAATACCGATTCTGAGTTAATGTCGCAACAGTGGATCATAACATCCAACCATACAAGACAAAAGTAGTCTTCTTTAATATGAATAAACTTCATGAAATTAATTTTTTCCATCTTATCTAGAGTCCCATGTCCCCGAAAATAGTCAACTATCCAACCTGACTCTCAAAATTGATCGATTATCCTATATTGAAATGGACATAATTTGTAGTCCCTAACATACTCTATCTTATAATATATGGAAATACTCGTATAATTAAAATCTCAACTTTTAATAATAAATGGAAATAATTTGAGTAGATGTTAGTGTTGTGCGGAAGCGTGTCAATAAATGATATTAACTGTAACCTCAATTAATAATATGGCACACTCACAATAAAAGTATAATGAGTAGAACAACACACACACAAGGGAAGATAAAATATTTAAGTGTTTCACCAATTTGACAACGTCCACTGACACTCAGATCAGTTCACTATTGCAAATGAGTTTCAAAAGAGATTCTCACAAATACACTCTAAATGAAAAATACAATGTGTATTTTTCTACACAAATGTGTATACTCAAAACTCCAAATGAACTCTTTCTCACTCTCTAACTCTTCTTAGTGTTTGATGTTTTGGTGTGTTTACAATGAGAGAATTCAAGAACTATTTATAGTTGTTTGGGAGTCACCATGACCGTTGGATCAAAATAAGATTGGATGATTGAGATTAATGGTGTGCCACCAACCATTACTATTCATTTGGTAGGATACTAAACATGTGTGTTAACTATTCCTTCGGTGTGCCACCAACCATTCCATTAATGCAACCACTCCAACAATCTCCACCTTGATAAAAATTTTACTGGTCACTCTGTCAAACTTTTGCCAACGAAAAATTGACAATCCCATCTTGGCATAGATATGCAAAGCTCTACCAAAACACTTTACCATATATTATCCAAAATGACCCGAGTAGCCTCCAAATATGCTCATAAGCGCCATACACCTGAAGGTGTTCAAATACGAAGAATATTGATCAAGCTTAAAGAGTATTAAAACTTGATCCTAGTAACAATCTTCGTCAGCATATCCGCGGGATTATCCGCGGTTCAATCTTCTTGAGGAGAATAGTCCCCTCATCCAAAATTTCTCGAACAAAGTGGAAACGAACGTCGATGTGCTTTGTCCATGAATGATGAACCTAGTTCTTGGCTAAGTGGATGGCACTCTGACTATCACATAAGACATCCACGTGATCCTGAACAATTCCCAAGTCTGAAATCAAACCATGAAGCCAAATGACCTCCTTAATGGACTCTGTCGCTTCCATATACTCTGCCTCTGTAGTTGCCAAAGCCACCATAGACTGTAGCGTAGATCTCCAACAGACTGGGCCTCCAGCTGGTGTAAACACTGAAAAAGGACCTAAGGGTCACACTAGAAAGAACCAAGGGGTACTTGCTAATGCGTATTAGGTTATTTAAAAATTCTTCAACTCTTTTAATCTTTGATAAAAAATCTATTATAAATTTTAAGTGAGAAAACACTCACGCACACTAGTAAGTAAAAGGTGATGATGCTAGATGTAAAGAATAATTCCCTTCAAGAATGAGGTGAGGAAAAGTAGAGTGTGACACAAGATTTGTTCTTGAGGAACCCACCTTAGTGGTAAACCCCGTGTCCCTAGTCCTAGGACAACACACGCACCCAAGTCCACTATTACCGATTACAAGTTACAGATTACAGTCCTCCAAGTCCACAATGAATTAAACAAGGCAAATACAAACCAGTACACCCCAGCCTAGTCTAAAACAACCCAACTTGACTGAAAATCAGTCAACCCAATAACACCCCGGTAATAGAGACTATCACTCACTCACTACACACGCACAACGACACACTCAAACTCGAGACCCCGTGAAGTTGTGCAACACACAAATATAGTAATAGATATTATTTTAATCAAAACAACAAAAATAATCTTGTTTAAAAATAGACCAAACAACCAAGGTTTAAATCTATTTTAATTGACACGACAAATTACCAATCAAGGACTAATTGAAAGGTAAGACAATATTGAATTAATCAATACTAAAAAGAATGCTTAAATATTAAGTCCCAAGACACAAGTAAGGTCTTCCGTAATATTTAATATTCAAGTAAAGATTAATTCTAAAAACAAATTAGTTGGCGCAAATGACCACAAATAAAATAGGAAATAAAATTCCAACAATTGTGTCGCGCAACTAAGATAAAAAATTAACCTAACACCAAATATAATAGGAATCAATTTAAATAGGTGTTATGTTAAAAATATTAAGTCCAAGTAAAATGAGCAAAAGATAAATAAGTGTAGCACTTAGCTCATATAAATTGGGACTTAATTAAAATAAATAAAATAAGATTACAAATATTAAATTCCAATTTTAGTATAAACCAATACTATGACAAGGGTTGGATCAAATACTCATACACACATAAACACTACCTTAAGTTATAAAAGAATACAACAAAAAGTATTCAACTTAGGCAATAAAAAGTGTACGAGTCAAATGGTCCAATCCAAGTCAAGTGAGTACGAGATAAAGAGTGTAGCACTCGACTCACTAAAAATAGGATGGGTTTAACTAAAATAAAATTTAAATAAATAAAGATGTGATATAAAGACTACACACTAATTAAACCCAACTAAATAAAGTGAACACACAAAAGTTCAACTTAGAGGGTGTAACTAGTTAGTCTAAAATCAAATATCTTTATTCCCAAATAAATTAAATCAAATTATAATAATTAATAAATAAAAATGTGTGACACACTAAAATAAGTCTTGATAATAAAGTGTACACACAAACTGAAATGGGTGTAAATAAACTCTCCAAACCAAACACCCAATAAGCCTACTAAAATTCAGTCCCAACAAATTTTAGTCCAAATAAATTTAACCAAATAAAATTTTCCCAAAGGTAAGATCACACTCCAAATAACCAAAGTGTATACACACTAAATGAGTTGGGTATAAAATAACCTCCAACAACAAATACCCAACACCCAAATAAATTTTAATTCAGATTTATTTTTATAAACAATGTGTGACACAAAATAATCTAAGTCCAATAAAAAAATGTGTACACACACTAAATGAGTTGGGTGTAAAATAAGGTCCAACAATACACACCCAACAAAAGGACCAATATCTAAATGGTCACTAAATCAGTCCATACAAATTTTAGTTCAAATAAAGTTTATCCAAATAAACTTTTAATCCAAAGAAAGTATCTCCTAAATTTTAATTCAAAATAACAAGTGTACACACACTGAAATGGGTGTAACCAAAGTTAACACAAGAAGGTATAAACAAATAATTAGATTAGTGTCAAAATAATCAACACTAGTATCCCAATGTTTTAAACAACAAAAAAAATTGTTTGGATCTAAAACCTTTAACCCACAAAAACCAAACAAACTAGTCCAAACCAATCTTTAGATCAAAACAGTGTATATCTATGTATAGGTATATATATATATAGAAATCAGTTTATATAAATATATTTAAAAGTTTATATAAATATAAAACAGTTTTATTTTTATATATATATAAAAATCAGTTTATATGAAACAGTTTTATATATATATAAATATAAAACAGTTTTATATATATATATATATATATATATAAATTAGTTTATATAAAGCAGAATATATTATATAAATAACTGTATAGGTATATGTATGTATATATATATATATATATATATATATATATATATATAAAATAAAAGAAAACTTACCCCACCGGAAGGAGATCGCCGGATCCCACACAAAAAAAAATCACCGGAAAAAAAACTTCGAAATCGGATCCACACTGGAAACAGGGTCGCCAGAAAAATCGACCAGCCGAAAATGACCAGTAACCGGACTCCTTAAAACCGGAGCCAAACTCACCGGAAAAATGACCACATGGTCTTGTGGCCAAGGGTCGCCGAAAAAACGCACCACCGGAACAACCAAGAGCAGGCTGCCGGAAAATGATCTGCCGGATCCCACACCGAAACCTCCAAAGTGGAACCGGAAAAACATCACCGAAAAGAAACCGAGATCGAACCACCAAAACCCGGGACCAAGGGTCGCCGGAAAATCACACCAGACAGAATAAAAGCTACTGTCGGACCGGGAAGAGAAACACCGCCGGACACCTTATAATTCGGATCTCAAAAGCTTAAATCAAAGCTCCCAAACAAAATCTCTCAAGATGAAGAGAGAAAAGAGAGAGCAAAAAAAATGAGAGGGGGAGAGTGACGGCCGAAAAAAAAAAGGTTTGAAAGAAAAGAGGGAGAGAAAGGGTTTTAAACTAAAACCAAAACCAAAACCCTAAAGGGCTTTCTCCAAAAGCCCAAAACATTTAAAAGCCCAAAAAAAATAAAAACACACAAAAAATATAAAATCCGAAAATAAAATAAAAAATAAAACAAAACAAAAAAAACACAAAGAAATATTCTGAATAAAAAAATATTTTATATATCAAGTCAAATAAAATAAAAGACTTGAAATATAAAATAAACTTTAAATTCAGAAAAATATCAAAACTCACACAAGAAAAAATAAATAAATTATATGACACCCAAAATAATTTGTACATTACACAAAAAATATTTTTCTCAAAAAAATAATTTATATAATAAATCAATATAGGAAAATATGATTTAAGATATAAAAAATAGATTTGAATAAAAATAACAAAATGCAAGAGCATATAAATAAAAAATTATTTGTCTCAAGATTGAGCCAACACAAGAAGAATGAGATTTTCAATCTCCCCCTTTGGCCAATTTTGAGACAAACAAAATCCGAGACTCAAAAATAAAGAACGACACAAATTACATAACTCAACTATACACACGAGTCCTAAAAAATAGAAGAGTACTTAACTCAACTAACAAGAAGAATTCCTAAAAGACTCAAAAATACAATACGAAAAGAGTCTCCAATTCTCCCCCTGTTTGTCTCAAAGGGACAAAGGGTAGGGAAGAATCCTACAAAATAAAAGTTAGTACAACATGAGTATGCAGTTTAAAATGTACTAACAAATAAACTAAAACAAACTAAAGCAAAATTAGTTTGAAATTTCGATACTCCTCATTTGAGTACCTAAATCATCTTTCTTAACCCACTTCAATTTGACATAGGAATAACGGTCTTAAATGGGGCAAAATTAACATTAGTATGAGAATAATTCTTAACAACATTAGACTTTAAATGGATCTTGGACAAATTTTTTAACACCATTTTGTTGTCTACTTAAACGCTTATAGCAAAACTGTCCCAAATGACCCTTTTGAAGACAAAAACTGCATTTAAGTACATGCCTATCATTCGATTTAGCATTATCATGAAAGCTCACATTTTTATCATATGCAGATTTTCTAGTTAAATTCAAACGCTCAAAATAGAATTGTTCTAAATGACCAAATTTAGAACAAAAATTACATTTATAAACAGGTTTAACAACATGTTTACACTTAGCATTCAGAGGCAATTTAGAATTTTTGCATATAGTGGGCAGCTTTTCAGAATCAAAATTCAACTTTTTATGACAAAACTGCTCTAAATGACCCATTTTAAAACAGAAATTACACCTAAAAACAGAATTTTCAGCATGTTTATTTCTATCAAAATGACTATTTTTGCCCAAAACAGCTTGTTTCTGCATTAATTTCTGAACACAAAATTTTTCAATATGGCCAGTTTTAGAACAAACACTGCATTTCAGCATAGGTTTGGCAGTTTTAACATTTCTCTGATTTTCAATTTTTCTAAAAATGCCTATATTAGCATTATTCTGCCCAAGTCTTTTATAGCAGAATTTTTCTGTATGTCCATTTTCAGAGCAAAAATTACATTTAAGAGCAGGCTTTGCAGTTTTAAAATTCCCAACATTTTGAGTTTGCCTAAATTTGCCTAAATCAGTTTTGTTTTGTCCTAATTTCTTAAAACAAAATTTTTCTAAATGACCATTCTTATGGAAAAAACTACACTGAAAATTAAGTTTGACAAAATGATTATTTCCAACTTTTTGATTTTGCCTAACTTTGCCTAAATCAAAACTATTCTGCCCTAACTTCTTGAAGCAAAACTTTTCTAAATGCCAAATTTTATGGCAAAAATCACATTTAAGAACAGATTTACCACTTGAAGAACAACCCTCATTTTCAAAATGTTTATAAGACAACTTAATTTCATTTGAATCAGGAAATTGTTCCTTAGAATTTATAAAATTGGTAACATCAAATTCTTTTCCTTCAAAACCAAGCCCTTTAGTAGGAACAAAATCAGAATAAGAGTTTGTTGGATCATAACATGTATTTTCATTAATAGTTTTGACGACATCACCGGCATTCCAATAACTCTTTAACTTTTTCAAAGTCACTTCTAGTTCCTTTTTACATTTATCAAATTTAATCAAAATGGCCTTCAGTTCAACTTGAGATTCATCAAATTTACACAAAACTTCCTTGTTTTTAGTTTCAAGAGAATGATTAAGTTCGGTTAACATGACAATCCTTTTCTCTAAAAACGAAACATCATTTTCAAGTTCATCAATACGAAAAACAGATTCTTCGGTTATTAACTTGATTTGATCGCATAAAATGTCATGTTTAGCCATTAAACTAGAATTAATTTGACCTAAGTCATTGCAATCCTCAAACGTGTTCTCAATAGATTTATTACTCACATAATCCTCTAAATTTGTACTCACGCACCCTTCCAAAATGACAGCATTGTCTTCATTTTCAGATTCATCAACATCACCAAAAATATCATCAACATTAGATATAGAAGCTGTGAATGTAGGGTGACATGGAGTAGGTGAGGTACGAGATAAAATCACTTTGTCTAAAACAAAATTATCTACACAAAAATCGAAATCATCCGAACTAGTAGATACGTAATCATTAATGTCCGCGGATATAAAGACAACACTCCAGGTAAAAGCAACTAAATTAGCACAACTAGTATCGCTATCACAAATAGAGATATCATCGCATAAACTAGATAAATGGGTAGAAGATAGTGAAATGTCCCAAGCATCTAAAGATGTAGTGCAAGATGAAATATCTTGAACTTCGGTTGCACCCATCATTTGGCAAATAGCATTCTCGCTTTTAATGTCAAATTGTGAATAAGACTTTGATTCTCTAAAACATTCATAAAGGGATTTTCTAGAAGAAAAATCAGCATCACCATATAAGTTTCTCATGTTTAAAAAATAGATTTTAAATGATATAAAATATAGATTTTAAAAAGAGTTCAGGATCTTTGCGAAAAAAAAACTTTTATAAAGTGAATCCTGAAGCTCTGATACCACTTATATGGTGATGCTGATTTTTCTTCTAGAAAATCCTAGTAGTGGACCGTCGTTTATCCAAATCACCGGCATAATCTGAATCCACATATCCAAACACATGCTGACAAGCGCGTGAATCCTTCTCAAATTTCAAACCAAAATCAACAGTACCATGGATGTACCGTAAGATCCATTTCACAACGTGCCAATGCATTTTTCCTAGATCATGCATATATTTTCTGACCATACTAACAACTTGTGAAATATCGGGCCTCGTACACACCATTGCATACATCAAACTTCCCACTTCATTAACATAGGGAACACGAGCCGTTTTTGAACGTTCCTCACTTATCTATGGGGATTCCATGGCACTTAGCTTGAAGTGTGGGGCCAATGGAGTAATTAAAGGTTTGGTTTTAGAATCTATACCGAAACGATGTAATACCTTCTTCAAATACTATTTTTGTGACAAACAAACAATGCCCCTAGAATAATTTCTGCTAATCTCCATGCCAAGTATTTTCCTCACCTCGCTTAGATCCTTCATCTCAAATTCATGACTTAACTGAATTTTTAGATTTTTAATATCCACCTTGCTCTTAGAAGAAATCAACATATCATCCACATATAAGAGAAAATAAATAACGGATTCATTACGAAGTTTACAAAAATACACACAATGATCATAGTGGCTCCTTGTGTACCGTTGCCCAAACATAAGCGGATAAAATCGCTTATACTATTGCCTTGGACTTTGCTTCAACCCATATAACGACTTTCTTAGTTTGCAGGCCCAATTTTCTTTACCAGCAACCTTGTAACCTTCTGGATGAGTCATATAAATTTACTCCTCCAAATTTCCATGTAAGAATGCAATTTTCACGTCAAGTTGTGCCAACTCGAGATCAAACTGTGCAACCAATGCTAGCAAAATACTAATGGAATAATGCTTCATAACCGAGGAAAATAGCTCGTTATAATTGATCCCTTCCTTATGCACGTAGCCTTTCGCCACCAACCTAGCCTTGAATCTTACATTGGCTTTCTCCGAGGAGCCTTCCTTCTTAACATATACCCACTTGCACCCAATGACTTTCTTCTCTTTTAAATGTTGGACTAACTCCCAAGGCTTGTTTGTATGAAGAGACTGTATTTCCTCGTTCATCGCCTTCTTCCAATCTACACTCTCTGAGCTTCTTTCGGCTTCTTTGTAAGTATATGGAATGTCATCTTCAACCATGGGTAGTGTATATGCCACCATGTCAGTAATAAGCCATCGAGGTTTCCTTTTTGTCTTTCTGGTTTATTAGTTGCAATAAAATATGGTTGTTGAGAAGACTCATGGGCAGGATCCTCCACCTCATATATACTTGTCTCATCAATTTATGAATTTGTGATAAGTCTGGCTAGAACAATTGGAGTCTCAAGCTCTACATGTTGTGGAACTTCTTTATTTTTTATCTCCCTAGGAGAACTCTTTAACATTGAACATTCATCGAATGTAACATCCTTTCTATTTATGATCTTTTTCATCTCGGGGCACCAAAGTCTATAACCCTTCACTCCATCACTAAAGCCTAAGAATATGGATTTCTTAGCTCTAGGATCCAACTTGCTTTCCCTAACATAGAAATATGCAAGGGAGCCGAAAATACGTAAAGAAGCATAATTTATAGAAGACGTTCTCGACCATACCTCTATGGGTGTTTGTCCCTCATTTACAGCTACAGGTAACCTATTAATGAGGTGACATGCATATGTAACAACTTCAGCCCAAAATGCCTTGCCTAAACCAATATTGGATAACATGCATCGTACCTTATCCAGTAAAGTGCGATTCATACGTTCATCCACCCCATTTTGTTGTGGCGTGTCTCTTATTGTGAAGTGTCGCACGATCCCCACTTCCTGGAATACTTGCAAAAATGGGTCTGACTTATATTCACCACCATTTTCTGACCCGAGTCTTCTAATTTTTCTACCAGTTTGGGTCTCTATCATCTTTTTTCACTTTAAGAAAATCTTCAAGAGTTCATCTTTATGTCACATGGTGTACACCCAAACCCGTCTGGATAAGTCATCCACAAAAGATATAAAATAATTCTTACCTCCCAAAGATGAAACTTTGGTAGGTCCCCAAACATCTATGTGAACATAATCAAGAGTCCCTTTTGTACGATGTACAATAATGCCAAACTTTACTCTTGTCTTCTTGCCCAGAACACAATGTTCATAAAATACAAGCTTACATGTCTTGGCACCTTTCAATAGACCTTGATTCACTAATCACTGTAAATCCTTATCTCCAGCATGTCCTAAGCGTACATGCCATAATCTCGTAGCATCATATGCAACCTCTTCTGAACTTTTTGAGACTGCCGTTGCACCTGTGACTCTATTTCCAAGGAGAAAATACAAGTTACTTTTTTTCGTTCCCTTCATCATAACCAGGGATCCATGTGACACCTTTAGACCATCGCCTTTCAGTGTGATATCATAACCTTTAGCTGCCAAAGCGCCAAGTGAGATAAGATTTTTCTTCAGGTCCGGTACATATCGAACGTCTTCCAACACTCTGACTATTCCACTATGCAACTTCAGTCGGATTTTTCCTATCCCTTTTGTTTGACAAGCATGATCATTTCTCATCAAAATAACTCCACCTTCTAGCTCCTTAAAGCTAGTAAACCACTCCATATTGGGACACATGTGATAGGAACAACCCGAATCCAAAGTTCATTCCTGGGAACTGGATCCAAATGGTGAAATAGACATAGCAAATTCAGAATCTTCATCGTCACCCACCGAAACGTTTGCAGTGGGGTTCTTAGTGTCCTTCTTTAACTTAGGACAATCATTCTTCCAATGCCTATTCTGGTGACAAAAGCGCATTGATCTTTTGCAGGAATTCTCCTAACCGAAGTTGATGTTCCACCTCTCGACTTGGATCGAGATCTTCCACGGTTGCCATTCTTCCTTTCATTTATTCTGCCACGGACCGTCAACGCTTCAGATGTTGAGTCTCCATATACCTCCTTATCCTTCTTATGAGCCTCATTATTCATTAAGGTATTGGAGACCTCAACATATTTTTTTCCTCCTTTCTATATAATAGTATTGTAATGAGATGTTAATACGAGTCAGGTAGAGAATTTAGCACTAACAGTGATTTATCCTCATTTTCAATTTCAACATCCAAATTTTGCAAATCAGCAATAATTTTGTAAACATTGTCCAGATGCTCATATATAGAAATACCTTCTGCATATTGGAACCAGAAGAGTTTCTTCTTCAAATAGCGCCGATTTCCAATGCTCTTCATCATGTACCTGTCTTCCAGTTGTTTTCATAGTTTTTGTGCCGAGGTCTCGCACATATAAGGATTTTTTATCCTTGCCGAGATAAAGACGAATATGATCACAAGCCTTGCGATTGATTTTTTTCCAATCATCTTCCTTCATGTCTTCTGACATATCTGCAAGAGCAATTTTCAGCTCTTGTTGGACTAAGACATCCATAATTTCACATTGCCATATGCTGAAATTTCTTTGCCCATCAAATTTTTCTACGTCAAATTTTACAGTTGTCATTTTTCAAACGATCACAGTCGTAAAAAAATGCAAACGAAAAAATTCCAAGTCTAGAATTTTTTTTCCGTCTATGAATAGTAACTGCATGAATAGTACTATACATATGGCTATTTCTCCACAAAAAAAATATCCAAAATGCCTAGATCGGAGGACCTTGGCTTTGATACCAATTTGTTGTGCGGAAGCGTGTCAACAAATGTTACTGACTATAACCCCAAATAATAATATGGCACACTCACAATAAAAGTATAATGAGTAGAACAACACACACACAAGGGAAGACAACATATTTAAGTGGTTCACCAATTTGGCTACGTCCACTGACACTCGGATCAATTCACTATTCCAAATGAGTTTCAAAATAGACTCTCACAAATACACTCCAAATGAAAAATACAATGTGTATTTTTCTACACAAATGTGTATACTCAAAACTCTAAAAGAAATCTTTCTCACTCTCTAACTCTTCTCAGTGTTTGATGTTTTGATGTGTTTATAATGAGAGAATTCAAGGCCTATTTATAGTTGTTTGGGAGTCACCATGACTGTTGGATCAAAACAATATTGTATGTTTGAGATTAATGGTGTGCCACCAACTATTACTATCAATTTGGTAGGCTACTAAACATGTGTGGTAACTATTCCTTTGGTGTGCCACCAACTATTCCATTAATGCAACAACTCCAACAGTTAGAATCTATGTTGGTGGAACTTGAATGAATTAAATTCGATGCAACCTCAACTCAATAACTTCGAATATAATAAGCTTTAGTAGCTGTTGATTACATAATAATTTCATCGTACTTGTATTATACAACTGACATCTACTACCAAATATTAACTCTCAAAGTAAAAATAATACAAACTTGATCCCCAAAAATAGATTATCCATACATTTATCATATCTTATTGATGCTAAGAAGCTAAAAGGTACCCAAGTTTGTGCCCTAAAATGAAGAAAATAACAGGGAAAGGAGGCTGAAAACTCAATTCGAAAGCTAGAGGAGGGAGAAGTCAGACCCGTGATGATTTGTGGAGAGAAATTTGATCGTGATGGATACTAAGCAAAAAGGTTAGGCAATAATATGAAAAGACTTAATTAGAAGGGAAGGGCTTGGGTGGTAAAATAAAAAGAAAGAAGTAAGGACATAAGTCTATAATTGCTCAAGGCAATCACAAATTGGGCAAAAAACTTGTAACCGCTTAAGACAGTCACAAATTGGCTATAAAACATATTTTATAACTTCTTACGGTAGTAACAAATTTTTAATCTTTCAAGGAAGTGGAAATTTAATCCTAAAGCCAATTTTTATCTCTGCTAATGACAGTGAATAACTAAACACACATTTTGTCAAAAATTTATGACTTTGATTAGTGGTGACAAATAAATTAACTCAAAGTTGTCACTGCCCAAGACGATGATAAATCGGGAAAAACATTTATCACACCCAATGCAAGTCATGAAAAGTATTTTGTCATTATCATAAGGAGTTACAAAGTTTATCACTTCCATTAGGAGTGATAAGCTCTTGGTGACAAAATCAGTTTTTTGATGAAGTGTTTGCTTAGGTTTGCACTAATGTAGGTGATCCTCTTCTTTTTTCTTTTGTTTCTTAAATTGATTTCTATTAAGGGACTGGTTGCCTCACCATTAGCTCTTCATATCATATGGGCGATCTTGCTAATTCATAACATTCTTGAGAGTTTTAATCCTCCCCATCTTCTTCAAAGATGTAATTGTAATACCCCGTGATTTTTAAGATTCTTAAAACAAGGAATTAATTAAGATTTAAATGGAGGAAATTTAATTAATAATTCATCTGGATTAAAATATATATTAACTAGAGAGATAAGGGTTAGTATTTATTGATGAGAATAACAGTGAATATTATTGAGCGAATAAAGTAATATATAATTGTTAATTTATGAGAGTTGTCACAAGTAAGAAATACGATAATACAGTAATTAAGTCGGGACGTGCGTGTCAGTCATGTCGGGATTAAATTAACGGAATAAAAAGTAAATTATTTATAAATCACCCAAATGGTCATTTAGAGTGCACCAATGTGTTCGGAATGGTCGAAATAGTCAGAAAAGTCTACTCAGGCATTTAGTTTGGGTCCCGGGACAGTTTTAGACCAAATCGGCATCCCGAGAGGGCGTTTTGATAATTTGTATTTTTCGAGTATAATTAATGGCGAAAATTAAAGGAATAAGAGATCAGGTACGTGGGTTAGATTAGGGCTGTTGGTGTTAGACACAGAGAGTTGAAAAGGAGGAAGGGGGATGAGAGGTTTCTAGGGCCAGAACCACCACGAGTGCACCTTTTACACCACCAAGACAAACGCCGCGTAGATCGAAGAGCAAGGATCAAAGCCATACCAACTACATCAATGGATCATACCTTATTTCGTGAGGCAAGTGTTTAATTCTGGCAAAACTATAGCAATAATCATGTTCATGTTAGTATAGGTGTATAATACCCATGTATTATTAATAATTTTGACGAAATTGAAGACTTAAGTTAATCAATTGAAATCTGAAATTGAATTAGGTTGAATCCCTCATGTATGTAGGTTAGAAAACACAAATTGATGATTGATTGTGATGAAAAAATTTGGAATTTATTATGTTCTTGAACATAAATTTGAAGAACTAGGGTTTATTTTATTAATTTGGGGATTTTTGGAAATTTTGAAGATTATGCATGATTAAATGATCCCAGGTTGTTAGAAACCATCATTATATGTTGGAATAATCATTGGAATCGATTGTTAGGAGTTATGAGCAATCTCAAGAGGTTTTTAGGATAAAAATGGTGGATAACGTAACTGTCAGAGGTTGAAGACGAAACAACTCTAGGTCATGCGGAGCCTTGTTCAAACGAGATGGCTTGTCGTGCGAAGAGGTCATTCAAACGACCTTCTATCTCATTCAAACGAGATCAGTCCTGGTTCGAACGATGTGTTGTATTTTTCTAGCAATTTATTCGGACTTCAATTTGTGCGATGTAGTTAATTCGAGTAAGATTAAATAATGTGGAATTAATTTCAGCATAGGGCGTAATTATTAAAGTTATTTGGGAATAAAACTCTAAGGTGTTTGTAGAGGTGAATTATCCTTGAGAATTACGAGAGAGAGAGAGAGAGAGTATTCGTAATTGACTGAATATAAAGTAAGTAGTAATGAGAGTAATACTACGTATGAACTAATATATTTGGGTTGTGTGTATACCTAATAATCTTGATGGGGTTCTGTGAATACGTATAATACTATTAATTATGGGTATGACATACCTACCATACTTTCTATCACAAGGGGTGTCTTAAAGAGAGGAAAGTCTTATCTTGAGGATCCTTTGAGGGGATTTAGATTGGTGCCTCAGAACATAGAACCTAAGTACGGGATATCTGTGAGAATGATAGTGATGAAGGTAATATGAGTGTGTAGGTATGCGCGTAATCCATAGGTTTGGAACTATGTTCCCCTCCAATATGTGCGATTTGTATTAATACAATTCAAGAGTGAGTAAAAAATCGTAATCCTTATGTACGTGATGTACCGGGATCTGATATCCGAGTATGGATGCACGTTAAGTTTGGTCTTTTGGGGTGTTGTATTAGTATATATGTTATGATAATGATATACATATGTACACTTGTGATTATTATACTGTGTTGCTTTATAAATTAAAAAGATTACGACATATATATTATTTAAGGATACGAAAACTTAAATAATTAATGAGGTACTTGACTTCGACTGATTAATAATGAAAATGCAAGAATGTACTATTCGGGTAGTTTGGGCGGGCATAATGACTTAGATGTCATAGTAAAAAACTTAATTTTAGCTAGTTAAGCATGATAACATATCTAGTGTGAGTTAGAAGTATATGTTAGGAGTGCACAATAATTGAGAGGTGATAATCTCAAGTGAGTGATCGAAAAGCTAACATGCACATAATATTTTCTTTAATGCATTTTTTAAATACTTGCTAAATTGTTTTCAAATGTTTGACACTCGAGCTCTGACCCGTCTCTTGCAAAATCTCCTTTTCTTGTCAAATTTGTTTTAGGTGTCCAGTTACTGGGGATACAAGCTTAGTCTATTGGACCTTTTGATGTGTTGCATCTATTGTGAGAGTTGCGGGTCCTCGTATTTAGACGCCTCCACATCTATGACTCCAGTAATTTGATTTATGATTCTCAGTCAGGGCATGTGTCACCCATTATAATTTTATTTATGATATAGAGACATTGTACTAATTTTATTTCAGTATTTCATATTTAGTGGGATTTTATATTATTACGATGAATGTTGTCGAGGATGTTAATGCAATGCTAGCCGCAGCTTAACAGGCCCCAGCACAGGCACGTCACTTTCCCCAGTACATGAGTTCCCTTCTGCTTGGGAACGAGTTAGAGATGCCTTTTTATAAAATAGAGTTTGCACTTCCCCCGAGCTATTGGTCCACATATTTTATGAATGAAATCTGCAATCTCATTCCTCCTAACATCTCGAGGTAGTCTCCTATTTTGTAGATCAATTTTTTGATTTATTAAGGGAGTTCGTTGCACCAATGGTGGCGACACTTGATAAGGTGCATTTTTTAGTGATTGATAGGATAGAAGATGAGAGACTTAGGGAAATTAGTTGTAAAATCTCCTATTGTTACCCAACCGTTAGAATTCTTGTTCGAACACAAGATTATTGATAATACTATAGTTCAAAGAACTTTAAAATCCTGGATTGGCATCATTTTGGTATGGCCTAATTCTTCCCCCCTCAGGAAAATATGTTATCCCCATTGTGCTATTATAAACCATCTTCTGGTAGATGTTAGATGATTATGAACTTTCCATTGGGTTGTTGATACATAGACTAGTGGTGTAGGATATCCATCTATCTTTAGGCTATTTACAAAGTTGGTTTCACTAGAGTTAGGTCTGTAATAGACATGATGGTAAACATTGGGTTGAGTTGTTGGGTTTACACCCAACTTTAATGTATATCCCTAATCATTCGACACTACATTGGTAGGTGTAGATAATCTAATTGTCACAATGGTGATCATAATGTTAATATTTTCCATGATGTTCCCAATATGATAAAAAATGGGATTTAATTGGCTGATAAATCGGTTTTGGGAATTTGTGGGTACACCAACAACTAGTGTGTTATGAATATTATCAACTCTTAGAGTAATTGGCATATTCAAATCTTGACTATGAGTGTTTGGTCCCAATTCATGAGTTTCTTCAACACTTATTTGCTACGAAGTGGTAACATCTTTTTTTATTAAGATAAATTCACTAACATTTTCAGTTACATCCTCACTTGTACGTGTCCTAGCTATTTCAAACGATAATTTAGCACTAAGTGTCCCAATCGTCTTGGTTAAAAAGAGTAAATTTAAATGCGAGTGTAATAGGCAAGTTTATGGTCTTTCTAGCCAAAAGATCTTAACCTTGTGATGATATTAGAAGAGTACGTATGCTTCAATTAAGAAGGCTTATACTTTTGTTAGGGAATACGTTGCTGCGAGTGCTAACTTTCTAAAATTAACTAGAATAAAAGAAGTTGAAAAGTGCATGAACTAAAACAAACATAAGTCTTTGGAATTAAATAAAAGTAAATGCTTGAAAGTAAAGTATTACACTATGGAATGTAAAGCAAGAAATTAGAAGAAACAAATATAAAGGCAAGAAACATTGGTAAACTTGAAAGAAAGTTACAATCTACCTTACAATCTACTTTGAATGAAACAAAAGAAATAAATAAACAAAAAGAAAAGAAAAGAAAGGAAAAAATAATTAAATATATTTTTTTCTTGAAGGAGTCCTATTTTTTGTTGTTTGCTCGTTGCTTATTTATAGATTTTCTTGCCATGCAATGTAGCTGCTGGGTGGTTACACATCATAATTGAATTTTTCCCACCTAGGGGCATTAGTACTCTAATAAATGTTGTTTAGTGCTTATCCACATCCAAATTCTATGACTTGTGTCAAATGTTTAAGTTACCTTTTATTATTAATCCCACTCATTTTACTCGATTGAGATTTCAATTTTGTAATTATACATGGAAATCTCTCATTAGATGGTAATTATATGGTGTAAACTCAAGGCCCTCCAACCAACACCGTGGAATAATCCTCCAGAACTTCAAGCGTAGAATAAAAAACAAATTCCTAAAATCCGTAATTTGAATATTATTATTTATTTTCCACAGTTCGTTTAATCTAAAAGAGAGATTATAAAACGAGAGATTGGGTATTATGAGTTTAATGAATAAGGTTTGTCTCCAATGAGCTCGAATTCGAATAAGTTTTTCTCTTGAAATAAATACCTTTGCAGTGTTAAGAGTACTATTTTCATCATTATAAACTTCCTCATCACTATCATTATCGTATATCCAAGAAGATAAATACATGTGATTAGATGAATGAGTAAGTTTATATTTATAAGAAATATGTTGTTTATTTCTTGTTATCGTAGAATCAATCTCCATATGGACATCATGTAAAGGTTTAGGTGTAATGGGATCGTATGGTGGTTTGACAGGGTAAGAGTAAGAAAAATCTGGTGAAGATAAGGGAGGAAAAAGAGGATAATGGTTAGAGATAATAAGTTGAGTTATTCTCAATTGTTATTTACTCTTTAACACACCGTTAAAAGAGATAAAATGTTTGTCACATATTTTAGCTATGATATTTTTTTGCATTAATTAAATGACCCTTAAATTAAAATAATGTCATCTCGGGGTTCTTATATATACATTTTTCTCACAGCCCTAACTCATTTTGCAACGAAATGGATCTAATGACTCTCACATATCACCCTTACCCTAAATCTCAGACCATCCCATCTCTCACAATCCTTAATGTACCTCATTCTGGGGCTCCATCACCCTCACTCTAAATGTCAGTTCCACCACTCCAATCTACCATATCACTATTCTCGAGTACTTTATTGCTGAGGTACTATGTACAATTTCTCTCTCTACATATGCATGTATAATTTGTAAATTGAGTAGAGGAAGCCCAAAGTCTGTCTGTTCTGCCCGCTATTTTTGGACTGAGATTTATTTGAGTTAGAGTCGAGCAAAGCCTGATCCAAAACCTCAAACTTGGATGAATTTCAAGTCGAGCTTGATCCAAACCTTGCCAAGTCCGAATTGTGAGCTCAATAACTTCAAATTATATATATATATATATATATATATATATATATATATATATATATATATATATATATATATATATATATATATATATATATATAATATCAATCCCGAAGTAGGCACGTCAATGGGTCGGGTCTAGATCTGGACCAGACTCAAACCCGATCCCTTAAACCCGGGTCTAAGAGTTTTTTTGAAACCCACTTACCCAATTATTCGGTTACCTGATTACTCGCTATTTAAATGGATTAGATATGGATACCCGATCCGTTAAGTACCCAACCTAATATATATACACACACACTAGTGTGTGCTCGTGCCGATGGCAGGGCGATAAATTTTCCCCTAGGGCAAAAAAAAAAAAATTTGCCCCAGGAAAAAAAACATATATATATATTACCCCCCCCCCCCCCTTGTTATTTTATTAAAAAGTCAAAAGACTAAAAAAAACCTTCTTTCCCCTTTAAAAGAAAGGAAAAAGAATAACTTTTAGCATGACATTTCATGCATGGGCATGAAATGTCAAAATATCATACATATATTTTTTTATCATGCATCAACTTCTTTATATATGTGTGTATATATATATATGTGTGTGTGTGTGTGTGTGTGTATGTATGTATTTTCTGGGCAAAACATGAAATATAAGAAATTTTTGTTTAAATTGGATTTTTCGTCCATTTTTTAGTTTTAGCTATTCGGGTATTCAAATCGAGTTCTCCGGTCCTTAACATGAACGGTTCTGGACATATTTTTTGAGACCCAACCAGTAATCGGGTATGACTCGACCCGCCAAAGAAATCCTAGGTCGATATGGATATAGGTAGATCCCATTCAGAACTGACCCGTTTACGAGTATAGCTCGAAGCCTGTAATATTTATGAGCTAAGTTTGAGCCTAGTTGAAAAACTTTATTTAGGCCGAACTCGAGCTTAAGAATCGGTAAGATAGTTCGGGGGGGGGGGGGGGGGGGGGTTGAGCAACCCTAATCCTGGATCACCTAATTCGATTTACATTCCTATACATATGTATATGCTTGGTTGAGTTTTTTTTGTAAAGAACCTGCCATAAGGCCCCAACCTCATAAGGGTATTTATTTGTGGTCCTTAGGTTTGTATGTGATTTTATGAAACCCCCAATGTTATTTCGATGCAATATTAACATGTATCGTGGTATAATCTAACATGTATTATGTCCTAATATTATAAAAATATATTTTAATATAATATAAATATTCTAATATGATAAAAATTTTGATATGAAAAAATATTTCTAATAAAACATTGGCCTAATATATAACATAGGGATCTGACACAATGTTGTTTTAGTTTTATACGACTGAATAATGTTATATTAGGGGCTTAAAATTAAAGACCCTGTTTTATTATATGGTTGACTTTCTTTTATTCTTTAATTTTTTTGAAATATTTTTAATTTTGATATTGATTTTTACAACGGCTCCTTACTCATTCTATATTTTATTGTTAGGTTTTAAGAGGGAAGATATAGAAAATATGGGAAAGAGGGGGAGAGAGGAAAAGAAGAGAGAGATATCTCAAATTCTTCAAGATACAACTCTCTCTTAGGTTACCTGACATGCTTTGATATATTCGTAGGATAATATATCGAGAAACCTACAATGGTTCTGCATCCTCTTCATAAAATATATTCTCCTAACTTGGATCACCAACCAAATTCGCAAAGGTAATGTCCATGTCTTTAAGGTAGTAAGTATTGAGACCCTATATATAGTCAAATCTAAGATCCATTTCATTTTTATATTTGTTATTGTTCAAAAATGTTTTTGAAACTTATATCTAATAACTCATATCAGAGAATGGTTGTGATTCGTATATTTGAGTTCCACATTGTACAAAATCAAACCATTAACCTAATTTTATATGAACATAAATGTTAGAGTAGGTACCAACATTGGTTTGAGAGAGTTCCAATCCCTACATTATGGTCCTATGAATGTTTTCACTACACCAAAATAGGTAAATTATTATGGTCATTGACCGTGATAATGAATACTTATCCTCGTTAATCCTCCTGACACACCACGACGTGACAACAAGACTTATCATAGTCATTTTATCCTTGATTTTTGATCAAATATTAGGGTGACAAGAAGTTGTTATGGTCCATAACTGTGACAATAAGTGGCTAGTCATAGTCTTGTCATGGTCAATGACCGTGATAAAGTGCTTGACAATCTCAGGTCTTTATTACGGTTTATAACCGTGGGACCAAAAATAAATAATTGGGAAATAACTACTGCTTAACAAAAAAAATACCTTCTTCAAGTTTAACTGCCAAATAAGATATATATAATAGAACAATAACATCCACAAAAATGTAATTAATTTAATCCACATCCACATCCACATCAACATCCACATGATCATAAGTTTTGTAATCCTTTCTTTATAGTATGCAATCATACTTGCAAGCATGAATTGATTTGTACTTCCTTACCAAATGTTTCAAACTTTTCTTCATAATACGATATTTATTTGATAGTGCATTCTATTTGGGGAGCAAATCCTTCACCCACTTTAGAACTCTAATCACACTATTACCAGAAAAACCAAAATGAATCTTCAAACTATATAAACCAACCATGGAATAAAAGGTTGTATGATCTTTGCTGTAGTTAGAGTTGGATTAGTTTGATTTTGAAACTTGGTTAGTCATCGTCATGGTTTATCCCAAAACCATAATGTGCACTATAACCTCCACCAAAAGATTCATTACCTTCCCTATTACAAAGAATATCAAAATCATCATTTTCATGCAACACATGAACTTATTAAGCATCATCTATTAGATAATCTAACATATTATGCTCTACGGCAACCTCCAGTAATTTCATCGCTATCCTACTTGATGATTGTACAGGAGGTTGTCCGGGGATAATGTATTTCCATACAAAAAACCCATACCCAATAATCATCTTACATATACCATTTAAGCAAATGTAATTCAACTATTTTTCCTTCAAACAATTTATTATTTTTACAACATATGCAAGGATATGAGAACTCTTCACTATTCAGACGTCTCTTTACAAATTTTACAAACTCGTTATTAGCTCTACGTTACACATCCTCGAGTCTGTTTGTCTCCCCCATCCACTCTTTGTATAGAGGATACCCATAAAAATTTATAGGAATCATTACCTATTATGTGTAAACAAATGGGGTAGTTAAATCTTTAGTCAAATCAAACATAACTCTAACTCAACAACAACCTAATTAACAACAATCCATGACACAATCACGTAAAAACCCTAAGTTGTATATATATTTGGTTTTAATACTACTTTATAACCCAATCAAATTTAACTTTCAAAACCTAGGTTCATTTAAAGAATGGTAAAAAAATATCCAAGGACGTTTATTGTGTTCTTTGTCATTTTCACCCAAAATACCATAATTCATTGTATTTTTTAATAAACCCACAAACCATATGTTTTTAACTCAAATGATTATATTTACAACTGTCAAACAGATTATAATGAAGGCAGAACAAATATCAAAGTCTAATAATCACATTCTAATGAAGAATGGCTTGAATGTTCAAACGTAGTTTTGCACAATTTTTTTTAGCTAATGTCAAGGCCATACATGTATATACAACTAGTTTATAATAGTCAAGAAGATAGTAAATGAAGGATAAACAAATACAAAAGTCAAATATCTACATTCCAATAAAGAATGGTTTGGATGGTCCAACCTAGTTTTTTCACAAATTGTTTACGACCAATATCAGGGCTATACATGTATATATAACCAGTTTACAACCCATATTAAAGAACCACACACACACACACAAACATATATATATATGATTAATGCGGACTCAAAAATGAGTCTGTACCATATGGGTTTATTTTTTAAAATTATTAAAAAAATGTAATTTGAGTTGATTTTTGTGTGTGTATTTTAAACATTTCAGTACCCATAAAAATTCAACTCAAAATGATTTTTTTGCTATCTAAAAAAATGGGTGAATGTTTGAATGTTTTTATAATTCAAAAACTGTCAAACATTGACCCAATTTTTTAAAATATAAAAAAATTATTTTGAGTTATTTTTTTATGGGTACCCTGAAATGTTTAAAATACACACAAAAAAATCATACCTTATGCTTGCAGTCAAATAGAGGTTTTTCCTTAGGAAGAGTTTAAAAGACGGGTTGAAGAGAGAAATAAGAGGGAAAAGAGAAAAGAGGAGTGAAAAGAGGGTTTTATTGGGTTATAGACATTTTAGTACTATCACAAACATGTATGATCCTTGATAGTGACAAGGATCTTATGTCACAGACTTATCACATTCTTTGATAATGACAAGTTTATTAGGGATTTGTCATGGTCATTAACCATGACAGAGATTGCATGTTTTGTTTTCACGGTCAATGGCCGTGACAAAGTCTATCTGAAAAACTAAGATAAGTGTGGGATTTTGGTTTAGTGCTTATTATGTTTTGCAGGGAGTTTATTTGTAGTTACTTTTCCTAAATTCGATTTGGTTGTAATAATTTGGGTTTTATTATTTCAATAATAGATGTATATAGGGGGGTTTTTGTGTAATAATGGTTAATGGTAGAGTTTGTTCAAGATAAAGTTACATCGGATCAACCGTAAAGGTTTGGAGCAGATCAAGTTGTCAAAATGCAGGTCAACTGTAAAATCTGTGCACACGGTATCGAATTATCCCCCTACGCACAATGTTCATGTTTTACGTTGAATTGCTTACGATATGCATAAACAAAGCTATGAAAGGAGGGCACACATTAATATATTCCAACAGTGCGCACGAACAATTTTTTTTTCCGAAAAATGTGAGGGGATCATTCGTTGTGGAGATAATCATGGAATTTGAAGTGTGATTATATGGAGTTATCGAGAAAAAATATGACTAGACCAAGATGCATTGAAGTTTATTAATGGGACTTTATCCCATCCACACAAGTCCATAATGGACGAGACTTCTAATTGCATCATAATTCTTATTAATGAATATTATAGAATGTCCTTATTTACCAGTCTATCTTTAATTTAATTGTTTAATAATTGTATGGTTAATTAATTTATTTAATTAATGGTTACAATTTTATGGATAACATGGATACATTACAGACCAGCCTTAGCTCACGTATATTTTGAAAAGTAAAAATTATACATTTTTTTATTAATTTAATGGAAAAAAATAATTCAAATGGTTAAATTAAATTTTTGAAAATATATAATTTAAATAACATGGATTATTTTGAAAAATTAACTATGCAAAATCGAAAATTTTATTTATAATTTAATTTTCATTCAATTGGACAATTCATAATTGAACAAAATATTTTTCCAAACACGCCCTCAAGTTTAAAATATTAAGTGGAAAGAAGGGTTTATATATAAACCTCGTGGTGTGCATCGGTGTTTTAAATGGTGATTAGATTAATTATTGGGTTGTCTTGACTTTTCTCCCCAATTGAGGGAATTAATTATGGAATTAATAGATTTTGTAACTCTTAAGTGATAGTTCTTTATAATTAAATATGTGTATGTTTGATCCCCCAAAATGGAAGTTTTATAAGAGTGGATTTAATTTAGAAGAATGAACTAATGGTATAAACTTTAGTGTAATTAATAATATCCTCCCCAACAGAGTTACTCTCATTATTTGTGGGAACAAAAGTTATTATCTTTGATTCATATTGGACATAGGTTTCCTAGACTATCCGCATAGCATAATTAATGGACATGAGGTCTCCCTAACTTATGGTTAATATTTAAGCTCCCAGTGAGAAATTTTATTCACAAGAAGTTATGATGCTCATTAGTATTAATTTTAATTAGTGTTAAAGGGAATCTAATTCAAATTCAATTAAAAGGTCAAATCCTACAAGCCTAGTTTAGTTTTTTTTCAAAAATGATTCTTACATTTCAAAATGGGCTCAACTTTTAACCCACGTGTGTCAATCTTAAAGGAAAAAAATGTTAAATGGGATGAATTTCATAGACTGAAAAAAACTCTATATCACTTTCATTGCTAATTTACAAGTTTATTTTAATTGAACCATATCATTTCAAGCCCAGTGATGAGGCATCCGAGTCAGATGTTCGGAACTACTAGACTTGATAGAAAGTTGAAAATATAGTTCGTTCCTAGGTATTAGATCTATGACCAATGTATTACAACACCAATATTATAATATGTCAAGTGGTTACAACATGATTATTTACCTTAGGGACATGTTTGAGGATCAGAATTATGCTAGAAGGTTGGACGTTATGGCAAGGATGGTGAACACAAAGATGGTTGATGGTACTCTGATTAGGGACCATGTTCTAAAGATGATAACCATGTGAGGGTAATTGGAAGTCCTTGGATCTGAAATCGATGGGAAAACACATATCAAATTTATTCTCTAATTACTCCTTAGGTTCTTTAATCACTTTATTTTAATTATTCTATAAAATAATTTAATTACTCCTTGGCGTAAATACTTAAAAAAATTCTAGGCTTTAAAATATTTAATCAAGAAAAAGGGTGTTGGGCAAGTTTCATAGAAAATATCTTCCTACTATATCCCGAGAGGTAAGAAGAATAAACAGAAGGATCAATGACAACATTCCTTTGTTCAAATAATTATTAAACCTCAGGATGCATAAAATAAATTGAAAGGCAAGTTTTACATTTGCAAGCATTCGGGACATCTTAAGAAACAATGCCTGATCTACTTAGAAAAATAGGGGAATGGAAATAGTAATTCTCATTTATCATTGAGACATGTTTTATGGTCCAATCTACTGAGACTTAATGTGTATTGTTGATGTAAAAACTAGATTATCTCTAATTAATCAATCAAAGATAAAATGAATAAATAAGACAAAAGATTTTTAAAGTGGTTCAGCCTGAGGAAAATGGACTACGTCCACTGTTTTTGTATTGCAGACTGTTTATTTGGAATTTCGATAATAGGTTTACCAAGCGATCCAAAGTCCCCTTCTTATGAGGAGGTTACAAAATATTTATAGCCTTGTGGCTGTACATATGAAAAGATAATGCGCTGTTATCTAGTAGACATATACATCTGTACGATAATAATATGCATTTAATGCACAACTGTCTTTTGATTCTCTTAATTTGGATGCTCTGCACGCTAAGTAGCTCGGATCGCCTGAGTTGCTCAGTACATTTAAGTTGTTCGGATCCCTCAGTTCCTCGGGGCGCCCAAGCTGCTCGGTATGATTGAGTTGCTCAGGGCGCTTGAGTAGCTCGGTGACAGTGTGTTGTTCGTTGGAAGTATTTGTAATTGCCACGTAGGTTGACACGTGTCTTCAAGTGAATGGTCCACGTCAGTAGACTAAATTTGGTATCAACAGAAGCCCCCAATGTTTCACAGTTAAGGTTGAAGGAGAGTGTGGAACATTTTACTTGAAAATTGCTTGGATTACGGATCTTTATGGATTTTAGGAAAATTTTATAATTCCTTTTTGAGCGCATAATATCAGACTTCATACATATTTTGAATTTTCACGATCACTTCGATATTTGTGCCCTTTTCTTCTTTTAGCCGCTGGAAATGCAAACGTCTTTCCTTGTAATCATTGTTTTTCTCTATTCTCGAGGTAGAGTATTTAAGTGCGACAGAAATCCTATCATTTTTCACTGTTTAAATCTGTATCTCTAAACTCTTCATCTTCTCTCTATCTTGTGCCTTCGTTCTTTCCATCGTTTATTGACAACTGATCTTTATTCCCTCTGTAAGATTTTCTTCCCTCTTCTTTATTTTCTTTACTCACCATGGTTTATCTTGTTGAATCGTTAGACAAATTTCGGTATGATTTTTCAATCCCTTCGTGGGTTATTTTGGAAGAAATTTCTGGTCGTTCTGATTATTTTTCTTTAGTTGAGGGACATTGGTTCCCAAGTCTTTTTATAGCCGAATGTGGCTTTTCTTTCCCACCAAATCCCCTGTGTTTGAAGTTTTTCCAATATTTTGATATTGTACCTACAAAAGTAGCTCTAAATACATGGAGGGTGGTTAATGGCGTACATAGGTTAAATCAACTTCATGGAACTCGATTAGGGATTCTAGAGATTATGTATTGCTATAGATGGGTTGTCAGTGATACCACATTCTATTTAAAAACTAGGTTTTCGAATAGAGCTTTAGTTGTCAATCTTCCTGATGCCAATAGGGACTATTTTGATCATGGGGTTGTGATGAAAAATTGGCAACACCCTCTATTAAATGGAGATGATGTATACCAAGGTCCCAGATGTCCACCTTATGGCATTGGGATAGGTTGTTTTTATTTTTGAAATCTTGTTTTCTTTGTGTTTGATAAAATGTATCACTGACATTTGTTTTTGTTTGTTACAGTTGACAGTAAAAGAAAGCCTCCAAAAGAGACTGATGTTAATATAAAGAATTTAAAACTTATCTGGGGCTTGCATCAATCTGTTGCTGGGGAGCATATTAGATCTGCTTCTTACTTGTTGCAATACAAAAGCTACACCTCATCTTTTATTGCTCGTCCTTGTCCTGTGGTGGTTGATCTTGACCAAGTACCAACCTCTGAAACCAGTGTGGAAGTTTCTTCGTCTGACTTGAGCATTCCCATCACTGATCTGATGAAGAAGAGAAGAGCTCCTTCCTTTTTTGACAAGTCTGCCTCTGCCACTGTGGAGGCAAAGAAGAGTAAACAAGATGTCCCAGAAGAAGGGACAAAGACTATAGATGTACCCCCTCCCACTGCTGCCAAGGAAGCTGGCGAGAAGCCCCCTGTTTGTCATCTCCCCACTAGAGACAATATCTTTAATTGAAAATGCTCCTGCTCCCCTGAGGAGATTAAAAATAAGTTCTTCTGAGAGACCTGCTGGACCTATCTCTCAACCTTCAAATGTTGAAGGTAGTGTTCCAACTCTTATTGCTCCGAGCTCTGCTGTGAGCTTGGTAAGATCCTGGACTGTTTTAGAGTCCCAAGGTGTTGAACAAAACTTTTCTCGCGAGAAACTTACTACAATGGCTGCTCAACACATTACTTCAGTAAGTATCTTTAGCTTGACCCCTTTATTTTTTAATACTATGTTCATGTATTTACTTAAAGCTCTTTTTTTTCAGCTTGTGACGTGTTTCAACAGCTTTTTGAAGAAGGATGAAGCTATCAGGGCCTTAATCTTCTCGAGTGGAGTAGAGGAATCTTTTGATGGACTAACCCAGTCTTTGAAGTACTCTCATCAGAAGTATGTGGAGGATGAAGATGATTGGGAGAAGTAATTGAAGTCTATTGAAGCGGATCGAGATCAGGCTGAAACTGCCTCCAAAGAGTTAGAGAAGAAATTGAAGGAGGTCGAGCAACATAATAGAGAGCTCGAAGTCAAACTTAAATCTACTGAGCAACATAAGACAGAGGCGGAAGAAAAACAGAAGTCTGATGATGAGCTTCTAAGAGAAAGGACCTCCTCGGAGAAAATAAAAAGGAAAGTTGCTGTTAAAAAATCGTTCAGTGTTGGTTGGGACAAAGGTTGGAACAAAGGCCTGGCTGTCATGTCTTCTCAAATGAAGTATGCCGGTGTCAAATATCTAGGGATGGATAGGTTGTAGCCTTGAAGGATTTAAAGGTTACTGATAATTCTGAGTTGTTCCAGCAACATACTCATGTTCCTCCTCCCTCTCCTGGAGAAGAAGAAGAAGATGACGAAGCTTCAGATGAGTCTTCCTTGATGACAGGAGAGCAGATTCCTTTTGGTTCTGTTGCCTAACCCTTAGAGCAAGTCTAACCATCCAGCACTTCTGCCGAGCAGCTACCCTTACTTTCCGAGCAACCAACCCCTTCCTCTAAACCTTCTGAAGAAGTCGTAGGAAATAAGGAGAAGGTGTAAAGTTGTTCAGGTTTTTATTTTGTTGTTTTCTTTATTGTAACCTTGAATTATGTATCTCCTCTTATGATGAATAAAAATTTGAACTTTGGTTGTTCGTCTTGAATTTCTCTTTTACTCGTTCTGTCTGCATAATTTTTTATTCTTTTTATTTCTTCTCTTTGCTAGTTTATGTCCAGGATGGAGCTCTTATCAGCTCATGATACAAAATTAATGAAGAAATGCAATGACTATTTTAAAGTTAGTCATGCAGATCTTAATTGAGGCCCAGATAATTGACATTCTCGGATCAGGTGCTTCTGATCGAGCAGTTGAAGCTTACCAATACTTGAAGTGCTTAATTGATCGTGTTGTGGCCAACAATTTGGCCTACTACGGAATGATTGAAGATATTCAAGGAATGATCGAGGTACTTCAATAATAATATAAAGAATCCACTTCCTTTTTTCATCAAGGATACAAGAAAAAATATCAACAATTGAGTGCTGGCAAAGGGTATACAAATTCATCTTTGCTCATGAGAAGAAGTAGAGTGTTCTGAAGCTTGAAATTGAAGAGCATAGGCATATCGCCAAGTTATTGGAGCAGGAGAACATTGATTTGCAGGAGGAAATAAAATAACTCAAATCTGCTGCCTCTTCCTCGGGAGCCTTGGTCCCCATTAATGATGAAGGTTTTTCATTTTTGGAAGTAGAAAATGCTAACTTAAGGGATGAGTTAGAGACTTTAAAATGAGCTGGACCCTCCACATCTACCCGTGGTAGAGCAAGATCTTCTCGTGGATGAGCAAGGGCTGGTCGGGTCACCATTGAAGAAGCGAGAACTCAATCGGCTTTAGAGAATCAAGCTGTTCAGTTGATGGTGAAGAACCAAGCCTTGACAGAAATGTCTAAGAAGATTCTAAAATTTATCGAGCAACTCTCTAATCAGAATTCTGTTCTCTAAAGTAAAGAAATTCTTGTGAAGAAACTCCACGAGCAACTGGAGAGGTTAACTTATCAGTTTCATAAACAACCCAGAGAATTTTGGATGGCTGGGTAAAATGAAGCTCTGTACCATCTTGATGCTAGGATACAGCAGTCGAATAATGAAGGGTACAAGCAGGGATGGTTGAACGCTATGTGTGTGCTAAAATTGGAGCAAGGACACTACTTATGGGATTATTATGATCATGTAGTGCTCAATTTGCTCATGCCTCCTTTTAAGCTTGATATTAGTTGGATTCCTGCTCGCGCAATTCCTCGATGCCTGATTTCCAAGTATCTCGGTGATTACAGTCTTCATGCAAACTTTGATATAGCTCATCCAGAACACTTGCTCAAGCGACCATCCTTAATGAATGTTAGAATGCTGCGAGATTTAAACTTTATAAATTCCCCTTATTCCTTAGATGATCCTCCAGCTGGGGTAGAACCTATGTCAAAAGCAGAGGGAAAGAAACCAATAGAATAGGATATTTGATGTAATGAATTAGTCTTCGTATCTTGTGTAATCTGCTTTACTTTAATGAAGAAAAAGTTTGTCTTTTGCCATTTCATTTTCTTCTAAATAATTTGCAGAATATCCTTGCTTGTTGGTTGGTAAATATATGTATATACTATACTTATCCCATTTGTTATTTGATTATAGTGACTTGTCACTCTTTGGGCCTAAGTAATGGGATGATTTGCATCCCATGTTCCTGCTTAGTTGTAGTAATCTCGTATGGATTACCTTGTTGCCTAGACGGTGGATGCCCCGGGAGGTCGTCCAGTTTCTTACCTAGTTTGGTACCAACCAACCGGGGTTGGTTGTATTGAGTTCCCGACCAACCGGAGTTGGTGGTAATTGAATTGCCGACCAACCAAAGTTGGTGGTATTAAGTTCCCGACCAACCGGAGTTGGTGGTAATTAAATTGCCGACCAAACAGAGTTGGTGGTATAGAGTTCCTGACCAACCGGAGTTACTGGTAATTGAATTTCAGACCAACCGGAGTTGGTGGTATTAAGTTCCCGACCAATCGGAGTTGGTGGTAATTGAATTGCTGACCAACCGGAGTTGGTGGTATAGAGTTCCTGACCAACCAGAGTTGGTGGTATTAAGTTCCTGACCAACTGGAGTTAGTGGTAATTTAATTACCGACCAACCAGAGTTGGTGGTATTAAGTTCCAGACCAACCGGAGTTGGTGGTAATTATTGAATTGCCGACCAATCGAATTTGGTGGTCTAGTTGGTGGTTAGTGGTATGTTGCTCTGAATTTGGATATTTGTAGTGTGTATCACTAATATTTCGAAAATATTTCAACAAAGAAAGAAAATTGGTGAACCATCACTTTATTTATATTGAAGAAACTGCATTACATTGTAATTTCAATTACTGATAATACTTGCGCAGATGCTCTGCATTCCATGCATTCTTGAATTTTTCTCCTTCCAAAGTTTCAATCCTTTATGTCTCTGGACGAACAACTTTTGTTACTCTGTAGGGTCCGTGCCAATTGGCTTCCAGTTTGTTATGCTTTTGGATCACTTTCTTCAGCACATAATCCCCTTCCTTCAAATCACACTTCTTCACTCTTTTGTTGTTGATATGCTGCATTCCTGATTGTTTATTCTTCCCTAACTTCTTTGAGCATATCCATGTCTAATCTTCTCATCAAGTCACTGACAGGAGAATTGAAATTAAGCAACCTATGCGTAGGTAGACCCAATTCAGTAGGTATGACAACCTCACTCCCAAATGCCAGAATGTATGGGGACTCTTCCGTTGCTGTTCGTGGTGTGGTGCGATAAGCCCCCAACACAGAGTGTAGCTCGTTAATCTAATTTTCCTTTGCATCATCCAGTCATTTTTTCAAACCATTCAGTAGCGTTCTGTTTGTCACCTCAGTTTTCCCATTGCTCTGGGTATGGCTTGGTGCAGAGTGGATCTTCAATATATTGGATTGATGACAATATGCAGCAAACTCCTCATTGTCAAACTGGGTTCCATGGTCAGTAATGAATGCATGTGGGAGACCCTATCTGCAAATAATATTTTTCCAAATAAATTGGTAGACTTTTTCATATGTTATATCAATGAGAGGCTCAACTTCCACCCATTTAGTAAAATAATCCACAACAACCACGAGGTGTTTGAATCTTCCCCTGGTCGTTGGAAGTGGCCCGACCAAGTCTATCCCCCACATGGCAAATGGCCAAGGGGACATTATGGGTGTTAATAATGTTTAGGGAGTTCTTCGGATGGAAGATAAGCGTTGGCATTTATTGCACTTCTTTGCATAAGCTACGCAATCAACTCTCATTGTTGGCCAGTAATACCCCTGCATTGTTATTCTTTGTAAAAGTGTCCGACCACATGGGTTCCACAAGACCCTTTGTGAACCTCTTCGATCAAAATTTTCACTTCGGAGGGATGGACACATCTTTGTAGCCCTACTATAACTCCTCGTCCATATAAAATGCCACTGGTCAATACATAACGAGCAGCTTTAAACTTCAGTTTCTTGGTTGTGAGTTTATCAGTTGGCAAAGCCCCCTCTTCAATATAGGCCCTGATGGGGTCCATCCAAGGTGGTCCCAAGTCAAGGGCAATTAAGTTCATCATCAAATCTTCGTCTATGCTCCGACCAACCATTATTTCTATTAGGATTGTTCTTCGTAGCTCAATGCGTGTGGCTGGTGCTAACCGAGCTAGGGCGTCTGCTCTTGCATTCAACGTTTCAATCTCTTCATCTTCTATTTCATCCACTGGGCCAATAAGCATATCCAACTTGACCGTCCCAAGTGGAAAAATCTTTTCGCCAGTAAAACCAATGAGGGGCCTATGATAGGGCTCCAACTGGGCTAACTTCAGGTTCAAACTATCAAAGCATGGGTAGAACATGATGTTTACAGAGCTACCATTGTCCACCAGCACCCGTTAAATCACCACTTCTTTCATTCTCATCTTGATCACCAATGGATCATCATGAGGATATAATACACCTGCTAGGTCATTTTTAGAGAAACTAATGACCAGTTTGTCTTTATTCACCTTCCTCGGGCGATCATCTTTAGCTAAATTTATTCGATGTATGTACGAGTAAGCTGGAGCCTCATTGAGGTAAGATTTCCTCTCCGCTGTAAGATCTCCACCTCCTGCATCTCCACCTGTAATAACATTACATTCAAATGATCCAAAATGGATTGAAAATACCTCACGCTCTGACTGTCTTGGTCTTTTAGGAAGGTCAGGATCATCTTCTGGATCATCATCGTGGCCTCTCTTCTTATCTTCTTTTGCTCGACGAGGAGATTTAGATCTTTGCCTTCCTCGATCGCTGGTCTTCCCACCATTTTAGCGATCAACATACTTAGAAAATTTTCCTCATCTGATGAGTGCTTCAATTTCATTCTGGAGAGCTATGCAACGTTTGGTCGTATGACCATGGTCTTTGTGAAATTCGTAATATTTAGACTTGTCCCTTCTATCATGATCTGCCTTCATTTTTGCTGGCCAGGCTAGCTCCTCGCTATTCTTGATCTCCTCCAGAATGTTATTTATATCTACCTTCAAAGGAGTATAATTTCTAAATTTCCTCATCTGCTCTGCCTGCTGCCACCATTGTTCTTCTGATCCTTCTTTTCGATTTTACCATCTTCCACTTTGGTCTCCTTAGTATCTGCATTCTTTTTCACAGCCATGGCCTCCTAGGCATTCATGATTTTGGCTGCTTTTGCCATCAATTCTGCCATGGTCCTAGGCAGATCTTTGGCTAAAGTGTAGTACAACTTATCTGGCAACAATCCACTCATCAGGGCAGTAATTGTTATTTTCTCCTCGTAATTAATTACTTCAAGTTTCTCGTTATTGAAATGAGTAATATAGTCCCTAGTGCTTTCACCTGCCTTTTGTCTAACACTTAGCAAGTGTGCTACTCATTTGACTGGTTTCGCTCCAAAACAGAAGTTCCCGATAAAGAGCTCTGCCAATTGAAAGAAAGTTATAATCATTCCCCGAGGAAGTTTGTTGTACCATATCTGAGCTGATCTGGTAAGAGTTCTTGAAAATTCCCTGCATCTCATCTGGAACTGTACAGATATCGGCAACAGCTTGGTATTGTTCTATATGAAGGACATGGTCAGTTTTTCCATCATATTTAGGTGTCACCGTAGGAGCTTTGAATTTTTATGGTGTGGGAAAGTCCACAATTGCATGTACAATTAGTGTCCCTTAGAGAAAAGTTCTTTGTAGAGGATTCTTGGCCTTAGCCATTTCCCCTAATCTGTCCTCCAATCTTTAAATTGATCCCTTCCATGCATCATTTACCACCTCAGGCCTATTTGTTCGAGCAACTGATCTCATTGAGTTTTCCTCTTGGGATCGAGCTGCTGGTCGTAATTGGGCGGAGCCTTCCCTTAGATCGGATGGTCGTGGAGAATTCCTCGACGCAGTCCTAGGAGGACTTCGATTCCTTCTAGGTCCCAAATGATCAAAAGGAGAGACTCTACTCAACGTTTTTAGAGCGCTAGTCCTTTTTGGAGATATAGTGATGTTTCGATGAGAATCTGTAGCTCGTACCGATGAAGTCCGACCAGGTTAATAAGAAGGATCATCAGATCTCTCAGTACGATATGACTCGGTGCGTCTAGATTGAGATACCTCTAAGAATAGCGTTCACCTAGTTCGTGAAGAGGGTAGACGGGTATTTCTTTGAAAACTTCATTGTCCTAATTGGGTTGGCACTCCGCCTTGAACAATTTGCTTAAGTTGACGCATGGTTTCTTGCATGGCCGTTTGGCCTTTGGCTAAATTAGCCATTATGCCATGCAGATCTGGAACATTTGGGGGCAGTAGATGGATTTGGAGGGATCCCAGTGTTTCGATTATTGGATTCCGGATTATCAGCCATTAATGATGGATTATTTTGGTGAAAAACACTAAGTGCAGTTGTTTCTCACAGACGGCGCCAATCTGTTGATGTAAAAAACTAGATTATCTCTAATTAATCAATCACAGATAAAATGAATAAATAAGACAAAAGATTTTTAAAGTGGTTCAGCCTTAGGAAAATGGCTTACGTCCACTATTTTTGTATTGCTGACTGTTTATTTGAAATCTCGATAATAGGTTTACAAGCGATCCAAAGCCCCCTTTTTATGAGGAGGTTACAACATATTTATAGCCTTGAGGCTGTACACATGAAAAGATAATGTGCTGTTATCTAGTATACATATACATCTGTACGATAATAATGTGCAACTATCTTTTGATTCTCTTGATTTGGATGCTCTGCACGCTAAGTTGCTCGGACCGCCTGAGTTGCTCGGTACGTTTAAGTTGCTAGGAGCCCTCAGTTCCTCGGGGCTCCCAAACTACTTGGTATGATTGGGTTGCTCGGGGCGCTTGAGTAGCTTGGTGACGGTGTATTGTTCGTTGGAAGTATTTATAATTGCCACGTAGATTGACACGTGTCTTCAAGTGAATGGTCCACGTCAACAGACTAAATTTGGTATCAACAAGTATATTTGGTAACCATTGATCATTCCTAAAATTCCTTTAAGAGGTTCCAAGTAATGAGGGATCTTAGTGATGGAGAAATATATTTATCATGGGTTATCACAAGTGTAACACCCAACACATTTTTTCACAGAGAGTGATCAGTCCACGTTGCTAACCTATATCTGGCGTTGTAATTAAGTACCATTATTAGAATGTGACATAAATATGAGACATTATAGATTTTTTTTCACAAGATATAAATCGATAGAATTTAACTAGTATAAATTAGTCACCACAATAAAATACATTACCCTTCTAAACTTGAAATGTTAGTCAATAGTGACGGGTCAGGTCCCTCCATAAGAATACAAACTAGTTTTTCCAAATATTAACGATCAATACAATCATAAGCATTATAAAGGATAAGTACCACAATTGAATATTTTAATTAACAAATCCATAATTATAACGATTGGAGTATGTAACACTATAACAACTACCCACATAAAATAAACCAACTCACTACCCTAGTTTAATTATGTTTATTTCAACAATGATTAAATCTCTTTCTATCAACTTACTCAATACAATTATCTTTCTCAATTTTAATCATATTATCGATGCAAGCCCATTATAATCAATTTTCCTTTCTATTAGCTCTACACATACTAATTTCTCGCCTAATGTCTCAACACATCAAAAATCCGCATTCATAATTATAGCCTATTAGCCCGATTTTTGTTAGTATTCACATAATGTGATGTTCCCCACACACAACAAGTTACTCTAGCATGCTAGCCTAGGTTTTTCAATAATCGTAAAGACCAACCCACACCAAAACTGCACATACCAGTGACGCCAACACAAACTGTCAAATTAGCCAAGATAACTTGAATCTCGCAATCATCATGATGTCACCTACCTACACCCACGTATACAATGATACATATAATTCTGTCTCTAATACCCGTTTGTACTCTTAGGTATTAATTATCTTTCCATTATCATGGTTTCATTATTTACATTTATCCCCCAAATATACTCTACCATATCAACTACAATACATCCCTAGTCCCCATACTTAGAGTTCACCGAAATCAATAGTATCACCTAGTACCTCACGTAGGAAAAATACCTACAACATAAACATCGACATAACGACTACTACTTAGTCCCATACGTAAAAAATAATAAAACTTACAAATTCACACTTCCTAGTCCTATACCTAGAAAGAATCCACAACATTTAATATGTCTACTCATTTGTCTCATAGTAAAAAATAGCATATTAATATAAGGGTGAAAGAAAAATTACCTACGTAAATCCTTAAGTCACAGTAGTGTTAATTTATGAAGATGAACAATTTCTACATTAATTTCATCCTCAATCCAACATTATAATTCTTTATTAGACAATCGTACAATTCTTATTCCAAGAGCGATACATCAATCATATCACATGATAAACGTGTTCTACAATATATCTAAAAAAGTTCTCCAAATTTAATATTTCGATACAAGTGATATTTACTAAATTTAAATAATAAACCAGTTCAAACATGCGTAATTTTCAATAATAAATTTATGAATTTTACACAATACTAATCGTCTACATGTTTTTATAAATCAACATATATTATCAAGTTACATATTTTAATTAACATGTGATTCGTCCCAACAGGCCATTATAACAACATACAATAATATAAGCATGCGGTATTTTAACTATTAAAAGAAATTTCACAACTTTATAAAAATAGATATATAATTAGGTTATCACTTTCCTTAATTAAGTTGCTAATTGTATTAAGAAAACATGCGTAATTATGGCTTAGGCAATATTTAAATCAAATAATACTAAAGGAGAACAATAGTGATATCATTGCATGAAATTAAGTATTCTAGAAAATTCGAGGGTACCACTGCATCCGTCTCCCGAAAATGATCAAGGTTTGCTTGTATGGACTTCTTCAAAATATGAGTTTAAGGTTTCCCAAAAAAGGATAATATTTTTTTACTGGAGGATTATGGTTGAAATAATGGGGTCTATAGCTTTCTGATTTGATTTGTGTGAGAAAAAAATGCGCCTGAAAATAAAAAATCCAAGAGTCTTTAAAAAAAACAATTGATGAATCAAAAAAGTCTCCAACTAACTAAAACAATGCACACATTAGTCTTCAAAACCCAAACCTACACAAAATAAATGACCCATGTGTTAAACTAACTCAACAGTTAAACACACACACACACACACACACACACACACACACACACACACATATCCTCTACCTAAAAGAAACCCTACTTGCCAAGGTAGTTGGTACTTGGTTTCTATAGTTGTGGTCATCCCCGATCCTCGCGGAGGGCGGGCAAGCGCGATGGAGGATCCTAGGTCCCGCGCGTCCCTCTCGGGAGTGCTTCGGCCGGCGTCATTTGGAGTGAGGTGTAAAAATGTAGAGAGATTAGAGTCGCTAGTCTATTTTAATCAAAACAGACAAAAGAAAGGGATCCATCCCGAAGGACGGCATCCAAAGACAAAATTATGCATACAAAATCAAAAATGATTCGAAAAGGATCCGGAGGCTAAGTTACGAAATGGGAAGGTGTTAGGAATCCATTCCGTCCTTTCGGTGTCTCATGGGTTTTTGTTATTTTCCTTTATTTCCCCCGTGATATGTGTGCATGTGTATATATAGTGGAGATAGTAATTCTCAACTTGTATCATGGAAGAGATAAAGCGAGTCATCCGTAGGAAGGTATAAAAGTATAAGAAAATAGGATTTAGGCGATTATCCTTACGTTAATCGTTATAAGGGAACAATAACGCATATGGGATAATACGCTACTAAGAACAAGTATATGTATATATATAATATAAGAGAGTGGAGTTTAGAGAAAATAGAAAATGAGAGAAAAAGTAAAAATAGGACTCGAGTCTCGAATTTTACCCCGAGACGCCTACGTAGCCTATAAAGGCATCAAAGCCCACGTAGTTCGTATGCAAAACGAGGGGTGGGGGTTTATCCCATAAATCCAATCGGGGGATTCTCTTATTTGTGTGTGTGTGTGTGTGTGTGTAGAAAAAGTGTTTTAGTTGTGAGAAAGGTGTAAGAAAAGTATGAGAATTCCCATTTGGAATTTATGAGCAAACCCTATTTTTCTTATTTTTTGGGTTTTTTATTTATATGAAAATAAAAGATGTGCAATGATACTAAATAAAAAGTATATTAGAATGTGTGAGATGAGATAATAAAAGTGCTAAGTAATAAGACAGGTTATTGCGAATTTAAGGAGAGAGTCGAGAAAATTGGACCTTCTTGAAGATCTTGAGCTTGATCTTCGATGTTGGAGAGAAGCCCTTACAGTTGGATGATGATGGAGGGTAGTGAATTCACCAAGTTTGATGAAAAGGATGATGAAAAGTGAATGTTGGAAAGGGAGTTGGGTGTGGAAATCGCGCTGACTTCGAGACGGGTTTCCAGGGTTTGCTGAGAGTGATATCTATCAAATTTGGGCTCTCCTTGTAAGTGAGGTCAGGCCTCCTTTTTATAGACCCAGGGAATTTTCGATCGACATAGCCTTATTCCTTCCATTCGGCAGGTGCGCTTAGGCACACTGCCGATAGGCAGGGTCTGGGACCTGCCATTTGGCAGTGTCTTTCAGGCTTTTTTGGAAAATTGATCGCAAAACGTAAACCGTTGATCAAAATCATGTACGGGATGGACCATTGGAAAGGTAATTCAGAGACCTTCGAAAATACTTGGACTAATTACGGGTTTGGGAGTTGAATTTGGGTCAAATATGGCTCGAAAGCATTCGTCAGTTCATTGGACGGGGAATCGTCGGACGCAAATGGATCATTCGTCCTTATGGTAAGTCTTAATCACGCACGAGGTAGACCGTTGGGAGGGTTATGAGATCTACTTTGACATTGCAAAGAGTTTGATCCAGTTCGTGGAGTTAACTTTGGTCAACCGGGCCCTGGAATCATTCAGTTACATCTCAGAGTAAAATGGATCGTTCGTCTGTACCGTAAGTTGAAATTGCACACGGTATGGATCGTTGGAAAGGGGATTCATCGCCCTTTGAAGATTCATTCAGTCTCAGTCAAGATGAAGACTTTGACTTTTTGTCAAATGGAGCCTGGGAGTGCCCGATGGTTTCTAGGTCAGTACTCGGGGTATGACCTGGGTTTGTAGTGATGAAAGGAGGTGTTAGGGACCTAAGGAAAGTTTAGGGGGTAATAGAATGGGGTGTCTACAGAGCCCCTCGACGAGTGAGTTTGGCACAAACGATAGCCGTCAAATAGACACCGCATGATGCTTTTAAGGGAGGATGACCAATTCATAGGGTCGAGACCGATTCTAAGGACCTAGGGGAGAGATGATGAACAATTTAGAGGGTCAAGGCCGATTCTGAGGACCTAAGGATGGAGGATGACCAATTCATAGGGTCGAGGTCGATTCTGAGGACCTAATGGATGGTTTGGAGGAAAGGTTTAGGCCTATTCCTAAAGAGGTGTTGGGTATGACCAATTCAGAGGGTTGAGGTCGATTCTAAGGACCTAAGGAGGGAGGATGACCAATTCAGAGGGTCGAGGCCGATTATGAGGACCTAAGGTATGGTTTATAGGAAAGGTTTAGGCCAATTCCTAAGGAGGTGTTGGGGATGACCAATTCAGAGGGTCAAGGCCGATTCTGAGGACCTAAGGAGGGAGGATGACCAATTATGAGGGCCGAAGCCAATTCTGCGGGCCTATGCCGAGATGACCAATTATGCAGGTTAAAGACAATTATGTGAACTTCTGTTGAGATGACCAATTCTGTGAGTCGAAGCCAATTATACGGGTTTATGTTGAGATGACCAATTCTGCGGGTCGAAGCCAATTATGTGGGCTTAAAAATGAGGGTGACCGATTCTGCGGGTCGAAGCCAATTCTGTGGGCTTATATAGAGATGACCAATTCTGTAGGTCGAAGCCAATTCTGCGGGCTTAAAGATGAGGGTGATCGATTTTGCGGGTTGAAGCCAATTCTGAGGGTTTAAGGTGAGGGTGACTGATTCTGCAGGTCGAAGCCAATTCTGCGGGTCAAAGCCAATTTTGTGGGCTTATGTAGAGATGACCAATTCTGCGAGTCGAAGCCAATTCTGCGGGTCGAAGCCAATTCTACGGGCTTATGCTTAGAATACCAATTCTACGGGTCGAAGCCAATTCTGCGGGCTTATGTAGAGATGACCAATTCTATGGGTCGAAGCCAATTCTGCGGGTTTAAAGATGAGGGTGACCAATTCTGTGGGTCAAAGACAATTTTGCAGAATTAAGGTGGCAATCCAAGACCGAGGTCAATTCTGACCTAAGAGAGGTGAATACTAAGGATCGAGGTCAATTTTCACCTACGAGAGGTGACGACTGAGGATCGAGGTCAATTTTGACCTAACTAAGGTGACAATCCAAGACCAAGGACAATTCTGGCCTAAAAAGAGGTGACGACCAAGGATCAAGGTCAAATCTGACCTAACTAAGGTGAAGATCCAAGACCGAGGTCAGTTCTGACCTAAGAGAGGTGATAACTGAGGACTGAGGTCAGCTCTGACCTAACTAAGGTGACAATCTAAGATCGAGGTCAATTCTGACCTAAGAGAGGTGACGATCGAGGATCGAGATCAATTAAGGTGACGATCCATGACCGAGGTCAATTCTGATCTAAGAGAGGTGATGACCGAGGACCGAGGTTAGTTTTGACCTAACTAAGGTGATGATCCAAGATCGAGATTATAATAGGGTACTTTAGAATGTAGATGGAGGCTTAACCCCTTTTTAAGTGTGGTAATGATAAGTTAATTAGCCCAAAACTTTGGATTAGTGATAGAACATGCCAACACAAGCCTAATGAGGATGGAGGTCGATTTAAACTCACAAATCTCTCATGTATAACTCAGGAAATAGTAATGAAATTTATAAGTAACTTAGCTAGAGGGAGAAAGAAGTAAGCACCCAAGATACACCCTGGCAGGCAGGTAGAAAACACACCGAACACCCTCAAGAATCTCTGTCAAGTATTAAAAGCTTCGTAATAAATAATAATGGTGAGTGAGTCAACTCTCTGGTTTGCAATAACTCTCTCTCTCTCTTTGATGTGTATTGTCTCTAGCAATAACTCCTCAATCCTCAAAAAGGATCGATCCCTTCCTCAAAGGTGGTCGGGGTCCTTAAAGAGCCCCTCACACCACCCCCGAGGCAACTCATTCATTTAAGACTATGAAAGACATCCCTCATACTTTATATCAAAACATTAAATTCCTGATGCACTAGTCGTCTCTACGTCATAAACATTAAATGCCAAGACATGCCTTTTGCCTAACCACTGTGTGTCAGGGGGCTGTTGTTGCAGAGGTGGCTCACCAACTGCCTGACAGACCCAAATACCACGGTGGTTTACTCAAGTGCATGTCTGATGTTATTTAGCTGGCTAGTGACATCACCTATAGTAGATGTGACATTAAGTAGAGGGTTGTTTGGTTTATGACTCAACACCCGATGGAACTCCAAGCTGCTCCGCCTGAGGTTCCACGGTCAGGGTCCTTCGGTGTTTTACCAGGTGTATCTAAGATGATCAGGACAAGCCCCAACGATGCCTTACTCCTCAATCCTACAAACCAAGTCCCTCTAAAATTCCCACGGTGAGGTAGTTCGATAGAGCATGAAAGCTCTCCCAGGCCCTGCCAAGACTGATCTCTCGCGAGTACCATTCGACCTCACACAGGTTCATTATTCTCGTTACATCATTACAATCGTTATAACTCATAGCCAATATAAACAAAGATACAATATGACTAACATAACAAGCTAAAGTATAAGTTTCCATGCCAAGCTGCCTCGCTGAGTTGCCACACTTGAGCTGTCTCGGTTGCTTAATCTCAAATACTATTGCCAATTAGGGAATTATCCCTAATCTCATAGTTACCTTTAAGCCCCCTCTACATTTTCCCCTTCGTGGAGAGATTTTTTGGAACAAAAAATGTCTGCACGAAACTCCTCAATCCGATGAACCTTCTCTGAGTCGAAGCACTATTATGGCCTTCTTTCCTTTGTTAGAACCGTAGTAATTTAATTTCTTAAAAAAGTTAAATTCTCCTCGATGTACCTCAGCCGAAGCACCGTTCTCACTAGGGCTTGGGCGAAGGGACATCGCCACTTTTTCCTCACGTTGGGCCTTAACCGTTCTAGTGTTACTATTTAAAATTCTCCCGAAGGGCCTAGCAACCTTCTTAAATACTCATTTGGACTCGTGGTAGGTGAAATTCTCACCGATGTGACTGAGTCAGTCATCATAGCTGAACTGTTGGGACATATTTACCGTTAGGCAGTGGTGGATAAGTCTGACACCAATTTAGCGCCAAAACACAAACTTGGTTAGGAAGGCAACCCTTTATATTCCCCAGACGTCACTTCGTATTCGACGTAACGCTATCTTTTCAACTGTCGAGACCCTTCCCGATGTGCCACATGTTCATTTGAAATGATTAGAGGTAGCCCTTGCACGTGCGATGGTGGGAAACTCCAATCGTCGAGTTTGAAACCCTTCAAACGTTTATTTTATTTCAAAACCCTTCCATATCCTCATCTTCTTTATCTTCCACCGCCTTTAGAGAGAGAAACTCTGTGCGACCTCTATTATTGCCTTATTCTTTACTCAGTCTCCTCCTCCTCTCATCCTTTACACCACCACCTACAGTTGTACACCTCCCTATTCATTTCTCGCTCTTCTTTTATCAGACATTTCCATACTTCTGTTGTCTTTAATGGCCTCTTCAAGCAACCCTTCCGCTCCTGCCACGAGTTCTCCTCCTACCGCCTCCGTTGTCACCACCCCCTATGCTGCCCCATTGACCGCTGCTCGTTAAGAACAGTTGCATTTTTACCGCCGATCCCCCATTTTTGGCGAAGGTGATGACTTTGCTGGGTTTTGCAAGAGTTGCATTTTTAACGCCAAGTACGATGCCATGACGCTTGGTGATGAAGATGAGGATTTTGATAAATGGGGCTTTCTTCCTCCCGAGGGAACTCTCAGGTTTTGTCTTGAGCAAGGGGACTTCCCATGGTCCCACATCGATTTTGAAAGTCCTGGAGGCTCTCCTGCTCACTTTGCTACTTGGAATTCTTATATGCAGAGTTCCCACGCTAATATTCTTGCTAAGATTGGGCTACATAGAGCAAAGTGGTTTGGTGAGTTCAACCTCTCCAAGAACAATGCTGCTCTTCTCGTTCTGGTATCTCTCTGTAATGTTACTACTCACATATTCAACGCTACGTGGGGAGAGTTTACAACAACATTGGAAGACGTGTGCGAGCTCCTAGGTCTTGAGGCAACAGGTCATGAGCCCTATTCCGATGAAGCTCGGGATGCCCAATAAACCACTGACCATTTGGAGCTGGACCGTATATGCCGAAGGTGTATCGGTACTTCAAACAAAGCCACGTTCACTCCCCTAATCAACTACTTCTTCAAGGATCCTTCCGAAGGGAGTTCCTCTGAGGTTGCCCCTGGACAAGGTACATTGCTAGAGCTTCCTGCCTATATCCTTGTCATTCTTTCTCGCTTCTTTTTAACGGGGAAGCCCAATAACCATCCCTGAAGGGACCTTATCAACCTATCTCTCCGATTGGCCCGAGGTATCAAGCTCCCTCCGGCTGCAATCGCCTTGGGGTCCCTCTACACATGGCTTGACAGGGTCCTTTTTGACATGGATCGATCTATGGGTCTTTACAACCTAGCCAATTTTGCTAATTGCGTTCCCCTTACGGGTTTCCTTTATGTGCGCTTCCCGGTCGTAGCCGCCAAGACTAATCGTCCTCCCTCGAAGGAGGCAATCCTACCCCCTCGCTCATTTGTTTACCACAAGAGGCAGAGCCGAAAAGAGCTGACCTCCTTTATTGACGACTTTTCAAGGTTTATAATGAGGCCTTATGAAGAAGATATTTTTCTTCATACTTGTGATTTTTTCAAGCATGGGATAAGAGTGGTACAGCCAGCCACCGTAGACCTCATTACCGAAGACCCTTCATTGGCTGTTGTGCTTCTGTTTTCGCCAGGATACCTGCCCTCATACACCGAGTGGGGATATACCAGCGAACATTACAATCCCAACCGATGCAGCCGTCAATTTGGCTTTGATCAAGGGGATCCTCCCCCGATGTTTCAGCTATTTAACCCCAAGGTATCTTTTGGCGAGGCATGTTCTCTATTTTCCTCGACGGCCGCGTGGGGAGTGAGTTCGACATTAGCTGGGCGAGTCACCATCCCCAGCATCACTAGGTAAAGGGACATGACACATCTGTTTGCCACAAAGTATTGTCCGAGGCAACTGGCCCAAATTACTGAATTCATCGAGGGTGATCCTGTGTATCTCCCAGTTCTTTTGTTTTTTGCACTGGAGCTGGGCCTGAAGGGCAATTCCGTTCTTGGGGTTGAGTTCCCTCTAAGCCAGACCCCTAAAGAACTGCCTACAGAGCTTCCTCCATACTTCCCCGTAATCCTTGTTGCCACGCCCAAACCAAAGTCCATTGCGACCCCCAAACCATTTGTCCCCATGGCCGAAGCTGCCACGGGAGAAAGGCCTTCTCAGCCACCTGCTAAGAAAGCCAAAAAATCCAAGTCTAAGAAGCCCAAGGCCCTAGGTCAAACGAAAACTCCATTAGAGGCATTCTCAATTGCCTCCATTCCCCCTCCCATGTCTCCAAAAATGGCTGAAGAGCTGAGAAGGCGGGTGGAGGCCGAAGTTGCCAGAATAAATGCTGAATTCCAACGGCGAGCAGTCCCCATTGCTCCTCCTGGTACGTTCCCCACATTCTTGGTTGATCCTAGTGAGCCCTCAGGAAAAAGGAGAAGAAGGTCGAAGGTACCTAGAGTTGGTGGTGCAACGAGCTCCAGGAAGAAAATGATAGGTACTAAGTCCCAGATGAAACAGACACATGAGGAGCTCTCCTCCCCAGTTCTTTCGGCTGCTGCCCCCTCGCCACGTTCACCAGTGATCATACCATCTCGTTCTCCCTCCGGATCTGAGGTATATGTGCATTCTTTATTTCTCATTCTTCTTTTCTTGACATAGTTTACTTACTGATTGCTATCTTTGGTGAAGGGAGTTGAAGAAGTGGGGGTCAGTCCTCCTAGTCCCCCCAGTCCCCCGGTGAGTCGTTTCGTGTGGGGGGGGGGGGGGGGGTTGTGATATTCCTCCAGCCACTGCCGCACTTCCACGATCTCCTTTGATAAGTCTCACCTACTCACGTCGTTCATCCTCCCGCCATGCCAGAAATGCCACTATGGGTGCCAGCGAGTTGGATAGCCAGCCCGAGGTGTCTGTTCCAAATTCCCCCGAGTTGCCCTCAGAGCGGGAGGTTCCTCTACCCCTGGTTGTGGTCGAAGAGCGTATCCCATAGGTAAATGTATTTTCGAGCCTTGCATTTTCATTTCTTTCTTTGGCCTATTTATCATTTCCACCCTATTGGGCCACTGTAGGTGGAAGTGGCATCGCTGATAGCCCATATCCTCCTTCCTCCTTTATTGCCAAGACCCATCGCTGCAGTTCCTCTCTTTAGTGCCATAACGGGGGTAGCCTAAGTGAAGTTCTTTCTCTTATTCATTTGCGATTACTCATTTCTTCTAACATTTTTATTTTCATTTCCAAGTCTTTCTCCGTCTTTTGCGTTGAGTGGCCTTATCCCTTCTCAGGCGCAGGTTAGAGTAGCTGCTGTCGTTGGGGCATCTGTCGAAGGTCCATCATCTCATTCGGAGGATGCGCCCATATTAGCCATAGTACCCTATGCTAGTGAGGAGAGTGTGCCTACCCTTGAAGCTTATACATCCAAGGGCTCCGTTGAGGCTGCTAGGGTAATGAGCCCTCCTCCCACGGTGTCTAACATTGTGCCTCCCATAGTGACTATTGATTTCGCTCCTACTGCTGCTGAGGTACTTCTCTAATTTTTTTTCCTGTATTTCTCAGCTTCTCAAACTTCATTTATGTAGGTGACTTAATCCATGAAAACAGTAATTAATATTTTCCATGAACTCCTATCTTGGTGACTTAACAACTAAAAATGCTTGTTAAGGTTTTTCACAAACTCCCACCTATGATAGTGACTTAACAACGAAAACACTTGGTAAGTTTTTTTTCATAAACTCCACCTATAACGGTGACTTAACAACGAAAACGCTTGTTAAGATTTTTCATAAATTCCACCTATAATGGTGACTTAACAACGAAAACACTTGTTAAGATTTTTTCACAAACTCCGCCTATAACGTGACTTAACAACGAAAACACTTGTTAAGTTTTTTTTTCATAAACTCCACCTATAACGGTGACTTAACAACGAAAACGCTTGTTAAGATTTTTGATAAACTCCACCTATAACGTTGACTTAATAATGAAAACACTTGTTAAGTTTTCTTCATAAACTCCACCTATAACGGTGACTTAACAACGAAAACGCTTGTTAAGATTTTTCATAAACTCCACCTATAACGGTGACTTAACAACAAAAATGCTTGTTAAGATTTTCGATAAACTCCACCTATAATGGTGACTTAACAATGAAAACACTTGTTAAGTTTTCTTCATAAACTTCACCTATAACGGTGACTTAACAACGAAAACGCTTGTTAAGATTTTTCATTGTCTCCACCTATAACGGTGGCTTAACAACAAAAATGCTGTTAAGATTTTTGATTAACTCCACCTATAACGGTGACTTAACAATGAAAACACTTGTTAAGTTTTCTTCATAAACTCCACCTATAACGGTGACTTAACAACGAAAATGCTTGTTAAGATTTTTCATAAACTCCACCTATAACGGTGACTTAACAATGAAAACGCTTGTTAAGATTTTTGATAAACTCCACCTATAACGGTGACTTAACAATGAAAACACTTGTTAAGTTTTCTTCATAAACTCCATCTATAATGGTGACTTAACAACGAAAACGCTTGTTAAGATTTTTTTCATAAGCTCATTACTTTTCTTATCTCAGGTTGCACGAGAGACCTCTCCACCCGTTCTTTCGCCTATTGGATCACCTCATCGGGAACCTGCCGTCTCAGAAGATTCTGGCCATGCTGACCAAGGTTCCACGACCGGTGCTGTAGCGGAGAGTGAATCCGGGTGCGAGCTTCCTCTGCCGAATTTGGCTCCTCATGCATTCTGCTTAATGGTGCTTAAACATTCTCCCCAAATGCCTGCCACTCATCGACTAGTGATCAAGCAACTTGCGAATCACCATCCTGAAACCTTCTCAGTGGACTGCTTACATTCCAACATCTCTGTCCTGAGTTATAGGCTACAAGGCATGGCTACCGTTGTTGCTGAAATTGCTAGCACTCCCACTGCGACCGTTACTAGACCACTCCTTAACTAATTTCTTGGCTATTTGAAGGACGTGGGTCGTGATGGTCTTCATTTTAACTGGCTTATATCGTATTTAAAAAATTTAAAGAGCCAGCAACTGATCATGCAGATGGAATTATTGCACAAGCATCAGCAGTACCAACGGGTAGAGGAAGCTAGGTTGGCCGAAATAGCACCCCTTTTGGAAGTAGTTAATAAGGAGGTAGACGATGCCGAAGAAGCTTTGCGCCTGGCCAAGCTAAAATGAGAAAGACTCCTTATTGAATGTGCACAAGTGCAAACGATGTTGGAGGTTTCCATCGATGCCCAACAGTCTTGAGCTGCAGCCTCTTCGAGCCTTCCTGGAGATTTTTTCTCATCCTAAGACCTATGGTTCCTCTTAAGCTAGTCAACTCTTGTATATATATTTTCCTCTTGTTTCTTTCTATGTAATCTTGGGCAGTAGTTCCCAATTTTGTAATGCTCTATCGTTTACAAATGAATAAAAAAATGTGTATTTTCCATTCGTCTGTATGTGACAACTGCTTTATAAATTTCTATATTTTTGTAACTCTTTTCTTCTGTTGAATTCATAACTAAAACTTTTATATTTATAACAACAACTATTTGCAATCATGGTTCAAACTTAATTGTCTACACATAAACCTTCAACCATTTTTTGTTAATTTTAAATGGCTTGTCTTCCTCCATTCTAGAAATTAAGCAATATCCCGGGTCATGAGCTTCTTTTACAACAAAAGGTCCCTCCCAATTGGCTGCAAACTTCGGTAGAGGAAGCCCCCTGATGTGCTTCACTATTTCTTTCAAAACGAGGTCTCCCACCACGAACTTCCTGGGTCTTACCAAGTTATTATATGCCCTGAATAGCTGTTTTGTGTACATTTGAAAGTGTTGCATTGCATTATCCCTGTGCTCGTCTAACACTTCCAACTGTACGTGTCTATTCTGAGGGAGCATGCTACTTTGTAAGGTATATCGGGCTAAGGGAAATTCTAGCTCCACTGGAAGGATTTCTTCCGCACCATAAAGAAGCGAGAACGGCCCCCATGGGTTTCCTCTTGGTTGTTCGATAGGCCCTTAACATAACTGGTATCTTGTCGTCCCACGATCCTAGGAAGTCCTCCATCACTTTGGCCAGAATATTAACCAACGTTTTGTTAGTCGCTTAGGCTTGACCATTTCCCTTTGGGTATGCCACCGTTGAAGTATGGTGAAAAATGGAGTACTTATCTGTGAGCATTGTTATTTTTGAATTAACAAAAGGCGTCCCGTTATCTGAGAGAATAACCTTTGGGATCCCAAAATGATAAATAATGTATTCTCTGATGAAGTTGCTCACTACCCCAGTCATTACCCTTCTGAGTGGTATTGCCTCGGCCCACTTTGTGAAACACTCCGTTGCAACTTGTATCCATATCCTCCCCCTAGAAGGAGGATGTATTGCCCCCACCAGGTCAAACGCCCAAGTGTGAAAAGGGTAAGGCATTGCCAAAGAGAGTAAATCCACCGATGGGGCATGGATCATGTTTCCATGTAGTTGGCAAGCTTTACATTTTTGAATGAACTCAGCAGCGTCTTTTTCCATCATTGGCCAATAATACCCCAACATCATCAACTGATCATACAACCAGTCCCCTCCTATGTGAGCTGGATCGTGTGCTTGTTTGAGGACCTCAGCTGCTTCTTCCTTCGTGATGCAACACAATGGCCTGCTGAAGTATCCCCTTCGGTAGAGCCGCCCCTCCTGGATGTAGAAGCTTGGGGCCCTTCGCTTTAGTCTCACCGCATCAATTTTCTCTGTCGGGACCACTCCATCATTAATGAAGTCAATATAGGGTTGCCTCCAGTCAGCCTGAGTTTTAATGAAATGACATTCAGCTTCTTCGAAGAAAAGCTGACACTTATCGCACCTCCGTTGTAGCTCCGTCGCGTCCTGCTTTATTCTTGGCTAGAAATATCCCTCTCTTTGAATTCTCCTATGCAGAGGTACCTCAGTTGTTTCGCAGTGATCCTCATGTGTTTTCTTCAACCTTCTCTCTGCTTCTTCTGGGCCAATACATCTGGATAACCATCCCCCTGCGTTTCTAAAGTAGATATTTCCCTGGTTTGTAAAATATTGGGCCAACCCTCTTAGTCCCATTGCCCTTTCGCCAGACTCCAGCTGCTTCCTAATCTCTCCCCTCCAGTCCTCATCCTCCCCCATTGGTAGCATTGATTTCACCACCGAAGGAGCTGTTCTTCGTTGGATCGTGACGATAGTTGTATCACTCATCATGACCATTTTCTGGGAAATAGTTGCATACGTGTCTGGATGGTGATTCATTATTCTGGGATGTCTTTTGATCTTAGTTTGATGGAACTGGCTGAGGAGTCTCTGAATGATCGTTCTGTATGGTGCCAGGTTCATGTGCTTCAACGCATATTCTCCGTTTACTTGATGGATCACTAAGTTCGAATCACCCTTAATGCAGAGTGAACGAATTCCCCTTCGAAGAGCCTCCAGCAACCCTGGTACCAATGCCTCGTACTCTTCTTCATTATTGGAACAAGGGAAATCTAGCTTGTAGGAAAGACAAATCTCTTCCGTTCCTTTTGAAAGAACAACCCCTCCCCCTCCCTTCTTTTTTGCCGAAGATCCATCGAACTGCATCGTCCACTCCTCCTCAGTTGCATCCAGATAACTGGCTTGTAGTTCGCCTCCTAGAATGTCTTCCTTAGGTGGTTCAAATCTTTCTGAAGGAAAGATTACCAATAGATCGACATACGCCTGGCTTTTGATCGGGCGAGGAACTACACACTTTAAGTCATATTCTGAGACGATAAAGAACCACCTAGCTGCCCTGCCAATCAATATAGTTTTTGCCAATAAATACTTAATAGGATCGCATTTAGTTACAATATGAATTGTAAAAGACACCATATAATTCCTAAGTTTTTGTGCTACAAAGACTAAGGCCAAGCAATGCCTTTCAAAGCTGCTATATCTAATCTCTAGCCCATGTATGATTCTACTAAGGTAGTAGACTGGTCGCCCTTGCCCATCAATTTCCTGGGCTAGTAAAACTCCGACGGACCTCATGGTAGATGTGAGAAATAACTGTAATGGCGTTCCTACCCATGGGGGGAACCATGGTCTGTGGTGAAACCAGCAATTTCTTTAACCCAACAAAAGACTCCTGGTGAACCTCTTCCCACCTAAACTTCACGCTCTTTCGCAAAAGATGCATAAGCTGGTGTGTTACTTCGACCAATCCAGGCACAAATCTCCTAAGATAGGAGACTATACCGAGGAAACTTTTCAACTCCCTCGCCGTTCTAGGACTTAGCATTTCTAAGATCGCTCGCTGTTTGTCCTGGTACATTTGCACCCCTTGTCGATCAACCACAAAGCCCAAGAATTTCCCACTCGTTACTCCAAAAACACACTTCAATGGGTTCATCCTCAACTTATACTTTCTACAACGGTAAAACACATTCCTCAAATCACTCGAGTGGGACCCCTCCTCCTTCGATTTGATGACCAAGTCATCCACATAGAATTCTACAAATTTGTGAAAGAAGTCATGAAAAATGGCCATCATTATTCTCTTGTAAGTCTCCCCAGCATTCTTGACGCCGAACGGCATCACCCTGTACATGAAGTTACCCAACGTGGTTCTGAATGTCGTTTTCTCCGCGTCCGAGGTGTCCATCTTGATCTGATTATACCCCACATACCCATCCATGAAGCTATACATCTCATGACTAGCCGTTGCGTCTATCAGGCTATCGATGGAGGGTAGAGGGAACTCATATTTAGGATAAGCTCTATTCAAATCTATGAAGTCCACACAGATCCTTATCTGGTTTTTGTCCTTCTTTCCTACTGGGATAATACTGGATAGCCAGAGTGGGTGTTGTATCGGTATGATGAACCCTACCGTTAGCAGGCGCTGGATCTCTTCTTTAATCTTTAGATCCATCTCGGGCTTGTACGTTCTCGTTTCCTGTTTCACTGTAATGGCTGAAGGCATTACGTTCAGCTTGTGGCAGCTTACTTCCTCATCCAGCCCTTCCATTTTCGTGTATTTCCACACGAAGACATCTATAAACTCTTGAATTAATTTGACCAAGGCCTCTTGTTTCTAATTGCTGAGATCCTTCGAGATGAAGATGGGTCTTGGATCTTATCCTTCTTTTGCCAGGTTCAATTGCTCTAACTCTTGCTCTTGGGGTTCTGGCTGATTTGCCATATAATCTGGTTCCTTGGCAACTTCTTCCATGAATTCATGTATGCTAAAATTGTCTATTACCATGAACTGCCCTCGTTGATCTACCAAAAAACATTCATATATCGGGTCAACCTCGTCCTCAGTTTCTTTGATCGCCCCATCACACCGTTACAATCGATACATAACCTTTCCTTCCTCGGTAACGACTTTCTTGCATTGCCTGCTGGTAGTGGTGATCACCTTCATCTCCTTCTCTCTAGAAGCTTCGGCCACTTTTTATCTTGAGAATCGACTCAGCACGCTTTGTCGCTGGACCTCATGCTCTATCGGGTCCACTCTGGGCCTCATTCTATCTTTAAGCTTCTTCTAGATGCCTTGGGGCCGAGGGGCCACCTGATGAGCTTCTTCGGCCACTTCCTTTGTACCGCTTGTAACCGCCCTCTTCTGCTCGCCCAAGGGCCCCATCCTTTCTCTGATCGAGGGAACCCACGCTCCCTCCATTCTTCTTGTGAAGATCCGGACATCTTCTTATAGCTCTGTGTAAAATGCTACGTCCACCAAAGGAGCTTTTTTAACAACGAAGGGCCTCTTTGTGGCCCTTATGGTCGCCTCTGTGCCCTTGACATTCGCTTGAGCATATTGGTGATATGTAGAAGGAACTAGGCCTTGGTTGTGTATCCACACCCTTCCTATTAGTAGATGATAGGAATTTTCACTCTCTATTACGTGAAACTTGATATGGGAACTCCGATTTCCCATTACAATCCCAACATTAACGTAGCCAATGGACTTGGAAGATTGATTATCGTACCCTGAAATCACCAAGGGCATGGAGACCAGCCTTTCTTCTGGAATATTGGTTGCGTGGAAGGAGTTGATTGGCATGATATTGATGGAAGATTCCCCATCCATAAGAGTCCTTGCAAAGCTAACTCCGTTGACCCTGGCGGTCACATACAATGGCCTATTGTGAGGGAACCTTACTGCCCTATCTGCGTCGCTAAAGGTTCCGTCTGACAGAAACCTTCTTACTAACCTGGCCATGGGTCCCTTCCATCTCAGCGAAGGGACCGCATTTTTTTTGAAATATCAAGTATCGCCTGGGTTATCTCCAGCCTACTCTCCTTTGGAATCCCCACTTGTTCGAAGAACCAAGTGAACTTCAGGGATTTTGAAACTGCCCCATATTCTAAGTTCGGGTCAACCTCTTCACTTTCAGCATCATATATATCCTCCATATCCTTGGCGCTTGCTTCATTGTAAGCTAATACGACGTTAGCCATTCCCCTAGTGCAAATGTCCAAAGCTTCCTCGTACTCCTCTCCTTCCTCTCTATCCGCCTCTGCATCATAAGCAACCACGAGATTGGCCCCATGAGATGGTAGTGGGTTGTTGTTAACGTTTTGTGGGGGGATCTGCAACGTTCCCGCCTTTATGTACTTATCAATGATTCTTCTTAGCGTGAAACAACTCTCTGTTGGATGCTGGATCTTCTAATGAATCTGAAAATATTTAGGATCCACCTTCGTTGCAGCATCGGGTTCTTCCATCGGAATGCCTTTTGGTTCATAAATTGTTCCCCTTGGACCATCGCGTTATAACAACTCACAGCCTCTTCTATCGTGCAAGGCAACAGTGGTGGGTCTTCTCTATCTCTTCCAAACTTCCTCTTCTTGTCCCTCTTTGGTGCCTTGCCCCTATCTTCCCCCTCAATGTACCCTACCCGCGGGGGCTGAGACCTCCCCCCCGCAGGTTGCATCGGCTGCCTGAACATCATGGGTGCCACCACCGGATTGGGTCTCACCACCAAAGTGATGTTTCTCGCTGCTTTCAAGAATGCTGCAAAAGTCCCCTCGCACGTCTCATTGATAAGATGGGAGATATATTCAGGAAGCAGTCCCTCAGCACAAATCTGTAATAACTTGGACTCTTTGGCCTCCTCCTTTACATCGAGGGACGTTTCCCTGAACCTTCAAACATAGGACACCACCTCTTCCCCAGGTTTTTTCTTCTCCCTACCAAGTTGGGTCAAGGTGAACTCTTCTTCTGCCAGAAAGAACTTTTGGACAAACAATACATGCATCTCCTCCCACGTAGAAACGTTGTTGGGAGTCAAATGGGAGTACCAGGTGTATGCCTTATCGGTTAGGTATTTGGAAAAATACCTCAATCTAAGATTCTTATCATTGCAATGCGCTCCCAAGTGTTCAACAAAATGCTTAATGTGCTCCTTCGGGTTCCCACCTTTCCCTGTATATTTTTCAAAGACAGGGGGAATATAGTCCTTCGGGTAAGGCTCATTGTTGTATTTCTGAGGATAAGGTGTTCGAAATTCGTTATAAACCGAAGCCACCTCGTCAACGGATTATGAGGAAGGTTGCATGAACTTCAACGTCTCCTTCTGCATCTCTTTTCTCATTTCTTCCATGGGCGATACCACCGGGGCAATTAACAGCGGGGTCACAAGCTGAGTGCCCGTTGCAACTGAAAAAAACGTTACCGGTGGTGCCGTTGAAACTCCTGAAATTCCCACTACTAGATTCACAACATAGGGTACACTTACTGGGATCGTTCCAGCAATACCTTCACCTGGTGGGGCCGTTGGAGATACCCCTGGTGTTACGAAAGCATTAGCCTCCAATCCTCCCAGCATAGTTGAAGCTACTGGGGTTTGCAAAAACTCATAAAATTTGCTCATGAGTAGCGCCATCTGGGCGGGTCCCAACCCCGCGCTTGTGGAAGGTTCTGTCACCCCTGGAATTCCTATCGTCGTCGGAACCGAAGGTACCTCTACTCGAGGAGCCCCATCCCTTAGGGCCTCTTGCTCCCTCGCAGCCTGCTCTTCATTATGTTGGATAGACCCCAGTAGGTATGCTCTCAACGTGCTTCGAGAGAGAATTTCAGTTTTTGGGTTTCAATTTTGGGATTGTTCCCTTCACTGCCTAGGTAGGGATGCGACATGGTAGTTCAACTACCTTAATTATTGAGGCCTCTACTAGTGCAGTTGCATTACAACAGCTCCAAATCATCGGGGAAAGGACTCAGGTGGTCTTCAACTCCACCTTGGTGAATATCATTAAAAGGCCACGACAATACACTTATGTGCCTTATTGGTTGCGGCCTCATTAGTAATATCATGCAACAGTTCAAACGTTGCAATCCAACTTCCTATAAGGTTAATCCAATATTTCTGTGATTACTCATTTCTGTTTGTTTTGTCTCAAATTATATATACTTTGTAAAGACTAACAAAGTATAAAATGGAAGGAGAATCCAAGCATAGCACAGAACTCAAACATGAGATTGTGCAGATGTACAATCACCTCAACCATCTCTACGACAGTCATGCCTCACTCCAGACCCAAGTTAACTATTTAACTCAAAGGGTCGTCATGCTTGAGGCGCAGCCTCACCCAATGTGGGTATGGCACCCAGGATCATTGCTGTCGCAGCCCTAGTAGTTCCAGCTGCGAAAGCAGCCAGCAGGATCTAGAAAAGGAGATCAGAGAAGGCATAAGGTAGATCTAAGTCCTACACCCATTGGCCTTCCAAATTGAGTACATCCCTGAATGCATAAAGGAAGATAAGTTGCTCAGATGGCCAGATAAGCTGAGGGATCCACCACACAAAAGGGACAAAGCCAAGTGGTGCAAATTCCACTAGGATCACGGCACCGCAACTTAGGGTATCATTGCCCCACAAAGTGAAGTTTGGAATCCTACAAGACAAGATACAAGAATACAAGAGAAAAGTGAAGAGGCTCACCTATATAAGCTGCAACCTTGTTCTCCTAGCGGTAGATATCTAAAAACTCAAGTTGTTAAAGTGCCGTAGAAGTATCACATGACATGCAAACTTCAAATCCAACATTTTTGGGTCTATTGTCGCTGCCCACTCAAGAGGTTAGTGAAGTTTGCGAAGAAAAGATGGATAAAGTCTAGGGCTAAAGCACGGCAGGATATAGCCAACTTGTTATACAGGCCGCAACCCATATGAACAAAACATTTGTGTATTGGTTGCAACTAGTATGTTAGCCTGACAAGCTTATTCAATCAAGAAATCTATGACACCCCGCCTAATTAAATACCGGGTGATCAGTCCTTTATTAAATTATAACCAAGGTGAACGGTTGGTTCATTATTAACATCACTGTCGCAAAAATAACTTTTCAAATTAAACACCCTAAATAGTTAAGCTAAGTGTCAAAAACATTTAAAACATTATTTCCAAATTTAATTTAAGCCCAATAATAAAAACTTTCATAATTCATAGTTTAAGAGTGACATAATAACTAGACTGGAAAAGATCATCCAAGTAATTTAAGCATTCAAATAACTAATTCCAACTTTAAAACTTCAAAGGAAAAACATCCTGACAATAACAAATCCCAAAGTAAAAATACTAAAAGTAAATGAATCACAAACTCTGACAAAATCAACTGAATAAGGAAAAAGGGCGACACATGCCCAACTGGATAAAATAGAACTAGGAGTGGAATCAATAATGAGGTCGTCTAATCAAAAGGCCTGCAACTCCCACTTAAGCTGCAACACGTTCCTTCCAAAGATTCCTAAGCATGATGCCCCTGTGGCTAGACACCTATAATATATATATATATATATATATATATATATATATATATATATATATATATATATATATATATGTATATATATATATGTATATATATATATATATGTATATATATATATGTATATATATATATATATATGTATACAAGAGAGAAGAGATAATAGGAAGTGGGTCAGAGCCCGATTGCAAAACAGCTTAAAAATTCAGTTTAGCAAGTATTAGATTGTTTAACGGCTAATGAAGTAATCATATTAGTATGCGGCACTCTCTTGAGAAATTCTCACCTCTCTTCTAATGTGCACACCTTCCGCATTATTAATCCCCATAAGTTAATCTTATCTTAAATTCCTCATAAGGTTTCATGCCGACCATTACTAGGGCTAAGATAGTTAATTTCTGAGAGTAAAGTTTTCATAAGAATTTCATTTCATTATAAAGTTTTCAGTATTGCCTCAGACTTTTCAAACACTTATATTAAAGTCGAAATATTTATTCATTACTTAACTACTTTTAGTCACAGTAGAAAGTTCCAAATTTCAAGTCTATATATATATTAATCACTCATAATATATATATATATATATATATATATATATATATATATATATATATACTATCGGCACCCCACATATAATTTATGGTGCTTGCATACTCTGCTATCAAGTCCCTGTATCACTCGCACTAAGGGAAATACTAGTTCGGAATCACTCTCGAACTGTAGTAACACAAAACACATACAAATTGAGGCGAAGCATAGTTCCAAGTCACTAAGAGGTCAGCACATACCCTCACGTCTCTTAGGACCGTCTGACTATCGATCAGATAGCCTGTACCAAGGATTTCTATATTCTAGGGTACAAGTCAATATCCCCCATAAAGGTCCCATCGAGATAAGACTGTCCCGGTGCGGTAACCTCAGTGATAGTAAGTAGCGCGGGCATGTTTTTTACACGTATATAGTATATGCACAAACACAGTCATATATATGTATACTACCATTCCCATTTCTAAATTAGGTACACACACGACCCATACTTATGATATTCTTTCTTAGTACACATTACTAGATTATCCCATATAACGGATCGTCTATTTTTTTCTTATTTATGGAATTATCCCAAACTTACTTCGTATCACTCGTAGTATCTTATCTCCCTAAGTATAATTTCAGTAGGTACTCTCTTTATTTTATGACGTAACTTCCTTATGAGTCTCACTCCTTTAGACACACGTTCCCATTATTCCTTAAGTGTAAATCACTCCCCGTTAACACTAATTTCGTCTTTACATTAAAGGCTCCATTTTTACAAAGTCCTACTGGTCCTCTTTATGTCCCAAAATGTTCTAACAATAATGTTCAAAGGTTACCACTCATTGTAATCAAAATAAACTATTTAAAAGAGGAATATGAATTTTCCAGGAGATGTCGATCGATCGATGGAAGTGGGTCGATGTGACACCCCGACTAATTAAATACCGGGTAGCTACTCCTTTATTAAATTAATTCAAAATGCCAAGTTGGCTCAGTTAATAGCATCACTGTCGAAAACATTTTAATGATTACTAACCACCTAGTATTTAAAAAGTAAGTGCCAAATTTTATTTAAAGTCTGATTAACATGCAACAAGTGTAATGAAGAAATAAGTAACACCAATCACCATACTAAAGTAAAACGAATAACCATCACAGAGTGTAAATAAAGTCTGGAGGAAAACTCCTCACTACAAATCCCACAACTGAAAAGTAAACTGAATACTGAAACAATACATGCTAAAGTCTGAAAACTGAAATGTAAAAGATGCTCTAAATAGAAATGGGCAACATGCCCTACAACTGATAGATAGTGACTCTGGAATCCAAAAGATAGAAGCGTCTACAAGAAAATCCCTGTAGCTTCCACAAACAGCTACAGCTCGTCACCTGAATGAGTATCCTATGCTTGGTGTCCTTGTGGCTGGGCACCTAAAATGGTTTTACAAGAAAAAGATTTGAAAAGCAAACGGGTCAGAGCCCGAATGTGGAGTTATTTTAAAAACCTGCAAGTGCTTTAAAAACATTTAAAACATTAAATGCAAAGTACATGTTAGGACGTGCACTCACATGGTATTCTCACCTCTCGTCTAACTGTGCACTCCTAACGTAATTACCCATCTATAACGACGCAAACCACTAGCTAAGTGACATCATCTCTAGCTAGACTATCATAGGTCCTACCCATATTACTTGGTTCTATTAACATTATAACGCTCGTAATTAAGTAGGGGTTTAACGTAAACTAAGATGCTCAATATGCAATAAATATAACTATCAGTTAACTCGTTATATTTCCCGAAACAATATCGTAATTATATCCACAACAATAACATAAAGGTTCCCATTAATTAAGTGTATATTATTCACATCATAAATATACAATACAAGCACCCCGAGAACTAAGCTGCGGTGCACACATACTCTGCTATCCATCCCGGTACATCACGTACATAAGGATTACATGTTTCGAATCTCTCAGGAATAGTTCACAGATAACAACATCACAAACAATGGAGGCGAACACAGACACATCACATAGGTCACGCACATACCTACGCTCCTACGATCAGCGGACTTATTAATATCCCAATAAGTCTTTCTATGACCTATGTTCATCAAGGTAACCAGTCTAAATCCGGGCAACACAAGGATTAGAGGGCCCTAAGTGAACGCAAACCTCCCGTGATAGCAAGTATGGTAGGTATGTCATACACACAATTCATATACCAATACTAAGTAAACACACGTCTTAGTAATACCGTAGTTTAATCGTAGTACATATCGCATCCTCGTACTAACTTATAATATCTACACTTATATTATTCCGGTTCATCATCATACGCGCCATAATCTATTCTCACGTCGTAGTAGACACTCACGTCTCAACCCAAATGGTTCATTGAATTAAATCTCTCGTATACAAATTTACTCCTCGTAATAACCCAAAAGTCCCAAATCTATCCTTACATCATCAAAGGAAGGTTATCTATATCCTCGAACAAGTTTATGGGACTCCAAAAAATCAAAATAGTCCAAAAAGGACCAAACTCTCAACTCGTTAGAAGTCTTGTTCGAACGAGACTGTTCGAACGAGATTCCTATGCCAACTCGTTAGAAGTCTCGTTCGAACGAGGCTGTTCGAACGAGATTCCAGTTCGTTCGAACGAACTGTACCTTCTAACGATATCTCGTTCGAACGAGATATCGAACGAAACCCCTTCTCGTTAGCGGCGACTGGTCAACTCGTTAGAAGCTCGTTCGAACGAGTTCGTTCGAACGACCTGGGTAGGGGCTTCTAACGAGCTGCCAGATTCGTCCCAGATTTTCTAAGTTACGTTTCTCTCCATTTTTAACACCTCAATCCTTCTCCAAAGATCGTTCTAACAGAGTTTTAAGTCCTTTAATCATACTATAACATGATAAGGTCATATACTAACATCTCTTAATACATTAAAGCATCCTAAACATCATTAAATCACAAGATTTTATACTTTTCCCCAATTTTATCAAGAACATGAACCCTAGGTTTATATCATCATCAAATCCCAGAATTTAATTCGTTTTAATCTCTTCTAATCACAATTATTATGAGAGAAATCATCTACCTATCATTCTACATGCAATTCTCTTCAAAATTTCCAAGTTCTAAACTCCAAACTACATGGGTTTTCATTCATCTTTCAAGAACAATTAAAATTCCTCAATTTCTAACATGGAAAAGACATTCTCTGAATTTAAATGGGATAAAGTCACTTGCCTTGATTGTCTCTGAGTTTGGTGTAGGTTTGGTAGAACTTTTCTACAGAATTTCTTCTCTCCAAGCTTCCTCTCCAATGGTGGCTTAAGGTAGCTAGGGTTTTTGATTTGGGAACTTAGAAAACTCTTCTAATAACCTACGTAGCCTTCTAGGTTAATATGGTTTGGTTAATGGGCTTAGTGGGTTTAATCCACATCAGATTTACATCTCTAATTTTCGTCACTTTTAATTCCTAAAAATGTAAAATTACAAAAATACCCTTTATGATGCCGGTATGGCCTAAAAATACCCTGGAATCCAAACTACACCCCCGGCTAGTGTTTTCTGACTATCTCGACCCTTCCGGACGCGTTGGCGCACTCAAAACGACCATACAGTTTATAGATTTTAAATTCACTTTTATAATCAAAATATTATACCGTGACGCGGCGGTCCCACGCGTCTCAACAAAATTTCTAAAATGCCGTATATAAATCTCACGACAACTTTTATAATACCAAATACATATATCAAAACATGTATGCACATAATCAAATACCAACTCGCATCTCGTTAGTATTTATAACCCGGATTAATTTCCAATTAATACGCATTTAATTAATTAATCCCCAAAAATAAATATAGCCAAAAGTACGGGGTATTACATACTTCCCCCCTAATAACTGAATTTCGTCCCGAAATTCGAAACTAGAAAGTACCTGCTAAAAACAGCTTTGGATAACGTTCGCGCATCTCATCCTCGCGCTCCCATGTAGACTCCTCGATATTGTGATGTCGCCACTGAACACGCACTAACGGAACTATCTTTGACCGCAGTTTCCTCTCGCTTCGGTCCAAAATAGCAATCGGCCCCTCCTCGTAGGAGCTATCAGGCTGGAGATCGATGTCCTCCACAGCAATGTGAGAATGAGCCAAATTATCCCTAAGGTATTTCCTCAGCGAGGAAATATGGAACACATCATGAATCCGATGCAAATGCTCCGGTAACCCAAGTCTATACGCAACCGGTCCTATCCGCTCAATAATAGGAAACGGCCCCACATACCTCGGTGCCAACTTCCCCTTCTTCCCGAAACGCATAATCCCCTTCATAGGAGATACCCTGAGCAAAACCTGGTCACCTACTTGGAACTCCCTGAAAAATCTCTTCGCATCAGCATAACTCTTCTGCCTGTCTTGAGCTACTCGAATGCGACTCCGAATCAATTCAATCCTTGCCGAAGTATCCTGAATCACTTTCGGCCCAAGCAGTTTGTTGTTCCCCACTTCTAACCAACATGCTGGGGAACGACAAGGCCTACCATACAACGCCTCAAACGGAGCCATGCCAATTGTGAACTGATAGGAGTTGTTGTAATCAAACTCCACCAGTGGAAGGTACTGCTCCCATCCACCCCCGAAGTCAATAATGCACATGCGTAGCATGTCCTCCAACATCTGATTTGTGCGCTCTGTCTTCCCATCGGTCCGCGGATGATAAGCCGTACTCAACCGCAATTCCGTGCCCATGGCCTCCTGGAAACTCTCCAAAAACCTCGAAACAAATATCTTGTCTCTGTCAGACACGATATTTAGGGGCACACCGTGAAGTCTCACAATCTCTGAAATGAAGAGCTGGGCATACTGTCCCGTAGTGTAGTCAGTCCTTACGGGTAAAAAGTGACCGACCTTGGACAACCTGTCCACGATTACCCAAACGGAGTCGTGACCCCTCTGCGACGTAGGCAACCCCGTGACAAAGTCCATGGATATGCTCTCCCACATCCACACCGGGACCTCCAATGGCTGTAGCAATCCTGTCGGTCTCTGATGATTCACTTTTACAAGCTTACAAGTGGCGCATTTTGAAACAAACTCAGCGATATCTCTCTTCATACCGCTCCACCAATACTGCCGTCTCATGTCTTGGTACATTTTGTCCCCTCTGGGATGTACCGCGAATCGTGAGCTGTGCGACTCTGCCATCACATCGTGTCACAATTCCTCCCCTTCTGGAACTACCAATCTCGCATTGAAGCGCAATCCCCCGTCTGAGCTAACGGTATAGGACTCGGCCCCCTCTGCTAATAATCGAACTATCTGCACCTGACAGAACGAGCCATTGGCCTGTGCCCGTACTACCTTCGTGATAATCTGCGGTGTAACGGTCATCACAGACATGAAAGATCGGGCCACTGCATCCTGGTGTCCCAATTCCTTCCACTTAGCCTTCCACACCTCTGCCACCTCATCTGCTGGCCTACGGCTCAACGCGTCTGCTACCACGTTAGCCTTTCCCGAGTGGTACTGGATGTCGAACTGGTAGTCTTTCACAAACTCAAGCCACCTACGCTGTCGCATATTCAACTCTTTCTGCGTGAACAGGTACTGTAGGGACTTGTGGTCCGTGAACAGTTGGAACTTCTCCCCCAAAATATAGTGCCTCCAAATCCGTAGGGCAAATACCACTGCTGCCAACTCCAAATCATGCGTGGGGTAATTCTTCTCATGAGGCTTAAGCTTACGGGAAGAATAAGCTATGGCATGTCTCTCCTGCTGCAATACACCTCCCAGTCCTTGCAAAGATGCATCGGTGTAAACCAAATACTCAACTCCAGGTCTCGGCAATGCTAACACAGGTGCTGAGGTCAATTTGTCCTTCAATTCATCGAATGCCAACTGACAGGCATCACTCCAGATGTATGGCACACCCTTACGAGTCAGATGTGTCAAAGGACCTGCTATCTCCGAGAAACCCCGAATAAACCTCCTGTAGTATCCTGCTAGACCCAAGAAACTACGAATCTCAGTCAGTGTCGTGGGCTGTCTCCACTCCCTCATCGCTGATACTTTCCCCGGATCAACAGATATTCCCCGGTCGGAAATAATATGCCCCAAGAACTGGACTTCCTTCAGCCAAAACCCGCACTTCTCATATTTTGCATACAACTCGTTCTGACGGAGTGTCTGCAAAACCTGCCTCAAATGCTCGGCGTGCTCCTCCTCTGTCTGGGAGTAAACCAGAATATCATCAATGAAGACAATGACAAACTGGTCTAGAAAATCCCTGAACACTCTGTTCATCAAGTCCATAAACACTGCTGGAGCGTTGGTCAAACCGAAAGGCATAACCCGAAACTCGTAAGAACCATATCTCGACAAGAACGCAGTCTTCGAGACATCCTCCTCCCTGATACGCAACTGATGGTATCCCGATCTCAAGTCAATCTTCTAGAAGAAAGAAGCTCCCCTCAACTGGTCGAATAAGTCATCGATTCGAGGCAACGGATACTTATTCCGTATCGTGACCTTATTCAACTCTCGGTAGTCCACACACAATCTCAGTGAACCGTCTCTCTTCTTCACAAACAGAACTGGAGCGCCCCAAGGTGAGGTACTCCTGCGAATAAAGCCCTAACCTAACAGCTGCTCTATCTGATCCCGTAACTCCCTCATCTCAGTTGGAGCCATACGGTACGGTGCGCGTGCTATAGGTCTCGTACCTAGTAGCAAATCTATAACAAAGTCTATCTCTCGACTGGGTGGTAAGACTGGTATCTCCTGAAACACATCCGAATACTCCCTGACTACTGGGATAGAATCTAAAGGAATCACTACCTCCTTAGAGGTATCCTCCTCAATGTAATACAGATGAGCGGTCGATCCTCCCTCTGGGCGAGGCATCGCCACTACAAACATCTCTTGCCCCGGAATGGCAAAAACAATGCTACCGCTGAAGCAATCAATCATGGCCCTATAAGCTACGAGCCAATCCATACCGATAATCACGTCGTGAACATGCATGTCTAACACTAACATGTCTGCAGGTAATACCAAACCACCAATCTCTACTCCCACTCCCCGGCATATAAAGAAAATTAGTGACCCACTCCCCAATGGTGAGTCGACACACGTCACTGTGCTCTCTGCCGTAGCTAAAAATCCTAAAGCTTTCGCGAAGTGTGTAGCTATAAAACAGTGTGTAGCACCCGTATCAAATAACACCCGACCCATAGTGCCATGGATAGGAAACGTACCCTCAATCGCGGGCGGTGCCTGTGGAACTGCAGCCTGGTGGACGTTGTAGACACGTCCATACTGTAGCTGCCCCTGCTGAGCTGGGACTGCTGGAATGGGTGGCAATGCTGCCATCTGTGGCGGTGCAGGAAGAGCGGTGGGAAACATAGGCCTCTGTGGCTCCTAGCGAGCACCCTGCTGCTGCTGCTGCTGCTGTGGGGCCCTGCCCCTATCAGGACAATCCTGTCGCTTATGGCCAGTCTTGCCACAAACAAAGCACTTCCCTGGGAAGTTCCCTCCCCTCTGTCCCTGCTGTCCCCGGCCCTGGTGAAACTGCTGCCCATTCTGCCCCTGTTGGCCCTGATGGCCGTTCGGACCCTGATGGCCCTGACGGAAACCTCCCTGTCCCTGTCTGTTGTTCCCTGACCGGAACCTCTTATTATCCCCCTGCTGGGAGCCCTGCTCATTCTGTCTCTGCCCCTGACCAGATTGTGCCCCGCTGGCACCATGTCCTCCAGTCCTGCCCTGATGGCTAGACTCCCCCGACCTCTTACCCTCGGCCATATGAAAATGATGGTCCTGGCAGTGTAATAATGCAGCGTTAACCACATCAGAATAAGTGGCCAACAATAGGTTCCCTAGCAGATGCTGACGGATCCTCCAAGTCAACCCGTCCGTGAACTTCTCAATCTTCTTCTTCTCTGTTGGTATCTCGTCTGGAACGATATTCAACAGGTTCGTGAACTCGGCCTCATACTCAGCCACAGTCTTGCCCTCCTGCTTCAGACTCATCACCCTCCTCCTCATTTCCGTATGAATAGCTGACGGAAAGTACTTGCGTTCAAACCGCACCCAGAACTCCTGAATCGTGAGAGTATCCCTCTCCTCCATGGTGGTAATAGACTCCCACCACTGCAACGCAGATCCAACTAGCTTCAAAGTAGCTAGCACCTGCTTCTGGACATCCGTGCACTCATACATCCTTAAGTGCCTCTGCATATCCTTCCTCCATTGGCTCGAGACTACCACATCTGAGCTACCTGCAAACTCTGGCGGATGCGCTTTCTGAAAAGCGTCACGTACACGCTCCCAAGCAGATGGGAATGCATTAGCCTGTACTGGCGCGGCAACCGGCGCCTGTGGTGGTGCCTGCTGAACAACGACAATCGCGGCATTTACTGCTTGAGCTACTATAGCTGCAACCTCAGCGACGTTCATTATGCCCTGAACTGGAGCGGGCTGGGGTTCGGGCGTTGCATCCCTGGGAACTCGTCGTGCACGTCGTGGAGGCATCTGAAATACGAACAAAGTTTATAAGTTCGCTGTTTATAAACTTAAGATAGCTGAAGAACGAAGCATACACAAAAAGAGTACAACAGTCCTAAAATATAGGGCTCTATATCAAAGAAACTTAGCGGAAACATAATAAGCCGTCAGATCCTAAAGAACACTAGAACCTGATGCTCTGATACCACCTGTGACACCCCGAATAATTAAATACCGGGTAGCTACTCCTTTATTAAATTAATTCAAAATGCCAAGTTGGCTCAGTTAATAGCATCACTGTCGAAAACATTTTAATGATTACTAACCACCTAGTATTTAAAAAGTAAGTGCCAAATTTTATTTAAAGTCTGATTAACATGCAACAAGTGTAATGAAGAAATAAGTAACACCAATCACCATACTAAAGTAAAACGAATAACCATCACAGAGTGTAAATAAAGTCTGGAGGAAAACTCCTCACTACAAATCCTACAACTGAAAAGTAAACTGAATACTGAAACAATACATGCTAAAGTCTGAAAACTGAAATGTAAAAGATGCTCTAAATAGAAATGGGCAACATGCCCTACAACTGATAGATAGTGACTCTGGAATCCAAAAGATAGAAGCGTCTACAAGAAAATCCCTGTAGCTTCCACAAACAGCTACAGCTCGTCACCTGAATGAGTATCCTATGCTTGGTGTCCTTGTGGCTGGGCACCTAAAATGGTTTTACAAGAAAAAGATTTGAAAAGCAAACGGGTCAGAGCCCGAATGTGGAGTTATTTTAAAAACCTGCAAGTGCTTTAAAAACATTTAAAACATTAAATGCAAAGTACATGTTAGGACGTGCACTCACATGGTATTCTCACCTCTCGTCTAACTGTGCACTCCTAACGTAATTACCCATCTATAACGACGCAAACCACTAGCTAAGTGACATCATCTCTAGCTAGACTATCATAGGTCCTACCCATATTACTTGGTTCTATTAACATTATAACGCTCGTAATTAAGTAGGGGTTTAACGTAAACTAAGATGCTCAATATGCAATAAATATAACTATCAGTTAACTCGTTATATTTCCCGAAACAATATCGTAATTATATCCACAACAATAACATAAAGGTTCCCATTAATTAAGTGTATATTATTCACATCATAAATATACAATACAAGCACCCCGAGAACTAAGCTGCGGTGCACACATACTCTGCTATCCATCCCGGTACATCACGTACATAAGGATTACATGTTTCGAATCTCTCAGGAATAGTTCACAGATAACAACATCACAAACAATGGAGGCGAACACAGACACATCACATAGGTCACGCACATACCTACGCTCCTACGATCAGCGGACTTATTAATATCCCAATAAGTCTTTCTATGACCTATGTTCATCAAGGTAACCAGTCTAAATCCGGGCAACACAAGGATTAGAGGGCCCTAAGTGAACGCAAACCTCCCGTGATAGCAAGTATGGTAGGTATGTCATACACACAATTCATATACCAATACTAAGTAAACACACGTCTTAGTAATACCGTAGTTTAATCGTAGTACATATCGCATCCTCGTACTAACTTATAATATCTACACTTATATTATTCCGGTTCATCATCATACGCGCCATAATCTATTCTCACGTCGTAGTAGACACTCACGTCTCAACCCAAATGGTTCATTGAATTAAATCTCTCGTATACAAATTTACTCCTCGTAATAACCCAAAAGTCCCAAATCTATCCTTACATCATCAAAGGAAGGTTATCTATATCCTCGAACAAGTTTACGGGACTCCAAAAAATCAAAATAGTCCAAAAAGGACCAAACTGTCAACTCGTTAGAAGTCTTGTTCGAACGAGACTGTTCGAACAAGATTCCTCTGCCAACTCGTTAGAAGTCTCGTTCGAACGAGGCTGTTCGAACGAGATTCCAGTTCGTTCGAACGAACTGTACCTTCTAACGATATCTCGTTCGAACGAGATATCGAACGAAACCCCTTCTCATTAGCGGCGACTGGTCAACTCGTTAGAAGCTCGTTCGAACGAGTTCGTTCGAACGACCTGGGTAGGGGCTTCTAACGAGCTGCCAGATTCGTCCCAGATTTTCTAAGTTACGTTTCTCTCCATTTTTAACACCTCAATCCTTCTCCAAAGATCGTTCTAACAGAGTTTTAAGTCCTCTAATCATACTATAACATGCTAAGGTCATATACTAACATCTCTTAATACATTAAAGCATCCTAAACATCATTAAATCACAAGATTTTATACTTTTCCCCAATTTTATCAAGAACATGAACCCTAGGTTTATATCATCATCAAATCCCAAAATTTAATTCGTTTTAATCTCTTCTAATCACAATTATTATGAGAGAAATCATCTACCTATCATTCTACATGCAAACTACATGGGTTTTCATTAATTTCCAAGTTCTAAACTCCAAACTACATGGGTTTTCATTCATCTTTCAAGAACAATTAAAATTCCTCAATTTTTAACATGGAAAATACATTCTCTGAATTTAAATGGGATAAAGTCACTTGCCTTGATTGTCTCTGAGTTTGGTGTAGGTTTGGTAGAACTTTTCTGCAGAATTTCTTCTCTCCAAGCTTCCTCTCCAATGGTGGCTTAAGGTGGCTAGGGTTTTTGATTTGGGAACTTAGAAAACTCTTCTAATAACCTACGTAGCCTTCTAGGTTAATATGGTTTGGTTAATGGGCTTAGTGGGTTTAATCCACATCAGATTTACATCTCTAATTTTCGTCACTTTTAATTCCTAAAAATGTAAAATTACCAAAATACCCTTTATGATGCCGGTATGGCCTAAAAATACCCCGGAATCCAAACTACACCCCCGGCTAGTGTTTTCTGACTATATCGACCCTTCCGGACGCGTTGGCGCACTCAAAACGACCATACGGTTTATAGATTTTAAATTCACTTTTATAATCAAAATATTATACCGTGACGCGGCGGTCCCACGCGTCTCAACAAAATTTCTAAAATGCCGTATATAAATCTCACGACAACTTTTATAATACCAAATACATATATCAAAACATGTATGCACATAATCAAATACCAACTCGCATCTCGTTAGTATTTATAACCCGGATTAATTTCCAATTAATACGCATTTAATTAATTAATCCCCAAAAATAAATATAGCCAAAAGTACGGGGTATTACAGTCGATCGATCGATTCGATTGATCGATGCTCTTTGGTCGATCGATCGATCAAGCAGTTTTGGAGACCAGTTATGGGAATCCTATTCCAAACTCATCCAAATCATCATTTTTGACTCCCAAACTCCCAACAAATGATACTACAAGTGTTATGTACCCAATTAAATAATATTCTACGTAAGACATGTGGGTTTCCATCAAGTATAACGAATTAAAGGGAAAAATCTATATAAGTCTCAAGAACCCTAATATTTTCTTTAACTTAGTTCTTCCCATTCTTTTTCCATATTTTCTACTCCTAACTAAATGCAAATTCATGGTTCAACCTCTACATATAAAATAGATTTCTAGAATATGATTTTCACCTCTACAACATGTAAATTCTAGTCTCCAATATATGCTTTTTTTCACGAAAACTAGTTCTATTCAACCCTAGCCTAATATAATTGAAGCATTAACTAAAATAAAGCAAGATAGATAATTGCCTAGAAATCATTGTTTCTGATTTGTGGAAGACATTGGTGTGGTTGTGATCCTCGTTGCGCGATCTAAAATTTGGCGGTGACGACGGTGCAAACGGTGGAGTTCTTGGCTTAGAACTCCTTGGGAAGCTTCTCCTCTTCCCCTCCAATGGCCTTCCTTGGTTTTTGGTTATGCTAACCCTAGAAGACAACCTCTACCATTTGATATAATCTTAGAAAATTCGTGGGATTCCATGCCCAAAAATACAAAATGTCTAAAACGCCCTCCCAGGATGCTAATTAGGCCTAAAAACGCCACGAGACCCAAACTAAACCCCCGGGTACATTATTTTGACTATCTCAACCCTTCTAGACACATTGGCGCACTCAAAATGACCATACAGGTGACTTATATTTTATTCACATTTAATAATACGAATTTAATCCCGACACGACACAGGCACGTCCCGATAAAATTTCCAAAATTATCAAATTAGATTTTCATGAAAATTTTAATAAGTTTAATTACACATCTTACTTTACCCATCAAGTAATTTACAACAAGATTCTAATAATTACTAACTCTCATCACGCTAGTAAATATTTAAATAATGTCTGGATTAATATTAAATTAATATCTCGAATTAAATTTAATAAATCCTCAAATTTAAAAGTCATTAAAATGCAGGGTTTTACACAATCATCCATTCATAAAAGTATGAAGGTGTGCAAATGAAGTTAAAAAATTGTCATACAAGAGGAGTCTGGCCGCAGCCTTGAGAGTACAGTTGGAAGAAATATATAAAGATACATTAGTGTCTGAAAGCTAATGCCTAAGAAAAAATTCAAATATTCAAGGTATAGAAACAAAGGACACAACCATTCAAAGAGGCACAACAAAATGATAAAGAGGGATGCAACCCTAAGATTCTGCATCGTTAACTTCATCTCCCTCTACTCCCTCTGCAAGCGTCACGGTCTCTTCATTTGCTGTCGCTGCTTCAGCCTCCGCCCTTAACCTAACTCTTTCTTCTGCTGAAGAAAGAGTTAGGTTAAGGGCGGAGGCTGAAGTTCTCTTTAGCATCTTGCTTGGCCTGTTCCACAGTCTTAATGGTGGCATCCGTGTTCATCTTGCACAACTCAAGAACCACAGCAGAAGACTTCTTTCCATATTCAAAGGCTGCCCTGGCATTCTCCAAATTAGTGGAGCGAACTCTATCTGCAGCCTCTTTCATCTTGTACAAGGCCTCATACGTCCTCTCCTAGTAAATCATGACGTCCATGGCCTACAAAGAGATTTAAAATTAGAAGTAAATATGGAATTTTAAAATAAAGATAAGAAGGTACTTGCACTTACCCTCAATAGACTGCGGAGACAATAATCCTCCAAGTCATCATGGTCTTCATCCACGAGTCGATCAAGGTCCGCGACGTTTGGGACCCTCTTCATCCTGCGGACAACCCTCGCAGTTGTGTCCCAAGAGGATTCAGGGTTGGGCTTCCTAAGCTGTGGTCGTGGATGACCATCAATTCCAACACTGGCACGACACTAAGGTGGTGCCAGGTTGGCATTAATCGAAATAATTATTAGTGGTGGAGAATTTGAATGGATAGGGGCATCATACATTGATATTAGCCCTACTTTGACTAGATTAGGCCCAATGTCATCATCAAAAGTACCCTCAGGCCTCTCGTGAGGACCCTCCTCCTCAATTTGGAGTTAGGGCGCGACAAGGTTCGTTTGTTCCATAGATTGATTTTGGTGACTTGAAGGGACCGTGGCAGGGGCCTTGGTCTTGGACCTCTTCCTCTTCCTTTGCCTAGCAATGTTGTTGAGGACAGTTGCTTCCTCAACCATTTTTTCCAGTTGGATAGCCAAGATCTCCCTATCAACTTCCTCACCTGAAAGAAAAAATGTAACACTGAAAATCTGGTTTAAAAATAATTACTACGGTATTAATAATTGATAGAGTTATTACCTTTTACGACCATCTCTCTAGGAATATATTTATTGGGGAAGTAGCCCGTTTAAAAAATGGAGGCAGAGGTTACAAGTGTGTTGAACTTTTTCTCCTCAACAGGAACTACCACGGCCTTTCCAACTCTCTTCTCTTGTCGCTTACTCAGCTGCAAATTGTCAAGAACTGCAGAAAAATACAAAGGTTAGTACATAAGCAAAGTATGGAGAATAATATGTAACTATAAAAAGGGGACGCGACTATAATTGAAAAAGTACTAAGTTTAGAGGGATGCCCCCATTATCACGGCATCCTAAAAGTTCTCTCCCTCTTACTCTCTTCAGGGTGAATCTCCCATCCTTCTATAGAAATGTAGAAGTATTTGCCCTTCTAGTTCTTTACACTAGTAGTCCTCTCAGAGTAAAGGGTCTTATCTCTGCCGCGGACTGAAAAGTAGTAGTACACCATAAATTTTAAGGAGTTTTCCTTTGTCCAGTAGAAGGGGAAAAACTTTGCAGGAGTAATGTCTCTCTTGAATTTATTCTCCCATAATACAATAGCTGTAAGAATGTCCCTCCAGCCATTGGGATCTAATTGGGCTGGGGCTAACCTCATGGTTTGGAAATTTTTTCTAATGGGAATAAGGACAGGAAGCTACATCCCATAAATGAAGGCATGTAGGGGAAGTAGACCCCATCGTCAGTAAATGTCGTGCATGGCCTTTGCTCCACGGAAGGTGCTGAGCACATCAAACCCTTAGGAAACTCGAAGGCCTTAGCTACTTGATCAACCCATTCTTGGGTCATAGTGTTGCGGATACCAAGTGCAGCAGGAGACCTCTCATCCCTCCCAGATATGCTAGCAAGTTCACCCCTAGCATTAGATGAACCCCCTGTTGCGGCATTCTCATCCATGTTCATTGGTTGGTTGCTAGAATTGGCCTCGTCCTCCGTGGACATAGAATCCGAGTCTGAATCTATCACCACATAGTTGGGGCAATTTCTCAGCTAGCAAGTCCCAATTGATTTCAAAGGGTGCACAAAGGGAAGTTCGTGAGGAGAGGCTCCAAAATTCTTGTTCCAAAAGCCTCTTAGAAATTCGTCTGGGTCAAAGTTCATATGGCTGCAGTAGTACTTCAAAAGCAGAGAGTTCGCAGTTAGGCACCGCAGCCAATATGACTCTAAAAATCCTCTAAGAAGCCGTAACACAAATAATGATATGATGATTCAAGTGAATAGAAATAATTAGCAAGATTGGCTAAATATGTCAAGTGTTGGGTTCTAAAGCCCTAGAAGTTAATTATCGCCGCGGAATATTTTTTTGGGGGAAAGATGTGGACGATTTCTTGCATACCGTAGTCATTAAATTATGGGCTAAATGCCGCGAACTCTAATCTTAGAACCTAGGAAAGGGAATTTATACATGCCACAGTTAAATATTTACATGCCGCAAAAGATTATTAAATCGATTGAAGCATTGATATAGGACAACCTTAATTTACTAAAGGGATTTTACCATGCCGCGGCTACTCACTGAAACAGGTTAGTATTTAATCTTTGTAAATTCAAAGATCAAAAGCCTTAGAATACGAAGAGTCCCTCTCAAGAACGTCAAGAACATAATGGGTTACCTAGTTCAAATCCTAAAGTCTAACCCAAACCAAAAAAAAATCATTTAGTGGGTCAACATTGAAGAATCGATTTAGTATAAGATAGGTTACCTAGTGCAAATCAAAACAGCTACTTTCATTCAAATGGGTTCGATTAGTTGGGAAATTAGGAGAAACAAATATCTTCAAGCAGAAAATATGATTGCAATTTAACAAAATACATTCAAATAAGTGCAATTCGTTATGAGTGTAGCAGATATAATTTAGGATTGGGTGATTCGTAAAGGAAGAAATTCAGAAGTTCAGTTGATAGTTGTGAATTGTGAATTGAAAAAACTATTAAAGAGGTTGTTAATTGAAAAAAAAATTACCTGGAAAGGGGAAAACCACCAATCCTCATCCTTCAACCACCTTAAAACCACCACTCGCAGCTGCTAGAGATCGCTAGAAAATGCAAGGAGAAAAATGAGTAGAAATTCACCCTCGATATGCTCTCAAGGATTTGGGAAACGTAATGAAGTCCACTTCTGGTACAATTTATATAAGAGGGTGCGAGAAGATGAATCATTGCCTTGGAAGTACGGCGACATCTTGAGAAGACTTGACTACTGAATCGCAACCCCAATTGCAATCTCTTGGTACTACGACTTGGGGGCTTATTGATAGTACATATTGCACCACCTGCCGTAGACCATTAATATTAGTGTTATCATCTGTAAGCCGCGGCCCTAATTCCTATTAAATACATAAATGCCTTGCATACATGCTGCATCTGACATATAGGCTACAACCTTATTCTCTAGCTTCCGTAGCCTTGATCATACAAAATGCGACCCCACTTATAATATATAGGCCATGATCCCTAAGCTCATCTTTTAGCTGGCCGTAGTATCTCCCATCATAGCAGCAATACAATATCTACACCTATAAATAGAGGTCAACACCTCAAGAAAAAGGAGATATTCATTTTCCTCAACCAGGCTCATTTCTTACACCGATAAATAGCTCAGAGTTATTCTCTCTCTCTACCTCACCAGGGGCTTTCACTTAAGCATCTCAGTCATGACTTCGGGATCTCGACATCATTGCTACAATGTACTCTCCTTTATTCTCATATGTGTAAGTCTCTTTAGTCTTGATTATATTATACTATGCAATGCATATAATGAGAATGGAGAAACACAATGGATGTACGACTATTTTAGAGGTTGAATCGCACTATATCTTGTCTTTTATCTCTCTTTACTTGCTCTATATGCTTATTATGCATATTATACTTGATTTTCTTGTACGAGAATGACAAGTGGACGATTTCTAGTATCATCAGACGTCACAAGTTCATCTTTATTTGAACTATTCCCAAAGTCTAATATCGTGAGAAAATGAAAAAAGAATCCTCAAAGTGGAAAATAAATTACACCTATACACTTTTCCCTATAACAAAATCGTAAAAGACTCCTCTCCCCTTCGATCACCCCACATCCCTGGATAAGGACCATTGAAATAGGTAGACTCCCTAAGCTAGTAAAATAAAATCCTATTCTAGATAGGCAGTACTCCAGTTCCAATACTAGTCCCTAATTCAAACGCTTCGCAACCTAAGTCAAAGACCGATATAAATAGACTCACTAAGGTTTCCCAGCAAAATATCACCCTACTCTTCACAGGAGGATGACACTCTGACTTTAAAAAAAGTTAAGTTTAAAGGCTCTTGTCCTATTAAAGATTGAAGGATTCCATTTATCACTTTGGAATCTTCTCAACCAAAATGTCTCTCCATCAAATAAATGTAGTTATCTCTCTCATAAAAGAAAATTTTCAAAAAGACAGGGCATCTTTGTTTATATCTTTTTTCTTTTCTGTATTTTATTGTTTGACCTTTTTCTCCTTTATATCATTATCCTCGCATAAAAGACTGTGCGTAAGTATATCGTCACTATTCTAATGATTTTAGGATCATTCTTTTTCTCCTCGTGTTATTATGTTATCTATATTATATTTTATCACTATTTTTAAAAAAAAAATATGGCTTAATTTTTTCCATATTTACATCATTCATGCCTAAATTAAAAAAAAGGAAAAATATAGAACGCAGAGTATTGATCCTTATCAAGTGTCATTATTCATATATCAAGATGTATAAATATATAATCCCCATAGAATATAAAGGATGTATGGGGATTCCTCATTTCCTGCTAGAGGAACATACTACATGTATACCCCAAAGTATACTCCCAAAACCCAAAGTACCACAAAAGTACATATTTTTTAGGAGGTTACATCAACATTCACCTAAGAGGACCACTTAAAACAACGTCACCACCCATTCATTACATACGAAGCCTCTTCCTCGAACGACCACTAACAAAGCTTCCACCCTCAGCCCTCGGGTGCGGCACCCTAAAACCTGTCTCTGAAGGGGAGGTTCGAATTGTAGGACCAAAGTCATCCAGACATTGATAAAGGCCCGTAGGCATATGTATCATAATGCTAGATGAGAAGACAACAAGTGCATTGGGATTTCCCTCAGCAGGGTAATGTTAACCAATACCTACTAAAAAGATAAAAAAACATAAAAACTCAGTCAAAGATGAAGAACATTGAGAAGCTAAAACACTCATATAAATGAGAAATAAAAGAAAACTCATATCTTCAAAAGGAAGGTAGGATCCAAAGACGGTGCTAATTTACCAAAAGCCGCATCTCGCTGGTAAATATGGACAAACTGGTCCTCACTGTGAGAAACCAATGCAAACGCCAATGATAAGTTAAGAATAATAAACAGCCTACCCTGTGATAAGAAGGAGCATATTAAACCAATGAGAGTGATATTGTTTCCTCCACAATCGCTCGAGTAAGCGGTACACAAATAGACGCTTTTGTTCCCACGGGAAGACACCAAAACAAAGATAAAACAAAAGGTACATATGGCATCACAAAGCTCGAACCACTCCAGTGGTTCATAATATTTTAGGATAAAAATAATAAACCTAACAAAAGTAGGTTTTGAGAAAACACAAGTGATGGAAATACAAGAGTAAGCGTTGTTGAAAATGGTAGGGCGCAACTCTCCTAAAATACCAAAATTAATTGCATTTAATAGGTTTGTCCTGACACATTAGTTAACCAATCGATTAACCATTCCCAAATAGTTAACCGATTGGATAAATCCATCCCACCATTAACTGATCAATTAACCACTTGGATCTTGCCAAAAATCCCCTTTTACTCAAAACTTTTAAACTATCACACATAGACCCAATTTTCCTCCTAAAATAGGTAAACCTTTTTCTATAATCCTTCTAATTTTGACGAAGATTATATGCACACTGATAATACGCAAATATTGTGTATTTCATCCTCCGAACCTACGCATTTTAGCCCCCCTGGGTATCTTATTCCCTATATTTATGCTCGTTAACTAGACAACCTCAGATTTCTACGTTAACATGTTTTGTAGGGGTTAATTGAGAATTTATAGGTATTTGGATGCTAAGTGTGAAGTTCAGACGCATTCCGCTCAATTTCCATACGCGATCGCACGTTCAAGGGAATTTAATCTTTTCACAGCTTGGGCACCTGGCCCAACATCTACATGGAAGTTGTATTCCTCCTCGCAAGCTTCGTGTGGTCGCAAATGGTGCTCGATTCCGATTCAGAATGAAGAAGTTACGGGGATTTTAGTGAAGGAGAAATTCAATCATATCAAAACAGGAGGAAGGATTCTGCATACCTGCTTGATCGATCGATCGACCAAAGGGGTCGATCGATTGATCCTTCAATTTTTAGCAATCGTGGGGAGACAATGGCCTTCAATTTTGAGCATCGATCGATCGATCGATCCCCTATTTTCTGCAGATATTTTGGCTTTTATTTCTTTTTCTCTTTTCTTTACAAATTATTTCCAATTAGTATAAATGCCAAATTTTGTGTAAATATCAGATATAATCGATTTTAGATAGTTTTAGAAGATAGAATAGCTTAGGGTTTGGGTTTTTGGACAGTTCTTCTTCAATTGATCTTGGTTTGACAACCAATTGGGTTGTAAGTTGACCATTTCATTTACCCTCTCCATTAATTTAACATGTATTTCCTTTATTCTTGCTTTGATAATTAGATTTACATGCTTTGTTAATTAGTTTACATGCTTTGATTTACTTGCTTTGTAGTGTAGATTTATCGTGTTTATTTACCGTTTTCCATTTACCGCATTTTTATCATGCTTTCTAGCTAACTTAAATTAGGATGTGTTTGAATGGAACTCACTCGGGTTATCGCGTTGCTTGGCTTTGGTGATAGTGTTTATCGGTCTATTTTGGGTGTGTTGTCCCAGTTATTACGCCTAGGATATTTGAAGGGGAATATCATGTATGACCCGTGCTTATGACCTTTCGCGCGTAATTTCTGGGATATTTATTGACGCCAAAATCTTATTAGGATTTTATGAGGCTTTAGGGGCGTGACAACCCTTGATTTAATTAACTGTCAAAACGAGACGCATTTGTAATAACTCGTCGACCCATGTAACCATTTCATACTAATTAACTCAGGTGAGGGATATTCGACGCAACCTACAGTTTTACTCGCTTTGTTAGTCTAGTTTCAATACACTTTCCTAGATTAGCATTTTCCTTTTATGCATCTTTTCCTTTTGAGTTTGTAATCACCTTTTTACACTTTTATTTCGGAGTATTAGATCACTTTAATTCTAGCAACTCGTCCCTATGGATTTTTGATACCCGACTTACCGTTGTGCTTGCCTCGCAAGTGTAGTCGTAATTTAGGTTTGTTTGTATTATCGTGATGAAACGAAAACGACGACTGTGCATCTACACGAGCACACTTTTCACGCGTAATCAAAATGGTGCCGTTGCCGGGGACTTATTTATTTTAGACTTTATTTGATTTAGTATTTCATAGTATTTTCTTTCTATTTGTATTATTTTCTAATCTTTTTGCCGGACTTCCACATTTGTGCACTTAGAAACGCTCGAATTTTTCCCGCGCACACCTACTTTATGGAATTCTCCACTTGAGCCATTTTGGACGTAAGCATGTCTTATTCCAATTCTATCGGTAATCATTGTTGTAATTCTCAAAATGCTCGTAATCCTATGACTTTCGGTGAATACATAGAATCCTAAAGTATAACAAATTCAAATATGACTTTGGGCGAGTATAACGAAAGTCAAAACTTGGGTTATTGGAATTTTGATGATGATGATAATGATTTCGGGCCTTTAACTCCTTATAATAGGAATTTTGAAACAAATTGCAATAGTTTTCAAAATTCCTATAATAATGAGTTTTCGTTTAATTCCGATGGTAATTTTCAAAGTTTCCATTTTCATGCACCCGCACCTCGACCTATGACATTCGGTGAGGGCTTGAGTATGTATGAGAATGAGAAAATTGAAAACCGTTATCGGGAAGAAAATAATTTATGGGAACAGGAGTTGGATTTATTATTTGAGTCCGACGACGATTTTGCTTCCGAGACTTTCTAAGTCGAAGAATGTTTTGAACCAAATGAGGTACTTTTACCTACTTTGGAACAAAGCATTATAGACTTTGCCCACTGCATAATAGATATTGAAAGTGAGGATGAAAATGACGTAATATCTATTTGCAATGAAATGATTTCTTCTTCGGCTCCCAAAGAAGAACATTTCATTGAAAATGATATTATTTCCTTCAAAATTCAATCTTCATGCGATGATGATTCATCTCATGAGTTTGAATTTCTTTCATCCCCATTTTCATTCTCTGTTACAACACTGTCTCAAGTACCCAATGAGTCGGTTTCAAACTTTAATGTTTTAAACCTTTTCGTCGATGAGGAGTACTTGCTCGAGTCGCCTTCTACGATCACATCTTTGCCTTCGTGTGCGCCACCTCCCATTGCAAATTCAAAATCATTGGGAGGATATTCAGCTTTTCTTGATCCCCACATGTTTTTGTCACCCGTTCAATCCAAACCCCCCATTGTCCCACCAAATTTTTTAATTGGCGATGGTTCCTTTCTTACGCCTTACACATGCCTTCCGTTGTTAAAGTAGAATTTATATTTTTCGAAAGGCATGCTTGTATGTGAGGGTACACCGGTTATCCTCCAAAGTCAAATCGTTTTCACGGTGGACCCTCAGCTATTTAGACTTCTAGTTTATAGTTAGTGTATATAGTTAGCTTTTTATTCTTTCTTTCTTTTTATTTTAGTCTAGTGTATTTAGTTAACTTTTTGTTATTTGTTTTTGATATGCTCGATACTAACTTGTTTTGTAGATTCTTTGGACTTGTTCTTATGGGGATTGCTCCAATTTTGGGTAATATCGCTATTTTCCTCTCTTTAACTTGGTTCTTAATTCACATTGAGGACAATGCCATGTTTTAAGTTAGGGGGTGTGGGATATTCTATCCATTTCTTTATTTAGTCCATGTTTTTGCTCACATGTTAGTTACTTAGTATGCTTTTCTTAGAAAAATTAAAAATTTCAAAAAAAATTTCTTTCTTTTTTCTCCTTTTTTGGGCATTTCGCCTTTATTTCCAATGATAAATTTCAATAATTGCCCGATCTAATATACAACCCAATGATGCATGTTCTCGATTTTTGAAGTTATTAGACTTTAGTCTCAATTATTGATATTATGAATAAATTCATGAATTAAACTTTAATCCCATGAGCACATGCACTTTCTTGCTATATTGATTTGGTTTAAGATTTTTATAACTCGGTAATCTTTTGTTGCATTGTATATACTTACACCGCGTAAGCTTTGTACCTTTCGTCGTTTGTGAGTGTATACACTATTCTTTTCTCATTGAAAACGTTGAATTCACCGGTAATCTCTCTATTCTTTCATTTCATCGTTCATTAATTGAGTTCATACTTGAAATGTGTTACTTGATCATGATTTTCATATATTGTTTTGATTCGAGAATTGTGTAAACTTTGTGAAATGATCATAGGCATTCTTTGTTATATCACCCATATTAGCCTTGACCTCACCCTTATATTTTTTCCCTCGTTAACCCCTTTGAGCCTAAATATAGCCTTTCGTTTCATAACCCCATTCCCATAACCAACTATAAATTGGAGTTTTTTCCCATACGTACACCATCCATACCTTTGCTCGAAATGTTACTTGGGATTGAATGATGTTTCCTGTTTGCGGTTGCAATTTAGGCATGTGAGAGTTAGAAAAGTAAAGAAAAGAGATGTGAAAAAGAGAAGAAAAAGAGAAAGTAGAAAGCAAAAGAAAACATGAGAAAAAGAAGAAAATAAAAGAAAGAGAAAGTTGTAAATGTTGTATATAGTTCAATAAGCTTTGATTACTCCCCTCGATGATATATCTAATGCTTGTTTGGAACTTGTTTTCAAATTTTGATATTTCTCGCATTTTCCCATTATCTTGAGTTTCGATTCCGAACACTTTGAATCCGTACATACATTCCTTCATTTCGTACCCTAGCTTAACCTACATTACAACCCTATTAAAGTCCTATGTGATTTTAGGTTATTGTAATTCAAAAGTCATAATAGTTTTGATAATCTGTGAAAATGCATTTCTCCTCTTTTAGTGTGCGGTATCCTTTCATTGAGATTACATTTTTTCATTTCCTATATAACGTTCTTTTTTTGTGACATGTGTGCGGCCTAATTTTCATTTATATTTACTCTTTATGCCCGCATGTTCCGTGTGTTACCTCCCTGTTTTGAGTGAATTCACTTGATGAGTGTAATGCCCATGAGGATTGAATGTATGCTTGCTTTAATGTTTATCCGATTTATATAAGTTTTTGCCAAATCACACTTTGCATGTGCTCGCTCCCCTCCCACATTTTAAGGTTTCAATTCTATGAGGTGCATTCTATAATGTTAATGATTTTGGACTTTTGTGTGAATTCATTCACTTTACTAATAATGCGTATGAAATCCCTTTTTCTTTTGTTGGGCTTATCGCATATTGGGTTGGGAATATTTTGAGGAAACCAATTGAAGTTTGTGGGTAGCATCTCTGAAAACCCTCACGAGACGACACTCATCCACTAGGGTGACCTAGGGATTTAACGGCTTTTTGCATATGCCAAATGCAATCGAATCGCCCGCAAAAGTGGCCTTTTGTTTTTATACCATACTTTTGTACTTATCCTGCTTTTGGTCTGCTTGTAGTTCTTGTTGCATCCTATTTCATTGCTAGGGACTAATAATGTGTAAGTTAGGGTGTGTAATAATATGCAAATATTGTGTATTTCAACCTACGAACCTACGCATTTTAGCCCCCTCGGGTATCTTATTCCCTATATTTATACTCGTTAACTAGACAACCTCAAATTTCTACGTTAACATGTTTTACAGGGGTTAATTTAGATTTTATAGGTATTTAGATGCTAAGTGTGAAGTTCGGACGCATTTCGCTCGATTTCTGTACGCGATCGCACATTCAAGGGCATTTTAGTCTTTTCACAGTTTGGGCACCTGAACCAACATCTACACAGAAGTTGTAGCCCCCCTCTCAAGTTTCTCGTGGCCATGAACGGCGGGCGATTATGATTCAGAACAAAGAAGTTACGGGGATTTTAGTGGAGGAGAAATTCAAGCATATCAAAACAGGAGGAAGGATTCTGCATACCTGCTTGATCGATCGATCGACCAAAGGGGTCGATCGACCGATCCTTCAATTTTCAGCAATCGTGGGGAGACAGTGGGCTTCAATTTTGAGCATCGATTGATCGAGCCCAGGGGATCGATCGATCGATCCCCTATTTTCTGCAGATATTTTGTCTTTTATTTTCTTTTCTCTTGTCTTTTCTAATTTAATTCCTCTTAGTATAAATGCCAAATTTTGTGTAAATATCATATATAATCGATTTTAGATAGTTTTAGAAGATAGAATAGCTTAGGGCTTGTGTTTTTGCAGAGTTATTCTTCAATTGTTCTTGGTTTGACATCCAATTGGGTTGCAAGTTGACTATTCATTTACCCTCTCCATTAATTTAACTTGTATTTCCTTCATTCTTGCTTTGATAATTAGATTTACATGCTTTGTTAATTAGTTTACATGCATTGATTTACTTTCTTTGTAGTGTAGATTTACCGCGTTTATTTACCGCTTTCCATTTATCGCGTTTTTAACATGGTTTCTAGGTAATTTAAATTAGGTTGTGTTTGAATGGAACTCACTCGACTTGACGTGTTGCTTTTCTTTGGTGATGGTGTTTACGGGTTTATTTAGGGTGCGTTGTCCTATTTATTACGCCTAGGAGATTTGATGGGACATATCATGTATGTCCCGTTCTTACGACCTTTCGCGCGTAATTTTCGAGATATTTGTTGATGCTAAAATCTTATTAGGCTTTTATGAGGATTTAGGGGCGTCACAACCCTTGATTTAATTAACTGTATAAATGAGACGCATTTGTAATAACTCGTCGACCCATGTAACCATTTTATACTAATTAACTCGGGTGAGGGATATTCGACGCAACCTATAGTTTTACTCGCTTTTGTTAGTCTAGTTTCAATACACTTGCCTAGATGAACATTTCCCTTTTATGCATCTTTTCCTTTTTAGTTTGTAATCACCTTTTTACACTTTTATTTCGGAGTATTAGATCACTTAAATTATAACAACTCGTCCCTGTGGATTTTCGATACCCGACTTACTGCTGTGCTTGCCTCGCAAGTGTAGTCGTAATTTAGGTTTGTATGTATTATCGCGGTGAATCGAAAACAACGACTGTGCACCTACACAAGCACACTTTTCACACGTAATCACATGCACAGACTCTTAGTTGTTCATCTTAATGGACATATCGATTTGTAATCGAGATTTGAGGATGCTTTGCCCTGTCCTTAGTAAGCCTCGGGCATGAACCACAGAATAACCTTACAAAAATACCACCTTTCAAAACTACACTAAAGTACAAAGTATCAAATAAAATAAGAACCAAAGTATATAGGGCCAATATATAAATAATAAAAATAACAATCAACATTCCCCTATGACTGTTAGCCGATCAATTAACATCCCCCAAGCACTTAACCAATCGATTAATTGTTTCCCATCAAATAAATAATCAAGTATCCATCCCAGAAAGTAATCTATAAAAGATATTTAAAGATTTAATTTCAGCTATACACGTGTTACGTGCCTAAAATCGAGGGACTTAAATTGTTAACGTATGGGTCGACTGAATGACACAGACCCTAATAAATAAAGGTACCCACCCATAATTTCAAAACATACCAAAATCTGACCTCAATTCATTTTTCAACTTCTTCTCTACTGTTCCTTTGAGATATTTGAGCTCATAGTGAAAGTTTCTAAGAAGCTCATACTTCAAAAAAGTTTCTTTACCCTCAAGGAAAGCCCTTAATTTTGTGAAGTCACTTTCGAGTTCCAAAAATAGGTTCTTACTTTTAAAAAGTCACCTATAAGAAATAAATCGAGTCAAACCTTTGCTCAAATTTTGTAAAATCTAGAACTTATAAAAGAAGCTTTGTTTGACTGAAAACACCTCAAAAGGGGAGAATCCACTAGGAAAAAATTCGTCTTTCACCGCGAGGGAAAAGAACCTCAGCACAAGTTTGAGGCAGTAACCCACACATGTATACTGTGATAAACTATACAAACCTATTTAACTTCTTTATCCAATCCCCTATTTAGGGGATCAGGTATGTAATTTAGAGAGTTTATATTTCAAAAATTCTTGTTTTTAATCCGCACCTCTATGTGTGTATTGTATTGACATGCTCATATGTTAAACAAATGCTAATCAAACGCCTTGATTAAAATACCTCAACACGAAAACATACTTTTTAAAATATATTATTGGGAAAGTGCCATTGAGCAGTGTTAGTATGAAACTTTACGGGCCAAAGTCTAAAATTCAGCTACTCTGAGCCAACTAAGCCCGTCTAGGAGGCGGCACCCCGAATATGTATTTTCATGTAAATACTTTTCAAACATTGAAATTTGACCAATATGTTTACCTAACATATAAATATATTAATCCAATACAACATAAATGCTATATTAAGGATTGGGCTCCATGTATACCATAATTATGTACCTTGTATACTCGTTATCCTGTAGCCTACACATGTGAATATACTCCATTTTGTTTGAAATATATTGGATCTGATCCTAAGTCTCCTTGGGTATGTAATCTCTATACCAAGTCAAACTCGGGAAGCCCATGCCTCATAATACATCTCTCGACGTATGATCTCCTAGGTATGTCTAAATTCCTAGTCCTACACCACTATATATTATTAAACCACATTTTGTTGTAAGTTTGGTGGATTTAATCCTAAGTATCCTCGGGTATGTAGGCGCTATACCGAGCTTAGGTCGTGAAGACCAGGACTCATAATACGTCTCTCGACATATTATTCCTTAGGGATTCATCCGTACACACTTTGAAATCCCTAACTTCTTTTTGTTTACCCCAATACCAAGATATATTGTCCTACTTTGCTTCTCAATAATAGGACATCACATACTTAATGTAACCTCTACGCTTCCTAGCCCAACTCCTCCCCATTCTACACCCCAAACTAGTTTGAACGATAACACTTTAAAACTAGTAACCACCTAGATATTATTAAGTTATGTGCCAATATTAGACATCTTAGAGTTCACTCCCATTCTTATATTCCATACAACACCCTTACGCTCCCAATACAAGTCTTATACTTTCACATATTATGTTAGAGAACGTGTACAGCTGAACTATATGGGCTTTGATCATGAACTTGAGCTTTCATATTAAATCTCATGATAGCTCTTGATGATACGCAAATATTGCGTATTTTATCCTCTGAACCTACGCATTTTAGCCCCCTCGGGTATCTTAATCCCTATATTTATGGTCATTAACCAGACAACCTCGAATTTCTACGTTAACATATTTTGCAGGGGTTAATTGAGCTTTTGTAGGTAATTGGATGCTACGTGTGAAGTTCTGATGCGTTGCGCTCGATTTTTGTACACAACCTCACGTTTAAGGTCATTTTAGTCTTTTCATAGCTTGGGCACCTGTCCCAACATCTTCATGGAAGTTGTATCCCTCCTCTCTATCTTAGCGTGGACATGAACGGTGCGCGATTCTGAGTCCGTATGAAGAAGTTACGATAATTTCAGCAGAAGGAAAAACAATGAAATCAAAAGAGGAGGAGAAAAGGGAAGAAAATAATGCATAAGCTGCTGCTTGGCTCACCCCTGCTTGATCGATCGATCGACGCTTTTGGTCGATCGATCGATCCTTCTCTATAACTAAAAATTGGCCTTGATCGATCGATCGACCCCTTTTGTCGATCGATCCCCTGTTTTCAGGAGATATTTTGCCATTTCTTTTCTTTTCTCTTTTCTTTTCTAATTTAATTCCAACTTAGTATATATACCAATTTGGTTGTAATAAATAGGGTGGACGATTTTAGATAGTTTTAGAAGATAGTTTAGCTTAGGGTTTTGGTTTTTGCTTTGTTCTTCTTCATTTCCTCTTGGATTGACACACTTTTGGGTTTGTAAGTTGACTATTCATTATCCTCTCCATTAATATAGTTTTATTTCATTAATTTCTTGCTTTGTAGTGTAATTTACATGCTTTCTAAATTAGGTTTACATGCTTTGATTTATTGCTTTCTAGTGTAGTTTTATTGCGTTTCTTTTCTGCGTTTATTTACCGTGTTTTTAACATGCTTTCTAGGTAATTTAAATTAGGTTGTGTTTGAATGGAACTCACTCGGGTTGACACGTTGCTTTGCTTTGGTGATGGTGTTTACGGGTTTATTTCGGGTGCGTTGTCCTAGTTATTACGCCTAGCAGATTTGACGGGGCATATCATGTATGTCCCGTGCTTACGAACTTTCGAGCGTAATTTTCGGGATATTTGTTGACGCTAAAATCTTATTAGGCTTTTATGAGGATTTAGGGGCATAACAACCCTTGATTTAATTAACTATCGAAACGAGACACATTTCTAAATAAATCGTCTACCCATGTAACCATTTTATACAAATTAACTCGGGTGAGGGATATTCGACGCAACCTATAGTTTTACTCGCTTTGTTAATCTAGTTTCATTTCCCTTATCTAGATTAATCTTTCCCTTTCATGCATCTTTTGTTTTAGTTTGTAATCATCTTTTTGCACTTTTATTTCGGAGTATTAAATCATATAAATTCTAGCAACTCGTCCAAGTGGATTTTCGATACTCGACTTGCCGCTAGACTTGCCTCGCAAGTGTTGTAGTAGCTTAGGTTTTTGTATTAAGTTGGCGAAACAAAAACTACGATTATCGCCTTTACACGTGCTACTTTTCGCACTTAATCAACTCTCATCTCTTGAGTTTAATCCATTATAACTAAATAAAAAAAGTATATATCAAATTATCTCAAGGCGATACTTCCCCAACATATTCCAACATACAAGTTTGTAAACATGTATACCATAATCACATTTCAGATGCACCCATATCTTAACTTTCTATCTCTTCTCAAACCTTGAATAAGATATCAAAATATCTTAAAGCTGAGTCTTCTCGCACGTCTACATCGAAGGACATACGTTATGTGAATATACAACATGTAGTCATACACAAGCATCCTTGTGTGCTTTCATCGATTGAGTGATGATCATATGCCTCTTACTTATACCATTTTCCAACTTAACCACCAATGAACATTGAAGGGATTATCATGATAAGATATCTAAGCATGCTCTATCATAACTAATAAGTAATTGATTAATGACGATATAAATATTAAGCATACAATTAAGGAATCATACATAACAACGGGGTTTCGTAGCACCTTCCTCACTCATAAACTAGTTCCTGAACCCACATAACAAGAATCTGTAGACCAACCGCAGAATTTAAAGCTCTACCTAGGATTAAAACAAACCTTTTTATATTTTTTTTATATAAAACAACGTGGCAACTTTGAATACCCAATTAAATCCCCTTTTTTCCCACATAAAAACACACTTACTTACCCAAGGGGCGTGCACCAAAACCTAGATATGGCATAAAACTAAAACCTGGATATGGCATAAAACTACATCCAGAGGAAAAGTCACCAAGAACAGAAACCTCGAACCGATAACCCGAACTAGGGGTATATGGCAGAATAATAAAAAAGCACTCATGTGTCCACCGCTACACAAGAGAGTCCCCCATATATAGGACCAGCTCACTCCCGGGGCCCGTAATGCCACAACCTTCATCTATAAAACCTTCTCATTGTATCAAGTAGACTATCTAATCAACATTACCATGAAGAAATACATTATTTATGTCCATTTTGAAAAAAAATCATAATCAAAATAAGCTGTAATGAATAAGAGAATCTGGATGGGCTTTGGCATAGCTACAAGCGAGAAGGTTTCCTTATTATTAATTACTTCTTTTTGAGTAAATCCTTTCGCTACAAGACTTGTGTTTTAGGTTTCCACCTTCCTATCCACACCTCTCTTCCTCTTATAAATCCAATTACATCCTATGGGTTTTATCTATTTGGGTATATCTATAAGATTCCAGATTTGATTGGAGTATATAGATCCCATATCAAAATTCATCATTTTAATCTAAAGATCTTCATATTTGTTTGGATAGCCTCATTTTAGTTACAAGGATTGATTATAACTTCATCATGGATCTTCTCATAAGACTCCCCCAATAACGTAAACTTTGCATGTTAATAGAATAACCCTCCTACTATGATAAGGTAGTCTTGGTGCTAGTGTACTAATGTTAACGCGTAACCTTTTATCTTTATGTGTTTGTGGTGTTGAAGAAATTGGTTGGTCTCCTTTTAACTCTTCTAGAAAAAGTTTACTTATGGGTTTATGATTAATCATATAATATTCTTCTACGAATCAGGCATTGGTTCTTAAAATGATCTTCCGGTCTTTAGGAAATTAAAATAACCCACATTTGGTTCATTTGTGGTATTTAACAAATAAAAACTCTTTTGTCTTTAATTCTAACATACCAATATATCTCTTAATCACATGTGATGGACTACCTAATATTCAAATATGTCGCAGGCTGGGCTTATTCCCAGTACATAATTTTGCAGGTGTGGTATAAAACGCATTTGAAGGTACCAAGTTTACTAGATGTTGTCATTTCCAAAGCAAGTCCCCCAAAAGAATCGGGGAGATATGTATAAATCATCATGGACCTAAGCATATCTAAAAGATTTATATTCATCATATCTTCAACACTATTTTCCTAAGGCAAAGTCGGTGCCTAAAACTTGGTTATGATCCCTTCATCTTCTAAATACTGCCTAAACTCCGCTAAGAGGTACTCGCCATAACGATCTGACCATAGTGTCTTGATACTTTTACCTAAATACTTTTCCACTTCTGCCCTATACACTTTGAATTTCTCAAAAGCTTCACACTTATGGTATATTAGGTTAATGTATCCATACCATGAGTAATTAACTATAAAAAGTCATAAAATACTCACATTCCCCTCTTGACCGAGTTGTCATAGGCCCACATGAATCAGAATGAACTAATTCCAACAATTCTTTAACTCTATACCCATTGACTGAGAATGGCCTCTTAGTCATTTTTCCTTCTTAACATGACTCACAAACTGCAACTGCCTCCATTTCCAATGACCTTAGTTTGCCATTTGTGACCAGTATACGAATCATTGTTTAGATTAATATGACCTAGGCATAATCTCGAAGATACGCTTTGTTTACTATAGAAGGTTCCTTTCTCTTTAAACTTGATCCAGCTGAATTATGTAAGATATTATTTTTTTTGCGTGGGGGAGATATGTTTGACAACATAAATATTATTCATCAATGTAACAGAACAAATAAAAGATTTAGATTTCATAATAATAACTATATCATTCAAATAAACTGAATATCCATAAAGTGCCAAGCTTGAAACTGAATTCAATCTCCTTCAAATGGAAGATACATAAAGACCATCTTTAAAACAAAAATTATTACTATTAAAACATAAATATATATCTCCTACGATGACTACTTCTACTCTCAAAGCATCTCCCATAATGAAGTACATCTACCCATCACTTAGTCTCCTGGTTTTCTCAAACCCCTACAAAGCATTTCATAAATGATTAGTGGCTCTCATATCTATACACCAGGTAATGGTAGTACAAACCATAAAACATTACTCGATAATAAATTAATGATTTATACCTCCATTATTCTTCTTGTCTAGCAAAATCGAACAATTTTTCTTCAAGTGTCTTGACTGCTTGCAAAAAAACACTTGCCCTTCGTCTTTTTCACATATCCCTGAGCCCCACGAATTTCCAGAGTAAACTTAACTTAAATGACGACTTAATCAATTATTAAGTTTGTAAGAGCATGTGTAGGCTAAAAATATTTAATATGATTAGACTGTCTTATTCCATTCCAAAACATATTTGAGTACTTGTCTAAGTTGTCCCAGAAAGCTCCATGATCTAGATGTCAAAACTAAACTCCTCCATCTTGATCCGAAAAGGTATCACATTACATGACTAGTGAGATTGACTCTTTATTATAAGGTAAAGGACTTACAATGACTTAGTTTTCTCACCCTTCTCTAACATAACTTAAATTAAAATTTCCTTAAATTTGTAAATGTGCTAAAACTTTTGTGTGAGTTGTTTAATATATTTGGAAAAATGTACTATCCGGCGTACTTTTCTTGTAGAAAAGGTATGGTCATAAAATTTTGTTTTATGTGTGTGTTTTAACTATGAGTATTCTTATTTGAGATCAAACATATTTAGAGTGTTTTGTCAAAGTATTTTAGAAACCTTTGAAGTCAAAATACTGGTTTAGATTTTTGGGAGAAGGGCTTGTTCAGTTTGACACAGAGACACTCTATCCAGCTGCATCGATAACTTGTCAGAGGTGCGTTTTGTCTAAGACTAAAGACCTCTAAGCAAATCTGTGGAGCAACATAATTTTGTACGGTTGAGAATGATTTAGAAGGTTTTAATGTTAGTGTCCTCATATTTGAAAAACATAAAAATCATGTTTAACTCACTCTCTTTCACTCACAAAATAAGATTAAGAATTTATAATGGGTTTTCATTATTTATCAAGCAAAAAAAATCATATTTTCTTAAGAGCAAATAAGCTTCTTTGTATTTTGAGATATCCATTATTATACTTCTAATTTTAAAGTTTTTGAAGTTAAATTGATTTTGTCAAGCCTTCAATATAAAATTTACAAAACTTGTTCTTGATAAACTTCAAATATTTTTTATATCTGAAAAATACTTCATGATTTTTTTATTCGCCAAACATATTTTGAAACGTCCCTCAACTTTTAGGACCCACACATCATAGGAATTTATATCTATAAATAGTTTATTTTCTCTTGTTAGACTTTGGAATATAAATTTTCTTCTTCAAACATTAAAAAGAAGAAAAATTTCGCTTCATACTTAAAAAAAAATATTTTGGTGCAAATGCGGCATTATCAATGAAAGTTGTCATCTCTGATGTTGTGAGTCATCGAAAAGTGATCCATGTTTGTTTTTCCAATTAGTAGGTGGAAAACATGTCTTGTGGAGGTTCTACGATATTGAGTTAGGATAGGTTCAAGTTTTTAAGTCATTTATCCCTTTTGTAAATCTTTTCCTGTTTACTCAAAGGTGCCGATTTGGCCCCAGGTTTTTCCCTCGTTTAAATCCTTTGTTCAAGTGCATGATTTTATATTCCACATTATACTCTTCATATAAAGTTGAATTAAATTATAAATGACCTTTTGTCACTTAGACATTTTTGATTAAATTTTAATCGAATTTAAATTAAAAGAAAACATTACCTTCATTTTGATAATAATTTTTAATTTGAGTAGCACCTCTCTACATATACAAACTTTCAATTGGTATCTTTACTAGATTTAGTCACCTAGAGGTAGATCTTGTGTAATTAGAAATGGATTATTTTTTGACATATTTGAGGATTCACCATGTAGGACATCGTCCCTCACCCATAAATGAATATGAATCAAAGGACGATGATAGTGGAGATTTTATATTCCTAACTCTTGATTATAAATATGATAAATTATAGGAAGAGTCTTTGAAACTTTTTAAAGAGAATAACTTATTGTCCTTTAAAGTCAAATAATACAAAAAGGATAACAATAAGTTATAACTTAAAGTAACTAAAGTTGACTATACTCACATAAGTGAGAAGTTTAAGATATTAGAGAAAGAGACTCCAAATTTTTAAGAAGAAAACCAAGCTCTTCGAAAAAAGCTCAAAACTATCGAGAGAGAAAATTTAGATTTTTGTAATGAGATTTTGAAAGATGAAAATGAATTTATGTTCATTTTGGAAGCTCAAAGTCCTATACTCTTTTAAAGGCTTAAAAGTATTAATGTTTCTTTTTAGATCTTTTAGAACTTTCAGATGAATTAAAATATAAGAACACCACTTAAAAATAATAGGATGGAAATTTAATCAATTTTGAAGAAGGGAGAAAATAATCTTCTACATCTGCTAAAAAATTCAAAATGGATCTTCCTTTTCTTCTCATTGACATAAGAAATGTCACACTAAAGATTTTTGTAACAAGTTGATGAAAGATCAAGATTTTGAAAAGGTAGTTCCCAAGCCTAAACCCAAATGACTAAACCAAAACTATTTATATTGTGTCATTATAATAAAGTTGGTTATTTGCAGGAATTTTTCTATTTACTCAAGCCAGGCTTACCTTTGAACCATTATAAGAATGGTAAGAAGTTTATAGGGAACAACACGGTCAAAACGTTTATGATTATAGGTATATTTCACATAAACTTGTTAAAATACATACTTGGGGTAAAAAGAGTCAAATTATTTTTAGTCATATGGGTAAATGAAGGAAAGGTAAAGGAAAGAAATATGTGCCTAATAAGCCATTTGAACCCAAGGCTACCTGTGTGAGTCATGTATGGGTTTGGAAGAACATTTTCGATGAAACTAAAGTTAAGACGAAAAGGATTATGAAATTAGGTCCTTCGAGCTCTAAACGACAGAGGTTGTGTGTTTTAGATCATAACCTTATTTGTAGTTCACTTCATATATGCTAGGGTATGTACTTTTTTCATATATGAGTTTTTACTCCATGCTTATCATTCTTGATAACTCATATATTATTTATTTGTCTTTTTAATTTGTTCTTGATTTATTTCTTGAATAAATTTGAAAGAATTTATTTTTTAGAATACCTTATTTTGTATTAACAAATATATGATTATGATTGTCACATCTAATTGATCTTTTGTTTCATCCATGTATGTTATGTTCTTTTGGATATTAATAGTATTCTCACTATACCATGGATATATTATTTTCACTTGTTTATGATCCTTGATTTTTACGTAATCTTATATTTAGGATTGTGCTGGTTATTTTTGATGATTTGAGCTTGTTGATACGTATTTAGTATTATGTGCTTCATATATATCTTTTAAAACTATATCACTCTCTTTTGTGGTTGTACATATATTTGAAACAAAATGTTTTAAAATGATATTTGTTTTGGTACAATCATGTTTTTGGCTTTTAGTTGATATACTCCATGACATATTTTTGCATATCAAAATGGATTATTTTATCATTTTCCATATGTTTGGGAAAATGACATGTGCTTCATGACGTGAACTCGATTTTCTTTTAAGTCTTATAATCTTTGAGAAATATTATACTTTGAGAATACGTTATCATATCTTATTTCACTATACACTGCAAACATATTGATTTACTGCCACTATATAAGGAATTCCATAGATTTTAGAATCTTTTACAAATCAATCAAACCTTCAAGACTTGTGGAAGAGTGCGTAACTCCTATGTGTATGTGGTGATTTTTACTATGATTTGGAGAAGTCAAAAAAGTTAATCATATATCTTAAAAAATCACGAGTGATTTTATGGTTAGGGTTGCAACTTTGATTGGATGATGCCACCTTTAAAGTTTGGAAATAATGTCCCATCTTAGTAATTATAGAGTGAAATCCGCCACATGCAAAATAATTTGAACATTGCAATGTATCAAAGTTTTTTACCTATATAAAATTGGGAAACAACAAAGATAGGAGAGAAAATGGTTTTAAACAAAATTTCTAATTTGAGGAGTAAAAGTCATAGTTGAAAATTATCCTAAATAGGGTGTTAGAGATTTCACTTGAGTCGAATGTTTGCGTTCTTTTCCTTAAGATTCATTATCTTAATTGAATTTTAGCATGTACCTTTTTCTCAATGGTGATCATTTTATTTTTGTTATGCATATTCAAGATATGATCTTGTGTCCTAGTTAAGACTCTCATCATGTCATTAGACTTTTATAGATAATATTTTCATGATTACGAACATTTAACATAGCTCTCAAACTTTAGCTTGTGTGATAATAATGATTTCATCTCTTACTTACAAAAAATGGGTCTTGGTGTTGTTCTCTTATTACAAAAATTTTGGTTATGCCATGTAAAACCCTTTATTGTAGATAAGATGACATAAATTCGATTTGCATTATTTCCCCCGCATCTTATTCTCTTCCCCCTGGTACTATATCTTTTTAAGTCCTTGAAAATATTTATTTGAATATGCATGATTGGGGATATCACCTTTGTTGAGTTATAAATTTTTGTTAATACATATTTTCACATATATAATCGTTGATTAACTTTTGAATTGATGTTACTTATTCATGTTGTAGTGTAGATTGAGTTGACTTTGACTTTGATATTGAACAAAAAAATTCGAGGTGTTGAGATCTTAGTTCTTTCATTAGGATAGGTATTATACATTATCCAAATTTTTTTCACAATTATTTTTTTGATCTTATTTAATAGGGTGCTAAATTTGAATGCCATATCTATTAGTATATCATATATCCTTGGTGGTTGTTACCCATGTTACCACCCATGCTTCACCATTAGATATCATGGACATAATTCTTAGGTACTTACCTTTTAATAACTATAGGTGTCTAGAAATAATGTTTGCATATAAAGTGTTTTGGGATTTCCATGTGAATATGTCGCTACCAACTTTTTGTTCTTCCTATACTCATATAAAAATCTTAGCTACTTTACATTATGTTGAGTATATAGTGACTTAACCCACATGATATCTTGGTGATGATATTTATATATTAGGCTTGGAATGTAACTATTGATCTGATACACCTTTATCTCTCATATCATATGATCCATATCTCATATTACTCGATGTGCTTACTATTCTAACTTAACATGTCCTTAATATCTTAGGACTTGTGCTCTTTAGTAATTTCATATTGTTTAGGGGGCTTAAAGGTAATCTTGAGAATAGGGATAATCCCCTTATTTACAACAGTGCCTGGGGTTAAGGTAGTGTGGCAACTCATACTTTAGCTTGTTGTGTTACTTAGCCATAATTGTATCTTTTGTTTTCACTGACTATGAGCTATAACGATTGTGAAGATGTAATGAGTATAATGATTTGGTGTGAGGTCGAACGGTACTCGCGATAGACCAGGCTTGGCAAGGCCTGGGAGAGCTTCCATGCTCTATCGAACGACCTCGCCGTGGGAATTTCAGAGGGACTTAGTTTGGAGGATTGAGAAGTGAGGCATCATTGGGGCTTGTACTGACCATCTTAGATACACCTGCTAAAACACTGAAGTTCCCTAACCATGGAACCTCGAGGGGGGCAACCTTGAGTTCCATCGGGTGTTGAGTTCTGAGCTAAATAACCCTCTACTTAATGTCACATCCACTTTATCTGATGTCACTAACCAGCTAGGCAATGTCAGACCTACTCTTGAGAAAACCATCACAGACAGTTGGTAAGCCACCTCTATGACGACAGCCCATTCATACACAGTGGTTAGGCAAAAGGCTTGTCTTGGCATTTAATGCTTATGATGTGGAGATAACTAGTGCACCAGGTATTTAATATTTATGACATAAAGTGTGAGGGATGTCTTTCACATGCATTAATGACTGAGTTGCCTCGGGGGTAGTGTGGGGTGCTATTTAAGGACCCCAACCACCTCTGAGGAGAGATCATGTTCTTATTGAGAGTTCAGAAGTTATTACTAGGGATATTTATTATGAACCAGAGAGTTTTACTCACCCACCATTGTCATTTATTCCGAATATTTAATATTTTACAGAGATCATTGAGGGTGGTGAGGGTGTTTTGCCTACCTACCAAGGTGTATCTAGGGTTCTTATTCTCTCTCCCAATAAGCAAAGTTGCTTCTAAGTTCATTATTACCTTCTGAGTTATACACGAGAGATTTGTGAGTTCAAACCGAGTCTATCTTCACTGAGTTGTGTTTGTATGTCCTATGGTCAATCAATAATGTTGCTGTTTAACTTATCATTACTGTACTCAAAAGGAGTTACGCCTCCATCAGATCTAAACTACCCTCGTACATTTGGCGACTCTATTGGGGAGGCATTCTTCTAAGCAAGGAGTATGGCGCAGGATAACGTTAGTCGAAGGCTTAACTTTGATGACATTCAACACAATGAAGAACAGGCGGCGAGAGAGCTGGAGGCTTCAAAGGACGGGGCTCCTCAAATACTGGTATCTCCAGTTGAAGTGGCACAGGCGTTCTAGGTTGACACAAGCTTGCACGAGCGCTGGGTTGGGACCAACCAAAGTGGCACTCCTCATGAATAAATTTTATGAGTTTTTACAAACTCCTGTAACTTCAATGTTGTTAGGAGGATTTGAAGCCAACTCCTTCGTGACACTAGGGGCAGCCCCAACGGCCCCATCGAGTGCAGTCACAATGGGAACAGTCCCAGCAAGTATACCTTATGTTGTAAATCCAATGGTGGGAACCCCAGGAATATCAATGACTCCAACTATGTCTATTTATCTAGCAGCAATGGGCACTCAGCCTGTGGTTCCGCTGATAGGCGTTTCAAAGGCATCACCCATGGAAGAGATGAGGAAGAAAATGCAGAAAGAGATGCTAAAATTCATGCAAGCCTCCTCGTAATATGCGGGCGAGGTAGATTAGGTCTATGATGACTTTAGGATGACTTACCCTCAGGAATACAATGATGAGCCCTACCCAAAATATTATATTCCTCCTATTTTTGAAAAATACACAGGAAATGGTGGAAACCCGAAGGAGCATATTAAACGCTTCGTTGAACACTTGGGGGCACATTGAAATAATAAGAAACACAGATTAAGGGAATTTTCTAAATACTTAACTGATAAAGCATACACTTGGTATTCTCACTTAGCTCCTAAGAGTGTTTTCACATGGGAGGAGATGCAAGTTTTGTTCATACATAAGTTCTTTTTGGCGGAAGATGAGTTTACTTTGACCTAAATGGGGATGGAGAAGCAACGACCCAGGGAGGAAGTGGTGGCTTACGTTTGAAGGTTCAGGGAAAGGTCCCTTGATGTGAGGGAGGAGGCCAAAGAGTCCAAGTTACTGCAGATCTATGCTAAGGGACTGCTTCCTGAGTACATCTGCCATCTTATTAATGAGACGCGCGAGGGGACTTTTATCGTGTTTCTAAAAGAAGCAAGGAATATCTCGTTGATAGTACGACCAAATCCAGTGGTGGTGCCCATGATGTTCAGGCAGACAATACAACCCATGGGAGGGAGGTCTCAGCCCCCACGGGTGGGATACACCGAAGGAACAGATGGGGGCAAGTTGGTGAAGAGGGACAATAAGAGGAAGTTCAGGATAGACAGGGAAGACCCACCCCCATTTCCTTGTACAGTAGAGGAGGCTATCAGCTATTACAATGCAATGGTCTAAGGAGGAACAGTGCACGAACCAAAGGTCATTCCTGTTGGGGAACCCGATGCTACAATAAGGGCGGATCCCAAATATTGCCCGATTCATCGAAAGATCCAACATCCAATGGTGAGCTGTTTCACACTAAGAAAAATCATCGATAAGTATGTGAAGGCAGGAACGTTGCAAATCCCTCTGCAGAATGTCAATAAAAACCCACTCCCAGCGCATGGGGCTAATCTGGTGGTGCTCTATGATGGGGAGGTAGAGGGAGAGGAAAGATATCTAACGACGAAGCAGGAGGAGTTTGAAGAAGATTTGGAAGATTGTACTAATGGAATGGCTAACATAGTGTTAGATTATGATGAAGCAAGTGCTAAAGATGTGGAAGATGTATCTAGTGTTGAAGGAGAGGAAGCAGATCAAGCCATAGAATACTGCATTGTTTCAAAATCCCCGAAGTTTACCTGGTTCTTCTTTTAAGTAGGGATACCAAAGGAGAGTAGATTGGAACTAACCCAAGCAATCCTTGACATTGCAAGGAAGAACACAGTCCCTTCACTGAGATGGAAGGGACCCATGGCCAGGTTAGTAAAGAGGTTTTTATTAGAGATAAATTTTAGCGACGCAGATAGGGCCGTAAAGTTCCCCTCATAATAGGACATTATATGTGACCGCCAGTATTAACGGGGTTAGTTTTGCAAGGGCTCTTATGGATAGAGGAGCTTCCATCAATATCATGCCAATCAACTCTTTCCACGCAGCTAATATACCGGAGGAAAGGTTAGTCCCAATGCCTTTGGTGATTTCAGGATATGACAACCAGTCTTCCAAGTCCATTGGGTACGTGAATGTTGGGATTGTGATGGGAAATATGAGTTACCATATCAAGTTTCACATAATAGAGAGTGAAACTTCCTACCGTCTATTGATAGGAAGAGTGTGGATGCACAACCAAGGTCTAGTTCCTTCGAAGTATCAATAATGCACCAAGGCTAATATCAAGGGAATGGAGGTGACCATCAGGGCTATAAAGAGGCCCTTCACTGTCGAAGAAGCTTACCTAGTGGACACAGCCTTTTACACGAAGCTAGAAGAGGACGTCTGAGTCCTAACAAGAAGAATGGAGGGATCATGGGTTCCCTCGGCCAGAGAAAGGATGAGGCCTCTTAATGAGAAGAATAAAGAGATTATAAGCAATAAAGGAATGATGACCGAAGAAGCCCATCAGGTGGTCCCTCGGCCCCAAAACATTCCAAAGCATCTCATAGACAGGGTGAAGCTTGGAGTAGACCCAATGGAGCATGAGGTTCAACTAGAAAGCGTGATAAGTCGATTTTTAGGAGGAAGACTTGTTGAGGATTTTAGAGAGAAGAAAAGGAAGGCAGTGGAGACTACCGGTAGACAGTGAAAAAAGGTAGTTATCGAAGAAGGAAATGTGGTTTATCGGTTATAATGGTATGAATGGGCGACCAAAGAATCTGATAATGAGGCTGACCCGATATATGAGTTCTTTCTGGTGGATCAATGGGGACAATGTATGGTGATAGAAAACTCCAAAATATAGGAATTTGTGGAAGAAGTCGCCGAAGAGCCAGATTACATGGTAGATTAACCAAAGCAACAAGCACAAGAGTTGGAGCAGCTGAACCTGACGAAAGAAGGGGAGGATACAAGGCATTTATCTCGAAAGATATCATTAAAGGGAAATAAGAGGACTTAGTTGAGTTGATTCTGGAGTTCATAGACATTTTTGCGTGGAAGTACACAGAGATGGAAGGGCTAGATGAGGAAGTGAGTTGCCATAAGTTAAACGTGATGCCTTCATCCATTCCAGTGAAACAAACAATGTGAACGTACAAGCCTAAGCTAGACTTAAAGATCAAGGAAGAAGTCCAATGCTTACTAATGGCAGGGTTCATTAAACCGATACAACACCCACTTTGTTTGTCTAGCATTATTCCAGTGGGTGAGAAAGACAAAAATCAAATAAGGATCTATGTGGATTTCAGAGACTTGAATAGGGCTTGCCCCAAGGATGAGTTCCATATACCCTTCATCGATAGCTTGATAGATAAAATGACTAGTCATGAGATGTACAACTTTATGGATGGGTATGTAGGGTACAACCAAATATAAATGGACCCTACGGATGCAGAGAAAACGGTATTTATAACCCCATTGGGAAACTTCATGTACAGAGTAATGTCGTTTGGACTCAATAATGCTGGGGCTAATTATCAAAGAATGATGATGGCCATTTTCCATGACTTTTTTTCACAAATTTGTGGAATTTTATGTGGATGATTTGGTCATCAAATCGAATAAGGAGGAGTCCCGTCTAAGTGATTTGAGGAAGGTGTTTGCTCGGTTCAGAAAGTATCAACTAAAGATGAACCCACTAAAATACGTCTTTAGAGTAACTAGTGGGAAGTTTTTAGGTTTTGTGGTTGATCGACGGGGAGTACAAATGGACCAAGACAAACAGTGAGCAGTCTTGGAGATGCCCAATCCAAGAATGGCGAAGGAACTGAAGAGTTTTCTGGTAAATTTTCTTACCTTAAGAGATTTATCCCTTGGCCAAAATGACGCACCCATTGATGCAACTTTTGCGAAAGAACATGAAGTTCAAGTGGGAGGAGGTTCACCAGGAGTCTCTCACTAGACTGAAAAAAACTGCTCAATTAACCACAGTCCATGGTTCCCCAAAAGGCAGTAATACCATTGCAGCTATACCTCACATACCCTATGAGGTTCGTTGGATCTTTGCTGGCATAAAAGATTGACGGGAAAAAATGGCCAGTCTACTACCTCAGTAGAATTATACATGATCCAGAGGTCAGATATAGTAGCTTGGAAATGCATTATTTTTCCTTAGTCTTTGTAGCGCAAAAACTTTGATATTATATGCTATCTTTTACAATTCATATTGTAACCATATGTGATCTTATTAAGTATTTCATGGCAAGAACTATATTGATTGGTAGGGCAGATATGTGGTTCCTCATCCTCTCAGAATAAGACTTGAAGTGTGTGGTCCCTTGCACGATCAAGAGCCAGGTGTATGCTGACCTATTGGCAATATTCCCCTCTGGGATATTTGAGCCACCTAAAGAAAATATTCTAGGAGATGACTTGCAGGACAATTACTTGGATGCAAGTGATGAAGAATGGACAATGTAGTTTGATGGATCTTCGGCAGAAAATAAAGGAGGGGCGGGGTTATCCTTTCAAAAGGAATGGACGATATTTGTCTTTCCTATAAATTAGATTTCCCCTGCTCCAACAATGAAGCATAGTATGAAGCGTTAGTGTTGGAATTACTGGAGGCCCTTCGAAGGGGGAGTTCACTTTGCATCAAAGGGTATTCGAACTTAGTGATTCAACAAGTGAATGGAGAATATGCATTGAAACACATAAGCCTGGCACCATACCGAACAATCATTTAGAGGCTCCTCAGCCAGTTCACCAGACCAAAATTAAGAGATATCCTCGAACGATGAATTGCCATCCAGATTCCTATGCCATCATCGCCCAGAAAATGGTCATGAGGAATGATACAACTACAGTCATGATTCAACGAAGAACAACTCCTTCGGTAGTACAGTCAATTCTATCGATGGAGGAGGACAATGACTAGAAGGGGGAGATAAAAAAAGTAACGAAAATATGTGGAAGGAGCGATGGAGCCGTGGGAACTAGCCCAATACTTTACAAACTAGGGAAATCTTTACTTCAGAAATACAGGGGATGTTTATTAAGATACATCGGCCCAACATAAGCAGAGCAGAGGTTGAAGAAAATACATGAAGAGACCTATGAAATAACTGAGATACCTCTTTACAGGAGAACTCAAAAAGGGTTATTTTTGGCCTAGAATAAAACGGGACGCAACAGAGTTACAACGGAAGTATGATAAGTGCTAGTTATTCTTCGAGGCAGTCGAATGTCATTTCGTTGAAGCTCAACCAGACTAGAGGAAGCCTTATATTGACTTTATTAAAGATGGAGTTATCCCAATAGAGAATATTGATGCGATGGGACTTAAGAGAAGAGCCTTGAGGTTCTACGCTCAGGTAGGGCATCTTTATCGAAGGGTCTACTTCAACATGCCATTGTGTTACATCATGAAGGAAGAATCAACCAAAGTCCTCAAATAGGCACACGATCCAACTCACATAGGAGGGGCCAAGTTGTATTACCAGTTGATGACATTGGGGTATTATTGGCCAACAATGGAGAAAGACTCTACTAAGTTCCTTTGAAAGTAAAACGGTAGAAACGGAGTGCTTTATAAAATGGGCCGAAGCGATACCACTAAGAAGGGAAACAACAGGGGTGGTGAGAAACTTCATCAGAGAATACATCATTTATTATTTGGGGATTCCAAAGGTTATTCTCTCATATAACGGAGCCCCTTTCGTCAATTCAGAGATAACAATGCTCATAGACAAGTTCTCCATTGTTCATCATACTTCAACAGTGGCATACCTAAAGGGCAACGGTCAAGTCGAGGCAACTAATAAAACTTTGGTTAATATTTTGGCTAAAACTATGGAGGATTTTACAGGATCATGGGATGACAAGATACCAGCTGTGTTGTGGGCCTATCAAACAACTAAGAGGAATCCCATAGGGTATACTATGTTCTCCCTTATTTATGGGGCTGAGGCAATTCTTTTGATAGAGTTAAAAGTTCCCTCTGCTCGATATGCCTTGCGAAGTAGCATGCTTCCTCAGAGTAGACACGTTCAGTTGGAAGCATTGGATGAACACAGAGATAATGTGATGCAACACTTTTAAATGTATACAAAATATCTCTCTAAGGCATATGATAACTTGGTGAGACCAAGGAAGTTCGTGGAGGGAGACCTTGTTTTGAAAGCAGCAGTAAAACACATCAGGGGACTCCCCCTACCTAAATTTGTAGCGAATTGGGAGGGACATTTCATTGTAAAAGAAGCTCACGATTCAGGTTATTACTTAATTTCTAAGATGGAAGAAGCCAAGACATTCAAGATTAACAATAAATGTTTGAAAGTTTATCATGTGTAAGCAATTAAGTTTGGACCACTGATGTATCTAGCTGTTGTTATGAATATACAAGTTCTTTTTATTATAACTCGAGTGGAGATGAAATAATTATAGAACTTCATAATATATGCAAACAGTTGTAGAACAAAGAACTGACATGGGAAAACATATATCTTTTTTTCATTCATTCATAAACTTTGGGGCATTACAAAATGGGGAGAGATTGCCCAAGAATTACATAATAAGAAGAAAAAGAAAATCTTTACAACAATTGATTGACCTAGGATGAACCACAGATCTGGAGCAGAGAAAAAATCTCCAGGAAGGCCCGAAGAAGCTGCTAGGCAAGAGTGTTGGGCATTTATAGAAACCTCCAATATCGTTTGCGCTTGTGTACGTTCGATGAGGAGTTTCTCTCATTCTAGCTTCACTAACCACATAGATTTTTCGACATCTTATACCTCCTTATTAACAGCTTCAAGAAGAAGTGCTAGCTCAACCAACTTATCCTCCTCATCCCGTTGATCATCCCGATGTTTCTGTAGCATCTCCCTCTGACTATGCAGTCACTGACTCTTCAAAGTTTTTAAGTGCGCAATAAGACAGTCAAAACGGAAGCCATCACGACCTAACTCCCTTAGATAACCCATGAATTGGTTGTGGAGGGCTCTGGTAACATTTTAAGTGGGAGTGTTGACGATATCAGCAACAACGATCGCCATGCTCTGAAGCCTATAGCTCATCGCGGGGATATTGGAACGCAAACAATCTACAGTAAAAGTCTGAGGATGGTGGCTTGTAAGCTACTCAACTGCCAATCAATGGCTGGCAGGCATTTGAGGGGAACGCTAAAGGACCATGAGGCACAAGGCGTGAGGAGCTAAGTCGGGCAGAGGGAGATCACAACCAAATTCTCTCTCAACTGCAGCGTCAGTCATGAAACCTTGATCATTGTGACTAGAATCTTCTGAGCTAACAGGTTCCCGATGGAGTGAGGTGATGGCTGAAAAAATAGGTGGAAAACTCTCCCGTGCAACCTGAGAACAGGCAAAAGAAATAATGAGTTAAAGAAAAAATATTAACAAGTGATTTCGTTGTTAAGTCACCAATATAGGTGGAGTTTATGAAAAATCTTAACAAGTGTTTTCATTGTTAAGTCACTGATATAGGTGGAGTTTATGAAAAATCTTAACAAGTGTTCGTTGTTAAGTCACCGTTATAGGTGGAGTTCATGGAAAATATTAACAAGTGTTTTCATTGTTGAGTCACCGATATAGGTGGAGTTAAAGAAAAAATCTTAACAAGTGTTTTCATTATTAAGTCACCGATATAGGTGGAGTTAAAGAAAAAATCTTAATAAGTGTTTTCGTTGTTAAGTCACCTTTATAGGTGGAGTTTATGGAAAATCTTAACAAGTGTTTTCAGTGTTAAGACACCTTTATAGGTGAAGTTTGAAAGTTTGAGAAATGCAGAGAATACTAACGAAGTACCTCAGTAGTAGTGGGCGTGACAATGGGAGTCATCATAGAGGCCATAATGGTAGGAACCGTTGGAGGCAGGCTTATTTCCTCAGAAGCCTCAATGGCACCCTCAACTGAAGAAGCCTCAACGGTCGGTAAATCTCCCTAGCCAACAAAAGGTGCCAAATCCAACATAGGAGTTTCACTGGGAGCAGACGGTGGACCCCCAAACGATGACCCAACATGGGTGGGTACAGAAGAACCACCACGCTGGGTAAAAAGCATCAACATTGGCCTTGGAAATATGTAGACCACCAAGAGAAAAGGGTGGGGTAAGACTTGGCGAAAGATGCAAACATGCTGTTAAGTGTTAGACACGAGGAGAACTACAGAAAAAGTGAGAAATACATCTCAGCGTTACTTACCTCTGTTATGGCACCACAAAGGGGAACCGCAGTTATGGGTCTCGTCAGCACAGTGGGAAGAAGAATGTCAGCTAACAACGACGCCATTTCAACCTAAGTCACCCCAACTTATTAAATTTTAGTATGTTAAATAGAAAATAGGGATGGGAAAAGGAAAAAGACGTGAGACTTGACAAGTAATTGATTATATATTACCTCATGGTCACTTTTCGCAGCTGAAACGAGGGGCAGAAGAACCTCGTGCTGAGGTGATAATTCAGAAGGTGCTGGGGGATTTGTCTCTGGTTGAGAAGAGATGCCCACAGACTCCATGAACTCCCCCCCCCCCCACAGTAGCATCCTTAGAACGGAGGGAATAAGCAAGACCAATCATAGGGGAACGGGGATTAGTCACATCGGCCTGAGAGGAACCAAAACATCCCCCCACAAAAGGGCTCACGGGGGGGATGGGTCTTCCTTCTTCAACTCCCTACCCCAAAGATGTTAAGAATTAAATAGTTGTAGCTTGCCTTGGAAAAAATGTTAGTAAAAACAACAACACACATACATACCTCGGATCCTGAAGGAGAATGGGAGGATATAACCACTAGTGAAGGAGGAGAGGAGGCACCAACAGAGGGAGCTGGGGAGAGATGTACATCAGGGGTTCATTTTCTCTGGGACTTGGTACCCAGAGTCTTCTTCCTCGCACCCACAACACCAGTTCCCTGAGGAGCCTTTGAACTCTTCTTCCTCTTTGTCCCTGGTTCAGTTGGATCAACCAGGATAGTGGGGAAGGCAGTAGAAAGAGGAGATACAGGAGAGCATCGTTGAAACTTAGCATTTATCCATTCCACCTCAGCCTGAACCTTCGTTCTCAGCTCTTTACTTACCTATACAGACATGGGATGGGGAACGAACGCGATAAGGAAGGCCTCCAAAGGGGTTTGTGGATGAGTTTAAGACTTAGATTTTGAGGACTTAGATTTTAAAGAAGGCCCCCTCTTGGACTTCCTAGTCCTTTTATTGGTGGCTGGGAAGGCCCTTCACTAGTGGCTGCTTCGGTTGAAGGAGCGTGCTGTTTGGGGGGTACAACTGTCTTGGGCTTGGGCATGGTAGTAGGAATCATTGGGCAATACAGGGGTAGCTCATGGGGAGGATCTTTAACAGTTTTACTCAGAGGGAACTCAACTCGAAGAATGGAGTTGCCCTTGAGACCCAACTCCAAGGCAAAGAAAGAAAGGACTAGGGGGTACGAAGGAGGAGTCTATATGAACTCACGAATCATGGTCATCTTCATTAAATGAAATTTAGTGACATAAGAGGTAGATACATCCCGTTTCCTAGTGGCACTAGGAAGGGTGACTCTACCATCCATGGTAGAAGTCACACCAAGTACCGTTGCTCCAAGGTAGAAGGTGAAAGCCTCAGCAAAAGTAGCCTTTTATTGCTTAGTTGAAACACAGGTCGAGGAGCCCCCTGATCAAAGCTGAACTGCATGCTACATCTATCGGGGTTATAAGGTTCAGAAGTGTACCCCCATTCAGTGAAGGAAGGAATAAACCCAGGAGTGAACAGAAGTACCACGGACTGCGAGGGATCTTTTACAACTGGAATGAAAGTGACCATTGAAACTGTAGAAGGAAAAAAGTTCCAAGTGTGGGAAAATGTAGACTCGATGTACGACCTCATGACAAATTAATTAAAACGATCAAAAAATACCATTATCTCCTTTTATCTCTATTTTTAATGGAAGCATGAGAGGCGTAGAGGATTAATGCCTTGACTCACGGGGTAAGGGATAGACTTGGTAATAATGGCAGGAAAACGGGTATAACGGAAGCTCGTTAAGATAACAGTGTTGGCAAAGTTGGCCAAATTGTAACGACCCAGTGATCGTGCCATGTTAATATGGGTTCGATCTAGCCAAGTGTAGAGGAACCCCAAAGCAATGGCGACCAGAGGAAGGTTGAAACCCATAGCCAAATGGATGGAAATGTTTATATGGTCCCTCCTGGGTTGGTCATTGGGTTTTCCAATAAAAAAGAAATGCAAAAGCAGAATAAGAATATAGGCTGGTAGTTCTAAAGATGTACCTTTAACTTGGCCCGTTACAGTAGTGACGTCCTTCGAAATAGGAGCTTAAAAAAATTGTTGATAAGGGGAGTAAAGTTGGACTTGTTTGAAGACCCAATGCAATGACGATAGAATCGATCAAGCTCAGCTCGTTCAGCAGTCTCTTCGGCATCCAAGGCCTCATCATGATATGTAAACTCACCTGTGGGCTGAAACCCTAAGTAGCTCATAAACGTCCTCTAATGTAATGGTGAACTCCCCCATGCAACAAAGAACTTATGAGTTATAACATTCCATCTGGAAGCCAATACTTAGAGCATAGCATTATGATTGAAAAGAGTGAACTCCCCAAACCAGCTAGCTCGGTGAAGACCAACCTTGGCAAGAGCTGCAATGTGAGATCTCTGCATGTGTGCATGCCAGGCAGAAAAATGAGCTGGCGATCCCCTAAGTGCCTAAAAATTGATCTGAGAGTGGGGGAAGTCGCCACGGTGCAACCAAAAGCATAGAGTCCCCTCAGGAGGAAGAAAGCCCCACTTTGACGAATCCTCATCTTCATCACCAAGCAGTAAAGGATCGTACTTAGCCAAAAAATGGCATGTCTTACTTGAATCAGAGAACTCATCATCTCTGGTAAAGATGGGAGACCGACGGTAAAAACTTAGTTTCTCTTCATAAATAGCATCCACGGTAGCTGTGCAAAGGGTAATAGTGGCGCCATAGGTGGCAGAAGGGGAGCTTGGCTAAGCAGCAGTGGTGGTAGATTTTGAAACACTTGAAGAAGCCATAGTAAGTGGTGATGAAAGAAACAACTTGGTAAAGAAGGTCTAGGAATGAAAAAGGGAGGAGCACAACCACAAGTGGTGGCGTAATAGATGAGAGGAAGAAGAAAATTAGGTGAAAGCTTCATAACAACGGAGTTCTGGTAAAGTTCCTCTCTCTAGACTAGATGGAAACTTAAAGAAGACAAAGGAAAGAGAAGAGTTTGAAATATAAACGTTTGAGATATTTTAAACCCGTATGTTGAGTTTCCCACCACCACACGTGCAAAATTGCCTATAATCATTTCAAATGGACACGTGGCACTTCGGGAAGTCCCCTGACAGTCGAAAAGACAGCGCCACATCAGTTGAGAAGTGATGCATGGGGAACATAAAGGGTTTCCTTCCTAGGCAAGTTTGAGTTTTGGCGCCATAATTTTTTATCGGACAGATCCTATAAAACCCCCAACGAAGAAACTGTCCCAACGATTAAAAAAAAGAAGCTTCGATGTCCCCTCGTCACAAGTCCAAATGTTGTTTAATTATGACTCAACTACACTGGGAAGAATTTTTGCTTTTTTGAACATGGTGAAACGTTACAAGGTAGAATTTCACAAGACATAACGATAGGTGTAGTCCTAACAACAAAATAACTGCCTACAACTACACTCCACAAACTCTATAAATGGGAGAATTTCACTTCCCCGTAGTTCAAATAGGTATTTGAGAAAGTCAGTAGGCATTTTGAGAGAATTCCAAATTAGTCAATGAAGCAAAGCTAGAACAGTTGAAGTTCAGTTAAAGGAAAAAGTTGCGATGTCCCCTCGCCAAAGGGCCAATAAGCTGCAGCGCTTCGACTGAGGTACGTCGGGGAGAATTTTACTTTTTACTACAAACGGTAATGCAGTTTTTGTAATGAAAGAAAATATGCCAGACTTTTTTCACACAAAGAAGGTTCATCGGATTGAGAAGTTTTCGTGCAGACATTTGTTGTTCCCATAATAAATCTCTCCACGGAGGGGAAAATGTAGAGGGGGCTTGAAGGTAATATTAAGATTAGGAATAATCCCCCCATTTACAATAGTGTCTGGGGTTAAGGCAGCGTGGCAGCTCAGCGTGGCAACTCAGTAAGGCAACTCAAGCGTGGCAACTAATACTTTAGCTTGTTTTGTTACTTAGCCATAATTGTATCTTTTGTTTGCACCGACTATGAGATATAACGATTGTAAAGATGTAATGAGTATAATAATTTTATGTGAGGTCAAACGGTACTCACGAGAGACCAGGCTTGGCAGGCCTGGGAGAGCTTTCATACTTTATCGAACGAACTCACCGTGGGAACTTCAGAGGGACTTGGTTTGGAGGATTGAGGATTGAGACACCGTTGGGTCTTATCCTAACCATCTTAGATACACCTGGTAAAACACCAAAGGACCCTGATCGTGGAACCTCAAGCAGATCAGCCTTGAGTTCCATCGGGCATTGAGTTGTGAGCCAAACAACACTCTGCTTAATATCACATCCACTTTATATGATGTCACTAAACATCTAGGCAATGTCAGACCTGGACTTGAGTAAACCACCGTGGTATTTAGGGCTTTCAGACAGTTAGTAATCCACCTTTGTGACGATATCCCACTAATACACGGTGTTTAGACAAAAGGCATGTCTTAGCATTTAATGCTTATGACGTGGAGATAACTAGTGCATCATGTATTTAATGTTTGTGACATAAATTATGAGGGGTGTCTTTCACATTATCATTAAGAGTGGTGAGGGTGTTTTGACTGCCTGCCAAGGTGTATCTAGGGTGATCATTCTCTCTCTCCCTCTAAGAAAAGTTGCTTCTAAGTTCATTATTACCTTCTGAGTTATACACGAGAGATTTGTGAGTTCAAACTGAGTCTATCTTTACTGAGTTGTGTTTGTATGTCCGGTGGTTAATCAATAGTGTTGCTGTTTAACTTATCATTACTGTACTCAAAAGGAGTTACACCTCCATCTGATCTAAACTACCCTCTTACACATATAACAATGTTTTGTTTGATTTTGAATTCTTGAATTTATTTATCAAACCCCATTGCAAGTGAATTGGTCAAGAAATATAAGATCAAAACTCAAAAGAAATTAGTTATAAGGAAGGAATATGGAACATATCTCATATTGGATAGAGATATATTAGAATGAGTTTTTATGAGATAAATAGATTAATGGGATTATGGTGATATATATATATATATATATATATATATATATATATATATATATATATTTTTTCCATGTTGTAGGCTGAGTTATCTTTGATGCCTTATATATATTGTTACAACATATACATTTAATAATATCTTAGCTTAATTTTCATCTCAATCATATAATGTGATATATTAGTTTTAATCCATAGGTTATCTTTACTAAGTTGACTTCTCCATAGACTTATTCATTATGTTTATTACTTATGCTAGATTTTGATTATATTATATTTTCGTTTGTCCATTCCATGAGAAAAAAAGAGGAGAGAGTTTATCCTACTATGAATGGAGTGTTAGCTATAAGACTTCTTCCTATGGTGAATGTTTTATTAATTTTGTTCTCAAGGAGAAAGACTTAACTCTGGAGGAAATGTTTCCCTAAGGGTGGGATGATCAAGATTAATATTGCTATGATAATATGACTTAGTTTATGTTGAATTGGAGTAGTAATATATAACTTTTGGAATAAAATGTATATGTTAAATCTTATTAATATATTAGATAAACTTGGTAGGTGATCCTTAGTAATTAGATGAACCATGCTTAGAATGATAATATCTTGTATTAATCTTATTATTATTGTTATTATGTCAGGATTTGTGCATTTGTATCTCGATATCTTTACAATTGTCTTGATAGGAAAATAGGCTGCAAGAGTTACGAATGGTTGACTTATGACTACCCTTTAATGCCTTTGGTGGGGTGAGTTGTGTCATAGGTGATGGACTTAAGTCATTTATTTGTAATCCTTTATTTATATGTTCCATCACGAAATGAAAAAGCGGGTATTTTAATAGAACATGCATGCTCAAAAGGTCCAATAAGATAAGCTTGTCTTATATCATTTAAAAATATATTTGAGTTAGTATAAAGTTGTCCCGAAATCCTTCAGGATCAAGATCTCAAGACTAGACTTCTTCATTTTCATCTGAAAAACTACCTCACTCCATGACCAATGATATTGTCGCTTTAGGATAAAGTAAAGGATTTTAATTGAGATAGTTTTCTCACCTTTGTTTTTATATAACTTAAATCAATATTTTTTTTAGATTCGAAAGTTTTTTAAAACTTGTGTGTGAGTTGTTGGGATTATTTGAACAAGTACTCTATGCAATATACTTTTCTTATAGAAAAATTATATTCATAAAATTGAATTCTTATAAGTGTATTTTAAGTATGATTGTTCTTGGTTGAGAACAAACATACATGGAATGGTTTGCCAAAATATTTCCAAAACCATTAAAGGAAAAATATTGGCTCAGATTTTATAGAGAAGGCGTGACAAGTTTCTCCGTAGTGATGGTATGTCTCACTACAACGAAATCTTGTCATTGGTGTCTTTTGCCTAAGACTAAAAATCTCTGAACAAATTTGTAACCAGCCTCACCACAGTTTCTCCACAGCGACATGCCTCACTATATCGAAAGTTTATCGCCTATATCATTTTTTCGCAGTGATAATACATTGTGTAACCTTTGCCACACTGAGAGGGTAAGAACGGGTCCATAAGTTAATATAATCTTCAACTCTAAAAAGTCCAACTCATAATCTTATGATCCCTCAAAGTGAACATCTTTCTAAGTCAACACGGTTAGGGGAAATGTAAATCTCGAGAAGCCTTACAAAAACCTCCAATAGGCCAAACCCAAGAAACTACGCACCTCCGCAACTATCCTTGGCCAATCCCCTCCCTGAATGACCTCCACTTTGGAAGGGTTAACATAAATGTCCTCTTCGAAAAAAATGGCTAAGAAACTTAAAATCCTCTATACAGAATTTGCATTTGTTGAATTTAGCATACAACTAATTCTCCTCGAGCTTGCAACATCGTGCGAAGGTGATCCTCATGGTCTGCATCCGATTCCGAATAGACCAACATGTCATCCACGTATACCACCATAAATTGGTCTAAGTAGGGGATATAAATACGATTCATCAGATCCATGAACATAGCTGGGGAATTGGTTAAACTGAAGGCATCACTAAAAACTCATAGTGCCCATACTGAGTCTGAAATGCCATCTTAGGAATATCCTCCTACTTAATGCATAATTTATGGTATCTGGACCAAAGGCCAATTTTCAAAAACCTGTCAACCCATGCAATTGTTGAATAAATCATCGATACGAGGTGTAGGGTATTTATTTTCACTATCACCATCTTAAACTGCCTGTAATCGATGAGAAACCATAGAGAGTTGTCTATTTTATTAACAAAGAGGGATGGAGCTCCCCAAGGGGACACACTAGGGTGAATGAATTCCTTTCTAGTCAATTTGTGCAACTGAACCCTTAGCTCCTATAATTCCATTAGAGCCATCATATGAGGTGGTATAGAGATAGGCAAGGCGCCCTAATGCACCTCTATGACAAATTCTGCCTCTTGGTGTGGATGTTATAAAAGAAGATCATCTAAGAATACATCAAGAAATTATCGCACCACTAGGTAGTCCAAAAACATACCATCCGGCTTATCCTGAGCCACCATACTACTTAACCAGTCAAAGTATCATTTCTGCTCATGCATGGTAGAGAACATGCAAGGATAATCAATTCCCTACTCGCTACTAAAATGATGGCGAGACTCGTCTAGAAGGGATACTGACACACTGTGGCAACATCTTTCGATGATAGCATCAAAATGTGATAGCCAATCCATACCGAGGATCAATTCGAATTCATCCATATCCATGAGAGTCAAATCATACTCCAAAATATAGTCTCCTACCATAACTACACGACCACATTAGACCCTATCAAGAACTAAACTGCCACCAATCGAAAGTCTTATGAAGATAGATGGACAAAAATAATCTACCTCTAGTCCCAAACTAAATGCGAAGGAACTCGAAATAAATAAATGCAATGCATCTGAATCAAAAGGTGCCTTAACCCATGTATTGGACAATAGAATCATACTTTCCATCACCGATGGATTGTCGAAAGGTGTAGTAAACTGCGACATAACATAGGCTCATCCAAGGTTAAACCTATTAATCTGACCACCCGACACCTGACTTGGCCCATGACTACTCTACTCTTGACTCGAACTTGAACCGTCCACACTATGCCTCGAGGGTTGATGATTGCCCAAGGAGAACTCTTGCTGCTGGGTGGGGCATATATAACTAGAACTTTTGCTCGAAACATAATTAATAGTCTGCTGACTTCCCTATTGATTTCCCCAAGCTCTCTATGGGAAATATCTCTTGAAATGATCGGGGGACTCACAAGAAAAACAAGTCGTCTCGGTGGGGGCTATAGGAACCTTATTTCTAGTATACTTGCAAGATGAAGAACTTGTAATACACCATACTTTTAAAGGTATTTAAATTACACTGTGGATGTAATTTGGTAATTTGAGGAATTATTATGAATAGTAATTCTGGGATTAATGAGTGAAATTAAATAAATTTGATATTATAAAGTGAATAGTAAGTATTAGTTTTCGAGTGACAGATTAATATTTACATGGATTATATTTAGAGATTAAGTATATGAGTGGATTATTTTTATTACATGTCGCAGTTGGGTAAAGCGACAAAGAAAAATATTTTAAATTCGAAAATGCGCGTATTGAACGTGTTGGGTCAATTTAGTGAATTTTAGTTAAGTGACTCGGATGGATATTTTGACTCCGCCATTGGGTTCGGAATGGCCGAGATAGTCAAAATAGAGTACCCAGCAGTAGTATTTGGGTCCCAAACATTTTCGGACTAGTAGAGACTCGAAAATGAGTACATGAGTCATTTAACAATTGTGTATACACCCAATTTCGGGTTTAATAAGAGAAAACCCTCATATTTGTCCCAAAATCAGATTTAAGAGAGAGAAAGAGAAGAGAAGAAGAAGAAGAAGAAGAAGAAGGAAGAAGATATTTCCGAGCCAAACTTCGCCGGATTCGACTCGAGGTCATCGGATTTCATTCTCTAGGCAAGTTTATACTTGCTTTATTTCATTTTGTGCATTTATTTCATAGTATGGTTGGTAAACCCTTAAAATAAATTTGGGAAAATTTGAATATGAGTTTATATATTGATTTAATGTAAATTCTTAATGATTTCTAGTGTTAAATTCATGTAAATAGAGTGAAGAAATGGATTAAAATGTGTTAAAATCATACGTTGGGTTTTTTATGCTTTTAGGGTTTAAATCTAAGGGAAATGGTATAATACCCCAAATTAGTTGATGTGTTAGTTGTAAAACATTGATTAGATATTTACGGAGTTGTTGGATGAGATTAGAAACAACAAAAATGGAGAAAAATGGAGGTTGGGATTTTGGAGAAGATGATGAATAGTAACTCCGTAGCTTGCGGGATAAATTCAAATAGGAACAGGGTAGATTCAGATATTGGTCAAAACATGAAAGTTGTAGATATTTTCGATACGGGAACGTGGGCACCAACTGCGTATTTTTCTGATTTCTCTTCGAATTGTTATGATTTTTACAAGATGACAGTTCCAGGGTGAAATCACCAACACGGAAATGCACTCGGAAATTGAAAAAAAAAAGGGCTAGAATTCTTTGGAGATAAATATTTGGGGTTCCTAAAAATAGTGTGGGGACTTCTAAATATTTTTTTTAGTAGGATGTGTATCTTGGGTTAGATGAAAGTAAACCCCAAGATTTACCCAAATAGGGGCATTTGGGAGGAGTAACACTCGGAGTGATGTTTCGATGGGCAAAATTTTATATATGTAATTGTGCGCGTAGAAAACACAATTATATGTCGATTTTGATTGAGTAAAATCCTACGAGGTGACTAGGATTAAATTTACGATACGGGATAAAGAGAATTGAGCAGTTATCTAATACGTCTATTTATAACAATTATTATAGGTGAGAGGAATGCCTACTGTTATTTACGGGGTGGATAAATATATCGGTGTTGTTGGTATTATCATCGTGCGGTGAGAAAAGTTCGGAATATAAAATATTGAGCAATGATTTAAAATCAATAAACGCGTAGGATATTCGAGATATAAATATACTCCATGAGAAATTTATTATACGGGTTGTGCATATGCCCGAATGTTATTATATACGTGTTTTAAATAATTACCTATGGGGACTTATGTAGAGGTGAGAGAAATACCTTATAATTATAATATGGTTGTGTGAATACCTAATTGATGGTATATTTATATAGGTGGAATATGTACCAATATGATTTTTTATTATGTGTATGACATACCTACCATACTTGCTATCACGGGAGGTTGGTGTTCGGAAGAGGACAATCTTATCTTATGTTGCCTTCGGGGGGATTTTTGATTTGGTACGTCAAGAACTTAGGGATGTGAAAGGCTTATTTGTGAGTCGATAAGTCTGCTGCTTATGGGAGCGTAGGTATGTGCGTGACCCATAGGTACGTGAACTATGTTCACCTCCAATACGTGTGATTTGTATTGTTGCAGTTCCTGAGTGATGTGGAACGGGTAATCCTTTTTGTATGAGATGTACTTGGATTTGGATAGCAGAGTATGTGGGCACCGCTGTTAATCATATGGGTTCCGGATATGGATATATGTATTGAGATTAAAATATATGTACTTGAGATAATCCACGGTTGCTTAATATTATAGCTCGGTGGATGATTAATATACTTGTTGCGTGTAGTATATTATTTATATATATGAGATGAGATTTCATATAACGTAACCCTGTATAAAAGGGAAAATAATGAATAAAGTGATATACTCCTTCCGGTAGATTTATATCCGGATTTATATGAATATGGATCATAAGTTAATGAGAACTATTAAAATATATGGGATGGCATAAATGTGGTATGTACTTAAGGCTTAATGGATCCCGATGATCAACATTATCACGTAGTAGTGTATCAGGGGGTTCCTTGTTTGTATTTCTCTTCGCGAGACACCCCACGCACTAACGTAACGTAATGTTGGGAATGGGGAGAAGCTTAGTCCTTAGTACTCGAATTTTTGGGGATTTTGGAAGATAAGGGAAATAAGTTAGTAGGCAGGGTAGCTTAACTAGGTTGTTTAAAAAGGTATGCGATAGTTGTGAACTATTAGAAGAGGGGTGAGGGGTATTTCATGGGAGTGCGATACCAATTTAAATATGAGAAAAAACATAATTTCCTAAATAAAGTATTTATTCACTTGCAAAATATTTTCACAACTCGGGCTCTGACCCGTTTCTATATTTTTCCCCTCTTGCTATATATATATATATATATAGGTGTCCAGACATAGGGACGCCTGGATGATGATTCTTTCGAGTCAGACGTTTGTTGTAGAAGCTGTGGATGCAAGAAGGTTTATATTAGACACTTCTATCATTGAGATCTAGATAGGAGGTATTGTAGAAACATTCGGGCTTATGGCCCAACTGTACTCATTTATGCTTTTATCTCCTTTTAGTGCGGCATTCGATTTGGTTGTATTATTGTACCGAGTGTTCGTTTATTTTCTTTTATTTCATTTTAGTTGCTGCATATAAACTGTTGTAATTTTTATTTGAATGGTTTGGTTAAAAAGATTAGTTAATAAAAAATTTGACGTCGGTCTAATAGGATATTAGTAATTAAATTGGTTTTCGACAGTGATGCTAAGAATGAACCATATGAGACTCCTGTTTTAATTTGATATAGGAGTGATCGCCCAGTATTTCATTAGGTGAGGAATCACAGGTGGTATTAGAGCATCAGGTTCTAGTGTCCTTAGAAATCTGTGCGGACGTACTATGCTTTCAGCGTTGCTTTTGATTTGATATAGAGCCTTATGATTAGGATTGTTGATATCCTCGTGTGAGATTTTTTTCTCCTGCCATTATGTAAAATTATTATAAATCTTTTGCGCACTCATTCAGGCTTCGTGTGCTGATCGACGAAGGGCGACTAGGGAAGTTCGTTGTGTGGGTAGCAGGAGGCGAGGCTTATTTAGAACTATAAGATGATATTGGAAATGAGGACCGCGATAAAGGTCATTTTCCTTGTGGCATTGTCGGATCGCTGCAACGACTACTAAAATATAGTAGTTAAAACTATCAAGAATCGTTGTACTTGAGAATGGTGTTAAACTTGAATTAACAAGTAGAAGACTCAGAAGCTCTTGCTTAGAGTTCGGTATGGAATTACCCATATGTGAAAATTTAAGGAAATGTTTTTCACTCGTGAGAGCAATGTTGAAATGGTGGGGACGATAATCACCATATTCGGGGAGCATGACGTATTGCTCATAAATTAATCTTACAGATGGATTTTTTTTCCCTTAATAAGAATGTGAAATTTGGTGAATTAGATGTTAATCACTAAATAACAATGGAGTTTTTATATATGAAGAAAATAATTTTGGGTTTATGTTAATATAGCTCATGGGAAAATTTATGGATTTGCTTGAAGATTGAAAGGATTTAATCCCTAAACTATGCTAAGAAGTATTTTAGGGTGACTTAGAGTGGTTTGGGAATCTTGTTTTTGGGTTGGAATGAGTTTTTGATTGAATTGGAAGAAGGAAAAATGGGAAGAACAAATTTTGGAAGATGAACAGGGCATCTGCAGAAATCTCGTTAGAAGTCTGCCCAGGTCGTTCGAATAAGACTTCGTTCGAACGAGACTTCTAACGAGAATTCTAACGAGGTTCCAGTAGGTAGTTCGTTCGATGTTGGAAATGTCGTTCGAACGAAATGTCATTCAAACGAGAATTTTGGGTCTTCGAACGAGATTCCATAATGACTCTTAAGGCCCGATTTTTGTTCTGAACTTCTCGTAGGCTTATTTAAATGAGTGTTAAGCCTGTACGAATGTCGAGTAACTTAAAATTTATAAGTGAGCGAAGAATATGCACGATTAGCCGAAAAATATTATATATATTATGTATATATATACGGGCATATTCAGACGTATATATGAGATATGTTAAGTATATATGTGTGTGATTGTTATACTTATATGATATGGTTTTTACCGAGGCGGTGTGATAGTCTGACCACTGGTACCCAGGATGTTGTGTAATTAATTTCTTGGAAGATGATAGCATTGAGAGAGTGCATGCATTGAGTTATATATGTTTCACATCTCACATTAAGTATATCCATACTTATACATCATATACTTATATAGTATATGATGTATAAGTATGGATATACTTAATGTGTATAGTATATTGTATATATATTTATATGAGATGTGAAACATATATATACATACATATTAAAGAATGGAATGCGAGATAAATTATGGATGAGCTCGCCTTGATTAGATGTTTAGATGGAACTTCGATGAGGAGATGTTTCATTATCATGATTTGAGTGCATGGGGACCTTATGGATATAATTTAAGGTATGCAGGATTTATAGTTAAGATGGGATTTTAAGCTTGTTGGTGTTCGCACGAAGGACTTAGTGTTAGTGCAAGTGCTTGTGGTATAGCTCCTTAACAGAATTGAGAGTTCTGACCATATTGTGTTGGTAGATGGGATGGGATTATCTCGGTTGTATATTTGAAGATAACAAGACACTCCATATGTGAACCTTAACGACGTCGGGAGTGGACAAATGTTAGAAAATGCAAGAATGTGAGTTTTGACGATAAGTCATCTAGTGTAGAGGAAACACTATAGAGTGAGAGACATTTGATGACTATATAATTATATAGAGATATAAGTGATATGAAGAAGCAATGAAATTTTCCTCTCACCGCAAGTATGTGGGTGAGGTAAGATAAATGAAATTAATTTGAGACTTATAGCCAGACTTTGAATATAAGGAAAATTCAGAGGAAACACATTTTGGGTATGATGTTCATAATATTTTTTTTTTGCAGAGAGTAGGTGCCCTAATTAGTTGGACTTTCCACTTGTACAAGATGGAAGGATATAGTGGTAGAAGTACATTAGTAGGTTAACGAGGTAGGATTTAGAATGTCATGTTGGTGTCCCTTAGACCGCTATATCTCGATGACCGACGAAGCGAGGGAGTAGTGTATCGGGAAGGTTCCTTGTTTGGATTTTGCTTTGCGAGACGTCCCATACACGAAACCAAGCAAATGTTGGAAGTCGAGAGAGGTCTTGGGCACTAGGGATATAGTTAGAATAGTACTCATATTACGTGTGTTAGAAACACCTTAATCTTAGGACTACCACGAAGTAAGGGCAATAAGACTATCGACACTGATATAGGAAGGCTATTGTGAGCTAACCACAAGAAGATCAATGAGATAATCTTGAGAAGGATTGAATTTCTAGGTATTGGGAGAATTAAATATCAAATTATTCGAGTTAAGGGATACCCAGGTGTTAGTACCAGGCCGATGAAATGATTCCCATTATTTAGAGTGAGTGTAAGGTATCAAAACGTTTACAATGGTTGTGCAGATATACACGAATGATAGGGGATACGATTACCCTGGTTAGTTAATTCATAAAAAAAAAATTCAAGATAGAAGGACGTAAAAATGAATGTGTAGAATATATTCCTGAGGGGCATCTATAAACAAGGTTAATATGGTATGACGAATTGAATGTCGTGTGAGAATGATGATAATTCAAGCATTTATGTGAAACAAGAGCTAGCACACTCGACATGGGTTGGAAGGCTGTGTAAAGTCATTTAAAAGGTACCTCTTAATGAAATGGATACCAAATAATGTGAGAAAGTAGAGCGGAAGCTGACTCGAACGAGTGTTTAAGAGTGGCTTGCACATGATTATATTGTTAGAAAACTCCAAGGAAAGGAGTGTATGTAGTACCAAATTTCGGAAGAGTATATGAGAGTTAATACTTTAATTATTTGGTATAGGGAATGTACCTTGGAGATTACGAGAGAGATAGTAATCCGAATATTTATACAATACGTAGCGATGAGAATAAAAATATGTATGGTAAGTATGCAAATAGGTTGGGAGAATACCTTTAAATTTTAATAGGAGGTGTGTATGCCTATTATGTGATATGATTATTAAGAGCACTAATGGATGTTAACCCGGGGGTGAAGGATTAGTATATATATGCATAGCGATGATGAGAATATATATATGAGCATACGCCTTAAGATGGGTGGAATATAGTGGGAGACCATTGTGTTAAGCTATATCTAAATTTGGTTAAGCTAGGACGTAATGTATATACCGATCCTAGAGTAGTGGTACAAGCAATATCTAAATTTCAAGGACGAAATTTTGTTGTAAGGGGGGAAGTATGTAATACACCGTACTTTTAAAGGTATTTAAATTACACCGTGGATGTAATTTGGTAATTTGAGGAATTATTATGCATAGTAATTCTGGGATTAATGAGTGAAATTAAATAAATTCGATATTATAAAGGGAATAGTAAATGTGGTGACAATTATTATGTAACACAAATAGATAAGAAAAAATCGATCACCAAGTAGGAACAAGAAATGTAAAATGACAATCACACAACAAAGGATGTACGAGGTTCAACCAATATATGCCTACGTCCACGGTGGTGCAGTCGATGTTATTTCTATATACTCCGGAGAGTGGTTACAGAGAATACAACTTGTCCATTTGCCCCAGACCTAGGGTTTCATATATATATATATACATGTACATTTAGGTAAGTGGGGGTGATGGATTGCCCCACGTCTTCCATCTCTCCCTATAACCTCTCTTCATGGGAACGTGGGAAGAGACCGAATCATATTCAGAATAAGAGGTAGGGGACCTGGACTTTGGGCCGCCAGAATTGGGCTACTCATCCAGGCCCATGGTCTTAATTTTGGGTACCCACAATTGCCCCTAAGTTTGTTAGGCCGTGTTTATGGGCTCAATAAATTTAAATGATTAGCCATTATGGCTCTTGCTACTGCCAACAAGGAGAAGAATACGACAGTCAAGGATTTGAAAGAGCTGCGACAGGCCTACGACCTGGTTTGCTCGAGCAAACTAGCGGTTGTTGAGGACAACAGGGTGCTGTCTGAAGAGCTGAAGAAAAAGGAGTCTGAGGCTGTCACTGCCAAGGAGGACTCATACAATTCTGGTTGGGCTGCAGCGTACGAGGAGGCTGAAGTTCAGATAGGCTATATTAGTCGTCTGAACTTCAAGAAGGGCTGGAACAAGGCCCTTTTGGCTGCTGGCATCGACATCGACTCTCCCATGTTTGACGAGCATGACCCGGGTTCGAAGTCGACCGTGGATAAGGTCCCTGCCCCAGCTGTTGAAGGTGCTGACCCTGTCCCTCAGGCGTCCCCTGCTGATGCCTCCCTCATCGTGGCGACAGAGATTACCCTTGCCGAGGGCGGTACCCCTGCTGATGCCAACAAGGGGAAGGGGCCATCGACCTCTGAGGTTGCTTAACTAGTTATCTGCTAGGACTGCTTTGTATTTTTGGTTTTTTCTGTCTGTAAACTTTCCTTTTACTGTTCGATGTAATTTCAACCTTCATTAATGAAAAAGGCTTCTATTTCTTGGTGCACTGATTTGTCTCTTTCTTTCCCTTATCTTTTGATTGCCTGTAGTTAATTGATGTGATAATTACATTCCTGCTACTTCCTAATTGGGCAGGACCCTTGGTCCCAATGCGAGTCCTGAAGTTCGCCAGGCATTCATTAAGCTTTGCAAATCCCTTAGATCTAGGAATCAGAAGTATAAGGAGCAGTCTAAACTTGTGGCCAAGCTGAAGGACGGGCTCCAGGAGATGGAAGAGGTTGATGCTTCAGTGCAAGAAGCGAATGAGTTAAGAGCAAAGCTTCTCGATGCATCCGAGATCAACCATGTTAGTGATATGCTTCAGCAAGAGAATGAGGTTCTGAGGAGAGAAGCCTCACGACTTAGTGAGCATGTGTCGAGTACTTCTTCAGCAGTATTACAAGGTTCCTCATCATCGCGAACTAGAGCTAGTAAGAGTGTTACTCCTCCTGTGCCGCGAGGTCCCACTCGCCCACCCGTTCCGCGAGCTTGTAGGAGCTCCAAGAGCCTAAACAGGGAAGCGGAAGAACTTTGAGATAGGGAAATGGAAGAGCTCCGTGGTGATGTCCAGCGAGCATATGTGATTGCTATTGGGCTTCAAAGGGATGTCACTCGATTGCGGTACTTGTTCAAGAAAGGTCCTCAGTAAGCGTGAGCTGACAGCTACGACTAGGGTTGGTCAGATGCTCCAACAAGGTTTTCTGAGTTCAAGGAGCTTTCTTTTATCAGGGGTGGCTGAGTGCCTTGAAAGAGCTGCAAGTTCCGAGGAACTCGATGCTCTGGTATTGCCATGAGATGTCTCCCTCAACCCTGATGCCTAACCCCTTTCGAAGGGATAATCGATGGATCCCCATTGATGCCATCCCCCGGTAATTATTGGAGTCGGATGCAAATGAGGTTGTGGAAGAGTTAGCTCCTGCTCCTGATGACGGACGAAGAGCTCGAGTGGCTGATTATCTTGCCCAGAGGCCTCCCCCCAATTGAAATTTTGCCAGTTGTTATTTTTTGTATTTTTGATAATGTAAATTCTTTGGGCGAGCTCGCCGACTAAGCATGTATCACCATTGTTGTAAATATGATGAATTAATGAAAAGTTTGTATTTTGGGCAATTTTGTCGACTAAATGTGTGCATCCTATTCTTCATATTCTTGCCATTTTATAATCTTCTAAGTTTGTTTTGTCATGCGAGTGTCCTCCCAGTCCAGTATAATACCGAGATACAATTGTGCACCACTTTACCTTTTAGGTTGTGTCGTCATACTCCTTTAGGCCTAAGTGGGGCAATGGGCGAGGACACACCTGGTGTTGGATGCTTTATCCGATCAGGATTTTACTTAACCGAAGTAGGTTTGATGATCAGTATAAAATTTGGTCATATTGCCTAAGGATCCCCTATAGGGCTTCATATATTGCCAGGGGAAATTCTAAGAGGTCCTTCGTGTTTCATAACGATAGCCTGAGGAGGGATATTACCCTGCTATAGTGTAGTGATCAATGTGCCTGTTATTTGAAAAATATGTGCGATAAATGCAGCTGTTACTCATCAGAATGTAACCAAATAAATAACTTTCATTAATGATAAGGGAAATGATCTTCTAGTTTCATAATAAAAGAATAAAAGAAAGATCTAAAAATAGAATCTCTTGAGATTGGTTGCATTCCATGCTCGTGGTATTTCTCTGCCTTCCATCGTTTCCAAGTGTTAGGCGCCTTGCAGATCGTCTCTGGTTATCTTAAATGGTCCTTCCCAGTTTAGGCCTAGCTTGCCGTCTGATGGTTTCACTGTGCTGCCCAGGACTTTCCTAAGAATGTAGTCCCCAACTCGAAATGTCCGTGGGTTAACCTTTTTGTTGTAATGCCTCGCGAGTTATTGCTGGTAGCTCGTTAGTTTCACTAGGGCTAGCTACCGGTGCTCGTCGGCTAGGTCGAGCTCAGCGAGCAATGCTGCATCATTTTGGCCCTGGTCGATAAGGTTGGACCTTATTATTGGCAAACCTACTTCTAGTGGGATGACTGCTTCCATGCCATATATCAGCGAAAATGGTGTTTCGCCTGTCGCTCACCGAGGAGTGGTTCTGTATGCCCATAGGATATGGGGTAGTTCATTTACCCATGCGCCTTTGGCTCGCTCCAATCGCTTCTTTAATCCATCGATCACAGTTTTATTAGAAGCCTCAGCCTGGTCATTGCTCTGAGGGTAAGCCACGAAACTGAAGTGGTGTCTGATACCGTGTTCCTTACAGAAATTCTGAAAGGAGCCACTTTTGAACTGTGTTCCATTGTCGGTGATGATGGTCCTGGGGATGCCAAAATGAGTGATTATATTCCTCCATATGAACCTTATCATATCAGCTTCTTGAATGTTTGCCAGGGGTTCCGCCTCAATTAATTTGGTGAAGTAGTCAGTTGCAGCCAACAGATATTTACGATTGTCGGTGGCGGTGGCGGTAGGTAGTGGTCCCACGATGTCCATTCCCCATTGGGAGAATGGCCATGGGCTGGTCAGTGATTTTAGATCACTGGCGAGTTGGTGGACCATAGGAGCGTGAAGTTGGCATTTCAGGCATTTACGAACATACACCGCAGAGTCCCTTTGCATATATGGCCACCAATAGCCTTCCTTCATTTCTCGAAAAGCTAGAGACCTCCCTCCGATATGGCCTCCACAGACTCCTTCGTGAAGCTCGTGGATCACTTGCTCGATATCCCCTGGGTGAACGCATTGGAGGTAGGGGCCAGAGAAGGATCTCTTATAAAGTTGAATTCTGGGGATAAGTGAAAGTGAGCAGCTTTGACTCTTATCTGGTGGGCAGTTTTCTTGTCATCCGGGAGCATGCCATCCTTTAAATAGTCACTTAAGGGGTCTATCCAGCTGGGGGCTTTTCCCACCTGGAGTATCTGTTCCATGTTTGATGGCTTGCTATCGCGGCTGATGCTCAGACGAGTGGGGTAATCTATGGGGATGGTTCTTCTTAGGTTAGAGTCGACTGTTGAGCTTAGGGATGCTAGGGCTTCAGCATGGCTGTTTTGTCCCCTAGGAAACTGCTGGACTTGGACCTCTTCGAAGCTTGCCATTAGTTTTTTAACTAAGGCGAGGTAAGCTGCCATCCTATCATATTTTGCATTATAATCTCCACTTATCTGATTGGAGACTAATTGGGAATCGCCGAATACCTATAAATGTATTTCCCCCAAAGTGTGTGCCTTTTGGAGACCGGCTATCAAGGCTTCGTATTCTTCTTCGTTGTTGGAGGCTACAAATCCAAGCCTGATTCCTTGTTCAAGGATTTTATTCTCTGGGGTAACGAGAACAATGCCTACTCCTACCCCCTTGGAATTGGAGGCTCCATCAACAAACAGTGTCCAGGTTTCCACTGTTGCTTGATTCTCCTTTCGAGTTGGTGGTTGAGATCGCCCATGAATTCGGCTATGAAATCAGCAAGGATCTGCCCCTTGATTGTGGTCCTTGGTTGAAATTGGATATCAAATCGATTGAGCTCGACTGACCATTTGGACAGTCTGCTCGACAAATCCGCTTTCCTCAAGACTGCCTTAAGGGGGTGTGATGTGAGGATAATGATAGTGTGGGCCTCGAAATAGTGCTTTAGCTTCCTTGAGGCTATTACTAGTGAAAATACGATCTTCTCCAATGGTAGGTACCTTTGGTCGGCGTCCAGTAAGGTCTTGCTCGCGTAATAAATGGGGTGCTAAATTCCTGTAACTTCGCATATTAACGCAGAGCTGACAGTGTGGTTGGAAACGGAGAGGTACAGGTACAAAGAATTTGTTCACTGTGGTATGACGAGCAGTGGTGCAGAGCTTAAGTAAGATTTGAGCTCGACCAATACTCGCGAGCAATCTGGGCTCCATTCTATCGTTTTGCTTCCTTTTAGAAGCTGGAAAAAAGGCTTGTACTTCTCGGAGGATTTAGAGATGAAGTGATTTAGTGCAGCGAGCATACCAGTGAGCTTCTGTACGTCCCAGATTGTGTGAGGGGGTTGCACCCTGCTGATTGCATCGATCTAGTCTGGGTTAGCCTCTATGCCTCTCTTACTGACCAAGTATCCAAGAAATTTTCCTGATTGGACACCGAAGGAACACTTTCTCGCATTAAGCTTCATTCGGTACTTCCTGAGGATTTCGAAGGTGTTTGACAGGTCGGAGAGGTGATTTTCCTTCTTCTTACTTTTGACGAGCATGTCATCGATGTAGACCTCCATGGTGTCTCCCATCTGACCCTTGAACATTTTGGTAACCAGTCGTTGATAAGTTGCCCCTGCATTCTTGAGTCTGAAGGGCATGACCTTGTAGCAGAATAACCCAACTGTCATGATGAACGTCGTTTTGTCCTGGTCTGGGGAATATAAGGGGATCTGGTGATACCCTGAGTATGTATCCAAGTAACTCATTCGCTCATGAGCTGCAGTGGCGTCTACTAGTTGGTCTATTTTTGGGAGGGGGAAACTATCTTTAGGGCATGCTTTGTTGAGGTGAGTGAAGTCAATGCAAACTCTCCACTTTCTATTACTTTTTGGAACTACTATCGGGTTGGATAGCCACTTGGGGAATTATACTTCCCATATGGACCCTGCATCCAGCAGTTTTTCGACCTCGTTCTCTACTGCTTTGGCCTTCTCGGGTGCAGTTCATCGTGCCTTCTGTGTGAATGGTTTAAAGGCAGGATCGACGTGCATCTTATGGAATACCATACTAGGATCGATTCCAGGAAGCTCGTATGGTTCCCATGCAAAAACATCTATGTTCTGTCTCAGTAGGGTTAACAAGTCTTTCTGCTCCTAGTCGGTGAGGTATGTTCCAATCAAGAAGACTCTACTACTGTCGCCATCTCCAGCTGTGACTTCTACCAGGTCCTCGATGACACGCTTGGAGGGGAGGAGTCTGGTCTCCTCTACTCCAGGTCTTACGTACTTTAATTTCTATTTAGAAGGTGTTAGACCTTCTTTAACTTTCTCGATGGGCTGATCGGCCTTCTTCTCTGGATTTGGTCAGATGGCTGCTATGAAACACCTTCTTGCCATTACTTGGTCATCGTGGATCTCCATTACTCCTCGCTCAGTTACATACTTGAGTTTCTGATGGTAGGTCAAGGAGACCACCTTCATCGCATGAAGCCATCCCCTGCCGAGGATGGCCTGGTATGGCGAGTCGATGTCGACTACCAAAAATTCGATCATCTTGGAGATGTTTCCAGTGCACATCGATAGTATAATCTTTCCTAGGGGCATAATTATTATTCCGGTGAAGCCAACTAAAGGGATAATAGCTTCCTTTAAGTCGGTAACGCTTAACTTCAACTTTCTGAATAGGTTGAGATACATTACTTCGGACGAGCTTCCTTGATCGACGAGAAACTTGTCGACGTCAAAGTTGGCTATCCTGAGTGTAATGATCAGAGCATCATGATGTGGGGTCCTTACTCCCACCAGATCTTCATCTGTGAAGACAATATGCTTGTTATAGTTGACGTCATCTTCCCCTGACTGTGACTTCGCTGGATCAATCTGAAAAGCCTGCATTACCGCTGTAAGTTTTTCATCTCCATTCGAACTGAATTTCCTTGTATTTTCCTGGCATCAGATGCCCCGTGAATTATCGTGAACTCATGTCCAGCGTCATCTTCCAGCACGTTGTCAGGTCTCGCCTCTCTATTGGTAGCCACTTTGTCGGCCCTTTTCTCCACAAAATCGTTCAAATGCCCAGATTGGGCCAACTCTTCGAGGTGAGACTTAAGAACTTTGCAGTGCTCAGTCTTATGTCCTCCCTTTTTGTGAAAAGCGCATCTTAGCGCATTGTTCCTCTTCGAGGGATCTCCTCCCATCTTCTTGGGCCACTTGATGAAGGGCTCATCTTTGATCTTCGCGAGAATTTTGTAAATTGGTTCTTTGAAGATGATGTTGACCGCCTGGAATGCTTTCCACGCATCATTGTTCCCTCCGTTCTTGGAGCCATTTTTCCCTCGTTCTTTCCTCCTTTCTTCTGGTTCTCAGCTTTGTCACTTCCCTTGGTAGTGAGTTTAGCTCGACCATTTTCTCCTGTACCGAGGCGGGTGACATCCTCCCCTTTAGCGTACTTTTCGATGTGAGCCATTAGGTCATCAATAGTCATAGCCTCCTTCTTTGTCAGGGACTGGTAAAGAAGGGAAGAGCTGGGTAGCCCAATTTTGAAAGAGGCCACTGCCACTTACTTCGAGCAATCTTTGACCTCATTGAATAACTCCCAGTACCTCTTCGTGTAGTCTTGGAGTGTCTCTTGAGGCATTTTTTTCATTTGTCAGTAAAGCATCCATCCTTTTGGGATGGGAGCTGCTAGTGATGAACCGGGTCGTAAAGAGCTCGGCCAGGGATTTGAAAATTCTGATAGACTAGTGGGGGAGTCTTTCGAACAATTTTTGTACCACATCATGCAGGCTTGAGGGAAAAATACGGCACATTAGTGCATCCCGATTATTCCAGAGGGTCATGGCCTACTGGTATTGCCTGACGTGATCGATGGGATCAGTCTTATCGTCATAAATCTTAAACCTTGGAATGGCAAATTTCTTGGGGGCTTCTTCTTCTTCGATTTCCCTCATTAAGGGTGACTTCATCTGGGTTTTGAGAGCTCATCTAGCGAGTTCTCTGGTCGATCTGGTACCGTGGTGGGCAGGATGTTGGTCCATTTCCCTGCAGAACAGGTTTTGTATGTTCTTGTTACTGTGAGTAGGGCTCTGGTAGAGGCGAGCTCTTCGTAGCTGCTCGTGGAGGCGTCGTCTGATTCTCCTTCCTCCATCTTTTGAGATCCTTGCCTGGGGCTCCTTCCTCGGCTGTGAGACTTGCTCGCCTGAGGGCTAGGAGTGCGGTATGGACGTCTCCTGTTATCATGATAGAGTTCTCTCTCCAGTCTTTCAAGTCTTCTTTTTAGGCGAGCGTTCTCAGCCTCGTGTTTGTGAGAAGACTCCCTTTTCTCATGGAGCCTTGCCTCGTATGAATTAATCAGTTTGGATATCTGTGTGGACCTCGCTGGTCCTTGGCTTTCTTCTGAGGCTGTCCTTTCTAAACGAGCCCTTTGATCTGAACATCGAACTTCAGACCTAATCCTGCGCGGATTAGGTGGTTCTTGAATATCCCCTGCCTGGGGGGCATTGCTTCTGTGACCAGACATCTTAAATTCCTTCCTTGGTGTGGGCACTTCTCAGGGAAAGATGAACGTTTCCCACAGATGGCGCCAATTGTGGTGACAATTATTATGTAACACAAATAGATAAGAAAAAAGCGATCACCAAGTAGGAACAAGGAATGTAAAATGACAATCACACAACAAAGGATGTACGTGGTTCAGCCAATATGTGCCTACGTCCACGGTGGTGCAGTCGATGTTATTTCTATATACTCCGGAGAGTGATTACAAAGAATACAACTTGTCCTTTTGCCCCGGACCTAGGGTTTCATATATATACATGTACATTTAGGTAAGTGGGGGTGATGGATTCCCCCACGTCTTCTATCTCTCCCTATAACCTCTCTTCATGGGAACGTGGGAAGAGATCGGATCATATTCAGAATAAGAGATGGGGGACCTGGTCTTTGGGCCGCCAGAATTGGGCTACTCGTCCAGGCCCATGGTCTTAATTTTGGGTACCCACAGTAAATATTAGTTTTCGAGTGACAGATTAATATTTACGTGGATTATATTTAGAGATTAAGTATATGAGTGGATTATTTTTATTACATGTCGCAGTTGGGTAAAGCGATAAAGAAGAATATTTTAAATTGGAAAATGCATGTATTGAACGTGTTGGGTCAAATCAGTGAATTTTAGTTAAGTGACTCGGATGGAGATTTCGACTTGGCCATTGGGTTCAAAATGGTCGAGATAGTCAAAATAGAGTACCCGGGGGTAGTATTTGTGTTCCGAACATTTTTGGACTAGTAGAGACTCGTAAATGAGTACACGAGTCATTTAACAATTGGGTATACACCCAATTTCGGGTTTAATAAGAGAAAACCCTCATATTTGTCCCAAAATAAGATTTAAGAGAGAGAAAGAGAAGAGAGAAGGGAGAGGAGAAGAACAAGAAGAGAAGAGAATAAGGGAGAAGAAGAGATTTCGGGGCCAAACTTTGTTGGATTCGACTCGAGGTCATCGGATTTCATCCCTTAGGCAAGTATGTACTTGCTTTATTTCATTTTGTGCATTTATTTCATATTATGGTTGGTAAACCCTTAAAATAAATTTGGGAAAATTTGAATATGAGTTTACATATTTATGAAATGTAAATTCTTAATGATTTCTACTGTTAAATCCATGTAAATAGAGTGAAGAAATGGATTAAAATGTGTTAAAATCATAAGTTGGGATTTTTATGCTTTTAGGGTTTAAATCTAAGGGAAATGGTTTAATACCCCAAATTAATTGATGTATTAGTTGTAAAACATAGATTAGATATTTATGGAGTTGTTGGATGAGATTAGAAACAACAAAAATGGAGAAAAATGGAGGTTGGGATTTTGGAGAAGATGATGAATAGTAACTCCGTAGCTTGCGGGGTAAATTCAAATAGGAACATGGTAGATTCAGCTATCGGTCAAAACATGAAAGTTGTAGATCTTTTTGATCGGTCAAGTGGGCACCAACCGCGTATTTTTCTGATTTTTCTTCGAATTGTTATGATTTTTACAAGATGGCAGTTCCGGGGTGAAATCACCAACACGAAAATGAACTCGAAAATTGGAAAAAAAAGGGCTAGAATTCTTTGGACATAAATATTTGGGGTTCCTAAAAATAGTGTGGGGACTTCGAAATATTTTTGTAGTAAGATGTGTATCTTGGGTTAGATGAAAGTAAACCCCAAGATTTACCCAAATAGGGGCGTTTGGGAGGAGTAACACTCGGAGTGATGTTTCGATGGGCAAAATTTTATATATGTAATTGTGCACGTAGAAAACACACTTATATGTCGATTTTGATTGAGTAAAATCCTACAAGGTGACTATGATGAAATTTAGGATACGGGCTAAAGAGAATTGAGCAGTTATCTGATACGTCTATTTATGAAAATTATTATAGGTGAGCGGAATGCCTACTGTTATTTATGGGGTGGATAAATATATCTGTGTTGTTGGTATTATCATTGTGCGGTGAGAAAAGTTCGGAATATAAAATATTGAGGAATGATTTAAAATCAATAAACGCGTAGGATATTCGAGATATAAATATACTATGTGGGCAATTTATTATACGGGTTGTGCGTATGCCCGAATATTATTATATATGTTGGTTAAATAATTACTTGTGGGGACTTATGTATAGGTGAGAGAAATACCTATAATTATAATATGGTTGTGTGAATACCAAATTGATGGTATATTTATATAGGTGGAATGTGTACCTATATGATTGTTTATTATGTGTATGACATACCTACCATACTTTCTATCACGGGAGGTTGGCGTTCGGAAGAGGACAATCTTATTCTGTGTTGCCTTCGGGGGGATTTTAGATTTGGTACCTCAAGAACATAGGGCTGTGAAAGGCTTATTTGTGAGTCGATAAGTCTGCTACTTATGGGAGCATATGTATGTGCGTGACCCATAGGTACGTGAACTATGTTCGCCTCCAATACGTGTGATTTGTATTGTTGCAGTTCCTGAGTGATGTGGAACAGGTAATCCTTTTTGTTCGAGATGTACTTGGATTTGAATAGCAGAGTATGTGGGAACCGCTGTTAAGCATATGGGTGCCGGATATGGATATATGTATTGAGATTAAAATATATGTACTTGAGATAATCCACGGTTGCTTAATATTATAGCTCGGTGGATGATTAATATACTTGTTGCGTGTAGTATATTATTTATATATATGAGATGAGATATCATATAACATAACCCTGTATAAAAAGGAAAATAAGGAATAAAGTGATATACTCCTTCCGGTAGATTTATATTCGGATTTATATGAATATGGATCATAAGTTATTGAGAACTATTAATATATATGGGATGGTATAAATGTGGTATGTACTTAAGGCTTAATGGATCCCGATGATCAACATTATCACGTAGTAGTGTATCGGGGAGGTTCCTTGTTTGGATTTCACTTCGCGAGACAACCCACGCACGAACTTAATGTAATGTTGGGAATGGGGAGAAGGTTAGTCCTTAGTACTCGGATTTTTGGGGATTTTGGAAGATAAGGGAAATACCTTAGTAGGCAGGGTAGCTTAACTAGGTTGTTTAAAAAGGTATGCGATAGTTGTGAACTATTAGAAGAGGGGCGAGGGGTATCTAATTGGAGTGCGATACCAATTTAAATATGAGATAAAACATAATTTCCTAAATAAAGTATTTATGCACTTGCAAAATATTTTCACAACTAGGGCTCTGACCCGTTTCAATATTTTTCCCCTCTTTCTATATATATATATATATATATATATATATATATATATAGGTGTCCAGACATAGGGACGCCTGGATGATGATTCTTTCGAGTCAGACGTTTATTGTAAAAGCTGTGGATGCAAGAAGGTTTATATTAGACGCTTCTATCATTGAGATCTAGATAGGAGGTATTGTAGAAACATTCGGGCTTATGGCCCAACTGTACTCATTTATGCTTTTATCGCCTTTTAGTGCGGCATTAAATTTGGTTGTATTATTGTACCGAGTGTTCGGTTATTTTCTTTTATTTCATTTCAGTTGCTGCATATAAACTGTTGTATTTTTTATTTGAATGGTTTGGTTAAAAAGATTAGTTAATTAAAAATTTGACGTCGGCCTAATAGGATATTAGTAATTAAATTGGTTTTCGACAGTGATGCTAAGAATGAACCATATGAGACTCCTGTTTTAATTTGATATAGGAGTGATCGCCTGGTATTTCATTAGGCGGGGTGTCATAGAACTTACCCCCATAGCGTCCTTTATCTTCGTAAAGAAGCCTCGAGCATCGCTCCTAAACTTCTTAAGACCATTGCTCTGGGTCCCATTGGGAGCCCTCTTCTTTTCCCTGATGGCCTTGCCATCCTAATATCTAACTCCAACCTGATAGCCTTATTCACCACCGACATGAAGTTTGGTATATCCATACCTAGCAGGATTCGCCGAATACCCAGATTGAGGCCTTTGATAAACAACATCGTCTTCTCAGTCTCATTTCTCTATAAAACACCCACATACTACAACAAGCTTTTAAATTTGACTAGGTGCTCATTCACGTAAGTCTTCCCCTGTACAGATGAAAGAACCCATCCTTCTTGGGATCCTTGAATGCCTGAGGAAAGTAAATATCAACTAAGGTAACTCTGAAGCTACCCCAATCTATGGTCTCTATAGCACTAACAGAGTAGGAACTCCACCAATGTTGTGATTGCTCTCTGAGCTGGAACGTAGCTATATCTTGACTTTCTTCCTAATTAGCACATCAAGAATATCCAAGACTCTAATGACTCCATCGAGCCACTCATCTGCAGCATTGAGCCAAATTCCCCGTTAAATGTGGGTGGGTTTAACCTCCTTAACTCCCTATGGATGGAGGTGGAGGTAGTACTCTTAACCATCCCACTATGGTTGGCCCCGTGTTGTTATGAGAGGGAGTCGGCAAGTTGACGCATAACTTGCACCGTGCATCTAAGCGCTCTATTGCTCGAACCACTTGCTATATGACGACGTGGAGCCATCTACAAAAGATAGGAGAGTTCAATAGATAATGAGACGAATTGAAAGCGATAGCATAAGGGATTTACTTAAATAATAAATAATGCATTAACTACAAGGAAATGTATAAGGAAATCATACTAAGAAAGCGTAAACACTTCATCATACCCAAGGATCCTATTGATCTGATACCATTTGTAATGCCCTAATCCGAGTTTGGGTCACCATTAACTCAACCATCACTGAATCAAGGAGTTAAAGGGTGAGGGGGAAGTCCAATTTTATTGTTTAAGAAAACCCTTTAATTGCACTATTTATTAGAGACTATCTTACTGATTTATATTTGAGGAAATAAGTGACCACTTTAAGTAAATAAGTTAATTTACAAGGTTTATTAATGAAAAATACGATTTAATTCACAATACTAATTAAATAAGAAATAAACCATAGTCATCCCTATATTTATTACAACATATGGCCAAAGGCCCGAATAAAAGTTTAAACGTCCCAAATTACCAATGTTTCAAAAGATAATTTCAATGAAATTACAGAGCCACCAATGACATTAACTACCCTTCGGGGACTTACTCGCGTCCTTCCCTACTCGAAGTACCTATGGTGGGTGGGAGTTTTAACATGAAATGGAGATGGTGAGTGAATGCTCAACAGGGGTGGGTAATACTAAGCTATACATTTTCTATAAAAAGAATATTATTCATATAATACGTATTTTAAAATTTTTGAAAATGTGTAACAACAATTAGATAGTATTAATGCAATTACATGCAATCCAACCGAGCGATGAGCTCATGCTCACACTTAACCATTTCATACCACCCTTTACTGGGTCTAGAGACTATTAATCATATTTTATTCATTAGTCTCCCTTATCACATTTTATTAGGTTGCGTTACTTTCACATTTCAAGCATAACTAATATCATTTCCTTTTTCACAATCTTTTTTCAAAATCTTCCAATATCCGCATAGTTTAACGCGGTCCACACCATCGATCATTCTACTACATGTTCTGGGCAGTGATTTTGGGTCTTTCACCCCGGGCCTCCAAAACCTTCTTAGTTATTCTCGGTGTCATTCGAGTCCATATTAATGTGTTTTTACATTTTTGCTAATGTCCACATTATTCCATCATTTTACCATTTTTATAATTTCTACGGTTTATAGCACCATTTCATCTTGTCAACATGCCATTTTGTTTATTTAATCCATCTTTCACAAAAACCGATCGATGAGGTCTAACGCGGAAGTCCGACCATTATGACCCCCATTTTTTAACAAAATTAGCATTTTGTACTTTATCCCTCATAGATTTATGAAAAATATATTTAAATAATTATGTCACTAAAAATCATTATTTCTTTCAAAACCATCCTTTTATGATTTTATGTTAAAAATGAGGCTTCATTACTTTGTTTTTCACTACATAAAATACATTTGATCATTTGAAGACTATTTTAACAAAATGTCTACTACTTTCCCCCATTATAACATGTAGTCTCAGATTCTTTTTTCTTCATAACAATATTTATAACCCAAATTTTGGGATTGTTTTCTACACTTCATTATTGTCTCATAAAACCCATTTCATCATCAATTATCAAGTCTAAAATATCTTCTACAAGCATACTACATGTTTCTATAAAAGTCAAGGAGGGTTTCAGGCATATAAATCCTCAAATATGCAACTAAACAAGACATAAATCATGGGTTTACATTTTTCATGCTTTCTTTCTATATTTTCAAGGTTAAAATGTTATTTATTCTTTGAAAATCTGTTTAGACTTTATCTTCTATAAAACTTCATTTTTTCAAGACTTCAACATGCTAGAAAATATCTTTATTTTTAATAAATTACCTCTAGCATGCATCCTACTTATTTTCCATAGATTAAACCTTGAAAACTTATAAAGAGGAAAACCTTCCCTTAAGGTTTGAAGAGGAGATTAAAGAAGATGATGATAAAGGAAGCTCTAGACTCCAAAAAACTCCAAAAGGTCTTCAAAAATACCCCAAAGCTAGCTTGAGTACTCCTACTTACTCCACTTAACCTAGTTTCTTCCTTAGCAAGGCTTGAAAATGGGTGGAAATGGTGTATTATGGTGGAGGTTTGGTGAAACTATGGTGGAAATATTTTTGGGAGGGTGATATACTATTGAAACTAGACAGACAGGTAGATGGGTAGATGCTGATATAAAAATGGTGGTGAAGAACCCACCACCTCTCTCTCATGTATAAGCCCAAAACCTTTAAAAATGGTTTTAAAATAAGGCCAACCATATTAAACACATTTGGTGATCTAATACACAAGAGGTTGAGACCTCATATATCCATGGGTATAAAACAAGATAGCCCACAAGGGAAAATCAAAATAATAATTTTCATAAGCGGTCATACGAAAGAGATCACGTCTCATTCAAACAAACAAAATCTCGCTTGAAAGTCGTTCGAATGACATACTAATGAGGTGGAAAAATCCTATACAAAGGTGGGTCATTAGAAATATGTTGGAACCCTAATCAAACAAGGAAGGTTTCTCATTTAAACCGGGGGTATTTCCATCGAATGACTCATGAACTCATGTGAACGACAAAATAAATTATAAATTCCAAATTATTTCAATTAAGTTGTAATAAATTCCACAACGGCCACAAGGATACTCAAATATAGATAGCAACACTTACAACATTGGCTCGAGGCCCAAGAGCTCTACATAATTAAAAATTAAATTTGAAGGGACAGAATCTCAGCAATGAGTATTACATTAGTACTTCCTTTAGTTTATTTTTTAGAAATTGGGCACAAGTTTAGAAAGTGTGAAAAAAAAGGAAATCCCAATTTAAGGTTTGTAAGAAAATTATCATTTTGGATTTCTTATATAATATGAAAATAAGATTAATGTGTACTAAATAATAAAAAATGAGATTAATTTTGATGTGAGAGATTGAAATAAAGATTTATAAAAAATGGAAAGAGAAGCAAATAACTACCACTAATTAAGTGAGTTGTAAATGAATAAGGGTAGACCTTCTAGAGAATTTTAATTTTGATTTTGTAATGGTTGAAGGAGGATTTTAATATGGTTGGGTGGTGGTGAGGTAAGGAATGAAAGTAGGGAATGGAGGAGAATGATGTAAGGAAATAGAGAGAATGTGTGCAAAAAATAGAATTTTGGTGCACTAATTTCAAGGGGAATGTTCTGATTTCAAAAAGGGATTCCTTAAGAATGAGGTCATGCTCTCCTTAATTAGTTAAAATTAGGGTTTCAGGGGGTATTGATCATTTTTTATCCTCGCCTAACTATCGACATAGCTCCTACCTTGTTGGCCAAGGAAATTACACCCCGCCGATAGGCAGGGGGTCTGGGGTGCGTATAGGCCGTCCGAAACGGGCTTTTTTTTTTTATAAAAAGTGCATAAAATGTTAATCATAAATTTGAGTTGTGTAAGTCTAGGATCGTTGGAAAGGGTATTTGGAGCTCTAAAAATATCAACGAGGCTTGAAAGTACATGATGGTATTTAGACGGGGGTTCTCGGAGTAAAAAGGTAAGAACGTACAAATCATGAGGACAATTTGCGCAAGGTATGTATTGTTGGGAAGGGGATTTAGAGATATATGAGGTTTCATTGAGATTCAATCAGGATGAAGAGCTGATCAGATTCAAATGGGTACTAAGAGCGTCCGGTGCCCTCTAGATGAGGGTTCAGAGTATAAAGGTGAATACACGTGAATCGTGAGGCCAATTTGTACACGGTATAGACCGTTAGAAAGAGGATTCAGAGACCTACGAGGTTTCATTGAGATTATATCGAGCTGGAGAGTGGACCATGGTCAATCAGGGCTCAAGAGAACCTAGTATCATATATATTAGGTCTCAGAAGAAAAAGGTGAGTACGCATGAACTACGAGGCCAATTTGCACACGGTATGAACTATTGGAAAAGGAAATTCAGAGCGCTACAAGATTTTATTGATATTATCTTAGTTTGGATAGTTAATCGAGTTAAAATGATTCTCATAAGGTCCCGATGGCCTTTTGGAGTAAAAAAGGACGTTCGCACGATCCATGAGACCGATTCGCGCAGGGTATAGACCATTGGAAAGGAGATTTAGAGACATACAAGGTTTCAATAATATTTACTTAGTTTGGAGAGTTGAACAAGTTCAAATAAGGATCGAGAGGGGGGAGTGTTAGGGACCTAAGGAGGTATTTAAGGGGGTACTAAGATGGGGTGTCTATAGAGCCCTTCGATGGGCTAGCTTAAAATAAGAGGAGGTCGTCTAAAGATAGACACATCATCGATGTTCGAGGATTGAGGAACCTTTTAGAGTTTAAAATGTAGTTGGTTAAAGGGTTAAAGTCAATTCCAAGGACCTAAAGAGTGGAGATGACCGACTCAAGGGGTTGAGGTTAATTTTGTGAACTAAGGAGTTGATATGATCAATTCAATGGGTGAAGATCAATTCTATAGACCTAAAGAGTTGAGACGATCGATTCAGCGGGTCATGGTTTATAATATGAGTCTAGAGAGTTGAAATGATTGATTCATGAGGTGAAGGTCTTTTCTACAGACCCAGTTCAATTCTGTGGACCTAGAGACTTGAAATGGAAAATTCATATGGACGAGGTTAGTTCTACATACCTAGGAGTTGAAACAACCAATTCAGGGAGTCGAAGTCTATTATGTGGACCTAGGTCAATTCTACAGACCTAAAGAGTGGAAATAACCAATTTAGAGATGATGGATTTAGGGGGTGAAGGTCGTTTATACAGACCTAAAGAGTTTAAATGACCGATTCATAGGGTGGAGGTCTATTCTTTGAACCTAGGTCAATTTTGTAGACCTAAAGGGCTGAAAAGACCAATTTAGATGGTCGAGATTAATTTTGCATACCTAGAGAGATGAAATGATCAATTCAGGGTGTCGAGGTCATTTTAGCGGACCTAAAGAGTTGAAATGACTGATTTAGAGGGTCAAGGACTATTCTGTAGACCTAGTTCCATTCTACAGACCTAAAGAGTGGAAACTAATAATTTAGAGGATCGAGTTTGATTGTGTATACCTAAAGAGTTGTTTACGGGGTGTGTTTTCCAATTCTAGATCTGTTGGGGAGGATATCAGCATTGCGAGTGTAGTAGCACTTATATTTTGGTTCTATTAGGAGTGTTTAGGTGTCATGAGTGCAGTCATACTTAAATTTTGGTTCGCTAGGGATTGACAATAACTTTGTAAATGATTTGGTGTTTCTTGAATGAGTTTTCCCAGATTAGTGACGTTCTTGTCCCTATGGGGATTTTTTGGAAAATTTTATGATTTTTTAAGCGATTTTTAGATTTTTCAGACATTTTTGTGATGAAATTTTATGGGATCTGTCGATAGACATAACTAGGGAGGTTCTTATTGTCATAGGGAACTTGATCTTCATGGGGAAGGTGAGAGGCCACTGCAAATTTCTGTCATTTTAGTGATGTTAATAATCGGTTTGAACTTGGTAGTTACTTACTCTTTCTAGAGAAACAGGTAACATTCTACCTTAGTAATTATTTTTAGGGATGCAGGGGTCACAGACATGCACACATGGATGAGGAGGCTGCTGGAGCACGAGTTTGGGTAAGACTGGAACCTGGGAGAGAGAATGGTGCATCAGATTATGAAAGGTGAGGTGGAAGTCCCACATCGATGCCCCCGGAGTGTATGAGGCAAGTGAAGGAGTTATCTGATAATTATTGGGAAATGGAGATGGAGGATGAGGTGTACACGCATTACATCAATATGATGATGGATTATGACTTCCTAGATTTTGCGACCAGTTGGTCAATGTCGTCGTGCATTTATGATGTTGAGAATGTGCCTCTGCCTATAATGGGATCAAGGAGAGGGACCAACGTACTAGTGACGTTGACCCTTACACGGAGGAGGCACAACGACGGCAACGGAGGAGGTTCCATCTAACCATATTTCCATCCCTTCTTATCATATTCGGCTACGTAGTGGGGATGTGATATTGGTGCCTCATCTCCATTATATGACGATAGAGGAATTCACAGGTCTTCTTGAGGAGGCTCTTTGGAAAAACGTATAACCTTTTTATCATTTTTTTTCATTTTCTATTTTTTTCATCTCATTACTAACTTGATTGGACTTTGGTGATTTGGTTCTTTTTGTTGTCTATCTGCATCTCGACAACCTGGCTATAAAACATTTAGGACTGAATGGTGTCTATGTTGGATTACGCGAGAAAGTCGCTCATTCCTTGCTTCATACTGCTAACTACATCTAAGAAGAGATCCGGTTTCAAGAGAAGGGGGTCTACCGAACGTCGTTGGGGGATGCACATTCACCTATGAGCTTGATTGTGAGGGGGTTTGTGAGAGATTTTGGAGGTTCGGGATGCATCCCAATTTATCTTTTTCTTTTTTTTTGCTCTTACTTGTAGGAACAATGTAATTATTGTTAATATAAGAGATGCATTTTTTCGTGTTATCTTGATTTAATAGCTTACTCTATATGCACTTTAATTTTCTGTTGAGGATTTTTATTGCAATGATAAGATAAAATGAAACAAATAAAAGTGGGACTCGAAGATTGATTTTTCATAAATAAAAGAAAATTTTACTTTTGAACTTATATACAAAATAGGAAAGTAAAAAACTTCTAAAGGGGGGGGGGGGGGGGGGTTGATGAATGGCAAACCCATTTCCCTGCTTATAATTACTTCCTTAACTTAGATTTCACTTCCTATGCACTTTTGGGTACTTTGGGATCAGAAAGTCTGGTACCATCTTAAATGGCTTGTCTTTTATGCATGTTTGTGGTATAAAGGGGGGATTTGGGGGATGGTTCTCATCATCACATCTCAATTTATTTCTTTTTCAACCTTTCCTCTTCTTCTCCAATCGCACTTCCCATGCATGATACTTAAACTTACATCGAGGGCATAAAGGCCATGTGCCATTACAATGTTAACTATGAAGCTTTTGGCTTGTGCCACGTTTACTTGTGGTGTAATCACCCCATAGACTAGAATGTTATGGAAGAGACAATACAGTTCTGGTACCCTGAAGACTGCATCCTTCGATTTGACCTAGATGAGGTGTGTCCCACCTATGAAGAATTTTCTGCGATTCTAGGTGTCAGTGCTAGTGTTGCGGCAGCTATGTACAGTTTGTCCCATTCTCCTCGTGTGTCATTAGTGGAGTTTTTTCATGTATCCTCTTTATCTTGTCGACCATTGGTGCATGGAGGGAATATCATCCACCCGTTGGTAATGAATTCCATGTGCATGGGGGATTTTACTGATAATGGCTTAGCTAGTGCTATAGCCCTGGTGAGAGTGAGATATCTTGATCTTAATGGATTATTTATATAATTAAATGTCCAATCACACAAATCCATATTTTATATTTTTAACCTTAATAGATGCGTCTAGGTGATAAAACATATAAAGTAAATCATGTAGACAAATAAGGAAAATTGAGAAAAAAACTTTCGTATACAAACTTGATTTTCAGCACTTTAGAGAGTTTAGAAGACTATCGACTTACCAACCGCCACGAATATAATGCACAGTGCCTTAGTAAATGTCAAATGAATACGGCTCTATCCCGAGTCATCCACATGAGCCCTTCCATGCTCGGTATCCACTGGTCAACCTTTGTCGTTAGCGGTGAGTTCCCTTGAGAATCACAAGTTTAGCTGTGAAGATACCTCTCCACAAAGGTGTATGCAAAATACAAGCAATAGGGTTTAAACTTGATTTATTAAAATATATTTTGGGGATGTAATTTGTGAATTAAAAAAGTTTTCTGAACTAAAAAGGTTGAAAACTTCAACTAAAGGTATGCAGAAACAGCTCAAGCAAAAGTCTTAACAAAAATAAATATGAAACAAGTATTTATATAACATTTACAAATTTTGAGACGATAGCTCGTTCGAAAGAATTTTGAATCTTGTTCTAATCATAATAGAAACTTGCTAGAATGAAACATATATTATTAGATCGAATAAGCCATCTCATTTGAATGAAGTTCAAATTACCTTCAAATGACCTAAAATAATACGCCCTCGTTCGATGTTCGATCAATATGCGTCGAGTCTCTTTGTGGCGCAATCGGTCCATTGAGTGGAACATGCTGATGGCGGCGGTATAATTTTGGTACCCCGAAGACCATGTATTCCGCTTTAGTCTGGATGAAGTTTGTCCTACCTACGAGGAATTTTCTTCCATGTTGGGTATAAATCCCAGTGTTGTTGCGTCTTTACCCGAATTTTCCCGTTCTCCTAGGGATTTGCTGGCTGGGCTTCTTCGTATTTTTCCGTCGGCGGCCAGACCATTAGTTGCTGGAGGAATAATCTCCCTCATGGGGTTGTTGCAGTCCGTGCATTTACAATAAGCTGGCGATGATGGATACGCCGGAGCTGTTGTTCTGGCCTTAGTATCAAAATTGTTGCTGGTGACTGGGGAACTACTGGTGGATTCGCAACTTGCAGCCATTATTTCATGGATGTCATATCGTCAAAATCCTGTGGCATTGATACTAGGGAGACCCTGAACGGTCTAGATGCCTGGCGATAAGGTCGTTCTGACTTCCTGCGGGGTAGCCCCGTGATGTTGTTCATGTGGTTATCTGAAAGACTTCACCTGATGACTCTTCCAGAATTTCCTTTGTTGGTTGTACCTAACTTCTTTTCGCTTCACTTCTTCAGCGTTGTCCTGGATATTGAAAGTTAGGAGAATTGGTTTGTGGAGCATGGGGCTCGAAATCTGTATTGGTCAGTGCTTGGTTGGGACAGTTGATGCCTGCTCTGGAGCTGGGAGAACACCCGTATATGCGATTAGTTGGTCTCAGCCCGACATCTTTCTATTTCCCTTAGCGGCTTCTGCACCAATTTGGCTGGGCACAGGTCGTGCCACCTCGAACACTAAATTTCTTTCCGCTAGAGGATTTGATCGAGCGTCTGCGCATGCGTCTTGGCTCTATGTGGTAGAATTGGCATCCGTCGACCCGTCCCTCTCAGTCTGTTAGGAGAGTTTGGCATATCTCTGGGGATTATATGAAGTGGTTGTGGGGGAGAGTGGTTAGCAAGATGTTGGCAGTGGAGATCGGACAAAAGTGTCTTATTTTGTTTGACACCATGGAAGGAGGTGTTGTGGTTTTTTCAAAGCTGGTTCGAGCTTATCGATCCATGGAGTGTTTACAACACTCTGTTCAAGCAGGGGAAACTTAGGGACCCCAGGATGCAGATGATGATGACAGAGCGAGATACCTGGGGCTAAGATGGTTTATTTTGTAATGGGGAATAAATGTGGGGATTTTATTTTGGCTTTTTTAGGAGGGTAGGGGTAAAGGGAGTTATCTGACCGTGCGGAAAAAGTGTGTTCGTGTGAGGGCACAATCGTCATGTGTTTCGCCGCCGCGATACAAAGAAAACCTAAGCTACTACTACACTTGACAAGCAAGAACAGCGGTAAGTCGGGTATCGTAAGAAATCCATAGGGAGTGATTAAATTTTAGATGTTAATTGTTTTAAAACTTCAAGAATAAAAATGGTGTAAAAGAAATAAGAAAAGGTGATGGGTGGTTATGGTGGAAAAACAAAAGAATAAGTTAACTATAAATTAAAGGAAAGTGAGGATCGGGATCGTATATACGCATTCACGGGCTAAACAACTACTAATTAGAATTACGTATCCAAAGCAATTTAATCGAGCATTTACAATTAAGCATAAACATCACACAATAAGGAATTTAACCCAAAGTTGCGAGATTAAACATTTAACGAAAAATGATCACACGCGGATTAAATCCGGATAATCGCTATAAACACTAAAGTTGCGTGACAAAGAAAGTTAAACGCATAATAATCCAACTTTAATACGCGAGGTTTCAATTAAATGAAGTTTGACACGAAACCCTAACTTTCGAGGTCCAAACCCGTAAATGGCGGAAACGCAATCCCGACCCTATTTATCTAAGGGCGATACATGGAAAAAAACTAAATTAAACTAATTAAACTAAGAAAGAAAGAATTAAAGCATGTAAACCTAATTAACAAAGCATGTAAATTATCTAGAAAGCAAGAATTAATGGAAAACAAGCTATATTAAAGGAAATGGAAGAGAAAAGTTCAATCTTACAAAACCACATGGGTTGTCAATCCAAGAGGAAGAGAAAATGAGCTCTCCAAACCAAAACCCTAACTATTCTAACCTAAAATCGTTCCTAAACTGATATATGGTCTTATTACAACAAAATTGGCTTATATAGTAAGTTGGAATAAAAATAAAGAAGAAAGAAAAGAAGGCAAAATATCTGCAGAAAACAGAGCATCGATCGATCGACCCCTTTGGTCGATCGATCGACCTAGGCAAAAATTCGACAAATAAGAATGGTCGATCGATCGACCAAATGGGTCGATCGACCAAATGGGTCGATCGATCGATCAAGCAGGGCAGAATGCCGCAGCCTACTGCATTCCTCTTCTTCTCCTTCTCCTTCTCCTCTTTTGCTTCCTTGTTTTTCCTCCGCTGAAATCGCCGTAACTTCTTCGTTATGAATCGGAATCGCGCACCGTTCACGGCCACGCGAAGCTAGCGAGGAGGGATACAACTTCCGTGAGATTTAGGTCCAGGTACCCAAGCTGTGAAAAGACTAAAATGCCCTTGCGCGTGCCATTGTGTACGAAACTTCACCGGAATGCATCTGAACTTCATACTAAGCATCCAAATACCTACAAAAGCTCAATTAACCCCTGCAAAACATGTTAACATAGAAATCCGAGGTTGTCTGGTTAACGAGCATAAATATAGGGATTAAGATACCCGAGGGGGCTAATAACGCGTAGGTTAACGGGTGAAATACGCAATATTTGCATCGTATCATTATCTGTTCCTTCTCTTATGTAATATATACCGAAATTTCTTATTAGGGAAATAAACAAGTTTCTGATCATCCAGCCGTGCCTTTTGATGAATTTTGTGTTGTGTTAATCACTTATATCGATCGCTAAGGCATACATAATCCTTTTGTTCAAGTACATGTTGAAATTGACTGTTGTTCTCGGAGATAAGAAAAGAATAGTATTTTGTAAAAAAGAAAAAGGGTCGTACTCATGTAAGGTGTATGAGCTGCCTACGTACCTCTGGGATTTTTTGAAAAGTTTTAATTTTGATTAAAAATGGTTTTTTGCAGAGGATCGGGGCCACGTAGTTCTGGGTAGAAGGAAATGAAGATATTTTTTTTCAGAATAGAAGGGAAATGAGAAGAGTCATAGCGCGCCGAGATTGCGGACTAGGGGGTAGAATTTCTTGAGATGGTCCAAGTTGACTGGACAAACTATATCTTCACCATCTAAGTAGGTGAGCATGGGGGCACCGCCAAATAAGATCTTCTTAACAATGTAGGGGCACTCTAATTGGGCTTGAATATCCCTCTGGGGTCCCAGATAGGTTCTACAATTTCTTTGAGGGATAGGTCCCCTTCTCGAACACCGCGATCCTTGACCATCTTGTTCAATGAATTCGCTATTCGGTGATGGTTCCCTTGTATGTGGTACAGTGCTTTTAGTCTCCATTCGTCTAGGAGGGTCACTTGTCAAGACGGCTTTGGCACCAGTCTTCTTCGTTGACCTTTCTTTCAAGCATGATGCGCAGCGATGGTATTTCCATCTCCACGGGTAGGAATGCTTCCATACCGTAAAATAGAGAGTAAGGGGTAGCCCCAGTAGAGGTTCGGTAGCCCCAGAGGGCATACAGGATCCGATCAGCCCAATCTCGACAGCTTTCAGTCATCTTTCTAATGATGGCATTGAGGTTCTTATTGGCAGCTTTAACTGCACCATTGGTCTGAGGTCGGAGAAGATTTGTGTCTCTAAATCCCATACTTGTTAACCACTTCTGTAACTTCTCCCTCGCAATGCAACTCGTTATCTGATACTAGCTTGTGCGGGACCCCATATCGACAGATGATGTTTTTCTTGATAAATTTGGCCACTTTCTTTGCATTTAGTACTGCGTATGACTCCGCTTTGACCCATTTGGTGAAGTAATGAATGGAAACAAGGATGAACTCTCCTTCCCATTAGAAGCCTTCGGTGCAACCTTCCCTATGATGTCGATACCTCAGGTGGAGAACGACTAGGGAGAGGTCATGTTGTATAATTTATATGGAGGTAGATGCTGAAGGTTGAGAATTATTGGCATTTGAGGCATCTCCGGACATAGGCGACGCAATCCTGGGTTATGGTGGTCCAGTAGTAGCCCTATCAGATGATATTTTTGGTAAGCATGTGACCGTTCATGTGGGGTTCGCATTCTCCGCTATGGATCTTCTGCATTATCTTTTCAATGTCAGCCCCTGCAATGTAGTGCATATGGGTTCAATCGAAGTTCCTTTTGAGCTGTGCTTTATGACAGATGATGTATTGGGTGGCCAGTCTTCGAAGGGTTGCTCAATCTTTCTTGTTGGAACCCTCGGGATACTTGCCATGCTTGAGGAGGCACCATATATCATAGTACCAACAATTGGCTAGCTAGGGATCTTCTGTGGTGATGAGATCGATGTGCTATCAGTTGGTTGGTTTGTCTTGCTTTTGAATTAGGAATGGGGTCATAGTTATTCCTTCGGGCATGTCAACCATGGAGGCCAACGTAGAGAGAGCATCAACTAGGTTATTCTTTACTCAGGGTAGGTAATGAAAGGTGATATCTTGGAATTAAGAGGATAATTCTTCTAAGTGGGCATGGAAGGGTTGGATTTTCTCATCCTTGACTCACCATTTTCTGAGCGCTTGACCAATGATGAGGGCAAAATACCCATTGACGTCTAGGCATTGAATACATTTCTTGAGAGAAACCTTGAGGCCTACCGTGCATGCCTCATACTCAGTCATGTTATTGGTGCAAGGGAAATCCAACTTGATGGTGATAGGAGTGTGGGAGTCATCTAAGGCGATCAAAAGTATCCCAATGCCATATTATTTTTTATTGGAAGCGTCATCAAAGAACATTTTCCATGAAAGGTTGTCTTGAGTAGTGCAAAGGATGTTTTCATCTCACAATTCGGAGATCCAGACATCGGCTTCTTCTACGAGGTAATCAACGAGGTAGTCATAGATGGCTCTTCCTTTCATGATTTCTGTGTGACGTACACGATATCGAACTCGTCTAGGAGCATCAACCATCGATCCATTCGGCTGGATAAAGCGAGTTTCTCAAGAAGGTATTTGATGGGGTTCATTCGGGATACAAGTTTGATGGGGAAGGGGAGCATGTAGTGCCGCAACTTTTGGGTGACCCAGACAAGTGCGACACACACCTTTTCCAATGCAGTGTAGTTAACCTCATACCCGACCAATTTGTGACTGGCATAATAGATGGCTCTTTCTTTGCAGTAATCTTCAAGGTATTGGGCTAGCAAAGCCCCAACTTTAGTGTAGGTTATGGTTAAGTATAGGAGCAAGGGGTGGCTAGGCTATAGTGGCATGAGTACCCAGGGTTGGGTCAAATATTGTTTGATTCGGTCAAAGGCTTCTTGGCATGCCTCATTCCAAACATTAGTTGAATCCTTTCAGAGAAGTTTGAGGATAGGCTAATAGATGTAGGTTAATTGACTGATGAACCGGCTGATGTATTACAATTTCCCAAGGAAACCTCGGACTTCTTTCTCTGTTCTGGGAGGTGGCATCTCAAGTATGGCTTTCATCTTGGTAGGATCTTCTTCTATACCTTTCTCACTGACCATGAATCCAAAGAGTTTTCCCTTTGTAATGCCGAAGATGCATTTCTGCTAATTGAGTCTCATCTGATACTGTCGTAGTCGTTTGAAGAACTTTCGAAAAGCAGGAACATGACCTTCTCTAGTCTTGGATTTGATAATCATATTATCTATACAGACCTCAACTTCTTTGTGAATCAGATCATGCATGATGGTTGTGGTAGGCCTTTGGTAGGTAGCCCCAGTGTTCTTGAGAACAAATGGTATGACAATGTAGAAAAAGGTTCCCCATAGGGTGATGAATGCGATATTTTCTTGGTGGTTTGGGTGCATTTTGATTTGGTTATATCCGAAAAATCCGTCGATGAATGACTTGAGAGCATGGCTAGTTGTGTTGTCCATGATCATGTCGATATTGGGTAACGGATAATCATCCTTTGGAGAGGCTTTGTTCAAGTCCCGATAGTCTACACACATTCGAACTTTTCCACTTGATTTTGGTGCAGGCACTATGTTGGCTATCCATGTGGGATATTCGATCACACGAATGAAGCCTACATTTAACTGTTTAACCACCTCTTCTTTGACCTTGATCGACCATTCGTGCGGAGCTTTCTCAACTTTTTTTAACCAACTTCTAATCTGGGAGAGTGGGAATCTCGTGCTCAGCTATTTCAGGATCAATGCCAGGCATATCTCCATAGGACCATGCGAAGACATCCACGAATTCTTTTAGAAATTCTTTGAGTTGTGCACCCTCATGCTTGTTAAAGGTAGCCCCTATCCTAATCTCGCGCAGTTGGCTACTAGAACCGAGGTTTGTAATAACAACAGTCTTTTCTTCATTAACTTGAATGCGATTATGTTGTTTATTATTAACCGTATTTAGATCAGTTAAGAATTGTTCATTTGCAAAATCATCATCATGAAAAGTTTGATTAGAATCCAAATAGTTAACGTAAGGCACATCAAGATACTCAAAATCTTCATTTATTTCATTGATAGGAAAAATAGCATTGCGAACCTTGTCAAAAGAGAACTCGATTACATTTTAACAAGGATAGACAACAAAAGTAGAAATGGGGTAAACATTGGGATTAGGGGAGAATTTAGCAGGTAGAACTGGCGCAACATGCCAGTTGAGGAGAGGTATAATCACAACTTTAATTAGATGGGACGGATCTGGTGATGTAGTGCCTGAATGAACTATGCAGAGTGTCAGCCGCAGTGTCTGTAAGTTGAAGGAATCTTCAGAGTCACTTTCCTCAGTCTATTCGGTATCTTTGATGAGTGGTTGTACTTGGTGTTGGGAACTCTCGGCCCACGGGTAGCTCTCTTGGAAGAATATCTCCATTCCAGGCTTCATCTTTTTGTCTGTATGGTCATACCATGGTTATGAAAAGTTGTAAAAGGAAGACTTCTCCCTCTTTGATGAATCGTCCATTCAAGGAATCACCTGGGATAGTCTGGACGCAGTCTAGTCTTCTCTTTATTCGAGATAGGCGGATCATTCTGAGCTCTTGTTCTTACGGTTGATACCCCAAACCACAATGAGGTAAAGAATTATTTAGTTTGATCGGCTCAAGTATCCCTTGTTGTCCTTGTCCTAACTCCAGTCCGGGCATGCAATGAATATTTATGAACATTTGAATCACATTGATGTTGCCATGAGGGTCATATTCTGGACGAATCCTTTCTTTGAAGTCGTCCCCTGTCGGGAGTAGTAGTGGTTCGACCTGAAATTCGGATAGGAGCATATCATTTGACCCGTGTTGTATCTCAAGGATTGGACTGCTGGTACTTGCACCATTGGCATTGTCGTTGGTTCCCAAAATGGTGATGACTCGTCCGTCAGCAAAGAATTTCAATTTTTAATGGAGTGAGGAAGAGACACTCTTGATACTTTGGATCTAAGGTCGTCTTGGCAATAGGTTGAAACAACTAGGATGTCAATAACTTGGAATTCAACGATGGGGTTTATAGGGCCAGCCCCTATTACAAGCTTTATGGATCCCATCACCTCTCGACAGGTATTATCGTAGGCACGCACATTAGCGGAGGTTGGAGTGAGGTCACTTTCCTTCAGGCCTAAACATTTAAAGGTTCTCAGTGGGCAGACATTCAAAGCGGATCCATTGTCGACAAGAGAGAGTGCCACAACCTTCCCCATAACTTTGACGGAGATGTTGAGTGTATGATTGTGGCTTGGCCCAATCTTGGGTATTTCTTCTTCGAAAAAAGATAACATTCGGGTATAGGTCAAGGATCCGACCAAATTTACCGCTTCTTCTGGTGTGGTAGAGGGATGGACTGTGGGTCTAGTGAGCAACTTGATCAAAGCATTTCTGTGTATCTAAAAAGACATGAAAAGCCCCCATAGAGTGATGTTAGCTTGAGTTTTCTTTAGTTTATCGAGGATCTTGCTCTCCTCGAGGGTCATCTCTGGCATAGGAAGGTTTTCAATGCCCTTCCCCTTGTTATTTGCTGGTAGTGAGCTTGGGATCTAGTAATGCCTCCCTGATCTGGTCATATGATTTATTGAAGAAGGGAAGAATATGAACCCCATTTTTCTCGTCGATCTCGGGTTGTTCTGCCACCTTGTTTATTTTTCCGAGGAGTTCTTCAAATGATATCATTCCACACATGTCGGCTACTGGGACAGTTTTCTCGAAAGCTTGTTCTTCATTCGAATCTTCGAATTCTTACCCCCATCCGATGGCAATAATTCTTCCTTTCCATGTAAAGTTGATGCATTACATAACTTCAACGGCTTCTTCATACAGGTCATCCTATTCTTTGGGGATGTGTAAGGGTGAAGGGACCAGGTGCCCCTGTAGCTTCAAAGAATCAGGTAACTCGGTCATACTGTAAATGTTATCGATTTGCATGAATAATTCTGCTATAATCTGGATGACATCATCTAGGATGACTTCATCAGTTGGTACTACCCAACTATCTGACTCCCGGGCCCATTTCTGAGCTTCCAAGAATAATGTACTGAAACTTTGGCAATTAATGATCATCTGTGAGGGCAATTTCAGCCCGAACTCTTGGAGTTGGTTCAACACTTCTGACAATTCCATGCTTCCATTTTCAGAACGGGTATGGACAATGATGCATGCTCTGGTAAGGAGTGACAGTTCCTGATCAGCGAGGCTAGTAGGGTGTAGGGGAAATATGGGAAAATTTGGAGAGGTTTAGGAAAGTATATGGGCGTGATTTGAGTTGAGGGATCAAACTCTGGGTTCTCTTCTAGAAAGATGGCATTGGCGTGATTTGGAACTAGGTTGTGAGTATTGTTTGGCTTAGGATTGGCTGGTGGGGCGATAGTACCCCTCTCAATTAGACATTGGATTATGTTTTGGAGGTGAAGGCATTGGTCGGTGGTCTGGTCGACGATTTGGTGAAAGGCGCAATGGGCATCTTCCTTGAAGTTTCTTGGGAGTGGATTTGGCAATGGAAGGGGATCCAAATATTTGATAAGGCTTCGACTTAACAAGGCTCGATAGACCTTGGAGAGGGGAGCATGGATCTCGATGTATTCCTTTCGAATTGGGATAGGGCAGCTTTTCGGCGCCCATGATATGGTTGGTTGAGAGATGCTGTTGATGGTTGAGACTGTAGCACTGGAAGGCTTTTCATATTTCCTGGGGGTGAACTATTCGAACACCATCTTTGGTTCGAAATCTATTTTGGCAAGACCTTCCTCGATTTCTACTCCTGCTTCTCTGAGAGCTCGAAAATGGGGATAGTATTGTCCTCCCATCATTGATTGTACATGGGGTAAGAAGTTCTTCTTCTCTATGATGACTTGTTCTTCCTCGGAAGGCTGATTGGTCATGGTTGATGCTTTTTTCCTCCATTAGGCGATAAAGTTATTGACTAATTCCCTAGAGTTTTGTTTGAGCAGTTCTAAATCACGACGAGTGACCTCAAGCTCTTTATTGTATTTGTAATGCGACATGAATTCCCCGGCTACATCCTGCCAACCATTAATTCTGGATTCTTTTAGAGACAAAAACCATCGGAGGGCGCTATCCTTTAGAGTTTATTAAAAAATTTGGTCCACCACTTCTTCAGAAGCCCCTAGTAGAGTCATGAAACGGTGATAACTGCGAAGATGAACAATCGTGGGTCCACTTCCTCCAAATTTCTCGATATTTGGCATCTTGAACTTCTCGGGTAACCTCTCTTTAGGATAAGGAGACATGTGGGTGTAGTCCATGTAATTTCTTGAGATTTTGACTTGGTCAAACTTCTTAGTGAGCATCTTGAGGTCATCTTTGACTTTGTTCATCTCTTCTTCCTTTGGATCAATGATCATAGGAAAGTTAGCCCCATGTTGGGCAAGATTCGGCATCAGAAGCTGGGCAGGTGATGACCCATTAGCAGGAGGGGCACGTGGAGCATGATGTACTCTTTGGGAACCCATATGGGCTCGGGAATATCCATAGCACGAGGAAATAGGGACTCGGGCTCTAGAGGAACAGGAACCTGGTTTTGTTTCATTTCTCGGACTTCAGTTTGGAGGTTGTCAATCTTGGACACAAGCTGAGCTAGGATTGTCGTCAGATTCGGCTGCACAACGGGTACTTGATCTGTGTTCTCCATGGAAAGCGAATGAATTCCTGACTCGAAAGGAGTAATAGGGGGATGGATGGAACTCCGGGGTGACTTAACTAAAGATCGAAATTAATAAGGAGCTAGGCCAAGGGTTTGAGATCAACCTGAGAAGGCGTAAAATGGGATTTATTTTTTAGCAAAGTGGATGAATTTATTTTTTTGATTTTTTGATAAAGAGAGGATAAATGTTTTTGGATTTTGGATAAAGAAAAAGGGAATTTTCCCTTTGGAGACGGTCTCAACATGCTTATTATAATCATTATGTTTTCACTTGTATTAATTCTCCTAAATGCAAAATGAAATGCCGAACGAGATCCGATCCTAGAAAAATTGGGTTTGTAATATATGCAAAGCTACGGCTAGACTTGTGACCAAGCTCACAGATAGGGTCCCGTTTTTAAAAATGCGCAAAAATTCGGGCGGCAGGCCGACCAGGAATTTCGACAGAGTTTCGGGTTGAAACCGATAATCTAATATTTGTGTCCTAGGCTTGACACCTATATGCAGGTATGCAATTGGTTGGATGAATCGGAAAGGGTTCCCTCCTTTGGCGTGACTTCCACGATATAAGTTTGGCTCTTGCGGGAAATCGGTACGTGTGGACAAGCCATTTGATATACCAGAGTGTACGTGAATTGCCTCACCATATACCTCATGGGGACGGTATGTGTGAGAGCGAATTTGATATGCTCTGCGTACGTGAACAAGTTCCCTGCGATATACCTCCCGCCATGTCTTCGATTAAGCGATACGATGCGAGGGTAACCATTCGATATACGTCGAAGGTACTTGGTCAATGGAAGGTGAGAGTCATATTTCTTAGTCTAACTGCATCCTGCCGGACCAGCGACCATCATGAAGTGACCTCCAGTTACTGGGTAAAATTTTGTCAATAGCAATGCTCTTTTGTGATGTCATGTGAATCATGCATGATCCTCTTATTAGTATCTTATAAGAATGTATTATGCCAATAGGGAGCGAAGTGAAAGTACCAATGGTACACCAAGCATGGATGGGTGACGCGTGCAACATATGGATATATGTGACCCTAGGTCCACATGGTGTGAAGTGTACATGGAGAATTTTCTACAAGTGTGTGAATACAAGCATAAACATGGGAGATACATGAGTAATAAAGGGGAAACATGAAAATATGGGGAAAATATAAAAAAATATAACACCCATGTAAATGGAGTTTAGCCCTCAAAAGGAAATTCCCCAGCGGAGTCGCCACTGTGGCCATCCCCGATCCTCGTAGCGGGCGGGCGAGCGCGATGGAGGATCCTAAGTCCCGTGCGTCCCTCTTAGGAGTGCTTCGGCCAACATCATTTGGAGTGAGGTGTAAAAATATAGAGAGATTAGAGTCGCCAGTCTATTTTACTCAAAATAGACAAAAAAAGAGAGCCATCCCGAAGGACGGCATCCAAAGACATACTGATGCATACGAAACCAAAAATGATTCGAAAAGGGTCTGAAGGCCAAGTTATGAAATGGGAAGGTGTTAGGCACCCATTTCGCCCTTTCAGTCTCTCATGGGTTTTTGTTATTTTCCTTTATTCTCCCTGTGATATTTGTGCATGTGTATATATAGTGGAGATAGGAATTCTCGACTTATATCATGGAAAAGATAAAGCGAGTCATCCGTAGGAAGGTATAAAAGTATTAAAAAATAGGATTTAGGCGATTATCCTTACGTTAATCGTTATGAGGGAATGATAACGCATATGGGATAATACGCTACTAAGAACAAGTATATGTATATATATAATATATGAGAGTGGAGTTGAAAGAAAGTAAAAAATGAGAGAAAAAGTAAAAATAGGACTCGAGTCACGGATTTTACCCGGGATGCCTACGTAGCCTATAGAGGCATCAAAGTCCACGTAGTTCGCATGCAAAATGAGGGGTGGGGGTTTATCCCATAAATACAATCGGGGGGATTCTCTTATTTGTGTGTGTGTGTGTGTGTGTGTGTGTAGAAAAAAGTGTTTTAGTTGTGAGAAAGGTGTACGAAAAGTATGAGAATTCCCGTTTGGAATTTATGAGAAAACCCTCTTTTTCTTGTTTTTTGGGTTTTTTATTTATATAAAAATAAAATATGTGCAATAATACTAAATAAAAAGGATATTAGGATGTGTGAGATGAGATAATAAAAGTGCTAAGTAATAACACATGTTATTACGAATTTATGAGAATTTAAGGAGAGAATCGAGAAAATTGGACCTTATTGAAGATCTTGAGCTTGATTTTTGATGTTGGAGAACAACCCTTGTGTCTGGATGATGATGGAGGGAAGTGAATTCACTATGTTTGATGAAAAGGATGAAGAAAAGTGAAGGTTGGAAAGGGATTTGGATGTGGAAATCGCGCTGACTTCGAGAGAGGTTTTCGGGGTTTACCGAGAATGATATCTATTAGATATGGGATCTCCTTGAAAGTGAGGTCAGTCCTCCATTTTATAGGCCCAGGGCATTACCGATCGGCATATCCCTATTCCTTCCATTCAACAGGTGCGTTTAGGCACACTACCAATAGGCAGGGTCTGGGACCTGCCGTTTGGTAGTGTCTTTCAGGCCTTTTTAGAAAACCAGCCTCAGAACGCAAACCGTTGATCAAAATCATGCACTGGTTGAACCATTAGAAAGGTAATTCAGATACCTTCTAAAGTCCTTTGTACTGATCCTGGGTTCGGGAGTTAACTTTGGGTCAAATATGGCTCGGAAGCATTCGTCAGTCCATTGGACGGGAAGTCGTCGGACACAAACGGATCGTTCGTCCGCATGGTAAGTCTGAATCGTGTATGGGGTGGACCGTTGGAAGGGTTAGGAGATGTAATTCGACATTACAAAGAGTTTGATCCGGTTCGGGGAGTTGACTTTGGTCAATCGAGCCCTAGAAGCATTCAGTGACCTCTCGGAGTAAAACGGATCGTTCGTTCGTACCGTAAGTCGGAATCGTGTACGGGATGGATAGTTGGAAAGGGGATTCAGTACCCTTCGAAGATTCATTCAGTCTCAATCGAGCTGAAGACTTTGACTTTTGGTCAAACGGAGCCTTGGAGTGCCCGATGGCTTCTAGGTCAGTACTCGGGGTATGACCTGGGTTTGTAGTGATGAAGGGAGGTGTTAGGGACCTAAGGAGAGTTTAGGGGGTAACATAATGGGGTGACTATATTTGTGATAGGTACCACCTTCTATAATAATCTACCTAAATCCACCAAAGCGGTTAAGCCACAAGTCAACCCTCTCTCTCTCTCTCTCTCCCCCCCCCCCCCCCCCCCGCTTGCTCTCGGTCTCTTCAATTCAATCACTGATTGATTACAAATTCATTTGGATAGAGTAATTAAAGACTAGATCCACCTGAAAATAATAACTCTGGAAAGCCAATGTTCCAAAATTTAGAAGAATTAAAAAAGATAGCCCTAAGGTTTTACCCAACATACCAAATCACCCAATTGTTAATTAAAATCACAAAAAATTATTTAATTAATGAAAATTTTCCAAATTAAGTATAATTAAATCCTTTCTTGTTTAATTCAAATTTTAACAAAAAACTATTTTTAATTCATCATAGACTCAATTGATTAATTTGGTTATCCAAAAACACGGGGTGTTACAAAAACTAGACAAAAATATAAACAATTTGACATCGAGTTTTAGAATTTGGTAGAGACAAAAAATTATCTTAGAGAAGTATTTTTATGTACGCACTATTATAAAATATTTAATTTCAATTTCTATATTAGTGATGAATGGGTGTTTAGTTTATTTTAATACAGTTTTTCATAATTAAAAATATCAAATCCTTTATCTATTCTGCTACATTTGAAAATAATTTCTATGTTATAAGGCATGTATCACCATTCCTGTTGACTACTGTAATGAATAACTTTAATAGAAATAGCCTATAAATAAATTTACCTTCTTAGTTGAACCAAACTTATATTTGGAACTTACGACTTGGTCACATTATTCTAAAAAAAATTCAAATACTAGTTTCAAATGGAAAAATAAGTTCATTGTAAGAGTAGGAATTTTCAATTTATGAATCCTACTTAGAATGTAAAATGACCAAGAGACCTTCCATGGAAAATGGTCATGTAGCTAAAGATGTGTTATAATTGGTTCATTCCGATTATATGGTACTATAAAAATCCATACAAGAGGTGGATATAAATACTTCATCACCTTCATTGATAATAACTCGAAGTATGAATAATTTTATCTTATGCAACACAAGTTTAAGGCCTTTGATAAGTTCAAAGTATACAATGTTGAGGTAAATCACAGGAATGGTAAACTAATTTAAACCCTATGATTTGATTCTAGGGGTGATCACCTGTTGGGAGAGTTTATGAATAATTTAACTGAGGTCCACAAGAAATTGATGTAGTAGAGAGAAAAAATATAAGTCTCTCGGATATGGTTAGATCTATGATGAGTTATTCAGATTTGCAAGATTCCTTTGGGGGGTTATGCATTGGATACGATTACTTATTTACTAAACTTAGTTACTTCTAAATTGGTTTCTATAACTCCCATAAAAATATGGAGTGGATGCAAGACTAGTGTAGGACATATTTGGATTTGTGGTTGCCTACACATATTTTGAAAAACCATCTAGGGAAGTTGAAATCAAGGACAAACGTATATCTTCACTTAGGTAACCAAATATGCACCAAAGGTGGTTTATTTTATAATCCTAATTATCAGATAGTCATTATTAACACTAATTATCGGGATTTAGATGATGACTATATGAGAGAGTCCAATCCCAAGAGTATGATTTTTTTATAAAGCTAAAAGTGAAAGAAGAAATTATTTCTTCTTGTAAGGACATAAATTTCCAATTGAGTCCCAGTATTGTTTTGACTTAATTCCGTGAACAAAATTGTGTTTGTAATATGTCATACGGAGAATTTTATTTTGTCACGATCCCACTTGGTCTATGAAGTATTGAAGAAATTGAAGACGTTACGGCAAAGCTTCAAAGAAATAATCATGCCGATGTTTATTTGGTGCATGTTTACTCGTCTTCAAAGTTAATTTCATTCCGAGATCACTCAGGTATGAATGCATATAATTAATGGTGCTCGGAATTATTTTATAAAAGATAAGAATGTAATTTTTATATAGAAAAATGATTTTAAATGTTTTAAAAGTATTTTTAATGGTTTAAACTTCGTTTTATGATGATAAGATCGAAATAGAGTTTGACTAATTTGAATCTCTTTGTTAAAAGACGTTTTTATCTTAAAGTCAAACTTTTGCAAGGTCGCTCGAGTGACATTGGATCTCGTTCGAACGAGATACAATGTCGCGCGAACGACATGCTTAAGTCGTTCGAACGACACATTTTTCGAGGTGGTGTTTCAATCCTATTTAAACAGTGTTTGCATCATAATTTCGTAAGTGTGCTTTCTGGAAAACGTTTTACGAACCAGAACCTTGTTTGCATATGTTTTCTAAGGGTTACAAAGCTTAAACACATCCTTAGAGTTTGCAAAGATCCGAATTATCATTCTTATATGTTTACATGATCTTGCTGCACCAAAGTTGTTTGTTCTAAACATTGAACACGAAGGGTTTTGCAGTGAAGAAGCAACGAACATCGTTTTCGACATCGTAGACGTATCAAAGCCATATCGATGGACATCGAGACATACGTGGACGCGTGTGTTGTGGACAGAGATCGTGGAAGACGGAGTTTCTGCGTGGGCACTATTAAAGAATGGTTGAAGATAAGAAGGAGCGTGAAGACCCGTGGGGATCGAGTCTTAGTGTAAGGCTAATCTGTCTTTGGAAAACCATTGTTCATAGTGATTTTCTGGCTTGGGCCGTTCGAGGTTGTTTTCCCATTTTAGATTTTTTCCTCGTACATCCAGCGTTGTGAGTATTCTTTACTTTACTTTACTTTACTTTCTTTAATCACTAGATGCATGTTTAGGATTAATCAAGATAAAATTGGTTTAAAGTGAGAATTAGGATTTCATAACTTGGTTTGGTGCATAATTAAAAGTTGGATATTTTTCAAAGATAAATTGGTTTTTTTTGAAAACACACATATCGGGCCACTCACATGTATTTCACAAATTGGTATCAGAGCTAGAAAACATTTTTATTTGTTTTGTGATCCCGTGTGTTTTCAAAGATGAATTCTGGATATAATAAATTTTCTCAAACACCTGTTTTTGATGGCACTAATTACACTTATTGGAAGATGAGAATAATATGTGCCTTAAAATATATTGATGAGCGAGTTTGGCTTGCTATTGAAAAAGGTTGGACACCCCCTGTCACTATTGTAGGTGAGGTCACTAGTTTAATGCATGTTGAGTTATGGACCGAAACTGAACAAAGACTTGCACAATATAATTCTAAGGGTCTGCACGTTATTGCTTCACATGTCATACACGAAGAATTTAACAGAATTATGACTTGTGAAACATCAAAAGAGGCTTGGGATATTTTGGCACTCACTCACGAGGGCACTAGCACGGTTAGGGCGTCAAAACTTCAAAATCTCACTACACAGTTTGAGACCATTAGGATGTTAGAGAGTGAGACCTTTGATGAGTTTTATGCTAGGTTGTCCAATATTGTCAACTCATCATTTAACCTAGGTGAGAAAATTCTCGACAACCGTGTCATTAAGAAAATCCTTAGGTCGCTGCCTAGTAGGTTTAATGCGAAAGTGACCATTTTAAACTCCTTGGGTAGGTTAGAGTCATGAAACTAGAAGAAATTGTAGGTGACTTACAAACCTATGAAATCGACATGATTACCTCCAAGAAAGTGCCTAAGAAAGAAAATGGTATTTCTTTGAAAACCAGGAAGGAGGAAATTAAAGTTTTGGATTCGGATTCCGATTCCGATTTTGAGGATGTTGCTTTGTTGGCAAAGAAATTTAAAAAATTTATTAAGTTTCAAAATCAATCTAAAGATGCTAAGAAATTTGAAAAATTCAAGAACAACAAAGTAGATCCCACCTCTAAGGATAATTTTGAAAAGCCTAAGAGTGATGAGTCGGATAAGTGTTTTGGGTGTGAAGGGCACGGTCACAAAGTTAAGGAGTGTCCCACTAGACTTAAGAAAGAGGGCAAGCAAACCGTTTTCTATAATGCCACCTTAAGTGATAGTGAACCGGAAGAGGGAGAGAGTTCCCCCATTGAGCGTAACTTTGTTGCATTTATGGCATGTCATGTGAGCGACGACGATACAACTCATGTGAATGACACTTCCGATGAGGTTTTGGGTGTATCCCATGTTAGTGAGGATGAAGAGAGTGACGAGGAGGAGATTGATGTGAAAGAATTAAAAAATGCGTTTAATGAGTTGTATGCCGAAACGGTGCAGGTGAAAGAGGCTAACTCAAAATTGCAATTTAAGTAGAATGAGCGTGCCATAGAAAATAATGATAGTTTGTTTGAGGATCTTAGGGCACAAGAGAATAAGTTTAGGGAGAAACTAGAGTTTGTGGATAAAGAGAGAGATAATCTCCGTGGTTTGATGGAATCCTTGAAAAATGAGATTTTAGAGTTTGAGGAGACTAGGTGTTTACTCGAGTCTAGGATTCACAAGTTGGAGTAAAGGTTGAAAGACTCGTCTAGGGTCAAGTTTGATTTGGAGGCTAGGTCATAGAAGTTAGATAAGATCTTAGGCAGTGTCCAAATTAAGGGAGATAGGGGAGGTATAGGTTTTGGTGAGAGAGTTGTTCCCATTCCCCCCGCACGTGTGAGAAACACTAGGATGGTTAGAAAAGGTCCACATAAAGGTAATCATTCCCACCACCGCTACACTTGCACATTTTGTGGTAGGAAAGGTCACCTTAGGCGTTATTGTTACGACCTTAGACAAGCTCCTACGATGTTTAGGAATAAAGTTTCCCCGGTTCCCCACACCCACATGCATCGTTTTACACTTACTTGGGTTAGGAAATCGGATTTGGTGTCTTTAGGAATTAAACTTCATGATTCTCGTTTGGGTGAACTTGATTCTTCCCATGCTAAATCTAAAGGATGATAGTGTTGCCATGTTTGTCCTCTGCTAGTTTGCTTCATGATATATTCATTGCTAGTATTATGACATGTGTATCATTTTGTATTATAGTTTTCATTTGTTTGAGTCTTATTTGTAAAATACAAAAAGAATTTATTTTTGAGAAAACTTTTGAAAATCCAAAAATATTTTACTTTTCTTTGAGTCATAATATGTTTGAAAAGCCAAAAAGATTTTCGGTTTTTATTTTTGAGTTTACATGTTTGATGTGGCATATTGGTGTGCTTGGACCCCCCCACAATCGTTTCATTATCCATGTGGCTAGGACATTTGGTCATTATTATCGATGCTTAGAATGATCTTAACCATTGTTTATATGGGTTGTTTCGAAGTTGATATGCATATTTATTCGACTTTGTATATATGCCAACATCGCACACATGCACGAGTTTATATGGATGTTTGACTTCTCTTGCATATTTGAATTTGGTGAGGCGTTCTTATTTTAATCTTGTAATCTATGCGCAAGTAGACTTAAGGAGAAGTGTGCATGTAATAATCGTTTACCGCGAGGATTTAAAATTGGTAAAAATGATGAGTGATTCACGAGAAAGGGCTGCAAGAGTTCAAAATTAACTCTTGTGAAAGCCACCGTTTAAAAGAGCCCAAAAAGAAAAAGACATATGCTAAGAAAAGGGCCAATAAGATTTTCTCTAAGTTGAGAATGATAGAAACCTCAAAAGAACTTCAAAAAGTATGTTTATATGAGGGTGTTTGGTTGGAGAAAATTTAAATGGGTTTGCACAACTAATCCTAATTTTGAATCATTGCAATTTGACGCTATTGTTTGTAGAATCGTCAAAATTTTGGATTTGTGTGTATGTAGTATGTTTAGTTTATTAATCTCACTCTTTAATTGTCATTTGGCTATGATAAAGTTTGATGATTTATCGCTATCAATTAGAGCTTCTTGATCGTTTTGATGTGTTGGAATTGTGACTCATTTGTTGTAGTTTCACGCCCATTCATTCCATGTCCATGTTTGAGCACATCGGTACTATGTTTGCATGTAACTCGCATTTTAAGTTTTTATTAGTTTTTGCGTTTTGTGTTAAAAGCTTACTGTTTTAGCACTGTTTTGCTTCTGTCAGTCCCTTCCTGGATTTTTTTTGTGGAAATTTTTTCACTGGGCAATACTTTATAATATTTTTGGGAATCTGGGAAATTTTGGCAGGTCGCGCGAAGTCATTCTAACGACATTGCATCTCGCGCGAACTACTTATGTACTTCGTTCGAGAGACTTCCTAATTTCGTTTGAGCGAAGTCCCTGGCTTGTTCGAACGATAGGGTGGAAAATGGCTTCTGATTGGTTTGCAGTCCTCTGGCTTAATTTGATATATTTATGGTACTGCAGGAAGCATTTTTTTTTGTTTAGTTGGTTTATCTGCAGGTTCTCTTATGTTCCAAATTGATATTTTGCATATATGTCCGTTTATTACACTTGATTTGATTGGTATACTCTTTGTGTCATTCATTGGTTTACTAGCTACTATTATTTCATTACATGATCTTATTTAGCTGGTTGTCTTATGTTTATCTAGCAGTTTTCATTTTTCAAAATTGGTATCAACTTGATTCTATTTGGTATAATTTTACCATGCTAGATATTTCATATGGGTTTATCTTTTCACCGGATTGTCTATTCGAGACAAAAAGGGGGAGAGATTTGTTATGTGATGTAGGGGGAGATTTGTTGATCTCTTATATTTGTTTCAAATTGGTATCAAATAATTGCTCACATATTTCAAATGATATGTTCTTATTGACTATATAAATTGGTTTCATTTGTTCCTCCATACTTCACTTGGTATTTGTTTGTCTGTTTCATGTGTGTAGGTATGCTTCAGCGATTTGAGATTTCAAGTCTACAACACATTCAGACAGTTCATGCTTGCCGGTGCTACATATATTAGTCCGTGTCCTGTATTTTTGATTTTGGGTTTATGGGATGGGATTTAGGCGTCATACGGCTTGACAGCCCAATTAGGCATTTCACTGGTTTAGTTTTGTCCCGAAATAATCAAAGGAGGAGATTTGTAAGGACATAAATTTCCAATTGAGTCCCTGTATTGTTTTGACTTAATTCCGTGAACAAAACTGTGTTTGTAATATGTCATAGGGAGAATTTTATTTTGTCACGATCCCACTTGGTCTATGACGTATTGAAGAAATTGAAGACGTCGCGGCAAAGCTTCAAAGAAATAATCATGCCAATGTTTATTTGGTGCAAGTTTACTCGTCTTCAAAGTTAATTTCATTTCTAGATCACTCAGGTATGAATGCGTATAATTAATGGTGCTCAGAATTATTTTATAAAAGATAAGGATGAATTTTTATATAGAAAAATGATTTTAAATGTTTTAAAAGTATTTTTAATGGTTTGAACTTCGTTATATGATGATAAGCTCGAAATAGAGTTTGACTACTTTGAATCTCTTTGTTAAGAGACGTTTTTATCTGAAAGTCAAACTTTCGCAAGGTCGCTCGAGCAACATTAAATCTCGTTCGAACGAGATACAATGTCGCACGAACGACATGCTTAAGTCGTTCGAACGACATGTTTTTCGAGGCGTTTAAATCCTATTTAAACAGTGTTTGCATCATAATTTCGTAAGTGTGCTTTTTGGAAAAAAGTTTTACGAACCAGAACCTTGTTTGCACATGTTTTCTAAGGTTTACAAAGCTTAAACACATCCTTAGAGTTTGCAAAGATCCGAGTTATCATTCTTATATGTTTACGTGATCTTGGTGCACCAAAGTTGTTTGTTCTACACATTGAACACAAAGGGTTTTACGGTGAAGAAGCGACGGACATCGTGTTCGACATCGTAGACGTATCAAAGCCATATCGGTGGACACCGAGACATACGTGGACGAGTGTGTTGTGGACAGAGATCGTGGAAGACGGAATTTCTGCGTGGGCATTATTGAAGAACGGTTGAAGATAAGAAGGAGCGTCAAGACTCGTGGGGATCGAGTCTTAGTTTAAGGCTAATCTGTCTTTGTAAAACCATTGTTCATAGTGATTGTCTGGCTTGGGCCGTCCGAGGTTGTTTTCCCATTTTGGGTTTTTTTCTCGTACATCCGGCGTTGTGAGTATTCTTTACTTTACTTTACTTGCTTTAATCACTAGATGCATGTTTAGGATTAATCAAGATAAAATTGGTTTAAAGTGAGAATTGGGATTTCACAACTTGGTTTGGTGCATAATTAAAAGTTGGATCTTTTTTGAAGAAAAATTGGTTTTGTTTGAAAACACACATATCGGGCCACTCACACATATTTCACACTTCTCGACCACCTATATAAGATGAAATAAAGACTAATATTGGTGTTACACTACCAACTGGTAGTGGGAGTATTACCGATTATTAAGATAAACATGTCATTAATAGAAGGTCGTAAGTGGAGTCAATTCACAGTGGGAGGGTCAGGAGACATCCTAACGAGTTAGTGTATTTTGTTAAAAACTTTGATGAGATACCCGGGGAACACGAACTGAATACTAAGATCTACAATGAGGTAGTATAAGATAAGGACATTGATATTTGTCTTAAGGATAACGATACTAATATGGTTTTATATATTCAAATCAGTTATGAAATCTTACAGACTTAATAGATGGGATAAAACAAATGGAATTCAAGTGGATCCATAAGAAGAAAAGAGATATAGATGGTAAGGTAGAAACTTTAAAGTCAAGGGTTTTTACAAAAGGGTTCACTTATAAAAAAGGATTGACAATGAGGAACTGTTCTCACAGTTTTCCAGACTAAAATCTATCAGGATTCTTTTGTCCATTGAGGATCATATCGATTGTGAGATTTATCAAATGGATGTTATGGATCCATTCTTCAATGATAGTCTTGATGAGTGATTCTATATGACGTAACATGAGGGAATTATAGAAAAAATCTAGGAAAAAACTGCGTAAGCTCAAGATGACATTTAGAGACTTAAGAAATAATCATTGTCTTTATACATTCAGTTTGATCAGATAATAAAATATTTTGGTTTTTATCCTTGTCCAGATAAAATCTCGTGTCTATAAGAAGAATGATAGAAATGTGGTGGTATTTTCGTACTTTATATAGATGATATTCTTCTAACTGAGAACTATATAGGTGTTGTCCATCGTTAAAGTGTGGTTATTGATCAAATTCAATATGAAATACATAGAATAATCTAGTAGTATCCTTAGGAACAAGATTTTGCACGATAAAAAATAGGATGTTTATCTTATCCCAAGACACTGAAATCGATGTTGTATTTACAAAGTTTAGCATGAAGAATTCTAAGAAAGTATTTCTTCCTTTCAGATATTGAATCACTATATTTAAGGATTAGTGTCCTTAAACACATTATCAAATAGAAAGGGTGAGGAATATACCTTATGCTTCTTCGGTTAATAGTCTCATGTATGATATGATGTGTACAATTTTTTTTTATTTTTATAAACCATGGGCATAATCATCGAATTTCAATCTAATCTAGGTTAGGAGAACATCATTACAATAAATCACATTCTCAAGTAATAGAAAATGACTAAAGATTATGTTTTGATTTACTTTGCATATAATTTTTTTAACTCTGGGTACACAAACAATTTTCAATCAAATAAGGATTCTAAGAAATCTATCTTATAATATGTATTTACCCAAGGAGGTGGATCCATAAGTTAGAGGAGTATCAAGAAATCATATATTGATGATTCCATCATAGAAGGTGAATATGTTGCCACTTCAAAAATAGCAAAATAGGTTACCTGGATTAGGAACATCCTAAGTGAATTGGCAGTGGTTCCTTTAGTGAAATTGACTATTAGACTTTATTATGATAATATCGAGAGGGGGGGTGTTCTAGCTCAAAAGAACCCATAACCCATAAGATGTCTAGGAAAATTGAGTGTAAGTATCACCTGATATGGGAAATCATGCAAAAGTGCAATGTGATTGTGACTAAGATACATAATGGATGATCCTTTTACAGATAGCTTACTAACTCATAGTCTTAATTGTCGTGTAAAGGGAATGAGTGTTAGATGCATTGGTACATGGGTTTAAGACTAAGTAAGAGACAATTGGGTTTTTATTCTTAAAACCATGTTTATGATTTTTATTATTTGTTAATAATGGATTGTATTGCCTCATTTTAAATATGTATTATGTTTATGGGATTCCTTATATTTGTTTATAATATATTGCATATGTAAGTATATTATACTTAGTAGGAAATATGGTGAGTTAGGTTCGACTATCTCGTGAGAGATAAAATAGTTGGTCCTAGTATGATTGAGCAGTTGACATCCTATCAGTAAATATATGTTTACCATCTTAGTAGTTTATTTTGACTCTGAGTACTTGTTTGATGGTTAGGGACCTTGTCTAATAGTTCAAAGAAGATTATATTAGTAGATCAGGAATGTATTGAATAAGATAAATATTGAGATTCAAGTCTCAATACTAACTAGATTAGGCTTGAAAAATCTCATTGTTTGCAAAGGGTTCATAGATTCTTAATCCTAAGGGGTATGAGAATTGGAATATTCACATAGTCATTTCTTTAATTTGGTAACGAGTGAGATTCAAATTATTGGATAAAAAATTGATATAAATTGGGAAGTCATTATCAAAATGTGTCAGGGATCATGTTATGTAGGAATTCACTACTAGGATAAATATTTTTTTTATTATAATGCCCCTTTGATAAACTTATAAGTTATAATTCTATCAGTAACTTGTCCAGTTGATTATTTCTACAGACTATAAAATAATTTAAGTTTGTGAAGCAATTTTAAAAATATATCGGTGAAAAATAATTAGTGACGAATTGAATTTCACCAAGTGGGTATTGGTAACCTAACACGGGGAATCATATTGTGTCCCATCTAACATTTCAAAGAAGGCCTCTTTATTCGATTGATTTTAAGATAATTAAATTGGAGTTTATTTATAATTGTCTAGTTAAATTAATTATAACTAACAAGAAAAAGAAAATAAATTATAGGGGATAATTTGGAAATTCCATATTTTTTATTGGAATCTAATTTAATTACTGCCTTGGGTCCCAAATATACTTCTAGGTGTAAAATCAATCTTTTATTTACAAATTTTAAAAAATCAATTGTGTGAAAACCCACCTATTTTAATACTGGGTGGCCAATCCTCTACTAAAATATAAAAGGAATATCAGTATGGATCATTCTCAGCATTAGTGTCGCAGTAATAATATAACATAAATAATACAAATCAAACCATACAATCAGCATGCAGAAATAAGTAATAAGTGTGAACCGAATAAACCATCAGTCACTAAATAAACATCCACAATATAAACCGAATAATATTGAGTATGGAAAAGTAAATATCTAACAAAAGAATAAAAGTTTGTAGTAAGATAAAGTCCTATCATCTACGTGAAACACGCCCAACAGTAAACTGAAATAACTGAACCTATCTAGATAAGAATCGTCTGAGGCATCTAAGAAAGGATGTAGTGTCCACAACTACTGTTCGGCAAGAACAAATCTATTCCTGCCATCCTGGCTGCTCCTGCTGCACACCTGGGTGTAAAAAGGAAAACAAGGAAAGATAAAAAAAAATACGGGTCGAAGCCCAAAGTGTACAAAATATTTTGCAAGTAAATAATTATTTTAAATTGATTATAATAGTAGTGTATTACTTTCAAGATTCACTGATCACATTCACTTGAGATAAACCTCACCTCTTAACTATAGTGCTCACCAAACGTGTTCATTTTATTTATCCTAATTAAATAACCCGGTCTAACTAGGATACATAAACGCTATTTAAGATCAACCCCACTAATACCCTCCATTAGCTAAGTATGACTACCTTCACTAGGTATACATTTATAATTTTTTTTATTTTTTTTTAAAGGACAAGATCTTGAGATTTATTAAAAAAAAGGTAGAATAGCCCTACCAACGTGGCTTTTACAAGCTAGGGATAAAACTAAGCAAAAAACTCAAAATGTTTTCTAGTAGATCTAATGGAAGGCAATCCAAGATAATTCAGCTTAAGGGGACCTCTAGCAATTTTGGGAAGGTCCATAGGCTTTAGGAGGGTTTCGCGACGATAAGAATTGACTCCATGGTTAGCTAAGTGATCTGCTACTTGGTTTGCTTCTCTACAAACATGAAAAAAACTAAGACTATTGGAATGGCCTTAATCTCGTCTATAATGTCGATAACAGACCAGGGAGGTTTGAGGATTTTTCCCTTCAGAATGTCGATGGCTACTTTGGAGTCTGATTCCACAATGACCTTTGAGAGATGCAGAGATTGACAAATTTTGATGCCTCTAAGAATAGTCAGGCATTCAGCTCTAGTATTAGTCATAGGTAACTCCTTTGATGAGAAATCTTGAATAAAACTCCCATTGTGATATCTAATGATGCCACATGTGCTTGAAATACTTGGATTTCCTTTTGAAGCCCCATCAGTGTTGAGCTTGAATAATGGAGCAGGATGATATGACCATTTAACTATGAAATGGGTGGGAGAGCAGGAGCATAACTGAGATAAAAAGTATCTTGGACCTATGCATGGTATTTGAAGGAAGACTTGAAAGTAGAGTTTGAATAGCAGACTTTGATAAGGTCGATCACATTATTGATAATTTTAGAGCTCCTCATGAAACCTACATCATAGATACCAGAGTTTATGCTTAACCAAATCTCCCATAAGATGCAAAAAGGGATCATCAAGTGAAGGAAATAAAGGAAATCTTTATTTGATTTGACCAACCACCATGACATAAGAGCTTGGTGCAATGAAGAGAGGTTGACCTTGATGCCAAATAAGTTACTAAAGTGAGTAAAGGTTAACTTGGAAATTGGACCCTCCAAGAAAAGGTGATTAAAGCTTTCTGAGTGATGACAGCAGCATCTGCAAAAAGAGGCAATATGAATGCCTTTGAGTTGGATTAAGTCTCAAGGGGGACTATTTGATTGATGCATTTCCAAATGAAGCATAAAATTTTGGTTGGAATTTCTTTGGACCAAATGAATTTTCATAACATAGAGGTGCATTTTGATTATCTTATGCAATCCCAAGCCTATTTGTTGAGAAGTCTCCATTCAAAGTGAGCGACCAATATTTAACACCATTAACTTCGGTAGATGCATTTTCTACTTTATCTTGAATCATCTGAATTCTTTTGAAAGTTTGAGATGACTTTCCTATGGAAGTTTTGAACTTTCACTTAAGAAAATCATAACACAAACAATTAAAGTTAGTAATATTCCACCGTAATTTCATTGAGAATGCTTTGATGTTGCCTGTCAGAGCTTTGAAATCGAGGCCTCCTTCTTCAGCTGGGAAGCAGAGGTCTTCCCATTTTTTCCAATGATTTATTTTACCAAATTCCTTATAGGAGCCCCATAGGAAATTATTGAGCATATTATTGATGTGGGAGATGGTCTTTTGGGGAGGTTTCAACCCAACAATGGAATGGATAGGGATGGAAGTTAGCACTGAATTTATGAGGGTTTTCCTTCCTGAAAAGGGGAGAAATTTGGTCTGCCAACCCTCTATTCTAGAGGCAATTCTATTTGACATATCTTTAAAATAACAATGTTTAGATCTTCCACTAATAGAGGGCAACCAAGATAAGTGATCGGGGTTTTCTTTCATCTGAACGAGGTAACTGCTGCCATTGACTGACAAGACTTCTGCTGGTGGAATGATGCACTATGTAGATGCATTTTTCATAGTTTACCACCTGACCAATGGATTTTTTGAATTTCTTCATAAATTTCATAAGATTTTCAAGTTGTTGAGGCCCCATTGGTGAAAATGACTGTATCATTTGCAAAACTTAAATAACTAATAAAGAGGCATCCTCTAGGATGAGAAAAATATTTAAGTTTATTAGAGAGCATGAGCTTGTGAATGCCTAGATTAAGACCCTCTTCTACAATCACAAAAAGGGGTGGAGAGATGGGGTCACCTTATTTAATCCCCTTATGAGATTTAAAGAATCCCCCAACATGACCATTAATGATAGTGGAGAACCAATTATTCGATAAAATCCTCCAAATTATGTCTATTCATACTAGTTAGAAACCCATATTTCTGAAAACTTTGATAAAAAAAATATCCAAGATACCCTGTAATAGGCTTTAGATAGGTCTAATTTAATCACCACAATAGGACCATGAGATTTTTTCCCAATCAAGGACCTAAGCTCTTTAACCATCAAGGTGTTTTCTGAAATTTTCCTCCCTTTAATAAACCTTGATTGAAAGGGACTAATAATTTGGGGGAGAGTTGAAGAAAGTCTAGAGGCCAAAATTTTAGTTATGATTTTGAAGCAGAAGTTACACAAACTAATAAGCATGTAGTCTGCACACATCATAGTAGATTTTGACTTGGGAATAAAAATTATGTTGGTGCTAGTCCAGCTTTTAGGTAAATCCCCCCTGAGAAGAAATGATGAATAGCTTGAATAAGTTCTACTTTAATGATATCCCAATTTTTTTGTAAAAGAAGCCATGAAAACCATCTGGACCTGCACTACTATATCTATTGAGGCCAGATATAGCTTGAAAGATCTCTTGTTCCTCTGGAAAAGCATCAAGGTTTAGAGAATGAGGTGGGGGAATTTTGGTATCTATTACCTCAATAAACTCATCTTCACTTCTATCTCAACATCCTAGAAAATGCCACTATAGTGATTAATAAAGGTTTGTTTAATTCAATCTAAATCTTCTAACCAATTACCATGATCATCTTTAATTCTGTGAATCTGAAGCCTAGCTTATTTAGGTTTAACAGAATCATGGAACAACTTTGAGTTTAAATCACCCTCATATAACCATCTTCTGCCCAATTTCTGTTTCTAGTATTCTTCTTCTTTCTTTAAATCTAAGTTAAGATTAGCCATTGATTTGGATAATTGCTCCCTATTTGCCAAATATGGGGAGGATTCATAGAGGATCTCTTTTTCATATACTTTTGTTTCCAAGCCAGTCACCTGATTCATGACATTCTGAAAGTTAGCTTTGTTCCAGCTTGAGAGATCCTTCTTGAGCATTTGAATTTTAGTTGAGAACACTCTAAAGGGGATTCCAGAAATGGGGGGAGACCAAGAATCTTCAATGATTTTTCTGAGGTTTGGATGAGAACACCACATGTTGAGGAATTTAAAAGGTTTAGGAAAGGAATCTGTTTGGGGTTTGATAGACAAGAGGAGATGAGAGTGATCTGAACAAGACTTATTAAGGTGTTTTAGAGAAGTTATGAAAAGAAGAGAGCCATTCTATGGAGATAAGGCCTCTATCCAATCTAGACCAAATTTTCCCTCTTTCTATGAAATTATGCCAAGTGTAATGAGATCCTGAATAGCCCACTTCGAAAAGACTAGCATTAGAAATGAAGAGGTTGAATCAGCTACAGTAAGAGGGACTATCTGATTGCCCCTTTCTTATCCCCATTGTTGCAGACAACATTGAAGTCACCCATTATAAGCCATAGCTGGTGCTTTGAGAAATTTTTGTGGGACATAAGTTAATCCTAGAGAGAAAGTATATCTCCTCTTGAGCATTTAGCATAGACAACTGATAAGAAAACATCTTTGGGCAGCTTAGAATGGGATATTTTCACTAGCAATGATTGGTTGTCCTTCTTCAAACCTGAGCAAGTAACTCCAAATCGCTAAAGAAATCAAATTTTGCTGTTGTTATTTGATATGACCCCATCAAATTTAATAATTCTTATGAAATATTCAATCTTGTAGGATTTAGCTTTTGGTTCAAGGATAACAATGAATGGAAGCTTGTGACTTTTATAAAGAAATTTAATTCTTCTTTTTGACGGTTTATTAGATAAACCCCTGATGTTCCAGTATTAAAAATTAATCATTGATGATCTGTAAGAGAAGAAGTATGAGTTACCTTAGTAGCTTCTCTATTTATTCTTCGAAACATTGGGTCTCCTGGCTTAGAAAGATTTTGCGTAGAGGGATTTTTAGAGGAAATGACTAGTTTGGCAGAGTCCTTACTTACTGATAGTTCCATCTTATTTTTCCTGGATGCTAGTCTTCTAGATAAATTATTTGAGAAAAAAATAAATTGTTTAATCAAAGGTGAATGATTGGACTTGGCCAAATCATCTTCATTGTAAAAAAAATCTAGATCATTGTGAAAATTATTTTTGGGACCTCTAGGGGAATCGGCAACTTATTTGGATTTATAGTCAGTTTGGGGCAGGACATCATAATGGTAGTGGCCTTGGGAAAGTTCTCAGTTGGTGGGGTTTAGTGATTCAGGGGGTGAGATTAAGGGATGAGTTTGGGGAAGAAAAGGAAGATGCATTTGTGAGGGGGTGAATTATCATGCCTAAGCGATTAATATCAGGTGTTGTTGTAAATTTTTGAACTGCATTTTTTGGTATGGTTGGGAGGGTATGATTTGAAATGGATATATTCTTTTAGGATTTGGGAGCTGAGTTAAGGTTTGGGTGACTGAAGGGTCATTGATAGTGAAAGGTTTCTGAAGGTTTAATTTTGTGGGATGGACTTGGGTAGATGTTTGGCCACTGTGTATATGAACATTATTCAATGGATTGGTCTTGGAATGTAGGGTGTTGTTTTGTTTAAGTACAAATGTTTGGGTTGTGGTATGGTCTGTAATAGGCATTTTCTCCCTCCTTCTTTGAATAGCAGTTATTGTAAAGGACTTGGAGAAAAGGCAATTAGATGCATCGTGACCAAGCTTTGAGCATGCCTTACAGTAAGGAGGTATGTTTTCATAAGTGATTAATTTCCAAAATCCATGGTCTACACAACCAATCCAACATATGTCTGGTTTATCTTCGAGCAGGTTGAGTTCCATGCAAACTCTAGCCACGCTTGGTTTATTGCCTATTACAGTACAGTTATCTAGCTTGAGGGATCTGTCGACCACCTGTACGATAGAATATAATGAGGCTTTGTAAAAGAAATCAATTGGAAGAGATGGTAGTGATACCCAAACCGGGGAAATGGGACTTTCCATATCGGGTCTGAAGGAGGGAATCCATTTGAAGCATCTCATAGGGTATTTTCTAAAGAATCATTGACTTCTCATCCAGAGCCTTGTGAAATCATCTTCAATGTAAAGTTTGATAAGAATGTGTTTCTAATCAATGAGGCCTATATTGAAAGCACCTTTTAGGCTCATAGTGTGGAAGGTTTTTCTAATATCATCAATGGGGAGTCTACCATGTGAGAACTTACCTACCAAAGAGTATTTATAAGGTTCTACAAGTTTTCAGATATCAGCTTGGGAGAAACGAATGGCAGGCTCGCCTTTATGGGAAGAAATTGGAAGGAGGGTAATGTCTTTTGCGCAGGCAGTACCTTTAAGAACCGAAACAAATGATTTGTTAAGGTGGCATGATGCATCAGGTGGTTTGGGAGTCAAGTTGTAAGTGGACGTGAAGGTTGCCATGCAACCCTAGTTAGGATTGTTTTTACGGCTAGAGAGAGAGAGAGAGAGAGAGAGAGAGAGAGAGAGAGAGAAGTTGTCATGAATAAAAGGAAATATTAACTAGAAAATTATTATTACATTTATAAGTAGATATACACACAAGATCATATAAGCATACATATATATAGCTCACTATCTGCGATCTTAGACCTCATGGATACATTCATCATGTGCCATCTGGTTCTAGGCATCACGCCTTACACTGAGCCACCGAGTTAGAATCTACCCACTAATACCAAATGAGAACACATATAATGGAGGCGGTCATAGACATACATATGTGGGTCACAACCATACAACATCGTGCCCAATAGGACTCGGAACTAACATTTACCCTCACACACGGATAGTGGGCATGCAATAGTCCTATAATCTAGAAAGTCAATCCAACATCTGTGGTCAATGCCAGGGTGTAACATCCTATGATATCACTCCTGAATGGGTATGTTCAAATAAAATAAGTAGCATATAGACATACATATATATACATGACAACCTAATATGTATACATATATAAAACACCGTACTTGTACGCATATCCTATCGCATAAAGTTCACCAAACCTCTAAGTTCAACCCAATTTCCAGAATAATTATTTAACAAGTCCCTTACTTGATCACCCTAGTTATTTATTAAATTTCCAATAATAAATAGCAACACAAAACTATTTTTAATTAGATATCCACTCGCTTGGATAACCTCCATCATACTAGCTTGAGTTCGTAAAAAATCCCAGAGCATTTCCATGATCCAAACTTGACCTAAACCCACCGTTGTTCGAGCGAAATCCAATCGCATTTGAACGAAAATGACATCTCGTTTGAACTAGATTATAGAGAACAGGTCTGAAGCATTTTTCCTAAGGAAGATTCATTCCCAAAAACACAGCTACAAAATCTTGAAGAACTATAAGTCATATATCATCCAGGAAAACATTATCTCGTCACTATATATTCGATTATAACATGGAAACCTGAGTTAATTCAAGATCACAATTCTCTTATCAAGTTGATATTTAAATATTTCGCCTTATATCTAAGTTCCACATCCTCTTCTACTAAAATCCAAAATTTTATTTCTCATTACAAATATAGTCAATCCTAACTACTCATTAATTCAAGATCATTCATCGTTTATCAATAGGTTTCATCGTCAAATCATCTGATTTCAATCTTTCATACTCAAAATCCCCAATTTCTATTTTAAACCAAGAAAGTAATTAATTACAATGAAATTGAAATATAAAGCAAGTATTTACTTGCTTGTTGGATTAAAAAACTGAGTTTTCTATGATATGTTTAATACTTTTCTTCTCTTCTTCAATATCCCTCTTATGTTTACTCCTTTTCTCTTCTCGGGGGTTATCTCTATCAACCTTTTGGGTAGAATATGAAAGGTGAGCTGTCATCCACCTTCCCAATCCCTTAAAATTCCTCCTAAAAACTTAATTACATTTCCCTCCTAATTTTAGATATAAAATGACCCTCCAACACTTATAACAGTCCTTCTATGTTTAAAAAGACCGCAAAACACAAACACAACACTCAGGCTACCTATTGTGGATTATTTTGACCTTTTTGGATCACTGGTGCACTCAAAAAGGTCATCCGAGTCACCCAACTCCTAAACTATTTTTTGTCAAAATGAGGCATTTTTAAAAAGTTTTTCGAACAATGTTTTGAACTTTAAAAATTATTTGATTTTAGTTAGTCTCGTTCAAGAGAGATTAATATCTCGTTATATCGATATGGTTACGTTGTTATAAGCTCATTTGATGGCTTGATTCAAACATGCTTCGGACGAAGGCTTACTATTTTAACTTAATGCAGTTGATGTCATCTGAATGGCATCTCTATGTCATTAGAACGATTGACTCCTCTCGTTCGAATGAAATTACGCCTCCTTGAAATTTATGTTTTCCTATAAATACATATTTTATGAAAAAAATTCCTTAAGACTTTTGATTTACGAAAGCTGTAGACTTGATGCAAATAGTCTTCACTTTTTATTAGGGAAAAATACTTTTTAATTCACATAATCAATCCCAAATGCTTTTTTGAATCATCTTTAAAATCCCAAATACTTATATATTGAAGTCACTCTTATAAATAAGGAGTCTATACTCCTCCTCTTATCATTCTTGCGGGAATCATTGTTGTAGACTATAGTTATTATGGGTTCTCGAGGGAATTCATTGCTAAAGGAAGATTTCAATCTTTGTGGTTCTCAAGGGAATCATTGTTGTATTTCTGTATTGTGTTGTAAGTTTTGATTTGTAAACTTTAGTGAAATAAAGGTTTTTCCCTACGGGGATTTTTCCTAAAATTGTGATTTCCTTGATTTGAATCACATAGTTGCATGTTTTAGGGTTAATTTAAATTTGTTTGAGGGATTGACATTTAATTAAATAAGTTTACTCCATCAGAGAATAACGTGTACTCTTCAAATTTTCAGCTTGTATGTGAAAGAGGGCAGATGCTGCGACTAAATAATTATGTCTCCGACGCCTATGGCTCAAGTGCAAGTCGGTCGCTCAAGTAATAATTCGGTTCATCGAATATCGAACTTAGGGAATATGACACAGAACATGACAACAAATAGAAAGAACAATTAACCCTACGCTTGACTTAGAGAAAGAAAGAAAATATGATGATTTATAACTTTCCTATCAGCTAAAGGAATTTAATTTAACCAATAAATGAACTACTTATGTTAGAATAACTAAGTGAGTTTTAAATCAATATGGGGAGTTGGAGTTAGGGTACACTCCCCCAAACCGTCAGTGATTACGTAGGATATACAAAATTTAAAAACCTAATTCTCAATTCAAAGAAACATCAAATACTTTCTAAGCATTCGACATATGGGGATTTTACTCCTCACAATATCAAATAAAAAATTGTATTTGGTGAGAATGATAATTACCAAAATGCAAATTTCACCCTTAAACATTTCGATTTCCTAGGGCAACCGAAATTAAAAGACGTACAACCGTTATTTTGATAAAAATTAAACCTTTGAATTGTTGACTGCATTTTCTTTTCACTTTTAAATTCATTCGTAACACCTATGTTGCGTTCATATACCCCACCCGCTAAAAACTTAGCCGAACATACCTACTTGGGAAATAACCAAAATTCCAACGTTGCATGCGTTTGAAATCATGATGAAACTTGTAAGAATCGGGAATTTTTAAAGCTTAAAATGATCTACAACCTCGATTTAAACCCACATAAGATGAGTAAAATCAAAAGTCTTCTAAAGAAGAAAGGAATTATGTTTAAAACCCTACAAGTTTGCTTATTAACTTCAACCCCTTGAAGTTTTAGTCAATTACAAAAGAGTCCCGATAACTTTCAAAATGATATAAGTTGAGATATATTGAACCCTTAAACCTCAAACGTATGTCAAATTAACCCTTTGTACCTCAACAAATATAATATTAAAGTTTTAACCCTGGAAACTTTATGAAAATACTAAAATACCCATAAACTTTACAAAAAGTGTACTTTTATGGACATAAATGCAATTATATTAATGATTGAGGACTAAAATCAAAACCTTAGTGGCTTTTATTTTCACCACAATCCACACACACCCTTACATCAGCATAAGAGTTTAAAAACCACATGGAAATACATGGTAAACCTTAGGAACCCATGTGCCCAAATTTACCCACACTAAAAACTCACCCTAAATGAATTAAAATTCACCTCCGTTTTATTCCAATCAACACCCCACCCAAAGCAGTATAAATACCCCACATCCTAAGCAGTAGAAATTCATCCCACAGTTCACTTCAAAAGCTCAAATTTTTTCTCAATTTAGGTAAATCATCATTTTATACTTTATTTTCAATTCTTTCAATTCTAGTAGTTTTCTGCATAGTTAACATAGTTAGAACACTCATAATATGAAAGCTCTTACGTGTAAAAATGACTATAATAGAGAAAAATAGTAGGAACACCATTAAAGCTTGATCTTTAATGGTGAAATCCATTACAATAACCTGAACTCGAATTTAAAGCCATGAATAGACTTATTGTAATCCCAAGATGTGGAGTGTAATGGTGAAAAGTCATGAATGTTCTTATAGAAGTCTAATCGATAGAAAGTGTTTTTGAAATTCAAAACCTGTAAATCCAAAATTCTCGACCTACAGTCCAAAAAAATCTTCGAAATTAAAACAAAATTACTCTCACATATAGCAAGAACCAATCCCAATTCATAATAGATCCTTCCATACTCTATAAATCCACGAATGTTAGGTCAAAATGTCATGAAAACACACAGTTTTGAAACTCGAGCTATACTGAGATTCGAATCCTGAAACTTATAGATTTGAAATCCTTATATAAAATTAGGTTAAGTTGGTGAAGAAATCATCTCAAATAGTATAACAACGAAGGAGAAAACCTCAGTAAAAGTTTTAAACCCTAGAAAGTAAAAATCGAATGGTTGAAGATGATGACTTTGGTCAGAAACCTTGACCATATGCGTGAGGGCACGTGGCCAATCAGAAAATTCTGATTTTTTCCCCAAAAATTTTATTTAATTTTTCTGATCAAAATGGTATAAGATAAGACCATGTTTGGATATTTCTAGCCCAAGTTATGTAAAAATAAGGTTTTTACTTAAAGAAATTTACTTAAAATTACAAATCACCCCTAGAAACTTTTCCAACTTTGGAATTTTTCATCCCAAACTTTGCCTATACATACATCAAACTATTTTGAAACAAAGACTCTCGTGCTAGAAAGTTAAAAAGATGAGCTTAAAGTCCCTATTTTAAAGTACCGAGATAATTACACATAAGCCCCCAAAACTTTACTGAGGACAAATTTAAATTCCAACTGACTGATTAAACCCTAATACTTATATACAACACATTGTCAAGTCCCAAAGCTTATAAATACTTTAGTGTGATAGCAATTCAACTGAATACCAAGAAAGTAGGTTTTTCCTACCTTTTTAGTATTATACTTTGTGTATTTAAAATACTACTACTAATATCATTCTATGATAGCCATATTGACTCTGAGTATGTGCACGTTATTATGCTGCCGTACTATGTATTTTGTTAACCCTCATAAGTATTTGAATTATCACCAATATTTAATTTTAGAACCAATTTAAACCCTTTTCACATATCCTTCTCACTTAATCACTGAGATCATGTACCATATTGATTCATGTTGGACCTTGCACTTTTGTGCTAATTTACTATAAGCATGAGTATTAAGTAGGAAGTAGACTGACGTGTTGTCCCGCAGAACTTTCTACTTGGCTTATTGGTCTCATATGATTAAGAACCCAGATTATTGCTACATACGTATGAGTTCCACTTTAATTGTGAGCATTGATGGTTAATTTCCCCCAGTAGTTTGATTGTTTATGATAAAGTTACACTGATGCCTTAATTACCTCTATACCCCTGAGTGAAATAGTAAGAATGAGATTATTAGTTCAAATTCCATAACTTTTTTCAATCATAATTTTGACTAAACTAGTAATGTACCGTATTTTCTTAAATGGACTAATCACTATGGAATTATGAATTTCCAACATTTGTCTAATAAACATACAATTATCAGCTTATTTTGTCAACCGTTTTAAACACTGATTCTATACGCACTCTAACTCTCATTTATATCTATATCATTTTTATAAAACTGGCAGAACCTGCTTAGAATATTTGTGCTAATTCCTTCCTACTCTAGATGCTCCAGGAGAAAGCAAATAGTATCTCTTTCATACTAGAGACAGACACCGGTCACCTGTTCACATACGTGATCATTTTAATTTTCTATATTGTCGTGTGTACTAGAAATGTGTAATTCACCCTTGTGGTGGTTCCACTCTATGTAACATATTAATAGTGAATAAAAGGTTATGTTATTCCTCCTTAAATTTAATTCATTTCTTTATGTTTACTTCTTGTTGATTCATACAAAAAACTAGAGCGTGACAAGTTAGTATCAGAGCATGTGTTTTAAATTAAAACATATCGTCGGGTTAGCATTCTATGCGGGAAATAGATAAGATATTAGTTTTTTTTATAACTTCTGTTATTACTATTATTACATGGTAAATCCTTTTTGCAGTATGGATGCATGGGATACATTTTTATTTAACCTAGATCTTGAGCTATATAATCATTGGGAAATTCGAGTAAAAGAAGAGGATTTAGCCAGACTTAGAGAAATGATCCGAGGAGTGGAAGAAGACCAGACACGTTCAAGTAATGACATTAAGAGGCTAGTATTGACTAATACAGCATTGGGCAAGATGCATGTGATGAGAAAAGTTGATGACTTTGCTAATGATCCAGTCATACCCCAAGAAGCCACCAATTTAACATTTGTCGATGAACTACCAACTCCACCGATGGATCTAGAAGAGACATCAAATGGTTACATACAGGGAGGATATTACCCTAGCACTACAGATGATTCGATGAATGATGCATACCCAGGAGATTATTTAGTCATCCCCGAGACTACAACTAGTGATGATGCAAACATTTCAACTTAAATAGGAATGTAACGTTAATAGTTGTTTACATATTGTAGAATATAAATGTTAGCCATATTGTTATGAATAGTGATGTATAATAGTACTGTACAACTAACCTTATATAACATAGGCTTCTTTCTTTATTTATTGATATAATTATTGCTATTTAAATTATTCTCTCTTAGGATGGTTATTACTCGAACCCCCTCTACTGGAACTCAACCTGAACAGACTTAGACTGAAGGAATCATGAGGTGTTTTTGAGAACTTACTACATTAGCTAAAAAATAACAGACTACTCATGCTACTCCTGAAGATGTTTCTGAGGAAATTTGTAGAATGAATGATCTTAAGGAATTTCTACGATAATGACCTCCATTTTTTCTAAGAAATCTAGGTGCAAATTAAGCTGCGAAATGGATGCACTAGATTGTGAAAATCCTGAACAGAGTAGGTATAGCTACTAATATCTTAATCACTTTAGATGTATACATGTTTGAAGGATAAGAAAATTTCTGGTGGCAAGCCATGTCATGTAACAAAAATGCTGCTAATTTTACTTGGGAACAATTTGAAAAGATATTTTTTTTTCAAAATGTATTTTCCCGAGACTGAGCGAGACCAAGGAATAATTGATTTCCTAAAACTGTAATAAGCTAACCTTTTAGTAGCTCAATACGAGGATATATTTACTGAGCTATCTCGTTATGCCATGAAATACATAGATACCATGGTAAAGAGATGTAAGGAGTTTGAAAGAGGCCTAAACCCATGAATTAAGAATTCAATTGCTCCGTTACAAATTCATGAGTATTCCCATTGATTGACGTTATAGCCATTGTGGAATGCAATTCTTCATCATTTATCCGATCTCCACCACCAACTGTTAGGAATAATTATATCACCAAAACCCCATCTCATTCTATACCACATCCATATACAAACTCCAGTGGACAAACTTATTCCCAAATCCATCACAACACAACTCGTTTTGATATCCATTCTCATGAATGTCATGTTATAGGACATATTTGGCCCCGATGTCTTAAGATAAAAGTAGCACCAATCCCATAATAATTGAACAAGTCCTCACAAAATCCAAAATTTCATTCTATTCCAAATAACTTCAAGCTAACTTAGAGATTTCAGCCAATTTCGAATCGTGGGAGGAATTATTCTAGACGGCCTATGCAAAATGCACATGACGTGATTAAAGGTACGATTATTTTTCAGCATATTCAACCTGTATTTCGTTTCACACATGAGCTATGAATTCTTTTATCAATCTTATACTAGACAAATTAATATCGTTATATCCAATGTACTTGGTTAGTCCAGTGAATATTGAATTACTAACAGGTGAAATCAATACGTCAACACAAGGTTATAGGAATTGTAAAATTTAGCTTGGTATAGGAACTCTATCGGTGAACTTGATAATATTAGATATTCGCGGATTCGATATTATTATTGAAATGGATGTATTATCTTAACATCACGCTTATATAAATTGTCAAGCCAAGTAAATTCATTTTCATAATGAAAATAATTGTTCTTTCATATTCCAAGTAATAGGTTCATCAAATCCTTCAAATTCTCAAATTCACATTTCTTCTTTAATTCCAAAATTGCTGAAACAATTTGAAGATGTTTTTCTCAAAGATTTATTAGGATTATTCCCTTTTAGATAAATCGAGTTTAGTATCAATATTTTTTCCAATAAAATTCCTATTTCGATACCCCCATATATAATGGATCCTTTAGAACTTAGAGAACTTCATACCCAATTAGATGATCTTTTATGAAAAGATTTCATTAAATTAAGTACATTACCTTGGGGAGCTCCGGTATTATTTGTTAAGAAATATGATGGAAGCTTTAGACTGTGCATAGATTATCATAAACTGAATTCTATAACTATTAAGATAAGTATCCTTTACCCCAAATAGGAGATCTATTTGATCAACTTAGAGTAGAAAGGGTCTTTTCTAAAATAGTTTTATGACCCGGTTATCATCGGTTACATGTCAGAGAGGAACACAATCCAAAGATTACTTTTCAAACTTGTTACAGATATTTTAAATTTATCGTAATGTCATTTGGTTTAACCATGCCCCAGTAGATTTTATGGATCTAAAGCACCGAATATTTAGACCTTTTTTGTACCAATTCATTATCATTTTCATTGACGATATCCTTGTATATTCTCAAGACTTGGCAGAGCATATTCAACATTTGAAGACAGACTTAATTACTCTCAGAACTCATCGATTACACGTCAAAAAGAGAAAATGTGATTTCTCGATGAAAGAAATTAAATTTTTTGGACATGTGATTTTTGAAAATGGAATCTAAGTCGATCCAGCTAAAATTTCAACCATTTTGGAATGGAAAATCCTACCAATATTACCGAAATAAAGATTTTTCTCAGATTAACTAGATATTATCGTCGATTCGTCGAAGGGTTTTCACGCATTGCTCTTCCCTTTTCAAAACTAACTATAAAGGAAGTTCAATTTGTATGGACAAAAGAATGTAACCAATTATTCCAAGTGTTGAATGCAAAGTTGACTACTGCTCCTATCCTCACTATTCCTTCTAGTGATATAAGTTTTGAGGTATATACTAATGCTTCATTACGAGGATTAGGATGTGTGTTAATGCAGAATGAAAAAGTAGTAGACTATGGGTCACAAAAACTCAAGACACATGAACATAATTATCCAGTCCATGATCTAGAACTAGCATTTGGAATTTTTGCATTGAAGATTTGGCATTGTTACTTTTATGGAGTGAGTTTCCAAGTCTTTTCAGATCACAAAAGTTTGAAACATATGTTTACCCAAATAGACTTGAACTTAAGACAACGACGATGGATAGACTTTTTGGAAGATTGTCGATTAAAACTTAATTACCATCCAAACAAAGGTAATGTAGTAGCCAACGCTTTAAGTCAAAATTTGATAGGAAAACTTCATACTTTAAATTCCTACGATATTGCCTCTACCATAAAGCAATATGATATGTGATTACTTACTCATTGAACCAAATGTTTTAACATTATTGCTCATCCTGAATTAACAAAGATAATATTACTGCAACAGACCCAATATTCATTTGTACAAAAAATTTCAATCAAAAAACCAAAATTTTCCTACGATAAAGAAAGAGGACTCCGATTTAGAAATAAATTGTATGTGCTCGACAATACATCTCTATGAGAAGAAGTGTTTCACGAAGCTCATCATTCAAAATTCATGATACACCCTGGAAGCTAAAAAATGTACCATGTTTTGAAGAAGCAATACTGGTGGCCAAACTTGAGAACCGATATCAAGAACTTGGTAAGGAGATGTCTAACTTGTTTAAAGATAGAACACCAACACTCTGGTGGACTTCTTCATCCCTTACTTGTTACCAAATGTAAATGTATTATATTACAATGGATATTTTCAATGGACTACCTCGAACGTTCAAGGATATAATTCAATTTGGGTTATAGTAGATCGACTTACTAATTCAACCCATTGCCTGCCTCTACAAACCACCGATTCATTCCAAAGGATTAGCAAGTTATACATTCAAGAAATTATTCAATTACATGGAATCCCTTTATCCATTTTATCAAATAGAGATTCTCATTTTATAGGAAAATTTTGGCAAGCATTGCAAGCTGCAATTGGTACCAAACTTCACTTAAGTACCACATTCCACCCCCAAACAGATGGACAATCTTAACATATAATTCAAACCTTAAAAGATATATTACGAGCTTGTACGTTAGATTTGTTTGACCATTGGAATGTAATTTTCTCCTTATTGAATTTTCGTATAATAATAGCTATCAAACTAGTATCAAAGATACCCCATTTGAAGCTTTATACGGAAGACCTTGGAGATACTCGGTATATTGGATAAAATCAGGAGATAATAAACACTTTGGTCCTAAAATAATTCAAGAAACCACCGAGGTAATACAACAGATTCGAGATAAGTTGAAGACAACCCAAGATCAACAAAAGAGTTATGCTGATCATCGGAGAAAACCATTGGAATTTTAAGAAAACGAGAAAGTATTTATCAAGCTATATCCCCGAAAAGGAATTATACATTTCGAAAAGAAAGGAAAATTATCCCCTTGATATATTGGACCTTTAACAATTTATAGAAGAATCATCCTAGTAGCCTATCAATGAGAATTTCTTGTGAAATTATCCAATATCTATACCATGTTTTATGTATCACACTTACGCCAATATATACCAAATCCATCCCATAATATCACATGGCAAGATGTTTCAGTTGAACCCAACCATGAATTTGAAGTATGCCTTATTCAAATTCTTGATTTTTAAGTGAAGTATTGCAGAAATAAGGAAATCCCCTTAGTTAAAGTATTTTGGGAACACTAGAATCAACAAGAAACTACATGGGAACTAGAACAAGCAATGAAAGATCAATACCCTCACTTATTCTAAGGTAAAATTCGAGGACGATTTTTTTTAAGTAGGTACATTGTAAGAACCAGGAATTTTAAAACCTTAAAATAACCTACGACATCGATTTAAACCCTCGTAAGATGAGAAAAATCAAAATCTTCTATAAAGAAAGGAATAATGTTTAAAACCCTACAAGTTTTCTTTATTAACTTTAACTCTTTGAAGTTTTAGTTAATTACAAAAGAGTTCTTGAAACTCTCAAAAAGAGATAAGTTGAGATATATTGAACCCCTAAACCTCAACCTTATATCAAATTAGCCCTTTGGACCTCAACTAAAATAAAATTATAGTTTTAACCGTGGAAACTTGCTAAAAATACCAAAATACCCCTAAAATTTACAAAAGTGTACTTTTATGGACATACTAATGAAATTATATCAATGATAGAGGACTAAAATCAAAACCTTAGTGGAATATATTTTTACCACAGTCCACACACACCCCTACATCAACATAAGAGTTCAAAAACCACACGGTAATACATGGTAAACCTTAGGAACCCATGTGGCCCCATTACCCCACACTCAAAACTCACCCAATATGAATTCAAATCCACCTCCTTTTTACTCCAATCAACACCCCACCCAAAGCAGTATAAATACCCCACGTCCTAAGAAGTAGAAACTCATCCCACATTTCACTTCAAAAGCTCAAAATTTCTCTCATTTCATGTAACTCATCATTTTATGCTTTATTTTTAATTCTTTCAATTCTATTAGTTTTCTGCATAGTTAACATAGTTAGAATACTCATAATATGCAGACTTCTATGTGTAAAAATGCCTAGAATAGACAAAAACAGTAGGAACATCGTTAAAGCTTGAGCTTTAATGGTGAAATCCATTACAGTAACCTAAACTCTGATTTAAAGCCATGAATAGACTTATTGTAAACTCATGTTGCCGAGTGTAATGGTGAAAAGTCATGAATGTTCATATAGAAGACTAATCGATCGAAAATGTTTTTGAAACTCAAAAATTGTAAATGCAAAATTCTCGACCTATAATCCATCAAAATCTTTGAAATCCAAACCAAATTACTCTAACATATAGCAGAAAACAAATACAATTCATAAGAGACCCTTCCATACTTTATAAATCCACGGATGTTAGGTCAAAATTTCATGAAAACACATAGTTTTGAAACTCAAGTTATACTGAGATTCGAACCATGAAACTTATATATTTTAAATCTTATATAAAATTAGGTTTAGTTGGTTAAGAAATCATCTCAAATGGTATAACAACAAAGGATAAAACCTCAATAAAAGTTTAGACCCTAGAAAGTCAAAATCGAGAGGTTAAAGATGATAATTTTGGTCAGAAACCTTGACCACGCTCATGAGCCAATTAGAAAATTCTAAATATTTTTCCCAAAAAATTATTTAATATTTCTTATCAAAATGGTATAAGATAGGACCGTGTTTGGATATTCCTAGCTCAAGTTATGTAAAAATGAGGTTTTTACTTAAAGAAATTTACTTAAAATTACAAATCAACCCCCAGCAACTTTTTAAACTTAGGAATTTGCACCCCAAACTTTTCCCATACATACATCAAACTATTTTAAGACGAAAACTCTCTTGCACCAAAGTTCAAAAATGATCTTAACATTCCTAATTTAAAGTTCCAAGGTAATTACACATAAGCCCTCAAAAATTTACTAAAGACAATTTTGAATACCAAACTAATTGTTTAAACCCTAATACTCCTATACCACACATTTTATAACAAAAAATGAAGTCCCAAATCTAGTGAATACTCCAGTGTGAAAATAATTCAACCGAATACCAAGCAAGTAGGTTTTTCCTACCTTTTTAGTATTATACTTTGCGATTTGAAATACTGCTATTGATATCACTCTGTGATAGCTACATTGGCTCTGAGTATGTGCATGTTATTATACTTCCATACCTTGTATTTTTTTTACCATTATTAGTATTTGAATCATCACTAGTATTTAATTCTAGAATCAATTTTAACCATTCTCACCTAATAACCGGAATCATGTACCATATTGACCCAGTTTTCCCTTTGCACTTTTGTGTTATTTTACTTCAAGCATCAATACTAGCTAGGAAGTATACTGACGTGTTGTCCAATTGAACTTTCTACTTGGCGTCCTGATGATTAAGCGCCCTGATTATTACTACATACGTATGAGTGCCACTTTAATTGTGAGCATAGCGGGTTATTTTTCCCCAAATGTTTTGGGATTGATTATTATAAAGTTACACTGATGGCTTAATTACCTTTATACCTTTTAGTGAACTAGTAAGAATAAGATTATTAGTTGAAATTCCTTGACTTTCTTCAAACATTATTCTAATTAAACTGGTAACGTACCGTATTTTCTTAAAAAGACTAATCACTATGGAATTATGTTTTTCCAACATTTATCTGATAACATAGAATTATCAACTAATTTTATCAACCGTTTTAAAAACTTATTCTATAAACACTCCAAATCTCATTTATATCTATATTATTGTTATAGAACTGGTAGAACATGAATAGTATATTTGTGCTAATAACTTCCTCCTCCATATGCGCCAGAGGAAAGGAAATAATATCTCTTCTATACTAGATACATACACTAGTAACCTTTACGCGTATATGATCGTATGGGTAGAGATTAAACTAGATGGGTACAAGGAGTGGCGCTTTTCAATTTTCTATATTATTGTGTGCACTAGAAACGTGTAATTCACCCCTGTGGTGGTTCCACCTTATGTAAATTATTAATAATGAATAAAAGGTTATGATATTCTGCCTTAACTTTAATTCAATACTTTATATGTACTTCTTGTTCATTCATACCAAAAAGCAGGGATTGACAAAACTATTGCTAAACATGCATGGAAGTCTTAGAATCCCAGAAAAATAAATAAAAACATGCAAAGATGGAGAATATGAAAGAACAAGATAGATAGTATAAACTTGGTATTAAAATCTTGAAAATTTATCCACAATAATGTATCTCTAGTGCATGAATTAAAACTAGGGTTCTTACCTTCTCTTCTCTCTAATTTTAAGGTAAAAACTAGCTAAAAGATATCTAGAATACTGAATGACTAATAATATAACGTATTTCTAAGAGTTTTAATCTTGTTAAACTCTAATTTTTAAGTGGGAGAAAAAAAATATTTCTCTTAGATGCTGGCGAACCAGTTCAATATGGCCTTTGTAAATGGGCGAACCGGTTCAAAATTCCAGTAGCGAGGCCAAATTTGCGAACAAGAGCAAACCGGTTCGCTTAGGATCCAAATTGGTATGGGCCTTGAAAATTATTTCTTTTCTTCCTTGAATTATTCTCATTTTTATATCATAATACCTTCTCAATTCGGGCTCAGATTTAGATGCCATTTCTTCCTATGTGCTTGTGAAATCGAGGTCTTCGACCTCTCTTTAGGTTCCGCATTTGAATTCTAGTTGTACAATTATGTTACTACCCTTGACTTTCCTTTTTTTCTTTTTTTTTCTTTATTATGATTTCTCTCGTGTCTTAACATGCATGAAATACCTGTAAAATATAAGAGAAATAGACAAAACTCGGTGTACTTGTTAGAAGATGTAAGTCGCAAAGATATGAGATGAATTGATCGAGTGGACAAACCGAGCATTCGTGTAATACGCTAGTCGTTGTTATCGAATCCCAACCTCAATACAAAAACCTAAACTTTAACTACGCTCTTGCGGAGTATAGTGGCGAGTCTGGGTATCGAATCCATAGGGAGTTAGGACGTGTGAACGTGACGACAAAGGTAAGGTAGTTTAATCCTAAAGTTGATGTTAAAAGAAAAGAAAAATGATTTTTGGATTTTATCTATGAATTAACTAAATTTAATTAAATTAACCTATGAATGCAAAATTAAATAACTAAGAAGGAATTAATATGAATGAAGAAATGGGTTAAGAATATACTCCCCCAAACCCTAGTGTATATACCAGTACAAAATTAGTCATAAATTAGATAATTGATCAGACCCAGTCTTTAGTACTCCAAAGAATTACATATATGAGGTTCAAGCCCGCATCATACATAATTAAAGAATGAGTAAAGAAGTTTTGCAATATTTCACGCGCGTTGCATCCTTAAGCACCCCGGTTACCTAGGGCAAACGAGGTCAAAAGGTCTATAATGGTTGTGAAACTATATAACACGATCTAATCACTTATTTAATTTAGAGGACAAATTTTATATCTATGCATACCACATCGGGTTGGGTTCATGCATCCCCACCCTTGAAAACTTAGAATAACATGATTAAAATAAAAGAAAGCTTACAAGTGAAAGTGCAAGAATTCATAACTAAATCTAGAAAATTGAGAACATGACTTGAATTGGGATTGGAATACTAGAAAACAACAATTAATTAAACTAACTGTGAAAGAAGTAAAAGCAATAAATTTAAATTAATTGCAATGGATGAATGATGAATATTTAATAGATCTTTAAATCTTGAATAGTAGCCAAACTTCAAAACTAGGATTCTTGGATACAAGAATCCTTTAAAAACTAACTACTAGCCTCCTACAACGTGAAGTAACAAAACTCCTTTCTTCTTACTAGGGTTTGCCCTTTTATATATCTCAAAAATGACTCTTCCCATGCCTCTCCACGTTTTACACCTAATAAAAAGGAATTATAGAAGAAATTTCAAGAGTTGAAACTCTTCAGCTTCCAGAATTAATTTCAACTTTGACTTTCTGTCTCCTACTTTAAATGGGCATAACTTCTTCATCGTAGCACGGATTGGGGTGCCGTTTTTTCCAATGTTATTGTAATTTAGAGATATTAAACTTTCTAGTTTTCCCACCTCTAAAATATTGCTATAAAATTATGAAAATGCCCTTGAACTCCCCATTTCTTGCTTTCTTTCACTATTTTGCATTCTCTTTCGCACTTATTTGCATGAAATACCTGTAAAACACATAAAAGATACACAAAATACGAAATAATTTCCAAAAAGGGTTAGTAGCATAAATATAAGATAAATCCAAGCTATTTACAATGCACGGGATGATAAAAATACTGAAATTAAGGAGAAAATGTGAAGAATTTATGCCTAATCATGAATCCACTTCAATTTCACTGCACGAGGTGATGAAAGCCTATAAATTACGAGGAATAAGTATGAAGAATTAAAGTTAAGGAAGAATTTATGAGAGGCACTATGACTAAGGAAGAATGAGATATCCTCCAGTTGACACAATAGGGCATTAACACTGTCAAGGCATATAAGTTTTAAAATTTGACAACTCAGTTTGAGACCATCACAATGTTAGAGTCTAATAGTTTCATTGAGTTTTATGCTAAGTTTTTGGACATTGTTAACACTAGTTTTAATTTGGGTGAGAGAATTGTGGAGTCGAGAGTTATGAAAAAGATTTTGTGGTCATTCCAATCCCTATTTATTCCCAAGGTCATAGTGCTTAACTCTTTAGGGGTCTTAGACTCTCTTAGGTTATAAGAACTCGCATGAGACCTTCAAACTTATAAGATAAACATATTTCCCCAAACCATTATGCCTAAGGATAGAGGGATAGATTTAAAGACTCAAATCAAGAAAAATAAAGAGGAGAAAGACTATGAGTCTGAATCTGAGGGTGTGGTCGTCTCATCGATATTACCCACCAAAAAAGTATCACGCTCCTAAATGTGATTGGGTGTGATTCGTTCAATGCACTGGGGCTTTGGGATTGGGTTGCCCACGGTGGGGAAATCAAATCTTGGGTGATCAGGCACCCTCTTGGACCTCATTTATGGATGGTGAAGTTGAGAGAAAGATGTATCTTCATCTCATCGACATAGGCTTTGTATGTATTATTGTTAATTTTAATGACAATGCCATAAAATATGCTCACTTCATCTATCCGCACATCTTCGCTGGGCTCCGCAAGGTATTGACGCCACCTTTGTCGACAGAATAGATAAGATACGACTTGAGGGAGTTCATCCCAATTGACTTCTTATTCAATGTGCACAGTGTGGGTGGGAGAGAAGAAATTTTCCTACCATATACGCTCTTGGTTGGAAAGATATGGGTGATCACCATGGTGGAGGATATCCATCGAATCATACTTCTAACGAATTTCATTATTTTCCATTTGGGAAAAAATTGAGAATTGATTTTAGAAGAAAACGGGTGAGGAAAGATGGAATAGGTTGGATGGAATTGATGGATGGAGGTGTAATTATAGGTGGATGGGTGTAGAAGTGGAGGGCAGAATATGGAGGGAATGGATGTGGAGGGGAATGTTGGAAGGAAGAATGGGGATGGAATTTTAGAAGTTGGAGGAAAGGGGAAATGAATGTAAGAAAATGGAAAGGGGGAAGATTGTGAGGGAACAAAATTATGCACCTGCTTGTAGCAAAACGGTTTGGCATGTTGTAAACTAGATCGAGCCTTTTAATTTTTATTCGTCCAACGACGCGAACCGATTTGGCTCTGTGATACGGCGGAAATATTGCGTATTTCACCCGTTAACCTACGCGTTATTAGCCCCCTCGGGTATCTTGTTCCCTATATTTATGCTCGTTAACCAGACAACCTCCGTTTATATTGTTAACATGCTATATGAGGTATTATTGGGCTTTCGTAGGTATTTAGGTACTAAGGATGGGATTTGGATGCGTTCCGCTCGATTACCGTACGCACTCGCACGCGCAAGGGCAATCCGGTCATTTCATAGCTTGGGCACCTGGCCCGACATCTACACGAAAGTTGTAGCTCTCCTCGCTAGCTTCGCGTGGCCGCGAACGGCGCATGATTCCGAACCCGTATGACAAAGTTACGGCGATTTGAGCGACGTTGGATTGTATGCCAAAACAGGGGATTCTGCATACTGCCTGCTTGATCGATCGATCGACCATAAGGGTCGATCGATCGACCCTTCTTATTTTTGCCATGATTACAACGGTCGATCGATCGACCAAAGGGGTCGATCGATCGATCCCCTGTTTTCTGCAGATATTTTACCTTCTTTTCTTTCTTCTTTATTTTAATTCTAACTTACTATATAAGATAATTTTGTTGTAATAAAAGGGGGGATCACTCATATTCTGATTTTTAGATAGTTTTAATTAGGGTTTGGTGTGGAGATTTCCTTTCTTCTTCTTCTTGGATTGACAACCCATGGGTTTGTAAGATTGAACTATTCACTTCCTCTCCATTAATCTAGTTTGTTCTTCTTCTTCTCTTGCCTTGTAATTTAGTTTCAATGCTTTCTAACTAGTTTACTTGTTTTCTTAGCCTAATTAGCATAATTTAGTTTAACTCACCATGCACCCTTAGATATATAGGGTCGAGATTTCACTTCCGCCATTTTCGGGCCCCGAGCTCCGAAAACTAGGTTTAGTGCAAAAATCGCGTTTAATTGAAACCGCGCGTATCAAAGTTGGATTGCTAAGCTTTTATCTTTCTTTGTCACGCAACGTTAGAGTTTATAGCGACAATCCGAGTTTAATCCGCGTGCGACCATTTTTCGGTTAAATGTTTTATCTCGCAACTTTGGATTAAATTCCTTATTGCGTGATGTTTATGCTTAATTGAAAATGATCGATTAGATTGCTTTCGAGCCTTAACTCTAATTAGTAGTTGTTTAGCCCGTGAATGTGTGTATGCGATCCCGATCCTCGCTTTGCTTAAATTAGCGTTAACTTATTCCTTTTCTTTTGTCACCATAACCACACATCACCTTTTCTTATTTTTTTTACACCATTTTATTTTCAGAAGAATTAAAACAATTAACATCTAAAATTTAATCACTCCCTGTGGATTTACGATACCCGACTTACCGCTCTACTTGCTTGTCAAGTTTAGCTGTAGCTTAGGTTCTTTTGCATGTCGAGCGGGAGCCAAAATCAACGATAGTGTCCCTACACGAACACTCGGTTTTCCTCGCATCAAATTGGCGCCGTTGCCGGGGAGTAATTGTTTTAGATAGTAATTGTTTTATTATTTCGTAGTATTTTTCCTTTTGTATTTGTATTCTTTGTTTTAACCTTTTTTGCAGGATTTGCATTCTTTGAGCGCTAAGAAACTTTTATTCGCGGTTGCTCACTTTATTTCTTGGATTCTCCATCTTTCAACAACGAGGTAACCATGTCTTTCTTTTATAGTTATTACAGTTATTCTAATGATTCATACTTTGGGGATAGTTTTCAAGTTTTCCATTTTCAAGATTTTCTTGAAAATGAAAGACTTGAAAACATTTATCGGAATGAAAATCGTTATTGGGAGCTTGAGTTGGATTCATTATTCGAATCCAATGACGATCTTCATTTCATTACTTTCGAAGACGAGTTTCAAACAAATGAGGAGTTCGAGGCTCTTGAGCCGAGGAAGCCTACTTTGGAAGAAACTTTTCTCCTTTACTCCCAAGGTTTGGAAAGCTTAAATGATGCTGGAATGAGACTTGGTTCACTTTCCGATGAGATCGATTCTTTTGCACAAAACAACGAGGAGGTGGAAACTTGTGTTTCACCTCAATTCTTCAAAGAATTTCTCATCGAGTGTGAATCTCTCTCCCTCGAAATTCAATCTCCTTCTGACAATGAGTCGATTGAGATTGAATTTGTTTCATCACCATATTCGTTTTCCGTGATCGAACCATTAGAATCACCGGTTGATTCCTATGAGTCGGTAGAAACTTTTAAAATTTCTACACTTTTTGCCGATGAGGACTCTTTACCGAACTTGTTGTCGACGGTTGTTATCCCGATGTGTGCACCATCTCCCATTCAATTTGAAAAACCTTTGGGGGATGAATCGATTTTTCTTGGACCTCAAGTGTACTTTTCCCCCGTTGTATCCAAATCCCCCATCCTCCCTCCCAAAATTTCAATCGGGGATGGTTCAATTTCACCGCCTTACACATGCCTTCCGTTGTTCAAACGGAATTCCTATTTTCCGGGAGGCATGCATGCTCGGGAGGGTCCACCGTTGATCCGCCAAATCCAAATTGTGTTTTGGGTGGACCCTCAAAAGTTCAAACTTTTAGTGTATAGTTAATTGCACATCCCAAGTGTAGGTTGTATATACTAACTTCTTTATTTTTGTTTTTCTTGATTTTAGCGTAGTGTAATTACTTAATCTCTTTTTATTTCTTTTTGCATGCTTGGTTCTAACTCTTTTGTAGGTTCAACGGACTTGAATTTGCAGAGATTACGCGCCCCGGCACGCACTTTTATTAAGAAAATTCACGAAAATCACAAAAACATTTTTTTTGTTAGCTTAGGCCTATGTATGTGTATATTTTAGCCTATATCTATATAATTTTATTTTTATTTTTATTTTTATTTTTATATTTTTATTTCATATTTATATATATATATATATATATATATATACTTATATGTACTATATATATATTTATATTACATTAAAGCCCCCCATATTGCCCCTAATTCAATTTCCCCCCCAATTCCAAACAGCTATGCAGTGAGGTTTTCCTGTTTGGTCGATCGATCGACCCTTGGGAGTCGATCGATCGATCGACCAGTAAAACCGAATCTGCCTCTTTATTTTCCCCTTTCTTCTTATTTCTCTCTTCTCCTCTCTATAGGATTTCGTGCCCTAGTTTTCCCTACATCACATTTCATCATTTTTCTTCCATTCTCTACATTTTAAAGGTATAATTCTTCCCACTTACTTATGTTTTTGTAGATTAGGGTTGATTTTTGTCACAATTTACATGTTTAAACCCTTTATTGACACATGTTGAATGTGTATGGTTTTTTCCCTTATTCCAACTGATTTTTTTGCTGTGATTAGTGTTATATATCCACTCATGAACACATGTATATTGCTGCATTGTTGTTTTGTTCATGAGTGGGGCTTTTTGTTGGTACATTGGCACATTTCGCACCCTTGACGCACATTGCGCACGCCAAGTGTTCGTCAAAATGCCCAAAATAGTTTTCAATGCATTTTTTTGGCGCACACTTGGGTGATTTTTACTCGTTGTCGTATTCCGACATATTTTATCGCAATGTTGCACTTTGTTACCTCGGTTTTGCGCACTCGCACCCCATTTCAACTCGTACACTAAACTAACCATTAATTGCGCTTACAATTTTTTGTATTGCTTAATTCTTGTTTTGTAGGTTGAAATGGCACAATCGAAAAAATATGATTCCACTGTGTGCGTGCCCACCCTGGGTTTTGAGGGTTTCCATTGCAAGAAGGAACGGGAATGGTTTCAGGCTTATTTTGAGACTGCTCAGAGGTCGTTGGCCTACAATCTTGCCAGGAAGCTTGCGGATTTGCCGGGAGAGGCGCGTGTTATTTTGAGGCGCCAGGGATGGGAGCCTTTTCTCGCCATTAATTGGTGCATCAATGAAGAATTGGTCAGAATATTTTATGCGACATTAGTGGTGGTGAAAGGTGACGGGCCGATCACTTACGAGGCCATGGTTCGAGGGGTGAGGGTACCTTTCCGCTTATCTGATTTGGCCGCCTTCATGAATGTACCGAACCCCGAGAATGCTGTCAGTTTTACCGATGGGGATGTTTTTGGGTTAACGACATTGATAGAGAGCCTTGCACCGGGTGAAGAATGGAAAAGAATGGCTTTTCGTTCGGCTGCAATGGAGGACCTACCGAGGCTACTTCATTACATCAATGTCCACTCCTTTATGGTGACGAGAAACCGATCTGAGGTGCGTCACAAGCACGCCGCATTTATCTACGCGCTGATTAATAATTTGGGCAATATCAGTTTGCCCAACATATTTCTGGATATGATGTGCGCAACGGCCAAGGAGAGAGCCAAGACATTTTCCCTCCCTTTTCCTGCCCTCATCACGAAGATATTCTTATCACACGGTTGCCCAGAGTTCAACGCTGATCGCAAACACGATCCACTCGAGCTTCTAACAAAGGCCAACATTACTAAGATGCTCAAGCACGAGTGGGGGAAACCGGCGACGAAGAGGCAGAGGGCAGAGGTTGCTGACGATATGGCCGAGGAGCAGGAGATCAGAGAGATGGAGACTGGTGAGGGTTCTGGCGTGCCACACACAGAGGATGATGCCCGCTTCGCGGCATTTCAGGCTGTGCAGGACCAGCGCTGGGAGGAGAGCCAGCTCAGGTGGGCGACTTGGGAGTCGCGCCTGGACCAGTTGCAGGCCGATCAGCGGCAGCAGTGGGATCAGCAGCAGGCTCAGCAGGAGCAGTTTCAGGCCGAGCAGCGGCAGGAGTGGGCAGTACAGAGGCAGGCTAGGGCACAGAGCAGACAGGAGTACCGGATGATGCAGTGGATGATGAGAGATCTTTATCTGCAGCGCAGTGATTCCGACGCACCAGTGCCTCCTCATTTTCAGGACCCCTCCGATCCTAGTGGATCTGGCCACTAGGCTGTTGTTGTGCTGGGTTTCTTTTGTATTTTTGGGATCGGATAGTATGTTGTACTTTTTATTTTTCTCTTTCTTTTTATTTTTATTTGTATTTCTTTTATTTCAGAAGTTGTAATGTATTAAGTAATTTTGTATTGAACTTATGAAATGAGAAATGAGAATGTAGTTTGTGGTTGTTTATTGGATTTTGATGTGTGTGACCTCCCATTTTATAAAATCAAAAAGTTCACCATCAATTTATCTAGTATTTGAACTTCAGCCCCTCTATATTATTGTGACTTGTGACATAGATTCTCTTCACTTGATACATCGGTACATATTCTTTATATGCTTTGTACTAACTTGTTTTGCAGCTTCATTTGGACTTGTACTTATGGAGATCGCTCCACGTGTGGGTAATATCATTCTTTTCCTAGCTTTGTGTTGTGTTCTTTAATGGACGCATTGGGGACAATGCAACATTTAAGTTAGGGGGTGTAGGATATTTTATCCATTTTGTTGTTTAGTCCTTGGAATTGATTACAATTTAGTTACAAAGCATGTTTTTGTTAAAAATTTGAAAAATTTCAAAAATATTTTCTTTCTTTTTTCTCCTTTATTGGGCATTTTGCCCTGTTTCCGATGATAAATTTTAATAATTACCCGATCAAATAGACAATTCAACTATGCATGTTCTCGATTTTAGAAGTTATTAGATTTTAGTCCCTAAATCATTGATATTATGAATAACTTCATGAATTAAACTTTATCCTTGAACATATGCACCATTCTTGTTATATTTATTTGGTTTAAGATTTTTATAACTCTGTATGCTTTTGCTGCATTGTATATACTTACACCGAGTGAGATTAGAGACTTATCTTCATTTGTGAGTGTATACACTATTCTTTCCTCTTTGAACACGTTACAGTCGTTGGTAATCTCTTTATTCTTTCATTGACCGTTCATTAATTGAGTTCATGCTTGAAATGTGTTACTTGATCATGATTTTGATATATTGTTTTGACTTGAGAATTGCGTAAACTTTGTGAAATGATCATAGGCAATCTTTGTTATATCACCCATATTGACCTTGACCTCACCCTTATATGTATACCCTCGTTAACCCCTTTGAGCCTAAATACTAGCCTTTCGTTTCATTACCCAAAATCCCATAACCAACTCCAAATTGGAGTTTTAGCCCATACATACACTTTCCATACCTTTGTTTGGAATGTTACTTGGGATTGAATGTTGTTGTTGTATTGCGGTTGCAATTTTAGGCATATGAGAGTTTGAAAAGTAAAGAAAAGAAAGTAGTGAAAAAAGTGAAGAAAAAGAGAAAGAAAAAAGCAAAAGAAAACATGAGAAAAAGAAGAAAAGAAAAAGAAAAGAGAAAGTTGTATATATTGTGCATATAGTTCAATAAGCTTTGATTACTCTCCAAATGATATATCTAATGCCGTTTTGGAACTTGTTTTTCCAATTTTGTTATTGCACGCCTTCTCCCATTATCCCGAGTTTTCATCCCGAACACTTTGAATCCGTACATACATTCCTTCGTTTCGCACCCTAGCCAAACCTACATTACAACCCTATTACAAGTCCTATGTGATCTTAAGTAGATGTAATTCAAGTGTTTAAATAGTGTTGATAATCTGTGAAAATGCATTTCGCCTCTTTTATATGTGCGGTATCTTTTCACTGAGATTGCAATTTTTATTTCCTATATGGCGTTCTTCTTCTGTGACATGTGCGCGGCCTAGTTTCCATTTACAATTACTCTTTATGCCCGCATGTCCCGTGCATTACCTCCCTTTTCATAGTGAATTCATTTGTTGAGCGTAATGCCCGTGAGGATTGAATGTATGCATGCTTTGATGTTTAGTATCCGAATTATTTAAGTTTTTCGCCAAATCATACCATGCATATGCTCACTCCCCTTCCACATGTTAGAGTTTCAATTCATTGAGGTGCATTCGATATTGTTAATAACTACGGACTTCTCATGCGAATTCGTTTGCTATGCTAATAACATGTTGAAATCTTGTTCGCACCAATGAGTTTTTCTTACTTGATTGGGCATATTTTGAGGAAACTTTATGATGTTTGTGGGTTTCATCCCTGAAAACCCTCACGAGACGAAACTCGTCCACTAGGGTAACCTAGGGGTTTAACGGCTTATTGCATAAGCTAAATGCAATCGAATCGCCCGCGAAAGTGGCCTTATCTTTTTATTGCTTTTATACCATACTTTTGTACTCTCTCCTGTGTTGGTTTACTTGTTCTTCTTGTTGCATCTTATTTCATTGCTAGGGACTAGCAATGTGTAAGTTAGGGGGTGTGATACGGCGGAAATATTGCGTATTTCACCCGTTAACCTACGCGTTATTAGCCCCCTCGGGTATCTTATTCCCTATATTTATGCTCGTTAACCAGACAACCTCCGTTTATATTTTTAACATGCTATATGAGGTATAATTGGGCTTTTGTAGGTATTTAGGTACTAAGGATGGGATTTGGATGCGTTCCGCTCGATTATCGTACGCACTCGCACGCGCAAGGGCAATCCGGTCATTTCATAGCTTGGGCACCTGGCCCGACATCTACACGGAAGTTGTAGCTCTCCTCACTAGCTTCGTGTGGCAGTGAACGGTGCGTGATTCCGAGCCCGTATGACAAAGTTACGGCGATTTGAGCGACGTTGGATTGTATGCCAAAACAGGGGATTCTGCATACTGCCTGCTTGATCGATCGATCGACCATAAGGGTCGATCGATCGACCCTTCTTATTTTTGCCACGATTACAACGGTCGATTGATCGACCAAAGGGGTCGATCGATCGATCCCCTGTTTTCTGCAGATATTTTACCTTCTTTTCTTTCTTCTTTATTTTAATTTTAACTTACTATATAAGATAATTTTGTTGTAATAAAAGGGGGGATCACTCATATTCTGATTTTTAGATAGTTTTAGTTAGGGTTTGGTGTGGAGATTTCCTTTCTTCTTCTTCTTGGATTGACAACCCATGGGTTTGTAAGATTGAACTATTCACTTCCTCTCCATTAATCTAGTTTGTTCTTCTTCTTCTCTTGCCTTGTAATTTAGTTTCAATGCTTTCTAACTAGTTTACTTGTTTTCATTCTTGCTTTCTTAGCCTAATTAGCATAATTTAGTTTAACTCACCATTCACCCTTAGATAAATAGGGTCGGGATTTCACTTCCGCCATTTTCGGGCCCCGAGCTCCGAAAACTAGGTTTAGTGCAAAAATCGCGTTTAATTGAAACCGCGCATATCAAAGTTGGATTGCTAAGCGTTTATCTTTCTTTGTCACGCAATGTTAGAGTTTATAGCGACAATCCGAGTTTAATCCGCGTGCGACCATTTTTCGGTTAAATGTTTTATCTCGCAACTTTGGATTAAATTCCTTATTGCGTGATGTTTATGCTTAATTGAAAATGATCGATTAGATTGCTTTCGAGCCTTAACTCTAATTAGTAGTTGTTTAGCCCGTGAATGTGTGTATGCGATCCCGATCCTCGCTTTCCTTAAATTAGCGTTAACTTATTCTTTTTCTTTTGTCACCATAACCACACATCACCTTTTCTTATTTCTTTTACACCATTTAAAATTAAAACAATTAACATCTAAAATTTAATCACTCCCTGTGGATTTACGATACCCGACTTACCGCTCTACTTGCTTGTCAAGTGTAGCTGTAGCTTAGGTTCTTTTGCATGTCGAGCGGGAGCCGAAATCAACGATAGTGTCCCTACACGAACACTCAGTTTTCCTCGCATCACTCTGATAGTGAAAAAAGGATGAACCGATTCAGAATTCTAGTACAGCCCTCCAAATTGCATCTTAAAAAAAACTAAGTGTTGAAGAACATCCAAATCTCACTTTTTCGAAAGACTTCCAAAACACTCCCACTCATATTTTATCGTGAAAAAACTCAAAAACTCACCTCAAAATGCCCTATGCTCTCACGTGTTGTGCATTTTTGCTTCCATCCTTTCTCAACTCATAGCTTATAGAACTCTAACCAACTTAGCCCATACGAATCGCTATGATACGAAATAATCACCCCATACGCATCGGGGGTACAACAACCTCTCCTTTTAAGCTCACTCTACGCCGGAAATAGGGTCCAACAACTAAATTGTGTCGGCTTCCTCAACATATGCATTGAGATATGGCTTTAGGCATTGTCCATTCACCTTGAACGTGCCACGTCCTTAGGATCTTTTAATTCAACGTCTTTATGGGGAAACACCTCTCTCACAATGAACGGGTTGGTCCACCACAAACTTAAGTTTTGGGATACAAGTGTAAATGCGAGTTGTATTGAAGACTTTTTTACCCAAATAAATATTCTTTCGACGTATAATTCACTCATGTGTGAGACTTATTCTTTCTTTGGATATTTTGGCACTTTCATATGCATCGTTGTGTATTTCTTCCAACTCATTCAATTTAAGCTTACATGCTTCACCGGCTTGAACCATATTTTAATTCAACCTATTGATTGCCCAATATGCCTTATGCTCTATCTCCATGGGGAGGTGGAAAGGATTTCCATACCTAAAGAAAAAAGGGGACATCCTAAGGGGGTTCTTATACGCTATTCGATAAGACCATAACGCGTTGTTCAAATGGAGATACCAATCCTTTCGATTAGGATTGACGGTCTCTTCTAGAATGTGATTAATATCATGATTTTCTAATTTGGCTTGCCCATTCGCTCAGGGTCGATAAGTCGTCCCAACCTTGTGAACGAACCCATACATTCTCATGAGTTTTTAAAATTGCCTATTGCAAATTTGTTTGCCTTTATCATTAAGGATTTCTTTCAGAGATCCGAAGCGAGAAAGGATGTGTTCTTATAAAAACTTTATCACCATCTTGTTGTTATTGTGACACCCCACCTAATAAAATACCGGGTTGTCACTCCTATATCAAATTAAAACAGGAGTCTCATATGGTTCATTCATAGCATCACTGTCGAAAACCAATTTAATTACTAATATCCTATTAGGCCGGCGTCAAATTTTTAATTAACTAATATTTTTAACCAAACCATTCAAATAAAACAATTACAACAGTTTATATGCAGCAACTGAAATGAGATAAAATAAAATAACCGAACACTCGGTATAATAATACAACCAAATCGAATGCCGTACTAAAAGGAGATAAAAGAGTAAATGAGTATAGTTGGGCCATAAGCCCAATGTTTCTATAATACCTCCTATCTAGATCTCAATGATAGAAGCGTCTAATATAAACTTGCTTGCATCCATAGCTGTTGCAGCAAACGTCTAGCACGAGGGGAAAATAGAGAAACGGATCAGAGCCCGAATTTTGAAAATATTTTAGCAAGTGCTTAAAATCCATATTTTAAAATATGTTATTTCTCATATTTAAATTGGTATCGCTCTTACATGAGATACACCTCACCCCTCTTCTAGCAGTGCACAACTATCGCATACCTTTTTAAACAACCTAGTTAAGCTACCCTACCTAACTAATGTAATTACCCATCCTCTAATAATCCTCATCAATTAGAGTACTAAGGACTAAACTTCTCCCCATTCCCAGCATTACGTTACGTTTGTGTGTAGGGTGTCTCGCGAAGCGAAATCCAAACAAGGAACCCCCCGATACACTACTACGTGACAATGTTGATCATTGGGATCCATTAGGCCTTCACTACATACTATATTTATACCATCCCGTATTTATTAATAGTTCTCATTAGAACATAAGATTCATATTCATATAAATTCGGATACTCATTTACCGAAAGTAATATCACACTTTATTCATTATTTTCACTTTATGCAAGGTTAGGTTATATGATATCTCATATCATATATATAAAAAATATACTATACACAAAAAGTGTATTAATCATCCACCAAACTATAATATAAGTGGCTTAGTCATTCTCATTTACTAAGCATCCGTGGATTATCTCAAGTAAACATATATGTTAATCACAATACATATATCCATATTCTTCACCCATAGGCTTAACAGCGGTGCACACATACTCTGCTATCCAATCCAAGTACATCCCGTACTAAAGGATCACATGTTCCACATCGCTCAAGAACTGTATCAATACAAATCACACATATTGGAGGCGAACATGGTTCCAAGCCTATGGGCTACGCACACACCTACGCACCCATATGACCGTCAACACTATGATTCACTCAGATAACTCGTACCTAGGTTCCATGGTCTTGAGGTACCAAATCTAAAACCCCCCGAAGGCAACACAGGATAAGATTGTCCTCTTTCGAATGCCAACCTCCCGTGATAGCAAGTACGGTAGGTATGTCATACACATAATAAATAATAATATAGGTACAAATTCCACGTAAACAAATATATCATCAGTTAGGTAATCACACAAACATATTATAATTATAGGTATTCACACAACCATATCATCAGTTTGAATTTTTGACTAGTCCCCAATATATTATTTTTTGAGCTTTTCTCACCGCACAATGATAATATCAACAACCCAGATATATTCATTCGTCTCATAATATATATACTTTAACGACATTGTATATATATTATTTATATCCGTTCTCAAAATACTATGGCTATAATTTCCAAAATCTTATAACGATAGCCAATAACCTCGAACATTTCCATTCATAATAATATAAGCAGTCACACCCTTAAAATATTACCCCCAATATGTACTCTCTTATTTATTATTCAAATCACACCTAAATACCCCTTTAAGTATTATTCCTCACGAACACCCCTATTTGGGTAAATCTTGGATTTTACTTTCAACTAACCCAAGGTAAACGCCTTAATAAAAAAAATATTTAAAAGTCCCCACACTATTTTTAGGAACCCTAAATATTTAGCTCCAAACAATTCTAGGCTTTATTTTTCTAATTTTCGGTTTGATTTTTGAGTTGATGATTTCAACCCCGGAACTGCTTTCTTAGAATAATCATAACTAATTCAAAACAATCAGAAAAATACGCGATTGGAGCCCACGCGACTGTATCGAAAACCAATACAACTTTCATGTTTTGACCGAGAGCTGAACCGGCTGTCATTCTAGCCGAAACAGTTCGAAAGTGACGTTGGTCACTATTCACCTTCTTCTCCAAAAATCCAAACCTCCATTAAAGCATCTCCAAGATTTTTATCTTCTCCCCTATCATTATTCAACCTCAAACAACCATAAATACACATATAGAAAGGGTTCTAATCATCCTAGAACCCATTTTCAACAATTAATTTTAATAAATTCCAGGTTTCTCAAATTGGCTATTAATCGAGTTATATCCGTTCTAATCTTTCGAAAACCCGTTTGATCCACGAAATTTCAACCCAAAAATCTTTAGTTATATACCAACTACAATTTGAGAAATTAACACACTTAATCATAAAGAAAGTTACACACTTGCCTCGTGGATTAAATCCGATGACCCCGAGTCGAATCCCACGAATTTTGGCCGGAAATCTCTTATTTTCTTCTCTTTTCTTTCTTCTTCCTTCTTCTCTTCTTTCTCTCTTCTCTCTCTCTCTCTCTCTCTCTCTCTCTCTCTCTCTCTCTCTCTATCTCTCTATCTATCTATCTATCTATCTATCTATCTATCTATCTATCTATCTATCTATCTCTCTCTACTAGGGCTAATATTTGGGGGAAATAAGGGCTTTCCCCTTATTAAACCCGAAATTCGGTGTATACCCAATTGTTAAATGACTCGTGTACTCATTTACGAGTCTCTACTAGTCCAAAAATACCCGGAACCCAAATACTGCCCCCGGGTACTCTATTTTGACTATCTCGACCATTCCAAACCCAATGGCAGAGTCGAAATCTCCATCCGAGTCACTTAGCTAAAATTCACTACTTTGACCCAATACGTTCAATACGCGTGTTTTTCAATTTAAAATATTTTCCTTTGTCGTTTTACCCAACTGCGATATGTAATTAAAAATAATCCACTCATATACTTAGTCTCGTAAGAAAATATAATCCATGTAAATATTTGTTCAAAACTTGAAAACTAATATTTACAATTCACTTTATAACATTAAATTTATTTAATTTCACTAATTAATCCCAGAATTACAATTCACAATAATTCTTCAAATCACCAAATTACATCCACAGTGTAATTTAAATATCTTTAAAAGTGCGGGGTATTCCATACCTCCCCCCTTACAACAGAATTTCATCCTCGAAATTCAGATATAACCTGTACCACTACTCTAGGATCGGTATATACATTACGTCCTAGTTTAACCAAATTTAGATACAGCCTAACACATTGGTCTCCCAATGTATTCCACCCATCTCGAGGCGTATGCTCATATATATACTATTCCTACACCCCCGGGTTAACACCCATTAGCGCACTTAATAATAATATCACATAATAGGCATACACACATCCTATTAAGATTCATAGGCATATTCACAATCTAATCATAAACTTCTCATACGTATTTTATTCTCATCGCTACGTATTGTATAAATATTCAGATTACTATCTCTCTCATAATCTTCAAGGTACATTCCCTATACCGGATAATTAAAGTATTAATTCTCATATACTTTTCCAGAATTTGGTATCCTTTTCATCAAGAGGTACCTTTTAAATGTCTTTCCACGGCCTTTCAATCGATTTCGGGTGTGCTAGCTCTCGTTGCACATAAATGCTTGAATTATCGTCATTCTTGCACGACATTCAATACGTCATACCATTTAACCTTGTTTATAGCTACCCCTTAGGTATATATTCTACACATTTGTTTTTACGTCCTTCTATCTCTGACAATTTTGGAATTTAACTAACCAGGGTACCCATACCCCCTATAATTCGTGCATATTTGCACAACCATTGCAAATGTCCGACACGTAATGCTCTTCTCTAAACAATGGATCCCATTTCCTTGGTCTGGTAGTAGCACCTGGGTTTTTCCTAACCCGAATAATTTCGAAATTTAATTCTCCCAAGGCCTGGAAATTCAATCCTTCTCAAGATTATTCCATCGATCTTCTGTGGTTGACTCACGATAGACTTCTTATATCAGTGCCGATAATGTTATACCCTTACTACGTGGTAGTTCTAAGATCAAGGTGTTTCTAATGCACATAATATGATTACTATTCTAATTATATCCCTAGTACCCAAGACCTCTCTTGATTTCTGACATTTTCTTGGTTTCATGTGTGGGACGTCTCGCAAAGAGAAATCCAAACAAGGAACCCTCCCGTTACAATACTCCCTCGCATCGTCGATCATCGAGATGTAACGATCTAAGGGACACCAACGGGACGTTATAAATCCTATTCGTTAATCTACTAATGTACTTTTACCACAAAATCCTTCCACGTTGACCAAAAGTAAAGCCCAACTAATCAGGGAGCCTACTCTCGACAAAAGCATTATGAACATTATACCCAAAATGTATTTCCTCTGAATTTCCCTTATATTCAAAGTCTGGCTATAAGTCTCAAATTAGTTTCTGTTATCTTACCTCACCCACATACTTGCGGTGAGAGGAAAATTTCAGTGCTTCTTCATAGCACTTATATCTCTATATAATTATACAATCATCGAATGGCTCTCACTCAATAGTGTTTCCTCTACACTAGGTGACTTATCATCAAAACTAACATCCTTGCATTTTATAACATCTGTCCACTCCCGATGTCATTAAGGTTCGTACGTGGAGTGTCTTGTTAGCTTCAAATATGAAACGAGGATAATCCCATCCCATCTACCAATAAAATATGGTCAGAGCTCTCAATTCTGTCAAGGATCCATACCATAAGCGCTTGCACTAACACTAAGTCCTTCGCGTGAACAATAACAAGCTTAACTCCCATCTTAACTATAAATCCTGCATACCTTAAATTATATCTATAAGTTCCCCATGCACTCAAATCATGGTAATGAAGCATCTCCTCATCGAATTCCCGTCTAAACATATAATCAAGGAAAGCTCATCCAGAATTTATCTCGCATTCCATTCTTTATTATGTCCATATATATATGTTTCACATCTTATATAAATATATATGCATTATGCTATACACATCAAATATATCCATACTTATATATCACACACTATATAAGTATAATAAGCATCCCTCATAGCTATAACTCAATGGATGTAGTCTCTCGATGCTATCATCTTCCAGGGAATCACTTACACATCATCCTGGGTACCAGCGGTCGGACTATCACACCGACTTGGTAAAAACCAAATCACAACGAATGGGAACCGACCATAGTTCCTCCCCAAAAATGAGAACGAAACATACCCACCACGTCTCATTCCTGATAAAAATCACACAATATAAAATGGACACTATGACCTGGGGACTATACGCTCCCTGCCCCTCAAGCCGGGGGCCTCACCCAAAATTCATAACTTCCCATGACAGTACTCGAGGGGTATGTTTCATACAAATATACCAATAATGTAGAGATATATTTAAACATATCATATATATACGTCTCAATATTCTCGTATATATATATATAGTATAATTCGACTAATCGTGTATATCTCTAGTAACATTAGCCCGTATTTCTCGAATATACGTATTCGATTTAATCCCATAAGTATTCACTTACTTATAATATAAATACATATTAAGCTTATCACAACTAGCTCGTATCCTAATTACATACGAAATTCCAATTCGAAGCCCCAGAGTCTTTATCCCATTAGACTCTTAAAAATCACAAAGTCTCACAACTTTAATTTTTCATTGCAGATTTCACACCTTGCACTAAAACAACTATAACTCACTCTACGTAAGTCCAATTTACTAGTGAGTCTAAAATTCCATTGGAGAATCCTCTTTCTCCATTGTACCTACCTTACTCCGGTACTAAGTTCACTTAACCATGTCACTCTTTATTCATCGTTGGTCTCTCACCCATTCTTATGTGAATAACCTAGAAACTGCATTCACTTTATTCTAAATCAAGGAAATTTACAGTTTAAAACCATCTGTAAGATTAATTTATGAGCAAAATATCATGCTCCTCTAAATATGGTGACTGTCATTCCCACCATTTCACATTGCTCCAACGAGTGAAAAAAAATTTCCTCAAATTTTCACATATGGGTATTTCCATACCCAACTCTAAGCCAAAGCTTCCGAGCCTTCGACTTCCTTGAAGTGAAATTACACTATTTTCGCATAGCTCAACATCAACACACGGTCCTCATCAAAGACCTCTTAAGATTTTTCCCCATCTAACTTCACTTGGTAATTCAATTTTAGCACCATTCTCTACTACAGTGGTGCATTCTACTATTCTATAGTAGTCATTGCAGCAATCCATGACAATGCCACAAGGAAAATGACCTTTTTCACGGTCCTCATTTCCAACATCAACTTATAGCTCTAACTAAGCCCCGCCTCCTACTGCCCTCACAATGGACTTCCATGGCCTCCCTTCGTCGATCAGTACATGAATCCCGAACGTGCGCGCAAAATATTTAATATAATCTTACATAATGGCAGGAGAACGAAATCTCACAAGAGGATATCAACAATCCTAATCATAAGGCTCTATATCAAATGAAAAGCAACGCTGAAAGCGTAGTACGTCCGCAAAGATTCCTAAGGACACTAGAACCTGATGCTCTGATACCACCTGTGACACCCCGTCTAATAAAATATCGGGCGATCACTCCTATATCAAATTAAAATAGGAGTCTCATATGGTTCATTCTTAGCATCAGTGTCGAAAACTAATTTAATTACTAATATCCTATTAGGCCGGCGTCAAATTTTTAATTAACTAATATTTTTAACCAAACCATTCAAATAAAACAATTACAATAGTTTATATGTAACAACTTAAATGAAATAAAATAAAGTAACCGAACACTCGGTACAATAATACAACTAAATCGAATGCCGCACTAAAAGGCGATAAAAGAATAAATGAGTACAGTTGGGCCATAAGCCCGAATGTTTCTACAATACCTCCTATCTAGATCTCAATGATAGAAGTGTCTAATATAAACCTACTTGCATCCACAGCTACTGCAGCAAGAATCATCATCCAGGCGTCCCTGTGTCTAGACACCTATATATATATAGATATAGCAAGAGGGGAAAATAGAGAAACGGGTCAAAGCCTGAGTTTTGAAAACATTTTAGCAAGTGCTTAAAATTCATATTTTAAAATATGTTATTTCTCATATTTAAACTGGTATCGCTTTCACATGAGATACATTCACCCCTTTTCTAACAGTGCATAACTATCGCATACCTTTTCAAACAACCTAGTTAATCTACCCTGCCTAACTAATGTAATTACCCATCTTCTAATAATCCTCATCAATTCGAGTACTAAGGACTAAACTTCTCACCATTCCCAACATTACGTTACGTTCGTGTGTGGGGTGTCTCGCGAAGCGAAATCCAAACAAGGAACCCCCCCGATACACTATTACGTGACAATGTTGATCATTGGGATCCATTAGGCCTTCAGTACATACCATATTTATACCATCTCGTATTTATTAATAGTTCTCATTAGAACCTAAGATTCATAATCATATAAATCTGGATATTCATTTACCGGAATTAATATCAAACTTTATTCATTCTTTTCACTTTATACAAGGTTAGGTTATATGATATCTCATATCATATATATAAACAGTATACTATATGCAAAAAGTATATTAATCATCCACCGAACTATAATATAAGTGGCTTAGTCATTCTCATTTACTAAGCATCCGTGGATTATCTTAATACACATATATGTTAATCACAATACATATATCCATATTCGGAACCCATAGGCTTAACAGCGGTGCACACATACTCTGCTATCCAATCCAAGTACATCCCGTAATAAAGGATCACATGTTCAACATCGCTCAGGAACTATATCAATACAAATCACACATATTGGAGGCGAACATGGTTCCAAGCCTATAGGCTACGCACATACCTACGCACCCATATGACCGTTAACACTATCATTCTCTCAGATAGCCCGTATCTAGGTTCCACGATCTTGAGGTACCAAATCTAAAATCCCCCGAAGGCAACACATGATAAGATTCTCCTCTTTTGAATGCCAACCTCTCGTGATAGCAAGTGTGGTAGGTATGTCATACACGTAATAAACAATAATATATGTACACATTCCACCTATATAAATATATTATCAGTTAGGTATTCATATAACCATATTATAATTATAGGTATTTATCTCCCCTATACATAATTTCCCATAGGTAATTTTTTTTAACCCATGTATATAATAACATCAGGGCATACGCACCACCCATATAATAATCCCCATACGTAGTATATTTATATCTCGAATATCCTACGCATTTATGAACTTTTTACTAATCCCAATATTTTACTTTTCGAGCTTTTCTCACCGCACAATGATAATATTAACAACCCCGATATATTCATGCGTCTCATAATATATATACTTTAACGACATCGTATATATATCTTTTATATCCCTTCTCAAAATACTATGGCTATAATTTACAAACTCTTATAACGATAGCCAATAACCTCGAACATTTCCATTCATAATAGTATAAGCAGTCACACCCTTAAAATATTACCCCCAATACGTACTCTCTTATTTATCATTCAAATCACACCAAAATACCCCTTTAAGTATTATTCCTCACGAACACCCCAAGGTACACGACTTAATAAAAAAAAATTAGAAGTCCTCACACTATTTTTAGGAACCCCAAATATTTAGCTCCAAACAATTCTAGCCTTTATTTTTCCAATTTTCGGTTTGATTTCCGAGTTGATGATTTTAACCCCGGAACTACTTTCTTAGAAAAATCATAACTAATTCAAAAAAATCAGAAAAATACGCGGTTGGAGCCCACACGACTGTATCAAAAACCAATACAACTTTCATGTTTTTTGACAGAGAGCTAAATCGGCTGTCTTCCTACCCGAAATAGTTCGGAAGTGACGCTGGTCACTATTCACCTTCTTCTCCAAAAATCCAAACCTCCATTAAAGCATATCCAAGCTTTTTATCTCCTCTCTCATCATCATAAAACCTTAAACAACCATAAATACACATATAGAAAGGGTTCTAATCATCCTAGAACCCATTTTCAACAATTAATTTTAATAAATTCCCAGTTTATCAAATTTGCTATTAATCGAGTTATATCCGTTCTAATCTTCTGAAAACCCGTTTGATCCACGAAATTTCAACCCCAAAATCTTTAGTTATATACCAACTACAATATGAGAAATTAACACACTTAATCATAAAGCAATTTAAACACTTTCCTCGTGGATTAAATCCAACGACCCCGAGTCGAATCCCGCAAATTTTGACCGAAAATCTCTTCTTTTCTTCTCTTTTCTTTCTTCTTCTTTCTTATATTCTTTCTCTCTTCTCTATCTCTCTCTCTCTCTTAGGGATGATATTTGGGGGAAATAAGGGCTTTCCCCTTATTAAACCCGAAATTGGGTGTATACCCAATTGTTAAATGACTCGTGTACTCATTTACGAGTCCCCACTAGTCCAAAAATGCCCGGAACCCAAATACTATCCCCGGGTACTCTATTTTGACTATCTCAGCCATTCCGAACCCAATGGCGGAGTTGAAATCTCCATCCGAGTCAATTAACTAAAATTCACTATTTTGACCCAACACGTTCAATACGCGTGTTTTCCAATTTAAAATATTTTCCTTTGTCGCTTTACCCAACTGCGACATGTAATTAAAAATAATCCCCTCATATACTTAGTCTCGTAAGAAAATATAATCCATGTAAATATTAGTCTGACACTTGAAAACTAATATTTACTATTCACTTTATAACATTAAATTTATTTAATTTCACTCATTAATCCCATAATTACTACTCACAATAATTCTTCAAATTACCAAATTATATCCACAGTGTAATTTAAATATCTTTAAAAGTACGGGATATTACAGTTATTTGTCTAGTAGCTATGGAATCAACCCATTTTGACATTTAATATATCACGACAAAGATGTATAATAAACCTAAGGAGGGAGGAAAGGGACCCATGAAGTCAATTCCCCAATAATTGAATATCTCAATACCGAGTATAGGGGTCAACGACATCATATCTGTTAAGTGATGGATCCCATCCTTTGGAATCTATCACACGATTTTCATTAAGCATTAACATCATGGAAAATTTTGGGCCAATTGAGACCACATTGAATCTTAGCGACCATCTTATCCATTTAAAAGTGGCCTTCAAAAGTTTCGTATGACAAAAACTAGTGACGCTAGGTATCTCGTCATCCGGTAAATATCTTAGGAGGATTTGGTCCGTGTAATATTTGAACAAACAAGGATCATCATAGAAGAACATACGTGACCAAGTTAAGAACTATATCCACAAACCAGGGGAGAGAAGAAGTTTTAAATAATTGCTCATCTAGAAAATATTCATCTATGGGTATGGGATTACTAGGTACATCGGACAAAAGCCTTGACAAAAGGCTGGCTACAACATTTTCTACTCCTTTCTTGTCTTTTATGGAGATATTTAACTCTTATAGGAGTAGGATCCACCTTAAGAGGTGCGGTTTAGCATTCTTTTTGGAAAGGAGATACTTGAAAGCCGCATGGTCAATAAATTAGATGATAGGGGAACCAGTGAGATAAGAGAGATTTCTTATCTTTTCTTTGAACCAAAACATCCCCTATAGCATAATCACTCGCATCACACATGATCTCTAATGGAAGGTACCAATCCGGAAATTGTATAATAAGAGCGGACACGAGCTTGATTTTTAATTTTTTAAAAGCACTTTGGCATGCATCATTCCACTCATAGGGGGCATCTTTCATAAGTAGGTTGCTCAAGGGCCTAGCGATAGAACTAAAGTCCTTAATAAACCTCCGATAGAAACTCGCGTGGCCAAAGAAAGAGTGCCCATCCTTTAGTGACTTAGGAGGGGTAAGATTTGATATGACATCTACTTTTTCCCTATCTACCTCAATAACTTTGGATGACACTCTGTGGGGTGGAAATATTCCTTAGGTAACCATAAAATAAAACTTTTGCCAATTTAGTACCAAGTTCTTTTACACACAAGGTGCTAGCATTTTTTCAAGATTAGTAAGGTAAAGGTTAAAAGAGGGGCTGAAGACACTGAAGTCATTATGAAAACCTCAAGGCCCCTTTGGACCATAAAGATAAATAGACTAATCATGCAACTTTGAGTCACAAGTAAATTAAATAATCCAAAAGGCATACGTTTGTAGGTAAACATGTTTAAAGGTCACGTGAATGTCATCTTCTCTTGATCTAGAACTTCTACCTCAATTTAGTTATATTCAAAATATTAGTGAAGAAAGTAATAGAATGGGTGTACTGCTACTCCCTCTAGCATTTGGTGTATAAAAAGCAAGGGAAAATTATATTTCCTCATGTCAGCATGGAGCTTTGCGTAGTCAATGCAAACACGCCACCCGGTGGTGGTGTGTTGGGGAATTAGCTCACCCTTAGCATTTTCGACCACAGACATTCTCGACTTCTTTGAGATGACTTGGATAGGACTCACTCACTTGATATTCGAAATGGGATAAATGGTTCCCTCGTCCAATAGGTTAATAATCTTCACTCTCATGACATCTTTCATTATGGGGTTAAATCGCCATTGCATCTCCCTTAAGGGATTCGCATCCTCCTCGAGGTGGATTTTATGGGTACAAATTAGGGGACTTATACCTTTTAAATATGTGATGCTCCAATGAAAAGCACTCCGATGCTTCCTCAAAATTGCTAGTAATTTACCCTCTTTCTCTTTATTTAGGCTCGAAGAGACAACAATGGGAAATGTCTTATCCTCTCCCAAATATTCATACATTTGAGGGTGGGAAATTTCTCATCAGAGGGAACCGTGCGCGATTCCCTCGGTGGTAATTCCTTGAATCTAAAAACCTAATTAACATCTCTCACGTACTAATCCGAATCTCTCTCATCTAAGCTCTCTCTCAACTCTCCTACCTCCCTCTCGAATTCGGTGTACGTCCCGTCACTCTCACTACCCAAAGTAAGAAACGCTCCTAATGAATCCCCACTAATATTTCCCTCTATGTTCTCATCGACTGCCTCCTAGATAAGATCCACTGCATGAAACTCATCCTCATCACACACTTGGTTGGTGATGTTGAAGATATTTGTCTCAAGAGTTATATTCCTGAATGTGACTTGCATTTGTCCATTTTAAGTATTAATTAATGCATTATTCGTAACTTAGAATGGGTGGGCAAGGATGAAGGGAACATGATTATTCGAGGGGATGGAAGGCTCCATATCCCAAATGACAAAATCTATCGGGAAGTAGAAAGTGTCCACTTAGACTATCACGTCCTCAATAATCCCTCAAGGTATCTTCATAGTATGGTCCGTGAGTTGGAGAGTTATCTTAGTGTGCTTGAGGTTCCCTAAATCTAATTTCCTATAAATGGAGTAAGGGAGAATGTTAACACTTTCCCCTAAATCAAGTAAATCTCGCTCGATGCAGTTCTCTACAATGATGCACGAAATAGTAGGTGAACCCGAATCTTTAAACTTTGGTGAGAGTTCACTTAGTAGAACGGAGCTCACATTTTATGCTAGGAAAACGTTCTTTTTAACACATAGTCTATGTTTCACTATCAATAAGTCCATAGGAAACTTAGCATATGTGGTAATTTTCATTATTGCCTCGAGAAAATGTAAATTTTCATCTTCACTTGCTTAAGTACATACAGCACATCTTCACGGGAGGCCCCTTTAGGATGAGGAACCAACCGTTGAGGGAAAGGCGCAACAGTGGGTAGTTTCACTACGACCTCATGCCTAGTGGTGTCCTCGTTATCACTCTCATTCAAGGGGTAATCTTTGTCCTCATTCGTGTTGGGCAAAACCTCCTTGTCTTTATGTTCGTCATGTGGGGGAGGTGATAAATCAGTAACTCTCCCTCTACGTAGAGTGGTAATGGCTTGACGTTCCTCTTTATGACCGTCGGATGTAGAGCTAACACTAGGTTGAACTTGGGGAGGTCTTTGGCCTTGGTTCGAAAAGTGGACCTTTTCTTGGATACTGAAGATTTCAATTTAGAAATGTTCGCATTTATTTCGGAAAAAAATTGGGCATTTTGAGCATTAGTTACCATTTGAGATTTTATAAATTAGTTCAAAGTATCCTAGAGATTTTTTCGCGGTGGGGTGATATAAGGATCGTGAGGTGGTTCTTGCATGCATGGGGCTTGTTGAAAATGCGAAATAAGTGGTAGAGGAGGGACAACATGTGAATTAGGATTCAACGCAGCATATTGTTGGCCATAGCTAAAATCGAAATAGTTCCCCCACGAAGGGTTGTAAGAATTCCCATAAAGGGCATTAAAATTACCATTAAATGCTACTACTACTTCCAATTGATCTTGAAGCATGGATTTGTAGGCGGATATCATCGGGCATTCCTTCGTTGAATGTCACACCTCACAAATCGCACACACCTTCTCTCTCAATGCTCAAGTAGAGTTGGATGTTTCTATTCCTCCGGATTCACCTACGTCTTCCAATCTTGTAGAAATTTGGTTGATTTGAAGTTTCAACTTGGCTTCTTTGTCCAATCGATAGAGTCCCAACGTAAAAGGAGCTATGGACATTTGTAGATCCTGAGTTTGGGCATTTGGATCTGATGTGTCCCATGCTTGAGTAGTATCGGTGACATACTTAAGGTGAGCCTCGGCATCGTCCACTTCTAACACTATAAATTTCCCTTGGCACATAGTTTCCATGAGTTGTTTGGAACTTAAGTTTAGCCCTCGATGAATGAATGGGATAATTATCCACTTCTCAAATCCATGGTGTGGGCACATATTAAGAAACTCGTTAAATAGCTCCCAACATTTATCGAAAGGCTCATTATCGTGTTGCTTAATCATTCGAATTTGTGCTTTTATGGAATTGGTTTAATGTTGGGGATGGAATTTCAAAAACTTATATTGCGTATCTCTTCATGTTCCAATCGAGTTCGGTGCCCAAGACCATTGCCCAGTCTTGGCCTTGTCCTTCAGGGAGAAGGGAAAAATCTTTAGGGGAATGATATTTTGGCCGCACGCTTTATCACTAAAAGTTTCATATGCCTCTTTGAACTCGTGGATGGGGAGGTATAGTTTTTTTGACTCCAAGCCATGGAATGTTGGAAGAATATGAAACATCCCATTGCGAAAACCAAATTTTCCTACTTTATACGGGAATATAATGCATCCCAGAGTGACGGTTCACTCGGGATATAAGAGATATTTTATGGGGTAATACGGTATTTCACCCTCACCTGTACCGTAACTAGCATTGTCTGACATCGCTCTGTCTCCAAATGTCTTGATATCCTCACTTGACGCCTTAGATATATGACTCAAAGTGTGACTCGTGATGGAGTTGGGCAGTGTAGAAGGTGGAACCCAAAATGGTGGAACGCAAGGAGTATGTGGGCTATTAGGATTGTACTCTACTATAAGATGTGGGTTATCAGGATTGTACTCTACTATTGGATTTTTGTGAATTTTGGTAGGAGTTGATTGAGGAGTTGGTTGAGGATTTTACATGTAAGGAGTAGAAAGATGATAATATATATATATATATATATATATATATATATATATATATATTTATTTATTTTTTTGAATTTTTGAATTTTTGTTTATTTTTAAGAAGTAGAGTCAAATTTTTAAATTTATTCGACCTACACTAAATGTCTACCTAATCCCCGAAAACGATATGAAAAAATTATCGTGACTAAATAATTGTGTCTCTAATGCGTGTGGTTATAACTCAAGTGCAAGACGATCGCTGGAGTAATAATCGGGTAAACCGAGTATCGAACTCAGAGAATAGGATGTAGAACCAGACGATGAATAGGAATAATGATGAACCCTACGTTTAACTTAGAAAAATAAGGGGAAAATGATAGTTTGTAACTTTCCTATTAGCTAAGCCAATATAATTAAACTAGTAATTGAACTACGTATGTGAGAATAACTATGCGAATTTTAAATTAATATGGGGAGATGGAGTTAGGGTACACTCCCTCGAACCGTTGTGATTACGTATGACATATAAACTTCATAAATATAATTCTCAATTCAAAGAAACATCAAATAGCTACTAAGAATTCGACATATGAGAATTTTACTCCTCACAATATCAAATAAAAAATTGTATTTGACGAGAATGATAAATTATAAAAATGCCAATTGCACCCTTAAACATTCCGGTTATCTAGGGCGAACATAATGAACCTATAACCGTTATTTTAATAAAAATAAAACCTTTAAATTATTGATTACATTTTTTATTTTTTAAATCCATTCGTAACACCTAGGTTGGTTCATGTACCCCAACCCACTAAAAACTTAGCCGAACATAGATACGTGGAAATAACCAAACTTCTAAAATTGCATGCGTTGGAAATCATGATGAAACTATTGCTAAACATGCATGGAAATCTTAGAATCCTAGAAAAATAAATAAAAACATGCAAAGATGGAGAATATGCAAGATAAGGATAGATAATACAAACTTGATATTAAAATCTTGAAAATTGATCCACAATAGTGTATCTCTAGTGCATGAATTAAAACTAGGGTTCTTGCTTTCTCTTCTCTCTAATTTTAAGGTAAAAACTGGCGAAAAGATATCTAGAATACTGAAGTAATAATACCACGATTTTTAAGAGTTTTAATCTTCTATAATTCTAATTTTTAAGTGAAAGAAAAAATATTGCGTTTAGATGCCGACGAACCAGTTCGAAATTCCAGTAGTGAGGCTAAATTTGCGAACAAGAGCAAACCAGTTCGCTTAGGATCCAAACCGGTTCGAACCTTGAAAATTCTATCTTTTCTTCCTTGAATTATTCTCATTTTCATATCATCGTATCTTCTCAACCGTGGATTGGATTTGGATGTCATTTCTTCCTATGTTATTGTAAATTGAGGTCTTCGACCTATCATAAGGTTCCGCATCCGAATTCTTGTTGTAAAATTCGGTTACTACCCATGATTTTGCTTTTTTTCTTTTCAAACTTTATTTTGGTTTCTCTCTTGGCTTCACATGCATAAAATACCTATAAAATATAAAAGAAATACAAAAAACTCGGTGTACTTATTAGAAGATGTTAGTAGCAATGATATGACATGAATGCACTTCAACTTTTCTGCCCATGATGATAAAAACCTCTAAATTACGGGGAATAAATATGAAGAATTTATGCCTAATTTATGGACTATAGAAACCATTAAGCCTAAGGACAGAGGGATAACTTTAAAGACTCAAATTAAGAAAAAGAAAAAGGAGAAATTTTTTAGTCTTAATATGAGGGTGAGGGTGAGGTTGATTTCGATGACTTGTCATTGTTTGTGATTTTTAAAAAAATTTTGTTAACATTTACAAATAAAATTCTTCCAATAAAAATATTTTTGATAAAAAAAAATGAAACATAAAGTCAAGGATAGTAGTGAGTTTGAGGAAGATATAAGATATTTTGAGTGAGAGGGAAAAGGGCACAAGGGTTTTGAGTGTCCCACTATGCTAAAGAGAAAGGGAAAAGCGATTGCTAATAAGGCCACTCTTAGCAACAGTGACACCGAGTTGAATGATTTAGGTGGAGAATAACTACATGAAAAGTGAGTTGCTTTCGTGTCTAGTCACGTGAGCACATCCAGTTTATCCCACGACGACGAGGACACTTGTAAACGTGAGAGCCTCTATGATGTTTCGAGTTATTCGAGTGAGTGTGAGGACGAGAATATAAATGAGGGAGAAAGGGATCTCCAAAAATCTTTTAGTGATTTGTACATCGAGACTTTCAATATGATAAAGATCAATAAGGGGTTTTATCTTAGGGTAATAGATTTGTAGAGAGATAGAGAGAAGTTTTTAGTGTGTTTGAGGTCTCGGTGAGTCAATTTGAGAAGGTGGTAGTTTCTTTGTGTGAGCAGTTTATCTTATTAGGTCGGGAAAAGAATGAATTGACTAACACCGTGTCTAGTCTTATAGGAGATCTTCAATTTTAATTAGAGACTCATGAGAAACTTGAATCCCGTGTATCCCAATTTGATAAAGATCTCAAACATTCCTAGGAGTTTAAGGTCACCTTAGAGGACACATTGTAGAATATTGGAAAGATACTCCTTAGTCCCGCTTTGGGTAATGTTGAAAGACTAGTAATAAGTTATGACGGTGCGTCTACTTCCCATGTTGTACCTGAATTGGTTCCCAAGTTTGTGATAGATCCATATGGTTTTCGACCCAACCCACCTAGGTATACATTTCCCTATAGAAGAGTGCGTCCTAGACACTTTGAGAGAGGTGTTCCTAGGCCCATTTATGATTTTTTCCATTGCAAGCAAAGAGGACACCTTAAGGGATTTTTATTTAAGTTAGTTAATGTGTCTCATAGGTATCTTTTGCGATATGTTACTATACGTGTCCCCACACGCACTCCCACACATGTTACTCTGCATGCTCCCGCATATTTCATGAAAAAGTTTCAGCATTTTTAAGAGCAAGTTGAGTATTTGGTCAAAACTTCATATGATTTGATGAACCTTTTTCAGAGGTTATCATCTCTTTTGGAGAACACCTCCAAACCTAATGATTGAGGATTAGACTTGTTTTCTAGCATATGATGCATTTCATGTTTATATCATTCATGCCTATTGCTAGTATGTACTTGTGACACCCCGACTAATTAAATACCGGGTAGCTACTCCTTTATTAAATTAATTCAAAATGCCAAGTTGGCTCAGTTAATAGCATCATTGTCGAAAACATTTTATTATTACTAACCACCTAGTATTTAAAAAGTAAGTGCCAAATTTTAATTAAAGTCCGATTAACATGCAACAAGCGTAATAAAGAATAAATACACCATTCACCACGCTGAAGTAAAACGAATAACCATCACAATAGAGTACATAAAGTCTGGAGGAAAAACTCCTCACTACAATCCCACAACTGAAAAGTAAACTGAATACTGAAACAATACATGCTAAAGTCTGAAAACTGAAATGTAAAAGATGCTCTAAATAGAAATGGGCAACATGCCTACAACTGATAGATAGTGACTCTGGAATCCAAAAGATAGAAGCGTCTACAAGCAAATCCCTGTAGCTTCCACAAACAGCTACAGCTCGTCACCTGAATGAGAATCCTATGCTTGGTGTCCCTGTGGCTGGGCACCTAAAATGGTTTTACAAGAAAAAGATTTGAAAAGCAAACGGGTCAGAGCCCGAATGTGGAGTTATTTTAAAAACCTGCAAGTGCTTTAAAAACATTTAAAACATTAAATGCAAAGTACATATTAGGACGTGCACTCACATGATATTCTCACCTCTCGTCTAACTGTGCACTCCTAATGTAAATACCCATCTACGACGATATAAACCACTAGCTAAGTGACATCATAACTAGCTAGACTGTAATAGTTCCTACCCTTATTACCCGGTTCTATTAACATATATTGCTCGTAATTAGATAGTAAACTCAGATGCTCCATATGCAATATATATATCACTATCAGCTAACTCATTATGTTTCTCGAAACAATACCGTAATTATTTATACAACATTAACATGAATGTTCTCATTAATTAAGTGTATATTATTCACATCATAAATATACAATACAAGCACCCCGAGAACTAAGCTGCGGTGCACACATACTCTGCTATCCATCCCGGTACATCACGTACATAAGGATCACATATTCCGAATCTCTCAGGAATAGTTCAGATAAGACAAATCACAAATAGTGGAGGCGAACACAGTCACATCACATGGGTCACGCACATACCTACGCTCCCACGATCAGCGGACTTATTAACATCACAATAAGTCTTTCTCTGACCTATGTTCATCGAGGTACCAGTCTATATCCCCCCCAGTAGGCAAACAAGGATTAGAGGGTCCTAAGCGAACGTAACCTCCCGTGATAGCAAGTATGGTAGGTATGTCATACACACAATTCATATACACATACTAAGTAGACACACATCTTAGTAATACCGTATTTTAATCATAGTACATATCGCACTCTCGTACTAACTATAATAATCACAATTTGTACTACTCCGATTTGTAATTAAACGCGCCATAATACATTCTCACGTCGTAGTAGACACTCACGTCTCAACCCAAACAATCCATTTAATATAACTCTCGTATATAAATCTATTCCTCGTAATAACCCAAAAGTCCCAATTCTATCCTCACATCATCATCGGAATGTTATCTATGTCCTCGAACAAGCTTACGGGACTCCAAAAATCAAAACAGTCCAAAAAGGACCAAACTGTCAACTCGTTAGAAGTCTCGTTCGAACGAGACTGTTCGAACGAGATCCCTCTGCCAACTCGTTAGAAGTCTCATTCGAACGAGGCTGTTCGAACGAGGTCCCAATTCGTTCGAACGAACTGTACCTTCTAACGATATCTCGTTCGAACGAGATATCGAACGAAATCCATTCTCGTTAGCAGCGACTGGTCAACTCGTTAGAAGCTCGTTCGAACAAGTTCGTTCGAACGACCTGGGTAGGGGCTTCTAACGAGATGCCAGATTCGTCCCAGATTTTTCCCTTTCTCGTTTTTAACCATTTTAACACCTATAATCTCCTCCAAAGTTCATCCCAACAACGTTTTATGGTCTCTAATTGATCCTAAACATATTCAAGTCAACTCCTAACATGTTTTCAAGGATTAAATCTCTTTAACATCAATCAACATATGAATTTCTACACTTTTCCCCAATTATTTCAAGAACATGAACCCTAACAGTTTGAATCATGAATTAACCCAACAAAATCCGTTTTAATTTCTTTACAATCATGTATATCATCAGTAAGAACATCTACCTATCATTCTACATGCAATCCTTCTCAAATTTCTCAAGTTCTATGATCTAAACTACATGGGTTTTCATTATTTTTCAAGAACAATTAATATTCTCCAATTTCTAACATGGAAAAGACATTCTCTGAAATTAAATGGAATAAAGTCACTTGCCTTGATTCGATTTCTGACTTTGGTGTAGGTTTGATGAAGTTTTCTGCAGAAATTCCTCTCTCCAAGCTCCTTCTCCAATGGTGGCTTAAGGTGGCTAGGGTTTGTTTTGGGGAAAGTTGTAAACCTAAAGATAACCTCCGTAGCTTAATGGTTTAATATGGGATGGTTAGTGGGCTTAGTGGGTTTAATCCACATCAGATTTACATCTCTTATTATCGTCACTTTTAATTCCTCAAAATGTAAAATTACCAAAATACCCTTTAAGTTGCCGGTATGGCCTAAAAATACCCCGGGACCCAAACTATACCCCCGGCTAGTGTTTTCTGACTATCTCGGCCCTTCCGGACGCGTTGGCGCACTCAAAACGACCATACGGTTTATAGATTTTAAATTCACTTTTATTATCAAAATATTACACCGTGACGCGGCGGTCCCACGCGTCTCAACAAAATTTCTAAAATGCCGTATATAAATCTCACGACAAATTTCATAATACCAAATACATATATCAAAACATGTATGCACATAATCAAATACCAACTCGCATCTCATTAGTATTTTAACCCGGATTAATTTCCAATTAATACGCATTTAATTAATTAATCCCAAAAATAAATATAGCCAAAAGTACGGGGTATTACATACTTCCCCCCTAATAACTGAATTTCGTCCCGAAATTCGAAACTAGAAAGTACCTGCTAAAAACAGCTCTGGATAATGCTCGCGCATCTCATCCTCGCGCTCCCATGTGGACTCTTCGACATTGTGATGTCGCCACTGAACACGCACTAACGGGACTATCTTTGACCGCAGTTTCCTCTCGCTTCGGTCCAAAATAGCAATAGGCCCCTCCTCGTAGGAGCTATCCGGCTGGAGATCGATGTCCTCCACAGCAATGTGAGAATGAGACAAATTATCTCTAAGGTATTTCCTCAGCGAGGAAATATGGAACACATCGTGAATCCGATGCAAATGCTCCGGTAACCCAAGTATATACGCAACCAGTCCGATCCGCTCAATAATAGGAAACGGCCCCACATACCTTGGTGCCAACTTTCCCTTCTTCCCGAAACGCATAATCCCCTTCATAGGAGATACCCTGAGCAAAACCTGGTCCCCCACTTGGAACTCTCTGAAAAATCTCTTCGCATCAGCATAACTCTTCTGCCTGTCTTGAGCTACCCGAATGCGACTCCGAATCAACTCAATCCTTGTCGAAGTATCCTGAATCACTTCCGGCCCAAGCAGTTTGTTGTCCCCCACCTCTAACCAACATACTGGGGAACGGAAAGGCCTACCGTACAATGCCTCAAACGGAGCCATGCCAATAGTGAACTGATAGGAGTTGTTGTAAGCAAACTCCACCAGTGGAAGGTACTGCTCCCATCCACCCCCGAAGTCAATAATGCACATGCGCAGCATGTCCTCCAACATCTGATTGGTGCGCTCTGTCTGCCCATCGGTCTGCGGATGATAAGCCGTACTCAACCGCAATTCCGTGCCCATGGCCTCCTGGAAACTCTCCCAAAACCGCGAAACAAATATCTTGTCTCTGTCAGACACGATATTTAAGGGTACACCGTGAAGTCTCACAATCTCTGAAATAAAGAGCTGGGCATACTGTCCCGTAGTGTAATCAGTCCTAACGGGTAAGAAGTGAGCGACCTTGGACAATCTGTCCACAATTACCCAAACGGAGTCGTGACCCCTCTGCGACGTAGGAAACCCCGTGATAAAGTCCATGGATATGCTCTCCCACATCCACACCGGGACCTCCAACGGCTGTAGCAATCCTGCTGGTCTCTGATGATCCACTTTTACAAGCTGACAAGTGGCGCATTTCGAGACAAACTCAGCGATATCTCTCTTCATACCGCTCCACCAATACTGCCGTCTCATGTCTTGGTACATTTTGTCCCCTCCGGGATGTACCGCGAACCGTGAGCCGTGCGACTCTGCCATCACATCGTGCCGCAATTCCTCTCCTTCCGGAACTACCAATCTCCCATTGAAGTGCAATCCCCCGTCTGAGCTAACGGTATAGGATTCGGCTCGCTCTGCTAGTAATCGAACTATCTGCTCTTGACAGAACGAGTCATCGGCCTGTGCCCGTACTACCTTCGTGACAATCTGCGGTGTAACGGTCATCACAGACATGAAAGATCAGGCCACTGCATCCTGGTGTCCTAATTCCTTCCACTTAGCTTTCCACACCTCTGCCACCTCATCTGCTGGCCTGTGGCTCAACGCGTCTGCTACCACGTTAGCCTTACCCGGGTGGTACTGGATGTCGAACTGGTAGTCTTTCACAAACTCAAGCCACCTACGTTGCCGCATATTTAACTCTTTCTGCGTGAACAGGTACTGTAGGGACTTGTGGTCCGTGAACAGTTGGAACTTCTCCCCCAAAAGATAGTGCCTCCAAATCCGTAGGTCAAATACTACTGCTGCCAACTCCAAATCATGCGTGGGGTAATTATTCTCATGAGGCTTAAGCTTTCGGGAAGCATAAGCTATGGCCTGTCTCTCCTGCTGCAATACACCTCCAAGTCCTTGCAAAGACGCGTTGGTGTAAACCAAATACTCAACTCTCGGTCTCGGCAATGCTAACACAGGTGCTGAGGTCAATTTGTCCTTCAATTCATCGAATGCCAACTGACAGGCATCACTCCAGATGTATGGCACACCCTTACGAGTAAGATGTGTCAAAGGACCTGCTATCTCTGAGAAACCCCGAATAAACCTCCTGTAGTATCCTGCTAGACCCAAGAAACTACGAATCTCCGTTGGTGTCGTGGGCTGTCCCCACTCCCTCACCGCTGATACCTTCCCCGGATCCACAGATATTCCTTGGTCGGAAATAATGTGACCCAAGAACTGGACTTCCTTCAGCCAAAACCCGCACTTCTCATATTTTGCATACAACTCGTTCTGACGGAGTGTCTACAAAACCTGCCTCAAATGCCCGGCGTGCTCCTCCTCTGTCTGAGAGTAAACCAGAATGTCATCAATGAAGACAATGACAAACTGATCTAGGAAATCCCTGAACACTCTGTTCATCAAGTCCATAAACACTGCTGGAGCGTTGGTCAAGCCGAAAGGCATAACCCGAAACTCGTAAGAACCATATCTTGATAAGAACGCAGTCTTCGAGACATCCTCCTCCCTGATACGCAACTGATGGTATCCCGACCTCAAGTCAATCTTCGAGAAGAAAGAAGCTCCTCTCAACTGGTCGAATAAGTCATCAATTCGAGGCAACGGATACTTATTCCGTATCGTGACCTTATTCAACTCTCGGTAGTCCACACACAATCTCAGTGAACTGTCCCTCTTCTTCACAAATAAAACTAGAGCGCCCCAAGGTGAGGTACTCGTGCGAATAAAGCCCTGTCCGAACAGCTGCTCTATCTGATCCCGTAACTCCCTCATCTCAGCTGGAGCCATACGGTACGGTGCGCGTGCTATAGGTCTCGTTCCCGGTAGCAAATCTATAACGAAGTCTATCTCTCGACTTGGTGGTAAGCCTGGTATCTCCTGAAACACATCTGAATACTCCCTGACAACCGGGATAGAATCTAAAGGAATCACTACCTCCTTAGAGGTATCCTCCTCAATGTAATACAGATGAGCGGTCGATCCTCCCTCTGGGCGAGGCATCGCCACTATAAACATCTCTTGCCCCGGAATGGCAAAAACAATGCTCCCGCTGAAGCAATCAATCATGGACCTATATGCTACGAGCCAATCCATACCGATGATCACATCGTGAACGTGCATGTCTAACACTAACATGTCTGCAGGCAATACCAAACCACCGATCTCTACCCCCACTCCCCGGCATATAAAGAAAATAAGTGACCCACTCCCCATTGGTGAGTCGACACACGTCACTGTGCTCTCTGCCGTAGCTAACAATCCTAAAGCTTTCGCGAAGTGTGTAGCTATAAAACAATGTGTAGCACCCGTATCAAATAACAACCGACCCATAGTGCCATGGATAGGAAACGTACCCTCGATCGCGGGCGGCGCCTGTGGAACTGTAACCTGGTGGACGTTGTAGACACGTCCATACTGTAGCTGCCCCTGCTGAGCTGGGACTGCTGGAATTGGTGGCAATGCTGCCATCTGTGGTGGTGCAGGAAGAGCGGCGGGAAACATAGGCCTCTGTGGCTCCTGGCGAGCACCCTGCTGCTGCTGCTGTGGGGCCCTGCCCCTATCAGGACAATCTTGTCGCTTGTGTCCAGTCTTGCCACAAACGAAGCACTTCCCTGGGAAGTTCCCTCCCCTTTGCCCCTGCTGTCCCCGGCCCTGGTGGCCGTTACCATTCCTCCCTTGGCCCTGCTGGCCCTGGTGAAACTGCTGCCCATTCTGTCCCTGTTGGCCCTGATGGCCGTTTGGACCCTGATGGCCCTGACGGAAACCTCCCTATCCCTGCCTGTAGTTCCCTGACCGGAACCTCTTATTATCCCCCTGCTGGGTGCCCTGCTCATTCTGTCTCTGCCCCTGACCAGATTGTGCCCCGCTGGCACCATGTCCTCCAGTCCTGCCCTGATGGCTAGACTCTCCCGACCTTTTGCCCTCGGCCATATGAAAATGGTGGTCCTAGAAGTGTAACAGTGCAGCGTTAACCACATCAGAATAAGTGGCCAACGATAGGTTCCCTAGCAGATGCTGACGGATCCTCCAATTCAACCCATCGGTGAACTTCTCAATCTTCTTCTTCTCTGTTGGTATCTCGTCTGGAACGATATTCAACAGGTTAGTGAACTCGGCCTCATACTCGGCCACTGTCTTGCCTTCCTACCTCAGACTCATTAGCTTTCTCCTCATTTCCGTGTGAACAGCCGACGGAAAGTACTTGCGGTCGAACCGCACCCAGAACTCCTGAATCGTGAGAGTATTCCTCTCCTCTGCGGTGGTAATAGACTCCCACCACTGTAGTGCAGATCCCACTAGCTTGAAAGTATCTAGCACCTGTTTCTGAACATCAGTGCACTCATGCATCCTCAAATGCCTCTGCATGTCCTTCCTCCATTGGCTCGAGACTACCACATCTGAGCTACCTGCAAACTCTGGCGGATGCGCTTTCTGAAAAGCGTCACGTACACGCTCCCAAGCAGACGGGAATGCATTAACATGTACTGGCGCGGCAACCGACGCCTGAGGTGGTGCCTGCTAAACAACGGCAATGGCGGCATTTACCGCTTGAACTACTATAGCTGCAACCTCAGCGGCGTTCATTATACCCTGAACTGGAGTGGGCTGGGGTTCGGGCGTTGCATCCCTGGGAACTCGTCGTGCACGTCGTGGAGGCATCTGAAATAAGAACAAAGTTTATAAGTTCACAGTTATAAACTTAATATAGCTGAAGAACGAAGCATACACAAAAAGAGTACAACAGTCCTAATATATAGGGCTCTATATCAAAGAAACGTAGCGGAACATAATAGCCGTACAGATCCTAAAGGACAATAGAACCTGATGCTCTGATACCACCTGTGACACCCCGACTAATTAAATACCGGGTAGCTACTCCTTTATTAAATTAATTCAAAATGCCAAGTTGGCTCAGTTAATAGCATCACTGTCGAAAACATTTTATTATTACTAACCACCTAATATTTAAAAAGTAAGTGCCAAATTTTAATTAAAGTCCGATTAACATGCAACAAGCGTAATAAAGAATAAATACACCATTCACCACGCTGAAGTAAAACGAATAACCATCACAATAGAGTACATAAAGTCTGGAGGAAAAACTCCTCACTACAATCCCACAACTGAAAAGTAAACTGAATACTGAAACAATACATGCTAAAGTCTGAAAACTGAAATGTAAAAGATGCTCTAAATAGAAATGGGCAACATGCCTACAACTGATAGATAGTGACTCTGGAATCCAAAAGATAGAAGCGTCTACAAGCAAATCCCTGTAGCTTCCACAAACAGCTACAGCTCGTCACCTGAATGAGAATCCTATGCTTGGTGTCCCTGTGGCTGGGCACCTAAAATGGTTTTACAAGAAAAAGATTTGAAAAGCAAACGGGTCAGAGCCCGAATGTGGATTTATTTTAAAAACCTGCAAGTGCTTTAAAAACATTTAAAACATTAAATGCAAAGTACATGTTAGGACGTGCACTCACATGATATTCTCACCTCTCGTCTAACTGTGCACTCCTAACGTAAATACCCATCTACGACGATATAAACCACTAGCTAAGTGACATCATAACTAGCTAGACTGTAATAGTTCCTACCGTTATTACCCGGTTCTATTAACATATAACGCTCGTAATTAGATAGTAAACTCAGATGCTCCATATGCAATATATATATCACTATCAGCTAACTCATTATGTTTCTCGAAACAATACCGTAATTATTTATACAACATTAACATGAATGTTCTCAATAATTAAGTGTATATTATTCACATCATAAATATACAATACAAGCACCCCGAGAACTAAGCTGCGGTGCACACATACTCTGCTATCCATCCCGGTACATCACGTACATAAGGAATACATATTCCGAATCTCTCAGGAATAGTTCAGATAACACAAATCACAAATAGTGGAGGCGAACACAGTCACATCACATGGGTCATGCACATACCTACGCTCCCACGATCAGCGGACTTATTAACATCCTAATAAGTCTTTCTCTGACCTATGTTCATCGAGGTACCAGTCTATATCCCCCCCGTAGGCACACAAGGATTAGAGGGTCCTAAGCGAACGTAACCTCCCGTGATAGCAAGTACGGTAGGTATGTCATACACACAATTCATATACCCATACTAAGTAGACACACATCTTAGTAATACCGTATTTTAATCGTAGTACATATCGCACTCTCATACTAACTATAATAATCACAATTTGTACTACTCCGGTTTGTAATTATATGCGCCATAATACATTCTCACGCCGTAGTAGACACTCACGTCTCAACCCAAACAGTCCATTTAATATAACTCTCGTATATAAATTTATTCCTCGTAATAACCCAAAAGTCCCAATTCTATCCTCACATCATCATCGGAATGTTATCTATGTCCTCGAACAAGCTTACGGGACTCCAAAAATCAAAACAGTCCAAAAAGGACCAAACTGTCAACTCGTTAGAAGTCTCGTTCGAACGAGACTGTTCGAACGAGATCCCTCTGCCAACTCGTTAGAAGTCTCGTTCGAACGAGGCTGTTCGAATGAGGTCCCAGTTCGTTCGAATGAACTGTACCTTCTAACGATATCTCGTTCGAACGAGATATCGAACGAAATCCATTCTCGTTAGCAGCGACTGGTCAACTCGTTAGAAGCTCGTTCGAACAAGTTCGTTGGAACGACCTGGGTAGGGGCTTCTAACGAGATGCCAGATTCGTCCCAGATTTTTCCCTTTCTCGTTTTTAACCATTTTAACACCTCTAATCTCCTCCAAAGTTCATCCCAACAACGTTTTATGGTCTCTAATTGATCCTAAACATATTCAAGTCAACTCCTAACATGTTTTCAAGGATTAAATCTCTTTAACATCAATCAACATATGAATTTCTACACTTTTCCCCAATTATTTCAAGAACATGAACCCTAACAGTTTGAATCATAAATTAACCCAACAAAATCCGTTTTAATTTCTTTACAATCATGTATATCATCAGTAAGAACATCTACCTATCATTCTACATGCAATCCTTCTCAAATTTCTCAAGTTCTATGATCTAAACTACATGGGTTTTCATTATTTTTCAAGAACAATTAATATTCTCTAATTTCTAACATGGAAAAGACATTCTCTGAAATTAAATGGAATAAAGTCACTTGCCTTGATTCGATTTCTGACTTTGGTGTAGGTTTGATGAAGTTTTCTGCAGAAATTCCTCTCTCCAAGCTCCTTCTCCAATGGTGGCTTAAGGTGGCTAGGGTTTGTTTTGGGGAAAGTTGTAAACCTAAAGATAACCTCCGTAGCTTAATGGTTTAATATGGGATGGTTAGTGGGCTTAGTGGGTTTAATCCACATCATATTTACATCTCTTATTTTCGTCACTTTTAATTCCTCAAAATGTAAAATTACCAAAATACCCTTTAAGTTGCCGGTATGGCCTAAAAATACCCCGGGACCCAAACTATACCCCCGGCTAGTGTTTTCTGACTATCTCGGCCCTTCCGGACGCGTTGGCGCACTCAAAACGACCATACGGTTTATAGATTTTAAATTCACTTTTATTATCAAAATATTACACCGTGACGCGGCGGTCCCACGCGTCTCAACAAAATTTCTAAAATGCCGTATATAAATCTCACGACAAATTTCATAATACCAAATACATATATCAAAACATGTATGCACATAATCAAATGCCAACTCTCATCTCATTAGTATTTTAACCCGGATTAATTTCCAATTAATACGCATTTAATTAATTAATCCCAAAAATAAATATAGCCAAAAGTACGGGGTATTACAGTACTACCATTGTATTTATTTGTTCTATTTTGATATATTTTTCAAAAAATACAAAAGAGTTTTATTTTTCTTGAAATTTGTTTGGAAAAATACACAAAGATTTTCTATTTTTTAGAAAAAGTGAAAAAGCGAAAAAGATTTTATTTTTAAAAAAAAATTATTGAAAAACAATAAACGATTTTTGTATTTTTACACCATATATGGATAGATTTTAGGATGACCAAGTCACAATATCATTCCATTATCCCCGTGACTTTTTGATAGTGTTTTGAGATACAACGTCATTTCATCCATGTGCTTTATAATGGGTTGAAGTCAATGAGATGTGATTTGTGATTACTTTCTACATGTTTGAATCATTGTCTCCTTTAATGCACACATGCAAAAATTTATTTGATCATTTCACTTGTCTATCACATGTTGTTCAAAATCTTTTCATCTCAATCCTGCCTTTTGAATGAACCAAATGCGATAAAACGAGATAATGAGAGTAGTGCTTGTAAGAACCATTGCCCTGGTTGGAAAAATTGAAATTTATATCTCCGATAAATGTGTTAATTTTAAAGCAATGGCTCGGGCTGCGAAAGAAAAAAGTACTTTGCATGAATAGCCACCATTTGCAAAAGAAAAGAGTCAAAAAGACTAAAAGCACTCAATAGAAAAATTATAAAGTGATAGGCCAAATTCAAAGAATGTTGATGCTTCGTTACAATGAGCATTGATTTCTTCAAAATAAAAGAGTTGAGTGAAATAATATATATGTGATTTTTGAGGGAGTTTAGTCGAAGATCAATAGGTTTGCACGTCTTGAAAAAGTTTCGAAAAAAGCATTACATCGTTTTGGGCGTCATTGGTGTGAAAATCATTTTAGACTTTGATTTTTTGATTTGATTGAGTCGATATCATATGAATTCAACACTTTTACACCTAAGGACGATTTTGAGTTCATTCGTTAGGAGTATCCAAAATTCATCATGTACATATGTTATGATTGTTTGAGTTGATTTTACTATTGAATTTGTTCACACCCATTCATTTACACTTTCGCGATTTGGTTATCTTAGTGTTAGTTCATGGTTTGTGTTGTTTTTATTTGAAGGTATTTGAAAAATTCCAAATATAGTTTGTGGAGCCTTTTGAGATTATCCTTGCATGATATTATTTTATATATGTTTGTGATTATTTTCTACGCTTGTTGTGACACACTCTTGTTTATTTTATTTTTTTTTCTCTTCCTTGTCTATTTCGAGCAAATAGAAAGGAAGAGAACGAATTGTGAATTATGGGGGAGTGAGAGTTTGATTTACGGGGGAGAATTGCTTGATTTATGAGTTTCATTTTATTTTAAACTTGATATGTCACGAAGGTATTTTATTTATCTATTGTGTGTAGGTACAGTTTGATGAGCATTTTAAAAGCACACATTTGACAAATCTCCTAAAAGAAGTTCAAGAGAAAGAAAGATAATTAAAGATTTGAAAAGTTTAAATTTTTTTAATACTTTTACATGTCTAGTATCTTTCCAATTTTGGGTTGAAAAATCACCACTTAAGTCGTTTAATTCAAGATTAAACAGTTTAAATGGCTTCGGACAGTTTTTTGAGGAAACTCTTTTAGCAAAACAAATATCTAACACAAGATGCGTATAAAAGATTATATGAACGAGTTATTTAAGGTATAGGAGTACTAGTTTTGAAAAATAAAACTTATATAGGTTCTAAATCGGCACAACCTAAGGAAGGTGATGAGAGGAATTGTAAGTATGCGGGAACAAAAGATTTTAACGCGGTAAAACCCCACCCAATTAGGGAAACATCCACGGAGGTCTCTACACCTCAAAAACAAAATCTACTAAGATAGAGTAACAGATTACAAACTATATTAAAAAACCAAACACACAAGCAGGCCTAATCTAAGGCCAGAATATTTACCATCTCCTTTTGATGATTCTGACTCCTCTGAAGGTTCTGATGTTGAGGTTGTTCTACCAGCTTTGTAATCACTTCTCCTTTTAGCTTTACATTGACTCTAAAGTTAAGAAAATATCTACCAACACTTATTTAGTGTTATAGTGTGATAAGTGTAAGTGGTGAAGTGCTTAATCACATGCATGAAACACACACACACACACTTATACAGATAATTATCCTAAAAATTACAAATATCATTCTAAGATGCAGTAAAGATTTCTGAATCACAGTTTATTTGATAGTCTCAGACTACGGATCTTTATTTCTATCCACAGATCTTGAGGGAACCTTACTATAAAAGGCAACCAATGTCCTAAACACTTTATTTATTTTATTTAAAAACCTATTTCACAAAATGTGAAATATTTCACGAAATTGTAAAATCCCAATCAAGATCTTAACTAGATCTAAGTTTGATTTTTCTCATAAACTGAAAACGGAAATAAGTTTATTGGTTCTTGTTTTGAAAACAATTATATAAGAGTAAAACAACCAACAAATATGATTCTTGAAAAATGAAATCAAACTTAACATGATCTAAGTGATATGTATCACACAATTTAAGATCTCAAATTTTATGAAAAGAATTGGACATCAAATTTTGTGACTTGGTTAGACAAGAGATTAAAGACTAGAGAGGTTAGTTCTTCTAACTTTTGAACTCACTCAAACTCACAGAAGGGTTTTCTAGTGAAAGATTTGGCCAAAGTTTGATTAGGATTTTTATTTCTCTCTTTCTCTCTCTCTCTATCTCTTTTATTTTCTCTCAAAACTCAGAATGATCAAAAGATTAGAAATGTTCAGTAGTTGGCCTCTATTTATCTAAGATATGGGTTGTACAAGATCAATCGTTGATATTAAGTCTAGAATTAACGATGTAAATCTTACGGCTGGAGATGGACCGCTATTAAACGCATTTCGATTGGTCCTATTTGATATCACAAGGATTGAGGTAAAGACATGCATACCGTAGATAAAAATTGATCCAATGGACAGGATTACATATACAGGTACTGAGAGTAAACAAACACAAATCCATTCTCTCTTAGATCAACAAGTATAGGGTAGTGATAAAGCCTTAAACGCGTATTTTGAAGTTTTAAACAATCTCATTTTCCACCACAGAATTCTATGCCACTTTAGGATCCTACGCAAGCATGTTTTCACTACACCAAATCTGCCCAATTGTCACGGTCATTGACCTTGACAACTTCAGCTTGTTAAGGTCAATGACCGTGATAATTCTGGGAGAGATAACTTTTTTTGTCACGGTCATTGACCGTGACAAGTTCGTTAGAATTGTCACGGTCGTGTCACGATCCTTGACCGTGACAAGTTTTTTCACAGTTAAGGATCGTGACAAACCCGTGACAATGTCAAAAAAATTGTCACGGTCATTGACCGTGACAACTCTCTTTGTCCAGGACTTGTCACAGTCAATGACCGTGACAATTCTGAGTAGAATTGAAAAAAATTCTGCTAAGAAGTATGGCCACTGCCACTGCCCAGTAGTATATTTGTACCTGTTATAGCAACTTTGTACATGTTCAAACATCATATATCCAAATAAAATAGAGATAATGCAAATATACATTCAAAATAGAGAAAATATGCATCACCATATAATCCAAATATAATTCAAATGTAATAATTTAAAATAATTAAATTCAAACATAAATCAATGTCACTAAATGTCTGGGGTATGGTTAACGTTGAGGAGGTGAGTAGGCAACACGATATACGAATTAACACATACACTAATATATGTCGTGCCGCATTGTTCGCGCAACCACAATTGGGAGTTCTCCTTCACGGGCATCACATGCGTGACGAGCACCCTAGACTCGATGTCTTAAAGCTCATGTACATGAACTAGTGCACCCTGAACGATATTCGGGTCCCTCAACCCCCGCCCTATCCGCTGGCCATCAAATATGTCTAGTATAAACACGCTCGGCCAACCAAGTGTCGATATTGGTCTGTTGAAGGGAGCCAAATAGGGAAGTGGATTATCAAAGTCCGCACATTTCGGCGATGAAGCAACGAGGTCCGCATTCTCGTCCTCGTCCTCCCACACCTCCTCCTCCCGCACCACCTTCTCCTTCCATTTACCCATATGGTTTTCTCCCAATGAACACTTCACGAATGAGTACCTATCCTGGACCGTCGCCTCCAAATGGGATAGCTTTGCGTCATGTGAATCCACCGTTCGAGCCAACCCGGTGTCGCTCATCTCCAATTCGATTATCCTAGATTTGTCCACCCACGAGCTCACCCCCCATGTACTCCCCTTTCGATCAGAGCCAAGCACTTGGATGAGTGCACCTGTGGACAAAGATGCCTTGTCGGCATTAGACTGCAATTCATGCACTTCCTTAAGCTTTGCCTGATACAATAAAAAGCACATTATTAGTAAAATAGGTAAATTAAAAAATTATAACGTAATTAATAAAAAGTAAATTGTCAGATTACTTACAATCGTGGCCACGATGCTTGGGGACACGTCCGTGTCCTTCCCCTTCTTCGTCTGAAGAGCCACATAAGTATCGAGCCTATGTAGCCTACCCCAGGGCCGATCCCTGTTCCCTGAAATAAAATGAAGTAAAATTAGTATCGGACCCGCAAAGTAAAATAATGCAGAATAATATATTTTATGTAGTTATAGAAAAATTAAATCTTACCATCATCCTATGCTCCACCTCGGCGTAAGAAGTCCGGCCGGAGTAGTGCACGTTCGTCGTTTTTACCCAGTTTTATCTTCCCGATTTGCGAGATGCCAATTGTCTCTCCCCGATCTCATTGTCAATGAACCTTTGTCATTGTGCCAATAAGATAGGCTCCTTCATCGGGACGGATTCAGGCCATTGGATAATGGACTCTCGTGTCTTCCCAAAGTATCGAGACCGCATATTTTTCTTCCACTTCTCGTGTTTCTCCCTCAACTGCTCCAAGACGAAATCGCGTAGCTTTGGATCCGGGTTGAATTCTTCCTGTCCAACAAATATAATGTTAGTTGCAAATAAATATAAATATAAATATAAAATGAAATTGAAATTGAAATCGAAATTGAAATTGAAATTGAAATTGAAATTGAAATTGAAATTGAAATTGAAAAATTCATATAAATATAAATATAAATATATTACCTGTAGTGCCACCCAAACAGCTAACTTGAGCTCATATAGCACCTCCTTCCAACTAATGTACCCCAGGCCAATGATCGTCTTTACCAGCTCGAGGGATCTCACTAATAGCCCCGACTTGTTCTCGATAGGCATCCCCAATTTGCCATATTTGGGGAGACTAGGAGCCGAAGAGCCCTCGTCACCTCCGCTACCACCGAGCCTAGACGACATAATCATAACCAGCATCATCATCCTCGCCTTGATACCTGAAGGAGACATTTGTTGTAAAAAAATGTTATTAGTACATATCAAAATGAATTAAAAGACATGAAAATATGTATAATTACTACAAATGAAAATGAATTGTTACTGTTAATATGACAAGAGTGAAACATCCCCACCACACACGCGCGCACACACACACACACATGCACAACCCCCCCCCCCCACCCTGCCCCACCCCACCCTGCATGGTAGATCAAGTTGCACTGCATGGTAGTTGCATTTACGATCATAAAATGATAACGTTTTTGAAATCGTTAAAATAAACGTTATATATAGAGTATTTTGGAATAACAATATATATTTATTAGTATTTTCCAACTTGCTGAGCGCTTTGTTCGCCTCTACATTTTATGTTAAAAACCCCCACCCCCAGGTGCTTCCGGTAGGGATGGAAGCAAGGATGTTGGTAAGGCTTCTGAGAGTTAGAATCGTTGTTAGAGTTCTACCATGACATTTTAAAAATTGTGTTTGAGGACATTTAAATTTATGGCATTTTGAAAAAAAAATTATTCGGGCCGTGACCCATTTATTGTAATAATACAGGAGTTTCATGGTATATTTCCTTATTATTAGCATTGTTGGATTTAATGGAATTTTTTCTAAATAATTATTGCTAATTAATTAATTTCCTTAAAGTGAAAGTCTTTTCTATAAATGAAAATTTGTTAATTACCTTATATTTCTTATAAAATGCTTCAAATTAGAGGCTTTCTCTATATAATAAAATTTAATATTCACCCTCCACCCTTAACACCTAGACTCCGGTTTTACCCAACGATAGCCCAAATCCAAGTCTGGGCGTTACACATTCCGACAAAGCTTCACATAATTATGTATCTACCGGACTTCAGCGAACTTCCTCCCATCATCATTCACTATTATACATTTGAGGATGGTACTACTGGACTAATTTAAATGACATAAATGACTTAGAATACCCATGGTTTAACATAACAATAATATGATTTTATAAGATTTTCCATATAGAGATAAACTTCCTCCTTCCTTAAAATGGATAAGACTCATGTTTATTTTTAACAATTACATGGGGTGGAAAAATAAGTATGGAGTTGGACTAAGTTGATTTCAATTGTAAAACTCATTCTTCTAATATGAAATTATTGTTTTGGAGCACAATTATACATTACACAAATGTTATGTAAGGTGTGTATTATTATTGTATGTGTGGGTGTGTGTGTGTTTTATATAGTTGTCTTTGGTTCCTCACGAACTCTAGTATGCCTCGATTTTATGCCAAGTAATCGATCAACTATCTCATCATGACTCAATGGTAAAACACACTCGAGATTTGGATGGGAATTAAAATATAACAACTGATTATCAAAATAGTATATATGTATAAACACACACACACCAAACACATAAAATAATATATATGTATAAACACCCCCCACCCTGCCCCACCCCCTCCCCACCCCACCCTGTCCCATGCCCCACCCCCACCCTACCCCACCCCCTTGCCCCACCCCATCCTCCCCTGCCCCACCCTCTACCCTACCCCACCCCCACCCTGCCCCATGCCCCACCCCCCACCCACCACACATGCACACACACACACACGCGCACAACCCTCCTCCCCTGCCCCACCCACCACACACGCACATATATACACACACACATATATAAATGGAAGAGAGAGAGAGAATGCAGCGTAGAGAGAGAGAGAGAGAGAGAGAGAGAGAGAGAGAGAGAGAGAGAGAGAGAGAGAGAGAGAAAAGGAGGGAAGAAACAATGGGGGGAAAAAATAAGGGAAGGTTTTTTTTTACTGCGATATTTGTCACGGTCATTGACCGTAATAACATTATAAGTATTGTCACGGTCAATAATCGTGACAAGTCCATGACAAATAGAATTGTCACGAACTTGTCACGGTCAATGATCGTGGCAATCTTTTATCACGACCTTGTCACGGTCAATGATCGTGACACAAAACGGGTGTTTGTTGTCATGGTCATTGACCGTGACAAGGCTAAGCGCTGAAAGGGTGCCAATTTACCCATTTTGGTGTAGTGTTTTAGGAGAAAAGGGTAATTATAAATCAACCCACAACATTATTAAAACCAACTTTTAAATGATGAAAAATGTTTTATAAAATCCTAAAAATTATTTACCATATTCCAAAAATTATTAAAAAATATTTTTTATGGGATTTAAAACACGCACCCCTAAATTATAAAGAATGCAACAAATGAATGCAATCCTAGGTGCAGTGTTGATATTCTACCTTTGAGACTTTTAGAGGAATTTGATATGTAGTGTCTGAGGATCTTTGGTAGACTAGGATATGACTCAATTTTATCACTATTTCCAAACTAGACAAGTGCCTGTATAATGTAGACTCAAGTGAGTCAAAGATATAGGGTGCTTCAATCTCCCCCTTTGGAAATATGAGACAAAATATCCTTTGAGTCATCAAGGACTCGTAGGGATACAAAAGAAATAAGAAAATCGTATTCCTATGCAAAATTCTAACTACCCCATATCCTAGAAAAGAAAATTACATTATTCAAGTAAAAACAAACCAATACCCTAACAACATTCCGATAACATGAGGTGCTGATCTCTTGAAAATAAGATAACTAAGATCAAGCTTTTTAGTTGATAATGTCCAAGTTGACTCAAAGTTTCTCCTCCATTTTATCTCAAATGGACAAAGGGTCTACACACAGGTAAGAGATAGAAATATGAAAGCATAAACATCAATGATACATTACAATTCTACCATAACCATCCCAATTGATTTACGTAAGGATTCAAATCGAATATTTTTCAAGCATTTAGTAAATATATCAACTAATTGCAATTCGGTAGGCAGGTAATTAATCTCCAGTTCCTTTGATTCAACTAACTTGAGTATAAAATAATGTCGAATTTTAATATGTAAAGTACGAGAGTGTTGAACAGGATTTTTGGAAATATTAGGCGCGCTTTGATTGTCACAATAGAGATGTAATTGTTCTTCAATAATACCATAGTCTCTTAACATTTGTTTTAGCCAAAGTAATTGAGCACAGTAGCTACCTACAACTATATATTCAGATTTGGTTGTAGATAATGAAATGCAATTTTGTTTCTTACTATTCCACCCTACCAAATTATTACCTATGTAATAAGAGGCTCGTGATGTACTTTTACTGTCATTGGAACACCCAACCCAATCAGCATTGGTGTAGACAATTATCGTGCTAGATGTGTCATTAGTGTACTAAAGTCCTAAATTGAGAGTTCCTTCAACATATTTTACAATTTTTTAACGCAAAGAATATGACTCTATTTATGACTATTTTGGTAGCGGGCGCACACACAAACAACATACATATTATCAGGATGGGAGGCAGTAAGGTATAAAAGATTTCCTATCATACTACGATATAAGGTTGAGTCAATAGATTTCCCATTCTCATCTTTTGATAGTTTAACCGAAGTCCTCATGGGAGTCCTAGCATATTTGGTTGTTTCTAAACCGAACTTTTTGAAAATTTCTAAGGCGCATTTGGATTGCGATACAAATTAACCATTTGACTTTTGCTTAACTTGAAGACCTAAGAATAATTGTAACTCCCCCATAAGTGACATATGGAATTCTTTATGCATAATGTTAAGAAATGTTTTGACATCTATTAGGGAGGTAGATCTAAAAACGATATCGTCTACGTATACTTAGGCTATAGTAATATTTATGTCAATGTGTTTGACAAAAAGAGTTTGTTCATTCCCTCCTCGCTTAAAACCATTGTTTAGAAGAAAGGTAGATAGACGTTAATACCAATCTCTACGAATTTATTTTAAACCATAGAGAGATTTCTTAAGCTGGTAGACGTGATTTGGATGATGAGGGTCAATGAACCCTTTGGGTTATTCTACGTTGGTCTCTTGAGTTAAGATACCATTAAGGAAAGTAGATTTAACATCCATTTGATAAAGTGTGAAACGCAAATAGCATGCTATTGTAAAGAGTAAGTGAATAGACTCAAGGCGAGTGATAGGTGAAAAAGTTTCCTCAAAATCTATTCCTTCAATCTGAGAGTATCCTTGGGCAACTAATCTAGCTTTATTCTGAATAATCATCCCAGATTCATTTATTTTATTTTTGAAAAGCCAATGTGTTCCAATGACCCTTTTATTTTCTAACCGGGATACAAGGTACCATACATCAGGAATGACAAATTAAAGAAGTTCCTTATCCATATCAGTTATCCACAATGGGCCATTCAGTGCTTCATTAACATTCTTTGGTTCTGTAAGAGAAACAAAGCATGAATAATGAGCAAGAGTACATAGTTGGGATCCTATAGGAACTGGCTCAATAGGGTTACCAAGTACACTATCTAAAGGATGATCTTTGGAAACCCAATTAGGCACTCCAGGGGTCTCAGTTGGTAAAGAATCATCTATCTCTAGAGAATCATAAGCTAAAGTGTTTTTGAATTCATCCACTATAACTGGTCCTTTAATCTTACTCTCTACAGTAGTGTCACCTACAATCACATTAATGGATTCCATTAGGGTTTTGGTATGAAGATTGTAGACACAGTATATTCTACTATTTGGAAAATGTCCTAAGAAAATATCTTTATCTCCTTTGGTTTCAAATTTAGACCAATGTTCTTTATCCTTTCTTGCATAACAAGTACTACCAAAGGTTCTAAAATATTTTAGGTTAGGTTTCTTCCCATACCAAAGTTCATAGGATGTTCATTTGTGTTTTTCCTTAGGTATACTCGATTGATTATGTGACAAGCTGTACGAATGGATTCTACCCACAAATATTTAGGTTAATTCTTTGCATGAATCATCAGATGGGCCATTTCTTGAAGAGTGCGATTTTTACGCTCAGCAATTCCATTTTGTTGAGGTCTATTAGGGTGAATAAATTTATGTTTGTAACCATTATAGTCACAGTATTCGATGTCACCTGAATCTATAAATTCACCTCCTCTATCGCTACGAATTCTATCTACTTGGGAGTCCTTTTCATTTTCAATGATAACTAAGATTTTCAAAAACTTAAGGAATGTTTCTGATTTGTGTTTTAAAAAGTCAACCCAGGTAAATCGTGTGAAGTCATTAACCATAACTAGAATATAACTATTGCTACAAAGACTAACAGTACAAGAAGGATCCATTAGGCCCATATGGATGATTTTTAGAGGTTTAGTGGATCGAACTTCTTTAACTTTTATGTGGTGAGCCTTAGAAATCTTTCCTTCTTAACAGGGACTACATATGTTTTCTAAAATTGGTTTGATTTTAGGAAGACCTCTAACTATCTCTTGGGAACACAATTTACCAAGGCTGTCATAATTAATGTGACCCAACCTATTATGCCATATATTATTATCATCCATTCTAGTAATGTTACAAACTTATGTACTTGGATTGACTGTATAACAATTATCTGGAGTACGGAGTCCTGTAATAATGCAACCACCTTTTTCATTTAAAATTTTGCAATTTTTCTTTGAAAAGGTGACAGTATGGTTAGAGTCACAAAATTGTGATATACTTCGTAAATTGGCTTTAATACCTTTTACCAAAAGAACATCCTTAAGAATAGGCAATCCTTGTTCACGGAGTGTTCCTTTACTAATGATCTGGATTGATACACCATCTCAAAAATAAGACTTTACCTCAGGAGAAGTTAGTTTTATTTGCAAGTTTGGTATCATCCTCAGTCATATGTTTAGAACATCCTGAGTCTAAATACCATCCAGATGCTGTGTGTTTAACTTTAAAGGCATTGATCACAATATTGCATTTCGTCTGGGGTAATATCTCATCTTTTTTAATCCAAATTTCTCTAGTTTTGAATTTGTGCTTATTAGCTCATATTTGATAAAACTTGTGAGCTTCAGTCTTTTCTCTAAAAGATTTTTGCACAGGTTTATGAGAATTATAACCAGTTTGGGCATTTGGTTTAGAAAAGAATCTAGGATTCCTTCTTATTGATGATCTATTAGTATTTTTCACTGTTCTAAAAAACTCGCCTAGGCACGCCTAGGCTTAAGGCTTGGGAGAAACGCCTCGCCTTACGCTTTTCACGCCTTATTCTTGGTAAAACCCTTAAGGCGCACTTTTTTTTAAAAACAACAATGCTTTAGTGAAATGATGTCGCCTTTTAAAGAATTTGTTTACAAACCGGACCATTATCTCATCCAAAATAATCAAATAGTATTTCAATTTGCATATATTCAGACATATTTTTATGATATGTGCAATTTTTGTATTTTAATAGCCTTGTTATGGTTAAAAAATATTAAAATATATTAAGAAGGCCTAAACGCCTTTCCCGCCTTTTTATGCCTAGGCCCGTCTAGGCTTCTAAGGCTTAAGGCTTGGCCTCCAAGCCTCAATCACGCCCCGCGTTTTTTAGAACCTTGGTATTTTTTCTTCTCTTCCTATTTTGATAGTTAGAATTCTTGTCCGACTGTCTAGGTAGGACATAATTGTTTCGGCTTCTCCTATAATAGTTGAAGTTATGGTAAACAGGAGAGTGATAGACTAGTTTATATAGACGTTTGGAATAGTAACCATCAAGGTAATGTCCATAAACATCACTATAGGAGCAGTAAATATTACTCGTAGAAATCTTGACCTTAGGAAATTTTTTAATCAAAGGTGTGTCGAAGTTTTGAACACTAGTCTTATTCCTAGGTGGCACAGGATAAAATGATAAATTATCTTATCTAATTGTAGGGCAGATGTATTTAGCCTTATAATCAACATTACGCTTAAAGTTACTTGATTCACCAATGTTTAACTTTTGTTGTTGCAAGTTAAAATCATTTTTAAGGATTGAAAACCTGGACAAGTTTCAACAGGTCTTTTGCTACTAGAAACAAACTTCATACATTCAAAGGTTTTAATTTTGTTTGGTATTTGGGGGAAAAACCTATTCCAGTTCTATCATCAAAATTGGTCTTACTCACAGTCTTCAAAACATTTTGAGTTGTTTTCAAATTTAGCAAACGTTTTGAAGACTGTTGATGTCGTTTCTTTTGTTTGTTACAATTCTAACGACATCCCTTTTTATTTTTTGTCCAGAATTTTATTTGATTCAGACAACTCTTTCAGTTTTTGTTCAAAAGTTTTTGTTTCATTATCATGAATTAGACGTTGAGAACTGTACTCTTCAGCATTCTGTTTGATTATATAGCTTAGGGTTTCTATCTTTTGTGTAAGGTCTTTGACAACTTTTTTAAGTCTAATGCTTTTCTTGAGAGTCTTTGAATATAATGTGTGAATGTCTGAAAGGTCCTCATTGTCGGAGTCACTAAGTGTGCAATGTGCAGTGTGCAGTGTCCCCTAGTGATTCATTTTTAGGACTTACACACCCTTTAGCATCAATAATATATCATTCCCTTCGAATCACACACACAACGTTTAATGAATTATCAGCATTCTCAAGTAATAAGGAAGACAAATCAGTAGGGATAGCATCATTCAACATAGCATGATTAGGTTCCTTATCATTAATGTATATGATTTTGGTAAAGAAATACAAATAAGGGTCATAGGGATTAGATTACCCAGGTTCCTCAGTTTCTGATTCACTTGAGTTATCCCAAGTCTTCCACAAGTTAGCCCTAGTGTTCTTGTTCTTATTCAAATTAACTCTACAGTAACTGATTATGTGTCCTAACTTCCCACATTTGTAGCATTAAGTGTTCTTAATGTCTTTACTGGGTTTGTTGTCAAGTCTTTTATCATGAGCCTATTATTATAGTGGTTTGAATATGTAGGTTTTCCTTGTCTGTTTGTAATTTTATTTCTAAATTTCACAATTTTCTTGAAATGTTTAGACATTAGGCAATCTGATTATCCAAACTCTCTAAATTACAATCCTCATCAGAATCTAAGTCAATTTCATGTAAATGACATTCAGGTTTAGTCAACTTAGAGGTAAAGACTATATTACAGGCAGACTATTTCTTATGGGTATGTATTAATTGCTTCTTAAACTCTAATTCCATATCCACAGTTCTTAGCTTGCTATTAAAGAGTTCAGGGGTAAGGTTTTGATCATCCATCTCCTCAATTTCATAGCGCTTATTGTCAAATTTTTGTGGAAGTGACCTTAGAATTTTAGAGACAATTTCTTTCCTATCATACGTTAACCTATTGGCATGCAGTTTAGTCACTATGTCTGTTAACCTAATGTATAAGTAATCAAATGACTCAGTCTCATTCATGACTAATGTGTTATACTTCTCGATTAACATTTGGGTCTTAGCAGCTTTAACACGTGTTCCTCCTTCATGTGAAGTCACCCAAGTGTCCCATGCTTCCTTAGAGGTAGTACAGAAAGATATCCTCTTGAATTCGTATTCACTGATAGACATGAATATGGCATTTTTTCCTTTATTATTGTTAAGGGAGGTCTGATTTTCTTCTTTAGTGAATTGACTTAGTAGCTTCCTAAACCTCACAGTACTTCCTTCAGCAGCTGGTTTAGTAGGAAAAGTGTACCCATTTTCAATAGCATCCCAAACATCATCTCCCAATTTCCCTTGGATGAAAGCAAGCATCCTCACTTTCTAGTGAGGGAAGTTGGTTCCATCAAAGAGAGGGGGCCTGGACAGGTTACCTAATCTCTCAAATTTCTCGTCCATAGTTATTTTGATAAAATAATTTCAAAAACTCAAGATCTAAAAGAATTTGTAAAATCAATGCTCTGATACCAATTGAAAAATCACCACATAGGTCCTTTAATTCCATATTAAACAGTTTAAATGGCTCCAAACAGCTTTTTGAAGAAACGATTTGATCATAACAAACAACTAACACAATATGTGTAAAAAAGATTATATGAATGAGTTATTTAAGGTATAGGAGTACCAATATTGAAAAAAAAAACTTATATAGGTTCTAAATCATCACAGTCTAAAGAAGATGTTGAGAGGAAGAGTAAGTATGCAAGAACACAAGATTTTAACGTGGTAAAACCCCACCAAATTGGGGAAACATCCACGGAGGTCTCTACACCTCAAAAACAAAATCCACTAAAATAGAGTAATAGATTACAAACTATATAATAAACCAAACACACAAGCATACTTAATCTAAGTCCAAAATATTTACCAACTCCTTTGGATTATTCTTACTCCTCTAAAGGTTCTGATATTGAGGTTGTTCTCCTAGATTTGTAACTACTTATCCTTTTAGCTTTACGTCGACTCTAAAGTCAAGAATATCTCTACGAACACTTCTTTAGTGTTGTAATGTGATAAGTGTAAGTGGTTAAGTGCCTAATCACATGCATGAAACACACACACACACACACTTATATATACAATTATCCTAACAAATTACAAATATGTTTACAAATATATTTCTAAAATGCAGTAAGGATTTCTGAATCACAGTTTGTTTGATAGTCTCAAACTACGGATCTTTATTTCTATCCACAGATCTTTAGGGAACCTTGATATAAAAGGCAGGCAAGGTCTTCAACACTTTCTTTATTTTATTTACAAAGATATTTAAAAAAATGTGAAATATTTAATGAAAGTGTAAAACCCCAATCAAGATCTTAACTAGATCTAAGTGTGATTTTTCTCATAAACTGAAAAAAGAAATAAGTTTGTTGGTTCTGGTTTTGATAACAATTATATAAGAGTAAAAAAAGAAACAACTACGATTTCTTGAAAAAATAAATCAAACTTAATAAGATTTAAGTGATATGTATCACACAGTTTAAGATCTCAAATTTCTATGAAAAAAAATTGACATATAAACTTCATGATTTGGTTGGACAAGAGATTAAAGACTAGAGAGGCTTGTTATTCTCACTTTTGAACTCACTCAAACTCACTGAAGGGTTTTCGAGTGAAAGATTTGTCCAGATTTTGATTAGGGTTTCTATTCTCTCTCTCTCTCTCTCTCTCTCTCTCCTCTTATTTTCTCTCAGAACTCAAAGTGATCAAAAGATTAGAAACGTTCACTAGTTTGTCTCTATTTATACTAAGCTAGGAAGGATATGGAAGGGTTGTACAAGATCAATGGTTGAGATTAAGTCTAGCATTAACGATATATATCTTACGGTTGATGATGGACCGCTATTAAAAGCATTTCGATTGGTCCTCTTTGATTTCACAAGGATTTAGGTAAAGACATGCAAACCGTAGATAACAATTAATCAAATGGACAGGATTACATACACAGGTTTTCAGAGTAAACAAGCACAAATCTAGTCGCTTTGAGATCAACACGTGTAGGACAATGATCAAGCCTTAAACGCTTGTTTTGATATTTTAAACAATCTCATTTTCCACTTCTCTGCCGCTTTCGGATCATACCCCAACTAGTTTTTAGGAGAAAAGGGTAATTATAAATCAACCCACGACATTATTAAAACCAACTTTTAAATGATAAAAAATGTTTTATAAAATCCTAAAAATTATTTACCACATCCCAAAAATAATTAAAAAATCATTTTTATGGGATTTAACACACGCACCCCTAAATTATAAAGAATGCAATAAACGAATGCAATCCTAGGTGCAGTGTTGGTATTCTACCTTTGATACTTTTAGAGGAATTTTATATCTAGTGTCTGACGCGCTTTAGTAGACAAAGATATGACTCAAGTTTGTCACTATTTCCAAACTATACAAGCGCCTATATAATGTAAACTCAAGTGAGTCAAAGATATAGGGTGGTTCATGGGCTTTTGGAAGGCTATTAGAATTATATAGGATTTATTGGATTATTAAGATTTTTTATTTTGTACCGGAATAGCCATAGGGGTATATTTGTAGGGGAAAAGTTTCCATCACTACCCCTACCTCCTAAGACTTGTCCATAGAGTTTAGTTTACATTGAGTATGGCGTATCCCATTATATCTGTCAAGGAAATTTAAGTTCACACGTTCAAGAAGATGGATTCGAATATCAAGCCTCTTCAACATGCTCTATGACTTGACATATATTTTATATGGATATTGTTTTGTGTTTCGTGGATTTTTTACTAAGTATTGGGATATGTTTCTAAACTAATTTTCATCAAAATGAGGCATTTTCAAACAGTTTTAAAACAACATTTTGAACTTTAAAAATTATTTTATTTTAGTCAGTCTCATTTAAACAAGATTGATATCTCGTTCAAATGACATGGCTATGTCATTAGAAGCTCATTTAATGCTTTTCTTCTAACATACTTCAGACAAAGGTTTGTTGTTTTAACTTTTTTCAACTCATTGGAAATGAAGTTGATGTCATTTGAATGACATCTCTATGTCGTTATAACGACTGGATGTTATCGTTCATGCGAGATTACGCCTCCTCAAAATTTATGTTCACCTATAAATACATGTTTCATGAAGATTTCTCTTTAAGACTTTTAATTTACGAAAACTATAGACCTGCTATAAATAGTCTTCACTTTTATTAGGGAAAAAAACTTTCTAATTCACACAATCAATCCCAAATACTTTTGTGAATAAACTTTAAAACCCAAAACACTTCTATATTAAAGTCACTATTATAGATAATGAGTCTCTATTGTTGCTCTTGTGGTTCCTACGAGAATATTTGTTGTCGATTGCGATCATTATGGATTCTGTAGGAAATTCATTGTTGAAGGAAGATTCTGATCCTTGTGGTACTTGAGGGAATGATTTTTTTATTTATCTATTGTATTGTAAGTTATGATTTGTAAACTTTAGTGAAATAAATGGTTTTTTCCCTCTAGGGATTTTTTCTTAAATTGGAATTTCTTTATATGCTTTATTTGAATCACATAGTTGAAAGTTCTAGGGTTAATTAAAATTTGTTTAAGAGATTGACATTTAATTAAATAGGTTTAATCCATCACAGAATAACGTGCACTCTCATTCGTCGATGTAACAACCTATCGATTTATCACCAATTAAACTGTCACTATCACTCATACGCGACATATAATAAATCATCTAACTATTTACTTATCAAACAAAATTAAATAACAATAATTTTAAGTATTAATCCTTTGTCTCGCTAATTAATATTTACTAAATTTCAATTAATTTTTTCACTAATTAAATTAATAATATAAAGTAAATAATTAATACCAAAATTACGGGGTGTTACATTCTTCCCCCTAACAAAGAAATTTCATGCTCGAAATTCGAACGTGCCTGCCACAAAGAGCTCCGGATATTTCTCCCGCATGTCATCCTCACTCTCCTCCATTGACTCGACAATATTGTGGTGTCCCTACTGTACAAGAACTAACAATACCACCGTTTAATGAAGCTTTTGCTTACTATGACCTAAAATGGCAATAGGTTTCCCTTCATACGAAATATTTGGCTATAATTCAATCTCCTCTAACAGTATGTTCCAGTAAGCCATGTCACTCTTGAGATACTTCTTCAACGACAGCACATGCGACATGTCGTTAATCCTTTACAAATGCTCTGGTAAGATGAGGTTACATGTAACTGGCCCATTCCTCTTGATAATGGGAAAATTCCCCATATACCTAGGTGCCAACTTATCATTATTCCCGAACGACATCACTCCCTTCATGGGGGATACCCATAGTAACACAGGATCACCCACGTCAACCTATATAAATCACCAATTCGTATCGGCGTAACTTTTCTACCTATTTTGAGTCACCCGAATGCGACTCCCGATCAACTTTATCTTCATTGACATCTCCAAAATCAAATCTGACCCAACTAGATTATTGTCCCCAAGTTATAACCAATATGAGGGAAAATGATAAGGTATCCCATACAAAACGTCAAACGGTGCTATACCAATAGTGAACTGGTACAAGGTGTAATACGCAGACTATACCAAAGGTAAAAACTTCTCCTAGCTACCCATAAAATCTAGAATACACATCCATATCATATTCTCTAACATCTGATTCACCCTATCCGTATGCTTGTTGGTCTGGGTTGATAAGCCATGCCCAAATGCAACTCTATCCCTATCGTCTCCTGAAATCTTTGTGATAAGTGAGACATAAAGATCTTGTACCGATCTGAAAAAATATTGAGAGGCACCACGTGAAATCTCACTATCTATGCTAAGAATAACAATGCATACTACCCTGTTGTGTAATCCACCCAAATTGGAAAAAAATGGGCTACCATAGTCAATCGATCAATAATGACCCAAATGAAATCATAACCCCGTTGAGATGTCAGTAACCCTGTGATTAATTCCATTAAAATACTCTCCTATTTCCACACCCAAATCTCTAATGGTTATAGAACCTCGATTGTTCTCCAATGATCGACTTTCACCATGTGATAAATGGTGCACCTACAGACAAATTGTGTTATATCTCGCTTCATCCCAGACTGCTAATATTTCCTCTTCATATCTTATCCCCTTAAAAATGTATTAAAATATTAATACATGTGCCTTTTGCATAAATGCGCATTGTAGATCCTCATTATCTTAAACAATCAACCTCCTATTGAAGTGTAAGCAATCCTCAGAACAGATTGTGTAAGACTCCGCTCCACCTATTAATAGCTGCTAAATAACCTATAATAACATAGATCCTCTTCATGTGCCTTCATAACCCTCGAGATGATCTCAGCTGTGATAGTCATCACTTTAAAGTACGTGACATTGTTCATAGCCATTGAGCATTGTCAAGAATTGAGGAGTATTCGACCTTAAGAATCTTGATAATGAAGATCATTACGATGATGAGTCAATAAAATAACTAATGGTTAGACAAAGGGGTTCACCAATGCTCTGAGTATAATTATGGTAAATTATTAACTTCAGCAGTAAATTCTGCAACTTAGAGACTTTTTCAACCATAAATTAGTGAATTTTTTTTCATTTTGAGCCCTTTTTTGGAGATAATAAGGAATTTGAGCTTTGAGGAACCTGTTGTAGCTTTGGGTTTTGTTTATGGTAATACGAATTATGATAGAAATTTGGTTTAGTAGAATAACATGATGAAATTTTCTGCACCTAAGAGGGAGAGCAATGGATTTCTACGTTTTGGAAAAATATAAGGATTTTGATGATAAATTTAAGTGCGAATTAATTCTAATTAGAGAGTGGAATTATTGTCGTGCTCATATTTGAACAAAGTTCATTTATGTTATTAAACCATATGTGATTAGGACAATGATAATGCGAGAATACTTGGACCTAGGAGTAGGATCACTACGTGTTTATGAAATATGAGTTAAAAGATAGTTAAAAATATTTAGCAATGCACTTAATTGAATGGAAAATAAAAAGGATAGTATTGACTTTCCTATTTGTTCGGATAAAGACGGTTGGATTCGATATTTTGTATAAGGATGGAATTGCATATGCATGATAGGCATTTATATTGTAGATGTATTTATTATAAAGAAGTTTTAAGATTAAGTAAGTTCCAAAAGGCTCAAAGAAAGAGCATCATTCGATCGAGGGTCAGATGGTTTAGGGTTTCGTAAAATGCCTTTTGGGTTATGTTCATTATTGTTGGGAGGTGGAAATGCCCTAATATGAAATTTCATGGTGAATGCGAGGAGGATAATGATCTGATTTAGGACATGGGTATGCCTATTGGAGGTAATTTTCAAGTTCGGAGTACTTATACGGGTTATATGATAGTGTTGGCATACTTTGTAGGATGATTATGTGGGATTTTTAGCCGATGATGGAATTATCATAGTGTGTAAGGATATGTGTGATGAAAATCATTTGTATTATAAACGTTTTAACTATTTTGAGAATTTTATGACAGTCGCGACTGCGGTTACATTAAGTTTCGTAAGGTTAGATATGGTATTATCATAGTAATGTTGTCAGGGAGATCGGAGATTTTATACCCTTATTGGAATGGTTAGACGTTGAGAGGTTTAGGAGTGGTTAAGCACTCTATTGAATTTAAAGTTGGACAGAGTGTGTCCAACCAGATGTTTGAGAAAATAATGATGTTTTTAGTGTTATTGGATCGATTAACTTAAAAGGTTGGATATTATTCTTGGAAGGGATGAGAATATTTTTTGAATTATCTCAAGTTGATAATTCTACGGTTAGAGCATTGTTTCGTGTGTATTCTTACTTCAACGAATCTCGATAATTGACCGAACTAGATAATAGTGTATTGAGAGGGTTCCTTTTTTGGATTTCACTTGAGAGACATCCCACGCACGAAACTTAATAAGTGTCGACAATTGAGATATGTTTGACTCTAGGATGTTTGGTTTAATACGTTAGACAGTACTTTTGTAGAGAGACAACGCCTTGAGCATGGAGATTTCTTAGACTTCCTAGTAGGATTATAAGAACACTTGAATTTTGAGGATAAAATTCCTTGTTTTAGGGGGGAAAGTAAAATACCCTACAATTTTGAGTGAATTAAATTCTTTATATTTACTCTATATTGATTTATATTTATCTGCAGTGACTAGTGATGCCAATAATTTTTATGTATTATTTAGAATTTATGATCTAAATTTAGTTTTAGTGACTCGTGATGTCACTAAATTATGTGTGTATTTGGAATTGATTTTAAATAAAAATTATGTTAAAAATTAATAGTTTTTTTTAACAGAAGTAAATAATTAATTTGATTATTTATAAAGGACTTTTTGGATAGGTATAATGTTCGTATACACATAAAAATGTTCGTTTTTAAGCTCCATAGATTAATATATGTCTTGGGTTAGACTTTACGCTATTTAGAATTATTTTTAATATTATTGGGTTAGGGTCCATAGGGGCCGAAGGATTAGTTTCGTTGTAAACATTATAAAAGTGGTGTAAGTCTTAGGATAAACCATATATTTCACAATAGAACGGAGCTCTAGAGGCAAGAAGATAATGCTAAGAGGGGAGAGGAATTGAAAAGGTAAGTGAGAGAAGATGAAGAAATTGGATTCTTGGCATATGAATTAAACCCACTTGAATTGAAGGGAGTTTTTGTAGTATAAGACTTTAATTGATGTTGTATAATGATGTTATTATTCATTGGTGTAATACCCCATATTTCTGAATATTTTATTTAATTAAATTGGAAAATTAAATGAGAAAAATACAGCTTAATTTAAATTACGTAAGAGGAGTAATTTAATGGGATTTATTAAAAATTGTAATTTTGGAATATCAATCGGGAGATAGTTACCGATTTATATTGCCTCATTATGTTTACTTAGTGCGAGTGGTAAATAGTTACTTAACGCGTGTAGACCGTGTTGGGGTGAGAACGAGTAATATTTGTTAAGTGACTCAAATGATAATTTAGAGGTCACCAATGAGTCCGGAAGGGTCAAATTAGTCAAAATAGTATACCCGGGGGTACTAGTTGAGTCTCGGGGTAATTTTGGACTAAACCGAGACCGTTCGGGGGCGTTTTAGTCTTTTAACATGAGATGGTATGGAGACCTACGAAATTGAGAGTTTTATATCAGCCGTATGATAGAGGAATTAGGGTTAGAACACCCATGACAACACCAATACCATTAGAGAGAAGAGAGGCACAACTTTATAAGGCAAAAGGAAGAATTGGGAAGGATTCAAAGGGATTTTTACCATCAACTTGTTGGGGAAGAAGGATTGAAGGATGAAGATCATCAATCATCAACAACAACCATGAAATCAGACCCTACTGATCATAAGGCAAGTTGTTTATTGCAAAAATTATAAAGTTATAATACCCATGTGTAGGGTTTTTGAATAGTGTTGTTTAAATCATTATTTTGATTGGAGAAAGATGATATTTATACATGTTGGGATAGGAATCGCATGTAGAATGATTTACCTTATGTAGAGGTTTAAGATTCAGATTAGACTTGATGATTTTTCGGATTAAAATCTGGATTTTGAATGATAATATGGGAAGAACACCATAACTAGGGTTTCAAGAAATTCTGGATTTTAATTCATTATTTCTTTAAAGTAATTGGAGTTTTGATGTATTTGACACGTTAGAAACTGTCCTAGTATATGTGGAAATATGTTAGGATCATTGGGTCAAAGTTTGGTGGACTATAATGGAGTTTGAAGGTTTGTTAATGGAGGAAAAATCTTAACGAAGAAGACAACTGCGTCTGTCCCTGTTCGATCGATCGATCGATCTCGAACTATCGATCGATCGACTATGTCGATCGATCGAACCCAGCCGTCGATCGATCGACGCAAGATGTTTCTCGAAAATTTTGCGTTTAATTATTCGTTGAGTTCGGGAATGAATGAGTATTCTAGGATTTACATTATACTTATATGGGAGTGAGAATAAGACCAGTAGGTATATTGTTGAGGTCCGATAAGGCCATTGGGTGTAGGGCTTGGATTACGGACCAAGGAGAATAATCCGATTTAGTCGAGTATCGGGGATTTCGGAAATTGAGTTACGGGGCTAAGTAAATTCAATTTAAGTAATAGACCAGTAGGGTAAGAAATAACTACTGAAATTATATGTAAGGGGTAACTAGGACCCTTAGAGTTGTGTGAATACTCAAATAAATACGATTAATGAGATAAATCGTAAAGCGAATATTGTATGGTAGATACATGAGATTAAAATATTACGTATGTATATGATTAATTGGTCGGGCGTGTACCTACTGAATTATGTGATCTTTTAGGTAGAGAGATTATACCTAAATTAATTATGTTAGGGTCGATGAGACATTCCGAACTAACATAAAGATATTATATGATTGGGGTCGATGAGAAATGCCGAACCAAACTCTTAACTGGTGTCGCGATGAGAGAGTTCCGAACCAGAACATGTGTATATATATATTTTTTAAAATAGTTGGGGTCGATGGATAATTCCGAACCAACTCTCACTTGGGGTCGATGAATCATTCCGAACCAAGGGTCCTTTATGTGTATAAAAAGGGCAAAATAGCAATGATTGATATTTAGTATATATTGTGTGTGAAATATATATACTTGATGATATCCTACTTACGTGTGTTAGTAGATTGATACATATTATGTATTTAAAGATACATACTGAATTGGTAAGTTAAGTAGTGAAACTTAATTACGAAATGCACCTTTAGATAGAGAAAATCTATTTAGTCATTCAAGTAGTGAAACTTAATTACATAAGTGGGAAGTCAACAATTGTGAGAATTGTAGTAATTTTAGTAGTGAAACTAAATGGGAAGTCTTAAAAAAATAACATAGATGAAATGTTACTTGAGAATTAATTAACATACACGAGACGTTAGTGAAACGGTTGTACTGTATGGGCGGTACTGGAACTTGGGCTCAGATAAGTTCAGTCGACTACTTTGGTTTTAGTTAGCTTGGGAGGTATGGCTAGATAAACTAAGTGTAGAACATTAGGTGTGCACAAAAGATGAGGGGTGAGTAACTCAAGAGAGTGTACGAGAACCTAACATGTGTAATCAATAACCGCATTTTATATTGTGATAAACGCTTGCTAAATATTTTCAAAATGTTTTGAGTACTAACTCTTGCTATAAAATATTTTCAAAACCTTTTAGGTGTCCAGCCACAGGCATGCCATGTATGATGATTCCATTCCAGAGACTCGGAGCTGTAGCACAGTGGATGCTTACAGGATTTTGACTAGACGATATCTCTCATTCAAATCTAGTACATGATCTCACACTCTTCTATGCATGGACTTGTGGTCCGGTATTAGTTTCAGATGTTAGTTTCAGACTAGCGGTTATTCTATTGTTGTTTGGGATTTTTAGCCGATGGTTTATTCGGTAATACTTTTGTTCTGTGGTACTTTTACTTTGTTGTTTAAATTAAAGTATATGATTGTTTGTACTTTGTTCCACATCGTTGATTTATCTGTTTTAAGAAAGATAAAATTTGGCACCGGTCTAATTTTACTTAGGGGATTAGTAATTAAAATTTTTTTTACAGTGATGCTAAGAATGAACCATTTGAGAAACCTGTTTTAATTTAATAAAGGCCTGATCACCCGATGTTTAATTAGGCTGGGTGTCACAGATGGTATCAGAGCATCAGGTTCTAGTGTCCATAGGATCTGTACGGCTTACTACGTTTTCAGTGTATCGTTTGATTGATATAGAGCCCTATTTTAGGATTGTTGTACTCCTCTACGTATGTAGTTTACGTCCTCCTGCTATTTTGTAATTGTAGTTTATATATACGAGTTCGATTGGGAATGGTACGTCGAAAATGGAGGTAGAACCAGCATTGGCGTTGGAAGGACTGCAGGAGGGAGGAGCTCAGCATGAAGCCTGGAGTGTTCAAATATGGTAATCATAGGAGAGATGACCGTTCTTGAGGTCACTCCTACTATGTAATGGAAGTAGATGCTGCAAGGGTTGTTGAGGCATAGCAGGCATTTTCCAAGTATCACGACAGTAAAGAGGGATGCTAATCTAGACCGCCCAATGCAGTGATAGTGGGAGTAGGTCTGAAGAAATTTTGATGAGAACGAGCCGTAAAAATGTGATAAAACGGCGACTGTGCATGTTAACCAATGGAAGGAATATGTCCAAAGGTTTTGGCATTAAGGATGGAGTAGAAATAATCAGAAGTGAAAAATTTGAGTGAATTTTTTAGGCAACGTGGCGGGGATACCAGTCACTACATTCGGACCGAGGGTCCGTATATATAAATAGAGGAACCTTACAGATAGTTTAACCGCAAAGTTCTCCAGTGATGATTAAGAAGCAAAGTGAATGGGAATATCTGAACCCCCCACGTGAAAGCCTGGTAGAGGCCAATCGTGAGAGAGAAATTTATCCATTGAAGTGAACTTGTACCGATGAGATAGGTATAAGGGAAAAAGATCCCTTGAGAGAATGGACTCTCGAGTTGTAATTCGCAATTTTGGTAAAACTCTTCTTGGACGACTTATGTTTATGAAGACAATATGGTACTTCCGACAACGTTGAAGTAAATGCTCCTAGGTGGGCGGAGCTATGGGAGTTTAAGGATTTAGTCAGAGTAAGACTGATTGTAAAGGGGCTGGTGCAAGCCATGGGTGAAAACCCACTAGGGGATTTAATGATTAAATTCTAAGTCGGGGTTGTTAAGTCCCATAGTGTGTTCCTCTTGGTCAGCAGAACTAAAAGAACCAGGATGATAGTGTTCAAAATCGAGCCTACCAAGTTCGAGAGGAGGGATACCCAAACCGGTCGGTGCGGCCTAGAGTAAGGGAATTTTTGAAAAGATGTCTAGTGTGGTTATAGGGCCACGCGTTTTATTTTAGCTTGCAGTTATTTGAGGAAATAATAACTCCGTTAAGTTTTACATTCCGGAGAGAACAAGCGTGTTATGTCCGGAAAACCATATGAACGACCAGAGCTATGGACAAGGAAGTATATGGGTCTTAGCCTCGAGTGAATGGGGTATATGACGATGCCTCACCTGAAAAAGGGTCGAGTTGTCATTATTCATCAATATGTGAGAGACTTCGGAGATTGTGAACATCTCATAGTAATTGATTTCGGTGTGTGGGAACCTAAATGATGTGAGTCAAGGTATGTAATATGACCGCAGAGCGGAGAGATCGAGCTCGCCGTTGTAATTAGTGCTAAGGACTTATTGATAGTATAAGCGCGGTGCCACTTGACTCCTTTAGAAATATTGGAGTATGGTTGCACATATTGTCGAGGAATCGAATTTGGGCATCTCGACTAGGTGTTGTTCTGATAATGCTCAGTAAGAATACATGGGGAGAAGTCCCTTGTTTAAGTTCGGTTGCGAAAGGGAATACGACTGAATTTTTATGCACGTCAGGAGGAGAGACATTGTTAGATGCTAGGGCATCAATGGAGCTGGTAGTGTTGTGGAGAAACACTGAAAGGCTTACCTCACCACGAAGGGATAAGTTGGACTTTGTGGGCAAGGATTTGATTTTTGGTCTATAGGGTATTGAGAATACCCACAAGAGTGTGGTCACGTCGTGTAGACTAGGCTAGAGTTGAAGAAAAGCATCTTACGGGTGCGACATTTGCAATGTTTTTGCAAATCTACCCGGAGAAAAGGGTGTATGGACGCCCTAATCAATAGGATTCCTTAGACATCCGAGATAGAGGGATGCGAAAAATTATTTTGTACACCGGTGGGGAAATTAGAAGACAAGTCGTATCGATGAAATGGGTTGAACGTTATGGGAGATAGACGATGATCCAAGATTATATGTGCTGAGAGATCCAGCACACCCTATGGGATAAAATTCGGTGGGAAAGCGTTCAAAGGTTATCTCTTGATATGGGAGACCTAACTTTGGTGAAGAAGTAGCGCAAGGTGCTACTCGACTGAGTGTTGTGAGTGACTTACGTGTTACTAAAATGTTGATTCTTATAAAGTAACCAACCCAAAAAGTGCGCCAATTGCGAAGAGTGCACGGATTGTAAAGTATAATAAATCCGGAGAGAAAGGGGAATAGAGTACCACTTGAGGAAATATGACGTAAGTGGGTAGCGATGTTGAGGAGAGACATAGTGAGATTGTCTCCAGATACACCTCTAGTTAATAGACAATATAGACTCGAAATGAACAACCGGAATGTGGTAGTGAACCCACATTTCCAATGATGGAATGAGGAGACAGACGTATAAATTATTGATGGGTTGTGAACATCATAATTAAGCCAAAATTTCGTTGGGGGTAGAGAAATGGGGTGACCGGGATGGATTAGTATGTAGTTGAAAAGGGAGAGTGCACGGTGCCGCTCTACATGATTGTGAATCGGGATGAAATCCTAAAATTCCACCCTGTGAGAGATGGTCAGGAAGGAATAGAGATAAAGTTTTATTTTGAGTACGTTGTGTTAGTATGATGATACGCCCTTATGATAGTGGACGGACTTTTGGAGAAGCCCACTGATCAATTCATAGGTTGAATGTATGCCTATAAAAGCATATTTATAGGTAGAGTGAGTGCCTATATGGACTGTACATGAGGATTAGGTTCGTGGGTACCGATTACGAACAATACATGTACTTTGAGGTGTGGTTCGAGGAGACATTTCGAACTTTTAGTCCTTAACGCGTGATATGAGGACATTCTATTGGAGTGTGGCATTTTAAGGTATATGAAATGTGAAAAATATGGCTCACAAATTGTCTACTCATGTGCGATGAGATATATATACATATATTGGTGCTCGAGATGTGATCCCGAGATAAATAATTAATAACTATTGGTGATCGAGGTGGAATTCCTAGCCAATGATCCCAAAAGTGTTATAGAAGGGGGTGATTATAAAATAAGTGTTGATAGTATATGTTATGTGTACAATATATATATACCTATTGATTTTTCTACTTATGTGCGATAGTAAGTGTGCTTAATCTCTGTATTGGGGTCGATGGATTCTCGGACCAATGTAAATGATAGGATTATTAGGGCCGATGATTTTTTCCGGACCAATTTTCCTTAAAGTATATATTGTGTGTGAAATATATACCTTATAATATTCTACTTATGAGTGATAGTAGACACTTAGATGTTATATAGAGATATACATCAAATGGGTAAATTAAGTAGGGAGAAACTTAATTTCAAGAATTAAAGTTCGGATTGGGAAAATCTATGAGAAATTAAGTAGTGAGACTTAATTATGATATATGCGGGATGGGTAACATGCGATAAGAATTTATAATGAAGCAAGGAATGTACTTGGGGCGACCGTTAGGATGTTATTATTTGGTATTGGCTATTAGAGGATGCAATTATATTTAAGGTCCTTAGCCTTAATACCAGCCTTATCCAAATTTCGAGGACGAAATTCCTTTGCAAGGGGGGAAGTATGTAATACCCCGTATTTCTGAATATTTTATTTAATTAAATTGGAAAATTAAATGAGAAAAATACAGCTTAATTTAAATTACGTAAGAGGAGTAATTTAATGGGATTTATTAAAAATTGTAATTTTGGAATATCAATCGGGAGATAGTTACCGATTTATATTGACTCATTATGTTTACTTAGTGCGAGTGGTAAATAGTTACTTAACGCGTGTAGACCGTGTTGGGGTGAGAACGAGTAATATTTGTTAAGTGACTCAAATGATAATTTAGAGGTCACCAATGAGTCCGGAAGGGTCAAATTAGTCAAAATAGTATACCCGGGGGTACTAGTTGAGTCTCGGGGTAATTTTGGACTAAACCGAGACCGTTCAGGGGCGTTTTAGTCTTTTAACATGAGATGGTATGGAGACCTACGAAATTGAGAGTTTTATATCAGCCGTATGATAGAGGAATTAGGGTTAGAACACCCATGACAACACCAATACCATTAGAGAGAAGAGAGGCACAACTTTCTAAGGTAAAAGGAAGAATTGGGAAGGATTCAAAGGGATTTTTACCATCAACTTGTTGGGGAAGAAGGATTGAAGGATGAAGATCATCAATCATCAACAACAACCACGAAATCAGACCCTACTGATCATAAGGCAAGTTGTTTATTGCAAAAATTATAAAGTTATAATACCCATGTGTAGGGTTTTTGAATAGTGTTGTTTAAATCATTATTTTGATTGGAGAAAGATGATATTTATACATGTTGGGATAGGAATCGCATGTAGAATGATTTACCTTATGTAGAGGTTTAAGATTCAGATTAGACTTGATGATTTTTCGGATTAAAATCTGGATTTTGAATGATAATATGGGAAGAACACCATAACTAGGGTTTCAAGAAATTCTGGATTTTAATTCATTATTTCTTTAAAGTAATTGGAGTTTTGATGTATTTAACACGTTAGAAACTGTCCTAGTATATGTGGAAATATGTTAGGATCATTGGGTCAAAGTTTGGTGGACTATAATGGAGTTTGAAGGTTTGTTAATGGAGGAAAAATCTTAACGAAGAAGACAAATGCGTCTGTCCCTGTTCGATCGATCTATCGATCTCGAACTATCGATCGATCGACTCTGTCGATCGATCGAACCCAGCCGTCGATCGATCGACGCAAGCTGTTTCTCGAAAATTTTGCATTTAATTCTTCGTTGAGTTCGGGAATGAATGCGTATTCTAGGATTTACATTATACTTATATGGGAGTGAGAATAAGACCAGTAGGTATATTGTTGAGGTCCGATAAGGCCATTGGGTGTAGGGCTTGGATTACGGACCAAGGAGAATAATCCGATTTCGTAGAGTATCGGGGATTTCGGAAATTGAGTTACGGGGCGAAGTAAATTCAATTTAAGTAATAGACCAGTAGGGTAAGAAATAACTACTGAAATTATATGTAAGGGGTAACTAGGACCCTTAGAGTTGTGTGAATACTCAAATAAATACGATTAATGAGATAAATTGTAAAGCGAATATTGTACGGTAGATACATGAGATTAAAATATTACGTATGTATATGATTAATTGGTCGGGCGTGTACCTACTGAATTATGTGATCTTTTAGGTAGAGAGATTATACCTAAATTAATTATGTTAGGGTCGATGAGACATTCTGAACTAACATAAAGATATTCTATGTTTGGGGTCGATGAGAAATGTCGAACCAAACTCTTAACTGGTGTCGCGATGAGAGAGTCCCGAACCAGAACATGTGTGTATATATATTTTTAAAAATAGCTGGGGTCGATGGATAATTCCGAACCAACTCTCACTTGGGGTCGATGAATCATTCCGAACCAAGAGTCCTTTATGTGTATAAAAAGGGCAAAATAGCAATGATTGATATTTAGTATATATTGTGTGTGAAATATATATACTTGATGATATCCTACTTACGTGTGTTAGTAGATTGATACATATTATGTATTTAAAGATACATACTGGATTGGTAAGTTAAGTAGTGAAACTTAATTATGAAATACACCTTTAGATAGAGAAAATCTATTTAGTAATTCAAGTAGTGAAACTTAATTACATAAGTGGGAAGTCAACAATTGTGAGAATTGTAGTAATTTTAGTAGTGAAACTAAATGGAAAGTCTTAAAAAAATAACATAGATGAAATGTTACTTGAGAATTAATTAACATACGCGAGACGTTAGTGAAACGGTTGTACTGTATGGGCGGTACTGGAACTTGGGTTCAGATAAGTTCAGTCGACTACTTTGGTTTTAGTTAGCTTGGGAGGTATGGCTAGATAAACTAAGTGTAGAACGTTAGGTGTGCACAAAAGATGAGGGGTGAGAAACTCAAGAGAGTGTACGAGAACCTAACATGTGTAATCAATAACCGCATTTTATATTGTGATAAACTCTTGCTAAATATTTTCAAAATGTTTTGAGTACTAACTCTTGCTATAAAATATTTTCAAAACCTTTTAGGTGTCTAGCCACATGGATGCCATGTATGATGATTCCATTCCAGAGACTCGGAGCTGTAGCACAGTGGATGCTTACAGGATTTTGACTAGACGATATCTCTCATTCAGATCTAGTACAGGATCTCACACTCTTCTATGCATGGACTTGTGGTCCGGTATTAGTTTCAGATGTTAGTTTCAGACTAGCGGTTATTCTATTGTTGTTTGGGATTTTTAGCCGATGGTTTATTCGGTAATACTTTTGTTCTGTGGTACTTTTACTTTGTTGTTTTAATTATAGTATATGATTGTTTGTACTTTGTTCCACATGGTTGATTTATCTGTTTTAAGAAAGATAAAATTTGGCACCGGTCTAATTTTACTTAGGGGATTAGTATTTAAAAAGTTTTCGACAGTGATGCTAAGAATGAACCATTTGAGAAACCTGTTTTAATTTAATAAAGGCCTGATCACCCGATGTTTAATTAGGCGGGGTGTCACAATTGAATTCTTAATTTAATGTTAAAGTAATGTTAATTAGACTTGTTATGAAATTGGGATTTATTACCAAAAATTAGAGTATAAATTATCAAATTGATATTATAGCCCTTATAATTCACTATTAAAGGTTAGGTATTTTTTATATAGTTTTGGAAAACAAACTAAATTTGGGGTTGAATTAGGAATGGATCATGAGTAGGGTTCTTGAGATGATAATTAGATATTAATGTCTAAATCATGTATTGGAAGAACCTAAAATTAATGTAAAATGGTTATTATTAGTATTAGGACTAAGATATATAAAAAATATAAAGTGTGGGTCTGTTTAGAGACCTGAAAATATGAATATGGGTACAACAATGGCGGATAGTTAAATAAGGGGTCATTAATTGAGGTTTAGATTGTATAGAATATTTTTGGAGTGAATCAACCACTTAGAGGTTGCTTTTGATATGGTATACATGCGATTGTATCTTTCTATCAAATAGAGAATCCTTGTTAAATTAAGTTAGTATGTGTGGGAATTGGTCTCATAATTTTTTAAGTTGTGATGATTATTGGATGATTATTTTCTGAACAACACGTATTGCTAAAAAATTCTAAAGCAAATATGAGATTTTGAAGTCATTTTTGGAATAGTGTATCTACGAATTTGTCTTTCGAAAAAAATAATGTCTTAGTGAAATTGAGTTAAGAATGCATAGGATCCAATTTCGTAATTTTTGGAGTTTCGATGCATATTTTGTGATTATTTTCTGAATAGCACATAGGGCTGATATTTATACAAACTTGTATGTTATCTCATCGAAAAAAATCCTCTAATGAACTAGCAGTAGTACCATGCTAGCCCTAGAAAATTACGCACCTCCGTTGATGTCGTGGACTAGTCCCACTCCCTCACTGCTAACACTTTACTTGGATTCATATAAATCCCTCTCTTAGAGAAAATGTGACCCACAAAATGCACCTCCTATAACCAGAATCCACATTTCTCAAATTTGACATAAACTGACGCTCTCATAAAGTCTGAAGAATCGTACACAAGTGCTTTGTGTGCTCGCCCTCTATTTGAGAATAAGTCAAGATTTCATCCATGAGCACGATTACAAATAGATCCAAGAAATCCCTGAGCACTCTGTTCATGAGATTGGTTAAAACCATTGGTGCATTGGTTAGCCCGAACGACATAACCCTAAACTCATAAGACCTGTATCTCGTCAAAAACAAGATCTTAGGGACATCCTCATCCCTGATACATAAATGATGGTTTCCCGACCTCAAATTAATATTATATTAGTAGGATTCTCCTCTCATCTAATTAGACAAGTCATCAATACGCGATAACGAATAATTTTTCCGAATTGTGACCTTGTTTAACTCTCGATAATCTACACACAATCGTAATGACCCATCCTTCTTCTTCACAAATAGAATTGGGATAACCCAAGGTGAAGTACTCTTGTGGATTAAGCCCTACCCGTATAACGGTTGAATATGATCCCTCAACTCCTTCATCTCTAAAGGAGACATATGATATGGTTCGATCTTCCAGTGAACCGATTCGGTTTCTTGGCTTGTCCAGTTTTTTTTTGCACCTTATTTTGACCCATTAGGGTTTGGGAATTGATCGTTTGGAATTTTGTGATACCATGGGATTACTAAGAAAGATTTTATAGAGTTCTGTACGTATGATAGGAAACATTAAATGGGTTCGAATGAGGAGAACCGAGGATACAAGTGAGTGACTATTTGATTAATCATTCAAAAAGTTGGATTGAACTTTGGAATTTGGTGAACAATGCAACGTGGGATATGCGTACAAGTTTGGTACTTATTATATAGACATATGATAATGATATGTATGTGGGTATACAAGATGTTTTCTTTAAATAAACCTACTCGGGAGTGCTATCATAGGAGGTTGCGCATATTGGGCCGTCCACCCTAGCGTTGACCAATAGGTGTTGGATTGATTCCCCAGGACATAGTACTGTCGCATGGACAATATCTGTGTGTGAGATAGGTGATGGTTTCGAGATCGATTTGGCTTAATGTGGTATGATTACGACCCCCGGTCATATGTCTATTACCGCCTCCATTGTATTTTGTTTTTCATTTGGGACCGTTGGTGAGATTCCAACTTAGTGGCTTGGTGTGAGGCATGATTCCTAGAGCCAGATAACACATAAGGGATGCATTTGCGAGGTCTCGACTCTGGTAATACGATTATGCATATATAGTGAGGGATATATATGTATGTGTATTCGAGATATTGTGCGTATATTTGTTCATAACACGAATGTATCTATGACTTATATTGTATGATTATTCATTTATAGCGGGGATAGCTATGTCATTATTAATGCGTAAAATACTTATATAGCCAATGTGTCGCTACAATGTTATTATGAGCGTATACCTAGTGAAGGTAGTTATACTTAGATAATGGAGGGCATTAATGGTATAATGCTTATATAGAGATTATATGTCGTAGTTAGACAGGATTGCTTATATAGGATAATTAAAATGAACATGTTAGGTGCACACTATAGTTGAGAGGTGAGTTTTATCACATGTGAATGCTATCGGTTAATTATAAAATCAATACACTCCTATTTTAATGGATTTAAGACAATTATCTACTTGCAAAATATTTTCTACTTTTCAGTCTTTAACCCGTAGTTTTTTTTATCTTTCCTTGTTTTCCTTTTTACATTCCAGGTGTGCAATAGCAGTTACCCGGACTGCATAGATAGATCCGTTCTTACGGTATAGTAGCTGTGGATGCTACATATTTGATTAGAGGCCTAAGCTTATTTTATCTAGATAAGAATAGTCATTTTAGTTTCTGTTTTGGGTGTGTTGCCCGTAGATTGATATGTTTTATATTATTGTCAGATATTATAATTTAACTTTATACAGGGGGTGTTGTTAGTTAGTGACCGATTGTTTATTCGTTTCATTCTTATTATTTATTTATGCATGGTGACTTATCCATTCATTTTGATTCTATGGTTTATTCATATTATTTATAATATATTGTGGTTGTAAAGTAATGCGAGAATCAACCATACTGAGATTCCTTTTTTATTTTAGTAGAGGATTGGCCACCCGGTATTAGAATAAGCGGGTTGTAAAATTGTGACAGCCGGCCTATTTCAATAACTAATGGCCAATCCTCTACTAAAATGTAACAGGATTCTCTGTACAGATCATTCATAGCATCACTGTCGAAATAATAATATAACATAAATAATAGTAACAATCCTTTCAATCATATTAAATGATATAACCACCATGCATAAATAAGTACTAGGTGTGAACTGAATAAACCGTCGATCACCAAATAAACACATAAAAGTAAATGTCTGACAAAAGTTTAAAAGTCTGTAGTAAGATAAAATCCTATCATCAATGGGCAACATACCCAACTGTAAACTGAAATAACTTATCCTATCTAGATAAGAATCAACCGAGGCATCTGAACAAGGATGTAGTGTCCATAATACTATATGGTAAGAAAAAATCTATCCCTGATGTCCTGGCTGCTGTTTCTGCTGCACACCTGGGGTATAAAAAGGAAAACGAGGAAAGACAAAAACCTGTGGGTCAAAGCCCAAAGAGTAAACATATCTTCGAAAGTAAATAATTAATTTAAATCATTTAAAACAATAGTGTATTACTTTCAAGATTAATCGGTCATACTCACTTGAGATAAATCTCACCTCTCAATTATAGTGCGCACCTAACATCTTCATTTTATTTATCTTAATTACTCTACCCGACCTAGCTAGGATATATAACCTCTATTGAATCCCAACCACGCTAATATTTTCGATCAGTTAAGTCTAATTACCTTCACTACGTATATATTTATAAATAGTATTGTAGCGACACACATTGCTATAAATAAATAATCGCGTAATAATCATAACATAGCCACACTCATGCTATAAATCAATATACACATAGTATCTTATAAACATGCATATATATAGCTCCCTATATACGTATATACATATCCCCAGAGCTTGGACCTCACAGATACATTCCTCGTGTGCTACCTGGCTCAGGGAATCACGCCTCACATCGACCCATAGGGCCGAAATCTCACCATAAATCTCAAACGAATACACATACAATGAAGGTGATCATAGACATATATGTGGGTCATAATCATACCATATCTCACCGAAACGTACTCGAAACCAACATTTATCCTCACACACAGATAGTGGTCATGCAATAATACTATATCCTGGGGACTCAACCCAACACGAGTTGGTCAATGCCTGGGTGGACTGCCCACTGCGAGCAACCTCCTACAATAACACTCCCGAGTAGCTATGTTTAAATAAAGCAAGTAACACACATATATATACACATCACTACGATATATATATATATATATATATATATATATATATATATAGTGAACACCATACTCGTACGCATTTCCCACCTCATACAGTTCAGCCAACCCCGAAGTTCAACCGACCTTCCTAATCAATTATTTAACTAGTCACGTACTTGATCACCCTAGTTAATTATTAAATTTCCACTAATAAGTAGCGACACAAAAATATTTTTAATTAATTATCCACTACCTATGATAACCTCCCACGTACTCTCTTGAGTTCATAAAAATCCTCGTAACATTTCCACGATCCAAACTTGACCCAAACCCATGGGTTGTTAGAATGAAACCCCATCTCATTCGAACGAAAATCACCTCATGTTAAAACAAGATGATAGAGAACATGTTTGAAGCATTTTACCTAGGCGGGATTCAAACCCATATACTTAACCTCATTTTTAGGGTTCTTTCTAAACAAATTCAAAGAACTATAACCCATGTATCGTCAAGAAAACATGATTCCATCATCACATATTTAATTCTAACATGGAACCTCCATAAGTTCAGTATCACAATTTTTTTATCAAGTTGATCATTAAAGACTCCATCTTTTATCAAAGTTCTAAGTTTTCTTCCATTAAAACCCCAAAATTTATTTCTAATTAAAAATTTAATCCATCACAACTGCTCATTAATTCAAGATCATTCATCCTTTATAAATAGGTTTCATCATCAAATCATCTAATTTTAATCTTTCATACTCAAATCCCCAATTTTTATTTTAAACCAAAAAAGTAACTAACTACAATAAAACTATGATATAAAGAAAGTATTTACTTGCCATGTTTCATTACAAAGCCGAAGTGTTCTATGTTGGGATGAATCCTCTTATTTTCCTCTTCAAGACACCTCTTCTTTTTCCCCCTTTCCTCTTCTCTAGGGTTCTCTCTTTCATTCTTTCATTTGGAATATGAAATGTGGGCTATTATCCACCTTCCTCAAACCTTAAATGTCCCCCCAAAAAACTAATCCCATTTTTCTCTTAATTGTAGGTATAAAATGTACTTTCTACCCTTATACGGGTCTTTTTATGTCTAAAAAGCCCCCGAAGACCAAACACAACACTAGGAAACTTATTTCAGACTACTTCAACCCTTACCATATCATTGGTGCACTCTAAAAGGTCATTTGAGTCACCCAACTCCCTCTATGTTGACTTTTAATTAATCGAGCCCAACATGTGTATACACTTTGCATCGCCCCAAAAATATATTGATTCGTCAATGTAATACCCTATCGACCTATTACCAATTAAATCGGGTCTAATTTTACACGCTACATATAACAAATCTTCTAACTATTTACTTATCACACACAAGTGAATAAAAATTATAATAAATATTAATCCTTTATCCCACTAACTAATATTTACTAAATTTTCATTAAAATTTTCCGCAATTAAATTAGTAATTTGCAATTAATTTATATTAAAAGTATATGGTATTACATTCTCCCCTCATAACAACGAACTTTCATCCTCGAAATTTGAACGTACCTTCTATGAAGAACTCAAGATACTTTTTCACATGTCATGCTCACACTCCCATGTCGAAGGGTGCCACGTTTCATCAAATCTTATGCTCGTTTCGATCCAGAAATTGCAATAATTCTATCCTCGTATGAGATATTTGGCTATAAGTCAATCTCCTCAAAGGGTATGTTCCAGTTGTGTCCATCCTAATTTATGAGTTTCCTCCCTCTCTCCCCTTTCTCCTTCATCCCAAGAACGGGGGTCAGGTAAATAAAAGGGGGGATGAAAATGTCTCGCACCCTCTTTCGATCTAGGAACACTTTGGCCATTTTCGGTGTGGGGTAAATATAAAGAGATGGAATCGCCAACTATTTTTCACAAAATGGGAAAAAGAACATGTCTTCTCCTCGAGAGAGAGGCATCAAATACAAACTGATGCTTATGAACCAATAATTTGAAGGGTTTGGGGGCTAAGTTACGAAAGGGGAAGGTGTTAGGCACCCATCCCTCCCTTTCGATCTCTCATGGGCTTGTGTTATGATTTTTCTTTATTTCTCCATGAAATGGGTATGCGTGTATATATAAAGGAGATAAAAAAATGGCCAACTCATACCAGATAGGATATAGAGTAAGGGCATCCATAGGAATGTTCCCCAAGTATTCTACATAAAATATGATTTTAAGTGCTTATCGTGATTTTGATAGTTATGATAAAAAGATAATAGGTGTTGGATAAAATGCTAACAAGTATCACAAATATAATATGTATAGTAATGTAAGCATATGATAAATAAGAAAATGGAGAATTTGGAAAAATTGGCAAATTGAAATATGGGAAAATTAGAACATTGTACTCGAGTCTCGGGTTTTAATCCGAGATGCCTGCGTAGCCTATAAAGGCATTGAAGTCTATGTAGTTCACATGCAGCATAAGGGTGGAGTTTATCCCATAGATTCAAACGGGACTAAATTATATATGCATGTGTAGGAAAATGTGTTTTAGTCTTGGAAAAGTGTGATGGATGATCCCGTTCGAAATTTATGGGCATAACCCTCTTTTGTTTGTTTTGGATTTTTTATAGAAAATAAAGTATGTACAATATATTAATAAAATGTAAGATTTTAACGTGTATGAACCAAAGTAAAACTAGATGATAAACATAATGTATTTAATGCAAACATAAGGGATTTAAAGAAAGAGGAAAGGATTTGTACCTTCTTTGAAGCTTGATCTTTGATCTTGGATGAACTCCCTTGAATGTGAGATAAATATTGAATAAGATATAATGAGATTTTTCCAAATTGGGTACAAAAAGGATGGTAATGTAAGTTTGAATGGAATTTCACATGAAGAAACTTCGCTTATTATGGGAGAATGTTGTTGAGATCAGTGATGCGGATGGATCTGAGGTGTGTCTTGCGAGTGAGGTCATGCCCTCTATTTATAGGGTCAGGGGTGGTGCCGATCATCATGGGACTAGACCCTCCAATTGTTTGGTAACCCTTGGCACACTACCAATAGGCATGGCAATGGACCTATAAATTGGCAGTCTCGAGTAGATTTTTTTAAAAAATGGTCATATAACGCAATCCGTTGATCCAAACTGAGCTGGGAGCATACCCTTAGAAAGGTAATTCAGCAACCCTCAAGTGTCCTTTCAACCACTTCCAGGTTCAGGAGTTGTCTTTAGGTCAAATGTGTCTTGGAAGTGCACATCGGTCCTTTGGACAGGAGATCATCAGACGAAAACGGATGGTTCGTCTGAACGGTAAGTCAAAATCATGCACGGGTTGGATCGTTGGAAAGGTTAGGAGATTTACTTCGACATTATAAAGAGCTTTTCTTGGTTCAGAAAATTGACTTTGGTCAACTAGGGATCGAAAGGATCCAATGAGCTCTCAAAGTAAAACGAATCATTCATCCGTACCGTAAGTAAGAATCACACACGGGGCAGACCGTTGGAAAGGTTATTTAGTGGCCTTTGGATATTCATTCAGTGTAATTTGAGATGATGAGTTGATCTTAGTCAAAAGGAGAACGAGCGTGCCCGGTGGCCTCTAGATCAATTTTTAGGGGAAAACTGGTCATTCATTCGAACGATTATGCCATTTCACGCAGAAGGTAGACCGTTGGAAAGTGGTTTCAGTTCCCTTAGACGATTCAAAGATCTTCATTCTCATGATAAAGTTGAATGTGGTCAAATCGAGGATCAAGATCTCCCAATGGCCTCTAGTTTGATTTTTGGTAGTAAAATGGTTTGTTCGTCCGAACTGTTATGACGATTGGTGTAAGGGGTGGACCGTTAGAAAGGGGATTCAGAGTCCTTCAAATATTCAAAGAGATTTCTCTCTAACGATGAAGTTTATTGAAGTTAAACGGGATTTGGGAGAACCCGATGGCCTCTAGATTGGTACTCCGAGTATGACCTAGGGTTTGTAGTGAAATGGGGAGGTGATAGTGATCTAAAGAAAGACTTAGGGGATCCTAGAATGTGGTATCTATAGATCCCCTCGATGGGTGATCTTGGAACAACTGAAAGATGTTGAATAGACACCACATGATTTTTTGGAAATAGGTCGATTCCGTGGACTTAAGGGATGATGATGACCAATTCAGAGGGTCGGGGTTGATTCCGAGGACCTAGGGAAATAATCGGGGTGACTGATGTAAGAAAATGTTCTACAAATATCCAAGGTAGTATCTAGGTATTTATGGTTTATCATTGATTGTATAATATATGTCGTATAACGCTACAGTTAGCTCATCTCAGCACGATCATATTTTGACGACCTCAATCCAAATTCTATATTTCACGTATGCATCATCACCAACATCGTGCATCATGACTATTTCCTTCAATTGTGTGTTCATGTTAACATTTTTAGATTCATAAGAGTCCACATACAGAGAATCTTAAGCAAAACAGAGACCGAATAATTCCGGTCCTGAAGAAAATTGAACCGGTCCGATGACCCGAACTCTTACTGTCCAAGTTTGGATACCGGACCGATCTGGCCCTATGCAAAAAAGAATCGATTTGGCTCTGGAAAACCTTTTGCCAAGTTGTAACAAATGGATTGATCCATTTAAAGATAAAAACTAACCGATTCAGATTTTGAACCGATCCGATTATCCTTTTCGAACCGATTCGACGAGCTCAGAAAAATTTGGCGTCTATTTTCTCCGAATTCTATAAATTGACAAATTCGAAGACTTTTTTATTTAAGACTTTTGAGGAAACATTCATAGGACCTAATTTATCAAGTCTTCACCTTTTATCAAGTCCAAACAATTTAAGATACACAAACACTCAGAATTATGTGTGAATCGTGCTAAACCCAGCCATACCCACATCTGTGGAGCATCGTGTGTTGAGAAAGGATTCTCTACACTACTAAACTTAGAGCGTCTTATGAAAAACTCTTGCTGATGACAACGAACCGATGCCTGAGGGTCTTCATTTGTCAAATTTTATTTATGTATGTATGTAAGTGTTTACAAATCATATTAAATCAAAAGGTTTTACCCCTTTGGGGGATTTTTGCTCATCTCCTTGTGTGTGATTGAATCTTTCATGATCTTAATGTGTTTATTATTAATCAAACAATGTTAGATGCATAACATAGGTGGGTACTTGAATCTGGTTATTTAAAAAATGGGATTAATTAAATTAATCTATCTAGTTGAACAAAAAGCGCACTCTCAAATTAGTATCAGAGCCAATTAAACAATTTCACCGTGTAATTTTTCGTAATTTCTTCCTGAATATCAATTTTTTGTTGATTTCTTGAAAAGGCGTTTGTTCAAATGGAAAAATCATTTAGTAAAATTCCAATTTTTGACAGGTATAACTATGCATAGTGTAAATCCTGGATGAAATCTGCCCTTAAAGCCATTGAAACTTGTTGAAAATGGGTGGAAACCTCCAGCCGTCACTGTTGAAAATGTGACAACTTTAAAATCTATGGTTCAATGGACAGAGGATGAATTTAAATGGTACACATATAATTTTAAAGGATTTAATGCCATTTCGAGATCCGTCACTCCTGACAAGTTTCGACGAATAATGACTAGTACCACATCTAAAGAAGCATGGGACATTCTTCAACTCACCCATGAAGGAATGAATGTTGTTAAAGAGTCAAAACAACAAAATTTAATAACTCAGTTTGAAACAATTACCATGTTGGAATCTGAATGCTTTGACATATTTTATGCTCATTTTTCTGGTATAGTTAATACTAGTTTCAACCCTGGTGAACATATCCCTAATGCTAGAGTTGGTAAAAAGATATTGCATTCATTGCCTAAGTATTTCATCCCCAAAGTCACAACGTTAAATTCTTTAGGAAACTTCAACTCCCTTAAATTAGAAGAATTAGTCGGTGATCTCCAAACCTATGAAATAGACATGTTTCCTGAAGTTATGAAAGCAAAAGATAAAGGAATTGCACTTAAGGCCCAAGCTAAAAAGAATTTTGAGTCAGCTAGGAGGAGAGTAGAATCGTCTAAAAGGAGTGAGGAAAATACGTCAGATTATGATTTTTACTTTGATTTAGATGATTTGTCTTTGTTTGCGAGGAATTTTAAGAAGTTTCTCAAGTTAGAAAATAGTGGCAAGTTTAATGATAAAAAGAAAATTGAGAAAAATAAAAATTCTCAAAAAGAAAAAATAAACACACCCAAGAGAAATGAAGAGAGATGCTATGAGTGTGACAGTAAGGGTCATAAAGCTTTTGAGTGTGCTACAGGGCTGAACAGACTCGCCAAAGAAAAAGGCAAAGTTATTCTAAATGATGCCCTGAGTGACGACAGTAAGGTCGAGTCGGTGGATTCAGGAGAAGAATCACCGCATGAGTGAAACTTCACCGTATTCATGGCTATCCATGTAAGAGATTCTGGTGCACCTCACATCGATGAGGATGCCTCTTCACATGGAGACGTCGACATTGAGAGTGAGAGAGAGGATGCAGGGAGTGAGAGAGCAAGAGTGACCTTAGTCGCGCATATGCCAATTTATATGTTGATTCATTTAAAACCAAAAAGAGCAATAAAGGTTTACCTCTTAGGATTGTAATGTTAGAGAAAGAGTGAGGAGAGATAAGATAGAGTGAGTCCTCCTTGTGCACCGTTTTGAGAGAGAGAGAGCCTGTTTGTGAAGAGAGAGAGAGAGAGAGAGAGAGAGAGAAAACCTGTTTGGAGAGAGAGTTTGTTTGGAGAGAGAGAAAAGTGTTTTGAGAAAGTCAAATGGAAATTGACAAAACAAGTGGCTAATCTGACGAGGGACCTCTGTGCATCCGAAGAGGCTGAAAAGATACTGGAATCCCTTGTTGCCCAGCTCACGCACGATCTTTAAGGAGAACGGGAAGTCAAGGTTCAAATCGAGGATAGATCTAGAAAGATGGAAAAGATGCACCTTTCCCCTGCTTTGGTACTTGGTGAGAGGTCAAGAATTGGGTTTGATGGTGCGTTCGAGTCACAAATTACACCTGAACCAGTCCCTGAGTTTACGATGATTCCGTATAGTCATCCACCAAAACCCAAGAAAGTTGTTTGGCCAAGAAAAGCAAACCGAGGTAGATCTCAGACTGTGTACTTTTGTACTTATTGTAAGAGGAAAGGTCACCTGAGAGAGTTTTGCTATAGTTTGGTTAGGACAAGTTGTACTTATTCTCCATCACACCCCACTTATAATCTCAATAAACTGAGAGAGAAATTTGAGTTTTTAGTGGCTACTTCCCAAAGTCTTAGGAAGTCTTTAGGAATTTGCACACTTGACTGAGGGGTATTTCCATGTCTAGACTAGGATGTATTTTTCATATTCATATCATTTAATTCCTATTACTAGACTATCTCATTTTGTATATTGCATTATTATTTATTCTTTGAAAAATACAAAAATATTTTCAGTTATTTCGGAATATATGAAAAGTTAAAAAATATTTTTGTTTTTTTAGAAAAAATGAAAAATCAAAAAGTTTTTTGTAATTTGTTTTCACCTTTTATGGTTAGACATTTAGGATGGACAAAGTCTCCTCATCATCTCCATCTTTCATGTGACAGTTTGGTAGTGACTAGATATGCTACTTCATTTCATCATGTGCTTTACAGTGTTTTGGTTTCATTGAGATGTGTTTAGCGATATCTTTATACATGTTTGGTTCCTTATGTACTTTATTGCACTCGTGCACGAATATGGTTGATATTATGCTTGTCTTATCCCATGTTGGTTAGTGTTTTCATCTCAATTCTACCTATATACTGAACAAAATGTAATAAAACTTAACAATTGAAGAGGTGCATGTTATTCCATTTTCAGTGAGGACTTTTATTTAATAAAATTTTGATGAGTGTCAAACGGGAAGAGGACTACGAAATAATAATAATCTTTGCGAGGAATGCCTCAGTTTAAAAAGATCTTAAAAAGCATGGAACTAATAAAATTTGCTAAGGTCATTTAAAAGAGCTGCAAAATTGGTCCAACCTAGTTAATTGTATATGTTGATTCATATCCTTGAGGGAGATTGGTTGGAAATTTTGTTAACGGTTTTGCACTTTCTGAAAAACGTCTTGAAAAAGTATAAAATAGTTTTGGGTGTCATTGATGTGTAAATCATGTTAGACTTTGAATTGGCGATATGGTTAAGTAAATTTCAGTTAAATTCACCTCTTTTACACCTAAGGACGAGATTAAGCACATGAGTTAGGAGTATCCGATATTTCATCGTGCACATATTTCATGTTAGTATGCATTAATTGTCCTATCGAATTTGTTCACACCCCTATGATTCTGCTTCCATGGACTTGGTTGTCTTAGTGTGCTTTCCATGATGTGATTCTGTGTTTTTTTCTTTTGCAAGATAAACTTTTCAAATTAAAATAGAGAAGTGGTTCTTTGTGTGACATTCTCCATTTGCATTTTTTTCTATTCCTATTTGTCTATTCGGGGACATCATAATAAGGGGAAGAACGAATTATAGGGGAGCTTGATTTATTTTCATTATGGGGGAGAATGGTTTGGTTTTTCATAATGATATGTTTTCTCATACTAAATATACTCATTGTTGCTTATCATTATATTTCAAATTGTTGCGCGTCACGGGTACTTTTTTTTTACTCATGTGCGTAGGTATCAATTTGAGGAATATTTTTGCACACCCTGATGAGGACAAAAAAAGTTTGAATATTTGAAGATGGTTGAAGTCATTCATTGAGTTTTTCATGTTTTGGGGTTTACTAAAAATACTACATTGTATGACATTTGGTTCTTTTATGTTGGGGGATCGTAATTTGAATTTTGTATTTATGTATATACCGGTATAGACATAAGGGGAGCTCAACATGGTCCTATCCCTTCAAATTGGTAGGTAACCCTTGGCACACTGCCGATAGGCATGGAAATGAACCTGTCAATTGGCAGTCTCGTGCATATTTTTCTGAAAAATGGTCGTAGAACACAATCTGTTGATTCAAACTGAGCTTGGGGCATATCGTTAGAAAGGTAATTCAGATACCCTCAAGAGTACATTGACGACTCCCAAGTTCGGAAGTTATCTTTAGGTCAAATGTGTCTTGGAAGCACACATCAGTCCTTTGGACGGGAGATCGTCAGACGGAAATAGATCGTTCATCTTAACGGTAAGTCAGAATCGTGCACAGGGTGGAACATTGGAAAGGTTAGGATATGTACTTTAACTTTATAAAGAGCTTCACTTGGTTCGAAAAGTTGACCTTAGTTAATTGGGGCTTAAAAGCATCCGGTTGCCTCTCAGAGTAAAACGAATCGTTCATCCGTACCGTAAGTAAGAATCACATATGGGGCAGACTGTTGGCAAGGTTATTCAGTGGACTTTGGATATTCATTCAGTATCATTTGATATGAAGATTTGACCTTGGTCAAAAGGAGACTGAGCGTGCCCGGTGGCCTCTAGATCAATTTTTTGGGGAAAACTAGTCATTCATCTGAATGGTTATGCCATTTCGCGCACAAGGAAAATTGTTGGAAAGGGGTTTCAGTTCCCTTCGAAGATTCAAAGATCTTTCCCTATGATGGTGAAGTTGAATAAGGTTAAATCGTGGATCGAGATCTCCCAGTGGACTTTAGTTTGATTTTTCGTAGTAAAATGGTCCGTTCGTCCGAACTGTTATGCCGATTCGTGTAAGGGGTCGACCGTTGGAAAGGGAATTCAGAGTCCTTCGAATATTCAAAGAGCTTTCTCACTGACGATGAAGTTTATCGAAGTCAAATAGGGTTCGAGAGAAGGAGTGTTCGATGGCCTCTAGATCGGTACTCCGAGTATGACCTAGGTTTTGTAGTGAAATGGGGAGGTTCTAGGGATCTAAGGAAAAACTTAAGGGGTCCTACAATCTGGTGTCTATAGAGACCCTCAACGGGTGATTTTAGAACAAGTGAAAGCCATCGAGTAGACACCAATTGATATTTTGGAAATAGGTCGATTCTGGTGACCTAAGGGATGAGGATGACCAATTAAGAGGGTTGAGGTTGATTCTGAGGACCTAGGGAAATACTGGGGGTGACTGATGTAAGGAAATGTTCTATAAATGTTGAGGGTAGTATCTAGGTATTTATATTTTATCCTAGATTCCAGATTATATGTCGTATACCGCTATAATTGGCTCGTCTCAGTACGATCATATTTCGACGGTCTCAATCCTAATTCTGCATTTCATGTATCTATCATCACCAACATCGTGCATCATGACTATTTCCTTCAACTGTGTGTTCGTGTTAACATTTTACGGTTCATAAGAGTCCACATACAGAGAAGATGAAGCAAAACATAAATCGAATCGATTCGGTCCTGAAGAAAATCAAACCAGTCCGATGACCTGAAGTCTTACTATCCAAGTTTAGATACCGAAACAATTCGGTCCTATGAAAAAATGAACCGATCTGGCTCTAGAAAACCTTAGGCCAAGTTTTAACAAGTGGACCAATCTATTTAAAGATAAAAACGAACCAATTCGGATGCAAACCAATCCGATTATCCTTTTCGAACCGATCCGACGAGCTCAGAAAAATTCGGTGTATTTATTTCTTTGAGTTCTATAAATTGCCAAATTCGGAGACTTTTTCTTTTAAGACTTTGGAGGAAACATTCATCAGACCTAATTTGTGAATTCTTAACCTCTTATTAATCCGAAACACATAAAGATTCACAAACACTCAGAATTATGTGTGAATCTTGCTAAACCCAGCCATACCCACATCTGTGGAGCATCGTGTGTTGAGAAAGGATTCTCTACACTGCTGAACTTGGAGTTCCTTGAGAGAAGCTCTTGCTAACGACATGGTACCGGTGTTTGAGTATCTTCTTTTATCAAATTCTATTTCTCTATGTATGTAAATGTTTATAAATCATATTGAAATAAAAAGTTTTTGCCCCTTTGGGGGATTTTTCCCCATCTTCTTGTGTGTGATTGAATCTTTCATGATATGAATGTGTTTATTGTTAATCAGTCACTGTTAGATTCATAACCTAGGTGGGTAATTAAATCTAGTTATTTAAAATTGGGATTAATTAAATTAATCTATCTAGTTGAATAAAAAATAAATCTTAACTGATGAGTCAAGGTCAATTCTAAGGACCTTAAGTAGAGATGACCATTTTACGGGTCGAAGCCAATTCTGCAGGCTTAAGGTGGGATGACCAATTTCGAGGGTCGAAGCCAATTCTAAGGGTTTAAGTAAGGAGGCCAATTTTGAGGACTTAAGTCAAGATGACCAATATGAGGGTCATAGCTAATTCTGAGGGATTAAGTAGATATGACCAATTATACGGGTCGAAGCCAATTCTGTGGGCTTGAGGTGGGATGACCAATTTTGAGGGTCGAAGATAATTTTGCGGGCTTGAGGTGGTAAGACCAATTCCAAGGATCAAAGACAATTCTGAGGGCTTAAGTAGGGATGACCAATTTTGAGGGTCGAAGATAATTCTGAAGGCTTAAGTAGGGATGACCAATTCTGAGTGTTGAAGCCAATTCTAGGGGATTAAGTAGAGATGACCAATTCTGGGGGTTGAAGCCAATTCTAAGGGCTTAAGTAGAGACGAAAAATTATGAGGATCCAAGCCAATTTTGAGGGCTTAAGTGGAGATGCCCAATTCTGAGGCTCAATGCCAATTCTAAGGGTTTAAGTAGAGATGACCAATTCTGAGGGTCAAAGCTAATTGTGAGGGCTTAAGTAGATATGACTAATTCTGAGGGTCAAATCCAATTCTGAGGGCTTAATTACAGATGACCAATTCTGAGGGTCAAAGCCAATTCTGAGGGCTTAAGTAAGGATGACCAATTCTGAGGGTAGAAGCCAATTATGAGGGCTTAAGTTATAGTTTTCTTGGGGAAATTTGAAGATTCCACTGGGGAAATCATCTCGTGGTTCCCCGAGGAAGAAGAATTAATCCGTGGATTGGATGTTTACTAATTTTGCAAGAGGGATATCCAATTGATTTTGAAAATTCCGCTGGGGAGGTAAGAGTTCTTCTTGTAAATGAGCCAGGTAAAAATGCTTTTCTTGGTGAGAAAGGTTTTAAAAATCATTTGGTAAATTTAGGAATTTTTTTGGGATTTTTTTTACGAAATTTCTAGGAGGGTGCTGACTGACATGGTGTGAGGGTTGGAAAATTACAGTAGCATGGTCTTTTGGGGTACCTCGAGTAGGTGGAGGGATAGTGCTAATCGATATGTTGTTGGGAGCTACCGATCAGCATGCCCTTTAGCTTCCTATAAAAAGGGGGCAGGTTCTCCTCATTTTTTTAGAGATTTAAGACTTTCCTTCTTCTGTAAATCATTTTAGCATTCCTAAAACCAAGAAATGGCTGATTTTTCAAGCAGCGCAACACATATGGCATGGCTCAATGTTAATGATTAGGTACACTTGTAATGGAGGGATAAGGTTCCCCTTGCACTGGGTAGTGAAAATTCCTTCGACTCATTCGAGACAGTGGTGGATGAGAGGATCTTCTAGCATGAGCCGATGTGTCATCATTCTTCAAGGGTTGTGAACCCTGGAGGCTATGTAAGTGTAGATAAATTTTGGTATTCTTTTCTTCTTTCTTGATGATATTTCCCCTTTTTTTCTTGACTTTTGACAAGGATTTTTCCTTTTTGATAGTTCGATGTTTCTATATCGACTCTTCGTGCTCGAGGGATAATGGCGATTAAGGATGTTTGGGATCACCTTCAATCCATGGTGTGTTAGGCGGTGTCATCAACCAGTTTTGTGAAATTGGCATCTGCGCTGAATGAGACGTCTCATTCTTCCACTATTCTTTGTGCTCTGGGGGAGAGGTGGTGGGATACCACTCAGACTATGCATTACGGATTTGGGGAGATGATGGTGACTACCCTTGGCATGCAGCAGTTGATGGGGCTGGACTATGATGGGGTGCATATAGAAGTGGAAAGGACCTTGCGGGTGAAGCTGGAGGCGGTGACGACAACATTATGTGATGTGGGAAGGTTAGTCTCTAGGGATTCTCTTTGTTTGTCTCTTTGGAGGGAGTTGTTGCTGAGTCAGAGGATTGATGAGGAGTACGGGCAACGTGTGTGGCAGATGGCCCATTTGTTTATTCTTCTTGTGTGGGGTGGCTTCTTAGTGGCTACGAGTGGAAATGTCGTCCACTTATGGTTTTTTCCATTTTTAAGGGCACTTTCAAATGTCCCTCTTTATAACTGGGTGAGCCTGACTTTGGGGACCCTTTATTCTTCTCTTGATGTGTTTCTCCGGTGCTACTGGGAAACTTTTACGCGCCACGTATTTTTTGGAGGTATTCTTTATTTTGTGCATTTTTATTTATACATTTGCATTTTCCTTTGTGCATTTTATTCTTGATTTTTGACCTTTTGTCCTTTGCAGACGTGATTATATGAGGTGATTGGGTTTAACACCCAATTGATAGCTTTGAAGGACGAGTCTGTTGGGGACTTCTACCGGATGTACCAGTGGTGGAGGTCCAACCGACAGTTGAAGAAGTCTCTTTCCTTGGAGGCGGTGCGTCAAGTCTTGAAAGGCCTGACATGCGAGCAGGTGAATCTTTCTTTCTATTTGAGACCATATTTTCTTTATGATATTTTTTTATATTGATCTTCCTCTCCTATGAAATTTTGCAGGTGACCTTGTATCCATAGGAGATGACCATCAATTATACAGGATTAACTGGGGGGATGTGTAGATACGACGTCTGCTGGAGCATGAGTTTGGATACTCCTAGTACCATGGGGAGATATTAGTTCTGTAGGTTGTGAATGAGGAGGTGATTTTTCCACCTACGAGGCCCCTAGTGTACACGAGGCGAGTGCGGGAGATGGCAGATGATGTACGGGTAGTGGAGATGATAAGCGAGCCTTACTCGTCATATACCAACACGGTGGTGACATATGATTATTTAGACTTTGTCTCGAGCTAGTTGATGCCACCCAACATATATGACGTGATTCCTCTCCCCTAGGCGGGTTCGAGTCGGCCAATGGAATCTCCGCATAATGCAGGTTGTGTGTCTAAATCAGTAGCGGCGATGACCTCAGAGGTTCCTTTTGTGCGGTTGGCCCCTCCTTCTTATAATATCTGGTGAGCTGATGGAGGTTCAGTGCGTATGTTGCCCCATCCTAATGCGATGGACCCAATGGAGCTGGGACGGAGAGAGGAGGTTCACCACCCGACGGTATACTTTTCATCTCTTTGCTTTTAATTTCTCGATCTCTTTTTATGCCTTAGACTGACTGATTTACTTTTTTTTGTTTTTCTTACAGTGCATTCAAGTATCAACCCCGTGCATAAAGTATATTCGGGATTGGATAGCTTCGACGATTGCCCATATTCAGGATACGATTCTGATTCCTTCTTGCTTGGTGCCATCTGCCTTTTTTGAGGAAGGGTCGGGCTCGGGGAGTGGAGGTATGTCATCTTGTTACCAGGGGAAGAGAGCATGCCGCAGGGAAGGAGTATCCTAAAGAGTGAAAAGGAGAAGAGTGGGAAATAAAGAGAGAGAGAGAGAGAGAGAGAGAGAGAGAGAGAGAGATGTTGGTTTGAGCTGAGTCCCGTTGTATTTTTATTTCTTCCTGGAAAGTTGTTGTAACATAACAACATCTATGAAAATAAAATGACGTGTTTATTAATTGTTTTTCTTAGTGATGCAATGCACATGCTTTTTTTACTTTGCTACTGCGACCTTAAAAACGAAAAATAGAGAATTTATTTTTAAACAAGATAAGTAAAAACATAGGGAGAAGGAAATTCGAAACTCTTTAAGAATAACAATTATTTTTATTTTAACAAAAAAGGAAAAAGGGAAATTTCCAAAAATAGGGTGTTACAAACTGGCATTCCCCTTATCCTTCCTATCGGCATGTCACTCCAGTCTAATCATTCCAAGGCTTTGATTGCACTTTCTTAAATTGCTTGGCATTTGGTGGGGTAAATTTTCCTCTGATTTTTGTAGGGTTTTTGTCTTTATTTGGTGTTTTCTAAGTATAAATAGGGGGTGTGGGTGGTGCAATTTATTCACACCTTCACATTCCTTCTCTTTTCCATTCTTCTTTCTTACTTTGTGAAATGGATCTACCTGGTAGTGTTGAATTTGCTAACTACCTCGAAACCTTGGAGGCGATTTGAACCTACAATGTCGATTACGATGCTTTCAACATGCGTCGAGTCTCTCTATGGCATAATCGTCCCATAGAGTGGAATATGTGGATGGTAGTAGTAGAATTCTAGTATCCTGAAGACCATGTCTTTCGCTTCGGGCTGGATGAGGTCTGGTTGACTTATAAAGAGTTTTGTGTCATATTGGGAATAAATCCCAATGTTGCGGCAACTATGCCTAAGTTTTTTCGGTCTACTAGGGAACTATTAGCAGGACTTCTTAATATCTCTCTTTTGGCGGACATGTCACTGGTTACGAGAGGAATGATCTTTCTTCCTGATACGTTACATTTTGTTCATTTGTAGGGTGTCAATGATGTCGGCTATGCTAGAGCTGTCATTCTGGGACTGATTTCAAAACTTCAGCTGGTGACTGGGGATTTTCTGGTGAACTCACAAATTGTAGCAATTCCTTCTTGGATATCGTACCATCGCAATCCTGTGGCGATGATATTGGCAGAGACTCTGAATGGTATGGATGCCTGAAAGGAAAGCCGTTCTGACTTCTTGAAAGGTAGCCCCATAATGCTATTCATATGGTTGTCGGAGAGATTCCATATGGCGATCCTATATGAGTATCCTTTGTTGGATGTGCCAAACTTCTTTTCATGCTACTTTATCAGTGTAGGTCTGGACATTGAGAGCTAGGAAATTTGGTTTATGGAGTACGGGGCTCAAGGTCTGCATTGCTTAGTGTCTTGGTGGGGGGAGTTGCTGCTCATTATGGAACTAGGGGAATACCGGTATGTTCCATTGGTTGGACTCAGGCATATCTCTTTCTACTTTCCCTAGCGACTCTTGCTCCAATTTAGCTGGGAACAGATTGCGCCACATTAGACGCTGGATTTCTTTTTGGTGGAGGACTTAACAGAGTCTTTGTCAATGCAACTGGGCTCTTTATGGGAGATTCACGATCATTGACCCGTCCATCCCAGTCTATTGGTAGAGTCTGGCATATCTCCCGGTATTACATGAAGTGGTTATGGAGGAGAGTAGTTGCAAAGATGCTGGTTGTAGAGGTCAGGCAAAGGTGGTTTGCCGTATCTGACACCATGGAGAGAGATGTTGTGGTTTTCCCCACGATGGTCCGCGTTTATCATTGTATGGAGAATCATCGATACTCTATTGATTCAAGGGAAGTTTAGGGACCCTAGGATGTGGGTGATGATAGGGCTGGTTCCTCCGACAGTTGTGGGTAGAATTTGTGAAGCTTTTATAGGGTGTTTCTGGTTATGTAAGTTATTTAAGAATAATTTTAGGAATGTTGTTTAGGAGTGGTTGGCTTGTTTTTATTTTGTTTGGTTTTTCCGGAAAGTAGGGTTAGGTTGGCTAGGGGAGTCGTTCGACTCCCTATGCCGATGTAATTGTAACAAATTTTTTATTAATGAAATAAAAATAATTCTAATTATATTGTTGTGCCTCTTGATGAGTTTTGCATTTGAATCATCTATACCAACCACTAGGTCATACATAATTCTCTTGTTCATGTATATTTTAAAATGTATTGTCGTTCTCGAGGATAAGAAAAATAATTGCATTTTGTGAAAAAAAGGGGGTCGTGCTCCTGTGAAGCGTATGAGCTTCCTATGTACCTCTAGGGGTTTTGAAAATTTTATGAGTTTCATTTTTGAAAGAGAAAATATTTTTGGAGGATCAAACCCCACGTAGTTTAGAGTAAAGGGAAATGGATAATGTTTTTTAGGAATAGAAGGGAGATGAGAAGATACGTAGCGCGCCGAAATTTTGGACTAGGGGCAGAATTTCTTGAGACAGTCCAGATTAACTGGAAGGTCCATCTCTTCTTTATCAAGGTCGATGAGCATAGAGGCATCGCCCGATAAGATCTTCTTCATAATGTGTGTGGAGATCCAATTAGGCTTGAATTTCCCTCTGGGGTCCCAGATGGTCTCTACTATATCTTTAAGGGCTAAGTCACCTTCTCAGACACCGCGGTCCTTAACTCTCTTGTTAAATGATCATGCTATCTGGTGATGGTAACCTTGTATATGATATAGATCTTTTATCCTCTTGTCGTCCACGAGTGACTGTTTGTTAAGATGGATTTGATGCTAGTCTTCCTTGATGACTTTTATTTCAAGCATGACGCGTAGTGAATAGATTTCAAGCTCCATGGGTAGGACTACATCGATTCCATATACTAGAGATTAAGGGTTATCCCCAGTAGAGGTTAGATATGATGTGTGGTAGCCCAAGAGGGCATAAGGGATCCGAGAAGCCCAATGTCGGTAACTCTCATTCATTTTGGTGATGATGGATTTAAATTTCCTATTAGCAACTTCAATTGCTTCTTTGGTTTGAAGTTATCAGGGAGAAGATTGTGTTATTGAATCCTATACTCCTCGACCACTTCTGTGACTTATGCTTTGAAATGTAATCCATTGTCTAATACCAGCTCATGCGGGACCCCATATCGATAGATGATATTTTTCTTGATGAACTTGGCCACCTTCTTGGCATTCATCTCCGTGTATGACACGACTTTGACCCATTGGGTGAAGTGGTCAATGGCACTAGGATGAAATCATGCCCATTAGAGGCATTATGTGTAACCTTACCTATTATATCGATACCCCGTGTGGAGAACGGCCAGGGAGAAGTCATATTGTACGATTCCTCTGGAGGCAAAGTGTTGGAGGTTGGAAAACTACTGGCATTTAAGACATCTTCGAGAATATGCGGTGCAATATTGAACCACGGTAGTCTAGTAGTAACCCTACAAAATGATTTTCTTAGAAATCATATGTTCATTCATGAGGAGTCTGCATTCCACACTGTGGATTTTCTACATCATTTCTTTAATGTCATCCCCTATGATGCAATGCAAATGGGTTCCATCGAAGTTTCTTTTGAACAATGCTTTATTGCAGACAATGTACTAGGAATCTAGTTTGCAAAGTATTACTTAGTCTTTCTTGTCAGAGAATTGGGGGTACCTACCATACTTGAGGAGGCGCCAAATATCATAGTGTCAATGATCGGCTAGATCAAGATCTTCTTCTGTGATGAGATCAATGTGATAGAAGTGGGTTGGTTTATCTTACTTTTGGACTAGGGAAGGGGACATTCCTATTCCTTCAGGCATGTAAATCATGGAGGCTAAGGTAGCAAGGGCATCAGCTAGGTTATTCTTTGCTCAGGGAAAGTAGTGGAAGGTGATATCTTGGAATTGTGAGGCTAGTTCTTCTAGGTGGTCATATAAGGGTAAGAGTTTCGCGTCCTTGACTTTCCCTCTCCTGAGTACTTGACTGATGATGAGGTTTGAATCCCCATAGATATATAGGTATCGAATTCCTTTCTTGAGAGCAACTTTGAGGCCTATTGTGCACGTTTCATATTCAGTCATGTTGTTAGTGAAGATAAAATCCAGTTTGATGGAAATTAGAGTGTGAGAGTCAACAAGGGGAATTAGGATTATCCCAATGCCATACCCTTTCTTGTTGGCGGCGCCATCAAACAACATTTGCCATCAGAGTTTTTCATGCGAGGTAGAAAGGATATTATCATTAGGGAACTTTAAAATCTAGACATCGACTTATTCCATAGGTTTTTGTAAGGACATTTTTGTCCATTGTCAATATGTATGTCGTACGCCGTTACACCGTTGAAGAAATTCAAAATCGCATCTACATCAACGGATCCGAATATCAAAGCGTCTTCAACATCATAGTCTCTGGGAGAATGAACTTGGTAAAGTGTTGTTTTTAAGTTCCTTAAAGTTCATACATAGTATTGGGAAATTTTCATAAAATGTTTTTATAAAAATTAGAAGTAAGTTTTTTCAAGCAAAATGAGGCTTTTAAAAGTATTTTAAATTTTTCTGGGTAACCGGACCGGTCCGCCCCTATTTTAAAAGAACCTATCCTCCCCCGGACCTGTCCGCCTACCTACCGAACCGATCCGATTTGCTCCAGTATACCACGGACCGATTGCAAACCGAAGAAGCCTATTTTAAAAAAGAACCGATCCTAGGTCTGACCGATCCGACTCCTAGCCGGACCGGTCCGCCTGGGATAAATTAGAACAGTTCTGTGTAATGTTTTTCCACCGACTCTTATTTTCTATATGTATTCCTACTTCGTTGGTGTATTTTTTCAAGTCTTTGAGAAAACGTTTTTAAGAGTTCAAACACAATAAGACTTCATTTTTTGATGTTCCAGACATCTTTTTGATTCACAGACAAAAATCCCAATTACTTTTGTGAATCTTTTTTAACTTTAGAACACAATTTTGTTATTGTTCATACCCTTGTGGAGAAGTCGTCTCTCTTCTTCATTGCTGACCACCTGGAGTTTCTGCGGGAGATTCCAGCCGACACTGTTTTAGCCGTTACTTTGAAGGTTTGACGAAGACACCGTGCGTTACACTTGTGGGTGATTATCAGGTTGTATGTAAGTCAATGGTCTTGTAAATTCTTCAAAGTTCTAGAAATAAAAGGTTTTGCCCTTCAGGGATTTTTCCTTAACTTTGTGTCGCTTGTTTTATTTGTTTATGGGATTGACACTTGCACTTTAGATGCATGATTAGGGTCTGAAATTAAATAAGTGTTCTAAATTAGAAATTTGTAAAGTTAATCAATTATCACACGTTATTCGCACTTTACAGTCAGATATAGGTCTTCCTTTCATGGCTTTCTGCATAACATACTCCATATCAAATTGGGTAGCAAAGCCCCAGCTGCAGTATATGTTACAGTTAGGTATACGAGTAAGGGAAAACTAGGCTACGATAGCATGAGTATCGTAGGTTGGGTTAGGTATTTCTTGATTCGATCAAAGGCTTCTTGGAAATATTCATTCCAGACTTTGGTTTAATCCTTTTCGGAGGAGTTTGAAGTTGGATTCACAGATAGAAATCAACTGGATGATGAATTAGTTGATATACCGCAATTTCCTAAGTAATCCCCGGACTTCCTTATCCATTCCGCGTGGTGGAATCTCTAGTATGACTTTCATCTTGGTAGGATTTGCTTCTATCCCTTTCTCGCTAGCCATGAATCCTAATAACCATCCTTTGGTAATGCCAACGACACATTTATGTGGGTAAAGTCGCGTCTAATATTTTTGTAGTCGCTCAAAGAATTTTTGGAGAATGAGAACATGACCTTCTCTAGTATTAGACTTGATAATCATATCATCCACGTAGAACTTAACTTCCTTGAGTATCAAATCATGCAATATGGTATGGCAACCCTCTCATAGGTAACCCCTGCATTTTTTAAACCAAATGGAATAACAGTGTAGTAAAAGGTTCCCCAAGGGATAGTGAATGCGATTTTCTCTTGAAGATCCAGGTGAATCTTGATATGGTTATATCCGACAAACCCATCAACGAATGACTTAAGAGCGTAACTGGATGTGTTTTCTATAATCATGTCGATATTAGGTAGCGGGTAGTCATCCTCGAAGATGCCTTGTTCAATTTGCGGTAGTCAACACACATGCAAACCGTCCCTCCTGATTTAGGCACGAGAGGATGTTGTCTAGTCATGTGGGATATTCGATCACACGAATGAAACCCTCCTTTAACTATTTGACCACTTCCTCCTTAACCTTGAGCGAACATTTGGTGCGGAGCTTTCGTAGTTTGTTTTTTACCGGTTTACATGCTGGGAAAGTTGGGATCTTCTGCTGAGCAATCTTAGGATTAATTTCGAGCATATCGTCGTAGAACTATGCGAAGACATTCAAAAATTCCTTCAGTAATTCCTCAAGTTATGCGAGCTCATGCTCGTCAAGGGTGGCACCTGTCCTAATCTCACGCAATTGGCTACTAGAACTGAGATTAATAATAATAATTTCATTTTCATTAACTTGAACGTGATTACGTTGTTTGTTATTAACTTTATTAAGATCTGTTAAGAATTTTTCATTTGTAAATCATCATCATCAAGAGTTTGATTAGGATTAAGACAATTAATATAAGGCACAACAAGATAATCAAAATCTTTATTTATTTCATTGATAGGAAAAAAACATTGAGAACCTCATCGAATGAGGTCTCGATTACATCAGAGTAAGGAGGAACAACAATAGAAGAAGAAATAGGATAAACATTTGGGTTGGGTTGAATTTTAGTACGTGGAAAAAGTGCATCATGCCAGTTGAGAAGGTGTGAATTAGCAATTTTGATCAGACGGGATGGATCCAGTGATGTAGTTCTTGAGTGTATTATGCAGAGTGTCAGCCCCAATGTATGCATGTTAAAGGAATCCTCGGAGTCAATTCCCTCGAAATCTTCGTTATTATCTATGGTCTTTTCAATGAGTGGTTGCAAATGATGTTAGGAACTCTCGACCCATGAGTAGCCATCTTGGAAAAATATCTCCATTTCGGGTTTCATCTTCTTGTCCATATGATCATAACACGATTCAAGAAATCCACAAAAGGGGAAATATTCACCCTCTCTACTGAATCGTCCATTCGAATAATCTCATGAGATGGTCTTGGTGATTTTTAGCCTTCTCTTCAGTCGAGTTTAGTGGATAATTCTAAGTTCTTCTACTGATGGTTGATAGCCCAAATCACAAGGAGGAAACGGTTTCTTTAACATAATGGGTTCAAGTATCCACTGTTGTCTTTGTCCTAGCCCAGTCCGAGCATGAAGTACGTGTTTTTGAACATTTGGATCACATTAATGTTATTGTGGGGGTTATACTCCAGACAAACCCTATTTTTGAAATTGTCCCTTGCTAGGAGTAGAACTGGTTCAGCTCCAAAGTCTGACTAAAGCATATCATTTTCCCCGTGTTGTATCTCAAGTACTGGATTGCTGGTGCTCGTATTCTCGACATTGTCGTCACAACCCAAGATGGTGATGACCTGTCCATTAGCAAAGAACTTCAGTTTCTAATGTAGGGAAGAAGACACACCCTTAATGCTGTGGAGCCATGGTCACCCAAGCAACAGATTGAAACAAGTTGGAATTCAATAAAAGGATTTATAGAGATATTCCCAATTGGAAGCTTTATGGATATCGTCACTTCTCTATGAGTATTATCATAATCACGTACAATGGTAGAGGTTGGGGAAAGGTCTCTCACTTTTAGTCCAAAAAAATAAGGGTCCTCAACGGACAGACATTAAGAGCTAATCCATTATTGATAAGAGAGAGTGGGACAGTCTGTCCCATGACTTTGACGGGGATATTGAGATCATAGTTGTGGTTTGGCCTAATCGTAAGGATTTCTTCTTAGGAGAAGGAGATCATTTTAGTAGAGGTCGGGGATTCGACTAGATTTACTACTTATTCTAGTGTTGTTGAAGGAGGAACTGCGTGTCCGGTGAGTAGCTTGATCAAGTAATTCCGGTGCAGCTAGAAAGACATAAAGAGTCCCCACAGAGTGATGTTAGTTTGTGTATTCTTTAAATGATCGAGGATCTTACTCTCCTCGAGGGTCATTTCTTGAATAGGGAGATTCTCAACACCATTTCCTTTATCACTTGCTGATGGTGGAAGGTTTGGGACTTGGTAATGCCTTCTTGACCTGGTCATATGATTCATAGAATAAGGGAAAAATAGGAACCCCATTTCCTCATCGATCTCGGGTTGTTCATCCACCTTGTTATTTTTTCCTAGTAGCTCCTTAAATGATATCATTCCACATATGATGACTATTGGGCTAGTCTTTTCTGGGGTTTGCTCTTCGTCTGAATCATCGAACTCGTACCCCCATCAGGTGTCAACGACATCATTTTGCCATGAAAAGTTAATACATTATGATACGAGAAATCTTCCACTTATCGTTCTCGTACCAGAAAGTCGAGAGTAAAGTATGTAATGAACAAGTAAAGCAAGTAAGGAGACATGAACAAAAGATATAGAGTGGTTCAGCCTTAAATATAGGCCTACGTCCACTGTGTTTCACCGTTCTCATTATATTCATTGTTTTGTACAATATAATTATGCCTAAAGAGGCGTACAATATGATAATAAAAGGAGGGTATATGATGATTGATGATCCCTGTGTGCCGGAGAGGTCCCGATAATATGGATGAGCGGTTCCCGATTTGTATTCAGGGGAAGTGTAAAGAGAATCGATACTGTAGAAACTTCTCTAGTTGTATGGAATCGATCCCTTATTTTGAGGGGTAGTCCTCTATTTATAAGAGGTATGTGAGATGTCACGTGTCCTGAGCACGTGACGTAAGTTCGGAGTTGCTGTAGTATAAAGGGATGCGGCCTATAAGGCAAACACACAGTGTCGCACCCTACACGAGGCTAGAGCCGCAGGTGCCGCGCCCTGCACATGATAGGGCCGCGGCCTGTATTTTAAGATGGGGTGAATGAAGTGCCAAGTACACATAGGGCCGCACACCAAGTTCAGCAGGGCCGCGCCCTATGTTGATAAGGGCTGCGGTAAGGTGCTACATTTGTATTATCAATAAGCCCCCAAGTCGTAGTGCCAAGAGAATTCAATTGGGGTTGTGGCTTATATCGGTATTGTTAGGTGTCGCGGTCCTTCCAAGGAGACGATTCATCTTTCGCGCTCGCTTATATAAATTTTTTTGGTTCGTGGTCTTCATTACGTTTCCAATACTTTGAGATCAAATCGAGAGCGAATCTCTGCGCGTCCATTTTTCATCCATTTTTTGGCGACCCTTCGTGGTTGTGTTTGGCGGTTCCAAGGTAGTGTGAGGCTGAGCATCGCTGATTTCTCCATTTCCAGGTAACTTTTTTGCCAATCTTTGTAAACACTTTACTCACAGCTTGTACTTCCTCTTTCAACACACAAACACACGAATTTATTCATTGCTTTGATAGAAAACTAGGGTTTAAATTGAATAATTTGTTGTACTTGACCCCTCATCTTCCAAAGTTATGAAAATCATATAGTTGTTCTTGTTGTTCATAGCCAAACTCTACGTATTCTGTGAATCTGATCTTAAATCGATTAAACATTAGCTACATAACTGTTTAAGAGATAGGCCGCGGCATGATAGAATTTTGAGAATCTATTCCCTTGAGCTATTTTGGCCCTTATTTTCGACATACTTTGGGCAATGGCTTTCATCCCCTTAAGCATTGAGGTTTTCCCTTCCCGTCACTTTGATGCATATCCATTTATTCTGCCGCGGGGGTGGGGTCTTTTAAAGCTCTGAATCTCCACCCTTGTATTTTGAAGTCTTCAAACTTTCATGAACCAAATACTCATCCATGATAAATAATTGTAATTGCTATTAGAACTTCTTGAATTGACCTTCATCAATTTTAGAAATGGTCGTGGTCACAGATCTTTAAATCCCTGTGAGCCTGTTGCCGCGGCCGTGTATGTTCCCTTGCTGATTTAGGAGGCGGCTACGGCCAGTAGGGCCAGAGGATGATCCCTTAGGTTCAAGTAATAGAGTTGGCCCATTAATAATACGTTAGGGAAATAATTACCAACAAGCAAACATTTACAATTTATATATAATCTTCTCGCGGCTTCTTAAAGTCTTTTCCAAACCGTACTGGCTGCGGTGCCTAACTGCGGACTCTGCTTTTCAGATACTGCTGCAGCTATATGAGCTTTGACCCAGACGAGTTTCTAAGAGGCTTTTGGGAAAATCACTTTGGAACCTCTCCTCCCGAACTCACTTCTGTACCCCCTCTGTGGTCAATAGGGCATTGCAAACTAAGGGATTTCCCCAACTGCGTGATACTAGACTCAGACTCCGTGAACTCTACGTCTGGGAAGGATTTCCAGTCCATGTCAATGGAGGAAGAAGGCAATTCAAGTAATCATCCATTGGGTGCCGGGGATGATTCCGCGAAAGTTAGAGATAACCCAACTGGTACATCTGGGAGGGCCGAGAGACCTTTAGCTGCTCGAGATATCCACAGTGCCATGACCCAAGACTGGGTTGAGTATGTGGCTGAGGCCTTCAAATTTCCTGACAATTTGATGTTCTCGGCACCTGCCGCGAACCAATGACCATGCACGGCCCTGGCTGATGATGGAGTTTGCTTCCAACTTCATGCCTTTATTTACGGGCTGTGGCTGCCTGTTCCCGTTCTCATCCATTGCCTTTTTCAGATAATGAAATTGGCCCAAGCCCAATCAGACCCTAATAGTTGGACAACCATTCTTGCTACGGTTGCCTGATAATACGCAAATACTGCGTATTTCATCCTCCGAACGGATGCATTTTAGCCCCCTCGGGTATCTTATTCCCTATATTTATGCTCATTAACCAGACAACCTCGTATTTCTATGTTAACATGTTTTGCAGGGGTTAATTGAGCTTTTGTAGGTAATTGGATGCTAACTGTGAACTTCGGACGCGTTCCGCTCTATTTTCGTACACAACCGCACGCTCAAGGGCATTTTAGTCTTTTCACAGATTGGGCACCTGGACCAACATCTACATGGAAGTTGTATCCCTTCTCGCTAGCTTCGCGTGGTCGTGAACGGTGCACGATTCCTATTCATAATGAAGAAGCTACGGAGATTTCAGCGGAGAGAAAAATAAGGAAACAAAAAGGAGAAGAAAAGAGAAGTGTGATGCTGCTGCATTCTGCCCTGCTTGATCGATCGATCGATGATTTTGGTCGATCGGTCGACCATTCTAAATTGCCGAAATTTGGCCTTGATCAATCGATCGACCAAAATCATCGATCGATCGATGCCCTGTTTTTCTGCAGATATTTTGCATTTCTTTTCTTTTCTCTTTTCTTTTCTAATTTAATTCCCACTTGGTATATATACCAATTTTGATGTAATAAACAGGGTGAACGTTTTTAGATAGTTTTAGAAGATAGAATAGGTTAGGGTTTGGGTGATTTGCTTAGTTCTTCTTCATTTCTTCTTGGATTGACATACTTTTGGGCTTGAATGTTGACTATTCATCATCATCTCCATTAATATAGTTTGTATTTCTTCATTTCTTGCTTTCTAGTTAATTTACAAGCTTTCTAATTTAGGTTTACATTCTTTGATTTACTTGCTTTCTAGTATAGATTTACCGCGTTTATTCCCGCTTTCCATTTATCGCGTTTTTAATATGCTTTCTAGGTAATTTAAATTAGGTTGTGTTTGAATGGAACTCACTCGAGTTGACGCATTGCTTTGCTTTGGTGATGGAGTTTACGGGTCTATTTTGGGTGCATTGTCCCAGTTATTACGCCAAGGCGATTCGACGGGGCATATCATGTATGACTCGTGCTTACGACCTTTCGCGTGTAATTTCCAGGATATTTGTTGACGCCAAAATCTTATTAGGCTTTTATGATGATTTAGGGAGTAACAACCCTTGATTTAATTAACTGTCAAAACGAGACGTGTTTTTAATAACTCGTTGACCCATGTAACCATTTTATACTATTAACTCGGGTGAGGGATATTCGACGCAACCTATAGTTTTACTCGCTTTCATAATCTAGTTTCATTACCCTTGCCTAGATTAATCTATCCCTTTATGCATCTTTTCTTTTAGTTGGTAATCATCTTTTACACTTTTATTTTAGGAGTATTAAATCACTTAAATTCTATCATCTCGTCCCAGTGGATTCTCGATACCTGACTTACCGTTGTACTTTCCTCGCAAGTGTAGTAGTTACTTAGGTTTTTGTATTGAGTTGGCGAAACAAAAAAAATGACTGTGCACTTTACACGCGCACACTTTTCGCACTCGATCAAAATGGCGCCGTTGCCGGGGACTAGTTTGTTTTAGACTTTATTTTATTTAGTATTTCATAGTATTTTCTTTCTATTTGTAGTATTTGCTAATATTTTTGCAGGACTTCCACATTTGAGCACTTAGACACGCTTGAATTCATTCCGCGCACACCTACTTTGTGGAATTCTCCACTTCGAGCCATTTTTAGGGTAAGCATGTGTTATTCCAATTCTTTCGGTAATTCTTGTTATAATCATCAAAATTTCGAAAGCCTATGACTTTCGGTGAATACTTAGAGTCCCAAAAAATTGAAAATTCAAATATTACTTTGGGCGAGTATAACGAAAGTCAAAATTTAGGCTATTGTAATTTTGATGATGATGATGATAATGATTTTGGGCCTTTACCTCCTTATAATAGGAATTTTGAAACGAATTGCAATAGTTTTCAAAATTCCTATAATAATGAGTTTTCATTTAAGTCCGATAGTAATTTTCAAAGTTCCCATTTTCATGCATCCGCACCTCGACCTATGACTTTTGGTGAGGGTTTAAGTATGTATGAAAATGAGAAAATTTAAAATAGTTATCGGGAAGAAAATCGTTCGTGGGAACATGAGTGGGATTTACTATTTGAGTCCGATGACGATTTTGCTTCTGAGACTTTCGAGGTCGAGGAATGTTTTGAACCAAATGAGGTACTTGTGCCTACTTTGGAACAAGCCATTCTAGACTTTGCCCATTGCGTAATAGATATTGAAAGTGAGGATGAAAATGACGTAATATCTATTTGTAATGAAATGATTTCTTCTTTAGCCCCCAAAGAAGAACATTTCATTGAAAATGATATTATTTCCTTCGAAACTCAAACTTCATGCCATGATGATTCATCTCATGAGTTTGAATTTCATTCATCCCCATTTTCATTCTCTATTACCCCGCCGGAACAAGTACCCGATGATTCGATTTCAAACTTTAATGTTTTAAACCCTATCGTCGATGAGGAGTACTTGCTCGAGTCGCCCTCCACAATCGCATATTTGCCTTTGTGTGCGCTGCCTCCCATTCCAACTTCAAAATCTTTGGGAGGATTTTTGGCTTTTCTCGGTCCCCACATATTTTTTTCATCCATTCAATCCAAACCCCCCATCGTCCCTCCAAAACTTGTAATTGTCAATGGTTCATTTCTTCCGCCTTACACATGCCTTCCGTTGTTAAAACGGAATTCATATTTTTCGGAAGGCATGCTTGTATGTGAGGGTACACCAGTTATCCTCCAAAGTCAAATCATTTTTATGGTGGACCCTCAACTATTTAGACTTCTAGTGTACAGTTAGTGTGAAGTCTAAATAGTAGGCTGTATATAGTTAGCTTTTTATTCTTTCTTTTTATCTTTTCTTTCCTTTTTAATTTAGTCTAATGTAATTAGTTAACTTTTTATTATTTGTTTTTTCTATGCTCGGTACTAACTTGTTTTGTAGATTCTTTGGACTTGTTCTTATAGGGATCGCTCCACTTTTGGGTAATATCGCTCTTTTCCTCTCTTTGACTTGGTTCTTAATTTACATTGAGGACAATGTCAAGTTTTAAGTTAGGGGGTGTGGGATATTCTATCCATTTCTTATTTTAGTTCATGTTTTTGCTCACATGTTAGTTACTTAGTATGCTTTTCTTAGAAAAATTGAAATTTTCAAAAATATTTCCTTTCTTTTTTCTCCTTTATTGGGCATTTTGCCTGTGTTTCCGATGATAAATTTCAAAAATTTCCCGATCCAATAGACACCCAATGATTCATGTCCTTGATTTTAGAAGTTATTAGACTTTAATCTCACTTATTGATATTATGAATAACTTCATGAATTAAACTTTAATCCCATGAGCACATGCACTTTTATGGTTATATTGCTTTGGTTTAAGATTTTTATAACTCGGTAATCTTTTGTTTAATTGTATATACTTACACCAAGTAAGCTTTGTACCTTTTGTGGTTTTGTGAGTGGTATACACTATTCTTTTCTCATTGAAAACGTTGAATTCGTTGGTAATCTCACTATTCTTTCATTTGACCGTTCATTAATTGATTTCATACTTGAAATGTGTTACTTGAGCATGATTTTCATATATTGTTTTGATTTGAGAATTGCGTAAACTTTTGAAAATAATCATAGGCCATCTTTGTTATATCACCCATATTAGCCTTGACCTCACCCTTCTATTTTTACCCTCGTTAACCCCTTTGAGCCTAAATATAGCCTTTCGTTTCATAACCCAAATTCCATAACCAACTCCAAATTGGAGTTATAAGCCATACATACACTTTCCATACCTTTGTTTGGAATGTTAGTTGGGATTAAATGTTATTGTTATGATTTCGGTTGCAATTTAGGCATATGAGAGTTTGATAAGTAAAGAAAAGAAAGTAGTGAAAAAATTGAAGAAAAAGAGAAAGCGAAAGGAAAAAGAAAACAAAAGAAAAAGGAGAAAAAGGAGAAAAGCAAAAGAAAGAGAAAGTTATAAATGTTGTGTATAGTGTTTAATAATCTTTGATTACTCTCCCGGATGATATATCTAATGCCTTTTTGGAACTTGTTTTCCAATTTGATATTGCACTCATTCTCCCAATATCCCGAGTTTTCATCCCGAACACTTTGAATCCATACACGCATTCCTTTCATTTCATACCCTATCCATACCTACATTACAACCCTAGTAAAGTCCTATGTGATCTTTGGTTTATGTAATTTAAAAGTCATAATAGTTTTGATAATCTGTGAAAATGCATTTCACCTCTTTTAGTGTGCGGTGTCCTTCATTGAGATTACAAGTTTTTATTTCCTATATAGTGTTCTTCATTGTGACATGTGGGTGGCCTAGTTTCCATTTATATTTACTCTTTAGCCCGTATGTTCCGTGTGTTACCTCCCTATTTCGAGTGAATTCACTTGATGAGTGTAATCCCCGTGAGGATTGAATATATGCTTGCTTTAATTTAGTATCCGATTTATTTAAGTTTTTGCCAAATCACACTTTGCATGTGCTCACTCCCCTCCCACATTTTAAGGTTTCAATTCTATGAGGTGCATTCTATAATGTTAATGATTTGGACTTTTGTTTGAATTCATTCACTTTACTAATAATGCGTATGAAATCCTTTTCACCATTGTTGGTCTTGTCGCATGTTGGGTTGGGCATATTTTGAGGAAACCATGTGATGTTTGCGGGTACCATCCCTGAAAACCCTCGCGAGATGACACTCGTCCACTAGGGTGACCTAGGGGTTTAACGGCGTATTGCATACGCTAAATGCAAACGAATCGCCCGTGAAAGTGGCCTTATCTTTCTCTTTCTTTTATATCATACTTTTGTACTATCTCCTGCTTTTGGTTTTCTTGTAGTTCTTGTTGCATCCTATTTCATTGCTAGGGACTAGCAATGTGAAAGTTAGGGGGTGTGATAATACGCAAATACTGCGTATTTCATCCTCCGAACGGACGCATTTTAGCCCCCTCGGGTATCTTATTCCCTATATTTATGCTCATTAACCAAACAACCTCAGATTTCTACGTTAACATGTTTTGCAGGGGTTGATTGAGTTTTTGTAGGTAATTGGATGTTAACTGTGAACTTCGGACGCGTTCCGCTCTATTTCCGTACACAACCGCACGCTCAAGGGCATTTTAGTCTTTTCAAAGATTGGGTACCTGGCCCAACATCTACATGGAAGTTGTATCCCTTCTCGCTAGCTTCACGTGGTCGCGAACGGTGCACGATTCTGATTCATAATGAAGAAGTTACAGCGATTTCAGCGGAGAGAAAAATAAGGAAACAAAAAGGAGAAGAAAAGAGAAGAAAAGATGCAGTGTGCTGCTGCTGCATTCTGCCCTGCTTGATCGATCGATCGACGATTTTGGTCGATCGATCGACCATTCTAAATTGCCAAAATTTGTCCTTGATCGATCGATCGACCAAAATCATCGATCGATCGATGCCCTATTTTTCTGCAGATATTTTGCATTTCTTTTCTTTTCTCTTTTCTTTTCTAATTTAATTCCCACTTGATATATATACCAATTTTGATGTAATAAACAGGGTGAACGTTTTTAGATAGTTTTAGAAGATAGAATAGGTTAGGGTTTGGGTGATTTGCTTAGTTCTTCTTCATTTCTTCTTGGATTGATACACTTTTGGGCTTGAATGTTGACTATTCATCATCCTCTCCATTAATATAGTTTGTATTTCTTCATTTCTTGCTTTCTAGTTAATTTACAAGCTTTCCAATTTAGTTTTACATGCTTTGATTTACTTGCTTTCTAGTATAGATTTACCGCGTTTATTCCCGCTTTCCATTTATCGCGTTTTTAATATGCTTTCTAGGTAATTTAAATTAGGTTGTGTTTGAATGGAACTCACTCGAGTTGACGCGTTGCTTTGCTTTGGTGATGGGGTTTACTGGTCTATTTCGGGTGCGTTGTCCTAGTTATTACGCCTAGGGGATTTGACGGGGCATATCATGTATGTCCCGTGCTTACGACATTTCGTGCGTAATTTTCGGGATATTTGTTGATGCCAAAATCTTATTAGGCTTTTATGATGATTTAGGGCGTAACAACCCTTGATATAATTAACGGTTGAAATGAGACGCGTTCTTAATAACTCGTTGACCCATGTAACCATTTTATACTAATTAACTCGGGTGAGAGATATTCGACGCAACCTATAGTTTTACTCGCTTTCATAATCTAGTTTAATTACCCTTTCCTAGATTAATCTTTCCCTTTATGCATCTTTTCTTTTAGTTGGTAATCATCTTTTACACTTTTATTTTAGGAGTATTAAATCAATTAAATTCTAGCATCTCGTCCCAGTGGATTCTCGATACCCGACTTACCGCTGTACTTGCCTCGCAAGTGTAGTAGTAACTTAGGTTTTTGTATTGAGTTGGCGAAACGAAAACAACGAATGTGCACTTTTCACGCGAACACTTTTCGGACTCGATCACCTTTGAGAGAATTTATTCAAAAGGGACATCACTCCCGTGGAGTTCTTTCACTTCTACGGTCCAAAGGAAAACTCTGTGAAGTTCGCAGGGTACTACTACTTCTCAGTCCGCAGCAGGGATGAGACCCTTTACACTGAGAGGCCTTCCAAATTAGGTATTAGGACTATAGATGCGGCCTCTCTTCATATTTTGTATATTAACCTCCACTAACCTTTAAATTGTCGTTTCTGCAGTTCTTGACAATTTGCATTTGAACAAGCGACAAGAGAAGAGGGTTCCTGAGGCCGCGAAAGTTCATGTTCAACATAAAAAGTTCAGCACACTTGTTACATCAGCGACCATATTCGAAGCAAGGTTTTTTCCCAACAAGTCCATTCCTCAAGTTATGGGCGCGAAAGGTAATACCCTGATCGACATGATTTTTATTCCGTTGTCACTTATGCTCCCCTCAATTCAATTCCCAATATTTGCTGTTGATTTTTTAGGTGAGGAGGTTGACAGGGAATTGTTGGTCGCGTAATTGGCAAAAATGGATGATGACGCATTCATTCTGAACAATACTGCACGGAGCAGGAAGAGGAAAAGTTCCAAAGCTAAGGCAGCTGCCGCGGCTCCGTCAAACGATTTGTACACTCCGACCGCGAACTCAACTCCTACCACAGAGAAAACTAGTGTTGCCGCCAATCTAACATCTGAATTCGATGATGATATAGGGACCAACCTGGTCGCGGTAGGTTTGATGTCCGACGATGTCCCTGTAGATACAACTTCTCCACCGATGTCGCCTGTTGTTGCGATAAATGCAAACTTAGCTCCCCCACAGTGCCGCGGTGAAGTTTGTCCTGATGGTCGTCCGCGGCCTCAATTGAGGCAACCCAACCCTGAGTCATCATGGAACACCACTGCGAAAGCCGCCCGAAGAATGAAAAGGGCCGTGGATGCCGCGGATCTGGACAGGCTGGTGGGAGAAGACCATGATGAACTAGAAGACTACGACCTTCATAGTCTTCTGAGGGTAAGTTCTTAGTGATTCTTTATTTTCCTTTGTCATTCTACATTTTACTAGTAACTTTTCATTTTCAGGCCGCGAACATCATTGTAGCCCAGAAAATAAAGTATGAGGCCCTTTACAAATTGAAAGAGGCCGAGAAGAGGGTGCATGCCACGGATCTTGAGGCTGCATAGACAACATCATTTGAGGCCGGGAAACAGTCTTCTGTCGCGGCTCTTAAGGCGGCCCAAATGGACCTAACTTCTTCCAATAATAAGAGGGAAGAGGTGGAGGAAAACTTTTAACAGGTCGCAGAATCCCTCAAGGCCTCCCAGGCTCAGACCGCGGAAGCTTCCCAGGCCGTAGAAATTTTAAATCACAAGCTCGTACTACTTCAAAATAAATACGAAGAGCTGGAGGTCAAGTCCGCTCAGGAAGCCCTAGATCATGCCGCGACAATAAAAAAGATGGAGCCTGATCACGACGATGCTCTTCAACTGTCCATAGACCATACTGTGGAGTCATTCAAAGGCACTAGGGACTTTTTCCTCATCAATAACAGAGGCTATCTCCGCAGCTACCAAGAGCTAAGGGACAGGATTGTAAAGAACTTCCCTGAGGCTAAGGAGAAGGTTCTTTCCTGGAGACTCAGTGATGATGAACACTAAGAATGCATTGCTGAGTTAAAGGCCGAGGAAGAGGAGAAAGCCAGGCTCAGGGAAGCAGCAGAGGCGGCGGTAGCGGGCGAGGAAACTGAAACTACCGCGGATGGAGAGGAGGGTGATGATCAAAATGATGCAGCCTCGTGATCTTTTTTAGTTTTGATCAAGATGTCCCTTTTGTACTTTACTTCCGTAGTGGATGCGACCCATTTGCTTGTAATCAACTGATAATATCGAGGTTGCGGCCACCTTTTATTAATTATGTAGGCTTTATTCTATTGTATCTCTTGCATCTTTTTTCCTCGTTTCCATACTTAATTGAATACATTTTGTATGCCTCTTATGGCTTGAATACAACTGCCTTATTGATGAGCTCGGCACTATAACATATTTCTTCAATAACCACTGATTGAATTATCGTGGCTCCCTCGAATAATGCCAATGAATCCTTCATAATTAATTTATAGAGGCTGCGGCACCACAAAAGTCACAACCGCGGCATGTTCGCCTTTGGAACATGCTCTTGTTACTTGCACTAAAGCAACGGTGCTCTTAAATAAGGCCGCGAACTCTTGAATAAGGACGCGGCAGCTTCATTTCATCCCATGGCCAAAATGGAACATATAGAGTAGGCTATCTTTTCCCATGGCTACCCCCTTTAGTTGCTTTACCTGTCTGAAGCTTTTAGAAGGTTGCTTTTAACATTTGTAGCTGAATTAACAAAACTATTTGTAGATTTTTGGCCCCTTCATCCGAACAAGAGGCTTTGTGCATATATAGGATATTTTCAAGCCTCCTTGGGCAAGGTTACGTTATTAAGCCACCCACAGCTAACATATAGGATATTTTTAAGCCTCCTCTGGCTGGGTTACATTATTAAGCCACCTACAGCTAACATATAGGATATTTTCAAGCCTCCTTAGGCTGGGTTGCGTTATTAAGCCACCCACAACTAACATATAGGATATTTTCAAGCCTCTTCAGGCTGGGTTACAATTATTAAGCCACCCATAGCTAACATATAGGATATTTTCAAGCCTCCTCATGCCGGGTTACATTATTAAGCCACCCACAGCTATAGATATATTTTAATCCATCTCTGGATAGATATTACAAGTCTCTCGACTTAATGACGCATCCCGAAAGCTAAGAGTGGGCATTGGAAGCCCTTATGAGAGACGTTGCAGTTCAATCTTGTATAAATGCTTCTAATATTTGCTATCGCCCCTTTTAATTATCATCAACTTTCGGACAATCAGGCGTCTTGTCGGGCGTGATTGCTCATCTAGATATTATCATTCCCAAGATTGCTTCGGATCGGGATCTGTTTAAGATAAAAATGGTCTTTTTAAGATAGCATTTCGTGGAAATGAGAATCAGAATATGACACTATAAAAGTGAACTTGGTTTTATAACTATATATATATATATGTATGACTTTGTAAGGATAATACAAAGTTTGGTTTAAAACAACGTAAGCAGAAATTATCCCTGTAAAGTAGGGACAGATGGAATATAAGAGATAAGTATGGAAAATGAGCATGTGGCATGCGAGATAAGGCTGTATCCCATAATCATCATTGAGGAACCTCCCCAGCATCCCTTGCCCAATTAGCCTTTCAATTTCATCTTTCAGAGCATAGCATTGCTCAGTGTCATGGCCATGGTCTTGATGGAATTTGCACTAGATAGCTTTGTTCCTCTTGTGGGGTGGAGTCCTCAGCTTTTCTAGCCATCTCAGTAGCTTGTCTTCTTTGATGAGCTCAAAGATCTCTTCAATAAGGAAGGTCAACGGAGTGTAGGCCCCAGACCTCTTTTCTTCCTTCTCAACTCTCCTCTTTTGGCACCTGCGGGCTGCTTCCATGGCTGGATCCTCTTGAGCTGCCGCGGCATCAAAGGCTATTGAGGGTAGGTTCTTGGGTGCCTCACCCCCATCGGGGGAGGCCACGGCCTCGAGCATTAGCACCCTCTGAGTCAGGTAATTGACCTGTGTCTGGAGTGAGGCATGATTATCGTAGAGGTGGTTAAGGTGAATGTACAGTTGCACAATCTCATCTTTGATCTCTATGCTCTGGATGGACTCTCTTTCCATTTTTCTGCTTTTGTTAGTCTTTACAAAGTATGTGTAATCTGGAAAAAAACTAGCAAACGTAAGTAATCACAGAAACACCAAGTATGAAATGAGGATGCAACATTTTACTGCTGCACTGTTGAAGGGTTCCGTGGCCAGTGTATAACACCTAGATGCATTGTCGTGGACTTTGTATGACATTCACCAAGGTTGAGCTGGAGACCACCCAAGTCTATTCCTTGATGTTTTGAAGGTTCTGTAATGACTGCCCTAGCCATCATGAGGCATGCTGGTATTTAAACTACCCGTCGCATCCCTTGCTAGGCAGAGGGGGGGAAGCAAACCCAAAATTAAAACACAGGAACATAGTTTTTCTCTCGAAACACGGGGAGAGCATGCCTACTAGGGTATATCCATGAGAGGATAACCTCTCTGTGCGCATAATGGCACAATTCTAATGATAAAACCCTAGATCATAGACAAAGAACAACAAAAAGGGTGTAAACATAATTTTTCCCTAATCATTCATCTTTTTTGGAGTAAAACATATCCCTTTCTAGATGCAACGATATCATAGGGGCATGTAAGATAAATCCAAGGTCATAAAAGAGAGACCAGAACAGATTTGAATACACAAATTACCCATTTAGGGGTGTGAATTATAAAATAGAGCTCAATAACCTGAATCTACTCGTGAGACAATGATCCAAAGGATTCCCCGAATAAAATAAGGTGGTGAAGAACTCGAACTATAGAGAAACAAGATTAAAATATCTCGTTTCCCATAAATGGTGCCAAACTGATGATACAAGAAATTGTCCACTTGTCATTCTCGTACCAGCAAGTCGAGAGTAAAGTATGTAATGAACAAGTAAAGCAAGTAAGGATACATGAACACAAGATATAGAGTGGTTCAGCCTTTAAAATAGGCCTACGTCCAATGTGTTACACCGTTCTCATTATATTCATTGTTTTGTACAATATAATTATGCCTAAAGAGGCATACAAGTATGAGAATAAAAGGAGAGTACATGATGATTGATGATCCCGGTGAGCCGGAGAGGTCCAGGCAATATGGATAAGGAGTTCCCGATTTGTATGCAGGGGAAGTGTAGAGAGAATCGGTAATGTAGAAACTTCTCTGGTTGTATGGAATTGATCCCTTATTTCGAGGGGTAGTCCTCTATTTATAAGAGGTATGTGAGCTATCACGTGTCCTGAGCACGTGACGTAAGTCCGGAGTTGCTGTAGTAGAAAGGGATGCGGCCTACAAGGAAAACACACAGTGCCGCACCCTATACGAGGCTAGAGCCGCAGGTTCCATTCCCTGCACATGGTAGGGTCGCGGCCTATATTTTAAGACGAGGTTAATGAAGTGACAAGTACACGTAGGGCCGCACACCGAGTTCAGCAGGGTTGCGCCCTATGTTGATAAGGGTCGCGACAAGGTGCTACATTTGTATTATCAATACACTCTAAAACTTCAATAGCCACTTTTTATAGATCCTCCTATTTGATAGGGAGATGTAGAACTGAAGAACTAGACGCCCTTATAATTTCAAAGTATCAAGTAGATCAGACATATTGTAAATCTCACTTGTCTGTCGAATTAAGTCCGCCATGATCTGGACAACATCATCTGGACTAACTTCATCAATTGGTACCACCCAATTACTTATTCTCGATCCCATTTTAGAGTTTCTATGAACATCAGACTGAATCCCTTGCAGTCAATGGTCATCTGGGAAATTTTTGCCGAAACTCTAGAATTTGGTTTAATACTTTTGACAATTCCATATATTTACCTCTAAAATAGGTACGGACAGCGATACACACTATGATAAAGAGTGACAAGGCATGATCGACAAAACATGTAGGATGTAGGATAAAATATGGGCACACTTGGATAGGTCTAGGAGAGTATATGGGTATGAGGGGTGATTTACTTCGTAAAATCTGGTATATGGATCATGTTCTGGGTCTTCTTTAACAAAGATGGAATTTGTATGATTTAGAAGTGGATTATGGGTAGTTTTTTATTTGGGATTGATTGGTGGGATGATGGCACTTTGATCTATTAGGCCTTGGATTAAATTTCAGAGGTGGAAACATTGGTCGGTGCTATGGCTGACAGTTTGGTCAAAGTCTCAATGGGCATCTAGTTTGAAAATTTTAGGAAGTGTCTTAGGCAATGGACAAGGATCCACTAGTTTGATAAGGTTTTATCTTAGAAGGGTCTGATAAACTTTGGAGAGGAGAGTGTGAAGCTCAATGTATTCCTTCTTAACTGGGTTAGGACAGTTTTCTAGTACACATGAAGTGTAAGGCTGAGAGATATCGTTGATGGTTGAAATTAACGTACTGGTAGGCTTTTCATACTTTTTGGGAGTAAAATATCTAGGCACTTTCTCCGATTCAACTTTTGTCTTCTCAGAGGGCTTAGAAATGAGGGTAGTACTGTCCTCCCATCATCGCTCAAACATGGGGTAAGAAATTATTCTTCATGATGTTGACTTTCTCCTCTTCGGAAGGTCGACTGGTCATGGTGGTTACTTTCTCTCTCCATATTGCTATGAAGTTACTGATTGATTCTCCAGGGTTCTATTTAAGAAGCTATAAATAATGATGAGTGACTTCCAACTCTTCATTGTACTTATACTGTGACATGAATTTATGGGAAATATCCTCACAACTATCGATTCTGGACTCTTTGAGGGATAAGAACCAATGAATAACATTGTCCTTCAAAGTCTGCTAGAATAATTGGGCTATTATTTCCTCGGAGGCCCCTAGGAGAGTCATGGCATGGTGATAACTTCGGATATGGGAAATTACAGGTCAACTACCCCCGAATTTCTCAATGTTGGTCATCTTGAACTTTTATGGCAACATAACTTTAGGATAGGGAGACATGTGAGTTTAGTCCATGTAGTTCCCCAAGATTCTGACTTGATCAAAAATTTTGGTCAACTTCTCGACATCTTCCTTGACATTGTTGAGTTCTTCCTCCTTTGGATAAACCATCACGGGTAGGTTAGCCCCTGGCTAGGTAATATTTGGCATAGGGAGCTAGGATGGAGGCAACCCATTAGCAGGAGGAGCCTGTGGAGGGTGCTGATATTCCTCGGGAACTCAAATAGGCTCGTGTGTGGGCATACCCATATTGCAAGGGAAGAGGACCTCGGGCTCTTCCGGAGTAGGGATCCGATTTCGTTGAAGCACCCTATATTTTTTTACTCACTAGAGTCTATACTATATAAGCGCTTATCTAGTTTAAAAATAATGACAAAATTAGAGTCATATCCTAGTCTACCAAAGACCCTCAGACACTACATAAAATTCCTCTAATGGTATCAAAGTTAGTATACCAACACTGCACCTAGGACTACATATTTTATGTTGCATTTATATCATTTTAGGTGTGTGAGTATTAATTCCCATTAAAATAATTTTCTAATAATTTTTGTGATTTTTAAATAATTTTTAGGATTTTTGAAACATTTAAAATTAAGTTTTTTAAATGTTTTGGGATAATATGTAATATCATTTTATTCCTAAAAAGAAGGTTGGGTAGAAACCGAAAGCAGCAAGAAAATATAGGGTAGAAAATAGGATTTTTAAATCTCCAAAAACACGCGTTTCATTTTAAATCTGAGCCCTACGTGTGTTTGCTTTACATCTATTAAGATTGTGTTTGTTGCCTCTCACATATCTCAGATTTCTTATCAGTCGTTGGATTTATCTAATCGATGGTTTTCATGTTATTTAACTCAATCCTTGTCTATTTCAATTGGACCTATAAGAGAGAGTTTAAGTGTTTACAACCCTTAGATTTACTTCATTTGGCAAGAATTACTCTCAATCGTTGTTTTGAGTAGAGATTGCATACCTTTCCATAGTTCAGTATAAATACATGGGGTTAACGTTTTGGATCTTTTGGTGCGTTTGAGAGAGAGAGAGAGAGAGAGAGATTTCCAAATCAAGCCAAACTCTCGAAAAATTTTCTCAGAAAATTTCCTTTGAGAGTTGTTTTCATTTGAAGATTTATTCCTCTCTGGTCTTAAATCTATTTTCCAACTTGTCACGTAGTTGGATCTTGTTTTCTTCTTTATAGAAAACTTAGATCTAATTTTTGTTGTGATATAGTTCACTTATATCTGCGTAGATTGATTTATTTTTTAAGAAATATTTATTTGTTGGTATTTTTATAATCAAATGTTATTTTTAAACTTGTTACCAACAAATCCATATTTTGTTTCACGTTTTGAGAAAAACAGAATTCAAAATAGTTAAAGATCTTGAGTCATTTACACTTTCAAGTTCGTATTTCACGTTTTGTGAAATAGAAGTGTAAATAAATAAAAAGGAAGTGTATACGACCTTGGCTCTTTTTAATTACAAGGTTGTCACTCAATCTGTCACTCAGATTCAGAATTCTAAACTCATTTTAAACGAAATTTGTAATTTGTAGGATTATTTGTTTGTATAAGAGAGTGTGTGTGTGTGTGTGTGTGTGTGTGTGTGTGTGTGTGTGTGTTCATGCATGTGTTAGGCACATCACCACAATACACTTTTCACACTACAACACTAAAACAGTGTTGGTGGAGAGATTGTTGACCTTATAGTCAACCTAAAGCTAAAAGGAGCATGAGGTACAAAGCTGAGAGAACAACAAGAACAATTTCAAATTTTTAAGAGAAGTCATAATTACCTAATGGAGTTGGTATAAATTCTTAACTTAGAATAGGTCTGATTGGGTGTTTAGTTTGTTAATAGTTTGTAACCTATTAACTCATTTTTAGTTGATTTTTATTTTTGAGGTGTAAAGACCTCCGTGGATGTTTCTAAAATTGGGTGGGGTTTTACCATGTTAAAATACATGTGTACTTGAATGTTTAATCTTCCTTTTATCCCCTTCTGATTGTGTGCTGATTTAAACTCTTTTAGTTTTGGTTTTCAAAACTTGGTCACCTCTACCTGAAATATCTCGTTCATAACAATTTTATACACATCTTGTGTTAGTAATTTGATTTGTAAAAAAGAGTTTCTCAAACAAACTGTTCGGAGCCATTTAAACTGTCTTTAAACAACTTAAGTGGCATTATTTTCCATTGGTATCAGAGCATTGGTTTTATAAAATCTTTTGATCTTTAGTTTTTAATTTTTTTTCAAAACAAACAACGGATGAGACATTTGAGAGATTATGTAACCTTTCTAGACCCCCACTCTTTGATGGAACCAACTTCCCTTACTGGAAAGTGGGGATGGTTGCTTTCGTCCAAGGTACGTTGGGAGACGATGTCTGGGATGATATTGAAAATGGTTACACTTTTCCTACTAAACTAGTCGCAGAAGGAAGTACTATGAGGATTAGGAAACTGCTAAGTGAATACACTAAAGAAGAGAAACAAACCTCCCTTAATAATAATAAAGGCAAAAATGTCATATTCGTGTCTATTAATGAGCACAAATTCAAGAGGATATCTTTCTGTACTACCTTTAAAGAAACACGGGACACTTTAGTGAGTGCACATGAAGGAGACACATGTGTTAAAGCCATTAAAACTCAAATGTTAATCCAGTAGTATAATATTTTGGTCATGACTGAGACTGAGTCATTTGATGACTTCTATATTAGATTAACAGACATAGTGACTAAGCTGCATGTTAATGGAATAATCTATGATAGGAAGGAAATTATTTCTAAAATTCTAAGGTCACTTCCACAAAAAATTGATAACAAGCACTATGCCATTGAGGAGTTGGATAACCCGAATTTAACACCTAAACTCTTTAGTAACAAGATAAGAATAGTGGAAATGAAATTGGAATGTAAGAAACAGTTAACTCAGTCCCAGATCAAATAATCTAGCTCTAAAATTTTCTTCTCCTCTAAGTTGACCAAACCTAAGTTCAATTTGCCTGATATGGATTTAGTTTCTGATGAGGACTATAATTTAGACAATTTGGATAACCACATTGCCTTAATGACTAAAAAGTTAAAAGAAATTTTGAAATTTTGAAATAAAGTTGCAAATGGACAAGGCAAACCTACTTATTCAAAGTTCTCCAATAATAGGCCTCATGAGAAAAGACTAGACAAACACCAGACTGATAACCGAAAAAAATCCGAAAAAGACCTAAAAATATTGAGTGATTTAGATGTGGGAAATTAGGACATATGGCCAACGATTGTAACGTTAATTTGAATAAGAATAAAAAAATAATAGGGATAATTTGTGAAAAACCTGGGATGACTCAAGTGAATCAGAAAATGATGAGCCCGAGTCATCCAATTCTTTCGACCCTTGTATGTCATTCTTTACCAAAATCATTTACACCAATGAGCCTATGACTAGTACTGAATCTGATAGTAGTATCTCTAATAATGATATGATGAACGATATTGTTCCTAATGGATTATTTGATTTGTTACTTGAGAATTCTACTAGTAGTTGTAATTTTGTGTGTGTAAGTCAAAAGGAACGTTCTATTGATGATGTAAACGTGTATGTGTGAGTCCTAAAAATCAATCTCTAGGGGACACTGCACACTGCACACTTAGTGACTCCGACAATGAGGACCTCCTAGATATTCACATACTATATACAAAAACCCTCAAGAAGCGTACTAAACTTGAAAAAATAGTCAAGGTCCTTACCCAAAAATAGAAGTCCTAAGCCAAATGGTCAAATAGAATGCTGAAGAGTACACATCTCAATGTCTATATCATGAGAATGAGACTAAGACTTTTGTTCAAAAAATCAAGGAATTATCTTAATCAAATGAAATTCTAGAAAAGAAATATAAAGGGACATTGTTAAAATTGGAACAAACCAAAGAAAAGACATCAACCGTCTTCAAAAAATTTGTTAAATTTGAAAATAACTTAAACTATTTTGAAGACTTTGTTCCTGAAAGTAAAACCAATTTTGATGACAGAACTGGAATAGGGTTTTGCCCCAGTACTAGCAAACAAACTAAAAATCTTGAAACTATTAAGTTTGTGTCCGGTGGCAAAAGACCTATTTAATCTTGTCCAGACTTTCAAGCCTTGAAAAATGATTTTGATTTACAATATCAAAATATAGACATTGGTGAGGCCAATACTACTCAGCTTAAAGTTAAACATAAGGCTAAATACATCTGTCCTCCCATAAGAGAATGTGAATCATCTTTCCACCCTGTGCCATCTAGAAATAAAGCAAGAGTCCAATATTTAGGCAATTCCATGTTTAATAGTTTTTCTAAAGATAATCCTCCTACGAGCCATCTTTATTGCTCATATTACAATGTCTACGGATATTCTATTGATGGAGGTTTCTTTAAAAGTCTATATAAACCGATATTTCATTCCCCTGTCTATCATAACTTCAACTACTCTAGGAAAGGGAAAAATAACTATATTCTTACTAGGAAACCAGATAAGAACTCTAACTATCGTAATAGGATGAAAAGATCTAGTATTAAAAGATCATCAATAAGAGGAAACCCTAGATTCATGACTAAACCAAATGCTTAGAGATTTGAGAAAACTCAAAATTATGCACAAAAATGTTTTAAAGAAAAGGCTAATGCTCGCAAATTTTACCTTATTCGAGGTAATTAGCGCAAACGTTTAAAAACCAGAGCAAGTTGGGTTAGAAAAGATGAATTAATACCCCAGATGAGATACAATATTGTGATCGGTGCATTGAAAGCCGAGCATACAACATCTAGATGGTATTTAGATTCAGGATGTTCTTAACACATGACTCGGGATGATATCAAAATTTCAAATACAACTAGCTTCTCAGGAGGTAAAGTTTTTCTTGGAGATGGAGTATCAACCCAGATCATTGGTAAAGGGACACTTCATAAAAAAGGGTTACCTACTTTAGAAGATGTACTTCTAGTAAAAGGTCTAAAAGCAAATTTACTTAGTATATCAAAATTTTGTGACTCTAACCATATTGTCACATTTTTAAAGAACAATTGCAAAATTTTAAATGAAAATGGTGAGTGAATTATTACAGGCCTTCGTACTCCAGATAACTGTTACAGAGTTAATCCAAGTAATGAGGTTTGTAACATTTTCAGAATGGATGACAATGCGATTTGGCATAATAGGTTGGGTCACATAAATTTTGATAACCTTGGTAAATTTTGTTCTCAAGAAATAGTTATAGGTCTTCCTAAGATAAAGCCTATATCAACCATTGTTTGTGGGCCTTGGCAAGAAGGAGAAATGGTTAAGTTTGTACGTAGGAAAGTCAAAGATGTATTGACTAAACCTCTAGAACTCATCCATATGAACCTAATGGGTCCTATTAGAATGGTTAGCCTATGTGGCAACAGCTACATCTTAGTAATGGTCGATGATTTTACCCGTTTTACTTGGATAGATTTTCTTAAACAAAAGTTCGACACCTTTCAAAAATTTCTAAAAATTCTCCTACGTATTGAAAATGAAAAGGATAATAAAGTAAATCATATCCGTAGTGATTGAGGTGGAGAGTTTAAAGACTTAGGAGTAACTGGATATTGTACCTACAATGGATATCAGCACTAATTTAGCGCTCCTAAAACCCTTAAGAAAAATGGTATAGCTGAAAGAAAGAATAGGACTATTCAAGAAACGGCACGAGTAATGATTCATGCTAAAAGCCTCCCTAAGTATTTTTGGGTAGAAATTGTTAGGACTGCCTTTCATATTATAAACCGTGTCTACCTTAGAAAAGAAAAAAATAAACACTTTACAAACTTTGGTATGCAAGAAACCTAACCTAAAATATTTTAGAACATTTGGCAGTGCTTGCTATCATGTCTACAATATTCGTACCAAAACCTTAATGGAATCCATTAATGTGATTGTTAGTGACACTAATGTTGAGAGAAAACCCACCAGACCAACAATCGTGGATGAGTCTGAAAATATTTTTAACGGTGGCTCTCCATAGATAGATGATACCTTACCACCTGAGATACCTGAGGTACCTAACTGGGTTTCTAAAGATCACCCCTTAGATTGTGTAGTTGGTAACCTTACTAGGCCTGTTCATACAAGATCCCAGCTATGTAATTTTGCTCATTATGCATGCTTTGTGTCTCTCATAGAACCAAAGAATGTAAGTGAAGTCATAAGGGAATCCTTGTGGATAATTGTTATGAAGGAGGAACTTCTTCAATTTATCGCTTATGACGTAAGGTATCTTGTACCCATGCCAGAAAATAAAAAGGTTATTAGCACACGCTGGATTTTTAAAAATAAAACAGATGAGACTGGGATGTTCATTAGAAATAAGGATATATTAGTTACCCAGGGATACTCTCAGATTAAAGGAATAGATTTCGAGGAAACATTTTCACCAGTAAATCGCCTTGAATCTGTCCGTTTACTCTTAGCAATAGCTTGCCATTTTTAATTCACTCTCTATCAAATAGATGTAAAATTTGCATTCCTTAATGGTATTCTAACTAAGGAAGTCTATGTAGAACAACCCAAAGGGTTTATTGACCATCACCATCCAAATGATGTCTTTCAATTGAAAAAGGCCTTATATGGTCTAAAACTAGCACCCCGTGCTTAGTATGATCAATTATCTACAGTTTTATTAAATAACAATTTTGGGAGAGGTGGTAATGATCCAACTCTATTTGTCAAACATTTAAACAAAGCTGTAGTTATAGCCCAAGTCAACATAGATGATATAATCTTTGGATCTACATCTTTAACCGAAGTTGAAAATTTCTCCAAAGTTATGCATGGATAATTCAAATGTCTCTTATGGGGGAGTTGTAATTCTTTCTAGGACTTTAGGTCAAACAAAATTCCGAAGGATTATTCATCTCGCAATCCAAATATGCTTTAGATATTGTTAAGAAATTCGATCTACAAAATGCAAAAGATGATAGGACACCCATGAGTACCGCGATAAAAATGTCCAAGGATGAACATGGGAAATCTATTGATCCCACTCTTTATCGTAGTATGATAGGAAGCTTACTATACCAAACTGCCTCACGCCCTGACATTATGTATGTTGTTTGTGTATGCGCTAGATATCAGAATGCACTTAAAGAGAGTCACTTATCGTGTGTTAAGCGAATCATAAAATATGTTAAAGGAACTCTCAACTTAGGACTTTATTACAGAAATGACACATACACTTTTGTAATTGGTTACACCGATGCTAATTGGGTTGGGTGTTCCAATGACAGTAAGAGCATGTCAGGTGCCTGTTATTATATAGGAAATAATTTGGCAGGATAATATAGTAAGAAAAAAAATTATACATCGTTATCCACCGCTGAATTAGAATGCATTACAGCAGGAAGTTGTTCTTGTCAATTACTTTGGATAAAACAAATATTAAAAGATTATGGCATAATTGAAGATAAGTTGCATATCTCTTGTGATAATCAAAGTGCAATTAATATTTCTAAAAATCTTGTGCAACATTCTCACACAAAACGTATTAAGATTCGATATCACTTTATTCGTGAATTAGTAGAATCTAAGGAATGGGAAATTATATATTTGCCCAGAGTTCTTCAATTAGCTGATTTATTCACAAAGACTCTAGATAATTTAAGATTTAAATCTTTAAGAAAATCTATTGGCATAATAAATATTGAATAAATATTTGGTGTGACTTGTTAATATTTCCTTATTAATATTTGTGCCTACCCTTTGTCCATTTGAGACAAAATAGGAGCGAAATTTGAGTCCACTTGGACATCTTTTTGTTCACTTCAACTAAAATACTTGATCTTAACTATCTTATTTTCAAGAAATAGGTACCTCATTAATATCACAATATTGTTAGGGTATTGGTCTGTATTTAGTTGAGTAATGTAATTTATTTGTCTAGGATATGGGGTAGATAGAATTTTTGTATAAGAATAGGATTTTCTATATTTTTTTATCCCTACAAGTCCTCGATGAATCAAAGGAGATTTTATCTCATATTTCCAAATGAGGAGATTGAAGCACCCTATATTTTTTACTCACTTGAGTTTATACTATATAGGCGCTTATCTAGTTTCAAAATAGTGATAAAATTAGAGTCATATCCTAGTATACCAAAGAGCCTCATACATTACATCAAATTCATCTAATGGTCTCAAAGGTAGTATACCAACATTGCACCTAGAACTACATATTTTACGTTGCATTTATATCATTTTAGGTGTTATGAGCATTTATGATCTCGGGTGTAACGGTCATCACTTCTAAGAACGCCCAGACTACTTCATCCTCCTGACGAAGCTTTGTCCACTTTATCTTCCATAATGCTACTAATCTCCCTTTCAGCGTATAGCTCAATGCATTTGCCACTACGTTAGCCTTCCATGGATGATATTAGATGTCAAAATGGTAATCCTTCATGAACTCCATCCACCTAAGCTACATCATATTCAACTCCTTTTATGTGAAGGGATACTAAAGTGACTTCTAGTCCATGAATAATCAAAACTTCTCCCCTAGAAGATAGTGCCTCTAAATCCTTAAGGAAAATACGACTGTTGCTAACTCCAAGTCATGAGTGGAATAGTTGTTCTCATGGGGATTAATCTTATAAGATGAAAAATCTATGGCCCACTCCTCCTATTGCAGTACTCCCCTAAGTACTTGTAACGACGCATCGGTAAAAATAAAGTACTCCACTCTTCCCCTAGGCAGTGCAAGTACTAGTGTTGAAGTAAGTTTGTCCTTTAGCTCATCAAAAGTTTATGGACAATAATCATCCCATACAAATGGTATTCCCTTATGAGTTAAATTCATTAAGGAACCCAAAATCTTTAAAAATCCTCGGATGAACCACGGTAGTACTCGGCAAACCCCAAAATATTATGCACCTCTATCACTGTCATGGTATGGCGCCACTCTCTCATCGCTAACACCTTACTCAGATATATAGAAATCCCTGTATTAAAGATAATGTGTCCAAAGAACTACACCTCTTGTGATTAGAATCAATATTTCTTGAACTTAGCATATAATTGATGGTCCCGTAAAGTCTGAAGAACCGTACGCATGTGCTCTTCATGCCTTCCGTTTATCGGAGAATGAATTAAGATGTCATTTATGAGAATAATTAAATTTGTTCCAAGAAATCCCCGAACACTCTGTTCATGAGATTCAAGAAAATTATTGGTGTATTGGTTAGCCCAAACAACATAACCCTGAACTCATAAGACTCGTATCTCTTTAAGAACAAGGTGTTAGGGACATATTCCTCCCTGAGACATAAATGATGGTATCCTGACCACAAGTAAATCTTAAAAAAGTAGGTTGCTCATCTAATCTGATCGAATAGATTATCAATATGCGACGGTAAATAATTATTTTGAATCGTAACCTAATTTAACTCCCGATAATCTATACACCATCGTAAAAACCCATCCTTCTTGTCCTTCACAAACAGAATTGGGTCACCACGAGGTAAAGTACTCCTGCGGATAAAACCCTGGCCCAATAACTATTGAATCTGATCCCTCAACTCTCCCATCTCTAAAGGAGCCATACAATTCGGTACTTTCGCTATTGACCTAGTCCCCGGTGATAAGTCAATCATAAACTCAATCTCTCGACTCGGGAGTAACTCTGGTTTCTCCTGAAACACACCAGATAATATCTAATAATTAGGATCTAATCCAAAGGGATGACTATACCCTCAGATGTCTCTTCCTCAACATAGTATAAGTGTGTGCTCAACCTTCCCTCCGAACGAGGCATCCCCACAAGAAACATATCCTACCCTGGTATAGCGAACACGATAGTACTACTGTAATAATCCCCCATCTCTTTATACATCATTAACCAATCCATATATAAAATAACATCATACTCGTCTAAGTCTAACATGAGCAGATCCACTAATAAACACAACCTCCCCATGTCCACACCGGCCCTTTTGCAGATGGAAGAATGAGAGTCCCACCACCCAAAGATGAATCTACAATAATGTTAATATCCATGGAGAAATCCACTAAACGGGTGACAAGTTCAAACCTAGGGCTAAAAAATGAGGGTGGTGCTCTTGTGACAAAGAAAATGTACCCATGTGACCATGGATAGGAAACACACCCTCAATTGCTAGCAGTGTTAGTGATAAAATCAATCCTCGGAGAGAACCCCGTATTGAGGACCAACATCGAGGTCGTAAATGATGCATTTCTCCACTATCAGGATCATCGCTTCCATCTGAAGAGAGCTAAAAGGGCTTAAGAGTCTGGCCATCCGGGTAAGATTGGGGGTAGTGGTGCTAGTGGGGCACAACAACAATAGCAGAGGTAGAATGAGCATGGTACTTAGAAGGGGGACTTTGTTAAGAGATTGAAGTTACATAACGACAACTTAAAATAGGGCCATCAAGGCCATCAGCATACCCCTCAGGGCCAGTAGGGCTAGGGGAACCAGATAGGTGGCCAACAGGGCCGAGGTTATCAGGGCTAGTAGGGCTAAAGGCAAGGGCAGCATCATCAGGGATAATTAGGCCAGAGATAGACATATATCACTAGGAGATATTTCTTGTGTAGGGAGTAGGTCTACATATATCATGCATTCCCGAATAGAGGGGTTAGGAGCAAAGTCCCTAGCAAGGGCAGTAGGTACAACATCTTCTAGCCCCACAGATAGTTCCAGTATTTCCACCTTCGCAAAGGAAGGGACATGGACCATTTGGGCGAGTGTATCTCCTATGAGGATCAGTTTCACCATTAGTGCCTCCAACAATTGAGGGTATGTTTCCTATCCATGGGCAAATGGGGTTTATTTTATTTGATATGGGAGTGTTACACTCATTTGTCAGCACTATTTTTGCACCTGTGACGAGTTTAGTATATTTAGACACATAATTTATCATGATTGTATATTCACCTTTGGGTTGTGGGACTCTCATTCATTTTATCTCTAAGGGAGTAGTTGTGGACATGAGGAGGTTGTGTTTAGTAGCAGATACTCTAATGTTAGACTTTGAGGAGTATGATGTTATTTTGGGTATAAACTGATTAGTGTCATATAGAGTTATGGTGGACTGTTACAGTAGGACTATTGTGTTCACTATACCAAGACAGGACATGTTTCTTGTGGTGATGCCTTATTCGGAGGGAGGGTCGAGAACACACTTATACTATATTGAAGAGGAGACCTTTGAGGGTAGAGTCATCTCATTAGAATCGATTCCTATTTTTAGGTATTATAATGATGTATTTCAGGAGATACTGGGGTTACCATGGAGCCAAGAGATCGAGTTTGTGATTGACTTAGCGTCGAGAAATAAAATGATAGTGCGAGCACCGTATCATATGTCTCCTTCAGAGATGCGAATGTTGAGGGATGAGATTAAATAGCTATTGGTAAGGTTTTATCGACAGGAGTACCTAACCATGAGGTTACCCATTTCTGTGTGTGAATAATAATGATAGGTCATTACAATTGTGTACAGATCATCGGGAGTTAAATAAGGTCACAATTCAAAATAATTATCCATCGTCGCATATTAATGACATTTTGATCATCTTAGGGGAGCAACCTACATCTCTAAGACTGATTTGAGGTTATAGTACCAGTAGTTACGTATCGAGAAGGAAGATGTCCCTAAGAATTCATTTTTGATGGGATACAGGTCTTCTGAGTTCAGGGTTATGTTGTTCGGGCTAATTAATTCACCGATAATTTTCATGGATTTTATGAATAGAGTGTTTAGGGATTTATTGAAACAGTTTATCATCGTGTTCATAGATGACATCTTGATTTATCCTCAAATATAGGGCGATCACGTAAAGAACTTGCGGATGGTTCTTTATACTTTTCAAACCACCAGTTGTATGCCATGTTCGAGAAATGTGTATTCTGGTTATAAGAGGTGCAGTTCTTATGTCACATTGTCTCTGAGATAGAGATTTTTATGGATCCAAGTAAAGTGTCAGCGGTGAAATAGTGAGGTCAGCCCGTGACACCGATTGAGGTGCACATTTTTGGGGGTTTATTAGGGTTCTACCGCCAGTTCATTAAAGGATTTTCAAATATAGAGGTCCCCTTAACAAATTTGACTAGAGTAGTGCCTTTTGTACGAGATGATAATTTTTAGTTAGATTTTGATGAGCTAAAGGATAAGGTGACTTCAGTGAAATTACTCACATTTCTTAGGGGAGGAGTGGAGTACTTTTTTTTTATCGATGCATCCTTATAGGGACTTGGACGAATTCTGTAGGAGGAGGAGCGAGCCATAAATTATGAATCTTGCAATATTAAGTCCTATGAGAAGAACTATCTCACTCACGACTTGAACTTAGCATCAATATTGTCTGCCTTAAGGATTTGGAGGCACTATCTGTTGGAGGAGAGGTTTTGGTTATTCACAAACCATAATTAACATATATATCTTTTTTACAAAAGGAGAGAAATATAAGGCAGCCTAGCTGGCTTAAGTTTATGAAGGATTATCAGTTTGACATCCAGTATCATCGGAGGAAGGCTAACATAATGGCATATGCATTGAGTTGTATCCCAAAAGGACAGTTAATAGAGTGAATAAGGTAAAGTGGACAGAGCTTCATAAAGAGCATGAGGTAGTCTGAGCATACTTAGCAGTGATGACCATAACACACAAGATTATCTTAAGGGTTATAAAGGAACATGTAGGGGATCCAACTTGTCTGGAGAGTATTTAACAGTTATTAGGAGGTGGATCAAAGTCTTACTCAGTCATTTCTAAGAATGGATTATGCTTTAATGGGAGGTTGATTGTTCCAAATAATGAGGCTCAATGGTGCATAGTTATGTAAGAAGCGCATGGGCCAAAATTTTAGTACATATTTAATGTGATAAGATGTACCACGATATGAGATGATAATATTAATTAATCGGGATGAAGAGGGACATAGTAGAGTTTGTCTCCAGGTGCACCACTTGTCAGATGGTGAAAGTTTATCATCAGAGACCAGCTAGTGTTCTACAACCGTTTGAGATTCTGGTGTGGAGATGGGAGTGTATTTCGATCGACTACATCATAGGGTTACTAACATCTCAGTGGGGTCACGATTCCATCTAGGTCATTATGGATTGATTGATAAAGGTAGCCCATTTCTTTTCAGTTATGGTGGATTATATTGATAAGCACCCAAAAGTGTGTATTTTATACCCCGAATAGATGCATTTTAGTTACTCATTTTTAATAAAAATGACCTTATGTTCGCATTTATTTATTTCTCAGGTCAATACGCAGTTGCGGTACAAATAATGATAAATTCAGTCAATTGCGACGCAAAAGCGGTCAAAAGCGTGCAACGAATAAATCAAAGAGACAGCGAAGTCAGAGTCCTCATTGAGCTTGCCCGAAGTGTTCCGATGTCCCGAACCAGTCCCGTAACCTTAACCTAGCCCAAACCGAGCCTAGACCATTCCCCTAGCCCCGTGTGTGTTAAGTTTGTACCTTTATTATTTTACTAGATTTTTATTTTTAGTCATTTTATTTTTAGGATTTATTTAGAATTTTTTAGGATTTATTTTCTATTTTTTTAATTCTTTATTTTGATTTTGATTTTTATTAATTTTTAATTTTTAATTTTTAATCTTTATTTTATTTTATCATTTTTTTCTTAGGATTAGTTTTTAGGAATTTATTTTATTTAGTTTTTAGTTTTAATTTATTTAGTTAGAATTTTTAATTTTTTTTTAGTTTTATTTATTTATTATTATTTCTTTTTAATTTTTTTAGTCTCTTAGTAATAAATTAGAGTTTTTTCTATATTTTTATTTATTTATTTATTTTAATTCTAGTTTTAATTTTTTTTTAGTGTGTCATTTTTTTAAGGGTGCAAATTAAACACACACATTAATACACACACACAAATCCCAAACACACCCACACCCTCACACACTATCCTACCCCCTCACCCACCTTACCACTCCCACTTCATCTTCCTCAACACCATTTCTCTCTCATATCCACCATTAACACACAAAAAGAAAGCCCACCATTCACCCATCTTCTTCCTTCTCTCTCATCAACCATTAAACCCATCACCACCTCTCATCTCTCTCTTACACCTCCATCTTCCACCTCAACCCCAAAACTCCGGTGGCGCGCCACTCCACCCCCTACCGCCAGCCATTTTCGACCGGAATCACCTGCATTCGAACCACTGAACTCCAAACCCGGTTGCAACCAAACCCGAACCCGCTGACCGGCGCTCTTCCATCAACCGAGACCCACAAGTCCAACCCGATTCACCTTACCCAATACCTATTTTCGAAACCAATGTTCAAACCAAAAAAATTCCATACCCATTAACCTTATCTCTCCCACAAAAGTAGGAACAAAACAAATTTAAAAGCCAACATCCAAATCCCACAAAAATCTCTCAAGGCAAAGCATCGTGGGTCAATAAAAAATGAAGGGAACTCTCATTTAAAATGAGACTCTCAACAACAAAAAAAATATACGTAGAGAGAGAAACATAGGGTGTATATTATGTACAGCTTAGGGTCATAAAAAATTCCAAAAAATTCCAAAAAAAATTAGTTTAGTTTTAGAATAATTTTTAGGTTTGGTTTCTAGTGTTCTTTTTGTAATCAAGTGCTGAAAATTGTGACGAAGTTGGATGCGTGTCAAGGTGCTTTTCAAGTCAAATTTGGAAAAAAAAATTGTGTATTGTATTTCTACCTTCTCTTTTCAATTTATTTCCTTCTTGACATATTATCTATTGTTGTTTATGCACACATGAGAATGTTTGGCAAAACACCCCGTTCAAGGGGTGGGATACACTGCGTATGATGTTACTTTAATTAATTGATTTCATTAATTATATATTTCTAGGTAAATTAATTTTAAATGTTGTCAATTAATTTATGTAACGAGAGTTAGTAAATTAATTGAACGAATTGATGGTTGAATTTAGGAATCGAACTAGAGATAGGTTTTTTCGATATTTGAATATTAATTCGGTATTGAAATTTGAGGATTGATATTGTTTTCGTTAAATTGATCCTAGTGGGTAATTTTCTGAAAATAGTATAAGTCCTTATTTTTCATCGTGTGACATTTTTTTTATTAAATTTCTGAAAATGATTTTATTAAATTTATAATTTTAACGAGAGTTGGATTATCGATTTAATATTATCTCGAAATATTTCAAAATTAATAAATTGAGAAATTAAAATAATTGAAAATGCAGTGTAATCCCATCTCTTGACTTTCTCACATATTTCACACTCGGTTGCACAATTTTTTCATTATTTAGTCATTTTATAATTTTTAGCATTTGTTAGTTAATTTTTCCCTTGAAATTGTTTTTAAAAATTAAAAAAATATTTTCATTAAAAAATTTGGAATTGCACGTTTTCACATTAATTATTTCACCTTGAAAGTTGGATTGATACCCGTACTTACCGCAATACGAGTTATTTTTAGACAAGTTTTGTAGGTACTCAAGAGAATTTTGAGAGTGGCTTTTGCAATACAACGATACATACGCAAAAAGCTGATTATCATATATGATGGGGAAATATGCACAGTTGTCCATAGCAAAGATGATGAGATTGCATGGGGTGCCTCCTAATATTATTTCAGAATGGGATAAGATCTTTGTGTCCCACTTATGACAGATATTTCGGGAGGTGATGGGGATAGAGTTGCATTTGAGCACGACTTATCATACCCAGATCGATGGGCAAACGGAGAGGGTGAATCAAATGTTAGACAATATGCTGAGGATGTGTATTGTGGATTTTAAGGGTAGTTGGGAGCATTATTTTCCTTTGGTAGAGTTTGCGTATAAAAACTCATACTAGTTCACTATTGACATGTTCGCTCAAGTGATGACAAGTTTGCTCATTATACACCCCTGACTGTAAGCTGCGAGCACATCCTCAATGAGATTAAGACTGACCGGACTCTGAGATGGCCAGAGAAACTGAAGGCCCCACCGCATAAGAGGAATAAAAACCTATGGTGCGAGTTCCATCAGGATCATGGCCATGTCACGGATAGATGCTTCGCTTTAAAAGATGAGATTGAGAAGATTTTGAAATCTGGAAAGCTGAGGAAGTATGTGGATGGTAAGGCTCCAAAGGGTGGAAGAGATGACCCTAAGAAAAGAAGAAATGACAGATGTCGTGGCAATGTCCCGTCCAGAAGAGACGATGATTCAGAAAGAGATGACGAAGACGACCCGGATCTTCCACCAAAGGATGACAACACCCCGGTGAAGAGAGTTGGTATGATCTCTTTCGGTGTTGGCACAATATGCGGAGGATTTACAGGTGGTGGCTCTGAAGTAGCTGATAGGAAGGCTCATGTAGCAGAGGCCAGGTCAGTGGCCAAGCTTGAAGTTGTGAATCTAACGTCTTTCGATACAATGCAGAAGAGGAAGAAGGTAGACATGGACACCCTCGTAGTGGGGTTCTCCAGACTCGACTTCAAGGGTATCTTAGCCCCACATGATGACCCTTTGGTCATAACAACAAGGGTGCATGGGTGCGAGGTACGGAGGATCCTCATAGACGGGGGGAGATCAGCAGACGTGATGTTCTGTCCCTGCTTCAAGAGCCTAGGTCTTAGCAGAGCAAGGCTGGTGCCCTATCATCACCCATTGATAGGCTTCAGTGGCGAAAAGGTCCACTCCTTGGGCATGTATGAGATGGACGTACGGATGGGTGATGAGTGGCCTAAGAGGCTGGCCAAGAAGATAAACTTTTTCATTATGAATGAGAACGTTTTCTCGGCCTACAACCTCATCATAGGAAGGGTGGCCCTTAAAGAGTTTGAAGTTATGCCGTCGACGGTCCATCAGATGCTAAAATTCTCGACTCCTTATGGAGTAGGGGAAGTGCAAGGGGACCAGACCACGGCGCGAGAGTGTTACTTCAACTCTGCCGAAGAGAGAGAGAAGCCCATAAGAGGGCAACCACCACTTATAGCATTGACACTCTTGACCCAAGAGATGAAACAAAGTTGAAGAAGGGAGAGGCTGCGGAAGAGGTAGAATCCATCGTCCTCAATGAGGACGAGCCGAAAAAAACTGTCCAGGTCGGTAAGACCCTAGATCCAGGAATCAAGGAAGAGCTGATAAACTTCCTCAGGAGGAGACAGAGTGTCTTCGCATGGAGTCACGCAGACATGCCTGGCATCGACCCTGAGGTGATGAGCCACAAGCTCAACGTGACCATAGATGCCAAGCCGATCAAGCAGAGACGAAGAGTCTACTCCAGGGAGAAATATGATGTCATCCGGGAAGAGGTCAAAAAGTTGGAAGAGACCAAGTTCATAAGAGAGGTTACCTATCCGGAGTGGCTCTTAAATGTAGTCATCATGCCTAAGGCCAATGGGAAGTGGCGAATGTGTGTGGATTTCACTGACCTGAACAGGTCTTGCCCAAAGACAGCTATCCCTTACCTCGGATAAACCAGATGGTGGACGCGATGGCGGGGCACGAGCTCATGAGCTTCATGGACGCTTATTCAGGCTATAACCAAATCTTCATGGATGCTGAAGACTCTGAGAAGATAGCCTTCATTACTGACAAAGGGACGTACTGCTACAAAGTGATGCCCTTCGGTCTGAAAAATGCAGGGGCAACGTATCAACGTCTTATCAATAAGATGTTCGAAGAGCAAATAGGTAAGACCATGGAGGTGTATGTAGACGATATGCTAACGAAGAGCTTGAAAGCTTGCACTCACATAGCAGACTTTGAGAAGACCTTCGATGTTATGGACTCGTACAGAATGAAACTCAACCCAGCAAAGTGTGTCTTCGGAGTAGGAGCTGGGAAGTTCCTGGGATTCATCGTTAACTAGAGGGGAATTGAAGTGAACCCTGAGAAAATCAAGGCATTACTCGACATGAAGACTCCTAGGAGTATCAAGGATGTCGAAAGACTCACGAAAAGAGTGGTTGCCCTTAACAGGTTTGTTTCTAGGGCAACGAACAAGTGTCTTCCATTCGTTAAAGTTTTAAGAAAGGCCTTCCAATGGGAAGAAGAGTGTGAAAAATCCTTCAACCAACTTAAGTCCTACTTAGGGTCTCCCTTATTGCTGTCTCGGCCCATCGCAGGAGAAAGGTTGTTTGTATATCTGGCAGTCTCTGAATCAGCCATCAGCGCGGCCATCATACAGGAAGAGGATGGGATCCAAAGGCCTGTGTACTTCAACAGTAAGGCCCTTCAAGGGTCTGAACAAAATTATCCTCGTATGGAGAAGTTGGCTTATGCCCTAATATATGCCTCAAGAAAAATGAAGCCCTACTTCCAAGCTCACTCCATGGTAGTCCTCACTGACTCCCCACTAAGACAGGTTCTGCATATACCTGAGAAGTCTGAGAGATTGATGACCTGGGCCATCGAGCTAGGAGAATATGATCTTACCTACCAGCCTAGGACAGCCATCAAAGGGAAAGCCCTCGCGGACTTTGTCGCAGAATTCACGTGGGAAGAGGCCGAGACAGAGAAAGGCCTGGAGGACGGCGAAGAGACAAACCGTAGTGTCTTCCAAAATTCGGAAGAGACAGCACCAAACGTCTTCCGAGATTGGGAAGAGGTCATCTCAGGCAAATCCCGGAGCAAAGTAGAAGAGAACGAAGAGGATCGATACCTCTTCAAAAGAGGAATTATGGAAGAAGGGGTCTTCTCATCAGATACAGACGTTTGGAGCCTCTTTGTTGATGGCTCTTCCTGTGATAATGGAAGCGGTATGGGGCTAATACTCTCGGCTCCAGATGGCGCCAACATTGAATACGCCTTGAGATTCAACTTTCGGGCCTCAAACAACGAGTTCGAGTATGAGGCCATGATAGCAGGTCTCTTATTGGCAACAACTCTTCGAGTTAAGCGACTCCTACTCCATAGCGACTCAAGGTTGGTGGTCAATCAAGTACTGGGGATATACGAGGCCAAAGACGAAAGAATGGCCAAGTACTTAAAGAGGGTAAGAAGGTTGTTAGAATATTTTGAAGAAGCAAAATTGAAGAGAGTGCCTTGACTAAGTAACAACCACGCTTATGCATTGGCAAGGCTGGCCTCGGCAATGAAGACAGATATGGGAAGGACCATTCCGATCGAGGTCTTAGGAAGGGCAACCATCGAGGAGGATGAGGTATGTAACCCTTGTCGCAATTTGAACCTAGGAGACTCATGGATCGACCCGCTCGTCAGATACCTAAGAGAGGGAGAGTTACCTGAGTCCAAGCTAGAAAGGAGAAAGTTGAGATATAGGGCTGCCAAGTTCTCAATGGTAGGAGGCGTCTTATACAAAAAGGGGTTTCTATTTCCTCTCCTCAGATGTGTGCATCCCATGGAAGTTTCCCGGGTCTTACAGGAGGTTCAAGAGGGTTATTTCTCTAGCCACATAGGGCGAAGGCCCTTGGCCAAGAGGATCATTACTCAGGGATACTAGTGGCCTACCTTGTCCAAGGACGCTGCAGACTACGTGAAGAGGTGCGATAAATGCCAAAGGTTCGCCACTATCCCTCATCAACCCCATCAGCCTATGACGTCAATCTCTTCTCCATGGCCATTTGCGGTATGGGTAATTGACTTGGTAGGACCTTTGCCAAGAGCTGTCAACAACTATAGATTCTTGATAGTTGCCATTGACTACTTATCAAAGTGGGTGGAGGCAGAGCCGATGATAACAATCACAGAGCCGAAGACCTTCCAGTTCATTTGGAGGAATATCATATGCAGATATGGCCTCCCAAACACTCTCATCTCGGATAATGGGACCTAGTTCAAGAACTCCTCCCTAGAAAAGTATTGCCTAAGAGTAGGGATCAAGCAGTTCTTCTCATCTCCTGGTCGACCTCAGGCAAATGGTCAGATCGAGGTCACAAACAGAACGATCTTGGACGGGATCAAGAAGAGGTTAGAAGATGCTAAGGGAAGATGGACTGAAGAGGTCTGCACTGTGTTATGGGCCTACAGAACCACGGTAAGGACACCAATAGGAGAAACCCCGTTCATGCTGGCACATGGCTCAGAGGCCGTCATACCAACGGAAGTAGAACTCCCAACTCATCGGATTCAGACCTACGACCCTGACAGCAATGGGGAAGAGAGGAGGCTAGACCTAGATCTTATCAAAGAAAGAAGAGAGGACGCAGAGGTCAGAAAAGCAGCCTACCAGCAGAGGGCAGCGAAATTCTACAACCAGAGGGTGAAGTCAAGACCCATTGCAGTGGGAGACCTAGTGCTAAAGAAGACCCTACAGAAGGCAAATAAGATTCACCCAAACTGGCATGGCCCCTACAAAGTAACAGAAGAGGTTGTGCCTGGCACTTACAGGCTAGAAAACCTAGAAGGAGAACCTTTCACTAACCCATGGAATGTTGACCACCTAAAGATATATTACATATGATGTTGCATAGAGTTTTATGTAAATGTACCATCTTATTGTTAAGAGGTTATTAATAAAGATCAGTTCACATGACAGTTCTTGCTTCATTCTCAAATCAGAGATTAATTATGAGGATAACGTCTTAGGTGATGACCTCAGACCCTTATAACATTATAATTTGGTGACAAGGTCTGACGTCAGACACCATAATGAGATGACCTCGGACCCTTAACATCATTAATTTGGTGAAGATTTATTTTGGGGATAACATCTTAGGTGATGACCTCGGACCCTCATAAAAACCATTCAGTGGTGATGAGGTCTGAGGTCAGACACCATAATGAGATGACCTCAGACCCTTAACATCATTAATTTAGTGAAGATTTATTATGAGGATAACGTCTTAAGTGATGACCTCAGACCCTCATAACACCATTCAGTGGTGACGAGGTCTGAGGTCAGACACCATAATGAGATGACCTCAGACCCTTAACATCATTAATTTGGTGAACATTTATTATGAGGATAACGTTTTAGGTGATGACCTCAGACCCTCATAACACCATTCGGTGGTGACGAGGTCTGAGGTCAGACACCATAATAAGATGACCTCAGACCCTTAACATCATTAATTTGGTGAAGATTTATTATGGGGATAACATCTTAGGTGACCTCGGACCCTCATAAAAACCCTTCAGTGGTGACGAGGTCTGAGGTCAAACACCATAATGAGGTGACCTCAGACACTTAACATCATTAATTTGGTGAGATTCATTATAAAGATAACATCTTAGGTGATGAACTCAGACCCTTATAACATCATAATTTGGTGACAAGGTCTGAGGTCAGACACCATAATGAGATGACCTCAGACACTTAACATCATTAATTTGGTGAGATTCATTATGAGGATAACATCTTAGGTGATGACCTCAGACCCTTATAACATCATAATTTGGTGACAAGGTCTGAGCTCAGACACCATAATGAGATGACCTCAGACCCTTAACATCATTAATTTGGTGAGATTCATTATGAGGATAACCTCTGAGATAATGACCTCAGACCTTCATAACACCATTCATTAGTGACAAGGTCTGAGCTCAGGACCATTGGTTGAGTTTAAACAAGACCATTGCAAAGACAAGCTTAGAAAGAGGGCTTCAGAGGTTGAAGTTAAGTGCAAATTTATTTTTCACAGACACCATCACAATGGAACTAAGAATGAAAAACATCACATGACATTCAATGAAAAGAAAGTGAAGATGGTCCTCATCAGAGGTTGATATATATATTCAGAAATTATATGTTCAATGAGTACAGACAAAAGTTCCACAATGTTAAGTTACAAACAATGATCAAAATATCTTAAGAGTCTGAGGGGGGGAACGTTGACACCCTCGGCTTGGTTAGAGACCTCGGTCGCATCATCACAAGGGTCTGCCCCTCCAACCTCGGTGACCTCTAATGTAGCAGTCTCTGCAGGAGCGACAGCCTCTTCCTCAACCTCTTGAAGAGCTTGGGAAAATTATGGATTAGCAAAGCCCAGACCCACGAAATCATAGGCCTTCAAAGTGTCGGCCTCTCTCTCTCTGATGTCAGCCCATTTAGTAGTGGCTTTGATACCTCTTTCAATGTATTCAAAGCCAACTCCCATGAACTCATTAGAGGATTTGTAGTTAGCAATGATCTTCTCAGAGGCGTCCTCAATGGCGGCCCTGACAGTTGAGTTGACCTTTTGCTGCAGAACGTCGTCCTTAGCCTTTAATGTAGAAGCATGATCCTTGCCGAGCTGGGAGATGTCCCTCTCCAACCCCTTCACCTTCTCCTCAGAACCCTTCAAATCAGACTTGAGGCGCTCTATCTCTGCATTCAGAGTACTTTGGACTTTCTCGGCCTCTTGCCCCTTTTGGATGAGAGGCAACTTCCTCAGAGTCCAGTTTGACAAATGGTGCATAGCGGTCAAACCCTGTATGTTTAGTGATCATAAGTAATCTGAAGAAGAATAAGATGTTACACTTAGAAGAATTTTTAATGAAGGATCAAATCATACCTGAACGGCTCTGTAAAGGCCGAACTCAACCAGCAATGGGGTTTCCATAGCCCTTTAGAAGCGTTTGTTAGCCTCGGTCATTACAGAGCTGATGGCATCTAGGGCCTGCATGCTGTGGCTGACTACACTATCAGTTAACTTTAACTGATCCAGCCGAGCCGACAGGATGTCAGCGGAAGAGATAGGGATGGCAGCTTCAGTAGTCTTCTTCCTCGGCCTCTGATCCTCAGGGGCATGATCTTCGGGAGCCCTCTTCTTTTTAGCTGGGGGCTTAGAGGTCGAGGGAGCTGAGGGAGGAGCGTTGAGACCTGCTTTTTTGGTAAGTCTTGTCAAGATCGGTGCAGCCATCTCCCAAATCTTGTCTGGAATATCCCTTGGTCGCTCTGTAAAAAATTAGTAGACCTGAGTTAGATAATCTGATATGAATAAACTCAGAGGTTAAACTTGCAAAGCAAAAATGCTTACCAAGCTCGGCAAGGGGACTTCCACCCAGACCTGTCCCAGAGAGGAAGTGGGGAGTCATCAGATGTTCAAACCTGACAAATAGACCATGTGCCCCTGATCTTAAAGGGCTTTCACCTTCTCGAGGTTCTGTAGACTTAGTCTAGGGTCGGCCCTGGCAGACATGGTGACCTTACCCCACCTCAGGGGCATCCTCTGCTCCAGATTTGACGAGGGAACACATGGGCTAAACTCCCATGGCCCTGAGGCAAAGAAGTACCGAGGCTTCCAGTTATGGTTGGAAGTCTGGGTCACCTGAAGCAATTTCTTCTCAGGCCTCCGAGCTACAAAATGGTAGTAGTTCGGATGATTTTTGGCCGAGGAAGGGATGTAACAACCTACAAAAACTTGAACTGGAAGGTCTGAGTGGTGGACAGCCTTCCATAACACTATGTACCCTATTAGGATTCTCCAGGCATTAAGAGAGAGTTGGGAGGGGGCCAAATTAATGTAAGAGAGGATGGATTTGATAATGGGTTGAATGGGCAGACGGAACCCCAACTTGAACATCTGCTCGTACAAGCAGATCTCCCCGTCTCGGCCATGATAAGCCCTCTCTTCCCTCAGAGGTCTCCTAAGTTTTATTTAAGGGCTAATAGAATACAGGTATCTGAAACAGAGAAGGTCTACCTCAGAAATAGTACTCTCGATCTCGGCCGCCTCAGAGACGTCGACATCGCTCTCAACCTCATCATCATCCAACTCAACGTCGGTCGGAGAAGATGTTGATGGGTAAATCGGAAACCTCTGAGCAAACTCTGCCCCGGTGACAGTCGACATGGGGATGGCGTCAATTGGTGGTGGTATGGCCACACTCGGCTCAAGAATCTCAACCTCTGAGGAAGACCCTGAGGTGCTTAAGTGATTATGGGACGAGGCTCGGCTGGAGACCTCGGCCTGATCAGGCCTAGGTGTGAAGTCCATGGCCTCTTGAAAGGAATCCACAGACATGGGGTCTGAGGTAGAAGATTCAGACTCAGACATAGGTATGGGATCAGCAGGAACCCTTGTCTGATAAAAGTTCTCCGGGGGGTCAGGATATATCACCTTCAGAGGTGGTGAAAATAGGGGTCTAATGGGAAACTCTTGTGATCTACGAGCCTCCTCCTGAGCTCTTTCTATTTGCCTAATCTTTTCTAAAGTCTTCTCTCTAAGAGAAGCGAACTCCTCAAGAAGCTGATATAAGGGTCTGAGCATCAGAGGACGACACTACACTTGGGGATTTTCCTAAACTCCAAAAATCACAAACAAGATGACTAATAAAGCAAAGGAACCTAAAGATCAAACTACTTAGATTTTGCAAGAACAGCTCGCCTGAAATTATGGTGGTGTCGCCGGAAAGCTAAGAAACTCGCCGGAAAGTACGAAAATAAGGAGATTTGCAGGAAAAATGAAGAAAAAAGTATGGTAAACCTTACCTGAGGATGAAATGGTAAGGAAGAGAGGAGAAGACGCGAGAAATCACCACCAAAAGCCTTGAACCAATATCTTTCTAAAGAGAGAGAGTTGTTGGAGCGAAACGGCAGAAATGGCTGAAATGGAAGAAGAAAGAAGGAAAGAAGGGTTTAAAACCCTTATATACTCAGGCACAACTCCCAAGGCCCATCATTACATTGGGAGCCCCAAAGGGCGGCTGACAGCACACGCCTACCAAGCAAGCATGTTCCAGCATTGGACAAGTGTCAAGCAAGTATTGGCTTGTAACAGACAGGCCTCGGAGGTATAGTAATCCCCTAGTCACTTTCTCTCACATATGACTAAGGTCTGGGGGTGATTGATATGCCCCAAGTGTAACCTCAGCCTAGAGACACCAACCTCGGCCTAGGGACACCAACCTCGGCCGAGATCATAGCAGACGTTGGACGAGTCTTGGGCACGCGATATCATCCCTCGACCATATCAAGTTCGGCCCAGGCCGACACTACCATAAGACTTTCCAAGGGATGTCATAAGGATCAACAGCACTCGCATATGCCTTAAAATGGCAACCTCGGCCATACATAGGCCGAGCCTGCAGGAAGTCACTAGCAACCTCATCAAGCCACCAGTTCAACCTCATATCAGGCCCACCCTATCCATTGTCTCGGCTGGGATCAGGTCGAGACCTCCATGGAACACTCGAACTAAACAGGTACCAAGACTCACCAGCCTCGGCCTCACCAAGGCTGAGGTCATACACCAGACGCGATAGCCGAGAACCTGCTGACATTTGGATGAGGTCACGTGGACACAAATCAGTTATAACAAGATTATTCCCCACACGTGGGGAGAATATTGCATCATCATTCTCTACATGTGACAGTGACAGATGGCACTCCCATATTGGTGAGGTAACCACACACATGCTCATTGCATGCATGAGGGGTACATTACACCCCCTAGGTACTATATATAGAGGTCATCCTCTACCTTGCAAAGGGGGCCAGATAAAAAACCCTACCTGAAACTCTGTCTAGATACACAATAGAGAGAGAAAGCTTGAAAGATTATATCCATGGCCATTAGTGCCTTATTGCAGTGAGACTATTCACACACACACACAGTGGACGTAGGCCAATCTAGGCTGAACCACTTATATTCTGGTGTTGGTTCCTCTTCTACTCATCTCATTCTCTCACCTCTTACATAACTGTGCTGCCATTGTTGTTCTTAGATTGAGATTGAAAACACCTTACCTGGTGGTGCTGATTCCGGCATCATCAGCACCGTTTGAGAATTTGTATGGGAGACCTTGTCGTTCGCCCTCTTATTGATTAGATGTGGGGGAAAACAAAGTAATTGGGCCGAATTTTATTCAACAAACGTCAACAAAGATCAATTTAATCAGGAGTCTCATTCGGGTGGATCAGGACAGACATAAGAGTTATGCCAATGGGAATCAGAGATTTTTAGAGATTGATGGGGATGATCAAGTGTTGCTGTGGTTATCTCTTATGAAGAGGGTGATGCAGTTCAGGGAAAAGGTAAAATTGGCACCTAGGTATATGGGGCCTTTTTCCATTATCGAGAGGATTGGGCCAGTTGTATATAGGCTCACCTTTCCACAACATTTGTAGAGGATTCTCGACATGTTCCATATGTCTTCGTTGAAGTAGTATTAAAGGAGTGACAAGGCATACTAACACATACCATTAGAGGAGATTAACTTACAGCTAGATATTTCATATGAGGAGACACTTGTTGACATTTTAAATCATAACAACACAAACTTCAGTCAAAGGCAGTACCATTAGTGCATCGACAGTATAGACACCACAATATTACCAAATCGACGTGGGAGAGTAATGATGACATGCGAGAGAAGTATCCAGAGCTCTTCATGGCAGGTAATTCGATATTAAAATTTCATTGTTAGGGGGAAGAGTGTAATACCCATTAATTTTGGTATTGATTAATTACTTTGTATTATTAATTTAAGGGGAAAAATCAAATTAGAATTAAATAAATACTAATTTGTGAGATAAAGGAATAATATTTGTTATAAATATTATTTACTTATGTATGATAAGTAAATAATTAGATGATTTATTATATGTATCGTATGAGTGATAGCGACAGTTTAATTCCTGATAGTTCGATAGGGTATTACATCAACGAATCAATATAATTTATGGGCGAAATATAAGGTAGACACATGTTGGGCCCAGTTAATGAAAATTTATCATATTACAAGTTCAGTGACTCGAATGACCTTTTCTAGTGCATCGGTGATCCGAGAAGGGTTGAAATTTTCCAAAATAGATACCCGTGTATTGTGTTTGGGTTTCGGGGGTTTTTTAGACATAAAAGGGCCCATATAAGGGTAGGTGGGTCATTTTATATCTAGAGTTAAGAGGAAAAGCCGAATTAGGTTTTTAGGAGGATATTTAAGGGGTTGGGAAGGTGGATGACAACCCACCTTTCATATTCTACCCAAAAGGTTAAGAGATTGAACCTAAAGAAGACAAAAGGAGGAAAAGGAAGAAGGATCTTGAAGAGGAGAAGAAGTGGATTCAACCCAGCATATAAGACTTTAGATTTATAATCCAACAAGGCAAGTAAATACTTTTTTTATATCGCAATTTCGTTGTTGTTAATTACTTTCTTGGTTTAAAATAAAAATTGGGGATTTTGAGTATGAAAGATTTAAATTGGATGATTTGATGATGAAACCTATTGATAAAGAATCAATGATCTTGAATTAATGAGTAGTTAGGATTGATTATATTTGTAATTATAAATGCAATTTTGGGATTTAATGGAAGAGGATGCATGACTTAGATAAAAGGTGGAATCTTTAAAACTCAAGTTGATATAAGAATTGTGCTCTTGAATTTATGGGGGTTTCCATGTTATAATCAAATATATAAAGTGATGGGATCATAATTTCTGGATGATATATGAGTTACAGTTCTAGAAATTTTGGTAGGAAGATCCCTGGAAATGAATTTTTTTGTACCCCCAATTTCGAATTTTTATTACAAAAAGTAATTTCAATTTCCTTTTAAAGAGATGCGGAAGCGAGATGGTTCAATTAAACACACACAAACACCAAATTTTAATTTCTTTTAAATTAAAATAAACCAAACAAGAAGTGAAATTAGATTACTTTTTGTAATAAAAATTCAAAATTGGGGGTACAACAAGTTGTAACAGAACCAGAGCGCTAATTTATCGCGTCAAAGATTCGTTTTTCGGCTTTTATAATTTTTTTGCTCCTTGTATTTTTAGGTGGTTCATTTTTTACTCTCTCTCATTTTTGTTTTGTATCTCTCGATGGGACGTCTTAATGATAATTTGTCAATTTCTAATGATAATGAAGTTTTTGATATTCGAGAGGAATTTAATGGACTTAATAAGTGTAATGAAAAATTAAGAGAATTAAATTTGAGATTTTCAAAAAGAATTAAGTTTCTTGAAAATGAAAATTTGTGTTTTAAATCTAGAATTGAACTTTTGTAAACCTCACTATCTCAAAAAGATATTTTTCGTAAAGGCTCATGGACATAAATTACTTATTTAATATTTTAAATATGTCCAAGAGAGAGAGTGATAGTCGAGAAAAGACTCTTAGGGACAAGTTTGCTCACATTGAGGGGGAGAGTGATAAACTTCTAGGAGTTATAGAAAATTTAAAGGAGTCCCCTAAATTGAGGAGTCTAATTTATTACTTGAGTCAAAAATTTTAAAAATGAAAAATGATTTACAAGACTCGAGTAGTAGTTGTAATGGTTCTAGCTCATCTTGTTCAAATATTTCCATTGCTAAAGCTAAGACCATTGTTTGTTTAGAGGGTCAACTTTATCCAATGACTTTAAAAAATTTCACACCTTAGGTATCATTCCTCGTGTTTTCACATGCTTTCATTGTGGTAGGAAAGGTCACCTTAGGTCATTCTATTTTGATCTTAAAAGAAGTCCTAGGAAGTCTATGTCTAGCATTTCATTAGTTCCCAAATCTCATCATTTTAAATATACTTCTATATGGGTTAGGAAATCATTTTTAGATGCGCTAGATAATAGATATGTTGATTCTCATTTGCATTCACATGAAACCTCCCTTGCTAAATTTAAAGGTTGAATGTGTTAGTGTTGTTTGCATACTCTAGATTTTTGTGCTTCAAATTATATATCATTGCTAAGTGTATGTGTGTTTAGTCATTTTCTAGTCATTGATTTATTTCATATCTCATGATAGAAATCATGACTTGTTTATTTTTTGTATTATATATGCTTCATTTTAAGTATGCATTAAACGAAAAAGACAAAAAGATTTTGTTTATCATTTGTGTTTCATCTTTTTATAAGTTAGGATTAATGAAAAATACAATTGATTTTTTCTTTTCTTTTGGAGTAAATATTTTTGTTTGTTTGTTTTAAAAATTTCAAAAACTCAAAAAGATTTTTGTGTGTATTTTAGTTTGACACACTCTATGTGGCATATACTTCTGTTTGAATCCCCACTTTTTCGCTTCCATGTGGCTAGAACTTTTAGTTTAGATTGTCAATCCTTAAAATGTTCTTTACCATGCTTCATGGAGTAGTTGGATTTTGTGTTGATATAATGGATTCTATTTTTATATGCCTCAATTCACACATACACGAACTCATTTGAAATTTTAACTTCACATATTATATTTGAGCTTTGTGAGGTGTTCTCCTACCAATCTTGTCAGCTACATGTTATATGACCTAGGAGGATTAGTGCATCTTAAAATCCGTTGCACATGAGATTTTTGTGAGATATAAAAATGATGTATATAAATGTGCAAGGGGAAGGGCTCCAAAAGGAAAAATCATCATTTGCAAGTAAGCCACCGTTTGGAATTGACCTAAAAGAAATACGTGGTCCAAAGGCATAAAAGAATAATGGCATTAAAAGAAAAATAATTGCCAAGGCCTTGTTTTGTTTGATATAGTTATTAAAAAATTAATATGCTTATATTGAGGGAGATTGGATGGTATATCAACGGTTTGCACAATGTCTGTTTATCCTAATTGTACTTTAAATGTCATGACTCTATTGGTTTATAGAATCATCAAAAATCTAGGCTTGTATGCATTGTGTATGTTTATTCATTGATTTCAATCTATATTGTAACATGAGGTTATATTCAAATGTGATGAAGTTTGCAATCAAATGAGAACTCCGTGAACTTATTTTAAGTGATTGGGTATAAGTTTAATTATTACTAGTTCACACCCCTACACTTTCGTTTCCATATGACACATTTTTTCCATACGAGTGTGAAAGGTTTATTTTATTTTGTGTCATGTATGGTATTTATTCCTAGTATATGTGTGTGTGCATTAATGATATTTATTATGTACTCATATACGAGGTATTCTATTTGTCTTTGATTTGCTTTCTAGTCCATCTATGCTTCTACTTCATGATTTTTATCTATCTTGTTGCATTGTTTATTGATATCGTATGCTTAATACTTTATGTATCATATTGGTAGCATTTTCTTGCATCTTAGTTGGTATCATTTATTCTTTGTATGGATTAGTTGTGCTTTTGTTGCCTATATGCTTTCAAGTTATATGCTTTGCATGCACTTTTGTTTTATTAATTCTATCACCTTTGTCTATTCCTGAACAAAAAGGGGGAGAATGATAGGGGGAGAAATGGTATCTAATCTTATTATAATCGGATCTTAGTTCTTGGAGATGTAACTTTGGGGGAGAGAGCTATCTTCTTAGGTTGATCATATTTAATAAAGGGGGAGAATTAATTAAGGGGGAGTTTTTATTTAAACTACATTTAATATTTTAATATTTCCTATGCCTTTAATGTGTTGCTTAAGTGTGCAGGTATTGTAAAGCGGCATCTATTTAAAGTGGCAAATCATTTAATTCTAAAGTGGTATTCGAGTAAGCATTGTACTCTTTATTTTGGGTGGGATGTTTTTGAGTCTAGTGAGATTGACGGCCCTTTAGGATTTTGTTTTGGTTTTTGTCCCGGAATAGCCAAAGGGGGAGATTTCTAAGGACACAAATTTCCAATTGAGTCTTAATGTAGTGTTGTCTCAATTCCGGACAAAAAAATTTGAGTCATAGGATAGTGTTCATGTGTATCCATCCAAGCCGATGACGTGTTGGTTGAAGACGTAGCGACCAAGAGTATAAAGCTTCATCATATGCCGGGTTTAGTGTGCCTCGTTTGTACGTCGACAACATTGTTCCATTCTCATAAGGTATGAATGCAATTTATATATATATATATATATATATATATATATATATATAGGAGCTTGCAAATTTATTGGGTGTAATTTATCATTTTTATAAATAATTTTTAACGACTTTGTTTTACTCAGAATATATTTTTTTAGAACTTGTCATAAAAAATTTTGGACATAAATGAATATTTTATTTTCTGATTTTCTGGCATGTCGTTCGAAACACACTGGAATCTCATTCGAACGGGATTACCATGTCGTTCGAATGAACCGGAATCTCATTCGAACGAGATTTCCAGGTCGTAACGAAATTCCTTTTTCACCTCTGGAACATCGTTAGTAAAGTCATTCGAACGAGAATATCGTTCGAACGAGATTCGGCGGGAACAGGTATTCTGGCAGTTTTTGACGATTTTTCCACTTTTCCCCACTACTTTTTGAAAGATTTACTTTGTGTGGGAACCAACCTTTTTCAACCAACTTTTTCACATACTACAATCTCCAAGAGAGAGTTTGAGAGCAAAAAAAAATTCAAAAATAAAGAGTTTAAGTTTTGAGTGTTTGCTTTTCAAGAAAAATCCTTAAACACTTTTGTTTCACCCAATTGTTTAGTTTATCCAAGTTCCTTAATATATATACTTTGCTTGGAGTTTTGGCACCGATTTTATCTCTACCATTGGAAGAGCATTTGGGTTTACTTCTACATCCCACAAAGAAAAAGTACGTTTTTCTTTGACATACCCACTTGGAGAAATGCTCTTTGTTTGGGTGGCGGTGATCGAGAAAGGTTTGATCGGTAGATTTCGAGACCGCGGTGGAGCTCTGTGGTTATTCTCTTAGCAGAGATGTGTACAAGAAGGAGCGTCGGGGATTGAACGGAGTCAAGTCGAGTGTTGTAAGTCTTATTGTCTTGTACTTGTAAAACGATACTTAGTGGATTTGAGGCTACGGCCGTCCGAGATTTTTTCACGTTGTGGGTTTTTCCTCCTACATCGCGGCGTAGTGGTTATTTTTTTATTTTATCTTTAAGGACACAAATTTCCAATTGAGTTATAATGTAGTGTTGGCTCAATTCCGCACAAAAAACATTTGAGTCATAGGATAGTGTTCATGTGTATCCATCCAAGCCTATGACGTCTTAGTTGAAGACGTAGCGGCCAAGAGTATAAAGCTTCATCATATGTCGAGTTTAGTGTGCCTCGTTTCTACGTCGACAACATTGTTCCATGCTCCTAAGGTATGAATGCAATTTATATATATATATATATATATATAGGAGCTTGGAAATTTATTGGGTGTAATTTATAATTTTTATAAATAATTTTTAACGACTTTGTTTTACTCAGAAAATATTTTTTTTTAACTTTTCATAAAAAATTTTGGACTTAGAATGAATATTTTATTTTCTGACTTTCTGGAACGTCATTCGAAACACAGTGGAATCTCGTTCGAACGAGATTACCATGTCATTCGAACGAACCGGAATCTCGTTCGAACGAGATTTCTAGGTTGTTCGAACGAGAGTTCTAACAAAATTCCGTTTTCACCTCTGGAACATTGTTAGTAAAGTCGTTCAAACGAGAATATCATTCGAAAAAAAATTCATTCGAATGAGATTCGGCGGGAACAGGTATTTTGTTAGTGTTTGATGAATTTCCCACTTTTCACACTTCTTTTCCCCACTACTTTTTGACAGATTTACTTTGTGCGGGAACCAACCTTTTCCAACCAACTTTTTCACATACTACAATCTCCAAGAGAGAGTTTGAGAGACAAAAAAAATTTCAAAAAGAAAGAGTTCAATTTTTGAGTGTTTTCTTTTCAAGAAAAATCCTTAAGCACTTTTGTTTCACCCAATTGTTTAGTTTATCCAAGTTCCTTAACATATATTCTTTGCTTGGAGTTTTGGCATCGATTTTTTCTCTACCATTGGAAGAGCATTTGGGTTTACTTCTACATCCCACAAAAAAGAAGTACGTTTTTCTTTGACATACCCACTTGGAGAAAGGCTCCCTGTTCGGGTGGCGGTGATGGAGAACCGTCCGATCGGTGCATTTCGAGACCGTGGTGGAGCTCCATGGTTATTCGCTAGGCAGAGGTGTGTAAAAGAAGGAGCGTCGGGGATCGAACAGATTCATGTCGAGTGTTGTAAGTCTTACTCTCTTGTACTTGTAAAACCATACTTAGTGGATTTGAGGCTAGGACCGTCCGTGGTTTTTTCCCGTTGTGGGTTTTTCCACATACTTTTGCGGCGTAGTGGTTATTTGTTTATTTTATCTTAAGGACAAAAATTTCCAATTGAGTCTTAAAGTAGTGTTGGCTCAATTCCGAATAAAAACATTTGAGTCATATGATAGTGTTCATGTGTATCCATCCAAGCCTATGACGTGTTAGTTGAAGACGTAGCGGCCAAGAGTATAAAGCTTCATCATATGTCGGGTTTAGTGTGCCTCGTTTCTACGTCGACAACATTGTTCCATGCTCCTAAGGTATGAATGCAATTTATATATATATATATATATATATATATATATATATAGGAGCTTGGAAATTTATTGGGTGTAATTTATAATTTTTATAAATAATTTTTAACGACTTTGTTTTACTCAGAAAATATTTTTTTGGACCTTGTCATAAAAAGTTTTGGACTTAAAATGAATATTTTATTTTTTGATTTTCTTGCACGTCGTTCGAAACACATTGGAATCTCATTCGAACGAGATTAACATGTCATTCGAACGAACCGAAATCTCGTTCGAACGAGATTGCCAGGTCATTCGAATGAGAGTTCTAACGAAATTCCATTTTCACCTCTGGAACATTGTTAGTAAAGTTGTTCGAACGAGAATATCATTCGAACAAAAATTCATTCGAATGAGATTCGGCGGGAACAGGTATTTTGGTAGTGTTTGACGAATTTCCCACTTTTCACACTTCTTTTCCCCACTACTTTTTGACAGATTTACTTAGTGCGGGAACCAACCTTTTCCAACCAACTTTTTCACATACTACAATCTCTAAGAGAGATTTTGAGAGAAAAAAAAATTTTCAAAAAGAAAGATTTCAAGTTTTGAGTGTTTGCTTTTCAAGAAAAATCCTTAAGCACTTTTGTTTCACCCAATTGTTTAGTTTATCCAAGTTCCTTAACATATATACTTTGCTTGGAGTTTTGGCACCGGTTTTATCTCTACCATTGGAAGAGCATTTGGGTTTACTTCTACATCCCACAAAGAAGAAGTACATTTTTCTTTGACATACCCACTTGGAGAAAGGATCCTTGCTCGGGTGGCGGTGACAGAGAACAATCCGATTGGTGGATTCCGAGACCGCGGTCGAGCTCCATGGTTATTCTCTAGGTAGAGGTGTCTATAAGAAGGAGCGTCGGGGATTGAAGGGAGTCAAGTCGAGTGTTGTAAGTCTTACTGTCTTGTACTTGTAAAATCATACTTAGTGAATTTGAGGCTAGGGTCGTCCGAGGTTTTTTCCTGTTGTGGGTTTTTCCTCATACTTTTGCGGCGTAGTGGTTATTTGTTTATTTTATCTTTAAGGACACAAATTTCCAATTAAGTCTTAATGTAGTGTTGGCTCAATTACGGACAAAAACATTCGAGTCATAGGATAGTGTTCATGTGTATCAATCCAAGCCTATGACATGTTAGGTGAAGACGGCATATGTCGGGTTTAATGTGCCTCGTTTCTACGTTTACAACATTATTCCATGCTCCAAAGGTATGAATGAAATTTATTTATATATATATATATATATATATATATATATAGGATCTTGGAAATTTATTGGGTGTAATTTATAATTTTTATAAATAATTTTTAACGACTTTGTTTTACTCAGAAAATATTTTTTTTGAACTTGTCATAAAAAAATTTGGACTTAAAATGAATATTTAATTTTCTGATTTTCTAGCACATCGTTCGAAACACACTGGAATCTCGTTCGAACGAGACTACCACGTCGTTCGAACGAATCAGCATCTCTTTCGAACGAGATTTCCAGGTCGTTCGAATGAGACTTCTAACGATATTCCTTTTTCACCTCTGGAACATCGTTAGCAAATTCGTTCGAACGAGAATGTCGTTCGAACAACAAGTCGTTCGAATGAGATTCGACGGGAACAGGTATTTTGACAATTTTTGATGATTTTCCCACTTCTTTTACCCACTACTTTTTGATAGATTTACTTAGTGGGGGAACGAACCTTTTCCAACCAACTTTTTCACATACTACAATCTCCAAGAGAGAGTTTGAGTGCAAAAAAAAATTTGGAAAGAAAGAGTTCAAGTTTTGAGTGTTTACTTTTCAAGAAAAATCCTTAAACACTTTTGTTTCACCCAAATGTTTAGTTTATCCAAGTTCCTTAATATATATACTTTTCTTGGAGTTTTGGCACCGGTTTTATCTCCACCATTGGAAGAGCGTTTGGGTTTACTTGTACATCCCATAAAGAAGAAGTACGTTTTTCTTTGGCATACCCACTTGGATAAATGCTCCTTGTTCGGGTGGCGGTGACCAAGAAAATTCCGATCGGTGGATTTCGAGACCGCGGTGGAGATTCGTGGTTATTCGCTTGGCATAGGTGTTTTCAAGAAGGAGCGTCGGGGTTTGGACGGAGTCAAGTCGAGTGTTATAAGTCTTAAAGTCTTGTACTTGTAAAACCATACTTAGTGGATTTGAGGCTAGGTTCATCCGAAGTTTTTTCCCGTTGTGGGTTTTTCCTCACACATTGCGGTGTAGTGGTTATTTGTTTATTTTATCTTTAAAGACACAAATTTCCAATTGAGTCTTAATGTAGTGTTGGCTCAATTCCGGTAAAAAACATTTGAGTCATAGGATAGTGTTCATGTGTATCCATCCAAGCCTATGACGTGTTAGTTGAAGACACAGCGGCCAAGAGTATAAAGCTTCATCATATGCCAGGTTTAGTGTAACTCATTTCTACGTCGACAACATTGTTACATGCTCCTAAGGTATGAATGAAATTTATATATATATATATATATATATATATATATATATATATATATATAGGAGCTTGGAAATTTATTGGGTGTTATTAATAATTTTTAACGACTTTGTTTTAGTCAGAAAATATTTTTTTGGAACTTGTCATAAAAAATTTTGGACTTAAAATGAATATTTGATTTTTTGGCACATCGTTCGAAACACACTGGAATCTCGTTCGAACGAGATTTACCATATCGTTCGAACGAACCGGCATCTCGTTCGAACGAGACTTCTAAAAAAATTCGTTTTTCACCTCTGGAAGATCGTTAGTAAAGTCGTTCGAACGAAAAGTTTTTAGACGAGATTCGACGGTAACAGGTATTTTGGCAGTTTTTGACCGTTTTTCCACTTTTTCCACTTCTTTTCCCCACTACTTTTTGACAGATTTACTTAGTGTGGGAAACAACCTTTTCCAACCAACTTTCTCACATACTACAATCTCCAAGAGAGAGTTTGAGAGCAAAAAAAAAATTTCAAAAAGAAAAAGTTCAAGTTTTGAGTGTTTGCTTTTCAAGAAAAATCCTTAAACACTTTTGTTTCACCCAATTGTTTAGTTTATCCAAGTTCCTTAATATATATACTTTTCTTGGAGTTGTGGCACCGGTTTTATCTCTAACATTGGAAGAGAGTTTGGGTTTACTTCTACATCCCACAAAGAAGAAGTATGTTTTTCTTTGATATACTTACTTGGAGAAAGGTTCCTTGTTCGGGGGGCGGTGATCGAGAAAAGTCCGATCAGTGGATTTCGAGATCGCGGTGGAGCTCCATAGTTATTTGCTAGGCCGAGGTGTGTACAAGAAGGAGTGTAGGGGATTGGATGGATATAAGTTGAGTGTTGTAAGTCTTATTGTCTTGTACTTGTAAAACCATAATTAGTGTATTTGAGGCTAGGGCCGCCCAAGGTACATCGCGGCGTAGTGGTTATTTATTTATTTTATCTTTTGCAAAGTTCACATTAGATGAATGTTTAGGTAAAAAGATAAAATTGGTTTAAATCATTACTTGTTTAATTTGGTGCAAATTCAATTTGGGTATATGTTAATTTAATTCAATTCATTAATTTTATTGGATAAAATTCGGTTTGTCCTAAATTGCAAAAATGAATACTGATTGTTAGGCAAATTTCTAGGACTTGGGTTAAATTGGTTTAAGTGAAAAATGTATTTGTTGTCTAATTTAATTTCACTTTGAACTTGTTTAATTTTAATTTGAAAGAAATTAAAATTTTTTGTTTGTATGATATTAATTGAACTATCTCGCTTCTGCATCTAAAAAGGAAATTACTTTTGGTAAGTTCGTAATATTGGGGGTCCCATCATTTCCAACAAATTTGGTTTTTTAGGAATGAATCTCGCATAGGAAAAACACCTCAGACCAATTATTTGTAATCTTATGTGAACCTAATTTGACTGAGATGTCGTTTTCGCTTGAACGAGATTAGATTTTGTTCGAATGACCCGTAGGTTTGGGTCAAATTTGGATCGTGGAAATGTTCCAGGGATTTTTATGAACTCAATGGAGTATGTGGGAGGTTATCCAAGTGAGAGGATATTAATTAAAAATAGTTTTGTGTCTCCATTTATTAGTGGAAATTTAATAATTAACTAGGGTGGTCAAGTAAGGGACTAGTTATATAATTAATCGGGAAGTTGGGTTGAACTTTGAGATTGGATGAACTGTACGCAGTGGGATATGTGTGCGTGTATAGTGTTTACTATATATATATACATATTAGGGTGACGTGTATATATATATGTGTGTGTGTGTGTGTATGCTACTTGTTTTATTTTAACATACCTACTCAGGAGTTCTATTGTAAGAGGTTGCGCATAGTGATTAGTCCCCCCTGGCGTTGACTAACATGTGTTGGATCGATTCCTAGGGTTATAATACTGTTTCATGACCACTCTCCGTATGTGAGGATAAATGTTGGTTTCGAGTCCGGTTGGGCACGATGTGGTATGGTTGTGACTTGTGGATGTATATCTATGATCTCCTTCATTGTATATGTATTTGTTTGGGATCACTGATGAGATTACAATACGGTGTCTTAGTGTGAGGCATGTTGCCTAGAGCCGAATAGCACATTAGGAATGTATTCGCGAGGTCTAAGCCCTGAGGATACGATTATATATATATATATATATATATATATATATATATATATATATATATATATGTATGTATCTACACTAGCGTAGCTATGTTATGATTATGACGCAATTATTTATTTCTAACAAGTGTGTCGCTAAAATGATGCTTATAAATGTATACCTAGTGAAGTTAGTTACACTTAGCTAATGGAAGGTATATATGTATGTATGTATGTATGTATCTACACTAGCGTAGCTATGTTATGATTATGACGCAATTATTTATTTCTAACAAGTGTGTCGCTAAAATAATGCTTATAAATGTATACCTAGTGAAGTTAGTTACACTTAGCTAATGGAAGGTATTAGCGGGGTTGGTCTTAAATAGTGATTATGTATCCTAGATAGATCGAGTAGTTTAATTAATAAATGAACACGTTAGGTGCACACTATAGTTGATTGTTGAGACTTATCTTAAGTAAGTGTGACTGGGTAATCTTGAAAGTAATAAACTAATGTTTTCATCATTTAAAACAATTATTTACTTGCAAAATATTTTTTACTCTTTGGGATTTGACTCGAAAGTTTTTTTTGTCTTTCCTTGCTTTCCTTTTCACATCCCAGATGTGTAGCAGCAATAGCTAGGGAAACAGGGATAGACCCATTCTTGTCGAACAACAACTATGCACGATACTGTAACAACCCCCATTTTTCATGTAAAGGTTAGCCAGACACAATACACTAAAGATGGGGTTTGTCTATCAATATATATCATTCTTATCATCAAAACATAATAAAACATGTCTTAATGAAACCACATGGACTCTAAAATAGGTTTAATTAATAACTGAAAACAAATAATAAATCAAGCATCGAGAAAATAATAAAACTTCAACATAAGTAATACAATTATCCTAAAAGACTGAATAATAAACTCGGGCTTATGCGCATACAATATCTAAAATAATAATCTAACTCGAATATAAAATAGAAACATATGCTCGAGTAAAATGAACTAAAGTAATGGATGTGCAAAATACAACCGAAGTCTGATCTCCTATCAACCATGGTGTCCCTATGTATGTAAACCTAGGGGAGATTTTGTTTTTTTATAATTTGGGTTAGTGCCCTAGAGTTGTAGAAATTAACTTACGAAAATTAAGATGTAATAATTCAGTTAATTAAAGTATGTAGCACCCATTAGCACTCGCATGCTTTAAGTACCTCACCCCTCATCAAAATTCAATACTACACACATATTCACCCTAAGTCCTCAACTGTGCAAGACAGATAACCGTAATAGTATCTAATATACGATGCATCTAGCACAATTCACATATTGAATTTAATTGTCTACACACGTATTCCCATTTCCCAGAATACTCCAGATATATTACCTACAAAAGTGACATAACCATCTATTATGCATTTTAAATAGTATTGGGTTCATAATTGATTGTCTACATCATTAGACTAAGTAATTGATGTCAGTTAATTTATATGATTACATATATGTTCTTAAATATATACTACGCATAAAGGCATCTACCCTTAGTGTCCCGTTCGTGCTCTATCAGTAAGTCCGAAGGAGTCACTCATCAAAACAAACATCACAAAATACGCACTAATGGAGAGGTCCTTACGCAGTCAATCATTTCACAGTCCATACTCAACGGTGACAATGGATCCCAACATTTACACCAAACTCTCATAAGTGGAGCTACTACGTAGTACCAAAAATAATGAGTTACACAATGCTTACCCACCTGTGCCAATGTATGCTATGGTCTCGAAATGCACGTAACCCCAACTGATAGGATCGCACACGAACATATGTATGTCCACAAATAAATAAATACACATCTTTATCGCATAATATGTATAGTTAATTACACTATAATTGTCCTCAAGATATACGATTGAATTATTTATTAATAATTCTCATTTAATAATTAACCCTCTAGTTAATTATTAACTTCACACTTAAGAAATCACACAACCTTTATATGGAATTTATCTACGATTAAGTTAAGGTATTTTACAACCTTCCCGTTTTATTCCCAGTTGTTCCACCCTAACGTATGAATGCTATCCATGATGTCAAACCCTAAATAATCCTCGAAAATATGAGAAAAACAAAGGGGGAACCAACAAGCTAAACTGAAGCAATTCGTTGGACTAGTCGAATCAGTTCGGTCAGCGATGCGAACCAATAGGATTCAACTGTTTTCCTTGACAAACCGTAGATGTGATTTGATTTCTTCATTCACCCAAAGCACCTCTAACCTTCACCCGAACATCATGTATGATCTCTAAACGATTTCCCTTCATGAAACAATAGTTTTCTACATAAAAAATATTTCTAAAACATATCGAATTCATTCAGTACTAATTTTCTCAAGAATTTTTCAATATATAAACCATAGTTTCCAAGATTGCACCTTGTCTCTTTTAATTTATATAAGAACCCTTTTTCTTATCGATTTATATCAGATTTACAGTGCTAAAACATGAGGATATAAGATTTTTCTACCAATCAATATAATCATCATATTTTCGGGTTTCTCATCAATTTATCCATCCTCAATTTATAACAAATTCAAAATTTTCTCAACTACATGTCTACGGTTTTATCCATCCTATTATCATCAATTCATATGCATTTTAACCCAGAAATATTACGAGAAAATTCATCAATAAATTAAGAAGTATATTGAAAGTTAGTTTTAGTAAGAGAATTCTTGCCTCTTGCTGAAAACTGAGTGCCTCTCCTCTTAGATCCTTAATCTTCTTCCCACTCCTGGCCTTGGTAACTTCTCTTTATGGATGTGGGGATGCTAGGTTAATTTTTGGTAAACACCTAATTAACTTATAATGGGTGTTAATCCCGAGTTACCCCATAACCTCTTTATTTGGGCCCCGGATGAACCCGAACCCTTAATCGGATCGACCCAACGACTCCCCAAATGGTATACCTATACCCCAGGACCAATTTTAGATTTCTAAAACACCTAGAGGAGTCATAAAATCATCTCGAAACGTGCCCAAATTGTTCTGCCCCTCTTACACATTTTTTCAATTTGACTGCACACCACATGTCAATTATTTTGTTGACATGCAAATTTATTTTTATACGAGTAACAAAATATTCACAATTGAACCCAAATGAATATGCAATCACGAATGCACAATTTACTATCAAATTAAGTTTTACCAATTCAATTTAAATTCCCCTAATTTAATTTATTCTCGGGTTTATTTAATTAAATTTTGACACAATAATTTATTTAGAAAATAAGGGGTATTACATTATTCCCGCCTAAGAGAGGATTTCCGTCCTCGGAAGTCACTGAAGCATAACGTCACAACTTAATTCGAATAATTTTTGTTACTTGATACTCAATTAGTTTGTACTCATGCCCCACGAGATAAAAGAAGAAGGCTCATCTACGCATATGATAATGTAACTGGAATGCCCATGCATCACATATTACATACACACATATGCACAAGCATCAAATATGGATGACACATATACATCCAAATAGAACCATATATACCATGCATGTCTATAAAGAACAATATTTTCGAATATCCTCCCGATCGTGAATCAATTCGTCTAGAGCTTGTCCCACTTATCCTATTAGTTGTGTAAACAATGCTAAGTGCTTTCATCAATGCACTCCTTATCATTTCTAGCCTTAACTCATGCAACATAAATTTGATCAATGCGTTATATCTCCAATCATGTATAACGTATTAATGAAAAGATCCTATAACCCAAACATTCCTTAACTCTTTACACTTGCTAAATGTCATGCGTTGGACATCTCACAATCGAAATCTAAAGAAGGAACCCTCCCGATACACTACTACATAACTTAGTCAGTTATTGAGATCTATCGATCCAAGACTAAAGCAAAAAAATAGGCTAACCACATATATTTCAACTTGTGCCAACTTCAATAAAAGGCTCATCACTTCCAAGGGTTACACTAAATACCATTAAATTTATTGACCTGATAATGCTAAGAACATCATGTTCCTTTTTACACATATGACGGGATACCCTCTGTCCATACTTATATATAGTAGAGCGCTTAATCACTTCTAAGCCTCTACCCGTCCTAATAAAGAATACAATATCCCATTTGAAATCACAACGTCACTATTATAACACGGTTCATAACCGTACACATATTCATGTAGCTGAGACTATTGCTAGACATAAAGCTCTCAAAGTAACCAAAAACTGATATAGTACGAATGCTTCTCATTATGCATTATTGGATAACCATCGCATTGATTCATCCTTTAACGTATTCCATCATTACCATCTAGTTCATGTCTGTACTTCGAGTCAAACATCCATTGTATCTATAATTCAAATCCTGAAATAATCACATTATTATGCTTACTATTGATAAGGCAACACTTACCAATCCGTGAGAAACCCATGGCTATTATCCCAATGCCTGTATAAACTCTCACTGTATAAGGCTTATAAAATTCCATCGAACCAACGTTGTTCCTAAGATACTATCTTTAGAATTCATAATTGGACACTAGCTTGTCCATAAACTTTATCAATCATTAGTACATCAACAAAACAACATCTAATAAAAGGAAACTAACAAATATAAATAAAAAATAAATGGTGTCTCCAAGCACTCCAATACAAGCTAACTGATGAAATATATAAAATCGACAATGACGAAATTTGATCGAAAAGGTTTTTAGTGTGTCGTTATTGTAAAGCCATTCCATTCAAAATCCTTCAACCTACAAGAAAATCAAATAAGAATAAAAATAGCAAGCTAAATAAATTGGATCCATGGGGGATTTATTTCATCCTTTGAATGGGAGATTAGCTCTCTATAATGGGATTCTAAGACATAAAATAAATAATAGAAATCATATGACTATGAGAGAAGAGAATTAACCAATCAATATATAACACAAAATCTCTTTTAATGCTACAACTTTTTTGTTTTACTATTTTCTCTCCATAACTAATAAAATTTCTCTCTACAAATTTTTCTCTCAAATTATCCTACTAAAACACTTTCTTTAGGGTTTTTCTAGGTCTTCTCTTGAGGGTTTTCTCTAAAAGGTCTTCAAATGGGCCTTCCTTCCTTTCTTTTATAATGTGGCCTAATGAGCTAAGGGGTAAAATTGGATGGCTAAGGTGTGTATGATAATGATGAGGTATGAGAAGGTCATAAGGGGTAAATAGAGTGAGGGTAATGGGATAGTGGGGTGATGAGGGTGTTATTAAAAAAAGGGGGAAACGGGCATTTAATTATAGGGACATATACCAAATAGTCCCTCAAACATTTTTGAATACTCATTTAGTCCAAGCCTTTTTATTTTGCCTCAAAAAGTCATTTGCCACATATTTTGGAAAGGGAGTGCCGCTGGCGCGGACCTCTAAAAATAAGAGAATATTGAGTGCTTGAGGGACTAAATGGGTTAAACTAAAAATATGTGTCCTTTTTAAAAAATATATATTTATAGTAGGGACTATTAAATAATTGACCCTTAATTATATAGGTTATTTTATTTTTGTTTTATTTGGATTATTGGTGACAGCTAAAAACGATTTTTTATTGGGTTTTATAATGGAATTAGGTATTGGGTTAATGGATGGACAAGGCATTCTGCCCAGTTTCGGGATTGGTTGCGGGTTTAAGCAAGGGTCGAGTTTGGATCTCAGGTGGTGGTAGAAATTGGTTTCATTTTGGGTTCGGGTATAGAGATGGTTTATGGGTAGCAGCTATGGGGGTCAGATTTGGGATAACCAGGTTTTTAAGGAGTTAGTATGGTCGTGTATGGAGGTTTGGTGGTTTTTTTAGCAGGGTAAAGCATCTGGTTGATTCAGTGAGGGTTATGGAGGCAGGGGTGAGTCGGGTTTTAGGAGATGGGTATCTCGAGTATGGGTTTTTTTCACCGGAACTTAAGATGGTGGCCGAAATTGGAAAATCGTTGGATTGAAGGGTTTTTGGGTTATAAAGGTAGGCGGTGCGATATTCGCGTTAGAGTCTATTTTTTCGGGTTGTATGGATGTCCGATTTGAAGAGTTGGGTTGCTGGATTTTGGGTCGGACAAAGGTGTCAAAGAGGTTATGGATGAAAGAGAAAAAAAGGTATGGGGGTGGTTGGAAGAAGATGACGGGTTCGGGTCTTCGTCGGTTCTACAATATTAGATCCAGATCCGGATCCTTTCGGGTCACGGGTTCGGGTCCGGCTCTGGCCAAATATATTCATTTATTTTATATTTATTTTATTTTAACCTCTTTATTTTTTAATCTTAAATTAAAATATTTTGTAATGTATTATAGCATATTATTAGTATAAACAAAACATATATTACTTATATATATATATATATATATATATATATATACAGTCCTGCTCTTGTGCGGATCAGTCCGCATTTTAAGAATGCACACCGGACATGTGTCACCTGACGGTGAGCCTAGAAAAGAGAGAGATGTGCCTATAATTTATGCAATAATTTCTAGGCGCACCGTTAGGTGACACATGTTCGGTTCGCATTTTTAAAATGCGGACTACTCCGCACATGAGCATTATTATATATATATATATATATATATATATATATATATATATATATATATAAATAATAATGTATGATTCGGGTCGGGTCTTTGGGTCCGGGTCTTGTATAAGATTCAGACCCTACCCGTTTAATAAACGGGTCTTCGGATAATCGGGTCTTCGGGTCCAAAAAAATATGCTCAGACCCTAATATACGGATCGAGTTCAGGTCAGGTCCGGGACCAGATCCGACCCATTGACAGGCCTAGGTGTAAGTAAGGTGCAACTAGTGAGGTTGTGTGTGTCTTGATTACTACCTAAAATATTTTAATAAAACTATCTATATATTTATGACTTATTTATAAAAAAAATAATAAAATCTATTAAAATTAAAATTTTATCCTATTAATAGAAGACTAATAATAAAACTATCAAAAAAATAAATAACATAAAATAAAATAATAATAAAACTAAACTAAAAAACTAAAAATAAATAATATAAAATTTTATTAAAACACACATCTATTATATTTACATAAAAAAAATATAAAAATGAATGACGCACGATACGAATTCTAATATATACAAATATTCGCAAACTAAATCCTAAAAAAATATAAACGAATCAAATAAAAATATAAAAAAAATCTAGAAGATGCAAACTAAACACATGTGAGACTCGAAACATGATTAAGGAGGTTTGGGCTCGGTTAGGGAACATGGTTATAGGTACGGGAATTGGGGTTTAACTCCTTTAACCGCATTTGTGCCTCATGTTGTCTGGATTTTATGCTTTAAACTCCGCAAGAGTCCTTTAACCGCATTTGTGCCTCATGTTGTCTTGATTTTATGCTTTAAACTCCGCAAGAGGGATTTGACCTACAAAATAAACATATATGCGCATAATACCCATTTTACCGAGAACTAACAATTAAAACCATCTATTTGAGGTTTTATTTAAACACTTTTTGGTGCTTCTTACACCAGCTTCAAATAGAACATTGTTAATCTTCGAGCAAAAATAGAGAGAAATAAATATTAGAAACCAAAAGTGTACCACTTTCGCGAGCACTTGTGATTGCACTTAGCATGTGCAATAAGCCTTTAAACCTATAGGATGAGTTTTGTCTCGTGAGGGTTTATAGGGAATATACCCACAAAATTCTTTATTTACAAACGATAGTAAATCTTTTATTAGATGTAGAACAATCACATAATCTATCATTGGGTAAATATTGCGAGGAATACAAGCTAGAAGTGTAAAAATTTATCTAAGTGAATACTCAAGACACATCCTTCCTAGATTTCAATGTGTGTGGTGTGACCCAATGAAAACGGGTTAAGTATCATAAGAGTAATTCCTAGATTACCTTTTTGGAATCAATGCTTCAACTTCAAATATCACTGAATATATTTCTCTCAAACGAACTCACGAGATTTGGGTAAAGTGTATCCCTCTTTTATGTGAGGAGATGAATAAATATAAGCAAGGTCAAGCATCTCACACACATATATGAAACAACGAACATTTTTAGAAAGAAAAATGATCCCATGACAGTTTGCTAATCATTATAGTGAGAACGTCGAGCCATTTACCATACAGACTTCTCATTTTCTCGAACACCTTACCAAGAATGAAAAATTGGGGTATGTGTAATGAATGATGGGAAAATGAAATGAAGAAGATGGATGATATGATGGAAGGTTTTTTTTAGAAGAGTAGAACACAATTTAAATAACTAATGTCTTCATTTTATAAAACTATGATCGCATGCTTTCTTTCCCTTTTTTTGCTTTTTTGCTTTTTTGCTTTTCTATTTTTTTTCTTTTTTCTCTATTTTGGCTTTCTTTTGCGATGCATATTTTTTTTCATAACACAAATGAAGAGAATTTACATTTCGAATTCCAAATACTCTTTTTCTCAAAAATGATGGATGGAAGTGATTGAATTGAAAATGATATATGGATGGTGTGTGGAATGTATGAGGATAAGGAAAATATGGGAAGGTAATGGGTGAAGTGAATGGTAATGTGATATGGAAAAAATGGTAGGTGTATGGTAAAAAATAGTTTGGTGCTCAAGACAAATTACAAGACACATGTTTCTTATGACTTGAAAGTGATGTCGTTCTAAGTGATCAAGCCAAAAATTTATAGAAGTATAATGAGATCATACAAAAATTAAGTGAGGACCTAAAGAAAGTTGAAGCAACGTGTGACTCGGAGATTACGTAAAACACTCTAAAAGGATGAAAGGTACGAATCTCAGAGGCTAAAGTCTCCACTGGTGATCCTTAAGGTTTTCTTAAGAAATGTATTATTCTTTAACTCTAAACTGTATTGACGTGATAAGTGAACCAATTTTGTTGAGTATAGAAATTCATAGTGCAAAATGCCTTGGAATGTATTACATAAGATATTTAGAAAACAAACACCATCTATCTTGATTCCTAGAGTTAAAAGATGGACGATAGAAGATTAATATCAATGAGTGAGAAGAAAGAAACTGAACGAAAATTTAAAAATAAAATCTTGAAATTTTTTCAAAAGAGGTATGATTTTGACAACATTCACCACCGCCAAATAAAAAGGACATCGTCCTCTATGTGAAATAAAATTAATTTTAAAATTGAGAGCAGGGGGTAGGAAAGAGATTAGCATAATCAACTGCTAATGAAGAGGACCACACATATTCAAGATGAACCTGAATAAGTGATTAAAAAAATGTATACAAATCTACAAACCTGGTAAATCATTGGGTGGTGTGAAACATCACCCCCAAACAAGATAAGACTCATAATTAGAAACAATGGGCTGTCTCTCAATAGCACTAAGTTTAATGTCTTCATCCAAACTGAACGGAACTGACCCTAAGGACAAGAACTATGAAAGCATGGGTGGAAGAAAATTGGGTGATGAGAATCACCCCCCAAAAAAGACTGAAGCGTCAGTCTTGTTGGATAAAGGTTACAAGGTCAATGCACTTGTATGGTAAAGTGCTTCACGCATTGCAAAGCATCGATGGGCCAAGGGTGGGTGGGTAAGAGTGTATAGAAAAGAAAAGCAAGGGTGAGGGTGAAGAAGCACCTATCTCGGGCCTTATTGAGCTTAAAAGTGAGGTCAACAAGGACCATATAAGCGTGATGCTCAATTTTTTGAGGAAGGATGAAGGGTGTAGCAATATGGATATGTTGGGATAGAGAAAAACTAAGTGATCGTTCTATAAATGGACGATGATAATTATCGCGACGTGACACATTGATGAGGTGACAATATGAAAAATCTACACCACAAGTGGTGTGCGTGAAGGAAAAAGCTCAATGTCATAGGTGAGAGTTTGGACTAATTGCTCTTCTTGATCTGGGGTCAAGTCGAAAGAAATAATGACCGGGTGATATTGGTTTGTGACTAAGAAAGCATATTTCAATTAAATGGGTAATGGCTTAAGCTCCAAACTAGGTGGTGGCTTAGGAGAGGCATCAGACTCGGACGTAGAAATAGAGTCCGGGGAAATATCAGGGCCTGGGTTAACTAGGTCATCTGCAGAAAGAAGAGTGTCGACAGAGAGAGGCACAGATGAGGTGGACCATATAGAAGTGTCCATAAGTGGTGTGGAATATAACAAGACATTCACTTAAAAGATAGAGGAATAAATATCAAAGTACGACCCAAATTGAGATCAACATTATTGGATAGGATCTTTTGGGTATATTTGATCCAGCATCTCTTGGGCCAAGGAGTTAATCACATATATCTCCTCAATAGAATCAACATCGGCCTTTTGTTGAATGAGGTGGGATATATTGACTTCAACGATCATGTTACCAAAAGAAAGATTCATGGACCCGTTACGATAATTAATGATGTCATTGCAGTTAGCAAAATTGGGCTACCCAAGATGATAGGAATATTTGTTGGGTTGGGTGCAGGAGTGTCTAAGATGATAAAATCCCCAGGGTAGTAAATTTAGAGACTTTCACCAAAACATCTTCAACTATTCCTTTAGGAACTTTCATGGAACGTTCAACAAGTTGAAGAGTAACCCATGTAAGTTTCAAGTTTTGTAAACCTAACTCGAGGTAGAGGGAGTAAGGTAACAAATTGACACTAGACCCTAAATCAAGCAAATCCTGAGTAGTGAACTTATCCCCTAACATGCAAGAGACAGTAGGATGATTGGGGTGTCTGTACTTCACAACACCATTCTCATGGATAAGGGACATGGCTTGCTCGGTGATGAAGGAATCACGAGGCACATTTTTCCATCACTTGATAATGCACAAGTCTTTCAAAAATTTGGCATAGGAGGTAACTTATTGAATCGCGGTGAGGAATGGAATGTTAATGTGAACATTATGAAATTCTTACCTGATCTCCTCAAATTATTAGGCTTTCTTTGTCGGAGCCAACCTATGAGAAAAAGTTACTTTTACACATAGATAGTGGTGGGATCATTAGGTTTGGACTCAGTATTTTCTACGGATTTGTTGGGTGGTGGAACTTCAGGGAGAGGTTCTAATGGGCAATTCTGGGTGGTCGGAATTTGCACATTATGGGGAGCTACAACACCATTGTCAACCTATTTTTCGGATCTTAGAGTACTCATCACTTTCATGTCCACTTGTTATGTTGGTGGATTGGAAGTGGATCCAATCTCATAAGCCGACTCTTTTCCATTCCCCTTAGGGTTAGTAATGGGTTGTCTCAAAAAATGACATTTATCGCGCTCAGACTCAAACTGATTAAGTCGTTTCTCAATCCTTTGGATGGCATGAGTTTGTGCTTTCGTGGTTTGTTGTTAAGTTGTGATTGAAAAGATTCTCAAGAGAGAAAGTTGACGATTGGGGCAGAGGGGCATAAGGGGGTTGGGGACCAACTCACGGTGAGAACTAAGTGGTAGTGAATACTCATACGAGGGAGGTGGAACAAGGACAATTTGATGATTGGTGTTGGGTGGTGATCCTTGGGGGGACAAAGGATGATGTATGGTATTCTTAATGGTATTGAGTAGGATTATTTTTAATGGGAGGGCAATGTTGACTTTATGGGTTTTCATGAAACCCGTGTGGACCACCTACATTTTGTTTTGGGTGTGATGGAACGAGGTTGTTATCGTACTTATAAGAAAAATAGGGATGGTTCCTATTACTGGTATTATAAGTAAACGACGAGGGAGCGAGTTTCCTATAGGTATCAAAAGTACGCTCTTGGACCATGGTGGGTTTGGGATCATCTTAAATGAGGGGGTAAAAATGAGATAAATGATCTTGGCATAAGCATACATTATATAAAGAAGGACTAGACTCATTGACATTTATCACTTGTTTAGATATATAAGTATTTTATTGCATAGAACAACCGAGAGCATCAATGGTCTTATTTAAAGTGTTAAGCCATGAAGAAAAGTTTTAAAGTCGGGATCATTTTTTACCTCATAAGTGCTCCCTACACTTGGTGGGTCTGATTTTACAAACTCATTGGTTCCCTCCAAATCTTGGGAGTCATCGCCAAATTCGAGAAGAAAATTATAGGCAGCAAGGGGAGTTAAGTGCATGAACTTCCCTTTGGGCATAAATTCAATCATGGTGCGAGAGGAGGGAATGAGACCATTTTAAAAACTACGGACTAAATGACTTTTCTTGAGACCATATGTGGGCAACTATTTATATAACCTTGAAAATGTCCCCATGCTTCACAAAATTCCTCAATTGGGTTTTGACGAAAATCTTGGATGGCTTGGCGCATCTCATTAGTTTTGCCCATCGGATAAAATTTACATGAAATTCTTCACAAGTTGTTCCCATGTATGGATATAATTATGTGGAAATGAATGGAGACACATGGACACAATATCATGGAGAGAAAATGGAAACAAGAGAAGACGAATATTTTCTTCATCTAAGTTTTGATTTTTGAAAGTCGCGTAAACCGTGAGAAATTTTTCCATGTGAGTGTATGGAGAATCACGCTCAAGGCCATGGAAATTGGGCAACATTGAATTGGTTAACAAGAAAATTTCAAATTGTACCGCTAGGGTGGGTGAAAGAACGATGCATGATGGTGGGTTAGCCGTAATCAGGGCAAAATAGTCCCTTAAGGCACGCTCATCGACCATGGTAGGTGGATGGATGGATGAAGGAGGATTATACGCTGGGACAACTAGAATTGATGTGTGACAGGGAAAAATCAAGGGGAGCACGTAGTTTTCCTAATGAGGATGAGACACGAGAGGCTACGGGAACGAATTAATCGATGATTAACTCATTGCCACGTGGGCATGCAAATAGTGAATTTTTATTTTTTTGAAAAGAAAAAGAAAATATTTCTGTAATTTTTAGAAAATGAGGGAAAGAAAGAACGTTTGGAGTTTTGGATTTTTTAAGGAAAATGAAAAATATTTTTGGATTTTTTTTTTGAAAAATGGAAGAGAAAATGAATTATATTTTTGGAGTTTTGGACTATTTAAGAAAAAAATAAAAAATATTAGGGACAACAAAGACCCATTTACTAGGCACATAGCCAATTTGTTATCTTCAAAAGGATGGAGAGTAAAAGTGATTACCTAAAGAGTAGATTAAACATATACAACTAAGGTAGAACTCCTAATTAGCACATAGTCAATTTGTTATCTTCAATTAGGTGAGTGGGTAGCCAAATTTTAATAAAATTCGTGGGAGGCAAAAGTCACGACATTTATCTTTGTGACCGTCTTTTCAAACATTGTGTTCCTACTTTAATCACAAGATGACTAAAGGCTTGCCAAAAAAATTCTCCACGAAGCTACTACGATGAAAAGGTCAGCCGATACCACATTGGGGACAACAAAAACCTATTTGCTGGGTGGCCGCACTTAAAACCCAGTTTTCCTGGACACTTTCGTGCCTCAAAGCGAACCGTTTGAGGATTTTCCAGGTGGAGAGGACTCTATGGGTTATCCTACAAGTCAAATTGATCAAAAGGGGCCTAAAAACACCGTATCCTACGGTGCTATCTATTTGATTGCTTTTAAATTTAATAAAATCATGGGTAGCACACAATGGATAAGTGAGTGAACTTGGTGATGTAAAATCCCTTCTTGTGAATGACCGGATGTAGGTATTAATTAATTAATTCATCACACCATTTAAAAATAAATGCGAGAGTAAAAATGACATAAGAGCACGTAGGCACACAAAATATTGACTCGTTTGTGGGAGATTCACGAGTGTTTTGAAATGTACCTCCCATAATTTTTACACGCATAGGGTGATGATCGATTTGAGTGGACTGGAGGGAGATCGCCTATCTCAGTCCTCCCATGGATTCCTAACGACCCAAAGTACAGAGGCTTCAAAATTCCACTCTAAGGGTTCTCTCTCTATCTTGTCCCATTTCCATTTCGATTTTCTTCTTTTTATGAATTATTACAAATATAAATGAAAAATAAATGGTGTCTCCAAGCACCGCAATAAAATCTAACTGATGAAATCCTATTACAACGCTTATAATAAAAGGAAAATAACAAATACAACTATAAAAATGAAAATGAAAGACAAGTCTTCACACAATCCTCCAATTTTAAGAAAACGGTAACGACGCCATTTGATGAAAAAGGTTTTTAGTGTGTTGTTGTTGTAAAGCCCTTCAAATAAAAAAATTTCAACCTACAAACATAAAGTAAGGATGTCAAACCAAATTTCAAGAGTAAGATGGATAAAATGAGAATATAAATGCACTTCAGTTTCTAATGTGTAACTATATACATATTTTTTTATATATTTAAAAAAAATTCAAGGTGTGAATGAAACTAAATCTAGGTGAATATAAATCTAAGTAATAAAATAATGGGAAATAAAACAAGTGATTAACTGATAAGAGGTAGAAACTTATGCCCATCATATTGTTTCCCTTGTTATCCCTTAAACTGATGCCCATCATATTGTTTCCCCTGTTATCCCTGACCTTGATGTCATTGGCCCTGGTGGCCTCTTTACTACTAGTCCTACTGGCACTAGCCATGTTGGCTCTACTTGTTCTGATCATCGAAATCTTTCTACCGTTTGTGCTTATCACTAGACTGTGGCTCCCTGAACTGCTAGGCTCCCTGACTAATTCTCTCATTCGCCCTACCCTGTAGGTTTTACATCTTTAAGTTGGGTCTCCTCTCCCCTTTTTTTTCCTTAGTGATCTTAGAAATGCAGTAAAACAACATTCAACATCTGAGTGTAAGTGGTAAAGGCTATATTCTTCGACAAAGATTGGATAATGTGATAAGCCATCCCTGACATAAACTTCTCCATTTTTTTCTCTTTAGTGTTTTCCTCATCCTTAGCAAAATAGGAAAATGTAGCAAACTCCTTCTCATATATACTATTGTGCTACCTTCTTGTTTCAGGTCCATGAACTTTATTCTCATCTCATATTTCAATACAATGATTCCTAAACATAAGTCTCTACACATCAAAGGAACGTAATATAGAACGTAATGAATGAAACATAAATCCTAAGGTGCTAGAACCTGGATGATCTCATACCAACTGTGACAAACCCCAATTTTAACATAAAAGTTGTCCAAACACAATACGCCAAATATGGGGCTTGTCTATTAGTCCATATCATTCTTAACATAAAAAATTGATAACAAATAATAAATCCAACATCCAGATAGTAATAAAACTCCAACATAAGTAATACAATTATCTCAAAAGACTGAATAATAAACTCGGGCTTATGCCCATACAATATCTGAAATAACAAACTGACTAGAATGGAAAATAAAAACCTATGATAAAGTCAAATGAATTGAAATAATGGATGTGCAAAATACAATCGCAAGTCGGATGTCCTATCAGCCATGTCGTCCCTGTGAATGAAAACCTGGGGGGGAGAATTTTTTTTATAATTTGGCTCAGCGCCCTAGAGTTGAAGGAATTAACTTACAAAAATTATGAGCAATAATATAGTTAATTTAAAGTATGTACTGCCCATTGGCACTCGCATGCATTAAGTACTTCACCCCTCATCTAAGTATAATACTAATCAAATGCCCACCCAAGTCACCAATTGTGCAAGACTAATAATTATAAGAATATTTAATTAACGATGCATCTAGCATAATTCACGTACTGAATTTAATTGTCTACACTTGTATTTCATTTCCTAGAATACCCCAGATATACTACCCACAAAAGTGACATAATCATTTACTATGCATTTGACGTAGTATTGGGTTCATAATTGATTATCTACATCATTAAACTAATTAATTGATCTCATTTTATTTATATGATTATATATATCTCCTTACATATATAAGACACATAAAGGCATCTATCCTCAGTGTCCCGTTCGTGCTCTATCGGTAAGTTTAGAGGAGTCCCTCATCAAAACCGACATCACAAAACACACCCGAATGGGGAAGCCCCTACACAGTACACATTTCATAGTCCATACTCAACAGTGGCAATGGATCCTAGCATCTACACCTACCACTCGTAAGTGGTGTTGCTATATAGTAACTAAAGTAATGACCTACACAATGCCTAGCCCACCCGTGCCGACATGTGTTATGGTTCCAAAACACACATAATCCCAACCGATAGGAACATACACGAACATAGGTATGCCCACTAATAAATAAATAATATCTTTATCACATAGTATGAATAGGTAATTACTCTATAATTGTCTCCAAGCTATACTATTTGATAGTCTATTAATCATTCTCATTTAATAGTTAGCCCTTCAATTAATTGTTAACTTCACACTTAAGAAATCACACAACCTTTACATGGAATTTATCTATGATTAAATTAAGGTCTTTCTTGACCTTCTGATTTTATTCCTAAAAGTTCCATTCTAACTCTCGGACCCTATCCATTATGTTGCATCCTAAACATTCCTCAAAAAAATCAGAAAAACCAAGGGGGAACCAGCCAGCTGAATTGAACCTATTCACTGGGCTGGATGAATCGGTTCAATTAATGAACGGGTTCGCCCCCGCTAGCGAACCGGTTCGGTTCAACTGGATGCCCTGATGAACCAAATATGTGATTTGATTTTTACCTTCACCCAAACCACCTCTAACCTTCATCTAAACATCATATATGATCTCTAAATGATTTCCTATCTTGAAAAAACATTTTTCTACCTAAAAAACATTCCTAAAACATATTGAATTCATCTAGTACAAATTTTCTCAAGCATTATTCTATGTATAAACCCTAGTTTTCTAGATTGCACCCATCCTCTTTTAGTCTGTTCAAGAACCCTTTTTTCTTATTGATTTACATTCGATTAACATTTTTAAAACATGATGATCTAAGATTTTTCTACCAATCAATATAATCATCATATTTTCGCGTTTCTCGTCAATTATCAATTCTCAATTCAAACAAATTCAGATTTGTTCCTCTACATGTCTAGGGTTTAATCCATTCTATTATCATCATTTCATATGCTTTTTAAGCCATAAATTTTATAAGAAAATACATCAATGAATTAAGAAGTACATTAAAAGTTAATTTTAACAAGAGAATTATTGCCTTATGTTGAAGAGTGAGTGCCTTTCCTCTTGGATCCTTAATCTTCATTCCACACTTGGCCTTGGTAACTTCTCTTTATGGATGTGAGGATGCTTGGTTAAGTTTTGGTGAATGAAATGAGTCTTCTTAACACATAATTAACTTAAAATGGACGTTAATCTCGAGTTACCCGATAAACTCTATATTTGGGTACCCGATGAGCCCGAACCCATAACTGGATTGGCCTAACGACTCCTCAAATGGTATAAATTTTAGATGTCTAAAACACCTTGACGAGTCCCCAAATCATCCTGGAACGTGCTCAAATGGTATCTATCCTAGATACACATTTTTTTCAATTTGATTGAACACCACATAACAATTGTTTAAGTAACATTCAAATTTATTTTTCTATGAGTAACACAATATGCATAACTGAACCCAAATGAATATGAAATCACGAATAAGAAATTTATTCTCAATTAAATTCTATTAATTTAATTTAAACTCCACCAATTTAATTTATTCCCGAGTTTATTTAATTAGATTATGACACAATAATTTATTCTGAAAACACGGGGTATTGCAGCTACATCCTGGTTTAGACACCTCAGTCGATTCTTATCTAGATATGTTCAGTTATTGCACTTTATAGTTGGATGTGTGGCCCGTAGATGATAGGATTTTATCTTTCTGCCAACTGTTATACATTTGTCAGATATTTATTTTTTCGTACTCAATTATTATTCGGTTTATACTGTGGATGTTTATTTGGTGACCGATGGTTTATTTAGTTCACACTTATTAATTATTTATGCATGGTGATTATTTCATTCATTATGATTTTATGGTTTGATTCGTATTATTTATGTTATATTATTATTGTGACAGTGATGATGGGAATCATCCATACTAAGATTCCTGGTATATTTTAGTAGAGGATTGCCTACTTCGCCTTCCACACTGCTTCTAACTATGACGACCTGCCTATTTTAATATTGGGTACCAACCGTGATACCCCATAAAATTTAATACTAGATTTGTTAGGTCTAATACCAAAAATCACAGGAATAAAAAACATTTGGTAACATTCTCACCATAACAAAATAAATAAAACTAAACAAGTATAATAAATAAATAATGAATTATTGAGTCCAACAACACCAACTCTGATACCATATATTGGAGATACATTTTATATTCCAGAGTTCCATAGATGATATTGATCCGTTGATGTAATACCCTATCGGCCTTAACCAATTAAACCATATTTATCACTCATACGCGACATATAATAAATCATCTAACTATTTACTTATCACACACAAGTAAATAATAACTATAATAAATATTAGTCCTTTATAGCACTAATGAATATTTACTAAATTCCAATTTAATTTTCTCCAATTAAATTAATAATATAAAAAATTTAATTAATACCAAATTTACGGGTATTACACCTTAGCTAGCTACATGCTCTAATATAAAGGAGCATGATGAGGGGTCTCCCACACGATCTCATTTATGATACACTAGTGAGAGATAGGGAAGAGAGAGAAAGAGGTAGAAAGAGAGAGAGAGAGATCTTGGATTTAAGAGGAAATAGAGAGAAAATGCAGGAAGTAGAGGCATATAGGGAAAAAGGGATATCTCTCAAGTTCTTTAATATTAAACTCTCATTCAAGTGACCACAATCTTTGATCTCTTAATAGGATCATATGTCGAAAGATCCACGGTGGTTTTTTATCCTCTTCATAAAATCAATTTTCCTAGATTGGATTAACAAAAAAAATCTCGAAGGTATTATCCATCTCTCTTGGGTAGTAATATGAAAACCTTAATTATGGATGAATCTAATATCCATCTTGTTTTTATATAACGATGTTGTCCAAAAATAGTTTTTGAAACTTATATCCAAAGAAGATTCAGTTAAGAGCAGATTGAAAAGAAGTCAAAATTATATGCAGACATTAAAGTGAAAAAAATACTCAAAACGCTTATAACGACAGTTAAAGCAAAAATTACAAGACAAACAAAGAAAATAGCTCAATTTTCATAGGTAGTTCAATCATATGAAAAAGATTAGGAATACAAAAAATTATAACAAAAGTTTAAAGTATATTCAAAGAGCTTAAGAAAAAATAAAATTTAAAGATATTAAATGATTATGCATATTTATAAAAGTCATATCTTTGATTTAAACTAAACTGGATGGATTTAAATACATTATCATATCCTTCATAAATAGTAATGTGGGTCAAAATATAAGTTCTAATTATTTTACGGGTGAAATGAAATTTAATAAACCATGTGTTCTTATTCAATCATCGAGTCAAATCATTCATATAATCATTTTGATCGTTGAGTCAAATATTCATATAATCATTTTGGCTACGTACAAAGTTGCCACGATAATTTAATGTTGATTTTTTGATAAAATTGAGTTTTCTATGAAGTTCCAAATAACTAGCTGAATTTTTAAGCAAACTGAAACTCTTTCTCAGTTAACTAAACTATTGGGTTCTCCTGTTCAGCACTTGAGATCAAGAAGGACTGCTAGCTCACCTCCAGATGTCTATCGACGTCTTAATAAGTACAAAAGCATTGCACTTGAATAGGGCAATGTTTGAGGAAGGTATGGATGCATGTTGAAAAATACGCAACTGTTAATGCCCTAACAAATGATTGTTGATTTTTTAAATAGTGCTGATATTTTCGCCCCGAAATATTCTCTAAAATATCATTTACTTCAAAACACCATGAAACCCACTTCATATTTCCTTAACACCAAAAAAAAGTAATAGAACAATTTCAAATCTCATTTTATAAATGAAAATAAAAAAACACTTTATTTTTTACCTCCTTTGTCTCTCTACTATTTTCTCTTAAAAATCACCCTAAACCAAAAACTTATTCAAATTTCATTTAAATTTTCAATCTTAACCTGGTATGTATTCAAATCATCATATTCAACTTCTCATTGTGCATGTATGTGCACTATCCATGCTTAATTTCATTTTAAACATGCATACATCTCCATTGAAACCTATTTGAAAAAAAAAAAGATTTTATTAACTTGACAATAGGTCGATCTTAACTAAGTATATAATGTATATTGTTTAATACCATGTTATTTACATAATTTTCAATGAATATGAGTCCTAAAAGTTAAAAAAAATCTACGATGTCTTCCACAATCTCCCGTAATCGGAGGATGTGGGTTTTCAAGCCAACCCCCAACCCAAGAACCCATACTCACAGCTAGACAAGACCGTGGTATATGTAATAACCAAGGCTAAGTTAAATCACGTGGATTACACATCCCACAGTCTGGTCTAAGCGTGAGTATGGATTACCCAATTGGGCCTGGCTGTGGTTACATATCTCAGGATTTTCCCCATCTGTGATATTATTAATTCCTTTTTTTAATTTTTTAGTTTGGTACCACTTTTGCTCACTTCACTATCCATTTTAATTTGATGGCCCCAATTTGTTCCATTCTTAGTTCATTTTAAATGCGTGTTCTAATATTTTTTCATTTCTAACAAGTATTCTCATTTTGTTGCAGGTCATAAATGGGGAGGGAGGATAAACCAGTTATGACACCATTGGAAACAAAACAAAAAGAGGAAAGAATTAAAAGTAAAGATACAGAGGATAATATATTACGTGAGGAAGATTTTGAGGATGAGGTGGTAGGTGATGAGGTGGTTGGTTATGGGGATACGATTCATAATGAGGTAGTAGTAGGGGAGGATGCGGTTCCTAATGAGGATATGGTTGGTGAGGGAGAAGTTGATGATGCCGAGAGGATAGAGTCAAGTGGTAGAGAGGCTACTATTAGTGAGGTTGGGACGAGCGGTGGTGGTGAGTTAGTTGAGAGGTCGAATGAACGTGTTAGAGGGTAGAGTGGCTCTAGCAAATCATGTCGTTCATCAGCATCAGCATCTTTTGATGATGACGATATATCTAAAGGGTAATCTTCATTGGCACCAATTGAGAAGAAAAATCAAGGACCAAAATAAAAAGGTCTGATGCTCAACCTTTAGAGAGGTCCACTCCTAATAACCCCAAAGACGGTTGAGCAATCTTTGGCCCTTTGCTTTAACTGTGATTGTATCCTTCAAAGATGTGAAAGATGGTTGAGCAATCTTCATTAGTTTATCTTGCATCATTTGTTGATCGACCTTATCTGCTCTATTCCACCTCTTCTTGAGTAAAATCATGTTGGGTGTATAATCACTATCCCGATACTTCGAGATGTCAGGGATTGTAGCAAGCTTCTTTTAATGATTGTCTAATGCCCATGTTAGAATTGTGGCACCCGTCTTTTCCCAGCCGACCAACTCACAAGTACATGGAATACCACGAATTATATGGATTTTGTGCCCTCTTAAAAGATCCGTTAATTGAGTTTTAGCCACAAATTCATATAAAACCATCCTCATACAATCTATCTCCTCTAGTATCAAATCCAAAGAAATTTGGGGGGCTAGATCACATATTTCTTGTAGAAACGTTCCATTATGAGAGTGCTTTGTTGATTTCAAAGACTTTCTAAATTCAAATGTAATTTGAGTCTCCTAAAATTCAATGAGTGCATCCATATCTTTCATGTCAAAGGTTCTCTTAGCGCTAAGAAAATACTATTTCAACTGTGCATGGGCTCTCTCCACCCTGTTAAATGTACGGTTCCCATGGTGTTGAATCCTATTCGTCCACGAATAGGCATACATAAAATGGTATGACCACCAACTCTTTACAAGGTATGAAATCACATGAGGACATTATTGCTTCCAAGTTGAAATAAAGAATAACCATGATCTTTCATACTCCTCATATGTTTCGGACTCCACCATATCGATCCATCCAGACACAAATGCCTTCTTATCCAGGTATTTTAAGCCAAGTTTTGGAAAAGTTATTTTTATATTCTTTTGCACGTGGAATAAACATAGTAGAAGCATTGCGCTAAAAAATATTTGTCTCATGGCATGTATGCATGCTATTTTTCTATTGGACTTGATAACCCATGGCAAATCTTCTGGCTCATATAGAAATCTCATATGTTATAATCCCCTCAATAATTCTCCTTCCTCCTACACTTCAAATGCATGTTATATGTTTTTGTCTTGTAAGTGGAGTCAATCATAAGAGTAGAAAGAAAGCATTTAGCAAGTAATATCAATATCGGATGTGAAAAAATTTCTTCAACCTTGCCATTTTTCTCATAACACTGATGCTAATGTATGTAAGGTTTTTCAGAAAACAAATTCATGAGTTATTTCATTGCGTTCTTCCCAACATGCTCTTGTACTTTCATCTTGTGTTTTGCATTATACACGATTCTTACTGAAGAACAATTATAAGAATTCATTCATTTCAATGTGTAGAGCAACTCCTTCGGGCGAATATTATTAAAAATCATCTCCCTTGTGATATTCCATTCTTCCTCATTTAAGCGTACAACATATGGGTGGCCAATTAAAGAATCTGAGACCTCGTGATTATGTAGAATGCACATAACTCTTGCATCCCACCTTCTATCTTTCATCGAGACAACCATAAGTCTAAATGGACAGTCACACTTGTGGGTTCCAACATTACATTTTCTCTTCCTTTTCGTTTCCTCCGCCTTTGTCAATTTGTGTAATTAGCTTCTTTCACATGAAAGAATTATACGAGTCTTTCTTCCCCTTTTTTCCTCTCAATTTTGTGTATAATCACGATATCATTCATTTTTAGCCCAACGTCTAGCACCATTCTACCATTTTACTCCGATTCACAAATAACTATAAAGTGTGAAAAAAACATGAAGCAATGTGGTGTTTATGACTTAACTCTCAAAGTTATAAATGACTAAGAAAAAAATCAACCTAGTCGGTAGTGAATTCAGCGATATGATCTTAGCAAATGGAACTTGGATAAGTTCTCTCATCCATACGTACATCCTACATTCAAAAAAATATTGAATATTAATAATACATTATGCAAAATTGAGATGATAAGGAAACTTTATACCACATTGTGTAATGATGTGGAAAATTACCGTGAATAGACTCAAGTCTGGAAATTCATCCCACCAGCAATGACCTATTGTCTTAGGTTTTTCATCATATGAAGATGATGGTTAAGCATTAGATTACTCAAAAGTAGATTGCTCAAGTTCATGGTCCTTACGTGTAGGTTCTTCAGCCGTGTATTTCTTAAGTGTGGCACCGGATGATGATCCATGAATCCATGTCACACTAGCACTTAGTATGAGAAGGTTATCAATCTCTCGTTAATCAATTGAGTTCAATATTGAGTCATCGAGATGAAATTATAGAAATATATAAAATAATCAACATTTATCAATCAATGAAAAGGTAACAATGGAAAAAGGTTAACAGTGAAAAGGAAATCACAACCAAGGTTAGCCATGAAAAGGGTACCACGTCCAAGGTTAAACGTGTGGCCATAATGACGACCAACGTTAACTATGTGACCTTAATCACAACCATACTAAATCGTGGAAATGTTATCAAAATTTAGGATCACTTTAAGATTGGAAAAATCTTCCCCTTGGTTAAATGTGTCCGTGGAATTTGATTTACCACAATTAATGCAAACCGTGAATACTCACCTTTTACGGTTATGAGTAATCGTGGACGGTCATTACATCATTTGTTTTTCTTTTTGGGGCTTCTTTTCTTAGATTTCTTGCCGTGTAATGATTAAGTACAATGTATATAAGTGTTTAGTTCCTCAAATGAATCCAATGTGGGAGTGAAATCTAAGCTTTGAGCATCATTTGTGTCTTTAGGTTTTTCATCATCCATGGTAAAATAAGTTAAAAACAACCCCATACCCTTTAACAAGAACAATGTGTATTATAGAAACAAGGTTGGATTGAAAAACTAAAATTTGGTTTTGGAGGGTTTGAGCCATGGTAGGTTATTTCATATTTGGGAGATAGAGGGTTTGCTTTGGGGCTTTGAAATTTTGGGTATTGGAATATTTTAAGGTATAATTTTGTCATTATGTGAAGCGCATTATAGATTTTTAACTAAAAAAGGCGATGATACTTGTGGTGTTTGATGGTAGAAAAGTGAACTTTTATTTTATAATGTCTTGGATAACATTTCGGGTGGAAATATCAGCACCTTATTTTAAATGACTTTTTAAATACCTTTAGGATCAACTAAAATATAACATAAATACTTAACTAATCATTCATTGAATCAATTCAATTCTTTCAACGAAATTTTTTCTGTATCAGTACTTCATTTATTTATCGTTCATTTTGACATTAAATTTGTGAAAGTGAAGAACATTTATTAAGGAATCAATTCATCATATAACAATATTATTTGATCCCATCTTAGTCTGATATATAATTCAACTTTAACATGATATTTATCTCTATCTTGTAAACTTCAAGGTTGTAAGACTTGAAAATTAAAAACTATATTCTCCCACAAATTCTTGTAAAAGAAAGGGTATGATCTTTCTATGGAAAGGATGTGATACCATTTTGATTGAATGTGTGATAGTTTTACCCACTCAAGGAAGACTTGCTATTTTCATTCCTGAAGGTTTGATCTTCCATCATGATAAATTATAATAGTCAAATTTCACGAGTGTCGTTTAGTGATGTGATTGTAAACAAGCTCCATCGAACCACATTATAATTGTTGGATTGAATTTCATACTCTCCTGCATATATTTTACGAGTATTATTTTTTCTTGTGCATTAAAAATGGTTGGAAAAATTTTAGTTGCCAAAATATTGTCAAGATATCCAATTCAACTGCTTAGGTAGTTATTTGGAAACATTATCTCATTATTTTTTATTTTTGATACTCGTTATGCTACTCTGGAAGTTATAATTCGATACAACGGTAACTAATCCCCGAGTCTGATTTTTAATGGATTAGGATACAAGTATCGAATACTGAGGTTTTCCATGTTTTTTATACTTATAAAATTGTTTCCAAATTATTTTGTTATGTTGAGATTCTAATGTCAGATCATTTCTACAATTAAAAGATCATTTTTTTCCTTTAAGGTTTTTTCTCGTAATCCTCTAACTATGATATGAAGTGCAAAGTTGAAAACACTTATCAATAAGACTGTATGTAGAATAACACGGCATATGCGATCCAAAACTCATAGTTTCCAAGATTAGTAAACTTGATGAAGAAGTTACACTCACCCACTCTAAGTAAATAAGGGTCCCTATGAATTATTAGGCCCGATTGATGACAGTATGATAAAGGTATCTCTGACTATATATACTACTAAATATGAACCAATTTCGAGGAAAAAAACGTACATCACATTACCTATTAGACCATGTAAATATATTTACCAAATTTTAAACTTTATGCTAGGATGAACATGGACCATTATTGTTCATTAATCATGTAACTAATTTGGTTTTGGGGATGTGTTAAATGTTTGTGAGTGAGTATGATATTGAGTTAAAAGTTTTGGGTTTATGAAATTTATCGACTATACCTATATATATATTGAGTGTGATGTTATTAAATATCATTTCCAACATTTGAAGCCTCAGATCGACATATTTGATATGCCATTTGGGGAGATGTAATTATGTGTCTTAGGTATTAATTAAGTTTATTGTTTGGAACAAGTTATTCATATGGTGGAGAAACATAGTTATTATTTAAATTCTTGGTTAAATGTTTGGGAGTTTCCATATATCAAGCAAAAATAAGTGTGTGTAATCATATGAATTGAGTTAGAGATGGATCATAAACCTATACAAAAAATGGTAAGTGTGGGATCCATAATTATACTGGCGTGTGCTCGACAAAATAGGCTAGCTTTCATGGGCCTCAAGCTAATGAAGATCCTCAGTCATAAAAGACTCATATATATACTCCACTTAGAACGACTGAAGTTGATGAAGGATAGGTCCGAACTCTTAGGGATATTTATGGACAAAGCTTAGGACTCTCCTAAGCTTCCCTATAAATGTAAACCCACTTCCCGTTGAGAGGGACATGTGTCATTGTATAGTCAAAAAGTACTATAACTCTATCGACCAGTTTTATAAAGTAATAAAGAGAAAACCTTAAACCCCGTGGACATATGCACTTTGTCTAACCATGTATTTATTGCGTTGTGTTTGTGATTTCATTACTCTTTTTTATATTTTTCTTTATTTGTCTTGTGTGCATTGGATACTATCACCTGTTAGAAATTTTCAATTACAATTGGCATCATTTGTGGGAACAATCTGAGTTCTTTTCCATTAGTCAATTTTCTGATATGTCTCACTCACACAATTATGATCATCAAATTCTCGATGACCAAGACGATCATTAGTAACTCAATTTTAGGGACCCGGAAGGCTATACCTTAAACCGTGATGATTGTGAATACAAGGAGGGTCATCAACCATATCCTCCTTCTCAGAGGGTTAGATCTGATATTGGTAATTGTTATTAATCCTCTGATGCACGCTACCATCCTCTTGAGGAGAAAATTGTGTACAACGATGAGCTTGAACGATCTAAAAATATCTTAGGGTTCATTGACAATTGTAATAATATCCATAGAGATCAAAGGGCTACCAACATGAGTAGAATGCCACATTACAACGGAGGCTATAAAAGTTAAAAAAAGAAGGCCACAAGGAGAAGCACAAGCGTGTGTAAAGTTTATAAACTCCTAGCCCTCGGGCGAGCAGGGCTTGCAGCCGAGAAAGGAGCACTCAATGACAGAAGAAATCCTCTACTAGCCGGAGGTCTCCCGGAAGGAGGCCACGCTCTAAATAAGGATGAGGAGACAAATAGCTTTTGGATTTCATTAGAAGAAAGGTAGAGAGATATCCAGACCATCAATTATGTGAATACTGACCCTACCAATCACGTCAGGCAATATCACTAGGCGATGATGTTGTGGAGCACCAATGAAGGATTAATGTGCTTAATATTTATTTCTAATCTTGGAAACACATCCCAAAATTAGTTTGAGAAGTTTCCAAACTTATCAATAGCCTCCTTTAAATAGTTGGCCAAATCCTATACGACCAGATTCATTATTTACAACACTCATCCAAAATAAAGGGATTCACTTCTAACAATGAAGAAGAAGCCCTAGGAAACACTCCATAATTATGATAAAATGTTACTGATATGTGTATAATGAAGTACAGAATTATAATAAGCAAGTTATGGTGACATCCTTGAAAATTAGTATGTTGAGATGTTCCATGATTTACCAATACCTTACTAAGAGAGAGCCATTACGATCGACGACCTTCTAGTGAGGCTAAAAAAATATACCAAGGTTGAAGATAAGATGACCAAAGTTGGTCGATCATGAGATAGAAAAAAGCATTCAAAGAACGAGGACAAAGGTGTCCAATAGGAAAGTAAGAATAAAGTAAAATGGAAATTTAAAAGGAGCCGAGAAGAAAGATCTCAAGAAAGATTCAAGGCCATTAACACAGTGTTCTCTTAATCGATCTACATGATCTTTTACAACATTAGAGCTTAAAAATACTTCAAGTGGCCCAAAAAATGTTCAACAATCCCAAAAATAGAAATAGGTACTGAAGTGTTCATATCATAAAGATCACGATCAAAAGTCCAAAAATTACAAGGCACTCAAATCCCACCTCGAGTAACTTGTCTAAGTTGAGCACCTAAATGAATTCATAGAAAATAAGGGAGGTACAATAGAATGTGAACGATAAAAGACTAGAAAACATCCTGGATGATGATATGGGATAGGAGTTTGTGGTAATCCATAAGGGGAAAATCAGATAATGCCTTGGATGAATGTTAGGTCATGAATTCTCAGTGATACATGGGACCTAATACCTAAACCAGACATAACAGTTATGAAATCCTTTTAGAACCTCAATGTACTAATTATATAAAGCCCATTATTTTCACCTATGATGATTTGGATGGAGTAACGACTCCCCATCATGACACTCTTTTAATCACTCTCAGAGTTGTTAATTTGATGTTGATAAAGTATTGGTGGATCAGGTAAACTCCTCAGAAATATACCTCAAGATGTTCAACTAGTTAAACTTGTGCATTGAAGACCTACAAGAAACTAATATGCCCCTATTAAGCTTTGTAAAAAGTATCTATGCAGGAGGAATCTCTAGGATCATTGGGTACCTCGTGCTAGATATGAATCCTCATATAATGCTATCCTTGATAAAGGATGGTTGCATACTATGAGTGTTGTATTGTCTACCTACAACCAGAAGATAAAATGCATTATTGATAAGGGAGTCATGGAAATTTGAGGAAATTAATGATATGCCCAAGTGTAACCTCATCTTGGCACAACCCTTTATTGTCCTAGACGAACTTGTAAAGAAATCCTTTTATGAGGAATCCAGCATCAGCAACCTTGATCTCGTCCACCCTCTTAGGCTTAGAACATCCAACAGAAAGGTACTCCTTTTCTCGCCTCGTCTTCCATGCCTGACAACCGAGACCTCGTGGGTTCCTACTACAGACCCGTCTCTGCCTGATTCCAACTCTATCGAGATCACACTCAACATTCATCACCCCATGATTAAGTAAGATTCTTGGGGGTCTCATACTTAGATAGTCTGAGACCCATCTGGACGATATCTCCATTATGTGATGCAAGGATTCAGTGTAACCAGTCCCTGTGGATAGATAATTATAACCGAATTGCATGTGCACGTGGGGGAATATTTACTTCATCATGATCTATAGTCTTTGGGGACAGGTGTCCTCATCTCATTGTCTTGTGTATACTGTTCATTCTTATAACATGCTCCCAAGCACTATATAAGTGTGTCTTCTTCTACATTCTAAAGGATCTATGATTCGAAACCCTGCCAAAACTCATTGAAATTACAGTAGAGAGAGAAAATTGAGTGCATTATAATCAAAGGTCATTATATCTTAGTTTGATAGTAAATATACACTTACCCTTGCAAAGTGGAGTAGGCCTAAAAGGTTGAACCACCTATATTACTGTTTTTCTCCTCTTTGCCTCATTTCTTGCTTTATTATATTATTATATTTTCACTTTTTTTGCATTTTTAAGGTCTTATTGGATTGAGATCTTACTCCTTTACTTGGTGGTAAAATAATTGGTATCGTCAGTTGGCGTCGTCTATGGGAAATGAGATCTTCATCTCCCCCCTCTCACTTACAGTTATTCCTCACCGAATTCTCTGGTGGTGGTCCTACCCCACGTTGGGCTGGGTTTGAACCACCATTAAAAGAGCTTTGGTTTGAGATAGTCAAGCTTCATTTCAGTTTATATAGCTCTTCCAACGTACCTTTAAGTCTTTGCGATCATCGAAATTCAGTGGCATCGGATCTCTGACCTGGTGTTGGAGCTAGTTCTAGCTAGGCACTAATATGGAAGGGGTTGCAGTATCACTGCGTTCATTGCCAGTAAGTCAAATGAAGATGCATGAGTAGTTGGCTACCTTCAGCCATAATATCCTAACCAGGCCCACTTGCGCTTCATCAAAGATGATAACTCCAGCTTCCAGGGAGGGCGTACATTAGGCGATAGGAGGACCACCCCCGATCTTAAAGAAGGAAGAGTAGCCTCAATAGAAACCAATGGACGTTGCTGACCCAAGGTTTCTATTCTTAGGGAGGCAAGGTCAAGACTATGATGACATTGAATATAATGATGATGAAGAATGTTTGGAACCATATGAAATTTTGGGAGATACTGTACGCCCTATTGAGGCTAGCAGGGGAAACACTGTAAGGCCGAGCCAAGAAAGATAGTCTCATCCTTCAACATTTGATAGGCTCAGTAGGGGTTTCACTTTTGACAGACTTGGACCCGACGGTAATCTCTGAGACTAACTGTCTAGGTCTCGTAGCAGGGCAACATCTAGGAAAAAAGAAAGATGCACTAACAGACAACCCTCCCATGGCCGAGATGAGGAGAAACATAAAGTCAATAGCTATTAGAGAACAGTTGATCATGAACCCATACAATGTATGGCCAAGAGGGAAGGGGCTGGAAATAATGATGATCTGGCCGAGGGAGTTAATCCCACAGTTGCTGCAGTCGATAAACCATGGAGCATCTTTATTCTAAGACTATAGGAAAATATTGGATATTTACTGAAGAGTCGAGATCCTTTGTAGAGGGGTTATATGAAAGGGTCACCATTTATTGCTAGAATTGTGGACTACCCTACCCCGATTAATTTTAAACCATCGGTGGTGACATCGAAGTATGATGGGACAACCAATCTAGTCCACCATGTTGAGATGTATCAATCGGTTGCAGATATTTACTCGATTGTTGATGACATAAGGTGCAGGGCTTTTTCCAGAACCCTCACTGAAGCAACACATGTCTGGTATACCTCTCTATCAAGGAACTCAATAAAGAATTTCAAGCAACTAGCTGAGAGGTTCAGTCATAATTTCTTCTTTATGGTTAAGACGAGGCAGAAGACCACGCACTTGGTGCACGTAAAGCAAGGAAAGAGCGAATCTCTGAGGGACTAAATTCTTTGCTTCAACAAACAGAAACTGGAGGTAGAAGACTATAATGAGAGCATAACTATGACTGCCCTAATGGGAGGATTACAAAAGGGAAATCTCCTCTTAAAGGTTGTTGATAACTTGTCTTTTGTGTATATGTCGTTGCAGAATAAAAATGTTCAATCCCTTTTGGTACCTACAAACACACTAAAATTGTATATTGACAAGTAAGGAGCCAATCTGCACTCCTTAATGTGGACAAGAGCAAAGTGAAGATTAAGTATGTTTTTTTTAAACAATTTTGAAGGGATATTTATACTATTGATTATCAAGTAGAATTAAAACTAAACTAATAAAGAAAGAAAATGATAAAGTGAGCTAAATATGAGGAGAAAACAATTATGAGATAATTCAAGGAATTAAAATTCACCGCTCAAACTATTTATTTTTATTACTTAGTTTGTCTATTTAAAATACCCCAAAACATATATAAATTCACAAATCAACTTTCGTTGCAAATGTAAAGTTACATATAGTCCTTTTAGAAGATTAATACTTAAATTTCATATACTCACAAAAATTAGATTTAAACATTTTATAATAAATCACCCACTAGGGAAAATTCACTAAAAGTATTTTAAATCATTAAAAATTACATTTTTAGAGTTGAGAAATTCGAACTATAATATTATTTAAAATTTTCCTATCTCTAGTTTAATTAATAAATAAATATTATAATCTGAATATGTAATTTTCTCTAAAAAATAATTCACCCTCTCTCGAGGCGTAAATATAAATTGTAAAATTTTAATATTAATATTAAAAGGGGCATAATGAATGAACAAACCGAAAATAAAAATAATTAAGGGAAGGGTTTCATCACACCCCTTGAATGGGGTATTTAGCCTCTCATTTTGGTATTATTACATATAAAATGTAATAATGACACAATAAGAGGCATAATAAATAAAATAAAATGAGAATAAATAAATAAACTAAGTTTCCTTGAGTTTGATATTAACTTCCCAAACTTGACATGAGTAGTAACCCATAAATTTGAGTTTTAAATAAATAAAAAAAAAGCCACTCAGATCACAATTTGCATCTTACAACTACAATCTACCTCACTCAAGTCACTCTAAAAAATTAGATAAAAATAAATATATTTTTTTCCCAATACTAAACCAAAAATGAGCTCCAAAAAATAGAGCTCCTAAGCTTTTTTTTCTACACTGTCTAAATTCCTCGCCTCTTGAAATGACGAGAGGGTCTTATTTTATCAAGGCATGTGGGGTAATGTAGATAATAGGTTTTGGGAGAGGGTTGGTGCCATTTATAGTTGTATTGGAAAAGATGTGTCAGAGGTAGGTATACAGTCGAAGCATCTGTTCCTAATTTTGGGGATTATGGTTGGTTGGAGACTTCAGATTAATAAGTATGCGCTAATAGTTCCGAAGTTTGTGGGTTTTCGGGTTTGAGATTTGGGTTTTAGTTTATGGGTTTGGAGCTATAAGGTGGGATATGGAGCTCTGAGTAAAGTAGGGGGATTGAGGATGGGAGAAGGTTGTTTTTTCGGTGGGGTATGATCGGGTTGCAAAAGAAATGGGTCGCTGGAGTTGGTGTTGGCCGAACAGGAGGGACGCCAGCAGTTGATTAGGCATCCGAGTTTTGAAGTTTGCATTTGGGTTAGTGGGTATAGGTGAGGGATGTAGTGGGTTAGCTGGTGAGAGGAGAGAGGAATAGTAAGTATGGGGGTTTGGAGGTAGATGTGGGTGTTTGGCTATGGTAAGGATAGAGAACGCATGGTGAGAGGTTAAAGATGATGGAGAGGTGTTTGGGTGTGTGTGGGTGTAGTGTAATAGGGTGTGAGTGGGTGAGTTGTTTGGGTGTATGAGTGTGTAGGGGTTTAGTATGTGGGTGAAAGTATGATAAGAGATATGTGTGTGTGTCATTTGTACCAAAAAATTAAACTATACTTAAGACTCAACTAAAAACATAAAATTAATAAAACTAAAAAAGTAAAAAAGTAAAATAAAATCTAACTAAATATTAAAATCCTAACCTAATAAAAATTAATATTTACAAAACTAAAATAAAATTAAAGAAAATATAAAATTTTAAAAAATTAGAAAATTAAAGTCCTAATCTAAAAATAAAAGACTAAAATAAAATAATACTAATAAACTTAACATGATAAAATATTAATAACTAAAAACTGAAAATCAAATAAAAATAAAACTCACACCTATTATAAAAAAAATATAAAAATAGCCGACGCATAATACACACTCTAGTATATACAACCGTGCGCACAAATAAATCCTAAAAGTATACACGATCCAAAATATAATAGAAAATAAATTCTAAAAAATATATACGACACAAATAAAAATCTTGAAAATCTAAAAGGAGCAAACTAAACACACACGAGTCTTGAGACATGATTAGGTAGGTCTGGGCTCGGTTAGGGGACAGGATAATAGGTACGGGGATTGAGTTAGGCTCTTTTAACCGCGTCACTGCCACATTTGATGTACTTGACCACTTATTTATATCAATTGCCTCGAATTAAGCTTGTTTGACACCGCAGATGGTTATTGACCTACAAAATAAACAAATACCTACATAAGTCCAATTTTACCGAGAACTAGCAAGTAAAATGCGTCTATTTGAGTTATAAATATAACACTTTTGGGTGCTTATCATTGGTTGAGGATCCTCCAAAGTCAATGGCTGAACTTATGGCTATATCCGGGCGGGTCATGAATGCAGAAGAGGCCAAAGGAGAAGATAAGAATGGAGCCAATGGGAGTAAAACCCAAAAGTTTAAAGGTGAAGGAGACAAGAAGAGGTCAACGAATGTAAGGACATATTTTCATAGGTCCATTATCAATTTATTATGTCATATACCGCTACACCATCGAAGAGCATTCAAGAGACATCTACATTAAAGACAGATTCGAATTACTCAAGTTCTTCATCATTCAAGACTCCGCGAAGTTTACTTTGGTAAGGTTATGTTTTAAATACCTTAATTTTTCACTTACAGCTTTTGGGATATTTTTTACAAAATATTTTTCTAAAGATTTTGTTTTCGGACTCCTTTCCGCAGAAAAATCATAATTAATTCATAAAAAATTAGAATGATATGAAACTGGCGGCCACGCGTTCGTATCAAAATTTTCTACAGGCACACGTGGAATCTCGCTTGATAGGTCGTTCGAACAACCTGCAATTATCGTTCAAATGACATAGCATATCGTTAGATCTCGTTCGAACGACTTTTGTCCTTCGTTCGAGCGACTTGCATATCTCGTTCGAACGAGCTTTGTTTTCGAGGCGGCGCGATTTTCTATAAAATCTCATTATTTGGTTCCGTTTTCATTAAGAAGTCACAGCGTTTTGACGAACAAAAAAACTGAAAAAGTAGAATCCTTTTTGGCCTCTTTCTTTAGGGTTTTAATCCCTTTTGTTTTCAATTCACAAAACTGCCATATGCTTTAGTGAATTATTTTGGTGTTGAAGAACACACCTTGCTACTGTTTATCTTTGTGGGGAGAACTCTACAACCGACAACTGCGCGCTATTGTGAAGGGAGTCCTTATAAAGTTCACATCTTGTGGAGCAGCCGTTTCTCTTCTTCACTACCGTCCTCCTAGAAAGGGAAAGTTCCAGACGAGACATCGAAACTGACACCTGCGGGTATTTCGTATGTCACACTTATTTCATCGTAATCCGTGTAAGCCGTTTTCTTACAAATTACAGTGAAATAAAAGGTTTTGCCCCTTTGGGAGATTTTTCCTGAAATTGTTTGTTTTATCCTGCATGCTTTATTTTATTGGATAAATCATCTAAATGCATGTTTTAGGGTTTAACTAAAATTTGGGATTAATTAAAATTGGATTTTATTTGAGAAGTCGCAATATTTTCGCTGTAGCGATTCTACAAATTGGTATCAGAGCCTGTTGCACTAAGTTATTGTGTTTTGATAATGATTTTGCATAAAAATGGCTTTTGATGGTTTTGATGATCTTCGATGTCAAATTTTTGAAAAAGTTTATTTGAAAATTCACACGAACTCTTGTTTTAAATATTCTATTGAAAATGAATATGAGAGGTGTCCTTGTTGTGAGGGTGTTGGCCACACGTTAGATGAATGTACCACAAATTTAAAGAAGAAATTGAATAAACCAATTTCTCATGTTTCTACCCTTAGTGATAGTGATTCGAAAGAAGAAGTCTTTTATGCTTCTAGGCGAGAGCTTCCCATCCGTGTGGTTAGTGATGAGAGTGAGGGTGAAAAGAGTGAGGAGGAAGAAGAAGAATGGCGTGAGTTACAAGTTGCCTACAATAATTTGTATTTTGAATGTTTAAAGACAAAAAAGGCAAACCTGAAACTTGAAGCTCAGTTGAAAGAGTGTGCCTTAAAAAATAATGATGTTTTAGTTGAAGAACTCAGGGCACGTGAGAAAATTTTGAAAGAGAAGCTTGAGTACGTCGAGGGTGAGAGAGATGGTATTAGAGGGTTGATGGAGACTATGAAAAAGGAGATTTTAGAGTTTGAGGATTCTAGACGTGTACTTGAATCTAGGATAGGTGAACTTGAGGTGAAATTGAAAGATTCAAGTAAAGTGAAATTTGATTTGGAGTCTAGGTCTGAAAAACTTGATAAGATTTTAGGCACCGTCGAGATAAAAAAGGATAGTGGTGGGATTGGTCTTGAAAAACATGTTGCACCCATTCCCACACGTATGAGAGAGCCTCCTTGGATTGTTAAGAAAGAGACACCTAAGGTTGTTAGGAAAGATCCCCCTAAGAACATCGTGAAAGAACCTCTTAGGATCATTAGGAGAGAACCACCTAGGCAAATTCGGAGAGAGCAACCAAGAAATTTGAGGAGAGGGCCACCTTTAGGTAACACACACCGCCCGATTTACACTTGCACACATTGCGGTAGGCAAGGTCATCTTAGGCGCTTTTGTTACAAGCTTTTAAATGGACCTACGAAGGTTAATAGAAGAATAAATTCGATTCCCCACACCCCCACACCTTGTTACACATCTATTTGGGTCAGGAAATCGGATTTAGAGGCTTATGGTTTACTTGTCCACGATTCCCGTTTGCTTGCACGTGATTCACCCCATGTGAAAGCTTTTGGTTGATTGTGTTGGATGTTTGTCATACACTAGCGACGCATCATGTTATACTCTTTCTAGTGTTATAACTCACTTTGATGTAGCGCACATTAGTATATTTGTTGCATTTGTGTGTTTCGCTACTGATTTAGCACTGTTTTGGATCTGTTTGCCCCTTTCAGGTACTGTTTTCACAAAATTTTTTGCACTGGGCAAAACTATATGATTTTTTGGGAATACTGGGAATTTTTTATTTTCTCGTTCGAGCGAGATGTATTGTCATTTGAGCGACATCTCTATCTCGCGCGAAGTCGCATCTCGCGACATGCCCTTGTTGTTCGAGCGACAGAGCGATATCGTTTGAGCGACCTGTCTGAAAATTCTATTTTTGCTTCCCTTCTGATTCTAGTACCTGGAGTTCATATGCTTAGATTTTTGGTACTGATGGGTTTGCTTCTGGTCAGTTTATATGCAGTTAGTCTTGGTATCCATGCTTAATTGATAACACTGCATTGCTCATTTATCACATATACTTTCATTATGGATTATCTTGTGTGATTACTGTTTGCTAGCATAGGATGTTGTGCATATCGATATTATATACCTATAGCTGGTTGTATCATTTTGTAGTTATATTTTTTCTTTTCTGTTTGAAAATTTTAAACAAAAAAAAATACAAAAGATTTTATTTTGATAAAATTTTTTAAAAATCCAAAAAGATTTTTGTATTTTGTTTACACCGTTTATGGATGAACACTTAGGATGACTGAGTCACAATTTCATTCCATTTATCCATGTGACTATTTGATAGTGTTTTGAGACAGTAGGTCAATTCATCCATGTGCTTTATAATGTTTGGAGTCATTAAGATGTAATTAAGTGTTACTTCCTACACGTTTGACTCATAATTTCCTTTATTGCACACATGCACGGATTTGTTTGATTATTGTTCTTGACTTATCACATGTTGGTTGGGTGTTTTCATCTCAATCCTGTCCTTAAAACGAACCAAGTGCAATAATACGAGAGTAATAAAAGTAGTGCATGTAAAAACCATTACCCGTGAGGAATAAATTGTTTAGTTTGAAAAAATGATGAGTGAACACGGAAAAGGGCTGCGAGTGAATAATAATCACGTCGTGAAAGCCACCGTTTGAAAAGAGCCCCCACAGAAAATTAAGGCTATAAAAAGATGAAATATTCCAAAAATTTGGGACAATAGGTTTTCTCTAAGTTGAGAATTTAGTACCTCTTCAGATATGAAGAATTGCATTATTATATATGAGGGAGTGTTGGATGGATATATCAGTGGGTTCGGACGTCCTTTGAAAAGTTCTCGAAACGGCACTAAATAGTTTTGGACGTTATTGGTGTGGAAATCATTTAGACTTTGATTTGTTGATTTGATTAAGACGATGTCATTTAAATTCAACAATTTTTACACCTAAAGATTCTTTTGATGTTCATTCGTTAGGGGTACACGTATGCATCGTGCACATATGATTGATTGAGTTTATTTACCTATCGAATGTGTTCACACCCATTAATTATGTTTCCATGACTTGGTTGTTTGAGTTTAAATCCATGGTGTGATTTGTTTTTTGTATCCTATTTTTGTATGAAAATTTTGAAAAATCAAAAATAGTTTGTTAATGTTTTTGGGATACTCCTTTGTATGCGTGTTGATTGATTCATATTTGCTATGCAATTTTATCGTGACACTCCATGTTTGATTGTTTCTTCTTATCTGTCTATTTGGGGACATCATAAAAAGGGGGAGAAAGAATTATCAGTTATGGGGGAGATTTGATTTATTAATGCTTTATTCTTATATCATTTCAAACTCGATGCGTCACGAAGGTATTTTGCTTTATCTCATGTGTGTAGGTACAAAGACTGAAGATTATGATGTTGCACACCCTGATGAGAAAAGCTTTGAGATTTGATGAAGATTTTTGAAGAACAGTTTGGGATCTTGCAAATTTATTCATGGGAGGGTAGATTTGTATAGGTATTTTGGTTTTTTGATAATTCGGATTTTTTATGTATGTACCGGCATAGACATAGGGGGAGATTTGTAAGGATATATTTTCATAGGTCTGTTATCAATTTATTGTGTAATATACCGCTACACAGTCGAAGAGCATTCAAGAGACATCTACATCAAAGACGGATCTGAATTACTCAAGTTCTTCATCATTCAAGACTCCGCGAAGTTTACTTTGGTAAGGTTATATTTTAAATACCTTAACTTTTCACTTAGAGATTTTGAGATATTTTTTACAAAATATTTTTCTAAAGATTTTGTTTTCGGACTCCTTTTCGTAGAAAAATCATAACTAATTCATAAAAAATCAGAATGATACGAAACTGGCGGCCACGCATCCGTATCAAAATTTTCTATAGGCTCGCAAGGAATCTCGCTTGATAGGTCATTCGAACGACCTGTAATTGTCATTCAAACGACATAGCATGTCGTTAGATCTCGTTCGAACGACTTTTGTCCTTCGTTTGAGTGACTTGCTTATCTCGTTCGAATGAGCTCTGTTTTCGAGGCGACACAATTTTCTATAAAATCTCATTATTTGGTTCCGTTTTCATTAAGAAGTCACTGTGTTTTGACGAACAAAAAAACTGGAAAAGCAGAATCCTTTTTGGCCTTTTCCTTTAGGGTTTTAATCCCTTTTATTTTCAATTCACAAAACTCCCATATGCTTTAGTGAATTGTTTTGGTGTTGAAGAACACACCTTACTACTGTTTATCTTTGTGGTGAGAACTCTACAACCGACAGATGCGCGCTATTGTGGAGGGAGTCCTTATAAAGTTCACATCTTGTGGAGAAGCCGTTTCTCTTCTTCACTGCTGCCCTCGTGGAATGGGAAAGTTCCAGCCAAGACATCGAAACCGACACTTGCGGATATTTCGTATGTCACACTTATTTTATTGTAATCCGTGTAAGCCGTTTTCTTACAAATTATAGTGAAATAAAAGGTTTTGCCCCTTTGGGGGATTTTTCCTGAAATTTTTTGTTTTATCCTGCATGCTTTATTTTAATGGATAAATCATCTAGATGCATGTTTTAGGGTTTAACTAAAATTTGGGATTAATTAAAATTAGATTTTATTTGATAAGTCGCAATATTTCCGCTGTAGCGATTCTACAGCGAACGACAAGTTTATTGACTATACCCCATTAGATTCCACGCCAAAGATGATTCTGAATTAGATCAAGAATGATAGGTCATTGAAATGGACACAGAAGCTAAAGCCCCTCCTCATAAGAGGGATAAAGGTAAATGGTGTGAATTCCACTAGGACCATGGCCATACCACTGACAAATGCTTCGCACTGAAGGACGAGATCGAAAAGATGTTGAAGCTGGGCAAACATAGAAATTACATGGATATGAGGGGTGGCCAAGACGACACTCAAAAAAGAAGAGATGATAGGTGTAAACTAGATGATCCAGTGAATAAGGATGATGATGCATCAAATGATGATGAAGAGGTCGACCCTAACCTCCCACCGAAGAAACTGTTCTTAAGGGTCAACTACATTGTATTTCTCATAGTGTGAAAATGATATGTGGCGGCTTGGCCGGTGGTGGTAAAGAGATATTCGACCTTAAATCCCATGTTGCAGAAGCTAAATCTCTCCCAAATAAGAAAGTGGTAAAATCAGTAACTATTTATTTAAAGTTGGGTGAAAGAAAGAAAGTAGATATGAACACGTTAGTGATCGAATTTTCAAGATTGAACTTCAAAGGGATTTTAAATACTCATGATGACCCCTGGTGATCACCACTAGAGTATATGGGTATGATGTCCCTACAATCCTGGTCGACAAAGGTAGTTTAGCCGATTTAATATTCTAGGATTATTTCAAAGGCTTGGTATTAAGCAATAAGAGGCTCCTCCCCTATCATCAACCACTAATTGGCTTCAGTGGAGAAAAATTCTACACTCTTGGGATTTATGAAATGGATGTCAGTATGGGGGAGACTTAGCCAAGGTGTCTCATAAAGAAGATAAATCTCTTTTTGATGGACGAGAACATTTATTTAGCCTACAACATCATTATGGGATGAGTATCCCTCAAGGAGTTTGAGTTTGTGCCATCAACGGTTCACCAAATGATAAAATTCCTAACTCCTTATGGAGTAGGGGACGTTCAGGGTGACCAAGTCGAGGCACATGAGTGCTACTTCAATTTGGTTGAGGAAAAAAAAGCACATAAGAGGGCCACCACTTACAACATAGAGACTCTCGAACCCAGGGATGAGAAAAGATGAAAAAGGGAGAAGCCACTGAGGACGTAGAATACATAATCCTAAATGAGGATGAGCTAGAAATAACCATATAAATCAGTAAAGCCCTGAAGAAAGAAATCATAAATGAGCTGAGAAAACTCCTGAAGGATTGGCAGAGCATTTTTGCATGGAGTCATGAAGATATGGTAGGAATTGACCCCGAGATCCTTTGCCATAAATTAAACAAAGACGAGGGAGCTAAGCTAGTCAAGTAAAGGCAAAGGATCTACTCTAGGGAAAAGTACAAGGTTATAAGATATGAGGTGAATAAGTTAGAGAAGGATGACTTCAAAGAGATTATCTATCCAGAATAGCTAGCAAATACTGTCATTATGCCTAAGTCCAATGGCAAGTGGAGGATGTGTGTTGACTTCACAAATCTGAATAAGGCTTGCCCAATGATAACTTTTCCCTGCTCAGAATAGATCAAATGGTTAATTCCATGGTTGGGCATGAACTGATGAGTTTTATTGACGCCTACTCAGACTACAATAAGATATCCATGGACCCAACCAATGCTGAAAATACCTCGTTCATCATGGACAAAGGTATATACGACTACAAGGTCATGCCATTCGACCTCAAGAACATCGAGGCTACATACATGAGGTTAGTGAATAAATGTTCAATGATCAATTAGCCGAGACTATAGAGGGATACATTGATGACATTCTAATCAAGAGCTTAAGGCCAAGACACATGTGGCCGACCTTGATCGTACTATTAACACGATGGAAAAATATCGGATGAATCTAAATCCCTCAAAGTGTGTATTCGGGGTCGGAGCACACAAGTTTTTAGAGGTCATTTTTAATCAACGGGGGATAGAGGCTAACCCAAAAAAAATCAAAGCTTTATTGGAGATAAAAGCTCCAAGAACGATAAAAGATGTTAAGAGGCTAACTGAACGAGTGGCAACACTGAATAGATTCATTTTAAGAGAAACAGACAAGTGTCTGCCCTTTTTCAAGGTGTTGGGAAAATCCTTTGAGTGGAATGAGGAGTGTAAAAGAGACTTTCATGAGTTGAGGTCTTACCTGGGCTCCCCACTTTTGTTATCCCGATCGGTAAAAGGAGAAAATATGTATTTATATCTGGCCATATCAGAGTCGATAATTAGCGTAACCATTGTATGAGATGATAAGGAGGTCCAGAAGCCAATATATTTCAACAACAATGCCTTTCAAGGGGCCAAGCAGAGGTATTTAAAGATGGAAAAACCATTTTATGCTCTCATACATGAATCCATAAAGATGAAACCCTACCTCCAGGATCACACAATGGTCATCCTTACTGGCACTCCTCTCAGACAGGTCCTCTATAAACCCAAGAATTCAGGTAGGTTGATGTCCTGCTCGATAGAGTTGGGAGAATATGACATTATCTACTAGACGAGAATAACTATCAAGGGACAAGCTTTAGCAAATTTAATAGTCGAGTTCACCTAGGACAAGGTCGATAATGAAGATTTTGTAGATCCAGTCAATGAGCCAGAGAAACTAAGTCCAAACCTCGCTGAGGCTGGGATGAGTAGCAAGAATGAAGAAGAAAAATTTATGTTCAAGTATGGAGCCTTGGAAGAGGGAAATTTCTTTAAAAAAGGTATTGTGTGGAGCCTTTTTATTGACGTCTCTTCATGTGAGTTTAATGAAGGCATAAGAGTTCACCTGAATGATTATGTGAAAGCGAAAATCATTTAAGAGGGAGACCTTTGTAGATAAAAAGTAAATATCAGCCTCGGGATTATTGAAGACACAACCTCAAAATCTTTCTTTCTATTCCCCATTAGGGAATATAGGATTATCTTAAGATTCTCTAGTCTAGACGCAAGGGCATCTTCAAAGGAGAGTGGTATGGCATGTGTCGGCATCGTCTTGGATGAGGCTTCTTTTTACTGTTGCTACTGGATGATGTGAACATCCTCAGAGACATCATTTCTCTTTTTACCCCCTCGGTCTACCAGTTATGGACTTCTTAGTTTGAGGTTGGGGTGCAGATTTTTTCCCAACACGCTTCATCAAATTGAGAAGGTTCGGAGCTAATATTCTCCACACATCCTCTGATGTATTAGGTGGCTGGTTCGAAACATAAAGGCAATGTCAGTAATAAAGGCAAAGAGGGCACGACATAATAATTATAAGGAAAATACATACATAATTCAGTCAGGCGGTCAACCCCCAAACCTATTTGCTCCAAGAAGTAGGGGGTCATTAACTCTTCAAACTCTATGAGACCCCCCCTCCTTTCCCTATCTCCTAACCTTATCCACATCCTTGGTGTCTTCAATGCTTAGACCTGGATCTAACTTGGCCAAAATTTGAGCCTTTACCCATCACTGAGGAACCCTAGGCTCATAGGCACTATAGGAAACACCACGGCTGAACTCCCAGGTTTCGGATATGAAAAAATAATGAGGCTTCTAGTTATGGTTAGAAGTTTGGTTTACGAGAATAAATTTCTCTGTGGGTTTTCTAGCTACGAGATGATAGTATCCAGACTGGATTTTTGGAGATGAGACTGTATAACATCCCCTAAAGACACTAACTGGAAGGCCAGTATGATAAATCAACTTCAAGAGACACATAAAGCCGAGGATAATCCTCCAGGCGTTGGGTGAAAGATGAGAAGGATTGAGACTTAAGCTTGCTAGAATAGTTCATACAGTGGGGTGTACAGGCAGTCTGAAGCTAACCTTAAATATTTTCTTGTAGGCGCAAATTGATAAGCACCCAAAAGTGTTAATTATATATCCTAAATAGATGAATTTTAGTTACTCGTTTGTAATAAAAATGGCCTCATGTCATATTTGTTTATTTCTTAGGTATATATGATGTTGCGGTATCAAATTGTGCTAATTTAGCGAAATTATGACAAGGTAGCGATCAAAAGCATTAAAAGAAGAAATACAAAGTGACTATGAAGACTGAAGTCCTTTTTGAGCTTTCCCAGATGTGTTCCGAGGTTCTAAGTCCAGTCTCGAACCTAACCTAGCCTAAACCAAGCCGAGTCCGTTACCCGAGCCTTGTGTGTGTTTAGTTTGTAATTTTATTTTATATTTTTATTTGAGTGATTTGTGTGGGTATAGTTTTAGATATTACGGTTAATTATTGTGTGTCGTATATATATATATATATATATTAGATTTTCATTTATTTATTTATTTATAGTTTTTAGTTTATTTAGTTAGTTAGTTTTATTATTATTATTTTATTTTATTGGAGTCTTTTATTTTTGGGTTAAGGATTTAAATCTCTTTAGTTTTAATAGACTTTAGATTTTTAGTTTTATTTTTAGTCTTCTAAAGATTTAATTTTTATAAGTTAGAAAATTAATTTTTTTAGTTTAGTAAACTTTAGTTTTTTTAGTTTTATATTTTCTTTTGTTAAATTGTAAATATTTTTAATTTTTTTAATTTTAATTTTTTAACTAAACACACACACCCACCCCACTCTTACCATACACATACACCCAAATACCCCACACCATCTTCTAGCTTACTACACTCTCTCTCCTCTCTCCTCTCTCCTAACCTCCATAGTCCAAACCTCAAAAGTCGAAACCCATCTCGTAAAAGCTGAAACCCGACCCCTATGTTCGAATACCCGACCCAAAGTCGCGACCCACCAACCCTATCTCCAACCCTCACCTTCCTTAACCACCAGCCCCATATTCGAAGACCTAGCATCCATTACCAGGTCCTAACCCGCGAACCCACAAAATCCGATATGCAACAACCTAAAGGCTACCCAGCTTCTAGCCGATCCTAACCCACCTAAGTTTGGATCCTACAAACCCATAACTTAAATTCTCCACTACTAAATCCATGACCCACAAACTATTTCAAACCCAAAATCCACTTCTCCAAATTTTACCCGATCTACATCTGTCAAAGACATCCTCAAAACCCAGCTCATACCTGCCATATCCCAAAACATTTGGGGAAAAATTCCAAGCCTTAACCAAAACACCCACGTGCATCTATCTCTTCAAAATTAAAAACAAATCCTTGACTTAGACAAAATAACTTCTCCTAAAATCTCTCTAACCAAAACCTAATCCTAGGATATAAGAAAAGATAAGGTACTCACTTTTAAGGACTCTCATAAGGACTCTCAAAGACTTAAAAAAGAGAGAGAGAGACCGTGTAAATATTTGTACAGTTTAGTAAAAATAAAAAAATTTCAGAAAAATACAAAAAAAATTAGTTTAGCTTTAGAATAATTTTTTAGTTTAGTTTTTATTTTTATTTTTTGTAATCAAGTGTTGAAAATTGTGAAGAAGTTGGACGCATGTCATGACCCATTTCAAGAACATGATTGGACAGGAAAATTTTGGTATTGTATTTCTTCTCCTCGTTTCATTTTATATTTTTCTTGACATATATTTGATCGTTGTGTTATGTTCTAATATGAGAATGTTTGGCTAAGCACCTCGTTTAATGGATGGGACGAAACTGCATAGGATGTTAGTTTAATTACTTAATTTAGTTATAGTCACGTTTCTAGGAAAATTTATTTTTAATTGTCACACAATACTTTACGTATCGAGAGGTAGTGAACTAATTTTGTTTTAATATTTGATTTTTGAATCGAACTAGAGATAGGTTTTTCCTATAATTGAATATTAATTCGGATTAGTAATTCTCGGATTCATATTTTTTTTATATAAATCAATCTTAGCGGGTGATTTCTTTAAAAAGAGTATAAATCCATTTTGTAGAGTAGTCACATTTTTAAATGAGTTTTCTAAAAATAAATTATTGCATTTATGAATGTAATGAGAGTTAAATTATAAATTTATGATTATCTCAAAATACTTCAATTAAATGAATTATGAAATTAAAAATAACGGAACACACGATGTAATCCCATCTCCTGAATCGTCTCACATTTATCACACTTGTTTGCGTATTATTTTTAGTCATTTAGTCATTTGATATTTTTTGCATTAATTAGTTAACTCTCCCTTGAAATTGTTTTAAAAAAATAATAAAAATTGAAATTGCAAGCATTCATGTTATTGTTTCACCGTGAAAGTTGGATTGATACCCGTTCTTACCGCAATACGAATTGTTTAACAAATTTTCTAGGTATTCAAGGGATTTTCATAGGCTTTTGAAGACAATGAAAATACTCATAAAGAGCCTATTATCACAAATATCGCCCTCTCGACCTTCAAATGCTCTTTCGTCCTCAGAAGGTACCCTCATGGTGATAGATGGTCCTATACCATAGATATGTCTCCAAACCAGAAGATCCACTTCTGTGACTGTGCTGATAAAAGATTCAGCATATGAAGTGTCAAGTGTATCCTCGATCGTATCATAATCATCTTGTTTTTTAGTCGGGACATTATTTGGAAGTCATTGAGGGAACTGATGGCCCGAAGCGATCGATAATTGGATTGCCATGATAGGGGGATGAATTTTAACTTCAACCCTCGGCTCGCTCGAACCAGAGATGATTTGTATAGAGGAGATTGAATGATTAGAAGACTCAGCACACTAAGAAGATGAGGCTCGAGAAGATGTCTTAGCTTCTTCAGACCTATCAGAAGGGAGTCTCATAGCCTCTTCATAAGAATCCACACTCTTAGCGATTTGGGAGACCGATATATTATCGTTTGTAGAGGAAGATGACTCAGATATTGGGTCACTGAGTTCTACAAAAGGATGATGTATGGCATCTAGACGAACATGATAGATTGGATTCGTAGGAAAGGCCTCGACTTTACGCTTAGCGGCATCCTCGATTTTTACCCTTCGTATATCCTTAAAAATTCTTTCCCTAAAGGTTGAAAACCCCTCGGCTATTTCTATAACGGCCTTAACATTCAAAACAAGTTTTTGAATGTATTAAATTGGCAATAAGATTAAAAGAGAGAACTCAATCTTTTTATACTTGTTTCTTCAAGAATAGTACAAGAACAATAATGGAAACCCTTAAAACTTCATCAAAGACGGTGATCAAAATCTGGTCGGAATATTAAAGTTTACGTGTTAGATACTTAAATTACGAAACACTAAAATTAGATAACTTATTCTACCTAAAACCTGTAATACCCCGTATTTTTATGCTATATTAATTTGGGGATTTATTAAATTTAATGTGAATTAATTATTTAATAAAAATCCAGAAATTAATTATGTTATAATTATTAACGTGACGAGAGTTAGTAATTATGGGAAATTTATTGAATATTACTAATGAGCAAGGTAATATATAATATTGTTTATATTGAATGTCACGAGTGAATAAAAATGACAATTTTGGAAATTTGAGTCGGGACGCGCCCGTGTCGCGTCGGGACTAAGTATTGATAAATAAAAGTGAATATTTTATAAGTTGTTCTTATGGTCATTTTGAGTGCACCAACGTGTCCGGAAGGGTCGAGATAGTCAGAAAAGTGTACCCGGGGGTTTAGTTTGGGTCTCAGAGCGTTTTTAGGCTTAATTAGTACCCGGGAGGGCATTTTGGACATTTCACATTTTTGGGTAATTAAACCCACGAAAATTAGAAATCTATATCAGCCATCTAGGTTAGTCATCTAGGGTTAGAAAACTCAAAACCCAAGAACGGCCATTGGAGAGGAGAGGCCAGAGCTCTCAAGGCATTCCAAGGCTCAAAACTCACCCGTTCGCACCGCCGTCACCGCCAAAGCGTAGATCGCGAGACGGGGAACGCAACCACACCAATTTTGGCACCAAACCAGACTTCTGAAAATCCCAGGCAAGTGTTTATCTTGCTTATTTCGTTGATGCATCTTTCATATTGGTTTAGGAATGATTAGGATGATTTATATGGATGAAAAAACCCGATTTGAGTTAGGAAATTTCATGCAGTTATGGTTTGAATGAAAATTCTGGAAACCCTTTGTCATGTAGAGGATTAAACCACGAATTATGATGTTTATAAGAAAGAATTTCTGGAAAATAATTGTTAGAACCATGTTTAAGAGATTTCTAGGGTTCTTGATATATATATAAATTTTGGGGCTATTAATCCATAATTAGTGATAGAAACCCACATGCTTTACGTAGGGAATTTTTAATATGATGATATGATATTAGTAGTATGAATTCTGGGTCGTTTGGGTATGAAAAATATGGAATTTGTTGAGGTTAGAAGATGAAACCCGTAACTGCAAAACTGCAGATTTCGCATACCTGCTTGATCGATCGATCGAGCCCAGAGCTTCGATCGATCGAAGGTTCGATAGATCGAGCCCCAGACCTCGATCGATCGACCCCTCCTGGCAGACTCCTATTTCCTTTTTAAATTAGTTAAATTCAATTTATTGTTAAATAATTCTTGGACATCCTTAAGAAAGTGTTTTGGGAGATATGGAAGACCAGTAGGACATTTGAATAATTTTGGGACCTTTAATATAAGACGAGAATTGCATTTTTGGGATAATTATATAAGGAACGATGAAGCTAAGTATTTAAAGGGAGAGATTACGTCAAATAGTTATGATAGAGAATAGATGAATACCTACTGAATTTTATAATTGGGAGGATAAAGCCATGAGAGTTATGTGGTAAGTTGGAATAATACCGAATCAAGGTTAGAAACGAACCGTTATATGTGTTCACTAAAAAGGTGAAAATAAGGATAAAAGTCGTAACTATGGGATTTGAAATGTACCTAATATTGATATGGTAATATTAGTATAGTTATATGATTGTGTTTGCATATACTACCTATGTGTGAAAAACATACCCACGCTACTTGCTATCCCTGAGGTTGCCGCGCTGGGACGATCTTATCCTATGTTGCCTTATGGGGGATATTGACTCGTACCCTAGAAGATAGATATCCTTGGTACAGGCTATCGATTTGATAGTTCAGACGGTCCTAAGAGACGGGGGTATGTGCCATCCTCTTAGAGACTTGGAGTCTATGCTTCGCCTCAATATTATTGTGTATGTGTTAATACAATTTGAGAGTGATTTCGAATTTGTATTCCCCTTAATACGAGTGATACGGGGTTTGGATAGTAGAGTATTCCCGCACCATAGCTTTTATTTGGGGTGCTGTTATATATATATATATATGTATATTGTACGAGTAGTTAATATATATATATATATATGAAACTTTGAAATTGGAACTGCCTACTGTGATTTGGTAAGTAGGATATGGTTGATGACTCAAATTATAAATACTTGTTTTGAGAAAGTATAATATGGCACAGGAAAACTTTATTGATTAATAAAGTTAAAATGAGAAGTTTGGTTACTAATTGAAATATTCTTTTCAAACAATTGTATCGTTAATTTTTGAATCCTGCAAATAACCTGTGGGTACCCTAAAATTAGAACTATGGGCCTGGATGAGTAGCCCAGTTCTGGCGGCCCAAAGTCCAGGCCCCTCCTCTTTTATAATTGATCCTTATATTTGATCCGGTCTCCCCCCACGATTCCATGAAGGGAAGTTATATGGGAAATGGAAAACATGGAGGAACCCATCACCTCCACTCATCTTCATGCACATGTATATATTGAACCCTAGGTCCGGGGCAAAAGGACAAGTGGTATTATCTGTAATCACTCTCCGGAGTATATAGAAATAACATCGACTGCACCACCGTGGACGTAGGCACATTTTGGCTGAACCACGTACATCATTTGTTGTGTGATTGGCATCCTCTATTCCTTGTTCTCTTCTTGATAATCTTTCTCACATATTTATTTGTGTTGCATAATAATTGCATCCACAATTGGCGCCGTCTGTGGGAAGCGTTCATCTTTCCCTGAGAAGATCCCACATCAATAAAGGAGTTTAAGATGTCTGGTCACAGCAGCAATACACCCCAAGCAGGAGATATTCAAGAGCCACCTTCTCCTCGCAAGATTAGGTCTGAAGTCCGGCATTCAGATCAGAGAGCTCGCCTGGAAAGACCAGCCTCAGAAGAAAGTCAGGGACCAGCGAGGTCCACGCAGATATCCAGGTTGATTGATGCGTACGAGGCAAGGATCCACGAGCAGAGAGAGTCTTCTCGCAGGTACGAGGCTAAGAATGCTCGTTTGAAAAGAAGGATGAAAAGACTAGAAAAGGAGCTTCATCCTGATAACCAGAGATGCCCATATCGCACTCCTAGCCCTCAGGCGAGCAAGTCTCGCAGCCGAGGAATGAGCCCTAGGCGAGAATCTCAAAGGGACGTAGGAGGCGAGTCAGACGACGACCTCCACGAACAGCTGCAAAGAGCTCGCCGCCACTAGAGTCCTGCTCGCAGCGACGAGCTCATATGAAACATGGTCCGCAGGGAGATGGACCAGCATCCCGCTCACCACGGGACAAGATCAACTAGAGAACTCGCGAGGCGAGCTCTCAAAACCCAGATGAAGTCACCTTTCACGAAAGAAATCGAAGAGGAGGAAGCTCCCAAGAAATTTGCCATTCCAAGGTTCAAGGATTACGACGGAAAGACTGATCCCATCGATCACGTCAGGCAATACCGACAGGCAATGACCCTCTGGAGTCACCGTGATGCCCTGATGTGCCGTATTTTCCCCTCGAGCCTTCATGATGTAGTACAGAAGTAGTTCGAAAGGCTCCCCCACCGGTCGATTAAGAATTTCAAATCCCTAGCCGAACTCTTTACGGCCCAATTCATTACCAGTAGCTCCCATCCCAAAAGGATGGATGCTCTACTGACAATGAAGAAAACGCCTCAAGAAACCCTCCGAGAATACGCGAAGAGGTACTGGGAGTTATTCAATAAGATCGAAGACTGCGCGGAGGAGGTGGCACTGGCCTCCTTCAAAATTGGGCTCCCTAATTCTTCCCTCCTCTACCAATCCCTGACAAAGAAGGAAGCTATGACCATTGACGACCTTATGGCCCGAATCGAGAAATACGCAAATGTGGAAGATGTCACCCGCTCTAATACAGGAGAAACCGGTCGAGCTAAGCTCACTACCATGGTAGGTGAGAGAGCTGAGAACCAGAGGAAAGGAGGAAAGAACGGGGGAAAAAATGGCTCCAAAAACGGAGGGAACCAGGACGCATCGAAAGCATTCCAGGCGGTCAACACCGTCTTCAAAGAACCAATTTACAAGGTTCTCGCGAAGATCAAGGATGAGCCATTCATCAAGTGTCCCAGGAAGATGGGGGGAGATCCCTCGAAGAGAAACAATGCGTTGAGATGCGCTTTTCATAAAGAGGGAGGGCACAAGACCGAGCACTGCAAAGCTCTTAAGTCTCACCTAGAAGAGTTGTCCCAGTCCGGGCATTTGAATGACTTTGTGGAGAAAAGGGCAGAGAAAGTGACTGCCAACAGAGAGATGAGACCCGACAATGTGCTGGAGGATGATGCTGGACACGAGTTCACCGTAATTCACGGAGTATCTGACGTCAAACAGATACAAGGGAACTCAACTTGAATGGAGCTGAAAAAACTTACAGCGGTAATGTAGGCCTTTCAAATCGATCCAGCAAAATCACAGTCAGGAAAGCGTCGACGAGCAGAGGACATCAACTATAACAAGCATATTGTTTTCACGGATGAAGATTTGATGGGAGTAAGGACCCCACATCATGATGCTCTGGTCATTACACTCAGGATAGCCAACTTTGACATCGACAAGTTGCTCGTCGATCAAGGAAGCTCATTCGAAGTAATGTACCTCGATCTGTTCAGGAAATTGAAGTTAAGCATCTCCGACCTAAAGGAAGCTACTGTTCCTTTGGTCGGCTTCGCCGGGAAAATGACCATGCCCCTAGGCAAGATAGTGATACCAGTTCGTGCTGGGAACGTCTCCAAGATGATTGAGTTTTTGGTAGTTGACATCGAATCACCATACCAGGCCATCCTCGGCAGAGGATGGCTTCATGCAATGAAGGCGGTCTCCTCGACCTACCATCAGAAGCTCAAGTATGTAACCGAGCGAGGGGTAATGGATATCAACGGAGACCAAGCAATGGAAAGGAAGTGCTTCATAGCAGCCATCCGACCAAAGCCAGAGAAGAAGGCCGGTCAACCCAGCGAGAAAGTTGAAGAGGGTGTGATACCTTCTAAATAGCAACTAAAGTATGGAAGACCAAGAGTAGAGGAGACCAGGATCCTCCCCTCCGAGCGTGTCATCGAGGACCTGGTAGAAGTTATAGTCGAAGTTGGTAACAGTAGCAGAGTCTTCTTGATTGGAGCATCTCTCACCGATCAAGAACAGAAGGAGTTGATGACCTTGCTGAGACACAACGTAGATGTCTTCGCATGGGAACCATACGAGCTGCCTGGCATTGATCCTGGTATGGTCTGTCATCAGCTGCACGTCGACCCCACGTTCAAGCCAGTCACGCAGAAAACATGAAGAGCTGCACCTGAGAAGGCTAAAGCGGTCGAAAAGGAGGTCAAAAAACTGCTGGATGCAGGATCCATATGGGAAGTACAATTCCCCAAGTGGTTGTCCAACCCAGTAGTGGTTCCGAAGAACAACGAGAAGTGGAGAGTTTGCATCGAATTCACTGACCTCAACAGAGGATACCCAAAGGATAGTTTCCCCCTCCCAAAGATAGACCAACTAGTAGATGCCACTGCAGCTCACGAGCGAATGAGTTTCCTGGACGCATACTCAGGATATCACCAGATCCCCTTGTATGCCCCAGACCAAGACAAAACCGCGTTCATCACGACGGTTGGGTTGTATTGCTACAAAGTCATGCCATTTGGGCTCAAGAATTCAAGGGCAACCTACCAGCGACTGGTCACAAAAATGTTCAAGGATCAAATGGGAGATACAATGGAGGTCTACATCGATGACATGCTCGTTAAGAGCGAGAAGAAGGAAAATCACCTCTCAAGCCTGTCAAAGACCTTCGAAATCTCCAGGAAGTACCGAATGAAGCTTAATCCGAGCAAGTGTTCCTTCGGTGTCCAGTCAGGAAAATTTCTTGGATACTTAGTCAGCAAGAGAGGCATAAAAGCTAATCCGGACCAGATCGATGCAATCAACAGGGTATAACCACCTCGAACAGTCAGGGACGTGCAAAAGCTCACTGGAATGCTTGCTGCCTTAAATCGCTTCATTTCCAAATCCTCCGAGAAGTGCAAGCCTTTTTTCCAGCTTCTAAAAGGAAATAAAAGAATATAATGGAGCCCTGACTGCTCACGAGCATTGGACGAGCTCAAGTCTTACTTAAGCTCTCCACCGCTGCTTGTCATACCACAACTAATGGATCCTTTGTACCTATACCTCTCGGTATCCAGTCACACTTCCAGCTCGGCGTTAATATGCGAGGTCGAAGGAATCCAACACCCCGTTTACTACGCGAGCAAGACCTTATTAGACGCCGAGCAAAGGTACCTGCCATTAGAGAAGCTCGCCTTTGCACTAGTGATAGCCTCGAGGAAACTGAAGCATTATTTTGAAGCTCATACTATCATCGTCCTTATTTCGCACCCCCTTAAGGCGATCCTGAGGAAAGCGGATTTGTCGGGAAGATTGTCTAAGTGGTCGGTCGAGCTCGACTGGTTCGACATCCAATTTCAACCAAGAACCACTATCAAGGGTCGAATCCTCGCTGATTTCATAGCCGAATTCGCTGGCGAAGAACTCCCCGACCAACCTCAACCAACAAAGCAAGAAGAGAACCCAGCAACAGTGGAAACCTGGAAACTATTCGTTGATGGAGCATCCAACTCAAAGGGGGCAGGCGTAGGCATCGTCCTCATCACCCCAGAAAATACCATCCTTGAGCAAGGAATCAGGCTTGGATTTGTAGCCTCCAACAACGAAGTAGAGTACAAAGCCCTAATAGCTGGTCTCCAAAAGGCACAAATTCTGGGAGCAAAACGTTTACAGGTTTTCGGCGATTCTCAACTAGTCTCCAATCAGATAAGGGGAGATTACAACGCGAAGGATGAAAGGATGGAAGCCTACCTCACCCTGGTGAGGAAACTAATGACGAGCTTTGAGGAGATCAACATCCAGCAGTTTCCCAGAGGGCAAAACAGTCATGCCGACGCCTTAGCAACCCTAAGCTCGGCAGTTGATTCTAGTCTTAAAAGGGTCATTCCCATCGATTTCCTCATTTGTCCAAGCATTAACCACAATAGCAAGCTGCCAAACGTGGAACAAATACTCCAGGTGGGATCAGCCCCCAGCTGGATGGACCCCTTAAGAGACTATTTAAAGGAGGGCACGCTCCCCGAGGATAAGAAAATCGCCCACCAGATAAGAATCAAAGCTGCTCGCTTTCACTTATCCACAGGAGGCGACTTGTATAAAAAGTCCTTCTCCGGTCCCTACCTTAGATGTGTCAACCCAGGCGATGTCGAGCAAGTGCTGCGCGAGCTTCACGAAGGAATCTGTGGATGTCATATCGGAGGAAGGTCTCTAGCCTTTCTAGAAATGAAGGAAAGCTATTGGTGGCCATATATGCAAAAGTACTCCGCAGTATATGTCTGCAAATGCCCCAAATGCCAGCTTCACGCTCCAATGGTCCACCAACCAGCCAGCGACCTAAAATCCCTGACCAGCACGTGGCCCTTCGCCCAATGGGGGATGGACATCGTGGGACCACTACACACTGCTGCCGGCAATCGCAAATACCTGTTGGTTGCAACTAACTACTTCACCAAATGGATCGAGGCAGAACCATTGGAAAACATCCGAGACGCTGACATGATAAGATTCATATGGAGGAATATAATCACTCGATTCGGGATCCCCAGAACCATCATCACTGATAGTGGGACACAATTCAAGAGTGGCCCCTTTCAGGACTTCTGTAACGAGCACGGGATCAGGCACAACTTTAGTTCGGTGGCCTACCCACAGAGCAATGGGCAAGCAGAAGCTTCCAACAAAACTGTGATCGATGGATTGAAGAAGCGACTAGAGCGAGCCAAGGGCGCATGGGCAACCGAGCTACCCCATGTTCTATGGGCATACCGAACAACTCCTTGGCGAGCAACAGGAGAAACCCCATTTTCGCTAACATATGGCATGGAAGCAGTCATTCCACTAGAAGCGAGCTTGCTAACAATGAGATCCGACCTTGTCGACCAAGGCCAGAATGATGGGGCGTTGCTCGCTGAACTCGACCTCGCCGACGAGCGTAGAGAACTAGCCCTGGTGAAGCTTGCAAGCTATCAGCAACAGTTCGCAAGACATTACCACAAAAGGGTTAACCCAAGAAGATTCCAAGTTGGGGACTATGTTCTAAGAAAGGTCCTGGACAACACAGTAAGGTCATCAGACAACAAGCTAGGCCCAAACTGGGAAGGACCATTTAAAGTAACTAGGGACGACCTGTAAGGTTCATATCATTTGGAAATAATGGAGGGCAAAGAGATACCACGAGCATGGAATGCAGCCAATCTCAAGAAATTCTATTTTTAAATTCTCATGGAATTCTATTGTTGAATCTTTTTCTGGTATCTGTTATGTGAAAGGAATAGTTCATTCCCCTTATTACTAATGAAATCAGTAAACTGCATTTTATCACACATCTTTTTCCAAATCACAGGCACAATGGTCGATATAGCAGGGGAATACCCCTCCTCAGGTCATCGTCATGAAGCACTAAAGACCTCTTAGACTTGCCCTTGGCAATATATAAAGCCCTACAGAGGATTCTTAGGCAATGCGACTAGATTTTATACTGGCCATCAAACCTACTTTGGTTGAGCAAAATCCTGATCGGATGAAGACATCCAATACCAGGTGTGTCCTCGCCAATTGCCCTACTTAGGCCTAAGGGAGTGTGACGACACAACCTAAAAGGTAAAATGGGGTATAATGGTAATTTGGTATAATACCGGACTGGGGGGACACTTGCATGACAAAATAAAAAGGATTATGAAGCAGCGAGAATATAAAAAGATTGGATGAACACGTTTAGTCGGTAAAATGGCCCAAAACACGAACTTTTCATTAATCTCGTATACTTACAACAGTGATAATATATGTTTAGTCGGCGAAGCTCACCCAAAGCATTTACATTATCAAAAAATACAAAAGAATAACAACTTGTTATATTCACAACAAAGATAATACACGTTTAGTCGGCGAAGCTCGCCAAAGCGTTTACATTATCGAAAGAAAAAACTTACAAAAACATTCAAGAATGAGGAAGCCTCCGAACAAGATAATATTCCACCCTAGCTCTTCGTCCATCATCAGGAGTAGGGACTAGTTCTTCCACAACCTCATCTGCGTACGACTCTAACAGTTGCCAAGGAATGGCATCAATAGGGATCCATCTATCATCCCTCCTGAATGGATTGGGCATCAGAGTGGAGGAGGACATCTCGTGACGATACCACAACACTGAGTTCCTCGGGACCTGGAGTTCTTTCAAGGCACTCAACCACCCTCTGATAAAAGAAAGTTCTTCAAACTCGGATAGTCTTGTGGGAGCATCTAGCCAGCCTTGATCATAACCATCAGGCCATGCTTGTCGATGACCCTTCTTGAATAAATGCCGAAGTCGAGTAACGTCCCTCTGAAGACCAGCAGCAGTTACATATGCTCGGCGAACATCATCGCGGAGCTCTTCCATCTCCTTATCCCGCTGTTCTTCTCCCTCCCTGTTCCTGCCCCTAATGCTCCTACCAGCTCGCGAGAGGGGAGGACGAGTGGAACCTCGCGGCATAGGAGGAGCATATCCAGCTCGCGAAGACGAGGAGCCTTGAAGAATCGCTAAAGCAGTGCTCAGCGCATGCTCTCTAAGTTGCAGGACTTCCCTCCTCAGATTTTCATTCTCCTGCTGCAGGAATTCCCCAACTTGATTTATCTCGGTGGCCTCTAGCAACCTTGCTCTCAGAACATTGACTTCCTCTTGTACAGAAGCACCAATGCCTTCTATCTCCTGGAGCCTATCCTTCAGCTTAGCCACTAGCTCGGACTGATCCTTATATTTTTGGTTCCTCGACCTAAGAGACTTGCAAAGCCTAACAAAGGCCTGACAAACCTGAGGACTGGCATTGGGACCAAGGGTCCTGCCCAATTGAGATGTGGCAGGAATATAGTCTTCTACATCAGTCAACTACAAGACATAAAAGTGCAAAGGAAAGAGAAATCAATCAATGAATTGGAAAAAGAAGCCTTTTTATTTCATTATTGAAGGTCAAGTACATCGAGCAGGAAATGGAAAATTACAAACAAAAGTACAAAAGAAGTCCTAAGGGAGGATTAACTAGCAACCTCAGGCTACCCGGGGGTGGCTGGCTGCTTCCCCTTATCAGCAGCAGCAGAGGCATCCCCCTCTACAAAGATACCCTCGTTCGCCTGGGTAGGACCCGCATCGACAGGAGTTGTCTGAGAAGTAAGATCAACACCCTCAATGGCTGGGGCAGGGGCTTCTTCGTCCACTGTTGGCCTTGGACCCGGGTTGTGCTCGTCGAACAGCGGAGACTCAGCATTAACACCAACAGGTAGGAGGGCCTTGTTCCAGCCCTTGTTGAAGTTCAAACGGTTGATATAGCCTATTTGAACTTCGGCATCTTCATAAGCCGCAGTCCATCCGGAGTTGTATGAATCCTCCTTGATGGTGGCTACCATGGACTCCTTCTCCTTCAGCTGCTCGGTCAGGGCCTTGTTATCCTCCACCACACCCATCTTGCTCAAGCAGACTAGGTCATAGGCCTGCCTCAACTCGCTCAGCTCCTTGACCACCACATCCCTCTCTCGGTTAGAATTAATAAGGGACAGATCAGAGGAAGCTCGGGCGGCATCAGCAGCCTTTAGGTCAGCCTCCAGTCGAGAACCCCTGACTTCCAGAGTGGACTTTTGCTGCTCCAGCTCGCCATTCATCCTCACCAACTCGTCACGAGAATGGTAGAGCACAGCAAAGTCCGTCACAAACTGCCAAAAATAAAGAAGGAATCAAAAGGGAGAAATAATTAAAACTTGTTAAGGAATTGAAAAGGGAAAGAACCTTACCAAGGCCAGTCTCTGGCTAGCTTGGAGGGCTAATTGATCAGACCCCAATGCCCTCTGGCGATCTGCAGGAAGAACTTCCCTCTCAAGCAGTGCAGGAGCCAGCTGAGGGGAAGTGGAAACCGAGGCCCCCTCGGGCAAAGCTGACACCGGGACCAAGGCTTGCCTAGCCTTCGTCCTTGAATCCATCTTCCTCCTCTCTTCCTCTCTCTCCCTCTCCATCCTTTTCCTCTCCTCCACCTTCTTCTTTTCCTCCACCTTCTTCCTCTCCTCCTCCTTCTTTCTCTCCCTCTCTCTCACCTGCTCTTCTCTTCCTCTCTTCCTCCTGAGTGGAAGACCGAGAACCAGTGGCCACGGCCCCAGAAGAAGACTTTTGTTTCTTCGACCTCTGTGCAAGAAGCACATGGTCCTCATCATCATCGTCTCTAATTAGGTTCTTCCTTGGAGGCATATCTTCGCCTGAACTGCTGGTAGTGCTCGACGAGTCTTGAGCTGCGGAATCCTCTTCAGAAGAACTACTACTGTCAGAACTCCCTACACCACTCACAGCACCTGCAGGCTCACTCTCAGAGCTGCTCTCCTCTTCGTCCAACTGGATAGGCTCAGCTGTAACCTCTCCAAAAGAATCAAACTCTCGAACACTATCCACAGGTCTTGCTATGAAGCTGGAGCCCGTGTTCTTGTACTCGAGCAAAAAGGCAGCAGATCTGGGATGCTCGCCGTCACCCAGAGGCTCCCTAATATTCAAAGCTTTCACCAACTCCGAGATACGAACCTCGCTGAGAAAAGGCTCCAAATTCTTTGTCCTCGCTGTAAAAGAAAAAGCAAAGAGAGGTTAGAAAAGTCGCAAGTCAGCAAAATTTGAAAGAATAGTACAATGTCTACCTATATATTCTTCCCCATAAAAAGGGACAGTGAACCTCTCAGACCTCGACCCTTCAAACTGGGGAGGGAACTGCCAATTCCTAACAAGGAAACCCTCTTGCCAGTAGTCCTTATGGGAATCAGGTAGGTTTACTACCAATACCCTATCAGGATTCCTAGCTTTTAGGTATAAGACACCTGAGCTAGTTCGAGAGAAGGAATAGCAGAAACAGATCTCAGCAAGTCCTAACCTAGTACCATACAACTGGTTTATTCTATGGACGCCATTTACTATCTTCCACACATTGGGCGAGCACTGTATGGGAAAAATACCGAAATAACCAAAAAAGTGCAGAAATAGATCATTAGGGGGAAAAGTAAGGCCCCCCTGGGAGAGCAATAAAACATGGATCCAGTGGGCATCCTCTATATCCCTAACATTCCTAGGAGGGGAGGCACAACATTCAATATCTACCCACTCAGGAATATTGTAGAACTTCCTGAACTCAGAGATTGACCTATTTCCAATCTTCGCCATTGAAAAACTCAAAGAAACTCTACAAATCAAAGAGAAAGTGCAGAGAAAGGGAAAGAGAAACTTACAAAACAGAAGATCGGTTCGAGTGATGAAGAAGCACGAGCTCAAGACGACTAAGAAGTAATGGGAATGGGGATTCAGAGAAGAAGGTACGAGGCGTTAGAGTTCTCAGAAGAAGGAAGAGTAATGGAAAGGCTGAAACGATGAATGAAAAAGAGGCTATCCCAACAAGCCTTCAATTCTAATCATAGCGCATGGATAGCGAAGCGGGTGCCGCCAAAGCAACTTCACAGTTTTTGAAGAATCACAAATCAGCCATAATGGCTGATCGTTTAAATCCATTGTATCCATAAACAGGGACCAACAAATTTAGGGGCAATTATGGGTACCCTAAAATTAAAACTATGGGCCTGGACGAGTAGCCCAGTTCTGGCGGCCCAAAGTCCAGGCCCCTCCTCTTTTATAATTGATCCTTATATTTGATCCGGTCTCCCCCCACGATCCCATGAAGGGAATTTATAGGGGAAATGGAAAACATGGAGGAACCCATCACCTCCACTCATCTACATGCACATGTATATATTGAACCCTAGGTCAGGGGCAAAAGGACAAGTGGTATTCGCTGTAATCACTCTCCAGAGTATATAGAAATAACATCGACTGCACCACCGTGGACGTAGGCACATTTTGCCTGAACCACGTACATCATTTGTTGTGTGATTGGCATCCTCTATTCCTTGTTCTCTTCTTGATAATCTTTCTCACATATTTATTTGTGTTGCATAATAATTGCATCCACATAACCTAAGATAAGTTAAATCATTGGGGAAAGATAGTGGGATATATGACGAGATAGACCATTGGGAAGGTTAGTGCGATAGGTGTGCACATTAGAAGAGAGGTGAGAATTTCTCAAGAGAGTGTCGCACTAATATGTTGTTGCATTGGCCTGTATCAATTTAAATACTTGCTAAACGAATTTTTAAATCATATACACTATCGGGCTCTGACCCGTTTCTATCTCTCTCTCTTGTATATATATGTATATGTTACAGGTGCCCAGCCACAGGGGCGTCTTGCTTAGGATCCCTTGGAAGGAACGTGCTACAACTTAGGTGGGAGTTGCAGGCCACTTGCTTAGACGATTTCATTTATTTGATTCCACTTCTATGATTCTCAGTTATTGGGGCACGTGTCGCCCTTTCCACTATTTATCTGTTCTGTTGGGACATTTGTATTTCAATTATTTCTAGTATTGTTACTTTGGGATTTATTACGGTTTGGATGTTCTACTTTAAATTTTAATGTTGGGATTCAATTGTCGAATGTTTAAATTATTTGGATTATTTGTTCCAGGATTATTGTGGTATGTTTTTATATTCAATTGTTGTAAGTAATTAAATCTTGTTTTCAAAATAAAATTTGGAAAGTAATGTTTAAAAATAGTTTTGACACTTAGCTTAATTAATTAGGGTGTTTAAATTGGAAAAGTTATTTTTACGACAGTGATGCTAAGAATGAACCAACTGTTCACCTTGATTTTAATTTAGTAAAGGAGTGATCGCCCGGTATTTAATTAGGCGGGGTGTCACAGGTTCAATTAGTAACCAAAGTTCTCATTTTAACTTTATTAATCATTAAAGTTTTCCAGTGCCATATTATACTTTCTCAAAATAAGTATTTATAATTTGAGTCATCAATCATATCCTACTTACCAAATCACAGTAGGCACTTCCAATTTCAAAGTTTCATATATATATATATATATATATATATATATATATTAACTACTCGTACAATATATATATATAACAGCACCCCAAATAAAAGCTATGGTGCGGGCATACTCTACTATCCAAACCTCGTATCACTCGTATTAAGGGGAATACAAATTCGGAATCACTCGCGAATTGTATTAACACATACACAACAATATTGAGGCGAAGCATAGACTCCAAGTCTCTAAGAGGATGGCACATACCCGCGTCTCTTAGGACCGTCTGAACTATCAAATCGATAGCCTGTACCAAGGATATCTATCTTCTAGGTTACGAGTCAATATCCCCCATAAGGCAACATAGGATAAGATCGTCCCAGCGCGGCAACCTCAGGGATAGCAAGTAGCGTGGGTATGTTTTTCACACATAGGTAGTATATGAAAACACAATCATATAACTATACTAATATTACCATATCAATATTAGGTACATTTCAAATCCCATAGTTACGACTTTTATCCTTATTTTCACCTTTTTAGTGAACACATATAACGGTTCGTTTCTAACCTTGATTCGGTATTATTCCAACTTACCACATAACTCTCATGGCTTTATCCTCCCAATTATAAAATTCAGTAGGTATTCATCTATTCTCTATCATAACTATTTGACGTAATCTCTCCCTTTAAATACGTAGCTTCATCGTTCCTTATATAATTATCCCAAAAATGCAATTCTCTTCTTATATTAAAGGTCCCAAAATTATTCAAATGTCCTAGTGGTCTTCCATATCTCCCAAAACACTTTCTTAAGGATGTCCAAGAATTATTTCATAATAAATTGAATTTAACTAATTTAAAAAGGAAATAGGAGTCTGCCAGGAGGGGTCGATCGATCGAGGTCTGGGGCTCGATCTATCGAACCTTCGATCGATCGAAGCTCTGGGCTCGATCGATCGATCAAGCAGGTATGCGAAATCTGCAGTTTTGCAGTAACGGGTTTCATCTTCTAACCTCAACAAATTCCATATTTTTCATACCCAAACGACCCAGAATTCATACTACTAATATCATATCATCATATTAAAAATTCCCTACGTAAAGCATGTGGGTTTCTACCACTAATTATGGATTAACAGCCCCAAAGTTTATATATATATCAAGAACCCTAGAAATCTCTTAAACATGGTTCTAAAAATTATTTTCCAGAAATTCCTTCTTATAAACATCACAATTCGTGGTTTAATCCTCTACATGACAAAGGGTTTCCAGAATTTTCATTCAAACCATAACTGCATGAAATTTCCTAACTCAAATCGGGTTTTTTCATCCATATAAATTATCCTAATCATTCCTAAACCAATATGATAGATGCATCAACGAAATAAGCAAGATAAACACTTTCATGGGATTTTCAAAAGTCTGGTTTGGTGCCGAAATTGGTGTGGTTGCGTTCCCCGTCTCGCGATCTACGCTTTGGCGATGACGGCGGTGCGAACGGGTGAGTTTTGAGCCTTGGAATGCCTTGAGAGCTCTGGCCTCTCCTCTCCAATGGCCGTTCTTGGGTTTTGAGTTTTCTAACCCTAGATGACTAACCTAGATGGCTGATATAGATTTCTAATTTTCGTGGGTTTAATTACCCAAAAATGTGAAATGTCCAAAATGCCCTCCCGGGTACTAATTAAGCCTAAAAACGCTCTGAGACCCAAACTAAACCCCCGGGTACACTTTTCTGACTATCTCGACCCTTCCGGACACGTTGGAGCACTCAAAATGACCATAAGAACAACTTATAAAATATTCACTTTTATTTATCAATACTTAGTCCCGACGCGACACGGGCGCGTCCCGACTCAAATTTCCAAAATTGTCATTTTTATTCACTCGTGACATTCAATATAAACAATATTATATATTACCTTGCTCATTAGTAATATTCAATAAATTTTCCATAATTACTAACTCTCGTCACGTTAATAATTATAACATAATTAATTTCTGGATTTTTATTAAATAATTAATTCACATTAAATTTAATAAATCCCCAAATTAATATAGCATAAAAATACGGGGTATTACATACTTCCTCCCTAATAACGGAATTTCGTCCCGAAATTCAGAAAATAAGGCATACCTGGTAAGAACAAATCTGGATATCTCTCGCGCATATTGGCCTCGCGCTCCCAAGTGGATTCCTCCACATTATGATGCTCCCACTGGACCCGTACAAGTGGAACTATCTTCGACCTCAATCTCCTCTCACTATAGTCTAGAATAGCCACCGGTCTCTCCTCGTAAGAGCTATCAGGTTGTAAGTCTATCTCATCTATCGCAATGTGAGTATGGGCCATATCATCCCGAAGATACCGTCTCAACGACGAGATGTGGAATACATCGTGAATGCGATGTAAATGCTCTGGTAGTCCCAATCTGTATGCTACCGGTCCAATCCTCTCGATAATGGCAAATGGTCCCACGTACCTCGGGGCCAATTTCCCTTTCTTCCCGAACCTCATCACTCCTTTCATAGAAGATACTCGCAGTAACACTTGGTCCCCCACATTAAACTCCCGAAAGAACCGTTTTGCATCGGCATAGCTCTTCTGCCTGTCCTGGGCTACTCGAATGCGACTCCTAATCATCTCAATCCTCGCGGAGGTTTTCTGAATCACCTCTGGTTCTAACAACTTATTATCCCCCACCTCGAGCCAACAAGCTGGGGAACGACAAGGCCTGCCATAAAAAAGCCTCAAATGGAGCCATGCCAATCGTGAACTGATAAGAGTTATTGTAATTAAACTCTACCAGTGAAAGGTGTGGCTCCCATCCTCCTCCAAAATCAAGAACACACATGCTTAGCATATCCTCCAACATTTGATTAGTGCGCTCTGTCTGTCCATCTGTCTGTGGGTGATAAGCTGAACTCAACCTCAACTCGGTACCCATAGCCTCCTGAAAGCTTTCCCAGAAACGTGACACGAAGATCTTATCTCTATCTGACACAATATTCAGGGGCACCCCGTGTAATCTGACAATCTTAGCAATGAACAACTGAGCATACTGACCCGTGGTATAATCTGTCCGTACCGTTAGAAAATGAGCCACCTTGGTCAAACGGTCTACAATCACCCAGATAGAGTCATGGCCCCGCTGTGATGTAGGCAACCTTGTAATAAAATCCATGGAAATACTCTCCCACTTCCACACAGGTACTTCTAATGGCTGAAGCAACCCTGACGGTTTCTGATGATCCACCTTCACCAGCTGGCAGGTAGAACACTTGGACACAAACTCAGCAATGTCCTTCTTCATCCCACTCCACCAGTATTATCTCCTCATATCCTGGTACATCTTATCTCCTCTAGGATGCACTGCAAATCGTGATCCGTGAGATTGGGTCATCACTGCATGATGCAATTCTGCCCCTTCTGGAACCACCAATCTCCCATTAAACCTCAAACCCCCGTCAGAACTAACAGAATAGGACTCAGCACCTTCAACTAAAAGTCGTACAATCTTCTCCTGGCGAAACGGGTCTGTGGTCTGTGCCTGTATTACCCTCGTAACAATCTCGGGTGTGACTGTCATAACAGATATGAAGGAATGGGCTACTGTGTCCTGGTGACCCAACTCCTTCCACTTCGCTTTCCAGACGTCCGCTACCTCATTTACCGGTCTACGGATCAACGCATCAGCAACTACGTTGGCCTTTCCCGGATGATACTGTATGTCGAACTGATAGTCCTTCACAAACTCTAACCATCTGCGCTGACGCATATTCAGGTCTCGCTGAGTGCACAGGTATTGCAATGATTTGTGGTCTGTGAACAAACAGAACTTCTCCCCCAATAAATAGTGTCTCCATATCCTCAATGCAAAGACGACCGCTGCTAACTCCAGGTTGTGGGTGGGGTAATTCTTCTCATGCGGCTTAAGTTTGTGGGAGGCAAAAGCTATAGCCTTCTCTTCTTGCTAAAGTACTCCCCCAAGTCCCCTTAAAGAGGCATCGGTGTAAACCAGGTACTCCACACCCGGCTTCGGTAAAGCAAGGACTGGTGTTGAAGTAAGCTTATCTTTCAGCTCATCGAAAGCCAATTGACAAGCATCATCCCAAACATATGGTACCCCTTTGCGAGTCAGGTTCGTCAATGGACTCGCTATTTTTGGAGAATCCCCTAACGAACCTCCTGTAGTATCCGGCTAACCCCAAAAAACTATGCACTTCCATCGGTGTTGTGGGCTATCCCCACTCCCTCACCGCTGACACTTTACTCGGGTCAACTGCTATCCCCTGTTCAGAAACAACATGCCCCAAGAACTGTACTTCTCGCAACCAGAATCCACACTTCTCGTACTTAGCATACAACTGATGCTCTTGTAGAGTCTGAAGAACCTGCCTTAAGTGCTCGTCATGCTACTCCTTAGAGTGTGAATATATCAAATTGTCATCTATAAAGATGATGACAAACGGATCCAAGAATTCTCTGAATACTCGGTTCATTAAGTCCATGAATACGGCTGGAGCATTTGGAAGACCAAATGGCATCACTCTGAACTCGTAAGACCCATATCTCGTCAAGAAGGCAGTCTTTGAAACATCCTTCTCTCTAATACGTAGTTGATGGTACCCCGACCTCAGATCTATCTTCGAAAAGAAAGTTTCTCCCCTCACCTGGTCGAATAGATCATCGATTCGAGGCAACGGATACTTATTCCGTATCGTGACCTTGTTCAATTCCCGGTAGTCCACACATAACCTCAGTAAACCATCTCTCTTCTTCACAAACAAGACTGGAGCGCCCCAAGGTGAGGTACTCCTGCGAATGAAGCCCTGACCTAACAACTCCTCTATCTGATCTCGTAACTCTCCCATCTCTGCCAGAGCCATACGGTATGGAGCGCGTGCTATAGGTCTCGTATCTGGCAATAAATCTATGACAAAGTCTATCTCTCGACTGGGGGGTAGGCCTGGTATCTCCTGGAATACATTGGAATACTCACGAACGACTGGGATCGAGTCTAAAGGAATCACAACCTCCTTAGAGGCATCCTCCTCTATATAATACAAATTAGCGGTCGAATCTCCCTCTGAGCGAGGCATCGCCACTACAAACATCTCTTGCCCCGGAATGGAAAAAACAATGCTCCCACCGAAGCAATCAATCATGGCTCTATAAGCTGCGAGCCAATCCATACCGATAATAACATCATGCTCATGCATATCTAAGACTAACATGTCTGCAGGTAATACCAAACTACCAATCTCTACCCCCACTCCCCGACATATAAAGAAAATAAGCGACCCACTCCCCAGTGGTGAGTCTACACACGTTATTGTGCTCTCTGCTGTGGCTAACAACCCTAAGGCCTTCTCAAAATGCATGGCTATAAAACAATGCATCGCCCCAGTATCAAACAAGACCCGACCCATAGTACCATGGATAGGAAACATACCCTCAATCGCGGGTGGTGACTGTGGAGCTGCTGCCTGGTGGATGTTATATACACGTCCATACTGTAATTGCCCCTGCTGTACTGGAGCTACTGGAATGGCTGGTAGGGCTGGCACCTGGGTTGGAGCTGGGAGGGCAGGTGGAAAAAGTGGCCTCTGTGGCTCATTACGGGCACCCTGCTGCTGTGGGGCCCTATCTCCCTCCGGACAATCCTGGCACCTATGGCCGTGTTTACCACACCCAAAACATCGGCCTTTGAAGTTGCCTCCCCTCTGACCCTGTTGACCGCGGCCCTGCTGGCCATTACCTCCCCGCCACTGGCCCTGTTGGCCCTGATGGAAACGCTGTTGGCTCGGTTGGCCCTGCTGCTGACCCTGCTGTCGGTGTTGGCCTTGCTGGCCCTGCTGGCCCTGCCTATAACCCCCATATCCCTGCCTGGAATCACCTGAATAGAATCACTTAGAAGGGTTCCCCTGATGGGAACTCTGCTCGTGCTGACGAGTCTGTCCATGAGATGGTGCCCCACTAGCACTATTACCCCCGGTCCTGCCCTGCTGGCTGGACTCTCCTGCTCTCTTGCTTCCCTGAAGATGGAAGAGGTGATCCTGGAAATGTAGTAATGCAACATTGAGTACATCAGTGAAAGTACTTAGGGATAAATTCCCTATAAGGTGCTAACGGATCCTCCAAGCTAACCCATCCACAAACAACATAATTTTCTTATTCTCAGTAGGTGCCTCATATGGCACTATGGTGAGAAGTCTCGTGAACTCCTCCTCATACTCAACAACGGTAGAGTTCTTCTGTTTCAAATTCAATAATTTCCGCCTCATCTCAGTCTGCACGGCGGGTGGAAAGTACTTGCGGTCAAATCGCTCCCAAAACGATTGAATAGGGATCGTGTCCCTCTCCTCCAAGGTGGTAGTGGACTCCCACCACTGCAAAGCGGCCCCCACCAGTTTAAAGGAAGACAATAACTGCCTTTGCATGTCGGTGCACTCATACATTCGAAGATGCCACTGGATGTCTTTCTTCCATTGGTTGATTGTAACGATATCTGAGCTACCAGAGAACTCAGGGGGATGCGCCTTCTGAAAAGCATCCCTAACCCTCTCCCATGCAGATGGAAGCTGTGTAGGTACTGGCGCCACTGCCTGAATCTGGGGTGGAGCCTGCTGAACCACCGCTAGCGCGGCATTCACCGCCTGAGCAACAATGGCGGCTACTTCATTAGCATACATAGTTCCTTGTGCCGGAGCTGCTGGCTGCTCGGCCTGGGCACGTCTATCCTTCGGTTCACGTCTCGGAGGCATCTAAAATGTGAAGAAGTTTATTAGTCTACAGTCATTATCAAATCTCAAATAGCCGAAGACATAAACGTAAAAGCATATATACAACAATCCTAAAAATAGGGCTCTATAGAAAAAACGTTAAGCTGAAAGCGAAAATAAGCCGTACGGATCCTATGGACACTAGAACCTGATGCTCTGATACCACCTGTGACACCCTGCCTAATTAAATACCGGGTGATCACTCCTTTACTAAATTAAAATCAAGGTGAACAGTTGGTTCATTCTTAGCATCACTGTCGTAAAAATAACTTTTCCAATTTAAACACCCTAATTAATTAAGCTAAGTGTCAAAACTATTTTTAAACATTACTTTCCAAATTTTATTTTGAAAACAAGATTTAATTACTTACAACAATTGAATACAAAAACATACCACAATAATCCTGGAACAAATAATCCAAATAATTTAAACACTCGACAATTGAATCCCAACATTAAAATTTAAAGTAGAACATCCAAACCGTAATAAATCCCAAAGTAACAATACTAGAAATAACTGAAATACAAATGTCCCAACAGAACAGATAAATAGTGGAAAGGGCGACACGTACCCCAATAACTGAGAATCATAGAAGTGGAATCAAATAAATGAAATCGTCTAAGCAAGTGGCCTGCAACTCCCACCTAAGCTGCAACACGTTCCTTCCAAGGGATCCTAAGCAAGATGCCCCTGTGGCTGGGCACCTGTAACATATACATATATATACAAGAGAGAGAGATAGAAACGGGTCAGAGCCCGATAGTGTATATGATTTAAAAATTCGTTTAGCAAGTATTTAAATTGATACAAGCCAATGCAACAACATATTAGTGCGACACTCTCTTGATAAATTCTCACCTCTCTTCTAATGTGCACACCTATCGCACTAACCTTCCCAATGGTCTATCTCGTCATATATCCCACTATCATTGTCGAATGTTTAAATTATTTGGATTATTTGTTCCAGGATTATTGTGGTATGTTTTTATATTCAATTGTTGTAAGTAATTAAATCTTGTTTTCAAAATAAAATTTGGAAAGTAATATTTAAAAATAGTTTTGACACTTAGCTTAATTAATTAGGGTGTTTAAATTGGAAAAGTTATTTTTACGACAGTAATGCTAAGAATGAACCAACTGTTCACCTTGATTTTAATTTAGTAAAGGAGTGATCGCCCGGTATTTAATTAGGCGGGGTGTCACAAAACCTTCCCAAAAAGCCAAAGGCTTGCCTAAACACCGCTAAATAGTTCACCGAAAAATGCAACAAGTCGTCGAAAAATGAACCAAATAAGAAGGTACAAAAATCCTAACTGAAATCGAAGAAAAAATGGTGATAATGGGTTACATGAATGAGAAGAATCCCTTGGAAGGAAAAAGGAGCTTAGAAAGAGTTCAAACAGTTATAATCAAATGAAAAATGAAGAATGGTATTGGCGATTTGCACTTAAAGGGGCTTAGGCGGGAATGAGTTTGCAAGAAGGAGAAAAAATGTTAAAAATCTTGGTTTTTAAACTAAATAATGATTATGCACACTTCTCAAGAAGATTTATCATTTGGGCACTAAACCCAAAGCGTTCATCCGTCGCTTATACTTAGGGCAGATGCTACCCAATGGAGACTGATACAAGTGTCCAATCTAGCCTGACAAGCCAGTAATTAAATGCCAAGTGTCACTTCGATGACCATTATTAACTCATATATGACATTGAAAGGATTGTCAATTTCCAGTCAGAAGCATCCCATCAGACTTTTCATCCTCGAACATTATTACCCCTCAGCCTCATCCTCACGTTAGAGACTAAGGGCTAGGGGGTGATAGATATGCCCAAGTGTAACCTCGTTTGGGCATAGCCGACCTCACAAAGAAAGCCTTTTTTGAGGAATCCAACATCAGCAACATCAATCTCGTCCGCCCTCTTAGGCTGAGAACATCTAATAGCCATGTCCTGCTTGTCCCGCCTCGTCTACCATGCTGGACAATCGAGATCTCGTGGGTTCCTACTACAGACTCATCTCGGCCTAACTCTAACTTTCTCGAGACCACACTCAGCGTTTATCATTCCATGATGGGTAAAATTCTTGGGGGTCTCATGCTCGGCCTGGCCGAGACCCCTCTGGATGATATCTCCATTACGTGATACAAGGCTTCAATGCACCCAATCCACGTGGGCAGACAGTTATAACTAATCTCATGTGCATGTGGGGGAATATTTAATTCATCATGATCTACTAGCTTTGGGGAAGGTGGCCTCATTTCATTGTCTTGTGTATACTATACACACTTATTATATGCTTGGGGGTGAATTACACCACTAAATAATTATATAAGTGTATCTTTTTCTACATTATAAAGGATCCATAATTCGAGACCCTAGCAAAACTCTGTTGAAATTGCAGTGGAGGGAGAAAGTTGAGTGCATTGTAATCGAAGGCCATTAAAGCCTAGTTTGATAGTAAACATACACTCATCCTTGCATAGTGGAGTAGGCCTAAAATCTGAACCACTTCTATTATTGTCTTTCTCTTCTTTGCCTCATCTTCTTTTTCATTATATCGTTGTATTTTCACCATTGTTTCATCTTTAAGGTATTATTGGATTGAGCTCTTAGTAATTTAGTTGGTGGTACCATAACTACTACCATTAATGATGGTTTGGTCCAAAAGTTTTTCATAGTTGTTATCCGACCAAAACATGAGAAAAAAAGGTGAAAGTAGTGGAGCGAGTGGAAGTCTCTGTACCCTCCAAGTAGTAGTTAAAGTATAGGTGCCCTGATATTGAGGAAACTAGAATTAGTTTTGCCTATCGAGTTATAGAACCTCTTTAAGAGATATCATTTTATGATAATCAACCTCATAAGACGTACTTCGTCGGCAGTTCACTCACTAAAGAAGATAAGGACGAACATATTATTTTCCTCAAGAGCAACTAGGACATCTTCCCTAGGAAACAGTATGACATGCTGGGAATAAATCTAGAAATGATATATCATAAACTCCATATGGATACATTGCATCCAATTATAGATCATAAAGGAAGTGGGAAAACTTTTGAAGTTGGGGTCTATAAAGGAAGTTCAATGTCCCCAAATGGTTGTCAAACACAGTTGTAGTGACGAAAAGTCATAATAAATGGTAAGTTTTTATAGATCTCACTAACCTGAACCGATCATGTCCAATGAATAGATTTTCTTGCCTAAGATAGACTAATTGGTTGATGCCACTTCCAACCAATAATGTATGATCTTCCTTTATGACTACTTAGAGTACCATCAAATCTTCCTATTAACCCTTTATTAGGAAAATAATTTCACCATCACGATATTTGGCCTATACTACTATAGGGTGATGCCATTAAGATTAAAGAAAGTCGGGAAAAACTACTAGAGACTTGTGTGAGCATGTTTAAGGATTAGGTTGGAGATATGATGGATGTGTATATAGATAATGTGATTATGAAAAGCATAAGGGGGGATCACATTGTAGACCTAGTTAAGATTTTTGAAGTTCTTCGCTACCACAGGATAAAACTGAATACAACTAAATGCTCCTTTGGGGCACAATTGGGAAATTTCCTCAAGCACCTAGTCGGTTAAAGAGGTATTGAGGAAAACCCTAACTAGATCGAATCCATTAAAAAGGTACAATCCATGAGAACTATACAAGAGGTGTAAAAGTTAACTAGCATATAAGTCGCACTTAACCTCTTAATATTTAGATCCTCAGAGAAGTGTCGACCTTTATTTCAAGCACATAAGAAATAAAGAAAGGAAGTATGGAATTATTAATGCAACAAGTCACCAAAGAAATAAAGAACTATTTGAGCTGACCACCACTGTTGACCTTTCCAGGTGATGAATAACCCTCACACTTGTATATTAGAGCGTCTAGTAGCACTTTTATCTTAACCTTGGTTTGAGAAAAGAACGGGGGTTAAACTCCCATTTATTATACAAGTAATATTTTTTGATACTAGAAAAATCTACCTATCATTAAAAACACTTGCATATGCACTGGCGATGGCCTCCACGAAGTTAAAACATTACTTTAAGATGCAAATTATCATTATTTTAACCTCCTTCCTTGTGAAATCGATCCTCGGGAAGGCTGACAAATCTAGATGAATGTCTAAGTGGTTAGTGGAACTTGAAAGGTTTGATATCCAATTTCATCCTAGGACCTCAGTCAAAGGGAATGTCCTATCAGACTTCATCGCTAAATTTTCTAGTGACTAAGAACTAGTGGAGATAAGCACTTAAAATAAATAATTTGTCCAACAACCAATCAAAGATTGATAGAGATGAAATATTTATGTTAATGGAATGTCATATTCTAAGGGGGAAGGATTAGGGATAGTGTTAATATCATCACAAGAAATTGTTCTCAAGCCAGCCATTCCCTTAGGATTTGAAGTCTCCAACAACAAAAAAGAATATGAGGTGTTGATAGGTAGTTTGAAGAAGGTCCTCTTTGCGACTCAAGGATTATATCAAATTCGATATCATGAGACTAAAATGATATGTATGAACATATGGTTGCGTACCTTGGAGAATCTCAATAATTGGTTGCTCAGTTTGAACATTTATGAGTAAAATAATTCCTAAAGGGGAATAACAGTCACACAGATGGACTTACCACACTTGATTTAGCTATCAAGTTGGATATTAAATAGAGGTATATTACCTTTATCATCCAGGTACCAACAAGTAATTTTGACCGACTAGGTTATGGCCATTGACAGGGCCTCGAGCTGGATGGATTTGATAGGGTATTACCTAAAAGAGGATATCCTCCTAGATGATAGGAAAGAGGCAAAATAGATTCGAGTAAAAGCTTCTTGTTTCTAATTATAATCAGAACATAAGCATTATTAGAACTCTTTTTTAGGTCCTTATCTCTAATGCGTACACCAAAATGATATAAAAAATATTCTCAATGAGTTGCACGAGGGGATATGTGGAAGCCAAGTAATGGAAAGTTTTCGGTATTTAGGGGCATTAAAGAAGGGTACTAGTGGTCCTATATGAAACAGGATGTGATGATCGACTACGTTTGAAAGTGAAAATACAACCAACTCTTCTCGTCATTAGTGTGTCAGATAGCCAACGACCTCAAGTCCCTCACAAATCCTTGGACTTTTAGTTAGGGATTAATATCATAGGCACATTTCCACTTGCCCACGGTAACACGAAGAATCTGGTGGTCGGTAAAAATTACTACTCTAAATTGATTTAAGGATAACCCTTGGTGATTATATTAGATGTCAACATGACCAAGTTCATATGGAAGAACATCATAACACGATTTGGCATACTTAAAATCATTATTATGGACAATGGAACTCAGTTCTATAGAGGATGCTTATAAAGGTTCTATGATGAGCATTGCATGAGGAACTATTACAGTTCAATATACTACCCTCAGAGAAACAAGAAAGTGAAAGATCCTAACAAGATAAACCTCGACGGAATAAGGAAAATATTAAAGAAAGCGAATGGCAAATTGTAGAAGATAGATTGAATTGAGAAAATACAATTGAAAGGGCTCGTATTGCATCAACCTCAAAGAATAATAAGAGAAAAAGGAATGATAATAAGAAAACTTTGGTAGGACCATCATAACCTAAAATTCCACAAAAGAAGGAGGCTCCGGAATTTACCGGCTACTTTTGCAAGAAACATGGGTATATGAATAAGTATTATTCCATGTATGCCACATGTCATGTAATGAAATGTAGACTTCTCACTTTGATTTGTTCTGAAGTTAATTTCACTTTTGTACATTGTCATACTTGGTGGGTAGAGTTTGGTGCTACTAATGTAAGTGTGTCTATCCAGGGTTAACTGTGGAGCCGACTGCGAAATGATGTTGAAAGATAGTTCTAGTTGAAGCAATTGGGACCTTTAGATTGTCTTTTGATATTGGTCCTTTTATTGAATTAAGAGAGACTTATGTAGTATTGTCTATTATATGGAATTTGGTTTATATTTTTATTTTGGACAAATATGTTTTTTCTTGTTCATTTGTAAATAATAAAGCCAGTATTTTTCTTAATTTTTCTATTGTTGTGATTGGTTTTTTAATAGATAAATTTTATGTGTTGAATACCACTGCATCATTTAATGAAACCTTGCAAACAACTACAAGAGGCATAAAATGCAAATTGACTAATGAGTCTCAACCACCTTATGGCACAAATGTTTGGGTCATATTTCCAAAAGGATGTGACACCCCGCTTATTAAAATATAACGGCTGGACATCCCTCTACTAAAATAAACATGAATCTCATTTGGCTCATTCTTAGCATCACTGTCGAACATTTAATTATTTACTAACCACTCATTATTTTAACAAGCCTCATGTAACTTTTTATTTCTTAAATTTCCATAAATCAAATCATAAAATAAAACCATTCACTATAATTCATCTAGATAAAAAAAGAAATTCACAATCACATATCTGACTACTAAAATCTAATACATGCCAATTAACTGAATAAACAATCGGTATAAAATCAATACAATAATCCCAATAAACTGAAATAACTAAAATGAGTAATAAAGTCTGACATTGGGAAAAATGCCTAAATGGTAAAGAGAAAATTCCTATTTAGAATATTAAAAATAAGAAATGACTATATCAAATCACTGTAACACTCCACAATTGTTGCATCTCCGATAACATGGAAAGATGTTTATTCTTGGCGTCCCTGTGGCTGAAGACCTAAAAGGTTTTGAAAATATTTTGATACGAGTTAGAGCCCAAATTCTTTTGAAAATATTTTCCATGTAATTAAATTTTAAAATAAATGTGTTCATTCTTTCATATTTAAACTTGTACCCTTGAGATACTCCTCACCCCTCAACTGAAGTGTGCACCTAACATACGCATTTTAACCCCTAGTTATGCTACCCACCCTAACTAGTCCCAATATAGCCTCAACTCCATACGCTACCATGTGTCACGCGTATTTTATATAATTCGCCTTCTCATCCACTTAATAATTATAATTAATAAATTCATTTCAAATAACTTTCAACAATTAAAATTTATCGATTCATTCCTAGTAACTTTCACTTGTTATTAATTCAATGTTAACACAGTAGTGGCATATACCCTTATATTTTTTTCCACATATATATAGTATTTCCAAATCACATCAAGTACACATATATATCACTTGCTATATATGTATATCCACAATCCCAAAAGCATTACCTCGTATATAAAATTATCTAAAATGCTATCATGCTCAAGGGCATACACACATCATCCTGGGCCACCAGGTCGAAATCTCGCAACCGAACCCACAAATCATAAACATATTGGAGGCAGTTATAGTCCTGAATTAATGAGTCATCACTATACCATAAATATCCTCACTTTGACTCCAACCTCATATAGGGTGGGAATGCATGGACCTATGACCATGAGGCCGATACTACACCTATTGAGATTCTCCAGAATAGATCACTCACGACGCGCAACCTGTAACAACACGTATTTTTGAGGAATTAAAAATGCATTATTGAGGAATTAAAAATGACACGCATGTAACGTAATTTAATGGAAATTAAGTATTATGGTTTGATTATATTATTAATCAGAGAGAAATGATTAATGTTTATTGAATAAAATTACAAAGTGAATAATAATTATAAATTTGACGTCATAACGAGTGATAGTGATGTGACGGTATGTTATCTCAACTGGACGTAGTGTGTGGACTAAATGAGCTTGAGTTATAAAATAAATTATGAATAGTTCGGATGATGATTTTGAGGTCATGATTAGTCAAGAAGGGTCGAAACAATCAAAATAGTATAACCGAGTGTGTAGTTTGGGTCCCGGGATAGTTTAAGACCAAACTGACACCTCGAGAGGGCATTTTAATCATTTTATAATCTACGGTTAAGGGGATTTAGAAATTTCAAGGATTATATATAGTTTTTATGATGTGAGACTAAGACAAAAAGAGTAGAAAACAACTGGAGGCCAGTAGAGAGGAGGGGAAAAGTTTTCTTAAAGCCTAGGGGAGGATTTTGAAGATCCCAACCACTTTTGGAGAGAAGATCAGAAGAGAAGCATCATTGAAAGGATCAAATCAGACTTCTTTCATAAGAGTCAAGTATTTATCTTGCAAATTTTATGAGTTATAATACCAATGTAGAGTAGGGTCTTTGACTTAAGTAACTTTGGCACAATTCATGTGATTTGATGAGTATATATGATAATTGGGAATAAGATTGCATGTAGAATAAACCCAATTGCAAAACTAAAAAGAATTATGAGGTTTTGAGATGTAGATCATGAAATAAATTTGGGATTTTCGGTTTCATATGAGGAATATAAAAATATATATGGTTAATAATTAATGGAGTTTTAATTAGATTTTTAGAGATGAAAATAATGGGATTTAAATTAGATTTTAGGATGAAATTGGATGAAATTTCACATAATCTAAGTTGGGAATTCTCACTACATATATCCCTGATGATTAGTTAGGTTGAATTGAAATTTGGAGATGATTACATGAAATTTTGAGAAATGGGTAGTGTAGAAATTTCGTAACAGCAATTACCTTAGATACATTTTGAATCGATTCTGAAAGGCGAATCGATTCGGCCATTGGGCGAGTCTATTAAATTTTTTTAGAATTGAATTTTTTTCATTTTAAGCCCAGAAATTGTGGAGAATTCATTAGGAGACTTTTGGTATAATCTATAATACGAGAGGGTAATATAAAAAAAATGGTCAGTGGGCCTATAGGAGAGATTATAATTATGCAAGATTGAGATGAATAAATAATTTGGGGAAATTGACAAAATATACATAGTTGGTAAATGAAGGAAGTTCGAGAAGTATTACTTAGAGATGAGTAAACTCACATTTATGATTAGTAGGATACGATAAGAATAACTACGAATTTCAAAATGGGTAATTAAGAATATTAAAGTACTGAATGATAGTCGAAATTATACGAATTGGAAGTTTAATTGAAATTTATGGTACGTCGAATATACGAGTGCATATATTACGTACGAGTTAATGAAATTGGGTTGTGTGTATATCTACTAAATAATATATAAATAGGTTGTGTGAATACATATAGATATGATTTTATTATGTATGTGAACACACCTACGTTGCCTGCTATCAGGAGGTTTACACGTAGATGGCGATTCCACCGTGACGATTCCAGTGAGGTTTGGATTAGTGCCCCATAACATGGAACTTAGGGTGGTCCACTATGTATCATGTATTAGTAGGATTAGCATGTTGTTTTGGTAAACTAGGTATGTGCGTCTCCTAAAGGCTTAGAACCGTGTTTTCCTCCACTATTATATTATTTTGGGTTCGAGGAGACATACCGAACCAATAGTCCGTATCTGAGTACGAAAGGCACATGGACTTGATAACAGAGTATGCCAGCATCATGAGGGGACATTCCGGAGATGCTATATTTGTGTATATATTATATGTGTGATGAACATATACCAATGTAATATATCAACTTATATGAAATAGTAGAATTGATAGATGATATATAACTAAAAGAATTGAAGTAGTGGAACATAAATGATTGACTTAATAATAAAATGAGAATAAAAATATTTATTATTGAGATTGTAATATTGGGTCATATGGGGAAATACGTGGAACAAGACTTAGTGAGAATAATCAAATACATTAACTAGTCTGGAAAGTGATACTAGTTAGGTAGAATAGGTTAGGCGTGCACATCAGTTGAGAGGTGAGGATCTCAAGTGAGTGTACATGGATATTACATGTGTAATAAAAAATGATTTCAATTGTGATTTAAATACTTGCAAAATATTTTTGAAATGTTTTACTTGGGCTCTGACCCGTGTTAAAAAATATTTTCAAAACCTTTTAGGTGTCCAATCATAAGTATGCCAAGCTTAGAGATCCTATCAAGTGACGCATAGCTTCAGCACTGTGGAAGCTTGTAGGAGATTTATATTAGACGTTTCAAAATTTTCATTCTAGATAGATGATTCATTTGTAGTTCATCTGGGCGTGTTTCCTTCAAACTATTTCTTTTATTCAATTATGCATCAGATCGTATTTAGGTTTTAATTACTTATTTTATATTATTAATGGATTTTATGCTTATAGAACCGATGGTTTATTCGATCTCCTCTATTTATTTACATATGTCGTGTGATTGTTTAGATTATATTCATGTGTGAGCGATTTAGTTAATTTAATTTATTTTCGCATGTGTTAATAATAAAAGATAAAATTTGGCATCCTCTTAATTTGACATAGGTGATTAGTAATTAAAAAGTTTTTCGACTGTGATTCTAAGGATGAAACAATTAAAGATTCCTATTTAAATTAATAATGGACTGATCACCTAGGATTAAAATAGGTAGGGTGCACACAACCTCCCTGATAGAACTAGAGTGGTATGTTCACATAATTATATAATACACAAAGATATAATGATACATATATTCTATCTCTATACCCATATATCTCAAGTAAATCCGGCTAACCATGCCAATACCGTGTAGAACTAGACTGACATTCTCGAGTCGAAACCTTAATTCACAATATCTTAACTACACACTTGATTAATTAATTGGTCTTAACATATCATTTATGGGCACGTACTATTCTCAACTATCCCGTATCCCCGTGTTCTTGAATTTATGCATCAAAATTCGATTAATAATTTTCTGAGTATAATATCTCACAATGGGTCGACTAGCTCCCCCACGTTCTCTGGGCACTTCGATCAATGCCTAGGCGATTAATGAGGGAAACACCCTTTGCCTTCTCTTATGGAATAGAGTAAGTAATCCCATTGGAAGAAGGTCTGAAAACCATGATGTCCACCAGAGTCGACCAAGAACTTAATAGTAAAGTGATAAGAGACGATCTTGTCTTAGTCGACCAAAAAAAGGGAATAGCTCTTGTAAATCTTGCCTCTAACCAGTAATAGTTGGACAAGTAGTAAAAAGGGTGTTCAAAGCAAGGTTCAAGGTTGGGGACTACGTATTCATAAAGATCATGGGCAGCGTTAAGAAGACCTCAAACGAGAGACTCGATCATTACTGTGAAGGCCCATTCAAAGTCATTAGAGATGACTTGATGGGAACCTACCACTTAGAAACAATAGAGGGAGAAGATGTCCCCTGATCTTGGAATTCAACAAATTTGGAGAAGTTTTACTTTTAAAGTCTAATTTTATATTTAAGTTTATTTCAGTTTTGAATTATATTTCAGAAGTTATTTTAGACTTCTCGTATATATATCTATGCATTATTCCAAGTGGAGGACAAATGAGTATTTAATGAATAAGATCAACAAGTCGAATGAGTTTTCTTTGACGTATTACTTATCGGTATGAGGATTTACTATCTCAAATGTCTTCTTTTAAGATTCATTAGTGAAATGACCATAGGCCAACTCTAAATTTGAATATGTGTGTACAAGATTAACAGGTTGGTCATCCAATAGTTAATTAGACCCAAAGTGTTTTGACGATCAACAAAACATGAACAATGGCTCACATAGATGAAAGTCCTATTAGGAAACCTTAGGCACCCATGACCAATTAGGTAAAAAAAATACTTATTATGGAACGACCCCACATACAGACACATTTTTTCTTTCTTGGATCTAGGCCTAAGGTTTGATGTGATGACATCACCTATAAGGTAAGACCAGAAGACCACACACTATAAAGGGGAAAATATTTTCATTAACACTGTAAGTTATTACAAAGAAATAAAAAAGGCACATATTTTATAACAAAATGATAAATGCAACTGGATTAGTTTACCAACTAGGATAACTTTTTCGCTGAAGTTCCGAATATAGTAGGAGGAACATCCAAAAAATACTGAGTAACAGTCGTATACATATCTCACATCCTTGATGCCCCCAGAATCACCATGTAAACAAAGTACTACGCTGGATAAATTCCATCACTCAAGGTTATGGTTGTCGAGATACTTCCTTATCAAGCTAACTGGAACGTCATCCATTAGGATCTACAAAATATCAAATTTATAAGCAGACGTTTACTGATAAAGTAAACCTGAGTTGTACCAATACCATGACTCATAATCATGTGGAACCTTTTCCACCATGAGGTCATTAACCAAAGATTTTTATATCAAACATTTTGAGCATCGTTTATAATGGAGTCTAAATTAATAAGAGCATCATCATAGCCATCCATCCATACTTGGATAGGTTGCTTATGGAATTGAAATATGAGACGATCAACCTTCTCGGTCAGTCTTTTAATCCTCGTCACTTTATTAAGAAAAGACTACTTGGTCTTCTCTAACTCTTCTTCTAGACGACCACCATTCTGCCTTTGGGAGGAAGAAGATATGTAACAACCCGTGATTTTTAAACTGGTTTTAATTAAATTAACTCGAATATCAAAAAAACAAAATTTGGGGATCCATTTCATTTTGGTTTATAAAAATGTTGTTTTTTATATATATAAAAATAAGGTTTTAAGTGGAATTTAAATTGGGATTAAAATTTGAAAATTATAACTTTTTGTATAAAAATCGGGGGAGGGTGCAACCTAAAAAAAATATCCGATCGTCCGATTGAACTAAATTTTTTTGTGCAACTTCATCTAGGCTTCATCTACCACACCTCCAAATTTTAACCAATTTCAACGGTCCGATCGTCTGTAGTATTTTTTTTTTGTGTTTTTATTTAAGTACGACTCAAATTCTTTTTTATATATAAACATAAAGTGTCAAGTTTAGAACTTTTAAAACACATTTTGGCCTTCTCAAAAATCAGTAGCCTCCTCTATTTTCATCTTCTTCTATCGACAAACCCTAGTCCTAGATTTAATCAAGATTTCAGTCCAAGATATTATGGCTTATTTGGTATTTTCTCGAGTTTTGGCTAAAACAAGTTTTGATTATTTTCATGAGAGGATCGCAGTGTTGTTATCATAATTTTGAGGCAGAATCTTATGAGTTTCTTGTGATGATTTTAAGGTATAGGGTTTATGCAATATGCTCCTGTAATCTCTCGAGAGTAGTCACTTTGTTTCTCACTTATTTGTACTCATATTTTTTATATCATGACATTTAGTGGAATCTGAAATATTGATTTGATTTGAGATATTGTATTTGTTGATAGGCATGGTGTCATAAATTGTTTATATGACACAGAGAATGGTCACCCGCCAATAGTCCAAAAGTTCAATAGCCAGGATGAGGCTTTATGAAGCTCAGGTGAGGTGAGGTGAGGCCCGGTGACCTATTGATGTGTTATTAAAAAATTAAATTGGTATAATACTCATGTGTCGCATTGAACTTGAATTTTGATTCATAGCGTCCAAATCTACGCTAACCTACCACTAAAAGAAAAATACGGGGAAGTACACAATATGATATGAATAGATGCTCAAAACAATTTAATTGTAATTATTTTGGAAGTGTAAATTTTGGATTCATTATATTTATTTTGTGGAATATAAATTCTCTATACTAATTGTTGAGGATTTAGTTTAGTTTTAATCGTAGTAGCGCCTCGCATTTTACACGGGGTGTTACAGATGGTATCAGAGCTTAGGTATACGACAAACCTCGGGTCTTTACATTTGTGTCTAGCATGCAGGTTATAGGGAGTTTTTGTTGAGGACATGGTAGACATCAAGGTTAGGATTAGTCATCTGGATGTGAGGATGTTTAAAATTGATTTGAGGACTAGTGTCGTGATGATTTTTTAGAGATAGAATCGAGTAGTGATTCGTGAGAGAGTGCGTGGGGAAATATGTGGGTAGGATTGGGTGTATACGAGCCTAATTATGATTTTTATGGGTAGGCATTTGTGCACTGTATTTTATCTTGAGCGTTAGACGTCGTCGAATTTCGAGAATGAAATTCCCGTGCCAATGGGGAAGTATGTAACAACCCTTGATTTTTTGAATCATTTTAATTAAATTAACTCGAATTTCAAAAAAATAAAATTTTGGGATTTATTTAAATTTGGTATATAAAAATCTTGAGTTTTATATATATAAAAAGAAGGTTTTAAGTGGAATTTAAATTGGAATTAAAATTTAAAAATTATAACTTTTTGAATAAAAATTTGGGGAGGATCTGACTTAAAAAAATAAAAAACATTCAACTATCCGATCGAGTTAATTTTTTTATGCAGCTTCATCTCGCCTACAACTACTACACCTCCAAATTTCAGCCAATTCTAACGGCCCGATCATCTGTAATATATTTTTTAGTATTTTGTTTGAGTAGGACTCAAATTCCTTTTGGTATATAAACATAAAGTGGTGGATTTAGGACTGTTAAAACACATTTTTTCCTTCCTAAAAATCAGTAGCCTCCTCTATTTTCATATTCTTCCACTACAAATCATAGCCCCAAATTTTATCAAAATTTTAGTCCCAGATTTGAAGGCATATTCGGTGTTTTCTCGATTTTCGGCTAGAATGAGTTTTGATTATTTTCATGAGAGGAACGCAATGGTGAGATAAGAACTTTGAGGCATAATCTTATGAGTTTATTATGATGATTTTAAGGTACGGAGTTTATGCAATATGTTCCTTGAATCTCTCGAGAGTAGTCATTTTGTTCCTGATTTATTTGTACTCATATTGTTGATATCATGACGTTTATTGGAATCTAAAATATTGATTCGATTTGAGATATTGTATTTTTTGATGTGCATGGTGTCATGAAACTTTTATATGACTCGGAGGTTGGTCACCCGCCAATAATCCAAAAGTCCAATAGTCAGGATGAGACTTTATGAAGCTTAGGTGAGGTGAGACGAGGCCTGGTGACCTATTGATGTGTTGTTGAAAAACTAAATTGGTATAATGCTCGGATGTTGCATTGAACTTGAATTCAGATTCAGATTGTTGAATTTATTCACCATTATTGTTTTGAGCATCTATTGTTGTCATAATGTATACTTCTCCGTATTTTTCTTTTAGTGGCAGGTTAGCTTGAATTTGGACGCTATGGATTTTTGAAGCATTTTAGAGAACGCCGTTTGGAAGATTTTATATTTTTATAGCTTCCAAGTGTAATTTATTTGGTGAGTTTAGTATTATTTTTGAGTGAAATTTAAATGTAATTATTTTGGAAGTGTAAATGTTTAATTCATTATATTTATTTTGTGGAATATAGATGCTTTATACTAATTATTGAGGATTTAGTTTAGTTTTAATCATAGTAGCTCCTCGTGTTTAATGTGGGGTGTTACAAGATAGACCCTTAACTTCCAAAACTTTATTATTCAAAGACTGTTGAGTTTTGTCCAGTTACTCTCTCAGTTGGGAATTCTCTTATTCCAGAAAGGAAGCTTCATGTCCAATATGTTCTCTTGGTCGGACTTGTTAAGTCTTTCAAGCTCAACCCTCAGGTCATTATTCTGCTTCTTTATAATAGTGGCGACCATCTTGGAACCCATAAGGTCAACATGAGGAATGAAATTCTTCCTCGAATGAGAACACCTAATTTTCGTATGTCTCATGTCAAATCCACCCTCTCAGCTTAGGCCATCAAGCATTTGGTCAGATTCGTCCCTTAAATTAGGTAACGACTTGTTATGACTAATTTGAGCAATGAAAATAATATCATGAAGAGTAGTGTTGCCTGCCATTGTCTGATGGAATAGGTGATAAAGATCCAAGTAATCCCTTTCTTGGAAAAACACATTAGGACCCAAATTATGGTTGAGATCATCATCCTCACCATCAACGTCTTCATCACGACCAACAACAAAGAGTCTTTCACATCTCTAATTAATATAAATTTGACCAGTAACAAGTGTTTTAAGACTTTCATTGAATTGTATAGACATGCGATCGAACATATAAGCTTGTCAAACAAAAGTAAACATCTGATGAATAATAAATCATATAAAATGGAAACAATTGGATCAAACTATATTTTTCATTAAAAATTACAAATGGGTAATTCCCCTTTATCGTTAATTGAATTAAAAAAGTATACAATATTTCCTAATAAGTTCTAAGGAGCCATCTCATCGACCTTCTTCTTCATAGCAGTCTGCCATGCAGCTATGACCCCAAGATGGTCAGCCCCAACTTTTGCCTCATCAAGTTCAGTAGCATCGCCTGGTTCTCTAACCTTTAACTCATCATTGTACTCACCTCTTCCTCAAATTAAGGAGGGGAACTTGGATGATGATCCTTGAAGAGTTCGAAATCCTCAGCAGTGCTAACCTTAAAAATAGCCTCATCCCAGCCATTATTTAAAAAATACCTTTCTAAGGTATGCAATATATATCTAAACATTAATGAAGTACTTGTCCCATCTACGAGTAAAGGCCTCGTCCCTTCCTTAGACAAACTAGCCAAGGCCTCCTCAGCTATGGTATTGTTATCACTCACTTGTGTCTTGTCAATATCGTCCTTGTACTTATCATCCTCAACCTTTATCCTGGCTTTTTCAGTAACATCCACCAACTTGGTAGAGTCGTCATTCTTCTTTCGAAGCTTGGCCTTCTCATCCTCCAAGTTCTTAACTTTCTCAGTTAGCTTCAGCTTTTTAGTTGCATGGGAACCATTGAGCTTTTGAGCAGACTTTAGAGAATTTCCAAGTTTAATGAAAACTACATTCACGTCAGTAGAGGATTTTTTTATCGAGTTTCTCCTCTTCATTAATCGATTATAATCAATAAGAAATTAAAAGGCAAAAGGAAAACAAAGATAAGAAAAATACAAGAAAAAGGAAATGCAAAAAGAAGAACAGAATTAAACAATAAACTTATGAAAAAAACACTTAGGTAGAAAGTATTTAACAAAGTTAATCAATCGTGTTTCTTATAAACCACCAGTTATTTGAAGAAACCCCTAAATACAAAAATGGAGTTTAATAGATGACACAAGATGTGTAACCTAAATATCTAGCTGATTTTATTTGCAAAAATTCTTTATTTATTTTTTAGGAAAAACTATCGACCAACCGCTAAGAGTTAAAATCCATGAAAATATGTAAAGCACAAAGTAACCGCAACACAAGGATTTTAACGTGGTAAAGCCTCCCCAGAGGACTTATCCACGAGGGCCTCTACGCCCCAAAACAAAAATAAATTCACCATAAACAAGAATAGGTTTCAAATACAACAAATATTATAAAATGGAAAAAAGGAAATACCTAATTGAGATATCCTCTCAAACACAAGTAAAAATCCTTTGAATGTTAATGTACCAATCCCAAGTTGAATCGATCAACACAGTCTCCAAATGTCAACAGAATACAATAAATTTGGTGTAGTGTGTAATGAAGTGAAATACACTAAAAAATACACACACAAAAGTTTTAAAGAGTTCTTTTTAACAAAATAGAAGATCTCAACTTCGTTGTGGTCAAGAAGTTGAGGTACAAAGTAGCCAATTATGTGTTAGAAAAAGGTGTCATGTGCAGGCGACGATACACTGTTTTTCTACTTCTTTGTGGTCATCCAGAAGAAGTGAATGATTTGATCAAAGAAGTCCATAAAGGATCATGTGGGGCTCACACAACTGGGAGGTCTTTGAGATAACAAATAGCTATTCAAGGTTATTACTGGCCAATAATGAAAGCAGATTGTATTTCTTTCACTAAAAAGTGTGATAAATGCCAAAAGTTTTCTACCATTCATAGAAGACCAGGATCAATCCTAACACCCATCACTTCTATATGGATTTTCACTATATGGGCAATTGACTTGGTCGAACCATTCTCAACCACCAAAGGAAGATTCAGGTACCTGGTTGTAGCTGTTAGAGACGAAGCCTTTGGTTGAAATGCCCTATTAGAGAGTGTTCCAGTTCATATGGAAGTAAATAAGTTAAAGGTATGGCATGCCCTATTCATTCATCACCAACCATGGCACTCAGTTCTCTAATGACGAGTTTGAAGATTATTGTATTCGGTCCGGCATCTGAAAACTTCGTTTAACACCTGGGCATCCATAATGACCAAACTGAGATCACCAATAAAAACTTGCTAGATGGGTTAACGAAAAGGTTGGATGAGGCTAAAGGCAACTGGATTAATGAGCTCCATATTATCCTTTCAGCATACAAGACTACTCCCAGAACAGCAACTGGAGAAACTCCACCATTCTAGCTGTTGGCACAGAGGCATTAGTACTAGTGGAAATAGGTCTGCCGACTCACAGGGTATGAACTTTGATTCACCCAAGAGTGAACTCATGAGGCAACTAGATATGGATAAGATAGAATAAGTCCTACTATTTGGATGGCTGCCTATCAACAAAGGACGACAAGGTTTTATATTCTAAGGGTCATTCGATCGACCTAAACCAAGGAGATCTGGTACTTAAGAAATTAATCCAAAAGAGTAACAAGCTAGAGCTTAATTGGCATGGTCCATACTGTATCTCGATAGTTATCTAACCAGGAAAGTATCATTTGGAAACTCTAGAAGTTGAAGAATTCAAAAATACTTAGAATGCAGACCATCTGCATAAGTATTATCAGTCATTCAATTTTGAAAATTTTATCCTTAATGTAATTTCTTGTTCAAGTTAATGAAATTTTAGCTTCCATTATAAATCCTTTTAATGTATTATTTTTTGGAGTATGGTTGTTACACCTAATTAATATGAGAAATTTAGAGATTTCAAAAAGTTCCTCGCCAAAATTCCTCAAACTTTTCCAACTTCAGAAAAGTTTTCAAAAAAATTCTCATCGAAAAGGGCAGGGTTCAAACTTTTCCTACTTCAAAAGAGTTTTTGGAAAGTATCTCGTCGACAGAGCATGGTTCAAACTTTTACAACTTTAGAAAAGTTATACTTTATCTATGATTTGTCCTCGGCAAGTCACGAACAAGAAGTCTGTAAAATTTCTTAGTTAGAGGTTTTACCCGACTATGTTAAAATACTTAAACAATTATACATTTCTAACACACTTAGCCACCATTAATAATTAATGCTACAACTTAGTATAATAAACCTATTTACAGTTTTATCTAAGTGTGTTAGTCGAATGTAAGACGTATACATGATTCAAATATGAATCAGGTTTTAAATAGTTGAGCAGGTTATTTAGTCTATAAGCTGACAAACTAATCTTTATACATTTTACCTAATCGAAAAAATGATTAATAACATCCATAAGCTTAAATAAAGAGAAGTTAATCAAAAATGATTTTATTTCATTGATAAAAAGGTAAAACAATATCAATAAGTGATCAAAATACAACATAAAGAAAGATATATTCATTTTTCTAGGTGTTTTCCTTGTGCCTTATCCATTCCTGCAGGAGGATCACCAAGAGTATTGTGTTACAATCCCTTAACATCTACCTATTATTGTTGCTCGATCTATCAAGAAAATGATGAGGATGGACTATTTCATGCTCATCATGGAGACCATAATCCCTTAAATACTTAGTTATCAGACATTCGGGAATGGCATAAGTAGGAATTCGTGTTGTGTCCAATTTGAATGGAGACTTGTCACAATCCAAGAAACTTGGGTCATTCCAATGCCACATGTTACCTGTTGTAATCATACTTCAGTAAAGTCAGCAAATTGGTCCATCCCCACTTATATCCTTCACAATTACTTTGAGCAAGATGATCGTCCATGTGGGCTAAGGCTTCATTGTAGACCTCCATCCAAACTTCCTTGGGTTGTTTGTGAAATTGAAAAGTTAACCTCTCCACTTGATTTTGAAGTTTGTTGTGGACACTATCTTTAGCTTTCAACTGAGAAGCTTGGTCGGCAAGAGTTTTCTTAGTTCTTTCCACCCCAACTATTGTCCAAATAACTATACTTTATTAGAAAGTTTACTCAAACTTATTCTTTTTCTTATTCAATGCTTTCAGATCTTCCAATAATCTTTCATTTTCATTCTTTAAAAAAGGAAGCATCTTTATCGGGACCACTAGTAGATGATTTCTTCAAGATGTTTAGTTCATTCTCAAGGCATTATTTTCTTTTTCCAGCATAGCAGTAATTGCTCGGGAACTCTCCAAACCCTATTTTAAAGATAGTTCTCTCTTATTCAAGGCATACGTTATGTCCTTTAATTTATGGTCAAAACCACATCCTTCACTTAATGCCTTATACTTGGCTTCATAATCAGTATGGATAAGTAATTTGGACGGTTTATGATCTTCTTGAAGTTGTTAAATCATTTCATAATATGGAGCATTATTGGAAATAACCCTGTCTAACAAGAAAAGGAGATGGATATATGACTCATTGACTTAGTTGGATACATCTGGGTCGAGCAACCCAATCAAGTCTTCTTTAGAAATGAGAACATGACCAGCTTTTAGAAGGTTTCTACTTTCTCTGAGAATATCAGATTTAGCTAAAATTATGGATTTATTCCTAACATCAAATTGTAAATTCACAAATATATGAGTTTGTGGGACAATTTCAGAGGATCAGACAACATAAGAAATAAAATAACAAAGTTCAACAAGAAACTAAAATCATTCTAGGGTAAGAATAGTTGTTGACGACAAAAAGTTATTCTTTAATTAATTGATAGTTGAAATATAAGAATTAATACATTAAAATAGAAAAACAAAAAAAGCTATACCTTATCCTTCTCTTTGGAATGATTTTGGCCAATAGATCTTAGGTTAGAACTAGTGCTAGGAATTATGGAAAAATCAAGAGGCATCACGAAAGATTCGTCTGACCCCTTCTTCTCATCAAAATCCTCATCTAAGTTAGGAGGGGTACCATGGTCTTGCCTTGTGAAGAGTTCAAAACTTTCTTCAATTCCTACCAATTTTAAGGCCTCAGTCCACCCTTACTTGAAGGATAACTTTTTAGCATATTAATTTGAGCAAAGATAGCGAAAATAGCCATCTCCTAGACCTTATCAAAAGCAATTTTACCCTTGGCCTTCAAGTATATAACCTCAAAGGTCAAACCAACTACTTTTTCTTCATCATTTTGGGCTTGAGAGGTGACTTTAGAAAATTTGTGCTCGGTAGCCTTGGCCCTACCTTCAACATCATTCAATTTTTTTCTCGATAGCCTCAGCTCGTCCCTCATCCGCATTCACTTTGCCTTTAGCAGAATTGATCGTATCATTATCCTTCTTTAAATCCTCTTCCCATGATTTTTACTTTTTCGTCAAAACTTTTTAATAAGCCTCCAAAGATTTCTTTAGACCTTCGAAGGCCTCTTCAACTTCTTTATAAGAAGAACGTAGTTGATCGTCCTTCTCCACCATCTGGTAAAAATAACTAGGAACTACAAGAAATAAAAAGATAAGACATCATAAAGAGTTCGTCATCACAGATGAAATAGTAGAAAAGTAAGAATTATTACTAGTGCCAAGTTATGGCAAGCACTTTTAGTAATCCTGAACCTGAACATGGGGCTAGCGCGGCTCTGTCAGTAAGAAATATCCCAAACTTGATTAACCCCTAGCCAGTCCAGGGTTAATAGCAACAGAGGCCGACCCAATGTTAAGGCCACCCTAAATTTTTCTTACCAACTCTTATTGGTCGGTAGTCTTCTTGGAAGCTAATGTCTGCTGCTCGACTGATGTCTCTTGTACTTATTTTGGAGGATCAAGCAAACCTCTCATTAAACCTCTTTAATTGGTAGCCCTCTGCCTGATTATCATCATCACTATTAGGCCTCTTATCAACGGCCTTAAACTTCTTCTTCCCAACATCAGTAGCTGTGGGGATAAGAGATAGGGTACCACTTAGTAAGTTGGTCTTTTTCCTCTTAGTCATATCTATAAAAGGGAAAGAGGAATCTCAAAAACTTCTAAGGACTCAAACGACGAAGAAGTTTCTCCTGGGATAAATTCAATCCTAGTAGACTCGGTAGCTGAGGAAGTTGGCGCAGGATCCTCCTCAAGATTCACAACAATAGGGTAGGTTGGGCAACAAAAGAAGTGATGGAACTTTTGTATTCTAACAGCAATGATACAGCCCTGGGATGTTCTTTTCCAATCTTCTGGTTTAAACTCCATAATAACCTGAGATCGTTGATATTGATTTCACCCTCCTTAGGGAACCTCTTCTTACTTTCCTACGCATAAGAAAGAAATAATAAATTCAATCGACAAGCTTTAGAAATGCATAGTAAAAGAGGAAAAACAATTTATAGAATTACAACCTAGGCCACATTTTGATTGAGGACATCGGGGAGAAGTATAAGATTCTTTAATAGGGAGAGGAGTGTGTTGCTAATTCTTAACAACTATACCATACTCCTAATAGTCGTTATTAGAATCCGGTAAAATTACCATTAAAGCCCTATTGGCGTGCCTAGTTTTCAAATAATAGGCACTCTCTCTAATAGGACCCCATTTGTAACAAAACATCAAATCCAAAACCCTAATATGAGTTCCACAAAGTTCATTCCATCAATGTACCTCATTCACAACCCTCTAAGTGTTGGGTGCTACTTTAGTAGGAACTATATCAAAATATGGGAAAATGTGATAAAAATGGGGTTTGGTGGAAAGGTGATGCCATACTTCGCTATAAACAAAGTAGGGATCCAGTTACCCTCAATGAGGAAATAAACATCTATATGACCCCTAGGTATCTCTAAGTCTACCCAATCGAATATTTCTATTTTCTCTCTAAATTCATCTAACGAACTCTTATCTACGATGTCAACCATGGTGGAAAAAGAGAAAAAGATGATAAAATAGAAAGAAGGGAAAAGAAGGCTTACAGGGATCAAAGATGATTGCACAAAACTGAAGAGAAAATGGCAGCAAATGATAGCACAAGGAAAATCTTGTAGGAAAAGAAAAAGATAAAGTTTAGAAGGTTTAAGGTAAAAAGAATGGAGGGAAACTTTGTAGTTATTTATAGGTTGCATCGATAAATGGAATTAAAATGATTAATTGAACAAACCATATTGCTACTTCCGACTACACATTTTTTGAAGAGTCAAAAGATGACTGTGCCCTTTGGTAGTTCAAAAAATGTTGAATTATTTACAAAAAAACCATCATCAAATAGTGCCAGTGAATTTTTTTACAAGTATGTAAGGTCGTTTGACGACCAAATACTCAAACATCACGTCGAGCAACTTCCTGGGCTAAATACTCCATACTTTCATGCAAGCATTAAACATGGATCATTGGGGGCTTTGTTGTATGTAAAAATTACACTCCCACGTGGACCAATGATGAATATACACTTGTCCTCCAACGTGGCCGACCAACCTTCTTGATCAGTCTCAAAGAAACTTAATCGGCTAGAATGTCAACCAAATCTATAAGGCCAACCAACAAGAATATTAATAGTTACCCAGATGGAAAGCCAACAAACATTGAATTCCAAGGGATTCCTTTATTGTCACATATGTAACCGACTAGAAATATAAAAACACTCCATATCTATGGTTTTTCTAAACACTATAAATGCAAGTTACTCCCTAATCTCAAAGTATAACTCAAATCACTCATATGCACACCATACTGAGTTATTGTAAACCCTACTGAATAAAAATTACAGTGGACGTAGGCTATTTTACACCTAAACCACTCTAAAACCTTGTCTCTTAAGTGTGGTTTGAATTATTCATCTTATCTTTATCCGTGATTATAAATTTGGAGTCAGTCCATTTTTAGACATCAACAGTAATGAACATACAAAACATGTCTAAACAGGTGTTCATCCCGCATTAACAAGTTTTTAGAGGTGCCTTTTATCATTCACAAACATCTATTCACCATAACCTTAAATAATAATACATTAACATGATAAAGACAAAAATGTAGGTTCATATATAACATGTAAATCAATCAAGCATAATCATCATTATTCCTCTTTTTATACTTTCAAAATGAATATTATTTAGAGGCTTAGTTAGAAAATTAGCAAGTTGCTTCTCAGTGATAAAAAATTCAATTAGGAGTTCCCTAGATTCTACTAAGTCTCTAATATAATGATGATGAATTTTAATGTGTTTTATTATGAACATGATTTTTAATTATGTTTAGTGCTTTCATTATCACACAATAAAGTAGCTTGAGTTTATATAATGCCATAATCACTTAGCATCTTTTTGATCCACATTAATTGGGTGCAATAACTTCCAACTGCAATAAATTCTGCCTCAGCAGTAGATCAAGAAATACAATTATATTTTTTTGCATCCCCACCCAACCAAGTTGTTTCCAACATAATAACAATAACTAGAGGGACTCTTACTATCATCAGAACAACCTGCCTAGTCAGCATTATTTTACCCTGTAATACTACTAGTTGTGTTCTTTGTGTACCATAGTACTAACTCTGAAGTCCCTTTAACATATTTTAAAATTCTCTTAACACTTTTAAGGCGAATCTCTTTATGGGGCAGACTGATAACAGACACACACATAGAGAATATATGATACCAGGTCGAGAAGCAATTAAATATAATAAGGTACCAATCATGCTTCTGTATAAAGTAGGAACTATGATTTTACCACTTTTATCTTTACTTAATTTTGTGGTTGTGCTCATATATGTTCATGCTATGTTGGCCTAATTCAAATCAAACTTGTTTATTAAGTCTTTAGCATATTTGGTTTGACATATAAATAAGCCATCATCAAATTATTTCACTTGAAGTTCGAGGAAATATTTCAACTTCCCCATAAGCGACATATGGAACTCCCCACTCAGAAAATTTGAAAACATTTTAACTTTTTGAGGGGAAGTTGAACAAAAAATAATATCATTTACATATACTTCTGCAATCAAAACATCATTTTTATGTTTTAGAATAAATAACGTCTAGTTACTGCCACCACGATCAAACCCTTTATTGAGTAAAAAGTCCGAAAGGCCATTGTAACCGGGCTTAGGATCTTGATTTAAACCATATAATGCATTTTGAAGTCTAAAGACATGTTCATGGTATTTTGGGTGACCAAAACCTTTTGGATGATCTACATAAATTTCCTCAGATAAAATACTATTTAAGAATGAAGATTTAACATCCATTTGAAAAAAAAATTGTAAATGACAAGCAACAACCAAGAGAAAATGGATAGACTCCATCCATGTAACTGGGGCGAATGTCTTATCTACATCCATCCCTTCGATCTAGTGGTGTCCCTAAGCGACCGACCTAACTTTATTTCTAATTATCACCCATGTTTCATCAGTTTTGTTTTTAAAAATCTATTTATTTTTGTTTTTGAAAATCCATTTAGTATCGATTACTTTAGACTTAAATGGCCTAGAAATGAGATACCAATCATCATGTGTTTTAAATTGTGCCATCTATTCTTAGATATAATATATCCAAGAGGAATCTTACAAAGCTTCATTTACATTTTTAGGCTTCACTAGGGAAACAAAACATGCTTATGATCTCGTAATAACTCGCTCTAATACTTCACTAGCTATGTTAGTGGTAGGATGATCTTTAGAAACCCAATTATGCACAAATGGGGTTTTAGTAGGTAAATAATCAATTTTAATTTGTGAGCCTTAGCTTTCAAAACTTTTTGACTCATTAGTAGAAATTAGTATTTTACTGATAGAAGTGAATGAAGTGTCGGCTACAATTATATTAATTGAGTCCATAACTGACTTTGTTCATAAATTGTAAAACCTATAGGCATGATTGTTTCGAGAATAGGCTAAGAAAATTCGCTTATCACCACAAGATTCATATTTGAAAGAATTTATCTATCACGACAAACATAAAAAATGCTCCCAAAGGTTCCAAAGTATTTAACATTAGGCTCTTTATCATACAAAAGTTCATATGAAGTCTTTTTGTTAATTTTACGGAGGTAAATTCTATATATAATATGGCAATCCGTTTGAATTGCTTGAAATCAATATTATTTTGAAAGGTTTTTAGCATGAATTAAGACCGAGGCCATTTCTTGAAGCATTTGATTTTCACTTTCAGCTATTTCATTCTGTTGGGGGTCGTAGGAGCACTAAAGTCATGCAAATACCCATTTCTAGAATAGTGTCCAACAATGCCATTGTCTTTAAATTATCCCCCTCTGTCACTTCTTATTTGTAATACTTGGGGTATCCTTTTCATTTTCAATTTTTAAAAGGATTTTCAGAAACATTTTAAATGTATCTGATTTTTGTTTCATGAAATCTACCCATGTAAACATAAGAAGTCATCTATAATGACTAAGATATAACTATTACCACGATGGCTAATAGTACTAGAAGAACCCATTAAATCTATGTGGATAAGGTCGAGGGGTTTATAATTTAAAAGATTAGGTACTTTTTCATGAGTCACTTTAGTTATTTTTCCCACTTCATAAGGTCCACAATAAACATTAAGAATCATTTAATTTTGACCCTTAACAATCTCTTGGATGCTTAATCTTCTTAGGTTTTCAAAATTTGTGTGGCCTAGCCTATTATTCCAAAGTTCAGTATCATCAAGTATGGTCAACAGGCAAGAAGAAGGGAAATGGGAACCAAATAGAAATTCTCCTTATTTTTGTTTCTTACTATGATGTAACTACCAATTTTGTCAGAAACATTGCACTCGTTTTTCAAAATATTATAAGAACAATTTTCACCACATAATTGACTTATCCTCAGCAGATTATCTTTCAACACTTTAACAAAGAGAACATCATTAAGAAGAGGCAAGCCTTCCTCAGACGAACCTCCATATCCAATCATAACTTCTCCACTAAGGTAGTTAGTAAAGTTTTTCAACCTAGTTTTATCACTAGCTATATGCCAGAACATCCCGAATCTAAATACTCGCCAGTTGAGTTTCTTTCAGCTTTGAGTGTAAAAACCACAATGTTGCATCTTAACTGGGCTAACATATAACCTTTCCTAACCCAAATAGGCATAATTTTAAAAATCTTTTTGCCTTTTGAGCGATTTAAAGGTCGAGGAGTTTTGCGAGGTTCTTTTTCTCTTAGTTGGAGATTTATTTTTGCCTCCAAAATGATTTTTAATTTGCTTAGGGAGAACACAACTATTGCGCTTCATGCGAGAGTAATTAATTTTTTTATAAATAGGAATGTAAATTATTTTCTGAAAATAGTTATCTAAGTTTTTTCCATAGACATCACAGTAGGAACAATATTTAGCTGACGCTAGTTTGATCCTAGTATTCAGTCCTTAAAAGATATGTTTGGACATAGTCTGATTTCTAGATTTTAGTGAAATAAACCCATCACTTTCTTTGCATCTAACAGAGGGGCATATGCGAGGGTTAGCCTTTTTATGGGGAATACATGAGTTCTTGTTCACTTGTGAGACTGAAGTGTTTTTTGAAGTTTCTTCGACAAAAGTGGTTTCTTTCAATTTGAATGAGATTTTATTTTCAATAAAACTAATACCACTTATGTCATTTTCGTGTATCATTTCACTCAGCACACGTTCTTGTTATTTTTTTGAATTTTCAAAATCTTTCCACTTTTTAATTTTTTTTGAATATTTTATCATGAAGTCCTCCAATTCTACCATAGTGGCCTTCTATTTTTGTTCTAAAAAAAATTATTTTCAAAAATTTCTATTATTTTAAAATTAAAACCTTTAATATTAGTCTCGTAAGGTAAGCATTTACTCGTGTATTCTTCAATATTCATCTTAACTATCGTACTTAGATTCTCAACTTGGTTAGATAATTTTTTCACTAGTTTTTCAGACTTAACAAATTTATTCAATGTTAGAGCATATAGATCTTGAAAATTTGGTAAAACATCATCATCATCGATATCACTAAGTGGTGTGTGTGTGTTGTGACACCTAACAATTTAGTTTTATTCCTGGAACTCACATACATACTCAATTCATCAACAATAGTGTCTCTTTGACTCACACACTACTTGTATCTAACTTAGTAATATCATTAGCGTAAGAGATACAACCAATAGTATTTATAATGTTATCATCAGATATGTTACTATCAGGAGTACAAACAATTATATTTTCAACTATATTACTAGCAAGATTAGTAAATTCAGCACAAGAAGGTATAGAATCATGATCAAACAGGAAAGCATCACAATCATATTCAATAACTTTAGCATAAAAATACGGAAAAGATTCATCTATGCTTGATGGTCCCGAACCATCATCATCAGAATAACTTGAGTCATCCCAAGTTTTGGTAATGTGAGCCTTACGTGTGATTGGATTTTTACTATAGCACATGATAGCATAATGTCCCATTTTTCCTCATTTATAACATTGTACATGGAACTTGTCCTATTGGGGTCAATTGTTATTTAACTCCGTGGGTCTATGAAACTTTTTTATGTGGTATAACTACTTGAATTCCCTGATGCGCCACGAACAGTATTTCTATATTTAAAAATTTTCTTAAATTATTTGCCCACTAGGACAATTTGAGTATCAAGGGTTTCAAGATCTGTGTCTTGGTCTGAGTCACTGTCTAGGTCCAGCCTAAATAGTTTTGGACTGTTCACGAATCATTATGCCTTCTATCAGTTTAGGACAATTATTTTTTGTAATCAATTTCCATTTCCATAGTCCCTATTTACTACTAAGAAGTTTAGACGTTAAGAAATGGTCATCTATTTCTTCAATAACTTACCTTTTACGATCAAAATTAGCAGGAAGAAATCTCAATATTTTCATATATATATATATATATATATATCTTAGGGTAATCAATACCATTGGCATTCAATTTGGTAATGATATCAGTCAGTCTAAGATAAAAATCATTAAAAGTTTCTGAGTTACACGTGACAATAATGTGATAGTATTGGACTAGCATTTGAGTCTTATTATCTCTAACACGATGATCACCTTCATAAGAAATAATCACTGTGTTACAAGCTTAACTGGAAGTGGTACAATGAGATATATGTTTTAGTTCATGCTCAATAACAACCAGAAAGATAAAGTTACATCCTTTGTTATTATAATGAGATAGAAGTTTTTCAACTTTAGTATATTCACTTAGTGACTTACTTATTCTCATAGTGCTACCCTCAAATGTTGGTTTAGTAGGAGTTTTATAACCAGTTTTAATGACATACTAAACTTCATCACCCAAATGCCCTTGAAGGAAGGCTATCATCCTAACTTTCTAGTATGGAAAAAGTCTTCCATTAAAAACACGAATTGTAGAAAGATTTTCAAGTTTTTCCAAAACATTTTTATCCATTTTTATTAAACAATTTCAATAGCCTTGGGATCTTGAATTTGTTTTAGTATGAAGCTCGATACCAATTGAAAAAACACTTAAGCAAAAAATTATTAACAAAGTTAATCAAGTGTGTTTCTGGTAAACCACAAGTTATTTGAAGAAACCCTTAAACACAAAAATAGAGTTGAATAACTGACACAAAATAGGTTGGTGACTCTATTTTCATACATCTCCCACATTTGACGATGATCGTAGTGCCCTGAGTAAGGGCGTGAACTCCACACCACCACATATCCTCTCGCGAGCCGACCTCCTGAGTCGATGTGTGCACTGGAGTGTGGTGGTGGCGTGTTTATGCCCTTCCTCGGGGCGCTACGACTGTCGTTAAATGTAAGGTGATGTACGTAAATAGAATCACTATCCTATTTTTCATAGAACAGGAAAAAGAAATGTTCCCACATTGAGAGAACAATATCAAAGACATATTGATGCTTGTGAAACCAATTAGTTCAAGGAATTGGGGGCTAAGTTACAGTATGAAAAGGTGTTAGGCACCCATCCCTCCCTTTTGATATCTCATGGGCATGTGCTATTCTTATTCTTAATAACTTTATGAAGTGTGTGTGCATTTATATATAAATGGAGAATGGAATTACTCGACTCGCGTCATGGAAAAAGTTGGATTGAGGTCATCTGTAGGAGTGTTCCCAAAATAGTAATTAAAAATATAATGTGTGCATTTATTGGGTCACCGATCCTCTATAGAAACACAATGGTATAAATTGGACCAAATACGAGCATGAATAACAAATATAGTACGTGGAAATAATATATGAACAAAAATAGGAAAGGAGGACTCGAATCTCGTATTTTCCCTAGATGCCTACGTAGCCTAAAAAGGCATCAAATTCCATGTAGTTCGCATACAACATGGTGGTGGGGTTTATCCCATAAATCCAACCAGGGGATTTATTATGTGTGTGTGTATAAAAAGGATGTTTTAGTGTGAGAAAATGTAGTGAGGAATCCCCATTCAGAATTGATAAGAAAACCTTCTTTTTCTATTTCTTTTTGGTTTTTTATAGAAAATATATTATGTGCAATACTAATAATAAAAATTCGGATATTAATATATGTGAACTAAAAAGATGAAATGCTAAAGTAAGAATTAAATAACTAATGGGAAAATAAGGAAATTTAAGGAGAGGGCGAAAGGTTTGGACCTTCTTCGAAATCTTTAAGATTGATCTTTATTGTTGAAGGGATACTCTTGCAAGTGAATGAAGGTGGTAGGAGGAGAGGGAATGGAATTTTCTAAATTGGGTAAGAAGAGGATGGAAATGTAATGTGGGGGAGAAGTTTCTATATAGAAACCACGCTGACCTTAAGAGAATGGTTTTGAGATCCCTGAGAATGATGTTTCTGAGGTGCCTCTCGAAGTGAGATCATGCTCACTTTATATATGGTCAAGGGTGATGCAAATAGGTATTATCCTTTATATGCCTATCATTAGGAAACCCCAGACACACTACTAATTGGCTAGGGAAATGGGTTTGCTATTCAGCAGTCTCATAGATTTTTTCAAAAAAAAATTGTAAAATTAAATACGTAAGTTCGAATCGCGCTAGGATGTACCGTTGGAATGGGTATTCAGACCCCTTTTACAATCCAATGGGCCTCTCGCAGGCTCGGGAGTTAACTATGCTAAAAAAGGGCTCGAAAGCGCCCAGTGATGTTTTGGACAAGAGATTCTCGATGGAAAATGAATCGTTCATCCAAAATTTTAAGCGGAATCACGCATGGAGCAGACCATTGGAGAGGGTATTCAGATCCTTTCGAAGATTCATTAAGTATAATTTAGTTCTTAGAGTTAACCTTAGTTAAACGGGGTCTAAAAGCGCCTGGTGATCCTTCGGAGTAAAACGGGTCATTTGTCCGTATCATAAGGCCAATTTGTTCATGGGGCCGATCTTTAGAAATTGAATTCAGAGCCCTTAGAAGATTGATTTAGTATCATTTTAGATGAAGAGTTGACGAGAGTCAAATGGTACCCTGGAGCGCCCGGTGGCCTCTGCATCAGTTTTTAGGGAAAAATGAATTGTTCGTCCGAAGTCTAAGGGAGATTCATGCACGGGGTAGACCATTGGAATTGGTATTCAAAGCACTTTAAATATCCACTGAGCTTCCTCTTAGGTGAGAAAGTTTATCGGGTCAAAATAGTTCCCGGGATAGCCCTATGGCCTCTAAATCGATTTTTTGATCGTAAAATGGATCATTCGTTCAAACCATAAGGCCAATTCATATATGGGGTGGACCAATTGAAATGGGATTCAGATCCCTTTGAAGATTCATTGATATTTTGCTCAGACAAGAAAGTTGATCGAAGTCAAACGGGGATCAAGAGCGCCCAGTGGCCTTTAGATCGATACTCGGAGTATGACCTAAGGTTTATGGTGAAGGAGGACGTAATAGGTTCCTAAGGATATTCTTATGAGTGTCCTAGAATGTGGTGTCTATAGAGCCCCATGACGGGTGAGTATGGAAGAAGTGAAGGTAGTCAAATAGACAACACATGGATGTTTTGGGAAAAGAGGCCAGTTCTGAGGACCTAAAGGGATGAGGATGACTGATTGAGAGGGACGAGGTAGATCCAGAGGACATGAGGTAATGCTGTGGATGACCAATTATATGGGTCTTGGACAATTTTGGGCTAAGGGCCGAGGTTAATTCTGAGGACCTATAGTTAGTACGACCGATTCGGAGGACCGATGTCAATTCTGAGGACCTAAAATTTTAGGGATCGAACTTAAAGTTTGTAGGGAATGATTATGGGTGTCGAGGTCGATTCTGAGGACCTAAAGTAGAGATGTAGGGATTTTTTCTCCTGGGGAATTTTTATCTTATCTTGAGGATGCCGATGCACCTATTGTTCCACTGAGTATGGCGTTATTTTGAGACTTTATTGGGGAACCTTTTACCCCTAAGACATCGAGTTGGAGATTACGCTATTTTGAGAGGGGAAGTTGTGAAGGATTTTATCTGCAGGTACATCCTAAAATTTGCCTTTAGTTTGGAAATTTCGTTGGGGAAATAGGTAGGGTATTAGTTTTCCATCCTGGTAGGGAAGCATGTAATTTGAGGTTTCAATTATGCTAGGGAAGACTTAAGACTTGAGATTTCGCTGGGGAATTATAGTAGCCTTTGGGATGCAGGCACAAAAATGTGTTTAGGTTTTATGCTGTAATATTAATCCTGTTGGAAATTTTGGGAGTTGGTAAGGGGTTTAGTGTTTACAAAAATGATTTTCTTGATGAAGAAATGCATTTCTTTACAGTTTCCTTTAGTTTCTCCTAAGAAATGTTCTATGTTTTGGACATTTTCTGGCATTTTTTGTACAAAATTTTTAGGGGGCTGCCAACCAGCATGTTGTTGGGGTTTCCATTTGGCAATGGCGTGGTATCTTGAGCTTATTTGGGCAGAAGAATAGGTAGGTGCCGAAATGTATGTGCAGGGTGTTTATGATCAGCAGGCTGTTTAGTCCCATTTAAAAAGGCATCAATTCCTCCTCATTTTTCATATCTTCCAGAGTTTGAATCTTCTCTCCTCTCTATTTAAAAACCATTTTTAAATCCTTTATTCTTCAAGACTTCAAATGGAGGGCTTTTCTAATGAGGAATAAAACTTGGAGTGGTTGAGTGTTGATGACTGGACTAACCTAGGGTGGCAGACTAGGGTGTCCCTTGACTTGGGTAATGAAAATGTGTTTGATCTGTTTGAGCCTGCTGATGATGCGAACAATCTTATTCGTGAGTTTACGCACCCCCATTAATCCAAGGTAAGGAACCCTAGTGGCTATGTAAGTATGATGACCTTTGGATTTTATTTTCATTTTTTCTTTATTTTCTTGTGTTGATGAAGGATTATTTCTCTTTTGGGTTTTAGCATACTGACATAGATCCTTCGAGCATTCGTACTATAGGGATGACTAGGTTAAGGGGTGTATGGGAACATCTTCTAGCAGTGGTGTACTGGATGGTTACTTTTGCTGGCTTTGGCCATCTGGATCAAGCCTTGGATGAGATGCCGTATTTTACTATGGTATTGTGTGCTTTGGAATAGAGGCGGTGGGACACTACCAAAACCTTCTCTTTACGCTTTGGGGAGATGCATGTTACTTCCATTTATGTGTAGCATCTACTGTGGATAGATTTCAAGGGTTCACAGATTGAGGTGGACCGTATTGGTAGGGTGACGCCTTACATGATCTAGACAACATTGGGGGATATGGGTAGGATCATTTTTGGGAATTCTATATGCATGTCTTCTCTTCAAGAGTTTCTCTTGATTTAGAGGATAGATGATACTGAAGGGCAAAAGGTGAGAAATATGGACCGATTTTTATTCTGCTTTTGTTGGGTGGTTTCTTGGTGGTGACAAGTGGCGACCTCGTTCATCTTTGGTTTTTTCCATTTTTTAGGACGTTTTCTGACGTCCCGCTCTATGATTACGGGAGCCTGACTTTGGTGACCCTTTATTATTCTTTAAATGCATTCATCTGGTTCCACTAGACTGTTATAGGGGCCACGTACCTGTTGGAGATAACTTTCACATTTCTTTTTCTTCTTATGCATTTCTTTACAGTTTCCTTTAGTTTCTCCTAAGATGATTCTTGTGTTTTGGCAGACATGGTTCTATGTTGTGATTGGGATCAATGTGAGATTAATAGCCCTAAAAGACAAGGATTTTGGGGATTTATTTCAAATGTACCAGTACCAAAAGTACAGTAAGAAGTCGAACTAGCCTTTATCTCGGGCGGCGGTGCGGCAGGCTCAGAGCACGCTGATGAGAGATTGGGTTATTTTGTTTTCTCTTGAATCCTCTTTTGCATTTTCCTTCTTGCATGAATACTAATCCTCTTATAGGGATTACAATTGACCTTTTACCCATGGGGGATGTCTCCTTAGGATACCCCGTGACAGGTATTCATGCGTAGATGCGGCGATTGATGGAAGGTATGCCTAGTATTTGGGAGAGAGGGTGGTGCGGCAGATCATGGCATATGAGGTGGTGGTCCTAGTGTCTGTTCCCCCGATGTATATGAGGCAGGTGAGGGATATGTCTACCAAGGATAGGGTTACAACGATAGTTGGATAAGCTTATACGCTTTACATGGACACGATGACGAGTTATGACTACTTGGATTTCGTGACGAGCTAGTTGATTCCCTCTTGCATTTAAGACACGATGAACATGCCTCCACCTCCTACGACTTCAATTAGGGGTACCAACAGGCCGGTAGGATCTTCCCATAATATGGGTGGTACGTTATCGATGGTGGAAGTGATAGCAGCAGAAGAGGCTTCGCTTATTCAGGTCATTCCCCCTTCTTATAATTTCAGGTTGACTGGGAGGGACACTAAGCATGCTGAATCTCCCTAATGACGTAGCGCCAGGATTAATAGGGCTTATGAATGACGTCCTTCAACCTGAGGTATATTTTTCTCTTTTCTTATTATGGCCCTTTTTTTATTCTTTCTTTGCCTTCGACTAACTGGTTTTCCTTTTGTTTCTCCGCTTACAACATGTTCGAGTGTCGACCATCTAGCTAAAGGATATCAAGGATTGGGTGGCCTCTATAACTGATTATATTAAGCTTTTTTTTCCTTATTTCTTGGTTCTGTCTTTCACCTTGGATGATGGATCGAGCTTTGGTAGTGGAGATTCTATAGCCTATTGTCGGGGGAAGCGTGCTCGCCACGGGGGTGAGGGTTTGAGAGCGAGAGATTATGGGTTTAGTCTGAGTCTCATTGTTTTGTTTTTTTATTTTGTTCTTCTTTTATTTTACCTAAAAAATTGTAATCATGCAATGGAAGCATATATATAACAAGGATATTTTTATTTTTTTTATTCTTGTTTTAATAACTTATTCTACATGCACTTTTACTTTGCTACTGAGACTGTAAAAATGCCAGGATGTTTATTTAGAAAAGGAGAGCTTAATTAGCTTGAGAAAAAGGTTTATTTTGGGAAATGATAAAAAGAATTGGATAAGTAAGAAAAAATAACAACGGGTTTTAAACCAAGATTTTCTTTTTTTGAGAATTTATTTTTGACAAAAAAGGAAAGATAAAATCTTCTAAAATAAGGGAGTTGTCGATCGGCATACCCCTTATCCTGACTATCGGCATATCGATTAAGTAAAATCACTCTAAGGCTTTGATTTTACTTTCTTTTAGAGCAAAGTACTTTGTAGGGTAGGAATTCATTTGGACTCCTTAAATACCTTGTCTTTTACTAAGCCTCTTGTTTATAAAAAGGGAGGCAAGGATTGTAGTTTTTCCATTCACATCCACTTTCTTCTTCTTACTCCTTGCTTATTATTTTCTGCTCCATTATTGTCCAAATGGCCCTTCTGATGCATGTAAAAAAAAATTCCTACCTCAAAAGTCTTGAATCCATGCCTTCATACAATATGGACTATGAGGCGTTCAACTTGCGTCGAGTCTCCTTATGGTGTAATAGAGCCATTGAATGGATTATATTAGCGGCGGTGGTGCAGTTTTGGTATCCCGAACACCATGTTTTTCATTTTGATTTGGATGAGGTAATCCCATCGTAACGGCGGCTATGCCCGGATTTTCTCGATCTCTTTGGGTTCCATTAGTAGAGTTGCTCCACATTTCCCCTTCAACGGCATGACCGATGGTTACTAGGTCTATTATTTCACTTCCATTTGTCATGTATTTTTTGCACCTGAGGGATTTTAACAATGCGAGCTATATCGGAGCTATTGCCTTAGGCCTAACTTTGAGGCTTTTCTTAGTGACATGAGACTTAATGGTGGTTCCGACTGGATGCAATAATAGCGTGGATGTCCTGCCATCATAGTCCTACGACGATGATACTAAAAAGGTCATTGAATAGACTTAATGCTTGGAGGGAAAGTCACTCTAATTTTCTAAGAGGAATCCCAGTGATATTGTTCATGTGGCTGACTGCGAGGTTTCACTTGGCGGTTCGTCCTCAGTATCCATTGGTAAGTGTGCCAAATTTTACTACTTGGTAATTTATCAGTTTTAACCCATCTATGGAGAACTAGGTCAATTGGTTCATGGAGCACGGTGCCTTCACTGGTCTATGCTATAATGGTGAGAAATGTAGCATTTTCTTCATCTAGGAGAGTAGTGGTATGCTCGATTAGTTGGCCTGCGACAAACTTCATTATATTTCCCTTGGTAACACCTACATTAATTTGTATGGGACCAAATAGTGACTCCTCAGACACTAGACTTCTTTCATGTGGAAGGCTTAACTGAATCCATGCACGTGAGGTTAGGTTCTCTATGGGAGAATCGTCGGTCATCTACCCGTCCTTCTCAATCCGTAGGTAGGGTCTAGCACGTGTCCAAAGATTATCTGAAATAGTTATAAAAGCGAGTAGCGGTGAAGATCTTCACGAAAGAGACCAGCTAGAGATGGTTTGTTATTTTTTACACCGTGGAAGGAGGGGTTGTCGAATGGTTAGGGAATACTCCTCTATGGAGTGCATTAGGAATATCAACGAGAAAGGAGAAGTTTGGGAACCTTAGGGAGCAGATGATGATAGGGCTAGGTCTTACAGCAGCTGTAGATAGGGTTTTTTTGAAGCTGGAGTTATTTGATATGAATATTTTGGTGACATTTGTGATGTTTTTAGGATGTTGTCGTATTTGGAGTTTTAATAATATTTTATGAGGTTTAGTTAGGCTTGGGTTTATTCAAGACCAGTTTGGTCAGCGAAGATGGGTGGCTATTTTGACTCCCTTCGCTGATACTTTGTGTAGTGGTACTGAACTTCATTATTTGAAATAAAAAATATTTTGATCATATTGTTCTTCTTATTTATGAGTTTTACATTTGAGTTATCTATACTAAGGCATTTATAATCCTTTTGTTCATGTACATGATAAAATGAATCGTTGTTCTCGAAGCTTATAAAAGTGTATCATTTTGTGAAAAAGAAGGGGACCGCGCCCATGTAAAGTGTATGAACTACCTAAGTACCTCTGGGGAGTTTTGAAATGTTGCATTTTGAAAACAAAAGGGTTTTGAGAGGATCAGGCCTCACCTAGTTCTGAGTAAAGATAAACGAAGAGTTTTTTTAATAGAATGGAGATGAGAAGATTCGCAGCGTGCCGAGATTTTGGACTAAGGCTATAACTTCTTGAGACGGTCCAGGTTGACTGGACATGCCATTTCTTCTCCATAGAGGTCTGCGAGCATAACAGCGCCACCTAAGAGAATCTTCCTAACTATGTAAGGGCCACTCCAGTTTGGCTTGAACTTACCTTTGGGGATCCCTGACGGGTTATATGATCTCCTTGAGGAATAAGCATCCTTCTTGGGCACTAAGGTCCTTGGATCTTCAGTTGAATGATCTCTCTATTTGGTGATGTTAACCTTGTATGTGGTATATAGCCTTCAACCTCTTTTCATCCGAGAGTGATAGTTTATCAAAGCAGCTCTGATACCAATCTTCCTCGCTGACTCTGCTCTTCATCATCACTCGTAAGGAAGGTATTTCTAGGTCAACGAGTAGGACTGCTTCCATGCTGTATACCAAAGAGTAATGGGTAGCCCTAGTAGATATCCTAACTAAAGTGAGGTATCCCAGAGGGCATAAGGGATCCAATCGAACCAATATTGGTAGCTCTCTATCATTTTGCTGATGATAGTTTTGAGGTTCTTATTGGCGACTTCAATTGCGCCATTGGCTTGGGATAGGTAGTAGAATATTTATGCCTATGGATCCCATACTCATAGACTAGTTTGGTAACCTCAGCTTCAAAATGTAAACCATTATCTACCACTAGTTCATGGGGAACCTTGTATCGATAAATGATGTTCTTTCGGATAAACTTGGCCACCTTATTATCATTCAGTACTTCTTATGACTTGGATTGGACCCATTTGATGAAGTAATTAATGGAAATTAAGATGAAATCATCCCCATTCGAAGTATTGGGTGTGACTTTCCTTATGATGTTAATGCCTCAGGTGAAAAATGGATAGGGAAAGTCATGTTTTAGAATTATCGAGGAGGTAAGTGATGGAGATTGGAAAATTTCTAGCATTTGAAGCATCTTTGGATGTAGTTGGTGCAATCCTAAACCACGGTGGTCCAATAATACCCTTTAAGGATAATCTTTGTAGCAAGCCTATGACCATTCATGTGCGGGTCGCATTCCCCATTGTCGATCTTCTACATCATTTCTTTAATGCCAGCCCTCGCGGTGCAGTGTAAATGGGTTTCATCTAAGTTTCTCTTGAATAGTAATTTATCATAGATGATGTACTCAGTAATCAGTTTGCAGAGGGTCATATGGTGTTTCTTGCATGCGTTTTGGTGATACCTACCATGCTTGAGGATGCTCCAAATTTCATAGTACTTAAACTCATCCATATCAGAATCAACCTCTACGATGATCTCAATATAGTAGTAGTGAGATGGCATAGCTTGTTCTTAGACTAGGAAAGGGTCCATCGTTATTCCCTCGGGCATGTCGATCATGGAGGCCAGAGTAATAAGGGTATCAGCTAAGCTATTCTTTGCAGGAGGCAAGTAGTGGAAGGTGATATCTCGAAACTTAGAGGCTAGCTCTTCTAAATGGGTGTGGAAGGCTAAGAGTTTTTCATCTTTGGCCTTCCATCATCTAAGAACTTTTCTGATGATGAGTGTACAATCCTCGTAGACATCCAAGTGTTTGATACCTTTCTTGAGAGAGGATTTAGGCCTATAGTGCGTGCCTCATATTGGATCATATTATTGGTGCAGGGAAAACTATCTTGATGGTAATGGGAGTGTGAGAGTTATCATGGGAGATTAAGAGTATCCTAATGTCATATCCTTTATTGTTGGAAGCACCGTCAAAGAAAATTTTCCCGTTAAAAAATAGTTTCCATCGGAGGTCTTCCTGAAAGATGTAGAGAATATCTTCATCTAGGAATTCAGAGACCTAAACATTAACCTTTTCCATGGGATAGTCGCTAGGGTAATCAAATATGGCTCTTCCTTTCATGGATTTCTATGTGACATACATGGTATCAAATTCATATCGAAGAATCAACCATCGGGCCATTCGGCTAGATAGGGCAGTTTTCTTAACTAGGTATTTGATAGGATCCATTCAAGATATAAGCCTAGTGGGAAAAGAGATCATGTAATGCCGTAACTTTTGAGTGACCCAAACTAGAGCGAAGCATGTTTTTTCCAAGGCAATATAGTTGACTTTGTACCCGAACAGTGTTTAACTGTCATAGTAGATTGCCCTTTCTTTACAAGATTCTTCGATATATTAGTCTAACAGATCCCCTGGTGCAGTATTTTTTATGGTCAAGTACAAGAGTAAAGGGAGACCTGGCTATGGAGGCATAGGTACCGTAGGTTGGGTAAGGTATTGTTTGATTTTGTCTAAGGCTTCCTCATAGGCCTCATTCCAGACTTTGGTAGAATCCTTCCAGTGGAGTTTGAAGATAAGTTCACAAATAAAAGGCAGTTAGCTGATGAATTGACTGATTTACTAAAGTTTTCCCAAGAATCTTCGGACTTTATCATCAATTCAGGGTGGTGTCCAATTGTATATAGCTTTCATCTTGCAGGGGTCTTCTTCGATTCCATTTTCACTTACTATAAATACCAAAATCTTTTCTTTTATGACATAGAAAATTCACTTATGAGGGTTTTATCGCATTTGGTATTATCGTAATTGTTCGAAAAACTTTTGGGAGGCAAGAATGTGACCTTCCTGAGTCTTGAACTTAATAATCATGTCGCCTACATATAATTTGACCTCCTTATGTATCCAATCATTTAAGATGGTAGTTTTAGCCCTTTAGTAGGTATCCCTAGTGTTCTTGAGCCCGAATTGAATAACTGTGCAATAAAAAGTTCCCCAGGGGGTGATGAAGGCAGTTTTCTCTTAATGTCAGGGTGCATCTTGATCTGATTATATTCGCCGAATCCATCGATGAATGACTTGAGGGCATGACTGGTAGTGTTATTAATAATCATGTAGATATTGGGTAATGGTTAAGTCCTTTGGAGATGCTTTATTTAAATCCCGATAGTCGACACACTTGCAAACTTTCCCCCTGATTTCGGTACGAGTATAATGTTGGATAGCCATATGGGATATTCAATTACCCAGATGAAGACTACGTTTAACTGTTTGATTACCTCTTCCTTGACTTTAAATGACAATTTAGTACAGAGCTTTCGTATCTTCTGTTTGAGAAGTTTACACTCTAGGAGAGTTAAGATATCCTATTGAGTTATTTCAGGATTGATGTCGAACATGACCTCGTAGGACCATGTGAAGACATCCATAAATTCCTTCAGTAGCTCTTCGAATTTCACTCGATCATGATCATTAAGGGTGAACCCTATCCCAATCTCATGTTTTTGGCTACTAGATCGAGATTAATAACAACAGTTTCATCCTCATTGATTTGAACACGGTTATGTTACTTGTTATTCACCTTTTTAAGATTAGTTCAGAATTTTTCATTTGCAAAATCATCATCATTAAGAGTGTTATTAGAATCAAGACAATTAATGTAAAACACAACAAGATACTCAAAATCATTTTCTATTTCACTTTAGGTAAAAACAACGTTGAGAACCTCGTTAAAAGAGATCTCAATTACATTAATATTATAAAAAAGAGGAACAACAATAGATGAAGAGATAGGTTAAGCAACATGTTTGGGTATCATTTTAGTAGGTGGGACTGTAATACCATTCCAGTTGAGAAGAGGCTTAACAATGAACTTTATCAGAGTGGACAGTTTCGACGATGTAGTGCCTGAATAGAGCATGTAGAGGGTGGAAATCATTCTAGTTGGAGACCTCAATAATGGTTATGGATTTCCGAGTGAGAGGTTTCACTTTATGTTGGCAGTATTGTGTCTATGAGTAGTTGCCTTGAAATAAGATTTACATCCCCAACTTCATCTTCTTATCCACATGGGCATACCGTGGTTCAAGAAATCCATATAAGGGAAAGTTCTCGTCGTCCTTGACGAATATTCCGTTTAGATAATCCCTTAAAAAAGTCTTCGCATCTTATAAGTTCCTTTTCAGTCATGGTTTGTGGAGCATTCTGAGTTCTTTGGGTGAAGGATAATAACCCAAGAAACATGGGGGAAATGCCTTTTTCATGACTATGGGCTCTAGTATCCCTTGTAAAAATTGTCCCAGCCCCAGTCTGGGCATGAAATGAATTTTTTTAAACATTTATATCACATTAAAGTTATCATGAGGGTTGTGCTCTTCACATACTTGGTCTTTAAAATTATCCCCTGCCAGAAGGGGAAGCCGATCAACCCTAAAGAGGGAGAGAAGCGTGTTATTCCTCCCATGATGTATTTATAGTTTCAGATTGTAGGTGTTGGTATTTTCTGTATCATCATCATCCCCCAAAATGTTATTAACTTGCCCTTTGGAGAAGAATTTCAAACTTCTCATAAAGGGAGGAAGATACTTCATGGATGCTATAAATCCACGGTTGACCAAGAAGTAAGTTGAAGCATGCGAGTATGCTAATAACTTGAAACTCGGTAATGGGATTGATAGGGCCAGCCCCTATTATGAGTGTTATGGATACCATCACTTCTTGGTAAGTATTATCATAGGCATGCATTGTGGCAGAAGTAGGAGTCAGGTTGCTTACTTTTAACCCCAAAAAATTAAAGCTTTTTAGTGGGAAAACATTAAGGGTAGATCTATTTTCTATGAGTGAGAGGGGGACTGTATTTACCATCACTTAAATGGATATGTTTATGGTGTAGTTGTGGTCAGGGTCGACCTTCAGAATTTCTTGTTCGGATAAGTAAAGTAGTCTAGTGGTGGTCAAGGATCCAACTCGATTTATAGCTTCTTCCAGAGTAGTGTAAGGAGGGATTATGGGACCAATAAGAAATTTTATTAGAGAATTTTGGTGTAATTAAGAAGACATGAAGAGTCCTCACAAGGTAACATTAACTTGATTCTTCTTGAGTTGGTCGAGGATCTTGCTTTCCTCAACAGTTATTTTCAGCAAGGGAAGTTATTTGATAACTCCCTTTCCCTTATCTGTTCTTAATAACTGAGGATTTGGATCTTGGTAGTGACTTTCTGATCTGTTCATATAGTTTACAGAGGCAAGTAAGAGCAAGAACCCCATCTCTTATTCTATTTTTGGCTTAATGGCTACTTTACTAATTTTTTCCCAACAGGTCCTCAAAAGATATCATCCCGCACATACTGATTACTGGATTGATTTTTTTTGGACTCAGTTCATCACCAGATCTGTAAAATTAGTCCCCCCATTCGGTGGAAATAATGTCTTCCTTTTAATAAAAATTCATGCATTCAATTACATCAACGACTTCCTTATATAATTCTTCGAACTTTATAGTTCATCATTGTACTTATATTATGACATGAATTCTCGGGCAACATCTTCCCAACTACAGATTCTTCATTTTTTAAGGGATAGAAACCGTTAGATGGCACCGTCCTACAAATTTTATTGAAACATCTAGTCCAATATATTTTTAGAGGTACCAAGAAGGGTTATGTCTCAATGATAGATGCAAAGGTGAAAAATTAGGGCCCAGTTCCCCAAAACTTCTCGATGGATATCATTTTGAATTATTTCGATAATCTTGCTTTAAGGTAAGGAGACATGCGGGTTTAGTCCATGTAGTTTTTGGATATCCTAACTTGGTAAAACTTCTTTAATAATAGCTTGAAGTCTTCCTTTACCTCGTTCAATTCTTCCTCCTTGGGATCAATGGGTACTGACAAGTTATCCCCTGGTTGGGTAAGGTTTGGCATAGGGAGCTGAGCTGGCGATGGCCCATTAGCAAGCGAGGCATGTGGATCATGTTGATATTCTTTAGAGACCCAAATAGGCTAGCGAGCCAGTGAACTCATGGCTTAAGGAAAGAGGACTTCAGGTTCATTAAGAACTTGGACCCAATTTTGTTGCATCTCACGGACCTCGATTTGAAGGTTATCAATTGGCACTGATTTTGACTAGGACTCTCATCAGATCAGCTTACACATTTAGTGCTTGATTGGCATTTTCCATGAAGGACTGGTAAATGTAAATTTTGGATGCGGATGAAGTATCAGATGAACTAGCAGAGCTTTAGGGTGATTTGACGGAAGAACGAATCCAATAAGGAGCCAAGCTAAGAATAGGGTATGCGATCGACCTAAGAAGGAAAATGATTCGAAACTATTTTTAACAAAGGTAAGAAGGGATTTTTTTTAGTATTTTTGAAAACAAAAGGAAAAAATGTTTTTGACACTTTTGGTAAAAATGAGGGAAAATGTTTTTAGTAATTTTTTATGAAAAGGAGAAAAAAATTAGAGAATGGTCTTAACATGATTATTATTATGTTTTCACTTGTATTATGTTTCCCTAAATGCAAAAGAAATGTCGGGCATGAACCGAGCCTGTGAAAATTGGTTTTGAAAAATAGGTAAGATATGGTTTGTTTCCAAGCTCATGGACATGGTCCTATTTTAAAAAAATGACGAATTGGCGCAAAAATTTGGGTGGCATGCCAACCCGATATTTTGATAGAGTTTTGTTAATTAGTGCAAAATTTTGGGCGGCATGCCAACTTGACATTTTGACAGAGTTTTATAAGGTAACTGACAAACAATATATGAGTGCCACAGGGTTGACTCCTATATAAGGTTTATGCAGTTGTTGGGTTAGTGAAAGGGTTTCACCCTTTGGCATGAATTCCACGATATACTTTTTTTCTTTTAAGCTCAATCGGTATGTGTGGAGAATCCATTTGATATACCGTAGTGTACGTGAATTTCCTCTCTATATACGTCATGGGGACAACACATGCTAGATCGAATTCAGTATACTCGACATATGTGAACGAATTCCCTACTATATACCTCCTGTCATGAGTTTGGTCAACCAGTACAATGCGATGGTAACCATTCGATATGCGTCAAAGGTACTAGCCCAAGGGATGGTGAGAGTCATATTGCTTAGGCTAATAGTGACCTTCCAGACCATCTCTTATCAAAAAGTGACCCCCCATCACGGGATAAAATATTGGTCAATATCCATGCTCTTGGTGATGTGGTGTGCATGAGGCATGATTGTTGATTAGTATATTATGGAAAAAGTCTTTTGTTTGGCATGATTAGTAAAAGAAGCACTATACTCAGAGAGAAGAATGTACAAGTATTATGAAAAGTAAATCTAGCATGGAGCAGGAAGACTACACTAAGCATGGATACATGTGAGTGAGTGATATGTGAATATCTACAAGTGTGTGTGTGGTAGTAAACTTAATTATGGATTAACTGCAAGTGGCGTGTGATAAGTTATCATGGATATATATAAGTGTGATAAGTGTAATGACCCCAGTTTTATATGTTCATATATAGTTTTAAATGTTGTATTATTACATATGTGATATGGATAATGTGATGTTATTGTATTTAATTTATTGTTTTTAGTCTAAACCTACCTTCATAAATCATGAAATACCAAATTAGTTACAAACATAAAATTTTGAAGTTTTTGGTAGGAATGTTCATGTTGGAGACTAGTTTTGACTATTATAATATAACAATTGACTTATGGTAAAAACTAGATAGTTGTATATATATGAATTAGGCTTGTAACACAACAAACGGTGTGTTAAACGGAGGTCCGAACAACAAGTTATACACAAATTACGAGATAAGGGAAAATATGTCCATCGTATAAGTTGTATTTTATCTTATTAGCACACCATGGGTTATTTTTTGATTGGTTGTACATGACCACTAAAACTGAATAATTAATTTTTTGATCAAATGTTTTATCAGTTATGTCCTGAACTGTTTATTCTAAAAACATATACTGCCAGTTACTTTATATATACTGTTGGACATTCCTATTTCTCTCTATATATGACTTATGTTCTAAATTGGATAGGTATCAATTTCTGGAAAACCCTAGAATGTCTAGAGATATAGTTTCACTCGGCTTTTAGATAATGTTACATAAATAACCATTTTTCAGGAAATAAATAGGCTGCGCAGGGAACGTAAAAAGACTATTTTGAAGATTCAGCTTTTAGAGCACTTTTTGTTATCGTAAATAAAATGTTTGTTTTATGATATAGAGTATGTTTGGCTCTCTTGGAATAAGTTTTAAATTATGTCTTAAGTTATAACTCGTTATTACTTTTAATATAAATGAAGTTTCCTTTAGAAAATTATGATAACGTAATTCCTTCATTTTCAGTAGTTTACGATTCATAACCATGTGATTGTATTTCCGCTGCGATTATTTAAGGAAATAATTTAAGTCGGAATATTTATTGCCTTGGTGGCATGTCAAGACACTCGTTCCCTACTACTAATATTTGGTTCGGGGTCACGACAATAAGTGGAGGTGTGAGCTAATGAAGCCTAATCATGGATATTATAAGTGGTGTGTGAAAGATGTGGATATAAGTAAACCTACTGTGGCCATCCCCTTTCGATCCTCGCGGCGGGAGAGGCAAAGAAGAGGGGGGGTCTCCTCTTCGTCTCGGTAAGATCTTGGTCCCGCGCATCCCTCTCGGGAGCGCTTCGGCTGGCATCGGTGATGAGGTGAAAATATAGAGAGATATAGTCGCCAGTCTATTTTACTCAAAATAGACAAAAGAAAAAGGGATTCATCCCAAAGGATATCATCCAAAGACATACTGATACATACGAAACCAAAATGATTTGAAAAGGGTCCGAAGGCTAAGTTACGAAATGGGAAGGTGTTGGGCACCCATTCCGATCTTACGGTCCCTCATGGGTTATTGCTATTTTCCTTTATTTCCCCATGATATGTGTGCATGTGTATATGTAGCGGAGATAGGAATCATCGACTTGTATAACGGAAGAGATAAATCGGAGTCATCTGTAGGAATGTTCCTAAAAGTAATATTCAAAAATAGGATCTATGCGATTATCCTAGCATCGATCATTATGAGGGAATGATAACGCATGCGGGATAATACGCTACTAAGCACAAATATACGTATATGTAAATATATAGAATCTAAGAGAGTTAAGTTTTAAAAAAAACATAGAAAAATAGAGAATGAGAGAAAAGATGGAATAGGACTCGAGTCTCGGGTTTTACCCCGAGACGCCTACGTAGCCTATAGAGGCACCAAAGTCTACATAGTTCGTATGCAAAACGAGGGGGGGATTTATCCCATAAATCCAATCGGGGACTTCTCTTATATGCGTGTGTGTGTGAAAAAAAGTGTTTTAGTTGTGAGAAAAGTGTGAGAAGAGTGTGAGAATTCCCATTTGGAATTTATGAGTAAATCCTCTTTTTCTTGTTTTTTTTGGGTTTTATTCATATGAAAATAAGTTATGTGCAATAATACTAGCTAAAAAGTATATTAGGGTAGGTGAGATGAGAGAATAAAAGTACTAAGTAACAAAATAAATTAATGCTAATTTAGGATTATTTAAGGAGAGAGTGGAGAAAGTTGGACCTTCTTGAAGATCTTGAGCTTGATCTTAGAAGTTAGAAAGTAGCCCTTGCACTTGGGTGATGATGGAGGGTACTTAATTCACCAAGTTTGATGAAAAAAGGTGATGAAAGATGAAGGTTGGAAAGGGAATTGGATGTGAAAATCACGTTGACTTCAAGAGGGGTTTTCCGAGCTTGTTGAGAGTGATGGATCTCAGATCTTCCTCCCTTTGAAATGAGGTTAGGCCCTCCTTTTTATCGGCCCCGGGAATTTCCAATCGGCATAGCCCTAGTCCTGCCAATCTGCAGGTGCATTTGGGCACACTGCCGATAGGCAGGGTTTGGAACTTGCCGTTTGGCAGTCTCTTTTAGGTTCCTTTAGAAAATCAGTCGTAGAGCGCAAAAATTTGATCCGAATCACACATGGGGTGAACCAGTGGAAAGTTAATTTAGAGGACTTCGAAAGTATTTGGGACTGCTCTCGGGTCCGGGAGTTGACTTTGGGTCAAATATGGCTCGGAAGCATTTGTCGTTCCTTTGGACGGGGGATTGTCGGACGCAAACGGATCGTTCATCCTTATGGTAAGTCAGAATCGGGCATAGGGCAGTCCATTGGAAAGGTTAGGAGATGTACTTCTACATTACAAAGAACTTGACTCGGTTTGGGAGTTGAATTTGTTCAATCGAGGCCTGGAAGCGCTCAGTGGGACTAAAATGAATCGTTTGTCCGTACCGTAAGTCAGAATCGCACATGGGGCGAACCGTTGGAAAGGAGTTTTAGTGCCCTTCTAAGATTCATTCAGTCTCGATTGAGGTGAAGAGTTGACTTTGGTAAAATGGATCTTGGGGGCATCCGGTGACCTCCTGATGAAGTTTCGAGGGGAAAACGAATCGTTCGTCCGTGCAGTAAGTCAGAATCGCGCACGGGATGGATCGTTAGAAAGGGGTTTTAGTGCCCTTTAAAGATTCATTTAGTCTCGGTCTAGCTAAAGAGTTTGACTTTGGTCAAATGGGGTTTTGGAGTGCCCGATGGCCTCTAGGTCAGTACCTGGGGTATGACTTAGGTTTGTAGTGATGAAGGGAGGTGCTAGGGACCTAAGGAGAGGTTAGGGGGTATTATAATGGGGTGTCTATAGATACCCTTAACGTGTGAGTTTGGAATAAAAGATAGCCATCGAATAGACACTACATGATGCCTTTGAAAGAGGATGTCCAATTTCGAGGGTCGAGGTTGATTCTGAGGAGCTGGGGATAAGGATGACGGATTCTGTGGGTTGAAGCCAATTATGAGGGGTTGAGGATGAGGGTGAATGATTCTACATATCGAATCCAATTTTGAATGATTGAGAATGAGGGGGATCGATTCTGCGGGTCGAATCCAATTCTGAGGATTTGGGGATGAGGGTGACCGATTCTGCTGCTCGAAGCTAATTCTGAGGAATTGAGAGTTAGGGTGACCGATTCTGCGGGTCGAAGCCAATTCTGAGGGCTTGGGGGTGATAGAGATTGATTCTGCGGGTTGAAGCCAATTCTGAGGGCTTGAGGGTGAGGGTGACCGATTTTGCAGGTCGAAGCCAATTCCAAGGGCTCAAGTTTTAGATGACCAATAATGTGGGCCAAAGCCAATTCTGCTAGATTAAGTTGAAATGGCCAATTCTGCGAGTCGAAGCCAATTCTGAGGGCTTGAGGATGAGGGTGACCAATTCTACAGGTCGAAGCCAATTTTGCGGGCTTAAGTTGAGATGACCAATTCTACGTGTTGAAGACAATTCCATGGGCTAAAGTTGAGATGACCAATTCTGTGGGTCGAAGCCAATTCTGCAGGCTTAAGCTGAGATGACCAATTCTGCGGGTCGAATTCAATTCTACGGGTTAAATTTGAAATGACCAATTCTACGAGTCGAAGCCAAATCTTTGGGCTTAAGTTGTGATATTCTCGGGGAACTCTACCGGGAAAATAACCTCGTGATTTTTATTTGAGTTGGGGAGCTGATTGCTGGGGAAATCCCCGTATCTTTTAATTTGATGTTGTAAATTCCACTAGGGAAGCGATTAGGGTGTCCATGCTTTGCTCGGGGAGACCTGAGACCTTTGGGAAGTTTGGATACCTTAGGGGTCCTCCGGGGACGTTGTCGGGGGGATATTCACTTGGCTTTTGAAAGTTTTGCTAGGGAAATAGGGATTCCTCTTGGGGGGGTGCGAAATTTTCTTGGTGAAAATTTTCTAAATCCTTTTCGAGATTTTTAGGAATTTTCTGAGGATTGTTTAGGGTTTTCTGGTATTTTTTGGGAATTTTTGTACCAAAATTTAAGGGGGTACCGGTCGGCATGGTGTGGAGGATGCTATTCGACAGTGGCACATATTTTTAAGCTTCCTCGAGAAGGAAAAAGGTCAGTGACGATCGTTAGGTGGGGGAGCAGTGCCGATTGGCGTGACCCTTGGCATCCTATAAAAAGGAGGCGAATTTCCCTCATTTTTCACAGCTTCTTGCCTTCTCTTTTTCTGTGATTTTTTTTGCAATCGTTCTAGCATTCTGTAATGTAAGAAATGGCCGCTTTTGTGAGCACTGTAGCACACAGGGAGTGGTTGGTTGTTGACGACTAGACAAACGTGGAGTAGAGAGCCAGGGTGCCTTTTGCTTTAGGAAGTGAGAACTATTTTGACGCATTTGAGCCGATTGCGAATGAACGGACCTTGTTGGGGGAGCCGTCCCATCATTGCTCTTTGAGAGTGGTGAACCCCGGTGGTTATGTAAGTAAAATGACTTTTGGCATTCTTTTTTGGTGATTTTCCTTTTCTTTGATTTCGATAAGAATTTTTTCTTTTGGCAGTCGGATGTGTCTTGGTCGACTATGCCTGCCCGCGGGACGACGGGGCTTAAGGATGTCTGGTAGCATCTTCCACCTATGGTGCGTTGGGTGGTATCCTCAGTAGGCTTTGGGAGGTTGGCGTCTGTGCTGGATAAGATGCCTCGTTCGACGAAGGTCTTATGCGCTCTGGGGGAGAGGTGGTGGGACACTACCCACACCTTTCACCGTGGCTTTGGGGAGATGACTGTGACTCCTATAGATGTGCAGCATTTGCTGGGGCTAGATTACAATGGGGAGAAGATAGAGGTGGATCTCTCTTTGCGGGTGAGGCGGAGGCTGTGCGAGCGACGCTTGGTGATATGGGGAGGATAGTGTTTGGGGACTTCATCCGTCTGTCGCTACTGAAGGATGTTTTATTGGGCATGGTGATTGATGTGGAGGACAGACTGCAGGTGAGACAGATGGCCCAGTTGTTAATTTTTCTAATGTTAGGGGGATTTCAGGTGGTGTCGAGCGGCGACGTTGTCCACTTATGTTTTTTACCATATCTGAGGGTTCTTTCAAACATCCCTCTCTATGATTGGGGGATCCTGACTTTGGTGACCCTTTATTTTTCTGTGGATGCATTCATCCGATGATGCCGACAAACTTTCACTGGATCCATGCATCTTCTTGAGGTATTCTTTCAATTTGCGCATTTTCCTTTCATGCATTCGCATTTTCCTTTCATGCATTCGCATTTTCCTTATGCATCTCTTTTTAATTGAGAAATTTTTATCTTTGGCAGACATGGTTCTATGAGGTGATCGATTGTAATACCCAGATGATCGCTTTGAAGGAAGAGACTATTGGGGATTTTTGCCGGTTGTATCAATGGCTCAAGGCCAATCGGCAGTCGAGGAGGTTTCTCTCTCAGGAGACGGTGACTCTGGTCTTGAATGGACTGACCAGTGATAGGGTAAGACTTATTTCTTCTTCAGTATAATACCTTTGGGTGCTCTGATTCCATATTTACTTATATTTTATTGGGGACTTTTCAGTTGACCTTTTACCCTTGAGGGGCGACCGTTCAGGACATAGGGTTGACTGGGGTCAATGTGAAGATGAGGAATTTGCTGGAGCACGACTTTGGCCATTCTTGGTATCTCAGAGAGAGGGTGGTCCCACAGATTGTTGAGGAGAAGGTGGTGGTGCCACCTCCGAGGCCCCCTATGTCTATGAGGAGGGAGTGGTTGCTACCAGAGGATGCGAGGATCGCGGCTATGATTGATGAGTTCTACTTGCTGTACACCGATACGGCTATGCCATATGATTATATGGACTCTATAACGAGTTGCCTAATAGCGGTCGACATATATGATGCACTGCCCTTCCCTCCTACGGGTTCAAGTCGGCCAGTGGGTTCCTCGCACAGCGGTGGAGGTCCGTCGACATCTGTGGCGGCGGCGACCTCGGAGGTCCCCTTTGGGCGACTCCATACCCCTTCATATAATATCGGATAAGCTGATAGAGGGATGGTTCCTATGCTGAATCGTCCTCATGCGATAGAACCGAAGGAGTTAGGCTTGACAGAGGAGGTTCTTCGTCCTGTGGTACATCTTTTCTATTCTTCTCCTTTGGTTTCTTTTGATCTTTTCTGCCTGATACTGATTTTGCATTTTCTTACAGCACGTTAGGGTGTCCACCACTTGGCTGAGGGATAATAGGGACTGGAAATCTTCAACGACTGCCCATATTCAGGACGCAGTTCCTGTTCCTTCTTTCTTGGTGTCGTTTGCCTCATCCGGGGAGGAGTCTAGTTCATGTAGCAGTGGTACGTCATCTCGCCGCAGGGGAAAGAGAGCGCGTCGCAGAGGTGGAAGCTCTTAGGAGAGAGAGAGAGAGAGAGAGAGAGAGAGAGAGAGAGAATGTGGGATTGGGCTGAGTCCCATTGTTTTTTGCTTTTCTTTATTTTCCTGCAAAATTGATGTACACAAAAAATATCTATGCAATGCAATGGAGTTTTTTTATTATCTTCTGTTGATGATGAATGAATGAGTGCATTCACATGCGCTTTTTACTTTGCTGCTGAGACCGTAAAAAGAAATATTTTTGGGATTTAGAGGAAAGTTAAAATGAGAATTTATATAAAGCTGAAAGGGGAATTTTTGAAATTCTGTTGAGAATATCAATTTATTTTGAGTTTTCTGAATTTTGACAAAAGAGGAAAAAGGAAAATTTTCAAAAGTAGGGGGTTACCGATTGGCAAGCACCTTGTCCTGCCTATCGACAGGTCAGTCCAGTCCCATAAATTCAAAGCTTTGATTAGTACCCTCTTCAGCCTTTGGTACCTTGTAAGGAAGGATTTCCTTCGATTTCTGTAGGGGTAATATCTTTTGTGGGGGTTTTCAAATATAAAAGAGGGTTAAGAGTGGAGTGTTTTCCTCACACCTTCACATTCTTACTTTATTGTTCTGTGAGATAGCTCTCCCTAGTAGTGTTGAGTTTTCCAACTACCTCGAGAATTTAGAGGTGATGTGATCCTATAACATTGACTACGATGTCTACAACATGCGTCGAGTTTCTTTATGGCATAATCGGTCCATAGAGTGGAACATGTTGATTGAGGCGGAACAATTCTGGTACCCCAAATACCATGTATTCCACTTTCGCTTGGAAAATCCCGTTGTTGCTGCGGCTCTGCCTGAGTTTTCCCATTCTCCTCGGGAGTTGTTGGTCGGGCTTCTTTATGTTTCTTCCTCGTTGGCCAGATCACTGGTGGCTGGAGGTATGATTTCTCTTTCGACGGTGTTACGGTCCGTGCATTTGTAGGAGGTTTGTGATGCTGGATATGCTAGAGCTATCATTATAAGCTTGGTTTAAAAATTGTTGCTGATGACCGGGGAGATGCTGGTGGACCCACAACTTGTAGTTATTACTTCATGGATGTCCTACCATTTCAATCGTGCGATGGTGATACTGGCGGTGACTTTGAATGACTTAGATGCCTGGAGAGAAGGTTGTTCGGAATTTCTGAGGGGTAGCCCTATGATGCTGTTCATGTGGTTGTCTGAAAGATTACGCCTGGTGACTCCTCTAGAATACTCTTTATTGTCTGTACCCAACTTTGTTTCGCGCCATTTCATCAGTGTTGGTCTGGATATTGAGAGCTGGGAGAACTGGTTCGTGGAGCATGGGGCTCTAAATTTGTACTGGTCAGTGCCTTGGTGGGGACAGTTACTGCCTATTCTGGAACTCGTAGAATACATGTATGTTCGGCTGGTTGGTCTCAGCTAGACCTCTTTTTATTTCCCTTTGCGGCTTCTATGGCAATTTGGCTGGGAGCAGATAGTGCCACCTCGAACACTAGACTTCTTTTCGATAGAAGATTTGATAGAGCGTCTGTGCATGCAGCTTAGCTTTTTGTGGGAGAGTCGTCGTCCGTCGACCCGTCCCTCTCAGTCTGCTAGGAGAGTTTGGCACATCCTTTGGAATTATATGAAGTGGTTGTGGATAAGAGTAGTTAGCAAGATGCTAGAAGTGGAGACTAGATAAAGTTGTCTTACCTTATCTGATACCATAGAGGGAGGTGTGGTAGTTTGTCCGAGGATTGTTCGAGCTTATCGATCCATGGAGCGTCTGCGGCACTCCATTCAGGCAGGAGAAGCTTGGGGACCCCAGGATGTAGATGATGATGATGGAGCGGGCTCCTCTGGTAGCTGTGGGTAGGACTCTTGGGGGGAGTTTATTTTGTATCGGGAAATAAGTTTGGTTTTTTAAGAAGGTAGGGGGAAGGGAGTCACCCGTTCCTTTTCTTATGTAATTGTACTGTAATATCATATTAGTGAAATAAATAAGTTTTTGATCATCTAGTTGGGCCTTTTGGTGAATTTTGTATTTTGAATTATTTATACCTATCGCTAAGGCATGCATAATACTTTTGTTCGAATATATGTTAGAATGGACTGTCGTTCTCGGAGATAAGAAAAAAATAGTTTTTTTATAAAAATGAAAGGGTCGTGCTCATGAAAGATGTATGAGCTACCTATGTACCTCAGTTTTTTTTTTAAAATTTTCACTTTTTCTGAGAATGATTTTTGCAAAGGATCAGGACCACGTTGTTTTGGGTAGAGGGAAATGAAGAGATTTTGTTTTTAGAATAAAAGGGAGATGAGAAGAGTCGTAGCGCGCTAAGATTTTAGACTAGGGTAAAATTTCTTGAGACGATCTAGGTTAACTGGACGAGCCATCTCTTCTCCATCTAAGTCAGTGAGCATGGCGGGACTGACGGACAAGATTTTTTTCACAATGTATGGGCCACTCCAATTTGGCTTGAATTTCCCTCTAGGGGCCCAGATAGGCTCTACTATTTTTTTGAGGGATAAATCCCCTTCTTGGACACCGTGGTCCTTGGCTCTCTTATTAAATGATCACGCTATGTGGAAATGTCACCCTTCTATGTGATACAACGCCTTCAGTCTCCTTTCATCCAAGAGTGACAACTCGTCGAGGTGGCTTTGATACCAGTCCTCCTCACTGACCTTTCTTTCAAGCATGACATGTAACGAGAGTATTTATATCTCCACGGGTAGGACTCCTTCCATGCCATAGACTAGAGAGTAATGGGTAGCCCCAGTAGAGGTTCAGATTGAGGTTCGATAGCCCCAGAGGGCGTATGGGAATCGGTCGGCCCAATCTCGACAGCTTTTGATCATCTTACTGATGATGGCTTTGAGGTTCTTGTTAGCGACTTTGACTGTACCATTGGTATGAGGTCGGTAGGGAGAAGATTTGTGTCTCTGAATCCCATACTCTTTGACCACTTTTGTAACTTTTGCCTCGAAATGCAACCCGTTATCTGACAATAGCTCGTGCGAGACCCCATATCAACAGATGATATTTTTCTTGATGAACTTGGCCGCTTTCTTGGCGTTTAGAACTACATATGACTCCGCTTTACCCCATTTGGTGAAGTAATCAATAGTACCGAGGATGAACTCTTGTCCGTTGGAAGCCTTGGGTGTAAATTTTTCTATGACATCGATGCCCCAAGTGGAGAATGGCCAGGGATAAGTCATATTGTATAATTTTCGTGGAGGCAGGTGTTGAAGGTTAGAGAACTGTTAGCATTTGAGGCATCTCCAGACATAGGCGGTTCAATCTTAGGTCATGGTGGTCCAATAGTAGCCTTGTCGGATGATCTTCTTGGAAAGCATATGACCGTTCATGTGGGTCCCTCATTCCCTGTTATGGATTCTTTTCATCACCTCTTCAATGTCATCCCCTGCGATTGAGTGTAGATGAGTTCCATCGAAGTTCCTTTTGAACAGTGATTTGTGAGAGATGATGTACTAGGCGACCAGTCTTCAGAGGGTTGCCCGGTCTTTCTTGTTGGAACCCTCGGGATACCTACCATGCTTGATGAGGTGCCAGATATCATAGTACCAACAATTATCTAAGTCGGGATCTTCTTTGGTGATGAGCTCAATGTGGTATCAATGGGTTGGTTTATCTTTCTTTTGGACCAGGAAGGGGGCCATTGTTATTCCTTCGGGCATGTCGACCATGGAGGCTAGGGTAGCAAGGGCATCGACTAGGTTATTTTTTGCTTGAGGTAGGTATTGGAAGGTGATATCTTGGAATTGGGAGGCTAGTTCTTCTAAGTGTACATGGAAGGGTTGGAGTTTCTCATCCTTGACTTTCCATTTTCTAAGCACTTGACCAATGATGAAGGCAGAATCCCTGTAGACATCTAGACATTGAATTCCTTTCTTGAGGGAAACTTTGAGGCCTACCATACACGCCTCATATTCAATCATGTTGTTGGTGAAGGGTAAATCCAATTTGATGGAGATGGGAGTGTGGGAGTCATTTGGGGTAATCAGAAGTATCCCAATGCCATATACCTTTTTATTGGCAGTGCCGTCGAAGAACATTTCCATCGAAGATCGTCTTGAGCGGTGTAGAGGATGTTTTCATCTGGTAATTTAGAGATCTAGTCATCATCTTCTTTATTGGGGTAGTCATAGAGGTAGTCATAGATGGCTCTTCCTTTCATGGCTTTTTGTGTGACGTACACAATATCAAACTTGGCTAAAAGCATCAACCAATGATCCATTCAGCTAGATACGACGGGTTTCTCAAGCAGATACTTGATGGGGTCCATTCGGGATACAAGTTTAATGGGGAAGGCGAGCATGTAATGTTGCAAACTTTGGGTGACCCAAATAAGCACGACGCATGCTTTTTCTAAAGCAGTGTAGTTGACTTCGTACCCGACCAATTTTTGACTGACGTAATAGATGGCTTTTTCTTTGTGGGAATCTTTAAGGTATTGATCTAGCAAAGCCCCAACTACAGTGTCCGTTATGGTTAGGTATATGAGCAAGGGGAGACTAGGCTGTGGTGGAATGAGTATCGCAGGTTGAGTCAGTTATTGTTTGATTTGGTCAAAAGCTTCTTGGCAGGCCTCATTCCAAACTTTGGTTGAATCCTTTCGGAGGAGTTTGAAAATCGGTTCACAAATGGAGGTGAGTTGGCTGATGAACCGGCTGATGTATTTCAATTTTCTAAGTAAACCTCAGACTTCTTTCTCCATTCGGGTAGGTGGCATCTCAAGTATTGATTTTAGCTTGGCAGGATCTGCTTCTATCCCTTTCTCACTGACCATGAATCCCAAGAGTTTTCCCTTTGTAATTCGAAGACACATTTCTGTGGATTGAGTCTCATTTAATATCATCGCAATCGTTTAAAGAATTTTCGGAGAGTGGGAACATGACCTTCTCTAGTTTTGCATTTGATAATCATATCATCCATATAGACCTCGACTTCTTTATGAATCAGATCGTGTAGGATTGTTGTAGCAGCCCTCTGGTAGGTAACCCCAGCATTCTTGAGACCAAATAGCATAACAGTGTAGCAAAAGGTTCCCCATGGGGTGATGAACGCATTTTTTTCTTAATGATCTGGGTGCATTTTTATTTGGTTGTATCCGGTAAATCCATCGACGAATGACTTGAGAGCATGACTGGCTGTGCTGTCCATAATCATGTCGATATGGGGTAGAGGGTAATCATCATTTGGAGAGGCTTTGTTCAAATCCCAGTAGTCTACACACATTCAAACTTTCCCTCCTAACTTCGGCATAGGCATTATGTTGGCTAGCCATGTGGGATATTTGATCACGCAAATTAATCCCACATTCAGTTGTTTGACCACCTCTTCTTTGAATTTGAGCGACCATTTGGTGCAGAGCTTTCTCAGGTTTTGTTTAATCGACTTGTAATTAGGAAGTGTGGGGATCTCATGCTAAGCAATTTCAGGATCAATGCCAGGCATATCATCATAGGGCCATGCGAAGACATCCATGAATTCCTTCTATAATTCTTCAAGTTGTGCATGCTAACGCTCGTCAAGGGTAGCCCTTATCCTAATTTTGCGCAGTTGGCTACTAGAACCGAGGTTAACAATAACAGTATCTTCTTCATTAACTTGAACGCGATTATGTTGTTTGTTATTATCCTTATTTAAATCAGTTAATAATTATTCATTTGCAAAATCATCATCATCAAAAGTTTGATTAGAATCTAAACAATTAATGTAAGGCACAGCAAGATACTCAAAATCTTCGTTCATTTCATTGATAGGAAAAATAGCATTGAGAACCTCATCAAAGGAGGTCCCGATTACATTTGAGCAAGGATTGACAATGGAAGAAGAAATGGGGTAAACATTGGGGTTACGTGGGATTTCAATAGGTAGAACCGGCGCAGCATGCCAATCGAGGAGAGGTCTATCACCAGCTTTAATCAAGTGGGATGGATCTAGTGATGTGGTGCTTTAATGAACCATGCAGAGTATCATCCACAGTGTCTGCAAGTTGAACGATTCCTCGGAATCACTATCCTCAGTCTCTTCGATATCTTTGATGAGCGGTTATACACGGTGCTGTGAACTTTCAACCCATGGGTAGCTATATTGAAAAAAGTTCTCCATTTCGGGTTTCATCTTCTTGTTTGTATGGCCATACCATGGTTCCAGAAAGCCTCAAAAGGATAAGTCCTCACCCTCTTTGATGAATCATCCATTCAAGGACTCACCTGGGATAGTCTGAATGCAGTCTAGTCTTCTTTTTGGTAGAGATTGGCGGATCATTCTGAGCTCTTGTTCTGATCGTTGATACCCCAAACCACAAGGGGGTGAAGCTTTGTTCAGTTTAATGGGCTCAAGTATTACTTGTTGTCTTTACCCTAGCCCCAGTTCGGGCATGAAGTGCATATTTCTGAACATCTGAATCACATTGACGTTGCCATGAGAATCATATTTCAGACAAACTCTTTCTTTGAAATTGTTCCCTGGAGGGAGTAGAAGTGGATCAACTCAGAATCCTGATAGGAGCATATTATTTGAACCGTGTTGTATCTCAAGGATTAGACTGCTAGTACTTTCACCCTCGGCATTATCGTCGTCGCCCAAAATGGTGATGACTCATCCGTCGGCAAATAACTTCAATTTCTGATGGAGTGAGGATGACACACCCTTGATACTATAGAACCAAGGTCGTCCGAGCAACAGGTTAAAACAAGCTGGGATGTTAATAACTTGAAATTCGATGACAACGTTTATAGGGGCAACCCCTTTTACACGTTTTATGGATCCCATCACCTCCCGATTGGTATTATCGTAGGCACGTGCATCAGCGGAAGTTGGAGCGAGGTCACTTTCCTTCAGTCCTAAGTATTTGAAGGTTCTTAATGGGAAGATATTCAAGGCGGATCCATTATCGACAAGAGAGAGTGGTACGATCTTCCCCATAACTTGGATGGAGATATTGAGTGCATGATTGTGGTTTGGCCCAATTCTAGTGATTTCTTCTTCAAAAAAGGATAGCATTCGGGTAGAGGTCAAGGATTAGACTAAATTTACCGCTTCTTCTGGTGTAGTAGAAGGAGGAACTATGGGTCCAGTGAGCAACTTGATCAAAGCATTTCTATGCATCTGGGAAGACATAAAAAGCCCCTATTGAGTGATGTTAGCTTGAGTTTTCTTTAGTTGATCGAGGATCTTTCTCTCCTTGAGGGTCATTTCTGGCATAGGAAGGTTTTTAACGCCCTTCCCCTTATCATTGGATGGTAGTGAGATTGGGATCTGATAATGCCTCCCTGATCTGGTCATGTGATTTACTGAAGAAAGGAAGAACATGAACCCTATTTCTTCGTCAATCTCGGGTTGCTCTGCCACTTTGCTTATTTCTCCGAGGATATCCTCAAATGATATCATCCCACACATGTCGGCTACCGGTCCAGTTTTCTCGAAAGCTTATTCTTCATTCAAATCTTTGAATTCTTCCCCCTATCCGGTGGCAATAATTACGTCTTTCAATGTAAAGTTAATGCATTCCACAACTTCAATGGCTTCTTCATACAGGTCTTCCCATTCTATGGGGATATGTAAGGGTGAAGGGACTTATAATTTGAGAGTATCAAGTAACTCGGTCATACTGCAAATGTCATTGGTTTGCCTGAATAATTCTGCCACGATTTGGACAACATCATCCAGGCTAACTTCATCTCTTGGTACCACCCAATTGTCTAATTTTTGGGCCCATTTTCATGCTTCTAAGAATAACGTGTTGAACCTATGGTAATCAATGATCATCTGCGAGGGCAATTTAAGCCCGAACTCTAGGAGTTAGTTTAACACTTCTGATAACTCCATACCTCCATTTTCAGAACGGGTATGAACAGCGATGCATGCTTTGGTAAGGAGTGACAGTGCCAGATCAGTGAGGCTAACAGGGTGTAAGAGGAAATATGGGCAAGTTTGGAGAGGTTTGGGATAGTATATGGGTGTGATTTGAGTTGAGGGATCAAATTATGGGTTCATTTCTAGGAAGATAGAATTGGTATGATTTGGGAGTGGGTTGTCAGTAGTGGTTGGCTGGTGGGCCAATGGTACCCCGGTTAATTAGACCTTGGATTATGTTTCAAAGGTGAAAGCATTAGTCAGTGGTATGACCAGCGGTTTGGTGAAAGGCGCAATGGGCATCTTCCTTGAAGTTTCTTGGAAGTGGATTGGGCAATGGACGGGAATCCAAGGGTTTGATGAGGTTTCGGCTTAACAGGGATTGATAAACTTTAGAGAGGGGAGCATGGATCTTGGTGTATTCCTTTCGGACTGGGATAGGGCAGCTTTCTAGTGCCCACGAAGTGGCCAATTGAGAGATGTTGTTGATGGTTGAGACTGCAGCACTGGCAGGTTTGTCATATTTTCTGGGAGTGAACTGTCTGGACACTTTCTTTGGTTCAACGTCTATTTTAGCAAGACCTTCCTCTATTTTTACTCCTACTTCTCTGAGAGGTTAGAAATGGGGATAGTATTGTCCTCCCATAGTTGCTCGGACATGGGGCAAGAAGTTCTTCTTCACCATGTTAACTTTTTCTTCCTTGGGTGGCCGATTGGTCGTAGTGGCTACCTTTTCCCTCTATCGGGCTATGAAGTTACTGAATGATTCCCCAGAGTTCTGTTTGAACATCTCTAAATCATGGCTGGTGACCTCAAGATCTTCGTTATATTTGTACTGTGACATGAATTCACGGGCTACATCCTCCCAGCTACGAATTCGGGATTCCTCGAGAGATAAAAACCATCGGAGAGAGCTATCCTTCAAAGTTTACTGAAATAATTGAGCCATAACTTCTTTAGAAGCCCCTAGGAGAGTCATGGAACAATGATAACCGTGAAGATGAACAATCGGTGGTCCACTTCCTCTAAATTTCTTGATATTCATCATCTTGAAATTCTCGGGTAACCTCGCCTTTGGATAAGGAGACATGTGGGTGTAGTCCATGTAATTTCTGGAGATTTTGATTGGTCTAACTTATTAGTTAGCATCTTGAGATCTTCTTTGACTTTGTTCAATTCTTCCTCTTTCGGATCAATGATCACAGGCAAGTTAGTCCTAGGTTGGGCAAGGTTTGGCATAGGAAGCTGGGCAGGCGGCGACCCATTAATATGAGGGGCACAGGGAGAGTGTTGATACTCTTAGAAACCCCATATAGGCTCGGGTGGACCCATAGCGCGAGGGAATAAGGCCTCGGGCTCTTGAGTAATAGGAACCTGGTTTCGTTGCCTCTCTCGACCTAAGTCTCAAGGTTGTCAATCTTGAACACGAGCTGAGCTAAAACTGTCATCACATCTGGCTGCGCAACTGACACTTGATCCGTGTTCTCCATGGAAAGCGGATGGATCCCGGACTCAAAATAAGTAGCAGGGGAATTGACGGAGCTTCGGGGTGATTTAACTGAAGACTGAAGCCAATAAGCAACCAGGCTAAGAGCGTGCGATCGACCTGAGAAGGCGTAAAATGAGATTTATTTTTGAAAAGAAATAAGGAAAGTATTTTAATGTTTTTTTAAAGACAATATATTTTTGGATTTTTGATAAAGAAAAGAGAGATATTTTTGGATTTTTGATGAAGAAGGGAGGAATATTTTTGGATTTTTTATCAAGAAGGGAGGAATGTTTTTGGAGACAGGTCTCAGCATAATTTTTATTATTATGTTCTCTCTTGTATTAAATTCTCCTAAATGCAAAATGAAATGTCGGACGGGACCCGATCCTGGAAAAGTTGGGTTTGTAACATATGCAAAGCTATGGCTGGACTTGTAACTAGGCTCACGGGCAGGGTCCCATTTTAAAAATGCGCAAAAATTTAGGCGGCAAGCAGACCCAAAATTTCGGCAAAGTTTCGGGGTTGAAATCAACAATCTAACATGTGTGTCCTAGGCTTGACACCTATATGTGGGTATGCAGCTTGGTTGGGTGAATCGGAAAGGGTTCTCCCCTTTAGCGTGGCTTCCATAATATGCGTCTTACCTTTGAGGGCAATCAGTACGTGTGTAAACCATTTGATATACTTGAGTCTACGTGAATTACCTCACTATATATCTCGTGGGGACGGTACGTATGAGAGCGAATTCGATATACTCGACGTACATGAATGAGTTCCCTGTGATATACATCCCGTTATGACTTCGGTCAAGCGGTATGATGCGGGGGAGCCGTTCGATATACGTCGAAGGTACTTAGCCAATGGGATGTAAGAGTCATATAGCTTAGGCTAACTGCGCCCTGCTGGACCAGCGCCCATCATGAAGTGACCATCCAGTTACTTGACAAAATGTGGTCAATCACAGTGATCTTTGGGGATATCATGTGAATGATGCATGATTATCTTATTAGTATTTTATGAGAGTATCTTTCTTGATCATGCACAACAGGGAGAAAAGTATGAGTACTGATGGTATACTAAGTATGGGTGAGTGACGCGTGCAACATGGGGATACATGTGATCCTAGGTGCTCGTGGTGTGAAGTGTACATGGAGGATTTGGTACAAGTGTGTGAATAGAAGAATAAGCATGAGGTACACATGAATAGTAAAGTGGAACATGTAAATGGGGGGACATATAAGAAAATAAAACACCCATGTAAATAGAGTCTAGCCCTCAAAATTAAGCGTCCCCAGCAGAGTCGCCACTGTGGCCATCCCCTTCCGATCCTCGCAGCGGGAGAGGTGAAGAAGAGGGGGTGGGTTGTCTCCTCTTCGTCTCGAGAGGATCATTTTCCCGCGCATCCCTCTCGGGAGCGCTTCGGTAGGCGTCGGTGATGAGGTGAAAATATAGAGAGATAGAGTCGCCAGTCTATTTTACTCAAAATAGACAAAATAAAAAGGGAGCCATCCCGAAGGATAGCATCCAAAGACATATTGATACATACGAAACCAAAATGATTCAAAAAGGGTCCAGAGGCTAAGTTACGAAATGGGAAGGTGTTAGGCACCCATTCCACCCTTATGGTCTCTCATGGGTTATTGCTATTTTCCTTTATTTCCCCATGATATGTGTGCATGTGTATATGTAGCGGAGATAGGAATCATCGACTTGTATCATGGAAGAGATAATGCGAGTCATCCGTAGGAATGTTCCTAAAAGTAATATTAGAAAATAGAATCTATGCGATTATCCTAGCGTCGATCATTATAAGGGAATAATAACGCATGCGGGATAATACGCTACTAAGCACAAATATACGTATATGTAAATATATAGAATCTAAGAGTTAAGTTTTAAAAAAACGTAGAAACATAGAAAATGAGAGGAAAGTAGGAATAGGACTCCAGTCTCAGGTTTTACCCCGAGACGCCTACGTAGCCTATAGAGGCATCAAAGTCCACGTAGTTGGTATGCAAAACGAGGGGTGGGATTTATCCCATAAATCCAATCGGGGACTTCTCTTATATTTGTGTGTGTGTGTGAAAAAAAAGTGTTTTAGTTGTGAGAAAAGTGTGAGAAGAGTGTGAAAATTCCCGTTTGGAATTTATGAGCAAATACTCTTTTTCTTGTTTTTTTTGGGTTTTATTTATATGAAAATAAGAGATGTGAAATAATACTAGCTAAAAAGTATATTAGGGTAGGTGAGATGAGAGAATAAAATGACTAAGTAACAAAACAAATTAATGCGAATTTAGGAGAATTTAAGGAGAGAGTGGAGAAAGGTGGACCTTCTTGAAGATCTTGAGCTTGATCTTAGAAGTTAGAAAGTAGCCCTTGCACTTGGGTGATGATGGAGGGCACTTAATTCACCAATTTTGATGAAAAAAGGTGATGAAAGATGAAGGTTGGAAAGGGAATTGGATGTGAAAATCACGTTGACTTCAAGAGGGGTTTTCCGAGCTTGTTGAGAGTGATGGATCTTAGATCTTCCTCCCTTTGAAATGAGGTTAGGCCCTCCTTTTTATCGGCCCCGGGAATTTCCAATCGGCATAGCCCTGGTCCTGCCAATCTGCAGGTGCATTTGGGCACACTGCCGATAGGCAGGGTTTGGAACTTGCCGTTTGGCAGTCTCTTTTAGGTTCCTTTAGAAAATCAGTCGTAGAGCGCAAAACTTTGATCCGAATCACACATGGGGTGAACCAGTGGAAAGTTAATTTAGAGGACTTCGAAAGTATTTGGGACTGCTCTCGGGTCCAGGAGTTGACTTTGGGTCAAATGTGTCTCGTCAGACGCAAACAAATTGTTCGTTCGTATGGTAAGTCAGAATTGCACACGGGGTGATCCGTTGGAAAAGTTAGGAGATGTACTTCAACATTCCAAAGAGCTTGACTCAGTTTGGGGAGTTGACTTTGGTGAACCGAGGTCTGGGAGCGCTCAGTGACCTTTTGGAGTAAAACGGATCGTTCGTCCGTACCGTAAGTCAGAATTGCGAACGAGGTGGACCATTGGAAAGGGGTTTCAGTGCCCTTCAAAGATTCATTCAATCTCGATTGAGATGAAGAGTTAAATTTGGTCGAACGGAGCCTGGGAACGTCCGATAATCAAGTTTCAGGGGAAAACGGATCATTCGTCCATATCGTAAGTCCGAATCGCATACAAGATGGACCGTTGGAAAGGGGCTTCAGTGCCCTTCGAAGATTCATTCGGTCTCGATCGAGCTGAAGAGTTTGATTTTTGGTCAAATGGAGTCTAGGAGTGCCCGATGGCCTCTAGGTCTGTACTCGGGGAATGACTTAGGTTTATAGTGATGAAGGGAGGTGCTAGGGACCTAAGGAGAGGTTAAGGGGTATCATAAGGGGGTGTCTAAACCTACGTACAAGTATAAGTAGTGTGAGGTGTACATCAAGGGTATTTAAAAATTCATGAAGGTAAAAAGTGAGTGAGAAGTGATATAAACATGAAGTAAATATATACAAGAAGTAATAGAGGAAAAATGGAACATACAGGTAGGTGCATACGCACACAAGCATAAAATGATAACACCCATGTATGAATAGAGTATATAACTCTTATGACAAACACAATCCCCACTGGAGCCACCATTGTGGCCATCTTGATCTCCCGAGTCGGCATGTGCATAGGTGAGCGGTGGTGGGGTGTTCGCATCCTTCCTCATGGCGCTTCGATCGTCGTCAAATGTGGGTTGTTGTATGGAAATAGAGTCGCCAACCTATTTTTCACAAAATAGGAAAAAGAACTGTTGCTTCCTCGAGATAATGGCATCAAAGACATATTAATGCTTGCAAAACCAATTAGTTCAAGGATTCTAGGGCAAAGTTACGGAATGGAAAGGTGTTAGGCACCCATCCCTCTCTTTCTATCTCTCATGTGCATGTGTCATTATTCTCCTTAATAACTCAGGGAAGTGTTTGTGCATGTATATATAAATGGAGAATGGAACTTATTGACCGGGCGGAAAAAGTGTGCGCGTGTAAAGTGCACAATCGTTGTGTGTTTCGCCGTCGCGATATAAAAGAACCTAATATACTACTACACTTGACAAGCAAGCACAGCGGTAAGTCGGGTATCGTAAGAAATCCACAGGGAGTGATTGAATTTTAGATGTTAATTGTTTTAATTACTTCAGGAATAAAAGTGTAAAATAAATAAATGAAAAGGTGATGGGTGGTTATGGTGACAAAGAAAAAAAAATAAGTTAACGCTAAATTAAAGTAAAGTGAGGATCGGGATCACATACACGCATTCACGGGCTAAACAACTACTAATTAGAATTTCGGTTCGAAAACATTTAATCGAGCATTTTCAATTAAACATAAACATCAAGCAATAAGGAATTTAAGCCAAAGTTGCGAGATTAAATATTTAACGGAAAATGGTCACACGCGGATTAAATTCGGATAATCGCTATAAATACTAACGTTGCATGACAAAGAAAGTTAAACGCATAATAATCCGACTTTAATACGCGAGGTTTCAATTAAATGCGATTTTACACGAAACCCTAAATTTCAAGGTCCGAACCCGAAAATTATGGAAATGCAATCCCGACCCTATATATCTAGGGACTAAGCATGATTAAACTAAATTAAACTAATTAAACTAAGAAAACAAGAAATAAACATAATAAACTAATTAACAAAGCATGTAAATTATCTAGAAAGCAAGGAAAGAATGAAGAACAACTATATTAAAGGAGAGGGAAGATGAATAGTCAACATACAATCCACATGGGGTGTCAAACCAAGAGGAATTGAAGAAGAACCAAGCAAAACCCCAAAAACCTAACTAAAACTAACCTAAAAACGTTCCTAAACTGATATATCTTCTATTACAACAAAATTTGGCTTAAATAGTAAGTTGGAATAAAAATAAAGAAGAAAGAAAAGAAGGCAAAATATCTGCAGAAAACAGAGCATCGATCGATCGACCCCTTTAGTCGATCGATCGACCTAGGCAAAACTTCGGCAAATCAGAAAGGTTGATCGATCGACCACAAGCGTCGATCGATCGATCAAGCAGGGCAGAATGCAGCAGCCTACTGCATTCCTCTTCTTCTCTTCTCCTTCTCCTCTTTTACTTTCCTTGTTTTTCCTCTGCAAGAAATGCCGTAACTTCTTCGTTATGCATCGGAATCGCGCACCGTTCGCGGCCACGAGAAGCTAGCGAGGAGGGCTTGAACTTCCGTGAGATGTCGGGCCAGGTACCCATGCTATGAAAAGACTAAAATGCCATCGAACGTGCGGTTGTGTACGGAACTTCACCGGAATGCATCCGAACTTCATGCTAAGCATCCAAATACCTACAAAAGCTCAATTAACCCCTGAAAAACATGTTAACATATAAATCCAAGGTTGTATGGTTAACGAGCATAAATATAGGGATTAAGATACCCGAGGGGGCTAATAACGCGTAGGTTAACGGGTGAAATACGCAATATTTGTGTCGTATCACACCCCCTAACTTACACATTGCTAGTCCCTAGCAATGAAATATGATGCAACAAGAACTACAAGCAAACCAAAAGAAGGAGAAAGAACAAAAGTATGGTATAAAAGCAATAAAAAGATAAGGCCACTTTCGCGGGCGATACGATTGCATTTAGCATATGTAATAAGCCGTTAAACCCCTAGGTTACCCTAGTGGACGAGTGTCGTCTCGTGAGGGTTTTCAGGGATGAAACCCACAAACATCATATGGTTTCCTCAAAATATGCCCAACCCAACATGCGACAAACTCAACAACAATGAAAAAGATTTCAAACATGTTATTAGGATATTGAACGAATTCAAGCTAAAGTCCGTTGTTATTAACAAGTTGAATGCACCTCATAGAATTGAAACTTTAAAAGTGGGAGGGGGAAAACACATGCAAAAGTGTGATTTGGAGAAAAACTTAAATAAACCGGATAAACATAAAGAAAGCATATATTCGATCCTCACGGGCATTACACTCAACAAGTGAAATCACTCGAAACGGGAGGTAATACACTGGACATGCGGGCATAAAGAGTAAATGTAAATGGAAACTAGGCCGCACACATGTCACAAATGAAGAACGCTATATAGGAAATGAAAAATTTGTAATCTCAATGAAAGTATACCGCACACTAAAAGAGGAGAAATGAATTTTCACATAATATCAAAACTATTATGACTTTTAAATTAAATGCACCCTAAGATCACATAGGACTTTACAGGGTTGTAATGTAGGTTAGGCTAGGGTACGAAACGAAAGGGATATATGTACGGATTCAAAGTGTTCGGAATGAAAACTCGGGATAATGGGATAATGCGGGCAATCTCAAAATTGGAAAACAAGTTCCAAAAAGGCATTAGATATATCATCGGGGAGAGTAAACAAAGCTTATTGAAACACTACAAACAATATAAACAACTTTCTCTTTCTTTTTCTTTTCTTCTTTTTCATGTTTTCTTTTGTTTTCTTTTTCTTTTTGCTTTCTCTTTTTCTTCACTTTTTCACTACTTTCTTTTCTTTGCTTATCAAACTCTCATATGCCTAAAATTGCAACCACAATACAATAACAACATTCAATCCCAAGTAACATTCCAAACAAAGGTATGTAAGGTGTATGTATGGCTTAAAACTCCAATTTGGAGTTGGTTATGGGAATGGGGTTATGAAAAGAAAGGTTATATTTAGGCTCAAAGGGGTTAACTAGGGAAACATATATGGTGAGGTCAAGGCTAATATGGGTGATATAACAAAGATGGCCTATGATCATTTCCAAAAGTTTACGCAATTCCCAAGTCAAAACAATATATGAAAATCATGATCAAGTAACACATTTCAAGTATGAACTCAATTAATGAACGGTCAAATGAAAGAATAGAGAGATTACCAACGAATTCAACGTTTTCAACGAGGAAAGAATAGTGTATAACACTCACAAACGACGAAATGTACGAAGCTTACTCGGTGTAAGTATATACAATGCGACAAAAGATTACCGAGTTATAAAAATCTTAAACCAAATCAATAGAACAAGGAAAGTGCATATGTTCATGGGATAAAGTTTAATTCATGAAGTTATTCACAATATCAATGATTTAAGGACTAAAGTCTAATAATTTCTAAAATCGAGAACATGAATCATTGAGTTGTCTATTGGATCGGGCAATTATTGAAATTTATCATCGAAAACAAGGCAAAATGCCCAACAAAGGAGAAAAAAGAAAGAAAATATTTTAGAAAATTTTCAAATTTTTCACAAAAAGGCATACTTAGTAACTAACAAGTAAGAAAATCCATGGACAAAACAAAGAAATGGATAGAATATCCTACACCCCCTAACTTAAATGTTGCATTGTCCTCAATGCGCATTAAGAACACAACACAAAGAGAGGAAAAGAACGATATTACCCAAAATTAGAGCGATCTCCATAAGCGCGAGTCCAAAGGAATCTACAAAACAAGTTAGTACCGAGCATAGCAAAAACAAATAACAAAAAGTTAACTAATTACACTAGACTAAATTAAAAGGAAACAAAAATAGGAAAGAAAGAAAATTAAAAAGCTAACTATTTACATCCTACTATTTAGGCTTCACACTAACTATACACTAGAAGTCTAAATAGTTGAGGGTCCACCCAAAAAGGGATTTGACTTTGAAAGATCAACGGTGGACCCTCCAAAGCGAACATGCCTCCCGGAAAATAAGAATTCCGTTTGAACAACGGAAGGCATGTGGGTGGTGAAAAAAGTGAACCATCGCCAATTTAAAATTTTGGGCGGACGATGGGGGATTTGGATAATAAGGGGGAATGGTACACTAGAGGTCCAAGAAAAATCGACTCATCTCCCAAAGGTTTTTCAAGTGGAATGGGAGATAGTGCACACACGGGGATAACATCCATCGAAAACAAGTCCGCAAGGAGTCCTCATCGGCAAAAAGTGTAGAAGTTTTAAAAGTTTCTACCGACTCATAGGAATCAATCGGTAATTCTAATGATTCGATCACGAAAAACGAATATGGAGATGAAACAAATTCAATCTCAATCGACTCATCGTCGGACGAAGATTGAATTTCGGGGGAGAAAGATGGACACTCGATGAGAAATTTTTCGAAAAATTTAGGTGAAACACAAGTTTCCACCTCCTCGTTGTTTTGTGCATAAGAATTCATCTCATCGCAAAGTGCACCAAGTCTCATTTTAGCATCATTTAGGCTTTCCAAACCTTGGGAGTAAAGAAGCAAAGTTTCTTCCAAAGTAGGCTTCCTCGGCTCAAGAGCCTCGGACTCCTCATTTGGTTGAAACTTGTCTTCGAATGTAATGAAATAAGAATCGTCATTGGATTCGAATAATGAATCCAACTCAAGCTCCCAATAACGATTTTCATTCCGATAAATGTTTTCAAGTCTTTCATTTTCAAGAAAATCTTGAAAATGGTAAACTTGAAAACTATCCCCAAAGTATGAATCATTAGAATAACCGTAATAACTATAATAGTAGGACATGATTACCTCGTTGTTTGCAGATGGAGAATCCGAGCAAGAAAGTGAGCAACCGCGAATCAAAGTTTCTTAGCGCTCAAGTATGCTATCCTGCAAAAAAGGTTAAAACAAAGAATACAAATACAAAAGGAAAAATACTACGAAATAATAAAACAATTACTATCTAAAACACACTCCCCGGCAACGGCGCCATTTTGTGACCGGGCAGAAAAAGTGTGCGCGTGTAAAGTGCACAATCGTTGTGTGTTTCGCCACCGCGATACAAAAGAACCTAATATACTACTACACTTGACAAGCAAGCACGGCGGTAAGTCGGGTATCGTAAGAAATCCACAGGGAGTGATTGAATTTTAGATGTTAATTGTTTTAATTACTTCAGGAATAAAAGTGTAAAATAAATAAATGAAAAGGTGATGGGTGGTTATGGTGACAAAGAAAAAGAATAAGTTAACACTAAATTAAAGTAAAGCGAGGATCGGGATCACATACACGCATTCACGGGCTAAACAACTACTAATTAGAATTTCGATTCGAAAACATTTAATCGAGCATTTTCAATTAAGCATAAACATCAAGCAATAAGGAATTTAAGCCAAAGTTGCGAGATTAAACATTTAACGGAAAATGGTCACACGCGGATTAAATTTGGATAATCGCTATAAACACTAACGTTGCATGACAAAGAAAGTTAAACGCATAATAATCCGACTTTAATACGCGAGGTTTCAATTAAATGCGATTTTACACGAAACCCTAAATTTCGAGGTCTGAACCCGAAAATGGCAGAAATGCAATCCCGACCCTATTTATCTAGGGACTAAGCATGATTAAACTAAATTAAACTAAGAAAACAAGAAATAAACACAATAAACTAATTAACAAAGTATGTAAATTATCTAGAAAGCAAGGAAAGAATGAAGAACAACTATATTAAAGGAGAGGGAAGATGAATAGTCAACATACAATCCACATGGGGTGTCAAACCAAGAGGAATTGAAGAAGAACCAAGCAAAACCCCAAAACCCTAACTAAAACTAACCTAAAAACGTTCCTAAACTGATATATCATCTATTACAACAAAATTTGGCTTATATAGTAAGTTGGAATAAAAATAAAGAAGAAAGAAAAGAAGGCAAAATATCTGCAGAAAACAGAGCATCGATCGATCGACCCCTTTGGTCGATCGATCGACCTAGGCAAAACTTCGGCAAATCAGAAAGGTCGATCGATCGACCACAAGCGTCGATCGATCGATCAAGCAGGGCAGAATGCAGCAGCCTACTGCATTCCTCTTCTTCTATTCTCCTTCTCCTCTTTTGCTTTCCTTATTTTTCCTCCGCAAGAAACGCTGTAACTTCTTCGTTATGTATCGTAATCGTGCACCGTTCACGGCCACGTGAAGCTAGTGAGGAGGGCTACAACTTTCGTGAGATGTCGGTCCAGGTACCCAAGATATGAAAAGACTAAAATGCCATCGAACGTGCGGTTGCGTACGGAACTTCACCGGAATGCATCCGAACTTCATGATAAGCATCCAAATACCTACAAAAGCTCAATTAACCCCTGCAAAACATGTTAACATATAAATCCGAGGTTGTCTGGTTAACGAGCATAAATATAGGGATTAAGATACCCGAGGGGGCTAATAACGCGTAGGTTAACGGGTGAAATACGCAATATTTGCGTCGTATCACTTATTTACTCTCATCATGGAAAAAGGCGGAGTGGGGTCATCCGTAGGAGTGTTACCAAAATAGTAATTAAAAATATAATGTCGGCGTTTGTCTGGTCACCGATCGTTTATAGAAACCCAATGGTATAAATTGGACAAAACGGGTGTATGAATCACAAATATAATATGTACAAATAATGTACAAACAAATATAGGAAAATGGGACTCGGATCTCGAATTTTGCCTGAGATGCCTATGTAGCCTAAAAAGGCATCAAAGCCCACATAGTTATTCATGCAACACGGCGGTGGGTTTTTTCCAATAAATCCAACCGGGGACTTTATTATATGTGTGTGTGCGTGAAAAAAGTATGTTTTAGTGTGAGAAAATGTAGTGAGAAATCCCCATTTGGAATTTATAAGCAAATCCTCTTTTTCTTATTTTTGGGGTTTTTTATAAAAAATATAGTATGTGCAATACTACTAATAAAAGTGGAATATTAATATGTGTAAACTAACAAATATGAAATTCTAAAGAAATAATTAAATAACTATATGAAAATAAAGAAATTTAAAGAGAAAGTGAAAGGTTTGGATGTTCTTCGGAAGCTTTAAGATTGATCTTGATTGTTGAAGCGTTGATCTTGCTAGTGGATGAAGGTGGTAGGAGTAGAGGGAATGGGATTTTCTAAATTGGGTAGGAAAAGGATGGAAATGGAATGTGGGGGATAGGTTTCCATATAAAACCATGCTTACTTAGGGAGAATGTTACTGATATCACTGACAAGGATGTTTCTGAGTTGCCTCTCGAAGTGAGCCCATGCTACCTTTACATAAGGTGAAGGGGGTGTCATCGACATTGCCCTTGACATGCCTATCGGCAGGCCACCCCAGACACACTACCAATAAGAAGGAAAATGGGTTTGCCATTCGTAAGTCTCATGTATATTTTTTGGAAAAACGATCGTAAAATGCAATCCATAAGTCCGAATCATGCATGAGATGTACCATTGGAAAGGGTATTTAGAGCCCTTTAAGAGTCCATTAAACCTCTCTCCGGTTCGAGGGTTGATCGTGGTAAAATGGGGCTTGGAAGCATGCAACGATCTTTTGGATGAGAGATTCTCGAAGGAAAACAGATCATTCGTTCGAACCGTAAGGATGATTCGCACATATGGAAGACCATTGAGAATGGTATTCAAATCGCTCGATTCTTTTAGTCTCATTCAGTTCGAAGAGTTGACCTTAGTCAAATGAGGCCTGAAAGTGATTGGTGACCCTTTGAAGTAAAACGGATCGTTCATTCATACCGTAACGCCGATTCACACACCGGGTGGACCATTGTAAAGGGGATTCATTTCCATTTGAAGATTCATTCAGTCTCATTCAAGCTAAAGAGTTGAGATGAGTCAAATGGAGCTCGAGAGTGCCTGGTGGACTTCGTATCATTTTTGGGGGAAAATAGATCGTTTGTTTGAATAATACGGTTGATTTGAGCACAGGGAGGACCATTGGAAAGGGGATTCAGAGCGTTCAAAGATCCATTTATCTTTCTCTCAAGGAAGGGACTTTATTGGGGTCAAAATGGCACCCGAGAGCGCCTAGTGGCCTCCAAATCTATTTTTTGACAATTAAATCGATCGTTCGTCTGAACCGTAAGGTCGATTAGAGCACAAGAAAGACAATTGAAAAGTGGATTCAGAGCCCTTCAAAGATTCATTGAGCTTTCTCTCATACGAGAAATTCGACCAGAGTCAAACTAGGCCCGGTAGCACCCGGTGGCCTTTAGATCGATACTCAGAGTATGACCTAGGGTTTATAATGAAGGATAAAGTTCTAGGGTCATAAGGAGATGCTTAGAAGGTTCCTAGAATATGGTTTCTACACTACTCGAGTTCTAGGACGAAGAATCTTCTTGGTCATCCAAACAAATGGGGATGAATGGCATATGTTTTACTGGCCTCGCAAGAAAGGAGATGGTAGAACTGTTGTAGCCTAGTAGAAATTTCGTCGACCTAAGATGAATAACAATTTTGTTCTTTATTGAATGGCCAAAGTTGTTCAAAGATTTATAAAATTAACGTCGCATTCGTGAGGTATCTTTTTCTTATATTTATCTACAAAGAACAAAGTAAAATAATTTAACATCTGCCCAAATGAACAAAAGAATTATAGAGTTAAGAATTTAGATATTTTCAAACCTATGCCTCTCCCTTCCTGAGGGCATCATGGCCCTTCATATGTCACACCCCTAGGAACGGGGGAGTGTTGCCAAATCTTTCACACAAGTAAATAATCCCAATAATTCTTATTTCAACTAGGGAGATTCATGACCAGGACCCAATTAGTCATGGTTGTATTCATGTAGTTTATATTTTCATGGGTTGTTTTACCCATTGATAACCATACATCATTTTAGTGATGTCAATATGGATCTTATAGAAGTCATTAATATTATAAACCTCATTAATAACCTCACAATATTTACAGAGAATTGGGTTTGGACCATATCAAAATGTTGGCAAAATTCTAAGAATAAATGTTTTTTCTTTTTTTTTGGGGGGGGGGGGGGGGGCGGAGATTAACCCCATAGTCAGAAATGAGTATAAATGAAAACCAATGGCCTTTAGGGAGGGTACAAACGTCACAAGGACCCCTAACTAATTTCACCATTACCCACTGTAGGAATTGGTGGTTAAGGTTTAATTTTTCGATAAAATATTCGTCTTTTATGTACACCATCATTAAAGACAACAAGTTAGGTACAAAATGAAAAAGAGAAAGTGAATAAATAAGGACATGAGATTAAAATGAAGATGGAGTTTTAAGAAGTTTTTACAGATGAATGATGAGAGTGAAAAAGATCTCCTTTGAATAATTTCACATTTTCTAAATGAACTAAAAGTAGGGATAGGGTGGGAACCATTATCTTATGGTGAGAAATGCCCTCACATTTCTCCAAAATCGTAAGGATCACACGTTGATGTAATGACTATCAAAGTGACAGTTCACCTCAAAGAAAATATAATCTATTTAACGAACATAAATTTCCAAGTTTTGGGGCCATTTACCAAATTGCCATCCAACCAGCTAGAGGATTCCAAACATCAATCAACTTCCAAGAAAGGATTACTGCCACTCCCTTAGTATCAAGACTTGTCGGAATCAACAATCGGCCTAACTACATGAAAACCTTGGGACCTCAAAGCGACCCTAAGCCTTGGGGGAAATTATGGGGTCCATAATTACATATCCATGTGCTCATAACAAACGTCTAGGTTTCGAATGTGCCAAGATAATGAAGAGCCCAAGTCACAAAAGACTCCCATATATACTCAAGTTGGAACAGAGGTAGTTGATAAAGGATGGGTCCAAATTCTTAGGGATATTTATTGATAGATTTTAGTACTCTCCTAAGCTTCCCTATATGTGTAATTCCACTACCCATTAACAAGGGCATGTGATATTATATCGTCGAGAAGTACTACAACTCTACTAACCAATTTTATAAAGTAATAAATAGCAAACACCCCATAGATGTAGGCATATTACCGAACCACATATATTTTGTGTTGTGTGTGTGAATTTAATACACCTTTTTATATTTCTCCTTGATTGGCTTGTGTGAGTTGGATACTTTCATCTCTAAGAAATTACAACCTACAATAAGGATTTTAATATACACCTACAAAATTCATGATTATGTCATTTTTTTATCTATTTATCATAATTAATTTATGCACTCGGGTTCACTATCTTTATGAACAAGACGAAGAACAATATTTTAATTCACTACCCTTGAACTCTTAAGAAATAATAAACTTATTGACAATGGGTGGTATACCTTAGGGCATGGGAGTCATGTAAAACCTATATTGACAACTAGAAGTTGCTTCTCAACTGGGAATGAAGCAAATTAGTGTTACTTTTTGTTATGTGTAGTAACACACTGACCCAGATTAATTTCCAAAACTAATCAAGTTATTATAAACAAAAGTTTTGAAATATTTTATTTCTTGTGGTCATGTATAATTAATGACTTTAATATCGATAAGGCCTTTCATAACATGAATGCAATTAGACAATGCCTAAGATCTCAATATGGTCAGCACAATTAATTCATGTCTTCTCTTTATTGCAACTACTTACATTGCATGAGACACTTGATGACTCGAGTTCAAACAATGTAAAAGACACATTTACATAATTTTTATTATTTATATTTACATAAATATCTTTTTATACGGCTATATTCTTGTGTTAGGATAGTTAGGACTTATGAGATCCCTCCAATGAAGTATCTTATTATAAGGTCATCCTAATTTCTATAATGTTATGGAGCTTTACTATCCCGGATTTGTGTAGAGACATATAAGGGTATCAAGCATTCTCGTGTTTAGATTTTCTAGAAACTATTTGGCAAAAACACACTTTTGAATATTACTTGTAATCAAATATTTCAATACAACCACTTCATATCATTGCCTTGTGATGGTCCCTTTTTATTTGTTAAGAGAAAAGTGTTTTAAGGATAACAAAACAAATTCTCTTTTTATGAAAAAAAAGAATTTTCCAATTTTTAATTCGCACCAAATTGGGAACAATTTTAACTTAACCAAATTTTATCTTGATTAATCCTAAACATACATCTAGTGATTAAAGCAAGTAAAATAAAGTAAATAATACTCACAATTTCGAATGTATGAGGAAACCACAACAAAAAAAACCTCGAACGGCCCAAGCCAGACAATCACTATGAATGTGGATTTACAACGAACAGACACAAGTCTTACTCAACGACTCAATCTTCACGAGACTTGATGCTCTTTTGATGTTCAACCAATCCACTCACAGTTCCCACACAGAAAGTCATTCTTTCACAATATCTGCCTATAGCACATGCATCCACGTATGTCTCGGTGTCCACCGATATGGCTTGTAACGTCAACGATATTGAAATCGGACTCCACCGACTCTTCACCGTAAAACCAAAAAAGTTCAAGTTGAAAAAAATCTAATTTGGTGCCACAAAGATCACAATATCATATAATAATGAAAACCCGCATCTTTGAAACTCTAAGGATGCATTTACTTTGGAAAACCTTAGAAAACTTGTGTGCAAAAACGTACTGGTTTGTAAACAGTTTGTCCAGAATGCACACTTAGGAAATATAAAGGAAAACACTCCTTAAGTACTTTTCTTAAGGTTGTGTCTCGCTCGAACGACTGAAGTTGTCGCTCGAACGAAATACCCATGTCGTTCGAACAACATGGTGATCTCGCTCGCACGATTGCTGATGTCGTTCGTTTGAGCGACGCGCGAATTAGAGTCCCAATAAAACTCTACTGTAATCCATCCTTATCAGATTTAAAACGAATTGTAAAACATTTCAAACACTTTTAAAACCATTTATTAAATAAAATGACATCCTTATCATTATTAAATTAAATTTTGAGTCCCATTAAAAATACACATTCATACTTGAGTGATCTCGGAATACAATTTATCTTGAAGACGAATAAAATTGCACCAATTAAACCTTCGACATAAATAATTCCTTTAAGCTTTGACGCAACGTCTTCAATAAACTTCAACACGTCATAGTCTATGTGGGATCATGATAATAAAAATACGGCCTATGACTCAAACATGTTTTGTTATGGGAATCAGTCAACGCTATATAGTGGACTCAATTGAAAATTTTGCCCTTATAATTCTCCCCCTTTGACTATTCTAAGACAAAACCAACCGTGAAATGCCTAATCCAGGTCGTTAGTTCGTATGACGCCTAAATCCCATACCACAAACCCAAAATAAAAAATTATAGGACAAGACTAGTAAACGATGCTTCAACAAGCATGAATTATCTCTGAATGTTTGAATGTGATGTAGTCTTGAAATTCTGAATCGCTTAAAGCATACCCACATACATGAAACAAACAAATATACTGAGTGAAGTATGGTGGAACAAAATATATAAATCATAGCGAAATATGTGAGAAAAATATTTTGATACCAATTTGAAACAAAAAATAATTTTTAAATTCGAATATCAAATATGAACATAAATAAGATACAAATGTGTGTGTAAGGACATTATTTTACATTTTCCGTTGCCTTTAGAGTATGTTGTATACCTCTACAAACGTCGAGGAATAATTTAATATCATTAAAGCATCAAAATGGATCCGAATATCAAAGTTCTTCAACATTCAAGCATCCGCGAGATAAATTTTGTAAAGATTGTGTTTTAATTCCTTAGCATTTCACTTAGAGTGTTAGGATAGTTTTTTATCAAATAGTTTCTAAGTGTTGGAGCGACCTTTTTAAGTTTTTCGTCAAAAGTTATTAAAAGGTTTTGAGGAAGAGTATTTACTGGCAAAATAAAAAAATTATTTTTAAATTTGTTCTTTCATTTGAGTGACATACCTGCTCATTCGAGCGATAGTGCCTTCTCGCGTGAAGTGTCGTTCAAATGACACATGTCTCCATTCGAGCGAGACTCTAATTTCTTTTGAGCGATCTTCCGCCTTAGATTTTCTATAAATTGGTTTGTCCAACTTCATTTTTTATCAAAAGACATGCGAATTTTCAATAGACAAAACTACTTTGGAAGAATACCTTGTCTTCTCACTTTTAAGGATTTAATCCTTTTTGTTTTTAATTCACAAAATCCCAATTACTTTGTATGAACTTTTTTTAACCCAAGAACACATTGTTGTTGAAGTTTCTATTATAGAGAAGATCTCTAATACTGATCTAGGTGCTCTTGAGGGGAGTACTGGGCTGACGTCGAGTACATGTCATAGGGACTGCTTGTGCATATTCCTGAGTTGAATTGGTGTTGCGATTCTTGTTGACTGTAGACTTCTTGTATATGTTATTGTTTCGAGGAGTGATTATTGAAGATTTCATTGTAATTATTATAAGTGGCGATTTACGTTTTTATAGTGAAACAAAGGTTTTACCCGAAAGGTTTTTTTCATGAAATTTGTGAGTTAGAAATTTTATTTGTGATAGTTTGACACACACACACACACACATGTAGTTGCATGTTTAGGGGAAGATTTAATTTGGTTTAAAATTGACTCCAGTTAAATAAGCTTAAATTGGAAATTTGCGAATTTATTTGAGTAGATATCACACATGAAATTCTCAAATTTGTATCAGAACAGGTTTCACTAATTTATTGTGAATTACATTTTTTCACAAAATTTGTGTGATATTGATTTTTTTAACATTTGATTTTGATAAATTATCGCAATGTTTCCGAATGAAAACTTATATAATCAGTTGCAAATTTTTTATGAGTCTAATTGTGCTTACTGGAATGCCCGCATGAAATCGCATTTAAAAGGAATCGATGAGTGAGTTTGGGTAATTTGTGAAAGGGGCTAGACTCCTCCCACTGTCATCGCAAATAATGTCCTGAATTTAAAACATGTGTCAGACTGGATTGAGGATAAGTTTAGGTGGAGAAGTTTTAATTCACATGGGCTTAGTGAAAATTCTGGACACGTCACCCCCGACGAGTTCCTATGTATTATGACGTGCGCCACGTCAAAAGAAGCATGTGTTTTACAACTCACCCACGAAGGCACTAACATGGTCAAAGAGTCTAAAATTCAAAATTTAACTACTTAATTTGAAACTATTGCCATGCTTGAGACTGAGTGTTTTGATGAGTTTTATGCATGTTTGTGTGACATTGTCAACATTAGTTTCGATCTTGGTGAGCCTATACCTGATGCAATGAGTGGTTAAAAAGATTTTAAGATCGCTGCCAAAACATTTTATACTTAAAGTTGCTGTTTTGAATACCTTAGGTAATTTGAGTCGTTTGACATTAGAAGAGCTGGTAGGAGACCTCTAAACATATGATATTGACACGTTTCCTAATATTGTCGATCCTAAGGATAAAGGGATAGAAATTAAGGCCCAATATAAGAAGAAAAAGAAAGTTAAAGTTTGTGAGTCTGACTCTGAGGGTGAGGTTGATTTTGATATGGACATGCTTGCAAAGAATTTTAAAAAAAATCTAAAAGTTTTTAAAACAAAATTCTTCCAATAAATTTTTTTTGAGAAAAATAAAAATGAAGCCAAAGAGAGCAGTGAAAAAAAAGTGAGAAAGAGGAAGAATGGAAGTGTTTTGAGTGTGAGGGGAGAGACCGTAGAGCATTTGAGTTTCCCACTAGGCTAAATACAAAAGGTAAAAAAGATTTCCATTCCAGCCACTCTTAGCGATAATGAGGAAGAGGTGAAAGATTTCAGGGATAAGTCATCACATGGGAAGTTTGTTACTTTTTCTCTAGTCACATGATCACACCCAGTTTGTACTAAGACGATGAGGATACTTGTACACATGAGACCCCCGAGGATGATTTGAGTATTTCTAATGAGTCTGAGAGTGAGTGTGCTGGTGAGGGTAATAGTGAGCTCCAAATTGCGTTTAGAGATTTGTACGCAGAGACATTAAAGACTAAGAAATTAAATAAGGAGTTAGATCTTAGGGTGAGATATTTTTAGAGCGAGTTAGAGAGTGTTTGAGGCTAAATAAAGTTAACTCGAGAAGGTGAAGGTTTCTTTGAGTGAACAACTGATTGCTTTAGATCAGAGAAAGAGTGATTTGACCAACACGGTGTCTAGTGTGACAAAATGTGTATCCCAACTTAAGAGTGATCTCGAACATGCCCGGGAGGTCAAAGTACCTTTAGAGAACAGATCTAAGAAGGTTAGAAAGTTGGTTCTGAATTCCATTTTGGGTGATGTTGAGAGACACAAGGAATAGGTCATGACTGTGAATCCACTTTCCACATTGCACCCGAGCTGGTTACCGAGTTTATGATAGATCCATATGGCTCTCAACCCAACCCATCTAGGCATCTCGTACGTAATAGGAGAGCGCGTAGGAGACGTTTTGTGAGAGGTGTACCAAGGAAAATTTATGTTTGCACATACAGTAAGAAAAGAGGACACCTTAAAGAGTTTTGTTTTAAGTTGGGTCATGTGTCACGTTTTTCTACTACATATGTTCAGACACGCACCCACACCTAACACTCCGGATGATTACACGAGAGAGTTTGCACATATCAGGGAGCAAGTAAAGTTTTTGGTCAAGACTTTATATGATTTGGTGGAGGTTTTTCATGGGATATCACCACCTTTGAAAAACTCCACCACACCTAACAGTTGAGGTTTAGACTTGTTTGCTAGCATAGGATGATTTGCATGATGATATTTTTTTTGCCTATTGATAGTGTGTACCATTTTGTAGTTATGTTTTCCATTTTTGGAAAAATTCAAAAAGATTTTCTTTTTTTTTGTAAATTTTGAAAAAGCCAAAAAGATTTTATTTTTATAAATTTTTTGGAAAAAGGCAAAAGGGGTTTTGTATTTTTGTTTTTGAACTATGTGACACCCCGCCTAATTAAATACCGGGTGATCAGTCCTTTATTAAATTAAAATCAAGGTGAACGGTTGGTTCATTCTTATCATCATTGTCGCAAAATAAAGTTTCCAATTTAAACACCCTACATAACTCGACTAAGTGTCAAAACAATTTAAGACCTTATTTCCAATTTTTATTAAATCCAAACTAGAAAACCTATTTAATAATCTACAGTTTAAGAATTCCGAAATACCAAGGATGAATAATAGCACATAAGAATTTGAATCATCCAGATAAACCAAACCAGTTTAAAACTATAAATAAAACCATCCTGACCATAATTAAATCCCAAAGAGTACCAAATACCGAAAATATAAATGAACTTAACTCTGACAAATCCAACTGAATAGGGAAACAGGAGAAACATGCCCTAACTAAGAAAAAATAAAAATAAGAGTAGAGTCAACAAAGAGGTCGTCTAAGCAATGGCCTGCAACTCCCACATAAGCTGCAACGCATCCGATCCAAGAATTCTAAGCATGTCGCCCCTGTGGCTGGGCACGTGTAATATATACATATATACACAAGAGAAAAGAAATAACAGGAAACGGGTCAGAGCTCGAGTGTAAAATAGTTTAAAAATAGTTTAGAAAGTAAATAAATTGCTTACCGGCTAATGTAACAACCATGTCAGTACGCATCACTCTCTTGATCAATTCTCACCTCTCATCTAGTGTGCGCGCCTAACATACTATTTACCTCAAAAGTTTATTTTAACTTAGCTTTCCCATAAAGTTTCATAGCGCTAACTACGATGGCGAAGATAAATACATTCCTGAAATTTATGCTCTTATATATCTTATTTTATATAAAAATATGCTAGTGATGTCACAAAATTTCTCAAACACTTATAATAAAGTCGGTGTATTTATTCATTACTTAACTACTTTTATGCACAGTATAAAGTTTCCATACTTAAGAATAATTATATATATATATTATCCACTTATATAATACATATACTAACGGAACCCCGCATAAAATCTATGGTGCTGGCATACTCTGCTATCAAGTCCCCGTATCACTCATATTAAGGGAAATATTAGTTCGGAATCACTCTCGAACTGTATTAACATAAAACACATACAAATAGAGGCGAATCATAGTTACAAGTCACTAAGAAATCAGCACATACCCTCATGTCTCTTAAGACCGTCTGACTATCAATCAGACAGCCTGTACCAAGGAGCCCTATGTTCTAGGGTACGAGTCAATATCCCCCATAAAGGCCCAATCTAGATAAGATCGTCCCAGTGCGGAAACCCCCGTGATAGAAAGTATCCCGAGTATGATTTTCATACAGATATATAATATATGCACACTCACGCAGTCATATATATATATATATATATTCACATTTCTATGTTAGGAGTGACCACGACCCATAACTACAATTATCCGTTATTAACACATTTTACTTGTTATTACGCATAACGGACTCGTCATTTTTATTATCATTTATATTTCACTTCATACTCACTTCTCCTCTCTCGAAGTATTCTAAGTACAATTTCAGTAGGCATACACTCACTTACTTTCTGGTCTAACTCCCTTACGAGTCTCAATCTTTTTATTAAATGTTCGCATGATTTCGTATACACATGAATAATTCCTCGTTAACCCAAAATCTCATCTTACACTAAGTTTCACTCAACAAGGTCTACTTAGGATCTACTAGTCTACTCTATGTCCCATTATACTCCAACAATAACAATCATGGGTTCCTATGCATTATAATTGTATTAAACCAACGGACGAGAAATATGCAGTTTTCGAGGAGGGGTCGATCGATCGATGTTCTTGGCTCGATCAATCGATCAAGCAGTTCTTGCACAGAAACTGCCATTAAAACCTACGGGTTTCATCTTCCAATTTCTCCAAAGACATCATTTACAACTCTCAAATTCTTAAAGAATATTACCACGGGTTTTATACACATATATGCAAGATTTTCGACGTAAAACATGCATAAATTTAACGACGGAATTAAATTAATGGCCAATTCATTTTAATTATCAAGAACCCTAACTTTCCTCTAAACTTTCATGGTTCTGTGTCTTTTTACAGATTTATCACTTCTAAATTAATCAAATTTCGTGGGTACTCCTCTACATATGATTGGGATGTCCAGAGTTTATTTATTTTCCCTACAACATGTGATTAGGTCCTTTAAATCCTTGAGTTCTTCCACGAAACATATGTTCAATCATACTAATCTAACATGGTGTGATAATTAACTTAAAAGAGAAGCAAGATATATACTTGCCTGGAAATTTATTTTTTGATTTGTGGAAGAAAGTAGTGTGGTTGTGTTCCCCGTCGCGCGATCTACGATTTGGCGGTGGTGGCGGTGCAAATGGTGGAGTTTTTAGCTTTGAACTCCTTGGAAAGCTTTCCCACTTCTTCTCCAATGGCCATTATTTAGTTTTGCTTTTGTTAACCCTAGATGGCAACTCCTAGAAGCTAATATAACCTTAGGAAATTCGTGGGTTTAATTGCCCAAAAATACGAAATGTCCAAAACGCCCTCTCGGGATGTTAATTAGGCCTAAAAATGCCCCGAGACCCAAACTAAACTCCCGGGTACATTATTTTGACTATCTCGACCCTTCCGGACCCATTGGTGCACTCTAAATGACCATGAGAGCGACTTATAATTTATTCACTTATAATAATAATAATTTAGTCCCAACACGATACAGGCGCATCCTGACTTAATTTCCATAATTGTCATATTATTCCCTCGTGATAATTTTTAATAAATTCAATTCTACATATTACTCTACTCAATAAGTAATATTTAACAAATCAACAATTTTCCAATAATTAATAACTCTCGTCACGCTAGTAACATTTAAAACAAATTTTTGAATTAATATTAAATTAATCTATCTCAATTAAATTTAATAAATCCCTAAATTTAAAAGCTATAAAAATACGGGGTATTACAAACTATGTATGAATGGACATTTAGGATGGCCGAGTCAAAATTTCATTTTATATATATATGATGATGATGTGATAGTGTTTTCATATGCGTCATCATTTCATTTTTGTACTTTATAATGTGTGGAGTCATTAACATGTAATTTATTGTTACTACCTACATGTTTGACTCATATTTGACTTTAATGCCCACTTTCATGAATTTGTTTGACTATTGTACTTGTTTATCACATATTGGTCGGAGTGTAGGCATCTCAATTATGTCTTAAAATGAATCATATGCGATCAAACTTGACAATGGAAGTAGTGCATGTAATAACCGTTTTTCATGAGGCATTTAATTGCAATAAAATATAATGAGTGAATCACGGGAAAGGGCTGCGCGAGTACAAAATTAACTCGTCATGAAAGCCACCATTTCAAAAGATCCCGAAAAAATTTAAAGGCAATAAAAAGATAAATATGCCAAAAAGGCTACCTCAAAAGAAAATTTAATGCATAATTATTTATGAGGGAGGTTATATGGAAACTAATGAAAATGGGTTTGAACGTCTTGATAGCATCATGAAAAAGAATTTACATAGTTTTAAACATTATTGGTATGGGAATCATTATTGACTTTGATGTGTTGATGGATTGAGTCGATGCCATTTAAATTCAACAATTTCAACACCTAAGGACGATTTTCAGGTTTATTCGTTATGAGTACACGTATTCATCGTGCACATATGTTATGTTTGATTTCTTTTATTTTCCTATTGAATATGTTCACACCTATTCGTTCTGTTTCCATGATTTGGTTGTCTTAGTGTAAATCCATGATGTGTGATTTTTTGTAAAATTATTTTTGTATGAAAAATTGAAAAATCAAAAATAGTTTGTGAAAGCTTTTGAGTTACTCTTTTGCATGAGAGTAGTTTGATTCATGTTTTCTATGCATTTTTTATCGTGGTAACTCCATGTTTATTTGGTTTATTCGTTTTCTTGTCTATTTCAGTCAAATAAAAAGGCAGAGAACGAATTATGGGGGAGTTTTGGGGGCAGTTTTTGCATTATAGGGGAGATTTGATTATTGATTTATTTATTCTTATATCATTTCAAACTCGATTCGTCACGAAGGTATTTTCATTATCTCATGTGTGTAGGTACAAAGATTGAAGATTGTTATTTTTCACACCCTAATGAGAAAAGCTTAAAGATTTGAAGATTTGATGTTGAAGATTTTTGAAGAAAAGTTTTAGACCTACATGTTTAATACTTTTTCAGTTTTGGGTTCGTGGGAGGGTATTATATTTGTATAGGCATTTTATGTTTTGATAATTCAGATGTTTTTATTTTGTACCGACATAAATATATGGGGAGATTTGTAAGGACATTATTTTACATTGTCCATTACCTTTAGAGTAAGTCATATACCACTACAAATGTCGACGAATAATTCAAGATCATTTAAGCATCAAGACGGATCTGAATATCAAAGTTCTTCAACATTCAAGCCTCCGCGAAACAAATTTGGTAAAGGTTGTTTTATTCCTTATCATTTCACTTAGAGTGTTGGGATAGTTTTTTATCAAATATTTTCTAAGTGTTGGAGCCTACTTTTTAAGTTTTTTGTCAAAAGTTTTAAAAGGTTTGGAGGCGAAGTATTTAATGGAAAAAAATTATTTTTAAATTTTTTTAATCGTTCAAGCGACATACCTACTCCGTTCGAGAGACAGCGCCTTCTCGTACGAACTGATGATGTTGAGATTCAGCACCACCAGATAACAGGTGATGAGAGATCAAATAGTGATAACAATGGCAGCCATAGATATATATCTGTATGAGTGTATAGAAGGAGGTGAGTATAAGAGGAATAAGATAATGATGTATAGTGGTTTAGCCAATTAGGCCTACATCCACTCTGAGTGTTTGATCCACTAAATATGGGCACTAATGGCCTTGGATACAATTCAAATAAGTTCACTGTCTGTTTACTGTGTATACAAGAAGAGTTTAGCTAGGGCTACAATTATTGATCCCTCTATTGGGTTGTAGGTGACAAGTATATATAGGGCCTGGGGGGAGTAGTGTACCCCAAGCATGCGTGGTGCATGTGAATGATGATATAGCCAATCCCTTGCTGACACCTGGATGTGCTCCTTGTGATAAATGGTGACATAATATTCCCTCATGTGAGGGGATGATATTGTTATAACGGTCTAGTCCATATGCTATATGAGTCCCACGCGCACTCTTCCACGCGTCTCCCAAATCACGCGGTGTGATGGCTTCACCCTCGGTATAAAATGACAGGATAAGGCCAAAGTTGATGAGGGCATCGGGTCCAACTTAATGTGGCCTCGTATTATTATCCCCTTGTACTGTCGTCTAGACCATGATGAGGGGTCGACCTCTTGAAGGGTCATCTGTGCCATGATGAGGGGTCGGCCCCTTAAAGGGTCATCCGTGCCAAGATGAGGGATCAGCCCTTTGAAGGGTCATCCAGACCATGATGAGGGGGCATCCCCTTGAAGGGTCGTCTGGCCCATGATGAGGGATCTACCCCTTGAAGGGTCGTCCGACCATGATGAGGGGGAGGCCCCTTGAAGGGTCGTCTGGTCCGTAATGAGGGGTTGACCCCTTAAAGGGTCGTCCAATACATAATGGGGGGTCAGCCCCTTGAAGGATCGTCTGGGCCATAATGAGGGGTAAACCCCTTGAAGGATCGTGTGTGCCAAGATGAGGGGTCAGCCCCTTGAAGGGTCGTATGTGCCAAGATGAGGGATCGGCCCCTCGAAGGGTCGTCAGGTCCATGTTGAGGGGTCATCTTGGCCTATCCTTACTGTAATGGAGCCGTGGTCTTTGGACTCATCTTGGGCCTGGACCCTCATCTGGGTGGAGGACACCCTCAGCCTGGCTGAGGGTATATATAGGTATATCAATCACCCCACATCCCTTAGCCATCAATGTTGTTGAGATGGCTGAGGGGTATGTTGCCTTGGAATTCATAAGTGTGTAGTCATATGGATGAGTGACATCTGTCAAGTTGCATATTTTTAGGTGTCCATCATCGATTCAATTTCCCAGATGTGGCGAATGCACACAGCTTAGGGCTTTGTGCCCTAATGATGCCTCTCCTCGTGGGCTGTGTTTTGCATTGATTATTAGGCCCACTAATAACAAAGTATTTAAATGATTTTTTGAAGTCATTTCTTTTCTTCTTCTTCTTCTTCGCTCCTTAGCTTTCTCTCTCTAGCTTCTCAACAACTCCATCGCCATTTCTGCGATTTCTTCTATATCAAGCTTTGCTCAGTCGTCGTATTTGTCTTCAGGTAACTCTTTTGCCACTAGTTCATCTTTTAGCTTGTATTATCATTTTATTTCTTGAATTTGGGTTTCTTTACCCTCTTTTCTTTCTTGCTTTGTTTTTTCGGAGAGTAGACCCACCTTGGAGTGGTAGCTATATGGAAGCATTTAGGTTTTAGGTTCTTCAGAGTTTATCCCCCATCTTTCAGTGGTGGTTTAGTTCCCCCTTGTCGTATTCCTAAGGTTTTCTTGCGCTTTTCGACGTTCTTCTCCAAAGAACTATTTTCCTTTGTTCTTGGGTGTTCCTGATTAAAACCCTTTATTTCTTTAGTTTTAATTCAAAAGTCATACTTAGTCAACTATAAACTTGTTTGTAGTTAGCTTAAACAAATTCCTTTTAAGTGTAAGGTCTTCCCCTTAATGCTTAGAAGCCTTTACAATTTAGACGAGGAGTTCCCAACCTTGAGGGAGAAGTTCTTTGCTGAGATAAGACGAATAGAGGAGGAGGACAAGCAAAGACAAGGGGCCCACCCTAACTGGGTACGCCCCATATTCCCCATCCCTTTAACCACAATTTACCATTTGAGTCATGTGGGTCTTCCTATCGTCTAACCTAAAGTCAGTCATACGAGGGAGAAATGAATGAGAGAGCATCATCACCAACATGCGTTGGGCCCTCTGGGAGGACAGGGACATCCAATCTTAGCCCAAGCCGACCGATCGATGGCACAGATCATGCAGAGGCTGTACCTATGACAGCTCTATCCCCTCTTACTTTTCAAGTAGCCTTTCTAGATGGCCCTCCAATAGGCGATGAGGTTAAGGGATCCGGGGATGATAATAAGAGTTATGATGATGATGGTCGAGTTGACACTTCTAGCGCCTCAGCTTACGTATCGTTAGTTAAGGACCGCGACCTCTTATTATGGAGGCATCTCTTTAGTATACAGTCCAATACAAGTATGAGGGTCCTAACTGAAGATGAGAGGGTTTTCCAGCGGGATGAGGGAGAGATTGCTGTTTACGAGCAGATGCTAAGGGTAGGTGTTATGTTCACTCTACACCCTGCTATAGTCGACATATTGTCTGCCCTTGGGGTTACTCCCTCTCAACTTCCTCCTAATTCATGGAGGACTATCCTCGACTACGTCTCCCTTTAGAAGAATACTTTCACCGACGGGCCCTCGGCCGATTTATTCATAGCCTATTATAATATCACCCCATCGTCCAAGCAGCCTGGGTATTTTTATTTGGGGGCTAGGAAGTCCGATAAGAAACTCCTTCATGTATCTCAAACATCTAATCATGACTGGAAGAAAAGGTTTTTCTTTATCTCTGGGGATTGGGAATTCCCCGCCGGGGACGAGCCCGTGGAAGACAGCTGAAGGGTCCCAAGGGCATGGTCCAACCCCTCCATGAAAGCGCGGTCAGACCCCGGACTCAGCTTGGAGGAGAGGGTCATTATTGACTACCTGAGGGAATGAGGGAAGGAGGGTGAACTTGCTAAATTTGAAGATTTGATGACCCCTTGCTTCCTCAAAGAAGTTGGTCTGAGGGTCACCCCCTAATAGAATTATGTGAGTAGATTTTTGCTCAATTTTTAATTTTCTCTAAGTGTTTCATATTTTCCACTGTACTGTTTTTATATATCGTCCCCTTTTTAGGTTATCCCGTAAATATATCTGATCAACTATGGGAGATGACTGCCCCAAGTTTACTATCTGTATTGGGAAAGAATAAAGGAAATTACCCTCAATAGACTCAGAAGAAGACAAAGTTCGTGAGGCCGACGAAAGTGGAGTTGACCTCTGACAGTCGTAAAAGGAAGGAGCCCGAAGTTCCTGAGGGCTCCCGGCCTGACTCACGGACTAGGGCGAGGGTAGAGGTGTCTCAAGCACATACTGAGGGGACCAGTTCCTCTTCTAGCATAGGTGCTTATTGGTCTCAGAATCTTACTTTCGTCAAGGCTGAACCCTCATCCCTCACAGCTAACTTGAGGGCGGCCAAAGCCTCAATGTTTTCTACGCCCTCGGTCGCAAATTATGAATTCTTATCAAAGATGCCCCCGACCAAGGTCTATGATTACGGTTTGCACACTTTGGCCCATGTACCTCTTTTGACTTCATTCTTTTTGACTTATCATTTCATGAACTATTCCTTCGGCCCATTTTAATATGTGTTTGTCTATGCAGTCTGTCTGCGCCTTCACCTCGGCTACCAAGTGGATGGTTGAGAATCAACAGAAGTTCCATGAGGCCGAGAGGGCTATTTAGCATGAGGCCGATCTGAAGACCGAACTAGATACTGCGAGGGCAGAGTTGGAGAGTGTAAGGACCGAGCATGCCAGGGTCCTAGATGAATTGGTGAAGCAGTACGAGGCCGACCTGACTGTGAAGGACATCCTTATCAAAGAAAAGGAAGAAGCCTTGACCAACCAGGGGGGAAATTCAAGGTTGATCTTAATGAGGCAGTGAAGAAAGCCGAGGCCGATGCAGTGGAGGCTTACAAGCTCTCTGATGAGTTCCGGGGATTTGTCCTTGAGTACCTGGAGAGGGGAATCAGGACGACCTGTCAGTGGGTCGTCTTGAAGTTTGTTGATGTGTATCGTCCATCCGCCCCTCTCTGGAAGCGGTGGAGTTGGATTACCCACTTATTGCTGAGGCCCTGGCCCATGTGGAGTCACAAGTGAACGTTGAAGGCATCAGCACCTATGAGGATTGGCCTGTTCTAGTCACTAAAGAAACTCCTCTGATTGACGTTGAAACCTTGCCTGCTGATATTTCCTAATAGGGTGGCTATCTGTACCCCATATCCTCTTCATGTAACAAATATTTTTGTAATTTATTTTTATTGGACAAGTAAGTGTAACACCTTGTTTATAATATAATGTCTCTTCCTGTCTTCTATGCTTCTCTTACGTGATTTATCTTAGCTCATGATATTTTGAATTAACCATCCCATTATCTCCCCCCTCGTCTTTCTTGAGGGTAAATGGGGGGTCGTCCCCACCATTTTCCCTCATCATAGCCGATGGTGGTTTCCACCAAATAATTGATGTTTTCAATTAATTTAAGTCCCCCCTCGTCTTTCTTGAGGGAAAATGGGGGGCGTCCCCACCATTTGCCCTCATCATAGCCGAGGGTGGTTTCCACCAACTAATTGATGTTTTCAATTAATTTAAGTCCCCCCTCGTCTTTCTTGATGGTAAATGGGGGGCGTCCCCACCATTTTCCCTCATCATAGCCGAGGGTGGTTTCCACCAACTAAATGATGTTTTTAATTTCAATTCCCCCTTCGTCTTTCTTGAGGGTAAATGGGGGGTCGGCCCCACCCTTTTCTCTCATCATAGCCGAGGGTGGTTTCCACCAACTAAATGATGTTTTCAATTTCAAGTCCCCCCTCGTCTTTCTTAAGGGAAAATGGGGGGTCATCCCCACCATTTGCCGTCATCATAGCCGAGGGTGGTTTCCACCAACTAAATGATATTTTCAATTTATTCAAGTCCCCCTCGTCTTTCTTGAGGGTAAATGGGGGGTAGTCCCCACCATTTGCCCTCATCATAGCCGAGGGTGGTTTCCACCAACTAAATGATGTTTTCAATTAATTCAAGTCCCCCCTCGTCTTTCTTAAGGGTAAATGGGGGGTCGCCCCCATCATTTGCCCTCATCAGGTTTCCACCAACTAAATGATGTTTTCAATTTCAAGTCCCCCCTCATCTTTCTTGAGGGTAAATGGGGGGGTTGTCCCCACCATTTTCCCTCATCATAGCCGAGGGTGGTTTAACAAGGATAACCCCAATCATGCTATCATTAACAAACAAAGGATGAAGAGCTAATATAATATTCTCATTGGCATTCCAAGTGTTCTATTGGAGCAACACATTCATTACAACTGTGGTCCGATAGGACATTACATTATTGATAGTATTTCTTCAAATGATCTACATTCCAGGGGTTCGAAAAGGGTTCCCCTTCAAGGTTTTCTAGTCTATAGTTTCCAGGCACAACTTCATCAATGACCCTGTATGGGCCATGCCAATTTGGGTGCAGCTTTTTAGGCTTTTGACAAGTCTTTTTGAGGAGTAGGTATCCCATTGCGATTGGCCCTTGCTTCGCCATTTGGTTGTAAAACCTGGCGATCCTTTGTTGATAGGCTGCTTGCCTTATCTCAGCGTCTTCTCTTCACTCCCCGATCAAGTCTAAATCAAGTATCCTTTCTTTCATATTCCTCTGGGGGTCATACATTTGGAATCTGTGAGTAGGAAACCCAATCTCGATGGGGATTACGGCTTCTGAGCCATACGCTAGCATGAATGGGGTTTCCCCGATAGGGGTCTTGGCCGTTGTCCTGTAGGCCTACAGTACAGCGTACATCTCCTCAACCCATCTTCTTTTTGCCTCCTCAAGTTTTTTCTTGATCCCATCTAGAATTGTTCTATTTGTAACTTCAGTTTGCCCATTTGCCTGAGGTCGGCCTGGGGTTGAGAAGAATTATTTGACACTGATCTTTTTGCAGTATTTCTCCAGAGATGTATTCTTGAGTTGAGTCCCGTTATCTGAGATGAGGGTGTTGGGGAGACCATATCTGCATGTAATGTTTTTCCAGATAAAATGGAAGGTCTTCTTCTCGGTGATCATTACCATCGTCTTCGCCTCCACCCATTTTTAGAAATAGTCAATTGCTACAATCAAGTATCGATAGTTATTGACGGCCCTAGGAAAGGGTCCTTCTAGATCAATTCCCCATACTGCGAATAGCCATGGGGAAGTGATAGAGTTAAGAGGCTGATGGGGCTGGTGAGGGATGGTGGAAAACCTTTGACATTTATCGCACTTTTTTACGTATGCCGTGGCATCTTTCCCTAGGGTCAGCCACCAGTATCCCTGGGTTACTATCCTCTTTGCTAATGACCAACCCCCAATATGGCTTGAACATGACCCCTTATACACATCTTTCAAGATGTGTGGGACTTCCGATGGGTGCACACATCTGAGTAAGGGGAGAAAGAACCCCTTTTTGTATAAGGTGTCTCCGATGAAAATGAATTTTGCAGCTATGTATCTCAATTTCTTCCTTTCTTGTTTTGCTTCTGGCATCTCCCCCTCTTTAATGTATCTGATTAGAGGGTCCATCCATGAATCTTCTCTGCTGATATTTAAGCAAGATCCAAGTGTTCCCTCTTCCTCTTCAATCTTTGGTCGAAGAAAAATTTCCACTGGGACTGTCCTCCTAATATCTGTCCTAGTTGTTGAGGCCAACTTAGCAAGTGCATTGGCTAGGCCATTATCAAGCCTAGGTATCCTCTTCAACTTTACCTGAAGCTCTTAAATAGTGCCTTTACCCTTTTAAGATATTTTCCCATTCTCTCATCATTAGCCTCGTAGGCTCCTAGTATCTGATTCACCAGTAGTCTTGAATCACTATGGACCAAGATCTGGCAGACACTAAAAGACTTGTCCAAGGAGAGGCCTGCTATTAGGGCCTCGTACTCAGACTCGTTGTTGGAGGATTTGACATTGAACCTCGGGGCATACTCGACATCTGTGTCGTCGTGTGCTGATAGAATTAATCCAGCCCCACTTCCGCTCACAAGAAGACCCATCAACGAAGAGGTTCCACACAGCCTGTTCCTTCGAGAAGTTTCCCTCAGTGAGGGACCCCTATCTAAAGAGATATCTCCCCTCTTCATTTTTGGTAAATTTTTCTCTAATGGTGCTTGTCTCAGCCTTATCTACGAATGGGTCAACAATTTTGCTTTGTCGGGTATTTGTCTTCTCGAGGATTTCCTCTTCAGCCTCCTCATCTTTCCAAGTAAATTTAGCTACAAAATCTGCTAATGCTTGCCCCCTTAATAGCCACCCTAGGTTGATATACAATGTCAAACTCTCCCAACTCTATGGCCCAGGCCATTAGCCTCCCTGATTTTTCTGTCTTGTGCAAGACCTGCCTGAGAGGAGAGTCGATGAGGATGACCATTATATAGTATTGTAAGTACGGCTTCATCTTTCTTAATACATGGATTAAGGCATAGGATAACTTCTCCATTCTTGGGTATCTTTGCTCTGCCCCCTAGAGTGCCTTACTGTTGAAATACACAGGCTTCTGTACTCCGTCCTCTTCTCTCACAATGGCTGCGCTGATGGATGATTCTGAGATGACTAGGTACACATGTAGTCGCTCGCCCTGCACTGGTCGTGACAACAGCAAGGGGGACCCTAGGTAAGATTTATCTCCTTGAAATTCTGGTCACACTCTTCATTCCATTCAAAGGCCTTTATGAAAATTTTGAAGAATAGTAAACACATGTCTGTGGCTCTGGACACGAACCTATTCAGAACAGCCACTCACCCTGTGAGCCTCTGAACGTCTTTGATGGTCTTGGGGGTCTTCATTTCTATAAGGGACTTTATCTTCTCAGTATTGGCCTCAATGCCTCTTTGGTTGATAACGAACCCCAAGAACTTCACTACTCTGACCCCGAAGACACATTTGGTCGGGTTGAGCTTCATTTGGTACTTGTCCATCGTGTTAAAGGTCCTCGGCCTTCAAACTATTGGTCAACATGTCATCTATATAAACCTCCATAGACTTACTTATTTGGTCCTTGAACATGTTATTCATAAGGCGCTGATATGTTGCCCCCGCATTTTTTAGGCCAAAGGGCATGATCCTATAACAGTATGTCCCCTTATCGATAATGAAAGTCATTTTTTCTGAGTCTTTAGGGATCATGAAGATCTGATTGTAACCTGAATAGGCATCTATGAAGCTCATTAACTCATGGCATGTCGTAACATCTACATCTTATCAATGCGAGAAAGAGGGAAGCTATCTTTAGGACAATGTTTGTTGAGGTCGGTGAAGTCTACGCACATCCTCCATTTCCCATTGTCTTTGGGAACTATGACTACATTGGATAGCCATTTGGGATAGATGACCTCCCTGATAAACTCTGCATCTTCTAGCTTCTTGACCTCATCCCTGATGATCTCATACTTTTCTCGAGAATAAATTCTTCTCTTCTGCTTCACTATCTTTGCACCCTCTACCACGTTAATCTTGTGGCTCATGATTTTGGGGTCAATCCCCGGCATATCTGCATGACTTCATGCAAAGACGTTATCTCTTCTTCTTAACAGCTTGATGAGGTTTTCTTTTATGTCTATCTTCAGAGCTTTGCTGACTTGGACAATTTTTTTCGGCTCATCCTCATTGAGGATGATGGATTCTACCTCTTTCGCGGCTTCTCCCTTCTTCAGTTTTTTCTCATCCCTAGGGTCGAGGGTGTTAATATTGTAAGTAGTTATTTATCTCTTTTGCACCTCTCTTTTTTCAGCGGAATTGAAGTAGCATTCATGTGCCGTCGTCTGGTCTCCCTAAACTTCCCCTACCCCATAAGGGGTCGGGAATTTTATCATCTGATGAACCATAGACGACACGACCTCAAATTCCTTGAGGTCCACTCGCCCTAGTATAATGAGGATGAGGTGAAAACCCTAAATATTGTGTCATATAGGGACAAGATTTTCGTGTCACGTTTTTGGGAAAGCTTTCAGGAGGCTATGGGTACTGAGTTGAGGCTGAGTTCAGCTTACCACCCACAGACAGATGGACAGACAGAGCGTACTAATCAGATGTTAGAGGATATTCTACGCATGTGTGTTCTCGATTTTGGAGGAGGCTGGGAGCCACATCTTCCACTGGTAGAGTTTGCCTATAATAACTCTTATCAGTTCACGATTGGCATGGCTCCATTTGAGCCTTTGTACGGCAGGCCATGTCGTTCCCCAGCTTGTTGGCTCAAAGTGGGGGATAACAAGTTGCTAGGACCAGAGGTGATTCAGGAGACCTCCGCGAGGATTGAGATGATCAGGAGTCGTATTCGAGTAGCCCAGGATAGGCAAAAGAGCTAAGCCGATGCAAAACGGTTCTTCCGGGAGTTTAATGTGGGGGACCAAGTGTTATTACGAGTATCCCCTATGAAGGGAGTGATGAGGTTCGAGAAGAAGGGGAAGTTGGCTCCGAGGTACGTGGGACCATTTCCCATCATCGAGAGGATTGGGTCGGTTGCATACAGGTTGGGACTGCCAGAGTATTTACATCGCATCCACGATGTATTCCACATCTCGTCTTTGAGACGATATCTTCGGGATGATATGGCCCATACTCACATTGCGATAGATGAGATCGACTTACATCCTGATAGCTCTTACGAGGAGAGACCGGTGGCTATCCTACACTATAGTGACAGGAGATTAAGGTCGAAGATAGTTCTACTTGTGCGGGTCCAGTGGGAGCATCATAATGTGAAGGAATCCACTTGGGAGCGCGAGGCAGATATACGCGAGAGATATCCAGAGTTGTTTTTATCAGGTATGCCTTATTTTCCAATTTCGGGACGAAATTTCGTTATTAGGGGGGAATTATGTAATACCCCGTATTTTTATGCTATATTAATTTATGGATTTATTAAATTTAATGTGAATGAATTATTTAATAAAAATCCAGAAATTAATTATGTAATAATTATTAACGTGACGAGAGTTAGTAATTATGGGAAATTTGTTGAATATTACTAATGAGCAAAGTAATATATGATATTGATTATATTGAATGTCACAGTGAATGAAATGACAATTTTGGAAATTTGAATCGGGACGCGCCCGTGTCGCGTCGGGACTAAATTTTGTTAAATAAAAAGTGAATATTTTATAAGTTATCCATATGGTCATTTTGAGTGCGCCAACGCGTTCGGAAGGGTCGAGATAGTCCGAAAAGTGTACTCGGGGGTGTAGTTTGGGTCTCGGGGCGGTTCTAGGCCAAATTAGTGACCCGGGAGGGCATTTTAGTCATTTTACATATTTGGGTAATTAAACCCACGAAATTCAGCAACCTATATCAGCCTTTTAGGTTAGTCATTTAGGGTTAGAATATTCAGAAACCCTAGTACATCCATTGGAGAAGAGAGGGAAAGCTCTCAAGGCAATTCAAGGCCAAAGAGTCACCGGTTTGCACCGCCGCCACCACCAACGCGTAGATCGCGAGAAGAGGAACGCAACTATAACAAAATCAGTCGTAAATCAAAATACCAGAAATCCCAGGCAAGTGTTTAACTTGATATTTTCGTTGGTGCAATCTTCATATTAGTATAGGAATGATTAGGGATGAATTATGTAGAAGAAAACCCAATTTGTGATAGGAAAATCCATGTAGTTTTGATTTATATGAAAATTATGGAACCCTTGCCATGTAGAGGAAAATAACCCACGAAATTTTGGTATAAATAAGAAGGAAATTCTGGGATTGAACAGATTAGAATCATGAGTTAGAGATTTTTAGGGTTCTTGAGTTTTAAATGAATTATGGCATAATAAATCCATGTTTAGTGATGAAAATTGATATGTTTTACGTTGAATATACCTGTTATGATGATGTAAGGTTAGTAGTATTAATTTTGGACGATTGGAACTTGAAAATTAGTAGTAACTGCAATTCTGCAGATTTTCGCAGACCTGCTTGATCGATCGATCGAGCCTAGAGCTTCGATCGATCGAAGGTTCGATCGATCGAGCCCCAAACCTCGATCGATCGACCCCTCCTGGCAGACTCCTATTTCCCTTTGTAAATGATTTAAAAATCGAATTGTCGTAATATAATTCTTGGGCATTCTTAGTATTATGATTTGGGAGACATAGAGGACCAGTAGGTCGTATAAATAAATGTTGGGATCATTAATATTCGACGAGAATGGTATTTATGGGATATTTACTTTAGGGTTAGTAAATTGATATACTAAAGGGTGAGGCGCGTAAGAGACTCACGTTGAAATGTAAATAGGACACCTACTGAATTTTTTACTTAGAAGGATAGAGTCCACGAGTGTCACGTAATAAGTGAGAAAACCCTTCGAGTTAAGGTTAGAGATGAAACCTTATACGTAATACTAATAATGTGAAATTTAGGATAAATGTTGTAATTATGGGTGACGAGAGGAACCAATATTAATATGATAAAAGTGGTATATTTATATGATTGTGTGTATATATATTATATACTTTTGAAAAATATACCGCTCTACTTGCTATCCTTGAGGTTACCGCGCTGGGACAGTCTTATCTCGATGGGACCTTTATGGGGGATATTGACTTGTACCCTAGAAGATAGATATCCTTGGTACAGGCTATCGAATTGATAGTTCAGACGATTCTAAGAGATGCGAGTATGTGCCATCCTCTTAGAGACTTGGAATCTATGCTTCGCCTCGATATTGTTTGTGTATGTGTTAATACATTTCGAGAGTGATTCCGAACTTGTATTCCCCTTGATATGAGTGGCATGGGGTTTGGATAGTAGAAGTATGCACACACCATAGTTTTATGTGGGGTGCTGTTATTTTATATATTAGTCGAGTAGTTAATATATATATGAGATTTGGAATTTGAAACTGCCTACTGTGATTTGATAAGTAGGACATGGTTGATGACTCAAATGGTAAATAATTATTTTAAGAAAGTATAATATGTCACTGAAAAACTTTATTGATTCTATAAAGTTAAAATGTAGAACTTTGATTACTAATTGAAATACCCTTTTCGAAATGAAATCGTTAAATAGTTAATCTTACGAGTAATCTAAGATAAGTTAAATCATTGGGAAGATTCGTGCGATAAATGATAAGATAACCCGTTGGGAAGGTTAGTACGATAGGCGTGCACATTAGAAGAGAGGTGATAATTTATCAAGAGAGTGTCGCTCTAATATGTTGTTGCATTGGCCTGCATCAATTTAAATACTTGCTAAACGTATTTTAAATCAAACACACTTTCGGGCTCTGACCCGTTTCTCTCTCTCTCTCTCTTGTATATATATGTATATATTTCAGGTGCCCAGCCACAGGGGCGTCTTGCTTAGGATCTCTTGGAAGGAACGCGCTGCAGCTTAGGTGGGAGTTGCAGGTCTCTTGATTAGACGACTTTGTTCATTCGGATCCACTCTTAGTATTTAAATTTAGTTGAGCATGTGTAGCTCTTTCCATTATTCCATTATTATTGGGACATTTGTATTTCAGTTATTTCCAGTATTGTTACTATGGGTTTTATTCAGTTGATGGTGTTACTTTATATTTCGCATGTTGACATTTGGTTGACGAATGTTTTAAATTAATTGGACTATGTTGCAGATATTTAATGTGGTGTGATTCTTACTTATTGAATGTTGTTAATAAAAATAAAGGATTTTCTTTAAATAAAATTTGGAAAGTTATGTATGAAAATGGTTTTGACACTTAGCTTAATTATTTAGGGTGTTAAATTGGAAAAATTATTTTTATCCACAGTGATGCTGAGAATGAACCAACTGTTTACCTTGATTTAATTTAATAATGCAGTGATCGCCCGGTATTTAATTAGGCGGGGTGTCACAGATGGTATCAGAGCACTAGGTTCTAGTGTCCGTAGGATCTGTACGGCTTATTTCGCTTTCAGCTTGACGTTATTGCTATAGAGCCCTATTTTTAGGATTGTTGTACTCTTGGTTTTACGTTTAAGTCTTCAGCTATTTGAGATTTGATAATAACTATAGACTAATAAACTTGTTCACGTTCCAGATGCCTCCGAGATGTGCTCCGAAAGATAGGCGTGCCCAGTCCGAGCAGCCAGCAGCTCCGGCACTAGGCACAATGAATGCAAATGAAGTATCCGCCATTATTGCTCAGGCGGTGAATGCCGTGATAGAGGTGATTCAGTAGGCTCCACCCCAGGTTCAGGCAGTGGCGCCAGTACCAGCACAGCTTCCATCTGCATGGGAGAGGGTTCGGGATGCTTTTCAGAAAGCGCATCTCCCCGAGTTCTCTGGTAGCTCCGATATTGTCACAGTTAGCCAATGGAAGAAGGACATCCAGCGACACCTCTGTATGTATGAGTGCACTGATGTGAAAAAGAAGTTATTGGCTTCCTTTAAGTTGGTGGGAGCCGCATTGCAGTGGTGGCAGTCCACTACCACTTTGGAGGAGAGGGACACGATCCCTATTCAGTTGTTCTGGGAGCGGTTTGACAGCAAGTATTTTCCACCCGCCGTGCAGACTGAGATGAGGCGGAAATTACTAAAACTGAAGCAGGAGAATCTTACTGTAGCTGAGTATGAGGAGGAGTTCACGAGACTTCTCACCATTGTTCCAAATGAGGCACCTACTGAGAGCAAGAGGATTATGTTGTTTGTCGACGGGTTAGCTTGGAGGATCCGTCAGCACCTTATTGGGAATTTATCTCTGAGTACTTTCACTAATGTACTCAATACAGTGTTACTACATTGCCAGGATCACCGCTTCCATCTTCAGGGAAGCAAGAGAGCAGGAGAGTCCAGCCAGCAGGGCAGGACCGGGGGTAATAGTGCCAGTGGGGCATCATCTCATAGACAGACTCGTCAACACGAGCAGAGTTCCCATCAGGGGACCCTGCTAAGCGATTCCATTCAGGTGATTCTAGGCAGGGATATGGGGGCTATAGCAGGGCCAGCCTAATCAGCAGGGCCAACACCGACAGCAGGGGCAGCAGCAGGGCCAGCAGGGCCAGAAGCGTGCTAATCAGGGCCAACCGGGCCAGTGGCGGGGAGGCAACGGCCATCAGGGCCGTGGTCAGCAGGGACAGAGGGGAGGCAACTTCAAGGGCCGATGCTTTGGGTGTGGTAAGCACGACCATAGGTGCCAGGATTGTCTAGAGGGCGATAGGGCCCCACATCAATAGGGAGTCTGCAATGAGCCACAGAGGCCACTATTTCCACCTGCCCTCCCAGCTCCAGCCCAGGTGCGAGCCTTACCAGCCATTCCAGCAGCTCCAGTGAAGCAGGGGCAATTACAGTATGGACGTGTCTATAACGTCCACTAGGCAGCAGCTCCACAGGTACCACCCGCGATTGAGGGTATGTTTCCTATCCATGGTACTATGGGTCGGGTTTTGTTTGATACGGGGGCAACACATTTTTTTATAGCTACACATTTTGCGAAGGCCTTAGGGTTGTTAGCCACAGTAGAGAGCACAGTGACGTGTGTAGACTCACCACTGGGGAGTGGGTCACTTATTTTCTTTATATGCCGGGGAGTGGGGGTAGAGATCGGTAGTTTGGTATTACCTGCGGACATGTTAGTCTTAGACATGCACGAGCATGATGTGATTATTGGTATGGATTGGCTCGCAGCTTATAGAGCCATGATTGATTTCTTCGGTGGAAGCATTGTTTTTGCCATTCCGGGGCAAGAGATGTTGGTAGTGGCGATGCCTCACCCAGAGGGAGGCTCGACCGCTCATTTGTATTACATAGAGGAGGATAACTCTAAGGAGGTCGTGATTCCCTTAGATTCGATCCCAGTTGTTAGGGAGTATTCTGATGTGTTCCAAGAGATACCAGGCCTACCCCCCAGTCGAGAGATAGACTTCATTATAGATTTATTCCCATATACGAGACCTATAGCACGCGCACCGTACCGTATGGCTCCGGCAGAGATGCGAGAGCTACGGGATCAGATAGAGCAGCTTTTAGGTCAGGGCTTCATTCACAGGAGTACCTCACCTTGGGGCGCTCCAGTTTTGTTTGTAAAGAAGAGAGATGGTTCACTGAGATTGTGTGTGGACTACCGGGAGCTGAACAAGGTCACGATACGGAATAAATATCCGTTACCTCGAATCGATGATCTGTTTGACCAGCTGAGGGGAGAAACTTTCTTTTCAAAGATAGACCTGAGGTCGGGGTACCATCAGCTACATATTAGGGAGCAGTATGTTTCGAAGACTGCTTTCTTGACGAGATATGGGTCCTATGAGTTCAGGGTGATGCCGTTCGGACTCACAAATGCTCCAATCGTTTTCATGGAATTGATGAACCGAGTATTCAGAGAGTTCTTGGATCAGTTTGTCATCGTCTTCATAGATGACATCTTGATATATTCACACTCCGAGGAGGAGCATGCCGAGCACTTGAGGCAGGTTATTCAGACTCTGCGAGAGCATCAGTTGTATGCTAAGTATGAGAAGTGTGGATTCTAGTTGTGAGAGGTACAGTTCTTAGGGCATGTTGTTTCTGAGCAGGGGATAGCAGTCGACCCGAGTAAAGTATCAGCGGTGAGGGAGTGGGGACAGTCCACGACACCGACGGAAGTGCGTAGTTTCTTGGGGTTATCTGGTTACTACTGGAGATAATTCGAGGATTCTCCAAAATAGAGGGTCCATTGACCAATATGACTCGCAAGGGAGTACCATATGTTTGGGTTGATGCTTGTCAGTTGGCTTTCGACGAGCTGAACGACAAGCTTACTTCAGCGCCAGTCCTTGCATTACTGCATCCGGGTATGGAGTACCTGGTTTACACCGATGCGTCCTTACGGGGACTTGGGGGAGTACTTCATCAGGAAGAGAAGGCTATAGATTTTGCCTCCCGCAAGCTTAAGCCGCATGAGAAGAATTACCCCACCCACGACCTGGAGTTAGCAGTGGTCGTCTTTGCATTGAGGATATGGAGGCACTGTTTGTTGGGAGAGAAATTCTGTTTGTTCACAGACCACAAGTCGTTGCAGTACCTATTCACTCAGCGAGAGCTGAATATGCGTCAGCGCAGATGGCTAGAGTTTGTGAAGGACTACCAGTTCGACATACAGTATCATCCGGGAAAGGCCAACGTAGTTGCTGATGCATTGAGTCGTAGACCGGTAGACGAGGTAGCAGATGTCTGGAATGCAAAGTGGAAGGAGTTAGGTCACCAGGACGCAGTAGCACGTTCTTTTATATCCGTGATGTCAGTCACACCCGAGATTGTTATGAGGGTGATACAGGCATAGACCACAGACCCATTTTTCCAGGAGAAGATTGTGCAACTTCTAGCCGAGGGTGCTGAGTCCTATTCTGTTAGTTCTGATGGAGGTTTGCGGTTTAATGGGAGATTGGTGGTTCGAGAAGGAGCAGAATTACGTCATGCAGTGATGACTCATTCTCACGGGTCCCGATTTGCAGTACATCCTAGAGGAGATAAGATGTACCAGGATATGAGGAGGCAATACTGGTGGAGTGGGATGAAGAAGGACATTGCTGAGTTCGTGTCCAAGTGTTCTACCTGCCAGCTGGTAAAGGTGGACCACCAAAAACCGTCAGGATTGCTTCAGCCATTGGAAGTACCCGCGTGGAAGTGGGAGAGTATTTTCATGGATTTTATTACAGGGTTGCCTACATCACAGCGGGGCCACGATTCTATCTGGGTGATTGTAGACCGTTTGACCAAGGTGGCTCATTTTCTGTCGGTGCGAACAGATTACACCACGGGTCAGTATGCTCAGTTGTTCATCGCTGAGATTGTCAGATTACACGGGGTGCTCCTAAATATTGTGTCAGATAGGGACAAGATTTTCGTGTCACGTTTTTGGGAAAGCTTTCAGGAGGCTATGGGTACTGAGTTGAGGCTGAGTTCAGCTTACCACCCACAAACAGATGGACAGACAACGCGTACTAATCAGATGTTAGAGGATATGCTACACATGTGTGTTCTCTATTTTGGAGGAGGCTGGGAGCCACATCTTCCACTGGTAGAGTTTGCCTATAATAACTCTTATCAGTTCACGATTGGCATGGCTCCATTTGAGGCTTTGTACGGCAGGCCTTGTCGTTCCCCAGCTTGTTGGCTCGAAATGGGGGATAACAAGTTGCTAGGACCAGCGGTGATTCAGGAGACCTCCGCGAGGATTGAGATGATCAGGAGTCGTATTCGAGTAGCCCAGGATAGGCAGAAGAGCTACGCCGATGCGAAACGGTTCTTCCGAGAGTTTAGTGTGGGGGACCAAGTGTTATTACTTGTATCTCCTATGAAGGGAGTGATGAGGTTCGGGAAGAAGGGGAAGTTGGCTCCGAGGTACGTGGGACCATTTCCCATCATCGAGAGGATTGGGTCGGTTGCATACAGGTTGGGACTGCCAGAGTATTTACATCGCATCCACGATGTATTCCACATCTCGTCTTTGAGACGATATCTTCGGGATGATATGGCCCATACTCACATTGCGATAGATGAGATCGACTTACAACCTGATAGCTCTTACGAGAAGAGACCGGTGTCTATCCTAGACTATAGTGACAGGAGATTAAGGTCGAAGATAGTTCCACTTGTGCGGGTCCAGTGGGAGCATCATAATGTGGAGGAATCCACTTGGGAGCGCGGGGTAGATATACGCGAGAGATATCCAGAGTTGTTTTTATCAGGTATGCCTTACTTTCTGAATTTCGGGACGAAATTCCGTTATTAGGGGGGAAGTATGTAATACCCCGTATTTTTATGCTATATTAATTTGGGGATTTATTAAATTTAATGTGAATGAATTATTTAATAAAAATTCGAAAATTAATTATGTAATAATTATTAACGTGACGAGAGTTAGTAATTATGGGAAATTTGTTGAATATTACTAATGAGCAAATTAATATATGATATTGATTATATTGAATGCCACAGTGAATGAAATGACAATTTTGGAAATTTGAATCGGGACGCGCCCGTGTCGCGTCGGGACTAAATTTTGTTAAATAAAAAGTGAATATTTTATAAGTTGTCCGTATGGTCGTTTTGAGTGCCCCAACGCATCCGTAAGGGTCGAGATAGTCAGAAAAGTGTACCCAGGGGTGTAGTTTGGGTCTCGGGGCGGTTCTAGGCCAAATTAGTGACCCGGGAGGGCATTTTAGTCATTTTACATATTTGGGTAATTAAACCCACGAAATTCAGCAACCTATATCAGCCTTTTAGGTTATTCATTTAGGGTTAGAATATTCAGAAACCCTAGTACATCCATTGGAGAAGAGAGGGAAAGCTCTCAAGGCAATTCAAGGCCAAAGAGTCACCGGTTTGCACCGCCGCCACCACCAACGCGTAGATCGCGAGAAGAGGAACGCAACTATAACAAAATCAGTCGTAAATCAAAATACCAGAAATCCCAGGCAAGTGTTTAACTTGATATTTTCGTTGGTGCAATCTTCATATTAGTAGAGGAATGATTAGGGATGAATTATGTAGAAGAAAACCCAATTTGTGATAGGAAAATCCATGTAGTTTTGATTTATATGAAATTGTAGAACCCTTGCCATGTAGAGGAAAATAACCCACGAAATTTTGGTATAAATAAGAAGGAAATTCCGGGATTGAACAAATTAGAATCATGAGTTAGAGATTTTTAGTGTTCTTGAGTTTTAAATGAATTATGGCATAATAAATCCATGTTTAGTGATGAAAATTGATATGTTTTACGTTGAATATACCTGTTATGATGATGTAAGGTTAGTAGTATTAATTCTGGACGATTGGAACTTGAAAATATGGATTTGGTGAAAATTTGGAGATGAAACCCGTAACTGCAATTCTGCAGATTTTCGCAGACCTGCTTGATCGATCGATCGAGCCTAGAGCTTCGATCGATCGAAGGTTCGATCGATCGAGCCCCAAACCTCGATCGATCGACCCCTCCTGAAAGACTCCTATTTCCCTTTGTAAATGATTTAAAAATCGAATTGTCGTAATATAATTCTTGGGCATTCTTAGTATTATGATTTGGGAGACATAGAGGACCAGTAGGGCGTATAAATAAATGTTGGGATCATTAATATTCGACAAGAATGGTTTTTATGGGATATTTACTTTAGGGTTAGTAAATTGATATACTAAAGGGTGAGGCGCTTAAGAGACTCACGTTGAAACGTAAATAGGACACCTACTAAATTTTCTACTTGGAAGGATAGAGTCCACGAGTGTCACGTAATAAGTGAGAAAACCCTTCGAGTTAAGGTTAGAGATGAAACCTTATACGTAATACTAATAATGTGAAATTTAGGATAAATGTTGTAATTATGGGTGACGAGAGGAACCTATATTAATATGATAAAAGTGGTATATTTATATGATTGTGTGTACATATATTATATACATGTGAAAAACATACCGCGCTACTTGCTATCCTTGAGGTTACCGCGCTGGGACAGTCTTATCTCGATGGGACCTTTATGGGGAATATTGACTTGTACCCTAGAAGATAGATATCTTTGGTACAGGCTATCGAATTGATAGTTCAGACGATCCTAAGAGACGCGAGTATGTGCCATCCTCTTAGAGACTTGGAATCTATGCTTCGCCTCGATATTGTTTGTGTATGTGTTAATACAGTTCGAGAGTGATTCCGAACTTGTATTCCCCTTGATATGAGTGGTATGGGGTTGGGATAGTAGAAGTATGCACGCACCATAGTTTTATGTGGGGTGTTGTTATTTTATATATATTAGTCGAGTAGTTAATATATATATGAGATTTGGAATTTGAAACTGCCTACTGTGATTTGATAAGTAGGACATGGTTGATGGCTCAAATGGTAAATACTTGTTTTGAGAAAGTATAATATGTCACTGAAAAACTTTATTGATTTTATAAAGTTAAAATGGAGAACTTTGATTACTAATTGAAATACCCTTTTCGAAATGAAATCGTTGAATAGTGAATCTTACGAGTAATCTAAGATAAGTTAAATCATTGGGAAGATTCGTGCGATAAATGATAAGATAAACCGTTGGGAAGGTTAGTACGATAGGCGTGCACATTAGAAGAGATGTGATAATTTCTCAAGAGAGTGTCGCTCTAATATGTTGTTGCATTGGCCTGCATCAATTTAAATACTTGCTAAACGTATTTTAAATCAAACACACTTTCGGGCTCTGACCCGTTTTTCTCTCTCTCTCTCTTGTATATATATGTATATATTTCAGGTGCCCAGCCATAGGGGCGTCTTGCTTAGGATCTCTTGGAAGGAACGCGCTGCAGCTTAGGTGGGAGTTGCAGATCTCTTGATTAGACGACTTCGTTCATTAGGATCCACTCTTAGTATTTACATTTAGTTGAGCATGTGTAGCTCTTTCCATTATTCCATTATTATTGGGACATTTGTATTTCAGTTATTTCCAGTATTGTTACTATGGGTTTTATTCAGTTGATGGTGTTACTTTATATTTCGCATGTTGACATTCGGTTGACGAATGTTTTAAATTAATTGGACTATGTTGCAGATATTTAATGTGGTGTGATTCTTACTTATTGAATGTTGTTAATAAAAATAAAGGATTTTCTTTAAATAAAATTTGGAAAGTTATGTATGAAAATGGTTTTGACACTTAGCTTAATTATTTAGGGTGTTAAATTGGAAAAATTATTTTTATCGACAGTGATGCTGAGAATGAACCAACTGTTTACCTTTATTTAATTTAATAAAGGAGTGATCGCCCGGTATTTAATTAGGCGGGGTGTCACATTGGGATACCCCAAGGCATCCAAGCCTTAGTCCATACTTGGGGTGTTATTAAGTCATCAACTTGCCACTACTCTTCCAGTGTGGTACAAGAGTTAAAACATACTCAATTCATTAACTTTCATTGTCTTGTGAGTCACTTTGGGGACATATTTATCATTCATAACTTATTGAAATTAGACATATGAATAGACTACGTTAATCTCCCTGCGGAGGAGAACGTCTTCGTATATGGTCCCACAATTTTCATAGTATGGGTCCCACCTAAATTTGATTTCAAAGTTGCTCAAAATTCTGTCCAGAAAATTTTGGACAACTTTCTAAGTCCAACTTAAATCCAATTTTTCAACAATAACAAATTTTTCTAAGTATATCTCTATCTTCACTTGTGTAAGATCGTATCTATTTAGCCCAGACTACACCTCTCAACGTCTAGTAATCATTAGTCTTTTAGACTTAACCTAAATTGGTTATAAAACTATTGTTGGTGAATTTTCTAGACTAAGAATTCTTTCTTTAAAGCTAAACAAAAATCAAATTTTGTGTTCAAAACCTTCTTTGTCTGAGAGAACTCTATATTTATTGTGTGAGAAAAAACGTGAAGGTTTTGTTACTCTTCGATCAATATATGAACTACAATTTGTTTATATATATTTATGTTCTTAAGATTTTTTTTATTTCTTTTGAGTTTTACACACTTGGTAAGATTTTTTAATTTTTCCATACACTTTCTCTACTACCTTTTATCCTTGCTCTCAAAATCCTAAGAAGTAGATTTTAGCGGAAGCTCTTGGTTACTTTCTTTGAACAAGTTTTCTTCAAGTATGAATAAGATCTTATTTGGGTAGACTTGAAGACATCACTTGTTATCTAAATGTGTCATCTTTGTGAAGCGTTCTCCACTTGTTGACACTTTTCCAATATCAAGGATAAAGTGTGAAAGACTGAATTGTAAAACATTTGAAAATTTAATCTAAGGCGTAGTTTCTCTTTATTAGTCTCTACTTGCATTCATTTATCGTTCATTTAGGCCTCAAGTTTTTTTAGTTAGTCAAATTATTTTTATATTTAGTAGCGTGTGCTTGATTTAATTATCTACATCTATTGAATCATTTTCCTAACCAAGGAAGATAAAAATTAGTTGATAAAAATCCATTAAGCATTTTGTCACATAGATTTAAAAAAAATTGTCCTTTGAATAAAAACTAAATTATCTTTTAACTTGGTAATCAATTTTAACTAATTAGCTACCATCGAGATAGAGTATTATCAAAAGGATTAGGACGTAAACTATCTATTCTTAGGTGCCTGATAAACCTGATCAAGGATGGAAAAGGTATGACTCATGCCCAATATGAAATGAAGTATGATGTGGAGAAGTTGTACCAAGAGAATTTAGATGAACACATGTTGATAAGTTCCTTTTAGTAACAGTATAATGTCCCTAAGAATGCACGAGTGATTGTATGCCTTGGTTTCTTAAAGTATCACACCCATTAATGTAAAATCCTACAAACATGCAATTCGGCACAAGAAAATCAAAAATGCTATTGTGACATAATTTTTGACAGAATTTTTATGAACAAACTGATGTGGAGTGCTTTTATTGGTTGGTTTTTGGGGTCCACGTCAGTGGGACCAAGAAACCAACCAATAGAAACACGCCACGTCAGTTTGTCCATAAAAATTATGTCAAAAATTATGTCACAATAGAACTACTCCAAGGAAATAATACCAAGTTAGTACCTAGTTTTTTTTATGTTAGACATTATAATTTTAAATATTATTTAGGTAAGTTTGAGACATATTTAGGTGTGCATGAAGCTAAAATATTACGAAAATATAGAAGCGTGCACACAATAAACACAGTGATGTTAGAAGGGAAACACATATATGAAAATCCACCATCACGCCCTAAATCTCTAAGTCCAGTATTAATAAATGAAAGTTTTACATGTTTATACAAATTTAGACATAACTTACATAAGACCCAATACCAACCATGAATCATCCCTAAAGTTCTGCTTATCATATATTGTCGTACTTGCCAATAATCATTCTAAAGTCCAATAACTTATACAACCCTCAAGTTTTGGAATCTACTGATCTCAAGTAGGAATGCGATCATCCCACGGGAATTGTCGTTCTATGTTATCAAATTTGAAGAGGAAGGGGATTTGTATTACCAAGATCTCTCAAAGTTATGAATTAAAAGAATCTCTCAACGCACAAAAAAGTCTTCAAAATCAAAGTAGGGTTTTGATAAAATAAAGTAAAAAATAAAAAATTGCATTGCTCTTTAAAAATATGATTTTTTACTTTATGCATATGCTTATGTGGATGTAGGTTTTTGAATAACGTTATTAGAGGAAAAATCTCATATGAATAAGGGTTTCCTCATATGAACGAGTAGGCCTGTCAATGGGTCGGGTCTGGACCCGGACCCGACCCGAACCCGATCCGTATAATAGGGTCTGAGCATATTTTTTTGGACCCGAGACCCGAAGACCCGAATACCCGAAGACCCGTTTATTAAACGGGTAGGGCTGGATCTTATACAAGACCCGGACCCGAACACCCGACCCGAATTATAAATTATTATTTTGTATATATATACATATATACAATAAATTTATATATATTTATAAATATATCTTATCAATATAACATGTAAGTATTATATATAAAAATATATATTTATGTATATAATAAATACAAGTAATATATGTTTTATTTATACTAATAATATTCTACAATACATTACAAAATATTTAAATTTAAGATTAAATAATAAAGAAGGGGGATAAAATAAAATAAATATAAAATAAATTTACATATTTGACCATACCCGGACCCGAACCCGAGACCCGAAGACCCGAACGGATCCGGGTCTGGATCCAATATTGTAGACCCGATGAAGACCCGGACCCGAACCCGAACCCGATGAAGACCCGATTACACGGATATGGATCTCCCTAAACCCGACCCGTCTCCGACCCGTTGACAGGCCTATGAACGAGGTATGTGGATCTTGTACAAACTAATCATTTGTATGTGGGACCCTCTTACGAAGTTATTTTTCATTAAAATCCAACTCGTATGAAGGGCCTTTATCACGAGGGGTTAAATTTGAAAAAACAATCTCGAACAAAAGGGTGCTTTGTATGAAGTCAATCTATTGCGAATGGGTTTTGTACAAGAGATAAAAAAAATGCCTAAATAATTAGAATAATTATTCTAAAACATAATAAAATATTGTTCCTATTAATTTCATAACTCAAATAGAACATGGAAAAAATAAAAATATTATTTTTTACCATTACCAAACCTTATGTTCAAAAGGTGTGTTGTCCGGTTAATTTAATAAAGTGAAGTATCGATGCACGTGTTCATCTTCAAGTCTACAATACAACTTATTAAAAAACATATAGACCTAAATTTTGCCATGATCCAAAATAAAGGCAAACCCAAAAGATATATTGAAATTATCCTTGAGAATCGCCCCATTTGGCCATTTAGGGGAAAAACTAAAAACTCAAAATATAAAAAGCATCAATCGGATAAAAAAACTTATATTCATATCCACTCAGGCAAAAATCCTACAAGAGAGGCACGAGACATCGTACAGCTTCAATGATCCAAACTTTATTTGTACATCGGGGACCATGTACTTAAATGCACTCACGACGTATAAAAGAAGTAAGAGAATATATATAAATGGGTATCTCCCCTTTTTTGTCCTGAATGGGCAATGGTAAGAGTTTGGAAATCATAACATCGTGTATCAATAAATACTGAAAAATAAATAAACAAGGTTATAAACCAAGTGCTAGCATGAGATAAATGAGATATCAAAGCATGGAAATACGAATCCTATAAATAATGAGCAAGAGAAGAATAATCCATATATCAAACATGAAAAAATATTTAAATACAAGCGGTTCACTTATACAAGATAACGTTTAAATGAAGAATCACAAACAAACTATCTAACGGGAATGTGAATGAACTTGAAACCCAGAAAAGAAATTGGTATAACACATTCATTTTATGTGACAAACCCCTAATTAAAAATGTTAAAAAGTCAAACATATTGTTAAAATGTTAAGTTCACAAAGGTTCACATTAATAAAGCCTATAGATATCATGCTTCTGTTAATAGTTCAATAAGGAAATAATACTTACTAAAATAAAATGTGCAAACCTATTGTCTTATACTTACAACTAACTAAAAATTGTGCTACCAAATTTTATATGTTTATTCTCGAGAGTATTCCCATGCATAGTGAATAACTCTTTTTTTCTTTCATAATAACATATGAATTAAAGTTTCTTTCTAATGGAACTTTCACTTGATTTGGTAATCTTTTCCATTGTTTCCCTGGTCATTTTAAATCTTCAACACAAGTAATGGTTATGACAATCACATCTAAGAAACCTATAGAAGTAAATATGATCCGATTGAGAAGGAACCAATTAGAAATAAAATAATTTTAGATTTAAATTGAAGATACATCTTAAATCAACGCGTGTATGTGTGTGTGATATGATAAATTTGCTACATAATCAACATCAGTAGTTCTTAAAGAACTTAAATTGGAATGACTAAGAAAAATATTCATATTTGTGCATTACCTTCTTAAGATTTTAATCCAAGTATATGTAAAGAAATAGAAAGGTGTGATCCACAACATATCAATCACCTCAAAACTATCCACAAAATTCATAAAATAAAAAAAAACTTTTGTATTTCTCTAAACAAATTCAAAAATAAAAATATTTTTTAGGTTTTATTTAAGGACTTAAAAGAAGCAAAAAAATATTATTTTTCATTTTTGAAGCAAACAAAGAGAGAAATTGTGCGACACATAGTACATGTCTAGGTAGGATGCAATAATTTGAAATATGATCGATAAGAACATGACCTAAGATAATTCTCTGAACTCGGGTAATGGTGTCAACCTCGATTGACTTACTAAGGTTTTCCCACCTAAAAGAATTAAGAGGTTTGGTAAGAAAATCAACAAACTGGCCATCAATGTGGATTTATCTCAAAGATACAACGCTTTCCTCAATAAGCTCATAATAAAATGGCATTAGATCTTTGTGTTTTGTCCTAGAGTGATAAATGGGGTTACGAAATGGGTTCACTCCCTAAATAAAAAAACTCGCCCGATGTTCTCTTATGAGCGTTAGCATCTCCATCTAATTGGCATTAAAGTATACATATAATGATGAGATGGTATCAAAAAATAATAAATCATATACTTAGGGTACCACCTGATATACTTAATAATACATTTTACTGCCAATAAATGAGACTCCTTAGGACAAGATAAAACCTCTCATTAACTCCTACACTAAAGGCAATGTCATGTCAAATCATAGTAATATACAACAAAATACCTATCATGATACAATATAGTGTTTAAAAGACATCCTTTCCATCAGTGTCTTTGATAAGCTTCGTAGTAACACACATGCTTGTGTTAAAATGCATAGCGAAATCAGGCTCACACATCTTGACCAAGTTCGACTCATACTTGGATTATAGTATAAATATCCCATTCTATATTTGATAAACCTAAAGGCCTAGAAAGAATGTTATCTCACCCACCATACTTATCTCAAACTCACTAGTCATGAACTATGTAAATACATGAGTATGGATTTCTTGCATAGAACTAAAACTATGTTATTAACATTTAATTGGGCAACTAAAATGGCATTCTTCTCTCTGCAGAAAAACAACATATTATAGACACCTCCTCTCTTAAAGACACACTCCATAATATTGGAAGTAATCCTTTTTATACTAAGCTTAAGGAGCTTGTTTCATCTTGTTTAAGGCTCACGCCTCATAAGATAGGAAGTGATCCTTTTATACTAATCTCAAGGAGTTTGTTTTATCCCGTATAGGGATCTATAGATAATAGACATGTTAGGGACACTTAAGGTCTTTAAACACTTTTTATTTATCAACATAGACTAAATCCTTCAATATTACATTAAGAAATACACTTTTCATATCAATTTTATATAAATTAGAGCACCAGTGGCATGCCATAGCCAATATAGTATGAGTAGATTCTATACGGTTAATGAGTGCAAAAGTCATATCAAGATTCACGGTAATAACTTGAGTGTAGCCTTATTCGATAAGAATAACCTTATTTTGAATAATCAAATCATTCTCATCCATATTATTTTTTTAACACATTTGGTTACTATCACATGGTGTTACTAGGACATGGTACAAGTCCCCAACCACTATGATTTTTAAATTGAAGTAACTCATCTTGCATTGCAAGGATCCAATGCTCGTCTTCCACTATTTCCTTCATATTCTCGAGATTTATATAAGACATAAGAAAAGGTGTCCCATGTCATTATTATCTCTTGCACCTGTCATGAAAATTTTCTTATGATCACCGATAAAGTTATGGGCATCATATTTTATCTTCGCCCAACTTTCTTTATACAAGGGATTTGCACAACGCTTTAGTATCTTTGAGGTGTAATGAGATCATTACCCATAGGTGCATTCCTCATGAGGATCTTGTCATATTCATTAATTAATAAGGAATAAGAATCATCAATAACCACTATATTATATGATTCTGTGAAATTGGAGCTTTTAGGGTTATACACCCTATAAGCTCTACTATTACATATGTGGGGATCAAACCATAATTGGACCTATCTCAGGTTTATATGACGAATCCCAACAATGCTTGGCACACGCTCGACCTAGTTTACTAATAAAAAGGATGAAGACAAATATTTATCACGTGAATAATTATTAAGCAACTACAATTTGGATAAATCTCACATCGTTTACCCAGAATCTCGGATGAAATATTCAAGGAATCACCACACGATCTAATGGAAATTAAACCATTGTAATTTTATGACAATATAAATACATCCCACGCCCCAAGTCCAATGGGAGATGTAATTTTCATACTTTAAGAGAAGCTAATAAAATCTAGTGACCTCTCCGTGGACATAGGTAATTTTCTGAACCATGCATATTTTTGTGTTGTGTATGTGACATTTTCATGTTGTTTGTTTGATTTCTTTATGGAATTCATTCATTGTAGTTATTTACACCAACAATTGGTGTCATCTATGGGAAATGGCGTGCTTTCTACGAAAGCAATTATTAATGAAGAAAAATTATGATGTCTCGCCACCCAAATAGTGAACCCCAACCTGGAGATATGTGAGCAAACTTAACTCCATTGAGGGTCAGGTTTGAGGTCCGTTAAGATGGGAACCCAAGATTTTGACTATAATAATAACCTTTCAAAGAAATCCACGAGTAGTCTATATCAACCCACCTCCCATGACTAGTCAATGCATATGAAGCAAGGGTTTAACAATAGGATGAGGAAACTTACCTCTAGATTGAGGAGAATTCTAACCTCTAGTAGTGATTAGAAAAAATGGAGAGAGAACTTCACCTGGATTGAAAACATCGTGGTCAGACTCCTAGACCTCGGGAGAGAGACTCACAGCCGAGGAAGGAGCATTGGGCGTGACCTAGAGCATTCATATCATGGTAATTATATTGGGAGGCATAACCAAGATAACAAGTGTCATAAGGATGACATGAAGAGTTTGGTCCGAAGGGAAATGGATTAGCACCCAACTCATCGAGGATGTAGATCTGCAAGGAGATGATAAGGAGACCTCTAATTACCTAAATGAATACTCCTTTCTCAAAGGCCATTGAGGATGAGGAGGATCCTCCAAGAAGTTTATAACACTTCGATTCAATATCTATAATGGCAATATATTCCCCATAGATCATGTTCGGTAGTATAGGAAAGTCATGACCTTATGGAGTTATAATGATGCCCTGATGTGTCATATTTTCCCTTCCAGTTTAGACGATGTCATCGAGAAGTGGTTTGGGATATGCCTCATAAATCCATTAAGAGTTAGAAGGTCCTCATTGCGGCCTTCACTACTCGTTTCATAACTAGTAGATCACACCCAAAGAGGATGGACTCGCTAGTCACAATAAGGAAGAAGTCACATGAGACTCTGCACGAGTATGCCAAGCTTTATTGCGAAGTGTTCAATGTAGTGGAAGACTGATCGGAGTGAGTTACTGTGGCATTTTTCAAAATTGGTTTACCTCTTACTTCCATACCGCACTAGTAACTCATCAAAAATGAGGTTGACACCATTTATAATCTCATATCGTGTATTTAAAAGTATGCCAAGGTGGAGGACGTGGTTCAAACCATCCAGGCAGAAACTAGTTGCGCTAAAAAAAAAGGGGGAGGTAAGGAGAACGATCCCACGAAGGGAAATAAGACGCAAAACGATGCCAAGAATGGGGGGAAAATGGAGTCATCCTAAGCTTTCCAAGCCATCAACAGTATTTTAAAAGAATCGATCAGTACAATTCTTTGGAAGATCAACAGTTTCTCAAGTGGCCATAGAATATGGAAGGAGATCTAACCAAGAGTAACAAAACACTTGGTGTGCATTCTATAAAGAAAATAGGAACAAGACAAAGAGCCGTAAGGCACTAAAATCTCACCTAGAGGAGTTTTCCTAGGCTCAACACTTTAATGAGTATATAGAGAAGAAGTCTAACTAGGTTATCGCTAATGCGAAAAAAAGAAGATAGCGTCTGGGACGATGAGGAAGGACATGAGTTTGCAATGATACATGGGTTGTCTGACCTCAAGGAGATTTGGGGAAATGCTATTCGAATGTAGCTCAAGAAGGTCAAAACTGTGATGGAGGCCTTCCAGATAGATCCTGGTAAAATCTAGGTTGGTAAGTGTCGATAATAAGAGTACATTAACTACAGAAAGCATATTATTTATGCAAAGGATGATTTGGTTGGGGTAAGAACCCCACACCACGACGCTTTAGTAATTGCTCTCAGTATTGCAAACTGGGACATGAATAAGTTACTAGTGAACTAAGGGAGCTTCTTGGAGGTGATGTAGATGAATCTCTTCCATAATATCAAGCTTAATATATCAGACCTAAAGGAATTGGTCGTACCTCTAGTCAGCTTCACAAGAAAAATGATAATGCCATTAGGAAAGATGGTATTACTAGTGAAGACAGGGAATATTTTGAAGCTCATATAATTCTTAGTGGTGGATATTGTTTCTCCCTATCATACCATTCTCAGTAGGGGTAGCTTCATGCCATGAGAGTTGTCCCTTCAAATTACCACCACAAACTCAAATGTATCATGGATCGGGGCATAATAGAAATAAGAGGTGTGAACCCGAATAGGTTCGGTGTATGATAATTGATTAAATAAATTCCCAAGATTCTAATAAACCCTTATTTAATTAGAGTCTATTTAAACCAAAATAATCAACCCCTAAACATGCATCTATGTGTGTGCGTGTGTCAAACCATAAATCGATGAAGCAAGTGACACAACGTTAAGGAAAAAACCCCTTTCGGGTAAAACCTTTTATTTCTATAACTTTAAAGAATTTACAAGACCATTGACTTACATACAACCAGATAATCGCCCACAAGTGTAATGCATGGTGTCTTTGTCAAATCTCCAAAGAAACGACTAGAAATACAATGCGATAAAGAAATACCCGCAGGTGTCAGTTATGATGTCTTCGACTGGAATTTTCCTCAGGAACTCCAGGTGCGCAGCTATGAAGAAGAAAATGGCTTCTCCATAAGGGTTGAACAAACTCAAAGTTGTGTTCTTGGGATTCAAAAGGATTCACAAAGGTTTGGCAATGATGTGTCAATCAAAACATGAGTTTGGGAACTCAAAAAGGTGAAGACTTGAGCTGATAGAACTCAAAAAAATATCTCTCTAAGTCTTATAAAATAACTCCCCCGAAGTTGGATTTTATAGGGAAACTAAGAACAGTTTTAAAATTTTGGAACAATTGTCAGCATCAGGTACCCCGAACCGTTTTGGGTGTACCGCAAACCGGTTCACCCCCCGAACCGGTTTGTCCTTCAGTTCGAGAAATTTTGTTGGTTTGGAGCTTAAGAAATGCAGCATTCTCCATAAGATTTTTTCCATTTTCCAAGGGCCATAACTTCTTCACCGTAGCTCGGATTGAGGTGTCGTTTCTTCCAGTATCTTCGTGGCGATGAGCTCTTCAACTTTCCAGTTGACCAAACCTCCTGACGGTGGCAGTAAAATTACCAAACTTCCCTTGAACATTGCTATCTTTCCTTCTTTCATTGTTTTGACTTCTCTTATGTACCACTTGCATAAAGTCCCTAAAATCGTGGAACGTGAAGTTGTTAAGGAAGATGTTGGAAACTTGATGGAAATGTTGAATGCTTGATTCTCAAAATTTGGATTGAGGCCGTTGTGTGAGATCGTGACGTGACGTGCCTTTTGTAACGGCGTATGACATACAAAAATGTAACATGTTGGACATGCGAAAAATGTCCTTAAAAATCTCCCCCTATGTCTATGACGGTACATACATAAAAAATTCGAATTATCAAATAACAAGATTGCCTATACATATCTACCCTCTTATGAACCCAAAACTGGAAAGATACAAATGGATAAGTCTTCATCGTTTGTTCTTTAAATCTTCAGGAATCTCATATCTTTTCTCATAAGGGTGTGTAACGCATGAACATAAATGTAGTACTTACACACATGATATAAAGAAAATACTAGGTGATGTATCGAGTTTGAGATGAGATAAACATAAATACCAATTTATGACGAAAACATAAGTCAAGTCTTATAACTCCCCCAAAATTCAAACTCTCCCATAATATGATAATTCTTTTTCCCCCTTTTATTATGTCCCCAAAGTGACAAATGAGAAGAATAAATCAAACAAGCAAAGTCGGGGTGTCACGATATTCAAAACAAAGCATTAATCAATATGGAAAGCGTGCTCTTGCAAAAAGATGCTCAAAAAAAATCTTCACAAACTAATTTTTAATTTTTCAAATTTTTCGTACAAAAATAAGATACCAAGTTTGAAAAATATGGTACAAAAATCACACCATGGAATTAAACTCAAACAACCAAGTCATGGAAACAGAATAAATGGGTGTGAACACATTCGATAGGTAAATCAACTCAATCAATCATATGTGCACGATGCATATGTGTACCCCTAACGAATGAACATCAAAAGTATCCTTAGGCGTAAAGATTATTAAATTTAGATGACATCGTCTTATACAAATCAACAAATCAAAGTCAAAGTGATTTCCACACCAATAACGTCCAAAACTATTTAGGGCTTTTTCAGGACCTTCAAGGACGTGCAATCCTATTTTAATTCTCTATCCAAACACCCTCATATATATTTTCTTTTAGAGGTGTTAAAGTAAATTCTCAAACTTTGGAGAATTGGTGCAAAAATCTAATTGGCCCATAATTGGCATGTATTTCTTTTTATTTCCATTAAATTTTTTTTGGGCTCTTTTAAACCTCTTTGGACCCTGGCTAGTAAAATTCCTCAATTTTTTATGTCCGATTTATTGGTGGCTTATTCGCAAAGGATAGATAATTACCTTTCGAAGCCCTTCACCGTTGTCAAACAAAGCACACAAATCTCACCAAATAGTTCAAAGGTGCACACCTTTTTTATCAAGATTTATCGCACTTGGTTCGTTTTAAGGACATGATTGAAGAGAAAACACCCAACCAACATGTGATAAGACAAGCACAATAATCAAACAAATCCGTGCATGTGTGCAATAAAGGAAACATGAGTCAAACATGTAGGAAGTAACACTTAATTACATCTTAATGACTCCAAACATTATAAAGCACATGAATGAATTGACCTATTGTCTCAAAACACTATCAAATAGTCACATGAAAAATGGAATGATGTTGTGACTCGGTCATCGTAAGTGTTCATCCATAAATGGTGCACACAAAATTCAAAAATATTTTTGAATTTTCAAAAAATTTATCAAAATAAAATATTTTTGTATTTTTCAAAAATTTTCAAACAGAAAAAAATATAACTACAAAATTATAGAACCAGCAGTAGGCATATAATATCGATATGAGCAACCAATAAACCAATGTGCGCAACATCAAAGAGAGTCATAACACTAGAAAGAATATAACATGATGCATAGCTAGTGTATGACAAACATCCAACAAAATCAACCAAAAGATTTCACATGGGGTGAATCGCGTGCAAGCAAACGAGAGTTGTGAACAAAAAGACCATATGCCTCTAAATCCGATTTTCTAACCCAAATATATTTGTAACGACACGTGGGGGTTTGGGGAATCGAATTTATTCTTTTATTAACCTTCGTAGTCCTATTTAAAACATTGTAACAAAAGCGCCTAAGATGACCTTGCCTACCGTAATGTGTGCAAGTGTAAATCGGGCGGTGTGTGTTACCTAAAGGAGGCCCTCTCCTCAGATTTCTCGATTGCTCTCTCCGAATTTGCCTAGGTGGCACTCTCCTAATAATCCTAGGAGGTTCTCTCACGATGTTCCTAGGGGGGTCTTTCCTAACAAGCTTAGGTGCCTCTTTCTTAACAATCCTAGGAGGCTCTCTCACACATGTGGGAATGTGTGCAATATATTTTTCAAGACCAATCCCACCCCTATCCGTTTTGATCTCGACGGTGCCTAAATCTTATCAAGTTTTTCAGATCTAGACTCCAAATCAAATTTCACCTTACTTGAATCTCTCAATTTCACCTCAAGTTCACTTATCCTAGATTCAAGTACACATCTAGAATCCTCAAACTCTAAAAGTTACTTTTTCATAGTCTCCATCAACCCTCTAAGACTATCTCTCTCACCCTCAACGTACACAAGCTTCTCTTTCAAAATTTTCTCATGTGCCCTAAGTTCTTCAACTAAAAAATCATTATTTTTTAAGTCACACTCTTTCAATTGAACTTTCAATTTCAAATTTTCTTCCTTCGTTTTCAAAGATTCATCATAAAGTTCATTGAAAGCAGTTTGCAAGTCACTCTCATCTACACTTTCATCCTCATTCCCATCACCCTCACTATTATCACTAACCACATGGGTGGGAAGCTCTAGCTTATAAGCATAAAAAACTTCTTCTTCCGAATCACAATCACTAAGGGTAGAAACACGAGAAACCGATTTATTCAATTTCTTCTTTAAATTTGTGGTACACTCATCTAACGTGTGACCAACACCCTCACAACAAGAACACCTCTCAGATTCATTTTGAACATAATATTTAAAACAAGAGTTCATGTGAATTTTCTAATTAACTTTTTCAAAAATTTGACATCGAAGATCATCAAAACCACTAAAAGTCATTTTTGTGAAAAATCAGGATCAAAACACAATAACTTAGTGCAACAGGCTCTGATACCAATTTGTGAAACCGAATTGGTTTGATGTGTGATAATTGATTAAATTAATTCACAAGATTCCAATAAACCCTTATTTAATTAGAGTCTATTTCAACCAAAGTAAATCAACCCCTAAACATGAATCTATGTGTGTGCGCGTGTCAAACCATAAATAGATGAAGCATGTGACACAACGTTAAGGAAAAAAATCCTTTCGGGTAAAACCTTTTATTTCTAGAACTTTAAAGAATTTATAAGACCATTGACTTACATATAACCTGATAATCATCCACAAGTGTAATGCAAGGTGCCTTCATCAAACCTCCAAAGAAATGACTAGAAATACAGTGTGACACAGAAATACCCATAAGTGTCGGTTCTGATGTCGTCGACTGGAATCTCCCTTAGGAACTCCAGATGCACAACTATGAAGAAGAAAACGGCTTCTCCACAAGGGTTGAACAAACTCAAAGTTGTTTTCTTGGGTTTCAAAAGGATTCACAAAGGTTTGGAAATGATGTGTGAATCAAAACATGAGTTTGGGAACTCAAAAAGGTGAAGACTTGAGCTGATAAAAATGTCTCTCTAAGTCTTATAAAATAACTCCCCCGAAGTTGGCTTTTATAGGGAGACCAAGAAGAGTTTTAAAATTCTGTAACACTTGCCAGCTTCAGATACCCCAAACAGGTTCGGGTGTACCGCGAACTGGTTCGCCCCCGAACCGGTTTGGCCTTCAGTTCGAGAAATTTCACGAGTTTGGGGCTTAAGAAATGCAGCATTCTCCATAAGGTTCTTTTCCATTTTCCAAATGCCTTAACTTCTTCATCGTAGCTCGGATTGAGGTATCGTTTCTCCCAGTATCTTCGTGGCGGTGAGCTCTTCAACTTTCCAGTTGACCAGACCTTCGAACGATGGCTGTAAAATTACCAAACTGACCTTGAACATTGCTATCTTGCCTTCTTTCATTGTTTTGACTTCTCTTGTGTACCACTTGCATAAAGTCCCTAAAATCGTGGAATGTGAAGTCGTTGAGGCAGATGTTGGACACTTGATGGAAATGTTGAATGCTTGATTCTCAAAATTTGGATTGAGGCCATCGTGTGAGATCGTGATGTGACATGCCTCTTGTAATGGCGTATGATATACACAAATGTAACATGTTGGACATGAGAAAAATGTCCTTACAAGACCCAATCAAGCCACAACTCAGAAAGGCTACATCACTGTGTAATAACCCTTACTTTTGAGTAATTGATTTTACACAAATTTGCCATGTAGGGTAATTATATAAAATAATGAAAGTTATAGTGAATATTATTTTAAGTGATTTAAGATATAATATTTATTGAGTTTTGCATATTTACTGTTAAGAGAAGGTAAATAGCACCATGTTATGTTTTATTGCATCGTTGTGCTTTAAGCGACGGTTATAACATATATTCCAATTGGATTATGATTAATGAATTAATATGACATTGGAACATGAAATATTGTACAATATTCCAGATGCCAATTTTGAGGGTGCGGTTAGTCCTAAAATAGTCGAGAAAGTCAAAATAAGTGCCATGCTGTATTTTTGAGTTTCGAGAACTTTTGATAGGTTATGACTCAATTATGTAGTTACGAGTCATTTTAATGGTGTAGTAACATTTAAAGGCTGAATTTTGTTTTAATAGACGTTTAAGTCTTCCAACCCTCTGCTTTCCCTAATTACATGTTTTAAACTTAGAGAGAAGAGAGAGAGATCTTGGGAGAAAATAAAGAGAAAAGAGAAGATTGGAGATTTGGAGCTGGAATCGTTGCTACGGGAAGAGAATCCGAGACAACAAACTTGCTGCAAGTTTCTAAGTTTCTAGTGTATGATTTAATGTGGATAATTTGCATATATAGTTGTGTTTTTGGAGTTTTAACCATTAATGGGTTTTTGGTGATTTTAATGTTTAAACCCTTAATCTTTGATTTAAATTTTATTGGAGTTAAAAACATTAGTTACTTATTGTGTAGGAATGAATTGGGTAAATTTTTGGTTGACGATGTAGAGATTTGATGGAAGAATTTGAGTTTTGGGAAATTTAGGGTTCATAACCTATAGCCCCGAATTGGGAATTTCTGCCAGGCCGAATCGATTCGCCTCCCAAGCGAATCGATTTGCCTATAAGGGAGGCTATAGGTCTGAGTAGCCGAATCGATTCGGATTAAGGCCGAATCGATTCGGGCTGAGACAGGAAGTTGGTTTTCTATGCCAAATTGATTCGCGTTTCGGCGAATCGATTCGCTACCAGGGACGAATCGATTCGGCCCTAGGAGAATCGATTCAGAAACCCTGTTATTTTATAGGATTTTCCCAACTTGGTTTTTAGTTCTTTTATTTTAGGTTTAAGGCTTAGGAACCTTCTCTTGGGAAGTAATTTAGAGTATTAGCGGTTTATATTAGGGAGATTAATACCCTAGATTAGTATGGGGTAAAGTGGGCATAATTTGGGGGTTATTCAATAGTAGTTAGCGTCATTTCATCTAGTGAGCTAGCTTCATACTAAGGGAGAGTTGGGTAATATGGTTTGGGACTTTTGGGGGACTAGTATTGTGGAAAGATTATCATTGGTGGCCTAAGGTATTTCTTTGAACTCTTGGAGACTAGTGTGAGGATAATTGTACTGCATCGCCTACATAATTAATAAAACATGACTTCGTGAATAAGAAATGTATATTTTAAATTGGCACATAATTGCTAAGCATAAATAATTTTAAGGATGTAAAAAGTGAATGTTTTAAATGGGCATAACTTGTAATTGATAATTTTCATATACAAACCTCTCTAAATTGCTATCATAGGGGAAGTTATGCGCATGAGGTGAAGTCCCCTGTCTAGTAAATGCAGGGTGAATATAGTCCTCGGCCATAGGTACGTTATTATATATTGTGTGATTATTGTTCGAAGTGAGGTAATTCCGGGTGTGGTTATGACTCACTGTCAAAGGTATATGGACGTTTCCCGACATCACGGGATGTAGGATGCCCAGGTTTTCTTGGTGATAGGCCCTGGAAGATGATAGCTATTTAGGGGCGCATCCAGTGGGGGTACCGGAAGGATGGTCTTAGAATCGTTATATGATGTGATTATAACTATTCTCATCAAAGTGGAATCTTATTGATTGGTAAAGCATTTTGCAAAATAAATTTCTTTAAATATGTTTCCTAGAGAGAAAAGGGAAATTTGAAGTTAAAATGGTGGAAAACTGAATTGGTAAAGCATTTTGTGAAATAAATTGCTTTAAATATGTTTGCTAGAGAGAAAATGGAACTGTGAAGTTAAAATGGTGTAAAACTGAATTGGTAAAGCATTTTGTGAAATAAATTACTTTAAATATGTTTCCTAAAGAGAAAAGGGACTGTTTATTTAAGTTGTAAAACTGAAATGGAATCGCATTAAGTGAAACTTAGATATTTTCTCATGCGAAAACGAATATTGTTCGTTGTTATTGACATTGCTCTAGGTTGTGCTTTTAGATTGAGAGGTGAGAAATCTTATCTTTATTTGTGAGAGAAAGTTAAGATTTTTGATGGATGATAAAATATTCATAACTGTCATGCATTTTATTCACATGGTGATCATATCAAATCGGGCCCTGACCCATCTATATCTCTTTGTTTTGCATGAATCCTATTTTCGCCCAGGTGCTCCACCGCAAGGATGCCCGTATTGACCTCTCCATCCAAGTTGTTTTGGAGATATAACATATTGTGGAGGTTGTAGTATATTCATTATAGATGCTTCTATCTTTTGTACTTTAGCTATGATCAGTTTTCAGATTCGGGTGTGTTACCCAAGTTTTGTATATGTTTAATATAATGTGATATTTAATTTTAATACTTGGTGTAACCTACTTGTAATGTCTTTTGACCGACATCTTATTCGGTTATTACATTGTGAATTATTGTTATACGGTTACTCATTTGTTTTTATATCCACCTTCTTTTCAAATTGGATCGTCTAAATGATTTTCTTTAAACTTATAAATTCATAATTGATATCCGTTTTCTAAAATAATTGGTGGTTATCTCGTATTATTATTTTAACGACAGTGATGCTAAGACTGGACCATCTATGATTCCTGGATTTATTGGAGTATCGGGCTGGCCACCTCTTATTTTAATGCGAGTTATCACAGATGGTATCAGATCATTGGGTTCTAGTGTCCTTAGGAATCTGTGCGGATGTACTACGCCTTCAGCATTTCTTTTGATTTGATATAGTGCCTTAGGATTTGGATTATCGATTCCTTTTGTGAGATATCATTCTCCTGCCATAATGTAAGATGTTAGTAAATATTTAGCGCGATAATTCAAGATTCGTGTGTTGATTAGAGAAGGGCGACCAGGGAAGGCCGTTATGAGGGCACCAGGAGACGGGGCTTAGTTAAAATTGTAAATCGAAGTCGGGGATGAGTACAACATTGGAGGTTAATCCCTCTATGTCATTTTCTTAGATTAATACAACGACTACAAGGCACAGTAGCTATAATTTCCCAAGTATCGCTACAGAAGAGAGTGGTACTAAACTTGGATTACTCAGTGAAGTTAAATTAGGAAAACGTTTAAAACATCCTTGATAAGGATCATATGTTGAAGTTAAGTTATGTGGAGGCAGTGTAACTTCATTCGATGGAAGTATTGGGCTTAGAATCTTAGGTTTAGAGAGGGGTATAGGAATACCCAGATGTGAAAAATTTAGGGAAATTTTTCACCCATTAGATCAATATTGAAATGGTAGGAACGGTAGCCCCCATATTTGAAGAAGCAGGATGTTTTGCCCATCGAGGAATCTTATGGATGGTTCTAACAAACAAGTTCCTTGGATATATCATAACTGAAGAGAATGAAGCTTTTCAAGTATTCCCAAGAGGATCGGTCAGAGGCCGACAGTGAATGAAGAGATATATGGTTAAGGAATCCTTGCATCGAAGTAAGGTAGGTACAAGGAAGAAAGAGTCCTTTAATGAAATGATGGGATCATTAATAAGTGTTTAACACTTATGGAGAAGTCATGTTCATGAAACCTTAATGGTGGCACCCATGGAACTTCATGGAAATAAGACAGTTCAGGCCCGTAGCATGTTTTCCTTTGCTGAGGGAGTGAAGGAAACTATGGGGGTGATTGTCAGGAATGAGGCTATGGAGCCTGAGATATTGAAAACTTTATCATTGTCAGGGTGGAAAGAGATGGGGAATGATTTTGATGAGGAACGTAGAACCACATGCTTTGATGTTGTCCTGTAGGGATTAAAGGACAATAATAGGGTGCCTAGATGGGGCGTTAATTGAAGTATTTTTTGGTACAGATAGAACAAGGGTAATGTAGCTGGGAACTATATAGAGCAACCAAGGTAATTGGAAAGAATGTGGTTATGAATTTCATCTCATATAGGGGAAGTGTGCTCTGTGTGGTAAGATTTAACCGTAGTATTTTATTAACCCTAGACTCGGGTGTGTAATTCGAGATTGATATTAATATAGAGGATATATCTATATGTTTTCTTTGGTTGTGGGTTTCTATTTTCTTGCATTCATTGTAAGTGGGTGTTGATGTTTTAAAAAAAATTATTTGGTTTGCACTACTCGTTTTGTCTGTGTTATACGAGTATAAAATTATTTGGTAATGTAGCTGGGAACTATATAGAGCAACCAAGGTAATTGGAAAGAATGTGGTTATGAATTTCATCTCAGATAGGGGAAGTGTGATCTGTGTGGTAAGATTTAACCGTAGTATTTTATTAACCCTAGACTCGGGTGTGTAATTCGAGATTGATATTAATATAGAGGATATATCTATATGTTTTCTTTGGTTGTGGGGTTCTATTTTCTTGCATTCATTGTAAGTGGGTGTTAATGTTTTAAAAAAAATTATTTGGTTTGCACTACTCGTTTAAAAGATTATATATATATATATGTGTGTGTGTGTGTATATATGTTTGGGAAAAAGATTCGCAACACTTTGCAGAAAGTAGGCGCCCCGATTTGCTAGATTTTTCGTTTCGTCGAAATGACAGGAAATAGAGGTAGAAGCACGTTAGTAGGATTACGAGTTAGGATTTTTAGTGGTCCCAATTGGGTGCCTTAGGCCGTTATGTCTTGATGACCAACGAGGTGAGATAGTAGTGTAACGGGAGGGTTCATTGCTTGGATTTTGCTTTGTGAGACGTCCCACGCATGAAACCGAGCGAATGTCATAAATTGAGAAAGGTCTTGGGCACTAGGGACATAGTTAGTATAGTACTTACTTCACGTGGTTAGGAAAACGCATCAACCTTAAGATTATTAGGAAGTACGACAAATGGGGCATGTGGTGTTGTTTTAGAAATGTCGTAGGGAGTTAACCACGAGAAGATTGGTGGGAAAATTTTAAGAAGGCTTGGGTTTCCAGGAATAAAAAATATGGAATCTTGAGTAACTCGAGCCACCAGCCCGAGAAGAATGTGAGTCCCATTTCTAGAGAAACTGTTATGTCTATGACCTAGATTTTGATGAGCTGAAGGATAAGTTGACTCCTACTCATAAATTAGTGTTGCCAAGTTTAGGAGTGGACTATGTGGTTATTACAGACGCGTCTCTGCAAGAATGGGGCGGTTTGTTACTATTAGAGCATGGGACCATTGCGTATGTATCTTGCGGCTTGAACCCCTTGAGGAGAATTATCCCATGCAAGAGAAAGAGCATGCCGGCCGCAATAGTGTTCGTCTTGAAGATGTGGAGGCACTACCACCTAGGAAGGGAATTAAGTCTTTTCACAGACCAAAAATCGATACAATGTTTGTTCTCACAGAAAGGTCAAATTGTGCGATAAAATCGATGGTTGGATTTCGTGATAGACTATAAATTTGACATTCATTATCACCCAGGAAAAGTAAATGTGGTAGAGGATATGCCGAGTAGAAAAACTCATGAGGGAACTAGCGAAGGCATGGAAAGCCAAGTAGAAGAAGCTTAACTAGGAAGATGCTATTACAAGGGAGTTTATATCAGTGTTAATTGCTACACCTGTTGTTGTGATGAAAACTGTCGAAGAGCAAGGAAAGGAGATTTTTGAGTCTGTCTCGTAAATGTGGACCACTGGCAATCGATTGGATTGTTGCAACCGTTAGAAATACCATTACGAGAATGGGAGAGTGTATTCATGGATTTTTATCACTGGATTACCAATGATGTAAAGCGATCGTGAGTACGGATGGATTGTAATCTGGAGTTTATGAAACCTTATGGGGTACCTATCAATATAGTGTCAGATCGAGACAAGATTTTTGTATCCCATTTCTAAAGAAGTTTACATGAAACGATGGGGATTGGTTAAAGTTGAGTACCTTCTACCACCCGAAAACAACTGGTCAAAAACGGGGAGAATCAACGTATGTAGGAGGACATACTTTCGATGTGCATAATTAAATTTTTGGTAGATGGGAGCAAAACATTCTTCTGGTCAAATTTGTATAAAATAATTCGTACCAATCCATACTGGGTATGGCACCGTAGGTGGTGTTGTATAGCAGGCCGCGTAGATCACCTGCTTGTTGGTTGGAAGTAGGAGATAATGAGCTTCTTAGACCTAAAATGATCCAAGATATCTTTTCAAAGGTTGAGTTCGTTCGAAACAGCATACGAATTGGCCAAGATTATCAGAAGAGCTATGCCGACGCGAATAGAAGTCTTGTAAAATCGGAGGTAGAGAATCAAATTTAATGCGGGCATTTTTAATGAAGGGTATAATGCGATTCGCGATGAAAGAAATACTTGCATCGCGTTAGGTAGATTTTTCCCGTTGTTATAATGGCAGGACCGATAGTTTATATGATGAAAAACCGGTTATTAATTTTAGATCATAGAGAGTATAGACTAAGGTCGAAAGTGGTACCCTTGGTCCAAGGCCCGTGAAGACACCAAAATGACAGGGAATTTACTTGGGAACGAGATAATGATATTTGAGAAATGTACCCCTAGTCTTTTTATGAGTTACGCCTGAATTTTGAGGGAAAAATTTCCTTATAATGGGAGGAGTATATAATAACCCTTACTTTTGAGTAATTGATTTTATAAAAAATTTGCATGTGGGGTAATTATATAAAATAATGGAAGTTATAGTAAATATTATTTTAAGTGATTTAAGAGATAATATTTATTGAGTTTTGCATATTTACCGTTAAGAGAAGGTAAATAGCATTATGTAATATTTTATTGCGTTGTTGTGCTTTAAGCGACGGTTATGACATATATTCTAATTGGATTATGATTAACGAATTAATATGATGTTGGAACATGAAATATTGTGCGATATTCTGGATGCCAATTTTGAGGGTGCGGTTAGTCCTGAAATAGTCGAGATAGTCAAAATAAGTGTCATATTGTATTTTTGAGTTCCGTGAACTTTTGATAGGTTATGACTCAATTATATAGTTACGAGTCATTTTAATTGTGTAGTAACATTTAAAGGCTGAATTTTGTGTTAATAGACGTTTAAGTCTTCCAACTCTTTTCTTTCCCTAATTACATGTTTTAAACTTTGAGAGAGTTAGAGAGAAGAGAGAGAGCTTGGGAGAAAATGAAGAGAAAAGAAAGATTGGAGATTTGGAGCTGGAATCATTGCTACGGGAAGAGAATCCTATACTAAAAACTTGAGGCAAGTTTCTAACTTGCTAGTGTATGATTTCATGTGGATATTTTGCATATATATTTGTGTTTTTGGAGTTTTAACCATTAATGGGTTTTTGGTGATTTTAGTGTTTAAACCCCTTAATCTTTGATTTAAATTTGATTGGAGTTGGAAATATTAGTTAGTTATTGTGTAGGAATGAATTGGGTAAATTTTTGGTTGATGATGTTGAGATTTGATGGAAGAAATTGAGTTTTGGGAAATTTAGGGTTCATAACCCGTAGCTCGAATTGGGCATTTCTGCCAGGCCGAATTGATTCGCCTCCCAAGCGAATCGATCCGTCTATAAGGGAGGCTATAGGTCAGAGGAGACAAATCGATTCTGGTTAAGGCCGAATCGATTCGGGTTAAGACAGGAAGTTAGTTTTCTCAGCTGAATCGATTCGCGTTTGGGAGAATCGATTCGCTACCAGGGACGAATCGTTTCGGCCTTAGGAGAATCGATTCAGAAACCCTGTTATTTTACACGATTTTTTCAACCTGGTTTTTAGTCCTTTTCTTTTAGGTTTAAGGCTTAGGAACTTTCTCTTGGGAAGTAATATAGAGTATTAGGGGTTTATATTAGGGAGATTAATAACCTAGATTAGTATGGGGGTAAAGTGTGCTTAATTTGCGGGTTATTCAATAGGAGTTTGCATCGTTTCATCTAGTGAGCTAGCTTTGGACTAAGGGAGAGTTAAGTAATATGGTTTGGGACTTTTGGGAGACTAGTATTGAGGAAAGATTATCAGTGGTGGCCTAAGGTATTTCTTTGAACTCTTGGAGACTAGTGTAAGGATAATTGTACTTCATCACCTATATCATTAATAAAACATGACTTCGTGAATAAGAAATGTATATTTTAAATTGGCATATAATTACAAACATAAATGATTTTGAAAGTGAATGTTTTAAATGGGCATAACTTGTAATTGATAATTTGCGTATACACAGCTCTCTAAATTGCTATCATAGGGGAAGTTACGCGTATGAGGTGAAGTCCCCTGTCTAGTGAATGCAGGGTGAATATAGTCCTCGACCATAGGACCGGTTATTATATATTGTGTGATTATTGTTCGAAGTGAGGTAATTCTGGGTGTGGTTATGACTCACTGTTGAAGGTATATGGCCGCTTCCTTACGTCACGGGATGTAGGATGCCCAGGTTGTCTTGGTTATAGGCCCTGGAAGATGATAGCTATTTAGGGGCGCATCCAGTGGGGGTACCCGAAAGGATGGTCTTAGAATCGTTATATGATGTAATTATAACTATTCTCATTAAAGTGGAACCTTATTGATTGGTAAAGCATTTTATGAAATAAATTTCTTTAAATACGTTTCCTAGAGAGAAAAGGGAACTGTGAAGTTAAAATGGTGTAAAACTGAATTGGTAAAGAATTTTGTGAAACAAATTGCTTTAAATATGTTTCCTAGAGAGAAATGGGAACCGTAAAGTTAAAATGGTGTAAAACTAAATTGGCAAAGCATTTTGTGAAATAGATTGGTTTAAATATGTTTCCTAAATAGAAAAGGGACTGTGCATTTAAGTTGTGTAAAACTGAAATGGAATCTCATTAAGTGAAACTTTGATATTTTCTCATGCGAAAAAGAATATTTTTCATTGTTATTGACATTATGCTAAGTTGTGCTTTTAGATTGAGAGGTGAGAAATTTTATCTTTATTTATGAGAGCCAGTTAAGCTTTTTGATGGATGATAAAATATTCATAACTATCATGCATTTTATTCACATGGTGATCATATCAAACCGGGCCCTGACCCGTCTATATCTCTTTGTTTTGCATGAATCCTATTTTCTCCCAGGTGCTCCACCGCAAGGACCCCCGTATTGACATCTCCATCCAAGTTGTTTTGGAGGTATAACATATTGATGATGTTGTAGGATATTCGTAATAGATGCTTCTATCTTTTGTACTCTAGCTATGATCAGTTTTCAGATTCGGGTGTGTTACCCAAGTTTTGTATCTATTTAATATAATCAGATATTTAATTTTAATACTCGGTGTAACCTACTTGTAATGTCTGTAAAACGACAACATTTTCGATTATTACATTGTGCATTATTGTTATACAATTACTCATTTGTTTTTATATCCACCGTCTTTTCAAATTGGATCCTCTAAATGATTTTCTTTAAACTTATAAATTCATAATTGATATCCGTTTTCTAAAATAATTGGTGGTTATATCGTATTATTATTTTAACGACAGTGATGTTAAGACCGGACCATCTATGATTTCTAGATTTATTGGAGTATCGGGCTGGCCACCTATTTTTTTAATATGCGGGTTGTCACACATTGCCATTAGGCCCATGTTTGAGAAAAATAAAGAAAAATTGACTCTTTCAAAGACGGCCTAGGACGGGGCCACTCCATCAAAATAGCAGCGACGACACGACCCACTAGAGGTAGAGGAGACTCGGATCCACTCCATTGATAGGAGTGTTCCAAAAATAATAATTAAAAACATCATATGCGCGCTAATCTGGATATCTATCATTATGGTGAAATGATGATATATGTTAGATAAAGCTCGAATAAGAATCGCAAAAATAGTATATAGAAGTAATAAGTGAAAAAATACGCCAAGAGGACACGAGTCTCGGGTTTTATCCCGAAATGCCAACGTAGCCTAAAAAAGGCATCAAACCCCATGTAGTTTGCATGCAATATGAGGGTGGGGTTTATTCCATAAATCCAATTGAGGATTTTATTTAGATGTGTGTGTATAGAAAATGGATGTTTCAATTTGAGAAAATGTGTGAGGAAACCCATTTGGAATTTATGAGTAAACCCTATTTTTTCTTATTTTTTGATTTTTTTTATAGAAAATATGTTATGCACAATCTTACTAATAAAAAGTGATATTATTAATATGTATGGATAGCAAAGATTGCTAATGTAAGGATTAGATAACTAATGCGAAAATAAGGAAATTAAAAGAGAGAGAAGAATGTTTGGACCTTCTTTGTAGACTTCAAGATTGATCTTGATTATTAAAAAGGCTGCCCTTGAAAGTGGATGGAGTTTATAGGAGGAGAGGGAAATAATTGTTTTCTAAATTGGGTGTGAAATGATGGGAATGGAATGTGGAGGAAATATTTGAATAGAGAAACCACGTTGACTTTGGGAGGATATTGCGGAGATCACTGAGAGGGATGTTTTCGAGGTGCCTTTCAAAGTGAGCTCAAGATTACTTTATATAGGGTCAAGGGGGTGCCTATCAAAATCGTACTTGATCTACCTATTGACAAGAATCCCCAAACACAGTGTCGATAGGCAAGGAAATAGGTTTGCCATTAGGCAACCTCATGTAGATTTCTAAAAAAAGGTCATAAAAAGCAATCCATATGTTTAAATCCTGCATGAGGCATACCATTAGAAAGGGTATTTAGATACCTTTAATAATCCATGGAACCTCTCTCAAGTTCGAGAGTTGACATTGGTCAAACGGGGCTCGACAGCGCCCAATGGACTTTTGGATAGGAGATTTTTGGAGGAAAAAGAATCTTCATCCAAACCGTAAGGATGATTCACACATGGGATGAACCATTTTAAAGGGTATTCAAAGTCCTTTAAATATTCAATTAGTCTCATTCGGTTTGAAGGGTTGACCTTGGCCAAACGGGGCACGAAAGCGCCCGATGATCCTTTAGAGTAAAACGAGTCATTTGTCTGTATCGTAAGGCTGATTCATGCATGGGTTGGACTGTTAGAAAGGTAATTCATTTATCTTTGAAGATTAATTTAGTATCTATTGATATGAAGAGTTGATAGGAGTTAAATGGAGGCCGGGAGCGCCCGGTGGGCTCTAGATTAGTTTTTAAGGAAAAATAGATCGTTCATCCGAATGGTAAGGCCAATTCATGCACGAGGTAGACCATTGGAAAGAGGATTTATATCCCTTATAATATTCATTGAAATTTTTCTCAGGCGAGGAAGTTGATTGGGGTCAAAATGGGCCACGGGAGAGACCGGTGGCCTCCTGATCAATTTTCGATTGTAAAATAGATTGTTCGTCTGAACCGTAGGTCCGATTTGCATAGGGGAGGATCGCTGGAAAGGTTATTTTGATCCCTTTGAATATTTATTGAGCTTTCACTCAGAAGAAAAAGTTGATGGGATTTAAATGGGGCTTAGGGCACCCGATGGATCCAGATCGGTACTCAGAGTATGACCTATGGTTCTATAGTAAAGGAGGAAGTGTTAGAGACCTAAGGAGAGTTTGACGGGGTCCTAAAATGTGATGTCTACATTAGTTATTAATTCGCACCGTAGTAATATTGAATGGACATGATAATTAGACCAACAAATAGAGAAAATGACATATCATTTTTGTTTCTTAAGTATGTAGTGTCAAATGTCATAGCATCCCCAAACTTTTCATATGCGCCCATACTCCATGAATTTTCATAAAATACATATTTTATTTGATACTCTACATCAAAATCCACTACATAAAAAATGGCATTGTTGTATCCATTTTCATAAAGTAGTTTTGACGACCATAGAATTGTCGTCCCCGAGTCTTAACCTCTTCACCTTATCAATAAACTGTAGCAATCCTTATCTAAAAATAATAATTTCTCATTTTAACCCACTTCACCTTCTTTGCAATTCATTTGAAACCTCTATTTAAAAAAGAACTTATGACCCGATTGTTCCTACAATATCTTGATCTTTTAGGGCTGATCATATGATTATGATTCAAATTTACAACTGGCACCCTCCATAAAGTACAATTCTCACTTTATCCTTATAATCAGTCCTTGTAACTAGGTTCTTTTAAATAATATTTTATATTTCTTTTTTATTTTCGGCATGAGAGAATGACCCCAAAACAAAGCTAACTGACCCGTTTGGATTTTTTCCTGATGATCTTATTTTAACCGGGAGCCCCTTTTCAATACCATATTTTTGGTAGTAGTCAAAGATTTCCTCAAATATATCAAACTCCATTCCTACTTCGGAACCTCATATTTTATTGTCTTCCTATACTCCATTTTCAATTACGTCATCATTAATAAAAATATCATCAATTATATCACCAGATGATGCCATTTTTAGTCCTACAAATTTTTCATGACAGTGAGGACAAAAATACCAATAACAGCTATGGCCATCCCCGATCCTGATCCTTGCGGGCGGGCTCATGGAGGAAAGGATCCTTCGGGTCCCGCGTGTCCCTCTCGAGAGCGCTTCGGCCGACGTCGTTTGTGGTGTGAAAAATGTAGAGAGATTCAGAGTCGCCAGTCTATTTTACTCAAAACAGATAAAAGAAAAAGGGTAAGCCACCCCGAAAAGTGGCATCCAAAGACATACTGGTGCATACGAAACCAAGATGATTCGAGAAGGGTTCGGAGGCTTAGTTACGAAATGGGAAGGTGTTAGGCACCCATTCCGCCCTTTCGGTCTCTCATGAATATTTGCTATTTTCCTTTATGTTTCCCCCCATGATATGTGTGCATGTGTATATATATAGAATGGAGATAGGAATCCTTGGCTTGTATCATGGAAAAGATAAAGCGAGTCATCCGTAGGAAGATATAAGAGTAATATTAGAAAAATGAGATTTATGCGATTACCCCTACGTTGATCGTTATAAGGGAACGATAACACATATGGGGTAATGCGTCACTAAGAACAAGTATATGTATAATATAAGAAAAATGGATTTAGAGAAGATAGAAAATGAGAGAAAAAGTGAGAAAAAGGACTCGAGTCTCGGGTTTTACCCCGAGATGCCTACGTAGCCTATAAAGGCATAAAAGTCCACGTAGTTCGCATGTAAAATGAGGGGTGGGGTTTATCCCATAATTCCAAAATGGGGAATCTCTTATTTGTGAGTGTGTGCGTGTATGTGTGTAGAAAAAAGTGTTTTAGTTGTGAGAAAAGTGTGAGGAAAATATGAGAATCCCTTATTTGAATTTATGAGCAAAACCCTCTTTTTCTTGTTTTTTTGGGTTTTATGAAAATAAAAGATGTGCAATAATAATAAGTAAAAAGTATATTAGGATGTGTGAAATGAGATAATAAAAGTGCTAAGTAAGAAAACAAGTTATTGAGAATTCAAGAGAATTTAAAGAGAGAGTTTGAGAAAGTTGGACCTTATTGAAGATCTTGAGCTTGATCTTGAATGTTGGGGAGCATCCCTTGAACTTTGGATGATAATGGATAATTCACAAAGTTTGATGAAAGGGATGATGAAAAGTGGAAGTAAAAGGGGATTTGGAAGTTGAAATCACGTTGCCTTCGAGAGAGGTTTCTGGGATTCATTGAGAGGGATTTTTTATCAGATCGGGGCTCCCCTTGAAAATGAGGTGAAGGCCTCCTTTTATACTCCCAGGTGAGTGCCGATCATCATAGAACCCTTCCTGCCTATCGACAGGCAGGTGCCGATAGGCAGGTTCTGGAACCTGCCGTTTGGTAGTGTGTTTCGGGCTTTTTTGAAAAATTAGACGCCGAGGGCAAAACCTTGGTCAGAATCGTGCATGGGGAATACCATTGGAAAGGTAATTCAGAGACCTTCGAAAGTCCTTTGGACCGCTCCCAATTTTGGGAGTTGACTTTGGGACAGATATGGCTCGGAAGCGTTTGTCGGTCCATTGAACGGGGAATCATTGGGACGCAAATGGATCGCTCATCCGCATGGTAAATCCGAATCGCACACGGGGCATATCGTTGGAAGGTTAGGAGATTTACTTCGAAATTCTAAAGAGTTTGACCCAGTTTGGAGAGTTGACTTTCGTCAACCGGGCCCGGGAAGCGCTCGGTGGCCTCCCGGAGTCAAATAGATCGTTCGTTTGCATAGAAAGTCAGAATCACACATGGGGTGGACCGTTGGAAAGGGTATTCAGGGCCCTTTGAAGATTCATTCAGCCTCGGTCGAGATGAAGAGTTGATATAGGTCAAACAGAGCCCGAGAGCGCCCGGTGGCGTCTAGGTCAGGTTTCGAATGCAAACGGACCATTCATCCTCGTGGTAAGTCAGAATTGCGCACGGGGTAGACCATTGGAAAGGGTATTCAGTTCCCTTCGAATATTCATTTAGTCTCAGTCAAGATGAAGAGTTTGACTTTTGGGTCAAACTGAGCCGGGGAGTGCCCGATGGCTTTCAGGTTAGTACTCAGGACTGACCTGGGTTTACAGTTATGAAGGGAGGTACAAGGGACCTAAGGAGAGTCAGGGGGTAATAGAATGGGGTGTCTACAGAGCCCCTCGACGGGTGAGTTTAGAACAAATGATGACCATCGAATAGACATCACATGATGCTTTTGAGGGAGTATGACCAATTCAGAGGGTTGAAGTCGATTTTGAGGACCTAAGGAGTGTGCTGGGGATGATCAATTATGCGAATCAAAGACGAATCTATGGGCTTAGGGTAAAGGTCTAGCGAGGTCAATTCTGACCTAAAGAGTGGTGACGATCGAGGACCGAGATCAATTCTGACCTAACTTAGGTGACGATCCAAGACCGGGGCCAATTCTGACCCAAGAGTGGTCACGACCAAGGACCAAGGTCAATTCTGACCTAACTTAGGTAATGATCCAAGACTGGAGTCAATTTTGACCCAAAAGTGGTGACGACCGAGGACCGAGGTCAATTCTGACCTAACTTAGGTGACGATCTAGGACCGGGGCCAATTCTGACCCAAGAGTGGTGATGACCGAGGATCGAGGTCAATTCTGACCTAACTTAGGTAATGATCCAAGATCGGGGCCAATTCTAACCCAAGAGTGGTGACGACCGAGGACCGAGGTCAATTCTATCCTAACTTAGGTAAAGATCCAAGACCGGGGAATTTCAGACCCAAGAGTGGTGACGAGCGAGGACCGAGGTCAATTCTGAACTAACTTAGGTGACAATCTAAGACCGGGGCCAATTCTGACCCAAGAGTGGTGACGACCAAGGACCGAGGTCAATTATGACCTAACTTAGGTGACGATCCAAGACCGGGGTCAATTCTGACCCAAGAGTGGTGACGACCGAGGACCGAGGTCAATTATGACCTAACTTAGGTGAAGATCTAAGACTGGGGACAATTTTAACCCAATAGTGGTGACGACCGAGTACCGAGGTCAATTCTGACCTAACTTAGGTGACGATCTAAGACCAGGGCCAATTCTGACCCAAGAGTGGTGACGACCAAGGATCGAGGTCAATTCTGACCTAACTTAGGTGACGATCCAAGATCGGGGCCAATTCTGACCCAAGAGTGGTGACGACCGAGGACCAAGGTCAATTCTAACTTAGGTGACGATCCAAGACCGGGGCCAATTCTGACCCAAGAGTGGTGACGATCGAGGACCAAGGTCAATTCTGACCTAACTAAGGTGACGATCCAAGACCGGGGCTAATTCTAACCCAAGAGTGGTGACGACCGAGGAGCGAGGTCAATTCTGACCTAACTTAGCTGACGATTCAAGACCGGGACCAATTTTGACCCAAGAGTGGTGACGACCGAGGTCTGAGGCCAATTCTGAACTAACTTAGGTGACAATCCAAGTCCGGGGGCAATTTTAACCCAAGAGTGGTGACGACCGAGGACCGAGGTCAATTCTGACCTAACTAAGGTGACGATCCAAGACCGGGGCCAATTTTGACCCAAGAGTGGTGACGACCGAGGACCGAGGTCAATTCTGACCTAACTTAGGTGACGATCCAAGACCGGGGTCAATTATAACCCAAGAGTGGTTGAGGATTAGATTTCGATTTTGCTGGGGAAAGAGCTTTGTGATTCTGATCTGAGCTGGGGAGCTGATAGCTGGGGAAGCTTTTTAGGAGACCTCGCTGGGGGGGAACAACCTATTTTGGGTACTGTAAGAGAATTCCGCTGGGGAAGTGATCAGTTCATCCTTAGGGATTTTTCGGAGCTTTCCCGGGAGGAGTTTTCACTTAGCTTTTGAGGATTCCGCTGGGGAAGAGGGGTTTCGCTTGAGGAAATGCAAAATTTTCTTCGTAGAATGGCTCTAAATCCCTCCCGGGATTTTTGGGAATTTTCTAAGGATTTTTCGAGGTTTTCTGGGAATTTTTGTATGAAATTTTAGGAGGGGTGCCGGTCGGCATAGTATGAAGGGTGCCATTCGGCAGTGGCATGGACTTTTGGGTTACCTCGAGAAGGCAAGGGGTCAGTGTCGATCGGTATGGTGGGGGTGATGCCGATCGGCATGGCGCTTGGCCTCCTATATAAAGGGGGCAAATCCCCTCATTTTTTCACAGCTTCTTTTGCTTTCTCTCCCTCTGCGATTCTTCTGCAAATTGTTTTAGCATTCTGATCTTCAAGAAATGGTCGCCTTTGTGAGCACTGCAGTCCATCGGGAGTGGTTGACCGTTGATGATTGGGCGAATGTGGAGTGGAGGGCAAGGGCGCCTCTTGCTTTGGGGAATGATAATTCTTTTGATGCGTTTGAGCCTGTCACGGATGAGCGAACCTTGCTGCGGGAGCCATCACGTCATCGCTCTTTGAGAGTGATCCCCGGCGGTTATGTATGTAACCTAACCTTTGGCATTCTTCTCTTTTTGGTGGTTTTTCTTGTTTGACTTTTGATGAGGCTTTTCTTTTTGCCAGTCTGATATCTCTTTGAAGAACATGAGTGCCCGTGAGACAACGGGGCTTAAGGATGTCTGGGAGCATCTCCCACCTGTGGTGTGTTGGATGGTATCATCAGCAGGTTTTAGGCGGTTGGCATCGGTGCTGGATGAGACGCCTCGCTCGATAGCGGTCTTGTGCGCCTTGGGAGAGAGGTGGTGGGACACTACCCACACCTTTTATTTTGGATTCGGGGAGATGACGGTGACTCCTATAAACATGCAGCAGCTGCTGGGGATGGATTGTGATGGAGAGAAGATAGAGGTGGATCTCTCTTTACGGGTGAGACCGGAGTCAGTGCGTGCGGCACTTGGTGATGTGAGGAGGATAGTCTCCGGGGATTCCATCCGGCTGTCCTTGCTGAAGGACGTTTTGCTGAGCAGAGTGATTGATGTGGAGGACGGGATGGAAGTGAGGCAGATGGCCCGATTATTCATTTTGATAGTGTTGGGATGTTTCATGGTGGCTTCGAGCGGCGACGTCGTTCATTTGTGGTTTCTGTCGTACTTGAGTATATTTTCGAACATCCTTTTCTATGATTGGGAAGTCTGACCTTGGCGACCCTTTACTTTTCTCTGGATGCATTTAGCGGGTGCTTCCAGTAGACCTTTACTGGGGCCACGTACTTTCTTGAGGTATTCTTCAGTTTGTGCATCTCTTTTCATGCATTCGCATTTTCCTTTCATACATTCGCATTTTCCTTATGCATCTATTTTTAGCTTGTGAATTCAGACGTGGTTCTATGAGGTGATTGGGTGCAATACCTGGCTGATCGCTTTGAAGGACGACACTGTTGGGGACTTATGTCGCTTGTATCGATGGCGTAAGGCCAATCGGCAGTCGAAGGGATCTCTCTCCCTGGAGGCGGTGTGTCAGGTCTTGAATGACCTGACCAGTGGTAGGGTAAGACTCTTTACATTTCAGTCTTAGTTTTTGCACCTTTTGAACTTGTATTGATTTGTTCTTGCTTGGATATTTTCAGGTGACCTTTTATCCCTGGGGGACAGCCATTTATGATACGAGGGTGACCAGGGTGAACGCGCGGATGAGGCATTTGTTGACGCATGAGTTCAGCCATTCCTGGTATCTCAGGGAGAGGGTAGTTCGTTAGATTGCCGAGGAGGAGATGGTGGTGCCACCCGCGTAACCTCCTACATCTATGAGGCAAGAGCGACTAATGTTGGAGGATGAGAGGATCGCGGGGATGATTGGCGAGTCCTACTTATTGTACACCGATACGGCCGCGCCGTATGACTATATGGATTTTGTGACTAGCTGGTTGATGGCGCCCAGCATATATGATGCGCTGCCCTTCCCTCCGGAAGGTTCGAGTCGGGCAGTGGGGTCTTCCCACAGTGGTGGTGGTCCGTCGGCATTTGCGGGGGTAGCGACCTCGGAGGTCCCTTTTGTGCGGTTGCATACCCCTTCGTACAACATCTGACGGGCTAATGGAGGGATGTTTCCTATGCTGCACCGTCCTCGTGCGATGGATCCGGAGGAGTTGGGTTTGATAGAGGAGGTCCTTCGACCTGCGGTATACCTTTCTGTTCCTCCCTTTCTTTTCTGTTTTGGTCATTTATGTTTTGATACTGATTTTGCCTTTCCTTACAGCAAGTTCGGGTGTCGACCACTTGGCTCAGGGACATTAGAGATTGGATATCTTTGGTGACTGCCCATATTCGGGACGCGGTTCTCGTTCCTTCTTGCCTGGTGCCGTCTGCTTCGTCCGAAGAGGACTTGGGCTCGGGTAGTGGTGGTGCGTCATCTCGCCGTAGGGGGAAGAGAGCGCGTCGAGGGGGTGGAAGCTCTTAAGAGAGAGAGAGGGAATGAAATGTGGGTTCGGACTGAGTCCCGTTGTTTTTTGCTTTTCTTTTCTTGTTTCCTGCAAAACTGATGTAACAAAGAACATAAATATATGCCATGCAATGGGAGTTTTTTATTATTATCTTTTATTAATAATGAATGAATTCATGCACATGCGCTTTTTACTTTGCTACTGAGACCGTAAAAAAGGAATATTTTTGGAATTTTTGAAGGAAAGATTTTATTTAAAAGGGGAATACTATAAGAAGAAAACAGGATTCTTGAAATTCTTTTGAGGATATCAATTTATTTTTATTGATTTTTCTGATTTGACAAAAGAGGAAAGGAGGAAATTTCCAAAATGGGGAGTTACCGATCGGCAAGCACCCTGACCTGCCTATCGATATTTTAGTCCAGTCCCATCATTTGAAGGCTTTGATTGGTACCCTCTTCAGCCCTTGGTACCTTGTGGGGTAGGATTCCCTCCGATTTCTGCAGGGATTATGTCCCCTGTGAGGATTTTTAAGTATAAAAGGGAGAAGGGTAGAGTGTTCTCATCACACCTTTGCATCCTCATCTGCCTACCCATTATCTTTTAGTCTTGCAAGATGTCTCTCCCTAGTAGCATTGAGTTTGTCAATTACCTCGAATCCTTGGAAGCTATGTGCTCTTATAATGCCGACTATGATGCCTTCAACATGCATCTAGTCTCCTTGTGGCGCAATCGGCCTTTTGAGTGTAATATGCTGATAGTGGCGGTATAATTTTGATACCCCAAAGACGATGTATTCCGCTTTGGGTTGGAAGAAGTTTGTCCTACCTACGAGTAATTTTATGCCATACTGGGTGTGCATCCTAGTGTTGTTGCGGCTTTCCTTGAATTTTCCCATTCTCCTAGGGATTTGTTGGCTGAGCTTCTTCATATCTCGCCTTCGGCGGCCAGGTCATTGGTTGCTAGAGGAATGATCTCCCTCCCGACGGTGCTGCAGTCTGTGCATTTGCAGGAAGTAGGATGTCGTCTATGCTGGAGTCGTGGTTCTGGGCCTGGTTTTAAAATTGTTGTTGGTGACTGGGGAGGTGCAAGTGGACCCCCGAACTTGCAGTCATTACTTCATGGATGTCATACCGTCGCAATCCTGCGGCGGTGATATTGGCGGAGACTCTAAATGCCTAGATGCCTGGAGAGAAGGTTATTCTGACTTTTTAAGGGTAGCACTGTGATGCTGTTCATGTGGTTGTCTGAAAGATTCTGCTTGTCGACTCCTCCAGAATATCCTTTGTCGGCTGTACCCAATTTTTTTTGTGCTACTTCATCCACGTTGGCCTGTATGTTGAGAACTGGGAGAATTGGTTTGTGGAGCACGGGGCTCGTGGGCTGTATTGGTCCATGCCTTGGTGGGGAAAATTGTAGCTTGTTCTGGAGCTAGGAGAGTATTCATATGTGCGGCTGGTTGGTCTCAGACATACCTCTTTTTATTTCCCTTAGCGGCTTCTGCTCCAATTTGGCTGGGCGCAGGTTGTGCCCCCTCGGACCTCAAATTTCTTTTCAGTAGAATATTTGACTGAGCGCCTGTGTCTGTTTCTTGGGTCTCTATGGGAAAATCGGCGTCCGTTGACCCATCCTTCTCAGTCTGTCGGAAAGGTTTTCCATATCCCCAAAGATTATATGAGGTGGTTGTGGAGGAAAGTAGTCAGCAAGATGTTGGCAGTAGAGACTGGTCAAAGATGGTTTGTTTTATCTGACTCCATGGAAGGGGGTGTTGTGGTCTTTTCGAAGATGGTTAAGTCTCATCGATCCATGGAATGTTTGCGGCACTTTATTCAGGCAGGGGAAACTTGGGGTCCTCAGGATGTAGATAATGAGGGTGCAGGCTCTTCGGGTAGCTGTGGGTAGGACTCCTAGGGAGTTTATTTATGTAATAGGGAATGTATGTGGGGATTTTATTTGGCTTTTTATGGTGGTGGGGAAGGGAGTTATCCGTTTCTTTTTATTACGTAATCCGTACTGTAATTTCTTATTAAAGAAATAAACAAGTTTCTGATCATCCAGCTGTGCCTTTCGATGAGTTTTGTATTTTGAATTATCTATACTGATCGCTAAGGCATACATAATCCTTTTGTTCAAATAATTTTAGAATGAACCACCGTTCTCGGAGGTAAGAAAAGAATAGTATTTTGTGAAAAAGAAAGGGCCGCACTCATGTGAGGAGTATGAGTTGCCTACGTACCTTTGGGGTTTTTGAAAAGTTTTAAAATAGTTTTTGTAGAGGATCAGGCCCACGTAGTTCTGGGTAGAGGGAAATGAAGAGTTTTTTTTTTAGAATAGAAGGGGGATGATAAGAGTCGTAGCGCGCCGAGATTTCGAACTATGGGTAGAATTTCTTGAGACGGTCCAGATTGACTGGACGAGCCATCTCTTCCCCATCCAGGTCAGTGAGTATGGCGGCACCGCCGAATAAGATTTTCTTCACAATGTAGGGGCCGATCCAATTGGGCTTGAATTTCCCTATGGGGTCCCACATGGGTTATATTATCTCTTTGAGGGCTAAATCCCCCTCCCGGACACCGCGGTCTTTGACTCTCTTGTTGAATGATCGCGCTATTCGGCGATGGTACCCTTGTATGTGACAAAGAGCTTTTAATCTTCTTTCATTCAAGGAGGGATAGCTCATCAAGACGGCTTTGGCATCAGTCTTCTTCACTAACCTTGCTTTTGAGCATGACGCGTAGTGAGGGTATTTCCAGCTCCACAGGGAGGACAACTTCCATGTCGTAGACCAGGGAGTAAGCGGTAGCCCCAGTAGAGGTTCGAATTGAGGTTCGATAGCCCCAGAGGGCGTATGGGATCCGGTCGGCCCAATCCTTACAGCTTTCGGTCATCTTACGGATGATGGCTTTGAGGTTCTTGTTGGCGGGTTCAACTGCACCATTGGTCTGAGGTCGGTAGGGAGAAGATTTATGTCTCTGAATCCCGTACTCGTTGATAACTTTTGTGACTTCTTCTTCGAAGTGTAACCCGTTATCTGAAACTAGCTCATGCGGGACCCCATATCAGCAGATGATATTCTTCTTGATGAATTTGGCCACTTTCTTGGCGTTCAACACTGCGTATGACTCAGCTTCGACTCATTTGGTGAAGTAATCGATGGCGACCAGGATGAACTCATGTCTGTTTGAAACCTTTGGTGTAACCTTCCCTATGATGTCGATACCCCATATGGAGAATGGCCAGGGAGAGGTCATGTTGTATAACTCTCGCGGAGTCAAGTGTTGAAGATTGGAGAATTATTGGCATTTGAGGTAGCTCCGGACATAGGCGGTGCAATCCTGGGTCATGGTGGTCCAGTAGTAGCCCTGTCGGATGATCTTCTTGGCGAGCATGTGACCATTCATGTGGGGTCTGCACTCCCCTCTGTGGATTTTTTGCATTCTTTTCTCAATCTCAGCCCCTGTGATGCAGTGTAGATGAGTTCCATCAAAATTCCTCTTGATTAGAGCTTTATGACAAATGATGTACTGGGCGGACAGTCTTCGAAGGGTTATTCGGTCATTCTTTTTGGAACCCTCGGGATACCTACCATATTTGAGGAGGCACCAGATATCATAGTACCAACAATCGGCTGGTTCGGGATCTTCGGTGGAGATAAGCTCCACATGGCAGCAAGGGGTCGATTTGTCTTGCTTTGAACTAGGAAGGGGGTCATTGTTATTCCCTCGGGCATATAGACCATGGAGGCCAAAGTGGCGAGAGCATCGGCTAGGTTATTCTTTACTCGGGGTAGGTAATGGAAGGTGATATCTCGGAATTGAGAGGCTAACTCTTCTAATTGGGCATGAAAGGGTTGGAGCTTTTCGTCCTTGACTTTCCACTTACTGAGCACTTTGAGGTGTTGAATACCCTTTTCAAGAGCAACTTTGAGGCCCACTGTGCATGCCTCGTATTCCGTCATGTTGTTGGTGCAAGGGAAATCCAATTTCATGGTGATGGGAGTGTGGGAGTCATCTGGGGTGACCAGAAGTATCCCAATGCCATATCCCTTTTTGTTGGCAGCGCCATCAAAGAACATTTTCCATCGAAGGCGGTCTTGAGTGGTGCAGAGGATATTTTCATCTAGGAATTCAGAGATCCAGACATCTGCTTCTTCTACGGGGTAGTCAATGAGGTAGTCAGAGATGGCTCTTCCTTTAATAGCTTTCTGTGTGACGTACACGATATCAAACTCAGTTAGGAGCGTCAACCATCGGGCCATTCGGCTGGACAAGGCGGGTTTCTCAAGCAGGTATTTGATGGGATCCATTCGGGATACAAGTTTTATGGGGAAGGAGAGCATGTAGTGTCATAACTTTTGGGTGACCCAGACAAGTGCGACATATGCCTTTTCTGAAGTAGTGTAGTTGACCTCGTACCCAGCCAATTTGCGACTGGCTAATAGATGGCTCTTTCTTTGTGAGAGTCTTCAAGGTATTGGGCTAGCAGAGCCACGGTTGTAGTTTCGATTATGGTTAGGTATAGGAGTAAAGGGAGACCAGACTGTGGTGGCATGAGTATTGGAGGTTGGGTCAGGTATTGTTTGATTCGATCAAAAGCTTCTTAGCAGGCCTCGTTCTAAACCTTGGTTGAATCCTTTTGGAGGAGGTTGAAGATCGGTTCACAGATGGAGGTTAGCTGGCTGATGAACCGATTGATATATTGTAATTTCCAAAGAAAACCTCGAACTTCTTTCTCTGTTTGGGGTGGTGGCATCTCAAGTATGGCCTTCAACTTTGCAGGATCTGCTTCTATCCCATTTTTACTGACCATGAATCCCAATATTTTTCCCCTTATAATGCCGAAGACACACTTCTATGGATTAAGTCACATCTGATACTGTCGCAGTCGTGCGAAGAACTTTCGGAGAGCGGGAACATGACCTTCTCTAGTTTTGGACTTGATAATCATATCATCCAGGTAAACCTCGACCTCTTTGTGAATCAGATCGTGCAGGATGGTTGTGGAAGCCCTTTGGTAGGTAGCCCCAGCATTCTTGAGACCGAATGGCATAATGGTGTAGCAAAAGGTTCCCCATGGGGTAATGAATGCGGTTTTTTCTTGGCGGTCTGGGTGCATTTTGATTTGGTTGTATCCGGCAAACCCGTCGACGAATGACTTGAAAGCATGACTGGTTGTGTTGTCCACGATCATGTCGATGTTTGGTAGCGGATAATCATCCTTCGGAGAAGCTTTGTTTAAATCTCGGTAGTCCACACACATTCGAACCTTTCCTCATGATTTCGGTACAGGTACAATGTTGGCTAGCCATGTGGGATATTCGATCACTCGAATGAAACCCACGTTTAATTGTTTGACCTTGGGCGACCATTCGGTGCAAAGTTTTCTCAGTTTTTGTTTAACTGGCTTGTAATCTGGGAGAGTGGGGATCTCGTGCTGTGCTATTTCAGGATCGTTGTCGGGCATATCATCATAGGACCATGCAAAAACATCTATGAACTCCTTCAGTAATTCTTTGAGTTGTGCACGCTCATGCTCGTCAAGGGTGGCCCTTATCCTAATCTCGCACAGTTGGCTACTAGAACCGAGATTAATAACACTAGTCTCTTCTTCATTAACTTGAACGCGGTTATGTTATTTATTATTAACCTTATTTAGATCAGTTAAGAATTGTTCATTTGCAAAATCATCATCATCAAAAGTTTGATTAGAATCTAAACAATTAATATAAGGCATAGCAAGATACTCAAAATCTTCATTTATTTCATTGATAGGAAAAACAGCATTGAGAACCTCATCAAAAGAGGTCTCGATTACATTTGAGCAAGGATAGACAACAGAAGAAGAAACATGGTAAAAATTGGGGTTAGGAGAGATTTCAAGAGGTAGAACTGGTGCAACATGCCAGTTGAGGAGAGGTGTATCGGCAGCTTTAATTAGACGGTATGAGTCCATTAATGTAGTGCCTGAATGAACCATGCAGAGTACCAGCCCCAGTATCTGTAAGTTAAAGGAATCTTCGAAATCACTTTCCTCAGTCTCTTCGATATCTTTGATGAGGGGTTATACGCGGTGCGGGAAACTTTCGACCCATGGGTAGCTATCTTGGAAAAAGATCTCCATTCCAGGCTTCATCTTCTTGTCTGTGTGGTCGTACCATGGTTCTGGAAAACCGCAAAAGGGGAAATCCTCACCTTCTTTGATGAATCGTCCATTTAAGGAGTCTCCTGAGATAGTTCAGATACAGTTTAATCCTCTCTTTGGTCAAGACTAGAGGATCATTCTGAGCTATTGTTCTGATGGTTGATACCCCAAGCCGTAAGGAGGGAAAGCTTTCTTCAGTTCGATGGGATCAAGTATCCCTTGTTGCCTTTGCCCTATCCCCAGTCCGAGCATGGAGTTTATGTTTTTGAACATCTGAATCACATTGACATTGACATAAGGGTCATATTCTGGAAAAACCCTTTCTTTGAAACCGTCCCCTGACGGGAGTAGGAATGGATCGACTCGGAATCCTTATAGGAGCATATCATTTGACCCGTGCTGTATCTCGAAAATTGGACTGCCGGTGCTTGCACCCTCGACATTTTCTTCGTCGCCCAAAATGGTGATGACTCGCCCGTCAACGAAGAACTTCAATTTCTAATGGAGTGAGGAAGACACACCCTTGATATTGTGGAGCTAGGGGCGTGCGAGCAACAGGTTGAAAAAAGCTGGGATGTCTATGACTTGGAATTCAACGTTAGGGTTTATAGGTCCAACCCCTATTGCAAGTTGTATGGATCCCATCGCCTCACGACAGGTATTATCGTAGGCACACACAGCGGTGGAGGTTGGAACGAGGTCGCTTTCTTTCAGGCCTAAACACTTGAACGTTCTCAATGGGCAAACATTCAAGGCGGATCCATTATCGACAAGAGAGAGTGGCATGGCCTTTCCCATAACTTCGACGGAGATGGTTAGTGCATGATTGTGATTCGGCCCAATTCTGAGGATTTCTTCTTCAGAAAATGACAGCATTCGGGTAGAAGTTTAAGGATCATACCAAATTTACCGCCTCCTCTGGTGTGGTAGAGGGAGGAACTATAGGTCCAGTGAGTAATTTGATTAAGCATTTCTATGTATATGGGAAGACATGAAAAGCCCCCATAGAGTGATGTTAGCTTGAGTTTTCTTTTGTCGATCAAGGATCTTGCTCTCCTCAATGGTCATCTCTGGCATAGGAAGGTTTTTAATGCCCTTCCCTTTGTCATTTGCTGGTAGTGAGCTTGGAACTTGGTAATGTCTCCCTAATCTGGTCATGTGATTTACTGAAGAAGGAAAAAACATAAACCTCGTTTCCTCGTCGATCTCAGGTTGCTCTGCCACCCTGTCTATTTCTCCGAGGAGTTCTCCAAATGAGATCATCCCACATATGTCGACTACTGGGACAGCTCTTCCTGAAGCTTGTTCTTCGCTCGAATCTTTGAATCCACCCCCCCCCCCATCTGGTGGCAACAATTTTTTCTTTCCCTGTAAAGTCGATGCATTCCACAACTTCAATAGCTTCTTCATACAAGTTCTCCCATTCTGTGGGGGATATGTGTGATTGAAGGGACCAAGCGCCCTTGTAGCTTAAAAGTGTCAAGTAACCCGGTGATACTGCAAATGCTATTGGTTTGCCTGAATAATTCTGCCATAGTCTGGACAACATCATCTAAGTTGACTTCGTCAGTTGGTACCACCCATCTTTCTGAATCTCGGACCCATTTTCGTGCCTCCAAAAATAGTGTACCGAATCTCTAGCAATCGATGACCATCTGTGAAGGAAATTTCAGCCCGAATTCTAGGAGTTGGTTTAACACCTCTGACAATTCCATACCTCTATTTTCAGAACGGGTATGGATAGTGATGCATGCTCTGGTAAGGAGTGATAGTGCCTGATCAGCGAGGCTAGTAGGGTATAGGAGGAAATATGGGAAAATTTTAAGAGGTTTAGGAGGGTATAGGGGTGTGATTTGAGTTTATGGATCGAAATTCGGGTTTTCTTCCAAGAAGATGGCATTAGTGTGATTTTGGAGTGGGTTGTGAGTAGTGTTTGGCTTAGGATTGGCTGGTGGGGCGATGGTACCCCCGTCAATGAGATCTTGGATTACGTTTCAGAGGTGAAATCACTGGTCAATGGTATGACCAACAGTTTGGTATAAGGCGTAATGAGTGGCGATCTTGAAGTTTCTTGGGAGTGGATTTGGCAATGGACGTGGATCCAAGGGTTTAATGAGGTTTCGGCTTAACAGGGCTTGGTAAACTTTGGAGAGGGGAGCATGAAGCTCAGTGTATTCACTTTGGTTGGGAGCAGGGTGGCTTTCTGGTGCCCATGATGTGGTTGGTTGAGAGATGTTGTTGATGGTTGAGACTGTAGCATTGGCAGGCTTGTCATACTTTCTAGGGGTGAACTATCCAGACACCTTCTTTGGTTCAATTTCCGCTTTAACGAGGCTTTCCTCCATTTCCACTCCAGCCTCTCTGAGTGCTCTGAAGTGGGGATAGTATTATCCTCCCATCGTCGCTCGGACATGGGGCAAGAAGTTCTTCTTCACTATGTTGACGTGTTCTTCCTCGGATGGCCGATTAGTCATGGTAGCTGCTCGCTCCCTCCATTGAGTTATGAAGTTACTGACTGATTCCCCAGGATTCTATTTGAGCAGCTCTAAATCACGACGGGTGACATCAAGCTCTTCGTTGTATTTGTACTGCGACATGAATTCTCGGGCTACATCCTCCCAGTTATGGATTCTGGATTCCTCAAGGGATAAAAACCATCAGAGGGCACTATCCTTCAAAGTTTGCTGAAACAATTGGGCCATCACTTCTTCAGAAGCCCCTAGTAGAGTCATGGAACGATGATAACTGCGAAGATGAACAATTGGGGGACCATTCCTCCCAAACTTCTCGATATTTGGCATCTTGAACTTCTCGAGTAACCTCTCTTTAGGATAAGGAGACATGTGGGTGTAGTCCATGTAATTCCCAGAGATCATGATTTGGTCAAACTTCTTGGTGAGCATCTTGAGATCCTCTTTGACTTTATTCAACTCCTCCTACTTTGGATCAGTGACCATCGGCAGGTTAGCCATAGGCTGGGAAAATGTTTGGCATTGGAAGCTGGGCAGGCGGCGGCCCATTGGCAGGAGGAGCACGTGGAGCGTGTTGATATTCTTCCGAGACCCAGATAGGCTCGGGTGGACCCATAGCATGAGGGAATAGGGCCTCGGGATTTTGAGGAATATGAACTTGGTTTCGTTGCATTTCTCGGACCTTAGCTTGGAGGTTGTCAATCTTAGCCACGAGCTGAGCTAGAACTGTTGGCAGATTCGGTTGTATGACTGGTGCTTGATCTGCATTCTCCATGGAAGATGGATTGATTTCAGACTCAGAAGAAGTAGTAGAGGAGCGGATGAAACTCTGGGGTGATTTGACTGAAGACCGAAGCCAATAGGGAGCCAGGCCAAGGGCTTGCAATCGACCTAAGAAGGCGTAGGATAAGATTTATTTTTGAGAAAAAGGGAAGAAACTATTTTTGGATTTTTGATAAAGAAGGGAGAAATGTTTTTGGATTTTTAATAAAGAAGGGAGAAATGTTTTTGGAGACGGAACTCAGCATGATTATTATGGTCTCACTTGTATTTAATTATCCTAAATGCAATGCCGGACGGGACCCGAGCCTGGAAAAGTGGGGTTAATGTATGCAAAGCTACGATTTGGACTTGTAACCAGGCTCGCAGACAGGGTCCCATTTTAAAAAATGCACAAAAATTGGGTGGCAGATCGACCCGAAATTTCAGAAGAGTTTCGGGTTAAAACCGGCAATCTAAAGTGCATGTCCTAAGTCTGACACCTATATGCGGGTATGCAATCAGTTGGGTGAATCGGCATGGGTTCCCCCCTTTGGCGTGACTTCCACATTATACGTCTTGCTCTTGCGGTAAATCGGTACGTGTGGACAAGCCATTTGATATACCTGAGTGTACATGAATTGCCTCACCATATACCTCGTGGGGATGGTACGTGTGGGAGCGAATTTGATATACTCGGCGTACGTGAACGAATTCCCAGCGGTATACCTCCCGTCATAACTTCGGTCAAGAGGTATGATGCGGGGGAACCGTTCGATATACGTCGAAGGTACTTGGCCAATGGAAGGTGAGAGTCATATCGCTTACGCTAACTGCGATCTGCCGGACCAGCGCCCATCACGAAGTGACCCTCCAGTTACTGGGTAAAATTTGGTCAATAGCAATTCTCTTTGGTGATATCGTCTGAATCATGCATGATTCTCTTTATTAGTATCTTATGATGAGAATTCCTTTCTTGATTATGCCAAACAGGGAACAAAGTACAAGTACCCCAAAAGGTACGCCAAGTATGGATGGGTGATGCGTGCAACATGGGGATATACATGTGATCCTAGGTGCACGTGGTGCGAAGTGTACATGGATAATTTTCTACAAGTGTGTGAACATAAGTGTAAGCATGGGATACATGTGAGAAAGGGGAATAGGCAGATATGGGGGGAAACATAAACAAATATATCATCCATGTAAATAGAGTCAAGCCCACAAGCAAAAACACATGTCCCCAGCGGAGTCGCCACTGTAGCCATTCCCGATCCTGATCCTTGTAGTGGGCGCGTGGAGGAAAGGATCCTTTGGGTCCCGCGCGTCCCTCTCAAGAGTGCTTTGGCCGACGTCGTTTGCGGTGTGAAAAATGTAGAGAGATTCAGATTCGCCAGTCTATTTTACTCAAAACACACAAAAGAAAAAGGGGATGCCACCCCAAAGAGTGGCATCCAAAGACATATTGGTTCATACGAAACCAAGATGATTCGAGAAGGGTTCGGATCTTAGTTACGAAAAGGGAAGGTGTTAGGCATCCATTCCGCCCTTTCGGTCTCTCATGAATATTTGCTATTTTCCTTTATGTTTCCCCCGTGATATGTGTGCATGTGTATATATATAGAATGGAGGTATGAATCGTCGACTTGTATCATGGAAAATATAAAGCGAGTGATCCGTAGGAAGATATAAGAGTAATATTAGAAAAATGAGATTTACGTGATTACCCCTACGTTGATCATTATAAGGGAACGATAACGCATATGGGGTAATGCGTCACTTAGAACAAGTATATGTATAATATAAGAAAAATGGAGTTAGAGAAGATAGAAAATGAGAGAAAAAGGACTCGAGTCTCGGGTTTTACCCCGGGACTCCTACGTAGCCTATAAAGGCATAAAAGTCCACGTAATTCACATGTAAAATGAGGGGTAGGGTTTATCCCATAAATCCAAAATGGGGAATCTCTTATTTGTGAGTGTGTGTGTGTGTAGAAAAAAGTGTTTTAGTTGTGAGAAAAGTGAGGAAAATATGAGAATCCCTTATTTGAATTTAGAGCAAAACCCTCTTTTTCTTATTTTTTGGGTTTTATGAAAATAAAAGATATGCAATAATACTAAGTAAAAAGTATATTAGGATGTGTGAAATGAGATAATAAAAGTGCTAAGTAAGAAAACAAGTTATTGAGAATTCAAGAGAATTTAAAGAGAGAGTTTGAGAAAGTTGGACCTTCTTGAAGATCTTGAGCTTGATCTTGAATGTTGGGGAGCTTCCCTTGCACTTTGGATGATAATGGATAATTCACCAAGTTTGATGAAAGGGATGATGAAAAGTGGAAGTAAAAGGGGATTTGGAAGTTAAAATCACGCTGCCTTCGAGAAAGGTTTATGGGATTCGTTGAGAGGGATTTTTTATCATATCTGGGCTCCCCTTGCAAATGAGGTGAAGGCCTCCTTTTATAGTCCCAGGTGAGTGCCGATCGGCATAGAGCCCTTCCTGCCTATCGGCAGGCAGGTGCCGATAGGCAGTGTGTTTCAGGCTTTTTTGGAAAATCCACCGCCGAGATCAAACTGTTTGTCATAATCGTGCACGGGGCATACCATTGGAAAGGTAATTAAGATACCTTCAAAAACCCTTTGGACCGCTCCCAATTTCGGGAGTTGAATTTGGGTCAAATATGGCTCGGAAGCGTTTGTCGGTCCCTTGGATGGGGAATCATTCGGACGTAAACAAATCGTTCGTTCGCATGGTAAATCCCAATTGCGCACGGGGCATACCGTTGGAAAGGTTAGGAGATGTACTTCGACATTCCAAAGAGTTTGACCCAATTTGGAGAGTTGACTTTAGTCAACCGGGCCCAAGAAGCGCTCGATGGCCTCCCGGAGTCAAACAGATCGTTCGCCCGCATGGAAATTTGGAATTGCGCATGGGGTGGACCGTTGGAAAGGGTATTCAAGGACCTTTGAATATTCATTCAGTCTAGGTCGAGATAAAGAGTTGACATAGGTCAAACAGAGCCCGGGAGTGCCCGGTGGTCTCTAGGTCAGGTTTCGGATGCAAATGGACCGTTCGTCCTCATGGTAAGTCGGAATCGTGCATGGGGCAGACCGTTGGAAAGGGTATTCAGTACCCTTCGAAGAATCATTCAGTCTCAGTTGAGATAAAGAGTTTGACTTTTGGGTCAAACTGAGTCGGGGAGTGCCCGATGGCTTTCAGGTCAGTACTCGGGACGTGACCTGGGTTTACAGTTATGAAGGGAGTTATTAGGGACCTAAGGAGAGTCAGGGGTAATAGAATGGGGTGTCTACAACAGTAATGACAAATAATACAAATAACAAATTTTTAAACTAATATCAAAATCTAACAGTACCAAAGTTCACATTCAATGGATATTGATTAAACCACTCAAATTAATAGTAATTAATGTTAGTAAAATCAATAATTTACAGATTTATTGGATATATTAAATTATAAATATAAATTTGTCTATCTATTCACACCCACCCACCCACCCACACATAGAGAGAGAGAGAGAGCACTTGCTGATTGCCAAAAATACCTGCTGAAAAAATATGTATTGAATAGTTGAGGGTTTGGAGAATTAGTAAGATTTTTTTTACTGATATGGTTTTGGTGCCACAAAGATGTAAAGAAGGTTCATTTATCTTTTTTTATCTTACATGTGAAGAGCATTGTAGGCCCTACATTTTTTCCTATTCGGTGGGTGGGAAAGTGGGTAGAAAAATGTGTCCTTCTAGTTAAACTCAATATTAATATAAAAGGGGTGTCTATGATTATTATGAAAGCTTTAAGGCGTAATCCTTAATAATGGGAAAATCAACACAAGATTAATGAAATGAGTGGATTGGAAAAGTTTTTCTTATAACAATTATAGTTTGTGTATGTAGAGTTCAATAATGATAAGGAATATATGATTACAATTACTATAAATGCAAAAAATAACTATTCTTTAACAATATCTACAGCTTAAGAAGGACTAAAAGTTTTAGCTAAGAGGTTGAACGATAAGCATTCCAATAATGAGAGATAATCAGGGTAAGAGGCCTTTAAGTGTGTTAATGGAGGCCAAAAACTAGAACTATTATTATAGAGTGCAAATGTGCAACACAACAACTCTACATTATGTTTTTTGTTGTAAGTACTTTAATGAGGTATACTATTTATAGGCACATTCAACGAGTTTGGGTGTCCTATTATGCATTAAATTATACATAATTTGTTTAAAGGTGCATTAAATGACCTGAGACACTTTCTCCCTAACTCTCACTCATTAAGACAAAGTAATACAAGTGTGATTGGGTTAAAGTATGTTATGATAAAGACATAAATGGAATGTTGTTTATCTATAACTTGTTGATCTGCAAACATGAGAGTACACTATATACTTCCATATTAAAAGGTTTGCATACAGATCATGATTGTTGAAACGAGACTTATTGTGAAAGTGCTAATTTAATTATGTCAAAGAGGTTGGGTTAGTTCCTCGACATAAATCATGTGCGAAGGATTGAATCGGTCCATTGTCAGATGTATAATACTGTGTAAAAATTTAGTGTTATGAGAGGCACTTTAGTCCCTCACGGGTCAACCCCTAACCTTTTAGTTTGAATTTTACACATAAATTTTTAAAATTTGCAATATTAACACCCTAACCTCTAAATTTTGTGCGATGTTAAACCCTTTATCTCATTCTTATTATAAGGAAAACTTTTGGAATATATTTAAATTTATATTTGTTATCTTATTTCGTGTTTGGACAAACTGTTTGAGATATAGGTTTATGACTTGAGTGCATTAACCTTTCAAGCCAATGTCGTGGTTTGTTGAAGACAAAGCTGGAAAGTTAAAAGATCTACATCATCATGATGTGTTTAATGCCACGTCTTCATGTTTCGAGGATCACTTAGGTACAAATGCATACATTTTTAGATCTTTGGAGATTTTATATTTGGGACTTGGGTTTATAAAATTGATTTTGAAATAATTTATACATTTTTAATATTTTTATAAGGAAAAAAAATTCGCGAGTCATTCGAACGAGAACTAGTATACCACTAGAACAAGATAAGATACCTCGTTAGAACAGGTTCCAATGAGCTTTGAGCGAACTAATTTTGTCCCTCGTAGGAATCTAGTTTGATATCTCATCGGATACTTGTTTGAATGAGATCCTATACTTTGTTTTAACGAGGTTCAAAGTCATTCAAATGATCTAATGCATTTTTAATGTAAAATTCATTTTATATACTTATCTCAATTTTGGAAAATCTCCTGTAAATAGGAGTGCAGAGAAATAGTTTTTAGTTAGACCTTTTCATTTCTTTTAAGTTTCTAAACTCTCCTCAAAATCCCTCAGTGTTTACCCAAACCCTATCTTGCAACCAAACTATTTTAGATCCAACTTTCATTATTTTATGCTTTGAAATATAGTTTGTGGGAACCATTGGTTTATTCTCTTCATCTTGTTGAGAATTGTTTCGTGCAGTGGAATCTGACTTGTTGTTATTTACACACAATAGACTTTATGGTGTGGTATTGCGGTGAAGAAACTGTGGATTCCATGTTCTAATTCGGTGATAGTTGTTGAGTTATTCAATAGATACCAAGGCGTGTGTGGAATCACACGTTGTGGCAGTGCGCGACTGGACTCTTGTGTGACTCTAGAGGGAGGTTTAAGGAAAATGGAGCCAAGGCTTATGAGGGCATCGTGTCTGTATTATATGTTTTCTGTCGTTTCATTAGTAATTCCATATTTCATGGATTTTGTGTGGCTGGGTCGTCCGAGACTTTTCCCATTTAAATTTTTCTCATGCATAGAGCGTTGTGTTATTATTTATTTTACTCTATCCAGCTATCACCTATATACATATTTTAGGATAAATTAAAATGATCAAAAACTGGTATACACAACTCTTGTTTAAAATTGGTGCTTAGGGTTAATTATGTTTATGTTTAATATTTAATTTGAAAAAATTAAAAATTAGTTTCTGTTTAGACCATTCCACATTCCCTATACTTTCAAATTTGTTATCAGAATTAGAACATTGATTTATTGTGTTAGATTCGTGTTTCGCAATGAATTCTAGTTGTTCTTATATAGATACCCAATCGTTTTCTGGACCACCTTTTTTAGATGGGTCTAACTACGTATACTGGAGAACACTTATGAAATCAACACTTAATTCGACATATGAGAGGGTATAGCAACCATTAGTTCAAGGTTGATCCCACCCACATTCTTAGTAGGTGATTATATAATTCCCAAACCCGTTGAAATCTTAAGCGAGGATGAGCATAAACTATCCAACTGTAATTCATGTGGCTTGAATGCTTTGTTTTGTATGGTCTCGTTGGAAGATTTTCATTGTATTATGACTTGTAAAATGTCTATAAAAGATTGGTATATACTCCAACTCACTCATAAGGATATTAGTGTTATTAAGTATTACAAACTCAAAAACCTCTTTACTCAATCTGAAACCATTAAGATGTAGAAGAGTGAATCCTTTGATAAGTCTTATGCTAAACTATCAAATATTGTGAACTCGTCTTTTAACTTGGGAGAGAGAATACTTGAAACCCGTGTAGTTAAGAAAATATTAAGGTTCTTACCTATTATATTTATTTCAAAAGTTATAGTTTTGAATTACTTTTGTACTTTAGACTCAACGAAAGTCGAATATCTTGTATGCGACCTTCAAACTTATGAGCTCGACATGTTTTCTTGCTACAAGATGAAGAAAGATAAGAGAAATGTTTTGAAATCCCGAAAGGAGGACAACTTGTTTTCAATGATGAGTCTCACATCGATTTTCATGATATGCCCATGCTTTTTAAGAAGTTTACTAAATTTATCAAGTTTAAAAAATAATCAAAAGATGAAAAGAAGTTTGGGCAAACCAACTTTGACAAAGATATAAAATTCTCTAAAAATTATAATGATAATTTTAAGAGCAATAAGTTAGATATATGCTTTGGGTGTGAGGTTTATGGACATATAGAATATGAGTGTCCCACTAAACAAAGGACTAAGGGAACTAAATTGAAGGTGTATAATGCCACCCTTTGTGATAGAGATCTCGGAGAGAAACTCGATTCTCCAATTGAGCGTAATTACACCGCATTTATGGCTAGTCATATGAGCCTCGATGAAAAGTCTTTTGATGAAGATAATTCTGAGCATGACACTTTCGAGGCCATTATTTGTAACTCCCAAGTAAGTGATGGTGGAGAGAGTTGATAAGAAGAATTAGAGGAAGCAGAGGAGGAGGAGGAGGAGGAGGAGGAGGAGGAGGAGGAGGAGAATGAACTTCAAGTTGCCTTCTGTGAGTTGTATGTGGAAACGATGAAATTAAAAGAGGATAACTTGAAGTTGGAGCCTAGTATGTAATAAAGTACCATGGATAATCTTGAGAGTATATTGATTAAGGATTTTAGGTTACGTGACAAGACTCTTTGAGAAAATCTCGTATTTATTGGGGGGAGCAAGATAGCCTTTTGGGGGGTTAATGTATATTTTTAAGAAAGATTAATTTTTGTTTACGAGTCTCATAGTTTTCTCGAGTTTAGAATTATGAAATTAGAAGAGAGATTGAGAGAATCGGGTAATGTCAAATTTGATTTAGAGTCTAGGTCGAAAAAGTTGGATAAAATGTTAGGCACCATCCAAGTCAGAGATAACAATTATGGTATTGGCTTTGATATTCCAAATGTTCATGCTATTAAAGACAAAACTGTGTTTTGAGAGAGTCAATCGTTGCTAGGAATGTTAGAATACATCAATCAAATAGTAACATTCTTTATATCTACACGTGCACACATTGCGATGGGAAAGGTCACCTTAGTCTTTTTTTCTTTTATCTTAGAAATCGTCCTAGGAAGTCTACTCTCGATTCATGGAGGTTCTAAAAAATTAAGAGCACCATATCCCACATACATGGGATAGGAAATTAGATTTGGAGGCTTAACATGTTAGAACTGTTAATTCTCGAATACTTTCATGGTACTTCTAATGCTAAATCCAATGGTTGATTTTGTTCACATGTTTACATATATTATCTTTTGTACTTCATGTTATATGTGTTTTCTAGTTTTAAGCAGTTTCAGTCTTTTCTTTTTTTATTTTTCATTTATTGGGTTTTATTGAAAAATACAAAAATATTTTGTTTATATTTTTAAGTTTTTTTTATCACGTGGAGTCTTTTAAAAAGATTGTTTAAAAACTGAAAACGATTTTAGGGTTATGAGTAGTTTAGTTTTACACTTTTTGTATGGCACATTGTTGTGTTTAAATCCAAATCATTCCATGTTTCCACATGGATAGGACATTTGATATTGATTTTTATGCTTAGATTGTTCTTAATCATGCTTTGATGAAGCATATTGAAAATGACATGCGTAATGGATTCACTTTTCATATTCCTTCTCACACACATGCATGGGCTCTTTTGGATTTTAACTCATATGTTACATTTTCTAAGTGATTTGTTCTCCTAACAATCTTGTCATTATACAAATATATTTAATCGGAGAAATTTTACATGTAAGAACCATTGCTCATAAGTTTATGCATTTATTGAAATTATGAGTGTGCATGGGAAATGTATATGAAAGGGAGAAGTCTTCCTTAAGTGAAAGAAAATCTTTGTTAAGAGCCTAAAAAATTAAGAGGCCAATGAAAAGATAATATTACCAAGGCCAAATTTGTTTCATTGTTTCTTTAATTAAATTGCTATCTCTAAAACATGAGAGTAGAAAAATGATGTATCTATAATTTTGAAGGTGTTATAAGTTTAAGATTAATGGGTTTGCATAATGAGTCATAGTTAATTCATGTTTGACGCTATTGATTTAAGAACCATCAATATTTTCTAGGTTAGTGTGCAATGTGTTTGTTTGTCCATTTATTATTTCACTTTATCTATCACTATGCGGTTAAATCTTTGTTTGATAAAGTTAATGGAGTTAAATATAACTCTCTGGACATTTTTAAGTGATTGGGTCATAATTGTTTTATATCTAGTTCACTCCGTTTACCACATGTTTGTCTGGACACATCGTTACTATACTAATGTGGAAAGCTTCTTGTGTTTTGTGTGTTTTGTGGTGTTTATATATATATATATATATATATATATATATATATATATATATATATATATACTTATGTGTCATTGGTATCTTTTGCATATCTATATATATGGTATCGTTTATTTTGACTCTTTGCATTTGCAGTAAATTTGTGTTGCCATGTGCTTTGTATTTGAATCAAATTGGCATATTATATGATCATATTGGTGTCTCTTGTTGACTTTTCAGTATCTCATGCTTAATTTTTTATTCAAGTTAGTATCATTTTCGCGTCAAAATTGGTATTGACTGATCATTATTTGGATTATTCGTGCCTTTGTTGCTGAGTTATTTGTAGTTGATTGTTGCACTTTAAACCAAAGCATGATATTATTCGTTTATCTACATTTATAATTGGTATCACATGTTCTGACATTTTGCGGAGAAATGTTATATGGTGGGGAAATGGTTTATTATACATTATTTATTTATTTATTCCTGAACAAAATGGGGGGAAATTGTATTTTTAAATTTAATTTTAGGAGGATATCTTTATCTTAGGAGGAGATGTCTTACTTAGGGGGGATCGCTAGACATATGTGGAGTTTATTCTTAATGGGACTATATACATTGTTATATTCTCTTTTCATCTTAAGAATTATTTGGTGTGATGGTTTATAACATGCAACAAAGTTACAAGAATAAAAAGATACTCAAGGTTTATGAGTCGATCAATATGTACTTTTTGTTTTCGGGGTTCACGATTGAGTCTTAGATGTACTTGAAGGTGTGGCCATCCCATCTCCCAGTTGGCTCTCATGCGTGTGGGGGGTTTCTCCCTTCCTAGGGGCGCTTCGGTCGTCGTCAATTAGGATGATGTGTGGGTAATGTATAGAGATACAGTCACTAACCTATTTTGCACAAAACAGGCAAAATAAATATTGTCGCCTCAAGAAAATGGCATCATAGACATATTGATGCTTGCGAAACCAATTATTTCAAGTATTTGGGGACAATGTTACAGAATGGGAAGGTGTTAGGCACCCATCCCACCCTTTTGAACTCTCATGGGAATGTGTTATTCTACACCTTAATAACTCCGTGAAGTGTACGCGTGATACATAAATGGAGGCTGGAATTACTCGAAACGAGTCATGGATAAAGGCGGAGTGAGGACATCCATAGGAGTGTTACCAAAATAGTAATTAAAAATATAATGTATGCACTTATCGGGTCACCAATAGTTATGGAAGAATGATGTTATATGTTGGAAAAAACGCAAGCATGAATCACAAGTATAATATATGAAAATAATATATAAACGAAAATAGGAAAGGAGGACTGGAGTCTCGAATTTAACCCCAAGACGCCTATGTAGCCTAAAAAATCATCAAAGTTCACGTAGTTCGCATACAAGACGGTGGTAGGGTCTATCGCATAAATCAACCTGGGGACTTTTCTTATAAGTGTGTGTGGGAAAAAGGTATATTAATGTGAAAGAATATAGTGAGAAATCCCATTTGTTATTTACAAGCAAACCCTATTTTTATTATTTTTGGTTCTTTTATAGAAAATATAGTATGTGTAATACTACTAGTAAAAAAGTTAGAAATTAATCTGTGTGATCTAATAAAGATGAAATGATAAGATAAGAATTTAGTAACTAATGCGGAAATAAGATAATCTAAAGAGAGAGTGAAAGATTTAGACCTTGTTGGAAATCTTTACGATTGATCTTGATATTTGAAAAACTTCTCTTGCAAGTGGATGAAGGAAAGAAGGGAATTTTGCCAAATTGGGTATGGAAAGGATGGAAATGGAATATAGGGGAGATGTTTCAATTTGGAAACCACGGTGACTTTGACATAATGTTTTTGAGGTCACTGAGAGAGATGTTTTTTATGTTCCTTTCAAAGTGATCTCATGATCTCCTTATATAAGGTTAAGATGGGTGCTGATTGGCATTGTCCTTGACATGCCTATTGGAAGGTAACCCTAGACACACTGCTGATAAGCAGGGAAATGGATTTTCCATTCGACAGTCTCATGAAGATTTTTTGAAAAAAGGGTCATAAAATGCAATCCTTAAGTTTGAATCATGCATAGGATGAATCGTTGGAAAGGGTATTTAGATCCTTTTAAGAATCCATGGGCCACTCCCTGGTTTGGGAATTAACTGTGTTCAAATGGGGCTTGGAAGTGCTCGATAGTCTTTCGAAGAAGAAGTAAAGGGATTGTTCGTCCAAATCTTAAGGCTAATTCACACACGGGGCAAACCATTAGAAAGGTTATGCAGGGACCTTCGATGTTCCAAAGAAATTTTCTCAGTTTGAAGAGTTGACAGAGGTTAAACGGGGATCGAAAGTGACCAGTGACCCTTCGAAGTAAAATGGGTCATTTGTACGTACCGTAAGATTGATTTGTGCATGGGGTAAACCATTTGAAATGGTATTTAGAGCCCATCAAAGATTTATTCAGTCTCGTCCGAGTTGATGAGCTGACGAGAGTCAAACAGAGATCGAGAGCACTATGTGGCCTCTATATCAATTTTTGGGGTAAAATAGACCATTGATACGACCCACAAGGTCGATTCATACAAGGGGGAAATGTTAAAAAGGGGATTCAGGGCTCTTCGAAGATCCAAAGAGTCATCATTCAGGTGAGAAAGTCAATCGATAGTCAAATGGGGATCAAGAGTACTCGGTGGCCTCCAGATCAGTGCTCAGCGTACGGCCTAGGGTTTATGGTGAGAAGGGAAGTGTTAGGGACCTAAGGAGATGCGTAGGGGGTCCTAGAATGTGGTGTCTACATAGCCCCTTGACGAGTGAGCTTGGAATAAGTGAAGGTCATCGAATAGACACCAAATTTCCATTTTGGAAGGAGGTCAATTATGCATACCAAAGGACGAGGATGACCAGTTAAGATTGTCGAGGTCAATTCTAAGGACCAAAGGTTGTGTTGGGGATAGTCGATTCGACAGATTGAGGTTGATTTTAATAATAAAAAATTATAGGGACCAATTTTACGGATCGAGGTTAATTCTGAGGACCTAAAGTTGTAGGGACTGATTATGTGAGTCAAGGTCTATTATGAGGACCTAAAGTTGTAGAGATCGATTTTTCATTTCAAGGTCAGTTCTGAGGACCTAAAGCTGTAGATACCGATTCTGCGAGTCGAGGTCAATTCTTAGGACCTATTTGTAGGACTGATTCTGCGAGCCAGGGTCAATTCTGAGGACCGAATCTAAGGTTCTAGGGACCAATTCTATGGATCGAGGCCAATTTTGAGGACTTAATGTTATAGTGTGGAGGGTTTCTCTCCTGGGAAATTTTTACATTATCTTGGGGATGAAGATGTAGCTGTTGTTCTATTAAGGATTGTGTTTTTTTTTATACTCGACTAAGGACTATTTTACATTATAGACATCCGGTTGGGGATTATGTTGTTTTGATAGAGGATAGCTTCTGTGGGGAAGCTGTGAGGGATTTTGGATTAGAGGTGTATCCTAAAATCCCGATGTAACACCCCGCCTAATTAAATATCGGGTGGCCAGTTCCATACCAAATTAAAACAGAATATACATTTGGCTCATTCTTAGCATCACTGTCGAAAACATTAACTACTCACCCAATACCCAATTAAGCTGGTGTTAAAAACTTTCCAAATTTTAATTCAACCAAAAATCCATTTTTAGTTTACGAATAACACTAGACATATTATTCTACAACACAAATAACTGAATAGATAACACAAAATAATTTAAATGCAATTGGAATAAACATTCCCAAATAATTATCCAATACAGTAATCCCAACTATAGTAAATGTATTAAAATGACACGAATGCAAGAGTATTTGACTCGAATAGAAAAGAGATAACTAAACTCCTTTGGGCGACATGCCCTAACCAAAAGAATAATGTGAATCAAATGAAGATATGCGTCTAAGCAATACTCTATAGCTCCATATCTCGTCATAATTCCATAAGGTTGGCATCTCGACTGCTGGACACCTGATATAAAAGGTACAATAGAAAAGAAAATATAAAAGGAAACGGGTCAGAGCCCGATGTGAAAATGACTTTGAAAATAGCAAGTATTTAACAAGTCCAATAAAGCATTTATTATGTACATGTTAGTATCCAAACTCTCACTTGATATTCTCACCTCTCATCTAGAGTGCACACTTAACTTTTCCTATTAACCTCCTAGTTAAAGGTTCCTCCTCACTAAATTCCATAATATGATCCCATTCCATATCATAACCCCGTATGTCCCATACCATACTTAGTATAATCATTCATATACTTTTCTCATTAATATGAATTGTTTCTCATTAATATGAATTAAGCTTTTCAAATCTTTAAGAATAAACATTCATTACATTAATTCCATTCTCTTTCTCTATTCAGCATTATCTATAATTATCTGACAGTAGATTAATCAAACCGCTATATACATTCATTTAATTCATTATATATATATATATATATATATATATATATATATATATATATATATATACATATATAATACGACACCCCGAGACACAGCTGTGGTGTATGCATTACTCTGCTATCACGTCCCTATATTGCAGGTCGCCGAATAGGGGACAAAAGATTCTGTAAGGATTCCTCGAACCACAAACATCAACACAATCATTAGAGGCGAACATAGTTCTCATACCCATGGGACACGCACATAACTACGTTCCCATAGTCAGTGGACTTATCAACTCCCCGATAAGTCTTTCATACACCTATGTTCTCGAGCGACAAATCAAAAATCCCATGGACTCATCAGGATATGACTGCCCTCACACGCAAACCTCCCGTCGATAGCAAGTAAGCTAGGTATGTTATACACATAAATCATCAATCAATCAAATAGGCATTATCACCTACCTATAATATAATATCAACAAGGTAATCACACTACCCTAAGATACTTCCCATACGTAGCATTATATCTCTTTAAATCCTACGTATTAAAATATTATAACTTTACTTCTATAATCTAATCATTCTAGAGTCTCACTCATTACCCAAGGTTTAAATAGTTTTTTCCTCAATATATTTATTCAGTAAGAAATAACTAATATCCTACTGGTCCATATCATCTTATCTCTCGAATTACTACGAATTTAAACTCTCCCTTAATTAGGGTTAAAACCGATTATTTCTAATCTCTTATAAATACATCTTCTATCAACTAGGATTGAATACCATCATCACATGGCTCATAGTCTATAGTGTTTCATTCACACTATATGACTTATCAAAAAATCAAAATCTTCGCATCCTATAACATCTCTCCACTCCCGACGTCGTTAAGGTTCATGCGCGGAGCGTCTCGCAAAGCAAAATCCAAATAAGGAAGCCATCCAATACACTACTATTTAACTTTATCGGTCGTGGAGGTCCGTCAACTTCAAATACGCAACCGGGATAACCTCATCCCCTCTTTCAACTAAATGTGGTCTGAACTCCCATCTCTATCCAGGAGCCATACCACTAAGTGCTTGTACTACACTCAGTCCTTGCGCAATCAATAATGAGCTTAAACTCAGTCCTTGATGTTCAAATTATAACCCTAAGGCTACTCAGGTGCTATATTAAATCTCCCCTACTGGACCTATCCTTAATCCTCATGCATACCAATTAGAATCCAACACATGAATCTAGCAACCCAAATTCTTTCAATTTAATTATCATAATTCTAATCAATTAAATCCCAATCACATTAATTCGATTCTTATCTAGGGATTACTGATCTTCTCTAAGTCCCATTATATCCAATTAATAATCACCAAAGATTTAGAAAAGGTTTGGGATACGAACAATAATTAAAAAAGAAACAACTTCAAGGATTCTGGGGAGGTCGATCGATCGATTGACCGGGCGGAAAAAGTGTGTTCGTGTGAGGACACAATCGTTGTGTGTTTTGCCGCCGCGATACAAAAGAAAACCTAATATACTACTACACTTGACAAGTAAGCACAGCGGTAAGTCGGGTATCATAAGAAATCCACAGGGAGTGATTGAATTTTAGATGTTAATTGTTTTAATTACTTCAAGAATAAAAGTGTAAAATAAAATAAATGAAAAGGTGATGGGTGGTTATGGTGGACTAAAGAAAAGAATAAGTTAACTCTAAATTAAAGGAAAGCGAGGATCGGGATCGCATACATGCATTCACGGGCTAAACAAATACTAATTAGAATTTCGATTCAAAAACATTTAATCGATTATTTTCAATTAAGCATAAACATCACGTAATAAGGAATTTAAGCAAAAGTTGCGAGATTAAACATTTAACGGAAAATGGTCACAAGCGGATTAAATTCGAATAATCGCTATAAACACTAACGTTGCATGACAAAGAAAGTTAAACGCATAATAATCCGACTTTAATACGCGAGGTTTCAATTAAATGCAATTTTACACGAAACCTAGTTTTCGGAGCTTGGGGCCCGAAAATGGCGGAAATGCAATCCCGAACCTATTTATCTACGGACAAATCATGAATTTAAACTAAATTAAACTAATTAAACTAAGAAAGCAAGAAATAAACACAATAAACTAATTATGAAAGCATGTAAATTATCTAGAAAGCATGGAAATAAAGGAAAACAAGCTATATTAATGGTAAAGGAGATGAATAGTCAACTTACAATCCAAATGGGATGTCAAACCAAAGAGAAATGAAGAAGAACCATCCAAAACCCTCAAAACCCTAACTATTCTAACCTAAAATCGTGCCTCTACTGCTCTCCCTTCTTATTACAACAAAATTTGGCTTATATAGTAAGTTGGAATAAAAATAAAGAAGAAAGAAAAGAAGGCAAAATATCTGCAGAAAACAGAGCATCGATCGATCGACCCCTTTGGTCGATCGATCAACCTAGGCAAAACTTCGGCAAATCATAATGGTCGATCGATCGACCATAAGCGTCGATCGATCGATCAAGCAGGGCAAAATGCAGCAGCTCACTGCATTCCTCTTTTCTTCTTCTCCTTTCTCCTCTTTTGCTTTCTTGTATTTCCTCCGCTGAAATCACCGTAACTTCTTCGTTATGAATCGGAATCGTGCACCGTTCACGGCCACGCGAAGCTAGCGAGGAGGGATACAACTTCCGTGAGATGTCGGGCCAGGTACTCAAGCTGTGAAAAGACTAGAATGCCCTTGCGCGTGCGATTGTGTACTGAACTTCACTGGAATGCATCCAAACTTCATACTAAGCATCCAAATACCTACAAAAGCTCAATTAACCCCTGCAAAACATGTTAACATAGAAATCCGAGGTTGTCTGGTTAACGAGCATAAATATAGGGATTAAGATACCCGAGGGGGCTAGTAACGCGTAGGTTAACGGGTGAAATACACAATATTTGCGTCGTATCACACCCCTAACTTACACATTGCTAGTCCCTAGCAATGAAATAGGAAACAACAAGAACTACAAGCAAACCAAAAGTAGGAGAAGGACAAAAGTATGGTATAAAAGCAATAAAAAGATAAGGCCACTTTCGCAGGTGCACGATTGCATTTAGCATATGCAATAAGTCGTTAAACCCCTAGGTTACCCTAGTGGACGAGTGTCGTCTCGTGAGGGTTTTCAGAGATGATACCAACAAACATCACATGGTTTCCTCAAAATATGCCCAACCCAACATGCGACAAACTCAACAACAACGAAAAAGATTTCAAACATGTTATTAGCATACTGAATGAATTCAAACAAAAGTCCGTTGTTATTAACAGGTTGAATGTACCTCATAGAATTGAAACTTTAAAAGTGGGAGGGGGGGAAAGCACATGCATAGTGTGATTTGGTAAAAACTTAAATAAACCGGATAAACATAAAGCAAGCATATATTCAATCCTCACGGGCATTACGCTCAACAAATGAAATCACTCGGAATGGGAGGTAACACACGGAACATGTGGGCATAAAGAGTAAATGTAAATGGAAACTAGGCCGCACACATGTCACAGGTGAAAAACGCTATATAGGAAATGAAAAATTGTAATCTCAATGAAAGATACCACTCATCAAAAGAGGCGAAATGCATTTTCACAGATTATCAAAACTATTATGACTTTTAAATTAAATGCACCCTAAGATCACATAGGACTTTATAGGGTTGTAATGTAGGTTTGGGGTTAAGGTATGAAATGAAAGGTATATGTACGGATTCAAAGTGTCCGGAGATGAAAACTTGGAATAATGGGGAAAATGTAGGCAATTACAAAATTGGAAAACAAGTTCCAAAACAAGCATTAAATGTATCATTTGGAGAGTAATCAAAGCTTATTGAACTATATACACAACATATACAACTTTCTCTTTTCTTCTTTTTTTCTTCTTTTTCTCATTTTCTCTTTTGTTTTCTTTTGCTTTTTGCTTTCTCTTTTTGTTCACTTTTTTTCACTACTTTCTTTTCTTTACTTTTCAAACTCTCATATGCCTAAAATTGCAACCGCAATACAACAACAACATTCAATCCCAAGTAACATTCCAAACAAAGGTATGTAAGGTGTATGTATGGCTTAAAACTCCAATTTGGAGTTGATTATGGGATTTTGGGTAATGAAACGAAAGGCTACTATTTAGTCTCAAAGGGGTTAACGAGGGTAAACATATAAGGTGATAAGGTGAGGTCAAGGCTAATATGGGTGATATAATAAAGATTGCCTATGATCATTTCACAAAGTTTACGCAATTCTCAAGTCAAAACAATATATGAAAATCATGATCAAGTAACACATTTCAAGCATGAACTCAATTAATGAACGGTCAAATGAAAGATTAGAGAGATTACCAACGAATTCAACGTTTTCAAAGAGGAAAGAATAGTGTATAACACTCACAAACGACGAAAGGTACGAAGCTTACTCGGTGTAAGTATATACAATGCAACAAAAGATTACCGAGTTATAAAAATCTTAAACCAAATCAATATGACAAGGAAAGTGCATATGCTCATGGGATAAAGTTTAATTCATGAAGTTATTCACAATATCAATGATTTGAGGACTAAAGTCCAGTATCTTCTAAAATCGAGAACATGCATCATTGAGTTGTCTATTGGATCGGGCAATTATTGAAATTTATCATCGAAAACAAGGCAAAATGCCCAACAAAGGAGAAAAAAGAAAGAAAATATTTTTGAAAATTTTCAAATTTTTCACAAAAAGGCATACTTAGTAACTAAATGTGAGCAAATCCATGGACTACACATGAAATGGATAGAATATCCTACACCCCCTAACTTAAATGTTGCATTGTCCTCAATGCACATTAAGAACACAACATAAAGAGAGGAAAAGAACGATATTACCCAAAATTGGAGCGATCTCCATAAGCGCGAGTCCAAAGGAATCTACAAAACAAGTTAGTACCGAGAATAGCAAAAACAAATAACAAAAAGTTAACTAATTACACTAGACTAAATTAAAAGGAAAGAAAAATAGGAAAGAAAGAAAATTAAAAAGCTAACTATTTACAACCTACTATTTAGGCTTCACATTAACTATACACTAGAAGTCTAAATAGTTGAGGGTCCACCCAAAAAGGGATTTGACTTTGAAAGATCAATGGTGGACCCTCTAAAGCGAACATGCCTCCCGGAAAATAAGAATTCCGTTTGAAAAACGGAAGGCATGTGGGTGGTGAAAAAAGTGAACCATCGCCAATTTGAAATTTGGGACGGACGATGGGGGATTTGGATAACAAGGGGGACAAGAACACTAGAGGACCAAGAAAAATCGATTCATCTCCCAAAGTTTTTTCAAATGGAATGGGAGATGGTGCACACATCGGGATAACATCCATCGAAAATAAGTCCGGAAAGGAGTCCTTATCGGCAAAAAGTGTAGAAGTTTTAAAAGTTTCTACCTGTAAGGACAATTTGTCCATCTATATGTATATGTTATGTCATACGCCGTTACAAGATTGATGGTTGAAAAGATCACATCGTCATCAATGAAATCCGAAATCCGAAGATCAAAAGAAGAAGGAATTTGGGAATCAGACCTGACCGGACCGATCCGGCTCAGATAAAAGAACCGATCCGGTTCACCGGATCGATTCGGCTAAAGGGACCGAACCGATCCTCCTGCTGAGTTGAGACCAGTACACCCCGGATCCATAACGAACCGATGAAGGCAAAAAGGCCGAACCGATCCGATGCCAACCGGATGGATCCGGTTTCAGAAAAAGAACCGATCCGAGTTCACCGGACCGATTCGCCTAAAGGACCGGACCGATCCGACGAGGATAGACTCTGCCAGATCGTGTAGCAGATTTTTTAGGGTTTTGACTCCTTATTTAAACCACAATCAGTAGTTGGTTTTCTGAAGACTTTCCCACGATTATCAGGGCATATCAACCCTAAAGTCTTCACCTATTGAGTCCTATGATTCTAGGTTTTTAGATTCACACATCTTCCACATCTATGTGAATCAAGTTTTGTAACCCAAGAACACCATTGCTGTTGTTCAACCCTTGTGAAGTGGACCGCTTCTTCCTCTTCATTGCAGCCCTACTGGAAAGGGTTTCTTCCAGCCGCGACTACAGAATCCGATACCTTAGGGTAATTCTTAGTCAAAAACTTGTATTTCAGTGTAATCCGATTGTAAGCCGTTTCTCTTACAAATTATAGTGATATACAAATGGTTTTGCCCCTGTGGGGGATTTTTCCTTAACTTTGTGTGTTGAATAATTCTTGCATGATTTCATATTGTTTCAATCACACCTAGTTGCATGCTTAGGGTTAATTTGGGTTAAAAATGGTATTTATTATATTATTTCTTAATTGAACGCAAGCGCCAACTCTTTCAAATTGGTATCAGAGCAGGTTACGCCATTCTATCGCGTATTCCTTACTTCCGCAAAATTTTTCTAAAGATATCAATTTTTGAAATAAATTGATTTTTGAAAAGAGCGTGTTCATATGGAGAAGTCATATTATAAAATGCCTATTTTTGACGGGTCAAATTATGCTTATTGGAAAGCCCGTATGAGGTCGGCTTTAAAATCCATTGATGAACGTGTCTGGATTTTGGTTGAACGAGGGTGGACTCCTCCCACCGTAACTGTTGATAATGTGACCAACTTGAAACCTGACATTTCTTGGACTGATGAAGAATTTAAATGGTCTTCTTTTAATTCTAAGGGTCTAAGTGCTATTTCTGGGTCTGTCACACCTGATGAGTTCAAACGCATAATGACGTGCACCACGTCAAAGGAGGCATGGGATATTTTGCAACTTACCCATGAAGGAACAAATGCTGTTAAAGAGTCAAAATTACAAAATTTAACAACTCAATTTGAAACCATCACCATGCATGAAAATGAATGTTTTGATGAATTTTATGCTAGGCTTTCTGACATTGTTAATACTAGCTATAATCTTGGTGAACATATTCCAAATGCTAGAGTTGTTAAAAAGATTCTTCGTTCCCTTCCTAAGCGTTTTATACCTAAAGTCACTGTGATAAATTCCTTGGGTAATTTAAATACGCTAAAATTGGAAGAACTGGTAGGAGATTTACAAACCTATGAAATAGACATGTTTCCTAAATCTGCCAAGCCAAAAGATAAGGGAATTACCCTTAAAGCCCAAGAGAGAAAAAGTGAGGGGTCGGCAAGAAAGAGAGTCGAGTCATCTAGAAAGATAGAAACTTCTGATTCTGAATGTGAGTTCGACATAGATGATTAGGCCTTATTTGCTAAAAACTTCAAGAAAATTCTGAAATTTAAGAAAAATGGGAACTTCAAAGATAAAAAGAATTTTCAGAAAAATAAGTTTGAAAAGAAAGATGTCAAAGAACCCCCTAAAGACAGTGAGAGGTGTTTTGAGTGCGACGGTAAGGGACACAGAGCGTTTGAGTGTGCCACTCGTCTGAATAGGGAAAAGGGTAAAGCTGTCCTAAATGCTACCCTTAGTGACGACAGTGAGGTCGAGTCGGTGGACTCGGGAGATGAGTCACCGCATGAGCGTAACTTCACCGCGTTCATGGCTAGTCATGTGAGTACTCCTAGTGCATCTCACGACAATGAGGATGCTACTTCACAGGGACACCTCGACAGCGAGAGCGAAGAGAGTGAGGGAGAGGAGGAAGGTAGTGAGGACGAGAGTAACCTTCAACGCGCCTACGCCGAGTTATATAATGAGTCTTTTAAAACTAAAAAACGTAACAAGGCGTTAGTTCTTAGAATCACCGCGTTAGAAGAAGAGTTAGAAGAGACGAGAGAGAGAGAGTCCTCCACCTGCACCGCCATGAGAGAGAGAGAGTCTACCTGGGTTAGTAAAGAGAATTTACTTAGAGAGAGAGAGAGAGCAGTTTTGAGAAAGGAAAAGAAGACTTGACTAAACAAGTGGCTAGTCTTACTAGTGAGCTCCATTCCTCCATGGAGACTAGGAAGAAACTTGAAGCCCTTATTGCTCAGCTTACTCATGACCTTGAGAGAGCTAGGAAAGTCAAGGTACAAATCGAGGACAGATCTGGGAAGATGGGAAAGATGCTCCTCGGTCCCGCTTTAGGTTTTGGTGACAGGCAAGGAATAGGTTTTGATGGTGCCTCCACGTCCCAAATTGCACCCGGACCAATTCCTGAGTTTACTATGACTCCTTATGGCCGTCATCAAAAACCAAGAAGGAGAGTTCGACCAAGAAAAGCAAACCAAGGTCCTCCTAATACTGTGCTCTTTTGCTCCCATTGCAAAAGAAATGGACACCTTAGGGATGATTGCTATAAGTTGGGTCGAACACGACGTACGTTTTCTCCACCACATCAGACTGATGAGTTTGCCAGTCTGAGAGAGCGTGTTGAGTTTCTAGCCGCCACATCACAGAGTTTGATGGAGGAATTCCGACGGATGACCTTACCATCAATGAATGCGCCCCGCATTCCGGCTAAAACCAACAACAACAAGGGAATACAAAAAGGTACCTACACTTGGTTCCTAAGAAAGAGAAAAAGGCCCTTGTTGTCCATGTCGCTCTCAAAGCACATAATACCTCACAGTGGTATTTTGATAGTGGATGCTCCAGACACATGATAGGTGATGTCTCATATTTTACCCATATTGAGGATTATAATGATGGGAGAGTCACCTTTGGAGATGGTAGCAAATCTAGCATAGTTGGACGAGGTACAGTAAAGTTACCAGGATTTCCAAAGCTAGAGAACGTGCTGTACGTCAAAGGTTTGAAAGCAAACCTTCTTAGCATCAGCCAGCTGTGCGACGATGACTTTGCAGTAAAGTTTTACCGGGAAGCTTGTAAGGTCTATAATCAAGCCGGTAAACTTTTAGTGCAAGGGGTGAGGACAGAGGATAACTGCTATGGGACTGAGCCCACATCCTCACTAGTTTGCAACAGCGCCACGATCACTCCTATGGATCTGTGGCACCAACGTCTAGGTCATATGAACGATAGAGACTTATCTCGTTTAGTCAAAAAGGACCTAGTACGTGGCTTACCATCTCTTGGAAAGCCAACTTCCATGATTTGTGGACCCTGTCAGTTGGGAAAATAAATCCGTAGCCCTCATAGGAAGTTAAATTCCATTACCACCTCCCGTGCTCTTGAGTTGATTCACATGGATCTTATGGGTCCTACTCGCACGGAGAGTCTAGGTGGTAAGAGATACATTCTCGTGATGGTAGACGATTTCTCTAGATACTCTATTGTAGGTTTTCTAAGAGAGAAATCTGATGCTGTAGAATTTTTAACGACCAAGTGCCGTGTCCTGCAAAATCAACACGGGGTCACTATTAACAGAATACGTAGTGACAACGGCACTGAATTTAAGGAAGCAAAGGTGGATTTATACTGTGATAGCCTCGGGATCAAACATGAGTTTTCTGCTGTGAGAACTACTCAGCAAAATGGGATTGTTGAGAGGAAGAATAGAACGATCCAAGAGATGGCTAGATCTATGCTTCTAGGTCGTAAAGTTTCTAGGAGATTTTGGGCAGAGGCAGTGTCTACTGCATGCCACACGGTGAATAGGGTTTATTTGCGTCCACACACTCTTAAGACGCCTTATGAATTGTGGATAGGCAAGAAACCCAACCTGGCATATTTTCGTGTCTTTGGGAGTAAATGCTACATCCTACGGGATAGAGAGCAATTAGGAAAGTTTGACTCCCGAAGTGACGAGGGAATATTTCTAGGATATTCATCGACTAGCAGAGCGTACCGGGTTTTTAACCTGAAGAGCTCTAAGGTTATGGAATCAATAAACGTCACCGTGCAAGATGATGAACCCTCGACGTTTATTGATCCCAAACTTCAGTGTGAGGATGAGAATTGTTCTGACAGTGATTTACCTGTTCCTCTCTCACACTCTGTGGACCCTATTCCTGCGCTAGGGGACACACCTGCTTGGGTTCGCAAGAGTCATGACCCTTCTGCCATTGTTGGCGATCCCACTCTAGGGGTCAAGACTCGTGCTCAGCTAGAAAACGTTGTTAGCCATCTTTGCTACACGTCCAAAGTCGAGCCCAAGAACCATAAAGAAGCACTCAAGGATGAACACTGGATATCTGCTATGAAGGATGAGTTGCTTCAGTTTAAGAAGAACAATGTCTGGGAACTTGTCCCCCGACCTAGTGACACTAATGTTATTGGTACCCGATGGATTTTCAAGAATAAAATGGATGAAAATGGTACCATAACCAGAAATAAGGCTAGGTTGGTCGCTCAAGGCTACACACAGATAGAGGGTGTAAACTTTGGGGAGACATTTGCTCCTGTTGCGAGGCTTGAGTCCGTCCGCTTACTTCTCGCCATCGCATGTCATCTGCACTTCAAGTCACATCAGATGGATGCCAAGAGTGCCTTTCTGAATGTCATTCTACAGGAGGAGGTTTATGTGGAACAACCAAAAGGGTTTGAAGACCCTAAGCACCCTGATCACGTCTACTATCTGAGAAAAGCCTTGTATGGTTTGAAGCAAGCACCCCGTGCTTGGTACGAGAGGCTTACTTCCTATCTCTTAGCCCGTGGCTTCAAGAGAGGGGGAGTTGATATGACGTTGTTCGTCAGGAGAGATGACGGTGCTATCTTGGTTGCCCAAGTCTATGTGGACGACATAGTCTTTGGATCCACATGCTCCCAGCATGCTCACCACTTTGAGGAGGAGATGAAAAGTGAGTTTGAGATGAGCATGGTAGGTGAGCTTACATTCTTCCTTGGTCTCCAGGTTCATCAGCTAGAGGATGGGATGTTCATCTCCCAATCCAAGTATGCTAGAGACCTAGTGAAGAAATTTGGTTTAGACTCCGCTAAGCATGCACGTACACCTATGAGTACCACTACCAAGCTTAGTAAGGACACTACAGGCAAGGACGTAGAGCAAACCTTGTATCGGAGTATGATAGGTAGTCTTCTCTACTTGACTGCCAGTCGTCCTGACATAGCCTTTAGTGTTGGAGTCTGTGCGCGATATCAGGCATCCCCAAAAGAGTCACATTTACTTGCTCTAAAACGTATTATTAAATACGTGAGTGGGACTCTCTCTTACGGGATTTGGTATTCCTTTGATACCGATGACCGTCTGTCCGCCTATTCGGATGCCGATTGGGATGGGGATATAGATGGATGTAGGAGCACTTCCGGTGGGTGTTTTTACTTTGGTTCTGCTCTTGTCTCTTGGCTGAGCAAGAAGCAAAAGTCCATCTCTTTGTCCACTGCGGAGGCTGAGTACATCGCCGCCGGGAGTTGTTGCACGCAACTCATGTGGATGAAGCAAATGTTGGAGGATTATGGGATTTCACAGGACACCATGTTCATTTCCTGTGATAACACGAGCGCGATACACATATCCCGCAATCCTGTCCAACATTCGCACACAAAGCACATCAGGTTACGCGAGCACTTTATACGTCAGTTAGTTGAGGAGAAGGTCGTAACCCTGAGTTTTGTTCCCACGGACCATCAGTTAGCCGATATTTTCACGAAACCTTTAGATGCCATTAGATTTGAGAGTCTTAGGAAGTCTTTGGGGATTTGCACAGTTGACTGAGGGGTTGGTCCATGTCTAGAATAGGTTGCATTGTCTTTTTCATATCCTCTGATGCCTATTGCTAGATTGTACTATTAGTGTGTTTTACTTATTTTTGCTTTTCATTATGCTTTGAAAAATACAAAAAGATTTTCTTTTTAGAAATTTTTTTTAGAAAAACACAAAAAGATTTTATTTTGATAAAATTTTTTGAAAAATTCAAAAAGAGATTTACCTTTTATGGATGAGCATTTAAGATAGCCTTGTCACAACTTCATTCCATATATCCATGTGACTGTTTGATAGAGATTTAAGAGGCTACATCATTTCATCCATGTGCTTAACATTGATTGGAGTCCTTGAGATGTAATTAGTGATATTTCCTACATGCTTGACTCCTATATCCTTTATTGCACACATGCACGGCTATATTTGATTATTGCACTTGTCAATCTCATGTTGGCTTGAGTGTTTCCATCTCAATCCTGTCTATACAATGTATAAAATGCGATAAAACTTGACAAGATTGGATTGCATGTAAAAACCGTTTTGGTGAGACTGTGTGTATATTTTCTTAACGGGGAGGGGCTGCGAAAGTTGATTCTTATCCTTTGCGCAAAAGCCACCGTTAAAAGGACCTAAAAATGGAAGAATTTTAATATCCGAGGTCCTAAGAGGTTAAAAGAGCCCGAAAAAATTGATAAGGCAATAAAAAGCAATACATGCCAAATATGGGCCACTTAGGTTTCACCATCAATTCTCCAAAGTTTGAGAATTTAGAATGCCTCTATTCAAAATAATATCTGAGGGAGTTAGGTTGGAGATTGAAAAGCGGGTTTGCACTTCCTTGAAAGTCCTGAAATAGCATGCAAAACATTTTGGACGTTATTGGTGTAGAAATCACTTTGAGCTTTGATTTGTTGATTTGATCGAGTCAATATCTTATACTGTCACTCTTTTACACCAAAGGAAGCATTTGAGTTCATTCGTTAGGAACATCCAATATTCATCGTGCACATATGTCATGTTTGTATGCATTGATTTTCCTATCGAATTTTGATCACACCCATTCATTTACGCCATCACCGACTTGGTTGTTTTATGTTCATTCATGGTGTGATTTATACCTTGTGTCACCCCGGTTTTGCTTGTTTATTTCATTTCTCTCATTTTGTCTATTTGGGGACATCATAAAAAGGGGGAGAATGAATTATCTAAATATGGGGGAGTTTTGAAATTTGAGGTTCATCATAAATCTGGTATATATGCATATGTTTATTATCTCATTTCACACTCGATACGTCACTTGGCATTTGCTTTGTCTCATGTGTGTAGGTACATCTTTTGATAATCCCATGTTGCACACCCTGATGAGAAAAGCTTTGAGATTCCTGAAGATTTGAAGAACAAACGATGCAGCCTTAATCATTTGTACCTCTTTCAGTTTTGGGTTCATGGAAGGGTAGATTTGTATAGGCATTGTGAGTATAGATAATTCGGATTTTTTATGTTTGTTCCGGCATAGACATAGGGGGAGATTTGTAAGGACAATTTGTCCATCTATATGTATATGTTATGTCATACGCCATTACAAGATTGATGGTTGAAAAGATCACATCATCATCAACGAAATCCGAAATCCGAAGATCAAAAGAAGAAGGAATTTGGGAATCAGACCTGACCGGACCGATCCGGCTCAGATAAAAGAACCGATCCGGTTCACCGGACCGATCCGCCTGCTGAGTTGAGACCAGTACACCCCGGATCCATAACGAACCGATGAAGGCAAAAAGGCCGAACCGATCCGATGCCAACCGGATGGATCCGGTTTCAGAAAAAGAACCGATCCGAGTTCACCGGACCGATCCTCCTAAAGGACCGGACCGATCCGCCTAAAGGACCGGACCGATCCGACGAGGATAGACTCTGCCAGATCGTGTAGCTGATTTTTTAGGGTTTTGACTCCTTATTTAAACCACGATCAGTAGTTGGTTTTCTGAAGACTTTCCCACGATTATCAGAGCATATCAACCCTAAAGTCTTCACCTATTGAGTCCTATGATTCTAGGTTTTTAGATTCACACATCTTCCATATCTATGTGAATCAAGTTTTGTAACCCAAGAACACCATTGCTGTTGTTCAACCCTTGTGAAGTGGACCGCTTCTTCCTCTTCATTGCAGCCCTACTGGAAAGGGTTTCTTCCAGCCGCGACTACAGAATCCGATACCTGAGGGTAATTCTTAGTCAAAAACTTGTATTTCAGTGTAATCCGATTGTAAGCCGTTTCTCTTACAAATTATAGTGATATACAAATGGTTTTGCCCTTGTGGGGGATTTTTCCTTAACTTTGTGTGTTGAATAATTCTTGCATGATTTCATATTGTTTCAATCACACCTAGTTGCATGCTTAGGGTTAATTTGGGTTAAAAATGGTATTTATTATATTATTTCTTAATTGAACGCAAGCGCCAACTCTTTCACTACCGACTCACAGGAATCAACCGGTAATTCTAATGGTTCAATGACGGAAAACGTAAATGGTAATGAAATAAATTCAATCTCCGTCAACATATCGTCGGAAGGAGATTGAATTTCGGGGGAGAGAGATTCACATTCGATGAGAAATTCTTCGAAAAATTTAGGTGAAACACAAGTTTCCACCGCCTCGTTGTTTTGTGCATAAGAATTCATCTCATCGCAAAGTGCTCCAAGTCTCATTCCAGCATCATTTAATCTTTCCAAACCTTGGGAGTAAAGAAGCAAAGTTTCTTCCAAAGTAGGCTTCCTCGGCTCAAGAGCTTCGGACTCCTCATTTGGTAAAATCTCATCTTCTAAATCATCGGAATAAAAATCGTTATTGGTTTCAAAATATGAATCCAACTCAAACTCCCAATAACAATTTTCATTGCGATAAATGTTTTCAAGTCTTCATTTTCAAGAAAATCTTGAAAATGAAAAACTTGAAAACTATCCCCAAAGTATGAATCATTAGAATAACTGTAATAACTATAATAGTAGGACATGATTAACTCGTTGTTTGTAGATGGAGAATCCGAGCAAGAAAGTGAGCAACCGCGAATCAACGTTTCTTAGCGCTCAAATATGCTATCCTGAAAAAAAGGTTAAAACAAAGAATACAAATACAAAAGGAAAAATACTACGAAATAATAAAACAACTACTATCTAAAACACACTCCCCGGCAACGGCGCCATTTTGTGACCGGGCGGAAAAAGTGTGTTCGTGTGAGGACACAATCGTTGTGTGTTTCGCCGTCGCGATACAAAAGAAAACCTAATATACTACTACACTTGACAAGCAAGCACAGCGGTAAGTCGGGTATCGTAAGAAATCCACAGGGAGTGATTGAATTTTAGATGTTAATTGTTTTAATTACTTCAAGAATAAAAGTGTAAAATAAAATAAATGAAAAGGTGATGGGTGGTTATGGTGGACTAAAGAAAAGAATAAGTTAACTCTAAATTAAAGGAAAGCGAGGATCGGGATCGCATACACGCATTCACGGGCTAAACAACTACTAATTAGAATTTCGATTCGAAAACATTTAATCGATCATTTTCAATTAAGCATAAACATCACGCAATAAGGAATTTAAGCCAAAGTTGCAAGATTAAACATTTAACGGAAAATGGTCACAAACGGATTAAATTCGGATAATCGCTATAAACACTAACGTTTCATGACAAAGAAAGTTAAACGCATAATAATTCGACTTTAATACACGAGGTTTCAATTAAATGCAATTTTACACGAAACCTAGTTTCGGAGCTCGGGGCCCGAAAATGCAATCTCGAACCTATTTATCTACGGACAAATCATGAATTTAAACTAAATTAAACTAATTAAACTAAGAAAGCAAGAAATAAACACAATAAACTAATTATGAAAGCATGTAAATTATCTAGAAAGCATGGAAATAAAGGAAAACAATCTATATTAATGGTAGAGGAGATGAATAGTCAACTTACAATCCAAATGGGATGTCAAACCAAAGAGAAATGAAGAAGAACCATCCAAAACCCTTAAAACCCTAACTATTCTAATCTAAAATCGTGCCTCTACTGCTCTCCCTTCTTATTACAACAAAAATTGGCTTATATAGTAAGTTGGAATAAAAATAAAGAAGAAAGAAAAGAAGGCAAAATATCTGCAGAAAACAGAGCATCGATCGATCGATCGACCTAGGCAAAACTTCGGCAAATCAGAATGGTCGATCGATCGACCATAAGCGTCGATCGATCGATCAAGCAGGGCAGAATGCAGCAGCTCACTGCATTCCTCTTTTCTTCTTCTCCCTTCTCCTCTTTTGCTTTCTTGTATTTCCTCCGCTGAAATCGCCGTAACTTCTTCGTTATGAATCGGAATCGCGCACCGTTCGGGGCCACGCGAAGCTAGCGAGGAGGGCTACAACTTCCTTGAGATGTCGGGCCAGGTACTCAAGCTATGAAAAGACTATAATGCCCTTGCGCGTGCGATTGTGTACTGAACTTCATCGGAATGCATCCAAACTTTATACTAAGCATCCAAATACCTACCAAAACTCAATTAACCCCTGCAAAACTTGTTAACATAGAAATCCGAGGTTTTCTGGTTAACGAGCATAAATATAGGGATTAAGATACCCGAGGGGGCTAATAACGCGTAGGTTAACGGGTGAAATACGCAATATTTGCGTCGTATCATCGATCGCCCAGATAACAACCCAGTTTCTGCATTTCTTCTACTACGGGTTTCATCACATTTAATCATTCAAACCTTCATATTAACTTCCCAAATTCCTTATAAACCTTACTACATGATATAGCAACATATGTGAATGATTTCTAATGCTCTAAACATCCTAGAATCATCAAGAGTTTGAATTAAAAGCATATGTTTATCCTCTTTTTTCAGAAGAATTATATACATGATATCTTCAAAAACACACCATTGATTCTCAGAAGTTCTTCAATAGATTTATGATTATTTCATGGATTACTATCTTCCTACAACATGAGTTTGATTCTTATAAACTTCCATTTTTTTCAGAATTCCATTAACAACTCTTCTTTATCTTCCAAACATGTAAAAATCTCATCTTTTTATAACTATCCTAACATGGACAATATACAAACTTAGATTACAATTATCAAACACTTGCCTTTAATGAAGATCTGATCCTTTGGAGTTGAATAACACAGGTGGTTCTCGCTTTCTCCGGCCAACTTTCGGTGGTGGTTGATGGTGGTGACCTTTGGTCTCCTCCTTTCCAAGCTTCTTTTCTCCCAAGCAACCTTTCACTCTCTCTAGGAAGATGACTTCTAAATTTTGTATAGAAGAGAGGAATGAAGCCATGTACAACTAAACTCCAAATACTTAAAATAAGACAAAATACGATATCACTATTCACCCCCCTTGTAAAAATGACCAAAATGCCCTTTTGGGTTGTCTTTTCATTTCCAAATTACCCGAGACCCAAAACCAACATCCAAATAGACTTTTTTGACTATTTCTACCCTTACGGACGCAACGACGCAGTCGAAACGACTATAAGGTCGATATAAAAATAAGTTTCTTTTTTAATTTAACAAATTAGTCCTGACACGTCCCATACCACGTCCGACTAAAAATTCAAATTACTGAATTAACAACTCGCAGCAATATCAATAACATCACATTCATATATTACCTAAATATCTTTAAGTAATATTCAGAATCATTCATTTTAATATCCACAATTTGGATAAAACCCAAATGAATTTATTTATACTAAAATCCAATTAACCCATTAATTTAAAATATAACCCATTTTAAAAGTCATTAAAAATCATGGGTATTACATGCTTCCCCCCTTATAACAGAATTTCGGAAAGACAAATCATACTGGTAAGGTCAACTCTGAGTATAAATGTCACATCGCAAGTAATCTAAGTCGTACCGCCCATACAGTACATTAACGAAAATCCCCATTGATGTTATACGCCAAGCCTCACCATATAGTTTCAACTGAATCGAATTTAAACTTTACCCAATCCTTTTCATTTTTTCTTTGTTCTTCACGCAAATTAAAGGCTTTTTCTTCTTTTTTGCTTTAGCAGACTGATATAGCTACTTCGAGCATGCGTTCTCGGGGGAAAGAATGGGTTGAAGGATGTTTTGGAGTAGCTCTTGACGGTAGTACGCTGGATGGTTACCTCTACTGGTTTTGGTCGTATGGCGCAGGCCTTGGACGAGACGTTGTGTTCTACTTCGGTGTTGTGCGCTTTGGGAGAGAGGTGGTAGGACACTACACACACCTTGCATTAGCACTTTAGGGAGGTGACTGTTATTCCCATTGATGTTTAATAAGGGTTGGGGATAAATTGCGAGGGAGTGGAGATAAAAGTGGACCGTAAAGTGAGGGTGACACCGGAGGCGATTCAGGAGGCATTAGGGGATGTGGGTAGGATTATTTTTGGGGATTCTATCCGCATCTCTTCTTTTCAGGAGGTTCTATTGAGTAGGAGGATAAACAAAACCGACGGGTCATAGGTCAGATAGATGGTTGATTAAGAGTGAAAAGTAGCGCGTGTCAAACGCCAATCGTTATTTTCTGTTCACCACCTTAATACAAAAACCTAAACTATGACTACACATTTTAAGGGAGTATAGCGGCTAGTCCGGGTATCGAAAATCCACAGACACGAGTTGCTAGAATTTATATGATTTAATATTCCGAAATAAAAGTGTAAAAGGTGATTACAAACTAAAAGGAAAAAGATGCATAAAAGGGAAATATTAATCTAGGCGAGTGTATTGAAACTAGATTAAGAAAGCTAGTAAAACTATAAGTTGCGATGAATATCCCTCACCCGAGTTAATAAGTATTAAATAGTTATATGGGTCGACGAATTATTACAAATGCGTCTCGTTTCGACAGTTAATTAAATTAAGGGTTGTCACGCCCCTAAATTTGCATAAAAGCCTAATACAATTTTGGTGTCAATAAATACCCCGGAAATTGCGCATGCAAGGTCCTAAGCACGAAACATACATGATATGCCCCGTCAAATCCCATAGGTGTAATAACTAGGACAACGCACCCGAAATAGACCCGTAAACACCATAACCAAAGCAAAGAAACATGTCAACCCTAGGTGAGTTCAATCAAACACAACCTAAACTAAATTAGCCACTAAGCATGATAAACAACAATAATTAAAGACCTAATTAAATTACACTACAATTTATCTAAGCAAGAAAAAAATGGAAAGCATGGAAATCTAGGTTACAAAGCACAAATAAGAGAGGAGAAGATAATGAATACTAAAAAGAAGCTTACATTAATGAAGAAGTACAAATGGAGAGGGAAGCTTCACAAAAACCTAATCTAAACTGTCTAAAATGAAATATCTCTCACAAATAAAAGCCCCCAACACTCTATTTATACCCCCAAAACAAACCCCCAACAAAACCAAGCCAAAAAACCAAAAATAAGTCAATTTTTTTCCATATCTGATGGGACCGATCGACCTCATGTTTGGGACCGATCGAACGCGGTTTTGAGATTTTCCTTGGGCTGTTGACAACCCCCTTTCCTCTTTGAACCAATTTTGACGCGTTGCACGGAAATGGCCATAACTCCCTCATACAAAATCGAAATGAGGTGTGGTCAGAACCGATGCGAAGATAATTCAATTCTATACATGATTATATTTTGAAGCCCTCCAAATTATGCAGTATGAAATTACCAAAATGCCCTTGAAGTAGAAGAAAATACAAAAACCTTCCAAAAATGGGCATAACTTCCACATACGGAGTCAGAATGATGCACGGTCAGTGGCCACGAAATGTTAATTTGATGATATACATGTTGGTAACTTCATTAAATAAAAAATAATGAGTTTGAAAAGACCAAATTTCCCTTGAAGTAGCTTTTGACGATGAAACTTCTCCAAAATGCAACCGAAACTCACTTTTAACATTCCAATACCTAGAAAAGCACAATTAACCCCTACAAAATATATGTACGTACAACTCTGAGGTTGTCTAGTTAAAGATCATAAATATAGACATTATGAACATAAAAGTGCTAGAATGCATAAAGATAAAGGGCGCAAATATGCAATATTCGTGATGTATCACACCCCCTAACTTAGACATTGCTAGTCCCTAGTGATGAAACAAAAAAAACAGTCCAGAGAAGGAAATACAAAATGTATATATGCATCGAAAAATAATTGTTGATTTCGTAGGGAACACGATTGCATTTAGCATATGCAATAAGTCGTTCAACCCCTAGGTTACCTTAGTGGACGAGTGTCATCTCGTGAGGGTTTTCAGGGATGAAACCCACAAACATCATAAGGTTTCCTCAAAATAATGCCCAAACCAACATCCGACAAGCCCAACAATAGCGAAAAGGATTTCATACGCATTATTAGCGAAGTGAATGAATTACACAAAAGTCCGAATCATTTGCATTATAGAATGCACCTCATAGAATTGAAACCTTAAAATGTGGGAGGGGGAGCGAGCACATGCAAAGTGTGATTTGAAAAAAAACTTATATAAACCGGATAAGCATTAAAGCAAGAATATATTCAATCCTCATAGGCATTACACTCATCAAGCGAATTCACTTGAAACAGGGATGTAACACACGGGACATGCGGGCATAAAGAGTAATTATAAATGGAAACTAGGCCGTACATATGTCACGAATGAAGAACGCTATATATAAAATGAAAATTTGTAATCTCAATGAAAGATACCGCTCATTAAAGGAGGTGAAATGAATTTTCACATATTATCAAAACTATTTAAACCTTTGAATTACATGCACCTAAGATCACATTGGACTTTAATAGGGTTGTAATGTAGGTAAGGCTAGGGTGCGAAATGAAGGAATGTATGTACGGATTCAAAGTTTTCAGGATGAAAACTCTGGATAATGGGAGAATGCGGGTAATATCAAAACTGGGAAACAAGTTCCAAAAAGGCATTACATATATCACCGGGGAGAGTAATCAAAGCTTATTGAACTATATACAACATTTACAACTTTCTTTTCTTTTCTTCTTTTTCTCATTTTTTCTCTTTTCTTTTCTTTTGCTTTTTTTCTTTCTTTTTTTCTTCACTTTTTTCACTACTTTCTCTTTCTTTACTTTTCAAACTCTCATATGCCTAAATTGCAACCAACATCACAACCACATAATTCAATCCCAAGTAACATTCCAAACAAAAGTATGGAAAGTGTGTGTATGGTTTAAAACTCAAATGTAGAGTTGGTTATGGGAATGGGGTGTGAAACGAAAGGCTAATATTTAGGCTCAAAGGGGCTAACAAGGGAAAACATATAAGGGTGAGGTCAAGGCCAATATGGGTGATATAACAAAGAGGGCCTATGATCATTTCCAAAAGTTTACTCAATTCTCGAGTCAAAACAATATATGAAAATCATGCTCAAGTAACACATTTCAACTATGAACTCAATTAATGAAAGGTCAAATGAAAGAATAGAGACATTACCAACGAATTCAACATTTTCAATGAGAAAAGAATAGTGTATACACTCACAAATGACGAAAGGTACAAAGATTACTCGGAGTAAGTATATACAATGCAACAAAAGATTACCGAGTTATAAAAATCTTAAACCAACTCAATAGATCAATAAAACTGCATGTGCTCATGGAATTAAAGTATAATTCATGAAGTTATTCATAATATCAATAATCGAAACTAAAGTCTAATAACTTCTAAAATTGAGAACATGCATCATTGGGTTATCTATGGGATCAGGCAATTATTGAAATTTATCATCGAAAACAAAGGCAAAATGCCCAAAAAAAGGAGAAAAAAGAAAGAAAATATTTTTGAATTTTTTCTATTTTTCTAAGAAAGCATACTAAGTAACTAACATGTGAGCAAAAACATGGACTAAATAATGAAATGGATAGAATATCCCACACCCCCTAACTTAAAACTTGACATTGTCCTCAATGTAAATTAAGAACCAAGTCAAAGAGGGGAAAAGAGCGATATTACCCAAAATTAGAGCGATCCCCATAAGAACAAGTCCAAAGAATCTATAAAACAAGTTAGTATCGAGCAAAGCAAAAACAAATAACAAAAAGTTAGCTAATTACACTAAACTAAATTAAAAAGGAAAGAAAAAATAAAAATAAAGAAAGAATAAAAAGCTAATTATATACAACCTACTATTTAGGCTTCACACTAACTGTACACTAGAAGTTTAAATAGGTGAGGGTCCACCACGAAAATGATTTGACTTTGGAGGATAACCTGTGTACCCTCACATACAATCATGCCTTTCGAAAAATATGAATTCCATTTGAAAAACGGAAGGCATGTGTAAGGCATAAGAAAGGAAACATCGTCAATTAAAAGTTTTGGAGGGACGATGGGGAATTTAGATTGAACGGGTGACAAAAACATGTGGGGACCAAAAAAAGCATAATATACTCCCAAAGATTTAGCAAACGGAATGGGAGGTGGCGCACATGAGGGCAAAGATGCCTTCATGGAAAGAAACTCGGGCAAGTACTCCTCATCGGCGAAAAGGTTTAAAACATTAAAGTTTGAAATCGAATCATCGAGTACTTGTGACGGCGTGATAATAGAGAATGAAAATGGGGATGAAAGAAATTCAAACTAATGTGATGAATCATCATCGCATGAAGCTTGAGTTTCGAAGGAAATAATATCATTTTCAATGAAATGTTCTTCTTTTGGGGCCAAAGAGGAAATCATTTCATTGCAAATAGATATTACGTCATTTTCATCCTCACTTTCAATATCTATTACGCGATGGGCAAAGTCTAGAATGGTTTGTTCCAAAGTAGGTACAAGTACCTCATTTGGTTCAAAACATTCCTCGACTTTGAAAGTCTCGGAAGCAAAATCGTCTTTGGACTCAAAAAATAAATCCAAGTCATGTTCCCATAAACGATTTTCTTCCCGATAACGATTTTCAATTTTCTCATTCTCATACATACGTAAACCCTCACCAAAAGTCATAGGTCGAAGTGCGAATGCATGAAAATGGGAACTTTGAAAATCACCATCGGACTTAAACAAAAACTCATTATGATAGGAATTTTAAAAACTATTCGAATTCATTTCAAAATTCCTATTATAAGGAAGCAAAGGCCCAAAATCATTATCATCATCATCAAAATTCCAATAACCTAAATTTTGACTTTCATTATACTCGCCCAAAGTCATATTTGAATTTGTAAATTTTTGGGATTCTAAGTATTATCCGAAAGACATAGGTTTGCGAGAATTTTGAGAATTATAACAATGATTACCGAAAGAATTGGAATAAGATATACTTACCCCAAAAATGGCTTGAAGTGGCGAAATCACAAAGTAGGTGCGCGCAGGAAGAATTCAACCATTTCTAAGTGCTCAAATGTGGAAGTCCTACAAAAATATTAGCAAATAATACAAACAGAAAGAAAATACTATGAAATACTAAATCAAATAAAGTCGAAAACAAACTCATCCTCGGCAACGGCGCCATTTGATTAAGGTTGAAAAGTAGCGCGTGTCAAACGCCGATCGTTGTTTTTTATTCACCGCCTTAATACAAAAACCTAAACTATGACTACACTCTTTTAAGGGAGTATAGCGGCTAGTCCGGGTATCGAAAATCCACAGAGATGAGTTGCTAGAATTTATATGATTTAATATTCTAAAATAAAAGTGTAAAAGGTGATTACAAACTAAAAGGAAAAAGATGCATAAAAGGTAAATATTAATCTAGGCGAGTGTATTGAAACTAGATTAAGAAAGCGAGTAAAACTATAGGTTGTGACGAATATCCCTCACCCGAGTTAATTAGTATAAAATGGTTACATGGGCCAACGAGTTATTACATCTCGTTTTGACAGCTAATTAAATCAAGGGTTGTCATGCCCCTAAATTTATATAAAAGCCTAATACAATTTTGATGTCAACAAATACCCCAAAAATTACGCAAGCAAGGTCGTAAGCATGGAACATACATGATATGCCCCGTCAAATCCCCTAGGTGTAACAACTAGGACAACGCACCCGAAATAGACCCGTAAACACCATAACCAAAGAAAAGAAACATGTCAACCCTAGGTTAGTTCAATCAAACACAACCTAAACTAAATTAGCCACTAAGCATGATAAACAACAATAATTAAATCACCTAATTAAATTACATTACAATTTATCCAAGCAAGAAATAAATGGAAAGCATGGAAATCTAGGTTACAAAGCATAAATAAGAGAGAAGAAGACATTGAATAGTAAAAAGAAGCTTAAATTAATGGAAAAGTAAAAATGGAGAGGGAAACTCCACAAAAACCTAATCTAAACTGTCTAAAATGAAATATCTCTGTCAAATAAAAACCCCCAACATTCTATTTATACCCCAAAATAAACCCCCAACAAAACCAAGCCAAAAAACCAAAAATAAGTCAATTTTCGTCCATATCTGATGGCATCGGTCGACCTCATGTTTGGGACCAGTCGACCGCGGTTTTGAGATTTTCCTTTGGATGTTGACAACCCCCTTTCCTCTTTGAACCAATTTTTATGCGTTGCACGGAAATGGCCATAACTCCCTCATACGAATCGAAATGAGGCATGGTCGAAACCAACACGAAGCTAATTCAATTCTCTACATGATTCTATTTTGAAACCCTCCAGATTATGCAGTATAAAATTACCTAAATGCCCTAGAAGCCTTCTGGAAATGGGCATAACTTCCACATACGGAGTCAGAATGATGCACGGTCAGTGGCCACGGAAAGATAATTTGATGATCTACATGTTGGTAAATTCATTCCATGAAAAATAGTGAGTTTGAAAACACCAAATTTCCCTTGAAGTAGCTTTTGACGATGGAACTTCTTTGAAATGCAACCGAAACTCACTTTTAGCGTTCCAATACCTACAAAAGCACAATTAACCCCTGCAAAATATATATATGTACAAATCCGAGGTTGTCTAGTTAACAAGCATAAATATAGACATTATGAACGTAAAAGTTCTAGAATGCATAAAGATAAAGGGTGCAAATATGAAATATTCGTGATGTATCAATGGCCTAATTGTTCATTCTTCTTATGTTGCGTAATGAGTGGCGACGTCGGTCATCTTTGGGTTTTGCCATTTATGGGGACGTTTTCTGACTTCCAATTTTATGATTGGGGGATCTTGGCTTTGGTGATCCTTTACTCTCCTTTAAATTCTTTCATCTAGTATTGCCGACAAGCTTTTATAGGGGCCACATACCTTTTGGAGATAACTTCGGGGTTATTTTTCTTTTTTATATATTTAATTGCATTTTTCTTTAGTTTCTTCTTTTTCGATTCTTTTCTTTTGCAGATGTGGTTCTATGAGGTGATTGGGCTGAGGTTGATAGCCCTGAAGGACGAGAATTTAGGAGACTTTTGTCGAATGTACCGGTGGCGAATGTCCAATAGGCGATCGAACTAGTCTTTGTCCTTAGTGGAGGTATGGCAGGATCTGCACACTTTGACGAGAGATCAGGTTATTTCATTTTTCTTCGGAGTCATTCCTTGGAATTTCTTTCTTTGCATGAATACTGATTCTTTGTTGGGGATTGCAGGTGACCATTTATCCTTTGGGGATGGCTCCTCAGCATACAAGGGTGATAGGTATGTATGCGCAGATGTGGAATTTTATGGCGCACTAGTTTGGGTATGCTTGGTACGTAGGGAGAAAGGGTGGTGCAACAGATTATGGAGCATTAGTTGATAATTCCACCTTTAGTGCCCCCGATTTATATGAGGTGAGTGAGGGATATGTCCTCCAACGCTCGGGCGATGGTGGTGGTTGGCGAGTCCTATACTCATTACACGAGCAAGTTGGTGAGTTATAATTACCTAGATTTTGTGACTAGCAGGTTGATGCCTCCTTTCATATATGACGTGGTGAATATGCCTCCTCATCTTTTTCTTTGGCTAGGGGTATGAGAAAGTCGATGGGATCTACCCATGACACGAGTGGTAGTATGTCATCAGCGGAGGTAGCGACAGAGGAGGCTACGCTTATTCAAGTCACTCCCCCTTCTTATAATTTCTGATTGAATAGCGGGGGGACACTGAGCATGCCTCACCATCCTAATGCATCGACACTTGGGTTGATGGAGCTTACAAATGATGTCCTTTAGCCTAAGGTATATTTTTCTTCTCTTTTCCTTACGGATGATGTCCTTCAGCCTAAGGTATATTTTTCTTCTCTTTTCTTATCTCTCTGATTCTTTCCTTGCTTTTTATTGACGGATTGGTCTTTTTCTTTTGTTTCTCTGCTTGCAGTATGTTCGGGTGCCAACCACCTGGATGAAGGATATCAAAGATTGGGTGGTCTCCTCTACTGCTTACATAAACCATTCATTCCTACTTAGTTTTGTCTGCCTCCTCGAATGAGGGATTGGGTTCTAGGAGTAGAGGTCCTACCACTCGTCACGGGGGAAATCGTATTCGACACAAAGGGCGAGGGTTTGAGAGAGATGGTGAGATATTGTGGGTTCGGGTTGAGTCCCATTATTTTGTATTTTGTATTTTTCTTTTTCCTACCAAGATGTTATCGTTCAATGACAGCATACATATATGAAGGAGATTTTTTATTATTTATTCTTGTTTTAATGACTTATCCTACATGGACTTTTACATTGCTTCTATGATTGTAAGAGTGACAAGATGTTTATTTTTTTAGAAAATGGAGTTTAATTAACTCGAGGTAAAGATTTACTTTTGAAATGATAAGTAAAATTGGATAAGTAAGAATAAATAACCCGGCTCTTTTTAAAATAAGGACTTTTTAGAATTTGATTTTGATAAAAGAGGAAAAATAGGATTTACCAAAATAAGGGTGTTGTCGATCGATATACCCCTTGTCTTGTCTATTGGCATATGGGAAAAGTCAAATCACTCTAAGGCATTTATTTCACTTTCTTGCTAATCAGAGTACTTTGAGGGGAAGGAATACATTTGGACTTATCAGATCCTTTGTATTTTTCCAAGTTTTTTATGTATAAAAGGAGAGGTAGTGAGTTTAGTTCTACCATCCATACCCACTTTCTTTTCCTTCCTTATTGCTTTTTTCTTTATGCTTTACTATTCCCCAAATGTCCCTTTCGATGAATGAATAATTTTCTTCCTAACTCGATGGAATAGAGACGATGTGTTTGTATAATGTGGGCTATAAGGCTTTCAACTTGCGTTGAGTCTATCTGTTGTGTAATCTAGCTAGTGACAGGAAAATGTTAGCGGTGGTGGCATAGTTCTGGTACCCTGAAGAGCATATTTTCCATTTCGACTTAGATGAGTTTTTCCCGACCTAGGAAGAATTCTTTTCCATGTTGGGAATCAATCCTATTGTAGAGGCAATTATTCTCGAACTTTCTCATTCTCCCTGGGTGTTGTTAGCAAAGCTCCTCTGTATTTCCCTTTCGGCGGCTCAACATTTGGTTACTGGGGGTAATTTCCCTTTGGGTTGTCATGTATTCTGTGGCTTGAGGGATTTTAATGACACGGGATATATCGGAGTTGTTGCCTTGGTCCTTACCTTTAGTCTCTTTCTAGTGACGAGGGACTTAATGGTGGATCCCTAGTTGGCTGCGATAACAGTATGGATGCCCTACCATTGCAGTTCTGCTATGGTTATACTGTCTTAGACTCTGAATGTTCTTGATGCTTGGAGGGAAGGTCTCTTTGATTTCCTGAGAGGGATCCAAGTGATTTTATTTATGTGGATTGATGAGAGGTTCCATGTGGGATCCTCCTAAGTACCTTTTGATGGGTGTGTCAAATTTATTTTCTCTGTACTTTCAAATTCAGCCCATCTGTAGAGAATTGGATCAACTGGTTTGTGGATAATGGAGCTCGGTGACTGCGTTAATTAATTCCATAGTGGGGAGAACTATAGCCTATTTTAAAATAAGAGAGTATTTATGTGTGCGATTAGTTATCCTACGAAAAACTTTATTCTACTTCCTTTAGCGGCTTCTAGGCCACGTTGGATGGGAACAGATAGTGCCTCCTCACACACTAGACTTTTTTTGGGTGGATGACCTTACTAAATTCAGACACACGAGGCGAGGTTCTTTGTGGGAGAGTCATCGTTCGTTTACCCGTCCATCTTAATTTGTAGAAATAGTCTGGCATGTGTTTGGGGACTATCTGAAATGGTTGTGGAAATGAGTAGTAGTGAAGATCCTGGAGAAAGAGACTGGCTAGAGATAATTTGTTCTTTTTAACACCACAGAATGTGGAGTAGTGGTTTTTTCCAGACTGGTTAGGGCATACCTCTCCATGGAGCGTACTCAGAATATCAATCAGGTAGGGAAAATCTTGGAACCTCCGGGGGATGATGATAATGGTGATGAGGTTAAGTCTTCTGACAACTATGGATAGGATTTTGTGAAGCTGGTGAAAATTTGTGTGAAGCTTTTGTGAAGATGGGGGTGAAACTTTTGTGAAGTTGGGGGTAAAGGTTTTGTGAAGATGGGAGAAGTGGGTTTTTTTTTGACTAAATTTGGTGTAGCTTAATAGTTTTGGTTTTGAGTTAGTGAAAGGGAGTGGTTTGTTTTAACTCCCTATGCTGAGACTTCATGTAATGGTACCGAACTTCCTTATTTAAAATAAAAAAGATTTTAATCATATTGTTTTGCCTCTTGATGATTTTTGTATTTGGACTTATCCATACTAGTCGCTAAGGCATACATAATCCTTTTGATGTAGACTATAAAATGGATTTTAGTTATCGGAGATTAGAAAAGAATAACATGTTATGAAAAAGAAGGGGATCGTGCCCATGTAAGGTGTATGAGAAACCTACGTACCTATAAGGGTTTGAAAATTCATGAGTTTCACTTCAAAAGTAAAAGGTGTGACACCCCGCCTAATTAAATAACGGGCAATCACTCCTTTACTAAATTAAAATCAAGGTGAACAGTTGGTTCATTCTTAGCATCAATGTCGTAAAAATAACTTTTCCAATTTAAACACCCTAATTAATTAAGCTAAGTGTCAAAACTATTTTTAAACATTACTTTCCAAATTTTATTTTGAAAACAAGATTTAATTACGTACAACAATTGAATATAAAAACATACCACAATAATCCTGGAACAAATAATCCAAATGATTTAAACATTCGACAATTGAATCCCAACATTAAAATTTAAATTAGAACATCCAAACCATAATAAATTCCAAAGTAACAATACTAGAAATAACTGAAATACAAATGTCCCAACAGAACAGATAAATAGTGGAAAGGGCGACACGTGCCCCAATAACTGAGAATCATAGAAGTGGCATCAAATAAATGAAATTGTCTAAGCAAGTGGCTTGCAACTCCCACCTAAGCTGCAGCACGTTCCTTCCAAGGGATCCTAAGCAAGACGCCCCTGTGGCTGAGCACCTATAACATATACATATATATACAAGAGAGAGAGATAGAAACGGGTCAGAGCCCGATAGTGTATATGATTTAAAAATTCGTTTAGCAATTATTTAAATTGATACAGGCCAATGCAACAACATATTAGTGCGACACTCTCTTGAGAAATTCTCACCTCTCTTCTAATGTGCACACCTATCGTACTAACCTTCCCAATGATCTATCTCGTCATATATCCCACTATCTTTCCCCAATGATTTAACTTATCTTAGGTTATTCGCAGGATTCAAAATTTAATGATACAATTGTTTAAAAAGAATATTTCAATTAGTAACCAAAGTTCTCATTTTAACTTTATTAATCAATAAAGTTTTCCAGTGCCATATTATACTTTCTCAAAACAAGTATTTATAATTTGAGTCATCAACCATATCCTACTTACCAAATCACAGTAGGCAGTTCCAATTTCAAAGTTTCATATATATATTAACTACTCGTACAATATATATATATAACAGCACCCCAAATAAAAGCTATGGTGCGGGCATACTCTACTATCCAAACCCCGTATCACTCTTATTAAGGGGAATACAAATTCGGAATCACTCTCGAATTGTATTAACACATACACAACAATATTGAGGCTAAGCATAGACTCCAAGTCTCTAAGAGGATGGAACATACCCGCGTCTCTTAGGACCGTCTGAACAATCAAATCGATAGCCTGTACCAAGGATATCTATCTTCTAGGGTACGAGTCAATATCCCCCATAAGACAACACAGGATAAGATCGTCCCAGCGTGGCAACCTCATGGATAGCAAGTAGCGTGGGTATATTTTTCACACATAGGTAGTATATGCAAACACAATCATATAACTATACTAATATTACCATATCAATATTAGGTACATTTCAAATCCCATAGTTACGACTTTTATCCTTATTTTCACCTTTTTAGTGAACACATATAACGGTTCGTTTCTAACCTTGATTCGGTATTATTCCAACTTACCACATAACTCTCATGGCTTTATCCTCCCAATTATAAAATTCAGTAGTTATTCATCTATTCTCTATCATAACTATTTGATGTAATCTCTCCCTTTAAATACGTAGCTTCATCGTTCCTTATATAATTATCCCAAAAATGCAATTCTCGTCTTCTATGAAAGGTCCCAAAATTATTCAAATGTCCTACTGGTCTTCAATATCTCCCAAAACACTTTCTTAAGGATGTACAAGAATTATTTAACAATAAATTGAATTTAACTAATTTAAAAAGGGAAATAGGAGTCTGCTAGGAGGGGTCGATCGATCGAGGTCTGGGGCTCGATCTATCGATCCTTCGATCGATCGAAGCTCTGGGCTCGATCGATCGATCAAGCAGGTATGCGAAATCTGCAGTTTTGCAGTTACGAGTTTCATCTTCTAACCTCAACAAATTCCATATTTTTCATACCCAAACAACCCATAATTCATACTACTAATATCATATCATCATATTCAAAATTCCCTACATAAAGCATGTGGGTTTCTATCACTAATTATGGATTAACAGCCCCAAAATTTATATAAATATCAAGAACCCTAGAAATCTCTTAAACATGGTTCTAACAATTATTTTCCAGAAATTCCTTCTTATAAACATCATAATTCATGGTTTAATCCTCTACATGACAAAGGGTTTCCAGAATTTTCATTCAAACCATAACTGCATGAAATTTCCTAACTCAAATCAGGTTTTTCATCCATAAAAATCATCCTAATCATTCCTAAACCAATATGAAAGATGCATCAACGAAATCAGAAAGATAAACACTTGGCTGGGATTTTCAGAAGTCTGGTTTGGTGCCGAAATTGGCGTGGTTGCATTTTCCATCTCGCGATCTACGCTTTGGCGGTGACGGCGGTGCAAACAAGTGAGTTTTGAGCCTTAGAATGCCTTGAGAGCTCTCTCCTCTCCTCTCCAATGGCCGTTCTTGGGTTTTGAGTTTTCTAACCCTAGATGACTAACCTAGATGGATGATATAGATTTCTAATTTTCGTGGGCTTAATTACCCAAAAATGTGAAATGTCCAAAATGCCCTCCCGGGTACTAATTAAGCCTAAAAACGCTCCGAGACCCAAACTAAACCCCCGGGTACACTTTTCTGACTATCTCGACCCTTCCAGACACGTTGCTACACTCAAAACGACCATACGAACAACTTATAAAATATTCACTTTTATTTATCAATATTTAGTCCCGACGCGACACGGACGCATCCCGACTCAAATTTCCAAAATTTTCATTTTTATTCACTCGTGACATTCAATATAACCAATATTATATATTACCTTGCTCATTAGTAATATTCAACAAATTTTCCATAATTACTAACTCTCGTCATGTTAATAATTATAACATAATTAATTTCAGGATTTTTATTAAATAATTAATTCACATTAAATTTAATAAATCCCCAAATTAATACAGCATAAAAATACGGGATATTACAAAAGGTTTATTAGAGTATCAAGCCTCATGTAGTTCTGGGTAGAGAGAAATGAATTTTTTTTTAAGAATGAAATAAGGATGAGAAGAGTCATAATGCGTCGAGATTTTGGACTAAGGATAGAACTTTTGAAATCGTCCAGGTTGACTGGACGTGCCATCTATTCTCCATCAAGGTTTATGAGCATAGCAGTGTCGCCTAACAGGATCTTCTTTACAATGTAGCGGCCACTCCAGTTTGGCTTGAATTTCTTTTTAGGGTTCCAAATGGGTTCTGTGATCTCTTTAAGGGATAAGTCTCCTTCCTAACCACCACGGTCTTTGACCCTTCGATTGAATAATCACACTATCCACCAATGGTACCCTTGTATGTGATACAGAGCCTTCAACCTCTTTTCAATAGTGATAGTTTGTCAAAGAGGCTTTGATGCCAGTCTTTCTCCTAACTCTTCTCTTGAGCATAAAACGTAGGAAAAGTATTTATAACTCAATAGGTAGGACTGATTCCATTCTATATATTAGAGAAAAAGTAGTAGCCCCCATAGACGTTCTAACTGAAGTATGGTAGCCCTAAAGGGCATAAGGGATCTGATCGGCCCAATCTCGGTAACTGTTGATCATTTTTTGATGATGGGCTTGAGGTATTTATTGGCGAATTTGATTGAACCATTTATTTGGGGTTGGTTGGGAGAATATTTGTGTGTTTGAATCCCATACTCATCGACTAGTTTTGTAACCTCGACTTCGAAGTGTAACCCATTATGTGACCATGGGGAACCCCGTATCGGCATATTATGTTCTTTTGAATAAACTTGTCTACATTCTTATCATTCAGTATTATGTATGACTCAGCTTCGACCCATTTGGTGAAGTAATCGATGGAGACTAGGATGAACTGTTGCATGTTTAAAGCTTTGTGTGTGACTCTCTCTATAATGTCAATGCCCAGATGGAGAACGGCCAGGGAGAAGTCATGTGGGGGAGGTAAGTGGTTGATATTGAAGAACTATTAGAATTTGAGGCATCTTCGAACATGGACGGTGCAATACTGAACCATGGTGGTCCAATCTTACCTTTACAAGTGATTTTTTTAGAAATCATATGACTGTTCTTCTGAGGTCTGCATTCCCCGCTATGGATCTTATATTTCATTTCTTCAATGCCAACCCCTGCAATGGAATGCAAATTCATTCCATCGAAGTTTCTCTTGAAGAGTGCTTTATCACAGATGATGTACTAGGCAACCAGTTTGCGAAGGGTCGCTCGGTCGTTGTTGTTAGCTTTTTTGGGATACCTATTGTGCTTAAGGAGCCACCAAATGCCATAGTACCAAAACTCGACCATATTGTAATCTTTTTCTGTGACGAGATCAATATAGTAGAATTGGTTTGGATCGACCATTGAGGATAGGATAGAAAATTCATCAGCTAAGTTGTTCTTTGCGTGGGGTAAGTAGTGTAAGGTGACATCTTGGAATAGGGAGACCATCTTTTTTAAGTAGGTGTGGATGGGTAAGAGCTTTTCGTCTTTTATTTTACATCTTCTAAGGATTTGGCATAAGATGAGGGCAAAGTCCCCATAGAAATCTTAGAGTTAGATACCATTCTTAACTGAGACTTTGAGGCCTATAGTATAGACCTCGTGTTCGGTTATATTATTTGTGTGGGGAAAATCTAGCTTGGGGGTAATGGGAGTGTGAGAATCATCAAGGGAAATCAGGAGTATCCCAATGACGTTCATTTTCTTATTGCCATCACCATCAAAGAACATTTTTCATCAGAGGTCCTCCTGAGAGGTGTAGAGGATATCTTCATCTGAGAATTTGGAGATCCAAACATCTGCCTCTTCTATGGGGTAGTCATCAAGGTTGTTGGAGATGGCTCCTCCTTTTATGTATTTCCTATATGACTTTCACGATATCTAAATCAACTAGTGGCATTAACCACCGAGCCATTCTATTGGATAGAGAGGGTTTCTCGAGCAGAGATTTGATAGGATCCATTCGGGACACAAGTCCGATGGAAAAAGCAAGCATGTAGTGCCGTAACTTTTGAGTGATCTGGACTAGGCCAATGCATGCTTTATCCAAGGCAGTGTAGTGGACTTTGTACCCGGCGAATTTTTAGCTGGCATAGTAGAGGGACCTCTCTTTGTCATATTTTTCAATGTATTGGGATAGCTAAGCCCCTATTGTAGTATCTATTACGGTCAAGTACAAGAGTCGAGGGTGACCTAGCTGCGGCAGAATAAGTACCGGAGGTCGGGTAGGGTATTTCTTGATTATGTCGAAGGCTTCCTAACATGATTCATTCCGTACTTTAGTAGAATCCTTCAGGAGCAATTTGAAGATAGGCTCATAAATATAAGTCAGTTGGTTGATGAACCGACTGATGTACTATAATTTTCCAAGGAATCCCCGGACATCCTCCATTCGGGTGGTGGAATTTTGAGTAATGCTTTCAATTTCGTACTGTGTACTTATATTCCCTTTTCACTGACCATGAATCCCAAAATCTATCCTTTCATGACACCAAAAATGCATTTCTATGGGTTTAGATGCATTTGGTATTTTTATAGTCATTCGAAGAATTTTCAGAGAATGGGAACGTGGCCTTCTCGTGCCTTAGACTTAATGATCTTATCATCTATGTAGACTTCGACATCCTTGTGTATCAAGTCATGCAAGATGGTTGAGGAATCCCTTTGGTAGGTATCCCCAACATTCTTGAGCCTGAATGGTATAACCGTGTAAGAAAAGGTTCTGAGAGTGTGCCACCAATCAATGATTAACTTGTTTAATTCAATTCCAATTTTTAATCCCAAAATCCTAACTATTGCAAATAAATTGTGACAGAAAAATAAATTCAAACCATGCATGGACAGTCAATCACAATATGAGTAAAAATCCCCCAAAGGGGCAAAACCATTTTTATTTCACTATAATCCGTAATACTTATAATTACATCAAAATACAGTGACACGCGAATACCCGCAGGAGTCGATTCGTCGTCGTCGACAAGAGATCTCGCAAGAGCTCCAAGTCAGTAATGGAGAACAACCTTCTTCTCCACAAGAACAATCCAGATGAATACAACAATTATCTAGGATTCATAAATATTGACATATATGTTTGGGAATGATTTGTGAATTAAAAGGTATGAAAACCTTGAAAAAATGAAGTATGTTTTGTGTGGAAATGTGAGTGCCAAAGACTTGAAAAACGTGAATGAGGAACACTACTATTAATAAAGAAATCGAGGAGGCGTGTCGCTCGAATGATAGAGGGTTGTAACTTGAACAACTTTGTGCAATAGCAGTATGTCTCTTGAACGACGTTGGACTGTTGCTCGAATGACGCCAGCATCAAATATTTTCTCGCCTCTACACTTAGAAAAAAAAAATTGCGAAGGAAAACATTTTGAAACCTTAAAAAATATTTTCTAAAATTTCCAAATAATTATTTAACCATTAAAAACTCCAAATTAATTATTTTACCATTAATGTTAGTGGAGTAGTGGGAATGTTGAATGTTGAAGATGCACGTTGCATGATGCTTGGTGATGATGCACTACACACGTATGAAGATAGTGGGAGCATGATAACTTAGGATTAAGATCGAGGTTGTCATGGATGAACGTTTTGACATGCCGAATGTAGCGATATCAGACATACTAACTGTGATATAGGGCATACAGAAAACTTCCTAGATTCTAAATAGACATTTATAAAATCATATCCTTACAAATATCCCCCTATATCTATGTCAGTAAAAACATAAAAACTATCATAATTATGCTACCCAAACTCAAAACAAATTACATACAATTTAATATCCCCATTAAACCCAAAAACTAGAAATACCAAATGACATGTCTTCACAGATTTCAACATATTCTAATCTTTAACTTTTTCTCACTTTCTTTGTCATCATTAGGGTGTGCAAAAATAATGCTCAATTTTGTACCTACACACATGAGACAAGAAACAATACCCATGATGCGCAAGAGTTTGAAATATAATGACAAGAAGAAATAAATATCAATTAAGCTTAAGCAAAATCATTATTAAATCAAGAAAAAATTATCCCCCATAATTCGTTCTCCCCCTTTTATGATGTCCCCAAATAAACAAATATGGGGAACATAAACTAGTGCAAATGGAGAATGTCACAAGGTAATAAAACTTTCCCTTTTTGAATTTTTCAAAAATTTTCTCACAAAATATACAACAAAGAATCACACCATGAAAGAACACGAAAATAACCAAGTCGGTGATAGCAAAAATGTAGGGATGTGAAAAAATTCGGTACGAAAATCAATACATACAACCATAATATATGTGCACGATAAATTTTGGATATTCCTAACTCAACATCTTCCTTATGTGTAAAAATGGTGGAATTATAAGAAATTGACTCAATTAAATCAATAAATCAAAGCTCAAAGGGATTTCCACACCAATAACGTCCAAAACTATGTAACGATTTTTCATGACTTTTAAGGAGGTCCAAACCCATTTTATATTCCATTCAAACTCGCTCAATAAATAATAATGCTTCTTATTTTTCTTTTGAGGTGATGAAACTAAAACCTATGGGGCCACTTTTTGGCATATTTTTTTAGTTCTTGCTTTTGAATATTTTCGGGCCCTTTTTAACCTCTTTGGACCTTAGTTTCAGTTTTTGCCAAATTTTTATTTAGGTCGAATTTAAACGATGGCTTAGTCACATAGTATAAATGAGTACCTTTCGCAACTCTTCCCCTTTTTTCAAGTTCACACAAACTCATTGTAATGGTTTTTTCATGCATTACCTTCTTGTCAAGTTTTATCGTATCTGGTCTTTTTTATAGATACAATTGAGATGGAAACACTCAAGCCAACATGTGATAGACAAGTAAAATACTCAAATAATATTGTGAACATGTGCAATAAAGGAGATAAGGAGACAAACATGTAGAAGATATCATTAATCGCATCTCAATGACTCTAAACAATGTAAAGCACATGGATGAAATGATGTAGTATCTCAAATCACTATCAAACAGTCATGTGGAAAATGAAATGAAGTTGTGACTATGGGTATCTTAAATGTTCTTCCATAAAAGGTGTAAACAACATACAAACCCCTTTTTATGTTTTTTAAAAAAATTTATAAAAAGAAAATCTTTTTGGATATTTCAATTTTTCAAGAAAATAGAAAATCTTATTGATTTTTTCTAAAATAAAAAAAATAGAAAATCTTTTTGAATTTTTCTAAAATGAAAAAAAAAACAAATAATGATACAAATGATACAATTTGGAGATAGGAATCATATAACATTAACATGAAGAATGCATCCTACTCTAGACATGCTGACCACCCCTCAGTTAACTGTGCAAATTCCTAAAGACTTCCTAAGATTCTCGAATCTAAGGGCATCTAAAGGCTTTGTGAAAATATCGGCTAACTGGAGGTATTAGCCTGTGGCTTCGAGAGAGGGGGATTTTATATGATGTTATTAGTCAGGAGAAATGAAAGTGTTATTTTTGTTGCCCAGGTCTATGTGGACGACATAGTCGTGCTCCCAACATGCTCACCACTTTGAGGAGGAAATGAAAAGTGAGTTTGAGATGAGCATGGTAGGTGAGCTTACTCTCTTCCTTAGTCTCCAGGTTCGTCTATTAGACGATGGGATGTTCATCTCCCAATCCAAGTATGCTAAAGTCCTTGTAAAGAAATTTGGTTTAGACTCTCCTAAGCATGAACGTACCCCGATGACTACCTCAATAAAGCTTAGCAAGGACACTTCAGGTAAGGATGTAGAGCAAACCTTCTATCGGAGTATGATAAGTAGTCTTCTATAATTAACTGTTATTCGTCCCGACATCGACTTTAGTGTTAGAGTCTATGCATGATATCAAGCGTCCCCGAAAGATTGACACTTACTCGCTCTTAAACGTATTATCAAATACGTGGGTGGGACTCTCTCATTTGGCATTTGGTATTCCTTTGATACCGATGACCGTTTGTTTGCCTATTTGGATGGCGATTGGGCCGGGGATGTAAATGGATCTAGGAACACTTCTGGTTGGTGTTTCTTCTTTGGTTTCGCTCTTTTCTCTTGGTTGAGCAAGAAGTAAAACTCCATCTCTTTGTCCACTGCGGAGGCTGAGTACATAGCCGCTGGGAGTTGTTGCACACAACTTCTGTGGATAAAGAAGATATTGGAGGATTATGGGCTATCACAGGACACCATGATTATTTCTTGTGATAACACGAGCGCGATACACATATTTCATAATCCAGTCCAGCATTTGCGTACAAAGAACATTAGGATACGCGAGCACTTTATCCGTGTGATTGTAGAAGAGAAGGTTGTATCCTTAAGTTTTGTGTCTACCAGGATAAGAGATTGGAAGTGAGGTTCTCGTACCAAGCATGCGGTGCTTGGTTCAAACCATACAAGGCTTTCCTCAGATAGTAGATGCATGATCATGGTGCTTAGGGACTTCAAATCCTTTTGGATATTCCACGTAAACCTCCTCATATAGAATGCCATTTAGAAAGGCATTTTTGACACCCATCTAATATAACTTAAAGTACTAACATGTGATGGCGAGTAGTAAGGGGACGAACTCAAGCCTTGCAACAGGAGCAAATGTCTCTTCAAAGTCTAGACCCTCTATCTGTGTGTAGTCTTTAGTGACCAACCTAGCCTTATTTTGGATAATAGTACCAGTTTCATCCACCTTATTATTAAAGATCCACTTAGTACCTATCACATCTGTCTCACTAGGTCGGGGGACCAGTTCCCAGACATCATTCTTTCTAAACTGAAGCAGCACATCCTGCATAGCGTATATCCAATGTTCATCTTGGAGTTCTTCCTTATGATTTGTGTGCTCGACTTTAGATGTGTAGAAAACATGGATAACAACGTTCTCTAGCTGAGAATGAGTCTTGACCCCTACGATGGGATCTCTTAGAATAGCAGTAGGATAATGACTCTTGTGAACCTAATCAAGAGTGTCCCCTAAGTCAGGAATATGATCCACTCTGGGTGTGCGAGGCACAATGGGATCATCAGTAGGACATGCATTATCTTCATACAAAAGGTTAGAATCAACAAACATTGGCGGTTAGTCATCTTTCATGATGACATTTATTGACTCAATAACATTAGAGCTACTTAGGTTAAAAACCCGATATGCTCTACTAGTCGATGAGTATCCTAATAATATTCCCTTCTCGCTCTGGCAGTCGAACTTTCCTAATTTCTCTTTATCCTGTAGGATGTAGCATTCACTCCCAAAGACACAAAAATATGAAACGTTGAGCTTCTTTCCAGTCCATAATTCGTCGACATCGCCTCTGCTAAAAATATCCTAAAAACTCTACGACCTAGAAGCATAGATCCATCCATCTCCTGAATCGTCCGATTATTCCTCTCAATAATCCCATTTTATTGAGGAGTCTTCACGATCGAAAATTCATGTTTGATTTCGAGGCTATCATAGTAACTATCTACTTTAGCTTCCTTAAACTCAGTGTCATTGTCAATACATATCCTATTCATAGGGACTCCGTGTTCATTTTACAGGACACGACACTTGGTTGTGATAAAATCCATAACATCGGATTTCTCTCTCAGAAAACCTACAATCGAGTAACGAGAGAAATCATCTACCATCATCACGATATACCTCTTACCACCCAAACTCTTAGTACGAGTAGGACCTATAAGATCCATGTGTATCAACTAAAGAAATCGTGAAGTGGTAATGAAATTTAACTTCTTGTGGGGGCTACGGACTTGCTTTCCCAACTAATAGGGTCCAAAAACTGCGCAAGTCGGCTTTCCAAGTGATTGCAAGACATGTACTAGTTCCTTTTTAGCTAATCTCTCCAAATCACTAAAATTCATAAGACCTAGACGTTGTTGCCACATATCCATAGGAGTGATCGTGGCGCTGTTACAGACAAATGAGGACTTGGGCACAATCCCATAGCAATTATCTTCAGTCCTCATCCCGTGTAATAGATGTTTACCGACTTGATCATAAACATTGCACTCATTCCAGTCAAACTTTACTGCAAAGTCAACGTCGCAGAACTAGCTAATGCTGAGAATATTTTCTTTCAAACCTTTGATGGACAAAATATCCTCTAGCTTAGGAAATCCTGGTATCTCTACTGTACCACGTCCTACTATGATAGACTTGATCACATCTCCAAAGGTGACTTTACCTTCCTTTCAATCCTCTAAGTAGGTAAAAAAATGAGACATCACTTATCATGTGCCTGGACCACCCACTATAGAAATAGCACTGAGAAATATTATGTCCTTTAAGAGCAACATGGACAACAAGGGCTTTTGCGTCGAGTTTAGTTACCCAAGTTGAGATAACCTTATGTTTATCATTTTCATTATTGGATCTAGTCGGGATATTAAAAGTGTCCGCTGATGGTATAGAAATTCGTTGGAACTCTTCCATTAGACTCTGAGATGTTATGACTAGAAACTCAACTTGCTCTCTAAGACTCGAAAAATCTCTATTGGCACATGATGGAGAAAATGTATGTCGTTTTGGACCAAAACTATAGCAAAACTCCCTAAGGTGAACCTTTCTTTTGCATTAGGTACAGAAGTACAGAATCTTTGGCCGACCTTGGTTTTTGGTGATGGCCATATGTATTTGTAGTAAACTCAGGAACTGGTTTGGATGTCACATACGACGTGGAGGACCCATCAAAACCTTTCCCCTGCCATTCACCAAAACCTAAATCAGGGGCGAGGATCATCTTTCCCATATTTCTAGATTTGTCCTCTATCTTTACCTTGACCTCCCTAACTCTCTCGAGGTCATGAATAAGCTGGGCTATAAAGGCTTCAAGTTTCTTCCGAGTGTCCATGGAGGTCTGGAGCTCATTCATAAGACTAGCCACTTACTTCGTCAAGTCCCCTTTATCTTTCTCTAAACTACTCTCTCTCTCTCTAAACTAACTCTCTATGTCTCTCTCTCTCCCTCTACGCAAATAGTCTATCTCTCTCCCATGACAATGCTAATGGAGGACTCTCTCTCTCTCATCTCTCCCAAATATTTTTCTAAGGAAACTATCCTAAGAGACAATGCTCTGTTACACTTTTTAGTTTTAAAAGAATCAGCATATAAATTAGCTTACGTGCATCATAAATCACTCTCGCTCTCTCTTGCAACATCCTCTTCTTCACTCACATCGCATCCACTGTCGAGGTGTCCCTGTCAAGTAGCATCCTCATCATCGTCTGTCTCACTGTCGGTACTCACGTGACTAGCTATGAATGCAGTGAAGTGACATTTATGCGGCGACTCATATCCAGAATCCACCAACTCGATCTCACTGTCGTCACTAAGGGAGGCATTAAGAGAAGCTTTTTCTTTTCCTCGACGTATCAACCTATTAGGACACTCAAATGCCTTATGAGCTCTACTGTCACACTCATAACATCTCTCCTCATCTTTCTTAGGCGTATCCTTTTTATCCTTTTCATTTTTCTTTTCAAACTTATTTTTCTCAAAATTCTTTTTATCTTCGTAATTGCCATTTTTCTTTAATTTGGGAAATTTCTTGAAACTTTTGCAAATAAAGCCAAATATTCTAAGTCAAAATCAAACTCCGAATGAAAAAACTCTTCCTCTCTTATCCTAGACGACTCACTTCTCTTTCTTTCTGATCCCTCACTCTTCCTAGCCTGGGCTTTATGTGCTACCCTTTTATTTTTTGATTTTATCGTGTTAGGAAACATGCCAATTTCATAGGTCCGGAGGTCTCCTACCAATTCTTCTAATTTCACACTAATCAAATTTCCTAAAGAAATTAGCACACTGACTTTAGCGATAAAATTCTTAGGCAGTGATCTCAAAATATTTTAACTACTCTAACATCAGGAATGTGTTCACCTAAATTGAAACTATTATTTTAATATCAGATAAGCCTGCATAGAATTCATCAAAACACTCAGATTCAGGCATGGTGATTGACCTAAATTATGTAGTTACATTTTACAATTTTGATTCTTTAACTGCATTAGTGCCTTCATGGGTAAGTTAAAGAATGTGTCGTGCTTCTTTTGGTGTGGTACATGTCATGATGCGTCAGAACTCGTCGAGGGTAACGTTTTCCAAAACAGCATTAAGCCCACGTGAGTTATATGTACTCCATTTAAATTCGTCCTCAGTTCATGTAGTCACATATATTAAAGTAGTTATGTTATCTACAGTGACAGTGGGAGGTGTCCACCCTATTTCACACACAACCCAAACACGATCGTCAATGGCCTTTAAGTGAGATCTCATACGGGATTTCCAATATGCGTAATTTGACCTGTTAAAAATTGGAACTCGCTTATGCAAGTTTTCCATTGAAATTGTGCTTTTTCAAAAATCAATTTTTAGACCAAGAATGATATCCAGAAAAATTTTGTGGAAAAAATACATGGTATAATTGTGTAATAGGCTCTGATAACAATTTAAGAGTGCTCCAGTAATCAATGATTAATTTATTTAATTAAATTCTAATTTTTAATCCCAAAAATCCTAACTCTTGCATATAAATTATGATAGACAAATAAATTCAAAACACGCATGCAGAGTCAATCACAATATAGGGAAAAATCACCCAAAGGGGCAAAACCATTTTTATGTCACTATAATTCCTAATACTTACCATTGCGGCAACTTACAGTGACACACGAATACTCGCATACGTAGGTTCGTCATCGTCGATAAGAGATCCCACAAAAGCTCCAAGTCAGTAATGGAGAACAACCTTCTTCTCCACAAGAATACTCCATATGAGTAGAACAATTAATCTAGGTTATAAAGATTCACATATATGATTGGGAATGATTTATGAATTAAAAAGGTATGAAAACCTTGAAACAACGAAGTATGTTTTTTTAGCAGTTCTGCAGAAACGTGATTGCCAAAGACTTAAAAACATGATTGATGAACACTTCTATAAATACAAAAATTGAGGCGACGCATCACTCGAACGACAGATGGTTTTCGCTCGAACGAAATCATATTGCTTGAACGACGTTGGACTGTCACTCAAATGACGTCAGCATCAAATATTTTCTCTCCTCTACACTTATAAAATATTCTTTCTGCGAAGGAAAACATTTTGAAACCTTAAAAAATATTTTCTAAAAATTCCCAAATAATTATGTAACCATTAAAAACTCCAAATTAATTATTTTACCATTAATGTGAGTGGGGTAGTGGTAATGTTGAATTTTGAAGGCACACGTTGAATGACTCTTGGTGATGATGCACTACGTACGTAGGAAGATAGTGGGAGCGTGATGACTTTGGATTAAGATCGAGGCCGTCATGGATGATCGTGTTGATGTGCCGAACGTAGCACTATCAGACTGATAAAATTTGATCTAGGACATACATAAAACTTCCCAGATTCTAAATGGACATTTATAAAATCACGTCCTTATAGGTTCCTGGGGGTGATGAGTGAGGCTTTCTCCAAGTGGTCAAGGTGCATCTTGGTCTGATTTTATCCAACGAATCCATCGGCGAATGACTTGAGGGAGTGGTTGCTTGTGTTGTCCACGATCATGTCGATGGTGGGCAATAGGTAATTGTCCTTTGGAGATGCTTTGTTCAAATCTCGATAGTCGACGCACATGCGGATTTTTCCTCTTGATTTCGGTAAAAGGACAATGTTAGCCAGCCATATGGGATATTTAATCACAGGGATGAAGCCTACGTTCAAGACCACCTATTCTTTGACTTTGAGTGACCATTCGATACGGAGCTTTTGTAGCTTCTGTTTGATCAGCTTTCATTTTGGGAGAGTTGGGATCTCGTATTCAGGATGATGTCGGGCATGTCGTAGGACCATGCGAAGACGTTCAAAAATTATTTTAATAATTCTTTAGATTATGTGCAGTCCTTATCATTAAGGGTAGAACTAATCCTAATCATGCGTTGTTGGCTAGTAGAATCATAATCGATAACAATAGTTTCATCCTTATCAATTTAAGCACAGTTATGTTGTTTGTCAATAACCTTATTAAGATTAGTTAAGAATTATTCATTTGCAAAATCATCATCATTAATAGTTTGATTAGAATCAAGACAATTAATGTAAGGCATAAAAAATACTTAAAATCCTACTTTATTTCACTTTTAGGAAAAATAGCATTGAGAAACTCATTAAAAGCGGTCTTGATTAAGTTGCTATCAAAAAAAGGAAAAGCATCAATAGGTGAAGAGATAGGGTAAACAATAAGAATAGGCTGAATCTTAAAAATTGGGACTGGTATAGCATTCTAGTTGAGAAGAAGCTCATCAGTGGCCTTGATCAGAGTGGATGGGTTTCATGGTGTAGCGTCTTAATACATCACATAAAGAGTCATTTCCAGTATCTGTAGGTTGACTGAGTCTTCAAAATCACTTTCCTCGAAAACCGTGGTAGTCGTTACAACTTTTTAGATGAGGGATTATACCCTACGCTGGAAGTCTTCATCCCAAGAATAGTTATCTAGAATGAAGATTTCCACACCCGTCTTCATCTTCTTATCCGCGTGGTCGTACCATGATTTAGGAAAGCCACAAAAGGGGAAGTCTTCACCTTCCTTGACAAATTTGTTGTTCAGAAAATCCTTTAAAATAGCCTTAGCATCTTCTAAACTTCTTTCAGCTAAGATTGGCAGAGTGCTATCAGTTCTTCTAGTGAAGGCTAATAACCCAGGCTACAAGGGGAGAGGCCTCTTTTAGGATTATGGGCTCCAGTATCCCTTGATTATATCACCTCAGCCCCAGTTTGGTCAAAAAATGCATATTCTTGAACATTATATCACATTGACATTTCCATGAGGGTTGTGATCTGGACAGACTCGGTCTTTAAAATTATCCCCTGCTGAAAGGGGAAGTGGATCGACTTTGAAGCCGAAGAGAAACATGTCAATCATCCCATTATGTATTTTTAATATCGGATTGTTGGTGCTGGCATTTTTTATACCATCATTTTCCCCCAAAATGGCGATGGCGATGGCGATGTCTTGCTCTTTGGCGAAACTTCTAATGAAGTGGGGAAGATATCCCCCAGATGCTATGAAGCCACGATATACCAAGCAGTGTGTTGAAGCATGCGGGTATGTCAATAATTTGGAACTCAAAGATGGGATTGATATGACCAACCCCTATTATGAGTTTTATTGATAACATCACCTATTGGCGAGTATTATTAAAAGCACGTACTGTGGCAAAAGTAGGAGTAAGGTCACTTACATTTAAACCTAAGCAATTAAAGGTTCTGAGTGGACAAACAATGAGGGAGGATTTGTTTTCAACGAGTGAGAAGGGGATTATCTTTTCCATAACATCAATAGAGATGTTAAGAGCATAGTTATTACTGGGACTAATTTTTGGAATTTACTCTTCGAAGAAGGAAAGGAGTCTAGTGGAGGTAAATGATCCAATTAGGCTTAAAACCTTTTCTGGAGTAGTGGAAGAAGGGACTGTAGGCCCATTTAGAAGCTTAATCGGTGTAATTAGGAAGGCATGAAGAGTCCCCACAAGGTGATGTTAGCATGACTCTTCTTGAGTTGGTTAAGATCTTGTTCTCCTCAACGATCATTTCAGGCATGGGAAGTTCTTCGACAACTACCTTTACCTTATATGTTCCCAATGATCGAGGATTTGGATCCTTGTAGTATCTTCCTGATCTGGTCATGTGGTTTACTCTGGCGGGGAAGAACAAGAATCCCTTATCTTCATTTATTTCTGGTTGAATAGATACTTTGCTAATTTCCCCCGACAGGTATTCAAAGGATATCATTCCGCACATGCTGATTACTAGACTGAATTTTTCTTGACTCGAAGTGGCAATGATATCCTCTTGCCAAGAGAAATTAATGCATTCCATGGCTTTAACGACTTCCTCATATAAATCTTCCCACTATACAAGGAGGTGTAGAAGTTAAGAGACCAACCGCCCTTAAAGCTTCAAAGTAGTGAGTAGTTCATAAATGCTGCAGATCTCACTAGTCTGTTGAAACATATTGGCCATAATCTATATCATCTCATCTAAACTGATCTCTTCGAAAGTTACCACCCATTCGTCTGATTCCCGAACCCATTTTTGTTCTTCCATGAATAGGCCACTAAATTTCTGACAGTTGATGGTCATCTTGACCAAAAATTTCATCTCTAACTCTAGAATTTGTCACAATACTGCTAGTAATTCCCTTTATTTTCCTTCGGATCGAGTGCGTACAATAATGCAAGCCCTTGTGAGGAATGACAACACTTGATTGGTGAAGAAGGCAGGTTGTAAGGAAAATGCGGGAAAACTTAAGAGGTTTGGGTAAGATGATAGTTACTTTGCTTGGTATAATTTGAGTGGAGATAAGCACCCAAAAATGTATAACTCATGCCCCGAATAGATGCATTTTAGTCGCTCATTTTTAATAAAATTGTCCTTATGTTCGTATTTTATCATTTTGTAGGTCAATACGCACTTGCGATACAAATAGCGCTAAATCCAGTTAATTGCGACATAATAGCAATCAAAAGCATGCATCGAAGAAATCAAAGAAGACCGCGAAGTCTGAGTCCACATTGAGCTTGCCTAAAAGAGTTTCGTTGTCCCAAACCTTTTCCCGAACCAAATCTAAGACTAGACCAAGCCCAGTCCATACCCCGAGCCAGGTGTGTATTGAGTTTGTGCCTTTTTAGATTTTCTTATATTTTTATTTTTAGTCATTTTATTTTTAGGATTTATTTAGGGTTTTTAGAATTTATTTGCATATTTTTATATTTTATTTTTATTAGTGTATTTTTATTTTTATTTTGATTTTGATTTTGATTTTTATTAGTTTTTAGTTTTTATTTTATTTTATTAGTATTAGCTTTTAGGATTTCATTTTTTTTATTTTTTATTTTTTTAGATTTTACATTTTTTGAATTTTAGTTTTTAGTTTAATAGATTTTTTTTTTAGAGTAGTATTTTATTTTTAGATTTTTAGTTTTAGATTTTTTAATTGTGTATTTTAGGGTCACAACTTAAATACACATATTAAACCCACTCACACCTAACTAACATAAACCCACCACACCTAAACTACTCCTCACCCTCGCCCACACAATAAACCTCACCTTCCTCTTCTCGACCAACATTCTCTCTCCCCCACAACAAAAAAAATCCAACAACTACCCACTTCATCTTCAACCCCCCAACCTTATCACTCCATTTTACATGCCACCTCAAATGAAAAACAGTCGCCACCACAGCCTCGAACCCGACCCCCACCTGGCCATGTTTGCGACTTGAAGCCGGAGCAATCATCGGCGACACGACAACTCGCGATTCAGCCACGAGCTCCGACGAGTTCACCTCCCCATAACTCGAGTCCTGCCGGAGTTCAAACCCGTCCCCAACCAAACCCAAACCGCCAAAAATCCAATAACTCAACTGCCCGACCCCTGCCGACCCATAAGCCCGCGCCCAGCAGCTCAAAAATGCGACCACGTCCAAGGCGCATACCTATCGGACCCCTTCCCGACCTCCATTGACTTACAGATCCTCATACCCGATTCACACAATCCCAAACCCTTGTCCAAAGTCCTCATAACCCAAACCAATTATTTGCCATATCTTCACCAAAATCGGAACAAATAACTACTAACAGTTATATCCAAGAAACCCTCTTCGAAGCTAAAACCAAATCCCAAGAATCTCTCCACACAAAACCAACTTCGTGGGTTACATTATAAATGAGAAGGCAAGTCATTTAAAAAAGGGGACTCTTAGATACAAAAAATAAAAAGACGCGTAGAGAGAGAGAGAGAGCAAGTGTGTATATTATGTACAATTTAGGGGCATAAAAAAAATTAGAAAAATACAAAAACAAAAAATTAGCTTTAGAATAATATTTAGGTTTAGTTTTTAGTCTTCTTTTTGTAATCAAGTGTTGAAAATTATGAAGAAGATGGACGCATGCCAAGGCGTATTTCAAGATTAATTTGTGGAAAACATTGCGTATTGTATTTCTACATTCTATTTTCAATTTATTTCCTTCTTGACATATTATTTATTCTTGTTTATGCACACATGAGAATATTTGGCTAAACACCTCGTTCAAGGGGTGGGATGCACTGCGAATGATGTTAGTTTAATTAACCAATTTCATTAATGTTATAATTCTAGGAAAATTATTTTTAACTATCACCAATTAATTTATGTAACGAGAGTTAGTAAATTAATTGAACAAATTAATGTTTGAATTTAGGAATCGAGCTAGAGATAGGTTTTTATGATATTTGAATATTAATTCAGTATTGAAATTTGAGGGTTGATATTGTTTTCTTTAAATTGGTCCTAGAGGGTAATTTTTTTGAAACTAATATGATTCTTAACTTTTAATTGTGTGACATTTTTAAATTAATTTTCTGAAAAAGATTTTATTAAATTTATAATTTTAACGAGAGTTAGATTATCGCTTTATTATTATCCTGCAATATTTCACATTAATAAATTGAGAAATTAAAATAATTGAATATGTAATGTAATTCCATCTCTTGATCTTCTCACATTATTTCACACTCGGTTGCACATTCTTTTTCATTATTTAGTCATTTTATAATTTTAGCATTTAGTTAGTTAATTTTTCCCTTGAAATTGTTTAAAAAAAATAAAAAAATATTTTCATTAAAAATTGAATTGCAAGTTTTCACATCACTTGTTTCACCATTGAAAGTTGGATTGATACCAGTACTTACCGCAATACGAGTTATTTTTTAGACAACTTTTATAGGTACTCAAGGGAATTTTGAGAGTGGCTTTTGAAGACAACCACCGTACCTTACGCAAAAAGCTTAAATCAAATGGCGTCGTTGCCGTTTTCTTGGCCTAGAAGCAATTGAAGACTTGTAATTTTTTTATTCATTTTTCTATTTTTTCTTTTTAGTTGTTGTTATTACTTCTCCCTCCTCCTTAGACTGGTTGTATATGATTTTTGAGGCATTGTTATTTATTTTGGTGCATGACACCATATTGTTTTGTAATAATTATTCCATAAAAATGAAAAGGGAAATCGGACAAGGTAGAGAGAAGGAAAGGAGAGGATTTTGAAGCCTCTCTACATTAGGATGGTAGGACTCCCGGGGACGACTATGATAGGCGAGATCTCCCCCTGGTCGACTCAACTTGGTCTTCACCCCACGCATGTAAAAACCATGGGCGATACATTTTTTTTATCCCTCGCGAATCTCCTATCAGTGAGTCAATTTTTATGTGTTTACTAGCTCCTCTGTGCTTTTAATTTCTACATTGCATTTAAATTGAATGATTTGATGAATTAATTTACTTAAGACCTGAACCCGGTCATTGAAACGAGAAGGAATTTCATCACCCGGCTCACTCGCTTATCCTTTGTGTGCTACCCAAGCTGTCATTAAATTTAAAATCAATCAATTAGCTAGCCTCGTAGGTACACATTTTTGAAACAGGCGATCAGAAAGATAAATTCCGTGAATTTTGTCGCCCACGGACTTAATTAAAATTTGACTATCCCTTTCACTAATTTTGAAGATAATAATTGTCTATGTGCTCGTTAGAATTTTTTTCTTAACTCGTGTGTGTCCAATTCCATTATTTCGGTAGTCGGTTTTACTTCGTTCGTCCAAATCAAGAGTCCATTTTATCCCCTTTTCCAAAAAATATTTTCCTTTTTTTAAATATTTCCAAAACTCACAAAAAAAACTTCCTTTTTTTTAAAATACTAAAAAGATTTTCCTTTTCTTATTTTCAAAAATCATAAAAATACTTTCTTTTCTTTTGAAAAATATTTAAAAAAAATAAAAAATATTCCTCTCCTCAGGGCCAACGAACGTCCTTTACGGGACTACTTTGGACATTTCTCATTGTTTGATGTTAAGCCCGATTCGAACTTCTATTCATTAATTCATGGTTTTAATTCTCAAACGCCCACTGTTGTTACTCGTGTGTCGTTCACATACACATCTCCTACTCCACCACCTCCGGTGACGAGTGTAAACCCATCCCATGCTTCGTCGTGCACACACTAATTTCTAATTGATCACTTGTCCCGTGAGTGTCCATTTATATTTTCTCCATCTGAATCCGCCTTGGAACATGTGTATCCCTATGACACTGTTTTGGCCCCACCCTCGACGTATTGTCACGACATATCTAATGTCGAGGGGTATGAGTACCCAAGATATTCATGGTGGCCTGATCACCCTTCCATGCAATATGAATCCCAATGCAATGTTGTGGATCCTTACGGTTTCAACAGTCGTCATCACCACCTCATGCACCTCATACCTATCAGTCCCCTTCATATGATCCTCATGCTGATCACACTTTTGTCCCTCATGGAGATGCTTCTCCTGTGAATGCTTCACTTGACCCTGCTCCACACACTTTCGATGAGTATTCTCTCTATCCTGGTGTCTATAGTGAGTTGTGTCCACCTCAACCACCACCGCCACCCACCAACACTTCACCACCACCTTGTACATCCGCTCTCGAATGCCTCTTGAACAAATTCGCACCCACTATGAAGCCCTTCAAAGTCTTGAACAATGGTTAAATAAATTCGAGTGTGTGAACGAGTCGGATTCCACCACAAGTCAACCCATTGTTTCCCCCACGTGGAGTGATGATGAGTCGACTTGTGACACGGATTTTGAGTGCGACCAACCCTATTATCCTGAAAATCTAGAAGTTGAGATCACTCCGTGGTCCGGGACCCAAGTTGAAAATAGTGTTGACATATCCATTGCCAGTGAGACTGATCCCACACCTCCATATCCACTTAAGTCCACCATTGTGGTTTGCCTTTCCCCTTCCATAGAATCCTTATTTATGCTCGAGCCTACATTTACTGATCCCACTGCGTGTGTTCTCGAGGAACCACTTCGTCCTAGGTTAGCTCCGGCTATGAGTGCTCACTATTTTCTTGATATTGAATCCGAGATGGGTTCCATCTCTCTAGATATGTATCCTGACCCATCATGCTTGGCTCCCATTGAGTCAGATATTAATGTTAATTCATCTATCTCGAATTAGGAATCCTCATTATATTTTTCCAACACTTCGGATGGTGCCTCACTGTCACTGGTGGATAAGTTGATCACTCCCTCGTTCACTTTCACACGTCCTCCTTCGCTTACCTTTGAGGCTCACTCCGAGCCTTATGAGGAGTGTGTTTCTCCTACTCGTGAGTTAGATCATCTTCCCCCACCTGACCCACACTGTCCATACCATCCCACCACTTGATTTGGACCTTGATATTATACGTTCCCTTTTCACATCTAAGCATTTAGGTCCTCACCTACACCCACCCTCCTAGTGCTCCACGATCCCATTTGTACACTTTTCATCGACCCCATCATCCGTGTGAGTATGCATTCGACTCTCCCTATACGAGACAGCGATCTTGTTACTCCATGCACGCCACTTCTTTATGGTGTTGATTTTTTCCATTTAGATCTCCCTGGTATGTCACGGCACGACCATTATCATCATCCATTTATATAATGGTCGTGTGCCTTCTACGAGGCCCACCCCTTCACTATTGCCATGCCATTTTGCCTCCCTTCCAATTAGAGCACCATTCTTATAGGGCCTTGTTTCCCTCACATTTATGCTCAATAAGGCTCGTGACTGGTGCCTGTACATCCTCACCCTTACCCTTGGTCCATGTACCCTCCCACCTACCCACCCCTGGTCCACCGATGCTTTTCATCGAGTTATGTACTTCGCTATACAAGTGCATTGACCTCTTCTTTTGCCTTTATCCAGCAAGACTGACGCTTCAGTCTTGTTTGGGGGTGATTTTCGTCACACCATTTTTCTGCCACCCTGGACTTTCATAGCTCTTATCTTTAGGGTGAGTTTCGATCGGTCTGGCTGAAGACGCTAAACTTAGCGCTACCAGGAGGCAGCCCGTTGTTCATTGTTTCTGCGTATGAGTCTTATCCTGTTTGGGGGTGGTGTTTCACAGCACCCAATGCTTTTCACATGCTTTATAGACTTGTACGTATTTGTGTCGCATTTGTTCTTCAGGTTCCATCTCTGGTCCATCATGCGTTACATTTTCAATAGTGTTTCATTATGGTAATATCTTTCCTCTCTTGTGCTTCTCAATTTTTTATATATAGTTTTAAACATCAAGGACGGTGTTCTTTTTTGTTTTGTTTGGGTGTGGGAAATTTATCAAAATCGTACCTCATTTGAAAAAAATTCAGAAACAAGTGATTTTAAACTATTTATGCAGTTAAAAATAAAAACATTTATGACATGAATTGTCTATCATCCCTCTTTTAGAAATCTCGGAATACCTGTGTTTGACCCAAAAATTGCGCTTTTTACAATAAATTAATTAATACCTATTAAAGCGTACTTGCACTATGAATTCCTAAACTTGGCAATTTGCACTATCACGTTTACAATCAAAAGTTGAAGAGTAGCGATATTCTCAAGAAAGCCTTAAAAGATCACTTGTGGCGACTTAAAATCCGTGAGATTTGAGCCATTCACATTTTTTAGGGTTTTTACGTATCTCCGAGTCACGAGTTGACTCAACTTTCTTTGGGTACCACATTTAGTCGTTGCATGGTCTCATTATTTTTTTTTCAATTTTGGCTTAATCACTGAGAATGACATTACTTTCGACTTGTAAGAAACATGTGTCTTGTAGTTTGTCTCGAGCACTAAATTGATTTTGCCACACTCTTTTCATTTTTGCCCTTCACTTTACCCATTTTCCATATTTCCCTTACCCATATATGTCTGAGACACCATCCACACATCAATCCCCATGACTACCATCATTTTTGAGAAAACGAGTGTTTGAAATTATCAATAAAAATTGTCTTCATTTTCGTTATGAAAAGAAAAATGTATCTCAATAAAAAAATTTAAAAAGAAAAAAAAAGAGAAAAAAGCATCAAAGAAGAAAAAGAAAGATGCGATAATAAGTTCAAAAGATGAAGACAATAGTTATTTAAAGTGTGTCACGCTCTTCTCAAAAATCATATCATTCATCTTCTTCATTTTTCCCTCATACCTTACATAAACCCTATTTTCACCCTTGGTAAAGTGTTCGGGCAAACGACAAGATTATATGGTGAATAACTTGGTATTCTCAACATAAGTGGTTAGCATTCCTTCATGAGATTATATTTTTTTCATGTATCCATTTGTTTTTTATAAAGTGTGTGAGGCGTTTGAACTTGTTGACATTTACTCACCTCGTCACACACTAGAGAGATACACTTACCCAATTCTCATAGAGTTCGATTCAGAGAGATATATCCAGTGCGAATTGAAGTCAAAGCTTTGATTCTATAAAGGCGATCTAATTGTTTCACATTAACATGTGCTGAGTATTAGGAAGGATTGCGCTTTTTGGTATTAAGTAATTTTATATGTCATTCGGATAGTTGAATACGGTGTTCCTTGACGTCCTTTTAAGTTGGGTTGTATATCATTTCATTATCTACTCAGATACTGCATTTAAATAAGTTTTCGAATTTTGTGGGTACGTTTACTGCAAGCCCTTACGAGACACCACTCGTCCCATAGGGCTACCTATAGGTTTAATGGCTTGTTGCACATGCTAAGTGCAATCGTTAGTGCCTGCGAAAGTGGCACACTTTTGGTTAATTATTTCTATTTTCTCTCTATTTTTGCTCGAGGACTAGCAATGTTCTGTTTGGGGTGGTGTGATAAGCACCGAAAAGTGTATAATTTGTGCCCCGAATAGATGCATTTTAGTTGCTCGTTTTTAATAAAATTGGCCTTATGTTCGTATTTTATCATTTTACGGGACAATACGCAGTTGCGATACAAATAGCGCTAAATCCAGTCAATTGCGACACAATAGCAGCCAAAATCATGCATCGAAGAAATCAAAGAAGACCGCGAAGTCTGAGTCCACATTGAGCTTGCCCAAAGGAGTTCTGATGTTCCAAACCTTTTTTCAAACCAAATCTAAGACTAGACCGAGCCCAATCCATACCTCGAGTCCAGTGTGTCTTTTTAGATTTTCTTTGATTTTGTGCCTTTTTAGATTTTCTTAGATTTTTGTTTTGAGTCGTTTTGTTTTTAGGATTTATTTTAGATTTATTTAGGATTTTTAGAATTTATTTGCATATTTTTATATTTTATTTTTATTAGTTTTTAGTTTTTATTTTATTTTATTAGGATTAGTTTTTAGGATTTTTTTTTTATTTTTTATTTTTTAGATTTTACATTTTAAGGTTTTTAGTTTAATAGATTTTTATTTTTATTTTTATTTCTTTTTAGTTTTATGTTTTTTATTTGAGTCTTTATTTTATTTTTAGAGTAGTATTTTATTTTTAGATTTTTAGATTTTTAGTTTTGTTAGTTTTATATTTTTTAGTTGTGTATTTTTAGGATCACAACTTAAACACACATATTAAACCCACTCACACCTAACTAACATAAACCCACCCCACCTAAACTACTCCTCACCTTCACACACACAATAAACCGCACCTTCATCTTCTCCACCAACATTCTCTCTCCTGCATAACCCCAAAAAAAAAAACTACCCACTTCATCTTCAACCCCCAACCTTGTCCCTCCATTTTACCAGCCACCTCAAATGCAAAACCGTCGCCACCACAGCCCCGAACCCGACCCCCACCTGCCCCTGTTCGCGACTTCAAGCTGGAGCCATTGCCAGCAACCTGACAACCCGTGATTTAGCCACGGGCTCCAGCAAGTTCACCTCCCCATAACCCGAGTCCTACCTGAGTTCAAACCTGTCCCCAGCCAAACCCAAACTGCCAAAAACCCACGAACTCAGTTGCCCGACCCCTGCAGACCCACAACCCCCGCCCAGCAGCCCAAAAATGCGACCATGTCCAAGGCCCATACCTGTTGGACCCCTGCCCGACCTCCATTGACTTATGAATCCACATACCTGGATCACACAATCCCAAACCCGGGTCCAAATTCCTCACAACCCAAACCAATTATTTGACATATCTCCACCAAAATCAGAACAAATCACTGCTAAATATTATATCCAAGAAACCCTCTTCTAAGCTAAAACCAAATCCCAAGAATCTCTCAACACAAAAACAACTTTGTGGGTTACATTATAAATGAGAAGGCAAGTCATTTAAAAAAGGGTACTCTCAGATACAAAAAAAAATATGCATAGAGAGAGAGATCAAGTGTGTATATTATGTACAGTTTAGGGTCATGAAAAAAATTTCAGAAAAATACAAAAAAAAATTAGTTTAGCTTTAGAATAAGTTTTAGGTTTAGTTTTTAGTCTTCTTTTTGTAATCAAGTGCTGGAAATTATGAAGAAGTTGGACGCATGTCAAGGTGCATTTCAAGACAAATTTGTGAAAAACATTGTGTATTGTATTTCTACATTCTATTTTTAATTTATTTCCTTCTTGACATATTATTTATTCTTGTTTATGCACACATAAGAATGTTCGTTTAAACACCCCATTCAAGGGGTGGGATTCACTGCAAATGACGTTAGTTCAATTAATCAATTTCATTAATGTTATAATTCTAGAAAAATTATTTTTAACTGTCACCATTTAATTTATGTAACGAGAGTTAGTAAATTAATTGAACAAATTAATGTTTGAATTTAGGAATCGAACCAGAGATAGGCTTTTTAGATATTTGAATATTAATTAGGTATTGAAATTTGAGGATTGATATTATTTTCTTTAAATTGATCCTAGCGGGTAATTTTCTGAAAATAATGCGATTCCTAACTTTTCATTTTGTGGCATTTTTAAATTAATTTTCTGAAAAAAGATTTTATTAAATTTATAATTTTAATGAGAGTTAGATTGTCGATTTATTATAATCCCGCAATATTTCACATTAATAAATTGAGAAATTAAAATAATTGAATATGTAGTGTTACCCCATCTCTTGACCTTCTCACATTATTTCACACTCGGTTGGACATTCTTTTTCATTATTTAGACATTTTATAATTTTATAATTTAATTAGTTAATTTTTCCCTTGAAATTGTTTTAAAAAAAATATTTTCATTAAAAATTGAATTGCAAGTTTTCACATCACTTATTTCACCATTGAAAGTTGGTTTGATACCCGTACTTACCGCAATACGAGTTATTTTTTAAACAAGTTTTGTAGGTACTCGAGGGAATTTTGAGAGTGGATTTTGAAGACAACGATCGTACCTTACGCAAAAAGCTTAAATCAAGTGGATAAATTAAATTATGGGTCGTTTTGGGAAGACTGCATTTGCATGTGCAGGAAGTGGGTTGTTGGTGGTATTGGGTTTAGGATCTTTTGGTGGGGCGATGACACCCCGATTAATCAAGACTTTAATCACATTTTTTAGATGGAAACATTGGTCGGTAGTGTGGCCCTCGGATTGGTGAAAGTCATAGTGGGATTTGGTTTTGAAGTTCTTGGGAAGTGGGTTTGGTATTGGATAGGAGTCCAAGGGTTTGATGAGGTTTCGTCTTAACAAGGCATGGTAGACTTTGGATAAGGAAGCATGGAGCTCTGTGTATTCCTTTCTGATGGGATTAGGGCGGCTTTATGGTGTCCAAGAGGTAGCAGGTTGGGATATATTGTTGATGGTTTATATTGTAGCATTCGCAGGCCTCTCGTATTTTCAGGGAATGAACTGCCCAGTCACCTTTTTCAGCTCGACTTCTACCTTGGTAGCACTTGCTTCAATTTCTACTCCTTCTTCTCGAAGATCTCGAAAGTGTGGATATTGCTAACATCCCAAAGTTTCTCGGATATGGGGGAAGAAATTCTTTTTCACAATACTGACGTATTCTTCTTCGGAGGGTTAGTTGGTCATGGTGGTAGATTTCTCTCTCCACCTCCCTATGAAACTACTAATGGTTTCTCCTAATTTCGGCTAAGAATTTCTAGATCATGGAGTTTCATCTCTAGAACTGCATTATACTTGTACCATGACATAAAGTCTTGGGAGACATTCTCCCTACTACTAATTCTGGAATCTTCAAGGGATAAGAAGTAACATAGAGAACTTTCTTTCAAAGTCTTTTGAAATATATGGGCCGTTATCTATTCATAAGCATTAAGAAAGGTCATGGCTTGGTGATAACAACGAAGGTTGACAATTGGGGGCCCTCTGCCCCCAAACTTCTCGATGGTTGGAATTTTGAACTTCTCTGACAATCTGGCTTTAAGATAAGGAGACATATGGGTATAGTCCACATAGTTCCAAAATATCCTTACTTAGTCGAATTTATTGGACAGCAGTTTGAGGTCTTCCTTCACATTGTTTAGTTCTTCCTCCTTGGGATCAATGGGCACTGGTTGGGTAAAGTTTACCATAGGGATCTGAGATGGTGGTGGACCATTGGGAGACGGGGCATGTGGAGCATGCTAATATTCTTTTGGAACCCAAACAGGCTCGGGAGAGGGTAAAACCATGGCATGAGGAAAATGAACCTCGGGCTCTTGGGGAACCTAGACCCGATTTCGCTGCATCTCATGGACCTCAGTTTGAAGGTTCTCAATTTTAGCACTGAGTCGAACTAGGAATGCCATCAGATCAAGTTGTACGTTCGGTGCTTGGTCGACATATTTTATGAAGAGCATGTGAAGGTAGATTCTGGACATGTATGAAGTTGCAGAGGAACTAGTGGACCTTTGAAATGGTTTAAGGGAAGATCGAAGCCAATAGGGGCCCAAGCCAAGAATCGGGCATGCGATCGACCTGAGAAGAAAAATGATTCGAATTTATTGAAAGATTGTTTTTTTGGTATATTTGAAAAACTGGAAAAATATTTGGGGTATTTTTTATAAAAGGAGATAATTTTTTGTATTGATGAGAAAATGAGGGAAAATGTTGAGTGTTTTAGTTTTTTGAGAAAAAATAGGAAAAAGAAAAAAAATGAGAGAAGAATCTCAGCATGATTATTATTATTATTTTTTTTTCACTTGTATTAGGTTTACCTAAATGCAAGAAATGCAAAACAAGAAAAGTTTATATGACATTGTTTGACTTATTTCCAAGCTCATGGACAGGGTCTTATTTTGAAAAATGACGAAATAGCATGAAAATTTGAACATCATGCCAACCCAACATTTTGGTAGAGTTTTGTATACCAATGGGTAAAATATATATGAGTTCCCTAGGTTTGACACTTACATGAGATTTATGTAGTTTGTTGGGATAGTGGTAAGATTCCCCCATTTAGCATGACTTCCAAAATATACTTCTTAATTTTAATCTCAATCAATACGTGTGGATAATCCATTTGATATAGCAGAGTGTACATAAATTGCCTTAGTATATACCTTGTGGAGATCATACGTGTGAGAGAGAATTAGATGTACTCGACTTATGTGAATGAGTTTCCTGCTATATACCTCACGTCGTGAGTTCGAGAAAGCGGTACAATGCGGGGGGAACCATTCAATACACGTCAAAGGTACTAGTTCGATGAAACATGAAAACTGCGACCTGATATACCAGTTCCCATCACAAAGTGACCCTCCGGTACGAAATAGATTTTTCGTCAGTATAGAAATAATCTTAGTGATGTAGTTTCCAAAAATGCATGATTCTTAATTAGTATAATATGGAGAGTGTTTCTTTTATTTGACACGATGGGTAAATGAACAACTATACTAATAGGTAAGAATACACAAGTATAGTGAAAAGTAAATTTAGCACAGAGCATGAAGACTACAATAAGCTTGGATACATGTGAATGAGTGATATGTGGATATCTACAAGTTAGTGTGTGGTAGGGAATCTAACCATGGATCAACTACAAGTGGCGTGTGATATGTGCAAGTGAGCATGGATATGTGCAAGTGTGATAATTGGAGGTGTGTTCCTATGAAGCCTAAGAATGGATATTTTAAGTGGTGTATGAAGCATGTGGGTATAAGTGATCCTCTATACAAGTGTAAGTAGTGTGAGGTGTACATGGAAGGTATTTACAAGTGTGTGAAGTGAAAAGTGAGTGAGGAATGATATAAACATGAGGTTGATATATACAAGAAGTAATAAAGGAAAAAGGGAACATACAAGTTGGTGCATATACACACATCCAGAAAATAATAACACACATGTAAAAATAGAGTTTAGTACTCGTTATAAAAGTCCCAAGAAAAGTTGCCATGGTGGCCATCACATCTCCTGATCAGCGCTCGGGGTTTCACGCCCTTCCTCAATGCACTTCGATCGTAGTCTATTGGGGTGATATGTGGGTAATGTATAGAGATAGAATCGCCAGCCTATTTTGCACAAAAACATCCAAAACAAATGTTGTTGCTTGAGATAACGGCATCAAAGACTTACTGATTCTTGTGAAACCGATTAGTTCATGAATTCAGGGACTAAGTTACATAATGGGAAGGTGTTAGGCACCCATCCCGCCCTTTCGGTCTCTCGTGGGCATGTGTTATTATTCTCCATAATAACTCCGTGAAGTGTATGCGTGTATATATAAATGAAGATTGAAATTACTCGACAAGCATCATGGATAAAGGCGGAGTGAGGTCATCCATAGGAGTGTTTGCAAAATAGTAATTACAAATATAATGTATGCACTTATCAGGTCATCGATCGTTATGGAAGAATGATGGTATATGTTGGATAAAACACAATCATGAATCATAATTATAATATATGAAAATAATATATGAACGAAAATAGGAGAGGAGGACTCGAGTCTCGAATTTTACCCGAGACGCCTACATAGCCTAAAAAGGCATCAAAGTCCACGTGGTTCGCATACAACACAGTGGTAGGGTTTATCCCATAAATAATACAAGGGAGTTTTCTTATAAGTGTGTGTGGATAAAACTTATATTAGTGTCAGAGAATATAGTGAGAAATCCCCGTTTGGAATTTACAAGCAACCCCTCTTTTTCTTATTTTTGTTTTTTTATATAAAACTAGTATGTGCAATAGTAATAGTAAAATAGTTGGATATTAATATCTGTGCTCAAATAAAGATAAAATGCTAAGAGAAGAATTAAGTAGCAAGTGCAAAATTAATATTATTTAAAGAGAGAGTGAAAGGTTTAGACCTTTTTTGGAAGCTTTAAGATTTATCATGAAGATGGTAGGAGGAGAGAGAAGGGAATTTGCAAAATTGTGTAGGGAAAGGATGGAAATAGAATGTGGGAGAGAGGTTTTAATATGGAAACCAAACTAAATCTGAGAGAATGTTAGTGAGATTACTAAGAGGGATGTTTCTGAGGTACCTTTTGAGGTGAACTCATGCTATCCTTATATAGGGTAAAGGGGTTGCCGATCGGGATTGTCATTGACATGCCTATTGGCAAGAAACCCCAGACACACTACCAATAGGAAGTGAAATGGTTTTGCCATTCGGAAGTCTTGTGCATATTTTCCAAAAAAATGGTCATAAAATGCAATCCATAAGTCCGAATCGCACACAGGATGAATCGTTGGAAAGGGTATTCATAGCCTTTTAAGAATCCATTGGGCTAACTATGGTGAAATAGGGCTAAGCAGCGCTCAACGGTCTTTTGGATAAGAGGGAAATGGATCGTTCGTCCAAATCGTAAGGCTAATTCACGCAAGGGATAGACCGTTAGAAAGGTTATGCAGTGTCCTTCGATGTTACAAAGAGATTCGATCGGTTCGGAGAGTTAACCACACTACACCAGAATGGTTATTTTACAACTAATAGATTATTTAATTTGTAAATGTTTATAACACTTACAAAAATTACAACGGTTTTGGACACTTAGTAACATTGTAAGTGTTCAAGACCCTTGCAAAATTTGTGATTTCATTAGTGCCAAAACCTAAAACGTTATATTGTCTCCCCAAACGTGTAAAGAGAGAATTTACCACCCTCGTTATTTCCCTCCTAAAAAAAATTCTTTCCTCGTCCCCAAAATTTTTTCACCCTCGGTTTCTGAAATCACACCAAAATCGCACCAAATCGTCGTTGCAAACCAAAATCGCAAGACCTTCAATTTTAGGGATTCTATGGTATGGATTTATATCTTCTCCAATATTGTTTCTCTATTTCTGATATTTTTCTATGTTACTCTGTAAGGACATTTTTGTCCATGAGCATTTTATATGTCGTACGCCGTTACACCGTTGAGAAAATTCAAGAATCATACGCTCATCAACGGAATCCGAATATCAAAGGCAGAAAAGGAATCAGGGAACAGACCGGACCGATCCGGCCCAGATAAAAGAACCGATTCGGTTCCTCCGGACCGATCCGCCTAAAGAGACCGGACCGATCCGACTGCTGAGGTGAGGCCAGTGTACCCCGGATCCATAGCGAACCGATGAAGCTAAAAAGCCGAACCGATCCGATGCCAACCGGATTGATCCGCCTTCAAAAAAGGAACCGATTTCATGTCACCGGACCGATCCGCCTAAAGAGACCGGACCGATCCGACGAGGATAATTTCAAACAGATCGTGTTCAAATCATGTTCCGAATTTTAGGGCTCAAGTTCTCCTACTTAATCCCACTACGGGAAGTGGTTTTTCCAAGACTTCTACACACGATTTTCAGAGTAGAGAAAGCCCCAAGTCTTCACCTATTGAGTACCAATACTCTAGGTATTTTGATTCACACAAAATCCATACATTTGTGAATCCTTTTGGTAACCCAGGAACGCAGTTTTGCAATTCAACCCTTGTGAAGGAGACCGTTCTTCTTCTCCATTGCAGCCCTACTGGAAAGGGATAATTCCAGCCGTGACTACAGAATCCGATACCTGAGGGTAATTCTTAATCAACTTGTATTTTCATTGTAATTCGATTGTAAGCCGTTTTCTTACAAATTATAGCGAAAATAAATGGTTTTGCCCCTGAGGGGGATTTTTCCTTAATTGCATGTGTTTGAATGTTCTTGCGTAAATTATCTATTTATTCAATCACATACTGCAGCATGTTTAGGGGTTGTTTGTGTTAAAAGGGTTTTATATATAACTTGATCATTTGAACGCGAGCACACACGTTCTCAAATTGGTATCAGAGCAGGTTACCCTAATCTATCGCGTATTCCTTTTTCCGCAAAATTTTTCTAAGATATCAATTTTCTGAAAAAATTGATTTTTGAAAAAGTGCGTGTTCAAATGGAGAAATCATATTATAAAATGCCTATTTTTGACGGGACAAATTATGCTTATTGGAAAGCCCGTATGAGGTCGGCTTTAAAATCCAATGATGAACGTGTCTGGATTTTGGTTGAACGAGGGTGGACTCCTCCCACCGTGACTGTTGATAATATGACCAACTTGAAACCTGACATTTCTTGGTCTGATGAAGAAATTAAATGGTCATCTTTTAATTCTAAGGGTTTAAGTGCTATTTCTGGGTCTATCACACCTGATGAGTTCAAACGCATAATGACGTGTACCACGTCAAAAGAGGCATGGGATGTTTTACAACTCACCCATGAAGGAACTAATGCTGTGAAAGAGTCTAAGTTGCAAAACTTGACAACTCAATTTGAAACAATCACCATGCATGATTCTGAATTCTTTGATGAATTTTATGCTAGACTTTCTGACATTGTGAATACTAGTTTTAATCTTGGTGAACATATTCCGAATGCTAGAGTTGTTAAAAAGATTTTTCATTCTTTGCCTAAGCGTTTTATCCCTAAAGTCACTGTGCTAAATTCTATGGGTAATTTAAATACGCTAAAATTAGAAGAACTTGTAGGAGATTTGCAAACTAATGAAATTGATATGTTCCCTAAAAATGCTAAATCTAAAGATAAGGGAATTGCTCTTAAAGCCCAAGAGAGAAGGAGTGAGGGGTCAGCTAGAAAGAGGGTAGAGTCATCTAGAAAGAGAGAGACTGACACGTCAGATTCTGAGTGCGATTTTGACTTAGATGATTTGGCTCTTTTCGCAAAAAATTTCAAGAGGATTCTCAAATTTAAGAAAAATGGCAATTTTAAAGATAAAAAAAAATTTGAGAAAAATAAGTTTGAAAAGAAAAATGAAAAAGTTTCCAAAAATCCTCCTCTGAAAGAAAGTGAGAGATGTTTTGAGTGTGATGGTAGGGGTCATAGAGCTTTTGAGTGTGCCAATCGTCTGAATAGAGAGAAAGGGAAAGTTGTTCTTAATGCTACCCTTAGTGACGACAGTGAGGTCGAGACGGTGGATTCTGGAGATGAGTCACCGCATGAGTGTAACTTCACCGCATTCATGGACAGCCAAGTGAGCACTCCTAGTTCTCCTCACAACGTTGAGGATGATGCTTCACAGGGACACCTCGACAGTGAGAGCGATGTGAGTGAGGGGGAGGATGACATAAGTGAGAGCGAGAGTGATATACAACGCGCCTACGCTGAGTTATATTCTGAGTCCTTTAAAACTAAAAAGCGTAACAAAGCGTTAGTTCTTAAGATCACCTGCTTAGAGGAAGATTTAAAAAAAAACGAGAGAAAGAGAGTTCTCCACCTGCACCGCCCTGAGAGAGAGAGAATCTACATGTGTCGAGAATGTGAATTTGTTTAGAGAGAGAGAGTGTTTTAGAGAAAGAGAGAGGGGACTTGACTAAACAAGTGGCTAGTCTTACGAGTCAGCTCCATTCCTCCGTGGAGACTCGAAAGAAACTTGAAGCCCTTGTTGCTCTGCTGACTCATGATCTTGAGAAAGCACGGGAAGTCAAGGTACAAATCGAGGACAGATCTGGGAAGATGGGAAAGATGCTCCTCGGCCCCGCTTTAGGTTTTGGTAATCGACAAGGAATTGGTTATGATGGTGCCTCCACGTCCCAAATTGCACCTGGACCAGTTCCTGAATTTACTACAACTCCTTATGGTCACCGAAAAAAACCTCGAAGGAGAGTTCGACCAAGAAAAGCAAACCAAGGTCCGCCTTTGACTGTGCTCTTTTGTACTTATTGCAAAAGAAAAGGCCACCTTAGGGTAACTTGCTATAGCATGGGTCGGACACGATGTACTACTGCTCCACCACGTCATACTGATGAGTTTTCTAGTCTGAGAGAGCAAGTTGAGTTCTTAGCTGCCACAACTCAGAGTTTAATGGAAGAATTCCGACGGATCTCTTTGCCGTTAGTGAATGCTTCTCATATTCCAGCTAAAATCAACAACAACAAAGGCAAACAAAAAGTCATCTCGACTTGGGTACCTAAGAAAGATAAAAAGGCTTTTGTTGTTCATGTTGCTCTCAAAGCACATAATACCTCTCAGTGGTATTTTGATAGTGGGTGCTCCAGACACATGACAGGTGATGCCTCATTTTTTACTACTCTTGAGGATTATCAAGATGGCAGAGTCACCTTTGGAGATGGGAGAAAGTCTAGCATTATAGGACGAGGTACTATCGAGTTACCTGGTTTTCCTAAGCTAGAAAATGTTTTGTACGTCAAAGGTTTGAAAGCAAACCTTCTCAGCATTAGCCAGCTGTGGGACACTGACTTTGCAGTAAAGTTTGACCGGGACGCGTGTAAAGTCTACAATCAAGCCGGTAAACTTTTGATGCAAGGGGTGAGGACCGAGGGTAATTGCTATGGGACTGAGCCCACATCCTCACTTGTCTGCAACAGCGCCACGATCACTCCTATGGATCTGTGGCACCAACGTCTAGGTCACGTGAACGTTAGAGATCTTAATCATTTATCTAAAAAGGAACTTGTACGTGGCTTACCATCTCTTGTAAAGTCAACTTCAACTGTTTGTGGAACCTGTCAGTTGGGAAAACAAATTCGTAGTCCTCATAGGAAGTTGCATTCCATTACCACCTCTCGTGTTCTGGAGTTGATTCACATGGATCTTATGGGTCCCACTCGTACTGAGAGTCTAGGTGGTAAGAGGTACATCCTGGTGATAGTAGATGATTTCTCCAGGTACTCCATTGTAGGTTTTCTGAGAGAGAAATCCGAATCTGTAGAATTTTTAACGACCAAGTGCCGTGTCCTGCAAAATCAACACGGTGTCACTATTAATAGAATACGTAGTGACAACGGCACTGAATTTAAGGAAGCAAAGGTGGATTTGTACTGTGATAGACTTGGGATCAAACATGAGTTTTCTTCTGTGAGAACTCCTCAGCAAAATGGGATTGTTGAGAGAAAGAATAGAACGATCCAAGAAATGGCTAGATCTATGCTTCTAGGTCGTAAAGTTTCTAGGAGATTTTGGGCAGAGGCAGTGTCTATTGCATGCCACACGGTGAATAGGGTGTATCTGCGTCCACACACACTTCACACTCCTTATGAGTTGTGGACTGGCAAGAAGCCCAACCTGGCATATTTCCGTGTGTTTGGGAGTAAATGCTACATCCTACGGGATAGAGAGCAATTAGGAAAGTTCGACTCCCGGAGTGACGAGGGAATATTTCTAGGATATTCATCGAATAGAAGAGCGTACCGGGTGTTTAACCTGAAGAGCTCTAAGATTATGGAATCAATAAACGTCACCGTGCAAGATGACGAACCTCCGACGGTTATTGATCCTAATCTTCAGTGTGAGGATGAGGATTGTTCTGACAGTGATTTACCTGTTCCTCTCTCACACTCTGTGGACCCTACTCCTGTATTAGGGGACACACCTGCTTGGGTTCGCAAGAGTCATGACCCTTCTGCCATCGTTGGTGATCCCACTCTAGGGGTCAAGACTCGTGCTCAGCTAGAGAACGTTGTTAGCCATCTTTGCTACACGTCCAAAGTCGAGCCCAAGAACCATAAAGAAGCACTCAAGGATGAACACTGGATATCTGCTATGCAGGATGAGTTGCTTCAGTTTAAAAAGAATGATGTCTGGGAACTTGTCCCCCGACCTAGTGAGATTAATGTGATAGGTACCCGGTGGATTTTCAAGAACAAAATGGATGAATATGGTATCATAATCAGAAATAAGGCTAGGTTGGTCGCTCAAGACTACACACAGATAGAGGGTGTAGACTTTGGGGAGACATTTTCTCCTGTTGCGAGGCTTGAGTCCGTCCGTCTTCTGCTCGCCATCGCATGTCATCTGCACTTCAAGGTGTATTAGATGGATGTCAAGAGTGCCTTTTTGAATGGCATTCTACAGGAGGAGGTTTATGTGGAACAACCAAAAGGGTTTGAAGACCCTCAGCACCCAGAACACGTCTACTATCTTAGGAAATCCTTGTATGGTTTGAAGCAAGCACCCCGTGCTTGGTACGAGAGGCTTACTTCCTATCTCTTAGCTCGTGGCTTCAAGAGAGGGGGAGTAGATATGACGTTGTTCGTCAGAAGAGATGACGGTGCTATTTTGGTTGCCCAGGTCTATGTGGACGACATAGTCTTTGGATCTACATGCTCCCAGCATGCTCATCACTTTGAGGAGGAGATGAAAAGTGAGTTTGAAATGAGCATGGTTGGTGAGCTTACATTCTTCCTTGGTCTCCAGGTTCGTCAGCTAGAGGATGGGATGTTCATCTCCCAATCCAAGTATGCTAGAGACCTAGTGAAGAAATTTGGTTTAGACTCCGCTAAGCATGCTCGTACACCTATGAGTACCACTACCAAGCTTAGTAAGGACACTTCAGGCAAGGACGTAGAGCAAACCTTATATCGGAGTATGATAGGTAGTCTTCTCTACTTGACTGCCAGTCGTCCCGACATCGCCTTTAGTGTTGGAGTCTGTGCGCGATATCAGGCATCCCCAAAAGAGTCACATTTACTTGCTCTAAAACGTATTATTAAATACGTAAGTGGGACTCTCTCATACGAGATTTGGTATTCCTTTGATACCGATGACCGTCAGTCCGCCTATTCGGATGCCGATTGGGCTGGGGATGTAGATGGATGTAGGAGCACTTCTGGTGGGTGTTTCTATTTTGGTTCTGCTCTTGTCTCCTGGCTGAGCAAGAAGCAAAATTCCATCTCTTTGTCCACTGTGGAGGCTGAGTACATAGCCGCCGGGAGTTGTTGCACACAACTCTTGTGGATGAAGCAAATGCTGGAGGATTATGGGATATCACAGGACACCATGACCATTTCCTGTGATAACACGAGCGCGATACACATATCCCGCAATCCAGTTCAGCATTCGCGCACAAAACACATCAGGATACGTGAGCACTTTATACGTCAGTTAGTTGAAGAGAAAGTCGTATCCCTGAGTTTTGTTCCCACCGACTGTTAGTTAGCCGATATTTTCACGAAACCTTTAGATTCCCTTATATTTGAGAGTCTTAGGAAATCTTTAGGGATTTGCACAGTTGACTGAGGGGTTGGTCTATGTCTAGAATAGGATGCTTCTTCATGTTCATATCATATGCTTCCTATTGCTAGTATGTTTTATATGTACCATTGCTTAGTTGTACAGCTTTGTTTTATTCTTGTTGCTTTTTATATTTCTTTTGAAAAATACAAAAAGATTTTCCTTTAAGAAAATTTTAAGAAAAGCACAAAAAGATTTTATTTTGATAAAATTATTGAAAAATCCAAAAAGCTTTATGCATTTGCTTCTTTTATGGATGAACATTTAAGTTAGCCAAGTCACAACTTCATTCCACATTTCCATGTGACTGTTTGATAGAGATTTGAGAGGCTACATCATTTCATTCATGTGTTTTACATTGATTGGAGTCTTTGAGATGTAATTAGTGATATCTTCCTACATGTTTGACTCCTATATCCTTTATTGCACACATGCACAGCTATATTTGATTATTGCACTTATCTATCTCATGTTGGCTTGCGTGTTTTCATCTCAATCCTGTCTATACAATGTACAATATGCGATAAAACTTGACAAGATTGGAATGCATGTATAAACCATTTTGGTGAGACTGTGTGTTTTTGTATAACGGGGAGGGGCTGCGAAAGGTAATCATCTATCCTTTGCGCAAAAGCCACCGTTAAAAAGGACCTAAAAAATGGAGGAATTTTAATATCCGAGGTCCAAAGAGGTTAAAAGAGCCCGAAAAAATTTACAGGCAATAAAAAGCAATTCATGCCAAATATGGGCCATTTAGGTTTCCCAATCAATTCTCCAAAGTTTGAGAATTTAGAATGCCTCTATTCAAAATTATATCTGAGGGAGTTTGGTTGGAGAATCTTTAAACGGGTTTGCACTTCCTTGAAAGTCCTGAAAAAGCATAAAATCATTTTGGACGTTATTGGTGTGAAAATCATTTTGAGCTTTGATTTATTGATTTGATTGAGTCAATATCTCATATTATCATTATTTTACACCAAAGGAAGCATTTGAGTTCATTCGCTAGGAATATCCAATATTCATCGTGCACATCTGTCATGTTTGTATGCATTGATTTTCCTATCGAGTTTTATCACACCACTTCATTTACGCTATCATCGACTTGGTTGCTTTGTGTTCATTCATGGTGTGGTTTTATCCTAGTGTCACCCCGCTAGTGCTTATTTGATTTGTTTCTCTCATTTGTCTATTTGGGGACATCATAAAAAGGGGGAGAATGAATTTTTATTATGGGGGAGATTTGAAAGATTGAGTTTGTTCATAAAATGGTATATATGTTAATCTCACTTCAAAATCGATATGTCACGTGGTATTTTGCTTTTTCTCATGTGTGTAGGTACTACATGGATTATCATTGTATTGCACACCCTGATGAGAAAAGCGTTGAGATTCCTGAAGATTTGAAGATCAAACGATGCAGTCTTATTCACTTGTACTCTTTCATTTTTGGGTTCATGGAAGGGTAGATTTGTATAGGCAATATTGTATAATTGTTAATTCGGATGTTTGTTTTCATGTATGTACCGGCATAGACATAGGGGGAGATTTGTAAGGACATTTTTGTCCATGAGCATTTTATATGTCGTACGCCCTTACACCGTTGAGAAAATTCAAGAATCATACGCTCATCAACGGAATCCGAATATCAAAGGCAGAAAAGGAATCAGGGAACAGACCGGACCGATCCAGCCCAGATAAAAGAACCGATCCGGTTCCCCCGGACCGATCTGCCTAAAGAGACTGGACCGATCCGACTGTTGAGGTGAGGCCAGTGTACCCCGGATCCATAGCGAACCGATGAAGCTAAAAATCCGAACCGATCCGATGCCAACCGGATTGATCCGCCTTCAAAAAAGGAACCGATCCGATGTCACCGGACCGATCCGCCTAAAGAGACCGGACCGATCCGACGAGGATAATTTCAAACAGATCGTGTTCAGATCATGTTCCGAATTTTAGGGCTCAAGTTCTCCTACTTAATCCCACTATGGGAAGTGGTTTTTCCAAGACTTCTACACACGATTTTCAGAGTAGAGAAAGCCCCAAGTCTTCACCTATTGAGTACCAATACTCTAGGTATTTTGATTCACACAAAATCCATACATTTGTGAATCCTTTTGGTAACCCAGGAACGCAGTTTTGCAGTTCAACTCTTGTGGAGGAGACCGTTCTTCTTCTCCATTGCAGCCCTACTGGAAAGGGATAATTCCAGCCGCGACTACAGAATCCGATACCTGAGGGTAATTCTTAGTCAACTTGTATTTTCATTGTAATCCGATTGTAAGCCGTTTTCTTACAAATTATAGTGAAAATAAATGGTTTTGCCCCTGAGGGGGATTTTTCCTTAATTGCATGTGTTTGAATGTTCTTGCGTAAATTATCTATTTATTCAATCACATACTGCAGCATGTTTAGGGGTTGTTTGTGTTAAAAGGGTTTTATATATAACTTGATCATTTGAACGCGAGCACACACGTTCTCATACTCTATGGTATGGATTTAGGGATTCTATGGTATGGTATGCTATAACTGTCTTGCGTGATGTCTAGATGGTTTGATTTTCTAATTGCAAATAGGTATGACGCTTCTTATTCAATCGCAAACCTAGGACTCAATCTTGTTCAATCGAACAACCATTTCCTTTTAAATGTTACTCAATCTTCCGATATTGTTATGTCTAGATGTTTATGTGTTTTTTCATTTTACGCTTCTTATTTAATCGCAAACCTAGGGCTCAATCTTTGGTTATAATTTTTTTTCAATATATAGAGAAACCACAAATAAGGCTCAATTGCAAATAGGTATAACACACACCCTCTCTCTCTCTATATATATATATATATATATATATATATATATATATATATATATGAGCCAGGCTATAGTACATCATGCTCTATACATCACGCCTAATTCTAGACCTAAAAAACTTTTTTTTTCAAATTTTATATTTTTTCCTTGAAATTAACCTTCCAATCACCCCATATGCGAAATATTACGTCAAAATATATTTTGTAGTTATTTTTAAAAATTCCACAAAAACTACTAAAAATACCTTATTTATAAGGGTGTGTGTCAGCAGTTTTTTGTGTATTTTTTAAAAATAGTTACAAAATGTATTATAACCTAATTTTTTGCATATGGGTTGATTGGAAGGTTAATTTCAAGGGAAAAATATAAAATTTGAAAAAAAAGTTTTCTAGGGCCTCGAATTAGGTGTGATGTACGGTGTGATGTATAGCGCATGATGTAGGTGAGCCTTTATATATATATAATGCTCTTGTGCGGACTAGTCCGCATTTTAAGAATGCGGACCGGACATGCGTCACCTAACGGTGTGCCTAGAAATTATCGCCTAAATTATAGGTACCCTTTCTCTCTCTTCTGGGCTCACCGCCATGTGACACATGTCCGGTCCACATTAGAGCTGGACTATATATATGTGTATATATATATATATATATTTAAATGTTAGACTGAGTGTAAGTTGAGTTCAAGGTTGAATTCATTTAGGAGGATGCTTAGTATTAGTAAGGAATCTAGAATAACTCAATCGTGTGAACAAGAAGATGGTTTAGAAGATCATGAGATACAATGAAGGTGACATCTACATCTACATATTACATAGTCATGTTTTCTTCTCTTGCTTTTGTTTTGATTCTATTTTTTCTCTTCGTTTTTAGTTGTATCTAGTCATTTTTTTAGGGTTTTACAAACCAATACACACTAAAGAAATTATTATTGTAAGATTAAATTATTCAATAAATATACATTTTATCTATTATGTGTGTGTGTGTGTGTGTATTAAATAAGGTGAAATGTATATACAAATAATTTTAGCGCAATTATTTTGTTGTATGAGAAAATGTTGCATGTAAATAGTAAAAATATTAAGAATGGAATATCTGTTTTGTTTTGATCAGTTTTAATTTAGGCAAACTTGTTTTGTCGTCAAGTCAACCTTGTGATTTGTCGTGTTTTGAGGTAGTACATTTTCCTGCATAACTCCAGATTATGCTGCATTTTGAGTTTAATTTCACCTTAATTAATGGTTTCTGATTATAACGTAGGTATTTGACTGTGCAGTTGTGTTTGGTTTGTCATCATACTTTTAGAGTTTCTTATCTCCATTTTGGTGATAGGAACGATGTCCGGACTGCTAGATCAATTCACGCGGCTTGTGAATTTGTTTGTATTGTTTTGACTTCTTGTATGTAATGTTATTAATTTTCATTTTGTAGTCAATCTACTGAGCTTCCGTTTACATATGTTGAACTATGGTTTATTGTATGTGTCTCTATATTGATTATTAGGCATGGTCTCAGTTTTTGTAAATCGAAATTTCTTCCTAATGGTCCTACATTGAACTCACCCTTGGTTCCCTCTTTGATCCTCCACCTACTTCTCATCTTACCTATTATTTTAAATATAATTCCTTCTTGATGCTAAGTGCATTAACACTGTTAAATGTGTACTCCTTATCTAACTCAGGCTGCTGAAACATCATTGCCAGTGGTCTCTTGGATTCAATTGATGTCAATGAGCAAGAGGATGCCTCTGATGAAGCTGTTGTGAGAAAGAGGATATCTGTGTATATTATTAATGCTTGTGTCGAGCATTGAATCAAATCCCGATGCTCTGTTTCATGTGTAAAAATTGTTGATATAATGTGTTTATTGATGGTATCTTTTATGTGTGTGATATAACGTGTGAGGATATTGATGTATTATAATATTACATAGGACTAACGATCCAGCAGATGGTGGGTGGGACAGGTGGCTCCAATAATCCCATATATGTCTCCTGAGTATGCAATGGAAGGTCGATTTTCAATTAAATCCAATGTCTATAGCTTCGAGGTTCTAGTTCTAGAAATTGTGGGTGGCCTGCAGAACTTTCGTTCGTCTGAACAACCAAACCTTATTTTATTTGTAAGTGGAACTATTACCTTTTTCCTCTTGATTTATTTTATATAAGAGCAATGTTTTCACTCTCAAAGGTTTTATTTAAAGGAAAGATTGTATTTTTCAATGTTGAGCATCAAAGAGGATTCTTCTCCTTAATGTATGTTGAGGTCCCTATTTTTAGGGGCACGCTAAGATCTATACATCTTCATCTCTTTGAATACATGATCAAATCTAGACTTGAGGGGTGTCAAGGTAAGCTTCTATCTTTTCTTGGCACAACTGAATTGATTAGACCTGTTGCGACCCCTATGTTCCTTTATTTCCATCTAAAGATAGACTTGTCTGTCTATACTCTAATATGGGAGCTTATTATCTTCTGCAAGATAATATCAATTCATCTAGTCTCTTTGGGGATCCGTGGGATCCTTTTGTTCCTCCTAGAGTATCCACTTTTTCTTGGAGACTCTTTCAAGATAATTACAGTTGGCGTTTTTTAGAAATCAAGGCAGGGCTTTTATTGGTCATGTCCTTAGAACCTACCGAAGCTTTTTCAGATTGGCATTTCACTATTCAATTGTTGTTCATTCAGCCTTTATGTTTCTGTTTGCTAGTTCATACAGCCTTTAGAATTGATGCATATGTCTATGTTCGCTAGTTTCCACTTGAAACTAAACATTAAACTCAACCCCTGGTCCAAACTGCGTTATCTCTTCTGCTTCTTTCTCTTCGTTTTTAGATTCCCCATTCTGATTTATTTTCACTTTATCCCATGCAGCTATTGTATTACGAAGAAATTGAAGAAGGCCTTGAAGGGAAATTCAATATCAATGTTCTTCATCAACTCCTCTGCAACCTCGGCTAGGGTCACCTCTGAATTGGTTAAGATCTCTTTAATTTGTTCAAAGAGTTGGTGATGACTAAGATCTAAATAATTCAAGGCTAACTATTTTAATGCTGAAATAGTACAAGCATTGTGCAGGCTTACCAGACCCCATCCATGGTTGATATGGTTAACCTATCTCAAACTATGTTATTAGGAAATCCACCACCACCTCAACCATTGGTAAGGGAAGCCCGATCATATCCCGCACAACCATGGCCTAGGTAAACAATATGATTACCTTTGCCTGTTTTTTTTCTTTCCTTCTTTCTATCATTTATGGGTATCCGAGTACGCCTCATTTTTGTTCTCTTTGATTAGGTTTAGGGATGTGGGTTGTAGTGGAGAGAGAAATGTTAAGAGAATTTGTATGTTTTTACAGTTTGAGGACAAGTTATAGTTCATGAATTGTAAAAAAAAGGGAAAACCTAGTGAAATTGCTTTTGAGAAAATTTTGGGGGAAATGGCAAAGTGAGAGTTAAGAGTGCTAAGTTTGAGGAAATGTGGTTTTGTATATAAAGAAGGGGATGATATTTCTTGGAGAAGAGATGGGTGGATAGTGGGGAATCCTTCACTCAATATGTGAAATATATTCCCTTGTTTCTTGTTATAGTCTCATTTTAGCCATTCTAATATCTGATAATTTTCAGTTCATTTTTCGTTTTTCTTATTGCAGTCCCCACAGTGTCACCTGGTGAAATGAAAATCACACATACATCGCATCAGCGAACTAGAACATACAGCAAATTCTTTCATAAGATTTCAGTTATAGTTCATAGCCTCTGAACTATTCTATTACTGTTTAACTACATCAAGAAGAAGATAAAAAAATATTATGAAAAAGATTGCTAATGAATCAAATTCTTACCAACTTCCCATTGAAAGCAAAATATGTTTAATGTATTCAGCTTCTTCAAAATAACAATACATGCCTCAAAATAGCTGATACATCTCTCTTCAAGCTAATCTATTTTTCAAAAGAAATAAGGGTTCGTTTGGGAACTCCAAAACCATACCTTTGAACTGTAAGAACTGATTAAAATTCCAATCAAGGCAGGGAGTTGGAGTTCCAAAACACGCTCTAAATGTAATACTAATTGGTCGAAACAGCCCATGTAGCTAACAGAAAAAATACAACTTGACGAAAATCATCAACGAGGCAATCGGATAAAATTATACACATGTGATGTTTTCCATAAAATTCCTTTCCTTTTGGACCTAATATTGCCAATTCTCATGAAATATTTCCATTCTTTAAGCTCTTGAAGTATCTGATGAGTTCAGACTTATTTTGATATTGTAATTTCTTAGATTCATAATTTACAGTTTATCAATGTAATTTCATTCATAATATGCGTTAAATTGAAGATTAATATACAATACAAGACCATTAAATTTCCAGGGGATACGGATTCTCTAAGTAAAAGATTAAGAAACGATGAATACTTGTCTATTAATTTGGGTGATAATGTGAGGAATACAATTAACCGTCAATGCTCAATAAGCCCCAAAGAAGTGCAATAAGTCTATGAGCCATCGGGCCTTATTTGCACGATTTCTAGCTCTAAATATCTCAAGTCAGCACAGTTGTTTCTTGATGAAGTGGTTAATGCCATGAAGCTCTAAATGTCTCAAGGAATGGTGGGGTTGTTTCTGAGGTTCATGAGTCAATTCAGATTAGTACATGCTATACAGAACTTGTACTCAAATTTGAAGGGATATAACTATTTGCATATCATAGAAATTGTTCAAGTTTCTTAAATCTATTGAAGACATTAATTAACTATCGCATAAAACATAATTACTAACATGCTTGATTGAATGTAAATTTGTAATTGTAATTCTAGTTTTATCATGTGAGTAACTTGGCTGGCTATATTTATATATTTGGATAGTTTTTGGTCATTGTATGGATATTATCTTATTTTTTATGGGTATTAAACTCGGGACAAGGCCACTCGGGCCAGGGACAGTACAACTAGAAGGGCTAGAGGGGGTAGGGCCAATAGTTCCAAGGTCAGAGGCACCAGGACATGACATAGGGGCAGGGGCAGCAGGGGCAGCAGGGCCCTCGTCTGTACCATACCATCAAGGGACAATGTTATTCATTTGGTGAGGTGGGGCACTCTCCAAATGTTGTAATTGAAGCTTAAATAAATGGAAATTTAGTTAAAGTACTTAATTTCAAAATTTTATATAAGATGTTATTTCATGAAAGGAACTATTTATTTTTTGGTATGCGTTATTGATTGAAGTGTTAGATGTGTGGTTCTGATTCTATATAAACTCGTGTAGGATGGGAAGATATTGTACAATGAATTGGAAGTTGTGGAGGGAATGAAGCTGGACAGGGGCTACATTTCCCCATATTTCATCACAAACACAAAGAACCAGAAATACAATCCTTACAAAAGCAACGTGGAGAACCAGCTATTTCATTCAACCAGACACAAGTCGACATCCTTTCCAATCATGTATGTTAACTTTCTCCCTACCCATGTATGTTTATCAAACATTCTTTGTCTATACTATTTTATTAAATGCCACAGACAGGATTGGCATTGTAGAGGGTTGTTAATGGTGGCATGTGCTTAAAATGTGAAATTATTTCATTGTGTGTGTGTGTGTATGTGCTTAAAATTTGGTTGTTAGTTATGTACTTTGGTATTCACGATAAGCTTGAATCTATTCTATAAATTGAGTTGTTCATTCACTGATTTATTTTCCTTATTAGAATTAATACCTGATATATTAGTGCCTGATATAGTAGTACCTGATATATTAGTACACAATGATGCAATGAAGGTATTCTTAAATTAATACCTGATATATTAGTATTACAGACATACTTTGTATGGCTTTAAGATTTTAATATGGGTTACTATGAAGTTGTTGAAGATGCTACACTTCTGACACTTTCTTATGTATCAACTGTGTTTCAAATGTTGTGCTTATTTTTTTGCTTAGTAACATTTCTTCAAAAGTGAAGGTTAGTAACATTTCTTCAAATGTGTTGCAAGTGTAATTTTCTGATTTGAAGGCTTACATTTCTTCCTTAGTGGTGATTATCAACATATGTTTCATTTTCAAGCTAAGCTCAACCCCGGGAAAGTGGTGGCGATAGGACCAGGTATCCGTGATAAATTTGGAAACACCATCCCTGCTGCTGTTAAGGAAGGTGATACTGTTCTCTTTCCTGAAGACATCAGGTATAACACACACATACACACACACACACACACACACACACACACACACATACATGAACTGAAGGACTGAATGGAAATTTTAACTTTATATGCAGAAGATGACAACACTATAAAAGCTTAGATTGAATTAGGAAGTGGTAATTTCCTTTTGGGAAGATCTCTCTATTTATTTTGACATGATATTCTACTTTTGCATCTTCTTTCTGTAGATATACAAAATTTTATAGTTCTTCTCCTAGCTCCCATGTACGATCTATATATTTATCATATCATCTCACTTTACCGATTTGTTATCGTCTCAATTAATTTTTTTCTCTCTCTATTTTCCAGGCGCGCAGCAGAGGGATGTAGTACATATAACACCAACTCTAACAAACCTTTTGGTCCAAATCTGACTCTGACCCCATCCAAAATCTTCGTAGGTAGCCCTTCAGTCCAAAATGACCACGGACCCGACCAGCCCTTCAGTTTTAAATCATCGTAGGCAATAGCACCTCGACCATTGATGATTCGATCTGATTTGTTTAGATCCGATGAATCGGGTTCGGCTTCAACAGAGTCTTAAACTTTTTCCAGACAGGAGGTGATGGTTTTTCTTTCAAAATTACGTTATTTTTAGGAAGATTGTTGGTATATTTGTTCCGTTTTGACTCTTGAAGTATAAGAATATGCAGACAACATCATGGAATTTTTAAATCTTTGCACATTCAATACCGTCGGGAAACTAATGTTGATGGTTGGTTTTGTATAGTTGAATATGTTATGAACATGAATATATTCTAATTCAAATGACTGGAAAAATTATTGGAGGTAGCAATGGGGATACATTACTCTATTTGAATTTTTGGAGTTTTTTTTAAGAGTCACTTATTTGTTTATGTCCACAATCACATAAAACTATTGCTAAATTTGACTTTCGTGATGTTACTCGGGTTTTTAACAGACTCTCATTGGTAGTGTCATTTCATCTTCTGTCGATAGGAATGTTGAAGTGGTAAAAGCTCTGATTTCGTATTTTATGCACTTGGAGAGTCATTTAGCGACGAGGCGGTGAGTACTAACAGTGGCCTCTTGAGGGAACTAGTGACAATGCTCTTATCGACACGATTTCCTTGCCGTACTAATAGGGTTGTGGTACATGTGTATTTGGATAAAATAACTAGATGTATGAAGTTTGTTAAGGAGAATACTCAATATATACCTTTGGTGCTCTTGCTTGCTTTCTTGATGAGTGTTTGTTTATGTCGAACATATCATGATATTGTATGAAAGTGTTTGGATATAATTGTTATGTTTTTAGCTATTTTTATTGTTTGTTATATGTGAGGTTGGTGGTATGTGGTGGAAATTTTTTAGTTTTTTTAATATTTTAATTTATGTAAGTGTTCATAACACTTACAAAATGAATATTATTTCCTTACATATTAATATTTGTAAGTGTTCTGAACCGTCACAAACAAAATATATATATTCTGTTTTGCAAGTGTTTATAACCGTTGTAAATTAAAAAAGGTTGCTGAATTTTGCAAGTGTTCTGAACACTTGCAAACATAAAATTTGTAAGTGTTTTAAACACTTGCAAAATTTTAATATGTAAGTGTTTAGAACACTTACAATTTTTTTTGTAACGGTTGTTTGACACGGATATGTGTTCCCAATGAACACTTGCAAATGACATTTGCAACGGTTATGAACACTTACAATTTTTTTGCAACGCGCCTATTTGTAAGTGTTTTAAACACTTACAAATGCCATTTGTAAGTGTTTAAAAAACTTACAAATCTGTTGTTTTGGTGTAATGCCAACGTCAAATGTGTCTCAGAACTACCAATAACCCTTCGAAGTAAAATGGTTTATTCGGCCGTACCGTAAGGATGATTCGCGCATGGGGAGGACCGTTGGATAGGGTATTCAGATCCTTTCAAAGATTCATTCAATCTTGTTTGAGCTAATGAGTTGACAAGAGTCAAACAAAACCCAAGAGCACCCGGTGGCCTTTAAATAAATTTTTTTAGGTAAAACGAACGTTCGTCCAAACCGTAAGGTTCGCGCACAAGGTGGATTGTTGGAAAAGTTATTCAGGTCCCTTCGAAGATCCCATGAGCTATATCCTAAGTGAGAAAGTTAATCGATAGTTAAATGAGGCTCGGGAGCTCCCGGTGGACTCCAGATCAATTCTCAGAGTATGCATAGGATTTATGTTGAATGGTGAAGTGCGAGGGACCTAAAAATATGTTTAGGGGGTCTTAGAATGTGGAATCTATAGACGGCTCATAGGAAATTTTATTTTTTGTTTTATCCCAAAATAACCAAAAGGGGTGATTTGTAAGAAAAAAATTCTAAATAGTGTCAATTTGTATGATTTGTATTACTCCATGTTTGGATGAAAGTGTTTGAGTCATAGGTTAGTGATATGCCCAAGAGTTACCTCGTCCTTAAATCGGACTTTCTCATCTAAGGTCTACCTTATAAACACATTTTTTTATAGAGATCCAACGACAATAGTCTCGACCTCGTTTGCCATCTTAGGTTGAGACCCTTCAACTGGCTTATCCATCTGCAAGTCTCGTCTCGTCTACCATCCCAGACCATCGAGACCCATCGACTAGACAACTGGACCTATGTGAACACATCTTATATACCTGGAAAATCACATCTCATCTGTCACCCCATACAGTCGAGACCGTCATTTGACTAACCCCTTTTCAAGCATGTCTCGGTAGAACATCCATGCAGTCAAAACTGTACTTCAGCATTCTCCAACATATGGTCAAATAGAACACCGAGGATCTCATACTCGGTGTACCAGAGACCTCCCTCGATAACACCCCGCCATGGGTGACATAGGACTCCTCCATAGCCAATCCATGTGGGCAGGCAACTATAATAGTATTATAGGAGCAAGTGAGGGGATATTTGCATTATCATTACATGCCCATGCCCAGGATAGGTATCAATCCATCATAGGATGTATGAACAAATGCACGCTTCAAGTATGCTTTAGGGTGCATTGTTCACACCAAGAAATATTTAAACCCGTCTTCTTCCCCATAAGAAAGGATCTAAAAATACAAACCATATCCCAAGCTTTGCTTCTTTTACACTAGAGAGAAAGTATTGAGAGTTGTATTACTCGGGCCATAAGTGCCCATTCATATAAAGAAATTCACACTCACCTGCACAGTGGAGTAGGCCAATGTCTTAACCACTTATATACTAGTGTTTATTCATATTCTCCTCATGTCCTTATTCATTTAAACAATTTTTTGGCACCATTGTTGCACCACTATAGTTGTACTGGATCGAGATCTTACAAGTTTATGTGTTGATACTAAATCGTGTATTATCTTTTTGGCGCCATCAGTGGGAACGATGATTATTCATCTTATTTATATTCATTTTCAGCTTGTTTCTCCCTAAATTCTCTGGTGGTGATCCAATTTCACACTTGGTTGGATATGTATGACCATTGAGAGAGTTATTGTTTGGTTCTTCAAGCTTTTTTTCAGCTCACTTAGCTCATCTAGTTCACCCATTTGTTCTGTTCATTTAATAGAGTTGATGGCCTCCAATTTTCCTCATGGTGTTGGCCCGAGATCTAACCATGTGCCTCCTCAGTTAGATGGTGGAGGTTATGGCAGCGCTACGCTTACTAGCATCCAGCCGCAGAAAATGAAAGAATAACTTGTTACCTATAGCCAAAATATAATGGTTATACCTATCAGAATTGTACCGGAGATGATAACTCCAACCTCTGAAAAGATGGTTCCAGCGACAAGGGACCACCCCTGACCCCACACAAAGATATGCCAAAATATTAAAGTTACAGAGACGTGGTTGAACCTAGGTGATTATGTCTGGGAAGGCAAGCCCAGGTGTATGAATATCGGGACAACCAGTGTTGTGACAAAGAGGACTATTGAGAACCCTACGAGATTTTTGGAAATTTAGTACACCCTGTGCCAGTTAGTAGAGGAAATAGTGGTTATCCGAGTCGAGATGGACAATACCAGGCTTCAGCACATGACAAATTGAGGAGAGGGTCAGCTTTTAACCGACTCGACCCATCAGTGACCTATGAGATCGACTCTTAAGATCACGCAATATTATAGGCTCCAGGGGAAATGGGGAATGTGCTTAATATCGGCCTCCATGTGGTCGAAAGGAGGAATAAAGAGAAGTCAACAACCCTCAAAAGACAGTTGGCAGAGAAACTATGCAATACCCAACTGATAAAGAAGGAGCTGGGGATAATATTGTGGCAGCCGATGGAGATAATGCGGTCACAATCGAGAAGCCATGGAATAGCTCCATTTAGAGGCTGGAGGACAAAATCGATAATTTTATGAAGAGATGAGACCCCATGAAAAGTGAGTATATAAAAGGGTCTCAATTTTTTACAAGAATAGTGAGCTACCCAACTGTGGCCAAGTTCAAGCCATCGAATATCACATCGAAGTATGATGGGACTACAAACCCTATTCTTCATATCGAGATGTACCAATCTATCACCGACATCTACTTGGTTTCTAATGAGATGAGAATTCGGGCATTCTTAAGCACTCTCACTGGTGTATCCCATGTATGGTATACTTTCCTCCCAAAGAACTCCATAAAAAACTTCAAGCAGTTATCCGAGAAGTTCATTCATAACTTCTATTTCGACGTGAAGCCCTAAAAAAGGCTACCCATCCTCTATATATTAAGAAAGGGACGAACGAGTATCTTAGAGACTATATTGCAAGGTTCAACAAAGAAAAGCTAGAGTTTGAAGACTATGAGGAGAATATTTCCATAATTGCCCTTATGGGAGGATTGAAAAAGGGAAAATTACTTTGGAAGCAGGATAAGAATCCTCCAAAATCCGTGGAAAAACTCCTGGATATGGTCGAAAGAGTCGTGAATGTGGAGGAGATCTATACGGCCAAGGGAAAAAGAGGTCAACCGATGATAATTTTGCTAACTACGCTCCTCTTACAGTAAGCCTTGATTTGATTCTAAATGAAATTAAGGATGATAGAGCTTTGAGATGGCCCAAAAAGCTGAGGTCTCCTCCTCACAAGAGAGACAAAAGAAAATGGTTCGGCTTTCACTAAGATCACGACCATACCACCGAAAAATTCTTTGCATTAAAAGATGAGATTGAGAAGATGCTCAAGTAAGAGAAGCTTCAGAAGTATATTGACCAAAGTGGTTCCAAGGATGATGTTCGAAAGAAGCAAAGCAACACAAGAGACGAGAAGATGAAATGATAGCATCAGGTTGACAAGAAGGATGAAGAGTCGGATGATGATGATGATGATGATGAGGTCGGACTAAACCTTTCGCCCAAGATATCAGAATCGAAAGGTCGGCTAAGAATGATCTATATGGGAGTAAAGATTATCTGCAGTGAATTAATCGACGACAACAAAGAGGCTGCTGACAAGAAAGCCCACGTAGCAGAGGCAAAGGAGACCCCAAAAAGAATAGACATAAACTCGATTGAGGTTGAATGAAATACGGGAAAAAGGAAGGAGGATGACATGAACACACTGGCAATTTTTAGACTTGAATTTAAAGGGATTTTGGCTCCTCATGATGACCCTCTGGTCATTAGCACAAGGGTCTACGGATACGACATCCCCAGAATATTAGTTGATGATGGTAGTTCGAATGACTTTATGTCCTGGGAATGATTTATTGACCTAGGGTTGAGCAAGAAGAGACTCATCCCCTACAACCTACCATTGATCGGCTTCAGCAGGGAGAAGGTCCACTCATTGTGGGTATTTCAGATGGATGTTTGCATGGGGACATGACCGAGATGCCTCACCAGAAAGGTAAAAAATTTTATCATGGATGAAAATATTTACTCTGCCTACAATATCATTATGGGAAGAGTAAACCTCAAAGAGTTTCAGGTCGTTCCCTCTACTATACATTAAATGATAAAATTCCTGACTCCCTATGGAGTAAGGTAAATTTAAGGTGATTAGGTAGAGGCACGAGAATAATACTTTAACTCACCAGAAGAGCGGTTAGCGCATCAAAAGGCCACCACTACATATAACATTTATACACTAGACCCAAGGGATGAGAGAAATTGAAACAAGGAGAGCCTACTGAAGAGGTAGAATCCATTGTCCTCAATGAGGACAAGCTAGAAAAAACCATTCAGGTAGGGTTATCGTTGAATCCAGAGTTAAAGGAGCAGTTGATTAAGATACTAAGGAAGAGGCAGAGTGTGTTTACATGGAGTCATGAAAACATGTGGAGGATAGACCCCAAGATTTGTTGTCATCGGCTGAATATCGATGAGGGAGTGAAGCCTCATAAAGAAAGGAGATAAATCTACACAAGAGAAAAATATGAAGTCATTTAAGACAAAGTTATGAAGTTGTAAAAAGCTGAGCTCAATGGTGTGTTGATCTACCTAGAGTGGTTATCTAATGTAGTCATCGTCCCTAGACCGAACAGTAAATGGAGAATGTGTGTGGACTTCACTAACCTAAATAAAGCTGGCCCAAAGGGTAGTTTCTCTCTGCCTCGCATAGACCAAATGGTCGATGCCACATCTGGACATGAATTAATGAGTTTTATGGATTCCTAATCAGGCTATAATCATATTTTCATGGACACAACTGATACCGAGAAGACATCCTTCATCACAAACAAAGGAACCTATTATTATAAGGTTATGCCCTTCAGCCTCAAGAATGCTAGCACAACTTATCAAAGGCGAGTTAATCAAATGTTTAAAGAGACAATTGGAAAAATAATGGAGATGTATGTGGACAATATGTTAACAAAAAGTATCAAGGCCGAGACCCATGTGTCTGACCTTGAGCATAGCTTTGATACCATGGAGAAATACCAGATAAAGCTCAATCCTTCCAAGTGTGTATTCAGCGAGGGAGCAGGTAAGTAACTAGGCTTTGTTGTGAACCAGCGGTTCATAGAGGCAAATCCTAAGAAAATTAAAATATTAATTGAAATGAAGACTCTAGAAACAATCAAAGATGTGCAGAGGATGGTAGGGAGAGTCATTGCAGTTAACATATTCGTCTTAAAGGACACAGACAAATGTTTCCCCTTCTTCAAAATCTTAAGGAGAATGTTTGAATGGAATGAATAATGTGAAAGAGCCTTTCAAGATATCAAGGATTATTTGGGTTCTTCGATTCTTTTGTCTCATCCAGTTCAAGGAGAATAACTATTTTTATATTTAGTAGTGTCAGATTCTGCAATCAGCGCAGCCATCATTCGAGACAATGAACGGGTACAGAAGTTGATCTATTTTAATAACAAAGATATTCAGGGGCTGAGCTGAAATATCCAAAGATGGAGAAGTTAGTGTATTCCTTGATACATGCATCAAGAAAGATGAAACCTTATTTGTAATCCTATACAATTGTCGCCCTCACTGACTCCCCTATCAGACAGGTCATCCATAAAACCAAGAAATTGGGTAGGATGTTGGCTTAGTACATTGAGTTTGGAGAATTTGATATCGTATACAAGCCTAGAACAACAATTAAAGTGAAAGCATTAGCTGACTTCATGGCAGAGTTCACTTGGGACGAGATCGACATTAAAGAAGATGAGATGATAGTTCTACTGGAGAAAGAAACAATAGGTCTAGCCATGGCTGATGGTGGGTGAGATGACCTTAAAGAAATATATATTTTTTCAGAAATGGTGTAGTAGGTGAAGGGTCTTTTACTATTAATAGTCTATTTTGGAGTTTGTTTATTAATGGTTCATCATGTGAAAGCGACAGTGGGGCAGGGCTTATACTGTTGGATCCAGACAGGACTTACATTGAGTATGCGCTGAGGTTCAACTTCAAAGCCTCCAACAATGAGTGTGAGTATAAATCTCTACTTGCAGGTTTAATCCTGGACAAAATGTTGAATGTCGGCTACGTAATAGTTCACGGTGACTCTCAACTGGTAGTAAACCAGATTCTTGGAATTTATGAAGCAAAGGATCATAAGAAGGCCAAATACTTGGCCATGGTAAAAAAAGGTTTTAGTGTACTTAAGATAAGTGAAAGTAAAAAGAGTCCCTCAACTAAACAACACCCGAACTGACATATTGGCGAGGTTAGCATCAGTAACGAGAACAAAAATCAGGAGAACTGTCCCAGTTAAGATACTGCAGAGATTGAGCATTGAGGAAGACGGCAGGAAACTTGAATTTTGTTTGAACTTAAATCTGGGAGATTCTTGGATGGATCCTCTCATCAGATATATCAGAGATGGGGAGCTACCTAAATCAAAGGCCGAGAAAAAGAAATTGAGACACGTGGCAGTAAAATTCTCCATTATTGTAGATTTCTTATATAAAAATGGTTTTCTGCTTCCATTGTTACGATGTGTCCATCCTTCATAGGTAGAGTACATTTTGAAAGATCTGAATAAAGGATCATTCTCCGAGCATGTCGGGGAATGGTCTATGGCAAAATGGATAGTAATGCAGGGTTACTAGTCGTCGTCCCTTGCTAAGGACACGACCGACTACATGAAAAAATATGATGAATGCCAAAGATATGCATGTATTCATTATCAACCTATGTCATCCATCACGGCCCCTTAGCCATTTACGGTCTGGGTGATTGACTTGGTGCTACCTCTGCTATAGCCAAAAGCAACAACATTATTTCTATTGTAGCGATCGACTACTTCTTCAAATGGATAGACCTTCAAATTCATTTGAAGGGATATTATTTACAGATATGGTCTGCCATATACACTGATCTCGGACAACAAAAAGAAGTTCAAAAATAAGTCCCTGGAAGCTTACTATGGAAGGGTAGGCATCAAATAATTTTATTCATCACCAAGCCAACCTCAAGAAAACGGCCAGACAGACGTCACAAACAGATCAATCTTAGACGTGTTAAAAAGGAAACTAGAAAACAACAAAGTCTTATGGACTGAAGAGGTACATGCTATCCTCTGGGCCTACAGGATGATAAAGAGGACACTGACGAGGGAAACCCCCTTTATTATGGCCTACGGCTCAGAATCTATGACACCTACTGATCTCAACCTATCCAATCACAAATTCCATACCTACGACCCAGAAACAAATAATGAAGAGAGGAGGCTGGACCTGGATTTGATTAAAGTGTATGGAACATACTCGGGTGAGGCAAGCAGCATACCAGCAGAGGATGACTAAGTTTTACAACAAAAGGTTCAGACCTAGGCCGATAGAAGTGGGGAATTTAGTTCTGAAGATGGTTTGGAAGAAGCCAAAAATGTTACACCCAAATTGGCATGCTCCCTATAGGGACACTGAAGAGGTCGTCCTAGGGACATATGGGCTGGAGAATTTAGAGGGAGAGCCATTCACCAATCCATGGAATACTGACCATTTGAAAAAATATTACCAGTAGTCTCATGAATATAGTTAAGTTTATGTAAAAAAAAGGGTAGTCTCATGTATACAGTTCAGTTTACGTAATTTCCTTATTATTATTTGTATTTGGAAAAGATCATTATGGTGAATGAAAATAGCTCCAAATGTTCCATCATATTTTTCTTATATGAATTGTTCGAGTAAATGGCTCAAATTGTCCTAATCCAAAAAAACGTCATTCATATGGTGGATCCGAATTAACTTACTCACGATGATCTGAGAACCATGTGAGACTCGTCTCACCCATGCATTTTTAACAACAACAAGAGGGGGAATAGTGTGATAACATTACTAAGGTGGTGAAAAGTACAGACTAGTTAAAAATCATTAAGTTGATTATATTTTCTTATTAAGGACAAGAATATACTAACACCATTTATTTGGTGATCTACTACCTTAAACACCACAATGTGGTGGCATCTGAGTCAAAAATCTCTTAATGAGACGATAGTGTATGACGAGACGAAACTCATACATACACTCTAAAAAATGATGAGAGTGGAATTGTTAAACATCTTTAATTTGGTGATTCAAATTCTAAAATAATTTAAATATGGTTCCTTTAAAGATCATATTGTGGTGGAATCAGAGTTAAAACTCTCTCAGCGAGACGACAGTGTATATGAGACTACATTCGTCCATACACTCTCAAAAACGACAAGATGGGACTTGTCATTAAAAAAAAATAATTTAGTGATTCAAATTATAAAATCATCTAATCATGGTTCCTTTAAACATCGCAATGTGGTGGCATCAGAGTCAAAACTCTATCGGTAAGATTATAGTGTATAACGACAGGACACTCTTCCTTACACTCTAAAAAAATACGAGTGGGGACTTATCATTAAACATCATTAATTTGGTGATTTAAATTTTTAGTCATTTAATTTCAATTTGAAAGTCATTTAATTTGAATTATGTCTCTACCAAGGATGGGAATATATCTCCAAATAGAAGAGAATTCATCTTCAAACAAAAGATCACAAGGTTTTATAACAGTATTGCGAACTCAAAGCAAGCAGATACAACATAATAAATAGAGTTTGAACAAAGATACAAATACTTGCATTCAACACATAGAAAAAATTGAAGATGTGAGAAATTAGGATGAGGATACATAATATATTGTTCAAACAAAAGTTAACCACCAGAATTCAAAAACTTGGGAACTGTTTAAAAAATTACATCAATATAGGTCATCAAGCCACGAACGTCCGAACTAACAAAAAGTGGGTGGTTCAGACTCCTTCATTCCTCTCGGTCTCAACCTACACCTTCTTATCAGCCGTAACATTTTTCTCAGCCTTAGCATCCTTCTTAGTTTCAGCATTATTCTCGGCCCCATCTTGGCCTTGGGTAGTCTCAACCTCATCTCCTGTTGGATTGTTTTCATCTTCTTTGTTAACTATTTGTATTATCATCTCAGAGTGTGACGATCCCTATATCTCAGTCAATGTATTCATAGCCAAAGGGTCTAAGAAATCAAAAGCCTCAATCTCCTTTTCTAAGTGCGCGATATTGGGAAATTTGATAGTAGTCCAGCGACATGTTATCCTAGACCCTCTCTCATGGTACTAGAGATTGTACCCCAAGAATTCCTATGAAGCCTTAAAATCCTCAATAGTTTTTTCTTCTCTTCCTCAAGGACCTTCTCTACAGCAACTTTAACCTTCTCTTTTTCCTCAATCGCCTACTTATCGGATAAGGCATTAATTACGACATCATGATCCGTGTTTAACTTTTCCAAGTCCTTTGTGTGTTGCTTATTCAAGGTATCCAATGCCTTCTTGGGGTAGGTCTCCTGTGTTAAGAGTTATTTCTTTAAATGCTTCTCGTACTTGATGGCCTCTCAAGCCAACCAAATTTTAGGGGGCCTCTTTTGAACCCATTCATAGACCTTCAACAAAGACAAGATAGACTGCAGGAAATACGATAGACATTAGTATGAGATGACACAACATAAATTTCAAATTAAGAAGAACTAGAAACATATGAACCTCTATAAGTGGACGATCTGAATACCCCTATGGAGGCAAAATTTTCTCAAAATGGAGACATCCATGGAATCAACAAAATGGTTATCTGACTACGGCATCTAGGAGGCCAGTGCATCAAAGTCTGTCTTTTTATCCCCAATAAGGGATTCAAAGCTAATCTTCAGGCTTTCCAGATGAGTCGAGAGAGCATCCTCCGAGGAGATAGGAATTGCATGGGTCGGTGCAGCTCTTGATGAGTCGTCCTTGTGTTTTTATGTTGGTGAGAGGAATTAGTGTCCCCAGGGACCTCTTTACTTTTCTTTATTACCTCGTCCCGATCGAGGTTGATGGAAATAAACTTTTTTGTCTCAGGAGGGGGTGCAGACTTCTTACCCACTTACTTAATCAAACTAGCTAGACTAGGCGCAGCCATATTACAAATGGACTCAGGGATATCAGATGGACGTTCTGCAAAGTAATGAGGAGATTAGTTATAATGAAAACATAAATATGACACAATAATTGAATGGAAAGTACTTACATAACTCAGTTAAGGGCTCCACCCTAAACATGTCTACTCCAAAAAGTAATAGATCATTAATTGCTCAAATCTCACTAGACCACCTTCTTTACCTTGTTTACTAATCTTTTTTAACCTTATCACTGGTATCAACACTCAGACCCGGGTCAAGTTTGACCGACATAGATGCTTTAAACCACTTATAAGGAGGCTCAAAAGTGCTACAGGAAGCATGAAGGACGAACTACCAATCTCTATACACGAAGAAGTAATGGTGCATGCAATTGTGGTTGAATGTTTGATTCATAATCAAGACTTTATTTATTGATTTCTTAGCTAGAAGATGATAGTAGCCAGGTTGGGTTTGTGGAGATGATACATTGTAACATGACCTAAAAATGATGACTGGAAGGTTGGCAAAATAAATTAACCTCCAAAGGGATACGAAGTCGAGGACAATCCTCCAGGCGTTGGTCAAGAGTTGAGAGGGGCCGAGAACTAAAATAGCAAGAATGGATTATACGGTGGGGTATATGGGTAGATTAAAGTCGACCCTAAACATCCGTTCGTAGACTGATATTTTGTTATCTCGATCTTGAAATGCTCTCTCATCTTCATATGGCACCCTCATGTTGATAGAGGGTCCTATTCCATAAATATACCTCCACGTCAAGAGATCAACCTCTGTGACATTACTGGGAAAGGACTGGGCTTAAGATGTGTCAAGTGTATCCTCAGCTAAACAAGAGTCATCGTTAGATTTAGTAGTCGGGACACCACTGGGATATCATTATGATAATTCATTACCCAAAATGAGTAGCCATTGGAGGAGGTGGAAATACAACCTCCACCCTCAACTTGTCTGTGTTTGAGATCTTTCATATAGAGGAGTTCGAACTGTTAGAGGACTCACCATGCTGAGAGGACGAGGCTCGAGAAGAGAGCTTAGAAGCCTCAAAACCTTCAGAGGAGGATGTTGAAAGTCTCATAGCCTCCTCATAAGAATCCACACTCCTGGCTTCTACCCTTCGTATCTTATTATAAAACCTCTCATTAAGAGATGGGTACTGCTCAGCTAACTTGTATAGAGTTTTTAACATCCAAATAGGTTTTCGGTTGACTAAGGTTTACTATGAAATCAAAGGGAAGGAACTTAATCATTTTTTAGAAGATTGAAGCTAGAACAATGGCTATGGTTTTCACTGGAGAGGGTTTTCTATATGTCATCGAAATACCCAAACCAGGAAAAAAATGAACTAAAAACCCCAGACTTAAATGAGTGTAACCTCATATTGCCTAAAACACCTAAGATAACTAAGGGCTAACACCTAGAGAAACCTAATACACTGCCAAAAAAATCAAAAATGCACTGGAAAATAAAGAAAAAAGGAAAACAAAGTAAATATAAACTTGAATAAAAAATTTATGGATATGAGTGACCTGGGTAGAGCGAAGTTCGTGTGATGAGAAAATATCCTAGAAGACATCTCAAGTAGCAATGATCAAAGAAAAATTAAGGGGCATTAATGGTGGACGGGATTAGGGGTTTTAAGCTAGAGAAGATATGCAAAGAAAAAAGAGAAAGTTATCAAATATGGTTTTTAAAACACACAATCATTGGGCATATGTCCAAAGGAGGCCATCATGAAGGAACCAAACCCTAAGCGAATTCGTCGTCGCTTGTACTTGTTTAAGACACTAACCTATACGAACATTGACATATGTTATCTCCAATACACTGATCCATATAGTAAATGCCAAGTGTCACTCCACCAAGCATCACCACCTCAGACCTATCTATGAAAGGACAGCTCATTCGTTAATCAGAGAGGCCTCATCAACCTTTATCCCTCAGATGCTTTTAACCCTAAGCCTCCAACTCACATTAAAAGGCTAAGGACTAGAGGTGATTGGTATGCCCACGTGTGACCCCGTCCCTATCAAGGACTTTCTTAGATAAGGTCGACATTATAAACACACTTTCTACAGAGATCCAACGATAACAGTCTCGGCCCCATTCGTTATCTTAGGCTGAGACCCTTCAACTGTCTTATCTATCTACAAGTCTCGATTCGTCTTCTATCCTAGATAATTGAGACCCATCGACTAGCCAATTGGCCCCATGCAAACACATCTCATATACCTATCAAATCATATCTTATTTTTCACTCCATACATCCAATATCGTTAATTAACCAACCAATTCAATTCAAGCACGTCTTAGTTGGGCATCCAAGCAGCCCAAACTACACTTTGACATTCTCCATCAGATCATCGAATGGAACACCACGGATCTCGTACTCAGACTATCCAATACCTCCCTTGACGACGCCCTTGCCACGTGTGACACAGGACTTCAGCATGACTTATCCATGTGGGGAGGTAGTTATAACATAATTATAAGAGCATGTGGGGATATTTGCATCATCATTACTTATACATGCCCAGGACAGGTGTCAACCCCTCATAGGATGTCTCAATAAATGCATGCTTCAAGCATTCTTGGGGGTGTATTGGGCACCCTAAACACTATTTAAACCCATCTTCTTCCCCAGAACAAAGGATTAAAAAATACAAACCCTATACCAACTTTGCTTCTTTTACAGTAGAGAGAGTTGTATTACTTAGGCCATTAGTTCCCACTTATATAGTGAAATTCACACTCACCCACATGATGGAGTAGGCCAGTGGTTAAATCACTTATATTCTAGTGTTTATTCCTCTTCTCCTCATCTCGTTCTTCATTTTAACACTTGTTTATAACCATTTTTGCACCAACATAACTGTACTGGAACGATCTCTTACAAATTTATGTGTTGATACTAAATCGCGTATCATTAGTTAGGACATGTATGTGTTGACCTTTCAAGCCTATGACATGGTCTCTTGAAGATGAAGAGTTCATGTTAGAAGATTTACATAAGCATGCCATGTTTAGTGCCACGATTTGTCTCCATGTTCGGAGGATCTCTCAGGTATGAATCCATAAATATCTTGATCCTTAGAGATTTTATATTTGGATGTTAGATTTTTATAAAATTGGATTTAAATGTCTAAAATGATTTTATCCCTTTTTAACAGTTTTTTAAGAAAAATATTTTTCGTGCCATCACTTAAATGAGAAATTCTATGAAGTTAAAATGAGACAAATTACCTCGTTAGAACAGGTTCCAACGAACTTTGAACAAACCAACTTTGGACTTCGCTAGAATCTCATTTGATATCTCCTTGGATACTGGTCCGAACAAGCTCCTATATTTTGTTTAAACGAGGTTCAAAGTCATTCAAATGACCTGAATCATTTTTCAATGTAAAATTCATTTTTGTTCTTATCTCATTTTTAGAAAACCTCCTACAAATATAAGTGTGGAGAAACTATTTTTTATGAGACTTTTCATTGCTTTTGAGTTTCCAAACCTCCCAAAAAGCTCTATGTGTTTATTCGAATTCTAGTTTACACCCAAGCTTCTTTATATCCATGCTTCAGTATGTTATACTTTGAGATCTATTTTGTGGGCACCAATAGTTTATTTTCTTTATCTTTTTGAGAATTTTTTTTTGCGGTCAAATCTATATTTTTGTTGTTACTCACATGTGGTCTCCATGTTTGGTACATCAGTGGATTATGTGTTTCAATCCATAGATGGTTACTAAACTGTTTTGTGGATATCGCCACATGTATGAACTTACATGTTGTGGCAATGCGCGAGTGAACTCTTGCGTAGCACTAGGCGAATGTTGAAGGAATGAAGAGCATCAAGGCTTGAGAGGTTATTGAGTTTTAGTTAAAAGTCTTAAGATGTGTCCTTTGTAATTTCATATTTAGTTGATTTTTTTAGGCTTAGTTGTATAAGGTTTTTTCCATTTTGATTTTCCTCGTACATCGAGTGTTGTGTGATTGTTTATTCTATTTTATTTTTCTATCACTTAGATGAATGTTTTAGGATAAAATAAAACTTGCTAAAACTAGTTTACACAACTTTCTTTTAAAATTGATGCTTATGGCTACTTCTATTTAAGTTTAATATTTAATTTTAAAAAGTTGTAAATTAGCTCATGTTTAGAGCAATCCATACGTCCTGCACTTTCACTTGCTAAGAAACCTAATGGGGTGGTTGAAAGAATATCCTACGCAAGCTTTGGGTTAACTTGCCTCGTAAATCGGTGACATTTGGTTATATAAAATATATCAACCAACCAATGAAATATAATGCATGGTCATATTTTTACCTATTTAAAAAAACACATGAAGTTCTAAACAAGTAACAAACCTTCTTTACCCAAATAATGGTAAAGGAAAATAATCATATAGTCGATTTTAGTATATGATTGCCACAACCACCACCGTCCCCACATAGCCCCTTAACCACATCGACACACCTCATATCCCTCTTGATACATCCCAGAAAATATGTATATATATATATATATATATATATATATATATATATATATATATATATATATATATATATATATATTTGTGTATCTGCGCGCGTGTGCATATACAATTTAATTTGGGTAAATGTAATGGATATTAAATTTATTATTTACGCAATGAGAAGTTTCCAATCAAGAAAAATCTCATTATTTCTTTGGTGAATTCAAACCTCTTAAATCTATGAAAGATAAAAAATCATCATTTGTAACTCTAAAATCTAAAATCGAAACTTGGAAAAAGGTAATATCAAAACCGAAATAAAGTTGTATTCACATCCCTATACATACACTACAAAAAAACTCTTGAGACGGTGGCCTAACAACCCCAAAAGATGGTTTATCTGTCTCAAATACTTTTTGGGACGCTATTTGGGACGGCTAGGGGGTCTTTTTCATAAGGGGTTATAAATAATTTTTGTGACGCCGTAGCCATCTCAAAAGATTTTCTTGTGGCAGGAATAGATCCATCTAAAAATGTCCTCATTTTATATGATCCTTTTGAGAAGGCACGAGAGATGTCACAAAAGAGTGCTTTTGAGATAGGAATTAATCTGTCTAAAAGGATTACTATTTTAGAAGTCCTTTTTGAGACGATAACATAGCCATCTTTAATATATTTTTGGGACAGTTTTAACCATCCCAAAAGAGGTGAAGGGATTTTAAAAAAATTTCACAAATATTTTGTGGACAATAAAATCTATCGCTAAAGTTTAGTATATAATTGAATAACATTTAAGACAAAAAAAGAACGAATAATCATAAAATGTAATGCATAAGATGATTTTCAACCAACTCAACGAATCACTCTCATTCAACAATAGTTAGAGTTCTTACAACCATCTACAAAATATTCACCAAAACAAAAATTATAACACTACGTTTAAATAATTGATTTGACGAAAAAATGCATTAATTTCTTATACTTCAAAACACGAAATGATTTTATCAAAGTAATTCTGCAATGCTAAAATGTACAACCTCCAAAATCACTCATTAGTATTTGCATGTTCTACAAGATTTGTCACCTGCCAAAAAAATAGTGTCAATTATGTCAAAATTAATATCCCACTCATCAACAATAAAATGTAAAAAATGAATCAATATAGTATATTCTCATCACAAATAATATAAATATTTAACGACTATTATTTTTTGTTAAATCGGCAAAGTCTCCTTTGTTTATTCATGAAAACCACAGGTAGCCAACCTATTTTAAACATTAAAATTGATGAAAAGAATACTATATACCAACCAACAGAAAATTCTAACCACCACTATAATAGATTCTCACCACCATAGAAATTTTGTACCACCATCATTGAAAATTTAACTTTAAATAAGGATTTTTTTTACCACCATCACCACTATATATATATGAACTAAATATTATTACCTAGTCAGACAGAATCGACAAAATAATGGAAGCATAATGAGGGGTAATACTTTGGAACAAACTTTGCATTTCACTTCTCATATCATTCTCTTTTATTCTCTTCCTCTTTTGTTTCTCATGCTCCTTCAATGTCACAAACATTTTTTGAGAAAAGATATGTAATTAAAGAACGAATGAGATGCATACTACTTTTATATTTATATAAATACTTAAAACATAATACTTTTTGTTAAAATGATCACTCCTAAATAATCACTTTCCATCATAAGATTTAAGGAATACCTTTTTATGGGCATACATATAAAAGATCGTGATAAATTTCCAAGGCTTCAATCTGATTGATCCCATAACTTAATGGAACATATTTTGAAAAAGAAAATTAATAAAAAAGAAAAATAACAATAAACAATGTACACAGTTAATTAGGATCTTTCTCAATAATTGGTTAACATGATTGACACAACTATATAATAAAACATAAATTTATTGTTTATGTTCTCAACTAGTGTTTCAGGTTAAACTAATATTATTGATCTAATAATTGAGGTTGCTTTACATGTTTTCAACTCTTCAAAGCCTTGATTCTGCAAGAACCGTACATAACTATGAAGACAATTGGTGAAAAAGAAGTAGAAGATTCTACAATAATGGCAAAATGACCAATGCATAAGAAGAGATGAAAACTTTGACTTATTCTTCTTTTCTTAATGGCATGTGTTACACTAGAACCATCGAACTTAGGCTGGAGTAGCTCTCTCTCTCTCTCTCTCTATCTCTCTCTCTCTCTCTCTCTCTCTCTCTCTCTCTCTCTCTCTATATATATATATATATATATATATATATATATATATATATATGTGTGTGTGTGTGTGTGTGTGTGTGTGTGTGTGTGTGTGTGTGTGGCGGAGCTAGGAATTGTGTTCAGGTGGGGCACTCGAAGAAATTGCCAGTGCGGGGTTTCAAAGGCATTATCCCCCAATGCAATTGTTTTAAAAAATTTCACAAGTATTTAAGTTTTTAGCAAAATTTAGCCATATTATCAAATTTATGAACCTATACATTCAATTGAAATTAAACTAAAATATGAGATTTAGTAAAAACAACTTATTGAAAACAACCATAATAGCGTTAGCAATTCAATAACTTTAAATTAGCCATACAATAAAATTAAATTAGAAAAATAAAACAAACCAAATCTAATAAAACTACAAATATACTTTGAAGTTTAATATTAATAATATGTATTAGTTGAATTCATTCACACATTGAAAATTGTATTGTAAAGTCAAACTCGTACTGTCTAATATGGCATGATTTATATTTATTTAAAAATTCAAATTGTTCCATCACTCTACAATATTTTGCACAACAAAATTGACTGAGTTGGTCTTTTAAGTTGGTTAATTCAATAACTCAACTTTTTTAACTTTATAAAAAGAATAATGACATGAGTACCAAAATCTCCACCAAAACCTCCCAAAAAAGTGACTTGGATTCTACTTATTATTTCACTTACCTATTAAATGTTGCCTTATAGTATGCGTCCCGTCAGGGCATAAAAATTTATAGATTTAGGGGAAGATTTTGGGGGACTTATTTGGGACTCATAGAAGGACTCTTAGAAAAATACACTAACACTTTGAAAAAAAATTAAATCTTAGTATTAACTCCAAATCAATCCCTATTTAATAATAAGGTGGACTACGATTAACTCCATAACATGTTTGATAAGGTGGATTAACCCCATATGAACCCCAATTGGATTCATGGGGTGGGCATCGTCCCTATATATATATATATATATATATATATATATATATATATATATATATATATATATATGGAGAGAGATAGAGACTTTAGGTATGGATGCTGCCATATTAGAAAAGAAAATCTTTAGTGCATTTTGGTGCTTCCATATTTAAGAAGAAAAAAAATCTATCCATCCAAAAAAACGCAGGTCTCTACATCGAAAAAAAATCTTCACTCCTTAATCTAAAGAACCCACTGATTCCATGCTCAAACATTAATCGAATCAAGTATCTACACATAAAGAATTGCAAAGGGTGTGAATATTACCTTCAAAGCGCCGAAGAGAGAGAGAGAGAGAGAGAGAGAGAGAGAGAGAGAGAGAGAGAGAGAGAGAGAGAGAGAGAGAGAGAGAGAGAGAATGGCGGAGGAGGAAGCCAGATTGGAGAGAACAACAGAGGAAAAGGCCAGGGGCAGAGGAGAAGAAAGTCGGGGGTGGGTGCGACGGGCTATTGGGTTGGGGTAGGGCTAGGTTATTTTGGCCAACTGATTATTTTGAGCAGGTCTTTGTTTTTTTGTTTTTTGGGTGGGAGGTTAAGTGTTTAGAGCGAGAGAAAAAGTTTTACTGGAGGGAAGCAATTTTTGCTAGCCGTTTTATTTTGTATATCTTTTGAGACCTAAAATTTTAATCTCTCATTTCGTTCACTTTATAAGACGGAAATAATTAACTCTCTCAAAAAGTGATCTTTTTTTAGACGGCTACAATTAGTAGTTTAAGAAACTAATAGTTTTTTAGATGGCAATAATTAGCAATCTCAAAAAATAATTGTTTTTGAGACAAAAATAATTAGCAGTCTAAAAAAATAATAGTTTTTTAGATGACTAATTCGATATGTCCAAAAAAATATGTTTTAAATACTATATTTAGTTTGTCTCAAAAACTAGGGTCTTGAAAGCAACTTTTTTTGTAATAATAAATTTCTATACAAACCTACTTGGACCTATAATTGTCCATCGAAATCGTGCATACATGCCCAAAACCAAATTAAAATCATTGTTTTCAATCCAAATTATAAATTTTGTATATACATAGAAGGAAGGGGATTCGTGTGTGTGTGTGTGTGTGTGTATATATATATATATATATATATATATATATATATATATATATATATATATATATATATATATAGAGAGAGAGAGAGAGAGAGAGAGAGAGAGAATGGTTGAAGTTAGGAGTAATAATGGTCGGTGGATTTGTTGTGGGGAGGGTTGGAGAGAAAGGTCGATGTTTTTGGTTTTTAATTTATTATTTTATATTTTTATGTGGTAATATTGTAGCCATGTAACATGTTCTTTTATCAAATAATATAACTTATTAAGTAGGTAACACATAAGAAGCTTACACAATCCTTCCATTAATTATTTTAACTTGGGTTTTAAAATGAAAAAAATTAAAATCATCATTCTTAACATAATTTTTTTTTTTAATGTTAGGTGCAAAATTCAAATTGTCACAAACCTCATTTTAGATTTTTATTTTTCTTATGGGATAAATACAAGATATTCTAGAAATTATTGATTTATTATGTGTTTATATTTTCTGATATTAAACATGTTGACAATACAATTTTATGTTGCTAATTTATTATTTTCAAATATTACATATTTAAACACCGTTGACTTCTTCTGTTTACAAAGTTAAGTTTGAGTCTTAGTCCAATAGGTCTGTAGAAAAATTCCCATTCACATTCTAGGAATGAACTCAACCAAACTTCATCATGACAGATTCCTAGAGTGATAAAAATTTTGGAAAAAGTTAAGGTAAATGGAATTAGAGGAATTATTATTTACCCTTAGTTAAATATTTTCCCAAATAAAAAATATTTTTATTTAACATTGTGGTATAAGGATTTTCCAAATATACATTGCAATATCCTTTTTATGTAAAAACATATTTTAGAGAAATTCATCTTTTTGTATTTATAAGACTTGGTTAATATATTGGAATAATTTCTTCTTAGTTTTATTCTTTCACTATAATAAAGGTCGCCTTCTCTGCCCACAAACTCTGTTTGTATTGGTAAAAATTTTAAGTTCTTTTGCAACCTTCATTGATATTGGATCATGACATTATTTGCTGGAAGCTTTCTCTTGCAAAACTTGAGTTTGTTGTAGTTAAATGCTCGTGAACTATATAATGAAGGTACTCATATTCGGGATTTGGTGATCTTTGGTGGTTAGATTGCCTTGGGACTTGTTAAAATCCTTCTTTTATCATATATTTATCCGAGATCAACTCATGTTTTCTTTGTGTATATTGTAATTACCTACGAGCTTATGAAATCTTGTTCCATAATCTTAAATTAGCTATAAAGGTGAATCTTCTCTCTATAAATAAGTCATGGATTTTGAAAGTCTTTCAAGTGTTTCGTTAAGATAAAAAAATTTAGATTTCTAATAAATAAAAAATATTCTTTATGTTAAAATACTCTTTCCAACTTCTTTCAGAGAAAACCTTATAGACTTTTTCTTTGTCTTCAAGCTCAAGTTTCATTTTATTCTTAAGTATTTTACTATTTTGGGTTATTATAAACTTTTTAGTTTTCAATGTTAGTGTATTGGATACTCATGGTTCTTTTTACTTGGTTCAAAGTTTAATTCAACTTTAAAAAAGATTTGTTAAGTAATTTAAATGACACCTTAGGAATGAGCTTGACACGGTGCAATATGATATGTGGTTTGAGATAATGATTCCCTCTCTTACTACTACAAGGAGTAAAACGTTAGTCACGGAGGTTTTTTCATTATTGAGTCTCGATAGGTTCTGGTTTGAAAGTCATTTCTCCATTTATGTAGTCCTTTGCCTATATAGTGCAAAATGTCAGTTTGTACTGAGAGTTTCCTGTAAGGATTTTCCTTATAAAGTCTTTTATCTCTAGTGATTTATTACCCTTAATTAGTAAGATTTACAAAGAAAAGATAAGTTTTTTGTTAATTATATGTGGAAAAAGTAACCTAATTTTCCCAAACATACTGTCACCCCCTAACCCCATTAGGATATAATTAACTAAATAGTTCACAAGTCACATTTATGATTTATTTATTTATCTAGTAATACATATTAAAACAACTTCGAGGTTAAAATGCGAAATATAAAAAAATCCAATCATTTTAAGGAGACATAATTTAAACAGAACTCACATACCATTTAACTTAATTACAACTAGTACAATGTATAAAATAAAACTAACAAGACCATACTACTATTTACTCAACTTCCTAGACCTAGCAGTGGTAACTTCAGAACTTGAAAATATAAACATATAAAACCATGAGTTTAAAAACTCAATGAATGGACTACATCTCTATATAGTAAAAGTACTATTTTAACATCTCAACATATCAATATATATCCATGTCTATGCAAAATTAGGCCATATACATATCCGGAGTTAATAAACCCCACATCTCCTGCCCATAGGCAATAATCATATCCATAGGTTTTAATAACCTAACATCTCCTGAATTGCATAGCAACTCAATATATCTTGCCTTTTATAAAGCCATAACATCTCAACATCTCTTGACTTTTAATAATACATAACATCTCATGACTTTTAATAAGCCATATCATCTCAATATATATTACATACACATCATATCCATAATCAACTCAGTAAGTACACTCACGTTGGGTTATCAACTATGTATTCAAGTTTCCCTCGAGTGAAGATGAACTTGGTTGATTTGAACTTACACCTATTAATCCAAATAAATCAGTATTATTTCTCAATCATAATTATTATCTTAGTATATCTATGTAACTTTCAATGACTATACAACAACAATATAACTTTACTCAAGTCATATTCCATGAAACATGTGTAAAGACGAAACAATGGTATATATGTTGAAAAGGTCATGAACATTCAACCCTAGAAACTACCTCGTAAGGAATTTATAACTAAAATCAAGTAAACATAAAAGTATACTTCTCAATATATATACACATGAAACCTGTACTCAAAATACCCTTGGGAAGGAGCAAATAAAAATATTCCTTCATGGGGTATCAAATATGGCCTCAAATTATTGTCCTCCATACTTAACCATTCTATATTCATAAATTGTACATATAAAGGTGTCCAGGGTTATCAATATGAAAACATATCCAAATATACTTTCCATTGCAAGTGACGGTGTAATTTTTCAAGCTTCCTAGAGCAAGTTATGACCATTTCTTTACAACCTATTAAATCTGCCCCACAAGCTCCTCTATTGTTCCTTCAAAGTTCAAGAATTTTCATAATTTTTCTCCAACATAAATTTCTATGATTTTCACCCATTTTCAATACACATACTTAATAGTATATAAATAAAGTTTCGTAATTTTTGGACTTCATTTTCTAGGCTAAAATCTTGAAAAAACTCAGGGCATATCGAAATTAAATATCCAAACAACAACTGTGTACCAATTTGAAACCATCACTAAGGCCCAACTACAAGGAGTTAAATTCTAATTTTCGGATATGATATGAAGATATGAGTTTAATTTCATATCCAATTGGAATTTATGAATTCCACTAAGCACACAAAAATATATGCAAGTTTGAATACAAGGGATTTAAACACAAACAAATATAGCCTATAAACACCACTTACCTCACATATGAACCAATACATATTATCAGAAAGGATGATGGATTTTTAATCCCTAATTCACAATTTATATAATTTAAAATAAGTATAATAAAAGATTAAAACAATATTAATCACAAACGTATACCTTGGAAACACTTTAAGGATTTTCTTGGAATTTTCCTAGTTTTTCTTGTAATCTTTCTTCCTTAAACTTCTACTTTCTCTTTCCTTAAGCTTAAATCTCTCAAAATTGAACCTAGGGTTATATTTTCTGAAGAAATAATTTAAATAGAGATGTTTAAGTCATCCAAGGATGACTCCCATGCCAACCAATCAAATATAAATATTTGGTTTACTAAAAGATAATTTACCACTTAAGGAAATGGACAGATTTGTCCCTTGTTCGTAAATCAGCTTAACTTCTTACTCGAACATACGTTTGATGAATCGTTTATTTTTCCACAAAAATAACTCATATATCTACAACTATATAGATTTAACCTTGAGTCAATTGTTATATTATAAGAGTCAAGTCTCCAACAGGAACATTTCTACCGAAAATAACAAAATCTTGTGTTTGGAAATAATTCGACATTTCATGATTTATGAAAGTAGGATTATACTAACAATGACCGCATAACATTAAATATACTAATAACACATTATTCATATCACATAAGGTAATTATGATTTAAATATAATCTATCATAATTATATCCGGGTTGTCACGCATACCTTATGTGAGACGATGTAAACTAATTAGGTTGGAGTTCATTGCTTTCCTCTATCACGATAGAATAGAATTATAACTTTTGTATAAGTATCTTATAAAATTCAAGGTATTTCTACATAATAAAAAACACTATAAGAGATTAGTATACTTGAAGATGGGAAAATTGGCTAAACTTAAATAATGCAAGAGGTTCGTAAAGTTCTTATGACTTCAAGCCATATATAATAAAAATGGATAATGAGGAACTTGTAATATATTTATCTAAATTTAAATGTGAATACTTGAGACTCAAATTTTAGATATTTATCGTATTTGAGAAATATGTATATTGTAGGTGTAGGCTATGGTGTAATGAGAAGTAATAAGTAAGGAAAAATATTTAGAATGACTTAAGGATCTAACAAGTGATAATTATTAAGACTAGGATGGTAATACAAATAAGGGTTATTAAAAGATAATAAATGAATTACGCACTACAATATCAATGTATTATGTATCGAGAGAGAACATATTATGTGCCTTCTACACATGATGGTGGACCTGATATTCTTATGAGGAATGGGTTGTATGTGTAGCGAATTTATTTGTTTGTGCCCTATTGTGGTGACCCTAATCTTATAAATGACTGGACTTCATAGGGGATAGTTTTATTTTCACTCCCAATATGACGGTGACCTCATCATATTGAAGGCAGGATTGGATATAGAGACGGATTTATTATTTTTGCATCACATGTGATGGTGGCCTTGTGCTTTTGACTAAGGGATTGAACATATTTATGGTTCTTATGTGTATCTACTACATTATGGTGGCCTCGGTCTGATAAGATATAGTAAATATGATTACAGTCTAAATAATTAAGAGAATAATTAAGTATACAATTTATTATAATCATAGAATAGATAATTATGGATTTATCCTTTGCATATATAATTGATTTTAGTTCTTAAGTGTAATACCCCGTATTTTTTTTTGTGATATTTATTTATGGGATTAATTAAATTAAATGCGTATTAATTGGAAATTAATCCGGATTAAAATACTAGCGAGATGCGAGTTGGTATTTGAATATAATGTGCATATATGATTATATATGAATATTGAAGTATGAAATTTGTCGTGAGATTGAAATACGACAATTTGTAAATTTTATTGAGACGCGTGTGACAGTCACGTCAGGGAAATATTTATTATAATTAAAAAGTGAATTTTATTTCTATAAACTGTATGGTCATTTTGAGTGTGCCAATGCGTCCGAAAGGGTCGAAATAGTCAAAAAACACTAGCCGGGGGTTTAGTTTGGGTCCCGGGGCATTTTTAGGCCATACCGGCAACATATAAGGGTAGTTTGGTAATTTTGGATTTTGGGGAATTAAAACCTAGGAAAATTGGGAATTAAAAAGCTGACTTGGTAATTACCCACTAAACCCACTAACCACATCTTAGGACTTAATGGGCTATGGGGGTTATTAGAAATGGTTCTAAAAGTTCCTTAGGCAAAAACCCTAGCCACCATTGTTACTTGGAGAAGAAAGCTTGGAGAGAGAGAGAGAGGAGGAATTCTGCAGAAGAAAGAGAGAACCATTCATCAGATTCGTCATCAAATCCAGAGATACACTTAAGGTAAGTGGTTTAATTCCAATTAATTTCAGAAAATGCTTCTTCCATGCGTAGGAATTTGTTATAATCATATTTGTTTGGGAGTTAGATGAAAAACCCATTAAATTTGGAACTAGAATATTGCATATTGATGAGGAATTGCATGTAGAATTATATGTAGGCGATTATTCTGATGTTAATAATATCTTGGATGAAACAAAAACGGATTTTATTAGGCTCATTGATGATTTATAAATGTTAGGGTTCATGTTCATATAAATTGGGGATAAATAAAGGGATTTGAAGATTTGATGATGTTTAAGATGAGTTGGCCCTATATAAACGTTTGATTATGACCTATGAATGTTTAGTACGAATTAGGAACCTTAAAATGATGTTGGGATGATTTTTATGTGGGATTAGGAGTGAAGAAAATTGGGAAAAACGAGATAGGAATTTCTGGGCTCGAATCTGGCCACTCGTTAGAAGACCTGCCCAGGTCGTTCGAACGAGCTTCTAACGAGTTGACAGTTTGGGTTCTAACGAGAGGGATGTTCATTCGAAGACTTTGGTTCGAACGAGATCTCGTTAGAAGGCCCAGTTCGTTCGAACGAACTCTCGTTCGAACAGCCTCGTTCGAACGAGACTTCTAACGAGTTGACAGTTTAGGTTTTTTAGCCTGTTTTGATCCCGAGTGGCCCGTAACCTTGGGTATATGTAGAGATAACCTTCCCTTGATGATTAATTGATATATTTGGGATGTTTGGGATATAATGAGGAGCAAAACCTAGAAGTGTAGTTGAACCTAAGGGAAAATGTGAAGTAGGACGTGAGTGTCTATTACGATGCGAGAACTATTGACGACCTAGATTACTATATTAATCGGGAACATATAAATTGTGTAGCATTATATGTCGGTACGAGATTTAGAAGTGTACCACCAATATATATTATGGTTATTACTAAGATGTGTGCATACTTAGTATATGTATTGATTTTATGTGTATGACATACCTACCATACTTGCTATCACGGGAGGTTTACGTTCGCTTAGGGCCCTCTAATCCTTGTGTTGCCCGGATTTAGACTGGTACCTTGATGAACATAGGTCAGAGAAGGACTTATTGGGATGTTAATAAGTCTGCTGATCATGGGAGCGCAGGTATGTGCGTGACCCATGTGATGTGACTGTGTTCGCCTCCATTATTTGTGATGTTGTTATCTGAGAACGATTCCTGAGAGATTCGGAATACGTGATCCTTATGTACGTGATGTACCGGGATGGATAGCAGAGTATGTGTGCACCGCAGCTTAGTCTCGGGGTGCTTGTATTGTATATTTATAATGTGAATAATATACACTTAATTAATGGGAACTTTCATGTAAATATTGTGAATATAATTATGGTAATGTTTTGAGAAAATATAACGGGTTAATTGATAGTGAAATATATTACTAATTGAGAATCCGAGAGTATGTAAAGCCCTCTATTTAATTGATAACGTTAGAATGTAATATGGGAATCTAGTAGTAAGGGGTAGAACTTATTACGTTTTGGTTAGATATATGTGTCATTTAGATGGGTAATGTACGTTAGGAGTGCACATGTAGTCGAGAGGTGAGAATTTCATGTGAGTGCACGTCCTAACATGTATTTTGCATTTAATGTTTTAATGTTATTAAAACACTTGTTGTTTTTAAAATGATTTCCACTTTCGGGCTCTGACCCATTTGCTTTCAAATCTATTTTTGTAAAAACCATTTTAGGTGCCAAGCCACAAGGACACCATGCTTAGGATTCTCATTCAGGTGACGAGCTGTAGCTGTTTGTGGAAGTTACAGGACTTTGCTTGTAGACGCTTCATCTATCTTGACTCGATATTCTTCAGTTATCAGTTGTAGGGTATGTCGCCCATTTCTTTTAGAAACATTTCATTTATTTCAGTTATTCAGACTTCTGGCATGTAATTATTCAGGATTCAGACTTGTCGTATTATTTTTCAGTTGTGGGATTGTTGTGAGGAGTTTTTCCTCCGGATTTATATTTATGTTGTTGGTTATTCATTACTTCATTATAGTGAATGGTTGTAATTTTTTCATTATTCTTTTACTGCATGTTAATCAGACTTAACTTAAAATTTGGCACTTACTTTTTTAAATACTAGGTGGTTAGTAATTATTAAAATGTTTTCGACAGTGATGCTATTAACTGAACCAACTTGGCATTTTGTATTGATTTAATAAAGGAGTAGCTACCCGGTATTTAATTAGTCGGGGTGTCACATTAAGCTCTATTATATTTTTTAGGGCTTAAACCATTTCTCTCGTTGAACGTTTTTCAGTGCTCGAATTGGTCCTTAGTGTTAGCTTTCTTCCCAGTCTAGCTTAGAGTAATTTATTTCCCTCTTAAGTCATCAGTAGCGCAAGATTTAGAGATGTGAGCGTAGTTGGATTTTTATTTATTTTCATATCAATTGGGAGTGGAGCGGATTTACTTTCATCTGTTAATATTATGTTTTTATTTTCATGTGTTTGATATAAGGCATGATTAATTCATTATTAAATTATTGTGGTTGAAAATTGTAGATTGATCATATGGTAGGGGTTGCTGAGGGAGTTGATATATGAGACTTATTATTATTAAATCTATTTAGTGATGATTTAGTTATTGTATTTGAGGATTATTCTTATCTCACTCTTCTATTACCCCGTATTTTTGAAAGATTTTATTTTAATTGTGGGATTAATTAATTTAAATGGGAAACTTTATAATTAATCCGTATTTAAATAAATAATCGCTAACGTGATGAGAGTTAGTATTTATTTGTGAGACTTATGTTGAAGATTAATTATTGAGTAAAGTAATATATAGCGAGAATATTATATAATTGTCGTGTGCGAAAAATACGGCAGTTACAGTACACATAGTTGGGATGCGCGTGTGCATCGTGTCGGGACTTAATTGAGGAATTAAAATGTATTTTTATTTCTGGTTTTTCTAATGGCTGTTTTGAGTACGTCAGTGTGTTCGAATGGGTCGAGATATTCAGAAAATTCTACTTAGGGGTTTAGTTTGGAGTTCGGGGCAACGTTAGGCCAACCCGACACCCTGGAGGGGTATTTTTATCTTTTGAAAAATTATGATTTATTAATGGACGAAAATTAGACTAATATATCATCCCTTACGTAGTAGCAGTTAGAGTTATGTTTTGAAAAAATAGAGAAGGAACCCATGAGGAAGAAGGAGAGAACTTTGGAGACACTAAGACAAAACTCAATCTTCTTTCACCAAAAATACCATCAAAACGTAGATCGGGAAGAGAGGAACAAGCTCATACCAATTTCAAGCGACGAATCAGACCTTCATGAAAAGGCAAGTGTTTATCTTGCTTAATTTTAGAGCATATAATGTTCATGTTAAATTAGTTGATGATTCAATCATGATATGATGAAATTGGGAACTAATCTATGATTGTGGTATAGGTTTTTGCATTTAATTGAATAGCCATATATTGGGGATAAGAAATGTGGGTTTTATATGTTGAAATCACAAACTTAAATCTGGGTTTAATTTTGATTAATAATGATTATATGAATTTAGGGTTTTTGAAGATTTGAGGAACTAATCTGAATTCATGTTATAATTTTTTTGATGTTAAAAACATGTTGGAAAGCATTCTATTACTAGGGAGTATAGTTTAGAATCATTGTATTTGAGTTTTGGATAAGTTTTGGTAGACGCATAGTAATTTAAGATAAATTAATTAACATGGTATCAACAAGTCCACTTTAAGTTCATTTTAATTAATTTATCTTAAATTACTATGCGTCTACCAAATGTGCAAGAACTTCCACCAAATTGTATTCACCCAACCAACAACCAATTAAGTAAGGGGTGAACATGGCCACAATAGTTAACCAAACATATATATGCATTAATATTCATCCCCAAAATATCAACAAGTCCAATTTAAGGTCATTTTTATTAAATTAACCTTAAAATTACTATGTGTTTACCAAATATGCTAGTCCTTCCACCAAATTGTGTTCACCCAAATAAAAAACTATGTTAGATAAAAAAAAAAGATAAGTAAAATTACCTGAATAAAGAAATCACCTAAAATCAGTTTATCTTCAATATTTTTTCTCCAAGTTGCATGTGAACGTGGAGGGAGAAGAAAATGTATTAATATATTATTCAATCTAAAATGTTACCAAATTACTCTATTCTAAACATGTAATTTATGTATCTCATGTTACTCAAAACTTTCATTTAGGTAGAAAGTATATTCCTTTTTTTTTCAAGAAAACTTTATTTTTTATTTAGATAGAAGAACTAGCCTCTTCTAAACAGCTTTCTAGATTAACATCTTTACATAAAATTAAATTATGAAAAACATAAATGAGGTTCTTTATATTGGTGAACCCTTACAAGATCAAATAAAAGATAACCAAATAGTATCTTAAAACTGAAAAGATGCATCAAAGGCCTCTCAATTTGTCAAAATATGGGAAGACCCCATTTACCTACTCTAATTAAGCCTTTGAGGTCCTTTGGGAAATCATGAACACTTGAAGAAAATACTTCTAATTCCTCCTCACTCCCTAGCTTTGCAATAAAATCTGCTACTTGATTAGCCTCCCTGGAAGAATGAGAAAGTTTGAATTTGAACTTCTTGAGCATACTTAGAATTTGGAAAATGTGCCAATTAATATTCTAAGGGAGTTTAATCTTTTTTTCTAAGACATCCACAGGAACTTTTGAGTCACTTTCAATAATAAGGTCATAGTCCTTGAAGTCCATGTCCACGTATGTGTATATATGTGCGCGTGTGAGTATATGTGCATGAGTGCGTGTACATACGTATATGTGCGAAATTGTGTGTGTGTGTGTGTGTGTGTGTGTGTGTGTGTGTGTATTCAATGTGTAAAAGTATATATATGTGGGGGCTTATATATGGGCGTGTGTGAGTATATGGGGGACTTCATGTATGTATATGAATTTATTTATTTACATATTTATTCTATTACGAATCATTTTCTTTTTAGTTTTAGTATTGATTTTTCCGAGTGTGTGTGTGTGTGATTGTGTTAAAGTACACTTATATACGTGTTTTGTTATACATGTGTGTGTATGATTTATTTTAGTTTTATATGAGTATGAGTATGAGTATGAGTATGTGTATGTATGATGTATTTTAGTTTTATTTGAAGGAAAATTTTGGTAAAAAAATCTTATTTTTGTATCCCTTACTCCATTACATTTCCTTAGATCATATTTAAATATTTCAAATAATCTTTTAAAGTCTCCCTCACTAATCTTTAAAACATCTCACACCAAACTAATCATCCTCATAATTCAAAATCCCAATAACAACATATAATGTTTTATTCTCCGTAGTCAAAAAAGAACCATTGAAGTGGATTCCTCATCCTCACAACTTAAACAAAAGATCACTTCAAACACCATTCCTGATTTACAAAAAAAAAATTCACCATAACGAAAAGAATCAAAAAAAATTCCTAAACAAGTTCTTAACACAAACCGTTGAACGTGGAAGAGTTATCACAGTCAATTTCCTAAAAGAGGAACTACCTCATATTTGGAATATTTTTAACCATCAAAGGAGATTAAAATTACTCAAGATCTCAAAGGAGTGTTTAATAGAAACCTATCGATGAATAAAATGAAACTCCAATCTTCTGTCCTTAATAACAAAAGAACACTATCTCATAAATCTATCTAAAAAGCCCTTCATTTTCTAAACCAAAGTTTTGATGAGTATGTTTCTCATAAATACGATAGATGAACCTTCATTCCCGTAAAGGCCATGAATTTCCTAGGTGGAACAATTGTTGCTACCTCCATGGACTACAAACTTTCCCTTGGAGAACTTAACAACACCTCATGTATCATCCGTAATCTCATATCATACTACTTCATTCCACCTAGCAGAAGTAGGAGAAAGATTACCTATTTTGATATCTTCCTTAATTGATCCACCTAGAAATGGCATCTTGTCAACTATTTTGTGTTTATCATCAACCACATGATTGCTTACAAAGGAAGGTCATAAGTATGCATTCCTTATGGAATGATCATAACCTCCCTCTTTAAATCTGCAAAGATCGATTTATAAAAAGCCCATGATGGAGAACCCACATCTCTATACGACATTTATTCTTCTTGCATACTTTATTTAATGAAACTTACAAAAATAAATGTAATGTGATACATTATAGGGAAAGAAAATGTCGGGATGGAGTTTGAAGAAGATGATAAAGAAGTCATGCATGCATATGTGGATAAAGATGATGAAAATAATGCACCTCCCCTCCATCCTTTGCATAAATCTATCTATTCATTCTTCAAAAATATTACTGGCCAATTTTTAAGCCTCATCAACTTTGTGCATTGTGAGCTTCCATATCTTAAGAGTCATCAATACCATCATGTGGAAAGATTAGGCTCACTTGAAAATAAAATTAACGAACATGCATATCATCAATAAAAAAATTTGGAGGAGGAAGAATGGATGAACACTCCACTAACATCCAAAACATCAAAAATGCTATAAGTCTCTAAGAACAATGATGAACCACATGGTCCACTCAAAATAAGGCCACTGCCACCGCAAAATATTGGAACACTCATAACATCCTATAACAAACAGTGCCCGCACATGACCATGGAATATTTGAATCTCGACCATCCCCATTGTGGTGAAACTTCATAATGAGGAGAAATTTCCAATCCTCACTTAGGAAACTACCCCAACTATCCTTAATACCCTTAAATTCCATGTTTCTTTTATAAATATGAGTGTGACTACATGTAATGAATCTAGTTTCTAATATCAATGAAATTATAAAAGTCTTGTGTTTGGTTTATGCTAAATGCATATGCATTATCCATTATCTATATGATTATACAAACCAAATTTCTCAAAAGTTCTTTTCCGCACATGTTAACTACCCGAGAAGTCTCCAAAATACACTTTACAAAACCATGGATTTTTTTCTAATGACAAAAGGGGAGAGAAAAGATAGTTTCAGAAAAATAATAAAGTTATAATCAAGGAGGAGTTTTCAACAGATGGGGAGTTCCAATTACCATACTTGTTATTAACACGTACTTGTTAAGACTTAGCCTATTTATAATTATTAATTTAGTTGATTAAGTTATTTTTAAGGTCTTTAATTAGGTTGTTTTTGGTTTATTCTTGTCGGTTTGCATTTTGTCTCATTTAACTACCCCGTGACACTAAAAACCTTATAGAAATAACATGTGCAGTAGTACGACTCACAGGGTGATAATTGGGTAGAGATTTAAAAAATACAAGGCTCAATCTCGAAAATAGGGCGTTAGGGGTGAAAACATAGTTTAATAACAAAACTTCCTAAAAAGTGGCGGGCTCACATCACACAAAACTAAATTATCTTTGAGAAACAACCCAAATAAGTTGGAATGATTTTATGCAATGTTCTAAAAGGCACGTCTAGGTTCGCCTAGGCGCGCCTAGGCTTGAGGATTGGGAGAAACTCCCCGCCTTAAGCCTTTTACGCCTTATTCTTGGTAAAGGCTTAAGGCACACTTTTTTAAAAACAAAAAAGACTTTAGTGAAACGATATCGCCTTTTAAAGACTTTTTTTAAAAACTGGACCAATATCTCATTCAAAATCATCAAACGATAAATGGTATTCCAAACCTCTCTTCCACTCGCCCAAAAAGAGGAACATTTTTTCCTTTTTTTGTTTTCTTAGTATTTAAAAAATAGTACTTTAGTTTGCATATATTCGGACATATTTTAATGTATGTACCATTTTAGTATTTTAAATAGCCTTGTTATAGTTAAAAATGTTAAAATATATTAAAAAAAAATTTTAAACGCCTTTTCATGCCTTTTCACCCCTAAGGCCCGCTTAGGCTTTTAAGGCTTAAGAATTGGCATCCTCGCCTCGGTCACGCCCATGTTTTATTGAACCTTGGTTTTATGTTATTTAAATTATAATATCACGATTGAGTATTTCCACTTGATTTATGATCTATACTAAGCTACTAAATCCCATTTTTTGCATAATATGGTTACATCTGTTGAAGGTGGCCATCATAGCTTGAGTTAAAACATAGGGATGAGGGTTTTTTGAATAGAAAACTTATTAAATTCAGCACGAGTAGATGGGTCATTGAAAATGTAAGGACAATTTTTTTATAAAGTCAATTTGTATGTGTTTTGACCTATTTTATGTTTGAAAAAAGCATTTGAGTCATAGGTTAGGACTTGAGTGTGTTTACCTTTCAAGCCTATGATATTTTTTATTGAAGATGTAACGACTAAGATATTGTGTTCACATTATCGTGTTGAGTTTCGTGCCTTGTTTTGTTTTCATGTTTTGAGGGTCAATTAGGTATGAATGCTTAAATAATTTGATCCTTGGATATTTTACTTGGGTGTTATTTCTAATCTAACTTTATAATATTTTTTAGATTTTTTTCAGGTCATTAGGATGATCCTCTGTACCTCATTAGAAGATGTTCCAACGAACTTCAGGTGAGACTATTTTTGCCTGCTTTATTTTCTCATCGGATATGTCGTTAGAAGCTGGTCCGAATGAGATTAGGTGCTTCATTCGAATGAGATCTAATTTCAATGCAAAATTTATTTTTTCCTTTATCTCATTTTTGAAAAACCTATTATAAATATAAATTTGGAGAAAAACAAAGTGGAGAGACATTTTTATATCTTTAGAGTCATAAAAATCTTACAAAAAGCTCTGTGAAGGTTTTGATCTTCCCTGATCATATTTTCTAACTAAAACCGTATTTTACACCTAACTATTTATAGATCAAAATGTTTCATCATATATATGTTTTGAGATCTAATTATGGGAAACAATGTTTATTCTCTTCATCTTGTTGAGAATCATTTTGTATGGTGGACTCCGTATATGTTGTTTAAGCGTGGTGGAATCCGAGATGTGTTATTACAGGAAAGAAACAGTGGATTCCATGTTTCAATCCATAGACGGTTGTTGAGCCTTATCGATGGATACCGAGGTATGTGTGGACTCACACATTGTGGAAGTGCACGACTGGATTCATATGTGTTGCTATGAATGAGATGATAAAGATCAAATATGCATTAAGACTTGTGAGGTTATTGAGTCATGTTGTGAGTCATTTCCTCGACTTTTATAATTCCGTATCATAGTGAATTTCGGTGGCTGGATCATCCGAGGTTTTTCCTATTTGTGTTATTCTCATACATTGACTTTTGTGGTTTGATCTACTTATTTTATCATGCATTCACCTAGACGTATATTTAGGTTAATATAAAATTGGTTAATCTGTTTATAAAAAATATGATTTACAATTGGTGATACATTTTTATTTGGGTTGATTATTTAAAGTTTGAATTAAATTTGAATTTTTTAAAAATAGTGCTTTACTTATTTTTCATCTTTTCCATATATAATTCTATAGGACTCTCAAGTGATATAAGTGAGGTAAACCTAAGGTATTACAATATATCAATGTGTTAGGCATGAATATGAGCAGTTTTTAGATGGAGGGTCAGTCTCTTTCTAGGCCATCAATATTTTATGGGTATAATTACACGAATCGAAAAGCACGTATGAAAGCATCACTTGGAGCGATAGTCCCCACTCAAGTCCTTAGTTGGTGATTATTGAATTCCCAGTCAAGTTGAAACCAGGAAGGAGAATGAGCATAAAATGTCCATTTATAATTCACATGTCCTGAATGATTTATTTTGTGCGGTCTCACTGGAGGATTTCTATCGTATTTTGACATGTGAAATGTTTAAATAGGCTTGGGACACACTCCAACTCACTCATTAGGGTACTAGTGAAGCTAAGGCTTTCAAAATCAAAATATTCACCACTCAGTTTGAAAACTTTAAGAAGGAGGAGAGTCAAATATTTAGGCTTAAAACTACCATGACAATAAGGACGTGTCATGGTCAAGGACCATGATAAGGTTAGTTATTGTGCCCAAAATTGTCCCGGTCCTTAGCCGTGACAATTTCGTTATTTTGGTATAGTGATTCAATAAAAAGAAAACTAAATTTTACATAACATAAATCTTCAAAATCCTACTTCCTATTACAAGATCTAGTCCGCTTTTAAAAGCTCAAACCTCACTTGAGTTGTTAGTCAACACAATATGTTAGAGCCCACTGCAAAAATACTAGCTACGTCTCCCAAAAATGGTAACATAATCAAACCAATAGTACCAATTTAAGTAAACACCACAATAGAGTCTTTTATATAACATTAGTATCTAAACTCAACATCTTTATCAATGTTCTCAAGATAAAGTAATATGTTCAACTATATAAATAATAATAGTGTTTGTCAAAGTTTCTTAATATCAAGAGTATAAAGAGTTGTCTAGTTCTACATAAGGTACAAAACTGACCATATAATCAAGAGTCAATCACAAATATTTTATCATTAATTAATTTTAATAACATCTCCCTATAAAGGAATATCTCACCAGTAATCAATTTATCATCCGATGCAAATATCCCATAATGTTCAACATATAAATATCATTACAGGTCTTGTATCTGTGTTATAGTTTTATATTTTGATAATTTCATCATTTCTCTTTCATCGAATCACATCGTTTGATATTTCATTTCAATTATATCCAAGAGACATTATCAATATTACATTTACATAAGCATTGACCACTTATTTCTTTCTAATTCTATTTATTCCATCTTTATCTCGTTAACTTCGTTCCCATTATCCGACATCTTTCACGGTCCTAAGTACCATAATACATTCAATTAACACAATAGTTTCATCAATTAATTAACCTCTTAATTAAATACCACATAACTGATATGTACCCTTTCTCACTGAATATCTCAAGAAACATGTAGTACTTTAAAACAAGACCATCACAGACACTCGTCTCCACCTGTTACGCAATGTCGAACAATACAAACCCGTTGACCCTGCTACATAGTTTCGGACCATATAAAATTTTCACACGTCCATACATCACCAGTTATTTCCATGGGCAAAAGTTCTCAACGAACCATGTAATGCATGAATAAACACCGTCACATCCATACGTCACTTGCTATTCGCATGGCTGGAAATTATCTACAAAATGTGTAATGCACCAAAAGTCTATATCAAAAAATACCCCATAAAGAACAATCACATAAACAAACCCACCTTCTTCGTAGGGGTGAAGAAATCGTCACCACCTAATATGCATTGTTGTATTTTCACCAGACCATGTGATGCACAAACATCTATATGAAACTATACTCGTCGATTATGCAAGCATACACTTTCTCGGCCCACAGCCAAAATCCCCATTCATTAATTTTCTATAGAATTTTTAAAACATCCAAAACTTCCAAATTCTAACTTCTTTACATTCCATGCGTGAGACGTCTCATAAATGAAATCCAAATAAATAACCCCCTGATACATTTTTTCTAGACTAGGCAGTCATCATGAGAAAATAACTACCAAATCATCAATCTAAATACCAAGGGATCTAACTCTAATAATCAATCACATATTTATACAAAACCATAACATATTCACTTCATTATAATTTCCTTCATTTACTTCCAAGTCACTTCACACATTTCTTTAAAATCTCACAATCCAAAATTAAAATGTATTTAGAAGTTACACATCCCAACAATAATTTATCCATTACTTATAAGGTTTACCACTAAAATTTGATACTTGGCGTACCAAGCCTACTTCCATAATGCATAATTAAGTTTTACTCATAATTCACACATCTTAATAATCACTTACCCATTAATTATAATTTGAACCACTAAAATCTCTTAGCTAGCATACCAAGCCTAACTCCAAACATTTGCCATCTTTAGAATTTATTTGTGGGATATCTCATAAATGGAATCCAAATTAGGAATCGGGATACATTTTTTTCTAGATTAGTTAGTTGTCATGAGTGGACAAGCACTAAACCTATGATTTTATACCCGCTACCTTAACTTTATTCAATTAAATACACGTAGTTCACATGAAACTCATAACTCACTTTCAGATTACCAAGAACCCCATTACATGTACTAACTATCCTCATAAACATCGACTACTACATTAAAGTCTCAACTCAACTCTTTGTGGTAATAAAAACAATCTCAAATGGGTAATCACCCAAGTATCATCTACAAACATGAATAACGAATACATCCACATCTCTTATATACTACATTTATCCTCATAATACGATTTTCTCACAAAAACACAACCAATGCCCCATCAATACTCATTGACAGCAAATAATGAATAATTAATCGAACTCTCATCATAATCTCTTCAATAATAATTCTAACCTAGATAAAAGTCTCGACACTCATAACATAGAGTTAATGTAGGTTTAAGGTTTTGTTACAGTACCTATGACTCAAATGAAAAATATCAAAAAGGAGAAAAATGGGTTTAAAACACTATTGACCATTCACTGCCACTATAGCAGCTAGGGTTACTCACTATAGTAACCCCATACCCACTATGGCAGACCCTTACCTTGGCCTCATATTTATCTTCCTTCCTTTTACATTTTCTCTTTTCTTATCATTCCATTTTCTCTTCTCTTTAACTTATCTTCCCTTTTATATCTCTGGCATTTGTTTCTCACAACTTAAATTCAAATAATGACACACATTATTCATCCTTAACTTAGACCTCAAGAAATACTAAATGACTCTTATGACTCTATAGTTCAAACCAAATTCCACAATATAACCCAATTAAATAACTAACTTTTGCAATTATTTAGACCAAGATTACCAGAAATTTTATAAATTCAATTCATCTCATTTAAAATAATTTAAACCATACAAAATTATCACAACTCCTATATTCTCAATTAATAATAATAAATAATTTACTAAATCACTTAATAATTTAGGGTATTACAATGGATTTATCTCACCCTCTTCGTGTAAGATATATTATACATTCATAACATAATAAATATTTATATGGAACCTTCTACCTAGCTCGTGGAAGCTAGCCTTATTATGGCCATTGGCAACACCTTCCTATATAAGATTCAATAATAATCGATGCATATGACGAATGCCTATGGTAGAAGTGATATTTTCTTGGTGAAGTCGGGAAGAGAGAGATAACCTCCAATGCTAATTAGAATGGATTGAAAGAGAACTCTGTTGAGAAAAGTGTAGGCATTCGAATGCCATCAGTACCCTCAGTCTTATAGAATTAAAGTCTCGGATATGAGGAAGTAATATATGATGATAGAGTGAGACACTGCCCTGTGACACCTCGCTTAAAATAATAATGGGTGGCCAGTCCTATACTAAAATAATCAAGAATCTCAAGTGGATCATTCTCAGCATCTATTTATGGTTCTAAAATAAACACGGCTAACTACCCATTACTACAAAAAGAGGGTATGAAAAAAAAATCAAAAATATTTTATTTACATCTCTAAAACAAACCATGCAACAACGAACCAACAACATAATTTCTAAGTATGATAATATACACAAACTCAAAATAATATAAAAGAGACTAATACAAGAGTACAACAAAATCTCCAAAATGAAATACCCGAATATACTGTCGGGTCATAGACAATACACTAATCTGAGAGAGACAATATAAAAGTGCTACACTATAACACTTGGGTATAAACCCGATATACAAACTGAATATTAATATAGATACACAAAAGATAGGAATCGACTATATCAAAATATCGCAACAGTCTGCTACTGCCACAGCTCCACGAATACACTGGATGGATATCATCATTGGCATCCTTGCGGAGGAACACCTAGAATAATACCATATATACATAGCAAGAGAAAATATAAACGGGTCAAAGTCCGAGGTGTGAAAACATTTTATAGCAAGTGCATTAAAATGAATAATAATTATAAATACATTATAACAAGATTAAAGTGGAGTCGCACTCTCCATCAAATTCATCTCACCTCTCAACTATAGCGCGCAACTAAACGTATGCACATGATCTCCAAATAACTGCTCAAATATATCTAGGGGTAAAGAAATCTAACTTACTCCCAGTTTATACTCATATAAAATCCACCTAAATCATATCCCTCAACTTCTACTATTACCAATTTCAAATATTCGCCCACTTTCTAAACATATAAAATATACATAAACATTCTCCTTTACTAGAATTCTTATATTCTAGTTATGACACACACACACACACAAACACACACACACACACACACATATATATATATATACACTAGGGTATGCCCGTGCCTGAAGGCACGCTAATAATCGCAAAACGGTAAAACATTTCGAAGTACATAATTGCGAAAATGCAAAACTTTTGTTCCCCAACAAAACAAAATGTAATTAAAAAAATAACCATAATCTATTTTTCTCTCATGCGGATAAATATGTTTAATGTCTCAACACATATTTAGGCTTATTTCAATTTGAAAATTTGGGTAGAATTCTCAACATAAGGATTACGAATTGTTTAATATATAATAAAAATATTTATATGAGTAAAATGAATGCTGATAGAAGATAGTACACTAATGTAATGTTCTTTAACATATTATAAGTGTGCATAATGTAAGTAATAAATGTTGAAAAACATAAAGTTATGCATAATGTAAGTAATAAATGTTTTATATATTATAAGTGTAAATAATTTAGAAAATTTAGGAATATTTCCTCTATTTGTTTGTAGGATTATTCACCATGTCAAAAAAATTCAACACTAATAATTCGTCCCGGACCTCGTATAAACAACATCGATCTAACTAAAGGCAAGATATATCAACTACATTAGGTCGTAGGCTTAAACTAATGAAGATAGTTATAATTTAAAATAACCACCAAAGAACATTTGGTTGGCCCTATAATGAATAACAACCAAAATCCATAATAACAATACTCTTTTCTGCTAAATTCAAACAAAATTGTAGTTAAAATAAATATTCAATATTTAAGTGAGTTTACTATACAACACAACGTGTAAACAATTTAGAAAATTTTGACAAAATTTTCTTTATTTATAGGACTATTCACCTTCTTTAAGAAAATAAAAATTACGCAACAAAAATACTAATAATCCATCAGTGAATATTATGAACACTCTTGTCTATAAACAACTATCTACATCATCACTCATTTTATTTACACTTACCAACATTATCAACAAAATACACCTATATAATGACCATGTTAAATAACAACAAACAAATGCTTGGCTAATAAATCATAAAATGTTTATAATTCATTATACATATGAATGCAATTTTCTTTTAAAATTCTTGGACTCATTACATTTCAGCTCTCCATCTTTTGGTTCCAACATCCGGCATACTATTCAAGACATCACTTTATTAAAAAGTTCTTCAATATCCTTATAATAAAGACTCACTTTTAACCTGCAAATAAAATATGTACCATTATTAAAGAAAGTTATCAATTAAAACCTAAATCACGCACAAACCAGTTATCTTAGACACAAAAATCTAACTAATAATGAAAACAAAAACTTATCCATCCTAATTACCTTATTTTTCTCAACAGCTCTGGGGCATTCGCTTCAAATGTAGAGAAGTGAAAGTGAAGTGGAAGTTAATTATAAGTCCAGATAAGGGAGTGAAAAGTATACCTCACAAATAAGTTTCTCACGAAACAAACTTTCTAATTCTAAGTCCTTACCAAGATATTTTGCGCCCAAACAGCCAGTATACTAAAAAAATACCTCACATGTTCAGCTTGCAAACATTGCATTAATAAACAATACAACACTTAACCTTCTTATATATCCTTAATATTTAATTAAGCATATACATACACAGTATATGTTTGTTAATCTAGAGCATAACCACTAAACTACAGTGAATCGGGGGAATAAAATACCAACTGTGTAATTATCATATATAACTCTAGGCGCATAAGTTAATCCAATTAAGAATACTATATATATGCTTAATGGGGTATTTACATGTATCTTTCATTAGAAACCATAGTCATGGGCATGGGCACATAGTTAATAGGAACACCATTAATGAATCTTTTTTTTTCCTTTTTTTTAAAACTCTCAAGCTACAAAAAGAGTTAAAGAAACTAAACATGATTAGAGCTCATCTCAAGAACATAAATAAGCTTGCTCTCAAGATAGTCGAGACATCTTTTTTTTTCTTTCTTCAATTCCCCTATTTGGCCCTGTTTAAACCTAAAATTTAAACATTTTATTTTCCCATTTTTGGTGCGGAGTACTGATGGTGATATCATAGATTGTGTTATAACTCATCAACAGATAGCATTTGATCATCCACAATTGAAAGGGCATTACTAAATATTAGGACTTCAAAATATCACCTGGAAATTAAAGTTCATTACCTTCACATTCACATTTTGTGACAATTACAATATGCTTCCATGTTGGACCTGCACAAAAAAAATTAGAATCAAGTCATTAGTCTAGTAGAAAATTTCAAAATACGTAATTGCAAAATAATACAAATTTTCAAAGATTAATAAAACTTGCAATGGATATTGCAATTAGTCTTTACTCGATAAACTGATTTACTAAATAGACTAATTGTGTTACCATCTACCAAGACTGATAAAACTTGCAAATAAAGCACAACACATGCACTGAATGCTTAACCTCAAGCTCTCATTATGATTATTCCAGACCAAAATATCATTTAATGAACAATCGAGCTGGAAATGCCTAGTTTCGTCCAACATTACGGGCCTACAATAAATGGCAACCAGGAAGCTCTATGCTAGTCATTTTATAACTTTTGGACAAATTAATCACATCATACAATATGAGTCCACTGTCAAATATACACTCAAGTGCGTTTGGAATATATATAAACACTCAAATAAGAAGTACGATGACGTAATCCATACATTAAAAGAAATAACTGGGATATTTTCATGGTCAGTTCGCCATATGTCAAAATCATATTGCAGTACATAAAGTATATCTGGTTGATAACAGGTGGAATGCCATAAAACCTATGAAAAAGATTACGCTCTTAGTCAAATTTGCAAACCCAAGAAGATATTTGTTAACAAATACACTATATTATGTTTGTACAAATTTTCACTCACGTAGTTGATTTGCCTTGTCATTCCCAATACTGAAAATCTGTTCGTCAACATCATTGGGAGAAATTTTCAACCGTTTCAGAAATGAGATGGATGAGACGATTGAGAATGGGCACACGACCTAATCATTCGTAACTATAGACAATGTTGGGCCCTTTACAAATCATGTTTCAACCTTTAGGTCTTAAAAGTTCATAACAGAATACATCACACCATCATAATTAAATCCTTTAATATCTGTCAGGTAGCCACGAAACTGCCTAGAATCTTTGTAGCTGTAGCAATATAATTGAGGAGTATTGGATTCAGTCACAGGAAATATAAAAATTAATGCATGTACGATATGAATTTGAAATGGTCAAATGACCATATGAAAATTGATGCAGTCATAGGTAGCCACGTTATGAATAAACACATGTACGAACACATATGAAAATTGATGCATAAACCAATTTAAAACGATTTACATAATAATACATCATGAACCTACAAAAATCAATAGAAAATATGTGTCCAGTTATATCAAGAAAATTTTGAGTTCTTTTTTTTCTAGTCGAATTTGCATTGGTCAAATCACCAAATATGATATCATTAAATAAATAATATGGTATCAAATATTGTTAATGCGCATTTACCATAGAGTTGAAAATTTAAACAAATACATAAAAAAATAAAATGACTCTTAAAGAACATAACTACTAGTAAATAACTTGCCAACGGAGAGTTGAAGTAACATATTCGTTAAAACAAAACACCACTGACATAGAAAAAATATTAAGGAAACTAAATTCCCAAGCAAACACTTGGTCAAATTAAAAAAAATCATTGTAAATGTTTTCGAAAAAACATTATCAAATAAATTACATTATTAACCAAATAGAAATCCAATTGAAAGAATGAGAGATACTGCGAACAAATTTTAGACATAGAACTACAATTTAATTAACACCAATAATTTAATTATCACAATACAAACTGGGAACTACTTGTGATCTTAATATCAACATAAGAGTACCTTGTAGGCTTGAGAGCTCTATAATCCTCTATGACTTTTTCAATCTTCTCTTCTTCAATTTAATTTGAGCCCCAGAAATGGTACTAAGCATTGACAGAGCGTAAGAAGAAAAGGAGCCAAGACCAAACCTTCTCATTAAAAACTACCAAGTTATGAACTTTATATTCCAAAGCGATTTATAAAGAGGAAAAAATAGGTTGAGGCACTTCACCTGCAGTCAGTGGTGAAGTTATTTGAGCACTGCAAATGTTGATTTACGTGAATTAATAACTTCACCTACATGACCCAAGTATTCAGATCAGAACTAAGCACTGCAAAAAATAGGTTGAGGCACTTCACCTATAGGATAACTGGTGAATATTTATAACAGGATCCGTGATTAAAATGGTTTGGATATTCATAAATGGTGAATCTCTATTCACATAACTTATTTGATCCACCTGTATATGGAGATAACTGTGATCTCTATTCAGATCCACCTGTAGTTTGCGACTTATGTGAAGCTATCACCATTCACATAACTTATTTGATCCACCTGTAAATGGTGATAACTATGATCTCTATTCAGATCATTACGCCCTATAGAAGCTTTCGTCATGCCCCAAAAATAAATCCAAGCAACTTGGTAAAAACATATGTGAATAAAAGTTCATATTCATTCATTTAGAAATAGACGGGAAAAGAATATAAAACTTATTATTAATTCAGTCCCAATGTTTTATTCATAGAAACAGAGAGTATACCAAAAATGTTTTGAACACTAAAAGATAGTATGCATGTCTTGGATCCTCTATCACCTTTGCTTTGCATTCCCCGAGGACTGCTTGACAATGAACTTATCACACTGATGTGATAAGTCCTGATGGCTTCAAATTTTTCAAAAATGATATTGTTTCACATCATTTACATTTGCATTCCCCGAGGACTGCTTGAAAATGGGCTCTGTTCTGATCTGAATACTGCTCCCTTGATTCTCAGATAGTATGCTAATAAAAGTGACCATTTTTTCACATTCAACCCAATCTTCTTCTATCAAAGCAGTACTTGAATGAGGGGAATTCCTAGGAAGTAGTTGTCCATATGTTTGAACTGGAATAGTTTTAGGAATAGCTGATAAAACTTCGAGCATGAAAGGTGCTAAAGAATAAAGATGACGCTAGAAGAGAATATCCAAGGCCCCAAATTTCCCACTTTTTGCAAGTGCTACAGCAGCTTCAGCAATTTGTGAAATGCGAAATGTGTACTCCTACACAGAAAACCTGCAAAAGGCTAAATCAATAAGTAGTCGAGTAAAAAGATCAGTTTTTGTCTTGATTAACAAATCTTATATGATTTCTTCTCAGTTCATAAGGAAATACATCGAAGTCTTCAGCAATATGACAGTAAAATTAAGGTATACACGGGGGGATTGGAACTTAGACCGAGAGATATTGTTATTATTTTATTGATACCATTAAAATATCTATTCCCATAACTAGTTACTGGAATTATAATAGATAGCAAGGGTATTGTCTACATATAATAGTGCACTTTGTAATAAGAATGCTCTATACTATGTAATGTCAAAGGGGATGATCATTTGGTTATATCCCTTATGAAATCACACGGATAATAAAGATATTCTCAATATGGCTAAGGTAGTTATCTCTAGAACACCTCCTCTTCCCCTCCCCAATATATATGGTGTATACCCCCATTCGATAAATCATTCAATTACCACATGATTTAGGGAAATGATAATGAGAGTTAATTAATTCTTCATATTATTAGTTGATCATGAATTTGAAGTGGTACGATAAGGAGTCGGGTTGGGATCCCTATCACTTTCCCTATACCTCTATTGCTGCCATGACGACCACTACACGGCATCCCAACCTCTAGTTGTAGAAAGGATTTATAGAAAGTTAGATATCAAAATAGCCCTAGGGTATGGCCGTGCCAATGGCATGTTGTTATACTTTTTAGCCGTGCAGTCACACTTATGGCATCCAACCTATAGTTCTTACAACTCCAAAAAGCACATCATGGCATCCAACCTCTAATTACGCAACCCATCAATTTTTTTTACTGGAAATATAGTAGATATACCCACCATGAATTCACCCAAAACAAATACCCCACTCGAAATGTCATCAAGATACTTATGAACCAGAGAAAAAAAAACAATATATCCCACAAATTAATGAACCATCAAATAGACACATACAAAATAATGATCTTCCAGTGGTAGCCAACTACAAAAGATTTTAAAGGACAACAACCAACGATTGATGTGTTCTCTGTCCACTCGGTAAATTGAATCCGAAGAAAGAAAGCCTTCCCCATAAAAACCAACATCACTTACTTCTAGCAGACAAACACTTGAAAATAAACCACATAACATATTTAAATGTGAAAAACTAACTTTAGACAACACCTGAATCATAAAAAAGGCAAAGAATGTTGGTACAATATCTGTAGGTCTCTCCTCATCCATTGATCATTTTAGTACACTGATAAGACTAAAGAAATGCAATCTTGTTTATCTGCTTACATAATATATTTTAGAGCAACGATAGAAAATATACCCATAGACAATAGTAACTTAAATATAACTATCCAATACCACTAAATAAAACTAATCCAAGGTAAAGAAGACATGGATCACTAATCACAATTGAACCCCTATAAACCAATAAAACAAATTAGGAAAAAACATCGACTTAGGAGTTGTGCAAAACACCTGAGAGTCATATGCATAAGCATGAATACTTCAATGATCAACTATGCAGACTTCACGCAGGCAAGAATACTTCAACAATCTGTTATATGACTAAAATGTCATCTTTATAGATAAAATGGAAAACAAAATCATAGTAGAACTATATTTTAATAACTTCATTTACCCAAAATAAAATACTAAGCATGAAATTTTGTACATATAACAGCTTTCTAAAATACATTATGAAATAAAATCTTTAACTACAAACCCTAAAAAAACTAAATAAAAATGAAAAGGAGTATACCTGTTTGGGATGTTCATGTATAATCAGGTCACCTGTAAAAGAAAAAATAAATAACAAATCAGAAAAAATGATTAGATCCCAAAACATCACCATCCATATAAACAAATCTAAAATAAAATGAACAAAACTCGAAATATGTAGTAAATTTATGAATAGATCTTAATTGAAACCAAAGCCCTAAATCACCCCAGATCAACAAAAGAAACAACATATAACAAAAATGAATAGATCTTAATTGAAACCAAAGCCCTAAATCACCCCAGATCAACAAAGATACATCATATAACAATCGTTTGATTTTGTATTCAATCGTGAAAAACACCACCAGTGAAAAAGATAGGGCACGCATGAAAACACCAGTACTAAGATCGTATCAGAGAATATGAGAAAAATTACATGCGTGATATAAGGACTTCTTGATCGCTGTACATGCAAGAAATAGATTGTTGTTGATCGTTGTAGCCGAGAGAGAGAGAGAGAGAGAGAGAGAGAGAGAGTAAAGTGAGGGAAAGAGAGACGGTTAGGTTTACACACAAAAAAGTGTAATAAGGGAGAGAATGGGGAAATACTATTCTACCCTTCTTTTTGAATTTTGAAGAAGGGGGAAAAATAAATTAGAGTCTATCAAAAGAGGGGGGAAATCAATGATTTGAGGGGTAAAATTGGTAATGCAAAAAAAACTTATCCAGATGACATCATACTTATATCTTATGACATACATAAGTTTTGTAACTTATTATATATATATCTATATATATATATATATATATATATATATATATGAGTTAATAGCATCTAAGTGCTAAGGACTAAACTTCTCCCAATTCTCAATACTGCACTGCGTTTCGTGCGTGGGACGTCTCGCAAGAAAAATCCAAACAAGGAACCCCCTGATACACTACTCCTTGGCAGTATTGATTATCAAGATTCATTATGCCCTCAATGCATGATGCATATAACCCAATTTCTCTTATACAATAAATGATTTATTATTGTCAATTCTCAATAGTTCACGGCATTTCGTGTGTGGGACGTCTCGCAAGCGAAATCCAAACAAGGAACCCCCCGATACACTACTCCTTCGCACTGTCGATTGTCGAGATAGATGCTAATTTATAAATATGAGCACTAAGGACTAACTTCTCCTCACTCCCAACATTGCACTGCGTTTCATGCATGGGACGTCTCGCAAGCAAAATCCAAATAAGGAACCCCCCGATACACTACTCCTTAGCAATGTTGGTCGTTGAGGTCCATTATGCCCTCGATATCCAAAGTACTATATCTACTCTATTACTTATCTACTTTTCATTTTCACTTTACATATTCATCACATTATTAGTCCGGTTAGAATCTCCCGGAATGAGATTCAATCAATCTTTTTATATCTCTTTATTCTAGAGATAAATGATATCACAGAATCATATACAATTAATATACTATTCACACGGGTATAATAATAACCATCCCAACGAGATATAACTCCAGGATGAAGGTTCTTAATGCTATCATCTACCAGTGAATCACTCACATATCATCCTGGGTACTAACGGTCGGAATCTCATACCGCCTTGGCAAAAATCATATCACAATGTACGGGAAGCGTTCATAGTTCCTCCTCGAAAATAAGACGAAACATACCCACCACGTCTCACCCCTAATAAAAATCACACAATATTAAATGGACGCTATGACCTGGGGACTATACGCGCCCTGCTCCTCAAGCCAAGGGCCTCACCCACATCGCGCAACTTCCCATGATAGCATAGAGGGGGTATGCTTCACACACACACACACACACACACACACACACACACACACATATATATATATATCATTCATGCAAGATATACATACATCATCACATCATATAAATTGATATTGTGGGTACCCGAATTGACCATCATGGGCCCGAACGAGTAGCCTAATAAAAACGACCCAAAGTCCCGACCCCTCGCACCTTAACTAAATTTCGTGATGACTTAGTCTTCTCCTAGGATCTTGTATAGAGATATTTCAGGAGAAAAAGATGGACGTGGGGGAGTCCAACACCCCCACTCCCTGAAGATAAACATGTATATAATAAACCCTAAGCCTGGGGCAAGAGGCACGCACTGTATTCTCTGTTAACATTCCCCGGAGTATATAGAAATAATACTGACTGCACCACCATGGACGTAGGCATTCTTGCTTGACCACGTACATACTGTGTTGTGTGATTGGCATTTTATGTTCTTTATTTTCCATGGTTATTGTGATCTTATTATTTATTTGTGTTGAATATGATTGTCACCACAATTGGAGCCATCTGTGGGAACGTTTGTCTTCCCTGAGAAATCCCACACCAACGAAGAAGTTTGAAATGTCTGGTCATAGCAGTAATGCCCCTCAGGCAGGGGATATCCAAGAACAAACTACTCCTCGTAGGATTAGATCTGAAGTTCTGCGTTTAGATCAGAGGACTTACCCAAAGAGGCCAGCCTCAAAGGAGAGCCAAGGACCAGCAAAGTCAACACAAATCTCCAGACTGATTGATGCCTATGAGGCAAGGCTCCAAGAGCAAAGGGAGTCCGCTCGTAAGAAAGAGGCAGAGAATGCTCGCCTCAAAAGGAAATTATAAAGGATGGATAAAGAGCTCCATCGCAGCACTAGGCAACGTCCATACCGCACTCCTAGCCCTCAGGCGAGCAAGTCTCGCAGCCGAGGAAGGAGCCCAAGGCATGGATCCCAAAAGAGTGAGAAGCACGAGTCAAGCAACAACTCTCTCGAGCACCAGCGACTAGCTCGCCATTATAGGAGCCCAGCTCGCAGCAATGAGAACATACGAAATTTGGTTCGAATGGAGATGGACCAACACCAAGCGCACCGCGGCACAAGATCGACCAGAGAGCTTTCTAGATGAGCTCTTAAGACCTAGATGAAATCCCCTTTCTCAAGGGAGATAGAAGAAAAGGAACCCCTAAGAAATTTGCTATTTTGAGATTCAAGATTTATGACGAAAAGACTGACCCCATTGATCACGTTAGGCAGTACAGGCAAGCCATGACTCTATGGAACCACCGAGATGCACTAATGTGAAAGATTTTTCCCTCGAGCCTGTATAACGTGGCACAGAAATGGTTCGAGAGGCTCCCTCACAGGTCTATCAGGAGCTTTGAGTCCCTAGCCGATCTCTTTACGGCTCGCTTCATTACTAGTAGCTCCCATCCCAAAAGGATGGATGCTTTACTAACAATGAAAAAGATGCCTCAAGAGAGCCTCCGAGACTACACGAAGAATTATTGGGAGTTGTTCAATGAGGTCGAGGGCTGCTCAGAGCAGGTAGCAGTGGCCTCTTTTAAAATTGGGCTACCAAGCTCTTGCCTTCGGCACCAATCCCTGACGAAGAAAAAGGCCACGACCATTGATGACCTGATGGCTCGCATCGAGAAGCACGCCAAAGTGGAGGATGTAACCTGCCTCAGCAAAGGGGAAACTGGTCGAACTAAGCTCACTGCCAAAGGCAACGATAAAGATGAGAACTAGAAGAAAGGAGGCAAGAATGGGGGAAGGAATGGCTCCAAGAATAGAGGCAAGAACGATGTTTCAAAAGCATTTCAGGCAATCAACACTGTCTTTAAAGAAGCAATTTATAAGATCTAGGCGAAGATCAAAGACGAGCCGTTTATTAAGTATCACAGAAAGATGGGAGGAGATCCCTCAAAGAGAAACAACGTGCTGAGATGCACTTTTCATAAAGAAGGAGGACATAAGACAGAGAACTGCAAAGCTCTTAAGTCCTACCTCGAAGAACTGGCCCAGTCTGGGCACCTGAACGAGTTTGTAGAGAAGAAGGCAGAGAAAGTTGTTGCCAACGGAGAAACAAGACCTGACAACATACTCGAAGATGATGCTGGCCATGAGTTTACGGTAATTCATGGGGCATCTGATATGAAGCAGATTCAGGGGAATTCAGCTCGGATGGAGGTAAAAAAGCTTACAGCAGTAATGCAAGCTTTTCAGATCGATCAGGAAAGCATCGGCGAGCAGATGACGTCGACTATAGCAAATATATCGTGTTCATAGATGAAGATCTGGTGGGAGTGAGAACCCCACATCATGATGACTTGATCATTACGCTCAGGATAGCCAACTATGATGTTGATAAGTTGTTCGTCGACCAAGGAAGCTCATCCGAGGTAATATATCTCTACCTGTTCAGAAAATTAAAGTTGAGCATCGCCGACCTAAAGGAAGCCACTGTCCCTCTAGTTGGTTTCGCTGGAAAGGTGACTATTCCATTAGGTAAGATCGTGTTGTCAGTAAGGGCAGGGAGTGTCTCCAAGATGATTGAGTTTCTGGTAGTCTACATTGACTCGCCATACCAAGCTATCCTCGACAGAGGATAGATACATGCGATGAAGGCAGTCTCCTCGACCTACCATAAGAAACTCAAATATGTTATTGAGCGAGGAGTAATGGAGATCCATGGGGATCAAGTGATGGAAAGATGGTGCTTCATAGCGGACATCCACCCCAGACAAGAGAAGAAGGCCGAACATCCCAGAGAGAAGGTTGAAGAACAAGAAGGTTTGATACCTTCAAAATAGCAGTTAAAGTATAGAAGACCTGGAGTGGAAGAGACCAGGCTCCTCCCCTCTGAACGGGCCATCGAAACCCTGGAGGAAGTTACAGCTGGTGGTAGCGAGAAAGATAATTTTTTCGTGATTGGAGCTTCTCTCACAGATCAAGAAAAGAAGGAATTAACGGTTCTGTTGAGAAGCAACGTAGATGTTTTCGCGTGAGAACCATACGGGCTGCCTGGAATTGATCCTAGTGTAGTTTGTCATTGGTTACACGTCGACCCCACTTTCAAACCTATCATGCAAAAGGCACGGCGAACTGCGCCCGAGAAGGCCAAAGCCATAGAAAAAGAAGTTGAAAAACTGTTGGATGTAGGATCCATTCGGGAAGTTCAATTCCCTAAATGGTTATCTAACCCAGTAGTAGTTCTAAAGAGTAACGGGAAATGGAGAGTCTGCATTGACTTCACTGACCTTAATAGGGCTTGCCATAAGGACAGTTTCCCTCGCCCAAAAATTGACCAGTTGGTGGACACCATAGCAGCTCACGAAAGAATGAGTTTTCTATATGCATATTCGGGGTATCATCAGATCCCTCTGTATGCACCAGACCAGGACAAGACAACATTCATCACCTCTGTCGGATTACACTGTTACAAAGTCATGCCCTTAGAGCTCAAAAACACAGGAGCAACCTACCAGCGGCTGGTCACTAAGATGTTCAAAGACCAAATGGGAGACACCATGGAAGTCTACATCGATGATATGCTCATCAAAAGAAGGAACAATTAAGACCACTTCTCAGACCTATCGAGAACCTTCAAAATCCTCAGGAAATACCGAATGAAGCTCAACGTGAGTAAGTGTTCTTTCGGTGTCCAGTCAGGAAAATTTCTTGGGTACTTGGTCCGTAAGAGAGGAATCGAGGCTAATTCGGACCAGATCGATGCAATCAAAAGGATACATCCCCCTCGCACAATACAGGACGTACAGAAGCTCACTGGCATGCTCGCTGCCTTGAGCCGTTTTATCTCGAAGTCCTCCGAGAAGTGCAAACCATTATTTTATCTTTTTAAGGAAAACAAGACGGTAGAATGGAATCAAGATTGCTCGCAAGAATTGGACGACCTCAAGGCTTACCTTAGCTCATCACCACTGCTCGTTATACCTCAAGACATAGATTCCTTATACTTATACCTCGCTGTTTCAAACCACACCATTAGTTATGCACTGGTGTGCGAGAAAGCAGGAATCCAGTACCCCGTATATTATGCGAGCAAGACCTTATTAGAGGCTGAGCAGCGGTACCTGCCACTAAAGAAGCTCTCCTTTGCACTTGTAGTAGCATAGAGGAAGTTGAAGCACTACTTTGAAGCTCACACCATCATCGTCCTTACATCGCACCGCCTTAAAGAAATCATGAGAAAAGCGGATTTGTCGGGCAGACTGACTAAATAGTCGGTCGAGCTCGGACGATTTGATATCCAATTTCAACCAAGGAATGCAATCAAAGGACAAGTCCTTACTGATTTCACAGCTGAATTCACAAGCGAACATCCTCCTGACCAGCTTCAACCCATGAAGCAAAGAGAGAATCGCGCAACAGAGGGAGTCTGGAAATTATTTGTTGATGGAGCCTCCAACTCAAAGGGGGCAGGAGTAGGAATTGTGCTTGTCACTCTAGAAGATACAATCCTCGAACAGGAAATCAGGCTTGGGTTTGAAGCCTCCAACAATGAGGCGGAGTATGAGGCTTTGATAGCTGGCCTCCAGAAGGCACACATTTTGGGGGCAAAGCAGTTACAGGTGTTCGGCGACTCATAATTAGTCTCCAGTCAGATAAGTCGGGACTACAATGCAAAAGATGAAAGAATGAAAGTCTACCTCGCCTTGGCAAAGAGGCTAATGGCCATCTACGAGGAAGTCAGTGTCCAGTAATTTCCTAGAGGACAGAACAGCCATCCTGACGACCTGGCAGCCCTGAGTTTGGTAATCAATTCTAACTTGAAAAGAACGATCCCCATCGACTTCCTCGCTCATCCGAGCATCAACTAGAATGATGAGCTGCCAGACGTGGAACATGTGCTCCAGATTGAATCAATACCCAGTTAGATGGACCCTTTAAGGGACTATTTAAAAGATGGCGCACTTCCAAACTATAGGAAGACTGCTCATCAGATAAGAGTCAAAGTTGCTCGCTTTCACTTATCTCCTGACGGCAAGCTGTATAAGAGATCATTTTCTGGCCCTTACCTGCAATGTGTTCACCCGAGGGATATCGAGAAAATTCTACATGAGCTCCACGAAGGAATATGTGGAAGCCATATTGGAGGAAGATCAGTAGCTTTTCGAGCTATGAAGGAAGGCTACTGGTGGCCATATATGCAAAAAGATTCGGCAGTATACGCTCACAAATGCGAGAAATGTCAACTACATGCTCCTATGGTTCACCAACCTTCCAGCAACCTAAAATCACTCACCAGTCCCTGGCCTTTCGCCCAATGGGAATGGACATCGTAGGACCACTTCCTACCGTCGCCGTCAACCTCAGGTATCTGTTGGTCGCAACGAATTACTTCACCAAATGGATCAAGGTAGAGCTATTGGCAAACATTCGAGATGCAGATATGATGAGATTCATATGGAAAAACATAATCACCCATTTTGGACTCCCCAGAACCATCATCACTGATAACGGAACACAGTTCGAGAGTGGCCCTTTCCAGAACTTCTACAATAAACACGGGATCAGGCACTATTTCAGCTCGATGGCGTATCCTCAGAGCAACGGTCAAGATGAATCTTCCAACAAAATGGTGATCGATGGGTTAAATAAATGATTAGAGCGAGCCAAAGGCGCATGGGTGAAATAACTACCGCATATTCTGTGGGCTTACTGCACTACCCCACGTCGAGTAACGGGGGGAACCCCATTCTCACTAACATATGGAATGGAGGCGGTCATCCCATTAGAATCAGGCCTACCAACTATGAGGTCCACCCTTATCGACTAGGGCCAGAATGATGCGACATTGCTCGCTGAACTTGACCTAGCCGACGAACGCATAGAACTTGCCTTAGTGAAACTAGCGAGCTATCAGTAACATCTCGCAAGACACTACAACAAGAAGGTCAATCCAAGGGCACTCCAAGTTGGATACTATGACCTAAGGAAAGTCCTTGGCAGCGCAGTAAAACCATCAGATGGCAAGTTGGGGCCAAACTGGGAAGGACCATTCAAGATAACAAGAGATGATCTGCAAGGAGCCTACCACTTAGAAATGTTGGAGGGCTGAGAGATACCCCGAGCATGGAATGCGACCAATCTTAAGAAATTCTATTTTTAGTTTTTTCTTTCATCTTTTACCTGATTTATGAAACTGGCAGCTCATTTACTTGTAATTAATAAAAGTTGTTTGGCAGTTGCATTCTGTGAGGTGTCAATTAACTAATATATAAACTTTATAACTTGCACACCCTTTCCAAGTGACAGGCACACTACTCTGTACACGATAGCAGGGAAAACACCATTCTCGGGTTTTCATTATGAAGTATGAACAACCTCTTAGCATTGCCCCTGGCAATATATGAAGCCCAACAGGAGATCCTTAGGCAATCCAGCCAAGTCAAATTGGTCGCCAAATAATGTTTGGTTAACAAATCCCTGATCGGATAGAGCATCTAACACCAGGTGTGTCCTCGCCAATTGCCACACTTAGGCCTAAGGGAGTGTGACGACACGACCTAAAAGGTAAAGTAAGGCAGAATTGTATCTCATAAGCATACTGGACTGGAGGGACACTTAGTCAACAAAGCAAACTTAATAATCTAGTTGGCCACGAGAGGCCCAAGATTATTAAGCGAAAAGTACATGAAGTAAAAAATATAAAACACTTGTTTAGTCGGCGAGTTCGTCCAAAACATAAACATTATATTACTTCATCACATTTACAACAAGAACGTACAAACTGTGTTTAATCGGTGAAATTACCCATAACATCAATATTACGTTACTTCATTACATATGTGCACAGAGTTACGACTGGTGAAATCCTAATAAGGCTGAGGCCTCTGAACATGATAATCAGCCACTTGTGTTCTTCGACCGTCATCCGGATGAGGAGCTAATTCCTTCTCGACTTCATTCATATCTGACTCCAATAGCTGCCGGAGGATGGCATCGATAGGGATATCGTGAAGGGTTTGGGCCTTAAAGTGGAAGGAGAGATCTCGTGACGGTACTAGAGTACTGAGTTCCTTGGAACTTGCAGCTCCCTGAGGGCACTCAATCATCCCCAGATAAATTCTAGCTCTTTAAACTCCGTTAGCCTCGTCGGAGCATCTACCCAACCTTGGTCATAACCATCAGCCCATACTCGTCGAGGTCCTCTTTTAAACAGATGTCTCAGCCGTGTGACATCCCTTTGAATCCCAGCAGTAATCACGTATGCTCGATAGACATCTTCACGGAGCTCGTCCATTTCCCTAGCTGGGCTTCTTACATTCGTACCAGCTCATAAAATAGTCGATGGGGTAGAAACTCTCAACACCGAAGGAGCATCTCTTGGTCCTATGCCAACTCGTGATTAAGAGGAACCCCTTAAAATGCGAGGTGCGGTTCTCGGCCCATGCTCCATGAGGCGCAACAATTCCCTCCTCAAGGATTCATTTTTCTGTTGCAGAACTTTTCCAACTTGGTCAATCTCAGTAGCATCGAGGAGTCTTGCTCTTAGCATGTTCACCTCCTCTTGAATAGAAGCTCCAACTTCTTCCATTTCCTGAAGCTTGTCTTTTAGTTTAGCAACGAGATCCGTTTGATCCATGAAACTCTTATTCCTCGATCGCAGCGATTTGTAAATTCTTACAAAGGTCTGGTGAACTTGAGGACTCACATCAGGACCAAGCATTCTGCCCAGTCGAGAAGTGGCTAGTATATATTCATCTACATCAATCGACTACAGGCCATAAAAGAGCAGTAAAGGATAAAATGAATCAGTACACTGAGAAAAAAAAATCTTTTCATTTCATTTATACATAAAGGATCATAGTACATTGAGAATCAGAAAGAAACATTATAAAAAGTCAAAAATACAAAAGCAATCCTAAGATTAGATTAGCTGGCGACCTCGGTTGGTTCAGAAGGAGCTGACTGCTTCCCCTTATCAGTAGAAAAAGGGGCATCTCCCTCAAGAGGGATAACTTCTGTCGCTCGAGCAGGAAGGGCATCAACAGGAACTGGCTGAGAAGCAGGGTCAATACCTTCGATGGCTAGGGCAGGAGCTTCATCTACGACCGGTTTTGGGCCTGGATCATGCTCATCGAAGAAAGGAGAAGTAACATCCATCCCGGCATCCAAGAGGGCCTTGTTCCAGCCTTTTTTGAAATTCAAACGGTTGATGTAGCCTATCTAAACCTCAGCATCTTCATATGCGGAAGCCCACCCAGAATTATATGAATCTTCCTTAATGGTGGTTCTCTCGGACTCCTTCTCTTTCAGCTTCTCCACCAAAACTTTATTCTCCTCCGCCAACGCTAGCTTGCTTGAGCAGACTAAATCATAAGCCTGCCGTAGTTTGTTCAGTTCTTTGGCAATTTTCGCCCTCGCTCGATTGGCTTCAACAAGGGCCAGATCAGAAGACATCCGAGCGGCATCAGAAGCCTTCAAGATGGCCTCGAGCTCGATACTCTTCACTTTCAGGGCAGTATTCTGCTTCTCCAGCTCACCATTCTTATTCACCAGCTCATCGCGAGAGCGATAGAGCATGACAAAGTCAGTCACGAACTGCAAAGTAAAAGAAGGCATTAGAAGAAAGAAACAAACAGAATTTTACAAGTGTTAAAGAGAAGGAATAGACCTACCAAGGCTAGCCTCTGACTCGCTTACAAGGCTAACTAGTCAGTCCCCATTTCCCTTTGGTGATCAGCAGGAAGGACTGCTCTTTTGAGCAACACAGGAGCCAGTTGGGGAGAGATGGCAACTGAGGCCCCCTCTAGCAATGCAGATACAGGCACTAAGGCTTGGCCAGCCTTCGTCCTTACTTCCATTCTCCTCCTAACCTCATCTCTCTCCTTCTCCTTATCTACCCTCTTCCTCTCCTCGACCTTCTTTTTCTCTTCAGTATTCTTCCTCTCCTCTTCCCTCTTTCTCTCTCTCTCTCAACTTCTCTTCTTCTTTTCTCTTCTTCTCCTTCTCCTGAGCATTAGACTGAGAACCACTGGTAACAGCCCCACTGATGGATTTATTCTTCTTCTACCTCTGAGTGAGAAGCACATCATCCTCCTCCTCATCATCACGGATCAAGTTTCTCCTAGGGAAATATTTCCTCGCTAGAACTGATGGATGTACTTGAAGACTCTTGAGCCTCAGAAACCTCTTCTGAGCTGGAGGAACTGTCACTACTGGATCTCGCTTCACCAAAACCACCTTTAGCACCTCCTCTGATATCACTCTCAGAACTTCTCTCTTCCTCGTCCAACTGAATGGGATCGGTAGCATCTTCTCCAGAAATATCTAAGTCAGGAATGTTGTCCACAGGCCTCGCAATGAAACTGGACCCGATGTTCTTGTACTCGAGCAAGAAAGCAGCGGACCGAGGATGTTCACCGTCAGCCAAAGATTGCCTGATATTCCAAGCTTTAATCAGCTCGGCAGCTCGAACCTCGCTAAGGTCAGGTTCCAAGTTCTTTGTCCTCGCTGAAAAGAAAATAGGAAAATGTCAAAAAAATCACACATTAACAAGGAGATCGAAAGAGCAAAGCGAAGACTTCCTATGTACTCTTCCCCATAAAAGGGAATAGTGAACCTCTCAGACCTCACCCCCTCGATCTGGGGGGATAACTACCAATTCCTAGCAAGAAATCCATCTTTCCAGTAGTCCTTGTGGGAATCAGGTAAATTAACTACCAATACCCTGTCAGAACTCCTGGCCTTGAGGTAGAGAAGACCAGAGCTCGTTCGAGAAAAGGAATAATAAAAACAAACTTCAGTGAGCCCTAATTTTGTGCCATAAAGTTGATTTATTCTATGGACACCATTGACTATCTTCCAGACGTTGGGCGAACACTGTGCAGGGACAATGTTGAAATAACTAAAGAAATGCTGGAACAAATTGTTTGGAGGAAAAGTAAGCCCCTCTTGGGAAAGGAACATGACATGAATCCAATGAGCGCCCTCTATCTCTCTAACATTCTTAGGGAGAGAGGCGCACTCAATCTCTACCCAGTCTGGAATATTATAAAACTTCCTAAACTCAGACACTGATCTATTACCTATCTTTGTCATTCGTAAACCCTAAATTGCAAATTCAAAGAAAACTCAACAGAGAAAGCACAGAGAGAGCAAAGGGGACTTACGAGATGAAAGTTTGACTTGGACGATGCAAGATCGCAAGCTTAGATGATGAGGGAGATTGAAAGCGGAGAAAATGAGGACCTGAAGAAGAGGGAGTAACAGCTAAAACTCGTAGAAGATGAGGGAACACTAAGAAGTTTGAAACGACAACTAAGAAACGCTGCTCCAAATAACTTTTAAATGCTCCCAATAATCGCGCATAGAACACGAAGCAACTTCTGCCTAAATCAGTTCTCGACTCTGGGAAGAGTTACACGATTTACAAAAGAACCATTATGACAAATCATTTAAATTTATTGAGCCCAAATTGTGGCCCAACAACTTTAGGGGAAATTGTGGGTACCCGAATTTACCATCATGGGCCCGAACGAGTAGCCTAATAAAAACGGCCCAAAGTCCGGACCCCTCTCACCTTAACTAAATTCCACGATGACTTAGTCTTCTCCTAGGATCTCGTATAGAGATATTCCAGGAGAAAAAGATGGACGTGGGGGAGTCCAACACCCCCACTCCCCGAAGATAAACATGTATATAATAAACCCTAAGCCTGGGGAAAGAGGCACGCACTGTATTCTCTGTAAACGCTTCTTGGAGTATATAGAAATAATACCGACTGCACCACCGTAGACGTAGGCATTCTTGCTAAACCACTTACATACTGTGTTGTGTGATTGGGATTTTATGTTCTTTATTTTCCTTGGTGATTGTGCTTTTCTTATTTATTTCTGTTAAATATAATTGTCACCACAGATACCATCACACAAGGTATATATATCACACTATTACATAATCATAGTACGCTCTTAGGCGTAAGTGAAATAATCCCATTATTTAGTATATTTTACTCTCGATATACTATTCGTCAATAACTCACGTAACTTCCTCACTTAGTATACACTATATTATTTCTCACTTGAAGTTCACACCTCACTTCTATTTATATGAATAGTCTCTCAATTCTATTTACGTTGAGGATATTCTCTATATCCTAATGCACCTCGATCAGCATTTATCATTTATAAAATATCTCCCAATTTAATTTATGTTAAGGATATTCTCTATATCCGTATGCACATCTATCATCATTTATTATTCTCAATCCATAACATGGTTCAATCAATCACATGGACCTTTAAATTTATCCTATTTTGGATTTAATTCGAAAATCCATCATCACTAAGCACATCCTAACTCTCTCTTATAAATCCATAATTGTCTCCAAAAAAAATCTCAATAATAGTGGGCTTCCCCACTAGTTGGTACAATAATCTCCAAATCGGTATTCTCTCGAATTAAGTCAATATGACTTCAAAAATTTCTCATAAGGGAAACTCCCTAAAAGTTTCCAATAAACAATTCTCATAACTCATATGGAGATCCCCAATCGATAAACTCAAACGAAACCGGACGAAACTCACTCCACAAAAACTTCTCAAAACAGCCTTATTTCCAAATCAATTCGGCCTCTCTGAATCGATTCGGTATCAACAGCGAATCTATTTGGTCCCAGCGAATCGATTCGGCCCAAAGTACCGTAAGTCTTCTTCCTACCGAATCGATTCGGTTTGGCCAGCAAGCTACGAAATGGGTTGATTTATTCATACCCCAAAATTCCCAAAAATCATTTTTATCATCTTCTAACCCTTTTTCATCAACCCAAACATATATATATCATCAAAATGCATTGTATAACTCATCCCAACTATTTCATAACCTCAAATCCATATATACACAACAAATCTAAGATTTTACCCAAAATCTAGGTTTTAACACTTTAAACCCAAAATCCATAATTTTTATCCACAAATCATGAAATAAATGATACGCAACAATTATTTAGCAAGTTTAATCACTTGCCTCAAATTTGTAGAATCTGATTCGTCCTCAAAATCGCATAATGGCCGGAAATCCCACTTTTCTCCTCTTTCTCTTCTTCTTTTCTTCTTCTCTTTATTTCTCTCTTTGTTTTTCTTTCTCTCTAAGGAGATTTCTATCTCCCGTATGATTTTAAGCCTTAACTCCCAAAATACACAATTTTAAATGGTAATACACACTTTAAATGACTCGATTACTTTAATTCTATCCAAACGAACTAAAAATATTTCGGCACCTAAATAAGCCCCAAGTAAAGTCATTTTGACTATCTCGACCCTTTCGAAATCAATCGTACACTCAGAACCACCATCCGAATCACTTTCTAACAGCTTCAAATTTTTACCTCACACGCCAATTTAATTATTCTCCAAATAAATTAATATTTATTTTTCCCAAAAATAAATAAATTATTTGTCCAAAAATCTCGGGGTATTACATACTTCCCCACTTTCAAGAATTTCGCCCTTGAAATTAAGCTAAGCCTAATACTGTAAAGCTTAACTAGTTCCTACTACACTTATCCTCACTAACACTATTCCCAAACCTCCCCCTTCTCACAACGAATTATTTTTAAGTTATATAAAACCAACTATAACTACTAGGGCGCCTATACACCCTTTATTCGAGCTCTACTCGTATAAACATAATTACGCTTCACTTGCCTACAATAGAAAAATAACTCGAAATATATTAAATTATACGAACATACTAGTAATATAACAATTATGAAAGGTCCAAAGATTTAAATCCTCTCAATTCCTGACATTCGCTACTTTCATGCAGGGGAGGTCTCGCAAGCAAAATCCAAACATGGAACCCTCCCAATACACTAATATGTAGCGATGTCGGGGATTGAGAGTTTGTTAGATCAGGACTAGAGTTTAAAAATATTTTTGTGAAAATCATTTTGATATTGCCCAAAGGCTTATAAAAAGTTTTATTTTGAAAACAGTTTATTTAAAACAGTTTGTCTTTTGGCATTTAAATAAATTACCTTATGCTCAAGGCACAAGGTTTTAACAATTCTCATACTCATAATAATATTTAGTTCTCAAAATTAACATAATTATGAGCTAAAATCTCTCGCTCAACAATAATCCACTAAATTCTGAATCATTTCAGTCATAATAATCTCTCATATCATGTTAATATATTGCCATACACTAGGCTCTTCCATAGATGGAATATAACAACTATATAAGTCTAGCACGACTATAAAAATAAGTAGCTTTACCATTTATACTCAACATAATTCAACAATTCTTGCATGCACAACGAAATCATATCTCTCTATTAGCACAACACAAGATAATATATTCTCTCAAAAGATAATAATATAAGAGCCTCACTTGCTCAACATTCCCTTACGGGTCATTTCATACATAATTGGGATGTAGCACTACCCTCTCATAACTATCTTACACACGATACTCCCAAAGTCTCATATAGCATAATCTTATTCACACAGGAAAATAACTTACATCATACCTCTCTAGTCCGATTTCATCTCCTCATCATTGGGTTCCCACACAAAGTCCCCTAGCCTAAAATGACCTCGAATCTGCTGTAAGGGTTTCACTTCCAAAACTTCCTCAAGACATGGCCCTTTACCTCTTTTAGGACAATCTCTCTTCCTATGGCCTATTTCCTTACAAAAGAAACATCTACCCACAAATCCTCTTTGCTCATCATGAGGAACAAAATGTTGTTGCGACCCTCTATAGTCCGACTTATACCCACTGGAATTACTGGTATTCCCTTCACCAGACCTATTTCATGAACCTGAATCTCTAAAGTTCTTACCCACTTGCGAAACAAGACGATAATCATGACACTGTAATAGTGCCGCATTCACTACCTCAGTGAAAATCACTAACGCTCGGTTCCCTAACAAATGCTGTCGAATTTGTCCATTTAAACCTCGTATAAACTTTGATATACGCTTATCTTCTGTATTTACCTCATCAGGTACTAAATTCGCCAATCGAGTAAATTCTTCTTCATACTCGGCTGTCGTTCTATTGCCTTAAAACACGTCCATAAATTTCCTCCTCATTTCCTTCTGAATCGGGGAAGGAAAATACCTTCGGTCAAAGAGTTCCCAAAAATCTATTATAGTACATGTATCTCTTTGTTCAGATGTGGTGATAAACTCCCACCATTGGAGAGCTTATCCCGTTAACTTAAAGGTGGCTAGAAATTTCTTTTGCCCTCACTACACTCAACCATACGAAGGTGCCTTTGCATATTATTCTTCCATCGATTTGCAGCCATCGCCTCAACTCCCCCTGAAAAACTCTGGAGGATGCCCATTACTAAAATCTTCCCATAAAGACGGTCCTGAATGGGTTTGGGTTGCTTGAACTGAAGGTTGACGCGCCATCGCAGAAATGGCAGCAGTTACTGGTTGTGCTATAATACTGACTTCTCCCAAGGTTCTGATGTTATTGATGTTCTCCTAGCTTTGTAACTTTACTCCTTTTAGCTTTACATCGACTCTAAGGTCAAATATCTCAATTCCAACACTTTTTAGTGTAGTAGTGTGAAGGTGTATGTGGTGATGTGCTCTAACTCACATGCATGCAACTCACACACACTTATATACAAACAAAATGGGTAAAAAATTACAAACAGATCACTAAACATGCAAGATTTCCAAAATCAATTTAGTCAAACTAATCAGACTATGGATCTTTCAAATATCCGCAGATCAAGAGGGAATCTTGCGATGAAAACTAACCAAGATCCTATGCACTTTCTTTATTTGAAAATATGTAGTTATTTTACAAAATGTGAAATATTAGAAAGTGAAATCCCCAATCAAGATCCCAACTAGATATAAGTCTGAATATTTGAGTAAATTTTCTTTAGAAAAGATTTCGTTAGTTTAGGGTTTGAAATCAACATAACAGTTTGAAAGTAATGAAGAAAAATAAGATTTCTCGAAATAAGAAATCGAGATAAAGATTTATCTAAGTGGATCTGTATCACAGTGGCTTAACCTCACGATTCTATAAAAAGAAACAGAGATTTTAACCAACGTGATTAAGTTGCGAAAGAGATATAGAACTATTGAGGATAAATTTCTCAAATCTCGAACTATTTACTCTCAAAAAAGGGTTTTCTAGCGAGATTTGGGCAAAGTTAGGTTTAGGGTTTTATTTCTCTCTCTCTCATCTTATATTCTTTCAGGTTTGGACGAACGAAAAAGTCTCAAATGGCTGAGCCTTGGGTCATTTATATAGTGCTCGAGGAAGAATCGAGAATCTTAGTGGTAATCAATGGCTGAGATTAAATTTGACCATTTGACTTCCAATCTAATAGCTAATATAAAGTGGTGTAAGTAGCCAACATTGATTAGCCAAAAAGGGTTCACTTGGATTAAGTCTAAACACATCCAGATCGTTGATAACAATGATCCAAGGGCCTTTAAAGAAACACAAGTATGTGAGAGGGAAGAAACACATAAACAACCAACGGGATAGCAGCATGTGTTGGAACAATACACGTTGAAAAATGCGTACCAAAATAATTAAGTTTTACACCCTAAAGTCTCTAGCGCTTTCGGTTTCTACCCAAGCCAATTTTTAAGCCATAAACAGAAATTGTACAACAGCCCCTAAGGTTTATTTATAACCAAAATTAATTTCTAAAAATCATAGAAATTATTTAACACCTCCCAAAAATAGTAGAAAATTAATTTTAAGGGATTTAACTCACACACAACCAAATATAGCATGAGATAATGTATCTATGCAGTTCTAGTGTGTAATGTTGTTATACTACCTTTAAGAAATTGTAGAAGAATCAAATGTAGAGTCTGAGGTTCTTTGGTCAACAAGGATTGGACTCAAATTTTGTCACAATTTTCAAAATAGATGAACACCTATATAATATAGACTCAAGTGAGTCAAAAATATAGGGTGCTACATATTATTGTAGTCCATGAGAGATCGAAAGGGTGGAATGGGTGCTTAAAACTTTCCCATTTAGTAACTTACTCCTCGGACCCTCAATTCATTTAGTTTTCATATGAGTCGGTTTGTCTTCTAATGCCATTCTTTGGGGGATGACTACATTTTTTTGCCTGTTTTGAGAAAAATAAGTTGTCGACTCCATTTTCTAAATTCCCCCCTCCCCTTTAACAATGGACGATTTATATCCGAGGTAGCCCGTGAAGATGGTGCGAGTGTAAAAAAGAGAATTTCTATCCTCAAATCCCCACACAAGAAGAGAGAGAGAGAGAGAGACTTACTTATTTTCTCTCTCTCTGTGTGTGGGTTCCCAATATGTGTGTTTAAAACAATACCAATTTTATTACCAACTTTTAATTATGCACCAAACCAAGTTGTGATAGCCCAATTCTTACTTTAAACCAATTTTATCTTGATTAATCATAAGCATGCATCTAGTGATTAAAATAAGTAAAGTAAAGCAAAGAATACTCACAACTCCGGATGTACGAGGAAAAAACCCAAAATGGGAAAACAACCTCGGATGGCCCAAGCCAGATAATCACTATGAACAATGGTTTTACAAAGACAGATTAGCCTTACACTAAGACTCGATCCCCACGGGTCTTGACGCTCCTTCTAATCTTCGATTGTTCTTCAATAGTGCCCACGTAAAAATTCCGTCTTTCATGATACATGTCCACAACACACGCGTCCACGTATCTCTCGGTGTCCACCGAATGGCTTTGATTTGTCTATGATGTCGAACAAGAAGTCCTTCTCTTTTTTTCACCGCAAAATCCTTTGATGTTCAATGATAGAACAAACTTCTTTGTTTCCCCAAGATCATGTAAGCATATAAGAATGATATCTCGGATCTTTGCAAACTCTAAGGATGTGTTTAAGCTTTGAAAACCTTAGAAAATATGTGCAAACAACATACTGGAATGTATTCCATTTTTTCCAGATGCGCACTTTCGAAATTCTGATGCAAACACTGTTTAAATAGGATTAAAAATGCCGCCTTGATTTCCGTGTCATTCGAACGACAATGCAAGTCGTTCGCGCGACATCGGCATCTCGTTCGAACGAGATCTGATGTCGTTTGAGTGACAGAGTTGACTTTTTATTCAAAACGTCTCTTCCATGAGAGATCCAAATAAGTCAAACTCCTATTCAAACTTATCAGAATTAAAGCGTAGTGTAAACCTTTTAAAACACTATAAAACATTTTTCTTTATAAAAATTACATCCTTATCTTTTATAAAAGCAATATCGAGCACCATTAATTATACGCGTTCATACCTGAGTGATCTTGAAATGCAATTAACTTTGAAGACAATTAAACTTGCAGCAATTAAAATCGGCATGATTATTTCTTTGAAGCTTTGCCGCAGCGTCTTCAATTTTCTTCAATACGTCACAGAGCGAGAGGGATCGTGACAAAATAAAATTCTCCCTATGACATATTACAAACACAGTTTTGTTCACGGAATTAAGTCAAAACAATACAGGGACTCAATTGGAAATTTATGTCCTTACAAATCTCCCCCTTTAACTATTCCGAGACAAAACTAAACTAGTGAAATGCCTAACCGGGCCATCAAGACGTATGATGCCTAAATCCAATCCCATAAACCCAAAACAAAAAATTACAGGACACGGACTAATATATGTAGCACTAGCGAGTATAAACTTTTTGAATGTGATGTAGACTTGAAATCTCGAATCGCTGAAGCATACCTACACACATGAAACAGACAAACAAATACCTAGTGAAGTATGGGGGAACAAATGAAACCAATATATATTTATTCAAATGATACCAAATAATAACAGATACCAATATGAATAATCTCTGAAAAATCATTTGTTATACAGTTTGATCAGCTAAATGATACCAATATGTAATACCAATCTGATACCAATTCGAGATACCAATTTGCAAACATATGTAAACGAAAACATGCTCAAATCTCCCCCTACATCACATACATATCTCCCCCTTTTTATCTCGAATAGACAATCCGGTGAAAAGATAAACCAAATTGAAATATCTAGCATGAGAATACCAATATGAATCAATGTGAAATCGCTAGATAATCATGAACCAACCAGGTAAATATGAGCAAGAAATGACAAGTCAGTAGCTAGTAAATCAAGGAATCACACAAAGAATATAGCAATTTAATCAGGTGTGATAAACGGACTATATGCAAAAATCAATTTAGAACTAATAAGTCCTGCATATAAACAAGACCGGACAGAAAACAAACTTCCAGCAGTACCAAAAATATACCAATTTAACCCAGAGGACTGCAAACCAATCAGAAGCTCTAAAACAGCTTGTCGTTCGAACGATCCAGGGACATCGCTCAAACGAGTTGAGGATGTCGCTCGAACGAAGTACAGATGTCGTTCGCGTGAGATGGGTAATTCGTTTGAACGACTTCGCACGACTTGTCAGAATTTCCAGATTCTCGAAAATATTATATAATCTTGCCCAGTGAAAAAATTTCCACAAAAAAATTTCAGGGAGGCCTGACAGAAGCAAAATAGTGTTAAAACAGTAAGCTTTTAACACAAAAACTAATAAAACTAAAAATGTGAGTTACATGCAAACATAGTACCAATGTGCTCAAACATGGATATAGAATGTATAGGTGTGAAACTAAAACAAATGAGTCACAATTTCAACACATCGAAACGATCACGAATCTCTAATTGATAGTGATAAATCATAAAACTTTATCATATCCATATGACAATAAAAGTGTGATCATAATGAACTAAGCATACTACATGCACACAAATCCAGAATATTGACGATTCTACAAACAATAGCGTCAAATTGCAATGTTTTAACATTAGGATTAGTTGTGCAAACCCGTTTAAATTTTTAATCCATCCAAACTCCCTCAATAATATCATATTTTCTTTGGAATGAATGAACTAATTTGGCCCTTTTCTTAGCATATTGCATTTTCTTTTGGGGCTCTTTTAAATGGTGGCTTTCACGACGAGTTAATTTTGAACTCTCGCAGCCCTTTCCCGTGAATCACTCATCATTTTTACCAATTTAAATCCTCGCAATAAACGGTTCTTACATGCACACTTCTCCTTAAGTCTACTTATTCATAGATGACAAGATTGAGATAAGAATGCCTCACCAAATTCAAATATGCAAGAGAAGTCAAACATCCATATAAACTCGTGCATGTGTGCAATGTTGGCATATATACAAAGTCGAATCAAAATGCATATCAACTTCGAAACAACCCCATATAAACAATAGTTAAGATCATTCTAAGCATCGATAATAATGACCAAATGTCCTAGCCACGTGGATAATGAAACGATGGAGGGGGTGTCCAGGCAAACCAATATGCCACATCAAACATGTAAACTCAAAAATAAAAACCGAAAATCTTTTTGGCTTTTCAAAAGTTTTCTCAAAAACAAAAATCTTTTTGTATTTTTGAAATAAGACTCAAACAAGTGAAAAATAAAATACAAAGAGATAAACATGTCATAACACTAGCAAATGATAAATCATGATGTAAGGGCTAAGCTATGACAAAACATGCAAGCCACTATCCATAAGAAATAACAAGAGATGAATCAGGTATATGCATGTGAGAATCAACCAACGAAGCATTTAGCATCTCAAAAATGAATTTCCTAACCCAAACAGGTGTATACCTAACAAAGCAGGTTTTGGGAACCAATGGGATACTACGTTTAGTCTTCCTAGGGTCTTTTCTAAGATCAAAACAAAAACTCCTAAGGTGACCTTTCCTACCACAATGTGAACATGTGAAAATACGACGAGGAACGAGACCTTTAGGTTGACATTTTCTAATACCCTCGTATGTGGTTGACGCTCTAAAACAAACTATGGTTTTGGCTTTTACAATCCAACCACTAGAACAAGATAAGCCGCTGCCATCACTATTCGAGTCATTTAAATCATTTTTTAACTTCAAAACTTTCGACTCAAGCAAACGATTAGAGTCCTCAAAATTTTGTGACTCCTTCTTTAAATTTTCAATTACCCCTAGAAGGTTATCTCTCTCCCCCTCAATGTGAGCAAACTTATCTCTAAGAGCCTTTTCTTGTGCCACAAAATCATTAATCGAATTATTTTCCTCAACGGCACAAACTTTAGAATTTTTTAAATCCTGTAACTCTTTTTCTAAAATGAGGACTCTATCGTCACTCTCCTTTTTAGCCAATTTTATCATATTAAAATCTTTAAATAAGGAACTAAAATGCTCACGACAAATATCTCTTTGAATTTGAAACGTTCGCAAATATTCAATCTTATTTTTAAGACCGGAATTTTCTTTTTCCAAAACTTCAATACATTTTGCAAACTTTAAATTCAAACGATGTAAATCGTCAAAGCTTAGAGAATCCATCGAGAGAAAACAGTCACAGGAGAGATAAACAAACAGATGGGATCATAAACAAATGAATAATGTTTTCTAGCTCTGATACCAATTTGAAAATGTGAGTAGTCAAAATGTATCAGACAAACAAAAATCAGGATCATGCGATAAATTACCGTAACCTGCTCTGATACCAATTTGAAAAGGTGTGGGTTCCCAATATGTGTGTTTAAAACAATACAAATTTTATTACCAACTTTTAATTATGCACCAAACCAAGTTGTGACAACCCAATTCCTACTTTAAACTAATTTTATCTTGATTAATCCTAAACATGCATCTAGTGATTAAAACAAGTAAAGTAAAGTAAAGTAAAGAATACTCACAACTCTGAATGTACAAGGAAAAAACCCAAAATGGGAAAACAACCTCGGACGGCCTAAGCCGAACAATCATTATGAACAATGGTTTTACAAAGACATATTAGCCTTACACTAAGACTCGATCCCCACGGGTCTTCAACCTCCTTCTGATCTTCAACCGTTCTTTAATAGTGCCCACGAAAAAAATTCCATCTTCCACGATACCTGTCTACAACACACGTGTCCACGTATGTCTCGGTGTCCACCAAATGGCTTTGATTCGTCTACGATGTCGAACAAGAAGTCCTTCTCTTTTCTTCACCACAAAACCCTTTGATGTTCAATGATATAACAAATTTCTTTGGTGCCGCAAGATCACGTAAGCATATAAGAATGATATCTCGGATCTTTGCAAATTCTAAGGATGTGTTTAAGCTTTGAAAACCTTAGAAAATATGTGCAAACAATGTACTAGAATTTATTCTATTTTTTTCAGATGCACACTTTCGAATTTCTGATGCAAACACTGTTTAAATAGGATTAAAAATGTCACCTCGATTTCCTTGTCGTTCAAGTGACAATGCAAGTCGTTCGCGCGACATCAGCATCTCGTTCGAATGAGATCTGATGTCGTTTGAGCGACAGAGTTGACTTTTTAACTTTTTGTTCAAAAGTTCTCTTCCATGAGAGATCCAAATAAGTCAAACTCCTATTCAAACTTATAATAATTAAAATGTAGTGTAAACCTTTTAAAACACTATAAAACATTTTGAAAACATTTTTCTTTATAAGAATTACATCCTTATATATTATAAAAGCAATTCCGAGCACCATTAATTATACGCGTCCGTGACAAAATAAAATTGTCCCTAGGACATATTGCAAACACAATTTTGTTCACGAAATTAAGTCAAAACAATACAGGGACTCAATTGAAAATTTATGTCCTTACACTCTCCTTTCAGCTCAATTTAGTGATGGAGGAATCCTTAAATGGTCACACATGTCGAATCAACTCATCCTTTTCTAAAGAAGTCATGAGGTCCCCATCACTAAGGAGTATCGTGCGACCAAGCATACAGATATTCAAGTCGACGAAGGAGACGAAGGAGTCTACTGCGATGTTTTTTCTTTTTGGGAAGCATAACTCCCTTTCCCGCTAACACGAGGCTGATTAGGAGCCTCTGGTTAAACCCCCTTTTGTTATCAGGAAACTCATCTACATTGATCGAAATAAATGATACCTTAGATTCTTTTCTTTTTTGAGTGGTAAAAAAAGTAGATTTGGTCAAAGTCTTCCTGATCAAATTAGGTATATTGTGTTTGAGGGCCATATTGTCAGACACAAAGGAAATTTGGGTGATGTCTAAGGTATTGAAGGAACTAGAAGTCTAGGATGAAATAGACAAACCATCACCACCTTGTAGAAGAAAATAAGTAAGGTTATGGTTGGCATATCTCTAAGGCACCTCTGGATCTTTGATCGGTCGAGTAATAAAGGAAATGATTAAAGAAATTTACGATAGAATCATAGCTGCTCCTCACGCATGATCAACTTCCCCAAGCATCTTCTTGATTGACCATTATTCCTTTGATCAATGAAGTTGATGTCATTTGTGTTAGGATCATATGCAAAGGCGATAAATCATATCAGAAGCAATTCTATGCAATCATAATGAACAAAAGTAATGGGGCAAAGACAAAATGGGCCCAAAATTGATCTGACATATCATCATTTTCCTCCTTGGACACCAGGACCATTCATAAGGGGGATCAACCATGGGGGATAGGTAAGTGTTCCTCTTTTCATTAGGAAAGTGGGTACCAATAATCCCAGTTAGAATTAGGATGGTTCACAAAAAAATCTCACTTTTTATCCCACGCCACTAGGTAATAGGCATTCCCTAAAGTCAAAACCCATTGATAAGACTACATGATCTCAGGAGTGTTGAGATACCTGAGAAAAAATTCCATTTTAGGTGATTGATTCAATTAACAATGCTCCTGATGTTGGGGTACATTAAGTAGGAATGACCTTAAATTATTAGAAAAACTTCAAGAACATACTGTGGCCATCCCCAAATTTTATCTCTTCTCCCCCAAGGGAGGTGGGTGGGCGTAAGGGGTGAAAAAGGTCTCCACCCTCATTGCTCTCTTGGAACGCTTAAGCCATCGTGGTGTGGGGTGAATGTAAAGAGATGGAGTTGCCAGCCTATTTTTCACAAAACAGGCAGAAGAACATGTCGTCGCTTCGAGAGAGGGGCATCAAAGACAAACCAATGCTTACGAAACCAATAGTTCAAGGTTCGAGGGCTAAGTTACATAATAGAAAGGTGTTAGGCACCCATCCCACCCTTTCGGTCTCTCATGGGCTTGTGTTGTTGTTTTTCTTTATTTCTCTGTGAAGTGTGTGTGCATATATATAATGGAGATCAGAATCGCCCAACTCATACCACGAAAAAGATAGAGTTAGGTCATCCATAAGAATGTTCCTGAAATAATATTTAGAAAAAGTAATTTATGCGTTCATCAAAATATTGATCGTTATGAGGGTATGATAATATATGTTGGATAAAACACTAATAAGGATCAAAAACATAATATGTATTAAAATAATGTAAATATGAAAATGTGACAAATGCGAAAATGGGGAATTTGGCAAAATTGGAAAATTGGACTCGAGTATTGGGTTTTAACCTGAAACACCTACGTAGCCGACATCAAAGTCCACGTAGTTCGCATGCGTCATAAGGGTGGGGTTTATCCCATATATTCGAATGGGATTTTATTATATGTGTGTGTGTAGAAAATGTGTTTTTGTTTTGAGAAATTGTGATGGATAATCCTGTTGAAATTTATTGGTGCGACCCTCTTTTTGTTTGTTTTGGTTTTTTTTATAGAAAATAAAGTATGTGAAATATAACTAATAAATATGTGAGATGTTAATGTTTATGAACTAGATTATGAATTTATGTAATTAAGGGAAAAATAAGGAATTTAAAGAGATAAAGAAGGATTTTGGATTCTTTGAAGAATCGAAGCTTCATCTTGATATTTTATGATCTCCCTTGAACGTTGAGATGAATGTTGGATGTGAGAGAATGGGATTTTGCCAAATTGGGAATGAAAAGGATGGAAATATAAGATGGAAAGGAATTTCACATAAGGAAAACTTCGTTGATTATAAGAGAATGTTGTTGAGATCACTAATGCTGATAGATCTGAGTTGTCTTGGGTGTGAGGTTATGCCCTTTATTTATAAGGAAAGGGGGTGCTGATCGTCATATCCCTAGACCTAGACCTTCCAATCGACAGGTAACCCTAGGCATATTACTGATAGGCAGGGAAATGGAACTGCTAATCAGTAGTCTAGTGCAGATTTTTTTGGAAAAATGATCGTAGAACACAATTTGTTGATCCAAACAGATCATACTATTAGAAAGGTAATTCAGAAACATTCAAGAGTCCTTAGGGCACTCTCGGGTTCGAGAGTTGACTTTGTGTCAAACAGGGCTCGAAAACACTCGTTGGTCCTTTAGATGGGAGATCGTCGAACAAAAATGAATCGTTCATCCAAACGATAAGTCAAAATTGCACACGAGGTGGACTGTTGGAAAGGTTATGAGATTCCAAAGAGATTCACTTAGTTTAAAAAATTAACCTTTATCAACTGGGGCCTGAAAGCATTCAGTGACCTTTCGAAGTAAAATGGGTCGTTCGTTCGTACCGCAAAGCCAATTAGTGCATGGGGAAAACCATTGGAAAGGGTATTTAGTTACCTTCAAAGATTAATTCAATCTCATTTGATCTGAATAGTTGACCATGGTCAAACGAAGAACGAGAGCGCCCTATAGCCTCTAGATCAATTTTGGAGGGAAAATGGATCGTTTATCCGAACGATTATGCCATTTTGCACATGGGGTGCATCGTTGGAAATGGTATTCAGTGCCCTTTAAAAATTAAAAGAGCTTTCGCTCTTATGATGAAGTTGACCTCAATCAGATTAGGGCCCGAGAGTATCTAATGGCCTCCAGATCGATTTTTTGTAGTAAAATGGTCCATTCGTCTGAACCGTATTTGCACATGGGATGGACCGTTGGAAAAGGGATTTAGATCCCTTTAAATATTCATTGAGATTTTACTCTGACGATAGAGTTGATCGGAGTTAAATGGGGACCAGGAGCACTCGATGGCCTCTAAATCGGTACTCATAGTATGACCTAGGGTTTATAGTTAAATAGGGAGATGATAGGGACCTAAGGAGATACTTAGGGGGTTCTAAAATGTGGTGTCTACAGAGCCCATTGACGGGTGAGATTGGAACAAGTGAAAGCCATCAAATAGACACCACATGATGTTTTGTAAAGAGGTCGATTCGACGAACCTAAGGGATGAGGATGTCCAATTTAGAGGGTTATAAGGACCTAAGAAATGCTGGGGATAGACGATTCTGAGGTCCGAGGTCAATTCTGAGGACCTAAGGTAGGGAGTGACCAATTTTGAGGGTCGAAGCCAATTCTGAGGGCTTTAAGATAAAAAGCCACCAATTCTACAGATCGGAGCCAATTCCGAGGGCTTAAGTAGAGGTGACCGATTCTAGGGCTCGAGGCTAATTCTAAGGGATTTAAGTGGGGGAGATCAATTCTGAAGGCCGAGGTCAATTATGAAGACCTTAAGTTGAGGCAACCGATTATGCGGGGCAAAGCTAATTTTAAGGGCTTTAAGTTGAGATAACTAATTCTACGAGCTGAGGTCGATTATGAGGACCTTAAGTTGAGATGACCAATTATGAGGGTCGAAGCCAATTCTGAGGGCCTAAGTAAAGGTGCGACCAATTCTATGGGCCTGAGATGACTGGTCCTACGGACCTTAAGTTGAGATGACTGGTTCTGCAGGTCGAAGTCAATTCTGATGGCTTTATATAAGATGACCAATCCTATGGGTAGAGGTCGATTATGATGACCTTAAGTTGAGTTGACCAATTCTACGATCGAAGCCAATTCTGAGGGTTTAAGTAGAGGAGCGACTAATTCTACAGGCTGAGGTCGATTATAAGGACTTTAAGTTGAGATGATCGATTTTATAGGTCGAAACCAATTCTGAGGGCTTTAAGTTGAAATTACCAATTCTGCGGGTCGAGGTCAATTCTGAGGACCTTAAGTTAAGATGACCAATTCCACGGGTCGAAGCCAATTTCTGAGGGCTTAAGTAGAAAGTGACCAATTCTGAGGGTCGAAGCCAATACTGAGGGCTTAAGTTGTAGTTTTCTTTTGGAGTCTCTACTGTGGAAAAGGAATTAATCCGAGGATTGCATGTTGGGGAATTTTTCTTCAATTTCTATGGTGTCCTTTAGAGATGTTGTTATGGAGATATCTAATTGATTTTGGGAATTCTTCGAGGGAAGTAAGTGTTCCTCTGGGGAACTGATTGTGGTATTAAATATTTTCTCGGTGAAAAAGATTCTATAATTCATTTGGTAATTTTAAGAATTTTGGGAGGATTTTTTGGGAGTTTTCGTCATTCTTTGGGAATTTTTGTACAAAATTTCAAGGAGGGTGCCGACCGGAAAGATGTAGGAGGTGACAAATGGCAATGGCATGGTCTTTTAGGTTACCTTGATTAGGTGAAAGGACAGTGTCGATAAGTAAATTCTTCTTTCCTCTTGAGACCATCTTTCTTAGATGTTCCTTTTCAAATATTGATTTTCCATTGGGGATCTTGCAGATGACCTTTTATCCCTAGGGGATGTCCATCCAGCACATGAGGGTGACAGTGGGAATGTGCAGCTACGAGTGTTGATGGCATGTGAGTTTGGGTACATTTGACACTTAGAAAAGAAGGTTGCAGGGTAGATGAAGTGACATCTAATTCTGGTTCTTTCCCCTCGGGGTTCCTTACAGATTCATCGTTGACTGTGGGAGCTTGATGTAGAGGAATTGCACATGAAAAGAGACTAAAAAATGCAAAAATATATGCATATTTTGTTTGATTATCTTGATTTTGTGGCATACTCTACATGCACTTTCATTTGCTTCTGAGTTTTTTATTTTGAGAAAGAATAAAAGGAGTGTGTTTCTTGGAAATGTTTTAATATGTTTGAGTAGAAGATGGCCTCGATGGCTTGGTTGAAAAAGATCTTCCCTTTTGAAAGGATTTATTTTGAGAAAAAGTGGGAAAAATGAGTTTTTTTGGAATTTTTAGTGAAGGAAGGCCTTGGAGGCTTAGTTGGTATATGGAAGAGGAGATAGAAAGCTTGGTTAGAAAGTGGAGCTTGTTGTCTTCATTGGATTGTGTTGAATCTGTTGTGTTGAAGAGACTGTATTGATGTTGGAGTTGTTGCCTTTGGCTTAACTTTAAAATTACTGTTGGTGACTGGAGACCAGCTAGTGGACCCATAACTCGCAGCCATTACTTCATGCATTTTGTACCGTAATAATCTTACAGCGGTGATATTAACGGAGATTTTGAACAGTCTGGATTCCTAGAGGGAGGTCTGTTATAACTTCTTGAGGGGTAGCCCTATTATGTTGTTCATGTGGTTGTCGGAGAGAATCCGTATCGCAGTTCCTCCTAAATATCCCTTGGTAGTCGTGTCAAACTTCTTTTCTCGCTACTTTACTAGTGTGGGCTTGGACATCGGGAGTTGAGAGAACCAGTTTGTGGAGCATGGGGCTCAAGGTTTGCATTGGTCAATGCCTTGGTGGGGAGAATTTCTGACCATTCTATAACTGGGGACATACCAGTATGTTCGGTTGGTTGGCCTCTGGCAGACCTCTTTCTACTTTCTTTGGCGGCTTTTGCATTAATTTTATTGGGAGAAGATTGTGTCACCTGGGACACTAGACTTTTTTCCTGTAGAGGATTTGACATAGCGTATGCATATGAGGATGGGGTATCTTTGGGGGAATCATCGATCGTCGACCCGTCCTTCCCAATTTACTGGCTGAGTCAGACATGTTTTCGGGGCCTACACGAAGTGGTTGTGGAGGAGGGTCGTTACCAAAATGCTAGTTTTGGAGACTGGGCAAAGGTGGTTTGCCATAACTGACACTATGGATGGAGGTGTCGTTGTTTTCCCTCGGTTGGTCCGAGCTTACCATTCCATGGAGCATCTGCGGTATTCTATTCAGGCAGGGGGGATTTAGGGACCCCAAGATGTAGATGATGATGGGGCCGGTTCCTCTGGCAACTACGGATAGGATCCCTGGGGAATTAATTTATGAATCTTTTGGTATGGTGTTTGGTCATGTATAGGAATAAAGTTGTTTAGGAGTAGTTTGGCTTGTTTTTGTTTGGCAGGCTTAGGTTGGCAAGGTACACTGTTTGACTCCCTATGTTGATGTAATTGTAAAGGAATTTTTATTAATAATTTTTTTTAATTATATTGTTGTCACTCTTGATGAGTTTTTGCATTTGAATTATCTATACCAATCTCTAAGGCATACATAATCCTTTTGTTCATGTACATGATAAAAATGAACTTTCGTTCTCAAGATAAGAAAATAATAGCTTTTTATGAAAAATAAGGGGTCATGCTCATGTGAAGCGTATGAGCTGCCTACATACCTCTAGGGGTTTTGAATATTTCTTGAGTTTCATTTTTGAAAGAACAAAGATTTTAGAGGATCAGGCTCCACATAGTTCTGACTAAGAGGGAAATAAAGATTTTTTTTTTCTTTTTTTTAGAATAAAAAGGAGATGAGAAGAGTCGTGGCGTGCCGAGATTAAGGATTAAGGATAAAATTTCTTGAGATGGTCCAGGTTGACTAGGCGTGCCATATCTTTTCCATCAAAGTCAGTGAGCATAGAGGAACCACCAGATAAGATCTTCTTCACAATGTAGGGGCCACTCCAATTGGGCTTGAATTTCCCTCTGGGGTCCTAAATGGGCTTTAAGATTTCTTTTAGGGCTAAATCCCCTTCTCGGACACCATGGTACTTGACTCTATTGTTAAATGATCATGTTATTAGGCAATGATACCCTTGTATATGATAAAGAGCCTTTAGTCTCCTTTCGTCCAGGAGTGACAACTCCTCAAGACGACTTTGATGCTAGTCTTCCTCACTGACTTTGCTCTCAATCATAATACATAGTGAAGGAATTTTTAGCACAATGGGTAGGACTGCTTTCATGTTATATACCAGAGAGTAAGAGGCAGCCCCAGTAGAGGTGCGAATTGAAGTATGGTAGCCCCAAAGGGTGTAAAGGATTTGGTCAACCCCATCTCGGTAGCTCTCGATCATCCTGCTGATGAGGGCTTTGAGGTTTTTATTAGTGGCTTCGACTGCACCGTTATTTTGAGGTCGGTAGGGAGAAGATTTGTGCCTTTGGATCCCATATTCTTTGACCACTTATGTGACTTCTACCTCTAAATGTAACCCATTTTCTAACACTAGCTCATGCGGGATCCCATACTTGCAGATGATATTTTTTTGGATGAACTTGGCTACCTTTTTGGAATTTAGCATTGCGTATGATTCGGCTTCGACCCATTTGGTGAAGTAATTAATGGAAACCAGGATGAATTCAAGCCCATTGGATGCCTTAGGTGTGACTTCCCTAATTATGCCGATGCCCTATGTGGAGAATGACCAGGGACAAGTCATATTGTACAATTCTCACGAAGGGAAGTGTTAGGGGTTAGAAAATTACTGGCATTTAAGACATCTTCAAACATAGGCAGTGTAATCTTGAACCATGGTAGCCTAGTAGTAACCCTATTGGATGATTTTTTTGGCAAACATATGGCCATTCATATGGGGTCCGCACTCCCCGTACTAGATTTTCTACATTTTCTCTTTAATGTCAGCCCCTGAGACGCAGTGTAAATAGGTCCCATCAAAGTTTCTCTTAAACAGTGCTTTATCATAGACAATATACTAAGTAACCAGTTTGCGGAGGGTTGCTCGGTCTTTCTTCTTATAATCTTGGGGATACTTACCATGCTTGAGGAGGTGCCAAATATCATAGTACCAACAATCGACTATATCGAGATCTTCTTATGTGATGAGCTCAATGTGGTAGCAGTGGGTAGGTTTAGCCTACTTGATCGATGATGAAGCCTGAATCTCCATAGACATTTAGGTATCGAATTGCTTTCTTAAGAACAACTTTAAGTCCTATTGTTCATGCCTCGTATTTAGTCATGTTGTTGATGCAAGGAAAATCCAGTTTGATGGCAATGGGAGTGTGGGAGTTATCAGGGGCAATTAGGAGTATCCCAATGCCATGTCCTTTCTTGTTGGCGGCGCCGTCAAAGAACATTTTCCGAACATTTTCCACCGGATGTCCTCTTGGGAGGTATAAAGGATATTCTCATCAGAAAACTCAAAAATCCAAATTTTGGTTTCTTCCATAGGGCAGTCAACGAGGTAGTCAGAGATGGATCTTCCTTTTATGGCTTTTTTCATGACATACGCAATATCAAATTTGGCTAGTAGCATCAACCATCGGGCCATTCGACTAGATATGGTAGGTTTCTCGAGTAGGTATTTGATTGGATTCATTCTGGATATAAGTTTGATGGGAAAGGCAAGCATGTAATGTCGTAGTTTTTGGATGACCCGGACAAGGGCGACACATGCTTTCTCTAAGGCAGTGTAATTAATTTCGTACCTAACTAACTTTATGACTGGCATATTAGATGGTTCTTTCTTTGCCTTTTTTAAGGCATTGGGCTAATAAAACCCCAGCTACAGTATCTGTTACGGTTTGGTATATGAGTAGGGTAAGACAAGGTTGTGGTGGTATGAGTACCGAAGGTCGGGTTAGGTATTTCTTAATTCGATCAAAGGCTTATTGGCAAGCTTCATTCCAAATTTTTTTAGAATCCTTTCGGAGGAGTTTGAAGATGGGTTCACGGATAAAGTTCAAATAGTTGATGAATCGGCTGATATCCCCGGACTTTCTTCTTCGTTCGGGGTGGTGGCATTTTGAGTATGGCTTTTAGTTTGGCAAGATCTGCTTCAATCCCCCTTTCACTAACTATGAATCCCAAGAGCTTTCCTTTGGTAACTCCAAAAACACATTTATATGGGTTATGTCGCATTTGGTATTCTCATAGTCGCACGAAGAACTTTTGAAGAGTGGGGGCATGACCTTCCCTAGTCTTAGATTTGATAACCATATCGTCTACGTAGACCTCAACTTCTTTGTGTATCAAATCATGAAAGATGGTTGTAGCATCCCTCTGGTAGGTAGCCCCTACGTTATTTACACCAAATGGCATAACGGTGTAGCAGAAAGTTCCCCAGGGGATGATAAATATGGTTGTCTCTTGATTATTTGGGTACATCTTGATCTGGTTATATCCGGCAGACCCATTAATGAATGACTTGAGAGTGTGGCTAGTTGTGTTATCCATAATCATGTCGATATTAGGTAGTGGGTAATCATCCTTTATAGAGGCCTTGTTCAAATCTCGGTAGTCAATGTACATGCGAACCTTTCCTCCAAATTTCGATATGGGTATGCTATTAGTTATCCAAGTGAGATTGTAAGGACACAAATTTCCAATTAAGTCCTTTGTAGTTTTGGCTCAATTTCGGACAAAAACGTTTATGTCATAGGATAGTGTTCAAGTGTACCTTCTCAAGCCTATGATGTGTTTAGTTGAAGACGTATAGGCAAAGAGTATAAAGCTTCATCAAAATTCGTGATTTATATGCCTCGTTCGTAAGTCATCAACAGTAGTTCCATACTCCTAAGGTATGAATGCATTTATATATATATATGAGCTTGGAAAAAGTTTATTTGGGTGTTAGGTTTATATAAAACTGTTTTTTAATTTCAGAAAGATTTTATCAAACTTTAAAATAAAGTATATAAAGCCTCTGTGCTAAAATCAAAATTTATGAACTTTCTGGAAGTTCGTTAGATATGTCGTTCGAACGAGTTTGCCAACGAGTTCCTAGAATAGGCCTTTGAAATGTCGTTCGATATGTCATTCGAACGAACCTTATGTTCGAACGAGATATCCAACGAGATTTCTAATGAGTTCACTCTGGAACTTCGTTAGAAGTCTCGTTCAAACGAGATGTTGTTTGAACGAAAATGTCGTTCGAACGAGATGACATGCGGGAACAGTTTTTGACAGTTTTTACCCATGTTCTCCACTTCTTTCCCCACTATCTTTTCACAGCATAACTATGTGCGGGAATCATTTTTGAAAAATAATATTTTTCATATCCTTCCCTCTCTAAGAGAGATTTTGAGAGAAAAATCATAAAGAGAAAAAGAACATGTTTTGAGTGAGAATTTTCAAAGACAAATTCATCTACCACTCTAGTTTTCACCCATAGTTTTATTCATCCAAGTTCATATATATACATCTTGCTTGGATTTTGGCACCGGTTTGATCTCTACACCGAATTGAAGAGAGTGTTTGGGTTTTCTTATAAATCCCTCAAAGAAGAAGAATTATTTGGTTGCGGCTTTCTCACATGGTGAAAGGCATCATGTGTGGTTGACGGTGTACCTATTGTCCGATCGGTTGGATTTCGAGATCGCGGTGGAGCTCCGTGGTTATCCGTTAGGAAGAGGTGGTTACAAGAAGACCCGTCAAGGCTTGAGAGGGTTCGAGTTGAGGAAGTAAGTCATCTATCTTGTAAATGTAAATTTCGTACTTAGTGGATTTGAGGCTAGGGTCGTTCGAGGTTGTTTCCTGTTATGGGTTTTTCCTCGTACATCGCGGCGTAGTGTGATTGATTTATTTTTATCTTGCATAATGACTTAGAACTCATGCTTAGGATAATTCAAGATAAAATTGGTTGTAATTGTCACACTTAACTTAATTTGATGCATAATTAAATTTGGGTAAAGTTTAATTAATTTAAGTCTATTGTTAAAACTGGTTTGGAGCAATTTGGAAATAATGATAAATATGACTTAGGCAAATTCTAGGATTTGGATTAATTAATGATGTTTAAGTGAAATTCAAAATGTGTGTGTTTCCATCTTATTTCACTTTGTGGTTTAATTTGAATTTGAAAGAAGAAATTAAAATTTGGTTATTTGTTTAAATTGAACCATCACATCGCTTCCGCATCGTTTTATAAAAAGTAATATATTTTAATTAAGAGATTTAAAAAGCGGGGGGTTCTTGGGGCGTCTTCAAATTGGAATCAGAGCCAAAGCAATAAATTATTTCGTTAAAGACCCTTTAAATAATTTTTGGCTAAAAAGGAATTTTTCCCATTTTCAGAATTTCTATTTTCGATGGTTCTAACTACGCGTATTGGAAAGCGTGAACGAAATTAACACTTAAATCTATCGATGAGAGGGTTTGGATGTCTGTAGTTAATGGGTGGTCTCCACCAACTTATTTATTAGAAAATGAACGTGTTCCCAAACTGGCCGATAGATGGAGTGAGGGTGAATTTAAACTTTCAAACTTTAATTCCCGAGGTTTAAACGCCCTATTTAGCGTTGTCACGCCGGATGAATTCCGACGCATTATGACGTGTGAGACCGCTAAAGAAGCGTGGGATATTTTACAACTCACTTATGAAGGTACAAGTATCGTTAAAACTTCTAAACTCTAAAACCTCACCACTCAATTCGAAACTATCAAAATGAACGATAATGAATCTTTTGATGAATTTTATGCTAGACTTTCCAATATTTTCAATTCATCTTTTAATTTGGGAGAGAAAATACCCGACAACCGAGTTGTAAAGAAAATTTTAAGGTCCCTACCCGGTAGATTTATTCCAAAAGTGACTGTTTTAAATTCTTTACCAACTTTATCCTCTACGAAATTAGAAGAGCTTGTAGGTGATTTACAAACCTATGAACTAGACATGTTTCCCCCTAAAACTGAAAAGAAAATAGAAAAGGGCATTGCTTTAAAAGCCTGAAAAGATGTCAAACAAGTAGTAGAGAGTGAGAGTGATAGTGACTCGGAAGACATGGCCTTGTTTTCTCAAAAATTTAGAAAATTTCTTAAATTTAACAAAGATAAATTTAAAAATGATTTTAAGAAATTTGAAACTTCTAAGCATGACAAAGCCGAGAGGATCCCTAAAACTATTAATGAAAATTTAAATAGGGACGAGTCTAATAGGTGTTTTGGTTGTGAGGGTTATGGCCATAGGGATTCTGAGTGCCCCACTAAACTAAGGAGAGAGGGTAAGCGCCCCATTCCATATAAAGCGACCCTTAGTGATAGTGATAAGGAAGAGGGACCCGATTCCCCCACTAAGCCTAACTTTCTGGCTTTTATGGCTGGTTATGTGAGCATCGATAATGAATCTTCTCTTGAAGATATTCAAACACATGACACTTCCTTGGTCAAAGTTTATGAGTCCCCTATTTTTTATGGTAGTGAGAGTGAAGAAGAAAGAGAGAGTGAAAATGAAGAAGAGGTTAATGTCAGTGAACTTAAAAATGCTTTTCAAGAATTATATAAAGAACCAATTAAATTAAAAAGAGCTAATTTGAAGTTAGAAGCTAGTTTAAAAGAGCGTGTGAAGGTCATTGATGATAGTATGTTGGTAAAAGATCTTAGGACACGTGAGAGGACTCTTCGAGAGAAGCTTGAATATGTAGGAGGCGAGAGAGATGGCCTTAGGGGTTTAATGGAATCCTTGAAAAAGGAGCTTCTTGCTTTTGAAGAGCGAAATGTTTTATTAGAGTCTAACATTTTAGAATTGCAAAATAAATTAAAAGACTCTAGTAATGTCAAATTTAATTTGGAGTATCGTTCGGAAAAATTAGATAAAATCTTAGGAACGGTCCAAATTAAAAATGACATGTGTGGTTTAGGCTTCGATACTTGTAATGAATCTACTCATAAAGCCAAAACCAACGTTTTAGGAGAATCAACTAGGAAAGTCTTTAGAGATCATTTCTTAGGTACCAAATTTCGACGTAATTTTACTTGTACACATTGTGGTCGAAAGGGTCATCTTAGGAAATTTTGTTTTGATCTTAAACGAATTCCTAGAAAATCCCAACGTAAAGCAACCAAGGTAGTTAAAATTCCTACACCCCAAGATAGTCATTCTTCATTAATTTGGGTGAAAATCCGACTTGGTTGCCTTGAAAAATAGGACGTTTGATTCTCATTTACTTTCACATGCTTCCTCCCTTGCTAAATCTAAAGGTTGAATGTGTTAGTATTTGCATACTTTAGCTTTTGTACTTCATGCTATATTCACATGCTAAATGTATACTTGTTTAATCATTTTATTTTATATCACATGCTAGAATAATGATTTTTGTTTATCTCTTTTGTATATTATTCCTTCATTTTGTTTGCATTAAATGAAAAATACAAAAAGATTTTTGTTTATCATTTGAATTTTTATCTCTTGGTAATTTAAGCTTAATGGAAAAGTCAAATGATTTTTGTTTGTCTTTTGAGTATATATTTTTATTTTTGGTTAAAAATTTCAAAAACTCAAAAAGATTTTTTTGTGTGTATTTTAGTTTGACACACTTTATGTGGCATATACTTGTGTTTGAATCCCATATTTTACGCTCCCATGTGGCTAGAACTCTTGGTTTAAATTATCAATCCTTAAAATGTTCTTTACCATGTTTATATGGAGTAGTTGTATTTTTTATTGTTTAAATGGATTCTATTTTTATGCCTCTATTCACACATGCAGGAGCTCTTTTGAAATTTTAATGTCACATGTTATATTTGAGCTTTGTGAGATGTTCTCCTACTAATCTAGTCATCTACATATTTAGGACCTAGGAGGACTAGTGCATGTCAAAATCCGTTGCATGTGAGATTTGTGAGAAATAAAAATGATAAATACATGTGCACGGGGAAGGGCTCCAAAAGGATTTATTATCCTTTGCGATTGTAAGCCACCGTTTGAATGGACCTAAAAGAAATACGTGGTCCAAATGCCTAAAAATAGAAAATATGGCATAAAAAGAAAAATCATTGCCAAGGCCTATGTTTGATTAATATATTCATTCAAAATTCATATATATGCTTATTGAGGGAGATTGGATGGTATATCAACGGTTTGCACAATGTCCGTTTATCCTAGTGGTCTTTATTGTCATGACTCTATTTGGTTTGTAGAATCATCAAAACTCTAGGCTTGTATGCATTGTGTATGTTTGTTCATTGAGTTCAATTCATATTATCATATGAGGTTATATTCAAATGTGATGAAGTTTGCAATCAAATGAGAACTCCGTGAACATTATTTAAGTGTTTGGGTCTAAATTTAATTGTTGCTAGTTCACACCCCTATACTTCCGTTTCCATATGACACATTTTTGCCATACGAGTGTGAATAACTTAATGTATTTTGTGTCATTTGTGAGTTTATATCTATATATATGTGCGTACGCACCATTGCTATATTTCTCGTATATATATATGATATTTTGTTTAGTTTTTGCCTTGTCTTCTTGTCCATATCTGCTCTAATTCATAATTGCTATCTATCTTGTTGCATTCTTTGTTGATATCACATGCTTAATTCTTTATGTATCTTATTGGTATCATTTTCTTGCATCCTAATTGGTATCCGTTATTATTTGTTAGATTAGTTGTGCTTTTGTTTCTCATATGCTTTACTGGTATCACTTTATGAAATCACATGTTTTATTCATTAAACCTTTATCTATTCCTGAACAAAAAGGAGGAGAACTGGTAATCTAAACCTCTTATAATCGTATCGTACCTTAGTTTGGGGGAGATTTATCTTAGGAGGAGACGTCTTTCTAATTTGATCACTGTTGATAAAGGGAGAGAATTAATTTAGGGGGAGTACTTACTTTACTTGCATTAGATATTTTGATATTCCCTATGCATGTAATTTGTTTGCTTAAGTGTGAAGGAAGAATCATATAATAAGTGGCAACTTTCACCGGCAAAGATTGTGATCCTTTGGGTTGGTTGAGTCAAGCATTGTATTTTTATTTTGGGTGGGACTTTTATTAGTTTAGTAGATCTTGACGGCCCTTTAGGATTTTTGTTTGGTTTTTGTCCCGAAATAGCCAAAGGGGGAGATTTGTAAGGACACAAATTTCCAATTGAGTCTTTTGTAGTCTTGGCTCAATTCCGGACAAAAACGTTTATGTCATAGGATAGTGTTAAAGTGTACCTTCTCAAGCCTATGATGTGTTTAGTTGAAGACGTAGCGGCAAAGAGTATAAAGCTTCATCAAAAGTCGTGGGTTATATGCCTCGTTTGTAAGTCATCAACAGTAGTTCCATACTCCCAAGTTATGAATGCATTTATATATATATAGGATCTTGGAACAAGTTTATTTGGGTGTTAGGTTTATATAAAACTATTTTTTTAATTTCAGAAATATTTGATCAAACTTTAAAATAAAGTATATAAAGTCTCTCGGAAAAAATCAAATTTTATGAACTTTCTCGAAGTTCGTTAGATATGTCGTTCGAACTAGTTTTTCATTCGAACTGGATGTCGTTCGAACGAGTTTTTCCAACGAGTTCCCAAAATAGGTCTTTGAAATGTCGTTCGATATGTCGTTCGAACGAATCTTATGTTCGAACGAGATATCCAACGAGATTTCTAACGAGTTCACTCTGGAACTTCGTTAGAAGTCTCGTTCGAACGAGATGTCGTTCGAACGAGATGACAGGCAGGAACAGTTTTTGGCCGTTTTTTTACAGTTTTTACCCATGTTCTCCACTTCTTTCCCCACTATCTTTTCACAGCATAACTATGTACGGGAATCATTTTTGAAGAATAATCTTTTTCATATCCTTCCCTCTCTAAGAGAGATTTTGAGAGAAAAATCATAAAGAGAAAAAGATCATGTTTTGAGTGAGAATTCTCAAAGACAAATTCATCTACCACTCTAGTTTTCACCCATAGTTTTATTCATCCAAGTTCATATATATGCATCTTGCTTGGAGTTTGGCACCGGGTTTATCTATACACCGAATTGAAGAGAGTGTTTGGGTTTTCTTCTAAATCCCTCAAACAAGAAGAATTGTTTAGCTGCGGATTTCTCACATGGTGAAAGGCATCATGTGTGGTTGACGGTGTACCTATTGTCTGATCAGTTGGATTCCGAGATCGTGGTGGAGCTACGTGGTTATCCGCTAGGAAGAGGTGGTTACAAGATTTCGCGTCAAGGCTTGAGAGGGTTCGAGTAAAGGAAGTAAGCCATCTGTCTTGTAAATGTAAATTCAGTACTTAGTGGATTTGAGGCTAGGGTCGTCCGAGGTTGTTTCCCATTGTGGGTTTTTCCTCGTACATCGCAGCGTTGTGTGATTGATTTATTTATATCTTGCATAATGAATTAGAACTCATGCTTAAGATAATTCAAGATAAAGTTGGTTTTAATTGTCACACTTAACTTAATTTGGTGCATAATTAAATTTGGGTAAAGTTTAATTAATTCAAGTCTATTGTTAAAACTGGTTTGGCCTAATTTGGAAATAATGATAAATATGACTTAGGCAAATTCTAGGACTTGGATTAATTAATGGTGTTTAAGTGAAATTCAAAGTGTGTGTGTTTCCATCTTATTTCACTTTGTGGTTTAATTTGAATTTGAAAGAAGAAATTAAAATTTGGTTATTTGTTTAAATTGAACCATCACATTGCTTCCGCATCATTTTATAAAAGGAAATATATTTTAATTAAGAGATTTAAAAATCGGGGGTTCTTGGGGCGTCTTTAGAGATATTTGATCACACGAATGAAACATATGCTCAACTGTTTGACCATTTCTTCCTTAACCTTGAATGACCATTTGGTACGGAGATTTCACAGTTTATGTTTGACCGATTTTCATTCTGGGAGAGTTGAAATCTCATGTTGATCTATCTCGATATCAATGTCGGGTATGTTGTCGTAGGACCATGCGAAGACGTCCATAAATTCCTTCAATAATTCTTCAAGTTGCGTGCACTCATACTCATCAAGGGCTGACCCTATCTCAATCTTGCACAGTTGGCTACTAGAAATGAGATTAATAACAGTAGTTTCATCTTCATTAACTTGAACACGATTATGTTATTTTTTATTAACCTTATTAAGATCATTTAAGAATTGTTCGTTTGAAAAATCATTATCATCAAGAGTTTGATTAGAATCAAGACAATTAATGTAAGGCACAACAAGATACTCAAAATCTTCATTTATTTTATTTTTATGAAAAATAACATCGAGAACCTCATCAAAGGAGGTATCGATTATATCAAAATAGGGAGGAATAACAAAGGAATAGGAAATGGGATAAACATCAAAGTTGGGTTGAATTTCAGCAGGTGGAACTGGTATAACATGCCAGTTAAGGAGAGGTGCATCAACGACTTTGATCAGGCGGGATGGATTCGATGATGTGGTTCTTGAGTGGATCATGCAGAGTGTCAGCCTTAGTGTCTATAAGTTGAATGAATCCTCGGACCCACTTCTCTCAGAATCTCAGATATCAACTATGGTCTTCTCAATGAGTGGTCGTATATGATGGTGGGAACTTTCGGCCCATGAGTAGCTATTTTGGAAAAATATCTCCATTCCTGCTTTTATTTTCTTATCCACACGATCATACACGGTTCAGGAAAGATGCAAAAGATAAAATCTTCACCCTCTCTGGTGAACCTTCCATTCAAGGAATCCCTTGAGACAGTTTTGGCGCTTTCTAGTATTCTCTTCAGTCGAGGTTGACGGATCATTCTGTGTTCTTCTACTAATGGATGATAACCCATGACACAAGGAGGAAAGGCCTTCTTCAACACTATGGGTTCCAATATTCCCTGTTGTCATCGTCCCAGCCCAGTCCAGGCATGAAGTGCATGTTCTTGAACATCTGTATCACATTAACATTGCCATGAGGGTTGTGCTCTGGATAGACTCTACCTTTGAAATCATCCCCTACTGGGAGCGAATGCGAAAGCAGTTCAACTTAAAAGACTAATAGAATCATATCATTTTACCCATGATGTATCTCTAGTACTGGATTACTGGTGTTTGTGTTCTCGGTGTTATCGTCATCGACCATGATGGTGTTGACCTTCCCATTGGCGAAGAACTTTAGTTTTTGATGGAGGGAAGAAGACACACCCTTGATACTATGGAGCCATAGTCATCCAAGCAACAGATTGAAATAAGTCGTGATGTCGATGACTTAGAATTCAACAACGAGATTTATAGGGCCAAACCCTATTATAAGCTTTATGGATCCCATCACTTCTCGACGAGTATTATTATAAGCGTGCACCACAATAGAGTTTGGATTAAGGTTGCTCACTTTCAATCATAAGCAATTGAAGGTTCTCAATGGACAAACATTAAGAGTTGATCCATTATCAACAAGAGAAAGTATGACGGTATTTCCCGTGACTTTGACAAAGATTTTGAGAGCATAGTTATGGTATGGTCTAATTTCAGGGATTTCTTCTTCAGATAAGGAGAGCATTCTAGTAGAGGTTAAAGATCCTACCAGATTCACTACTTCTTCTAGCATGATGGAAGGAGGGACTGTGGGTTCGATGAGTAGTTTGATCAAGGCATTCTAGTGTAGTTGGGAAGACATAAAGAGTACTCATAGAGTCATATTATCTTTAGTGTTCTTCAACTCATCGAGGATCTTACTCTCATTGAGGGTTATTTCTGGCATAGGAAGATTCTCAACACCTTTTTATTTATCGACTGCTGATGATTGCGAGTATGGAACCTGTTAATGCCTCCCTGATCTAGTTATATGGTTCACAGAAGAGGGGAAAAATAAAAGCCTAATTTCTTCATCTATCTCGGGATGTTCATCCACCTTGTTGATTTATCCTAGAAGCTCCTCAAACGTTATCATTCCACATATGCTGACTATTAGGCTAGTCTTTTTTGGTCTTTCCTCTTCAACAAACCTATCGAATTCATCCTCACATCCAATAGCAACGACATCATCTTTCCATGAAAAGTCAATACACTCCATAACCTCAACGACCTCTTCATATAAATCCTCCCATTCGATGGGGAGATGTAGAAGTGAAGGGACTAGGTGCCCTTGTAGTTTTAAAGCATCAAATAATTTGGTCATACTGTAAATTTCATCGGTCTGTCGGAATAAGTCTACCATGATCTGGATAACATCATCTAAACTGATTTCATCAGTATGTACTACCCATTATTTGACTCGCGGGCCCATTTTCGAGATTCTAAGAACAGCGTACTGAATCTTTGGTAGTCAATGGTCATCTTGGAGGGAAATTTCTGCTCAAATTTTAGAAGCTGGTTTAACATTGTTGAAAATTCTATATCTTTCCCTACGGAACGGGTACAAATAGCAATGCATGCTCTAGTAAGGAGTGATAGGGCCTGATCGAAGAAACTGGTAGGGTGCGTGAGAAAATATGGGCAAACTTGGAGGGGTTTAGGGGAATATATGGGTAGATGGATCAAATTTTGGGTCTTATTCTAGGAAGATGGCATTTTTATGACTAGGGAGTGGATTGTGGGTAGCGTTTGGTTTAGGATTGTCTGGTGGGGCGATGATACCCCGATCAATCAAATATTGGATTACATTTCAGAGATGGAAACAGTGATCAGTGGTATGGCCGACACTTTGGTGATAGTCGCAATGGGTATCTGGTTTGAAATTATTGGGAAGTGGGTTTAATAATGGACGAGGGTCCGACGGCTTGATAAGATTTTAACTTAAAAAGGCTTGGTAGACTTTAGATAGGGGAGCGTGAAGCTCGGTATATTCTTTTTTAACTAGGTTATGGTGGCTTTCTGGTGCCATAAAGGGGCAGGCTGAGAGATATTATTGATGGTTGAAACTACGATATTGGCAGGTTCTCATACTTTTTGGGAGTGAACTATCCGGATAATTTATTCGGATCAACTTCTGTTTTAGCAAGACTTTCTTCGATCTCTACTCATACTCCTCGAAGGCTAAAAAATAAGGGTAGTATTATCCTCCCATCGTCACTCGGACATGGGGTAAGAAGTTCCTCTTCATGATCCTCACTTGCTCCTCTTCGGAAGGGCGATTAGTTATGGTGGCTGCTTTCTCCCTCTACCTTGCTACTAAGTTATTAACTGATTCCCCAGGTTTTTTTTAGCAATTCTAAATCATGGTGGGTTACTTTTAACTATTCATTATACTTGTACCGTAACATGAATTCGCGGGCAATATCCTCCTAACTGTGGATTCTGGATTCCTTGAGAGATAAGAACCAACGAAGAGCGATGCCCTGTAAAGTCTGTTGGAACATTTGGGCCATTATTTCCTCGAAGGCACCTAGGAAATTCATAGCTCAATCGTAACTTCAGAGATGAATAATTAGAGGTCTACTACCTCCAAACTTCTCGATGTTGGGCATCTTGAACTTTTATAGCAACCTTGCTTTAGGATAGGGAGACATATCGGTGTAATCCATGTAGTTCCTAGAGATTTGGACTTGGTCAAACTTCTTAGTCAACATCTTGAGGTCTTGTTTAACCTTATATAATTCTTCTACCTTCGTATCAACGATTACGGGTAGGTTATCCCTTGGCTGGGCAAGATTCGACATAGGGATCTAAGCTAGCAGTGACCCATTAACAGGAGGGGCACATGGAGTGTACTGATACTCCTCGGGGACCCAAATAGGCTCAGGTGTGGGAGGTCCCACAACGTGAGGGAAGAGGACCTTAGTCTCTTTGATAACATGGACCCGGTATTATAGCATCTCATGAACCTCGATTTGAAGGTTATCAATCTTTACAATGAGTTGGGCTAGAACCATCACCAAATTCGGCTGCACATTCGGTACTTGGTATGTGTTCTCCATGGAGAGTGGATGAATATGAATTCCAAACTCAGAGGAAGTAGCGAGGGAACTGAAGGAGCCTCAGGGCGGATTGACGAAAGATCGAATCCAATAGGGAGCCAGGCCAAGGGTCGGGTATGCGATCGACCTGAGAAGGAGAAAAAAAATGAATTTATTTTTGAAAGGGAGAAAAGGAGGAAACTGTTATTGAAAAGGGAGAAAAATATTTTTGACATTTTTTTTGGAAAAAGACGAGGACAAAATGTTTTAGGGTAAAAAGGAGGAAAAATCTTTTTGGTAGAAGGAAAGAAAAATGATTTTGGTATTTTTGATAAAAGAGGGGGGAAATATTTTGACACTTTTGGTTAAGAAAGAGGAAACACGAGAAAAGGGTCTCGGGATGATTATTTATTATTATGTTCTCACTTGTATTAGGTTTACCTAAATGCAAAAATAAACGCTGGACGAGACCTGAACCTAGGAAAATTGGGTTTGAAAAATATGGTTGGACTTATTGCCAGGCTCATGGACAGGGACCCATTTTGAGAAAAGATAAAATTGCACAAAAATTTAGGCAGCATGCCAACCCGTCATTTCGACAGAGTTTCAAGTAAAAATCGACAAACTAAATATGAGTGTCCTAGGTTTGATGACTAAATGAGGGTGTACAGTTGTTGGGTTAATTAGAAGGGTTCCCCCCTTTGGCATGACTTCCAAGATATACGTCTTGATTTTGAGATCAATCAGTACGTGTGGACAAGCCATTTAATATACCTGAGTGTACGTGAATTGCCTCACTATATACCTTATGGGGACAGTACATGTGAGAGAGAATTCGATATACTCGACGTAAGAGAACGAGTTCCCTGCGATATACCTCCCGTCAAGAATTCGGTTAAGCGGTATGATACGGGGGGAACCGTTTGATATACATCGAAGGTACTTGGCTAATGGAAGGTGAGAGTCATATCGCTTAGGCTAACTACGACCTGTCGGACCAGCACCTATCACTAAGTGACCCCCCAGTTACGGGATAAAATTTGGTCAATCTCCATGCTCTTTGGTGATGTAGTGTGCAAAATGCATGATTCTTGATTAGTATATTATGGAGAGATTATCTTTCTTTGGCATGATGAGCATTATACTAATAGGAAAGAATGTACAAGTATAAAAAGTAAATCTAATATGGAGCATAAAGATTATACTAACCATGAATATGTGTGAATATCTACAAGTGAGTGTGTGGTAGTGAACCTAAGCATGGATCAACTACAAGTGGTGTGTGATAAGTGTGAGTGAGCAAGTATATATACAAGTGTGATAAGTGGAGGTGTGCATTAGTGACACCTAATCATGGACTCTAAGTGGTGTGTGCAATATGTGGATATAAGTGATCCTAGGTGCACGTAATGTGAAGTGTACATGGAGAGTATCTACAAGTGTGTGAGTGAGTAGTGATATAAGCATGAGGTATATAATACTATATATGTATAAGAAATAAGAGAGGAGAAAAAGGGAACATATAGGTAGGTCCATACGCACACAAGGAGAAAATAATAACACTCGTGCAAACAGATTCTAGCCCTTTTATGAAAATGATAACCCCAGCGGAGTCTCCATTGTGACCATCCCCGAATTTCATCTCCTCTTCTGAAAAGGAGGGTAGAAGGGGGTGAAAAAGGTCTCGTGCCCTCTCTTCTTTCTAGGAATGCTCCGGCCATCGTTGGTGTGGGGTGAATGTAAAGAGATGGAGTCGCCAACCTATTTTGCACAAAACAGGCAAAAGACCTTGTCGTTGCTTCGAGAGAGGGGCATCAAAGACAAACTGATATTTACGAAACCAATATTTCAAAGGTTCGAGGGCTAAGTTACAGAATAGAAAGGTGTTAGACACCCATCCCACCCTTTCGGTCTCTCATGGGCTTGTGTTGTTGTTTTCCTTTATTTCTCCGTGAAGTGTGTGTGCGTGTATATATAATGGAGATCAGAATCGCCCAACTCATACTATGGAAAAGATAGAGTGAGGTCGTCCATAGGAATGTTCCCAAAATAATATTTAAAAAAATATGATTTATGCGTTCATCAAAATATTGATCGTTATGATAGTACGATAATATACGTTGGATAAAACGCTAATAAGGATCACAAACATAATTTGTATTAAAATAAATTATATATGAAAAGGTGACAGATGCAAAATTGGGGAATTTAGAAAATTTAGAAAATTAAAAAATTAGAAAATGGGACTCCAGTATCGAGTTTTAACCTGAAACGCCTATGTAGCCTATAAAGGCATCAAAGTAAGAATTTCACATAAAGAAAACTTCGCTGATTACAAGGGAATGTTGCTGAGATCACTGATGCTGATGGATCTAAGGTGTCTTAGTAGTGAGGTCACACCCTCTATTTATAGGGCAAGGGGCGCCGATCGATATATTCCCAGCCCTACCAATCGATAGGTAACCCTAGGCACACTTCCGATAGGCAGGTAAATGGACCCGCCAATCGGTAGTCTCATGCAGATTTTTTTCGAAAAAACGGTCATAGAACGCAATTCGTTGATCTAAATAGCGCATGGGTCATACTATTATAAAGGTAATTCAGATACCTTCAAGATTCCTTTGGGCCGCTCTCAGGTCCGAGTGTTGACTTTGGGTCAAACGGGGCTCGAAAGCGCTCGTCGGTCCTTTGGACGGGAGATCGTCAAACGAAAACGGATTATTCGTCCGAACGGTAAGTCAGAATCGTGAATGGGGTGGACCGTTGGAAAGGTTATGCAAGGTTCTTTGACATTCCGAAGAGCTTCGCTTGATTTGAAAAGTTAACCATGGTCAAATGGGGCCCGAAAGCGCCCGATGACCTTTCGAAGTAAAACGGGTTGTTCATTCGTACCGTAAGGATGATTCGCTCACGGGGCAGATCGTTGGAAAGGGTATTTAGTTCCCTTCAAATATTCATTAAGTCTTGTTCGAGCTGAAGAGTTGACCTTGGTCAAACGAAGCCCAGTAGTGCTCGGTGGCCTTTGGATCAATTTTCGGGGGAAAATGGATTGTTCGTTTGAACGGTTATGCCATTTTGTGCACGGGGGTGGACCGTTGGAAAGGGAATTTAGTGCCCTTCGAATAATTAAAAATCTTTCACTCTGACGATAAAGTTGTCTGGGGTCAAATCGGGGCTCGAGAGCGTCCGGTGACCTCCATATCGATTTTCGATATTAAAATGGTCCATTCGTCCGAACGGTTGTGTCGATTTATGCATGGGGCGGACCGTTGGAAAGGGTATTCAGAGGCCTTCGAATATTCATTGAGCTTTTACTCTGAAGATAGAGTTGACCAGAGTGAAACGGGGCTTGGGAGCGATCGATAGCCTCTAGATCAGTACTCAGAGTATGACCTAGGATTTGTAGTAAAAAAGACAGGTGCTAGGGACTTAAGGAGAGACTATAGGCATATTATATTGATCAATAGACCTTTTTTGTAACTCCCAAACACATTATATTGATGAATAGACCTTTTACGTAACTCGATAGTTATATATTCAGGGATATACCTCCGTTTGAAATCATCAATAGTAAATTCGCTGATCACATAACCCATGAGTACAGAACAAATATAGAGAAAAAAAACTTGAAAGAATAAAGGCGGAGAGATGGATATTCACTTAAAGAGAGGGGGTGGATGAGAGTTGCTGAAAGAGCTTTAGGATGGTTTGAATACGCACTTCACAAATAAGAATGAATGGTCACCAAGTGACCCAAACCGTTTTGGAGGCAATAGTCTCAAGCACGACTCCCAAAATATACGCTATCATTAAGAATTATTTTTTGAATGATAGCTCCACGATTCTTTAAGGCAACGTATCCTCACCCGTCAAATGGAAAAACCCATTTCATCCCTCGACCAAAGCAAGGCCTTGCACTGCAAGGGTTGAAAGGTTTTGGGCCAATTGTGGGAACTATTACTTTCAATTATTAAGGCACGTGGAATCTACCTGACTTGTGTCCCACACATGAAAGGCGAAAACGACCGAAAAGTATTTTATTTAATGATTTCCATATTGGTACAATGATAATTCATTGGAATGTAAATATGTTCAAATGAGGCTTATCGCAATGAGATGATAAAATGACAAGGGGAGAGCCCATCATTCTAAAGATACTGTTATTAACCGATATAAATAATTATAACGACCCTATTAGCGGGACATGAGTTTTAGAGCTTATGAACTTTGTCAGATTACAGTCTTAAGCAGAAAAAAAAAATTTGAGTCCCCCTGCATAGTAGTAGGTTTTTCTTGCCGAATGACATACATCTTTGTATCATCTATTTTGTATGCTCGGTAATTTCGGTATCTGCATTATATTTGGGTTATGTGATCGAATTAATCATACCCGTAAGTTTTGTGCACTTGTATATATATATATATATATATATATATATATATATATATATATGCGTGCACGAATATTCAATTGAATTATTTTGAATAGGTTATTTACTTGAAGTGTTCAATAAACATCATTTCTTATGTAAAATACGAAATCTTGGGACCTTTCAACCTTTGGTAGTATTTGATACACAATATTTTTCATAAAAATACCTAAGGCTTCAACCTTTTTTTCCCACTCCCTAACAAGAATATGTTTTCCAAACAAAGTGAACAAAATTGAGCATGCCTATACACCATTTTTCCTATCTCGGTAGCTTATTTTCTATTATTAGATTTAAACATAAAAATACAAAATTATAATTTCAAAACATTATTTAAGGGGGCGGTGCGTGGGGCGTAATATATTCCGAGTGGAACTAAAATACAATCAAACCCATCGTATGGAATTTAAAAGGTAATATACAGCTAAGCTATTGGCCAAAAAGAAAAAAAAGAAGAAAAAGAATTAATTACAGCGAAGCATATCATCATCATTTCATCTTCCACCGCCCCAACTCCTTCAGCGAAGCATATAAACTTTACTTTCTGCTTCAATTTCCTGCTCGCTCACCAACTCACCAACCCAGGTATTCGATGAAACAAAATCTTTACTCGTTCTCGTATATTATTTATCCCCTTGTATCTTTAACTATATGAAGAATCAAGGCATAATATTTTCTTTTAAAATGTTTGAGGTTTATTTTTATGTTCTTTTATATTTCTTGATCTGCCATCATAATTGTTATATTCATCTACGAAATCTGTTGAACGGTAATAGTTCATAATTAATTAAATTTTCAAGAAAATTATGTCATAATTATGTTTTGAAGGGTTCCTGCTTATGAGTACATTTGAATAGAAAAAATCAAGACAATTAACTAAATTCACTTGGGGTGTGTTTGATTGGCATGGAAATTTTTTCCATAGAAAATAGTTGTTTGGACTCATGTTTCATCTTTGTATTACCTTAATGGCAAATACTTTATATTAGAACAACACTCATTCACATAACAAGTGCTTTATCTCAAATCTCATTTTTATTGGAAAATATTTTTTATTCACCCACCAAAGAATTAGTTTCCATGAAAAATAGAAAAATGTGGAACCAAAACTCGTATATTTTTTCGCTCATTTTTCAACTTCTCATCCAAATGAATTATTTTTTTACGCATTTTTCATATTTTGCAATCAAACACATCCTTAGGTTATAATTTTGCTGTTAATTTTTTTAAAAGACATTTAAACATTGACTTTTAATGGCTCATAAAGTCTACCTTTTTGTGTGTGTGTGTGGTGGGAGGTGAGGTTGTATATATGTATATCTAGGACAGTAGGACTACCTAACCCGACAAAAAATTCTCGGTCTCGAATTGACTAGTGACCCAATTTATATTTCAAGTATTTAATTTATAATTTTATATTTCATAATTCACTAAAAAAATCTAAAGGGACCTAACGTAAAAAGAATCCAGAAACACAGGTCTTTCACCCCCTGCAACTAGTTTCTGTCAAAATAACACAATTTAACTTGTTTGTTCAGATTAAATATTCTTAATTTCGATAAGAAGTAAATTTATTAAAAAGTGTTTCCATTTGTTTGAATTTCAATTTCATTTATCATTTTGTTTAAAATCTGCTACATTTATTTACAATCTCACATCAACCAAACTTTAGCAGAGAATTTATAGAGTCATTTAAAGAAAAGTCTTTCGACAATTTTTTAATAAATGTTTAGTTGAAGCCTTTTTATTTTGTTTCAAAAAATCCATCACCACATAAAAACACTCAAAACAATGACACAAAAACTCATTTACTCACCCCACCCCCTGCCGGAGGTCCGGTGATGGTGAGGGCTTCCGGAGTTCCTGCGGGGCAAAGTGGTGGTGGGAATGCCTGCCACTAGTGCGAACTTTTAAAAGTAAAATAGTATTGGGTAAATGAGTGTTTGAAAGATTAAATGGTTTATACTAAAAATAGGTGTCTTTTTAAAAAATATGTGTTTATGTTGGGAATTGTACAATAATTGACTCTTTATAAAAATGCATTTCATCATTTATTTGTCAACCAGTTAAAAATATTTAACCGCAAATCAAAGATAGCCTCAATCTATTTCCTAATTCAGTGTAGACATAGGTTTTGTTAATGTATTGATCTGAAGAAACTCATACATATATACAAATTTTGGTTGAATAATATTCAGGTTAAGTAGATAATGGGAAGCAAAAATCCAACTTGGGCAGATCAATGGGGAAAAGATGGGGAATTTGGGGAAGAAGGAAACAAGTCCAGGACCAGTAAAAGTAAAGGAAGCAACAAAAAGATGGAGGTTGTGAAGGCTGCTGCTTCAAAAGGATTTGACAAGGCTAAGACAACTGCTGTTATTGGGGCTCAAAAGGTGAAGGTTGGAACATCCATGGGATTCAAATGGGCCAAAAACCAATACCAAAAAAAATTCTCCTCTTCTAAATGAATTTCATTTTATTTATTTGCTAAACATTGGATGGCTAGGACTTTTTTTGCTGCTGCTATTTTCTAGTACATTTGCTTTTTGTTGAATAAGGTGAAGTTACATTTGGCTTTGTGCCTAACCATTGGAATTTTTATATTGCATTACTGGTGCTGTAAATCGTGCCCAACAAGTCGAAACAAATTGGCTATCACTTTGAAAACATCAATTTGACATTACTTATCAATGTAATTTTAATCATAATTGTCTTTAACTTGACAACCCCTTATTTTAATTTCTCAAATTTTACAGGATTTTTTTGTCACCACAACGGAAAAGAAACAAATTTTCAAGAGTCAAACACCCTAAATGTCTACAGCATTTTTAAAAGCCTAAAGAATATCACGAGTTTTGCAGGCATAATTCAATGTGCTTCTATGTGAATCAATTTGGCCTCCATGTATATTGATTGGCATAATACTGCTCTTAAATAGTTTGTTTGGAGCCATTTGGTTGTGGGACCTCCTACATAAGAGAGTCTTGTTTGAACAAATTGTTTGTTTCAGTCTCCTGATTGATGACTCCTGATTTGATGTACAAAATGTAGGGGTTATTTGTTAATTAATTTAATTTTGAAATTAATTATTTAGTTAAATATTAGTATCTTACCTAATGTGGTCCACATAAGAATCGATTTGATATGATTCCATTGGATAAATCACCATAATCTTTTATATACTCTAAAATGCTTAAAAGAGCTTTAATTCTCTCGATCATTGAAGCAACCACGTGGCTATTTCCATCCTAGACAGATTTGTTTCTCGCCACCACGTCTGTCCATTTCCTCAAACCTACATGACCCCTTCTCTCTCACTCTATTTCCTTGACTACCCCATGCATCTAGACGGCCCATCTCCCTCAAACCCACAATTAAACGCTCGCCATTCTATCTCCCCCAATCTCATTGTATGTCTTGGTTTATATCCCCAATCTTTTTAAATCCCACTTCATTTCTAAAATCTTCTCTTACCCAGTTCTTTTTTTTTTTTGTCAAGGCATCAAAATATCCTTTATGACTACCAAAAGTGGAAGCGATAAAACCATAAGTGACGCGACCATCACTACCATGAAATATATCCTTTGCCCAAAACGTTACTACCTCTACAAGAACTTAATGGTGACTACAAAATGGAGAAGCACCACAAAACCGTATTAAGATTTGTGGAGGGGCCCATGCAAGCTCATATGTTAGCTGATGTGCACCACATGAGGTTTAAGGCCAATGGGAGCTTTGATATTCTCCCGCAGCGCCTTGGGACCATGAAGATTGGTAGTGGTTTTGGTGGGGAGATGTTAGAGGAGACCATCAAGAGGGTGGAGGTGGAGGATAGGTAGGAGGCTACTTTCATAAATTTTGGTGCTGGGATGGAGTTGGCTAGGAAGAGGGTCAATGAGATGGTTATTAGGGCGGAGGATTCAAGTGTTGTTGGGATATATCTGGGATTGGTGGCAGTGGACAGACTACTTTAGCTAGAGAGATTTCCAGAGATGAACAACTTTGAAGAAAGTTTTTTTACCCTTGTTTTTAGTGTGTTTATGAGAGAGAGAGAGAGAGAGAGAGAGAGAGAGAGAGAGAGTCTATTTTGTTGCCCAGAAAATGGAAGAAAAAGAAAATTTATGTGCATATTTGCTTTCTCAAAATGCTTGATCCAATTAGTAGAATCAAACCGAGTTATATTCATTAATGATAATAATAAAGGTCCCATTTTCGGATCAACCTTCTTTGCAATGAGTGACTCAGTCATTAGATAAACCTAATTCCCTATTTTCTCATGTTTTCCCTTGCATTACACTTTCTATTTTTTTAATAGTTTCTTTTTTAGATGATAGGTAAAAGACTATGGTACCCTCGGTGACAATCAAGTGAAACTGTTAATAATTTGTGTGTACCAAAAATATTTAAAAACGAGGGACATAATATGTACAAATACAATGGTCGCTAATGAAATTGAAATTAATGTCCTTAACTTGATTGACTAACTGCTTTTTCAGGTTACTTTAATGACAGGATTTTCTTCCTGACAATGTCTCATTCTCCAAATGTAGAGCATTTGAGCTGAGTCGCCATTCCTCTTCAAAGTAGTTTTTAAGGAGGTTACGGTGGGACAAGACTGAGGCGGCGGGGCGTTCAAGATTGGAGCGCATTTGTTCGAGGTTTATCCACATAAACCTCCATATTTTTTCCAATCTTCTCCTCAAACACCTTGTTGATCAACCTCAGGAATGTTGCTCCAGCATTTTTTAGCCCGAAAGTCATTACATTGTAGCAAAAAGTACCTCAACTCGTGATGAAAGAAGTGATTTACCTATCTTTTGGTTTCATTCTTATCTTTTTATACCCAAAATAGGGATCCATGAAGCTCAACAGCTCATTTCCTGGTATAGCATACACCAACTGATCAATTTTAGGCAAGGAGAAGTGGTCTTTTGGGCAGGCTTTATTAAGATCAGTAAAATTTACACACATTCGCCACTTATCATTTTTCTTTTTAACCATAACAACATTGGACAACTAGGCTGAATATTTAACATCCTTAATGAATTGGGTCTTTTGTAATTTCTCCACCTCTTCCTATATAGCTTGGTTTTTCTCCAGACTGAACACCCTATACCTTTGCTTGATCGACTTGGAATCCTTATTAACGTTGAGCTTGTGGCAGATAAAGTTGGGATCAATCCCAGGTATATCCTCGTGACTCTAAGCGAATACATTCCTCCATTGTCTCAAGAACACAATCAATCCCTATTGGATTGGATCCAGTGTGGAGCCGATCTGGGTGGTTCTCTCTAATTTTTCATCATCCAGGATTATGATTTCGGTGACTTCAACAATCTGCACTTTGGCTAACTCCATTTCATCTCAGGGATCCAGATTATCAACTTCTGACTCACTGTTGGGTTCCGTAGTGTCTACCTGGTACGTAATGGTCTTTTTCTTCAAATAGATCAAATCTTCTTACTCGGCTGAGGAGTAATAACATTCTCTAAACACCTTTTGGTCACCTTTCACAACACCAACCCCAAAGTGAGTAAGGAACTTCAAACACATATGGACTGTGGACGGTACAACTTCAAATTTCTTTACTTCTACCCTTTCAAATATCATATTATAAGAAGACTAGGCATTATTATCCATCACAAAGAAGCGTATCTTTTATGTACGGCTTGCTGGCCAAGTGCCGAACAACACTTTTAGATTGACTATTAAAAGAGGGTAGACTTTTTCGCCTGAAAAACCTATCAATAGCCAGTGGTATGGTTCCTGCTAACTGAATTTATGTCCTAAACTCTTAATCAAGGGTAGAACATGATATTAGTCTAGCTCCCATTATCAATCAGGATCCTGACGATGATAGCTTCTTAAATTCTAAACTTGATGACCAATGGATCATCATGGGAATACTGTACCCCAGAGAGGTCATTCTTAGAAAAGTCAATTACTATTTTGTCCTTATTGACTTTCCTGGGCCGATCATCTTCATTTAGATTGATTTTTTGGATATAAGAATAGGTCTGTGCTTTATTGAGGTAAGCATTTTTGTCTGCAGTTTAATCTCTTCCTCCTGCATCGCCACCTGTAATTACATGACAGTCAAAATAATCAAAACGTACCATAGTTACTTCAACTTCTGGTTATTTAGGCTTCTTTGGTAGGTCAGGATTGTCTTCATAGCCATCTTTATGGTTTCTCTTCCTGTCATCTCTAGGTTTGTAGGGAGAACTTGACCTTCCTCTTGTTTCTCTGCTTTCTCGTCGATCAATAAATTCGTTCATCTTTTATTGGTGAATGAGGGATTCCACTTCGTTCTTCAAAGTGATACAATTATCGATCGCGTGGTCATGATCCTTATGGAACTCACATTTAGATTTTTCCCTCTTATTAGGTGGTGCCCTCAGCTTCTCAAACCATAGAAAATCTTTATTGTACTTAATTTCCTATAGGATATGGTGAATACTGGCCATCAATGGAGTATATTTTCCAAACTTTTTTTAGATTATCATCCTTCTTCGGTTTATATTACTTCTTCTCCTTTTGGTCCTTCGTCTCAGGCTTAGTGGTTGGACTTTGCTTTGCATCTATTGCTTCCTCGGTGTTCATGATTTTTACTGCCTTAGCCATGAGCTCAGTCATGTTTTTAAGAGGATCTTTGTCTAGAACGTAGTATAGATTTTCTAGAAGAATCCACTCATTAAAGCGGTGATGGATGTTTTCTCCTCATAGTCAACCACTTCCAGTTTCTTATTATTAAAATGAGTGATGTATTCTCTGAAGGTTTCCCTTACTCACTGCCTGACACTCAAGAGATGGGTTACTCTCTTCACTGGCTTGACCCCAAAAGAGAAGTTGCTGATGAAAAGCTTGACAAGCTTGGTAAAATTGGCAATGTAACCTCGAGCTAAGTTATTATACCATATTTGGGTCAAACAAGTAATGGTGCTGGAAAAAACTCTACATCTTATCTCATTAGGAACAGAATGGATGTCGGTTACAACCTGGTATTACTCAATATGCAAAACTGGATCAGTTTTACCATTATATTTTGGGGTGACCACTGGGGTTTTAAACTTGGATGGAGTTGGGAAATCAACAATTGCCCAAATGAAGGGAGATCCCTTAACAAAATTCCTCTATAATGGATTCTTTGCCTTTGCTATTTCTCCAAGACGATCTTCTAATCACTGGATTGATCCCTTCTATGAAGGGTTCCCTGCCTTAGATTTGTGTGAGCTATCTCGACCATGTGTTTGTGCAGAGCTCTCTTCCTAAGAAGTTTGCTCGACGTGTATAGATCGTTAAACACTTGATTTGGACATAATTGAAGCTTCACGCTAGTCGTCTAGGTGTTGATTAGTTCTGTATAGCGCTCTTGGAGCATTTTTATTTGCTCGGGGTCCTAATCGATCAAAAGGTGAAGCTCTGCTCAATTTTTACAAAATGCTTGGTCTTTTAGGAGAGAGATGGTTATCATAGAATTTTGTGGATCTGAGGGATGAAATCACTCTTGGACGGTAAGACCTATCTTGTGAATATCTATAATAGCTATGTTGGTTATGCCTAGGAGGCGAAGGTGACATATATCTCTTAACCATTTATTGCTTGGAAAGAGCTAGAGATCTGGCTTGTAATGATTGAGCCAATTGCCTCATTATTTCCTACATGGCATCTTGACCCCTGGAAATACTAGCAAGAATTCCATTCAGGTCTGCGGCTGTCGGCATAGCAGATGTGACAGTTGGGTTACCTTTATTTCTGGCGCTAGTCTCGGGATCATTCCACTTCTCTCGAACTAGAATGTATAAGATAGAGAATGACAATTAGATACACGTTGCCATAGACAGCGCCAATCTGTTGATGTAAAAAATGGACTAGATCTAATTTTCTAACCATGAATAAAATATAAGATTATAATAAAATTATCACACAAGAAATAAAGAGTTTTTAAAGTGGTTCGGCTATGTAAGAAAACATACGTCCATTTTTATTGTATTGATTTTTGTAATTATAGAAAGCTAGGTACTCTTGTTAAGAAGAATATCCTAGAATTCGTTCTATCTCTTTTTTGTGAAAGCAATACAATGTGTTTATAGTGACTTGGAGATCAAGGTCAGGAATGCCTTTATATATTCAAGTATTTACACCCGTACATAATGAATGTGATGGTTGATTATCTAGACATTCTTCATGTTGGTCGGCATTCTTGCCGAGCAACTATTTTCAGGACTAATTTAGTGACTGATGACTAGGATTACTACCACGTAAGGAGATGTGTGTCCATTTCTGATTGGCCCATGTAGGTGGATACTTTTTTGTATCAAGAGTCATATTTTAATCAAAAGTCTTACAATCTCCCACTTAACCATGGAGAACCACATTTGAAGTTTGAAAACATTTTTATTGATTTTTCATTTAATTAAGTTAAGAAAACAATCGTAATTTTAGAAAAATAAATTGTCACAACATATAAGCAATATGTCAGTAACCTTTCACTTGAGTTTAAAAGTACCACTAATGGATATGTCATGAAAGTTTATACACTTTCGATATCATACTAGAAACTCCACTTAAAAAATAATATTGTACTAGAAACTCCATGGACACCTATTATCACCACTAATAAATCATTTTATCTTTATTGGTTGTTTTATTGAGTGTATATTAAATAGTAAAAAATCTTATGTGTGATCCTTAAGCCATGTTAACTCCCATAATGTATGATTTAGATATTAAGCCAATTTGTGTCATTTGGATAGATTACGACTAACCATCGTCCGAAAAACATAACCTAATATTCGATATGAAGACTTATAACACAATCATTATACATGTTTAGCCCAAGCAAAAAGAGTTCTAATTTTAACTCTAAGTTACGATTGACATATTATGATATCCATTATGTGACATTTGCCACATTTTTTTGGTATAATATAAGTATATTACCAAAAGCAAGGGGATTATGAAAGGGGATATACAATAAATCCCACAATACGACACTCGAGGCACCAAGTACTCACAAATACAACAAAATAAATGGTTGAAGTCACCCAACGCACTACTTACATTAAGCATATACAAAACACATTTGAATAACTAAACAAACCTATCAAAAAAACCTAAATAAAAAAAGGCATGCAGACCACAAACCAATATTGAAAAAATGAAATGAACATTCGTCAAAGAAAATATAGTAATAAAATGACAAACCACGCAACACAACCAAACCACCAAACACCGCTAAATGCCTCTACACCGCAACATCGCAACACCGTAAGGCATCAAACCATCACCAAAAAATGCAATACCGCTAGACACAGAACCACCACCAAGCAACTCCGAATGATGGAGATAGGACTACTCACATATCTAATATGAAGAATAACATAAAAATGGCGATCCAGAATAGACATGCTACACAACTTCATAGAGGCGTGGGGGCGTGGTGACTCCAACACAAAATGGGACCTCTAAAAAGGGGATGAAAAACAACCTCGTCCAAACTAAAACTCGAATAAATCCCTGACGTTAGAGAGAACCACTCGACCTGACATCAGGCACAACCAAAAGATGGTGACTGTGAGAAGATGTGAGATCTAAAAATTACAGGACCATCTAGGTGTATGTAGGCACAACCACCACATTGAGGAGTTGCATCCCAAACCTCCTTTGACCTGAAGACGACATAAAAAAAGAGCGACAAAGAAAAGGAAAATGGTTCAATCACATGGAGGGTGGACGAAACACTTAGGAGGAGGAAGGGATGGGGCAACGGTTATGGTAATGACTTATAATTAAAATGAGATTATTTCCACCAGAAAAAATGTTGCTCATTGGGCCACAAGCTGGTAAGAACAAAGTGCCCGACACCCAGATATCAACCCACCAGGTATCATCATCAGGTATAATGTAATAGACCTAACTACCGAAAACCACCAGTCATAGATATGATACGGTGAAAATAACCATAACACCACCAGCGCAGCTCCACGTATTCAAAACACCCAATACTCCCTGGAGAAATCGAAACAAAAACACCACGATAGAGAAGCCAAATAGCTCGCAGACTCTGCCTAATAGCCACCGTAAAATGCATAGCTCCAAAGTACCAACAACATCAATAACAACTCATCCAACTCAAATTGGCCATCCAACAAACACATAATACATAACACTAAATTCAGATGAAATTGCACCCAAAACCAAATCCCCAATCACTCGGATCCATCACTAACACCACCCCTTCACCCACACTAACCAAGATATAATAGCGATCTCAAGTAACAGATCCACGATTAGGAGATAGAGGCGGAAGGAGGTAGCTAGGTCTCAACTAAGCAGAGTCATCGGGGGAAGTAAATCGACCCAGCCCTATCAAGATATCAACGTGCCTAAGAGATATAAGACCCATCCATATTGGTCGAACAAGAATCACAAAAGTAAGAGATGGCGACCAATATAAAGGGGTGGGTTTCTGCATCAAGACTAGAGGAGCAAAACCACCCCCATAAATGAACCTTGAGTTAAATTCGGCCTAACATGAAGTACACCAGAGGAGATAACGTCTGAGATTTGGGGAGGATCTATAAGGATGAGGAGGATACTCAAAAGAGGAAGTGGAGGCTGGTTAAGGGTTTATCGCCCAACCCCCACACATCCAAAAAGCGAGGCATCCTTCAATTTTTTTAACGCATTTTAACATTTGTCACCTTTTATGTCCTTTGAGCACGGAATATAACTTAAACACATATATATATATATGGATACATTAACAATTAATAACTAACCCCAAGGTTTGTCCAAAACGGTAACCGGATGTAGTTGTAAATTCAGGCACTCTGCTTCGAATCTTGGTTATTATGTCTTGAGGTCATGAACCGTAAGAATTAAACGCCTATTTTGAAAGTCTTGTTCGGGGTGGAGGGATTAGTCCGAGGTGCGCATAAGCTGTCCCGGGATTACCCTTCATAACAAAAAAAACAATTAATAACCATTTGAGTAGATAAAAGAAGTATATTTTATTAACTGAACTAAAGTCAAACAAATAAGGAACCAAATTAGATAAATTTTCACAAAATAACATAATTAAATGATTCATATTACCATGAGAGTAATGTAATACCCTGTATTTTTATGGCTTTTAATTATGGGATTAATTAAATTTAATTGGGATAAATTAATTTAATATTAATTCGGATTTTAAATTGAATATTTACTAGCATGACAAGAGTTAGTAATTATTGGTAAGAATTATGTAGAACATTACTGTATGAGTAAAACTAATATGTAGAATTGAATTTATTAAAATTATCACGAGCGAATAATATGATAATTGTGCAAATTAAGTCGGTACGCGCCTGTGTCGTGTCGGGACTATATTATTATATAAAGTGAATAAATTATAAGTTACCCGTATGATCATTTTGTGTGCACCAACGTGTCCGAAAGGGTCGAGATAGTGAGAAAAGTGTACCCGGGAGTTTAGTTTGGATCTCGGGACGTTTTTAGGCCTAACCGGCACCCCGGGAGGGAGATTTAGTCATTTCCAAATTAGGCCTTAGTTAAATAACGAAAATTGGGAATTAATATCAAATATTAAGAGAGTCCTCTAGATTAACATTCTCAAAATTCTAGAACGGAAGTGAGAGAAAGAAAGGAGAAAAGTCTTCCAAGAATCCAAGGCCAAGAACCAACTCAATGGCACAACCACCACCAACAAAACGTAGATTGAAGCGAGGGGATCAAGCCTATACATGTCAACTTCGTGGAATCAGACCATCGATCTTAAGGCAATTATCTATCTTGCTATTTTCTAGTTGATATTTCACCCATGTTAGAATAGGATCGATAAATATATGTTTTATTGAAAAATTTCATGAATTAGGAGATTTGAATCACATGTTTTATGAATAATACATGTAATATGGAAGCCTTGTCAAATGGATAGGACTACCCACGAAATTATAATGGTTTAGAAGAAAGAAATATGGAAAAAGAGTTAAAATGTTGAAAATTATGATGAAACTAGGGTTCTTGATAAATATTATGAATTGGTCCTTTAATCATATGTCTTTAATGAATTAGTACATGCCTTACGTAGGAAATCATGTAGGTAGGTGTATTAAATCAGTGGTATACTTCTTTGGGAGTTTGGGAATCAATAATGGTGTTTTGGAGTAATTTCATGGAGGAAACCCGTAAGTTGAATTAACAGATTCAGAGCAAGAACTGCTCGATCGATCGATTGAGTCAAAAATGTCGATCGATCGACCCCTTTCATCGATCGATTGACCCCTTCTGAAAGCAACAGGTTTTTTCGCTTTTTGTTTAATTCAGATAAAATGCGTTGGAACCCTTGAATATTATTTGAAGAGCATAATGGGTCATGAAGAGGAACAGTAGGGTCTAAGTAGATTTCGTTGAATGTAACTTTATATGGGATGTTGTCATGGGTTAACAGGGGTTTGGCACATATTGAAAATCGTGCGTACATTAACTAAGAAAATTGAGAGATTCGTGAATGACTTAGACTAGTATGTTAGAGATGGTGTACTTACAGAATTGACCTTTAGGAAGAGAGAATACTTCGAGGGACGAGAAGTAATTACGAAATGATTATAATTGAGAATAAAATCACATGAATTCTTTATGTGTAAAGATTGGGTAAAATTGTATTACTTACGGTTAAAATATTATTATGAGTCCTAGGCGACCCTAATTGGAAAATGAGAATATTTATATATATGACCGAGTGGATGTGTATATATCTATATTATATTTGTGTATAATCATGCCCACGCTACTTACTATCACGGAGGTTGTCGCGCCGGGATAGTCTTATCTCGATGGGACCTTTATGGGGGGGTATTGACTTGTACCCTAGAACATAGAATTCTTTGGTACATGCTATCTGACAATGATAGTCAGACGGTCCTAAGAGACGTGAGGGGTATGTGCTGACCTCTTAGTGACTTGGAACTATGCTTCGCCTCCATTTTGTGTGTATTGTGTTAATACAGTTCGAGAGTGATTCTGAACTAGTATTTCCCTTAGTATGAGAGATACGGGGACTTTATAGCAAAGTATACCAGCACCATAGATTTTATGTGGGGTGCCGACTAGTATATATATTGTATGAGTGATTAATATATATACATATACCTGGAATTTCTTCTACTGTGTGTGTAAGTAAATAAATATTGAATAAATGCTCCTAATCATAGTAAATGCTTGAGATTTCATAGCAGTATTGAGATATACAAAATTGACTTAACTAATCCTTAATAAGATGTTATTTTATTAAATCATAGACATACGGTCTCACAAATCAGAATCTATGGGAGGTGAGTTGGGTTAGACTTATGAGTCATTTTATTAGTACGATAGGTGTGCACACTAGATGAGAGGTGAGAATTCTCAAGAGAGTGTCGAGTACTAACATGTAGGTAATATGAACTGGTAAACATTTTAAATATTTGCTAAACTATTTTAAAGATGTTTTACAGTCACGCACTGACCCGTTTCCTGTCATCTTTCCTCTCTCCTATATATATATATATATATATATATATATATATATATATATATTTAATATGGTGCCCTCCCACAGGGGTATCAGGCTTGGATCTTTGGACTATTGACGTGCTGCAACTAGTGTGGGAGTTGCAGGTCTTTGCAGTAAATGACTTCATCCTTGTCTCCTCAATCTTTCATTTAGTTCGTCTTAGATAGGGCATGTGTCGCCCATTTCCAGTTTTATTTAGCTCAGTGAGATTTATACTTTTGATTTATTTCAGTATTCTGTTGTAGTCGGGATTACTTGTGATTATCACTTTGTCTTGCGATTTAGTATATTTTATTTGGATTAATTTATCTAGTATGTTCTTTCATTTGGATGGTTTGGTTTCAATACTATCAATTGTATTCGTGAAAATGGTGTTGTAATTAATAATAACAATCGGACTTAATTTATAAGATTAAATGTTTGACACTTAGCTTAATTATTTATTAGGTGATTAATAAAGAAAATTGCCTTTCAATAGTGATGCTAAGAATGATCCTACTGAACACTTGGAGTTAATTTAATAAAGGACTAATCACCCGATATTTAATTAGGCGGGGTGTCACAGATGGTATCAGAGCATCAGGTCCTTATGTCCTTAGGATTTGTGTGGCTTATTATGCTTCCAGCATTGCTTCATTTGATGTAGATCCCTATGTTTAGGATTGTTGATTTCTTATAATGATATTCCGTTCTCCTGCTATAACGTATGTATATTAGTGAATCTTATTTGCATTCGGATGTGTGCGCGTGCCGAACGATGAAGTATAATGGGCGAGGGCCGTTGGGTGGAAAGTAGGAAGTAGAGTTCAGTTGAGGTTAGAGGATATAATCAAGAATGATGACCGTAGTTAAGGTCACCCCTATTATGGCAAGAAAAGCCAGGACTGTAAAGACGGCTAGGGCACAGCCTATGATTTCTGAGTACTACTATAGTCCAAAGTGATGCAAAAGTAGACTCACCTAACGTGGTATGACTGGGAAAGAGTCAGACGAACAATTTAGGAGAACCGTAGGTGAAAATTCAAGAAATGTGGGGATTGTTTGTGTTGGCCAAAGGAGGGAAAATATCCAAAGGCTTGGGCATATGACGGAGTGTGACTAACTGAAAGTGAAAATTTGGGGTAAAATTTTTATTTGCTCGTCGGAACGAAGTGATAGTGGTGGGAGTCAGCCACCACTTTTAAAAGTGGAAAGCTATGTCAATAAAAGGATCTAAGGTACTGTTTGACCGCAGGTTCCTTCATCATATGTTCAGGATAAGATGTGAACGTTGTTATGAACTCATCACAGGAGTGACGGACAAAGGTCCATTTGTGAATATGAATCTGAACGGTTAGCGAATCTTGTATCGGAGGATGTAGATACAAATGGAGGAGAGGATTTCAGGTGCGATACCGACTCGTAAGAATAATTAATAACACTTAAAAGGAATCCAGCTGGATGACCAATTCAGAGGGTGAAAATGGCGTGCTTTATCAATGGAGATGATAATGCTTCTTTGTGTGGGAAGCAAAAAGAATCGAAGAATTTAGTCAAGAATAAGACCAGATGAAACGGTGGTAGTGAAGCTCCTCAAGGGGGAAACCCATCAAGGGATCCATTTAAATGATTCGGATAGCTGAATTATTACCAAGCGATGGTGAACTCAGTAAGGGCTATGTATCCAGTAGCATGTTCCTTTAGGCCAACAAATCTAAGGGAACAACAGGGGTAGCCATCAGGAATCGAACCTACCCAAGTTCGAGCTAAGAACAACCCTAAAATGGTCAGTATGACCAGTGGTAAGTGGATTATGCATAGAAGTATTTTGTGGAGAGTGAAACCACATGCGTTAATTTTTCCCGAAGTGAGTAAAGGAGACAATAATATGGTTCCTAGTAAAGGGCAACTATTAATGTAGTTTGTTTTGGTTCGGACAGGCGTGTTATGTTCGGAGACCATTTGAGCAGCCAAGGCGATTGACAAGGTAGAAGTATGAGTTTTATCCTCGGAGGATGAGGCGTGTTTTATGTGACATGAGCGAGTCACTACATTTTATTTATTGCTAGATTTATAAGTGAGACGAGTTTAGTGCATATATCAACAACATTATTATTATGTGTATGTTTTTCCCTGGTATAGAGGGCTAATGTTTAGTGTTATCCGCGGAGGATAAATGGGTGCATTGCTAGAGGTATATACTTTATTGAGATTACTCGTTTTAGTGATGTGATGTACGAGTATGATATTATCTTATTTACGGCTTTATAGTAATGGTTAGAACGATAGTGGGAAGATATTGCAAGGCTATCGGGGTGGTTGCCTTAGTCCATCATGTTTTGTTCTGGCGAGACCTCACCTGCGAGAGGGTTGGGCCTGCACTTATATTATATATTATAGAGACTTCAGAGGTTATAGTGGTCTCGATATATTTGATTCCAGTGTGTTTAGAAACTTTGTTGTTATGATTCAGTGTGTATTGGGTTTACCGTTGAGCAGATAGATTTAACTCGTTACTATGTTTAGCGCTCAGGACCTAGTGATAGGAGGAACACATTATTATATTTATTCTTTAGAAACATGGAAGCTAAGACTTATATTCATATGTTTGGGAACAAGATTTTGAGAGTCTCGATTGTATGTTTACGGGGTTTATGGAATGTGATTACCACCAATGCTAAGCGATAGTGCAATTGGTGAAAAGTCCTCTGTTTTAGTACAATTGCGAGAGGAGATGTAACTTTTTTGTCAAGAGACGGAATAGAGGGTACAAGTTAAGAACGGAGGGCCTAACGGATTTCGATAACCGATAATGCTAGGTATTAGTGTATCGGGGAGGGGTTCCTCGTTTGGATTTCTCTTTGCGAGACATCCCACGCACGAAACTTAGCGTAAGGTTGGAAGTAGGGAGATGTTTGGTCATTAGTCCATGAGTCTGGTACCTCGGTCGTTATAGGAGAAGGAAACAATAACTGTAAGTTGGAAGTTAAATTATGATTTAACACCAGTGGATCCAGTTGTGTGGTAAGGAGGCATTGAAAGTTTTGTTTTATCACCACGAGTTGAAGGGTGGAATGATAATAAGGAGGATTTAAAATTTTGATTTCTAGGGTGATTGAGAGTACCCAAGTGTTGTAACCATATTGTGAGCATAAGGGAAATAAAGAATTGGGTGTAATGTGTGAAGCGTATGTAATGCTTACACAAGTATGCACGGTTCATAGGGTGTGTGGGAATCTTGGTTAGCTGATGTTAGAATCGTCCGAGTTGAAGGGACGTGGGAATAGACGTGCGGAATATATGTCTATGGGACTAACATAACGAAGTGGAAGGGGTAGAGTGGATTAATCATCGTTTAAAGGACAATAATCCATATATACGCGTGTGATCAGAGTAGCACACCCAAATTTGGTTGGAAGGCTGTGGGAAGCCATTTAAAAGGGGTATTCCTTGAGAAGGGTAAAATTTAACTATTATGGAAAACACTCGGAGTGGAGTTTTACCTAGTCAAATGTTGAGAGTGACTTGCATGTAGGTCGAGTGATGATGTTAGTAAGGTATAAAAGGTCCAGAAGTGCACATAATGGAGAAAAGTGCACGGGGTGGAACTTTCGGTATACGCAGAGGAAAGGAGGGAAATATTAAGTGTCACTTAATGTGAGACATTACAAATAGAAGTCGACATTGAGCGGGACATAGTGAGTGGTCTTCGCGTGCACCACATAGATAGAATTCAGTTGGAGTAAGAGGTTCATCTAGAAAACTTTGTATCAAACCGACGATTCCGGAAATGGAAGAGGGCTGTCAAGTCGGTAAAATATCTTTGATGGGTTACTAACCTCAAGATAAGATCAAGGATTCTTTCGAACGTGTGGAACAAGTTTCCCAAGAAATAAGTGATTGATATTCTTTTGGGGTGATCAACAATATTAACTAGTGTGCTCCAGTCTTCCTTTGGAAAGAAGAATCGAGCCGGTACATGGTACTACATGGTATTATTCTGAATTAGGATAAGATTTTTTATTTCCACCTTTAATATGGAATTTTAGGAAGCAGCGTGGATAACGCTTCATTTTAAGCTGGTTGTATCACCCATATCTTGGGGATTAGGCGAACGGTGATTAACGATTAGTGGAGCCGTGTGAAAGTAATTTTGGATTCATTGTGATCATTTCATTTCCACAACGAACATAACTATAAAGTGAAGTATAGTACACTAATTGCGAGAGGAGATTACCTAACAGTAGGGTTCCGTGGAAGCACTCGTACCTGTTTATGGTGAACAAGGTGCTTAATGAGTTTTTGGTGTGGAAAAACCTTAACTTTTCTCACTCTGGATGTTAAGAGGTGAGCGAATAATCAAAATTTTAAATTGGTCGAGAATAATCCGATGGCTAAGGTGGAATTACCACAGACTCTTTTAGGGGACTTTTGAATACTGTAAGAGTTACGTCGCCAAAAATAGAGATTTGAAGAACTGACAAGAGTGGTCAGATGTTCGTATGGTTTCTCTGAGAATGGGATTTTTATGTTTAGATTAATATGAGTAGTTGACGTGTAGTGAGGTGCGGCCTTCCAATGATATTGAAATAATGGGAGTCAATGATGTATAGGCTCGTCTTATTCGAATATTGACGGATTGGATCACAATATGAAGTGTCGTTATTAAGGTATGACTCTATAACTGATAGTGTTGAGAGTGTTAAATAAGCTTACTGTGAGGCGGGGGCTATAGTGATTGAACGCCTTACCCGGAAGTTAGTTTTGAGTACTGATAAAGTATATAGAATTGTTTTACCAAGTAGGCCTTCTTTTTCGAATTTTGGGATGAAATTCTGTTATAAGGGGGGAAGTATATAATACCCCGTATTTTTATGGCCTTTAATTATGGGATTAATTAAATTTAATTGGGATAAATTAATTTAATATTAATCCGAATTTTAAATTGAATATTTACTAGCATGACGAGAGTTAGTAATTATTGGTAAGAATTATGTAGAACATTACTAGATGAGTAAAAGTAATATGTAGAATTGAATTTATTAAAATTGTCATGAGTGAATAATATGACAATTGTGGAAATTAAGTCGAAACGCCCCTGTGTCGTGTCGGGAATATATTATTATTAATAAAAGTGAATAAAGTATAAGTCACCTGTATGGTCATTTCAAGTGCGCCAACATGTCCGTAAGGGTTGAGATGGTCAGAAAAGTGTACTCGGGGGGTATAGTTTGGGTCTCGGGGCATTTTTAGGCCTAACCGGCACCCCGGGATGGCAATTTAGTCATTTCCAAATTAGGCCTTAGTTAAATGACGAAAATTGGGAATTAATATAAGATATTAGGAGAGTCCTCTGGGGTAAACATTCTTAAAAGTGTAGAAAGACAGTGAGAGGAAGAAAGGAGAAACGTCTTCCAAGAATCCAAGGCTAAGATTCAACCCAATTGCACCACCACCATAACCAAAACGTAGATCGGAGCGAGGGGATCAAGCCTATACCTATCAACTTCGTGCAATCAGACCTTAGATCTTCACACAGGTATATATCTTGCTATTTTTCTAGTTGATATTTCACCCATGTTAGAATAAGACGATAAATATATGTTTTATGGAAACATTTCATGAATTAGGAGATTTGAATCACCTGTTTTAGGAATAATACATGTAATCTGGAAGCCTTGTCATATGGATAGGATTACCCATGAAATTATAATGGTTTAGAAGAAAGAAATCTGGAAAAAAAGTTAGAATGTTGGAAATTATGATAAAACTAGGGTTCTTGAAAAATATTATGAATTGGGCCTTTAATCCTATGTCTTTGATGAATTCGTACATGACTTACATAGGAAATCATGTAGGTAGGTATATTAAATCAGTGGTATACTTGTTTGGGAGTTTGGGAATCAATAATGGTGTTTGGAGGAATTTCTTGGATGAAACTCGTAGGTTGAATTAACAGATTCTCGACAAGAACTGCTCGATCGATCGATCGATCGATTCAAGAATGTCGATCGATCGACCCCTTCTGAAAACTGCAGGTTTTCCTTCTTTTTTTTTTAATTCGGATAAAATGCATAGGAACCCTTGAATATTATTTGAAGACCATAATGGGTCATGAAGAGGACCAGTAGGGTCTAAGTAGATTTCATTGAATGTAACTTTATATAGGATGTTACCGTAGGTTAACATGGGTTTGGCAGATATTGGAAATTGTGCGTACATTAACTAAGGAAATTGAGAAATTCGTGAATGACTTAGACCAATATGTTAGAGAGGGTGTACTTACTGAATTGACCTTTAGGAAGAGAGAATACTTCGAGGGACAAGAAGTAATTACGAAATGATTGTAATTGAGAATAAAATGAGATGAATTCTTTATGCGTAAAGATTGGGTAAAATTGTATTACTTACGGTTAAAATATTATTATGGGTCGTGGGGGAACCTAATTGGAAAATGAGAATATTTATATAAATGACCAAGTGCATGTGTATATATCTATATCATATTTATGTATAATCATAACCATGCTACTTACTATCATGGATGTTATTGCGCTGGGACAGTCTTATCTCGATGGGTTCTTTATGGGGGATATTAACTTGTGCCCTAGAACATAGGATTCCTTGGTACAGGAAATCTGACAATGATAATCAGATGGTCCTGAGAGACGTGAGGGGTATGTGCTGACCTCTTAGTGACTTGGAACTATGCTTTACCTCCATTTTGTGTGTATTGTGCTAAAACAGTTTGAGAGTGATTCCGAACTAGTATTTCCACTAGTAAGAGAGATACGGGGACTTGATAGCAGAGTATGCCAACACCATAGATTTTATGTGGGGTGCTAATTAGTATATATATTGTATGAGTGTATACATATACCTAGAATTTCTTCAACTGTGTGTGTAAGTAAATAAATATTGAATAAACGCCCCTAATCATAGTAAATGCCTGAGATTTCATAGCAGTATTGAGATATACAAAATTGACTTAACTAATCCTTTAGAAGATGTTATTTTATTAAATCATAGATATACGGTCTCGCGAATTAGAATCTATGGGAGATGAGTTTGGTTAGACTTATGAGTCATTTTATTAGTACGATAAGTGTGCACACTAGATGAGAGGTGATAATTCTCCAGAGAGTGTCGAGTACTAACATGTAGGTAATATGAATTTGTAAGCATTTTAAATACTTGTTAAACTAATTTAAAGTTGTTTTACACTTGGGCTCTGACCCGTTTCCTATCATCTTTCCTCTTATATATATATATATATATATATGTGTGTGTGTGTGTGTGTGTATTACAGGTGCCCAACCACATGGGTGTTAGGCTTGTATCTTTGGGCTGTTGACGTGCTGCAGCTAGTGTGAAAGTTGGAGGTCTTTGCCGTAAAAAGTACTCAGAGACAAATTTCATATAAGGTGCTGACGGATCCTCCAAGCTAACCCGTCCACAAACAGCATTATCTTCTTACCCTCAGTGGGTGCCTCATCTGGCACTATGGTGAGAAGTCTCATGAACTCCTCCTCATACTCAGCAACGGTAGAATTCTCCTGTTTCAAGTTCAGTAGTTTCCGCCTCATCTCAGTCTGCACGGCGGGTGGAAAGTACTTGCGGTCAAACCGCTCCCAAAATGACTGAATCGGGATCGTGTCCCTCTCCTCCAAGGTGGTGGTGGTCTCCCACCACTGCAAAGCGGCCCCCATCAGCTTAAAGGAAACCAACAACTGTTTTTGCACGTCTGTGCACTCATACATACGAAGATTCCGCTGGATATCTTTCTTCCATTGGCTGACGATGATGATATCTGAACTACCAGAGAACTCAGGGGGATGCGCCTTCTGAAAGGCATCCCTAACTCGCTCCCATGCAGATGGAAGCTGTGTAGGTACTGGCGCCACTGCCTGAATCTAGGGAGGAACCTGCTGAACCACCGCTAGCGCGGCACTCACCGCCTAAGCAACAATAGCGGCTACCTCATTAGCATTCATCGTACCCTGTGCCGGAGCTGCTGCCTGCTCGGCTTGGGCACGCCTATCCTTTGGTGCACGTCTCGAAGGCATATGAAATGTGAAGAAATTCATTATTCTACAGTTATTATCAAATCTCAAATGGCTGAAGACGTAAACTTAAAAGCAAGAATACAACAATCCTAAAATAGGGCTCTATAGCAAAAATGTTAAGCTGAAAGCGAAATAAGTCGTACAGATCCTAAGGACACTAGAACCTGATGCTCTGATACCACCTGTGACACCCCGCCTAATTAAATACCGGGCGATCACCCCTTTATTAAATTAAAATCAAGGTGAACAGTTGGTTCATTCTTAGCATCACTGTCGTAAAATAACTTTTCCAATTTAAACACCCTAGTTAATTAAGCTAAGTGTCAAAATCATTTTTAAACATTACTTTCCAAATTTTATTTTAAAAACAAAGATTTAATTATTTATAACAATTCAATATTAAAGAATCACACCACAATAACCCTGGATCATATAATCCAAATAATTTAAACATTCAACAACAAAATCCCAACATTAAAACTTAAAGTAAAACATCCAGACAGAAATAAATCCCAAAGTGACAATACTAGAAATAACTGAATCACAATGTCCAAATAAACAACTGAATAATGGAAAGGGCGACACATGCCCCACTAAATGAGTATGCTAGGAGTGGAGTCAAATAAATGAAGTCGTCTAAGCAAGTGGCCTGAAACTTCCACCTAAGCTGCAGCGCGTTCCTTCCAAGGGATCCTACGCAAGACGCCCCTGTGGCTGGGCACCTGTAATATATACATATATATAGAAGAGAGAAAGAGAAATAGAAACGGGTCAGAGCCCGATAATGTAATTAATTTAAAATTCGTTTAGCAGGTATTTAAAATATTTACAGGCCAATGCAACAACATATTAGTGCGACACTCTCTTGAGAAATTCTCACCTCTCTTCTAATGTGCACGCCTATTGTACTAACCTTCCCAACGGATTATCTTATCTTATCTCCCACTAAACTTCCCAATGGTTTAACTTATCTTAGGTTACTCGTAAGGTTTAAAACTTGAACAATATAATTGTTTAAAAGGAAAATGTCATTTAGTAACAAAGCTCTCATTTTAACTTTATTTATTAATAAAGTTTTCCAATGTCATATTATACTTTTCAAAACAAGTATTTCCAATTTGAGTCATTATACATGTCTTACTTGCCATAACACAATAGTCAGTTTCCAAATTTCAGAACTTTATATATATATATTAAATACTTGTATAATATATATATTCTATCAGCACCCCACATAAAAATTATGGTGCGTGCATACTCTGCTATCCAATCCCCGTATCTCTCGTACTAAGGGAAATACAAGTTTGGAATCACTCTCGAACTATATTAACACATACACAAACAATATTGAGGCGAAGCATAGATTCCAAGTCTCTAAGAGGATAGCACATGCCCCCACGTCTCTTAGGACCGTCTGAACTATCGATTCGATAGCCTGTACCAAGGATATCTATCTTCTAGGGTACAAGTCAATATCCCCCATAAAGGTCCCATCGAGATAAAACTGTCCCAGCGCGGTAACCTCAGGGATAGCAAGTAGCGCGGGCACGATTTTCACACATAGATAGTATATGCATAAACACAGTCATATAACTATACTGATATTACCATATCAATTTAGGTACATCTCAATTCCCATAATTTCGACATTTTTCCTCATATCTCATTATTTAGTTCTCACGTATAACCGTTCATTTCTTACTTTGATTTGAGCGATCATTTCAACTTATTACGTAACACTCATAGACTTTATCCTCCCAAGTGTAGAATTCAGTAGGTACTCATCTAATTTCCAACGTAACCATCTTACGCGTCTCTCCCCTTAATACATAATTTCATCGTCCCTAATATGTAAATATCCCAAAAATACAACTCTTGTCTTACATTAAAGGTCCCAAAATCATTCACATGTCCTATTGGTCTTCTTTATCTCCCAAAACATTTTAATAAGGGTGTCCAAGAATGATTTCTCATTAAATTGAATTCAACTAATTTAAAAAGGGGAAATATGAGCCTGCCAGAAGGGGTCGATCGATCGAGGTTTGGGGCTCGATCGATCGAACCTTCGATCGATCGAAGCTCTTGGCTCGATCGATCGATCGATCAAGCAGGTATGGCGAATTCTGCAGTTACCAGTTACGGGTTTTCTCACATAACTCCATCCAAATCCAAACTTTTCATTCCCATTTGTCCAGAAATTTGTACTACTAATAATATAAATCCATTCCATACATCTTTTACGTAAAGCATGCAAATTTCCATTAATAATCATGGATTAACAGGCCAAAATTCATCTAAATCTCAAGAACCCTAGAATTCTTTTTAACAAGGTTCTAATCAGTCCTTTCCAGAATTTTCTTCTTCTAAGACATCAAAATTTCGTGGTTTAATCCTCTACATGTTAAGGGGTTTCCAGATTAACATTCAAATCATTACTACATGCGAGTTCCTATCTCAAATTTGGGTTTTCTTCCATAAAACTCATCCTAATCATCCCTAGACTAACATGAGTGATGCATTAACGAAAATAAGCAAGATAAACACTTGACTGGGATTTTCGACGTTCTAGTTTGATGACGAATTTGGTGTGGTTGTGTTCCCCGTCACGCGATCTACGCGTTGGTGGTAGTGGCGGTGCAACCGGGTGAATCGTTGGCCTTGGATTGCTTGGAAAAGCCTCTTCTTCCCTCTCCTATGGCCGTCACTTGTCTTTGGTTGTTTTAACCCTAGAAGACAACCTTTGACATCTGATATATCCCTTGAATTTTTATGGGTTTAATTACCCAAAAATGTAAAATGTCCAAAATGCCCTCCCGGGGTACTAATTAAGCCTAAAAATGCTCCGAGACCCAAATTAACCCCCCGGGTACACTTTTCTGACTATCTCGACCCTTACGGACACTTTGGATCACTCAAAATGACCATACGAGTGACTTCTAATATATTCACTTTTACGCATCAATATTTAGTCCCGACGCGACACGGGCGCGTCCCGACTCAAATTTTCAAAATTGTCATTTTATTCACTCGTGACATTTATTATAACCAATATTATATATTACTTTGATCATTAATTATATAATTATTAACGTGATGAGAGTTAGTAATTATGGGTTAAGGGGTTTCCAGATTAACATTCAAATCATTACTACATGCGAGTTCCTATCTCAAATTTGGGTTTTCTTCCATAAAACTCATCCTAATCATCCCTAGACTAACATGAGTGATGCATTAACGAAAATAAGAAAGATAAACACTTGACTGGGATTTTCGACGTTCTAGTTTGATGACGAATTTGGTGTGGTTGTGTTCCCCGTCACGCGATCTACGCGTTGGTGGTAGTGGCGGTGCAACCGGGTGAATCGTTGGCCTTGGATTGCTTGGAAAAGCCTCTTCTTCCCTCTCCTATGGCCGTCACTTGTCTTTGGTTGTTTTAACCCTAGAAGACAACCTTTGACATCTGATATATCCCTTGAATTTTCATGGGTTTAATTACCCAAAAATGTGAAATGTCCAAAATGCCCTCCCGGGGTACTAATTAAGCCTAAAAATGCTCCGAGACCCAAATTAACCCCCCGGGTACACTTTTCTGACTATCTCGACCCTTACGGACACTTTGGCGCACTCAAAATGACCATACGAGTGACTTCTAATATATTCACTTTTACGCATCAATATTTAGTCCCGACGCGACACGGGCGCGTCCCGACTCAAATTTTCAAAATTGTCATTTTATTCACTCGTGACATTTATTATAACCAATATTATATATTACTTTGATCATTAGTAATATTTAACAAATTTCCCATAATTACTAACTCTCATCACGTTAATAATTATAACATAATTAATTTCTGGATTTTTATATTAAATAATTAATTCACATAAATTTAATAAATTCCCAAATTAATATAGCATAAAAATACGGGGTGTCACAAGTAACATGATCATCCACAACTCATATATTAGAGTTTCAATCAAATGATTAATACGCATAACTAAAGCGAATATCTAAAAGGATTCAATTATTATATTTTTAATGCACTATTGTTCAAACACGTATTTGATACATATTTTCTTATTCTTCTCTAATATTTGAGAATTCTTGATGAGCCTAAAAGTATCATTAAAAAACATGATTCAACATTGAATGGAGTTTACAATCCTCAAGTTTAAAATAAAGCTCTTTAACCACGAGGCATATCTAGTAAATTTCGAACATGCAATTTACTCACCTTCTATGGTCGAAGTTACTGATAAGGACTTCTTGGTGACTTTCAATGAATTAAAACACCTCCAACTATCAAGATAATACGACTATATGTGGACTTTTGAGTATCAAGGTAGACAGAAAATTCCGTTTCATAATGTCTTAATACTCCAAGCGAAAAAATATCTTAAACACCAACATGTAATATATTATTCTTTGGAAATACTTTTAAACTTTATGTACAATTTAATCATGCACTTTTAATTTATTCTATTAATATTTAACCAACAATGCTACAAGAAAACTAATATAAAGTGTCATGCAAGTGATGATATACATGATACTTCCAATTACAAAAGCATATTCATTTAGATAAACACTTTTCATCTCAACTTCATTTTTGTGACATAATATTTGACTGAACACATATCCCTTAATTTTAGGGGTCTCACCTGCATGACACTTTAAATATTTGTACCTCCTAAGAAATTTTTTTAAAGTATGATATGTGTGACAATCCCAATCACCCCACGCGGATCTATCTCTCTACATCTTGATCCATATAACACACCCAAATCATTCATAACAAAATTCTTAGATAATAACGTTTTATGTCTTGCAACATGTTACTATCATTTTTGGTCATAATTATATCATTAATATAAAGTATAAAAATCTTAAAGCTAATTGAACCCCCGATCATTTATTTCACCAATTATTTGGCTCTCAAGTACCTTTTTAAAAAAACACGCCAAACCACGTTTAGTTAGAGGAATTGTTTTACTCCAAGAATTTTACCTCACAATCAAGGATAAAATTGGAATAGGATAATGTCATTGTTGATCATTTGTCCCATTTGACATTTGATCATGAGTCCAAAAATCCCCCACCCATTAGAGATGAATTTCTTAATGATAAATTATTTTTCATCTCAACACTCTCATAACATGCAGACATTGCAAACTATCTTGTCACATGAGTTATACCCTCTCATTGTCCTCATAAGATAAAAAGCAATTCTTGAGTGATGAATGATAATCTTTCTTTGATGACCCTTTCTTGTTCAAATATTGTGCTAATTAAGTCATTAGTTTATATGTTCCAATTGATGAGATTTCAAGCATCCTCACCTTTTTCCATTATCAAGCATATGGAGGCCATTTTTCTCATAAAAGACTGCCAGCAAAATTCTTCAATGCAATCTTTATTCGTGAACATTTTACAAAATCGTCCATGCCTATTGTAAGGTATGAAAACGATGGCAAATGCTTGGTAGCCTCACAAAAAAAATGATGCGTATGAATCCCATTCTTAAAATCTTTAACTTTTTGGGAATAGGCTTCACAGGACCATTTCCCCCTTTATTTTATATATGTCTACATCCTTGTAGCGGTGGATTATGTTTCTAAATAGGTTAAGGCAATATCTTTAAAAATGATCATAAAACATACGTTCAGTTCTTGAAGGAGAATTAGGTCCAGCACTCCAAAGTTAACCATTAGCGATCAAGTTTTGCATTTTTTCAACCTTCCATCTTCCTCTTTGATGAGAAAATATGGAGGGTTCCATAAAGTTGTCACCTAATGCCACCCAAAGACCAATAGGCAAACAGAGTTGGTTAACAGTGAGATAAAGGTTATTCTAAAGAAAATAATCAATGTGAACTGAAATGATTGGTCAACTAGACTAACTTATGCACTTTGGGCATACTGAGGACATACAAGACTCATTTACACACATGTCATTATAGGCTATAATGTGCGATAAATCTTGTCATTTACCCGTAAATTAGAACATATAAATAATTAGGTTAAGACATTAATTTTCACTTAGCAATGGGTGCGGAGTTGAGTAATCTCCAAGTGAACGATCTTGAAGAATTGAGGAATAATGTGTGTGACAATTCTACAATTTAAAAGGCACGAACAAAATATTTTCATGATAAGATTATTTTGACAAGACATTTTGAACCCAATCAAAAGTGCTTTTGTATAATCCTAGGTTGCATTTGTTTCTTGGAAAATTGAGATCTCTTTAGTGCGGGTCCTTTATTCTAAAACACATATTTCTCTATGGAGCTATTGAGATAGAAGAACCCAAAAATGGTGATATGTTTAAAATCAATGGTCAACAATTGAAATCGTTTTTGGAGGGGTTTATCCCAAAATGGAGTCCATCAACCTTAAGGACCCGATTTACCGAGATGTTCAATAAGAATAGCACTACTTCATTATGAATACTAGTGAATCATAATATTTATGTTCGTCTTGCATCCAACATAATGTATTTCATTCATGATTGGTGGGCATTTGGTGTACCTCCACATTTGGAGTTGGTGGGCATTTGGTGTACCTCCACATTTGGAGTTGGTGGGCGTTGTAGTCATTTATTGCATATTACGGATGTAAATTTGTCGTAGGTCCATTTTGGCAATTTTGAGTCCATTGAAACCTTTGGAGTACTCACATGGGTGATAAAGTGGTTAAATGGCCTTTTGGGGGTTGTTCATCATGGCGCATTGTGTTTTTACATGGTGAGTGAGTTTCAGTTGGTGAATTTTCACCTGTTGTTGTGTTGGGGTGTTCACAATGAATTTAGTGGCGTTTTAGTCTTTCGAAGGCCGCTAAAACTAAAAAAAAAATTAGTTGATAAGATTTTTGGAGTGATCAAGTTAAATTTTTGGGTCCTTGGGGGTGTTTTATTATTTTTGAGTCCTAATGAGATTTTAATAACTTTTGGAGTAATGAAGTTGAATGTTTCAATGTTTTTTATAATTATTTTTTTGAGGTGGGAAGGGAATTTAGTCTTTTTAAAGCCTATTGAAAAATATTCCTTCACAGAAAATTATTTTTGGTGAAACTTACAATGTTTTGATGCAATATATTTTTTTTAAATATGTTTTCTAGAGTTCCCACATAAAATGTTATTTTTTACTAGCATGTACCCTGCGCGATGCGCGGACGAAAATATATGTTACGAATATTATTAATTGAACGTTTTGATAAAAAAAATTATAGTCTCACTATAAAAACCATCTAAAAACATATTAAAATCTTATATTATTTTACTATATTAATAAAATGAAATGTAAAAATTTCTAATTTTTTTGTCTGTTTTCATGACAATCTCACTCATATTTTAATTGTTTTTTATAAATAATATTCTCACTTTCAAGATCCAATAAAAAAATCATGAAAATAATTAATTTTTTATTATTTTCAAAAAATTGATTTTTTGAAACTTTTTATATATTGAAAAACTAATCGGTAGAAATTAATGGAGAACTTAATAGTTTTTTTGGAACTTTTTATATATTGAAAAACTAACCCGTAAAAATAAATGGATACATAAAAAATAATATATAAAGTAATAATAAAACTTTTTCATAAATGTAAAATTTGATTTTTTTATAAATATTTTCATTATGAAGTGACTATTTTATAAATAAGTTTTTTTATTATAAAGTGTCTCTTTATAAATTTAAAAAAAATACGAATTGAAATGTGACTTTTCTAGAAACATTTTTATGTATTTTTTTATTGTAAAACAATTTTTTTATGATTTTTCTTTAAATTTAATTTTATAAATAAATAATTTTTTAAAAGATAATAAATGAACTTTTTACAAAAAAAGAGAAGTTGAAACTGAATCCAAAGAGAGATAATGAAAAATACCTAAAATTGAGGAGAAATAATGAAAATTATATTTAAAAGGAAAGAGAGACTTAAGCTACATTCAATTTAGTAATTTTTTTTCAAACTCAAGATTTTGTTGAAAAAATCGAAACCCATATATTTAAGGCTAAAAGCAGGAGTACGGTGGATATAAGAGAATTATTCGGCTGTAAGAGATCTTAAGAATTCATGGCATGCGTAAAAAAATAAAATAATAAAAAATGAGGCAATTTTGTTTTTCTTTTTAAACAAAATACAATCAAATGTTTTTAATTTCATTAACCAATTTACAAAACACAATGAAAATATTCACAATATCTACAAGTATACTCTAGAGGACACCTGAAATTACTTTCAATCACGTTCTAAAATTAAGTCCATTATGGGAGATTCACCTACTACACTATTTGGTGATTACTGTGATTTGTCATATTGAAAGCCCCATTCATTAGGAATCACCAAATCAAGGAAGAAAAAAGTGACTTACAGAAAAATATGAAGGGACTCACAAGAACATTCCATGAGATAGAGTTAATAATAAAAACCTTACTAAAATCGTTGCATTCATCAAACAAAAGTTACATGTGACCGTAAAAAAATGAGGCAGATTAAGACGCCAGGGAGAGAATAAAAAAGACTCCTGAAAAAATACCTGGGAAGAGAAGTGATGTATCAATTTATTTATCATTAACAGAGAGAATGAAAAATCAAAAAGCCTCTTGAGAAAACCGATGGGGTAGGAAGAGGAGATAATCCATTAAATGCATATGAAGAGATAATGTAACGTGGAAAGAAAAATAGTTCAAGATTTTTTTTGAAGTAAATGTAGTGTGTCATTAAGTAGTATTTACACCTCTAATACTATCGGATTAGAGGAATATATAGATTGGGAGATTTATTTTTTAGTTTAATGGAGAGGTTGGTGTTAAATTTGATAAAAAATTAAAAACCAAAGTATTTCCAGAAACTGCGAGCTGCCTTGAACAGTTTACCTCACAACCCAACTCAACTGTGCACACTCATGGTCACAATGCACCCACACAGCCCACAAATCATGTTCATATCCCATCGAGTTCACATAACCAAATTCATATTTTCCACACGTTAACAATACACTCCACTAAGTCACCTGAACCCTCACCTCACTTCAAGCTTCCCTCTTGTTGGTTGTGCGTCATGTGTTTAATGGTTGCAAATTGAATTGTTAATTGTGGGTTTTTGTGACACCCCGAATAATTAAATACCGGGTAGCTACTCCTTTATGAAATTAATACAAAATGCCAAGTTGGTCCAGTTAATAGCATCACTGTCGAAAACATTTTAATGATTACTAACCACCTAGTATTTAAAAAGTAAGTTGCCAAATTTTAAATTAAGTCTGATTAACATGCAATAAAAGACTAATGGAAGAAAAACATAATCCATTCACCATAACGAAGTAATGAAATAATCAACAAATAATAATAAGTCCAGAGGAAAACTCCTCACAACAGTCCCACAACTGAAAATAATATGACAAGTCTGAATCCTGAATTAATTACATGCCAGAAGTCTGAATAACTAAAATAAATGAAATGTCTCTAAAAGAAATGGGCGACATGACCTACAACTGATAAATGATGAATATAGAGTCAAGATAGATGAAGCGTCTACAAGCAAAGTCCTGTAACTTCCACAAACAGCTACAGCTCATCACCTGAATGAGGGTCCTAAGCATGGTGTCCTTGTGGCTGGGCACCTAAAATGGTTTTTACAAAAATAGATTTGAAAGCAAATGGGTCAGAGCCCGAAAGTGGAAATCATTTTAAAAACATCAAGTGTTTTAATAACATTAAAACATTAAATGCAAAATACATGTTAGGATGTGCACTCACATGAAATTCTCACCTCTCGACTATATGTGCACTCCTAACGTACCGTACCCATCTAAATGACATACATATCTAACTAAACCGTAATAAGTTCTACCCCTTACTACTCGATTCCCATATTACATTCTATCGTTATCAATTAAATAGAGGGCTTTACTTAAACTCAGATTCTCAATTAGTAATACAATTCACTATCGGTTAACCCGTTATGTTTTCTCAAAACCTTACCATAATTATATTCACAACATCAACATGAAAGTTCCCATTAATTTAGTGTATATTATCCACGTCATAAATATACAATACAAGCACCCCGAGACTAAGCTGCGGTGCACACATACTCTGCTATCCATCCCGGTACATCACGTACATAAGGATCACGCATTCCGAATCTCTCAGGAATCGTTCTCAGATAATAGCAAATCACAATACAATGGAGGCGAACACAGTCACATCACATGGGTCACGCACATACCTGCGCTCCCACGATCAGCAGACTTATTAACATCCCAATAAGTCCTTCTCTGACCTATGTTCTCGAGGTACCAATCTAAATCCGGGCAACACAAGGATTAGAGGGCCCTAAGCGAACGTAAACCTCCCGTGATAGCAAGTATGGTAGGTATGTCATACACATAAAATCATATACATATACTAAGTATGCACACATCTTAGTAATCATCATAATTTATTTTAGGTACACTTCTCATTCTCGTACCGACATATAATACTACATAATTTATATGTTCCCGGTTAATATAATTATTTAGGCCGTCAAGTTCTCGCATCGTAATAGACACTCACGTCCAACCTCATAATTTCCCTTAGGTTCGAACTACACTTCTAGGTTTTACTCCTCATTATATCCCATATATCCCAAATACATCAATTAATCCACAAGTAAGTGTTATCTCTACATATAAACAAGGTTACGGGACACTCGGGATCAAAACAGGCTAAAAAGGCCTAAACTGTCAGCTCGTTAGAAGTCTCGTTCGAACGAGGCTGTTCGAACGAAGTGGGCTTTCTAACGAGATCTCGTTCGAACGAAATCATTGAACGAACATCACCCTCGTTAGAAGTCAAAGGTCAACTCGTTAGAAGCTCGTTAAACGAGCTCGTTCGAACGACCTAGGCAGGTCTTCTAACGAGTGGCCAGATTCGAGCCCAAATTTTCCCTATCTCGTTTTTCCAACTTTTCTTCACCTCTACTCTCATTTAAACATCAATCCAACAATTTTACATGGGTTTTAATCATTCCTAAACATACTTAGGTCATATATTAACATTTATAAAGAGCCAACACTTCCTAAACATCATTGGATCAACAAATCCCTCCATTTATCCCCAAATCACATGAACATGAACCCTAAAATTTTAAAGTCACCAATGGGTATAATTAAATCCATTTTTGTTATGAACAAGGTGTATTTCCATCAGAATAATCCTCCTAACACAATTCTACATGCAATCCTTTCATCAAAATACAAGTTCTAATTCTGATTAATGGGTTTTCATCAAACTCCCAAGAACAATACCAATTCTGTCAATTTCCTACGCATGGAAGAAACATTCTTCGTAATAAACGAAATTAAACCACTTGCCTTATGTATATCTCTGATTTTGATGACGGATTGATGAGCAATTCTCTCTCTCTCTCTCTGCAGAATTCTCCTCTTTTCTCTCTCTACAAGCCTTCTTCTCCAAAGACAATGGTGGCTAGGGTTTGCCTTAGGGACTCTTTTGGAACCAATTCCAATAACCTCCGTAGCCCAATAGGTTATTAGTGGGTTTAGTGGGTAATTGCCAAATCAGATATTAATTCCTAATTTTCGTGGGTTTTAATTCCCAAAAATCCAAAATTACCAAACTACCCTTATACGTTGCCGACATGGCCTAAAAATACCCCGGGACCCAAACTAAACCCCCGGCTAGTGTTTTCTGACTCTCTCGACCCTTCCGGACGCGTTGGCGTACTCAAAACGACCATACGGTTAATAGAAATAAAATTCACTTTTTAATTAAATAATAATATTCTTGACGCGACTGTCATACGCGTCTCAACAAAATTTCCCAAATTGTCGTATATCAATCTCACGACAAATTTAATAATTCAACATTCATATATAGCCATATATACTCATTATAATCAAATACCAACTCGCATCTCGCAAGTATTTTAATCCGGATTAATTTCCAATTAATACACATTTAATTCAATTAATCCCATAAATAAATATCACAAAATTACAGGGTATTACATATTTCCCCCCTAATAACAAAATTTCATCCTGAAATTCGGAACTAGAAAGCACCTGGTAAGAACAACTCTGGATAACGTTCGCGCATCTCATCCTCGCGCTCCCATGTGGACTCCTCGACATTATGATGTCGCCACTAAACACGCACTAACGGAACTATCTTTGACCGCAGTTTTCGCTCACTTCGGTCCAAAATAGCAATCGGCCCCTCCTCGTAGGAGCTATCAGGCTGGAGATCGATGTCCTCCAAAGCAATGTGAGAATGAGCCAAGTTATCTCTAAGATATTTCCTTAGCGATGAAATATGAAACATGTCATGAATCCGGTGTAAATGCTTCGGTAACCCAAGTCTATATGCAACAGACCCAATCCGCTCGATGATAGGGAATGGCCCCACGTATCTCGGTGCCAACTTACCCTTCTTCCCAAATCGCATAATCCCCTTCATATGAGATACTCTGAGCAAAAACCTGGTCCCCCACTTGGAACTCCCTGAAGAACCTCTTTGCATCAGCGTAGCTCTTCTGCCTGTCCTGAGCTACCCGAATGCGACTTCGTATCAGCTCTATCCTTGCCGAAGTATCCTGAATCACTTCCGGCCCAAGTAGTTTGTTCTCCCCCACCTCCAACCAACATGCTGGGGAACGACAAGGTCTACCGTACAACACCTCAATTGGAGCCATGCCAATGGTGAACTGGTAGGAATTGTTGTAAGCAAACTCCACCAGTGGAAGGTACTGCTCCCATTTACCCCCGAAATCAATCATGCACATTCGCAACATGTCCTCCAACATCTGGTTTGTACGCTCGGTTTGCCCATCGGTCCGCGGATGATAAGCTGTACTCAACCGCAATTCCGTGCTCATGGCCTCCTGAAAACTTTCCCAAAATCGTGAAATAAATATCTTGTCTCTGTCAGACACGATATTTAGGGGCACACCGTGAAGTCTCACTACCTCTGCAATAAAGAGCTGGGCATACTGTCCCGAAGTGTAGTCTGTCCTTACGGGTAGAAAATGAGCGACTTTGGTCAACCTATCCACAATTACCCAAATGGAGTCGTGACCTCTCTGTGATGTAGGTAACCCCGTGATAAAGTCCATGGAGATGCTCTCCCACATCCACATCGGGACCTCCAACGGCTATAGTAGTCCTGCCGGTCTCTGATGATCCACTTTTACTAGCTGACAAGTGGCGCATTTTGAAACAAACACGGCAATATCTCTCTTCATCCCGCTCCACTAATACTGTCGCCTCATGTCTTGGTACATTTTGTCCCCACCGGGATGTACCGCGAATCGTGAGCCGTGCGACTCTGCCATCACCTCGTGTCGCAATTCCTTCCCTTCTGGAACTACTAATCTCCCATTGAAGCGTAATCCTCCGTCTGAGCTAACGGTATAGGATTCGTCTCCCTCTGCTAGTAATCGAACTACCAGCTCCTGACAGAACGAGTCATTTGCCTGGGCCCTTACCACCTTCGTGACAATCTGCGGCGTAATAGTCATCACAGACATGAATGATCGGGCCACTGCATCCTAGTGTCCCAACTCCTTCCACTTGGCCTTCCACACCCCTGCCACCTCATCTACTGGCCTACGGCTCAACGCGTCTGCTACCACGTTAGCCTTCCCCGGGTGATACTGGATATCAAACTGATAGTCCTTCACAAACTCAAGCCACCTCCGTTGCCGCATATTTAACTCCTTCTGCGTGAACAGATACTGTAGGGACTTGTGGTCTGTGAAAAGTCGAAACTTCTCCCCCAAAAGATAATGTCTCCAAATCCGAAGGGCAAATACCACTGCCGCCAACTCCAAGTCATGAGTGGGGTAATTTTTCTCGTGAGGCTTAAGCTTACGGGAAGCATAAGCTATGGCCTGACTTTCCTGCTGCAATACACCTCCAAGTCCTTGCAAGGACGCATCGGTGTAAACTAGATACTCAACTCCCAGTCTCGGCAATGCTAACACAGGTGCTGAGGTCAACTTCTCCTTCAACTCATCGAATGCCAACTGACAGGCATCACTCCAAATGAACGGCACACCTTTACGAGTCAGATGTGTCAAAGGACCTGCTATCTTCAAAAATCCCCGAATGAACCTCCTGTAGTATCCTGCTAGGCCCAAGAAACTACGGATCTCAGTCGGTGTCGTGGGCTGTCCCCACTCCCTCACCGCGGATACTTTCCCCGAATCAACAGATATCCCCCGATCGGAAATAATGTGCCCCAAAAACTGGACCTCCTTTAGCCAAAACCCGCACTTCTCATACTTTGCATACAGCTCATTCTGACGTAGCGTCTGCAAAACTTGCCTCAAATGTTCGGTGTGCTCCTCCTCTGTTTGGGAGTAAACCAGAATATCATCAATGAAGACAATGACAAACTGATCTAGGAAATCTCTGAACACCCTATTCATCAAGTCCATAAACACGGCTGGGGCATTGGTCAAACCAAATGGCATAACCCGAAACTCATAAGAACCATATCTCGTTAAGAACACAGTCTTCGAGACGTCCTCCTCCCTGATACGCAACTGATGGTATCCTGATCGCAAATCAATCTTCGAGAAGAAAGAAACTCCTCTCAACTGGTCAAATAGGTCATCGATTCGAGGCAACGGAGACTTATTCCGTATCGTGACCTTGTTCAACTCCCGGTAGTCCACACACAATCTCAGTGAACCATCTCTCTTCTTCACGAATAACACAGGGGCACCCCACGGCGAAGTACTCCTCCGTATAAACCCCTGACCCAACAACTGCTCAATCTGATCTCGTAGCTCTCGCATCTCTGTCGGAGCCATGCAGTACGGTGCGCGTGCTATAGGTCTCATATCTGGCAATAAGTCTATGACAATGTCTATCTCTTGACTAGGGGGTAGGCCTGGTATCTCCTGAAAAACATCGAAATACTCCCAGACAACTGGGATCGAATCTAAAGGAATCACAACCTCCTTAGAGGTATCCTCCTCTATGTAATACAAATGAGCGGTCGAGCCTCCCTCTGGGCGAGGCATCGCCACTACAAACATCTCTTGCCCCGGAATGGCAAAAACAATGCTCCCACCGAAGCAATCAATCATGGCTCTATGAGCTGCGAGCCAATCCATACCGATAATCACATCGTGCACATGCATATCTAATACCAACATGTCTGCAGGTAATACCAAACTACCAATCTCTACCCCCACTCCCCGGCATATAAAGAAAATAAGTGACCCACTCCCCAATGGTGAGTCTACACACGTCACTGTGCTCTCTGCTGTGGCTAACAACCCTAAGGCTTTCGCAAAATGTGTAGCTATAAAACAATACGTTGTCCCCGTATCAAACAAAACCCGACCCATAGTACCATGGATAGGAAACATACCCTCAATCGCGGGTGGTGCCTGTGGAGCTGCTGCCTGGTGGACGTTATAGACACGTCCATACTGTAACGGCCCCTGCTGCACAGGAACTGCTGGAATGGCTGGTAGTGATGGCACCTGGGCTGGAGCTGGGAGGGCAGGTGGAAAAAGTGGCCTCTGTGGCTCATGTCGAGAACCCTGCTGCTGCTGCGGAGCCCTGCCCCTATCAGGACAGTCCTGGCGTTTATGGCCAGTCTTGCCACAAACGAAACACTTCCCCGGGAAGTTCCCCCCTCTCTGTCCCTGCTGCCCCCGGCCCTGGTGGCCGTTACCGTTCCTCCCCTGGCCCTGCTGGCCCTGCTGAAACTGCTGTTGTTGGCCATTATGACCTTGCTGGCCCTGATGGCCGTTCGGACCCTGATGGCCCTGCCGGAAACTTCCCTGTCTGTACCTGAAATTTCCTAATCTGAACCTCTTGTGATCCCCCTGCTGGGAGTCCTGATCACCCTGTCTCTGCCCCTGAACCGATTGTGCCCCACTGCCACCATGTCCTCCAGTCCTGCCCTGATGGCTGGACTCTCCCGATCTCTTGCCCTCAGCCATGTGAAAGCGGTGATCCTGACAATGGAGCAATGCAGCGTTAACCACATCAAAATAAGTGGCCAACGATAGGTTCCCCAACAAATGCTGACGGATCCTCCAAGTCAACCCGTCTGTAAATTTCTGTATCTTCTTCTCTTCCGTCGGTATCTCATCCGGTACAATGTTTAACATATTTGTGAATTCGGCCTCATACTCGGCCACAGTCTTACCCTCCTGTCGAAGGCTCATCAACTTCCTCCTCATTTCCGTGTGAACAGCTGACGGAAAGTACTTACGGTCGAACCGCACCCAAAACTCCTGAATAGGGAGAGTGTCTCTCTCCTCCACGGTGGTAATAGACTCCCACCACTGCAGTGCAGACCCCACTAGCTTAAAGGTAGCTAGTATCTGCTTCTGAACCTCAGTGCACTCGTACATCCTCAGGTGCCTCTGAATATCCTTCCTCCACTGACTCGAAACTACAACATCGGAGCTACCTGCAAACTCCGGTGGGTGTGCTTTCTGGAAAGCATCTCGAACACGTTCCCAAGCAGACAGGAATGCATATGCCTGAACTGGCGCGGCTACCGGCGCCTGAGGTGGTGCCTGTTGAACTATGGCTAGTGCGGCATTTACCGCCGGGGCCACAATGGCTGCAACCTCGGCGGCATTCATCGTGCCCTGAACTGGTGCGGGCTGTGGTTCTGGCGTAGCATCCCTGGGAACCCGTTGTTCACATCGTGGAGGAATCTGAAACAAGAATAAAGTTTATAAGTTCGCAGTAATAAACTTGAAATAGCTGAAGAACGTAGCATATACAAAAGAATACAACAGTCCTAAAATATAGGGCTCTACATCAAAGAAAGCTCAGCGGAAACATAATAAGCCGTACAAATCCTAAAGGACACTAGAACCTGATGCTCTGATACCACCTGTGACACCCCGACTAATTAAATACCGAGTAGCTACTCCTTTATGAAATTAATACAAAATGCCAAGTTGGTCCAGTTAATAGCATCACTGTCGAAAACATTTTAATGATTACTAACCACCTAGTATTTAAAAAGTAAGTTGCCAAATTTTAAATTAAGTCTGATTAACATGCAATAAAAGACTAATGGAAGAACAACATAATCCATTCACCATAACGAAGTAATGAAATAACCAACAAATAATAATAAGTCCAGAGGAAAACTCCTCACAACAGTCCCACAACTGAAAATAATATGACAAGTCTGAATCCTGAATTAATTACATGCCAGAAGTCTGAATAACTGAAATAGATGAAATGTCACTAAAAGAAATGGGCGACATGCCCTACAACTGATAAATGATGAATATAGAGTCAAGATAGATGAAGCGTCTACAAGCAAAGTCCTGTAACTTCCACAAACAGCTACAGCTCGTCACCTGAATGAGGGTCCTAAGCATGGTGTCCTTGTGGCTGGGCACCTAAAATGGTTTTTACAAAAATAGATTTGAAAGCAAATGGGTCAGAGCTCGAAAGTGGAAATCATTTTAAAAACAGCAAGTGTTTTAATAACATTAAAACATTAAATGCAAAATACATGTTAGGACGTGCACTCACATGAAATTCTCACCTCTCGACTATATGTGCACTCCTAACGTACCGTACCCATCTAAATGACATACATATCTAACTAAACCGTAATAAGTTCTACCCCTTACTACTCGATTCCCATATTACATTCTATCGTTATCAATTAAATAGAGGGCTTTACTTAAACTCAGATTCTCAATTAGTAATAAAATTCACTATCGGTTAACCCGTTATGTTTTCTCAAAACCTTACCATAATTATATTCACAACATCAACATGAAAGTTCCCATTAATTTAGTGTATATTATCCACGTCATAAATATACAATACAAGCACCCCGAGACAAAGCTGCGGTGCACACATACTCTGCTATCCATCCCGGTACATCACGTACATAAGGATCACGCATTCCGAATCTCTCAGGAATCGTTCTCAGATAATAGCAAATCACAATACAATGGAGGCGAACACAGTCACATCACATGAGTCACGCACATACCTGCGCTCCCACGATCAGCAGACTTATTAACATCCCAATAAGTCCTTCTCTGACCTATGTTCTCGAGGTACCAGTCTAAATCCGGGCAACACAAGGATTAGAGGGCCCTAAGCGAACGTAAACCTCCCTTGATAGTAAGTATGGTAGGTATGTCATACACATAAAATCATATACATATACTAAGTATGCACACATCTTAGTAATCATCATAATTTATTTTAGGTACACTTCTCATTCTCGTACCGACATATAATACTACATAATTTATATGTTCCCGGTTAATATAATTATTTAGGCCGTCAAGTTCTCGCATCGTAATAGACACTCACGTCCAACCTCATAATTTCCCTTAGGTTCGAACTACACTTCTAGGTTATACTCCTCATTATATCCCAAATATCCCAAATACATCAATTAATCCACAAGTAAGTGTTATCTCTACATATAAACAAGGTTACGGGACACTCGGGATCAAAACAGGCTAAAAAGGCCTAAACTGTCAGCTCGTTAGAAGTCTCGTTCGAACGAGGCTGTTCGAACGAAGTGGGCTTTCTAACAAGATCTCGTTCGAACGAACATCACCCTCGTTAGAAGTCAAAGGTCAACTCATTAGAAGCTCGTTCGAACGAGCTCGTTCGAACGACCTGGGAAGGTCTTCTAACGAGTGGCCAGATTCGAGCCCTGATTTACCCTATCTCGTTTTTCCAACTTTTCTTCACCTCTACTCTCATTTAAACATCAATCCAACAATTGTACATGGGTTTTAATCATTCCTAAACATACTTAGGTCATATATTAACGTTTATAAAGAGCCAACACTTCCTAAACATCATTGAATCATCAAATCCCTCCATTTATCCCCAAATCACATGAACATGAACCCTAAAATTTTAAAGTCACCAATGGGTATAATTAAATCTGAAAGAGTTGGCGCTTGCGTTCAATTAAGAAATAATATAATAAATACCATTTTTAACCCAAATTAACCCTAAGCATGCAACTAGGTGTGATTGAAACAATATGGAATCATGCAAGAATTATTCAACACACAAAGTTTAAGGAAAAATCCCCCACAGGGGCAAAACCATTTGTATATCACTATAATTTGTAAAAGACGGTTTATAATCGGATTACAATGAAATACAGGTTGACTAAGAATTACCCTCGGGTATCGGATTCTGTAGTCGCGGCTGGAATATCCCTTTCCAGTAGGGTTGGCGGCTGGAACTATCCCTGTCCAGTAGGGCTGCAATGAAGAGGAAGAAGCGGTCCACTTCACAAAGGGTTGAACAACATCAATGGTGTTCTTGGGTTACCAAACTTTGATTCACATAGATATGGAAGATGTGTGAATCTAAAAACCTAGAATCATAGGACTCAATAGGTGAAGACTTTAGGGTTGATATGCTCTGATAATCGTGGGAAAGTCTTAAGAAAACCAACTACTGATCGTGGTTTAAATAAGGAGTCAAAACCCTAAAAAATCTGCTACACGATCTGGCAGAGTCTATCCTCGTCGGATCGGTCCGGTCCTTTAGGCGGATCGGTCCGGTGAACTCGGATCGGTTCTTTTTCTGAAACCGGATCCATCCGGTTGGCATCGGATCGGTTCGGCCTTTTTTGGCTTCATCGGTTCGCTATGGATCCGGGGCACACTGGCTTCACCTCAGCAAGCGGATCGGTCCGGATGAACCGAATCGGTTCTTTTATCTGGCCCTGATCGGTTCGATCTGTTCCCTTGATTTCTTTTCTCCTTTTGATATTCGGATCCGTTGATGAGCATATGATTCTTGAATTTCCTCAACGGTGTAACGGCGTACGACATATAAAATGTTAACGGACAAAAATGTCCTTACAAATCTCCCCCTATGTCTATGCCGGTACATACATAAAAACAAACATCTGAATTATCAATCATAAATAATTGCCTATACAAATCTACCCTTCCATGAACCCAAAACTGAAAGAGTACAAGTGAATAAGACTGCATCGTTTGATCTTCAAATCTTCAGGGATCTTAATGCTTTTCTCATCAGGGTGTGCAATTCAGTTATCAAAGTAGTACCTACACACATGAGACAAAGCAAAATACCAAGTGACATATCGAGTTTGAAATGAGACAAACATATATACCAATTTATGAACAAAACTCAAAATTTCAAATCTCCCCCATAATAAGATAATTCTTTCTCCCCTTTTTTATGATGTCCCCAGATAGACAAATGAGAGAAATAAATCAGATAAGAAAGTGCGGGATGTCACAAGGCATAAAATCACACCATGAATGAACATAAAACAACCAAGTCGGTGATAGCGTAAAAGAATGAGTGTGAACAAAATTCGATAGGAAAATCAAAGCATACAAACATGACATATGTGCACGATGAATATTGGATATTCCTAGCGAATGAACTCAAATGCTTCCTTTGGTGTAAAAGATTGGAAATATAAGACATTGACTATATAAAATCTACAAATCAAAGCTCAGAGTGATTTCTACACCAATAACGTCCAAAATGATTTTCATGCTTTTTCAGGACTTTCAAGGAAGTGCAAACCCGTTTTTCAATCTCCAACCAAACTCCCTCAGATTTATATTTTTAATAGAGGTATACTAAATTCTCAAACTTTGGAGAATTGATGGTGAAAACCTAAATGGCCCATATATGGCATGAAATGCTTTTTATTGCCTTATCAATTTTTTCGGGCTCTTTTAACCTCTTAGGACCTCGGATATTAAAATTCCTCCATTTTTTAGGTCCTTTGAAACGGTGGCTTTTGCGCAAAGGATAAGAATCAACTTTCGCAGCCCCTCCCCGTTATGAAAATGTACATACAGTCTCACCAAAACGGTTTTAACATGCAATCCAATCTTGTCAAGTTTTATCGCATTTTATACATTGTATAGACAGGATTGAGATGGAAACACTCAAGCCAACATGAGATTGACAAGTGCAACAATCAAATATAGCCGTGCATGTGTGCAATAAAGGATATAGGAGTCAAGCATGTAGGAAATATCACTAATTACATCTCAAGAACTCCAATCAATGTTAAGCACGTGGATGAAATGATGTAGCCTCTCAAATCTCTATCAAACAGTCACATGGATATATGGAATGAAGTTGTGACTTGGCTATCTTAAATGCTCATCCATAAAAGGCAAATCTCTTTTTGAATTTTTCAAAAATTTTATCAAAATAAAATCTTTTTGTGTTTTTCTAAAAATTTTCTAAAAAGAGAATCTTTTTGTATTTTTCAAAAAAAATATATACAAAAATGATACATACTAGAAATGGGCAAACAATGTCATCATGAAAATCACCCTATGCTAGTAAACATGTCAAACCTCAATCATTAGGTGCGGAGGGGTTTTTCAAAGGTGGTGACAACTTATGAAAAACCTTCATCAATTCTTGTGAAGATTTGACTAAAAACTTAACTTGCTCACCTAAATGTGCAAACTCTCTCATGTAGTGTCCGGGAGCATGTAAAGTATCATGAGTGGGTGCATGTGTGCCAGAAACACGTCTAGAAGCAAAACGTGATACATACCCCAACTTAAAGCAAAATTCCCTAAGGTGTCCTCTCCTCTTGCAATGAGAGCAAACATACATAGGCCTAGGAACACCTCTCTCAAAAACTCTAGGACGCAGGTTCCTAATAGGAATGGGACGCCTAGGTGGGTTAGGGTGAGACACATGTGAAACTGTCACTAAAGTGGGAACCGGCTCGGGTGCTAATTGGGAAGAAGAAGCACCGTCATGACTTATTCCTAACTTCTCACCTTTACCCTTAAGAACCACCGTTTCAACCTTCTTAGGTGCGTTCTCAAACTTGACTTTGACCACCCTGGCACGTTCGAGATCACTCTCGAGTTGGGATACACGTGTCGTCAGACAAGACAACGTGTCGGTCAAATCACACTTCTCCTTTCTCAAAACCTCCTTCTCTTTCTCCAAATCTAAAACCCGACGACCTAAATCCCTATTATACCTTTTTGTTTTCAAGGTCTCGGTGTACAACTCTCTAAAAGCTTTTTGGAGCTCACTTTCATCTCCACTTTCACTCTCACTTTCTCCCTCACTGGAAACACTCAAACCATCACTATCACATTCGTGTGCACTATTGTGGGACAAGGTGGGTGTGCTCACACGACTAGAAAAAGCTACAAACTTCTCACCACTAGTCTCATCACCCTCACTATCACTAAGTGTGGCAGGCATGGCTACTTTCTTTCCTTTCTTTCTAAGCCACGTAGGACACTCAAATGACTTATGTCCCTTACCCCCACATTCAAAACAAGTGACATTCTCAAAATCTTCCTCACACTCCTCATCGGAGTCATTCTCTTTTTCCCTCTCACCACTTTCTTTGGCCTTTCCTTTCCTTTTATTTTTCTCAAAAAAATTCTTTTTATTGGAAGAATTATTTTTGTTCATGTTGAGGAATTTTTTAAAATTTTTCGCAAACAAGGCCATATCATCAAAATCTCCCTCAGAATCGGACTCACAAACTTTTTCTTTCTTTTTCTAAAAATGAGTCTTTAAAGCAATGCCTCTATCCTTAGCCTTAGTGATTTTGGGAAACATGTCAATCTCATAGGTTTGAATATCTCCTACAAGTTCTTCCAACTTAAGTGATTTCAAATTTCCCAAATAGTTCAAAACAGTGACTTTAGGAATAAAGCGTTTTGGGAGAGATCTCAAAATCTTTTTAACGACACGCGTGTTATCAATCACCTCACCCAAATTAAAACATATGTTAACAATGTCTGACAAACGAGCATAAAAATCATCAAAGCATTCAGACTCAGACATGGTGATAGTTTCAAATTAGGTGGCCAGATTTTGTAATTTTGACTCTTTAACCGCGTTCGTACCCTCATGTGTCAATTTCAAAACATCCCAAGCCTCTTTAGACGTGGTGCACGTCATAATTCGACGAAACTCATCAGGAGAGACAGCTCCAGAAATAGCACTCAGACCACGGGAATTAAAATTGGACAATTTATAATCATCTTCAGTCCAGGCTGACACGGGTTTTAAAGTGGTGATGTTATTAACAGTGACCGTGGGAGGAGTCCAACCATTTTCGCAAAGCAACCAAACACGCTCGTCAATAGATTTTAAAATCGATTTCATACGAGCTTTCCAATAGGCATAATTAGACCCGTCAAAAATAGGCATATTATAATATGATTTCTCCATTTGAACACGCTCTTTTCAAAAATCAATTTATAAAAATTGATATCTTTAGAAAATTTTTGCGGAAAGTAGGAATACGCGATAGATTAGCGTAACCTGCTCTGATACCAATTTGACGATGTGAGAAGTCAAATTGTATCAAGAAAAAAAACTTTAAAAATCAAGATGTCTCGATAATTTAGAGTAACCCGCTCTGATACCAATTTGAAAGAGTTGGCGCTTGCGTTCAATTAAGAAATAATATAATAAATACCATTTTTAACCCAAATTAACCCTAAGCATGCAACTAGGTGTGATTGAAACAATATGGAATCATGCAAGAATTATTCAACACACAAAGTTTAAGGAAAAATCCCCCACAGGGGCAAAACCATTTGTATATCACTATAATTTATAAAAGACGGTTTACAATCGGATTACAATGAAATACAGGTTGACTAAGAATTACCCTCGGGTATCGGAATCTGTAGTCGCGGCTGGAATATCCCTTTCCAGTAGGGTTGGCGGCTGGAACTATCCCTGTCCAGTAAGGCTGCAATGAAGAGGAAGAAGCGGTCCACTTCACAAAGGGTTGAACAACATCAATGGTGTTCTTGGGTTACCAAACTTTGATTCACATAGATATGGAAGATGTGTGAATCTAAAAACCTAGAATCATAGGACTCAATAGGTGAAGACTTTAGGGTTGATATGCTCTGATAATCGTGGGAAAGTCTTAAGAAAACCAACTACTGATCGTGGTTTAAATAAGGAGTCAAAACCCTAAAAAACTGCTACACGATCTGGCAGAGTCTATCCTCGTCGGATCGGTCCGGTCCTTTAGGTGGATCGATCCGGTGAACTCGGATCGATTCTTTTTCTGAAACCGGATCCATCCGGTTGGCATCGGATCGGTTCGGCCTTTTTTGGCTTCATCGGTTCGCTATGGATCCGGGGCACACTGGCTTCACCTCAGCAAGCGGATCGGTCTGGTCCCTTTAGGCAGATCGGTCCGGATGAACCGGATCGGTTCTTTTATCTAGCCCGGATCGGTCTGGTCTGTTCCCTTGATTTCTTTTCTCCTTTTGATATTCGGATCCGTTGATGAGCATATGATTCTTGAATTTCCTCAACGGTGTAACGGCGTACGACATATAAAATGTTAACGGACAAAAATGTCCTTACAAAATCCATTTTTGTTATGAACAAGGTGTATTTCCATCAGAATAATCCTCCTAACACAATTCTACAAGCAATCCTTTCATCAAAATACAAGTTCTAATTCTGATTAATGGGTTTTCATCAAACTCCCAAGAACAATACCAATTCTGTCAATTTCCTACGCATGGAAGAAACATTCTTTGTAATAAACGAAATTAAACCACTTGCCTTATGTATATATCTGATTTTGATGACGGGTTGATGAGCAATTCTCTCTCTCTCTCTGCAGAATTCTCCTCTTTTCTCTCTCTACAAGCCTTCTTCTCCAAAGACAATGGTGGCTAGGGTTTGCCTTAGGGACTCTTTTGGAACCAATTCCAATAACCTCCGTAGCCCAATAGGTTATTAGTGGGTTTAGTGGGTAATTGCCAAATCAGATATTAATTCCTAATTTTCGTGGGTTTTAATTCCCAAAAATCCAAAATTACCAAACTACCCTTATACGTTGCCGACATGGCCTAAAAATACCCCGGGACCCAAACTAAACCCCCGGCTAGTGTTTTCTGACTATCTCGACCCTTCCGGACGCGTTGGTGCACTCAAAACGACCATACGGTTAATAGAAATAAAATATACTTTTTAATTAAATAATAATATTCCTGACGCGACTGTCACACGCGTCTATACAAAATTTTCCAAATTGCCGTATATCAATCTCACGACAAATTTAATAATTCAACATTCATATATAGCCATATATACTCATTATAATCAAATACCAACTCGCATCTCGCTAGTATTTTAATCCGGATTAATTTCCAATTAATACACATTTAATTCAATTAATCCCATAAATAAATATCACAAAATTACGGGGTATTACAGTTTTGTTCTAAATTCTTGTTGTTGAAAAATTGGGTACCCCTCCAAACAAAACATCACCACACTCATTTTCTAAGTGTGTACTCAAAGTGTTTGACAAAGTGACCCTTTGAATAATTTGCGCAATACCAGCCAAAAAAGTTTGTATCCACCTACAAATTCACTTACCAACTCCATTTCCATCACCTGCTGTATCTTGTTCACCTGGCACAAATCGCACATTCTGCACAATCACACGTATCACCACAACAGAATCATCGTAATATTATGTATGACTGATTCAAGGAAGCCCCTCAAATTTTAGACAAAATAAAAATTCGATGATGCGTTAAACATGTATTGATTAATGTCGCTGGTGTAGACTCACAAACACAAAAACACCTATCAATACCCATATAACACATTATCAGATTTGAATTTTGTATATAATTCTGAGGGTCTCTCTAAGAATATTCTATTATATATTTCACTTGACCACCTCACTCTTGCACACTCCCATTCACATATCTACCACAACTACCATACCCTATTCTTGCACACTTATGATTAAGATGTCGCCAGCACAATGTAGATACGGTGGACAAGTCTACCAACCAAGATTTTGAAAAAAAAATTGTTACGTACATTGATAAAAATAGATGTTTAACCATCAACAAACTCACTTCTCTATTCAACTGTTGTGAATTTTAAAAAAATTACAAATAAAATATATTGATCAACTAAGTATTAGTACCTTGAAATTCTTTATATTCTATCTTTTTAAAACTCAAATGTCTATCATATTTTTAACTAACTTGAGGGTGAAAAATAATGTGTAACTAATTTACAAATTTTTCTTTTATGAATTATATCTTAATTTTATATTTCACACATATTTATTTTGTGATTTGTGGTTATTTAGAGTTTTGTCATTATTGATTGAAAATTTGAGCTATTTTGAGTGATTTTTAAAAATTATTTTTTGTGCATTTCAAACTTCTACTCAATTTGAGTACATTATATTTGATGAAATATTTTTAAAAATTCTAGAAAAAGAGCTCAAAAAATCAGCTATGAGGCAAGATTACGCACCCACAAGTTCTTTCGAATGCTCCACCCAAAGATATTTTCTGGCTAAAAAAATAAAATAAATAAAAATAAAAAGATATTTTTTGGCTCCGCCTATGGATGTCTCATGACACTCGCATATAAATTATTGTTCACACCGTCATTTTTGGCTAATGACATACTTATTATGTATATAGTTGTTGTTTTTTTTGTGTTAGTGCTTTCTAATTGCCGGTGTGCTTCATGGCTTCACATGTTTTTTGTCAATTGCAACTTGATACCCCTTCCTATTATCTTTCGAGTAATGATATGAAGACCAAATACATCTCTCAAATTATCCACCAAATAAATTGGCATAGCAATAAAGTATTTTACTCTGTCATTATTACATTGTAGTGCAAAATATTTATTTCAATGCCACATCATTTAGGGGAGAATTTGAGGATATATTTGGAACTCATGTCATTATTCTTATCTTTTGCCTATGCTTCATACCTAGTCTCTTGTATACTTAGTGACATTGGGAATAATGATGGATTTAATTAGGGCATGGATAGCATTTTCTCTCCATGTAATTTGAAAGAAAACTTTAAGGAAAAAAAATTAAAAATCTTGAGAAAAGGAAAAATTCTTAAAAATTCAAAATAAGATCAAATTAAAAAAATCCTAGCTTAATTTTTGGTCTTATTTTTCTTTGTAAGGGCAACTAATTTAGCTTAATCTGTGTTACTTGTTTTATTTGCCACTTTGACACATTTGGCGTATCCCGTTACAAACCGATACATGCCGACATGATGAACCGAATCTCAATATCCCCAAGAGCAAGACTACTCCACATTATGAAGGTATAAATCTTTTAGGAGTTTGAATTTATTTACATTTATATTTGGGATATCTTTTATAAAAATCGAGGCAAATTTCTAGAGTTAAAAATATTTGGGCCATTATTTCCTCGAAGGCACCTAGGAAAGTCAGAGATGAATAATTAGAGGTCTACTACCTCCAAACTTCTCGATATTGGGCATCTTGAACTTTTATAGCAACCTTGCTTTAGGATAGGGAGACATATCGGTGTAATCCATGTAGTTCCTAGAGATTTAGACTTGGTCAAACTTCTTAGTCAACATCTTGAGGTCTTCCTTAACCTTATTTAATTCTTCTTCCTTCGGATCAACGATCACGAGTAGGTTAGCCCTTGGCTGGGCAAGATTCGGCATAGGGATCTAAGCTGGCAGTGACCCATTGACAGGAGGGGCACATGGAGCGTATTGATATTCCTCGGGGACCCAAATAGGCTCAGGTGTGGGAGGGCCCATAACGTGAGGGTAGAGGACCTTAGTCTCTTCGATAACATGGACCCGGTATTATTGCATCTCATGAACCTCGATTTGAAGGTTATCAATCGTTACAATGAGTTGGGCTAGAACCATCACGAAATTCGGCTGCACATTCGGTACTTGGTCTGTGTTCTCCATGGAGAGTGGATGAATATGAATTCCAAACTCAGAGGAAGTAGCGAGGGAACTGAAGGAGCCTCAGGGCGGATTGACGAAAGATCGAATCCAATAGGGAGCCAGGCCAAGGGTCGGGTATGCGATCGACCTGAGAAGGAGAAAAAAAATGAATTTATTTTTGAAAGGGAGAAAAGGAGGAAACTGTTATTGAAAAGGGAGGAAAATATTTTTGACATTTTTTTTGGAAAAAGACGAGGACAAAATGTTTTAGGGTAAAAAGGAGCAAAAATCTTTTGGGTAAAAGGAAAGAAAAATGATTTTGGTATTTTTGATAAAAGAGGGGGAAAATATTTTGACACTTTTGGTTAAGAAAGAGGAAACACGAGAAAAGGGTCTCGGCATGATTATTTATTATTATGTTCTCACTTGTATTAGGTTTACCTAAATGCAAAAATAAATGCTGGACGAGACCCGAACCTAGGAAAATTGGGTTTGAAAAATATGGTTGGACTTATTGCCAGGCTCATGGACAGGGTCCCATTTTGAGAAAAGACAAAATTGAACAAAAATTTAGGCGGCATGCCAACCCGTCATTTTGACAGAGTTTCAAGTAAAAATCGTCAAACTAAATATGAGTGTCCTAGGTTTGATGACTAAATGAGGGTGTACAGTTGTTGGGTTAATTAGAAGGGTTCCCCCCTTTGGCATGACTTCCAAGATATACGTCTTTATTTTGAGAGCAATCAGTACGTGTGGACAAGCCATTTAATATACCTGAGTGTACGTGAATTGCCTCACTATATACCTCATGGGGATAGTACATGTGAGAGAGAATTCGATATACTCGACGTAAGAGAAAGAGTTCCCTGCGATATACCTCCCATCAAGAATTCGGTTAAGCGATATGATACAGGGGGAACCGTTTGATATACGTCGAAGGTACTTGGCTAATGGAAGGTGAGAGTCGTATCGCTTAGGCTAACTACGACCTGTCGGACCAGCACCTATCACGAAGTGACCCCCCAGTTACGGGACACAATTTGGTCAATCTCCATGCTCTTGGATGATGTAGTGTGCAAAATGCATGATTCTTGATTAGTATATTATGGAGAGATTATCTTTATTTGGCATGATGAGCATTATACTAATAGGAAAGAATGTACAAGTATAAAAAGTAGATCTAATATGGAGCATGAAGATTATACTAACCATGAATATGTGTGAATATCTACAAGTGAGTGTGTGGTAGTGAACCTAAGCATGGATCAACTACAAGTGGTGTGTGATAAGTGTGAGTGAGCAAGTATATACACAAGTGTGATAAGTGGAGGTGTGTGTTAGTGACACCTAATCATGGACTCTAAGTGGTGTGTGCAACATATGGATATAAGTGATCCTAGGTGCACGTAATGTGAAGTGTACATGGAGAGTATCTACAAGTGTGTGAGTGAGTAATGATATAAGCATGAGGTATATAATACTATATATGTATAAGAAATAAGAGAGGAAAAAAGGGAACATATAGGTAGGTCCATACGCACACAAGGAGAAAATAATAACACTTATGCAAACAGATTCTAGCCCTTTTATGAAAATGATATCCCCAGCGGAGTCTCCATTGTGTCCATCCCCGAATTTCATCTCCTCTTCCGAAAAGGAGGGCAAAAGGGGGTAAAAAAGGTCTCGTGCCCTCTCTGCTTTCTAGGAATGCTTCGGTCGTCGTTGGTGTGGGGTGAATGTAAAGAGATGGAGTCGTCAGCCTATTTTGCACAAAACAGGCAAAAGAACTTGCCGTTGCTCGAGAGAGGGGCATCAAAGACAAACTGATGTTTACGAAACCAATATTTCAAAGGTTCGAGGGCTAAGTTACAGAATAGAAAGGTGTTAGACACCCATCCCACCCTTTCGGTCTCTCATGGGCTTGTGTTTTTTGTTTTCCTTTATTTCTCCATGAAGTGTGTGTGCATGTATATATAATGGAGATCAGAATCGCCCAACTCATACTATGGAAAAGATAGAGTGAGGTCGTCCATAGGAATGTTCCCAAAATAATATTTAAAAAAATATGATTTATGCGTTCATCAAAATATTGATCGTTATGATAGTACGATAATATTCGTTGGATAAAACGCTAATAAGGATCACAAACATAATTTGTATTAAAATAAATTATACATGAAAAGGTGACAGATGCAAAATTGGGGAATTTAGAAAATTTGGAAAATTAAAAAATTAGAAAATTGGACTCGAGTATCGGGTTTTAACCTGAAACGCCTATGTAGCCTATAAAGGCATCAAAGTAAGAATTTCACATAAAGAAAACTTCACTGATTACAAGAGAATGTTGCTGAGATCACTGATGCTGATGGATCTAAGGTGTCTTCGTAGTGAGGTCACACCCTTTATTTATAGGGCAAGGGGGGCCGATCTACATAACCCTAGCCCTGCCAATCGACAGGTAACCCTAGGCACACTTCCGATAGGCAGTGAAATGGACCCGCCAATCGGTAGTCTCATGCATATTTTTTCGGAAAAACGGTCATAGAACGCAATTCGTTGATCTAAATAGCGCATGGGTCATACTATTCTAAAGGTAATTCAGATACCTTCAAGAGTCCTTTGGGCCGCTCTCAGGTCCGAGTGTTGACTTTGGGTCAAACGGGGCTCGAAAGCGCTCGTCGGTCCTTTGGACGAGAGAACGTCAGACGGAAACGGATTATTCGTCCGAACGGTAAGTCAGAATCATGAATGGGGTGGACCGTTGGAAAGTTTATGCAAGGTTCTTCGACATTCCGAAGAGCTTCGCTTGATTTGAAAAGTTAACCATGGTCAAATGGGGCTCGAAAGCGCCCGATGACCTTTCGAAGTAAAACGGGTTGTTCATTCGTACCGTAAGGATGATTCTCTCATGGGGCAGATCGTTGGAAAGGGTATGTAGTTCCCTTCAAACATTCATTAAGTCTTGTTCGAGCTGAAGAGTTGACCTTGGTCAAACGGAGCCCAGGAGTGCTCGGTGGCCTTTGGATCAATTTTCGGGGGAAAAAGGATTGCTCGTCTGAACGGTTATGCCATTTTGTGCACGGGGATGGACCGTTGGAAAGGGAATTTAGTGCCCTTCGAATAATTAAAAATCTTTCACTCTGACGATAAATTTGTCTGGGGTCAAATCGGGGCCCGAGAGCGTCCGGTGACCTCCAGATCGATTTTCGGTAGTAAAATGGTCCATTCGTCCGAACGGTTGTGTCGATTTATGCATGGGGCGGACCGTTGGAAAGGGTATTCAGAGGCCTTCGAATATTCATTGAGCTTTCACTCTGAAGATAGAGTTGACCAGAGTGAAACGGGGCTTGGGAGTGATCGATAGCCTCTAGATCAGTACTCAGAGTATGACCTAGGATTTGTAGTAAAAAAGACAGGTGCTATGGACCTAAGGAGAGACTATAGACATATTATATTGATCAATAGACCTTTTTTGTAACTCCCAAACACATTATATTGATGAATAGACCTTTTACGTAACTCGATAGTTATATACTCAGGGATATACCTCCGTTTGAAATCATCAATAGTAAATTCGCTGATCACATAACCCATGAGTACAGAACAAATATAGAGAAAAAAAACTTGAAAGAATAAAGGCGGAGAGATGGATATTCACTTAAAGAGAGGGGGTGGATGAGAGTTGCTGAAAGAGCTTTAGGATGGTTTGAATACGCACTTCACAAATAATAATGAATGGTCACCAAGTGACCAAAACCGTTTTGGAGGCAATAGTCTCAAGCACGACTCAAAAATATACGCTATCATTAAGAATTATTTTTTGAATGATAGCTCCACGATTCTTTAAGGCAACGTATCCTCACCCGTCGAATGGAAAAACCCATTTCATCCCTCGACCAAAGCAAGGCCTTGCACTGCAAGGGTTGAAAGGTTTTGGGGCAATTGTGGGAACTATTACTTTCAATTATTAAGGCACGTGGAACCTACCTGACTTGTGTCCCACACGTGAAAGGCGAAAACGACCGAAAAGTATTTTATTTAATGATTTCCATATTGGTACAATGATAATTCGTTGGAATGTAGATATGTTCAAATGAGGCTTATCGCCATGAGATGATAAAATGACAAGGGGAGAGCCCATCATTCTAAAGATACTGTTATTAACCGATATAAATAATTATAACAACCCTATTAGCGGGACATGAGTTTTAGAGCTTATGAACTTTGTCAGATTACAGTCTTAAGCAGAAAAAAAAATTTGAGTCCCCCTGCATAGTAGTAGGTTTTTCTTGCCGAATGACATACATCTTTGTATCATCTATTTTGTATGCTCGGTAATTTCGGTATCTGCATTATATTTGGTTTATGTGATCGAATTAATCATACCCGTAAGTTTTGTGCACTTATATATATATATATATATATATATATATATATATGCGTGCACGAATATTCAATTGAATTATTTTGAATAGGTTATTTACTTGAAGTGTTCAATAAACATCATTTCTTATGTAAAATACGAAATCTTGGGACCTTTCAACCTTTGGTAGTATTTGATACACAATATTTTTCATAAAAATACCTAAGGCTTCAACCTTTTTTTCCCACTCCCTAACAAGAATATGTTTTCCAAACAAAGTGAACAAAATTGAGCATGCCTATACACCATTTTTCCTATCTCGGTAGCTTATTTTCTATTATTAGATTTAAACATAAAAATACAAAATTATAATTTCAAAACATTATTTAAGGGGGCGGTGCGTGGGGCGTAATATATTCCGAGTGGAACTAAAATACAATCAAACCCATCGTATGGAATTTAAAAGGTAATATACAGCTAAGCTATTGGCCAAAAAGAAAAAAAAGAAGAAAAAGAATTAATTACAGCGAAGCATATCATCATCATTTCATCTTCCACCGCCCCAACTCCTTCAGCGAAGCATATAAACTTTACTTTCTGCTTCAATTTCCTGCTCGCTCACCAACTCACCAACCCAGGTATTCGATGAAACAAAATCTTTACTCGTTCTCGTATATTATTTATCCCCTTGTATCTTTAACTATATGAAGAATCAAGGCATAATATTTTCTTTTAAGGGGTTTGAGGTTTATTTTTATCTTCTTTTATATTTCTTGATCTGCCATCATACTTGTGTTGTCTCCACTGGAAACCCGATAATATAATCAAAGGTGATTTAGAGTCATGTGCTGCTGTGTCAACTTAATCATATGGGGTAATAAACTTATTAGGAATTTAGAGTCATTTACAGGAATTCCTTCCTGCTGAAATTGCAAACAATTTATATATTTGAAATTAGATGTAGTGCCTTACTTAAAAATAAGGGAAATAATTTTGAAAATGATACCACAACACGAAATTGATACAATAAATCATTTTCGATAATTGTGTTATTCGTACCATGTAATGTTGTGTGAAAATAATGAATCATGTTAATAAAGTCCTCTCCATAAAAAAAAAAAAAAAAAAAAAAGGTCGCGTCATGTCGTATCGTTTTTGTTTCGTTATTAGCTTAATGACAAAAACACAATTTGATACCCCTACCTAAAATCTTAAATATGGATTATTATTCTTGTATATTTTGTGAAAAAGTTTGTAGATGCCTTTAATTGTTATATTCATCTACGAAATCTGTTGAACGGGAATAGTTCATAATTAATTAAATTTTCAAGAAAATTATGTCATAATTATGTTTTGAAGGGTTCCTGCTTATGAGTACATTTGAATAGAAAAAATCAAGACAATGAACTAAATTCACTTGGGGTGTGTTTGATTGGCATGGAAATTTTTTCCATAGAAAATAGTTGTTTGGACTCATGTTTCATCTTTGTATTACCTTAATTGCAAATACTTTATATTAGAACAACACTCATTCACATAACAAGTGCTTTATCTCAAATCTCATTTTTATTGGAAAATATTTTTTATTCACCCACCAAAGAATTAGTTTCCATGAAAAATAGAAAAATGTGGAACAAAAACTCGTATATTTTTTCGCTCATTTTTCAACTTCTCATCCAAATGAATTATTTTTTTACGCATTTTTCATATTTTGCAATCAAACACATCCTTAGGTTATAATTTTGCTGTTAATTTTTTTAAAAGACATTTAAACATTGACTTTTAATGGCTCATAAAGTCTACCTTTTTGTGTGTGTGTGTGGTGGGAGGTGAGGTTGTATATATGTATATCTAGGACAGTAGGACTACCTAACCCGACAAAAAATTCTCGGTCTCGAATTGACTAGTGACCCAATTTATATTTCAAGTATTTAATTTATAATTTTATATTTCATAATTCACTAAAAAAATCTAAAGGGACCTAACGTAAAAAGAATCCAGAAACACAGGTCTTTCACCCCCTGCAACTAGTTTCTGTCAAAATAACACAATTTAACTTGTTTGTTCAGATTAAATATTCTTAATTTCGATAAGAAGTAAATTTATTAAAAAGTGTTTCCATTTGTTTGAATTTCAATTTCATTTATCATTTTGTTTAAAATCTGCTACATTTATTTACAATCTCACATCAACCAAACTTTAGCAGAGAATTTATAGAGTCATTTAAAGAAAAGTCTTTCGACAATTTTTTAATAAATGTTTAGTTGAAGCCTTTTTATTTTGTTTCAAAAAATCCATCACCACATAAAAACACTCAAAACAATGACACAAAAACTCATTTACTCACCCCACCCCCTGCCAGAGGTCCGGTGATGGTGAGGGCTTCCGGAGTTCCTGCGGGGCAAAGTGGTGGTGGGAATGCCTGCCAATAGTGCGAACTTTTAAAAGTAAAATAGTATTAGGTAAATGAGTGTTTGAAAGATTAAATGGTTTAAACTAAAAATAGGTGTCTTTTAAAAAAATATGTGTTTATGTTGGGAATTGTACAATAATTGACTCTTTATAAAAATGCATTTCATCATTTATTTGTCAACCAGTTAAAAATATTTAACCGCAAATCAAAGATAGCCTCAATCTATTTCCTAATTCAGTGTAGACATAGTTTTTGTTAATGTATTGATCTGAAGAAACTCATACATATATACAAATTTTGGTTGAATAATATTCAGGTTAAGTAGATAATGGGAAGCGAAAATCCAACTTGGGCAGATCAATGGGGAAAAGATGGGGAATTTGGGGAAGAAGGAAACAAGTCCAGGACCAGTAAAAGTAAAGGAAGCAACAAAAAGATGGAGGCTGTGAAGGCTGCTGCTTCGAAAGGATTTGACAAGGCTAAGACAGCTGCTGTTATTGGGGCTCAGAAGGTGAAGGTTGGAACCTCCATGGGATTCAAATGGGCCAAAAACCAATACAAAAAAAAATTCTCCTCTTCTAAATGAATTTCATTTTATTTATTTGCTAAACATTGGATGGCTAGGACTTTTTTTGCTGCTGCTATTTTCTAGTACATTTGCTTTTTGTTGAATAAGGTGAAGTTACATTTGGCTTTGTGCCTAACCATTGGAATTTTTATATTGCATTACTGGTGCTGTAAATCGTGCCCAACAAGTCGAAACATATTGGCTGTCACTTTGAAAACATCAATTTGACAATACTTATCAATGTAATTTTAATCATAATTGTCTTTAACTTGACAATCCCTTATTTTAATTTCTCAAAATTTTCAGGATTTTTTTGTCACCACAACGGAAAAGAAACAAATTTTCAAGAGTCAAACACCCTAAATGTCTATATCATTTTTAAAAGCCTAAAGAATATCACGAGTTTTGCAAGCATAATTCAATTTACTTCTATGTGAATCAATTTGGCCTCCATGTATATTGATTGGCATAATACTGCTCTTAAATAGTTTGTTTGGAGCCATTTGGTTGTGGGACCTCCTACATAAGAGAGTCTTGTTTGAACAAATTGTTTGTTTCAGTCTCCTGATTGATGACTCCTGATTTGATGTACAAAATGTAGGGGTTATTTGTTAATTAATTTAATTTTGAAATTAATTATTTAGTTAAATATTAGTATCTTACCTAATGTGGTCCACATAAGAATCGATTTGATATGATTCCATTGGATAAATCACCATAATCTTTTATATACTCTAAAATGCTTAACAAAGCTTTAATTCTCTCGATCATTGAAGCAACCACGTGGCTATTTCCATCCTAGACATATTTGTTTCACGCATCTCTCTCTTTTAATTCCCCCAAGTCTGTCCATTTCCTCAAACCTACATGACCCCTTAGCTCTCACTCTATTTCCTTGACTACCCCATGCATCTAGACGGCCCATCTCCCTCAAACCCACAATTAAACGCTCGCCATTCTATCTCCCCCAATCTCTTTGTATGTCTTGGTTTATATCCCCAATCTTTTTAAATCCCACTTCATTTCTAAAATCTTCTCTTACCCAGTTCTTTTTTTTTGTCAAGGCATCAAAATATCCTTTATGACTACCAAAAGTGGAAGCGATAAAACCATAAGTGACGCGACCATCACTACCATGAAATATATCCTTTGCCCAAAACGTTATTACCTCTACAAGAACTTAATGGAAGCACCAAAAAATCGTATTAAGATTTGTGGAGGGGCCCATGCAAGCTCATATGCTAGCTGATGTGCACCACATGAGGTTTAAGGCCGATGGGAGCTTTGATATTCTCCCGCAGCGCCTTGGGAGCATGAAGATTGGTAGTGGTTTTGGTGGGGAGATGTTAGAGGAGACCATCAAGAGGGTGGAGGTGGAGGATAGGTACGAGGCTACTTTCATAAATTTTGGTGCTGGGATGGAGTTGGCTAGGAAAAGGGTCAATGAGATGGTTATTAGGGCGGAGGATTCAAGTGTTGTTGGGATATATCTGGGATTGGTGGCAGTGGACAAACTACTTTAGCTAGAGAGATTTCCAGAGATGAACAACTTTGAAGAAAGTATTTTTACCCTTGTTTTTAGTGTGTTTATGAGAGAGAGAGAGAGAGAGAGAGAGAGAGAGAGAGAGAGAGAGAGAGAGTCTATTTTGTTGCCCAGAAAATGGAAGAAAAAGAAAATTTATGTGCATATTTGCTTTCTCAAAATGCTTGATCCAATTAGTAGAATCAAACCGGGTTATATTCATTAATGATAACAATAAAGGTCCCATTTTCGGATCAACCTTCTTTGCAATGAGTGACTCAGTCATTAGATAAACCTAATTCCCTATTTTCTCATGTTTTCCCTTGCATTACACTTTCTATTTTTTTAATAGTTTCTTTTTTAGATGATAGGTAAAAGATTATGGTACCCTCGGTGACAATCAAGTGAAACTGTTAATAATTTGTGTGTACCAAAAATATTTAAAAACGAGGGACATAATATGTACAAATACAATGGTCGCTAATGAAATTGAAGTTAATGTCCTTAACTTGATTGACTAACTGCTTTTTCAGGTTGCTTAAATGACAGGATTTTCTTCCTGACAATGTCTCATTCTCCAAATGTAGAGCATTTGAGCTGAGTCGCCATTCCTCTTCAAAGTAGTTTTTAAGAAGGTTACGGTGGGACAAGACTGAGGCGGCGTGGCGTTCGAGATTGGAGCGCATTTGTTCGAGGTTTATCCACATAAACCTCCATATTTTTTCCAATCTTCTCCTCAAACACCTTGTTGATCAACCTCAGGAATGTTGCTCCAGCATTTTTGAGCCCGAAAGTTATTACATTGTAGCAAAAAGTACCTCAACTCGTGATGAAAGAAGTGATTTACCTATCTTTTGGTTTCATTCTTATCTTGTTATACCCAAAATAGGGATCCATGAAGCTCAACAGCTCATGTCCTGGTGTAGCATACACCAACTGATCAATTTTAGGCAAGGGGAAGTGGTCTTTTGGGCAGGCTTTATTAAGATCAGTAAAATTTACACACATTCGCCACTTATTATTTTTCTTTGTAACCATAACAACATTGGACAACTAGGCTGAATATTTAACATCCTTGATGAATTGGGTCTTTTGTAATTTCTCCACCTCTTCCTATATAGCTTGGTTTTTCTCCAGACTGAACACCCTATACCTTTGCTTGATCGACTTGGCATCCTTATTAACGTTGAGCTTGTGGCAGATAAAGTTGGGATCAATCCCAGGTATATCCCCGTGACTCTAAGCGAATACATTCCTTCATTGTCTCAAGAACGCAATCAATCCCTATTGGATTGGATCCAGTGTGGAGCCGATCTGGGTGGTTCTCTCTAATTTTTCATCATCCAGGATTATGATTTCGGTGACTTCAACAATCTGCACTTTGGCTAACTCCATTTCATCTCAGGGATCCAGATTATCAACTTCTGACTCACTGTTGGGTTCCGTAGTGTCTACCTAGTACGTAATGGTCTTTTTCTTCAAATCGATCAAATCTTCTTACTCGACTGAGGAGTAATAACATTCTCTAAACACCTTTTGGTCACCTTTCACAACACCAACCCTAAAGTGAGTAAGGAATTTCAAACACAGATGGACTGTGGACGGTACAACTTCAAATTTCTTCACTTCTACCCTATCAAATATCATATTATAAGAAGATTCGGCATTATTATCCATCACAAAGAAGCGTATCTTTTATGTACGGCTTGCTGGCTAAGTGCCGAACAACACTTTTAGATTGACTATTCCAAGAGGGTAGACTTTTTCGCCTGAAAAACCTATCAATAGCCAATGGTATGGTTCCTGCTAACTGAATTTATGTCCTAAACTCTTAATCAAGGATAGAACATGATATTAGTCTACAATCAGGATACTGACGATGATAGCTTCTTAAATTCTAAACTTGATGACCAATGGATCATCATGGGAATACTGTACCCCAGAGAGGTCATTCTTAGAAAAGTCAATTACTATTTTATCCTTATTGACTTTCCTGAGCCGATCATCTTCATTTAGATTGATTTTTTGGATATAAGAATAGGTCTGTGCTTTATTCAGGTAAGCATTTCTGTCTGCAGTTTAATCTCTTCCTCCTGCATCGCCACCTGTAATTACATGACAGTCAAAAGAATCAAAACGTACCATAGTTACTTCAACTTCTGGTTATTTAGGCTTCTTTAGTAAGTCAGGATTGTCTTCATAGCCATCTTTATGGTTTCTCTTCCTCTCATCTCTAGGTTTGTAGGGAGAACTCGACCTTCCTCTTGTTTCTCTGCTTTCTCATCGATCAATAAATTCGTTCATCTTTTCTTGGTGAATGAGGGCTTCCACTTCGTTCTTCAAAGTGATACAATTATCGATCGCGTGGTCATGATCCTTATGGAACTCACATTTAGATTTTTCCCTCCTATTAGGTGGTGCCCTCAGCTTCTCAAACCATAGAAAATCTTTATTGTACTTAATTTCCTCTAGGATATGGTGAATACTGGCCATCAATGGAGTATCTTTTCCAAAAAAAATTTAGATTATCATCCTTCTTCGGTTTATATTACTTCTTCTCTTTTTGGTCCTTCATCTCAGGCTTAGTGGTTGGACTTTGCTTTGCATCTTTTGCTTCCTCGGTTTTCATGATTTTTACTGCCTTAGCCATGAGTTCAGTCATGTTTTTAAGAGGATCTTTGTCCAGAACGTAGTATAGATTTTCTAGAAGAATCCACTCATTAAAGCGGTGATGGATGTTTTCTCCTCATAGTCGACCACTTCCAGTTTCTTATTATTAATGTATTCTCTGATGGTTTCCCTTACTCACTGCCTGACACTCAAGAGATGGGTTACTCTCTTCACTGGCTTGACCCCAAAAGAGAAGTTGCTGATGAAAAGCTTGACAAGCTTGGTAAAATTGGCAATGTAACCTCGAGCTAAGTTATTGTACCATATTTGGGTCAAACCAGTAATGGTGCTGGAAAAAACTCTACATCTTATCTCATTAGGAACATAATAGATGTCGGTTACAACCTGGTATTACTCAATATGCAAAACTGGATCAGTTTTACCATTATATTTTGGGGTGACCACTGGGGTTTTAAACTTGGATGGAGTTGGGAAATCAACAATTGCCCAAATGAAGGGAGATCCCTTGACAAAATTCCTCTATAATGGATTCTTTGCCTTTGCTATTTCTCCAAGAAGATCTTCTAATCGCTGGATTGATCCCTTCTATGAAGGGTTCCCTGCCTTAGATTTGTGTGAGCTATCTCGACCATGTGTTTGTGCAGAGCTCTCTTCCTGAGAAGTTTGCTCGACGTGTATAGATCGTTAAACACTTGATTTTGACATAATTAAAGCTTCACGCTAGTCGTCTAGGTGTTGATTAGTTCTGGATAGTGCTCTTGGAGGATTTTTATTTGCTCGGGGTCCTAATCGATCAAAAGGTGAAGCTCTGCTCAATTTTTACAAAATGCTTGGTCTTTTAGGAGAGAGATGGTTATCATAGAATTTTGTGGATCTGAGGGATGAAATCACTCTTGGACGGTAAGACCTATCTCGTGAAGATCTATAATAGCTATGTTGGTTGTGCCTAGGAGGCGGAGGTGACATATATCCCTTAACCATTTATTGCTTGGAAAGAGCTAGAGATCTGGCTTGTAATGATTGAGCCAATTGCCTCATTATTTCCTACATGGCATCTTGACCCCTGGAAATACTAGCAAGAATTCCATTCAGGTCTGCGGCTGTAGGCATAGCAGATGTGACAGTTAGGTTACCTTTATTTATGGCGCTAGTCTCGGGATCATTCCACTTCTCTCGAACTAGAATGTATAAGATATAGAATGACAATTAGACACACGTTGCCATAGACGGCGCCAATCTGTTGATGTAAAAAATGGACTAGATCCAATTTTCTAACCATGAATAAAATATAAGATTATAATAAAATTATCACACAAGAAATAAAGAGTTTTTAAAGTGGTTCGGCTATGTAAGAAAACATACGTCCATTTTTATTGTATTGATTTTTGTAATTATAGAAAGCTAGGTACTCTTGTTAAGAAGAATATCCTAGAATTCGTTCTATCTTTTTTTTGTGAAAGCAATACAATGTGTTTATAGTGACTTGGAGATCAAGGTCAGGGATGCCTTTATATATTCAAGTATTTACACCCGTACATAATGAATGTGATGGTTGATTATCTAGACATTCTTCATGTTGGTCGGCATTCTTGTCGAGCAACTATTTTCAGGACTAATTTAGTGACTGATGACTAGGATTACTACCACGTAAGGAGATGTGTGTCCATTTCTCATTGGCCCATGTAAGTGGATACTTTTTTGTATCAAGAGTCATATTTTAATCAAAAGTCTTACAATCTCCCACTTAACCATGGAGAACCACATTTGAAGTTTGAAAACATTTTTATTGATTTTTCATTTAATTAAGTTAAGAAAACAATCGTAATTTTAGAAAAATAAATTGTCACAACATATAAACAATATGGCATTAACCTTTCACTTGAGTTTAAAAGTACCACTAATGGATATGTCGTGAAAGTTTATACACTTTCGATATCATACTAGAAACTCCACTTAAAAAATAATATTGTACTAGAAACTCCATGGACACCTATTATTACCACTAATAAATCATTTTATCCAAAGTACCAACAACATCAACAACAACTCATCCAACTCAAATTGGCCATCCAACAAACACATAATACATAACACTAAATTCAGATGAAATTGCAGCCAAAACCAAATCCCCAATCACTCGGATCCATCACTAACACCACCCCTTCACCCACACTAACCAAGATATAATAGCGATCTCAAGTAACAGATCCACGATTAGGAGATAGAGGCGGAAGGAGGTAGCTAGGTCTCAACTAAGCAGAGTCATCGGGGGAAGTAAACCGACCCAGCCCTATCAAGATATCAACGTGCCTAAGAGATATAAGACCCATCCATATTGGTCTAACAAGAATCACAAAAGTAAGAGATGGCGACCAATATAAAGGGGTGACTAGAGGAGCAAAACCACCCCCAGAAATGAACCTTGAGTTAAATTCAGCCTAACATGAAGTACACCAGAGGAGATAACGTCTGAGAGTTGGGGACGGATGAGGGGGATACTCAAAAGAGGAAGTGGAGGCTGGTTGAGGGTTTATCGCCCAACCCCCCCACACATCCAAAAAGCGAGGCATCCTTCAATTTTTTTAACGCTTTTTAACATTTGTCACCTTTTATGTCCTTTGACCACGGAATATAACTTAAACACACACACACACACACACACACACACACACACATATATATATATATATATATATATATATATATATATATATATATATACATTAACAATTAATAACTAACCCCAAGGTTTGTCCAAAATGGTAACCGGATGTAGTTGTAAATTCAGCTTCGAATCTTGACAGTTATATCTTGAGGTCACGGACCGTAAGAATTAAACGCCTATTTTGAAAGTCTTGTTCGGGGTGGAGGGATTAGTCCGAGGTGCGCGTAAACTGTCTCGGGATTACCCTTCATAACAAAAAAAAGCGATTAATAACCATTTGAGTAGATAAAAGAAGTATATTTTATTAACTGAACTAAAGTCAAACAAATAAGGAACCAAATTAGATAAATTTTCACAAAATAACATAATTAAATGATTCATATTATCATGAGAGTAATGTAATACCTTGTATTTTTATGGCCTTTAATTATAGAATTAATTAAATTTAATTGGGATAAATTAATTTAATATTAATTCAGATTTTAAATTGAATATTTACTAGCATGACAAGAGTTAGTAATTATTGGTAAGAATTATGTAGAACATTACTGTATGAGTAAAACTAATATGTAGAATTGAATTTATTAAAATTATCACGAGCGAATAATATGATAATTGTGCAAATTAAGTCGGTACGCGTCTGTGTCGTGTCGGGACTATATTATTATATAAAGTGAATAAATTATAAGTTACCCGCATGGTCATTTTGTGTGCACCAATGTGTCCGAAACGATCAAGATAGTCGAAAAAGTGTACCCGGGGGTTTAGTTTGGGTCTCGGGACGTTTTTAGGCCTAACCGGCACCCCGGGAGGGAGATTTAGTCATTTCCAAATTAGGCCTTAGTTAAATAACGAAAATTGGGAATTAATATCAAATATTAAGAGAGTCCTCTAGATTAACATTCTCAAAATTCTAGAACGGAAGTGAGAGGAAGAAAGGAGAAAAGTCTTCCAAGAATCCAAGGCCAAGAACCAACTCAATGGCACAACCACCACCAACAAAACGTAGATTGGAGTGAGGGGATCAAGCCTATACATGTCAAATTCGTGGAATCAGACCATCGATTATGGCAACTAGGAAGTAGAGTTCAGTTGAGGTTAGAGGATATAATCAAGAATGATGATCGTAGTTAAGGTCACCCCTATTATGGCAAGAAAAGCCAGGACTGTAAAGACGGCTAGGGCACAGCCTATGATTTCTGAGTACTACTATAGTCCAAAGTGATGCAAAAGTAGACTCACCCAACGTGGTATGACTGGGAAAGAGTCAGACGAACCATTTAGGAGAACCGTAGGTGAAAATTCTAGAAATGTGGGGATTGTTTGTGTTGGACAAAGGAGGGAAAATATCCAAAGGCTTGGGCATATGACGGAGTGTGACTAACTGAAAGTGAAAATTTGGGGTAAAATTTTTCTTTGCTCGTCGGAACGAAGTGATAGTGGTGGGAGTCAGCCACCACTTTTAGAAGTGGAAAGTTATGTCAATAAAAGGATCTAAGGTACTGTTTGACCGCAGGTTCCTTCATCACATGTTCAGGATAAGATGTGAACGTTGTTATGAACTCATCACAGGAGGGATGAACAGAGGTCCATTTGTGAATATGAATCTGAACGGTTAGCGAATCTTGTATCGGAGGATGTAGATACAAATGGAGGAGAGGATTTCAGGTGCGATACCGACTCGTAAGAATAGTTAATAACACTTAAAGGGAATCCGGCTGGATGACCAATTCAGAGGGTGAAAATGGCGTGCTTTATCAATGGAGATGATAATGCTTCTTTGTGTGGGAAGCTAAAAGAATCGAAGAATTTAGTCGAGAATAAGACCAGATGAAACGGTGGTAGTGAAGCTCCACAAGGGGGAAACCCATCAAGGGATCCATTTAAATGATTCGGATAACTGAATTCTTACCAAGCGATGGTGAACTCAGTAAGGGCTATGAATCCAGTAGCATGTTCCTTTAGGCCAACTAATCTAAGGGAACAACAGGGGTAGCCATCAGGAATCGAACCTACCCAAGTCCGAGCTAAGAACAACCCTAAAATGGTCAGTATGACCAGTGGTAAGTGGATTATGCATAGAAGTATTTTGTGGAGAGTGAAACCACATGCGTTAATTTTTCCCGAAGTGAGTAAAGGAGATAATAATATGGTTCCTAGTAAATGGCAACGATTAATGTAGTTTGTTTTGGTTCGGACAGGCGTGTTATGTCCGGAGACCATTTGAGCAGCCAAGGCGATTGACAAGGTAGAAGTATGAGTTTTATCCTCGGAGGATGAGGCGTGTTTTATGTGACATGAGCGAGTCACTACATTTTATTTATTGCTAGATTTGTAAGTGAGACGAGTTTAGTGCATATATCGACAACATTATTATTATGTGTATGTTTTTCCCTAGTATAGAGGGCTAATCTTTAGTGTTATCCGCGGAGGATAAATGGGTGCATTGCTAGAGGTATATACTTTATTGAGATTACTCGTTTTAGTGATGTGATGTACGAGTATGATATTATCTTATTTACGGCTTTATAGTAATGGTTAGAACGATAGTGGGCAGATATTGCAAGGCTATTGGGGTGGTTACCTTAGTGCATCATGTTTTGTTCTGGCGAGACCTCACCTGTGAGAGGGTTGGGCCTGCACTTATATTATATATTATAAAGACTTCGGAGGGTATAGTGGTCTCGATATATTTGATTCCAGTGTGTTTAGAAACTTTGTTGTTATAATTCAGTGTGTATTGGGTTTACCGTTGAGCGGAGAGATTTAACTCGTTAGTATGTTTAGCGCTCAGGACCTAGTGATAGGAGGAACGCATTATTATATTTATTCTATAGAAGCGTGGAAGCTAAGACTTATATTCATATGTTTGGGAACAAGATTTCGAGAGTCTCGATTGTATGTTTACGGGGTTTATGGAATGTGATTACCACCAATGCTGAGCGATAGTGCAATTGGTGAAAAGTTCTCTGTTTTAGTACAATTGCGAGAGGAGATGTAATTTTTTTGTCAAGAGACGGAAGAGAGGGTACATGTTATGAACGGAGGGCCTAACGGATTTCGATAATCGACAATGCTAGGTAGTAGTGTATCGGGGGGGGGGGGGGGGGTTCCTCGTTTGGATTTCTCTTTGCGAGACATCCCACACATGAAACTTAGCGTAAGGTTGGAAGTAGGGAGATGTTTGGTCATTAGTCCAAGAGTCTGGTACCTCGGTCGTTATAGGATAAGGTAAATATAATTGTAAGTTGGAAGTTAAATTATGATTTAAGACCAGTGGATCCGGTTGTGTGGTAAGGAGGCATTGAAAGTTTTGTTTTATCACCACGAGTTGAAGGGTGGAATGATAATAAGGAGGATTTAAAATTTTGATTTCTAGGGTGATTGAGAGTACCCAAGTGTTGTAACCACGTTGTGAGCACAAGGGAAATAAAGAATTGGGTGTAATGTGTGAAGCGTATGTAATGCTTACACAAGTATGCACGGTTCATAGGGTGTGTGGGAATCCTGGTTAGATGATGTTAGAATCGTCCGAGTTGAAGGGACGTGGGAATAGACGTGTGGAATATATGTCTATGGGACTAACATAATGAAGTGGAAGGGGTAGAGTGGATTAATCATCGTTTGAAGGAAAATAATCCATATATACGCGTGTGATCAGAGTAGCACACCCAAATTTGGTTGGAAGGCTGTGGGAAGCCATTTAAAAGGGGTATTCCTTGAGAAGGGTAAAATTTAACTATTATGGAAAACACTCGGAGTGGAGTTTTACCTAGTCAAATGTTGAGAGTGACTTGCGTGTAGGTCGAGTGATGATGTTAGTAAGGTATAAAAGGTCCAAAAGTGCACGGGTCGGAACTTTCGGTATACGTAGAGGGAAGGAGGGAAATATTAAGTGTCACTTAATGTGAGACATTACAAATAGAATTTGACATTGAGCGGGACATAGTGAGTGGTCTTCGCGTGCACCACATAGATAGAATTTAGTTGGAGTAAGAGGTTCATCTAGAAAACTTTGTATCAAACCGACGATTCCGGTAATGGAAGAGGGCTGTCAAGTCGGTAAAATATCTTTGATGGGTTGCTAACCTCAAGATAAGATCAAGGATTCTTTCGAACGTGTGGAACAAGTTTCCCAAGAAATAAGTGATTGATATTCTTTTGGGGTGATCTACAATATTAACTAGTGTTCTCTAGTCTTCCTTTGGAAAGAAGAATCGAGTCGGTACATGGTACTACATGGTATTGTTCTGAATTAGGATAAGATTTTTGATTTCCACCTTTAATATGGAATTTTAGGAAGCAGCATGGATAACGCTTCATTTTGAGCTGGTTGTATCACCCATAGCCTGGGGATTAGGCGAACGGTGATTAACGATTAGTGGAGCCGTGTGAAAGTAATTTTGGATTCATTGTGATCATTTCATTTCCACAACGAACATAACTATAAAGTGAAGTATAGTACACTAAATGGGAGAGGAGATTACCTAATAGTAGGGTTCCGTGGAAGCACTCGTACATGTTTATGGTGAACAAGGTGCTTAATGAGTTTTTGGTAAGGAAAAACCTTAACTTTTCTCACTCTGGATGTTAAGAGGTGAGCGGATAATCAAAATTTTGAATTCGTCGAGAATAATCCGATGGCTAAGGTGGAATTACCACAGACTGTTTTAGGGGACTTTTGAATACTGTAAGAGTTACGTCGCCAAAAATAGAGATTTGAAGAACTGACAAAAGTGGTCAGATGTTCGTATGGTTTCTCTAAGAATGGGATTTTAATGTTTAGATTAATATGAGTAGTTGACGTGTAGTGAGGTGCGGCCTCCCCATGATATTGAAATAATGGGAGTCAATGATGTATAGGCTCGTCTTATTCGAATATTGACGGATTGGAGCACAATATGAAGTGTCGTTATTAAGGTATGACTCTATAACTGATAGTGTTGAGAATGTTAAATAAGCTTACTGTGAGGCGGGGGCTATAGTGATTGAACGCCTTACCCGGAAGTTAGTTTTGAGTACTGATAAAGTATATAGAATTGTTTTACCAAGTAGGCCTTCTTTTTCGAATTTTGGGATGAAATTATGTTATAAGGGGGGAAGTATATAATACCCCGTATTTTTATGGCCTTTAATTATGGGATTAATTAAATTTAATTGGGATAAATTAATTTAATATTAATCCGAATTTTAAATTGAATATTTACTAGCATGACGAGAGTTAGTAATTATTGGTAAGAATTATGTAGAGCATTACTAGATGAGTAAAAGTTATATGTTGAATTGAATTTATTAAAATTGTCACGAGTGAATAATATGACAATTATGGAAATTAAGTCGAAATGCCCCTGTGTCGTGTCGGGAATATATTATTATTATAAAAAGTGAATAAAGTATAAGTCACCCGTATGGTTATTTCGAGTGCGCCAACATGTCCGTAAGGGTTGAGATGGTCATAAAAGTGTACTCAGGGGGTATAGTTTGGGTCTCGGGGCATTTTTAGGCCTAACCGGCACCCCGGGATGGCAATTTAGTCATTTCCAAATTAGGCCTTAGTTAAATGACGAAAATTGGGAATTAATATAAGATATTAGGAGAGTCCTCTAGGGTAAACATTCTTAAAAGTGTAGAAAGACAGTGAGAGGAAGAAAGGAGAAACGTCTTCCAAGAATCCAAGGCTAAGATTCAACCCAATTGCACCACCACCATAACCAAAACGTAGATCGGAGCGAGGGGATCAAGCCTATACCTATCAACTTCGTGCAATCAGACCTTAGATCTTCACACAGGTATATATCTTGCTATTTTTCTAGTTGATATTTCACCCATGTTAGAATAAGATGATAAATATATGTTTTATGGAAACATTTCATGAATTAGGAGATTTGAATCACATGTTTTAGGAATAATACATGTAATCTGGAAGCCTTGTCATATGGATAGGATTACCCACAAAATTATTATGGTTTAGAAGAAAGAAATTTGGAAAAAAGTTAGAATGTTGGAAATTATGAGAAAACTAGGGTTCTTGAAAAATATTATGAATTGGGCCTTTAATCCAATGTCTTTGATGAATTCGTACATGCCTTACGTAGTAAATCATGTAGGTAGGTATATTAAATCAGTGGTATACTTGTTTGGGAGTTTGGGAATCAATAATGGTGTTTGGAGGAATTTCTTGGATGAAACTCGTAGGTTGAATTAACAGATTCTCGACAAGAACTGCTCGATCGATCGATCGATCGACTCAAGAATGTCGATCGACCGACTCAAGAATGTCGATCGATCGACCCCTTCTGAAAACTGCAGGTTTTCCTTCTTTTTGTTTAATTCGGATAAAATGCATAGGAACCCTTGAATATTATTTGAAGACCATAATGGGTCATGAAGAGGACCAGTAGGGTCTAAGTAGATTTCATTGAATGTAACTTTATATAGGATGTTACCGTAGGTTAACAGGGGTTTGGCAGATATTGGAAATTGTGCGTACATTAACTAAGGAAATTGAGAAATTCGTGAATGACTTAGACCAATATGTTAGAGAGGGTGTACTTACTGAATTGACCTTTAGGAAGAGAGAATACTTCGAGGGACAAGAAGTAATTACGAAATGATTGTAATTGAGAATAAAATGAGATGAATTCTTTATGTGTAAAGATTGGGTAAAATTGTATTACTTACGCTTAAAATATTATAATGGGTCATGGGGGAACCTAATGGGAAAATGAGAATATTTATATATATGACCAAGTGCATGTGTATATATCTATATTATATTTATGTATAATCATAACCACGCTACTTACTATCATGGATGTTATTGCGCTGGGACAGTCTTATCTCGATGGGTTCTTTATGGAGGATATTGTCTTGTGCCCTAGAACATAGGATTCCTTGGTACAGGCTATCTGACAATGATAATCAGATGGTCCTGAGAGACGTGAGGGGTATGTGCTGACCTCTTAGTGACTTGGAACTATGCTTTACCTCCATTTTGTGTGTATTGTGCTAAAACAGTTTGAGAGTGATTCCGAACTAGTATTTCCACTAGTAAGAGAGATACGGGGACTTGATAGCAGAGTATGCCAACACCATAGATATTATGTGGGGTGCTAATTAGTATATATATTGTATGAGTGATTAATATATATACATATACCTAGAATTTCTTCTACTGTGTGTGTAAGTAAATAAATATTGAATAAGCGCCCCTAATCATAGTAAATGCTTGAGATTTCATAGCAGTATTGAGATATACAAAATTGACTTAACTAATCCTTTAGAAGATGTTATTTTATTAAATCACAGATATACGGTCTCGCGAATCAGAATCTATGGGAGATGAGTTGGGTTAGACTTATGAGTCATTTTATTAGTACGATAAGTGTGCTCACTAGATGAGAGGTGATAATTCTCCCGAGAGTGTCGAGTAATAACATGTAGGTAATATGAATTTGTAAGCATTTTAAATACTTGTTAAACTAATTTAAAGTTGTTTTACACTTGGGCTCTGACCCGTTTCCTGTCATCTTTCCTCTTATATATATATATATATATATATGTGTGTGTGTGTGTGTGTGTGTGTGTGTGTGTATTACAGGTGCCCAACCACATGGGTGTCAGGGTTGGAACTTTGGGCTGTTGACGTGCTGCAGCTAGTGTGAAAGTTGCAGGTCTTTGCAGTAGAAAGTACTCAGAGACAGATTTCCTATAAGGTGCTGACGGATCCTCCAAGCTAACCCGTCCACAAACAGCATTATCTTCTTACCCTCAGTGGGTGCCTCATCTGGCACTATGGTGATAAGTCTCGTGAACTCCTCCTCATACTCAGCAACGGTATAATTCTCCTGTTTTAAGTTCAGTAGTTTCCGCCTCATCTCAGTCTGCACGGTGGGTGGAAAGTACTTGCGGTCAAACCGCTCCCAAAATGACTGAATCGGGATCGTGTCCCTCTCCTCCAAGGTGGTGGTGGACTCCCACCACTGCAAAGCGTCCCCCACCAGCTTAAAGGAAGCCAACAACTGTTTCTGCACATCTGTGCACTCATACATACGAAGATGCCGCTGGATATCTTTCTTCCATTGGCTGACGATGATGATATCTGAACTACAAGAGAATTCAGGGGGATGCGCCTTCTGAAAGGCATCCCTAACCTACTCCTATGCAGTTGGAAGATGTGCAGGTACTGGCACCACGGCTTGAATTTGGGGTGGAGCCTGCTGAACCACCGCTAGCGCGGCATTCACCGCCTGAGCAATAATTGCGGCTACCTCGTTAGCATTCATCGTAACCTGTGCCGGAGCTGCTGCCTGCTCGGCTTGGGCACGCCTATCCTTTGGTGCACGTCTCGAAGGCATCTGAAACGTGAAGAAATTCATTAGTCTACAGTTATTATCAAATCTCAAATAGCTGAAGACGTAAACTTAAAAGCAAGAATACAACAATCCTAAAATAGGGCTCTATAGCAAAAATGTTAAGCTGAAAGCGAAATAAGCCCTACAGATCCTAAGGACACTAGAACCTGATGCTCTGATACCACCTGTGACACCCCACCTAATTAAATATCGGGCGATCACTCCTTTATTAAATTAAAATCAAGGTGAACAGTTGGTTCATTCTTAGCATCACTGTCGTAAAATAACTTTTCCAATTTAAACACCCTAGTTAATTAAGCTAAGTGTCAAAACCATTTTTAAACATTACTTTCCAAATTTTATTTTAAAAATAAAGATTTAATTATTTATAACAATTCAATATTAAAGAATCTGACCACAATAACCCTGGATCATATAATCCAAATAATTTAAACATTCATCAACTAAATCCCAACATTAAAACTTAAAGTAAAACATCCAGACAGAAATAAATCCCAAAGTGACAATACTAGAAATAACTGAATCACAATGTCCAAATAAACAACTGAATAATGGAAAGGGCGACACATGCCCCACTAAATGAGTATGCTAGGATTGGAGTCAAATAAATGAAGTCGTCTAAGCAAGTGGCCTTCAACTTCCACCTAAGCTGCAGCGCGTTCCTTCCAAGGGATCCTACGCAAGATGCCCCTGTGGCTGGGCACCTGTAATATATACATATATATATAAGAGAGAAAGAGAAATAGAAACGGGTCAGAGCCCAATAGTGTAATTAATTTAAAATTCGTTTAGCAAGTATTTAAAATGTTTACAGGCCAATGCAACAACAAATTAGTGCGGCACTCTCTTGAGAAATTCTCACCTCTCTTCTAATGTGCACGCCTATCGTACTAACCTTCCCAACGGATTATCCTATCTTATCTCGCACTAAACTTCCCAATGGTTTAACTTATCTTAGGTTACTCGTAAGGTTTAAAACTTGAACAATATAATTGTTTAAAAGGAAAATGTCATTTAGTAACAAAGCTCTCATTTAACTTTATTTATTAATAAAGTTTCCCAGTGTCATATTATACTTTTCAAAAAAAGTATTTCCAATTTGAGTCATTATACATGTCTTACTTGCCATAACACAATAGTCAGTTTCCAAATTTCAGAACTTTATATATATATATTAAATACTCGTATAATATATATATTCTATCAGTACCCCACATAAAAATTATGGTGCGTGCATACTCTGCTATCCAATCCCCGTATCTCTCGTAGTAAGGGAAATAAAAGTTCGGAATCACTCTCGAACTGTATTAACACATACACAAACAATATTGAGGCGAAGCATAGATTCCAAGTCTATAAGAGGATAGCACATGCCCCCACGTCTCTTAGGACCGTCTGAACTATCGATTCGATAGCCTGTACCAAGGATATCTATCTTCTAGGGTACAAGTCAATATCCCCATAAAGGTCCCATCGAGATAAGACTGTCCCAGCGCGTTAACCTCAGGGATAGCAAGTAGCGCGGGCACGATTTTCACACATAGATAGTATATGCATAAACACAGTCATATAACTATACTGATATTACCATATCAATTTAGGTACATCTCAATTCCCATAATTTCGACATTTGTCCTCATATCTCATTATTTAGTTCTCACGTATAACCGTTCATTTCTTACTTTGATTTGAGCGATCATTTCAACTTATTACGTAACACTCATAGACTTTATCCTCCCAAGTGTAGAATTCAGTAGGTACTCATCTAATTTCCAACGTAACCATCTTACACGTCTCTCCCCTTAATACATAATTTCATCGTCCCTTATATGTAAATATCCCAAAAATACAACTCTTGTCTTACATTAAAGGTCCCAAAATCATTCACATGTCCTATAGGTCTTCTTTATCTCCCAAAACATTTTAATAAGGGTGTCCAAGAATTTTTTCTCATTAAATTGAATTCAACTAATTTAAAAATGGGAAATATGAGCCTGCCAGAAGGGGTCGATCGATTGAGGTCTGGGGCTCGATCGATCGAACCTTCGATCGATCGAAGCTCTTGGCTCGATCGATCGATCAAGCAGGTATGGCGAATTCTGCAGTTACCAGTTACGGGTTTTCTCACATAACTCCATCCAAATCCAAACTTTTCATTCTCAATCATCCAGAAATTTGTACTACTAATAATATAAATCCATTCCATACATCTTTTACGTAAAGCATGCAAATTTCCATTAATAATCATGGATTAACAGGCCAAAATTCATGTAAATCTCAAGAACCCTAGAATTCTTTTTAACAAGGTTCTAATCAGTCCTTTCCAAAATTTTCTTCTTCTAAGACATGAAAATTTTGTGGTTTAATCCTCTACATGTTAAGGGGTTTCCAGATTAACATTCAAATCATTACTACATGCGAGTTCCTAACTCAAATTTGGGTTTTCTTCCATAAAACTCATCCTAATCATCCCTAGACTAACATGAGTGATGCATTAACGAAAATAAGCAAGATAAACAATTTCCTGGGATTTTCGACGTTCTGGTTTGATGACGAATTTGGTGTGGTTGTGTTCCCCGTCGCGCGATCTACGCGTTGGTGGTGGTGGCGGTGCAACCGGGTGAATCGTTGGCCTTGGATTGCTTGGAAAAGCCTCTCCTTCCCTCTCCTATGGCAGTCACTTGTCTTTGGTTGTTTTAACCCTAGAAGACAAACTTAGACATCTGATAAATCCCTTGAATTTTCGTGGGTTTAATTACCCAAAAATGTAAAATGTCCAAAATGCCCTCCCGGGGTACTAATTAAGCCTAAAAACGCCCCGAGACCCAAATTAAACCCCCGGGTACACTTTTCTGACTATCTCGACCCTTCCGGACACTTTGGCGCACTCAAAACGACCATACGAGTGACTTATAATATATTCACTTTTACTCATCAATATTTAGTCCCGACGCGACACGGGAGCGTCCCGACTCAAATTTTCAAAATTGTCATTTTATTCACTCGTGACATTTATTATAACCAATATTATATATTACTTTCTCATTAGTAGTATTTAACAAATTTCCCATAATTACTAACTCTCATCACATTAATAATTATAACATAATTAATTTCTGGATTTTTATATTAAATAATTAATTCACATTAAATTTAATAAATCCCCAAATTAATATAGCATAAAAATACGAGGTATTACAGAGGGGTGTCACAAGTAACATGATCATACAAAACTCATATATTAGAGTTTCAACCAAATGATCAATACGCATAGCTAAAGTGAATATCTAAAAGGATTCAATTTTTTTTTAATGCACTATTGTTCAAACACGTATTTGATACATATTTTCTTATTCTTCTCTAATATTTGAGAATTCTTGATGAGCCGAAAAGTATCATTAAAAAACATGATTCAACATTGAATGGAGTTTACAATCCTCAAGTTTAAAATAAAGCTCTTTAACCATGAGGCATATCTAGTAAATTTCGAACATGCAATTTACTCACCTTCTATGGTCGAAGTTACTGATAAGGACTTCTTGGTGACTTTCAATGAAACAATACCTCCAACTATCAAGATAATATGAATATATGTGGACTTTTGAGTATCAAGGTAGACAGAAAATTCCGTTTCATAATGTCTTAATACTCCAAGCGAAAAAATATCTTAAACACCAACATGTAATATATTTTTCTTTGGAAATACTTTTAAACTTTATGTACACTTTAATCATGCACTTTTAATTTATTCTATTAATATTTAACCAACAATGCTACAAGAAAACTAAGATAAAGTGTCATGCAAGTGATGACATACATGATACTTCCAATTACAAAAGCATATTCATTTAGATAAACACTTTTCATCTCAACTTCATTTTTGTGACATAATATTTGACGGAACACATATCCCTTAATTTTAGGGGTCTCACCTGCATGACACTTTGAAATTTTATACCTACTAAGAACTTTTTTTAAAGTATGATATGTGTGACAATCCCAATCACCCCACACGGATCTATCTCTCTACATCTTGATTCATATAACACACCCAAATCATTCATAACAAAATTCTTAGATAATAACGTTTTATGTCCTCCAACATGTTACTATCATTTTTGGTCATAATTATATCATCAATATAAAGTATAAAAATCATAAAGCTAATTGCACCCCCGATCATTTATTTCACCTATTATTTGGCTCTCAAGTACCTTTTTAAAAAAACACGCCAAACCACGTTTAGTTAGAGGAATTGTTTTACTCCAAGAATTTTACCTCACAATCAAGGATAAAATTGGAATAGGAAAATGTCATTGTTGATCATTTGTCCCATTTGACATTTGATCATGAGTCCAAAAATCCCCCACCCATTAGAGATGAATTTCTTAATGATAAATTATTTTTCATCTCAACACTCTCATAACATGCAGACATTGCAAACTATCTTGTCACATGAGTTATACCCTCTCATTGTCCTCATAAGATAAAAAGAAATTCTTGAGTGATGAATGATAATCTTTCTTTGATGACCTTTTCTCGTTCAAATATTGTGCTAATTAAGTCATTAGTTTATATGTTCCAATTGATGAGATTTCAAGAATCCTCACCTTTTTCCATTATCAAGCATGTGGAGGCCATTTTTCTCATAAAAGGCTGCCACCAAAATTCTTCAATGCAATCTTTATTCATGAACATTTTACAAAATCGTCCATGCCTATTGTAAGGTATGAAAATGATGGCAAATGCTTGGTAGCCTCACAAAAAAAATGATGCCTATGAATCCCATTCTTAGAATCTTTAACTTTTTGGGAATAGGCTTCACAGGACCATTTTCCCCTTTATTTTATATATGTCTACATCCTTGTAGCGGTGGATTATGTTTCTAAATAGGTTAAGGCAATATCTTTAAAAATGATCATAAAACATACGTTCAGTTCTGGAAGGAGAATTAAGTCCAGCACTCCAAAGTTAACCATTAGCGATCAAGTTTTGCATTTTTTCAACCTTCCATCTTCCTCTTTGATGAGAAAATATGGAGGGTTCCATAAAGTTGTCACCTAATGCCACCCAAAGACCAATAGGCAAACAGAGTTGGTTAACAGTGAGATAAAGGTTATTCTAAAGAAAATAATCAATGTGAACTGAAATGATTGGTCAACTAGACTAACTTATGCACTTTGGGCATACTGAGGACATACAAGACTCATTTACACATATGTCCTTATAGGCTATAATGTGCGATAAATCTTGTCATTTACCCGTAAATTAGAACATATAAATAATTCGGTTAAGCCATTAATTTTCACTTAGCAATGGGTGTGGAGTTGAGTAATCTCCAAGTGAACGATCTTGAAGAATTGAGGAATAATGTGTGTGACAATTCTACAATTTAAAAGGCACGAACAAAATATTTTCATGATAAGATTATTTTGACAAGACATTTTGAACCCAATCAAAAGTGCTTTTGTATAATCCTAGGTTGCATTTGTTTCTTGGAAAATTGAGATCTCTTTAGTGCGGGTCCTTTATTCTAAAGCACATCTTTCTCTATGGAGCTATTTAGATAGAAGAACCCAAAAATGGTGATATGTTTAAAATCAATGGTCAACAATTGAAATCGTTTTTGGAGGGGTTTATCCCAAAATGGAGTCCATCAACCTTAAGTACCCGATTTACCGAGATGTTCAATAAGAATAGCACTACTTCATTATGTATACTAGTGAATCATAATATTTATGTTCGTCCTGCATCCAACATAATGTATTTCATTCATGATTTGTGGGCATTTGGTGTACCTCCACATTTGGAGTTGGAGGGCATTTGGTGCACCTCCACATTTGGAGTTGGTGGGCGTTGTAGTCATTTATTGCATATTACGGATGTAAATTTGTCGTAGGTCCATTTTGGCAATTTTGAGTCCATTGAAACCTTTGGAGTACTCACATGGGTGATAAAGTGGTTAAATGGTCTTTTGGGGGATGTTCATCATGGCGCATTGTGTTTTTACATGGTGAGTGAGTTTCAGTCGGTGAATTTTCACCCGTTGTTGTGTTGGGGTGTTCACAATGAATTTAGTGGCGTTTTAGTCTTTCGAAGGCCGCTAAAACAAAAAAAAAATTAGTTGATAAGATTTTTGGAGTGATCAAGTTAAATTTTTGGGTCCTTGGGGGTGTTTTATTATTTTTGAGTCCTAATGAGATGTTAATAACTTTTGGAGTAATGAAGTTGAATGTTTCAATGCTTTTTATAATTATTTTTTTGAGGTGGGAAGGGAATTTAGTCTTTTTAAAGCCTATTGAAAAATATTCCTTCACAGAAAATTATTTTTGGTGAAACTTACAATGTTTTGATGCAATATATTTTTTTTAAATATGTTTTTAATGAGTTCCCACATAAAATGTTATTTTTTACTAGCATGTACCCTGCGCGATGCGCGGACGAAAATATGTGTTACGAATATTATTAATTGAATGTTTTGATAAAAAAAAATTATAGTCTCACTATAAAAACCATCTAAAAACATATTAAAATCTTATATTATTTTACTATATTAATAAAATGAAATGTAAAAATTTATAATTTTTTTGTCTGTTTTCATGACAATCTCACTCATATTTTAATTGTTTTTTATAAATAATATTCTCACTTTCAAGATCCTATAAAAAATCTTGAAAATAATTAATTTTTTATTATTTTAAAAAAATTATTTTTTAAAACTTTTTATATATTGAAAAACTAATCGGCAGAAATTAATGGAGAACTTAATAGTTTTTTTGGAAGTTTTTATATATTCAAAAACTAACCGGTAAAAATAAATGGATACATAAAAAATAATATATAAAGTAATAATAAAACTTTTTCATAAATGTAAAATTTGATTTTTCTTTTATAAATATTTTCATTATGAAGTGACTATTTTATAAATAAGTTTTTTTTATTATAAAGTGTCTCTTTATAAATTTAAAAAAAATACGAATTGAAATGTGACTTTTCTAGAAACATTTTTATGTATTTTTTTATTGTAAAACAATTTTTTTATGATTTTTCTTTAAATTTAATTTTATAAATAAATAGTTTTTTAAAAGATAATAAATGAACTTTTTACAAAAAAAGAGAAGTCGAAACTGAATCCAAAGAGAGATAATGAAAAATACCTAAAATTGAGGAGAAATAATGAAAATTATATTTAAAAGGAAAGAGAGACTTAAGCTACATTCAATTTAGTAATTTTTTTTCAAACTCGAGATTTTGTTGAAAAAATCAAAACCCATATATTTAAGGCTAAAAGCAGGACTACGGTGGATATAAGAGAATTATTCGGCGGTAAGAGATCTTAAGAATTCATGGCATGCGTAAAAAAATAAAATAATAAAAAATGAGGCAATTTTTTTTCTTTTTAAACAAAATACAATCAAATGTTTTTAATTTCATTAACCAATTTACAAAACACAATGAAAATATTCACAATATCTACAAGTATACTCTAGAGGACACCTGAAATTACTTTTAATCACGTTCTAAAATTAAGTCCATTATAGGAGATTCACCTACTACACTATTTGGTGATTACTGTGATTTGTCATATTGAAAGCACCATTCATTAGGAATCACCAAATCAAGGAAGAAAAAAGTGACTTACAGAAAAATATGAAGGGACTCACAAGAACATTCCATGAGATAGAGTTAATATTAAAAACCTTACTAAAATCGTTGCATTCATCAAACAAAAGTTACATGTGATCGTAAAAAAATGTGATCGTAAAAAAGACACCTGAAAAAATACCTGGGAAGAGAAGTGATGTATCAATTTATTTATCATTAACAGAGAGAATGAAAAATCAAAAAGCCTCTTGAGAAAACCGATGGGGTAGGAAGAGGAGATAATCCATTAAATGCATATGAAGAGATAATGTAACGTGGAAAGAAAAATAGTTCAAGATTTTTTTTGAAGTAAATGTAGTGTGTCATTAAGTAGTATTTACACCTCTAATACTATCGAATTAGAGGAATATATAGATTGGGAGATTTATTTTTTAGTTTAATGGAGAGGTTGGTGTTAAATTTGATAAAAAATTCAAAACCAAAGTATTTCCAGAAACTGCGAGCTGCCTTGAACAGTTTACCTCACAACCCAACTCAACTGTGCACACTCATGGTCACAATGCACCCACACAGCCCACAAATCATGTTCATATCCCATCACGTTCACATAACCAAATTCATATTTTCCACACGTTAACAATACACTCCACTAAGTCGCCTGAACCCTCACCTCACTTCAAGGTTCCCTCTTGTTGGTTGTGCGTCATGTGTTTAATGGTTGCAAATTGAATTGTTAATTGTGGGTTTTGTTCTAAATTCTTGTTGTTGAAAAATTGGGTACCCCTCCAAACAAATCATCACCACACTCATTTTCTAAGTGTGTACTCAAAGTGTTTGACAAAGTGACCCTTTGAATAATTTGCGCAATACCAGCCAAAAAAGTTTGTATCCACCTAAAAATTCACTTACCAACTCCATTTCCATCACCTGCTGTATCTTGTTCACCTGGCACAAATCGCACATTCTGCACAATCACATGTATCACCACAGCAGAATCATCGTAATATTATGTATGACTGATTCAAGGAAGCCCCTCAAATTTTAGACAAAATAAAAATTCGATGATGCGTTAAACATGTATTGATTAATGTCGCTGGTGTAGACTCACAAACACAAAAACACCTATTAATACCCATATAACACATCATCAGATTTGAATTTTGTATATAATTTTGAGGGTCTCTCTAAGAATATTCTATTATATATTTCACTCTACCACCTCACTCTTGCACACTCCCATTCACATATCTACCACAACTACCATACCCTATTCTTGCACACTTATGATTAAGATGTCTCCAGCACAATGTAGATAGGGTGGACAACTGCACCAACCAAGATTTTGAAAAAAGAAATGTTACGTACATTGATAAAAATAGATGTTTAACCATCAACAAACTCACTTCTCTATTCAACTGTTGTGAATTTTAAAAAATTTACAGATAAAATATATTGATCAACTAAGTAATAGTACCTTGAAATTCTTTATATTCTATCTTTTTAAAACTCAAATGTCTATCATATTTTTAACTAACTTGAGGGTGAAAAATAATGTATAACTAATTTACAAATTTTTCTTTTATGAATTATATCTTAATTTTATATTTCACACATATTTCTTTTGTGATTTGTGGTTATTTAGATTTTCGTCATTATTGATTGAAAATTTGAGCTATTTTGAGTGATTTTTAAAAATTATTTTTCGTGCATTTCAAACTTATACTCAATTTGAGTATATTATATTTGATGAAATATTTTTAAAAATTCTAAAAAAAGAGCTAGAAAAATCAGCTATGAGGCAAGATTACGCACCCACAAGTTCTTTCGAATGCTCCACCCAAAAATATTTTCTGGCTAAAAAAATAAATAAATAAATAAAATAAAATAAATAAAAATAAAAAGATATTTTTTGGCTCCGCCTATGGATGTCTCATGACACTCACATATAAATTATTGTTCACACCGTCATTTTTGGCTAATGACATACGTATTATGTATATAGTTGGTTTTTCTTTTGTGTTAGTTCTTTCTAATTGCCGGTGTGCTTCATGGCTTCACATGTTTTTTGTCGATTGCAACTTGATACCCCTTCCTATTATCTTTCGAGTAATGATATGAGTACCAAATACATCTCTCAAATTATCCACCAAATAAATTGGCATAGCAATAAAGTATTTTACTCTGTCATTATTACATTGGAGTGCAAAATATTTATTTCAATGCCACATCATTTAGGGGAGAATTTGAGGATATATTTGGAACTCATGTCATTATTCTTATCTTTTGCCTATGCTCCATACCTAGTCTCTTGTATACTTAGTGACATTGGGAATAATGATGGATTTAATTAGGGCATGGATAGCATTTTCTCTCCATGTAATTTGAAAGAAAACTTTAAGGAAAAAAAATTAAAAATCTTGAGAAAAGGAAAAATTCTTAAAAATTCAAAATAAGATCAAATTAAAAAAATCCTAGCTTAATTTTTGGTCTTATTTTTCTTTGTAAGGGCAACTAATTTAGCTTAATCTGCGTTAATTGTTTTATTTGCCACTTTGACACATTTGGCGTATCCCATTACAAACCGATACATGCCGACATGATGAACTGAATCTCAATATCCCCAAGCGCAAGACTACTCCACATTATGAAGGTATTAATCTTTTAGGAGTTTGAATTTATTTACATTTATATTTGGGATATCTTTTATAAAAATAAGGCAAATTTCTAGAGTTAAAAATATTTTTTTATCGACCCCGTTCAAATGAGATGATAATCTTGTTCAAACGAAATCACTATTTCGTTTGAAAGCTCGTTTGACCATTTTATCAAACGAACATCAAGGGTGTTCTGTTTGAATTCGTTTAAAGTTCGCTAGAAGCCTATTCAAAGAAATTGGAGTCTCATTCGACCGAACTGGGTTTTCATTTTAACGAGATGAGATTCTCGTTCAAACGAATTCTATTTTCATTCGAACGAAATTCATTGTCTCGAATTTTGTGTATGACCTATAAATACCCGTTTCGAAAATATTTCAATAGAGACTTTTGAGAAAATGCAACCTGCCTATCTGTTACAAAAGTCCTCAATCCTTTTAGGTGAAAATACCTTTTTGATTCACAAAACATCTTTTCAATATACTTGTCAATCCTTTTGAAACCCTAATAGTTTTATACCTGATCTATACTTATGGAGAGAGATCTCAACTGCTGACTTGTGACCCGAGGGATCACTGCTGGAACAAAGGATGATCAGTGGATACCGAGGGTGGACCGCCACCTGTGGACTGCTCTGAATTTGAGTGGTTTTCTTTAGAAAGTTTTGTGTGTAAGTCGTCTTGTAAAACTATTTAAAGTGCTGAAAAAAGATTTTCCCCTAAGGGAATTTTTCCTCATATCTTTTTATGATTGAATACATAGATTCTTTTGTGTGTTTGGAGGCATATAATTTATTGAGTTAATACATTAAGATCGTTCACATTCTCAAATTAGTATCAAAGCAAGTTAAACAAAATTATTGCGTGATCTTTTTTTGCAAAATGTTTTCTTTTATATCATTTTTAAAAAAAATCATTAATCTTGAAAAGGCCGGATTTTAATGGATAATTTGTATAATCCATTGCCCATCTTTGATGGAACCAACTTTGCATCTTGAAAAGATAAAATGAGGTCTACTTTATAGTTAATTGATGAACGCGCCTGGTTACTCTGTGAAAGAGGGTGGATACCATCCACTACTATTGTTTACTATGTCGTTGGCCATAAACCTGTCTTTTAAAGGACAGAGGATGACTTTAAATGGAGTATATTTAATTCTCACGGCTTGAGTGTCATCTCGGGATCCGTCACCCCTGACCATTTCTGTCGCATTATGACTTTTACCATGTCCGAAGAAGCTTGGGATACCCTCCAGCTCACTCACGAGAGTACCAATGTTGTTAAGCTTTTAAGCTGCAGAATCTCACCACACAATTTGAAATAATCACAACGCTTGAATCTGAATCATTTGACGAGTTTTATGCACGACAGTCCGATATAGTTAACTCGAATTTCAATTTAGGTGAATAAATACCTGAGACACATGTCGTTAAGAAAATTTTGAGATCGCTTCCCGCCCGCTTTATTCCTATGGTTATCGTACTTAATTCATTAGGGATCCTAGACACTCTTAGGTTAGAAGAACTTGTAGAAGATCTTCAAACATACAATATATATATATATATATATATATATATATATATATATATATGTGTGTGTGTGTGTGTGTGTGTGTGTGTGTGTGTGTGTGTGTGTGTGTGTGTTCCCTAAAATAGTAAAAACAAAGGAAAAGTGAATTGCACTTAATGCTCAATCTAAAAAGGGAGAGGAAACATCGTCCAATTCTGAGTACAAGTTTTATTTATATAATTTGGACGTTTTTGCTAAGAATTTGAAGAAATTTCTCCAACTTAAAAAGCAAAATATTTCCAATGATAAGAAAAGTTTTGAGAAAGATAAAAAATATAAATCGGGCAAGAAAAATTTTGGAAAAGAAAAGAAACATTTCCCAAAGAAAAACGAGGAAAGATATAGCAGTGTGAGAAAAAAGGTCACAAAGCTCATGAGTGTCCGACTAGGTTGAAATGTCAAGGGAAAGTCAAAACTTCCTTAACTATCACACTTAATGATAATGAGGTCGAGTCAGTGAGTTCAGGTGATGCCCTTGTGAGGCTACAGGAAGCTCATGATATAGCTTATAAGCACGACTGTCTAAATGCCCTCAAGGTTCTCAACTCTGGTATACATACCATGTCAATTGTCCAGCATACTAATGATTTACCTTTGGGAGAGATGGGATGTTGATCCCCTTGAATGTCATTCCCCTTTTAGTTGTTGAGAGCTATTTGGAATGTCATGATAGCAATGATGAATGCTGGCCTGATCTCAATGATAGTTGGAGAAAGACGATCAAGAAGTTTTTATCCAGCTGACCATAAACTGTTATGATAATTTTTGTACTATCTGTAATAATTTTGTAATTGGTATCTTTTATAATCCGGTATTTGCTGAAAAGATAAGTTAATACTAACTTTTGTGGATTTTTTCATTCATTTATGCTAAGCATGTGTTACATTTGTCTTTCTTACCTTTTAGGTCTTGTCGTCACACTCCCTTAGGCATAAAACATATCATGGCAAAAATACACCTGGTTTATGGGAAGTCCACCCGTTCAGGATTTTAGCTTGCCTAGTGATCCCTCGTAGGGCTTTTGCTTGCCTGAGCAAGTCATGAGGTCGCCTATGTTGACTGTAACAATGACCTGAGGACTTTCATTTTAATTGTAATAAGTAAAGTTGCCATTTTAATTAAGCCTCACCGGCACCTTTAATGATTAATATAAATTTTTAGCATGTTATTTGGTAACAATGTGCATTAAGTGAAAACTAAGAAGTTAAGCGAATGAGAAAGGACTTTATTCACAATTGAAATAATAAAGTTTGAGAAACAAGAGTTTTGAAATGAAAATTTGCAAAAACTAAGTGCTGAAAAATAAAACTAAAAGTAAAACTTTTGAAATTGGTCGCATTCCACGCTCTTGGTATCTCTCTGCCCACCATTATTTCTAAGTGATAGTCTCCTTGTAAATTTTCTCTTTTTTATTTGAATGGTCCCTCCTAGTTAGGTTCTAGCTTAGCGTCTGACGACCTTATACAAATGTCGAGAACCTTTCTGAGCACGTAATCCCTATCCTGGAACTTCCTCGGATTGACCCCTTATTGTATTACCTTGAAAGCTGTTACCGGTAGGAGGCTAGCTTAATCATGGCTTGCTCTCTTCGTTCATCATCTTCATTAAGTTCAAGGCAAAGGGCATCATCATTTAGTTCTTGATTTTTAACCTTCGTTCTCATGGTCGGGATGTCATCTTCAAGTGGAATAACAACTTCAATTCCATAGGTGATAGCGAAGGGTGCTTCCCCAGTTGATCTCCATGGCATGGTGCGATATGCCCAGAGGACATGAGGGAGTTCGTCCACCCAATCGCCTTTTTCCCTTTTTAGCTTCTTCTTTAGGTCGTCAAGCATCATTTTGTTAGATGCCTCTACCTGACCGTTTCTTTGGGGATACACCAAAGAACTGAAGTGGTGTTTGACTTTGTATTTGCCAAAAAAACCTTGAAAAGGCCCACTTTCAAATTTTATGCCATTATCTATTATGATGGCCCTTGGTACCCCAAATCGAGTTATAATGTTCCTCTAAATGAACCTTATCATGTCGGCATCTTTGATATTCGCCAGTGGCTCTTCCTCAATCCACTTAGTGAAATAATCTGTGCCTGCCAGCAAGAATTTACAATTCCTTGACATAATAGGTAATGGTCTTATGATATCCATCCCCATTGTGTAAATGGCCACGGACTGGTCAATGTCCTCAGGTCTCTAGCCGGTTGATCGATCATGGGAGAGAATATTTGGCACTTTTTATACTTTTGAACATAAATATTTGTATCTTTCTACATAAATAAACACCAATACCTTCTCTGATTTCTCAAAATTCTAGGGACATTCCTCCTGCATGACTCCCATAAATCCCATCGTGAAGCTCGTAAAGAACTTAGTCTACATCTTTTGGGTGTATACATTAGAGGTAGGGGCATGTGAAAGATTTTCTTTAAAGTTCCCTTCGGGATCTAGGTGGAAGTGAGCAGCTTTCTCCCTAACTTGATGGGCTAATCTTTTATCGATCGATAGTGTTTCATTATGCAAGTATGCAATGATTGGATCCATCAAGATGGGACCCTTCTTTATGGATAGAATGTGTTCGGAGGCTGTTATTTTTTTAATACTGGGATTGGCGAGGAATTTCACTTCAATTGTTCTTCAGAGATCAAAGTCTACGACTGATCTTAGGGTTGCTAATGCATTCGCATGACCGTTGTTCCCCGAGGGAACTGTTGAATGTGAACTTCCTCGAATTTCATCATTAGTTCGCACACCACCATAAGGAAGGTTGTTGTCCTATCATCCTTGGAATTGAAGTCCCCACTGACTTGATTGGAGACCAGTTTGGAGTCACGGTATACATTGAGCTAACTTACCCCAACCCCAACAAATGGGCCTTATGTAGGCCGGCTATAAGTGCTTTATACATGGCCTCGTTGTTGGAGGCTTCAAAGCCTATTCTGATCCTTTCCTCGATTATTGCATCTTTTGAAGTTACAAGGACAATTCCTACTCCTGCTCCTTTAGAATTTGAAGCAACATCAACATATAATTTTTAACTCTTAGATTGGGCCTGCTCATGGTGTTTTGACTGCTCTAACACCTATTATTTGGTCATACCACCTCCCGTGAACTCTGTAATAAAGTCGGTAAAAATATACCCTTTAACTACTGTCCTTGATTAAAAGTGAATGTCAAACCTTCCAAGTTCTATCGAACATTTCGATATTTTTCCAGGAAGATTATCTTTGCAAAGGACGGTTTTAAGGGGGGACGAAATAATGATAATAATGGAGTCCTCAAAGTAATGCTTAAGATTTCGAGAAAAAATCACCAATGCATGAGTTAATTTTTCCAATGGAAATAGCGTTGCTCAATGTCCATGAGAATTTTTCTAGTATAGTAAATGAGAAACTATTTTGCCTTTTTCTCACAAACCAAGGTCGACCTGACTGCGTGGCTTAAAAATACAAGGTAGAGGTAGATGGGGTCCCCTTGATCGGAAATATCCAGCAGCGGGGGTTTTGCTCAGGTAGGACTTGATTTTTTCTATGGCCCTTAAGCACTCTCAGTTCCAGGTGAGGTCAATCTCCTTATTAGGAAAAATGGTTAAAAATGCTATAACGATTTCGAAATGAAGCGATTGAGCGATGCGAGCATCTTAATGAGCTTTTGGATCTCACGCAATGTCTTTGATGGACCTCGAATGAGCATTTTCTCGCACTTAGCTTCATCCGATAGTGTCTAAGGATTTTAAAGGTGTTGGTCAGGACTTATAAATGGTTATTCTTATCCTTTCTCTTGACGATCATGTCTTCAATATATACCTCCATTGTTTCCATCATTTGACCAGTCTCTACTACGTGGCTCCATCACTCTTAAGGCCCAATGGCATGGCCTAATATAAGTATAAGCCTAATTGTATTATGAACAAAGTTTTATCTTGATTTAGGATGAATAGAGGGATCTGGTGATACCCTAAGTAAGCATCCTAAAAACTCATCCATTCATCGGCTACAGTGGCATCGACTAGTTGATATACCTTTAGCAGGTGAAAATTGTTCTTAAGGCAAGCCTGATGGAGGTCGGTGAAGTCTATACATACTTTTCAGCTACCGTCTCTCTTGTGTACTACTACTGGATTGGATAGCCATTTTAGGAATTGAACTTCTCTAATGAACTTTGCCTCCAGAAGTATCCCTACCTATTTTTCTACTGTCTTTTCCTTTTGTGGGGCTGTTCGGTGAGCTTTATATATGACCAGTTTGAATGTTGGATCCACATGGAGATGATGAGAGGCATTCGTAGGACCGATCCCTGGAATGTCATGTGGCTTGCGTGCAAATATGTCTAAGTTCTTTTTCAGGACGACAACGAAATCCCTTCTCTCATGGTCGTTCAGTATTGCCTCGATCAAAAATTTCCTTTTCGATCGGATTTCATAAAAAATAACCTCCTCCAGGTTTTCAACAGCTTACGGATGATCTCACTTCACCTTTTTCCTTGACGTGAGTTGAGAAATTCCATTCTCCAATTATATATACACGCGCACACACTTCATGGAGTTTTTAAGGAGAAAAATAACAAATGCCCATGAGAGACCGAAATGGCGAGATGGGTGCCTAACACCCTCCCATTTCATAACTTAGCCCCCGAACCTTTGAACTATTAGTTTTGTAAGCATTAATATATCTTTGATGTCGTTATCTCGAGGCGGAAACATTCATTTTTCCTATGTTGTGCAAAGTAGGTTGGAAACTATGTCTCTTTATATCACCCACAATCGACGACGACCGAAGATGTCACACCCCGAACCCAAATCCATTATGATAATTTATTTTCATAACAAATAAATCATGATCTTCATTCCATTTGAAATATAATCCACTTATCAATATTTATATGCATAATGAATATAATATTGGTCTTGTACCATGACTTAATTAACATCAGAGTCATAATTAGCGGTTATACAATACCATGATTAACTATTACAAACATCAAATTAACCCATGCTAACCCAATATATAAAATGTGTGAGTGTATCAAAATCTTCAGTGTGACAATGACAAAATCCCTTATGTAAACCCCATCTCTCTCTACCGGTGAAATTCTCAAAATCTCCCATTATATGATATCCTAACTGGCAGCGTACAAACCTGAAAATATTAAAATATAAACCATAAGCATTAAACTTAGTGACGTACTCCTTCCATGCAATGAATTAACAGTTCTATATCAAATTTGTGGATATAAAATCCAAACAATACTGCCCATTGGCAATAACAAATCCTGGAACATAATTTCCAACAAATCATTGGATCTTTGTCCAATTCCAATCCTGGATCATAAGACCCAAACAAATCCTAGATATTTGAATATCCAAACAAATCCTGAATATCGAAGTATTCAAACGAATCCTGGATAATTTAATATCCAAACAAATCCTACTCAGCTATATTCATAACCATCATATCATTTTCATATCTATATGTGAAACAATAAGAAGTACATTCACCTTGGAATTTTAACAGGCTTTCCCTTTTCCTTTATCTGGAGCTTGTTCAATTAGTTATTATTCTCTTCCTATCATTCTCACAATATTAGTATCGTCATAATAATATTAACAATTCAAATAATAACTTGAACATAACTCAATTTATAACCATCATATGATTATATTCAAATCATTCATCATAAATGAAGTTCCATCTAGATTCAGGTTATGATATCTAACATATTTAAATTATAGCCCAACCCTATTTTAATTCTTCCTGGTAATCCAATACTTATCATATTAAGTTTCCAACACAAAATACGAAACATTATTTCAAGTTTTCTAGAGCAAGATATACCCATTTTTTTACTACATAGTAAATCCACCCTATAGGCTCGTCTATCGTTCAGTCATCTTCCAAGAATTTTCATAATTTTTATGCATCATAATTTTCTATGATATTTCACCCAATTTTAGAAAACATACTGAATAATACAATATTAAAATTTCATAATTTTGAGAATTCATTTTCTTTGTCAAATGAAACTCTAAACACAAGGTATGCATACTTATCCTTTCGAGGCAGATTTTACACCTCGCCTTCAAACTATCACCTAAGATTCATTTCTTGGTATTTTTTACATAATTTTTGGATATGATATACATATATGAGTCTATGTAAATATTCAACTATAGTTAATCAATTTCAGTAAGTATAACAAATGATATATAAGTTTGAATACACAAGGTTTCTAAACGAAGCAATTTCAAGGGTTTACACGTTCAAGTTTGCTTAAACTTTCATCTATCCATAAGTACACATCAAGACATGGAATTTAAGTAAATAAATGATGATTTATATCATTTAAATCAGTAATAAAAAAAATAAACAAGATTTATGGATGGAATTATCTTAGGGGCTTTTACGTAATTTTCTATAAATTTTTCTTCAATTTCTCCTCACACCTTCTTCCTAAACTTCAAAATTCTCTTTCCTTAGGTTAAAACTCTTCCATGGCTGAAATATGATGAAGGAAGAGCTTAATTCAAGGGTTATAAGTCGACATAAGGGAACCCCCCCTTTGGTCCAATCAAAATATAACATGTGGCTTCATATAAGACAAAATATCATTTAAGGCTAAATGACTACTTTACCCTCTGTTTGTAAAAAGACAATATCTTCTCACTCGGATGTCCATTTGATGCACCGTTTGTTATGTTACAAACCTAACTCATATATCTACAACTATCTAGTTTATACCTCAAATCAATTATTATATTATAAGGGTCAAAACTAGTCTCCAACATGAACATTCTTACAAAAAACTTCAAAATTTGGGGTTTGTAACTAATTCGATATTTCATGCTTTATGAAGGTAGGATTAGAATAGAATACTAACATAGAATTATATATATTAATATCACATAAGGTAAGCATGATTCATATATAATTAGCCATAATTATATTAGGGATGTCACAGAAGCACCCCTAGAAAGGGCTCGAGACCTTCTTCTTCTCACTTTCCAATCACGCGTGCGAGTGACCAAACCCCGAGGAAGAGGAAGAAAATGGAGGGATGTCCATAGTGGCGACTCTCCTAGGGACTCGTTGTCATAAAAGGGCTAGACTCTGTTTGCATGAGTGTTATCATTTTCTGCATGTGTGCATATGCACCTCCTATATATTCCCCTTTTCTCCTCTATTTATTTCTTGTGTATATTTATCTCATCCTTATATCGCCAATCACTCACTTTTCACTTTCACTCACTTGTAAATATTTTCCATGTACAACTAACACTACTTACACTTATACGTACGATCATATATCCACATGTTTTGCACACCACTTAGAATAACCATGCTTAGGTTTCACTAGCACATAACTCCACTTATCACACTTATATATATCCATGCTCACTTGTAGTTGATCCATGCTTAGTATAACTACCACAAACTCACTTGTAGATATTCACACATCACTCACTCACATGTATCCATACCTAGTGTAATCTTCATGCTCCATGCTATACTTACTTTTTATAGTTGTAAATTCTTCCCGATTAGTATAATGATCATTATAAAAGACTCTCTCCATAGTATACTAATCAAGAATCATGTATTTTTCAACCTATATCAACAACAACATGGCTATGCATTTTGTCCCATACGGGGGGTCACTTTTGTGATGGGCGCTGGTCCGGCAGGTCACAGTTAGGCTAAGTAATATGACTCTCACCTTCCACTAACCTAGTACCTTCGAAGTATATCGAACGGTTCCCCCCGCATCTTACTGCTTGAACAAACTCACGACGGGATGTATACAGCAGGGAACTCGTTCACGTATGTCGAATTTGCTCTCACACATACTGTCCCCACGAGGTATATAGTGAGGCAATTCACGTACACTTAAGTTTATCAAATGGCTTGTCCACACGTACCGATTACCCTCAAAAGAAAGAAGTATATCGTGGAAGTCATTCCAAAGGGGGGAACCCTTCCACTAACCCAAAAACTACATAAAACTCATATAGGTGTCATACCTAGTATGCTCATATTAGGTTAGTCAGTACCACACGAAACTCTGCTAAAATACCGGGTCAACACACCGCTTAAATTTTTGTGCGATTTCGCCTTTTTTCAAACAGTACCTTATCCGTGAGCCTAGAAACAATTCAAACCCTATCTTACCTATATTTCAAACCCAATTCTCCTAGGCTCGGGTCATATCCGGCATTTATTTTTCATTTAGGTAAACCTAACACAAGTGAAAATATAAACATAATAATAATCATGCCGAGACTCTTCTCTCGTTTTTCCATCCTTTTTACCAAAAATGTTAAAAACATCTCATTTTTTTTTACCAAAAATGTTAAAAACATTTTTCTTCCTTTTCATCAAAATTCCAAAAACGTTTTTCCTTCTCCTTGCTAAAAATGTCGAAAATATTTTCCCTTTTAAACAAAAAAAATTCCTTTTCACCCATTTCGAAAATAAATTCGAATCATTTTCCTTCGTAGAACGATTGCATACCCGGTTCTTGGCTTGGCTCCCTGTTGGCTTCGATATTTCCTCAAACTATCCCAAAGCTCCTTCAGTCCACCTGCAACTTCATCCAAGTTCGGAATTCACCTTCACCAGTCCTTCATAGAAAATGTCGACCAAGCACCGAATGTACAACCTGATCTGATGGCAGTCTTGGTCCAACTCAGTGCCAATATTAAAAACCTTCAAATTGAGGTTCATGAGATGCAGCGAAATTGAATTCGAGTTATCGAAGAACTCGAAGTTCTCTTTCCTCGTGCCATGGGTCCGCCCGCTCTCGAGCATGTTTGGGTTCCCGAAGAATATCGACATGCTATGCGTGCCCCACCTACCAATGGGTCGTCGCCAGCTCAGCTCCCTATGCCAAACCTTGCTTAGACAGGGGATAACCTGCCAGTACCCATTGATCCTAAAGAATAATAACTGAATAAGGTCAAGTAAGATCTCAAGTTATTGTCAAATAATTATCACACCCCGCGTAATTCTGGCGTCGGCCGCCACCAAAACTAAGCCGGGCGTGAGTAAATAAAATACCATTCTTAGCATGAGACATATATGAGACATATAAAATTCATCATCCACAACATTTATAATTGGATTTCATCCCAAATAATAATAACAACTGAATGGCAAAAGCTCCATCACATGCTAAACTTTGAATAATTTCCAATCTCCAATTAATATGAAACTGACTAATCTCCAACTGAATCTAGTGACATAACTGAATAATACCCATACAACTTTGGAACCATATGGTCCAATCAAAATCATAAACACTGTGTCTCAGTTAATGCGAAGGAATGGAAAACTAAACTAAATCAATACGCATAAGGTAGAGCAACTCCAACTGGACCTCCAAGAAATTCTCCAAATAAATCAATGCAACTTCTCCAAATACTAATTCTTGAAAAAGGTTAGTCAATGCACGAGGTCAGAGACCCGAGCATGAATACACACTAATCCTCTCAAATAGGATCCTTGAATCCAGATAGTAGCATTATATACAATAAATATCACAATAGAATATTTTAATTAAACGTGACAAATGTAAATCATTATCTACCCATAGGAATCCCTATTTAAAAAGAATACACCAATATGATTTTAAATTCCCAAGTCCAGCGGAGTTAAACTTTTATTAATTAACCCAAATTATCAAATTTCTCAATTATTTATGTTCTTACTTCAATAATTATTAAGTATGGCGGTCCTCCCGCCTTGGGTGATAATTTACCAAAATTCATTATAGCGGTCCTTCCGCATCGGGTGTTAATTCACCAAAGTGTCACACTTTTCCTTGTCAATAGCCAGCCGAAATCCGTTTAAACTATCAATTCTCTAGCATTATGGCAAGGTTCCAACACACGACACAACATAAATCGCCCAAGCTGACCCCGTTAAACTGTCAGTCATTGACACATTATGTTGCCATCAATTTTAATACCCGTTTTTATCTTAGGCATTAATTCTCAATTTTTCAATTTCATAATTTATAAATTACCCCACCATTTTATCGATGTGAGATCCTAAAAATACCCCTTTGTTCCATACCTAAGGGTCCGCAAGTTATCAATACGTCCTACCCTATGTATATGATGAATTTCTAGCATAAACCTCGTCCTAGTCTCATGCCTAAACTAGCATAACGACGATAAAATGACAAAATCAGCCCACCGCTGATATAATAAAGTCGTAATAATCTACCCTCACTAGTCCCATACCTAGAAGGTGAATATCATCAAAAAGCCTACCCACTAGTCCCATACCTAGAAGGCATCCTAAAATATAGGGAGGGCAAAATACCCAACAATCCGTCGTCACAAAACGCAATTAAATAATACCAACAAGTCACACAACTAATCAAAATTAATCAATGTATAAAACTACACATGATAGTCTAATTCAATTAAATCTTAATTTAATTATCACAATGTCAAAATACCCAATTAATCTCATTTATTTATTTTAAATTAAATACACTGAGATTTCATCATGAATACAATAAAATTCAAATTTCATCATCTCTACACAAATTACGTGAGTTATACGCCCCCCAAATTCATTTAATTCAAAACTAGGGTTTTTTCTACATGCAACCAACACCAATAAAACTAAAAATCTACTCATAAATCCTATGTACCCAAGGGTTGTGAATATTATTCATATTAAAAGATTTCATAAAAACAGCCCCAAGTTTTATGTGTCCACTTTCTCTAATTAGATTGCTAATTAATTTTAATCAAAAACACATGATTAAGGGTTTAGGCGACACTTAAAACGCATAATACTAGAGTAAAGGAATAAAGTATTCATGCCTGAGATTAAATTGAAGAAAAACTGGTAACACGGTTAGATCCCTCTCGAAAAATTAACAAAGAAGTGTTATTGAACAAACTTGATTAACTCCCAATCAAGCCTTCCAAAACTTGTGACAAAAACTTGATTATGTTGGAGGTTGATGATTATGGTTTAGAGGAAAATTTTTTAGAAGTATTCTCTGGAGAAAAACTTGTGAAAAAGTGATTATGAGAAATTCCCCTACGGATTATTAGTCTTATATACTAATTAGGAATCCTAATCCCACTCTAACACTACAAATAAAATCACCGAACCGCCTCAAATCTGGTATAGTTGATCAATCGACTCCCTAAGTCGATCGATTGATCGAATAGGTACATGGCCACTGCCATTCTACTTCGTTTAATTGCATTTAACCGAAAATCAAATTTTCCATTAGGCACTGCCTAATCCGTGACAAATGTTTTTTTCATTTTTTTTAAAACTAAACTTAAAACTCTCATAAAAACTTCATTTTAAATACGATTTCGATTCCATTTGAAATTATACTTTCCAAATAATAAAACCAACATAATTAAATAATAAAAATAAAAAAAATCTAAAATTTTATTTTTCTCGAAAATTCCCATTTAATTAAATAAATCAATTATAAAAATACTGGGTGTTACAATAATTTTGACCAAATTAAGATATTTGGGAACTACATGGACTACACTCACATGTCTCCCTACCCTAAAGTAAGATTGTCGAAAAAATTTAAGATGTCAGCTATCGAGAAGTTCGTGGATAGCGAGCTCCCAATTGTTCACCTTCAAAGCTATTACTAAGCCATGACTCTCTTTGTTGCCTCTGAAGAAATAATAGCCCAGATGTTCTAATATACTTTGAAGTACATCGCTCTTCATTGGTTCTTATGCCTCAAGGAATTCAGAATCCACAGTTGGGACTTGAAATTTATGTCACGATACAAGTATATGAAAAACTAGAGGTTACACACCGTGATCTAGAGCTTCTCAAGAAGAATCCTTGAGAAACTGTCATTAACTTCATAGCAATGTGGAGAGAGAAAGCTTCCACGATGACTAACTGACCCTTCGAAGAAGAACAAGTCATCATAGTGAAGAAGAATTTCCTATCTCATATCAGAGAAACTATGATAGGTCAGTATTACCCACACTTTCAAGGCCTCCGGGAAGCAGGTGTGGAGATTGAAGAAAGTGTTACCAAGATAGAAGCCGAACCAAAGAAAGTGTCCAGGCAGTTCACTCCCAGAAAGTATGAGAAGCCTGCCAATGCCACAATCTCAGCCATCAATAATATCTCCCAGCCTGCTACCTCTTGGGAATCAAAAAGTTGTCATAACCTCGCAAGAAAGGAATAAACTGACCTCCATGCTCCCCTCTCAAAAGTCTACGAAGCCTTATTAAGCCAAAATCTTATCAAACCTTTGGATCCCCGTCCATTACCAAATCCACTTCCCAAAAACTTTAAAGATGATGCCCACTTTGATTTTCTCCAGTCAGTCGGTCATACTACTAATCAGTGCTTCCACCTTCGAAATATAATCCAGGGTCTAATTGATCGGGGTATCATTGCCCCACCAGCCAATCCTAAACCTAACACCACTCACAACCCACTTTCACCCCATACGAATGCCATCTTCCTAGAAAAAAAAACCAATTCGATCCATATACTCAGATCATGCCTAGCAAAGCACCCATTATACCTGTATTTTCAACCCAAAGTTTGCCAGTATTTTCTCCTACACCCTTATTGCTTCGCTAACCGAGATCTGTCACCCTACCAAGGGCTTGTATTTCCATTCGTACCTGATCCAAAGGAAGAGATATGGAATTGTCGGCTATTTTGAATCAACTACTGCATTTTGGGCTGAAATTTCCCTCTGAAATAACCATCGATTGCCAAAAGTTTGACATCCAGTTCATAAAATCCCAGAAGTGGGCTCGGGAGTCAGATAATTAGGTGGTGCCCATCGATGAAATCCGTTTGTATAATATAGTGAAGATTATGGCAGGCATATTTTGACAAACTGACAAAATCTAAGCGTTTTCAATCTACTCCCCGCTTTGAAGCTTCATGGGCGGTTGGTCCATTCACTCTTATACCTCCCTATTGAGTGGGAATATTTTTATGAAGAAGCCATTTAGGTTGTGGAATACATTGACTTCTCTTAAAAGGAAGACATTGTCTCTACTAGATGGGGTGAAAATTTGATATCTCTGGTGATGAATCAAGTCAAGAAAAATCAGTCTAGTAATCAGCATGTGCAGGATGATCTCTTTCGAGGACCTGTGGGCGAAATCATTAAAGTAACTACGAAACCATAAATCAATGAAGAAACATGATTCTTATTCTTCCCTACCTCTGTAAACTATATGACCAGATCAAGAAGACATTATCAAGATCTGGATCCTCAGCCATCAAGAACAGGTAAGGGAAAGGGAGTTACTGAGGAACTCCCCATGCCAGAAATTACCATCGAGGAAAGAAAGATCCTCAATAAACTCAAAAATACTCAAGATAATATTACCTTATGGGGACTCTTCATGCCTTCCCAATTACACTGAAATGCTTTGATAAAGTTACTCGCTGTTCCACGGTCCTTCCTTCCACCACTCCAAAAGAATCTGTGAACCTGGTTAGATCCTTGACCACCACTAGACTCATGTCCTTCTATGAAAAAGAAATTTTAAAGATCGTCCCTATTCACAACTATTCCTTCAATATCTCCGTCGAAGTGGTAGGTAAGACAATCGCACTCTTACTTGTCGACAATGGCACCGCCCTAAATATCTGCCCATTAAGAACCTTTAAATGCTTAGAGTTAAAAGAAAATGACCTGACTCCTACTTCCACCGCAGTACGTGACTATAATAATACTAGTCGAGAGGGTATGGGATCTATAACAGTCATAATATGGGATGTCCCTATCAATCCTGTTACCGAGTTTCAAGTTATTGACATACCCGCATGTTTTAATCTATTTCTTGACCGACTATGGCTTCAAAAGTTGAAATTATTTACTAATGGGCAAGTCATTACCATTTTGGGGGAGGATGACAGCACTGAAAATGCCAGTACTAGCAATTCGGTACTAGAAATACAATATAGGATAATGACATGTTTATTTTCGGCTTCAGGGTTGATCCGTTTCCCCTTCCGCCGGGGGATGATTTTAAAGACCGAGTCTGTCGAGAGAAAAGCCCTCATGATAATTTCATCGTGATATAGATGTTCAAGAATATGCACTTTAAGCTCAGATTGGGGCTAGGGTGACGTCAAGAAGGAATACTAGGACCCATAGTCCTGAAAAAATCCTTTCCCCCGTGTGGCCTAGGTTATCAGCCTCTACCAGAAGAACTGAAAATGTTCCGCCAACCACGTTTAAAGCGAACACTAGAATATGCCAAGACTGTCTCGAAGGATTCCTTAAATGGAAGTTTCATCAAAGAGGGTGAAAATTTTACCTTCTGTGGCGTTCCTGAACCATGGTATGATCATGTGAATAAGAAGATGAAACTAGGGATGGAAATATTATTTCAAGACAACTACTCATGGGCCGAAGGCTGCCAACATCAAGTGAAACCTCTCACTCAAAAAGTCATAGCCATTACCGAGATCTCTGAGGAATGTTACTCTGAAGATTCATTCAATCTACAGACACTGAGGCTCACTCTTTACATGATCCATTCTGTAAGGACATTTTTCTCATGTCCAACATGTTACATTTGTGTATGTCGTACGCCGCTACAATTGTCACATCACCTCACGATCTCACATGATGGCCTCAATCCAAATTTTGGGAATTAAGCATTCATTATCTCCATCATGTGTCCCATATCGGCCTCAACGACTTCACGTTCAATGATTTAAGGGACTATATGCTAGTGGTACGCAAGAGAAGTCAAAACAGTAAAAGAAGGCACGATATGGAAGTTCAAGGGCATTTTGGGAATTTTACAGCCATCATCCTGAGGTTCGGTCACTGGAAAGTTGAAGAACTTTCCGTAACGAAGATACTGGAAGAAACAGCACCTCAATCCGAGCTACGGTGAAGAAGTTATAGCCTTTCGAAAATGGAGAGAATTCTAAGAAAAAGACTTAGAAGAATGCTAAGTGTTTAAGCCCCAGATCCAGTGATTTTTTGCGAACCGATGGCCAAATCGGTTCGGGGGCGAATCGGTTCGCAGGGTACCGTAGTTACATGTTTAGGGGTTAATTTATTTTTGTTTAAATATGAACTCTAATTAAATAAGGTTTGATTGGAAACCTACTAATCTATTTAATCAATTATCACACACCGTATTCATACGATTTTTCACTTCAGACGCTACATCATCGGACCGATTCACTCTAATCTAGGCCACTGATGCGCCTCTCCTCAACTCGAATGTTATACCAATCCCACCTGCTAAGACGTAACCTAACCTGGATATTTACCCTATCTCTTCATCTATTGTTGCTCTTCCTTTTTCTGAAAATAATGCAATCGAGACCTCTTTTGATGAGGTTCACAACATTGTTTTTCCCGAAAGTGAAATAAACGAGTATTTAGAATATCTTATTGTGCCTTATATTAATTGTCTTGATTCTAATCTAACTTTTGATGATGATGATTTTGCAAATGAACAATTCTTAACTGATATTATTAAGGTTAATAACAAACAACATAACCGCTTTCAAATTAATGAGGATGAAATTGTTGTTATCAATCTCGGTTCTAGTAGCCAATAACCGTGACAATTCGGGGGGTGATAACTTTTGTTGTCACAGACTTGTCACGATCATTGACTGTGACAAGTTCATTAGAATTGTTACGATCATGTCACAGTCTATTAACTTGAAATTTTTTATCATGGTCATAACCCGTGACATTTAATAAAAAATTGTCACGGTCAATGACCGTGACAATTTTGAGCAGAATTGAAAAAAAATCTGTTGGGTAGTATGGCCACTGCCACTGCCCAGTAATATATTTGTACCTGTTATAGCAATGTTGTACCTGTTCAAACATCATATATCCAAATAAAATAGTGATAATGCAAATATACATTCAAAACAATATGCATAACGATATAATCCAAATATATTCAAATGTAACAACTTAAAACAATTCAATTCAAAAAATGTCACTACATGTCTGGGGTAAGTTAGCTCTGAGGAGGTGAGTAGGCCACACGATATACGAATTGACACACCCATCAATATACATCGTGCCTCATTGTTCCTGCAACCACAATGGGGAGTTCTCCTTCCCGGGTATCACATGCGTGACGAGCACCTTGGACTCGATGTCTTGAAGCGAATGTCCATGAACTGGCATAACCTGGACGGTATTCGGGTCCCTCAACCCCCGCCCTATCCGCTGGCCATCAAATATGTCCAGTAAAAACACGCTCGGCCAACCAAGTGTCGACATCGGTCGGTCGAAGGGAGCCAAATAGTGGAGTGGATCATCAAAGTCCGCACGTGTCGGCGATGAAGCAGCGGGGTCCACATCCTCGTCCTCTTGCACCTCGTCCTCCACCACCTTCTCTTTCCCTTTCCCCTTACGGTTTTCATCCAACGAATGCTTCATGAATGAGAACATATCTTGGACCGTTGCCTCCAAATGGAACAGTTTTGCGTCATTCAAGTCCACCGTTCGACCCAATCCGGTGTCGCTTGTCTCCAATCCGATGATACTATATTTGTCCACCCGTGAGCTCACCCCCTTGTCCTCGCCTTGCTATCAATGCTAAGCACTTGGTTGAGTGTGTCTGTGGACAAATATGCCTTATCGGCATCAGACTGCGACTCATTCACTTCCTTAAGCTTTGCCTGAAACGACAAAAAGCACATGATTAGAAAAATAAGTAAATAAAAAAATTATAACGTAATTAACAAAACGTAAACTGTCGAATTACTTACAATCGTGGATGCGATGCTCGAGGACACCTCCTTATCCTTCCCCTTCTTCGTTCGAATAGCCACATAAGTATTAAACCTATGTGGACTACCCCCAGGGCCACTCTATGTCCCCTGAAATAAAATAAAGCAAAATTAGTATCGGCCCTGCAAAGTAAAATAATGCAGAACAATATATTTATGTAGTTATAAAAAAATTAAATCTTACCATCATCCTATGATCCACCACGGCATAAGAAGTCCGACCGGAGTAGTGCACGTCCATCTTTTTTGCCCGATTTTCCCTCCCCGATTGGCGAGATGCCAATTGTCATTCCCCGATCTCATTGTCAATGAACTTTTGCCATTGTGCCAATGAGATCGGCTCCTTCGGCGGGACGGATTCACGCATTCGGATAACGGACTCTTGGGTCTTCCCAAAGTATCGGGTCTGCATATTTTTCTTCCACGTCTTGTGTTGCTCCCTCAACTTCTCCAAAAAGGAATCGCGTAGCTTTGGATCCAGGCTGAATTGTTCCTGTCCAACAAATACAATGTTAGTTGCGAATAAATATAAATATAAATTTAAATATAAATCGAAATCGAAATCAAAATTGAAATTAAAATATTCATATAAATATAAATATAAATACATTACCTGTAGTGCCACCCAAATAGCAAACTTGATCTCATTTGGCACCTCCCTCAAACTAGTATACCCCGGGCCAATGATCGTCTTTACCAGCTCGAGGGATCTCGCTAATAGCCCCGTCTTGTTCTCGATGGCCATCCCCAATTTTCCATATTTGGGGAGCCTATGGGCCAAGGAGCCCTCGTCGCCTCTTCTACCACCGAGCCCAGACGACATCATCATAATCAACATCATCATCCTCGCCTTAATACCTAAAGGAGACATTTTCTGTAAAAAAATGTTGTTATTAGTACAAATCAAAATGAATTAGAAGAATACATGCAAATATGTACACTTAGTACAAATCCAAATGAATTGTTACTGTTTAACACCTCAATTCTGAATTCCAAAGCAATAGCATCTAGCTCATAATATGTACAATTACTAAAAATTCGAAACATCCCCACCCGCACTCCTACTGCCCACACACGCACACTACACAAGGGTGAAAATGATAAAGTGCAAATCAATTAAAAGCATTAAAAATGGATTGATAAAGTACAAATTGGAATATTTATTACAAATTGAAAAATTATTTCAAATTTGGGTTATCATAAAAAATGGATTGATATTCGGTAGGAGCAACCAAGTCATCCACACTACTATTTAGACACTTTGGCGCGTGTAGGACAATTGACCACGGCTTGTTGTTGATATACTTCGAGTAAAACACTTGGTTAACCTTTTAAAATGCACAAACAAACGGCTCATCGCTCACATGGGCGTTGCTCTTCAACTTCGAAAAGTCAACCATGATCAAATTGGTGACAGTATACATTTTTTGAGCTAACGGATAGACGAATAGATTCAGTCTCCTCTCCACAAATAGGAAACCCCAAATAACCATGTACTACACAACCGGATAATGTCCTATAAGATGAAAAATCATTAATTCCCCACATTAACATAGCTTTAAGCGTAAACTCTTCTTTTATAAAAGAGTCAAATGATTGCACACCCTCTTCCCACAACTCATTTAATTCTTCTACCAAAGGAGTCAGGTAGACGTCGAAGTCATCACTTGGTGCCTTTGGCCCAGGTATCAATAAAGACATCATCGAAAATTTAGGTCTTATACACTATGAAGGAGGGAGGTTGAGTGGGGCTAGGATTACTGGCTATACACTCTGATTGGTGCTTAGATTTCTAAATGGATTGAAACCATCTGTTGATATAGCCAAACGAATGTTGCGTTGTTCTCGGGCAAAATCGGGATACTCATGATTCATCCTCCTCCAATCTGTAGAATCAATAGGATGACGTATGAGATTACCCCTACTTCTTCCCTAGCATGCCAATTCATTGCCTCCTCTATCAATGGTACTATGAAAAATTGATTTCATCTAGGCCCAACGGGAAAATATTTCAACATTTTTTGAGGCACTTTTGAGCTTGTGCCTTCCTTACCAGTAGATTGGACATATCTAGGTTCATCGCATTCCGGACAACGATCGAGATTTTCATACTCCTTTCGGTATAGTATGAAGTCTTACACACAATCATGAATAAATTTATACTTCTTCCCAAACCTTTCAAACTGTTCTTCATAACAGGATAGCTATTTGGAAGCATATTCTCCATGGGTAGTATGCCCTTCACCCATTTCAAAATTCCTGTCACATTATTTCCAGACAAACCGTACTGCGTCTTCAAACTTTGCAAACGATCCATGGCATGTAAAGTTGTTGGACATTTCTCACAGATAGAGTATAATGGTTGGATCATCTTAAATTTTAAACTTTGGTAGTCATCGTCAAGGTTTATCGTGATATCTTCATGAGCACTTGAACTTTGTATATCATCAATAACCTCATTCTCCTCCGCTTCATAAACTCCGTACGCATCATCAACTAAATCCTCTAATATATTATGATCTACGTCGTCCCCTTCTTCATCTATCCTACTTGTTCAAGGTTGTTGTGAAGGTTGTTAGGGGACAAAAGGAACTTTCAATTCACCGTGAAACTCCAAAATCGATAAATATCTTACATACCCGGTCTTAACAAATGTAGTTTAACTATTTTACACTCAAACACCTTACCATTCTTACACCTAGCACACGGACACGAAAAATCTTCATCATTACGACATCTCTTTGCGTATTTCACAAATCCATTAGCACCAATGCGAAACACATCCCCCATTCTATTTGTCTCACCCATCCACTCTTTGTATTTCAGATATCCCATCACGCTACCACAACTAATCACCAATTAAAGGTAAGAAGCGTATATTCATGTATTAGTATAAACAAACCTTAGATTTATAGTATGTTTCATTTAATTATGTCTTATTTATATTTGATTTTTAAATTTCAAATTCAAATTCAATTTATAATATAAATTACTATTTCCTCCATCTCCTCTAAAGGGTGAGTGGTCCTATCCCATTCAAGACCGTATATTTCTGTAATATACTTAACAGATTATGCTCAATGTTACAATTTGAGAAAAAATTGGCAGCATATCCCCGTAGTTCTCCAAGTACACAATGTAAATTGGCAAGTGCGAGTGTTATTTCAATTGATCAATTGAAATAACCGTCACACTTGTCAATCTAGTATGTACCCAGAGAACATTAGGATACGACTTCAGAACTTCCTCAAAAAATAACAACTTGAAGCCACAAATAATATTATTATACAAAAATTATGCAGTCCCTAACTGTCCAAACGGGTCAATTCGAGAGATCTCGACTCTCGAACGGGTCTAAGAAGTATTGAATGCGTATGCATAAGAACTAGAACGCTAGTATATATGCGTACTATATGTAATTTCAAGTATGTTTCATTTAATTATCATACTATATATATATATATATATATATATATATATATATATATATATATATATATATATATATATATATATATATATTGTTCGTTGTACAAAGTAATTTTAAAAAAAAGTTGAAAAATTCCACCCCCATATGGATAATAATCCAGTGGTCATGCCACTTTTAAAATTAACCAATCCAACATCGATCCACTATAATCCAACCGTAATGGCAACAACAAATGTGTATCCCGTACTCCTTCTAATTCATCTACTCAATTAATTCTTTTCATCAATTAAACTAACAATTAAAGTATACAATTATTAATTTACTAATTTACAATGAGGGGCAATCCTACTGGCATATGAAAGGGGCACTAATTATTAGTTTAGAAAAAAAATTAGCAACCAATCAATATTAAATCAATCAATTCTTTTACAAGGAGGATTACAATATGAGGGGCAATATCTAATAAACCAATAAAAATTTAATTAAAAAAAATACACACACGCACATATACACACACAACCCCCTGCCCCCCCCCCCCCCCCACCCCCAACCCTGCCCCCCCACCGCTTCCCACCATACGCACACACACACACATATACACACACACAAACACAAACACACACGCACATACACCCCCTCCCCTCCCCCCAGTCCTATCCCCCCCCCACACATATATACACCACACACACACACAAACACAAACACACACGCACATACACCCCCTCCCCTCCCCCCAGTCCTATCCCCCCCCCCCCCCCCCACATATATACACCACACACACACACGCACATGCACATTTACACACACATATATACACACACGCACATATACATAAATGGAGGAGAAATAAAGAGAGAAAACGTACCAAAGTTGTAGAGAGAGAGTGTGTGTGCAGTCGCTAGAAAGAGAGAGAGAGAGAGAGAAATGGAGGGAATGATAATTGGTGGAAAAAAAGAAGAGGGGGGAATTTTTTTACTGAAAGAATTATCACGGACATGTCACAGTCATTGACCGTGAAAACTTTAGATGATTGTCACGATAAGTTCATGACAACTCTACTTGTCACGGTCAATGATCGTGATAAAAAACATGTGTTTTTCGTCACGGTCATTGACCGTGATAAGGATGGCCGGTTGAAGGGTGCCAATTAGACCATTTTGGTGTAGTGTGAATGTAAGCTTCATCTGGTGATCGAATATCCCACATTGCTAGCCAATATTGTACCCGTACCGAAATTAGGAGGAAAAGTCCGCATGTACACTGACTACCAGAATTTGAACAAAGCATCTCTGAAGGACAATTACTCATTACCCAACATCGACATGATTGTGGATAACATGACCAGTCATGTCCTCAATTCATTCGTCGATGGGTTCATCGGATACAATCAGATCAGGATGCAACTTACTTATCAAGAAAAAAACCACCTTCATCACCCCTTAGGTAACCTTTTGTTACACGATTATGCCAATCGGGCTAAAAAAACAGGGGCTACCTACCAAAGGGCTTACACAACCATATTGCATGATCTGATACACAAGGAGGTCAAAGTTTACGTAGATGACATGATTATCAAGTCTAAGACTCGGGAAGGTCACATTCCCACCCTCCAGAATTTCTTTGAATGACTGCGGTGATACCAAATGCGATTAAACCCATAAAAATATGTTTTTGGCTCACCAATGGAAAAGTTTTTGGATTCATGTTAAGTGAGAAGGGAATCGAGGCAGACCCTGCCAAACTGAAATCCATACTTGAATGCCACCACCCTGAACGGAGAAGGAAGTTTGTGGATTCTTGGGATAATTATAGAATATTAACTGATTCATCAGTTAGTTGACTTCCATTTGCAAACCAATCTTAAAACTCCTCCAGACAAATTTTACCAAAATCTGGAATGAGGCCTATCCGGAAGCCTTCTACAGAATCAAGCAATATCTTACTCAACCTTCGATACTCATGCCACCGTAGCTTGGTCTCCTTCTACTCCTATACTTGACCATAATAGATACCACTGCAGGGGCTTTGTTAGAACAATATATCGAAGAAACCCGCAAAGAGAGAGACGTCTACTATGCCAATAAAAAATTGGTCGGGTACAAAATCAATTACATTGCCTTGGAGAAAGCGTGTGTTGCCTTATTCTGGGTCACTTAAAAGTTATGACACTACATGCTTGCTTTTACAATTAGACTTGTGTCCCAACTGAACCCCATAAAATACTTTCTTGAGAAACCCACCTTGTCTATCCAAATGTACCGATGGTTGATGCTGACATCTGAGTTCGATATCCTGTATGTTACGTAAAAATCCATGAAAGAGAGAGCCATCTATGATTACCTTGCTGACTACCACACTGAAGAGGTTAATGTTTGGGTATCTAAATTCTCGGATGAATATATTTTTTTCACCTATCAGGAGGACCTCTGATGGAAAATATTCTTTGAAGGTGCTGCCAATAAGAATGGATACATCATTGGGATACTCCTGATTACCACTGATGATTCCCACACTCCCATTGCCATCAATTTAGATTTTTTCTTGCAGCAATAATAGGACCGATTATGAGGCATGCACTGTAGGCCTAAAAGTCGACCTCAAGAAAGGTATCAAATACCTGGATGTCTACGGGGACTCCGCTCTCATCATCGACCTTGATCTTATAAGATGGAAAGTCAAGGATGAGAAGCTCTTACCCTTTTACGCCTACCAAGAAGAGTTGGCCTCCCAATTTTGAGATATCACCTTCCAATACTTACCCCGAACAAAGAACAATTTAACATGTGAACTTGCTACCTTAGCCTCCATGTTTGACATGCCTGAAGGAATAATGATGGCCCATTTTCTAGTCCAAAAACAAGCTATGGTAACCCACTTCTACCACATTGAGCTTATCACAGAGGAAGATTTTGATATGGACGAGTTCTGTTACTACGATATTTGGAGCCTCCTCAATCATTTTAGGTATCCCCAAGATGCGAACAAGAAAGACCATGCGACCCTTCACAAACTGCCTACCCAGTACTTCATCTGCGACAAAGCAATGTTCAAGAGAAACTTTGATGGAACCCATTCGCACTGCATTATAGGGGCTAACATTGAAGAAATAATGTAAAAAATCCACACCGGGGATGGCGAACCCCGCATGAATAAACATATGCCTGCTAAGAACATTATCCATCAAGGTTACTATTAGACCATCGTGGCTCAGGATTGTACCACTTACATCTGAAGATGCCTCAAATTCCAGTAGTTTGCTAATCTCTAGCACTTACCTTCTCAAGAATTATAAAATACGACTTTACCCTGGACGTTCTCCACCTGGGGCATTGACATCATAGGGAAACTCACACCCAAAGCCTCCAATGGGCATGAGTTCATCCTGGTTTCCATTGATTACTTCATGCAGTACTGAATGCCAAGAAAGTAGCCAAGTTTATTCAAAAGAACATCATCTATCGATACGGAGTCCCGCACGAGCTAGTATCAGATAATGGGTTACACTTGAAGCTAAGGTTACAGAACTGGTCGATGAGTAAGCGATTCAGAGATAAAAATATTCTCCCTACCAACCGCAAACTAATGGTGCAGTTGAATCCACCACTAACAACCTCAAAGCCGTCATCAGCAAAATGGGCAAGAGTTATCGATATTGGGCATATCGGATCCCTTAATCCCTCTAGGCCTTTCGTATTTTAGTCAGGACATCTACCGAGGCTACCCCTTACTCTTTAGTATACGATAATTATACTAGAAACGGAATCACTAGGTCACGAATGTATGAAGCTTAAATAGGTATACAACAATGGCAATAATCACACAGTAAATCAATAGAGAAGGAGATGAGGTGAAGATGATGTACACCTGGATTTAAGTGGTTCGACCGGAGCCTATGTCCATTGTGTGTGCATTAGTAAACTACATTAGTGAATATGGCTCTAATGGCCTGGTTATAATACAGGATTTCTCTCTCTCTCTCTCTCTCTCTCTATATATATATATATATATATATATATATATATATATATATATATATATATATCTTCTGTATACAAATGAGTAGAGTTTTAGCTAGGGTTTGAATGAGTGATCCTTTACAATGAAGAAGGTTAAAGGTATATATAGTGCTTAGGGTGTGTATTGTACCCCCCAAGCATGTTGTATGCATGAATATATTGCTCTTATTTAATCCAGTGTGGACGTCTGGCTGTGGCACATGTAAATCATAATGACCAAATATTCCCTCAAAAGAGGGAATGATCCAATAGTAAAGATTTTTCCCACATGTAGTTTGTTTCCTACGCGCACTAATCCATACGTCTCCCAAACCACGCGCTATGATGATGTCACCCTGGGCTAATATCCTGAGCTGAGGCCGAGGTTAGTGACCAAGGAGTCGTTATATCAAGGGTACTATAAGGCTAGGTGAGGGTTGGCCGTAGTCTTGCAATTACGTGAGGATGAGGCCGAGGCCGAGGCTTTTGTCAAGGCCAAGGTCTCACACTTGTCAATCGTTGGGTAGATGGAACTCGACTTATCATTTAGGCCGAGGCCGATGATGGTCCCAGGTATGACCCACCGATGAGGTAAGTCCTGGCTTAATTGTCTTTTCATCGTAAGCTGAGTATATTATTGGCTGGGATGAGGGTATATTTTGGCATATCAATCACCCCCTGACCCTTCACCATTGATCTTATGAGATGGCTGAGGGGTATTATTTCTTCCTTGGCAAACAAGTAGATGATACTTCAAATTGTCATTTGTCAATCATGGCATTGCCTCTTTCAAGAATGATGATTGTGAGGTATACTTAGGGTATAGTGTCTTAATGATGATATGCATAGAGAACTGTGTGCCACCTGGGCTATTGTGCCAAATCATTATGTGACATTTAAGTTTTGAGAAAATTTATATTTTCTCTTTCTTCTCCAAAAACTTCACGCCCTTCCCTCTCTCTACCTTCTGCCATTTTCTTTCCTCTATTTCTATTTTTAGGAGAAATATTATGCTTATTCCAAGGTCTTAGCTTCTCTTCCACTTTCCAGGTAACTTTCCCTTGCCATACTCTATCATTTTCTGACTTTGTTACATAATATTTGATATTTTCCCATTGTTGGCAACTTTGAATTTTTTTGGTGACCTTTAGTTCGTTTAGCAGCCTCCTGTGTTGGCCTTAGCTCTTGTTTTAGGGTGTCCATTGGTGGTTGTCTAGTTGTAGGAAAACTTAGGGCTTTGCCCTAGCTGCCTAAGGACCAAAAGTTTTATCTTTATGATTTTCGACGAGTTTTCCGTTTATCTTATCCATTGCCTTATCTCTAGTGTTCTTGGTTGTGTTCAACTAAAATGGTTCATTTCCTTCATTTTGATCTTGTGGTTAAACTGGTCAAACCCCCCAGTTGTTTGTATTTTCCAAATATTTGTTCTTTAAACTCTCTAAGTCTGAACTCATCCTTTGGATGATACAAAGGCTTTATACATTGGCCGAGGAGTTTCCCACATTGAGGGGGAGGTGTTTCCAAGATATTCGTAGGATAGAAGAAGAGTTTGAGTCCAAACGTAGGGCCGGCCTTATTTGGGTACAACCCATATTTCCTATTCCTTTGGCCATAATACCACCATCATCTTCAGAGGTCTTCGGGTCGTCTCAGCCTCAAGCCTAGGGTTTATAATTTGAAGAGGCTATGGAGGAACAACAACCTCGAGATAAAGGCAACACAGTCGATTCATCTGGTCATGCTGACCCATAAATTTCCATTCATCCTGATCAAAACGAGCCACCACTTCATCCAAATGATGTTCCTGTATCAACTATGTCCCCTGCTGAGTTTCAGGCAAGGTACCCAGAAGGTCCCTTTAATATTGAGGAGGCCGAGGCCGAGGCCTTTACTGGGGAGGTCGAGGGTAAATCTTCCAGGGATGAGGATGAGGAGCAGGTTAACACTTCATACGCCTCAGTCTTCGTCTCTTCCATCAAAGAAAGTGACCTCCTTGTATGGAGGCATTCGTTCAGCATCAAGTCCGATATCACAATTAGGGTCCCAGATGAGGACGAGAAAGTTTTCTAGGGCCGAGAGGGAGAGGTCGCTATTTATGATCACATGTTCAAGGTCAGCATCAAACTTCCCTTTCATCCCGCTATTAGGGACATCATGTTTTCTCTGGGGTTTTCTCCTACTCAATTACCCCTGAACTCCTAGAGAATCATCTTGGGGTACATTTCCCTGTAGAAGACACTTTCATGGATGAGCCATCTGCTTGACTCTTTCTAGCCAGCTACAATATCTCATCTTCGTCCAAGAAACCAGGTTAGTTTCATCTAGGTGCTAAGAAATCATATAGGAAGCTCATCCACATGACCTAAATATCGAACCATTATTGGAAAAAGAGATTCTTCTTCGTTTCTGGGGGCTGGGAATTCCCTGATGAGGATGAGCCGAGGGTTCCACGTACTTGGTCAAATCCTTCCATGATGGTAAGGTCAGACCCTGGTCTCAAACTTGAAGAAAGGGATGTGGATGACTATCTGAGAGATCAGAGAGTAGAGGGTGCTCTTCCCATGTTTGAAGACCTCATGATCCCTGAATACCTTTAAGAGTTTGGTATGGGGGTTTACCCCCTTAAAGAGCTATGTGACTTATTTTTTCCTTCAAGTCTTCCGTCATCCCATATATTAATTGTACTAAAATGTAGTCTTCTCTTGGATATCATCCTCCTAACATACCAGGCGATATTTGGTAAATGACGACACCAAGTCTATTGGCTGGCTTAGGAAAGAAGGAAAATAAATAACCTCCCATAAAGAAGACCACTGCTAGAGGCCTACTGCTAAGGCCGCTCTAAGGCAAATGGGATTAAGGTACCTGTTAACACTCATCCCGAACCCAACATAAGGCCGAGGGTAGGTGTCATCAAGACTGTATCAGGCTCCGATATCGGCTCATCATCATCTCTTGGCGCATTCTGGTCCTACAACTTGGCCCAGCTGAAGGCCAACCCTACTTCTTTAATCACAAATATCATGGTTGCAAAGGTTGCCATGTTCATAGCTCATTCGGTGGTCGACTACGAATTTTTGGCCAAGATGCCCCTGCCAAGATTTACAATATTGGCCTCCATCATATGGCACAGTATCGTTCCCGTTCCTTTAATCCTCATCCTACATTTGATGATGTTTCATTTTTATCTGACTTTGTCTTTATTTTTGCAGTCTGTTTATGCTCTGGCCTTAACCACCAAATGGATGGCTTAGAAGCATAAAAAAAATTTTGGATATCTATAGGGAGATCCAAGCTAAGGCTGACCTCAGAACTCAACTGGCGGACCTTCAAGCCAACCACAATAGGTCCATAGACGAGATGAAACTTCAGTTGGAAACCAAGGATGGCATCATCAAGGAGAGGGATGAAGCTTTGAATAAACAAGCCAAAAATTTTAAGGCGACCTTGCTGTAGCAGTCAAGAAGGTCGAGGTTGATGTTGTTGAAGCTTATAAGACCTCAGACGGGTTTCAGGGTTTCAGCCTAGAATACTTAGAGACAGGGATGAAGACGACCTGCAAATGGGTCGTCCTAAATTTTTTTGATGCAGGGTCTTTGATTTGGCCATCGTTAGAAACTACTACCTTCAGGACCCCCTATGGTAGAGGCTTTGTCATACGTTGATTCTCTGGCCATGGCTGAAGGAGAGGGGACATCGGTTGACCTTAATATGGCAAAGGGAGGTAATGCTCATAAGCCGATAGTTGTAGCTGGGGTAGAGGTTGTTGTTCGTATTAAGCCGACACAGTAGGGTGGCCATTTGTGGCTGATACCCTTCTTTTTTTAATACTTTCTCTTATTATGTTAATGAACTCTTTTGTCGTCTCTGTACTATACATTTTATGGAATGAAATATTTTATTGCCCTCTTATTTGTATTCTCTCTTGCTTTTTCTTGCATGCCTTAATTGTGCTATTGTGTTTTCCCCCAAATGTTTGAATGCTATAAATTAACCATAAAATTCTCATAATAAATTCCTCCCTCATCCCATCCATGAGCTATTGTTCTAGCCGAGGGAGTAATTTCACCAAATCAATGGCGTCTTTAAATAATAACCATGATTAGTGATTTTAAAATTTTACATCCACCAAATTATGGTGTTTAGGCATAAGTCCTCCCTCGTTGTTTTGAGAGTGTATGGAGGTTCATCCCATCCATGCATTGTCGTCTCGATCGATAAAGTAAATTCACCAAATTAATGATGTTTAATAACAATCGCAACTAAGTGATTTTAAAATTTTCATCCACCAAATTATGGTGTTTAGGCATAATTCCTCCCTCTCCATTTTGAGAGTGTATGGAGGGTCGTCCCATTCATGCACTGTTATCTCAGCTGCGGGATTAAATCCACCAAATTAATGATGTTTAATAATAACCACAACTAAGTGATTTTAAAATTTTCATCCACCAAATTATGGTGTTTAGGCGTAAGTCCTCCCTCGTCATTTTGAGAGTGTATGGAGGGTCATCTCATCCGAGGGAGTAAATCCACAAAATTAATTATGTTTAATAACAACCAAAACTAATTGATTTTAAAATTTGCATCCACCAAATTATGGTGTTTAGGCATAAGTCCTCCCTCATCGTTTTGAGAGTGTATGGAGGATCGTCCCATCCATGCACTATCATCTCGCCTAAGGGAGTAAATCCACCAAATTAATGATGTTTAATAACAACCATAACTAAGTGATTTCAAAATTTTCATCCACCAAATTATGGTGTTTATGCATAAGTCCTCTCGTCATTTGGAGAGTGTATGGAGGGTCATCCCATCCATGAACTGTCGTCTCGGCTGAGGGAGTAAATCCACCAAATTAATGATGTTTGATAACAACCACAACTAAGTGATTTTAAAATTTGCATCCACCAAATTATGGTGTTTAGGCATTAGTCCTCTCTCATGGTTTTGAGAGTGTATGGAGGGTCATCCCATCAATGCACTATCGTCTCGGCCAAGGGAGTAAATCCACCAAATCAATTATGTTTAATAATAGGATCTTTTCAATGTTGTTGGCAGTCCTGGATGAGGTTTAACCCATCAGGGCTATCATATCACTGAAGGAAACTTAAGCTTACTTCACCACGAATGATGTTTTGTAGCTCAAGGTGAGTTGCTACACGCAAACTGATGTCTATGTAAATAAATAATCATACGAGGGAACACTTGAACATCTTATTAGTAATATTTCTTGGATTTTATTGAATTTCTTTCATTTGATTCTCATACACATACATTACAATAGAGCACAAATAAGACAGTAAAACTATAATCTCATTGGTAATATTTCTTGAGGTTGTCGACATTCCATGGGTTGGAGAATGGCTCCCATTCCAGGTTTTCCAATTTGTAAGTTCATGACACCACCTCTTCAAATACATTGTATGGGCCATGCCAATTTGGATGAAGTTTATTGGATTTCTTCCATGTCTTCTTTATTACCAAGTCCCCTACCTTCAGTGAGAGCGCCTTTACTCGCTAATTGTAGAATCTTCCTGTTCTTTATGGGTAGGTGGATTTCCTAACCTCAACGTCTTCTATTCTTTCTTCTATAATATCAAAATCAAGCCTCTCCTCGTCATTGTTCTTTTTAGGGTTGTAGGTCTAAAAGCTAGGAGTAGGCAAACCTATTTTCATCGGTACAACTACCTCCGAGCCGTAAGTAAGCATAAATGGGGTTTCCCCAGTAGGGGTCCTCTCCATTATTCTGTAGGCCTATAAGATATTATACACTTCCTCAATCCATCTCCGCTTTTCATCCTTAAACTTCTTCTTAATTCCATCAAGAATCATTCGGTTTGTCACTTTCGTTTACTCAGTATCCCGGGGTCGACCGGGAGTGGAGAAGAATTGCTTGATGTCGACCCTTTGGCAGTACTTTTCCAGGGAGACATTCTTGAATTATGTTTCGCTATTAAAAATTAGGGTGTTGGGTATGCCATATTTGTAAATGACATTTTTCCCGATGAACTGGAAGGTCTTCTTCTTGGTGATTGTAATCATCGACTCAGCCTCCACCCATTTTGAAAAGTAATCCATCGCTATGATCAGATAATGCTAATTATTCACAGCTCTGGCTAAGGGTCCTACCAGATTAATTCTCCATACTGCAAATGGCCAGGGAGATGTTATTGAGGTCAAAGGTTGATGAGGCTGGTGGGGAATGGTAGCAAACTTTTGGCACTTATCGTACTTCTTGACATATGCTACAATATCATTGGCTAAGGTCGGCCACTAATAACTTCGTGTAATAATCCTCTTAGCCAAATATCTTCCTTCCACATGACTGGAGTTAGAAACTTCGTGCATTTCCTTCGGGATATATGTTACCTCAGATGGATGGACACATCTAAGCAGAGGAAGCAGAAACCCTTTCTTGTACAAAGTGTCTCCTATGATGGAAAACTTGGCAGCTTTATATCTCAACTTCCTTTTTTCGATCTTAGATTATGGAAACTCCCATCCTATATGTACTTGATGAGGGGATCCATTAAGTAAGATCCCATGTTTAAATTCAAACAGGACTCTGAAGCACTCTCCTCTTCTTCAATAGTCGGTCGATGTAAGATTTCTACCGGCACCATACTTTTTATCTCCGTCCTTGTAGCTGTGGTCAGTCTTGCAAGTGCATCATCTTGGCCATTGTCCAATCGAGGTATCCTTTTCAGCTTCACCTCTTTGAAACTCTTCAATATTGACCTTACTCTTTACAGATATTTGTCCATCATATCGTCTTTTACCCCCAAGATCTGGTTCACCACCACTCTTGAATCACTGTGAACTAGGAGTTGGCCGACATTCAAAGCCCAAGATAAGGAGAGGCCTGCTATGAGAGATTCATATTCGGACTCATTATTGGAATACTTAAAACTAAAACTTAATGAGTATTCAATATATGTCCCATCTGGTGCCGACACTATTAGGCCTGCACCACTTACACTCTTGCAAGAGGACCAATCGACGAAGAGGCTCCATACTATTCCATTCTCATAGAAACTAAATTCTACTAAGGCCCCATTTTTGAAGAGGTATCATTCCTCTTCATTCTCATATACTTTCCCCCTTGCTGAAATATGAGAAAAATGTGGATATAGTGTCCATATTCTATGTCCCAAACATATTTGGGCATGGGGACATAGTCGATTTCCACCCACTCAGGAATACTATAAGTTTTTCAAAACTCCTCAATAGTTTTGCCATTAAAAAGAGCTATAAAGAAATAAGATTTTAAAAAGCAATGAAGGCTAACTAAAATGGAGAATAAAAAGAGAAAATCAGAGAAACTTACGAATAATAATGACCGAAGGAAGCTCTCGAAATATGAAGAGGTAGAAAGAGGACATAGTACGAGTTTTTAGAGAAGAAACGTTTGGACAATGACAGTTGAGAAGTGATGAACTTGGTTTGAACTTCACATTAATGATGATGAGCAGGTTCCAACAAGGATTTTGGTGTTTCATATTTCTTCTCGGACTAGTGCGCCCCCATTTCTTCAAGGATATCACAAGTTTTCCATGATAATTCTTCTCGAATGAGTGTGCCCTCCGCAAATTTACAAATGTTACAGAAGTGTCATTCTATTTTAAAATAGTTCTAAGCCTTGGTCCTTGAACTCACTTAAAATCTATTGGCCCAGTATTTTAGCCCAACAATTTTGGGGGCAATTTTGGGGGCTTATTTATTCAAGCCCAATATTGTAGTCGACTAGTCCAGCATGCAAAATGGATTAATTGCCCCAACTCAAATGTTTATTTTAGGTCCGTGTAAACGGCATGTGCTTAAATGCATGGAGAGAGAATCTAATCGGTTACCAATCTCGGAGGAGATATTTAAGGATACATACAAGTTATCTACACGAAGGTAGAGTTACTTGTACAATTCAATCACTTTTTTTATAACTATAAAATAAAAACCCTAACTCGGGAAAAAGGGATATAACTTCGATTATTTCAGAGACACTAATAGAAAATAGTAACCTCTCCGTGGACATAGGCAAGTTGTCGAACCATGTATCTTTGGTGTTGTGTGTGGTCATTTATTTTTGATCTCGATATTGCTTTCTAGATTTCTTACTGTGATAATTCTTGCACTCACGGTTTAAATATGTAAAGTTGACAATTTTGAATTAAAGGGCAATATAGTAATATATGTTAACTTAGGATTTGAGATCAAGGATATTTAAAGAATATACGGATGGTTATAAGGAAAGGAAGATAAAAAAAGAGGCCAAAAATGAAATTCAAAGAGGCAAAAATGACAGGAATAGAAAGAGTTAGTTGGAGTGTTTTAGATCTTTTTGAGTGCTTTCGGATGAATTTAAGAAAAACTCAAAACACATAACTGACTCAATATTTCATGTTGTTACCAAATATGAAGTCGAATTAGTGATTTGGATAATGTTTGGATCTGATTTTTTTAGATTTTTAAAATAGGCCTATAATTGTGGATTTTGACTCGCTTGAGGTAGTTTCGTTCTCTCGTTGTTAATTTAGTGTGCTACACATATTCAACCTTGATTCTATAATTATATTCATTCTATGTTTTGAATTTATATGTATTATATGCTCGTATACTATATTCATTATTGCACCCATTTTGTATGTGTCATTTTCATGTCATGTAGTTTGGGGTAACGCAACTAGTTGATTTTACGAGCATGTTGGATTACATAAATTGGGTAGAATACATGTACAGTTCATTTAGAAAAATTGAATCTAAAATTTATTTAAATTGGGAAAATGATATTATGATGATTATTATTGGAGAATACATAGGCATTCCTTAGCCAAACCACCCGCTGAACGGGGTGTGCCGTTGGCTACGATTTTATTTATTATCCAAATACTTGACCCCAGTTAGGGAGTATGACAAGTGTTAGTATGGAGGTGATGCCAAGATTTTATTGCGATGATTCCAAGTTATGATGGGTTGTGTGCCCAATTTATGTTACTTAGTTTTGTTCCATTGGAATGTTCCCATGATAATTGATACGATAGTGGACGATAGTCCATACAGTACTGTGGAAAGTGCGGAGGGAATTTTGATATGGGGTCTTGGGTTGTGTAGTATTTGCGATGAGATCTTAGGTTATGATTATATTATTGGGATTTTAGTTTCAGTCTTCATATTGCATATACTCTTGTATATGATTTATGCTTACATGACTTTGTACTGTTAAACTTGGGGCATTTATATGACCTACTGATTTTCCCAATCATCCCACATAGTTTGTTCTATTTCAGGTTTAATAAGAGATGATATTTATAGCATCGGTGGGATTGGAATCTTCGTTAAAAGCTCTGAATATTTATTTTCAAAATTTCAATTTATCGTTTTGTTTATTGTAAATTATTTTGTAAAAGGACATTTGAGAATTAATAAAATTAAGATATTATATTCAGTTGATCTATATATTTATGCTTCCACAAATTTATGGTCAATCTAAATAGTCATTTTCTGTAAAAAAAAGATCTCAAATTTTCAAAATATTTCAGTAGCACCTCCTGGGGTATTACAGAGAGGAATTTGAGCATAGGTTATTCGTATTCTCGGTCTTGGGATTATTGATTCGCCAGGTTGTTCGCTGAGAGATATTTTACTTGTGTTGTCTCTTATTTGGGTGATATCGAACTTTATGTGTAGTTTTAATGGAATAAAATCTTGAGTAGATTTCAAGGACGAAATTCCTTGTAAGGGTTTATTTAATACCCTGTAATTTGAAGGGCTTATTTAAGAATATTATATATAATTTTGGTAATAATTTTAATTAAAAATACTTTTATTGACATTATATTTTAAAATTAGGTATTTTGGTTTGAAATTGAATCAATCATCCAAATTCAAATGGTTTTTGGACATTTTATAATGGTTTAAATATGTAAAATAGACAATTTTGAATTAAAGGGAAATATAGTAATATGTGTTGGCTTAGGATTTAAGCTAGGATTTGAGAGAGGGGATTTATAAGAAATATTATCGCCGGCTATAAGGAAAGGAAGATAGAAAAGAGAGGCCAAAAATGAAATTTAAAGAGGCAAAAATAAGAGGAATGGAAAGAGTCAATTTGGAGTGTTTTATATTTTCTTTTTAAGTGCTTTCGAATGAATTTGAGAAAAATTCAAAATGCATACCTAACTCAATTTTTCATGTGAAATCCAAATCTGAAGTCAGTTTGGTGATTTGGATAATCTTTGGATCTGATTTTTTTGAATTTTTAAAACATGCCTATAATTATGAATTTTGACTCACTTAAGGTAGTTTCGTTCTCCCGTTGTTAATTAGTGTGCCACATATATTCAACCTTGATTGTATAGTTATATTCATGCTATGTGTTTCATTTATATGTATTATATTCTCCTATACTATATTCGTTAGTGCACACAATTTTTATGTGTTATTTTCATGTCGTGCAGTGTAGGATAACATTACTAGTTGATTTTATGAGCATGTTGGATTACAGAAATTGAGTAGAATACATGTACACTTGATTTATAGAAATTGAATACGAAATTTATTTTAATTGATAGAATGATATTATGATGATTATTATTAGAGAATGAATACGCATTGCATTGCCAAATCACCTGTTGGACGGGGTGTGCCGTCGACTAGGCTTTTATTTATTATCCAAAAATTAGTCTATGGGACCCAGTTGGCGAGTGTGCCAAGTGTTATTATGCCAGTGATGCCAAGTTATGATGGATCATGTGACCAGGTTATGTTACTTATTTTTGGAGGCCATTGGATTATTCCGAGGATAATTGACAGGATAGTGGCAGGTAGTCCATACAGTCCTGTGGGAAGTGCTGCAGGGATTTTGATATGGGGTCTTGGGTTATGTAGTGTCTGTTGTGAGATCTTAGGTTATGATTATATTATTTGAATTTTAGTTTGAGTGTTCACAATGCATACACTCTTGTATATGATGCACGCACACACAGGTATCAGTAGTTACACTTGGAGCATTTATACGAGCTACTGAGTTTTCCGTTCACCCCCATAGTTTGTTGTATTTCAAGTTTAATGCGAGATGATATTTATGGCATCGGTGGGATTGGAATCGTCGTTAGAAGCTCTAAATATTTATTTTCAAAAATTAAATTTATCGCTTTGTTTATTGTAAATTATTTTGTAAAAGGACATTTGAGATTTAATAAAATTGAGACATTCGATTAAGTGTAGCTATGTATTTATGCTTTCGCAAATTTATGCTCAATCTAAATAGTATTTTTTGTGAAGAAAATTCTCTAATTTATTTAAAAAAATCAGTAGCACCTCCTAGGTTGTTACAAAGTGGTATCTAATTTATTTTTATTCTCGGGCTTGGAGTTATTGGTTCGTTACGTTGTCCATTGAAAGAGATTTTATTTATGTTGTTTCTTATTGGGGTGATGTTGAACTTTATGTTTGAATTTATTGGAAGAAAATTTTGGGTGAATTTCGAGAACGAAATTTCTTTGTAGGGGGAAGAATGTAATACCCCATAATCTTGAAGACTTATTTAAGAATATTATATGAGATTTCGGTAATAATTATAAATAAAAATACATTTATTGATACTTTATTTGAAAATAATGTATTTTGGTTTGAAATTGAAACAAACATTTAAGTTTAAATGTTTTTTTGAGATTTTATAATGGTTTAAATATGTTAAAGAACATAATTTTGAGTTAAAGGGCAATATAGTATTATGTGTTAGCTTACGACCCAAGCTAGGATTTGAGAGAGGGGCTATATAAGGAATATTGTGGTTGATTATAACGAAAGATGAAAAAGAGAGGCGAAAAACAAAATTTAAAGATGCAAAAACAAGGGGAATAGAAAGAGTTAGTTGGGAGTGTTTTAGATTTTCTTTTTGAGTGATTTCGGATGAGTTTTGAGAAAAACTAAAATCCCATACCTGACTCAATTTTTCATGTAGAATCAAAATCTGAAGTCGGATTGGTGTTTTGGATAATATTTTTATCTTATTTTTCTATATTTTTAAAAACAGACATTCAATTGTGGATTTTGACTCGATTGAAGTAGTTTCGTTCTCCCATTGTAAATTTAGTATGCTACATATATTCAATATTTATTGTATAGTTATATTCATGATATGTATTGCATTTCTATATATTATATGCTTGTATGCTATATTCTTTATTCAACCCATTTTGTATATGTTATTTTCATGTCGTGTAGTTTGGTATAACAAAACTAGTTGATTTTACGAGCATGTTGGATCATAGAAATTGGGTAGAATACAAGTACACTTGATTTATGAAAATTAAATCTGAAATTTATTTTTAATCAGATAATGATCATATGATGATTATTATTGAGAATTCATAGGCATTCCTTAGTCAAACCACATGTTGCATAGGGTGTGCCGTCAACTACAATTTTGTTTATTATCCAAAGACTAGGCTATGGACCTCGGTTGGCGAGTATGCCAAGTGTTTTTATGACGGTGATGCCAAGAGTTTATAGCGGTGCTGCCAAGTTATGATGGGTCATGTACCCAAGTTATGATACTTGTTTTTAGAGTCCATTGGATTGTTCCGAGGATAATTGATAAGATTGTGGATGGTAGTCCAGACAGTCCTGTGGGAAGTGCGGCGGGGATTTTGATATGGGGTCTTCGATTGTGTAGTATCCTTGGTGAGATCTTAGGTTATAATTATATTATTTGGATTATAGTTTTATTGTTCATATTGTATACACTTTTGTATATGATGAACGCACACACGAGTATGAGTAGTTACACTTAGAGCATTTATACGAGCTACTGAGTTTTTCGCTCATCCCCATAGTTTGTTGTATTTAAAGTTTAATGAGAGATGATATTTATGGCCTCGGTGGAATTGGAATCGTCGTTAGAAGCTATGAATATTTATTTTTAAAAATTAAATTTATCGCTTTGTTTATTGTAAATTATTGTAATACCCCTTATTTATGAGTAATTATTTTTTTATATTAATTTATCTTGTGGATTAATTATATAAAATAAAAGAAATTGAAGTAAATATTTCTTTAAGTTATTTAAGAGATAATATTTACTGAGTTGTGCATATTTACTGTTATGCGAATGTAAATAGTATAACATTATGTTTTGTTGCGTCGTTTTGCTTTAAGCGGCGGTTATGACTTATATTCCAATCAGATTACTATTAATGAGTTAATATGATGTGGGAACATGAATTAATGAACGTTATCCCGGATGCCAATTTAGAGGGCACGGTTAGTCCGAAAATGGTTGAGATAGTAAAAAAAAGTACCAATTGTGTTTTCGGGCTCCGGGGGTACTTTTGACTCATTATAACTTAATTATGATGTTACGAGTCATTTTAATTGTGTAGCAGCATTTAAATGTTAGACTTAATGTATTTGGGTATTTTAGTCTTGCAAGAACATTTATTTCTCATTTCTGTTTCTAAACCTAAAGAGGGTTAGAGAGAGAGAGAGAGAGAGAGATAAAGAGCTTGGGAGACCGAGGAGATTTGATCTTTTGGGCTTGGAATCGTTTCAACGAGCAAGAATCCGAGGCTATAATCTTGAGGTAAGTTTCTAACTTGCACATTTATATGATTGAGTGTGAATAATTTGTATATATAGTTGTTTTCTTGAGATTTAACCATTAATGGGTTTTAATGACTTTCGGTGTTTAAACCATTAGATTCAGATTTAAACCATTAGATTTTGATTTATATATGATTTCGATTTATGTCTGACCCAGGAGAATCGATTCGCTAAAATGGTAGGCTACAAGTATGAGTTTGGAGAATCGATTCGGGCAGATCGAATCGATTCGGCAAATAGACAGGAAGCTTGATTTTCTCGACCGAATCGATTCGGATGGAGTGAATCGATTGGCTTCCAAGACCGAAACGATTCCAGGGCAAATCGATTCGAAAAAGATGTTATTTTTCCAATTGTTTATAACTTTGATTCTACTCCTTTTCTTTTGGATTTAGGGCTTAGTAACTTTCTCTTAATATGCATTAAGAAGTATTATGAACTCACATAAGGAGAGTGGTACTCTAGGATAGTAAGGGAGTGTTCGGGATCATTTCGGGGACTAATTATAGGTGTATAATATGTCTTTTTGTCTAGTAAACAAGAGTAGGACTAATATCGAGTCGGGTAGAATGTGTTGGACCTTCGGGGGCTAGTATGAGAACAATTATCTCTTGTAGCTAATTTTGTACGTAAATATGGTTCCGAATATAATAAAGGTACATTTTAAATTTGGCATATCTTGTGATTTACGGCATGCATATACATACCTCTCTAAATGCTATCATAAGGGAAGTTACGCGCATGAAGTAAATCCCCTGGCTTGTGATGCAGGGAGAATATAGTCCTCGGCCATAGGACTAGTGGTTACATTGTGTTGTTATTTTAGTTGAAGTGAGATAATTTCGGGTATGGTTATGACTCACTGTCGAAGGTATATGACCGTTTCCTATGCGACGCGATTTAGGATGCCCAGGTGGTCTTGGTTAAAGGCCCTGAAAGATGGTAGCATTTAGGGGTGCATCCAGTAGGGTGACTCCCGGAAGGATGGCCTTAGAATCGTTATATTTTGAATGTAACTATTCTCACGAATGTGGCATTTCATAAATGAGTAATGCATTTATAAATCAACAGTATGGCATAAGTTTCCCGATGATAAATGGATTATGAAGCTATACTTTATGAATTTGCAAATTTAGCATGTTAGATAGAATTAAGTTATTTCTCTTAATTATATAGGTAGTTTACTTTATAATGATCTAGTATGATGCTAGGATGTGCATTTAGATGAGAGGTGTGGATGATTTTTATATTGAAGATCGAGCTTAACTTGTTTATGATGTTTAGCATTCATAAATGTTATGCATTTTATTCACACGTATATCATATCAAATCGGGCCCTAACCCGTTTATATTGGTCTTTCTTGTGGGGTTCTTATTTATGCTCAGGTGCTCCGCCGCAAGGACGCCCGTGTTAATCTTTCCTTCTCCGCGTCAAGGAGCAGCAGCTTTTTTACAGATGTTGTAGGATTTTTTGTATTAGACGCATCATTTTCTTTTGATACTCTAGATATGATCCGTCTTTATATTCGGGCATGTTGCCCCAATTATTGTTTATTCTTGTTGTAGTACGTTATATGATCTTTTGTATTAGCCTATTCACGGAAAGACTATTCGGTTATGCCTTGTTGAATGGTTATCAAACTATTACATGTCTATTTACATATCCACCTTCTTTTATAAATTGGATTGTCTAAATTGTTTTATTAAACTTGCATAATTAATTGACATCCATTTTCTAAAATACTTGGTGGTTGTTGTGTACTATTATTATACGACAGTGATGCTAAGAATGGACCATTTATCATTCCTATTATTATTGGAGTAGCGGGTTGGCCACCTCTTATTTTAAGAAGCAGGGAGTCACAATTATTTCGTAAAAGGACATTTGAGATTTAAAAAAATTGAGACATTCTATTCGGTTCATCTATGTATTTATGCTTTCGCAGATTTTTGCTCAATCTAATTAGTATTTTTTTGTAAAAACAAATCTCTAATTTATCTAAAAAATTTAGTCGCACCTCCCGAGGTGTTACATAGGAGTGTTTAAATAGAAAAATAGATAAAAATATGTTTTACAAAACAAGAGTGTAAATCCTTTAACATTTTTTTGTCCAAAAACAATTTTTAAAGGCCAAAGTTTAATTCTATAAAATCTTTATGGTTTTGAGCGAGGGTTGAGTTTTTGTGAGTTTAATTAAAGATCGTTTACAAAAACTCCTTTAGATCTACTTTCTCCCTTAAAACAGACCTCACACACTTAGGAGCTTGATTTGTATTCATAAAATCAAGGGTCTAATTGTTGTGACACATTTTTCACACACTGTCTAGTTAGATATGTTTCCATATACGTTGATTTGCTTATATTTTTGTTAGAAACATATATTATTTTTTGGATCTCTATGTTTATTTCAAAATAAATTTAGATCCACAAACTTATTTGATCTAAAACTTTAAATATCAGAAAAATTATTTTAACATTTGAATTTAATTTATTTTAAAACTGATTTTACTTTTTGTGAAACCTATTTTGCATAAATACATTTGTTTCAGATGTGATTTTCAAAAGATCTAACATGATTTGAGTGCATTGACTTCTCTGATATTTATAGTCTTTAGATCTGTCCATTTAGAGAAATGTGTGTAATTTTTAGGACTTATTGTATAAGTATGGGTGTGTTCTTGAATTATATAAGATCTTAGATACAAACCAATATCCTTTTCACACACTTCACGATTTAATAAGTTTGGTTGTTTTTCTATAGAGATAAAAACTTTAGTCGAGAAAAAGAAAAGCAAAGGAGTGGAGGTTTAAGAAGCTGTTGGATCAGAGAAGAAATACCTACAGGAGGTGTAGCGCTGAGTATATTAGGTATATTCTCTTTCTGCTTTTGATCCTGTGTTTTCATGCTTGTAATTTGTAACCTTATTTCCATTTTTATTTTGTGTCACAGTCATCACCGTTGTTGTTTCCCCGACCTTTGGGTTTTACGACATAAAAAATCTATGTGGAAACTAGTGTGAATGATTCTTAAGTCTTGCACGATATCTCTGTTTAAAAGGTTAACTGGGATAATTAAAACACTTTTTAAAAACTTGAGTTACCAAGAATCTTAAGCTTTTTGCATTATAATATCTTAGTGTTTTTACACATCTTGTATGAAATATTCTTTATAAACAAAAAGAGTTTCTGCAAAGAGTTTTTTCGGACCTTTAACTTTGTTAAAATCTTGGTTGAATTCTTTCAAGTTGTGTCAGAGAGGTTTTAAAATTTTTTAATCCTGTAACTCTTGAAACTATTTTATATTTTAAAAAATGGATGAGAATTCGAGAAACTTGGTAACCTCTCCAGACCCTCAATGTTTTGTGGACATAATTTTCCCTACTGTAAAGTTAAGATGATTGCGTTTATTCAAGGTACTTTGGGTGACGAAGTCTTGGAAACTATTGAAAATGGTTATTATCACTCTATTAAACCTTTAACTGAAGGTAGCACTCTAGGGGTTAAGAAAATGCTAAGTGAGTTTACCAAAGAAGATATACAAATGTCACTTTGCAATAATAAGGGTAAAAATTGTATATTTATGGCTATAAATGAACATGAATTTAGAAGAATATCTATATGTACTACATCCAAAGGGGCTTGGGATACCCTTGTCACTTACCATGAAGGTGATGAGCGTGTTAAGGCTAGGAAAACCCAAACTCTTCTGAAATAATACAACACCCATATGATGAATGAATCTGAGACCTTTGATGACTTCTATATTAAGCTCATGGAAATTATTACTAAGATTAATGCTAATGGTATTGTCTATGATAGAAAGAAAATTTTGCTAAAAATACTTATATCTCTATCGGCTAAATTTGATAACAAACATTATGCGATAGAAGAAATGAATGATCCCAACCTAACTCCAGGACTGTTAAGTACCAAATTAACGACTGTTGAAATGGAGTTAAAGTATAAGAAACATATGACTTATAATATCGAAAGATTCTCTGGATATAACTTTATTTTCTCTTTTAAAATGATAGTATCTATGTTAAATTTGCTTGACTATGACTTATGATTAGATGAGGACTGTGACCCTAAAAGTATTGATAATTAGATAGCCTTGTTGATGAAAATTTCAAAAATATTAAAAAAAAAATGGAATGTTATGGCAACTAAACAAGGTAAAGCTAGCTATGAAAACTTCAAGCCCCCAGACCCCATTACCGTAATAGTGACAAATAGACCTTCAATAATAGGTGTACACTAATTGTAAAGCATGTTTACCTCTTGATGATGTTATTGATTCTATATCTTATGTTTGTCCGAATGAACTATCAAATGTAGATCTAATGAATAACTCCGAGGAGTCTAGCATGTGCATGAGTCAAATGAAAATCATTATGACAAATTGAATGGGTGTGTGAGTTCCAAACTTAAAATTGAAGCATTAAGATACAAAACACACCCTTCACTTAGCCGGTCTGATGATGATTACTTACCTGATATTAAAGAATTATATTTTAAGACTCTGAAGAATAGTTTAAAACTTGAGAAAATGATTAAATATTTGACAGTATGCATTAAGAGCTTAGTAATATGCTTAGGCAGAATGCTGAGGATTACACTAATCAATGCGTGGCTCGTGAGGCTGAAACTAAAAACTTCATTTCTAATTTTAATGAACTTTTTGAGAAAAAAATTATTTTAGAAGAAATACATAAGTCTACTTTTTTAGAATTATAAGAGTCCACCCAAAAAGTCTCAAGTATTTCTAAGAAACGTCTTCAGTTTGAGACCAATGCGAAAGCATATGATAAAATAATCAGTTCTAGCAAAATAAACGCTGACGATAAAATTGGCCTATGATTGAACAAAAATCCTAACGGAGCAAAGACTTCTATTCAAAATAATTAAAAAAAAATATCTTTGTTTATTCTCGGACTTTATCAAACAGAACTTGTCAATAATTTGAAAAGACTCATATAAGTATTTTAAAGAAACCAGACTGACAAGACACTATAAGTATGTGGAGTTTGGAGTAGAAACCCAATAAGAAAAATAAGTATATTTTCCCCCATTAGAGAATTTGGGCAAAACTCATAACTCTTTTAGTTGAACCTTCCTTTTAAAGTGCATCTAAACCTATTTTTAATGGCTTAAAAGATAGAGCCAATCCAACCTCGCATCAATACTGTAGCTATTGTGATGTCTATGGTCTCTCTCTTGCTAACTGTTTTCAAAGTGTCTATATATGCCAGTTTATAGTTCCTTTAACTATTATAGTAAGAGACACAATACTTATGTTCTCCCAAGGCAGACCAATAAACTCTAACTTTAGAAAGGAAAAAAAAAGGTCTCTCACTAAAAGAAAGTAAGAAAGGAGAACTCCTTAAAACATTTTAAAATCAAAGGACAAGAAATATTTAAACTCTAGGGCCATTTGGGTTAGAAAATATGACTTGTTACCCCAAATAAGATGCAATGTTGCCGAACACACCTTTCTTGGATGGTACCTTGATTCTGGGTGTTCTAAACACATGATCGGTGAAGAGACTAAACTGATGAACAAAACATACTTTTTAGGAGGTAATGTTCTGTTTGGTGACAAAGTCGCATCCTAAATCATTGTAAAGGAACGCTTCAAGAAAATGGTCTTCATGTCCTTAATGATGTTCTTTTATTAAAAGGCTTAAAATCCAATCTTCTTAGTATATCTCAATTATGTGGTTCTGATCACACAGTTACCTATTCCAAAAATAAAGCAAATTTTTTGAACAAAGATATTAACTATATTCTGATGGGAAATAGAACTCTGGATAACTGTTGTACAGTTATTTTCAGTAATGAGTCATGTAAGTTAACAAGATTAGATAATTATGATTTGTGGCATAATAGATTGGGTCATAATAATTTTGAGAACCTACGCGGATTGAGCTCCCTTATCTAAATTGAATATTTATTCAAATATTATTCGTGGTCCTTGCTAAGTGGGAAGGATAAGTAAAACGCCTCACAAGAAAATTTAAGATATAATGACTTCAAAACCTCTAAAACTTATACGCTTGGATCTTATGGTCCTTCGCGTATTATGAGCCTTTGTGGCAACAGTTTCATTCTATTCATGGTGGATGACTTTACACGGTATACATGGGTAAATTTTATGGGGAAAAAAATCGGATACATTCTAAGAATTTATCAAAATCCTTTTGAAAAAAGAAAAAATTGGAGTAGTAGAATACCTTTTTGGTAATGGATATCATCACGAGTTTAGTGCACCTAAGACTCCACATCAAAATGATATTGTTGAGAGGAAAAAATATAACAATTCAAGAAATGGCTAGGGTTATGTTACATGCTAAACGATTACTAAAATACTTTTAGGTTGAGGTAGTCTAGCCAGTATGTTAACCGTGTATACCTTAATAAGAATACCAAAGAGACTTAATATGAACTTTGGTACAATAAAAAACCAAATTTGAAATACTTTAGAACCTTCGGGAGTGTCTGTTATGTTTATAAAGATGGAAAATACCTTTCAAAATTTGTTACCCAAGATGATAAAAGATTTTTTTTGGGATTACTCCCAAAATAGTAGAGCATATTGCATATAAAGTTTACATACAAAAGTTCTAATGGAAATTATTAATTTAATTATTAATGATACTAGCAGAAGGAGTGTTGGTACTGAGTCATCTGTTGAGGATGAGTCCAAAAGTTTTTTTGAAATTTATTCTGCTCAAATAATTAATCCATTGTCGACTAAAGTTCCTACTGTGCCAACTTAGGTTTTTAAAGACCATCCCCTAGATAAGGTAGTCACTAACCTTATAGATCCCGTGAGAAAAAGATCCCAACTTTAAAATATGGATAACATTGCATGAATTGTTTCTCAAAAGGAACCAAAGAATATAAATGATGGTCTCAATAACTCTTATTGGATTAAAGCAATGCAAGAGGAATTAACCCAGATTAAGAATCATGATGTATGGTATCTTGTTCCATGACTAGAAAATAAAAAGGTTATCGGTACCCGTTGGATTTTCAAATATAAAACAGCTGAATCTGGGTTAATCATTCGAAATAAGTCAAGGTTGGTAGCCCAAGGATATTCTCAAATAGAGGGAATAGAATTTGATGAGACTTTTTCTTTGGTAACAAGACTCAAGTTTGTTTATCTCCTTCTTGTTGCTGCGTGTCACTTACAATTCAAAAAATTTCAAATGGATGTCAAATCCTCCTTCTTGAATTGTATTCTGACTGAGGAAGTATACCTAAAATAACCAAAAGGCTTTGTTGACCCATCTCATCCTAACCATGTCTTCTGATTGATGAAGCCTTTATATGGCTTAAAGTAAGCCCCTAGGGCTTGGTATGAATGCCTTATAATTTTTTAGTCAATAAAGGGTTTGAGCGTGGCGGCAATGACCAGACATTATTTGTTCAAAAAATAAAAAAAGATGTTTTGATTGCACATATTTATATAGATGACATGGTCTTTGGTTCAACATCCCTGACACAAGTTGATTATTTTTCTAAAATAATGCATAGGGTATTTTAAATATCACTTATGGGGGAGTTACAATACTTTTTAGATTTTCAAGTTAAACAATAATCTGATGGTCTCTTTATTTCTCAAACCAAGTACGCGAATGAATTGATAAAAAAATAGTTTAGAAAATGCTAAGATTGCACGGACTCCCATGACCACTACGACTAAGATATCTAAAGATGAAAATGGGAAGAATATTGATCCTACACTATATAAAAGTATGATAGGCAGTCTATTATATCTCACTGCATCCAGACCAAATATTATGTATGTCGTTTGTGTTTATGAACGATACCAATGCGCTCCTAAGAATGTCATTATTGTGTGTAAAACGTATCATGAAATATGTTAAAGTCACACTGGAATATGGTAGTTGGTATACAAAGGACACCACTAGTTCCATAGTTAGTTACATAGATGATGACTGGGTAGGGTGTTCTAATGATAGTAAGAGAAATTTTGGTGTTATTTACTACGTGGGAAATAACCTAGTTGGTTGGAGGAGTAAGAAATAAAACTGTATACCATTAACTACTATTTAATCTGAGTATATTGCTACTTGTAGCTGTTGTGCTCCGTCATCATGGATTAAAAAAATGTTATGTGATTATGGCATTAATAAGCAATAGTTAACCTTATTGTGTGATAGTGCTATCAATAAATCTATGAATCTGGTACAACACTCTCGCATAAAACATATTAAGATCAGAAATCATTTTATTCGTGAATTGGTGGAATCTAAAGAAATCATATTTAAATATTTGCAAACTAAAAAAATAAATAGTTAATCCATTTACGAAGCCCTTATATAATATTAGATTTGAATATTTAAGAAAATCCACAAGGATGATTGTGCTTGATTGATTTCCTACCAGAGTTAGTCATATCCTATTGTTTATATCTTATTAATATTATCTCTCCGAGGATCTAGAACAAGGTCATTTGATAAATGACAAAAGACGCCTCCTTTATCAATTTTATGCAGGAGACACTTGATGTGACCTGTTATTATGACTTTATTGGTAGCCTATTTTTTCATATACTCTCTCTCAAAGTTTACCCCTTGTCTACTTGAGATAAAATGAGGGAGAAGGAACCAGGATTGTTTATAAGATCATATTTCTAAATTCGACTAACATGCTATCTTCGGTATATCTGTTACAGGATTTGGACTTCATTTTCATCATAGATGTTAAGATATTGGTCTATATTGTAGTCAAGTTATGTAAATTAATTTTTTTTCTTACTTTTATTTTCGATTCTATGATGGCTTAGTTAGTTAGAACTTTGTATATGATTAGGAATTTTTTTCAACGAGTACTTGTGATGTACTCAAAGGGACTTTGTCTCCAATATCCAAAAGGTAAAATTAAAACACCTTATATGGTTGACTTAATAGGATTCTATACCATATAGGTTTTTCAACTAGTTTGGATATGTAGACAAAATAATTTTTAGTAGCCAAGAGCCCCTTCAAAAGGTACTTCAACATTCAAGATGTGCATCTACTTCAACTAGCAAATCCATGTGGTCTCCAAGGGTATAAAAAGTCCATACTATAAGAGACATTTCACAAACATGCATCATATATGATAAAATCATTTTCTAAATTTTTTAGAAATTTTTAAAAAAATTTAAAATAATTTTTTGGATTTTTTTGGCATTTAAATTAAATTTTTAAACATTTAATTAATTTGTCAAAATTTCTTTTAAAAACTTTGGGGAGGAAATTATAATTTCAAAAACATTTAAATCTGTTGATTTATATGCGTCTGTGAGCGTGTGTGTGCGAGTGACACCTGTATGACACATCTCAACACATTACTAGGCTCAGATGTGTTTTATCATACTCATATAACTGTTATACACTATACACCGTTGATCTCTTTTCATCTGAGGCTTAAAATGAATTTTGCATGACCCAAGTGATATTTGGTTCAACTAGTGATATTGCCTAACCTATAACTGCCTATAACTGGTGAAGCGTACCCTGAACACTTTGTTTACCCCCATTAGATTTAGATTAAACCGGTTGGTTTAATTAGCCATCCATTTCAAACCATCATTCCTGAACCTTCCTGCCTCCCTATAAAAACACATTTCACCTTCAATTTTTAAGACTTTGCCACTTTAGAGAGAGAGAGAGAGAGAAAATGAGAGGATAGGTTATAGAGAGAGAAAGAGGAGAGTTTATAGAAAGAAACAAATAGAGAGAAAACATTTTACAAAACTAGAGTGTAAATCCTTTGGTATGTTTTTCTCCAAATGTATTTTTGAAAACCAAAGTTTATTTATGTAATATCTTTAGGGTTTTCAAATGAGAGTTGAGGTTTTTTGAGTTTAATCGAAGATCATTTACAAAAACTCCTGTAGATCTAATTTCTCCCTTAACACAATCCACTATTAGGAACTTGATGTTTCTTTATAAAATCAAGGGTCTAAGGGGTCGTTTGTTTTTACCTCTTAAGTCTGAATCTGAACCATTCAGACTTAAGAGGTATCAAAAAGTGTTTGTTTTTTTAAATGATTAAGAGGTTAACGGTCATATTTGCCTCTTAATGATTAAGAGGTAGAGTTAGGTCTGAAGTCTGAATCTGAAGTCTGAATCAGTCTAAATACATTCATTCAGAAGTATATTCAGACGTAAAAACAAACATATTTTTCAGATTCAGATTTCAGACTTCAGATTCAGTCTTCAGATTTCAGATTCAGACTTCAGATTCAGATAAAAAAACAAACGCAACCTAACTATTATGAGACATTTTCACACACACTCTAGTTGGATATGTTTCTATATACGTTGATTTGCTTATATTTTTATTAGAAACATCCTATTGTTTGTTGGATAACTGTGTTTATTTCAAAATAAGTTTAGATCCACAAAATTGTTACGTCTAAAACTTTAAATATCAGAAAAAGCATTATGACATTTGGATCTGTTTATTTTAAAATCACTGTACTTTTTGTGAAATCTATTTTGTGTAAATACATTCTTTTATAATCTGTTTTTCAAAAGACCTAACCAGGTCTGAGTGTCTTAACTTCTTTGATATTTGTAGTCTTTAAATCTCTGCATTTAGAGAAATTTGTGTAATTTGTAGGACTATTTGTATAAGTGTGGGTGTTTTCTTGCATTTTCATATAAGATCTTAGAATTAAAATATTGACTTTTTCACACACTTTATGATTTAGTGAGTGTGTCTATTTTTCTTAAGAGATAAGAACTTGAGTCGATATAAAGAAAACTTAATGAGTGGAGGTTCAGGAAGTTAGTGGATCAGAGAAGAAGTAGCGAAATGAGGTGTATCTTTGGGCATATTACGTATATTTTCTTTCTGATTTTGATCATGTGTTTTTATAATTGTAACTTGTAACCTTAATCATTTTAATAGATTTTGTTTTATGGCGTAAGGGTCACCGTGGTTGTTTTCCCAGCCTTTTGGGTTTTACCATGTAAAAATTCTCGGTGTAAACTACTGTGAATAATTCTTAAATATTGCATGCTATCTCTTATTTAAAAGGTTAAATGTGATAACTATAACACTTTTTAAAACTTTAGTTACCAAGAATCTTAAGTTTTTTGGTTTATAATATCTTAGTGTTTTTACAAATCTTGTGTGAAATAATCTTTATAAATAAAAATACTTAATCCAAAGAGTTTCTTTGGACTCTCAATCATACATTTAACTTTGTTAAAATCTTGGTTGAGTTATTTCAAAAAATGCTACTGAGGTTGTGTTTAAGGATACACGACATAGATGTTTCTTATGGAATATAATTAATAAATTGACCAAAAATGCAATGCAAAATGTCGTTTATTATTCGTTGATGATCATGGAATTTGAAAGGCATTGGAAAATTTTCATTGAAAAATTTCAACTCCATAATAATGAATGGTTGAGTGACTTATATGAGGAGAGAAACTGTTGGCTCCCTATTTTTCTTAATAATACTTTTTGGGCAAGAATTGCATCAACTCAAAAAAGTGAGACCATGAATAAGTTCTTCAATGGTTATGTGAAATCGAAAATGGCACAAAAATAATTTATAGAATAATATGAAAGTGCATTGTGAAGTAAAGTGTAATAGGAGGATCAAGAAAACTCCAACTCCATCATCCTATGTATTACACATTATGCAATTGAAAAGAAATTTCAAGATGCTTACATAACTTCAAAATTTAAGGAATTTCAAAAGAAGTTGACTGGGAAGCTTTACTGTGACATATGTCGTATTAATGAGGAATGTGGTTGTGTTGTATATGACATTCTTGGAGATATGGTTGGAGAGACAAATCGACATGCAAAATTTTACATGTGGTTTAAGGAGGAGGATTATGATATAAAGTGCGCTTGTCAATTATTTGAATTTATAGGAATCTTATGCAAGCATGCCATTACTGTGTTGATTAATAAAGAGGTTCAAGTAATACCTGAGAAGTACATTCTTCAAAGATGATGAAAAGATGTTAAGAGGAAGCACACAAAAATGAAAATCATATAATCCAATTAGGCATTCCACCCATAAAATGAACATTTCAATAGGATGTCAACGTCTTTTTTATGAAGTTGGTGACTTAGCAATCGATAATGATGACAAGACAAAAGTGGTGCTGAGTTTTATTAATGAATTGATCCATAAATTAAATAATTTATGTCACATGTGATATAAGTGAACAAAGTGCGGTGAAAGTTGGCCAAATATCATCACCTATTATCACTATTCATATTTTCGTAGCCTTCTATGGCAAAGTTTGACCGTTATACAAAAAGAAACAATCGCAGTTAGAACAAGTTGTTAAAAAGAGCAAGGAAGATAAGAGTAAAAGGAAAGAAAAAATGAAAACAATGATAACAATAATTTGGATTTGCAAATAGTTAGTTGTTTCTAATTATTTTAATACTAGTATATTTATATATTTCAAAATTTTTAAATATAGTTGTCATTTAGGGTTTGCAAGCATTGAATGTGTGCGAAGGTGACGTAAATGTTTATTCATAGCATCTTGCTTTGGGAAGCGACTTCTAAGCTCATCACTTTCAATCCAATTTTTTGAATGTTGACAACTATGGGATAAACTTTTCTCAAATTCATAATTTGTTTGGAGACAAGGCATTTGGACAACATTAAAAATACATTTTATATCCTTATTGTTAATATCTTTTTGGAATTTAAAACTTTGTAATGTTACTAATATGTTAACTAAAATTCAGAATTGTTTTGAGTTGATATATGTTAATGAAATTCAAAATCTTGTAGTGGTAACTGCGTAGTGTCTTATAATGCTAAATATGTAATGACTTTGAAATGTTAATAGTGAAACAAATCCATCCACGATGTAATGCTATTGATGAAACAAATGTTATTAAAAAAAATCATATTTTTCATTGATATAGTCTAATTACATACAAATACCACAACAAACCACACAACTACCTCCTTCAACAACTACAATGAGATAACTCAGTTGCATCCAAATTACACAAAACATCACATAACTACATTTAGCTTGAAAAAACCACCAATCCCCTCCAACACAACTAAGAACCTAACTACAACCATCACCATATAGACAATATAGAAAGTGTTACATCAATTACAATAACCATATAATATGGGTGGGATATCTCATTCATTAACCAAACTAAGGTTGGATTTTGTAGTCCTTTATCCCATCTACATTGTCTTGCAAAAAAAAAATATAAATTAATAAATGGGAAGGTGTCAAAGTGAAGACTTAATGTAGAGTATCAGAATAAAAAAAGAATTCCTCATCAAATCTATAAATGGTGTCAAATCCTTGGAAAGAAAAAGAGAGAGAGAGAGAGAAAGAACCTTCTTGTTGGAAATGGGTTTGAAAGTGTTAGAAAATATTGTGTTTTAACACAAATTAATGTTTTGGCAACTTTAAGCCATTATGTAAGTAGAATCCACACATCAACCATTATGGGACTAAGTACATCCATGTTTCTTATAGCAAGACGACTCTCGTGACATATATTCATTTGTTAAAAATGTCCAAATGATGAATAAGAAATTTGGTTTCAAAGTGACCCATTTATATATGAAATTTATTGGGAAATTTATTTAATTTTTTTAGAGGAATTTTTTGAATTTTTGCTAAACGTTGTGATTGTTCTCTATATAGTGACTGTTTTTAAGAACCATCACTAAAGGTTATGACTATTCACTATTAGTTATGACTATTCATGAAAAGCGTCCCTAAAGTGACTGTCGAGAAAAATGACACGTCTTTTCATGAAATAACACTTTGTTTTCTATAAATGTAAGTCTAGTCTTCATTTCGAAAAAAAAGAAAAAATATTTTTTCAATACTTTCCATTCCTACTCAAGTTGGAGAGAGTATCAAGTATAATTGGTTCGTGGGACATGCACATTGAAGTGCTTCTTGAGTCTCTCAATACCATTTCATCCTGGTTGGCAGATATTCATTGTTCATTTCTAAAATCACCTTAGTGGGAGTGACTTTGTCTTAGGGAAAGAGTGTCCAACACTTGACTCGGTTAACTTATTCGTTTGTAAGTTTTCTAGCGATCTATTGCAGAAATATGATTTTGTAACAACCAGCATAATTTTTGGGGTATTTTCAAAATAAAGAGGAGAAATAAATTTTTGAATTTAATTATTTTTATTGAATAAATATGTTGGTTATGATTTTAGAAGAATAAAACTTCAAGCGGAATCAAAATTGGATTTAAAATGAAGTTTTTATGAGAGATTTAAGTTTAGCTTTAAAAAATGGGGGGGGGGGGGGGGGGGCGGGGACATTTGTCACAGATTTGGTCCATGACTAATAAAAAAATAATTTTTAGTTAAATGGTATTAAACTAAGGAAAAGATAAGTGGCGACGTACCTGTTCGATCGATCGATCGACCCCTCCAGAAAACGTGATCAACAAGCATTTAAAGAGTTTAGTTTGTTCACAACTCTTGTGTTTTTGCCTTATAAAATAAGGTCGGGGGTGAACCTTTTTGGTACAACTTTTTGGCAGCAAACATGTTTTTAATTCCTCTCTTTTATACACACTTTGCCCCTTTGATTTATGCATTCAACCTTAGGTTTTTGGAGGTGTTCTTGGGGCAGTTTTGAGGTTGTTCTTGGAGATGTTTTTAATGATCTTTGAGAGCAGATTTGTGATGGCTTGTTCTGTGATTTCTGGGCAGAATTATGTTGGTTCTTTTGGTGGTTTGAGGTATGGAGTTTTACACAATATGCTCCTTAATCTCGCGAGCACTAATCTCGTTGTTTTCTTGTGATTATTGACTCATATTTGAATTGATAAATTCATTTAGAAATCTGGAAATATTTGTCGGAATCTAATTTCGATTCATGTGGTATTATATTTGGCGTTGAGCATGTTGTCAAGAGATTTTAATATGGCACTGAGGTTGGGCACCCGCCAATATTCCTTTTTCCGGATATGCTTAAAAGTGCATAGACGAGGTAACTTGGTGAGGCCTGGTGACCCAGTTAATGTGTTATTGAGAAATTATATTGATATAATTGCTTATGAAATTCTCTTTTGATTTGAATATTCGTATTCGTATTGTGACATTTTATTCACCGCTAATATTTGTTGAGCATCTTCCCTGTCGTATTGTGTACTTCCCCATATTTTCTTTCAGTGACAGGTTAGCGCGGATTTTGGGGGGCTTTGGAGATTGATTTTAGCGAGGATTATTTTGGGAAGATTTTTAATACAAGTTGAGAACATTGTATTATTTTGATGTATAGAGCATTGGAGATTTGTATTTTATTTTCGAGTTAGTTGTTATATGTAATTCGAGACACTTCATATTTATTTGAAGAGATTTTTTATTTGTAGTTCTCTTTTATTGTTGTGGGATTTTTAGATGATCTATACCTTGTTATTTGTGGATTTGATTAGTTTTATCGATAGTAGCACTTCGTTCGCTCTCCCCTGGCGGGCGGGGTGTTACAGAATGGTATCAAAGCTTAGGTATACGACCACTCTCGAGTCTTAGGTCTGTTGCATTTTTATGGCGCGTATTTTTGGAGATAGAAATTTTTAGAAAATGGTTTTGCGTTAGGCATCTATATTAGATGTGAGGAAATTATTTTGGTGATGAGATTATTTTTGGAGATTGTTGGCCTGATTTTGAGAGTTAGGTTTTGGGCGAATTTTGAGGGCGGAATTTCATTGTTAGTGGAGAAGTGTAACAACCCGCGTAATTTTTGGGGTATTTTCAAATTAAAGAGGAAAAAAATATTTTTGAATTTAATTATTTTTATTGAATAAATATGTTGGTTATGATTTTAGAAGAATAAAACTTTAAGCGGAATAGAAATCGGATTTAAAATGAAGTTTTTATGAGAGATTTAAGTTTAGCTTTAAAAAAATATAAAAAACATTTGCCACGGATTTGGTCAGTGACTAATAAAAAAATTATTTTTTAGTTAAATGGTATTAAACGAAGGGAAATGGAAGTCCTGGCATACCTGTTCGATCGATCGATCGACCTAGGGAGTCGATCGATCGACCCTTCCAGAAAACGTGATCAGTAAGCATTTTAAAGAGTTTGGTTTGTTTACAACTCTTGTGTTTTTGCCTGATAAAATAAGGTCGTGTGTGAACCTTTTTGGTACAACTTTTTTGCAGCAAATATGTTTTTAATTCCTCTCTTTTATACATACTTTGCCCCTTTGATTTATGCATTCAACCTTAGTTTTTAGGAGGTGTTCTTGGGGTAGTTTTGAGGTTGTTCTTGGAGGTGTTTTTGATGATCTTTGAGAGCAGATTTTTGATGGCTTGTTCGGTGATTTCTGGGCAGAATTATGTTGGTTCTTTTGGTGGTTTGAGGTATGGGGTTTTACACAATATTCTCCTTAATCTCGCGAGTATTATTCTCGTTGTTTTCTTGTGATTATTGACTCATATTTGAATTGATAAATTCATTTGGAAATCTGGAAATATTTATTGGAATCTAATTTTGATTCATGTGGTATTATATTTGGTGTTGAGCATGTTGTCATGAGATTTTAATATGGCACTAAGGTTGGACACCCGACAATATTCCTTTTTTCGGATATGCTTAAAAATGCATAGACGCGGTACGGTGGTGAGGCCTGGTGACCCAGTTAATGTGTTGTTGAGAAATTATATTGATATAATTGCTTATGAAATTCGCTTTTGATTTGAATATTCGTATTCGTATTGTGACGTTTTATTCACCGATAATATTTGTTGAGCATCTTCCCTGTCGTATTGTGTACTTTCCCATATTTTCTTTTAGTGGAAGGTTAGCGCGGATTTTAGGGTGCTATGGAGATTGATTTTAGCAAGGATTATTTTGGGAAGATTTTTAATACAAGTTAAGAAGATTGTATTATTTTGATGTATAGAGCGTTGGAGATTTGTATTTTATTTTCGAGTTAGTTGTTATATGTAATTCGAGAGACTTGGTATTTATTTGAAGAGATTTGATATTTGTAGTTCTCTTTTATTGTTGTGGGATTTTTAGATGATACATACCTTGTTATTTGTGGATTTGATTTGTTTTATCGATAATAGTGCTCTTTTCGCTCTCCCCGGGTGGGCGGGGTGTTACAGAATGGTATACGAGCTTAGGTATACGACCACTCTCGATCTTGGGTTTTGGGTATGTTGCGTTTTTGTGGCGCGTATTTTTGGAGTTAAAAATTTTTAGAAAATCATTTCGCATTAGGCATCCAGATTAGATGTGAGGAAATTATTTTGGTGACGAAATTATTTTTGGAGATTGTTGGCCTGGTTTTGAGAGTTAGGTATTGTAACAACCCTCGCTTTTGAGAACTTATTTTATATTAATTTACTGTGTGAAGTAATTATATAAATTGTTGGGATATGGAGTAAATTTTAATTGAATGAGTTGAAAGTTAATATTTACTAGATTGTTGCATATTTACTGTATGTGTATGTAAATATCATCATGTTGCATTTTTATAGTGTCATATGTTTTAAACGACATCACGATTTAAATGAAATCGGAACTTGAAATAATTTATAAATTATCGGATGCCAATTTAGAGGGCGTAGTTAGTCCCGAAATGTGCAAGATAGTCAAAATGAGTGCCATATTGTATTTTTATGTTTCGGGTACTTTTGACTGGTTTTAACATAGATGTGTAGTTACGAGTCATTTTAATGTGGTACTAACCATTTCAGTTGGGAATTAAGGAGAAAGACACGATTTTAGTCCTACATTTCATTTATTTCTCTTAAGTGTATTTACTAAACCTAGAGAGTTAGAGAGAATAAGACAATTGAGGAGAAAAGAGGAGAAAAGAGAGAGAGATTGAAGATTAAAGATTGGAGATTATTGCTACTACAAATAAATCTGAGATTTCTACTTCAAAGCAAGTTTTCTACTTGCTAGTATGTGATTTAAGATGAGTAATTTGTATTGATAGTTGTGAATTAGTTATGGTTTAACAATGTTTGGGTTTCAATGGACTTGTAGGTTTTGAACCCTTGTAAGTTGATTTAGATGTTTATTGGGGTAATTTACAGTTGCTAACTGCATTTATGAGTAGTTGGTTGCGATAAATGATCTTGGTTTGAGTAGAGATGAGTTGGGGAAAATTTTAAGTCCAAGACTCCATAGCCCAATTGGGAAATTATGGATTGGGCGAATCGATTCACCATAGGGGAAGCTTTCAGGTCTGAGTGGACCAAATCGATTCGGCTTGTCCGAATCGATTTGTCAATTATGCAGAAAGTCAGGTTTTCCACTCCAAATCGATTCGGCCAGGGCGAATTGATTCCGAAATCCTGCAGTTTTCAGTTATTTTTCTAACTCAATTCCAATCCTTTTTATTTAGGCTTAAGACTTAGGAACCTTCTTGCATGAAGTAAACTTAGATTCCTAGAGTCCTAGATGAGCTAGTTAACTACCCTACATTGGAAACGGTTTATGTCGGGGTTATTTCGGGGTATACAAAATTGAGGTTAGGGCATCCTTTTTCTTTAGTTAACGATTATGAGTCAAGAAGTTGTAAGGTCTTCTTAGGAGACCTTAGAAGATCAATTGAGCCATGATAGTCTTGATGGTTTATAACAACACCACAAAAGAATGTTGGAGAAAATATTGAGAATTTATTGATTCATTGAGGTTATAATGATGATATGAATTACGTATGGCTCCGGATAATTATGATGCATCTATTAAAATGGAATTGGAAATGGAAAAAGGTAAATGATAATTTACTTAATCATGAATATGGTAAATGATAATTTACTTAAACACACCTCTCTAAATGCCCATCATAAGGGAAGTTGCGCGCGTGAGGTGAAGCCCCCTGGCTAATGAATGCAGGGTGGATATAGTCCTAGGCCATATGAGCACTTATTATATGTTTTTCTGTGATGGTGAGGTAATTCTGGGTGTGGTAATGTTTCTCCCGCAGGCATATGGCCGCTTCCCGACGTCTTGCGTTGTAGGTGCCCAGGTTGTCTTGGTTGATAGGCCCTAGAAGATGATGGTCATTTAGGGGCGCACATAGTGGGGAAACCCGGACAGGCGGTCTTAGAATCGTTATATGTATATGAATACAACTATTCTTAATCAAGTGGTACTTGATGTATGATAAATGCCACAAAGAGCATATAACAGTGATTATATTCCTGATAAGAAATGGAATGCCACAAAGAGCATATAATTGTGATTATGTTTCCTGATAAGGAACGGAATGATGAAATGAAACAGTGTAAAATGATGGAGGCTTTTAACTTATGTAAATTATTCTTATACTCTTTCATAATTTAATTTAAACTCATGATCATTTAATTTGTTTAGTTTATGCATTGAATTGTAGGTAGATTCTTATTATTACCAATCATGGTTTACTGTTCATAACTGTTATACTCTTTATTCATCTGGTGATCATATAAAACCGGGCCCTGACCCATTCATATTTTTTATTGTGCATGAATCTTGTATCCGCTCAGGTGCTCCACCGCAAGGACGCCCATTCTGACTTTCCTATATCGGTGTTTTTGGTGAGCCGTGATACTTTGCGGATATTACGGGATATGTTATTAGACGCCTTCCTATTTGTACTCTAGTTACTATCGGGTCATTTATTCGGGCGTGTGTCCCAAGCTATTGTATTTTCTTAATGTAATGTAATATGTAACTTAATTAACTTGTTACCTTTGGTTTGTAAGGACTGTTGACCGACAGCATATTCGGTCCCCTTATTGTATACTTGATGTGGATGTAATATAAGGTCTGTTGGGTTTCCACTTTCTTTTCAAATTGGGTTGTTTAAATTCTTTCTTTAACTTATAAAAACAAAATTTTGGCAACCCGTTTTTATGAAATATAGGGTGGTTATCCCATATACTTACTATTTTATTGTGATGCTAAGAATGGCCCATCTATGATTCCCATTATTGTTGGAGTATCGGGTTGGCCACCCCTTATTTTTATGAGTGAGTTATTATAGATGGTATCAGAGCATCAGGTTCTAGAGTCTTTAGTATCTATGCGGACTTGTCACGTTCTACCGTAGCATTCTTTGATATAGAGCTTAATGTTAGGATTATTTTGTTGCCTATGCTTACGATCTTCTTCAAAATAGATTGTTCTAAATAGTATTCTAAGTCTATTGTTTCCTCATCTCAGATGCCACCTAAGAGAGGTTGCCCAACTAAAAGGAATAGAGTTATCAAAGCGGATGTTGGTCCTCCACCGCCGCCACAAGGAACTATAAATGCTACTGAGGTAGCAAATACTGTGTCCCAAGCGGTCAATACTGCTATGACTGTCGTGGTTCAGTAAATACCACAAGCTCAACAGCAACGAGCTCAGTATGTACAAGCTCCTACTGGACCTTCTCCGTGGGAGGGAGTTAGGGAATCCTTTTTAAAGGGTCATCCCCCGGAATTTCAAGGAGGTTCGGACGTCATAGTAGCTAATCAGTGGAAAAGGATATGCAGCGCCATCTCCGGATGGTGGATTGTAGCGAGGAGAGGAAGTAAATCCTTACTACCTTTAAACTCGTTGGAGATGCACTACAATGGTGGGAGTCGATGATTACACCAGAGCAGATAGATGTTATGACCATCAATGACTTTTTGGTTCTGTTTGATCGAAAGTATTTCCCTCCCGCGGTCCAAAGGGAGATGAGAAGAAAACTTCAGGATGTGGTGCAAGGAGAGCGTTCAGTTGTGGAGTACGAAGAGGAGTTCACTCGGTTAGCTAGTTTTGTACCTAATGAGGTGACTCCTGAAGAGAGGAGGATATCCAAATTTATGGGAGGTGTAAACTGAAGGATACGATAACATTTGCTGGGCAATCTAGCCTTGCAGACTTTTGGAGAGGTGATGAATGTTGCGTAACTCCATTGTCAGGAACATCGGTTGTATGTTCAAGGTAGTAAGAAGGCTACAGTGATGGGGAAAGAGGGAAAACCCGGAGGCAATGGGTTAGGAGGAGGAGCGTTTCCCTCATCCCAATCTTTAGGAAATAAACAAAAAGAAAGAGACCCCTAATAAGGAGACTTGTCTAAACGACAACGTTTTGGTGGATTCAATGTTGGTGGTAGTAATAATAAGCACGGTCAAGGTGACTCGCAGCAACAACAAGCAGGTCGGGGTGGTAATGGAGGTAAATGCCATTCGGGCCAAGGAGTTGGGCAGTTTAGAAATAACCGAGGTCGAAATCAGGAGAACAAGATGAATCGATGTTTTCAATGTGGAGAGTTGGGCCGTTTCAAGAGGTCGTGTCCTCACTTGATTGGGGGACATCTTCCTAGGGTTCCACAGTGGCCACAGGCTTAGACCGTCATAAGTACCTAATCCAATTATCCCTCCATAACAAGGACAACTACAATATGGTCGTGTTTACCACATTCAGGATGCTATGCTTCCTCCAGCCCATCAGGCGTCGCCAACTATTGAGGGTAAGTTTCTCATTCAGGGACACATGGGTCGTGTATTATTTGATATGGGTGCGATACACTCGTTTATTCTTAGAAGTTTTGCTCAATCTACAGAATTAATAAAATCTGCAGAAAGTACCTTCACTAGTGTTGAATCTTCTATGGCTGATGGTTTACTCATTTTCTTTATTTGTAAACAAGTAGGAATAAATCTTGGTAACTTATGATTTGAGGCCGATTTAATCATCCTTGATATGGTCGGGTATGATGTAATCCTGGGTATGGATTGGCTAGTGAAGTATCATGTGATAGTTAATTGCTATGAGAAGAGTACATTTTTTGCCATTCTGGGGCAAGAAATGTTTTTAGTGGTTATGCCTCATTCAGAAGGAGGTCCTAGCTCTTACTTCTATTATATTGTGAAGGAGACTTCTTGGGATGTAGTTGTTTCCTTAGATTCGATTCCAGTTGTTAGAGATTTCCAAGATATTTTTTGGGAAATACCAGGTTTGCCTCCTAATAGGGAAATTAAATTTGTAATTGATTTAGTGCCGGGAACTCGACCGATTACGAGAGCTCCGTATCATATGGCTCCTGTTGAGATGAGGGAGTTGAGGGATCAGATTCAGGACTTGCTAGAGCAAGGGTTTATTAAGCGAAGCACGTCGCCGTGGGGCGCTCCGGTGTTATTTGTGAAGAAAAAGGACGGTTCTCTCCGATCATGCGTTGACTATTGAGAGTTGAATAAAGTCACCATTCGGAATAAATACTCGTTGCCTCGGATTGATGATTTGTTTGATCACCTTAGGGGAGCGTAGTACTTCTCTAAGATAGATTTAGGGCGGGATATCACCAGTTCTAGAGACGGGAGCAAGATGTGTCCAAAACTGCTTTCCTAACGAGATATGGGTCCTACGAATTTCTGGTTATGCCCTTTGGACTAACCAATGCCCCCGCCGTGTTTATGGACCTCATGAATAGGGTATTTCGAGACTTCATGGACCAGTTTGTTATCGTGTTCATTGACGATATTCTAGTGTATTCTCAGACAGAATCTGATCATGCTAGTCATTTGCGGTTGGTCCTGCAGAGATTGAAGGATCACCAATTATATGCCAAGTTCGAGAAGTGTGGTTTTTGGTTGCAGGATGTGCAGTTTTTGGGTCACATTGTGACAGCCCAGGGTATTTCGGTGGACCCAAACAAAGTTGTTGCGGTGAAGGAGTGGGGTCAGCCCACGACACCTACCGAGGTTAGTAGTTTTCTGGGTTTGGCGGGTTATTACCGCCGGTTTATCAAGGGTTTCTCTAAAATTTCTAGCCCTTTGATAAATTTAACCCAGAAAGGGGTGAGGTTTGTATGGGATAATTCTTGTCAGTCATCTTTTGACGAGCTCAAGGATAGGTTGACTTCTACTCCAGTCCTTGCGTTACTAAGGCTAGGATTGGAATATTTAGTCTTCACTAATGCATCTCTACAAGGATTGGGAGGTGTATTTCAACAAGAGCGACGGGCTATTGCTTATGCTTCTCGCAAGCTAAAGCCACATGAAAATAATTATCCGGTGCACGATTTGGAACTTGTCACATTTGTTTTTGCCTTGAAGATTTGGAGGCATTATCTCCTGGAGGAGAAGTTTAGTCTTTTTACGGACCATAAATCGTTGTAATATTTGTTTTCCCAGAGAGATTTAAATATGCAACAACGCTGGTGGTTAGAGTTTGTAAAAGACTACCAATTTGACATCCACTATACCCGGGCAAGGCGAATGTGGTGGCGGATGCTTTGAGCAGAAGGCCCTAGGGGGAGTTAGCGGAGATATGAAAAGCTAAATGGAAGGAGCTTAGTCAGGAAGACGCGATTGTTAGGGCGTTTATGTCGGTGTTGACCATTATGCCTACTATTGTAGCAAGGGTGGTAAAGGCTCAAGGAATGGATAAAGGTTGTCAGGACCGTATACGCCAATTGTTAACCAAGGGAGTAGAATACTACTCTATAAGTTTGGAGGGTGGATTACGTTTCCACGGGAGGCTCATTGTCCCGGACGAAGGGGATTTAAGACGGGCCGTGATGACAGAATCTCATGGGTCTAAATTTTCAGCGCATCCTGGTGGGGACAAGATGTATCAATACATGCGTCGTCAGTATTGGTGGGCGGGCATAAAGCGGGATATTTCTGAGTTCGTGTCCCAATGTGCTACTTATCAATTGGTGAAAACAGATCATCAGCGGCCAACGGGTTTTTTACAACCCTTGGAAATTCCGATGTGGAAGTGGGAGAGTATATCGACGGACTTCATCATGGGCTTGTCAACATCGTAAAATGGTCACGATTCTATTTGGGTTATCATTGACCGTTTGACTAAGTCGACACATTTTCTAACGGTATGCACCGATTATAATACTGCTCGTTACGCCCGACTATTTATTGCGGAGGTTGTTAGACTCTATGGGGTGCTAATAAATATAGTCTCCGACAGAGATAAGATATTTGTTTCCCATTTTTGGCAAACTTTCCTAGAAGCCATGGGAACCGAATTGAAATTGAGTACTTCTTATCACTCTCAAACAGATGGGAAGACAGAAAGAGTCAACCAAATGTTGAAGGATATGCTCCCTATGTGTGTGCTTGATTTCAAAGGTGGTTGGCAACAATATCTCCCTTTGGTCGAATTTTCCTATAATAATTCGTACCAATTTACCATTAGGATGGCTCCCTGCGAAGTACTTTATGACTGGCCTTGTAGATCGACCACTTGTTGGTTGGAGGTGGGAGATAATAAATTTCTTGGACCTGAAATGATCCAGGATACTTTTTCCAAGATCGTACTCATCCGAAATCGCATCCGAATAGCTCAAGATCGTCAAAAGAGTTACGCCGATGCGAATTGAAGGCATATAGAGTTAGAAATTGGAGATCAAGTCTTAGTGCGAGTATCGCCAATGAAAGGTATAAAGCGTTTTGGGAAGAAAGAAAAGCTTGCGCTACACTTTGTTGGACCTTTTCTTGTTATTGCTAAGGTAGGTCCAGTGGCATATCAACTTGCCTTACCAGAACACCAACAACAACTCCATGATGTGTTTTATGTTTCCTCTTTGAAAAAGTATAAGAGGTGTGAAGGAGCCCTTTGGCATATTCCTTTGGAGGATATCGATTTGCAACCCGATATTTTGTATGAGGAATAATCGGTTGCAATCCTAGAGCACGAAGAGCATAAATTGAGATCGCGAGTGGTTCCCTTGGTGCGAGTTCAATGGAGTCATCACGACGCCAAGGAATCGACGTGGGAGCGTGAGGATGATATGCGGGAAAAATATCCGCATCTCTTTATACAAGGTACGCCTGAATTTTGAGGGAAAAATTCCCTCATAAGGGGGGAGTATGTAACAACCCTCTCTTTTGAGAACTTATTTTATATTAATTTACCAAGTGAAGTAATTATATAAAATATTGGGGTATGGAGTAAATATGAATTGAATGAGTTGAAAGTTAATATTTACTAGATTGTTGCATATTTACTGTATGTGTATGTAAATATCATCATGCTGCGTTTTTATAGTGTCATATGTTTTAAACGACATCACGGTTTAAATGAAACCGGAACCTGAAATAATTTATAAAAAATTTCGATGCCAATTTAGAGGGCGAAGTTAGTCCCGAAATGTGCAAGATAGTCAAAATGAGGGCCATATTGTATTTTTATGTTTCAGGCACTTTTGACTGGTTTTAACGTAGATGTGTAGTTGCGAGTCATTTTAATGTGGTACTAACCATTTAAGTTGGGAATTAAGGAGAAAGACATGATTTTAGTCCTACATTTCATTTATTTCTCTTAAGTGTATTTACTAAACCTAGAGAGTTAGAGAGAAGAAGAGAATTGAGGAGAAAAGAGGAGAAAAAAGACAGAGATTGAAGATTAAAGATTGGAGATTGTTGCTACTACAAAGAAATTTGAGATTTCTACTTCAAGGAAAATTTTTTACTTGCTAGTATGTGATTTAAGATGAGTAATTTGTATTGATAGTTGTGAATTAGTTATGGTATAACAATGTTAGGGTTTCAATGGATTTGTAGGTTTCGAACCCTTATAAGTTGATTTAGACGTTTGTTGGGGTAATTTATAGTTGCTAACTGAATTTATGAGTAGTTGGTTGCGATAAATGATCTTGGTTTGAGTAGAGATGAGTTGGGGAAAATCTGGAGTCCAAGACTCCATAGCCGAATTGGGCAATTCTGGATTGGGCGAATCGATTCACCCCTAGCGAATTGATTCGCCATAGGGGCAGCTTATAGGTCTGAGTGGACCGAATTGATTCGTCCTGTCCGAATCAATTCAGTAATTATGCAGAAAGTCAGGTTTTCCTCTTCGAATCGATTCGGCTAGGGCGAATCGTTTTGAAAATCCTGCAGTTTTGAGTTATTTTTCTAACTCAATTCCAATACTTTTTCTTTAGGCTTAAGACTTAGTAACCTTCTTGTATGAAGTAAAGTTAGAGTCCTATAGTCCTGATTGAGTTAATTAACTACCCTACATTGGAAACGGTTTATGTGGGGGTTATTCCTGGGTATACAAAATTGAGGTTAGGGCATCCTTTTTCCTTTAGTTAACGATTATGAGTCTAGGAGTTGTAAGGTCTTCTTGGGAGACTTTAGAAGCTCAATTGAGCTATGATAGTCTTGATGGTTTATAACAACACCACAAAAGAATGTTGGGAGAACATATTGAGAATTTATTCATTCATTGAGGTTATAATGATGATATGAATTACGTATGGCTCCAGATAATTATGACGCATCTATTAAAATGGAATCGGAAATGGAAAAAGTTAAATGATAATTTACTTAAACAGACCTCTCTAAATGCCAGCATAAGGGAAGTTGCGCGCGTGAGGTGAAGCCCCCTGGCTAATGAATGCAGAGTGGATATAGTCTTAGGCCATATGAGCGCTTATTATATGTTTTTCTGCGATGGTCAGGTAATTCTGGGTGTGGTTATGACTCTCCCGTAGGCATATGGCCGCATCCCAAATTCTTGCGTTGTAGGTGCCCAGGTTGTCTTGGTTGATAGGCCCTGGAAAATGATGGTCATTTAGGGGCGCGCACAGTGGGGAAACCCAGACGGACGGTCTTAGAATCGTTATATGTATATGAATATAACTATTCTTAATCAAGTGGGACTTGATGTATGATAAATGACACAAAGAGCATATAACAATGATTATATTCCAAATAAGGAATGGAATTCCACAAAGAGCTTATAATTGTGATTATGTTTCCTGATAAGGAACGGAACGATGAAATGAAACAGTGTAAAATGATGGAGGCTTTTAACTTATGTAAATTATTCTTATACTCTTGCATAATTTAATTTAAACTCATGATCATTTAATTTGTTTAGTTTGTGCATTGAATTGTAGGTAGATTCTTATTACTACCAATCATGGTTTACTGTTCATAACTGTCATACTCTTTATTCATCTGGTGATCATATAAAACCGGGCCATGACCCGTTCATATTTCTTATTGTGCATGAATCTTGTATCCGCTCAGGTGCTCCACCGTAAGGACGCCCATTCTGACTTTCCTATTTCGGTGTTTTTGGGGAGCTATGATACTTTGCAGATATTACGGGATATGTTATTAGACGCCTTCATTTTTGTACTCTAGTTATGATCGGGTCATTTATTCGGGCGTGTGGCCCAAGCTATTGTATTTGCTTAATGTAATGTAATATGTAACTTAATTAACTTGTTACCTTTGGTTTGTAAGGACTGTTGACCGACAGCATATTCGGTCACCTTATTGTATACTTGATGTGGATGTAATATAAGTTCTGTTGGGTTTCCACTTTCTTTTCAAATTGGGTTGTTTAAATTCTTTCTTTAACTTATAAAAACAAAATTTTGGCAACCCGTTTTTCTGAAATATAGGGTGGTTATCCCGTATACTTACGATTTTATTGTGATGCTGAGAATGGTCCATCTATGATTCCCATTACTGTTGGAGTATAGGGATGGCCACCCCTTATTTTGATGAGCGAGTTGTCACAGGTATTCGGCCAATTTCGAGGGCAAAATTTCGTTGTTAGTGGGGAAGTGTAACCACCCGCGTAATTTTTGGGGTACTTTCAAATTAAAGAGGAAAAATAAATTTTTGAATTTAATTATTTTTATTGAATAAATTTTTTGGTTATGATTTTAGAAGAATAAAACTTCAAGCGGAATCGAAACCGGATTTAAAATGAAGTTTTTATGAGAGATTTAAGTTTAGCTTTATAAAAAAAAAGAGGAAAAACATTTGTCACGGATTTGGTCCGTGAGTAATAAAAAAAATTGATTTTTTTTAAATGGTATTAAACAAAGGAAAAGTGAAGTGGCAGTGGCGGCATACCTGTTCGATCGATCAATCGACCTAGTGAGTCGACCGATCAATCAATCGACCTAGGGAGTCGATCGATCGAACCTTCCAGAAAATGTGATCAGCAAGCATTTTAAGGAGTTTGGTTTGCTTACAACTCTTGTGTTTTTTCCTTATAAAATAAGGTCATGGGTGAACCTTTTTGGTACAACTTTTTGGCAGCAAACATGTTTTTAATTCCTCTCTTTTATACACACTTTGCCCCTTTGATTTATGCATTCAACCCTTGGTTTTTGGAGGTGTTCTTGGGGCAGTTTTAAGGTTGTTCTTGGAGGTGTTTTTTATGATCTTTGAGGGCATATTTTTGATGGCTTGTTCTGTGATTTTGGACAGAATTATGTTGGTTCTTTTGGTGGTTTGAGGTATGGGGTTTCACACAATATGCTCCTTAATCTCTCGAGTATTATTTTCGTTGTTTTCTTGTGATTATTGACTCATATTTGAATTGATAAATTCAATTGGAAATCTGGAAATATTTGTTGGAATCTAATTTTGATTCATGTGGTATTATATTTGGTGTTGAGCATGTTGTCATGAAATTTTGATATGGCACTGAGATTGGGCACCCGCCAATATTTCTTTTTTTGGATATGCTTTAAAATGCATAGGCGCGGTACAGTGGTGAGGCCTGGTGACCCGGTTAATGTGTTGTTGAGAAATTATATTTATATAATTGCTTATGAAATTCTCTTTTGATTTGAATATTCGTATTCGTATTGTGACATTTTATTCACCGCCAATATTTGTTGAGCATCTTCCCTGTCATATTGTGTACTTCCCCATATTTTCATTTAGTGGCTGGTAAGCGCGTATTTTGAGGCGCTATGGAGATTGATTTTAGCGAGGATTATTTTGGGAAGATTTTGAATACAAGTTGAGAAGATTGTATTATTTTGATTTATAGAGCATTAGAGATTTGTATTTTTTTTCGAGTTAGTTGTTATATGTCATTCGAGAGACTTGGTATTTATTTGAAGAGATTTGAGATTTGTAGTTCTCTTTTATTGTTGTGGGATTTTTAGATGCTCTATACCTTGTTATTTGTGAATTTCATTTATTTTATCGATAGTAGCGCTTCATTCGCTCTCCTCGATCGGGAAGGGTGTTACAGAATGGTATCAAAGCTTAGGTATACGACCACCCTCGGGTCTTATAATTTTGGGTCTGTTACATTTTTGTGGCGGGTATTTTTGGAGATAGAAATTTTTAGAAAATCGTTTCGCGTTAGGCATCTAGATTAGATGTGAGGAAATTATTTTGGTGACGAGATTATTTTTGGAGATTGTTGACCTCATTTTGAGAGTTAGGCATTCGGCGAATTTCGAGGGCGAAATTTCATTGTTAGTGGGGAAGTATAACAATCCGCGTAATTTTGGGGGTTTTTTAAATTAAAGAGGAAAAATAAATTTTTGAATTTAATTATTTTTACTGAATAAATATGTTGGTTATGATTTTAAAGGAATAAAACATCAAGCGGAATCGAAATCAGATTTAAAATGAAGTTTTTATGAGAGATTTAAGTTTAGCTTTAAAAACTAAAAAAAATAAAAATAAAAAGAGGAAAAACATTTGTCACAGATTTGGTCCTTGACTAATAAAAAAAATGATTTTTAGTTAAATGGTATTAAACGAAGGAAAAGGAATGTGGCGGTGAACCTGTCCGATCGATCGATCGACCCCTCGAGAAAACGTGATGAACAAGTATATTAAAGAGTTTGGTTTGTTTACAACTCTTGTGTTTTTACCATATAAAATAAGGTCGTGGATGAAACTTTTTGGTAGAACTTTTTGGCAGTAAGCATGTTTTTAATTCCTCTCTTTTATACTCACTTTGCCCCTTTGATTTATGCATTCAACCTTAGGTTTTTGGAGGTGTTCTTGGGGCAGTTTTGAGGTTGTTCTTGGAGGTGTTTTTGATGATCTTTGAGAGTAGATTTTTGATGGCTTGTTCTGTGATTTTTGGGCAGAATTATGGTGGTTCTTTTGGTGGTTTGAAGTATGGGGTTTTACACAATATACTCCTTAATCTCGCGAGTATTATTCTCGTTGTTTTCTTGTGATTATTGACTCATATTTGAATTGATAAATTCATTTGGAAATCTGGAAATATTTGTTGGAATCTAATTTCGATTCATGTGGTATTATATTTGGTGTTGATCAAGTTGTCATGAGATTTTATTATGGCACTGAGGCTGAGCACTCACCAATATTCTTTTTTCCGGATATGCTTAAAAATGCATAGGCGTTGTACAGTGGTGAGGCCTGGTGACCCGGTTAATGTGTTGAGAAATTATATTGATATAATTGCTTATGAAATTCACTTTTGATTTGAATATTCGTATTCGTATTGTGACGTTTTATTCACCGCTAATATTTGTTGAGCATCTTCCTTGTCGTATTGTCTACTTCCCCATATTTTCTTTTAGTGGCAGGTTAGCGTGGATTTTGGGGAGCTATGGAGATTGATTTTAGTGAGTATTATTTTGGGAAGATTTTTAATACAAGTTGAGAAGATTGCATTATTTTGATGTATAGAGAATTGGAGATTTGTATTTTATTTTCGAGTTAGTTGTTATATGTCATTCGAGAGACTTGGTATTTATTTGAAGAGATTTGAGATTTGTAGTTCTCTTTTATTGTTGTGGGATTTAAATGCTCGATACCTTGTTATTTGTGGATTTGATTAGTTTTATCGATAGTAGTGCTATGTTCGCTCTCCCCGGGCGGGCGGGGTGTTACAGAATGGTATCAGAGCTTAGGTATACGATCACTCTCGGGTCTTAGGTTTTGGGTTTGTTGCGTTTTTGTGGCGCGTATTTTTGGAGATATAAATTTTTAGAAAATCGCTTCCCGTTAGGCATCTAGATTAGATGTGAGGAAATTATTTTGGTGACAAGATTATTTTTGGAGATTGTTGGCCTGATTTTGAGAGTTAGGTATTCGGTGAATTTCGAGGGCGAAATTCCATTGTTAGTGGAGAAGTGTAACAACCCGCGTAATTTTTGGGGTATTTTTTAAATTAAAGGGGAAAAATAAAATTTTGAATTTAATTATTTTTATTGAATAAATATATTGGTTATGATTTTAGAAGAATAAAACTTCAAGCGGAATCGAAATCGGATATAAAATGATTTTTTTATGAGAGATTTAATTTTAACTTTAAAAAAAAAGGAAAAACATTTGTCACGGAATTATTCCGTGACTAATAAACAAATTGATTTTTAGTTAAATTGTATTAAACGAAGAAAAAGGGTAGTGGTGGCGTTCCTGTTCGATCGATCGATCGACCACTCTAGAAAACGTGATCAACAAGCATTTTAAAGAGTTTGATTTGTTTACAACTCTTGTGTTTTTGCCTTATAAAATTAGGTCGCGGGTGAACCTTTTTGGTACAACTTTTTGGCAGCAAACATGTTTTTAATTCCTCTATTTTATACACACTTTGCCCCTTTGATTTATGCATTTGACCTTAGGTTTTTGGAGGTGTTCTTGGGGTAGTTTTGAGGTTGTTCTTGGAGGTGTTTTTGATGATCTTTGAGAGCAGATTTTTGATGGCTTGTTCTGTGATTTCTGGGCAGAATTATGTTGGTTTTTTTGGTGGTTTGAGGTATGAGGTTTTACATAATACGCTCCTTAATCTCGCGAGTATTATTCTCGTTGTATTCTTGTGATTATTGACTCATATTTGAATTGATAAATTCATTTGGAAATCTGGAAATATTTATTGGAATCTAATTTCGATTCATATGGTATTATATTTGGTGTTGAGCATGTTGTCATGAGATTTTAATATGGCACTGAGGTTGGGCACCCGACAATATTCCTTTTTTCGGATATGCTTAAAAATGCATAGGTGCGGTACGGTGGTGAGGCCTGGTGACCCGGTTAATGTGTTGTTGAGAAATTATATTGATATAAAACAGTTGATATGTCTATTTAAATTGTACAACGATTTGGGTATAACTCTGCTTACCAATTGCTTCGGTATAATATTTTAAATATTAAAAATTTATTTAAATAATTTTGACTATTTTTATTGGCATTATTTTAAGTGTCTAAGACTGAAAAGGTGTTCCCAAAATAAAGCGATTTTGGAATACATTTCTTCACACAACTAAAATTATATTTGTCCAAATGATCAAAGGGATAACAAAACTGTATTTGATTAAATGTATCTTAAACAATATATATATATATATATATATATATATACTTAAATGTGCTATTTATTGATGGTGAAGCATATTTTTCTTTTTCCCATTTATCACATATAAGTTCATATGCATAGTTCATGAAGTGTGATGCAATATCTAAGTTTATGGAGTCACGTGATATATTCATTTGTTAAAAACAAATAAATGATGAATAATAATTTTGGTTTCAAAGTGCACAATTTATGTATGAAAATTATTGTAACAACCCGTCCTTTTGGAGAGAATTAAATTCCATAATTAAGTATAATTTGGAATTTGGAGAATTTCTCGAAATAGTAATTTTGGGATTTTCGAGGATTTAATGATTTTCGAAGGGTGTTATAAATTATTTTGGGACCATATAGGTCGAAATATTTTATTTATATGTCGCCGTGGAGTATAGCGACAAAAGATGTAAGATTTGGTGTTGAAAACCCGCATTTAATTATTTTGGGTTAGAATAGTGATTTGCGGTCAAGTACCTCGGATGGAAATTTCGACTGCGCCACGAGTCTCGGAATGTCCGAGATAGTCGAAAAAGAGTGTCCGATTGTCGAAATTGAGTTCCGGATAATTTTAGAGGTAAAAGTAACTCGTAATTGGGTAAACGAGTCGTTTTGGGGTTTTAAGGGTTTAAACCCTTTTTATTTCTTTATAAAGATGGAGAGAGGGAGAAAAGAGAAGAAAGAAGAGAGAGGAAGGAAGAAAGTGGAGAGCAAAAGGGAGATTCGGGCCAACTTCGTCGGATTCGACTCGAGGTCGTCGGATTTCATCCTCTAGACAAGTGTTTACTTGCTTTATTTCATTTTGTGCAATCCTCTCATATCACATTTGGTATAAACATGATTTTAAGGTTAAAACCCTTAAAATAAATTGGGTAAAAGTTGTATGTGAGTTTACAAATTGATGTAATGTAAACTCTTAATGATTTCTAGTATTAAAACCATGTTAATGGGATGTAAGATTGAATTTAATTGGGAGAAATGCCCAAATCTAGGTTTCATGGATTTTAGGGTTCAAATCCAAGAGAAATGGTTTAATACCCCAAAATAATTGATGTGTTAGTTGTAAAACATAGATTAGATGTTTATTGAGTTGTTGGGTGAGGTTAGAAACAACAAAAATGGAGAAAAATGGAGTTTGGGATTTTGGGAGAGATGATGAATAGTAACCCATAGCCTTTGGGGTCATTTTCGGCCAAGAAGGTAAATGATTTATCTTTCGGCCAAAACACAAAAGTTGTATATCTTTTCGATACGGTCGCGTGGACGCCGACCGCGTATTTTTCTGATTTTTCTACGATTTGATATGATTTTTACAAGATGACAGCTCCGGGTTGAAATTCTCAACTCGGAAATCAAATCGGGAATTGGAAAAATTACGGCTAGAATTAATGTCATAGATGTTCGGGATAATTTTTGGGGTAGTTTAGAAACCCCAAAAATGAATTTGGGTTGTTGGATAAGGTACTTAAGGTTTTTAATTTTGGGAGACCTGGTGTGACCGGTCGACCGCTCCCCTATGGCCGGTCGACCGCGTCAAGGAGAAAGGGCCTACTGCTTTGTTTCGTAGGCTTATTTACAACCCGCGGTCGACCGGGGGTCTAGGGCCGGTCGACCGATGCGCTGTTTCCAGCCCAAGATTTTGGAGATTATTATTATTTCTCCTCTTTGAGATTAAGTTTAAGGGCCTTCTAAATTAAAGTATATTAGAGGGTTATGTCCTAAGGGACTTGTGGATTTGGGAATATATATATATATATATATATATATATATATATATATATATATATATATATATATATGTATGTATATTCACTTAGAGTGAATTAGTATAGTTGGGAACATCCAATAAATCCTTAAGAGATGATTAAGGTTATTATTATTTGTCGAAGTAAGAAAATACTTTGGGTTTAGTATCATGCTTATATGAAAGCATGATTATGATTCTTTGAGAGAATCCTTGGGATTAGTGGTCATCGCTAGATGCTATAGGCCACTATGGCTGTTTATATATATTCTAGGAAGAATATATAGGATATGTATATACTGTGTGATTTAGGTATATATATATATGTTATGATGGAAATGATTTTGAAAATATAAAAATGAATATTTTCAAAATGGAATGAGAAATGTTTTTCATAATTAATAAATTATGGATTATACACACCTCCCTAAATCGCTATCATAAGGGAAGTTGCGCGCGTTGTGGTGAAGCCTTCCTGGCTGTTGAGCAGGTTGGATATAGTCCCTAGGCCATATGGGCATTTGTTTTACTGAGCTGGTTAGGGGATTCCGGGTGTGGTCCTGACTTTCCCGCAGGCAATATGGCCGCTTCCCGACGTTGGTAGGTTCCCAGGTTGTCTTGTATAGATAGGCCCTGGAAGATGATAACCATTTAGGGGCGCGTCCAGTGGGGAAACCCGGAGGGGCGGTCTTAGATTTATTGAAGCAATTCATGATAATGGATTGGCTTCAATTTACATTTCCTGAGTATAAAAAGGGAAATGGGATAAAGGTTTGGCTTCGGTAACACTCCCGGATAGAAGAAGGGATGTGGAAGCATGATTTGATCAAAGCATTTTCATGATAATGGAAATGGCTTTGGGTATATTTCCTGAGTATAAAAAGGGAAATGGGATGACATATAAAGGAAAAGCATTTTTATGATAATAAAATTGGCTTTTAAAAGGTATATGATTTGTTAAAGAAATTCATGATAATGAATTGGCTTTTATATTTACATTTCCTGAGTATAAAAAGGGAAATGGGAAATTTTGAGAAAAATAAAGGTATTGATAAATACTTTGTATATGAATCCTCAGTCCGGGAGATAGATCCGGATGGTTATGGTAAAATATGAATATGTATATAAATGGATGAATCGAGTGCCTAGGGTCTAATGGATCCCGACGATCGACCTTGCCGCATAGTAGTGTATCGGGGGGGTTCCTTGTTTGGATTTCGCTTTGCGAGACACCCCACGCACGAATATGGCAGTGTGTTGAGATTGGGGAGAAATTTAATCCTTAGTGCTCTTATATTATAAATGATTATGGTATATATATTTATATATATCTTTCTGTACTGAGGGACTGGCGGATCCCGACGATCGACCGTGCCGCATAGTAGTGTATCAGGGGGGTTCCTTGTTTGGATTTCGCTTTGCGAGACACCCCACGCACGAACATGGCATAGCGTTGAGACTGGGGTGAAGTTTAGCCCTTAGTACATTGTTTGGACAATCTAGGATTGATAGTGGGTTTGGGATAGACTAGTTTAGCAGGATAGCTTGACTAGGATGTCTAGAGGGATGCGCTAGGAGTGCACTATTAGTGGAGAGGTGAGGGGTATCTCACGGGAGTGTGATACCAATTTAAATATGAGATAAAACTATTTTTTCAAAAAAATAAAGCATTTATGCACTTGCAAAATATTTTCAAAAAAATTCGGGCTCTGACCCGTCTATCTACTCTCCTTTCTTTCTATATATATTATATATATATAGGTGTCCAGACACAGGGACGCCTGGATGGAAATTCTTTCGAGTCAGACGTCAGCTGTGGATGCGTGCAGGTTTTTGATAGCCGCTTCCATCCTTGTACTCTAGATAGGAGGTACTGTATAAACATTCGAGCCAATGGCTCAATTGCATTTATTTATTCTTTCAGTACAGCATTCGATATGGTTGTATAATTTGAACCGAGTGTTCGGTTATTTTTATTTATTTATTTTAGTTTCATTTACGCATTAACTTGTGGATGTTTTATTTTAATTGTTTAAAAAGAGTAGTTAAGTTAAAATTTTGACACCGGCCTAATAGGTTATTAGTAATAAAATGGATTTTCGACAGTGATGCTAAGAATGATCCATATGAGACTCCTGTTTTAATTTAATATTGGAGTGATCGCCCGGTATCTTATTAGGCGGGTTGTCACAATTATTGGGAATGTTATTTAATTTATTGGAACAAATCTTCTGAATCGTCACTAAAGGCTGTGACTATTCGCTATATAGTGATTGTTTTTCATAACCGTCACTAAAGTTTGTTATTGTTCACCATTAGTTGTTAATGTTAAGGAAAAATGTTCCTAAAGGGACTGTTAAGAAAAAGACACATCTTTTCACGAAAGAACACTTTGTTTTCAATAAATACAAGACTTGTATTCATTTTGAAAAAGAGAGAAAAATAAATATTTTTTCAATACTTTTCATTCCTAATCACGTCGGAGAGAGTATCAAACATAATTGTTTCATGGGACATGCACATTGAAGTGCTTCTTACGCGTGTAGAGATTGTTTCATCCTACGAGGCAGACGCCCATTATTTATTTCCATAAGCATCATACTAAGAGCACATTTTGTCTTAAGGAGAGAGTGTCCAATACTCGACCATGTCATTTGTAAGTTTTCTACTAATATAATTTTTTTTTGAACAAATATTATTTATTTCATATTGTAGGATGGTAGCGGTACTAGGATCTATGAATAATATGAAGGGTGAAGCATGACTCACTCCAATGGAAATAGCCTTTAAGGTATTTGAAATTTCAAGAGCAGCAAATAGATCAATAGATAACTTATGTAATATAATAACTTCCTGGTTATAATATGAGGAAGATAATGATTAAATACAAATTTTCAAATAAGAAAAAAAGGAATAGAATCTCTTAAAAGTGATGATTCTTTGAGAATGAAGAGCCAAGCACTTCAAGTACCAAGGAGTGAGTAGGGAGAGAATACTTTCTTTGTGAAGTTAGGCAGAGTAATAATGCTCAAATTGTGATATGATTTCACCTCTCCCAGATTCTTTATTTATGCTAAACATTAGGGTTGATGTGACATGTGCGCGGCAAAGTTATATTCCCTTGCGATAATATTCAAGTGGTATTTTATGTCCTATTTACTGTTTTTCATTGTCCACTCTAACAGGTGACATCCAGTGCAACCAAAGTCAAAAGGCAAATACGTCGGGCATAGTGACAAAAAGTACGTTTTTGTTAATATTTCAAATGGTTACTTATTAAATGATTTTGAAAACTTACGAGCATCCTTGAGGACCACTGGCCATTTCTATTTGTCAAAACAACTTTATAAGCAATACCTTCACTCCTCACTCATTTTACAAAATATGAGTTGTGTGTGTGTGTGTGATTGACCTCTTGGGTCCCTCATCTTAGTATTCTCTTTATCCTAGGGTACTGAATTGGTTGATCCTTAGCTTGCTCAACAAGACTTTCCTTTTAGCCTCTAAACAAAAACTCTAATAATATCCCAACTGACCATTTGTTCGGTCCCTGCTTACTCAACTATGGTTTCTTGAGAACTAATCATGTGTTCAAGCAATAAAAATGTTATTAGATACTCTTTTATACGAACATCACTATTAAGATGACTTGGGATTACTCGCACAACACACCCTGGCTGACTTGGGATTACTCGTATGGCACCCCTTCACAACTTGGTCTTGTTTTCCCTGCTCACCATTTTGGAATCACTTGTCTAAAATTTCTTTGCTTTTTCTAAACCTTTTCACCACCTTGGGCCTGATCACCCATTATTACTTCATATCTATTTTGGGCTTACTCTCCTAATATTTTTCTGTTAGCCCACTATTTTGGCTTACTCCTTACTTAGACTTATTCAACACTTTGGGCCTTCCAGTCCATTATTAATTTATTCATGTCTTGGGCCGACTATTCCCAAAATTATTTTATTTGTATTAGTTTGTCCGTTATTTGGACTTATTCACCACTTTAAGCCTCCTCGCTCGTTATTACTTTGTTTAGGCTTTGGTCCTGCTCGCAACAAGATTAAATCTTATGGGAGGGTTAAATGGTTACCCCTCTACATTACCCCTTTATACAAAAGTCTTCTTATGGCTAAAGATGAAGAGTTTTATAAGAAAAGGAATATTTAAGAATTTGAGGAAACTCCAAAAGAAATCATCATTAGTTTTATGTGAACATTTAATGTTCTGTAAGTGAGACGTTATTTATTGTCTCGAGGAGACACTTGTTACACTGGGAAGTATTTTTGAATGATTTGGGTAATAATTACCCTAATTTTAAATCGTTAGGTTTGCGTTCCTTTATCACATAAAGACTCTTAGCCTCCTCATTTAAACTTTCATCTTCATTTATACTTATTTTCTAAAGAGATAAAAATTTCCTTTGAGAATTTTCAGAGCTAAAGAAACCTTACAAAAAAACCTTCTCCATTCTTTGCTTCTCCTTCCAAAACACTGTCATCCATGGCCTCCATTGTTTTCTCTTCTTTGTCTACTTCTGTGAGCGAGGTTTTGGTGGGCACTTTACCCATCCATGTCACCGTCACCACTTCTACTACCACTAGCGTCGTATCCATCACCTCCTCTCTGGAGGTTTCATCTACTACTACCACCATTATCCTTGGCGGGCCTTTTGTGGGTGGTTCTACCACCTTTGCCAGTGAGCAAAGGAAATTTTTAGAGACTGGGGAAAAAAGAGACTTTTTGATTTACTGCCTTGCCCCCTTTCTTGGGCAAGTACGATGACTTCATGCCCTCACTCGAGAGATTTGAGGCTGAATTTGTGGAGAAAATAAGCGAGCGACCACTTTTGGTGTTTGCTGAATCTGGGGTTCTCCTATGGTTCTTACTAAAAGCATTCTAAGAGTCTGAGTGTACAAGGGTGATTTCCCCTTCTCCAAAGTAAATATTGATGTTTATGGAGGGGTCCTAGATGAGTCGGCACTATGGTTTGATTACATCATCAGTGTCTCAGCCTATCATGCTATTATTGATGACTTAGGCCTAACTCATACTATTACCATCCTAAAGATTTATATAATACCTAAGAGTAAAAGTGCTTACAACATCTTGCTTTCTTGATGGAGTGTTGTTACTAGCTAGGGAATTTTTTTTCATTGCTTTGGAAGATATCTGTGAGTTGATCGGTTTGGCCGTTTTGGGAAATCATGTTTTTACTAATGGTTGTGTGGACTCCATGGAGCGAGAGATATGTGAAAATATGCATCGGGCTTGGGCCGAGTGTACTCGCTATGTTTCTCTTACCCAAACTAGGGTGAGCAAGCATTCCTTTGACAAACGAAAATGATAATGGTTCAAAGACTTTGAACCACTATCCAAGGAAGAGACCAAGGGCAAAGCACTTAGGAGCCAAGAGGGTCCAAAACTCCAATAAAAGACTCATTTAGCCTATGTTTTTATCATATTCCTCAGCAGATTTCTATTTTAATGGAGGCAAATGAGTCCTCTCATGAGCAACTCTTTCTTTTGGCATTCACACTTTCTCATGGTAGGAGCGTGCCACTCGTAACTATTACTTTAGGATCTATATATATAGGGATAAATCTAACTCATATCGATATGGAACGATCATATGGACATTTTGATGTGGAAACTTTTGTTAATTCCTTTATGTTGATGGTTTCCTCTCCGAGCGATTCTTAAATTAGGCCCCTGAGCCCCACTCTCTATATAGTCAATTTTCTCGTATTAATAGGTGGCATAAAAAGTCCACTAATAAATCACTCAGTCTATTTTTGAGAATGCGATGATCTTCTTAAATAAGGCTTGATATCAATTTGTGAACTTGTGCAGTGCAACGAAAAATTTCAAGTGTTTTCAAATTGACTTAATTCAATTAATCTCAAATTTTCGTTAAACCCTAACTCATGCATCTAAGTGATTTGAAATCATAAAAATATAAGAAGCGTGCAAAGGAGACCAATTTTTGAGAAAAAATCCCCGAAGGGCAAAAACCTCTTATTTCACTAATAATTTGTAAACTACGACATATAAGATTACAAGCGAAATCTGCCAAGAATTTACCTCAACAAACCCTCATAGGCCATAACCTAACTCAGCAATGAATCCGCTGTAGAAAATACACACAGACACGCAGTCCAATCATCCCGGGAACACCCGCAAGCACTCCCTATGACACACAGTCGTCAGCCTAGTACCTCAATTAAGTGGCACCTATATCAGCATTAAAGATCCTCTCTACAAGAGAAAACATTAACAAGATTGTATCTTGGGTTACAAAATAATTCACATAAAGATTGGGATGTTTTTTGAATTGAAAACAGGAATTAAAACCTTAAAGGAGAAGACAAAACGTTTCTGCAGTTTGCAATTTGTCGTACTGTATAAAACTCAGGTCACCTTTGGAAAACAGACTTGTTTAATGAGCTATTTATAAAAATATTAAGGCGGCGTGTCGCTCAAACGAAATTAGATTGTCTCTCGAACGGAGACACATATCATTTGAAAGACACCTCGCGTGAGATCCCCCTGTCACTCGAACGAAAAAACGTAAAAAAACAAATTTATGTTTTATTACAAAAAATTTGTCTTTAAATCTTGGAAAAATATTTTTGACGAAAAACAACGCATCAACACTTAGAAAATATTTTGAAAACTTTTCTAAACCTCTTTTAAAAAATATCCCAACACTTTCAAGTGAACCGTAAAGGGACTTAAATACTATCTCATCGAAATTAACCTTGTAGAGGCTTGAATGTTGGAGAAGCTTGATATTCGAATTTGTCTCGATGTCTGTATGATCTTGAACAATTCTTTAACGGTTGTAGCAGTATACGACATACTAAATTGTTAACAAACATTTATAAAATCATGTCCTTACAAATCTCCCATATGTCTATGCTGGTTCAAAATAAAAATATTCGAATTGTCAAATTAAAATGCCTATATAAATTCTAATACCCTCCCACGAACCTAAAACTGAAAAGGAATTAAACATGCAAGTCCAAAAATTTTCTTCAAAATATTCAACTTCAAATCTCAAAGCTTTAAGCTTTTCTCATCAGGATGTGCAACATAAAGATCTTCAATTTTGTACCTACACACGTGAGACAAAGTAAATACCTTCATGACACATCGAGTTTGAAAAGATATAAGAAAAAATCAATCATTATAATCAAATATCCCCCATAATGCAAAAACTCCCCCATAAATAATTAGTTTACCCCTTTTTATTTGACCGAAATAGACATGTAATCGAATAAACAAAATAAAGCATGGAGTTGTCACGACAAAAAAAATTCATAGCAAATATAGATCAAACTACGCTCATGCAACGAGTAACTCAAAAAGCTTCCATAAACTATTTTTGATTTTTCAATTTTTTCTTACAAAAATACCAAAAATAATTTTACAAAAAAACACACCATGAATTTTCACTAAGACAACCAAATCATGGATACAAAATAATTGGGTGTGAATATTCAATAGGCAAACCAACGCAATCAAACATAACATATGTGCACGATGTATATGTGTACTCCTAACGAATGAATCTAAAAAACTTCCTTAGGTTTCAAAAAGTGTTGAATTTAAATGACATCGACTAAATCCATCAACACATCAAAGTCAAGAATGATTCCCACACCAATAACGTCTAAAACTATGTAAATGCTTTTTCAAGGCGTTGTCAAGATGTGCAAACCCATTTTTCATTTCTTTCCATCCAAACTCCCTCATAAATAATAATCATTTATTTTTTCTTTTGAGGTGGCCCCTTTTTGGCATATTTATCTTTTTTTTGCCTCTAAATATTTTTGGGCTCTTTTAAATGATGGCTTTCATGACGAGTTAATATTGAACTCTCGCAGCCCTTTCCTGTGAACACTCATCATATTTTGTTGCAATTAAATTCCTCACGGTAAACAATTTTTACATGCACTACTTACATTGTCAAGTTTTATCGCATATGGTTCATTTTAAATACAGAATTGAGATGACAACACCTTGACCAATATGTGATAAAAAAAAAAGTACAATATTCAAACAAATCCGTGCAAGTGTGTATTAAAGGAACTCATGAGTCAAACATGCAGGTAGTAACAACTAATCACATCTCAATGACTCCAAACAATGTAAATCACAAAAATGAAATGATGATGCATATCAAAACACTATCCGATTGTCACATAGATATGCAATGAAATTGTGACTCGGTCATCCGAAATGTCCATCCATATACGGGTCAAAACAAAATACAAAACTCTTTTTGTCTTTTTCCAAAAATTCTATAAAAAATAAAATCTTTTTGCATTTTTCAAAAACAAAAATCTAATACAAAAATACACAAGTCATCACAGTAGCAAGAATATATCATGAAGAACAACTAACTTATGACAAACAAATAACACAATCAACCGAGAGATCTAACATGAGGTGCATCACGTGCAAGCAAACAAGAGTCATGAACAATTAATCCAAAAGCCTATAAATTCGATTTCCTAACCCAAACAGATTTGCAACGACATGTGGGGGTTTGGGGAATCAAATTTATTTTCTTATTAAACTTCCTAGGAGTATTTTAAAGTTTATAACAGAAATGCCTAAGATAACCTTGCCTACCGCAATGTGTTCAAGTGTAAATCGGGCGATGAGTGTTACCTAAAGGTGTCCCTCTAGTAAAGTTTCTAGATGGCGCTCTCCTAAAGTCCCTATGTGGCTCTCTCACAATGTTCCTAGGTGTCTCTCTCCTACTAACTCTAAGTGATTCTCTCTTCACAATTCTAGGAGTCTCTCTCACACTTGTGGGGTTGGCTTTGGGAATGGGTGAAACTCTATCATCGAAGCCTATACCACACCTATTCTCCTCGATTTGGACAGTGCCTAGCATCTTATCTAAATTTTCTGACCTATATTCCAAATCAAACTTCATCTTACTTGTCTCTCTTAAACTTTTCTCAATCTCACCTATCCTTGACTTAAGTACACGTCTAGAATCCTCAAACTTTAAGAGCTCCTTTTTCATAGTCTCCATAAACCCTCTAAGACTATCTATCTCACCCTCAACATATCCTAGCTTATCTCTAAGAATCTCCTCATGTGTCCTAAGATCCTCAATTAAGACATTCGTGTTATTCTTATCTAAGGCATGTTTTTTCAATTTAACTTCTAGTTTCAAGTTTGCCTTCTTTAACTTTACAGATTCCACATACAGGTTATTTTAGGAAACTTGTAACTCACTCAATTCTTCCTCTTCCTCTTCCTCCTCACTCTTTTCACTTTCACTATTATCACTAGTCACGAGGGTGGGAAGCTCTCGCTTAGAAGCATAAAAACTTCCTTTTCAGCATAACTATCACTGAGTGAAGAAACATGAGATGTCAGTTTATTAAAAATCTTCCTTATATTAGCGGGACACTCATCTACCGTATGACCAATTCACTCACAACCAAGACACCTCTCAGAGTCTTTTTCGACGGATGATTTAAAATAAGAATTCATGTGAACTTTCCAATTAGACCTTTCAAAAAGTTGACATCTAAAGTCATCAATACCATCAAAAGTCATACTTAAGAAAATATGGATCAAAACACAATATGTAACCCGCTCTGATACCAATTTGAGAATGCGGCGATCTTCTTAAATAAGGTTTGATATCAATTTGTAAACTTGTGCAATGCAGTGAAAATTTTCAAATGTTTTCAAATTGACTTAATTCAATTAATCCCAAATTTTAGTTAAACCTTAACTCATGCATCTAAGTGATTTTAAATCATAAAAATAAAAGAAGCATGCAAAAGAAACCAATTTTGAGGAAAAAAATCAGCGAAGGGAAAAAGACATTTATTTCACTAATAACTTGTAAACTACAACTTAAAATATTACAAGCGAAATTTGTCAAGAATTTACGGCAGCAAACCATCATAGGCCACAACCTAACTCAACAATGAATCCGTTGTAAAAGATACACGTAGACATGCATTCCAATCATCCCAGGAACACCCGCAGGCACTCCTTATAGCAGGCAGTTGTCAGTCCAGTACCTCAATCACGTGGCACCTATATTAGCAGTAGAGATCCTCTCTACAAGAGAAAATTTCAACAAGATTTTATCTTGGATTTCAAAATAATTCACATAAATATTGGGATATTTTGTGGATTGAAAACAAGTATTAAAACGTTAAAGGAGAAGACAAATTGTTTCTGCAGTTTGCAGTTTTTCGTACTGTGTAAAACTCAAGTCTCCTCCGGAAAACATACTCATTTAATGAGCTATTTATAAAACCATTAAGGCGGCGCGTCGCTCGAACGAAATTAGATTGTCGCTCGAACGGAGACACGTGCCATTTGAACGACTCTTCGCGCGAGATCCCCCTGTCGCTTGAATGAAAAAATGTGAAAAATAAATTTATTTTTTATTTCAAAAAATTCGTCTTTAAATCTTGGAAAAAATATTTTGATGAAAGACAACACCTCAACACTTAAAAAATATTTTGAAAACTTTTCCAAACCTCTTTTAAAAAATATCCCAACACTTTCAAGTGAACCGTAAATGGACTTAAATACTATCTCACCGAAATTAACCTTGGAGAGGCTTGAATGTTAAAGAAGCTTGATATTCGGATCCGTCTCGATGTATGTATGATATTGAATAATTCTTCGATAGTTGTAGCGATATAAAACATACTCATTTATTAATGGACATTTATAAAATAATGTCCTTACAATTTTTGGACAATGATGATGATTTTTCTTTCCGTCCCTACTCAAAGCGAGTGGGTGTCATATTTTCTTAGTGTTTTTCTCTACTTCACCTCATTCCTTTTTTTCTCTAGACAATGCTGACTCTATGGGTGGTTGTCCTCACCTCTCAGTGTTGGAACTGGTTCCCCTATACTAATCTTGGATAAGGAATTAAATTTTACCACTCCGAGCGAGTGAGGAGAAAATTTGGATATAATCAAGGCACTTACACTCTAGATTTCCCTACCAACCTTTCACCCTCAGCTTTATATTCGGAGACTTACTCCAACTTTACTCTCGAGGGGATGGTGTGGATAACATCTCATTTTGTGAACTTCTTTATACCCGCTCGTGATTATTTGTCCTCATTTAGCCGATCGTTGTTTGTCCCATGGCAACGCCTAATCATGCTGATAAAAATTGCATCTAGAATGATCTTCTCGATTCTTTCATTGAGGGTATCCTCTCATTTGATAAATATATGACCAAGCATAGTCATAAAGAAGCTTCACATCATAGCCAAGTTTAAAGGACTCCTCTCAAGCAAGTTATAAATATCCTTATGAATCCTCTACGCGAGGATAGCAATTACTCAAAGCATTCAGAGTCAAAGAGCCAACAATCCAAGGGTAAGGGTAAGGGTAAGGCCAGGCTTACCTAAAAAGTAAGCATCTAGATGCGGATGTTTCCAACTTTATTCCTTCAACATCTGGTGTGGTTACCCTCCTCCTTTTTCAGTGAGGACATGAAAACCCAAGCAGAAAAAAGAAAGCATCAAATTAAATTGGCTCCTCTATTATTGAAGATTGAGGTTCTGATATTAACACCTTTGGGGTTAAGGAGACATTCCAGACTATTGATGAGAGGGATATGAGGCTCTTGAAACCACTCTTTCTCAGCTCGTGCTCCACTTTTTACTCCTTCAGTGGAAAGTACTCTAGCTATTCCTCTCTTACTTAGTAAAAATATAAGTAATGGAATTATGATCTCTCACTATTTCTCTTGTTTGTCAAAAGAGGAACTTGTTGATTATAGAAGCACTCCTTTTTATAATTATCATATTTCTTATTCTAATGACATTGAGTCACTTAGCATTAATGAAGATCACTCATTTAATGATTCTAATTTTTTTAACCTACAAAGGGATTAACTCTGGACTTGGATCACCTCAATAGCGATCACGATGACACCATTATATACTCTCCCTCTTTCACTAGTCTAACTACTAAAACTCGTTGTTATGAGACTATAAGTTTTTAATTCAATTTCTCACTTTTACCTTCATTATATCTTTATGTGAGTTATAATTTATCTTTTTATTAACTTACCATCATTTTCGAGCAGGCTTCTTCTGCAGGGATGGATGGATCCTCTAGGGTGAGGTAGTTCCTTCACCTACCTCCCACACCATTCCTTGTGACCCATTTCAAAATTAGAGGAACTCTATTTTTATGTCTTCTCTGGGCCTAACATGAAAGGTTTATACATGTGTTAATCACATTCATCTCTTTATTTTACCTTTTTAATTTTAAATCATCAGACTTTGGTCCTCGTAAACTAAATTCCCAAATTTTTCTGTTGCAGCTCTCCACTATATATCCCATCACCGTTGGGAGTTCTTCTATGAATGCTCACTTTATTCAGGTATTCGTAAAATTGCAAAGATCTTTGTCAATTCCATTCTTTTTCATTCTCTACTAACTTTAATTATTTTTTAAGTGTCTTTGGCTTCTCTCCCACTAATTACCAAGCCCCTCGCTTCTTCTTCAACGATCGATTCATTAAGGTAGCCCCGAACTAATAATGCAACTAGCTCTGGAAGGTATTCTTCGAGCACCACCTTTTTTAAATGTTTGTGTTATTGATCAAAATATGGATATTTTTTTCATTATCATTACTTTATATGGATTTTTCACGAGTGATACCCTCACCACTGGGGGCATACTATTTCCCATAGGGGTAATGATTCTTGGGTTGCCTCCATCTAGGCGGATATTTATCCCTAGGGTCAGTCTTCCTTTGGACAATAAGCCTTAATTCCAGACCCTTCCTGCTCAGATTACCTTTGGTGTGGCTTCGAGTGGACATGTTGCTCACATAACTTATTCAGCATAGGTAACTAGTTATATTATTTTGTTACTTTTGATAACTTTTTTATTAATAGGTTAGTGTAAGTATCCTTCTTCCACCTTTTATAGACTTGAGTGTTTACCCTCTTGTCGGATTTCAGGTACTTGAACTGGCGCACCTTTATGCTTGCTCTCAGAGCTCATGTTTTTCTTTACATATGTTCGAACAATTACTCTCTATATATTTTTTCTTTCATTTTAGGTGAGCTTTGCTCGTGTGAACTTTCTGTTGCGTCTACAGTAAGTGTTGTTATGAGTACTTCATCACCAATCACACCTCAGGTATTAACCTAACATTTACTGGTTTCTTACTTTCAATACTTTATACTTGTACTATTTTGTTTGGGTAATCAAATTATTGCTTCTTCTTTTCTATATTCTTTTTTTAGGTTATCATCACGAGCATTCCCATCACTATGAAACCTAAGGTATTATTCTGTCACACCTAGCTCTTTTAATCTGTATTTTACAATGCGAGTGCTTTTATAAAACTTTCCTTAGCATTGCTTCTAGGTTAGCATTATGAGCTTTCCTTTAACTGTAGAACTCCTTATGAGCATAGCCAAGAGTGCTCCTCAGGTATTATTCTATCATGTCTTATTCTTTTACAATTTTCTTTTGCTGTGTAAATGCTCGAGTAAAACTTTCTTGTTTCTTTATTTTCAGGTTAGCAATATGAGCGTTCCTATGACTATGGAACATTCTGCGAGCATTAATGTGGGTGCTTGTTAGGAATTATTCTGTCATACCGGGTTCTTTTATATCTTGTTTTTACTGTGCAAATGCTCAAGTAAAAATTTCCTATTTCTTTGTTTTTAAGTTAGTGCTACGGGCGTTTTTGTAATAATGGATCCTCAGGTATTAATCGGTTATACCTTGGTTTATTCTTTTACTTGTTTTTACTATACAAGTGCTCGAGTGACCACTTCTCCTTGATTTGTTTTTAGGTTAGTGTCAGGAGCGCTCTTATAAATGTGTAGCTTCATATATTAATTTGTTATACCTTGGTTTATTCTTTTACTTGCTTTTACTGTGCAAGTGCTCGAGTGACCACTTACCCTTATTTTATTTACAGGTTGGTGTCATGAGAGCTCTTGTAACTGTGAATCCTAGGGTTAAACAAAGGAAGTAGCTCAGTCTTTCTGGTACCATGCTAACTCTTATCGGCATACGAGTGAGTCTTTTTCCTTTTTATTTTATGCGTTCCTCTGAATATTTTACTGGGCTTCTTTTTTTCTCCTAATTATTTTCTCTTTTTCTTTTTTAGGAAGAGAAGGATGAGGCAAAGGAAGTTATTGAAAAGAATGAGAAAAGTTCTAAGGTCGTCATCTGATAGAGTTAATAAGGATCATTCCAGTGAGGAGTCTTCCCCTCGTTCTGAGGTTATCTCTATGGACACTAGTTTTGACGTCATAGGGATGGTTGCTCCTGAAATTTTTATGAGAGATTTATGACAAGAGCATCATCCTAAGAAGTTTCAAAAGTAAGAGCGTGTTATCTTATATTTGATCTTTGAGCATCACCTTGAGACATTCATAACTAGGAGTGTTTTAAATATTAACAGCCTAAATGTTCTCAATCTGAAGTCACTCGCCAGTCATGTTCATAAATTCGTTTTAACTCCTACCAATGACATTAGCAGTGCAGGCGTTAGTGTCTTTTTAGCAGCAATCAAAGACTTGGAGCATTTCTACCACTTCAAGCTTGATTTAATTGATGCCTCCATTTGTAGACTCATTCGTCTAATTGCAAAAATATTGATAAAAGCTAAGTCCTAGGAGCAGGCCAGATCTGAACAGCGTCGCTCTGATGCTAATAGTATTCATGAGCATATCCAAACTTTGGAGGCCAAGCTGGTCAAGCTGAGGACGCTACTCGAATAAACAAGTTCTAGGAAGACATTGTTCACAAAATAGGCCCCTCATTCAAAGACTTTTATTCAAAAGAGGACATGCGCTTTCTTTTGATCGATTGACATCTTTGTAACGATTTTCCTTTTTGCACTTGTAACATCACGATTTTCTCTTATTTCGAGCAAGTCGTTTATATAAATAAGAATAAAAGACAACTTTTATTTTTTAATTCATTTTTTCCATATGCTCTGGACTATCCCTTATTCTGAGGAGTATCAGCTCATAAATTGATCTCATTCCCTTTTTCATGAGAGTGCTTGCTCGCAATTTGGCAAGTAATATATGTGTGTTTCCTATATTCTTTTGGATATTTGTCCTATATTTTTAAAAAATAGAACTTGGGGTCCAACCCCCTTCTATTATTATGGATATCATACAGACTATATAAATAACTTGCCAAATTTTCTTCAATTGACAAATATAGTTTTTGAGTTTATCTATGGAATTATTCTCCCCATGTTATATTTTGTTGAATACTCCTTTTCGAAAGCTTGTCCCTCAAACTATTGTAAGTAAGGGTTCTTCGTTCATCATATTTTATTAGAGGGAGTTATATACCCCTAAGTCTGATAAACAATGTTCCTTAAATTAAATATCTTTTCTCTTATATTATGAGAATCTTAAACTGTTATGTTTGGAAATTTGACTTAGCCAAAGCAAAATCATATTTTTACGTGCATCTGGTCGCATGAATTTGCAAACATATGCATGATAAACTTCTTGGTTATGTAAATCGATAAACATTATATTCATCATCATAAATCTTGTGAAGGAACTGGTCATAACTGAACATTCACTATTGTATTCACTTCGTAAAAAATAGTTTTCAATTGTGTTATTACAATAGAATGTCTTCAATAATTTTATTTTTCACTTAAAGATCTTTTCTTTTCTAGGATGAAGTGGTGATAGAAAAAAAGTTAGGGTATCTTAGTCATAGTACTTCTTGAACAATTTATAATGGATTGATTGAGTGAACTCACTCCGGCTTTAAGATTTGGAAATATCCTGATCTTCCTACTCCTCACACCAAAAATGGCCCCTCATAGTTAGGCTTGAAATTTGAGGTTGACATGATTATGAAGTGATGAGTGGATGATCGCATAACTAAGTCTCTCACTTGAAATTTTTTAGGCTTAACTAAATTTTCATAAGCTCTAGACAACTGCTGAGTGTAGACTTTGAAAAATTTCTTAGCTCTATGACGATGCTCATCCAAATCTTCTAACTGCACATGTCTTGGATTAGGTACCAAATTATGTCTCAGGACCACTTATGTTGATGGCATAGCCAATTATATCGGTAGGACAACATATGTGCTATAAACTAAAGAGGCCGGGGTAAAGCCAATTATCTTTCTCTTGGAGGTCTTGTAGGCCCATAAAAAATTGGAAATTCATCATCCCATGTTACCGAAAGATTTTTATACATCTTTCTCAAAGTATTGATTATCATCATATCGGTGGCCTCCGCCTGACCATTCCCTTTGGGATAGAAAATAGTCGAATTGTTATGGATAATTTTGTACTTGTCCATGAGAAGGTTTATCTCTTTTCACACGAACTATTTGCCATTATCTATGAGAATGACCTTTTAAATACCAAATCGACATATTACATATTCTCGAATGAATTTTGTTACCACCTGATCAATAACTCCTATCAAAGGAATTACTTCTTCCTACTTAGTATACAGCTCTGTGACAACCAGAATGGAGGCTTTCCCATGAGAGGTCGGGCTAATTTTTCCTACCAAATAAAATGCCCAAGTGTGTAACGGGTAAGGAGCAGCTAAGCTTTGAAAACTTACCCAGGAGAAATGAACCATATTGGCATCAATTTCTCATGCTCTACATTTCTTTACAAAACATATAGAGTTAGCATTGATTGTTGGCCAATATTAACCCAAGGTCATTAGTTAATCATATAATTTGGCATTATCCATGTGCGAAGGATCATGGGATTCTTTCAGTACTCTTGCCACTTCTTTCCTCGCTACACATATCAAGGATTTCTCATTATCCCCCTTCATATTTCCCCATTCACCAAGTAGAAACGAGCCAATATTTTCTTTAAATAAATCTCAACAACTCTTCCAGTAGTTAGATCTTCATCTCTAAGATAGGCGATGTAGGGTCCCCTCCAATCTTCCATAATTTTATAAAATTTTATTCTATTGGTTGATCAAATTGTGTCTGGCACTTCAGATAGCCTTACTGCATGCGAGCAGCCTTGCTTCATGCGAGTAGCCTTCGCGTTCATGGTAGGCTAATAATAGCCCCCTCGTTATATTTATCTCTAAAGCGAGATGTTTGTATCCTTATAGTGCCTTCTGTGTATTGCTTCTAATTTCTCTCTAGCTTCCTTTCACCTATGAACCGCACTAAGAGTACACCAAGATATTTGAAGCACAATGTGCCCTGTAACATATGAAAGTTATCTAAACATGTTAACCTTATGTTTCCTTCATGTATCTCTAACCGTTTTACGATTGGGAATCTACAATCCTTAGGTTCTTCATATGGGAATAGATATGTCACTGTAGTAAGCATCGTTCTTCATTGAACTGTGATGGTGTCTTTAGGCTCCTATTATTGTTAAAGCGTTCAGGAATCTGTTCATTGCCCTAGGGTGCCTCTTTATCTTTAAGGCTAAAAACTGGCTCAATAACCTTTGGATGATTTTTTTATACTGAGCGAGGTTAGTATGCTTGAGCACAAATTCCCCATTGACTTTCTTGACAACCATATTAGAGTCTCTTCATATATAAAGTACTCTAATGCCTCTTCTCATAGCCTCCAGCAAGCCAAGAATGAGAGACTCGTACTCTTCCTCATTGTTAGAGCACTTAAAATCCAATTTGTAGAAGAGAGTAACTTTATCTTTTCCAGCAGAGAGGGTTATGCCAGCTCTACCTATTCCTTGCGTGCATGAGCCATTGAACTCCATTATCTATTCTTCCATTTCTTCAGCTAAACATGCTTGGAAGTTATCTCCTGGAAGATCTTCACTAGGGAGTTTAAAATTTTAGCTTAGGAAATTGGCAAGTGGGTCATCCACAGCTTGTCTCTTAATAGCTTTTATGACAACACGCTTCAGATCATACTCAAAGAGTATTAAATAATCACCTCGCTGCTGACCCCCCAAGATGGTTCGCGCTAAGAAATCATTGATGGGATCGCACTTGGTGATAATAAGCACCATGAATGCAAGCAAGTAATGTCTTAATTTTTGTGCTACAATGAACAAATATAAATAATGCATTTCTACATCCATGTACTAGGACTCCTTCCCCAAAACTACTCAAGACAAGTAGTACACATATCGCTCCACTCCTTCCTTTTCCCGAGCGAGAAAAGCCCTTATGGATCGCTTAATAGAAGTGAGGTACAACAATATTGGTACACCCGCTCCGGTGGGATCATTGTTTAAGGGGAAGCCAGTATTCCCTTCACTATCTCAACCGCCTTCTTCTGCTCATCCCCCACACCCATTTTTCCTTATCTTTCATGAGTGGAGCGAAGGGGTGACTGACTTTCACTAATGTTGGTATAAACCTTCTCAGATAAGGAACCTTTCCTATAAAACTCTTGAGTTTTCTCTAACTCTTTGGTGGAGGCATCAGTAAAATGGGCTTTTGCTTTTTACGTCAACTTGTACTCCCTGCCCATTGACGACGAATCTTAAGAACTTCCTTGTCATAACTCCAAAGGTACACTTTGATAGGTTCATCCTCATTTTGTACCTCCGATATCACTCAAAGTCTCTTGTAAGATCCTGGACATGCTTTCTCTCCTTTGTTGACTTCACGACCAAATTATCCACATAAAACTCTGATTGTGCGGTAGGCCCCAATTTTAAATTTTACAAAAAGTAACTTCCTTTTAGATGCAGAATAGTGATGGTTTAACTAAACAATTACATAAATCAAATTTTAATTTCTTTCAAATTAAAATTAAACTAAACTCAAAGTGACATTAAGTTAAAAAACAAATTAATTTTCACTTAACCAAATTAATTCAACCCAAGTCCTAAAATTTGCCTAACAAATAATTAATTCAATTTTGCATTTTAGGCCAAACCAAATTTTATCTAATAAAATTAATGACTTTAATTAAATTTTACCCAAAACATTAATTAGCACCAAATTAAACAAGAAGTGATTTACACCAAATTTTATCTTTTTACCTAATCATGCATCTCAGGTGAATTTTGCTAAAGATAAAATAAACAAACTACTACGCCGCGATGTACAAGGAAAAACTCACAACAGGAAACAACCTCGGACGGACCTACCCTCAAATCCACTAAGTATGGTTTTACAAGTAAAAGACAAAGAAAGACTTACAACACTCGACTTGACTCCATTAAAGCCCCGATGCTTCTTATCGTACACACCTCTGCCTAGAAATAACCACGAAGATCCACTGCGGTCTCGAAATCCACCGATCAGACTTTAGGAACAACCGTCAACCACACATGATGCCTTTCACCATGTCAGAATGCCGTAGTAAAACAACAAACTTCTTATTTAAGGGATGTAGAAGAACACCCAAACAAACTCTTCAACTCGGTAAAGTAAAACTCGATGCCAAACACTCCAATCAAGATATATATATGGTAACTTAAAATAAACAAACTGTGGGTGTAAACAAAAGTGTTTTAAGAATAATGTTCTTGAAAATGCAAACACTTGAAACATGAACTTTTGAAGTAAGAAACTTCTCTCTAAAAATTTTCTCTCAAAAAGGTTTTTAGAAAATGTCAAATGTTAATTTTTCAAACTTCGTTCCTGCACATATAACTTCTGTCAAGAGTTAGTGGGTAAACGTAAGTGGGAACATGGGGAAAAACAGCTTAAAACTGCCAAAAAACTTCCCACCAAAAATCTCGTTCGAACGAGATTTTCATTCAAACGAAGTCTCGTTCGAACGACACTTCTAACGAAGTTCCAGAGGCAAATGGGAAAATTCGTTAGAAAACTCATTCGAATGACATTCTCGTTTGAACAAAAAACTCGTTCGAACGACAATATCGAACGAAGTTCCAGAATGGTTAAAATTCGATTTTTAGCCCAGAAACTTTATTTTAAAGTTTTAAAGAAACCTTCTGAAAATAAACCTTAGTTTAAAATAAAGTTACACCCAATAAAATTTGTTCAAAGCTCCTATATATATATATATATATGTAATGCATTCATACCTTAGGAGGAATTGGAACTAATGTTGTTGACGTAGAAACGAGGTACACTAAACCCGGCTTATGATGAAGCTTTATACTATTGGTCGCTACGTCTTTAACTAACACGTCATATGCTTGGATGGATACACATGAACACTATCCTATGACTCAAACGTTTTTGTTCAAAATTGAGCCAACACAACATTAAGACTCAATCAGAGACTTGTGTCCTTACAAACTCTAATATATTATGAAATATGGCCATCATGGATCGTTGGTAAGTTGCTCTTGCATTCTTCAGTCTAAAAAGTATGACAGTGCAAGGAAAATTACCTATAAGGGTCCAGAAAGATGTATTCTTCACTTCTTTTGCATCTGTTCTAATTTGATTGTAGCCCACATACCCTTTCACGAAACTATATATTTCATGATCGGTGATGGCGTCCACCAAAATATCAATACTAGGATGAGGAAACTCATCTTTTGGGCAAGCTCAACAGGTCTCTAAAATCCATCCAGACTTGCTTCTATTCTTTATTTGCCATATGCACGATGCTTGATAGACAAATTGGGTGTTAAATGGTCTTGATGAACCCAGTTATGAGTATCTTCTCTACCTTAGCTTTGATCTTCAAATCTATCTCATCTTTATAGGTTCCCATAACCTGTCTCTTGGGCAAAGCATTAGGAAAAATATTTAACTTGTGAGAACTTACTTCTGGATCTATCCCCAGCATTTTTGTATACTGATAGGGCTGGTTTTTGCCATGGCGCGAGAGTCACCTACGTGCCGACCATTTTATATTCGTCTCACCAGCTTTATACAAAAATCTAAAATTATGACTACACTCAATAAAAGGAAGTATAGCGGCCAAGTCCGGGTATCGAAAATCCACAGAGACAAGTTGCTAGAATTTAACTGTTTTAGTACTTCTGAATAAAAGTGTAAAAGGTAATGAATAAACAAAAAGAAAAGATGACACAAGGAAAAGATTAAACTAGGCATGTATTTAAACTAGACTAATAAAAGTGAATAAAAATTATAGGTTGCATCGGATATTCCTCACCCCAAGTTAATTAGTATAAAATGGTTACATGGGTCGACGAATTATTAAGATTGCGTCTCGTTGCGAGAGTTAATTAAATCAAGAGTTGTCACACCCCTAAATTTGTATAAAAGTCTAATAAGATTTTGGCGTCAACAAATACTCCAAAAATTACGCAGGCAAGGTCGTAAATACGGAGTATACATGATATACCCTGTCAAATCTCCTAGGCATAATAACTAGGACAACCCACTCTAAATAAACCCATAAACTCCATCACCAAAGCAAAGCAACACATCAACCCTAGGTGAGTTCAATCCAACACAACCTAGGATAATTTAACCTAGAAATCATGATAAAAATGCGGTAAATCTACACTAGAAATCATGTAAAGAAAGCAGTAAATAAAGAAATACAAACATTGGAAACTCGAATTCATAGAGAAGATGGAGATAGTGTTCTACACAACCTCGACGGGCAAACCCCTCTATACGAGCAAACCCTCGGAGGGAGAAAATAGCACACTCCCCAATGCCTCCAAACCCTTTCTTAAGGGAAAATGATTGATTATTACAAGATGTTTGTGTATACAAACCGAAATTGGCTTATATAGTAAGTTGGAAAAGAAATAAAGGAAAACGAAAAGAAAATGAATCGAGGCAACAAATATCTGATACTACCGATCGATCGGGTCGAGGGGAATGGTTGACCGGTTCCATAAGTTAAAGCCCACTAGTTCTCTCGCGGGCCAAATTCTGATTTACTGGTCGACCATTGCTCTGTTTTCCCCTGCTTTGGTTCCATTGTCTTTCTCTTTCGCTAAAAGTCATATAACTTCTTCGTTCGGACTTGGAATCATGCAATGTTTGTGGCCACGCAAATCTTTCTCAGATGGATACAACTTTCGTGTAGATGTTGGACCAGTTGCCCAAACTATGAAATGGCCGAAATGCCCTTGTGCGTGCGGATATGTACGAAACTTTGTCGGAATGCATCCAAACTCCATACTTAGTACCTAAATACCTACAAAAACCCAATTATACCTCATATATCATGTTAATAGTATAAAATAGAGGTTTTCTAGTTAACGGGCATAAATATAGAGATTAAAGCACCCGAGGGAGCTAAAATGCATAGGTTAGAGGGTATAAATATGCAATATTCGGTACGAATCATATACTTCCATGCGAAGAAATTTATAAAATCTTAGATAAAGCCAATTATATCCTCTCACTTCTTAGGATTTAAGCCCTTGGAAATTAATATGGGTTGCTTATCACCACATTCCATTCCTTAGTTTAGATCCACAAACTCTTGGATCTACTATCCTGGTCCAACCTGCATCCATTCTGATGCCTCATCCAGTTCTTCAACATGTTCAAGAATGTGGTACTCATCAATCACAAATATTATAGCATCGACTCAAAGATTTCATCCCAAAACATTGCCCGCTCAAGCCATTATAAGAGATAAATAACTTTACCATTAGACAAAACAATCTTCTTATTAGTTCGTGTGGGTCTTACTTCTGCTTCAAACTCCCTATTCTCCTTTAATTTTCTCTTATAGGGTGCTGCCAGCAGGTCCAACCTCTCATGCCCTGATTTCTTGGCTATAACTTCTTTTTGGGTCGCGTAGGGTTCCATTGCTCCTATCAAGCATCTTCTTTCCTTATCTAATTCTGTGTAGAATGTTGCATCAACCAAGCGGGTCTCTTTTACTAATAATGGTCTTTCTCTGGCTTTGATCATAATATCCGTCCCACAAATTTTCTCTTTTACGCATTGATGGAATGATGACAGCATAATTCCATGTGTATGGATCCAAACTCAACCTATCAGCAACTACTAACTTGTGCTGACATTAATAATATGAAATATAATATGGGATGTGAAGTTTTCTAACTTAATCCCCACATTAGTATAAGTAAGCGACTGCATCCCCGCGCTATTAAAGCCATAGATCACAAGCGATATCGAAATAATTTTTCTTGAAAAATTCCAGTCTCATATAGAGTTTTAATGGGAATTATATTTATTGATGCCCCCATCTAACAGTGATCTTTGTAAATTAATCCCATTTAGTATAGTGGTAATATACAGAGGTCTATTATGGAAGTAAGCTACTTGCCTGTCTGCTCCTGAAAATATTACCTTATATGTGTATTGCTTGATAAACCTCCAAATGGAACTATGCCAACTGATAGAGGAGTCCCCTTACTATTGGACCACGTCTAAGATCTTCTTAGTGATTATTGTTCATGTTTCATACTTCACCCTAATTTGGTCAAAGAACCATTTTAACTTGGGCTTTTTACAATCGCTGCACACTCGGAATCTATCTTAACTTCATATGTCTGCGCGCTACAAGCATATTCAACCTATGATGTTTCCCCTTATCAAGAAGCTAGAACCACATTAACACTTCTTTCTTAAAGTTCCATATCCTCTTCCCACTCATTTTAAGGATCTTCCTTGGCCAAATTGGATATCCATCTTTCACATCATCACCATTTAACCATTCTATAGACTTAAGTATATTTTTTCCCAATTATAGACCACCACCATGCTCACTGTGCTATAATGATGAGCTAGAAGCAAATTTTCATTAACATCCATAGGCAGGATTTGTAAGGTGATGTTAGTAACTTGTTTCCCTATTATCATGCACAAATAATAGCAATATTTGGTAGTGTGTTGTACCCTCTGGTGGAACTCACAAAACTCTTCATCTGCATTGTCTTCCGTTATGGGCACCTGACCATTTGAGTGAGAGGGACCTACCACCCCCTTGCGCACCAGCATTCGATGTCAGTCTATAACTTCCGCCATGTTGCATGGTAATGTCAGTGGCACATCATTCATAAACTTCCTTTTTCCAGTGATATTATTGTTCTTGGGCCCTTGGCCCCATTTCCATCCCTTAGGACTTCCTTTAACATAGTGCACTGCTTGTCGGCATGAAACTTAAAACTTATCGGTTAACAGTACCATATATGCCCTCCATCCTTGGGGTCTTAGTTTAATGAGCATGGTGATGTTGCTCGCTGCTCGTGTAAATTATCTATAGGTACACTCTCGGGTCTCATTAATCAAATGGATTTCATATTCTTCTAGCATCCCCTCTCCACAAATTTGCAATAATCTTGCCTCTGCCAGATCCTTATGCACATCTTGACCTCTTTCCCTAAAATGTTTAATGTATGGAATCATCTCCTCACCCAGCTTCTGTACTTCTTGGGCTAGGTGTCTCATCGTGAACTCATCTTCAGCCACGAAAAGTTTTACAAAAATTGCCGATGCATTTTCTCTAACGTGAGGGTGATGTTCGATGCTAGGTGAGAGTACCATGTGTAGGCTTTTCTAGTGAGATTTTTCAATAACTCTCTTAGCTTTAGTACTTTTTCGTTACTGTGCATGCTAATACACTCCACGAATCTCTTGACATTCTCCCTAGGATTTTCACCTCTACCATTGAACTTCATGAATCTGGGAGGAACGTAACCCTCAAAGTATGGTTTTTGTTGATACTATCTGTGTAAGGGTTCTGAAAATCTCCATACATAAGTGGTGACTCTCTCTGAGATGGGAGCAACCTCTTAACTTCTTCCATTGTGACAGTTTTGGAAGTTGATTCCCCCATCTCCACTTTCTTTGTAATTAGTGAACCTACTGGAATCACAACTTGCTCCATTTCCACTCTTATGGCTGGTACTATCTTCGATATACCCATTCCTCCAACCTGAGCTACCGTCGACATTACACAATCTTAGCCTTAACTGGTCATGTCCACATTATATTGTCTTAAAAATCACATAACATACTCATCAGATCCATACTATTCAGCAGTTCGATCATTGATGTGCTCACATATCCCCCTAAAGGAGTAGGAGCTCTCACTCCGATGACCACGATTACCTTATTAGTCATCTAATCTCTTTTAACTCCATTATCGGCTAGAGTGTCTTCAAAACTCAACTTCTTTGAAACGTTACAATCATATTTATCCATGACAATGAGAATACCTCCCTAGTGTGGTCACCAAATGTAAGAGGGTAGTGGTAATTGAGAACACAATATATAATTGACTTACTTGGGTCTATATTATATAGGAGTTACAACTAGTTTGGATATTGAGAAAAAGTAGGTTAGATTTTATGAGTTGCTCCATATCCCAAAGGTTCAAGAAGAAGAAGGAAGAAAAAGCAATCCAGTCCAAGATATCCTAATAGGGAAGTTATTATATTCTTAAACCAATATAGGACACTCTCACTGCATAATATATTTTTCCTATTTGCATTGGTGGTTCTTTTAAAACACTTTAACAAAAAAAATTAAATTTAATTCACTTACAACATTTTAAATAATTTTTAATTAATTAAAATTTGGTTTTTAAAAGTGTTGGGGATATAAATTGAATTTCAGAAAGTGTTTTATTTGCTTCAAAGTTATCTTGGGTAGATAGTCAAAGCGCTAGAGATTTCAGGGTGCATTTGTATTTATTTTCAAAACACGCGATTTTGTTTAATCTGGTTCATACACGTGTTGCCTCATTAAGTGTTAGATTTGTGTTTTCTCACAGACACAAACCCACATTCCAATCTCAGCCCTTAGATGACTTTAATCGACGATCTGCATGTCTTCAGTTATAATCCCAGTGCTTAACTCTTAACTAACGAGATTAAGTTATTCCATCGTTTATTATAAGCCATTAGATTTCAAGTCAAACTTATAAGACCAAATCTCAGCCCTTGGATTGCAATTGATGTTCGAGATCCTTCTTCAGCCTGTATAAAAAGGATCTAAGTCTCAATATTTATAGACTTTTGCCATTTCGTCCAAATAAGAAAAAAAAAAGAGTAGAGAGAAGAGAAAGAAGGGAAGAAAGAGAGGACAAAAAGAGAGAAAAGAGAGAAGAATATAAACTATCTTCGAATCCTCACACCTCTGAGTGATTTACCACAAACCATACACCTTAAGCTTTAAAGATCCATTTACCAGAAACAAAAATGTTGAGGGTTAGAACCATTCTAGGGTTTCTGTGAGTTGGGTGGTAAGGTTGACGTCTGGAAGAACACCTGTTTCTGTTTGAGTCTCTCTCAGAACTCTTCTCTGAGAAAATTGTGATTTTCACATATTGAAACTTGAGATTTTCTAAAGAGAACATCACACGCCTAATTTTGTAAGTTCTCTGTTTGGATCTCTTTCTTCAGATCCGTCTGTTTCTAAGGATTTTTGAAAAATAAACTTCTAAGTTTTCAAGGCTATAATCAGATCCTTACGAACATTTGTGTCTACTGTTTTGGCTATTTTTGAAAGCAAGGTTGTTTTTCTAGATCTCATCTTGAATAAGAAGTTTCTTTTACAAAATCATTTGAATTAGATCTTGCATGTCATATAGAATTTATTTATTCTTAGGATATTGTTTATATAAATTCTTTGAGAGGGTGAGTTGCATAAATCTGCATCTAGATCACCTCACACAAAATTCTCACACGAACACTTAGACACAGTGGTTTTGTTTGAGACTTAAAGTTGAAAGAGTTGATGGAATCAGAATTCAAAGAGAAGGAGGTGAAAGAAAAGGCAAAGAAGCAACAAATAAGAGATCAGTCAAGTTAGAAAACCTTTGGAGTGGAGTAGCTCATGTAGGTATAACTCTGAACTTAGATTTAGGATCTTTATGTGTTTGCTTAAGTGTTGTAACTTGATTCTTTATTCTAGTGAATTTTTAATTTGTGCCGTAGAGGGCACCGTGAATGTTTCCCTTGATTAAGGGTTTTACCAAGTTAAAAATTCTTGTATCTATTCCTTTGAATATTCTTAATTGTTGTTGTGATTGGTAGTGCATGGTAGATTTTGTAGGTGGTTTTTAAATTTTAAAAAACTAAGGTAATCAACTATCAAATCTAGACCATATATTCATAAAGTTTTTACAACACATCTTGTGTTTTTCGAAAAGAGTTTTGCCTAAAAAGTTTATTCGGAGTTTACACAATTTATAACATTTTGTTATTAACCTTGTAAACAAGTTTTTCAGTGGTACTGGGGTCGATGAATAATCTACAAGGGTGAGGCGTGACCCACTCCAATGCAAACAGCCTTCAAGGTATTTGAAATTTTAAGATCATCTAATATATCAAAACACAACTATTATAATATAATAACTTTCTGGTTACAATATGAGGAAGACTATGATTAAATACTAATTTTTCAATAATAACAATAGGAATGGAATCTTTTGAATGTGATGATTCTTTGATAGTGAAGAGACGAGCACATCAAGTACTAAGGAGATAACTAGGAGATGATACTTTTTTGTGAAGTTGGGCAGAGTAACAATGCTCAAATTATGATATGATTTGACCTTGCCCTGGTGCTATATTTATAACTAAACATTAGGATGGATGTGGCGTGTGCATGACAAGGCATATTCCTTTGTGACAATATCTGAATGGTACTTTTGTCCTATTTTACTTTTTGCCATTGTCTACTCTAACAAGCGACATCTAATTCAACCAAAGTTGGAAAGTAAATATGTTGGGAACAGTGCCAAAAAGTAATATTTTGTCAATATTTCAAACGGTTATTTGTTGAATAATTTTAAAAACTTACGAGTAGCCTTGAGGTTCACTCGCCATTACTATTTTCCAAACTATCTTGATGAGCAATACCTTGACTGCTCGCTTATTTTACCAAATATGATTTATGTAAGTGTGTTTGTGTGTGTGTGTGAGTGACCTTTTGGGTCCCTCATCTTGGTATTATCTATTTCCTAAGGTACTGAAGTGGTTCAGCCTTAGCTTTCTCAATAAGACTTTCCTCTCAGCCTCCAAACCAAAACTCTCAAGAGATCCCAACTTGCCATCTACTCAAGTCCTGTTTGCTCAACTAAGACTTCTTGTTAAGTACTCATGTATTCAAACAATAAAAGCATTAGTAAATAATCTTTTATTTAAAATCCACTATAAATATGACTTGGAGTTAATCGTACAACACATCTTCGCTGACTTGGGATTGCTCATATGGCACCTCCTTATTGACTTGACCTTATGTTTCCTGCTCAAAATTTTGAATTCACTCGTCTGAAGTTGCTTTAGTTTTTTTCAATCTGCTCGCCACCTAGCGCATGCTCAATCATTATTACATCATATATATTTTGGGCTTGCTCGCCACCTAACGTTGACCACTGTTTAGGGTTGCTCGTTACTTGGGCTTACTCTCCACTTTGGGCCTGCTCTCCTGTTATTATTTTATTCCTTTCATGGGCCAACTATACCCTAAATTATTTTGTTTGTCTTAGCTTGTCCGCTATTTGGACTTGCTCGTCACTTTGGGCCTGCTCGCCCATTATTACTTTTTTTAGGCTTTGAGTCTACTCGCAACAAGTCTAACTCTTATGAGAGTCTTAAATAGGTGCCCCTCTACACATATTTTAAATTAATAAAATAAAAAGCACATAGTTATAAATAACATAACGTTATTTTTACACGCTTGTTATCAGGTTTAGTTTGACCATTTCTTTTTTTTTTTTGTGTGTGTGTGTGGGGGGGGGGGGGGGGGGACTTTTATATATATGTCCCATTTGAAGAGGATTTTCATAAATAAGCCCTATGTACTTTTCAACCATAAAATAAGTCATATTTATAATTTTTTGGAATTTTTTTCATAACTTTAACCTTTTGAACCCAATCATCCGTAACTTTTTGGGGGAAGTTACTCAAGTGGTTGGACTTTTTTCTTCCTAGATGACTACAGTAAGAACATCAGCCGGAGAAAGTAGTGAATTTTTCAATTACGGTAGGTCTACACCAAGGATCAGCATTAAGTCCTTATCTCTTTGCTCTTGTTATGGATGAGTTAACTGGACAAATACAAGATGAGGTGCCATGGTGTATGCTATTTGCAGATGACATTGTTTTAGTGGATGAGACTAAGACAGGTATTAATGCTAGGTTAGAATTGTGGAGAGAAACTTTAGAAACAAGAGGATTTAAAATAAGCAGAACTAAAACAGAATATGTGGAGTGCAATTTTAGTAGTAATAGGAGGACAAATGAAGATATTGTGAAATTTGAGGGTCAAGAGATACCTAGAAATGATCATTTTCGTTATTTAGGATCGATTATCCAAAAGGATGGAGATATTAGTGATGTTGTTATTCATAGGATTAGAGCAGGCTAGGTTAAGTGGAGAAGTGCTACCGGCGTTTTGTGTGATAGGCGTATACCTTAGAAGTTAAAAGGAAAATTTTATAAGACGACCATTAGACCCGCCATGTTATATGGGACAGAGTGTTGGGAAACCAAGAAACAAAATGTGTTGAAAATGAGTGTGACGGAGATGCGAATGCTAAGATGGATTTGTGGTTAAGATTGAAAGGATAAAATTAAAAATGAACAAATTCGTGAAACGGTAAAAGTAGCTCCTATAGAAGATAAATTGAGAGAAAATCGACTTAGATGGTTTGGACACATCAAGCGTAGACCAACGAATGCTCCTGTAAGGAAGAGTGATTTAGTTAGTATTGATGGTAACATAAGGGGTAGAGGTAGGCCTAAATTGACTTGGTGGGATATTATAAAAAAAGACATGATGTCATGTGGTTTAACCGAAGATATTGCACTGGATAGAATGAAATGGAAAAATAGGATTCATGTAGCCGAACGCAAATAATTGGAAAAAGGTTTTGTTGAGTTGAGTTGACTAATTGAACCACTCATTATCGATAAATAATATTAAAATAATAAAGATGACGTGTTTTCTTCATTTTAGGCTAATAGTAAATATTACTATTTGTTCAATATTCGCACGGTAAATGTTTACTTTATGTGAAAATATCTCAGATATAAAGCTGTTTCATTTTTTCGGTGAATATAAGAAATTTTACTGTATGTATAATATTATCATAGTAAATGTTTGGAGTTTATGAAAATGTCATAGAAATAAAACAATTTAATATTTTGATAAACACAGTAAATGTTATTGTTTGTGTAATTTCTTTATATCTTTGAAATATTATGGGATTCGTGAAACTTGTTTGATAGATCTCGGTGAGAAGATTTCAAAAATAGTAATTTTGTAAAAACTGGATTTGTAAATCAAAAGTTATGATCATTTCATGATTGAAAACCATCATACATATCCTTGATCACATCAATATATCTGCGAGTCACTTCTCTTTTATGTAGGACCCACCACATTATATCTCTGGGCATCCTATCATACGCCTTCTCCAAATCTATAAAAATCATATGAAGATCCTTCTTTTTCTCCCTATACCTCTACATTAATCTCCTCAATAAATAAATTTCTTCCATTGTTGACCTCCCAGGCATAAACCCAAATTGATTCTCAGATATTGTTGTCTTCAATCTCAATCTATATTCAATCACTATCACCCAAAGTTTCATTGTATGACTCATTAACTTAATACCACGATAATTTGAACAACTTTGTATGTCCCCTTTATATTTATAAATAGGAACTAAAACACTTTTTCTCCATTCATCGGGCATCCTATTAGTCATTAAAATTCTATTAAATAATTTTGGGGCCATGATACTCCATCTTCCCCTAAGCACTTCCAAACCTCAATAGGGATACCATCTGGTCCTAAAGCCTTACCTGTTTTCATCTTTTTTAAAGCAATCCTAACCTCTGTTGTCCTAATTCTGCGAAAAAATATATTTTTTCGAGTCTCCCTAAGTTCCTTTATATCTAATCTACTCCCATTATCTCCATTTAATAACCTCTCAAAGTAGTTTTTTCATCTTTCCATAATTTCATCATCTTTGATTAGGACTCTCGAATCATAACTTTTGATACAGTTAACGTTACTAAAATCTTTTGTTTTCCTGTCCCTAAGTTTAGCAAGCTTATAAATACTTTTTTCCCTTCTCGTGTTCCTAATTTTGTATAAAGATCCCCATACGCTTTTAACTTAGCATCTCTTACCACTTTCTTAACTTACTTTTTAGCCTATTTATATTTCTCAAAACAAAATTCATTTCTATTTATTTGCCATGTTTTAAATCACTCCCTTTTAATTTTTACTATGTTTTGTACTTCTTCATTCCACCGCCAAGTTTCTTTAGACTGTGGCCCCTTACCTTTTGATTCTCCAGGAATTTCTTTTGATATTCTCCTAATGCATGTGGTCATCGTATTCCATATTATATTAGTCTCTTCTTCAGTATTCCATGTTGCTTCATTTAATACTTTATCCTTAAATAGTTCTAATTTTTCTCCTTTTAGGTTCCACCACCTAGTTCGTGGGTTAATCATCACTTTTCGCACTCGTTATTGATTTTTAATATTTATATCCAACACCATTATCCTATGTTGTGAGGTTAAGCTCTCTCCCTGGATAACCTTATAATTTTTGCACGTTAATCGGTCTCCTTTCCTAGTAATGAAAAAATCTATTTGGCTCTTATGCATTCCACTTTTATAAGTTATTAAGTGTTCAAGCCTCTTTTTAAAACATGTATTTACTAGTACAAAATCATAAGCCATTGCAAAATCTAAGATAAACTCTCCCCCGTCGTTCCTATTTCCAAAATCATATCCTCCATGCACCATTTCATATCCTACACGATGTTCTCCTACATGGCCATTAAAATCTCCCCCTATATAGATTTTCTCACCTACGGGTATTTCTTGAATTAGTTCATCCATTTGTTACCAAAATTATACTTTAGTGTGCTCATCTAATCCTACTTGGGGTGCATAAGCACTAATAATATTAATTACGTTTTCACTTAATACCAATTTTACAAGTATAAGTCTATCACCTTTCCTAATAACGGTTATGATATCGTCCTTAAAGTTCTTATCTACTATTATTCCAACTCCGTTCTTATTTCTATGTTTGCTTGTAAAATATAATTTAAATCCTGTATTTTCTATTTCTCTAGCTTTCTCACCGACCCATTTAGTTTCTTGTAAACAAGCTATGTTGACTTTTCTTCTTATCGTGGTATCTACTAACTCCATCCATTTTCCTGTCATAGTCCCTATGTTCCAAGTCGCTAACCTAAGTCTAGTATCCTGGACTAACTTCTTTACCCGCACACGTCCAGCTTATTGCAGGAACCCTTATGTATTTATCATTGCATTTGAGCGCCGATGTAACGCCCCTTACCTATTTTTTGAGACACTCGGTGGCAGGCGCAACGCCCTTGCCTATTTTTCGAGACCCCCGATGGCAGGAGAAACACACCGCTTGAGGGGAATACCCTAGCATTAGCACGTATATTCATAGGATTCATGTTCATAAGGATCTGACAAAGTCTAACGCTGGCTGTCAGCTACCTACCGCAACCTTCCTCCTTTATCCGGGCTTGGGACCGGTAGTGTAAAAAAATTAGAAGTTAAGCACGACACAAGCGGAGTTGTGGTTCAATTAGTAACCTTCAAAAATATAAATTTTAAAATTTTATATTTGAAAGAGAGAAAAATAACTACCATTTTTAAATTTATGACGAATATAAAAATGGGGGTATATTAATAAAAAAATCACAAATTTAAAACTATGATTTAGTTTATGATTTACTAGTCAATGTAGAAGGGTGTCTACCTACAAAAAAAATATAAATAAAAACATTTTTTTTGGAAATATAGATAAGGAACCCACCAAGGGTCCCGGCAGATCATATTGAGAAGGAACCACCCCAGGGTCCCAGCAGAAACTTGTATTAAGAAGGAACCCACCCAGGGTCCCGGCAGAAACGCATAATTGAGAAGGAATCACCCTAGGGTCCCAGCAGAAACTCATATTCAACAGGAACCCCCAGCGCCACTTCAAGGGTCAGTGCCACTGCAAGGGTCAGCGCCACTACATGGGTCACTGCAGCTGCAAGGGTCAGCGCCACTGCATGGGTCACTACAGCTGCAACGGTCAGTGCCACAGCAAGGGTCAGCGCCACTGCATGGGTCACTACAGCTGCAAGGGTCAGCGCCACTGCAAGGGTCAGCGCCACTGCAAGTGTCACTACAACAATGACATTCGAGAGGTGCCTCGCAAGGGTCAGCACAAAAGTTCAAGATTGAGAAGTGCTATTGCAAGGGTCAACGCCACTGCAAGGGTCGCTGCAGCAATGACATTCGAGAGGTGCCTCGCAAGGGTCACCGCAGAAGTCCAAGATTGAGAAGTGCCATTGCAAGGGTCAGCGCCACTGCAAGGGTCACTGCAGCAATGACATTCGAGAGGTGCCTCGCAAGGGTCACCCCAGAAGTCCAAGATTGATAAGTGCCACTGCAAGGGTCAGCGCCACTGCAAGGGTCACTGCAATAATGACATTCGAAGAGGTTCCTCGCAAGGGTCACCGCAGAAGCCCAAGATTGAGAAGTGCCATTGCAAGGGTCAGTGCCACTGCATGGGTCACTACAGCAATGACATTCGAGAGGTGCCTCGCAAGGGTCACCGCAAAAGTCCAAGATTGAGAAGTGACATTGCAAGGGTCAGCGCCACTGCAAGGATCACTGTAGAAATGTTATCTGAGAAGTGCCACTGCAAGGATTCCGGCAGAAACTCATATTGAGAAGGAACCCACCCAGGGTAGCCAGGATGAGGGAGTGGCTACCATGAGCATCTCCTCATCATGAAACGTCATTCTTTAAAAGAATAGCATAATTAACACTTTTCTTTCTTGTACAGGTTTCCTAGTTGAGCAAGCAGGGCTCAAGCAAGCTAGTTGGGACCTCCAGGGAGTTTTGGCTTGGCGGCTGAAGGACAAGGTATGTTGAGCAAGCTCAACCACTTAGCACTATAGGATTGAGAGAATACTAGTAGGAGACCCTAGGGTCACCCAGTCCTCACACACCTCACACTTAGACACAAGTTAAGTGAGCAACCAAAGGGCTGGCTGCTCATAAGAAAAGAACTGTTTATAAAATGATTTTAAAGGAGAGGGTCCTCTAAACCCCTCTCAAGAAAAATGATTTTAGAAGGGGGTCCTCAAGACCCGCCTCAAGCTTACAAAGATTTTAGACGAGGTGGTCCTCGAGACCCCCCATCAAGTTTACAAAGTTTGTACCAAAAGTTGTCGTTTCAAAAGATATTTAGCAAATCAGATATTTTGTCTCCATCAGAAGACATATTTGTTTTTGAACTTTGGTTGGCACCAGGGGGCATCTGCCAGAGGGGACAGGCAGAGCTGCCTGCAGGTAGGGACAAATAGTACACTGCAGACTTTGTCCCTCACCAACCCTCTAAGTTTTGGCGCCAAAAGTTCCAACCCAGCCTTAGTGCCCAAGTATAAATAGGACCCCTGGGCAAGGTCATGAATATAGAAAAAACTCAATAGCAAAGTCACTCTGTCAAAATCACACCAGAACTTCTCTAGTATTCTCTCCCTGCTCTCTCTCTAGTGCTGAGTGCCTTGTTCCTTCACTCCCCACTGACATCCATCACTCTCAGGTGTTTCCCTTAAAGAAATTACTATTTTACCTGTGAAAGTTCATCTTCTTGCAGGGAGTGAGTTAAAGATTGAGTTCCATTGTTACCAGAAGGAGAAGTTTTCTTCAGAAGTTGCACTAGGAGACCTTAAAGACCTTGTAGGCAGCGTCCATTAGAGTGGGCCATGCCTCACCCTTTCCAGTTATTCATAGACCCCAGTCTCACTACCCTCCTATATTTGGAGACTCTGCTGGGGAGGTATCCTCACTTCCATGGACAAAGAAGCTTTTAATGTTTCTAGGAAACTAGTGTTTGAAGACTTTCCACCTGGAAATGGAGCTCAAAGAGACAAGGCCACTCAGGTGGATGTGGTGGTGACCGGAGCAAAGGTACCTGCTCCTCCGGGAGGGCAGACCAGCTCACCGGCAGCAGCTCTGGTAGTAGAGGCTTATGAGTATGTTTTTTGAGACTTGGCAAGTTTGGGTTAAGATTGTGTAAAACCAGCAGCAACCCCCTCTGGAGGGGCAGCCGTTCCGACAGCGATTTCGGGAGAAGTAGCTCAACCGCAAAGGACGGTGCTGGAGAAAGTTGTGGCAATCGTTAAGTTCACTGGCAGAACCCCCGGAAACCTAAGTGTTTGGCGAGGAATTCGGTATGGTCGAGGAACTCCTCTCGCTCAATGATAACGATGAGGAACCCTTAAGAAAAGAACCCATGGCAATAGCAACTAACGACGAGGGACCCCATAGTTGAAATCCCAAAAAGATGGAAAACCTCTAACCGGCGAGGGGTCGCGATGAACTCACTGGAAAGGGGGTCGCGAGGCACCTGCGGCCAGCAGCACACCCCCATAGTACAAATAGTCGGCGACATACCCCCCGCCACCAAGAAGGGAGTGGAAGTGGCAGTGACACCCTGGGTCGCGGAACCCTCGAAGCGATTATAGGCCGAGACCCCCAGCAACCAACACTTGATTCGGCGAGGGACCATCTATCCCCAGAATAGAGCATGAGGAATTACTACCAATTTCAACAGATGTCGAGACCCCCCCCCCCCCCCCCTTTCAACATAATAGGGGTCGAGACACCCTCACTCAAAACCCCAAGTGCCAATGACGCTTCCGGCAAGGAGCCCATAATACAAAAGGGGTCTCGCGGAAAATTTTCAGCAAATAACACATGTAGGGAAGAAACTCCAGGAGCATCAACATCTGCGTCGCCACGCAAAAAATCACCAACCGACGTCGAGACCCCCTTCTCGCCGACGTCAAGACCCCCAGCTTCTGACGAGGGGCCCATAAACACGATGACAGATCGCGAGACCCCCAGCCGCTGACGAGAGACCACCATGCTGTCACAGGTCGAGACGCCCCTAGTTTTCAACAAAAGTTCGATCGAGGAACCCGAGGCCAATAGGGGTCTGAATGAATTTGTACCTCACGAAGCCATACATTGGCTGGCAGTTGAAGAATCAGCCGCTAAAGAACCCTTGCTCGCTAGAGAGATTCGCGAGGAACCCATAATGAAAAATGGTAACGACGAGGAACCCTCAGCCATATTGGTCCCAGGTGACGAACCAAATTGTGAAGAATTTATAAATTCACATGAGAAACCTGTGGCAGCAATAGTTATTGGTGAGGGATCCTTAGAAGTGGGTCCCATGGTTAGGGCGATAAATTCCCATGTCCCAAGTCATCAACCCGCAAGGAACTCCATGGTATGAAATCAACATGCAAGGAACACTTACTAGAAGAAAAAATCAAGATCAACAAATTGAGACATGGCGAACGAGGAACTCACTACTAGAAATTGCAAGGATCCCAATGCTGGAAATGGCGAGGAACCCCCAAATATTGAGGGGGCAGGCACGAAACCCAATGTAGCGATGAAATCTGACACGAGGAACCTTTAGATAGTAGCAAGCCACAATACCATCGACAAGGAATCCTCAGACTGAAATCCAACCAGCGAGGAACTCTCGCTCAAAACTCCCAAGCAACTGGACGTAGACAAAACGGACGAAGAACCCATGTCAAAAAAAAACCCCAAGATGTATTTTTTGGTTCTAAATCAAGTGTCGAGGAACCCGATGCAGCAGATGATGAAATCCACGTGTTTGAGAAACCCTCAGATGCTGTTGACGAAGAACCCATTAGAAAATTAGGGTTACACCCGATTTCAAACGAGAAGTCGCCAATAAAAAAAAATCATGCGAGGAACCTGCCTCACCCGGCAGCGCGGACGAGGAACCTGCCAATATTCATCATCAACGATGAACCTACGGTAGTGGACCCCCTATATGAAATATTATTCAGCGGGGAACCCCTATGTTCCAAACCTTTGGATACGAGATTGTCGCAGAAACCACGTATATCGCAGGGGAAGATATGGAACCCAAATACACAGAACAGTCAGGCGAGGAACCCTCGGAATGAAAACCAGTAAGCGAGGAACCCTTGTGCAAAAATCACAAATTATTAGATATGGATACCGCCGACGAGGAACTCGTGGTAAAACAAGGGGGTAACATAATTTTTGACCAGGAACCCACATACCCCAAACCTCCAAGGGAAACCATGCCCATTCCTTGAATGGTGCACGAGGAACCCGATTTAAAATAATTCTCTTTGGCAGGATGAGAAGAGAGTATGGGTCGTGAGGAACCCTCGTTAGTTAGACAAGATGATGAGGAACCTCCGCCCTTATCGAAATCAGATGATGAGGAACCATCTATAATTGAAACAGAAAAAAATGGGTGAGGAATTTATAGTTGGCGAAGAACCCACTAACAGGGTGGGTCACGAGGGAACCTTGGTCGTCAGCGTTCGATGACATAGTACCCACAGTCGGCGAGGAACCATTAGGAGTATTAGCCATCGATGAGAAACCCCTCAAAGTCAAATTGGCAGTAGAAGAACACACCGTTACCAGAGCCTCTGACGAGGAATTTTTTCTAGCAAACCCCAAAAATGAGGAACCCATCGCCACAGTCGCTTCAGACGAGGAACCCACCTCGACTAATAGTGGTCGCAAGGAACCCTAGATGGTTGAGGATCTTATCACGGTCGAGACAGCAGGCGAGGAACCCATTGGGGTCAAAGTGACAGATGAGATACCCCTCAAATGAGAAGCCTCGGACGAGGGGCTCGCGGCTGTGAAAACTTCCAGCGAGGAACCCCTTGGTTCCAAACTTTTGATCGAGGAACCCTCTGGCAGCAGCAAGGCTTGAGAGGAACTCGCTGTTGATAGCAGTGCTTGTGAGGAACCCTCTGTTGACAGAGGCATTTGCGAGGAGACCTCAGCAGCGTAGTGTCATAAAGTTACGAGGAACCCCCAATGGGTAATAGCCCTCGCGAGGAACTCTCAAATCCACAAACTACAGATGAGGAGCCTAGAAGCGAGGAGCCCCCCTCAATAACCTATGGGTGCAAGGAACCGACAATAAACTCAGCTCCAAGAAAGGGACTTTCAAGCGAGGAACCCTCCTATAGGGCAGGCAACGACGATGAACCCATATAGGTCCTCGCCTAAAAAATTCAACTCGTCATAAGCGGACATCCTCATCACTACGACTGAAGAGGTACTAGGCCTGACTCCTTCCAAGTTTCATTTTCTTAAAAAAATTGAATAGCATGTTCTAATGCAGAAAGTCTTTTCTACGTCAAGCAATTTTATGAGTAGAAAAGGAATACTAGTGATTTTTTACTAACACTTTTATGCATGATTTATCGACCTACATTGTGCGGTGGGTACACCAGACTTATGTTTTCTCTTTCTTAAAAAGAATAGTAAAACCTCTACTAGATTAGAAGAGGATCCATGACATGAACGTCTTTCCTCATTATACTTGGAGGAATATCCATCCCAAGGGAAACGTTAACTGAGTAAAGCTCTTATAGACTCAACAGATAAATTTTTTACTCTAGAACAGCAAGGGGTTATCCTCCTAGTAGTAATAAAAAAAATATCATTACATTTTATTATTATTTCGTACAGATTTATAGCCTAGAGAACAATTTCTAACCTCCGTTCTCAAGAAAAATTTACTTGACTAGTTTTTAGAACAAATAGAGAAAGGGGTACACCGCCCTCTCTAAACTTGTTATTTTTTTCTAAGACAAAAAGGTTCCTAAGAAAATTTTGGAACAAGGACCCTGCCGACCAAGGGAAATTTTCAGTATAAGGAAATAATTATTTCTTTACTTACGATATATGCGAAATTTTATTCAAAGTGTGTGGGAAGGAGAAGGAATAACCCCATCTCCTAGCTACTCCCTAAGAAATGAATGTGCATAACAAAATACCCCATAATCACATGGGGGTGCGCTAAAAAGTACCCCACAGGCACATGGGGCTGAGCTAAAATTTTTAACTACCTCAGCTCATATGCAAGTACCCCGCAGTTAGAGGGGTAGCTTGAAATTTTTTTAACTTGCTCAATTATATGCAAGTACCCCGCAGCTAGAGGGGCCACTCCAAAATTTTAACTTGCTCAGTTATATGCAAGTACCCCACAGTTAAAGGGGCAGCTTCAAAATTTTAAACTTGCTCAGCTATATGCAAGTGCCCCGCAGTTAGAGGGGCAGCGTCCAAATTGAGACTTGCTCAGTTATATGCAAGTACCCCGTAGTTAGAGGGGCAACTTCAAAATTCTAACTTGCTCATCTAATATGCAAATACCCCATAGTTAGAAGCAGGAAGTTCAATCTTGAGGTTCTCACATAAAAAAGAGCAACTCAAAGTATTGAGCAAGTGCAATTATACATATAAGGTACAACAGTTTAGCACCTAAGGCTCCAAGGGCATAGGAGCGCTCACAGTCTTGAGCAACTGCCAAGTATTAATATAAGGTGCGCCAGTTAAGCACCTAAGGCTCCAAGGCCACCGGAGCGCTCATAGTCTTGAGCAAGTGCTAGGTATAAACATAAGGTGCTCCAGATGAGCACCTAAGGCTCCAAGGGCACCAGAGCGCTCACAGTTTTGAGCAACTGCCAAGTATAAATATAAGGTGCGACAGTTTAGCACCTAAGGCTCCAAGGGCATCGGAGCGCTCAAAGTCTTGAGCAAGTGCCAAATATAAATGTAAGGTGCTCCAAATGAGCACGTAAGGCTCCTAGTGCACCGGAGCGCTCACAGTCTTGAGTAGGTGCCAAGTATAAATATAAGGTGCGCCAGTTGAGCACCTAAAGCTCCAAGGGCACTAGTGCGCTCACAGTCCTGAGAAAGTGCCAAATATAAATATAAGGTGCGCCAGTTGAGCACCTGTGGCTCCAAGGGCATCGGAGCACTCATAGTCTTGAGCAAGTGCTAAGTGTAAACGTAAGGTGCTCCAAATGAGCACCTAAGGCTCCTAGGGCACCAGAGCGCTCACAGTCTTGAGCAAGTGCCAAGTATAAATATAATGTGCGCTAGTTGAGCACCTAAGGATCCAAGGGCACCGGAGCGCTAGCAGTCTTGAAAAAGTGTCAAGGATAAATGTAAGGTGCGACACTTTAGCACCCAAGGCTCCAAGGGCACCAGAGCGCTAACAGTTTTGAGCAACTTCCAAGTATAAATAAAAGGTACGACAATTTCGTGCACAAGTCTCTCGACATTGCAAGACACTTCTGCACGAGGGGGCTAATATCGAGAAGTCCTCAAGCAAGTGAACAAATAATAAAATAGCTTGGAGTGTGGGGATCCACTTAGAGTGGCTCCACTTTTCCAAGATTGCAAGTTTGACAGAAAAATGCCTAGGGAGAGGGGATCCACCTTGAGTGACCCCTCTTCCCAAACTTGATGCTAATAAAAAGAACTCAGGGCGAGGGGCTCACCGCGAGCAACCCCTCCGTCCAAGATAAAAGGCCACAGAAGAAGTCCAAGGGCGAGGGGCTCACCGCGAGTAACCCCTCCGCCCAAGATAGAAGGCCACAGAAGAAGGCCAAGGGCGAGGGGCCCACCGCGAGTAACCCCTCTGCCCAAGATAGAAGGCTACAGAAGAAGGCTAAGGGCGAGGGGCTCACCTCGAGTAACCCCTCCGCCTAAGATGAAAAGGCCACAGAAGAAGGCCAAAGGCGAGGGGCCCACCGCGAGTAACCCATCCGCCCAAGATAGAAGGCCATAGAAGAAGACTAAGGGCGAGGGGATCACCGCGAGTAACCCGTCCGCCCAAGATGAAAGGCCACAGAAGAAGGCCAAGGGCGAGGGGTTCATCGTGAGTAACCCCTACGCCCAAGATGAAGGGCCACAGAAGAAGGCCGAGGACGAGGGACTCACTGCGATTAACCCCTCCACCCAAGACAGAAGGCCAAGGGTGAAGGGGCCATCGCGAGTAACCCCTCCACCCAAGACAGAAGGCCACAGAGAAAGGCCAAGGGCGAGGGGACCATCGCGAGTAACCCCTCCACCCAAGATGCAAATCCACAGAAGAAGGCCAAGGGCGAGGGGCTCATCGCGAGTAACCCCTCCGCCCAAGACAGAAGGCCACAGAAGAACGCCGAGGGCGAGGGACTCACCGCGAGTAACCCCTCCGCCTAAGAGTAAAGGCCAACAGAAGGAGGCCAAGGGCGAGGGGCTCATCGCGAGTAACCCCTCCGCCCAAGACAGAAGGCCACAGAAGAAGGCCGAGGGCGAGGGACTCACCACGAGTAACCGCTCCGCCTAAGAGGAAAGGCCAACAGAAGAAGGCCAAGGGCGAGGCGCTCACCGTGAGTAACCCCTCCGCCCAAGATGAAAGGCCACAGAAGAGGCCAAGGGCGAGGGGCTCACCGCGAGTAACCCTCCCCCCAAGATATAAGGCCATAGAAAAAAGGCCAAGGGTGAGGGGTTCACCATGAGCAGCACCTTTAAACAAAGTAGAAGGCCATAGAAGACGGCTAAAAAATGAGAGGCTCACCGCGAGTAACCCCTCCGACCAAGTTTATACCCTGATAAGAAGGTCCACTATAAGTGACCTCATTTACAAAACTTGGGATGAAGTGATATAACATTTAATGACCCTAAGAGGAATGATGAAGAAACCCTAAGGTCCCTGAAAAAAAACTGAATTTATGACGTACAAAGCCTTTTGGACTACCCAAAACAAACGACTTTGCACGAGGGGCTAATGTAGAAGGGTGTCTACCTACAAAAAAAATATAAATAAAAACATTTTTTTGGAAATATTGAGAAGGAACCCACCAAGGGTCCCGGCAGATCATATTGAGAAGGAACCACCCCAGGGGCCCGGCAGAAACTTGTATTAAGAGGGAACCCACCCAGGGTCTCGGCAGAAACTTGTAATTGAGAAGGAACCACCCCAGGGTCTCAGTAGAAACTCATATTCAACAGGAACCTCCAGCGCCACTGCAAGGGTCAGCGCCACTGCATGAGTCAGCGTAGCTGCAAGGGTCAGCACCACTGCAAGGGTCAACGCCACTGCATGGGTCATTGCAGCTGCAAGGGTCACTGCATCTGCAAGGGTCAGCGCCACTACAAGGGTCACTGCAGTTGTAAGGGTCAGCGCCACTGTAAGGGTCAGTGCCACTGCATGGGTCACTGCAGCTGCAAGGGTCAGCGCCACTGCAAGTGTCACTACAGCAATGACATTCAAGAGGTGCCTCGCAAGGGTCACCGCAAAATTCAAAGATTAAGAAGTGCCATTGCAAGGGTCAGCGCCACTGCAAGGGTCGCTGCAGCAATGACATTCGAGAGGTGCCTCGCAAGGGTCACCGCAGAAGTCCAAGATTGAGAAGTGCCATTGCAAGGGTCAGCGCCACTGCAAGGGTCACTGCAGCAATGACATTCGAGAGGTGACTCGCAAGGGTCACCCGAGAAGTCCAAGATTGAGAAGTGCCACTGCAAGAGTCAGCGCCACTGCAAGGGTCACTGCAGTAATGACATTCGAAGAGGTGCCTCGCAAGGGTCACCGTAGAAGTCCAAGATTGAGAAGTGCCACTGCAAGGGTCAGTGCCACTGCATGGGTCACTGCAGCAATGGCATTCGAGAGGTGCCTCGCAAGGGTCACCGCAGAAGTCAAAGATTGAGAAGTGCCACTGCAAGGGTCAGCGCCACGGCAAGGATCACTGCAGAAATGTTATCTGAGAAGTGACACTGCAAGGATTCCGGCAGAAACTCATATTGAGAAGGAACCCACACAGGGTAGCCAGGATGAGGGAGTGGCTACCATGAGAAACTCCTCATCATGAAACGTCATTCTTTAAAAGAATAATAGTATTAACACTTTGCTTTCTTGTACAGGTTGCCTAGTTGAGCAAGCAGGGCTCAAGCAGGCTAGTTGGGACATCCCGGGAGTTTTGGCTTGGAGGCTGAGGGACAAGGTATGTTGAGCAAGCTCAACCACTTAGCACTATAGGATTGAGAGAATACTAGTAGGAGACCCTAGGGTCACCCAGTCCTCACACACCTCACACTTAGTCACAAGTGAAGTGAGCAGCCAAAGGGCTGGCTGCTCACAAGAAAAGAACTGTTTATAAAATGATTTTAAAGGAGAGGGTCCTCTAAACCCCTCTCAAAAAAAATGATTTTAGAAGGGGGTCCTCAAGACCCGCCTCAAGATTACAAAGATTTTAGAGGAGGTGGTCCTCGAGACCCCTCCTCAAGTTTACAAATTTTGTACCAAAAGTTGTCGTTTCAAAAGATATTTAGCAAATCAGATATTTTGTCTCCATTAGAAGACATACTTGCTTTTGAACTTTGGTTGGCACCAGGGGGCATCTGCCAGAGGGGACAGGCAGAGCTGCCTGCAGGTAGGGACAAATAGTACACTGCAGATTTTGTCCCTCACCAACCCTCTAAGTTTTGGCGCCAAAAGTGCCAACCCAGCCTTAGTGCCCAAGTATAAATAGGACCCCTGGGCAAGGTCATGAATATAGAAAAACTCAATAGCAAAGTCACACTGTCAAAATCACACCAGAACCTCTCTAGTATTCTCTCCCTGCTCTCTCTCTAGTGCTGAGTGCCTTGTTCCTTCACTCCCCACTGACAGCCATCACTCTCAGGTGTTTCCCTTGAAGAAATTACTATTTTAGCTGTGAAAGTTCTTCTTCTTGCAGGGAGTGAGTTGAAGCTTGAGTTCCATTGTTACCAGAAGGAGAAGTTTTTTTCAGAAGTTGCACCAGGAGACCTTAAAGACCTTGCAGGCAGCGTCCATTGGAGTGGGCCACGCCTCACCCTTTCCAGTTATTCATAGACCCCAGTCTCACTACCCTTCTACATTTAGATATAATGATTTTTTTATTTTTTCAGTTTACACGCGAAAAGTACTGTAACCTACATTTTTGTTCCAAGGTGGATAAGAAAGAAACAAGCCTATTAGCCTAGTGGTAGGGGTGTGTTTCAGATGGATCGGATCGGAATAGGGGTGTTCGGAAAAATTCCAAAATTTTCGAAATTTTAAAATCCTTTCCAATTAGAAAAAAATAAAAATCAAAAAATCATTTTTTTTCCTATTCGGCTAATTCGGAAATTTCGAAAAATTTATTATTCGTAAAAATATCGGAATAATCGAAATTATCAGTTATAATATTTTCGAAAAATATCGAAAATGTCATTTTTTAAAAGAATATTTTAAAATCAAAATAAAAATCAAACACTCCACTTTTCATTACCTATGCAATAAACTACGGAGTTATGTGAATGACAAGGCTATGCATCTCATACCATTTTGAAAATGCAATAAACTATAGAGCTATTCTTCTCTTACCATTGCAGAGAAAGATCAATCAAGGCTTGACTATGATTACTAAGAAACTACAAAGCTATGTGAATGAAAAAAAACTATTGTTTACCTACATTAAAAAAGGAAATGGAAGAATGGTTAATAGCTGTAGCAGCGCCTGTGCATCAGTATTTCAGACACATGAACAAAAGGAAGATGAGGGAAACTTAATATAAATCATCCTTGGAATCTAAATTCGCATAACAATTGAATATATTTCCGGATGTTGTTTTTCGATTTAGGATTAGTGTGATGTAGAATGTAAATATATATATGGGTATATATTAATGGTTGAGATGATTTTAAATGGAGGGTCAAGATTAAACTAATAAATAATAAATTTTATATATAAATAAGGGTAGTAAAAATGTATTAAAAATAAACAAAAATATTATTATTTTGAAAAATATTTTGGATGGATCGGATCGGCGTGATATTGAAAAATTCGGAATCCATATATGATTTCCAATTCCATTCCAAATTTTTTCAGAAAATTTGGAATCGGAAAATTCGAAAATTGAAAAATTAAAAAATGGTGCCAAAATTGAAAAAATTCGGATCGAAAAACGAAAAATTCGAAAGTTCGGAAATAACTGACACCCCTACCCAGTGGTATAAGGGTGTCACTGGGATAGTATTGAGGGTGGATTGAATTGGTCCCGAATTTGATCCCCGACACTGTCAAAATAATACTTGGAGCGTACGCTGCATAGACATCTCATGATATGCTACCCAAAAAAAAAAAAAAAAAAAGTGGGCAGGAAAAAGTTGGTACCGTGTAGTTATTCTCATTTTAGTATTTGTTTTGAAAACTTTGGATCCAACGTGGGTCCGGATGTGTCGTAAGTCTCCCTCGCACTAACGACATGATCACTTGTAAAATAAACAAAGGGAAAGGTGAGTGGAAGCATTGGTAGTCTTTTTCTTATTGGTTTGGTGCCAAACTAATCATGTTGCGAGGTCCCATATAAATAATATCTCTCCACTTAGTTTTATATAATGGGTTGGTTTTCTCCACAACAATAAATTTAAAAAAGCAATTTTGAGAGTGAGAGATGGGGTCTGGTGGTGAGGTGATGGCTGTGGAGAGCAAAGAGTGGTTTTTATGTGGCTATGCACCTGAAGGTGTCCCCAACTCTCATCATCTCAAAATACGCAACAAAAAATTATCACTGGCAATTGAGTCAATCCCTCAGCAAAACGTGGCAATTCAGCTCCTATGGATTTCTGTTGATCCATATCTCCGGACCAGAATGACAGGCCATGAAGATGGGCTTCACTTTTCCCAGTTCTCCGTTGATGAGGTGACCATATAATAGCTAACATCTACGTACCCACTCCCACTTTATTTATCAACTTTTCGTTTTTTTCACTGCTACCCTGTCCCTGTGATGCATTTGTTTGCAGGTAATAAAGGCTTTTGGGATAGGAAGGGTAATTCGGTCAAACAATAATAACTTCACGGAGGGTGATATTGTCACAAACCCATTTTCCCCAGTTGCTGAGTATTGCGTGGCACCACCAGATTTCCTACGAAAGATTGATCCAACGTCTGGCATTGCACTGCCGGATTACCTAGGCTGTCTTGGTAACTTGGCCTCTTACTTTTCTTTACGACACCACACCAAAATACAATACCATCTAATACCAAAATTGGCATAAAATTAACATGATGTGTAGTGTTCAATAGCCAGGCTATTTTGGTGATCGATCGTGTTGTGTTCGTGTAATGAAATTCGTTCGTTTTAACGCAATTACAACACGATTAAGCAACTCTATTTGACATGATTACCACCCTCTTATTATTAATATATTTCATGCAATAAAAAATAAAAAAATATGATATTTATATATAAAAAAGAAGCCCATTATGGTGTTAAGTCATGTTGAATCGTGCCAATTGGTAAGAAACGATTTATCGTGATATTCGTGTTGTGTTGAGTCATGTTGAATCGTGTCGTGTTTTTAATGGATCTTGTTCGTGTTAGGAAAAAAATATGACATTGTATCGTGTTCGTGTCGAGTAAAATGAAGCGGTGTCGTGTCGGCGCGGCCCAAACACGACCCATTAGTCCGAATTGTCACCCTTACTTTTCTTTGTAAATAGAGTTTATTCTTTAAAAATCACTGGAAAAGGAAATAAATTTGAAGGAATTAATGCATTTAATAAATAGATCCACGATTTTTTCATCAATAATTCGAAACCAATATAGGATATGAGTAAAACTAGGGATACCTTATTTTTGTACCCCTTTTTTATACCCCTTAGTTGGATGCGCCAAATCAGTAACCACATTTGTCTAGTTGGAATTTTTTTTTAAAAAATAAAAACTAAGCATTTGTATTTTCAATAAAAAAAAATTGTCTTTTAATAAATAAATAAAACTGGTTTTTCAATTAAAAAGAATTGTTTTTATTTAAAAAACGTTTTTTTTAATATTTTTAACTTTTTATTACTGTTTTAAAAAACAAAACGAAAACATTTTAACGTTTTTAAGAAGATATTTACAAAAACTAAAAAATTGTATTTTCAATAAAAGTCATTTAAAAAAAAAAACTCATTAAATGACTTAGGTCTGTGCGAGCGGTACTAACCAATCGTGATAATGATGTGGGTCCGCGTCAGAGGCACTAACTAATCGCGATAATGATAGTGATGGGCGCGAACCCACATCATCATCGCGAATTATTAGTGCCATTGACGCGGACTCACGTCATCATTGCGATTAGTTAGTGCCGCTGGCGCGGCACTACATCATTATCGCGATTGGTTAGTGCCGCTGGCACGGACCTACGTTATTAAATGATTTTTTTAAATAGCTTTTATTGAAAATACAAATTTTTAGTTTTTATAAATATCTTTTTGAAAACGTTAAATATTTTTTGTTTTGTTTTTTAAAACTATAATTAAAAGTTAAAAAACATTTTTTTAAATAAAAACAGTTTTTTTATTGAAAATACAAAGGCCCAGTTTTGTTGCGCAAATTGTTTGATTATGTAAATTGGTTCATTGTGAATTAGTGAATTATAAATGAGTAAATTTGAAATAAGTTAAACCCAATTTTACACAATGTTTGATAATTTGAAATTGATGTTAGAGTTCTATGAAAAAAGGACACAAACAAATCAAGAGAGAGAGGGGGAGGGAAAGAGAGAGAGGGGACATGCACTTAACGTAACTCCTATTTCAAATGGATTCATTTCACATTTTTTGTGAAATGATCCAATTTCAGATTTTGCACATGAGCTAAAATTGGGTAATTAATGAATTCTTTCATTAATGAAACCAAACACAATTAATGAATCAATTTGTAAATGGAACAATTTATTGATGATCCAATTTACAATTTTGGGACAACCAAACGGGGCGAAATGCTTAGTTTTTATTTAAAAAAAAATCCAACTAGACAAATGGGATTGCTGATTTGGAGAATCTAACTAAGGGGGTATAAAAATGGGGTATCCCTAGTTTTACTCCAAAACTGTATTAATTGTTGCTTTTAAATAATAATCATTGAATTTCAAAAGCCAACAAATGCTGATTTGACATGTGAACGAATCCCAAAAATAAGTAAAAATCCTGAATTGACCTAGAATAACCCTTTTTTTCATTTTTCTTCAAACATATTTAAGAAAAGTTATATAATTTTTACTCCGTGCAGCGACATTATTGGTTTATAACGATCTCGCCAAAAAAGTCACTAATAAATTAATTGTTCTAGTTAACACAACTAATTTCACTATTAGAGCATCTCCCAATACACGTGGATTGAAAAATCGTTAAGTGTCACACAATATTTACACAATGAATCTAATAAAATGCTATTCAATGCAACAATCTATAATGAATACATATGTAATCTTTAACAAAGAGTATACACAATGTGAAAGAGAACTTTGACATATATTCTATTTGAAAAATGAGGCAGAATACGATAACAAATTACAAATCGATATGAAGTTGTTGCTTAATGGGTGAACTCCTAATAGTTTTTGGTCATATCAATACCAACTCGACAAGACACAATAATTAATGGGTCGGATTTGGTGATGAATCGCTTGACCGACTGTAAACTTTAATACTCGTTAAGGCTTAAGACCCATTAATTTAAGCAAATAAAAAATATGATTTATTACACTTAAGCCCCTCGAACATTTGCCCCTCGTCACTTTACCACCCGAACTTTCAGTTTCTATACCTAACTCCCTGAACTTCCAACACGATTTTTAGTTACCCCCTATCGTCCAACACTGTTAATTTTTTGGTAGGAAACGTTGGTCATGCTCGAGGCACATGACTTTTTAGAGGGTATTTTGATTTTTTTCTTTTCCTCGCTTTCATCTCTCTCTCTCATTCAAATTTATTTTCCCTCTCTTTCTTCTCTCTCTCCCTCTCTCATCCATAGAGACTTGTTGATCCCCTCCTTACTACCCCCAGTACCTCCATCTACCCACCCCTGCTACCCAGCCCTAGGCCCCGCCCTGCCACCCCCACCCCCCATCTTCCCTCTCGTGTCTCGTTATACACACACGCACACACACACACACACACACAGAGAGATTTGTAAAGATTTTGGTTGGATCTTAGATTTATAAAGGTTTTGGTTGTATTTGTAAAGGTTTTGGTTAGATTTGAAAAGGTTTTGGTTGGGTTTGGATCTTAGATTTGTAAGGTTTTGGTTGGATTCGTAAACATTTTGGCTGGATTTGTATCTTAGATTTATAAAGTTTTTTTATGTGTAAAGGGGAGTTTTTTTTTTTAGTATTTTCCAAATTTTCTATTTTTTTCAAAAAAAAATCTATTTTTTTATGTATTTTCTTGATATTCTATAATTATTAAATATTTTTCTATTTTTTATTAGAAATTTATTTTTTATTGAAAATCTATTTTGTTATTGGAAATATGTTTTTTTGCTAGATTTTTTTGAAACATTTAAAAATATTTATTCAATTTTTTGCCGATTATTTATTGAAAAAATATTTTATTATTGGAAATATGTTTTTTTACAATATATTTTCAAACTTTTTAGAATATTTATTGATTTTTTTTTTTTTGCAAATTTTTAAAAAATATTTTTTCTATTTGTTGAATAATTTTTCTTCTTTTTAATGTATTTTCCAAACTTTTATTTTTCTTAAATATTTTTTTTCTCTTTTTCAGTATTTTCTAAATTTTCTCTAATTATTGAATATTTTTTTATTGGAAATTTGTTTTTAGTAGAAATCTATTTTCTTATTGGAAATTGTTTTTTACAGTATTTTTTCAAACCTTTTAGAATATCTTTTCAGTTTATTGAATGTCTTTTTTAAAAAAAATTTTTTAGGTATATTCCATAGTTTTATTTATTTTTAATATTTTTCTATTTTTTATTGAAAAGCTATTTTGTTATTGGAAATCATTTTTTGCAATATTTTTTAAAACTTTTTAAAATATTTATTCATTTTATGCAGATTTTTTAAAAATATTTTTTTTGATTTTTTAAGTAGATTTTTTTAGTATTTTCCTAATTTTAATTGGAAATCCATTTTTTTAATTGCAATTTTTTTATTCAATTGAAAATATTTGTCTATAATTTCCAATTTTTTAAATGAATTATTATGAAATTTTTATTTATTTTGACCAAAATACCATCAAAAGTGATCATGTGCAGCGCACATGACCAATATTTCCGGTCAAAAATTAACGGAGTTGGATGGTGAGAGGTAACTGAAAGTTGTGTTAGAAGGTCATGGGATTAAGTACATAAACTGGAAGTTTGGGTGTTAAAGTGGCCGGGGGGGGGGGGGGAATTGAAGTTCTGGGGATCCAACTGTAATTAATCCTAAAAATATTGTTGGGACTTTTTAAGAGTTTGTGTAGTTTAATGTCAATTTAACTATAGTGAATTTTACCTCTGTTCTAAAACTCTGCCTATGCTTGAGGCTTTAGAGAAACGCATTGCCTACGCTTTATTCTTGGTAAAAGGCTTAAGACACACTTTAAAAAAAAAACAAAGGATTAATTGACAAATATTGGTTATGGAGCATGAATATGAGAAAGATGGCTACCAAACATATGGATATATTTTCAAAATTCAAGGTATGTACTATTTTATTATATTACTAGCCTTGGAATAATTGAAATAAAAAAAAAAAAAAAAAACGTCTTTTTACGCCTAGACTCCTAAGGTTGAGGCTTGACCTCTATGCCTCGACCACCCCTCGCGCCCTTTTAAAACCTTGAATTTTACTAAATTAGAGGTTTAGTAATATTAATGAACTAATGGGTCTAATTGTGTTTGTTAATAAGATCGTGTGTCAACAAGTATACAATTGTCTTAATGGATATTTATTTTTGAACATGATACGACACGACACGACACGTTCAGATAACGAATCAGCTTCAAATATGATTTTTTCATATGATACAAACAACCACTCATTTTGATATGAACCCAATAAAAATCGACACTTACACAACTAGATATTATTTGTTGTAAGATCTAACATGTATAGGATCCTTTCCATCTTGTGAAATACATGCCACATAGGATCGCATGCATTAATAATTCTAATTTTTTGCCCAACTATGTTTGTCACTTTTGAATAAACTCCGAAACATAAAAAAGAGATGGTAAATTACATTCAGTCTCAATGTCAAAAAATTTACAAAATGTCACAACTAATCTTGCAAATCTGCCAAATAAATCACAAATATGGGTGTAATTTTTTTATTTTAAGCTTAATTCGAAAAGTATTATAGGAGTACCTGGGTTTACCGCATGGATTGGGATAGAGGTGCTTGGAAATGCTAAGCCAGGATCAAATGTCTTTATTTCTGCGGCAGCTGGCGGCGTTGGAATGTATGCCGGACAATTGGCAAAACTCAAAGGTTGTCGAGTGATCGGCAGCACTGGATCCGATGAGAAGGTATATATAGCCACATAATTATATAGTAGTACAAATGTATGCGTATTGAAAATTTGTATATATTGGCATTAAAGTATTTTGGTCAATAAATTAGGTCTTTGTCAAAATTCGATTAGATTTTTGCCAATTTTTTCTCACATGGTAATGAAATTTCGACTAAGTGATTGTTTTTAATTTCTTTAAAGATTGACATTCCTTTCTCTCAATATGAATAAGACCATATACTTTTATTTAGAGGTTTTATTCATAGAGAAAAAAATAATTTTTAGATGTTAAATTTTATATTCGGATTGTTATATCAAAGCAACATAATTCCCTCAAAAATATTATTTTTTTTATTAAATTTGATACAATATTAATCCAACATGAATATATATATATATATATATATATATATATATATATATATATATATATATATATATATATATATATATATATATATATATAAGTACAACATATATGAAACAAATACACATGTACAAACAAACATATATAATATAGTTGTTTTCAGAAGCTGACTTTTCTAAAATCATAGGATAAAGGTTGGGTTTGGACAATATATGTGGTGCACCCACACCCATAAGCGCAATTCATATGAAATAAGTGATGATTATTAAGAGACAACATATGCTAGTGGTCATTATTTTCTTATATGTGTTGCACTCAATGGTACGAGTGCACCACATCGACATGTCATATGGTACAATATGTGCACTATATGTATTCTTCTGGGTTTGTAATACCGAGATTTAGTTGACCTTCGAATTGTTGAGGATTCATGTCTCACCTCCCTATTCCACACGAAAAATATAAAAAATAGATAAATAATAAAGGAACTCAAATTTACTATGATTCAATGTCATAGGAAGACTATAAAAACAAAATCTTGATTAATGTTACAAAAGTTATTTTAAAATATATACATTTAAGATTTAAACTATTATTAAGAACGCTAATAGGAAATGCTGCCTTATTGTTGATACATTATCACATAAATTTTATTTTGGTAAGAACAAACATGACACTATTGTATATATTAATAAAAATGTATACATAAAACATATTAAGATAACTGTTAAATTTGCTGTTATTTGATAAGTAATATTGTATAAGAAAACACTAGACTTTAGAAAGAAAGAAAAAAAGGTATAAACTCCTTGTATTCAATGATGTCATAATTTGGCACATGATAAATGAGGTTTAAAATTTAGATATTTTCTCTTTTATTTTTGCAATATTAACGGAAATGTGAGTTTGTGTCATTTTTTATTTATATTTTTATCAAATTATTTCCAATTTATCGATCTACAAAATTAACATGGGCTTATATGATTTAGTTCAATGTAAAAAGATTTTGGATGTTAGCGTTCACCACTCGATAAAATAAATCCTTAGGTCACGTGCACACAAAAACATATGCACGCCACATTTATTTATTTCACGGTCCTAAAATTAACCCTTTTTTCAACGCCTCTCATCTTGTTTAAATTTGAATTGGTGTAAGCCTTTAAAATTCTAACTATTTTTTTACATAAAATTACATGTTATTTACAATGATCCTTGCAACAAACAACAAAAATACAATTCAAGATACCTTTATTACCATTTTCCTCTAAAAAACAATTAAATATAAGCAAGCTCCATTTAAAGCATACAATCCCTAATTTTTAAAAGGAGATATCATATTTGATTTTCATAATTAACTTTAAAAATTGTATAAATAATGATATATAACTAAAATCAGCAGCTATTTGCATTGATTTAGAAAAAAACATGTATAAGAAATTTTTCACGAGAGAGAGAGAGAGAGAGAGAGAGAGAGAGTATTTTCATAAAAAATCCACAAAATATTCTCATATAGTACACATTAAATATCAAGTTCACTTGGTAAAGTACATGCAAAAAATTCATATAATTTTGTAAAGTACACGTAAAAGTGTATGTACTTTCATAACGAACAGGCAAGATTTTGCATGTACTTTGTAGTATAATACTTGTACTTCCATAAAATACATTTAAACAGAAGGACCCAATCCCTTAAAAAATATGATCACATATGTAAGCATCCATAAATAGTTTATGAGGAATCTATGAGTAAAAGATAAATTAACAATGATTGGTCAATGAAGATGTCCTAGTTTGTTTTACATACTTATCAAGAGAAAAGAAAAGAAAATTAGTTATCTTCACATTTGTCTAAATAACATTTGATATTAAGTTTTGGATACTTGAACTTTATGTTGTTATAAAAATTACATATTAGCTACTACAACCTTTCCATAACTCCGTTTACTCCATAATCTAAAGGAAGTTTTATATTTGTCGTTAAATTTATATTTTGTCTTTCTAGTTTATTACTGATAAATAAAGTTTATAATACCAAAAAGACAAATGATTCCCAGAATTATGTGTTTGATTTTATTGATGCCCTACAAATCTACCCTTAGAGATTTTTTTAACTACTAGTCATAATGTACGTGATTATAGCAATTAATAGTTTAATAAATGGATAATATTAGCATTGGGATTTTATTTTTAAAGTCATGTAATAATATTTTATTTATCAATTAAATGATTATCTAGTTCATTTGAAATGAGAACCATGTTTGTGAGAATGCTTTTATATTTATGTTTGAAATGTATTATTATATATATTGGTCAATCGTACTTAGTAGAAATTTCTGTGATTTGGGAGTTGAAATCCTATCAGTATGCTTGCATGTACGATCCTAGTAGTTTATCTTTAATATAAGGGAAGTTATCTGATGTTGTGAGAACTTGTATGATAGTTTAAAATAGGATTATGGTCGGTACATCTAGGAATGTATTGAACATGACCACTCGAAAGAGTTAAATCTCAGGGTTGTCTTGATTTAAATCGTATCTCACACCATTTTCAGAGGGTACGTAGATTCTTAACCCCGAGAGTTATGATGATTGCAATACTTGTACAATTGTTGCTTTGATTGCTATGGGTGCGATTCGATTTTATATTAGGTCAATAAATCTCCACATATTGAAAAATAATTATATGAGTAGATCTGAGATCATAATTCGGAGGAATACAAGTCCGAGAAAGATCTTGAACTAAGATACCCCCTCGATAAATTTATAATATTTTTTCTCCACTAGTAAACCTAAAACAATTTCATCAATCATGATAGGATAAATTTTTTCTCTCATCCTAAAACTTCTCTCCTTTAGTTTGAGGTTACATTTCACTAAATATTCAAAGCATTCAACCTCTTGTGTTCAAGCTATTCCTTTTTTTTTTGGTATGTATCTAACATAAAAACAATTAACAAAGTATAAGCATTAAAGTTAACAAATGTACAAGCATTAAAACTGATAAATATATTAAGTACTTATCGCCGCAAAGGTGCTCCAATATCTTTCACATCTTAAAGCACTATAAGTAAGACTTAGCACTTGAAACGCAAATCTCATAAGCGCATGTGTCTTACTCCCAAAACGTGCTCACTAAGAGACTATAAACAAAAAGAACAATTAAATTTTTAATTCCCTACGCCCGTTGCATTCTTGATATTTCAAACGAGTTATACCTCCGTTATATCTATGATTACAATACTTTCAAAATATTCACCTTATTTTTCAAAACCATGTTTCCAGTATAATTTTTTTTATGCTGTTAACTAAAAAAATGCAACTTAAATGGTTTACAATAGTTGGTTTTAAAAATGAAATAAAGATAAAACTTTTGAAAAAGAAAAAAAAATTCATAAGGACGAAAAAGAGCTTAAGGATCCGATCAAAAAAAGAGAAAAACGACGATTGGATCAAGAGCAAAATTACTGAGGCTAGTTTATTTTTTAGTTGGGATGTGTTTTTTTGAGTCGGGATTGAAAAATAAGTCTTATTTACATAAGACATTTCCTAACAGGTCATATCTAAATAGTTTTTTCTTAATGTCCTCTATATACATGTTGTGAATATTCAATACATGTCTATAAATGAGACCTATTGGAGAAAAATATTTTTTCATGGAACTTGTCAGAGTAAAAAAAATATCTTAGGACCTATTGAACTGCATACTTAGTAAACGAGACTAATGGGTAAAAAATCATTTTTTTAGTCGGAGGTGGGTTTCTTTGGAGCATAGCTAGGGTTTGTTATTTTGTGTTTTAAGTGTGTTGGGTTCGTATTTTGATGAGTTGGCTTCTCAATTTCTAAAATTAAAAAAATAAGTGAAGAAAATATCAAAACTACGTAGTTTTGTGGTTTTATATTAAATACGATTATAACACAAACATAGTTCAAATCGCGCACAATAGCACAAATAATGCCCAAATAACATGCCACGTCATCAATAGCTCACGCTGTTTGTGACTTGTCCAAATATGGAAGAGCTATGTTGAGTTTTTGCTAAAAAATGTGCAATCGTGCGATAAGTCGTGCACATTTTTGCACTTTTTAAAAGACTGCACAAAACCAAAGGTTTTCATTTCAAAATGTGCCCACACCCCTACCTAGCTTTGGGAGGATCATATACTAGAAGATCCAAGTGTTTCAGTGAACACAAGAAAGCTTTTGGATGACCAAAATAAGTCATCCTTTTATCTTCAATAATAAGTCTCTCCATATTCATATTGCAACCGGATCAATAAAGGTATTGTGTTCATAACCCTAGGTTTGGATTTTCAAACCTAGTATTTTTTTGCACTTTCCGTAGCATGAATATTCAAAAATTCATCGCGTATATTGATCCCCAACAATTAGTAGCAAGATTGAGATTAATTAATTCATGCAAGAAGAATTAAATTGATTGAAAAAAAGTATTCTCATGAATAGTTTGTAGTTATTAGTTTGAGTCTCACAAGTCTATCAATGAGATTATAAATAGTTACATATAATAATGAAAAATGATTTTTTACACCATGTTTTTCGGGTGTGTGCACATGCTCTTATATGTATATCTATTTTTCTTATGCTTATATTTGTTTAATTAGATTATAAATATTTTGTTCCAATGCTGATGTTCATTTAGTATAGAAATTTAGAAAAACAAAGTGAAAAAATTAGTCGGGTGATTTGGTAAGATGATATTATACTTTTTCACGTTTCTCATGTAAACGAATTATTTTTCGGCAAGTAATTAAATTCCACGGAAAACATGAAAATTAGTGTGGTTCTACACAATGTTGCATTTGATACCTAATTGGGCCCTAATGCTCATGTGTTATTCACATATTATTTTTACCCCCACATAATTGTGAATAACAATGATACTAAAGGTGACCCATGATCGACACATAAATATTACATCCCAATTAGGTCTCAAATCTGGGGCTATATGGAGTTTTCTTAAAAATTAAGATATTATTCTACTAGCTAATAATTTATTAGTTAATTTTCGCAGACCCAAAATATTTGTTAATGAGTAAAGAGAAAGGGAGAAATAGAAGCCGAGTAGAGTAAGAGAGAAATTATGAGCAGTCAATTTTATTTCATTTGATTATAAAAAAATAAGTACATTATTCCTTTATAAGGGTACCCAAAGTCGGTGCTAGGATAATAAACCCAAAGAGTTGGACTTTGGGCTATTAAATATAATCATGCCAAATTGGTTGGCATACTACACTTGGACATATTATTACATCCCCCCTCAAACTCATGGAGAATTTACCTTTGAGTTTTGCCCAATGATTGATAAACTGATCCACGGGAAGAACCTTGGTGAAAATTTAGGAATGTTGTTCATAATATGAGATAAAATATACATTAGCATCCATGCAAAATACTTTTTCACGAGGGAAATGATAACCAGCTTCAATTTGTTTGGTGGGAGCATGAAACACATGATTGTTACCCAAACCCAAAGGCAGTCACATTGTCACACCCAATATATGGAGGACAATGAAGGTAGATATGAAAATCATTCAATAATTGTCGCAACTAAGAGATCTCAAATTTAGTAGATGCTAAAGCGTGACATTGAGCCTCGGTAGATAATTAAGAAAGGGTGATTTACCTTTTAGCATCCAAAGTGATGAGTATCAACCCATACTAGTCCTATATCCATGGATATATTCACACATGTTGGTAGCTCCGTTTGACACATTCAAATAGCCCATGTATATCCCATGCAACTAACAAAGTTTTATATTCAAACTTTCCTAACTTGTAGCAACATAAACTTCCTTCACTTATAGCAACAAAACTTATCATTTGTCTTGTATAAATGAAACGCAGTACGACTGCGAGTAATATAACAAACACTAATATATTTGTTGTGTTCTTTTAAAAATGTTTTACTAAAGTTATTATAGTATCACGAGCCACATTTATACAACATTTTTCTCTATATATAAATAAACCCCACATCGTTATATTTTTTCTCCTTTCTACACATCCTTTACAGCCCTTTCTGATTAATGTCTCAATCATCCACGAGTGATATCTTTACTCCTCTCCTCACCACTAATATCAGTCTCTCTTATCACAATATCATCATCAAATTATGTGACACAAACTATCTTCATTTGATCACTCAAATGGAACCTTTTTTGAGTGGCCCAAACCTTATTCACTTTGTTGACGACAATTATCCTTGCTCAACTGTTGAACTTGCTACTACCATATGGAAACAATACGACAAACTCATTGTCAACATGTGTGTGTCCTCCATGACCAATAAAATGATATCCCTCATTGTTAACCTACGCTCATCCAAGGAAATTTGGCCAATTTTTGCCGAGGCCCTTGTTTTAGCGTCTACAACCCGTATTCTCAATATCCATCTTCATCTTTATCGACTACAACAAGGTGATGACTTTGCTACTCATTTCTCCATAAAGCCAAAGTAATCTTTGACGAACTCAATGCAGCCGGCCGTCCTCTTTCCCGAGCATAATTTAACATCCATATTTTCAAGGGTCTTTGTCCTGAATTCAAGGCCCTCGTAACCACCCTCACGGCTCGCCCTACCCCGATAACTTTCTCTGAACTCCACTCTCACCTCCTTAGCCAAGTCTTCATTTATGATGACCAACTATCCACACTAAAGCTCACCAAATCCACTCCCCCCCCCCCCCCCCCCCCGCCACACACACAACCTGATAGTTCATCACACCACTATTAAGTATACACCCTCCTATAACCCCCCATCCCCATCTAACTATCCCTCATCTTACCATGGTCCCAACACCTCCAACGCTTCCCGTGGTCGTGGTTGCGGACGCGGTCATGGACTGTATAACTCCATCCAAACTTATTACCAACCACATTACCATTTCTTCATTGGTTCCTACCACCTCGCCAAATCCTATCCCCACCACTTCACTATCTCTCACCCAACACCACACACTCCTCATTTCACTCATATAAACTACTCCCGCCTAGGATTCCTACCCACACCTCCATCTCCTCTTCCCATTTTCCTCCCCGACACATGCTCTTCCCATTATGTTAACCCGGATCTCTCCTTTCTTCAACATCCCTATGCATATAATGGCTCTGACTCTCTCCATATTGGCAATGGTAAGGGACTCTCAATCTCTCATATTGGAACTTCCTTTATTCCTACTTATTCCTCTAATCTTAAACTCAATAATGTTTTATATGTTCGTAATATATCTAAATCTCTTTTCTCTGTCAAAAAATTGACTCGAGATAATGACGTTTTCTTTAAATTCCATCCCTCTTTCTGTGTTGTTGAGGATCGCAACACCAAGATGCCACTCCTCCATAGTCCGAGTAGCTATGGCTTTACACCCTCTCCTTTGCATCAACACCTCCATTTCCATATGCATTTCATACTGCCAAAGCTTCCTCAATATGTTTGCACTAGCATCTAGGTCATCATAACTCTCAATTCCTTTAACAAATTCCTCATCAACACAATTTACCATTTACTTCTTCTAGTCAGAATAATACATGTGTGGCATGTCAAATGGGCAAATCGTCCAGGCACCATTTTTCCAGACATGTCAAATCTTCTCCTTCTGTTTTGCATTTAATTTTCAGTGATGTATGGGTCCGAGCTCCAACTATGTCAAGTAATGGAGACAAATATTTTGTTATCTTTGTTAATCTATTTTCTAACTTTATTTTGTTTTATCCTATAATGTGTATATCTGATGTGTACACCACTTTTATTCAATTTGAAAAATTAGTTGAGCAGCAATTTAACACTAAAATAAAAAAAAAATATACAAACTGATTGGGGAGGCGAATTTCGCAAACTCAATTCTTTTTTCAAACATGTAGAATTCACCATCTTTACTTGTGCCGTCATACTCACGAATAAGTCGGCTTCGTTGAACGTCGTCATCGTCACATTGTTGAAGCGGGCCTCACACTCATGGCTCATGCCTCCGTCCCTAATATTTTTTGGCATTTTTCCTTTAAAATTTCTTTTTTCCTAATTAATTTTATGCCAACACCTACTATCTCTAGCATATCACCCTTTCAAATACTTTACTCTCAAAATCCTGACTACTCGTTTGTTAAAATTTTTTGGGTGCCTTTGTCTCCTTTATTTTTTCCCCTACACAACTCACAAAATGGATTATCGCTCATACCCGTGTGTGTTCCTTGGATATAACACTCAACAACATGGTTATTGTTGTCTATATGTTCCCTCTGTGCGCATATACTATGCTTGGCATGTTCGTTTTGACGAAACCATTTTTCCTTTTGCCACTACCACCACCCATCCTCCATATTCAAGGTTTACTAAAGACATTATAACAACAACTTAATAAATAATAGTGAATTTTAAAACCCTACAAAACCATTAGATAATTGGATGTATAACAATAATTGTTTGGAAAATGGATATTATAACTTATTATTTTCTACTTTTAGCCAAAATTGAAATGGATCTCACACATATTTTCAACCAAAGTCACATTGGAATGCATTTTCATATGCAAGGAGATTAATGTAATACATTTACCTTCTCAAAGTCATTAATCGATGAATGATAAATTGACTCCAAAGTTGTCTCCTTAAGATGTTAAAATTGATTGATGGTGGCATTTGAAATGTTTATTCCACATAGAAAGATTATTAAGAATGTGAATGTTTATTATACTCCTACATTGCACTCATGGGTTGGTCCATAGATAACTTCCATTTTTCCAAACACATCCTTAATTATTTCTTTTAGGAATTTTTGTTAACTACACTACACCAAATTTGCCCATTTGTCAAGGTCATTGACCTTGACAAATCCAACTTGTCAAGGTCAATGACCGTGACATTTCGAGGCGAGACAACTTTTTTTGTCACGGTCGTGTCACGGTCATTGACCTTGACACAAAACTCGCGTTTTGTGTCACGATCGTGTCACGGTCAATGACCGTGACACGTTTGTTACGGTTTATAACCGTGACAAAGCCGTGACCGTTTTAAAAAAAATTATCACGGTCAATGATCGTGACACGTCCGTGACAACCTTTTTGTCACGGGCTTGTCACGGTCATTGACAGTGACAATTCTGGGCAGAATTTAAAAAAAATTTGCTGGGCAGTATGGCCACTGCCACTGCCCAGCAGTATATTTGTACCTGTTATAGCAACGTCGTACCTGTTCCAAACATCATATATCCAAACAAACTAAAGATAATGCAAATATATATTCATGACGATATAATCCAAATATTCAAAATAGAAATAATATACATGTCTTGGGTAATCCAAATATAATTAAAATGGATAAACATAAAAATAATGTTATTACATGTCTTGGGTAAAACTGAGGAGGTGAGTAGGCCACACGACATACGAATTGACGCACCCACTAATATACGTCGTGTCACATTGTTCGCGCAACCACAATAGGGAGTTCTCCTTCCCGAGTATGACATGCGTGACGAGCACCCTGAACTCCATCTCTTGAAGCGCACGTCCATGAACTATTCCACCCTCGACGATATTCGGATCCCTCAACCCCCGCCCTATCCGCTGGCCATCAAATACGTCCAATATGAACACGCTCGGCCAACCAAGTGTCGACATTGGTCTGTTGAAGGGCGCCAAATAGGGAAGTGGATCATCGAAGTACGAACGTGTCGGTGATGAAGCAACGAGGTCCACATACTCGTCATCCTGCGCCTCGTCCTCCCGCACCTCCTCCTCCACCGCCTTCTCCTTCCCTTTCCCTTTCCCTTTATGGTCTCCTCCCAACGTACGCTTCATGAATGCATACATATCTTGGACCGTCGCCTCCAAACGGGACAGCTTCGCGTCGTGTGAATCCACCGTTCGAGCCAACCCGGTGTCGCTCGTCTCCAATCCGATGATCCTACATTTGGCCACCCGCGAGCTCACTCCCCTTGTCCTCCCCTTGCGATCAGAGCCAAGCACTTGGCTGAGTGCATCTGTGGACAAAGATGCCTTATCGGCATCAGACTGCGACTCATGCACTTCCTTAAGCTTTGCCTGAAACGACAAAAAGCACATGATTAGTAAAATAAGTAAACTAAAAAATTATAACGTAATTAACAAAAATTAAACTGTCGGATTACTTACAATCGTGGCCGCGACGCTCGGGGACACCTCCTTGTCCTTCCCCTTCTTCGTCCGAAGAGCCACATAAGTATCGAGCCTATGTGGCTTACCCCCTGGCCCACTCCCTACCCCCTGAAATAAAATAAAGTAAAGTAAAATTAGTATCGATCCCGCAAAGTAAAATAATGAAGAAGAATATATTTCTGTAGTTATAGAAAAATTAAATCTTACCTGCATCCTATGCTCCATCTTGGCGTAAGAGGTCCGGCCGGAGTAGTGCACGTCCGTATTTTTTGCTCAATTTTCCCTCCCCGATTGGAGAGATGCCAATTGTCGATCCTCGATCTCATTGTCAATGAACTTCTACCATTGTGCCAATGAGATCGGCTCCTTGGGCGGGACGGATTCACGCCATTGGATAATCGACTCTCTTGTTTTCCCAAAGTACCGTGCCCACATATTTTTTTTCCACGACTTGAGTTGCTCCCTAATCTGCTCCAAGACGGGATCGCGTAGCTTTGGATCCAAGTTGAATTGTTCCTGTCCAACAAATACAATGTTAGTTGCGAATAAATATAAATATGAAATTGAAATTGAAATTGAAATATTCATATAAATATAAATATAAATATAAATATATTACCTGTAGTGCCGCCCAAACAGCTAACTTGAGCTCATATGGCACCACCTTCCAACTCATAAACCCCGGGCCGATGACCGTCTTTAGCAGCTCGAGGTATCTCGCTAATAGCTCCGACTTGTTCTCGACGGTAATCCCAAATTTTCCATATTTGGGGAACCTAGGGGCGGAGGATCCCTCGTCGCCTCCGCTATCACCGAGCCCAGACGACATCATCATAAACAGCATCATCATCTTCGCCTTAATATCTAAAGGAGACATTTTTGCTGTAAAAAAATGATATTAGTACAGATAAAAAAAAATGTTAATAGTACACATACACACACCCCTACCCCACCCCCACCACACACACACACACGTCATGCCACTTTTAAAACTAACCAACCCAACATTTCATCAATTAAACTAACAATTAAAGTATACAATTATTAATTTACTAATTTACAATGAGGGACAATCCTACTTTCATATGAAATTGGCACTAATTATTAATTTACTTTCATCTAAAACTATACAATTAAAATTACAATTAAAGCTATACAATTTCTTAATTAAAGATATACAATTGTTAAAATTGCCCCTCCACACCCCCCCACCCCCACCCCACCCCCACCCCCTCCCCCCACCACAGCCCACCCCCACTACCCCCTCCCCCACCACACCACACCCCCACTACCCCCCTCCCCCACCACACACCACCATACACACACCCCACCCCCACCACCCCACCCCCACCCCCTCCCCCCACCACGACCGTGACAACTACATTTATTGTTTATCAATAAAATTATGACATGAGATAATTGTAATTGGAGCATAAATTTCATTATCATAAAGGGATAAATCCAACCAAGTACAGAGACTCTACAAATTAAAGTGATAATTAAATTTAAGTCTTTCTAACAACATGCATGTGTATGGATTCTACATAGTTGGGCACGAAAGTAACTAATGATATTCCTAAAAACATACAATTGGCAACATTTTGTGAATTTACTAAACTTTATATAATATTATCAAATTCTGTTAAAAAATTATCTAGGGTTTTACCTAATTGAATTAATTTCATGAGTAAAATTATTATCAATTTAAATATTTATATAATTAAATTTAACATATGAATTCTAGAACTTTTCTAACATTTACACAATTTTAACTATCACTAACATTTACACCATTCTAACTATCACTAACATTTACACATATATAAACACACATACACATATACATATACATATACACACATATATATATACACACATACACATACACATACACATACACATACACATACACATACATATAGAAATGAAAGAGAAAGAGAGGAAAAAAAAATATACCTTAGAGAGAGAGAGCAGAAATCGCGGATGAGAGAGAGAGAGGGGGGGAAAACCAAAAGAGGTGGGAAAAAAGAATCCTAGGGCTTTTTTTGCTGCAAAAGTTGTCACGGTCGTGTCAAGGTCATTGACCGTGACACAAATCTCGCGTTTTGTGTCACGGTCATTGACATTGACACGACCGTGACACAGAATTATCACGGTCATCGACCGTGACAAGTAAATTTGTCACGGCCTTGTCACGGTCTTTGACCGTGACAATTATGTGTCACGGTCGTGTCAAGGTCAATGATCGTGACACAAAACGCGAGATTTGTGTCACGGTCAATGACCTTGACAAGGGTGGCCGGCTGAAAGGTGACAATTTGACCATTTTGGTGTAGTGCTATCAACGCTGCTTAATTATAAACAAAATGACCTTTCTCATGGTCATGGCGTTTCGCTCGAATGACACCTTTCCACTTAGAATAACTATTCAACAACGACTTTTCACCTCCATAAATTTGGGTCCTCCTTTAGTTTCAAATAATTTAATTGCCAAATTCCTTCATATTCATTGATGAGGGAAAGAGAGAGAGAGAGTTATCATTGTTGGATTTGATGATTCTTGCTATTGTAATTTTGGAACATTAAAAGTTATGTCGTTCTATTTTGGAATATTGTCGTTCACGATTTACAAGCATCGTGATGAGTGATCGAAACATTCCTAAGTGAATACACAACTTTCTTGACTATATACTCATTGTTTTCACGAAGTTTATTTTTCACTCATTTTTCATTCTTCAGTGTCCACTTGGAAGTATTTTTGTTGTTATGTTAAAGTTTACAATACAATTTTTTACTTAAATTTTATTTCAAGAGTTGTTTTTCATATTAATTTTACAGTCATAATTTATTAGAATAGAATTTACTTTTCATATACTTTTCCCTACAAAAACTTAAGGTCTCGTTTGATATGTGATAAAGTTAATCCTTGAAAAGTTCAAGATTAATGTGTTTCGTATGAGGTAAACTTGCATGGGAATGTGGGACCTAATGGGATCAAATTATCACTTCGGTGAGAAAGTGGATGAAATCAAAATGCATCCAATATAGGTGAGATTCTTACTTTTTCATGGGAATCTTTACAAATAATTTTTGTGAAGACAAATTCCCATAAAAATATTAAATTATAAAAATTACTCTTGAAATCTAAAAATTCATTTTGTGAAGACAATTCAAATATATTAGCTTGCATTAGATTAGATTTGTACACATTTTATTTATGCATTTTTTCTACTCATATAAAATAATTTAATTAACATACTCTACAATACACACATGTCTACAATAAATTCATATATTTGTTAATAATGAAAAGTATCTTTTACAAAATAAAAATATAATTGGGTTCAAACATTCATAAATAATGAACCGTATAATTGTACTTTATAAAATGTTTAAATCGATCATTTATAAAGGTTATTATTGGTATTTATTTTATATTCTCATATAACTTTCTATGAATGAATCAAACACTAAATTTTGAGTCTAATACGAATTTATTGATTAACCAAACAGGAGGAAAGGATTCATAATCCCATTAGAAATCATAATCCCGTTAAAAGGTTTTCTGATAATTAGTTTTTCAGTAATTACAATCTATCTAAAACATTAACACGTATCAAATGGGGCCTAATAAACTAGTGAAACAATTTAAAGCACTTTGAAGAATTTAATTCTAGTTGTTCGTTTCTTTATCTGCTCTTGAATTCTTCTTTCGTTAATTCGGTTATTTGCTAACATTACGTGGTTCATTTTCCATAACAAATTGTTTATCTTACTTATTTACTCTCCAATTTGAAACACTCGATCACAATATAGGTGAAGTTGTTGAAAGAGGAATTCGGATACGATGATGCCTTCAATTACCACAAAGAGACAGATCTTGATGTTGCTTTAACCAAGTAATTTCTTTTCCTTTTTTTTAATAACATGGAGATTCTTTTTGTAAACAAACTAAGATGACTGATTATGTAGATTTGTTTATAATAAAAGGTTTTTTGGGTTTGGTACCCAAATATTGTCTATTTTGGATTTGACACCCCCTAAAATAAATTATTTATGATCGACCCATTTTTCAATTGATCATTAAATAACTAAATTTTAACGATTTATTTTGTAATTGGTTACCAAAGTATCCTTAATGAGGATTAAAATATAGAATTATTCTCTCTCCTCGTCCTCCCTCCTCTTTTTCCTTTCAGACCACGAGAAGAGAAGAAGGGGTGTAGCATCGATCCTACTTTTGATTTTAGGTCTTTATTTATTTATTTTTTTATTTTTAACACTTTAATGGGTATTTTTGTAACTTAATAGAAATAAGAGTCAATTAATGTATCATCCCCAACATAAATACATATTTTATAAAACTTGATTATAACACAGAAATATTATAATTCTGTGTTTAAAAACAGTTTGCTAAATGCAGATTTTGTCAGAATTTTATTTAAACACTGAAAATAGAATTATAATTGCCAACCAAACAGGCCCTAAATATTTCATCGACTTGTTTTTTTTGGGTTTAATCTTATTTTCAAAGTTTTATTGGACTTATCTTCCATATATTTTTTAAATTATTTAAGTTTTATAACTATTCCAAACTGTTAAAAATTCATTTAATCATTTTTAGTGATAGGTTTAGATTGTTTCAAAAAAAAGTGATAGAGTTAGATTAAATATTGCAGGTACTTCCCTAATGGAATAGATATTTATTTTGAAAATGTTGGTGGTAAGATGTTGGAGGCCGTACTTAACCACGTCAATAAGGGTGCGCGCATCCCGCTGTGTGGGATGATATCTCAGTACAATACGGTAATTCATTTCATCATTTATTTATACACATAAATAAATATTCTAATGACTACACTTACACACACATATGCATGTTATGTTCTTGTTCTTGTTCTTGTACAGAATTGGGGAGATAGAGAAGGGGTTAAGAACCTAATGAATCTGATTGGCAAAGAAGTAAGAATGGAAGGGTTTTTAGTTGGTTCATATCTGGATCGCTTTGAGGACTTTGGACATGAGATGGAGGGCTATTTAAAAGAAGGGAGGATTAAATCAAAAAATAAAATCTACCATGGTATTGAGAGCTTCTTAGAGAGCTTGGCGTCCATCTTCTCTAGCTCTAATGTTGGAAAAGTTGTTATGCAAGTTGGTCCATGATTTCAAGTTTTCTCCTATTTGCTGCTTATAAATTAATACGTGTACGCACGGAATTTTAAGTATGAACATTCAATATATTAAAATGTTATGTTTTATTGGTAAAGATCGTGAAATTATTGGGGACCAAACATGGTAGGATGAATTACTATGCATGATAGACACATAGTATGGTATTGACCAATTGCACAAAATATGAAAAATAGAAAAAAAAAACATTATAAATGAATGTGCATGCTTAAAATTATGAGTATCACTACACATACACACTTTCATACCCGTTTTTCATACACGTCTAATAAGACAAGGCTGTAAGGGATTGTATTCTGTGCCCTGACGGGACCCACAACAACAAGGTATAACATTTTAATGCACCGGGTATGAAAAACGTGTACAAAAGTGTGTTTGTGTATGTTTATCCTAAAATTATAGCTATATTAATAATCACGAACAAAATATGGAATAATATGCATTGAAATGTAAACCCACTTTAGATACATGAAAAGTGTCTCAACTTCTATCTTTATTTGGAGAATCAAAAGATTCATGTATTAAAATCAAAACGGAGTAATTATGAACACATTTAAATAAAAAAATCCAAAATAGAATGAGAAAATAAATCGTTTGAGAAGTAACAAATTGAGAATAGTCAAGTTTTATTACTGAAAAAGAATGTCAATTAAAATATAGAGGAACACTATTGGAAACATTTTTTTTTCTAATTATTTATTACATATATAAATGTTAAATTAGACCAAATGACCATATACTGGCAACATCAAGATTACGTTAAATATAAATATATATATATATATATATATATATATATATAGTGTCTCTTTGTGTAGCTTTACCATGTGTCAATAATTATTAAACTTCATCTCTCTCCATTAATTATATTATTATTTTCATTCTATTCTTCTTTAATTTTTAATCTTTGCGATTTTCTTCACAATCTCTCTAAAAATTCAAAAGACTGTCTCCTTGGATTTGTTTTTGTTTTAAATGCATTATGCGTGTTCTTTTTTGCCAATATTTTTTTAAAAGTTTTTTTGTTCGGTATGTATTTTAATTTTCAATCATCATTTATCATATTTGATTTAGATTTAATGATGCCAAAACATTTAAAGATGTAAAATGTTTAGACTTGAAAAGTTGTCAAAAGTTTTCCGATGATTTATAGTAATTTTATAATTCTTCTTTTACCTACATATTTTCTTTGAAAATGTTATGATTTAATGTTTTATGATAGATAGTTATATAAACAAATAATGCATATGGTAGCTCTCCTGCCCATGTTAAAATATTATATTCATTACTGATTTCATATTTTGATTATAAAATTTCTCATATTTGGTTTAGATTTAATGATGCAAAAACAATTTAAAATGTCAAATGTTTAGACTTTAATAAGTTGTTAAAAGTTTTTATATGATTTTTAGTAATTTTATATTTCTTTTTCATCAAACTATTTTTACCACGATATTTTCTTTGAAAATATTATAATTTAATATTTTATGATAAATAGTTATATAAACAAATATCGCATATGGTAGCTCTTCTGCCCATGTTAAAATATTTAATTTGTTACTGATTTCATATTTTGATTATAAAATTTCAGTACATGAATCAATACATTTTTATATTACTTTTTTAATTATTTTCTTAATGAATCCACATATGTTAGTGCGATTTATAAAGAAAAGTATGATCTTAAGGAATCATAAAAGAAGATATAATTTGTTTAATTTAATTCTATTTTTGGTGAAGAATATTATGGTAAAGGCAGTTTAAAAATGTTATTTATTTATATTTTTAATTTTATAATACGCGTGAGCTAAAATATAGTATAGTATAATAACACATAAAAAGATAATAATGGAGTACAATTAATCTCTTGATAAATTTTAGTGTTTAGTATAACTTGTCCAACAACACATTAGAAATCATATATGTCTACTATAATACCATAACAGAAAAATATAGAAATCTTATTTTACTTAAACTTACTAAAACTACTAAACATATATTAAACAAAGACATTGTCCCAATAGATAATAAATCAGACAACAATGCATACTCACTTTACTATCACTCAACATTGAGATCTCATTCATTTTTTTTTCTTCAAATACAAAGGTGTAAAGAATGATAAAATAAAATTAAGAAACATATCTGTCAAATATTTACCCAATTTTTTAAAATAGTAAAAAAAATATTTTGAGTTAATTTTTTTGGGATCCCTAAAATGTTTAAACATAATTAAAAATATTTTTTGGATTTAAAAAATATACATCATAGATGATCCTCACAGAACATCCCTCACTTGAGAGAGAGAGAGAGAGAGAGAGAGAGAGATAACTAAATCCCTAATGCTTTCTCAAACTTGCATTGCACCGAAGCTCAGGACAATGTAAACTAAAAGACACAGAGTTCAAAACCAAAAGCAATACAAATTCACTTAAACACAGATACAAACCACCTATAAAGATCATTAAGAGGTATGAAAATAACCCCCAAAGTCACTACTCTGGTTATGCATCATCAAAATTTGAAAAAAACTACAGAAAAACATAAATTTGACTACCTTTCTAAAGTGAAGAAATCAAATAGATATTGGAAAAGCACAAATAAACCATTGGTTTTTAACTATCCTACAATCATGTCATTGAACCCACCACCAAATCGATGATTATGGTGTATTGGGTTTTCTGATTAAGATCCTATGTCGGAGTTTTAATTTTGAACATTATTGAGAATAAAATTTTATATTATTAATTTTTTATTGATTTCAACGCTAAATTTTTTCACATGCAGTTCATTGGTTAGATACACCATTTTTGGATTTTTTGAACAGAGCTTTATTTTTAAAATAAAACCAAGGCGTCAACTGAGTAGCTTAGATGTTGAAACAACTAACAAGAATCATTTTTCACTATTTGGATTTCAAGTTTCCAATGTGAATCATAATCATGTTAAAAGAAAAGAAATAATGAGGGAGGGGTAATGTAATGCTAATGTGTTTTGTATACTAACTCTCGCCATATTACTAATAAAAAATTAAAATCATGCCTATAGTCAGTTAATTTTTGTGATGTATTGGCTTATCAATAATGGTGCCACATTATGGTATTTATTATTAACTAATAGAAGTGTCTAGAAGTACAAGGTAAAAAATAAAAGAGAAGTCATAGAAACAGTCAAAATAACTAAAGCCCAAAACAGGCAGGCCTAATAATAAAAGATGTATCACTAATCTGATATCCAACACTCCCCCTCAAGCTGGAGCAAAGATATCCACCAAGCTTAGCTTGCCAATAAGTGAAGTAAAGAGGGTCCAACCGCCTTAGTGACACAATCTGCGGTCTGAGCTGATGAAGGGACGAATGATGCCTGAAGAAACTTTCTCCCGGAGAAAGTGAATATCCACCTCAATGTGTTTGGTTCTCTCATGAAGAATCGAATCAGATGACAACATAATAGCTGATATATTATCACACAACAAGTCAGAAGGACCGTCCTCAGTAAATCCTAGCTCACCCAAAATCGATCGAAGCCACAAGAGCTCACATGTACCATGAACCATATCACAGTACTCTACTTCTGCTGAAGAATGAGAAATAACCGCTTGCTTCTTACTTTTTCATGATATGACATGAGAACCATAAAAAGTACAAAAGTCAGAAGTAGAACACCTATCAGTCCCGCATCTCGCATAATCAGCATCAGTGAAGCAAGAGAGACCCCTTTGGTCTCCTGAAGCATAGAAAACACTAAGACCCGATGAAGACTTGAGAAACCTCAAGATATGATGAACAACGTCAAGATGGGCGGTGCGAGGATCATACATGAAATGACTAATAATACTCACAGCAAAGGCCAAATCAGGACGAGTGTTGGTCAAGTAGATGAGACGACCAACCAAACGTTGATACCTAGACGACTTAGAAAGTAAATCCCCACACTCGGTCGTCAACTTCACATTCAAATCCATAGAAGTAGAAGCTGGATGACAACCATCCATCTCTGTATCCTGTAACAGATCAAGAACATACTTCCTTTATGATAAGGAAATCTCACGACGAGATCTTACCACCTCAATCCCCCAAAAATATCGAAGAGGACCCAAGTCCTTAGAATAAAAAACTTCTCCAATGTACTTCTTTACCTGGACAATCCCCTCTAGATCATCACCGATAATAATGATATCATCAACATTGACCAAAAGGATAATGCACTGGTGGTCGGGCTGACGTCGAATAACGCAAGTATGATCGGACTGGCATCTGGAGAATCCCATAGAAGTAATCGCCACACTGAATCGGTTAAACTAAGCTTGGGGAGACTGCTTCAACCTATATAAAGATTTACGAAGATGACAAATCTTACCCATATACTCCCCCTCAACTTGAAAATCGGGGAGATGATCCATCTAGATAGTCTCAGTAAGATCCCAATCAAGAAAGGTATTATTAATATTCAATTGATGCAATAACCAAGAGTGAGAGGCGACAAGAGATATAAGGAGACGAACATAAATCATCTTAGCAACCGGGGTAAACGTAGCACCGAAGTCTTTGCTCAAAATCTAAGTAAAGCCACATCCATAAGATGAGCCTTATATCGCTCAGCGGAGCCATCAGTCAAATATTTAACACTAAACACCCATTTACAACCAATAAGTTTCTCACCCAACTCATTTTCCAAGATATCCAACTCATTTTTCGTGGTAGATACCCATTTTGGATTCTGGAGAGCCTCATGCAAAGACTGGGGAATAAAAATAGAGTCAAGACAACCTAAAAAGGAATGATAGGACTCTGAAAGACCTGCATAGGAATGATGCTCGAGAATAGAATGGTTAATGCTACAAGAGTTAGCATAATGAGCAGGAAGGCGGTGATCACGAGTGGGATAACAGGACTGAAAATCACCAAGAGGTAGAGGAGGGGGGGACTGAAAAATAGAAAGAGGTGGGGTGGGGATGGGGAAGAAGGAGTATAAACAATACATAAGTCCGTAGGAGGAGGAGGCAGGGGCGACTGAGGGAGATGAGCATAAACCTGCAAAGGGGGTTCCTCGGGAAGAGAGGGAGAAACATCCAATAAAGGGATATGATGGGGCACTGGAGAAATCTTCTCAAGAGGAGAAGGGGGTAGGCTGGGCTGGGGGTGGGGGTAAAAGAGTAGCAGACCAACCATAAAAGGGAGTATCCTCATGGAAGGTAACATCACGAGAGTTATACATACGTCGAGAGAGAGGATCATAACAGTTACAAGCTTTAGACATGGAAGGGTAACCCACAAAAATACATTTAATGTCCTCACCATCAATTTTGTGACATGAGGGGCACCAATCCTGAACATAGCACACACACCCAAAAATTCGGGGTAATATAGGAAAAAGGGGGCAGCAGGAAAGATAGAGTGAAGAGGTGTTTTTTCATTTAAAACATTACTTGCAGTGTTAATAATAAATGTGGCAGTGAGAAGAGAAAGGTTCCAATAAGATTTAGGAATATGCATACCCCGTAAAAGGCACCGAACCATTCCCATTAAGTGGCAGTTCTTACATTTCGCCACCCCGTTTTGCTCCGGTGTGTAGGGGCAAGTAAGTTGGTGTAAAATGCCCTTTTGGTTAAGCTGTGAACAAAAAGCATCAGAAACATACACCTCCCCCATTATCAGACCGAATGCTACGAACAATGGTGTTAAATTGCATTTTAATCATTTGAAGAAATTGAACAAATAAAGGTAACATCTCAGATTTATGTTTCAATAAATATACCCACGTACATCTAGAGAAATCATCAATAAAAGTGACATAGTACTTAGGACCCGATAAAGTAGTGACAGGTGAGGGTCCCCAAACATCAGAGTGAGTAAGATTAAACATACTAGGTGCATGACTCATATAGGAAAAAAAACTAATATAAATATGTTTAAATAACTCATAGGTCTCGCATGTAAAACTCTTGTCTTTATAAGTTTTAGGCAAAGAGGGAAAAAGTAAACATAAGTACTGAAAATTGACATGTCCTAAGCGGGTATGACACAGATGCAAAGTTTGTAAGGAAACATCAAAAGCAATGGGCTCAGTGGAAGTAGAGGTACGGAGTCCAGAAATAAAAGTAGAGGGGTAGAAGGATCCCCAAAGTGGTATAGGCCATCGCGCTCGTATCCCCTGCCAAAAATCCTCCGCTAACTCAGGCCTGCAAATAGCAATGCGAGGATAAGAATATGACATCACAATTGAAATCTTTACAGAGTTAACGAATATATATGATATTAAAAGAGAGGTCGGGAACATGTAGCCCTTGCTACAAATACAAGAAAGTGAACCATCCGTAAGACACACACTACGACACACAGGGGTAGTGGGGGAAGTAAAAATGATAGCTCACCAGTCATATGATCACACACTTCATAATCAAAAGCCCAAGTAGGCTTAACAACCTTTACATGAAAAGAAGATGAGGTACGTGAAGCAATAGTGGCAGTGGGAGTAGAGTGTCCAAGAAAGCTAAACTGTGACTGAAGAAGATCAATCTAAGACTGAAGATGACTCTTATCCTTGGGAGCACTAGGATAAGAAGAAGCGAAAGCCTCGGAGATGGCAGCAGTCCTGGGAGGACAGAGTGTTTGGACTTAACAAACATCTGCCTCAACTCAGGATGAATTTTGAAGCATCGGTCTCTGGAATGGCTAACAAATCCACAATGATGACATTTCAGTCATCCTTCATGAGTACGGGAACTGGTATGAGCCGCAAACGCCATCTGATCAGTAGGAGGAGACTGAACCCGGGCAGTAATCTAGGAGGTCTAAGATAACTAGAGACACTCCTCTCCATCCACAATATCAAAGGCCTATCAAAGGGGAGGCATAGGAGATGTGTTTATGATCTGAGTACAGAGAGCATCATACTCATATTGTAAACCCATAAGAAACTGATAAGTGTGTTGATGATCCAAACGCTAACTCATGATAGAAACGACCTCAGGTGGAAAGGCAGAGAGAGTCTCAAACTGGGCTAACTCCTCCAAACGGCATAATAGATATCAAAAGTAGTGAGAAAAGAGAGGTTGAGCGATTCCTGTGAGGCATGAGCGATTTTTCGAAAAAGCTGGAATACTCGACCATCATTACGAGCATGAGCATACATTTGATTAAGAGCCTTCCCACTACACCAAAATGGGTAAATTGGCACCCTTCCAGCGGATAGATTTGTCACGATTAATGACCGTGACAAAAAATGAGCATTTTTTATCACGGTCAATGACCGTGACAAAAACTTGTCACGGTTATTGACCGTGACGTGACTGTGATAAGTATAGTTATCACGGACTTGTCACGGTCAATGACCGTGATAATCCTTAGAACATTGTCACGGTCAAGGACCGTGACACGTCCGTGACAAATGTCCCAGTAAAAAAAATCCTTTCCCCTTCTTTTTTCCCCCGTCGATTCTTCCCTCCTTTTTTCTCTCTCTCTACGCTGCTCTCTCTCTCTCTCTCTCTCTCTCTCTCTCTCTCTCTCTCTCTTCCATGTACATATATATATATGTGTGTGTGTGTGTGTATATATATATGTGCGTGTATGTGTATATGTGTGTGTACGTGTCTGTAGTGGGTGGGGGAAAGGGGTGGGGCAGGGTGGGGGGGACGGGGCAGGGATGGGGGGCTGTTTATGTGTGTGTGTGTGGTGTGTGTGCATGTGTGTAGTGGTGTGTGTGTATGTGTGGTGGGGGAAGGGGTGGGGAAGGATGGGGGGAGGGGGAAGGGATGGGTGGGTAGGTGGTGGGGCAGGGGGGGGAGGGATGGGGGGTGGGTGGTGGGGTAGGGGTTGGGGGATGCGCGTGTGTGTGTATGTGTGCGTGTGTGTATATGTGTGTGTAGTGTGCGTGTATGTGCGTGTTTGTGCATAATGTCCTTTGTAAACGAATTGATTGGTTATTAATTTTTTTAGTAAATTAATATATGATTGCCCCTCATTGTAAATTAGTAAATTAATATATGATTAATTATGAAAGTAGGATGCCCCTCATTGTAAATTAGTAAATTAATAATTATATACTGTAATTGTTAGTTTAATTGATAAAAATAATTAATTGAGTAGATGAATTTGAAGGAGTACGGGATACACATTTGTTGTTGACATTGTTGTTGGATTATAGTGGATCGATGTTGGGTTGGTTAATTTTAAAAGTGGCATGACCACTAGATTATTGTCCATATGGGTGTGGGATTTTTCAATTTTTTTTGAAAATTACTTTGTATATCGAACAATATATATATAGTATGATAATTAAATGAAACATACTTGAAATTACATATAGTGCGCATAGATACTAGCCTTCTAGTTCTTATGCGTACACATTTAATAGCCCTTAGACCCGTTTGTGAGTCATTACCCCTGTGATGAGATCTCTCGAATTGTCCGGTTTGGACAGTTTGAGACTGCATAATTTCAGTATACTATTATGAGTTGTTAATTATATTACAGAAAAATGCGGTCTTGAATGAGATAGGACCACTCACCCTTTAGAGGAGATGCAGGAAATAGAAATTTCTATTATAAATTGAATTTGAATATAAATGAGACATAATTAAATGAAACATACTATAAATCTAAGTTTTGTTTATACTAATCCATGAATATACGCTTAGTACCTTTAATAGGTGATTAGTTGTGGTAGCTGTGATGGGATATCCGAAATACAAAGAGTGGATGGGTAAGACAAATAGAATGGGGGATGTGTTTCGGAGAGGTGCTAACGAATTTGTGAAATATGCAAAGAGATGCCATAATGATGAAGAGTTTCCGTGTCCGTGTGCTAGGTGTAAGAATGGTAAGGTATTTGAGTGGAAAACAGTTGAACTACATTTGCTAAGATCGGGTATGCAAGATAGTTATCGATTTTGCAGTTTTCACGGTGAATTGAAAGTTCCTTTTGTCCCCGACCAACCTTCACAACAACCTTCAACAAGTAGGATAGATGTAGAAGGGAACGACGTAGATCATAATATATTCGAGGATTTATTTGATGATGCGTACGAAGTTTATGTAGAAGAAGAGAATGAAGTTACTGATGATGTATAAGGTTCAAGTGCTCGTGAAGATATCACGATAAAACTTGACGATGACTACCAAAGTTTAAAATTTAAGGCCACCCAACCGTTATACTCTGGTTGTGATAAAGATCAAACAACTTTACATGCCATGGTTAGTTTGCACAGTTTGAAGACGCAATACGGTTTGTCTGGCAATAGCGTGACAGGAATTATAAAATGGGTGAAGGGATTATTACCCAAGGAGAATACACTTCCAAATAGCTTGTTATGAAGAACAGTTTGAAAGGTTTGGGAATAAAGTATAAATCGATCCATGCTTGTGTGTATGACTGCATACTATATCGAAAAGAGTATAAAAATCTCGATCGTTGTCTGGTATGCGATGAACCTAGATATGTCCAATCTACTAGTAAGGAAGACACAAGCTCAAAAGTGCCTAAAAAAGTATTGAAATATTTTCCCGTTGGGCCTAGATTAAAGAGATTTTTTACAGTACCATGGATAGCGGAGGCAATGACTTGGCATGCTAGGGAAGAAGTAGGGGGTAATATCATGCGTCATCCTATTGATTCTACTGCCAACAGGAGGATTCCCAATTTTGCTCGAGAACAACACAACATTCGTTTGGCTATATCAACAGATGGTTTCAATCCATTTGTAAATCTAAGCACCAATCAGAGTGTATGGCCAGTGATCCTAGCCCCACTCAACCTCCCTCCTTCATAGTGTATGAGACTTGGATTTTTGATGCTGTCTTTGTTGATACCTGGGCCAAAGGCACCAAGTGATGACATCGACGTCTACCTGGCTCCTTTGGTAGAATAATTAAATGAGTTATGGGAAGAGGGTGTGCAATCATTTGACTCTTTTATAAAAGAAGAGTTTATGCTGAAAGCTATGTTGATGTGGGAAATTTATGATTTTCCAGCTTATGGGATATTATCCGGTTATGTAGTACATGGTTATTTGGGGTGTCCTATTTTTGGCCAGGAGGCTGAATCTCTTCGTCTATCCTTTAGCTAAAAAAATGTATACCATTGCCACAGGAGGTTTTTACCCCCTGCTGATAGGTTCAGATTTGAGAAAGGTTCCAATTTTTTATTGGGCAGGGTTGAACATAGGCTACCGCCGAGATAACTTTCGGGTTCAGAAATTGAAAGTAAATCTTCTGAATGTGTCCCTAATATGCCAGGTAAGAATCCCAAATTTAAGAATGTCAAGCATAATAAGACCTCTACTAGGAATGAAATTGAGACAAGAAAGGCATGGTCTAAGAGGTCAATTTTATTTGACTTGCCTTATTGGAAGAATAACCTGATGCGCCATATATTGGATGCGATGCATGCAGAGAATAACTTCGCTGAACATATTATGGGCACTTTCCTTGGGGGAGTCATTCGAAAGATGGAGAAAATGCATGAAAAGACCTTAAATCGTTGAAACTTAAGCCACAACTATGGCTGAAAGAAGATAGTAGGGGAAGGACAATAATTCCCCTTGGTGCGTTTACTTTGACGAGTGGGGAAAGAAAGGTTCTTTTCGACACAATATATAATTTGAAGGGCCCATCTACTTTTTCGTTCAATTTGCAAAGGATTGTGAATTATACTACTCATGATTTACATAAGTGTAAGTCCCACGATTGGCATGTGATCATGCAATTGGTTCCTCTATTGTTTAAGCAATGTTTCTCCAAGCACAAGAATTGGCGGAGGGATATAATGCAAATTAGTATTACCTTCTCACTCTTGTGTGAGAAGGTAGTAAATCGAGAACCCATAGTGGCCACAAAATTGGTGGTGACCGAAGCGATTTGTGTGTTGGAGAAGTACTTTCCCCCAGCATTCTTTGACATAAGTGTTCACTTGTTGGTACACCTATGCGACGAGGCACTTCTTTGTGGTCCAGTTAGATATCGGTGGATGTATCTGTTTGAAAGATTGATGAAAGTTTTTAATGATTACGTCAAGAATACGCAATACATTGCAGGATCAATTGCAGAGGAATACATCACCGTGGAGTCATCAATATATACTTAAAAATATATGCCAGACTCGACTAGCGTTGATGACACTGATGAGTTCATCGATGATGGTGGTCATGTGATGGGAAAACGAGTGAAATTAACGAGTTTGAAACATGAACAAGTAGCTCGTTATCTATTTGACACACATGAAGATGTCGAAGAATGGAAAAAGTAAGTTTCGATTATTATAATGTTTAATATTATTTTAGATTATTTTATACATGATTAATTTTGTAATATGCAGAAAATATGAAGCCTGTGAGAACAATAAAAGACGAAAAATAATGGTACAATTAGACATCGAATTTAGGTTGTGGTTGACACAAGAGGTAATTATAATGAAAATGGTCGTTATATAACGATACATTACACTTAAATTTTACAACTAATATAATTAATTTATCTATATTCTCAGCTCTTAAAGACGGATGATGCGACATCAAGGCTTGCTCGTCTAGCCACTGGACCCTTGTTCGTGGCACAGGAGTATAAAAAGTATCGATTGAACGGTTACATTTTTTGCACTAAAGTTTACGGGGAAAGTACAAATGTACAGAACTCGGGCATTTCATACAAGGCTCTTACTTTCTTTGGAGTGAGCACAAAATATAAAAACCTCGTTGAAGCTGAAATGACTTACTATGGTGTAATCCGAAATATATTTGAATTGGATTATATAAGCTTCAAAGAGGTTGTATTTTACTGTGACTGGGTAAGAGTTGAGCATAAAAATGCTTGTAAAGTTGATCCTGTCACCAATTTGATCATGGTTGACTTGTCCAAGTTGAAGAGCAACAACCACGTGAGTGATGAGCTATTTGTTTGTGCATTTCAAAAGGTTAACCAAGTGTTTTACTCGGAGTATATCAACAATGATCCGTGGTCAATTGTTCAACACGAGCCCAAACGTCTAAATAGTAGTGTGGATGACTTGGCTGCTCCTACCGAATATCAATCCATTTTTTATGATAACCCGAATTTTAAACAATTTTTTAATTTGTAATAAATATTCCAATTTGAACCGAAACATCCATTTTAATGCTTTTAATTGATTTGCACGTTATCATTTTCACTCTTATGTAGTGTGCGTGTGTGTGGGAAGTAGGGGTGGGGGTGGGGATGTTTCGGATTTTTAGTAATTGTACATATTATGAGCTAGATGCTGTTGTTTTGGACTTCAGAATTGAGGTGTTTAACAGTAACAATTCATTTTTATTTGTGGTAATTGTACATATTTTCATGTCTTCTTTTAATTCATTTTGATATGTACTAATAACATTTTTTTACAGCAAATGTCTCCTTCAGGTATTAAGGCGAGGATGATGATGCTTGTTATGATGATGTCGTCTGGGCTCGGTGGTAGCGGAGGCGGCCCCTAGGCTCTCCAAATATGGCAAACTGGGGATGGCCATCGAGAACAAGTTAGGGCTATTAGCGAGATCCCTTGAGCTGGTAAAGACGATCATCGACCCGGGGTATGTTAGTTAGAAGGAGGTTCCATATGAGCTCAAGTTAGCTGTTTGGGTGGCACTACAGGTAATGTATTTATATTTATATTTATATTTATATTTATATTTATATTTATATTTATATTCCGATGAATATTTCAATTTCAATTTCGATTTCAATTTCATTTTATATTTATATTTTATTTGCAACTAACATTGTATTTGTTGGACATGAACAATTCATCCTGGATCCAAAGCTACGCGATTCTGTCTTGGAGAAGTTGAGGGAGCAACACAAGATGTGAAAGAAAAATATGCGGACCCGGTACTTTGGGAAGACACGAGAGTCCATTATCCAAAGGCGTGAATTCGTCCCGTCGAAGGAAACGATCTCATTTGCACAATGGCAAAAGTTCGTTAACAATGAGATCAGGGAGCGACAGTTGGTATCTCGCCAATCGGGGAGGAAAAACCGGGAAAAAAAGACGAACGAGCACTACTTCGGTCGGACGTCTTACGCCGAGGTGGAGCATAGGTTGATGGTAAGATTTAATTTTTCAATAACTACAAAAATATATTATTCTGCATTATTTTACTTTGCATGGTCGATACTAATTTTACTTTATTTTATTTCAGGGGACAAGGAGTGGCCCTGGTGGTAGGCCACATAGGCTCGATACTTATGTGGCTCTTTGTACGAAGAAGGGAAAGGATAAGGAGGTGTCCCCGAGCGTCGCGGCCACAATGTAAGTAATCCGACAGTTTGCTTTTTGTTAATTACGTTATAATTTTTTAATTTACTTATCTTACTAATCATGTGCTTTTTGTCGTTTCAGGCAAAGCTTAAGGAAGTGCATGAGTCGCAGTCTGATGTCGACAAGGCATATTTGTCTACAGACGCACTCAGCCAAGTGCTTGGCTCTGATCTCAAGGGGAGGACAAGGGGGTGAGCTCGCAGGTGGCCAAATCTAGGATCATTGGATTGGAGACGACCGACACCGGGTTGGCTCGAACAGTGGACTCGTGTTGTCAATTTTATAAAATACCGCAAGTGCACGGGCTATTATAGAATAACGAGTGTAAGTACGGGTCGAACCCACGAGGATTTCTCAATTTTAATTATTAAAAGAATTGCAACTGTCAAACTAGATCAAATGGGGTAGAGAATAATTATAAATTACACTAAATAAAAGCAACTACGATAAATGAGAGTAACATAAGAGATTTGTAAACAATTAGGAAATAATTAGGATTCGGGATCCATTTATCACATAACTAATGTCTCACACTAATCTAATGTTGTCATTCCCTTTTTATAACTCAAATTAAATCGACTCTCGCCGCGTTTAATTCGAAAAATATGACGGTTATGTTCAAAATATATTTAACGTCTTTAATAGACGGCTAAAATCCCTATTCCCTTAGAAAATATAAGTTTTAAAGTTCGCAAATGTATTTAAGCATGGACTATCAAAACAATCAAAGTGAAAGCATAATCCATAAAAAATTACTATTTTTAAATCTCAAAACTTGATTTGACAAAACAATCTTGAAGGTTCTAAAACACACTCCCGTGTCGCTTTAAAATGAATACCGAATATTTAATAACAATTAAAACAAGAAGGGAATAAACAACGATAAAATTAACGTGACAATATTAGCTAACTATGATAAACTTCACCCTACTCCTAATATAAGAATCAAGCTACCATAATGAAAGAGAAATTGCAAGAATGAATAGAGATCTTCATTAATAAACCAAACTTACAAATAGTTCTCTCACAACAATCTTCAATCCTCTAAAAAAATGATAAAAACTTGGCCCTTAAATTGATTACAATCACTCAAAGTTGCTCCCCGAAATCCTTCACGAAATTCCTCTCTGATTGTCTCCGAAATTATGAGCCCAAGGGTCCATTTTATAGGATAAGTGGTGAGGTATTTGAGTTGTGGTGGGACTCTTTCTGATTGGGCGAATAGTGTTGGTAGCTATCTCTCCACCTCTTTAATCTTTGGATTGTGATAAGGGACTGAATTTCCCCCCACTCGAAAACTCTTATATTTTCTTGCTGAACACGCATGCCGAGTTTCGTCCAAAGCGGAGAATAAAAATTTCTGACTTTTTTACGATAAAACATTTTTTCGAACGACCGTAAAAATCAGCTTTTTCATGCCTTTTTTTAATTGATCATCAATTTACACTAAATTCCATCATTATCTGCAAAAATTTCACTAGGCAACTTTTTTCACAAATTAGCACAAGAATATTATAAAATTATCGAAGTGCCCATTTTTGACTTAAAATTGCCATTTTCAATATGAATTCAATCATTCTCGCATTTTTTCCTCCTTTTAATACAATAGTCCTAAGAAATTATTAAATACACTAAAATGGGAATAACAAAGTATAAATTTGGGTATAAAATATACAAAATAATGCACTCATCAAATACCCCCAAACCTAAACTTTGCAAGTCCTTGAGCAAAACTAAAATTTAAAAATTTAACTCACTTTCGTAGGAATCACGATTGCACTTAGCATGTGCAACAATCCTTTAAACCTTTAGGTTACCCTAGTGGACGAGTTTTGTCTCGTGAGGGTTTGCAGTGAATATACCCACAAAATTCAAAAGCTTGACTCAATACAAATGACTAAAAAGTAATACAACCAAGTTTCAATGCAAACTTCATAAATATAGTAGAACTTCGTTTCTCAATCTCAACTTATTTTGTGTGTGTGTGCATAGCCAATATAACTGTCCAATTAAAAAATTTTGATCGTTACATTTCTTATCCGAAAATTCGTTTTGATTTCAAAATCTCACAGAATGCACTCATAATCGAACACTCAGAAATGGGTTATTTTCTCTCGGTATATGTGAAAAAATAAATTTATATGAACAAATTTCACATATACATGATCAAAAATGGAATTTTCTTTTTTTATGGATGGGTATGATCTCATGAATGAAAAATCGATTACTTTTTTGAAAACATCGAATCACACCATAGATCATATTCATCTTCTCTCCACACTTTAACTAACTTCACTTGAGATCGATTAGGACTTTATTTGGTTATACTTTAGGCTCGAATTTTAGATAGAAAGAATGGCTTTGGAGTTCAAAAATTTCTGAGAATATAGAGATTTTTTGATATTTTGACTTTAAGCACCTTTTCTTTTAACCTCCATTTGTCTTTTTCTTTCGCTTTTTCTTTTCAAGCTCACGCATTTTTTTCTTTTTTCTTTTTTCGATCCCCGGCAACGACACCATATTGAGGTCATTTTTCTTCGCTTTGTAAAAAAATAAAATAAAAATCCAAAAAGATTTTTTTTAATATAATTAAGTTTTGAAACAATTTCTTAATATAGAATTAATTCATGGATCTCTCATCTTATGAAATTTTTACACATTAGCCATATAATATGATCGAAAATGGAGAAAGAATAAATGTGGAGATTTTAACCCGATGAAATTTTGTGCCATTCATCGTTTTCGAGAGATTTAAATCAATCCGAGTTAAAATTACTCAATCTTTCCTTCAGTGATAAATTCGTTGATGATCTCAAATTCTTTGTTTTGTTCGATTACTGAAAACAAAAAGTCAAAATGTGAATCTTAAGCACTAGAAGTCTTAGTAAGTCATCTTGAGACGCAAATCAGATTAACGAAACTTGAGAAATGAGATTAGGCCATCGTTTGAAACCCCAAAAAATAAGCTAAATTCTAACCTTTTTACAATATTCCATTGCAAGCCCATTTGAGCCAAAAAGAAAAAAAGCCTTTTGTTGAAAACCCATTATCCTACCCAACTCAAACTGGGAGTTTAAAGCCTATAAAAACAAGCCATACCTATTTTCTGAGAAATTACGGTAGGAAAAAGGCCAAAAGAAAATGAGGTTGCAAGAATGTGAGTATGAAAAAAAGGTTGGAATTTAAGCTTATTTTTTGGGCTTTCAAACGAGGGCCTAATCTCATTTCTCAAGTTTCGTTAATCTGATTTGTGTCTCAAGATGACTTACTAAGACTTCTAGTCCTTAAGATTCACATTTTGACTTTTTGTTTTCAGTAATCGAACAAATCAAAGAATTTGAGATCATCAACGAATTTATCACTGAAGGAAAGATTAAGTAATTTTAACTCGGGTTGATTTAAATCTCTCGAAAACGATGAATGACACAAAATCTCATCGGGTTAAAATCTTCACATTTATTCGTTAAGCATATTAACTTTCCCCTCAATATCCATTTTCGATCATATTATATGGCTAATGTGTAAAAATTTCATAAGATGAGAGATCCATGAATTAATTCTATATTAAGAAATTGTTTCAAAACTCAATTATATTAAAAAAAAAATTGGATTTTTTTTTTTTTTTTTTCACAAAGCGGAGAAAAATGACCTCAATACCCCCAAACCTAATTTCTACATTGTCCTCAATGTTCAAGACAAAAATTTAAAAGGCGGGAAAGATATGAAAGATATTACCGTAATGAGGGACTTTTTCCAACGCACCATTCCCGTAAAATAAAAAGTATGATACAACAACAATGACCAAATTTCATGTTCACTTGTGGTACACAGGGTCTTGGAGGAGAATATCCTCCACTTCCCGATCTTGCAATTCCAGATATGGCTTCAACCTTTGACCATTAACTTTAAAAATTTCACCATTTTTAGGATTCTCTATCTCAACCGCCCCATGTGGCTAGACTGTCCTAGCAATAAAGGGACCGGACCATCTAGACCTCAACTTACCGGGAAAGAGATGCAACCTAAAATTGTACAAGAGAACTTTCTGTCCAGGCTCGAATGACTTCCGTAGGATGGACTTGTCATCGAACATTTTCATTTTCTCTTTATACAATTTTACATTTTCGTACGCATCATTACTAATCTCTTCCAACTTATGAAGTTGCAGTTTTCGAACCTCTCCCGCAACAGGTAAATCGAAATTGAAGGTCTTAATGGCCCAATAGGCCTTGTTTTCTAACTCTACCGGAAGGTGACAGGCTTTTCCATAGATAAGCCTATACGGGGACATATCAAGTGGTGTTTTGTAGGCAGTGCGATAAGCCCACAATGCATCCAATAACCTTAAGGACCAATCCTTTCGGTTTGGATTCACTGTCTTCTCGATGATTTGTTTGATTTGCCTATTGGAAAATTCAACTTGACCACTGGTTTGAGGGTGATAATAACACCCTACTTTGTACGTGACCGAGTACTTTTTCATAAGACTCTCGAAGGATCGATTACAGAAATGGGTTCCCTGATCGCTAATGATGGCTCTAGGTGTGCCGAAATGGGAGAAAATATTTTCTCGAATGAATTTGACCACCACGTGGCGATCATTCGTTCTACATGGTATGGATTCTACCCACTTAGATACATAATCAACTGCCAAAAGAATGTATAGATTTCCCTAGGAATTTGGGAATGGACCCATAAAATCAATGCCCCAACAGTCAAAAACCTCGATAATCAGAATGGGATTTAAGGGCATCATATTCCTACGTGTGATCTTTCCTAACCGTTGGCAATGGTCACAACTCCTACTATAATCATTCGAGTCACAAAAAATGGTGGGCCAATAAAATCCACATTGCAAGATTTTTGTAGCGGTCTTTTTAGCACTGAAATGACCTCCACAGGCTTGGTCATGGCAGAAAGAGATTACCCTTTGAATCTCGTGATCGAGGACACACTTTTGAATGATTTGATCGGGACAATACTTGAAAAGATACGGGTCATCCCAAAATAAATGCTTGGCTTCCTTTAAAAATTTGGAACAATCTTGCTTAGACCAATGCAGTGGCATTTCACCTGTCACAAGATAGTTCACAATATCGGCGAACCATGGAAGCTGAGAGACAAGCATCAGTCCCTCATCGGGAAAGGACTCATTTAGTAGCAATAGGTTATCGGAAGATTCAATGGTTAACCTTGACAAATGATCCGCCACTACATTCTCACAACCTTTCTTATCTCGAATTTCAAGGTCAAACTCTTGCAGTAATAGGATCCACCTAATGAGACGAGCCTTAGCATCCTTTTTAGACAAAAGGTATCGCAGGGCTGAGTGATCGGTGAAAATGACAACTTTGGATCCTACCAAGTAAGATATAAACTTCTCAAGAGAAAAAACAACAGCGAGGAACTCTTTTTCAGTCGTGGAATAGTTCAATTGGGCATCATTAAGAGTTCTACTGGAATAATAGATGACGTGAGGAATTTTCTCATTACGCTGACCTAGAACCGCACCTATGGCATAGTCGGAAGCGTCACACATGATCTCAAATGGTCGATTCCAGTCGGGAGGTTTCATAATAGGTGCAGAGGTCAATTCCGTCTTTAGCCTTTCAAAGGCATGAACGCATTCGTTAGTGAAATCGAAGGGTGTGTCCTTGGCAAGAAGATTGCACAAGGGTCGAGAGATTTTGCTAAAATCCTTAACAAATCTTCGATAAAAACCGGCGTGTCCTAAGAATGACCGAACTTCACGCACAGTTTTAGGGGGTGGGAGATTAGCAATGAGATCTATTTTAGCTTTATCTATCTCGGTACCCTTTTCAGAAATGATGTGACCTAGCACTATGCCTTGTTTGACCATAAAGTGACACTTCTCCCAATTAAGCATAAGGTTCTTTTCCTTACACCTCTTCAGAACGAGGGTGAGGTGATGGAGGCACTCATCAAAACTAGACCCAAATACAGAAAAATCATCCATAAAGACTTCGAGAAACCGCTCCACCATATCTGAAAAGATACTCATCATGCACCGCTGAAAGGTGGTGGGTGCATTGCATAACCCAAAGGGCATACGTCGATAGGCAAAAGTACCAAATGGACAAGTGAAGGTGGTTTTCTCTTGATCCTCAGGAGCGATGGGAATTTGATTGTAGCCGGAGTAACCATCGAGAAAATAGTAATATGGATAGACAGATAATCTCTCTAGCATTTGGTCAATGAAAGGAAGGGGAAAGTGATCTTTCCTTGTAATAGCGTTCAACTTCCTAGAAATCAATACACACTCGCCAACCGGTTTTAATCCTAGTGGGTACAAACTCATCATCGTTATTTTTCACCACCGTAACACCGAATTTCTTAGGGACCACTTGAACGGGACTGACCCATTGGCTATCAGAGATGGGGTAAATGATACCCGCATCGAGCAATTTTAGCACCTCGGCTCGGACGACCTCTTTCATATTGGGATTAATCCTACGTTGTGCTTCACGGGAATTTTTAGCATTATATTCTAAGTGTATCCTATGCATGCACACCGAGGGACTTATCCCCTTAATGTCGGCTATGGTCCATCCTATGGCTTCCTTGTGTTCGTTGAGAACACGCAACTGTTTATCTTCTTGTTCTTTGTCTAAGTCAGACGCGGTGATAACAGGTAAGGATTCAGAAGTTCCTAAGAACCTATACTTGAGCGTTTCAGGCAGTGGCTTCAATTCAAGCTCGGGAGCTTTCTCAATCGAGGGTGGAATAGGTGATGAGGAAAGTGAGAGGGGCTCGGGTTTAGATTTCTAATTTCCTATTTCCATGATAGGGGCGGAGTCGAGGAGGGCATTGAATTCTTCGATGGACTGTTCGACATCAAATTCGGACCCAAAAAAGGCAAGACAAGATGCTAAAGGGTCATCATTATAAGTTTGCTCGAAAGTTTCTTGGACAATACTATCAATCATGTCGACATCCACGGGTTCATCGTCATCGGGTGGTTGTTTGGCCAAATTGAACACATTAAGGTCCATAGTCATGTTCCCAAAGGATAGGTTCAATTGGCCGCTCTGACACCTAATGAAGGCATCAGATGTGGTAAGGAAAGGATGACCCAAAATAACAGGGATTTGTGCAATAGGATTTTGCACTTGTTGGGTGTCCAAGACAACAAAGTCGACAGGAAATATAGAGTCACCCACTTTAATTAGGACGTCCTCAACAATGCTGTAATACCCCGTATTTTTATGCTATATTTAATTTGGGGATTTATTAAATTTAATGTGACTGTTATTTAATAAAAATCCGGAAATTAATTATGTTATAATTATTAACGTGACTAGAGTTAGTAATTATGGGAAACTTGTTGAATATTACTAATGGGCATAGTAATATATTATATTGGTTATATTGAATGTCATAAGTGAATTAAATGAATATTTCGGAAATTTAAGTCGGGACGTGCCCGTGTCACGTCAGGACTAATTGTGTTAAATAAAAAGTGAATATTTTATAAGTTGTCCGTATGGTCGTTTTGAGTGCGCCAACGCGTCCGCAAGGGTTAAGATAGTCAGAAAAGTGTACCCGGGGGTTTGGTTCGGGTCTCGGGGTGTTTTAAGGCCTAATTAGTGACCCGGGAGGGCATTTTGGTCTTTTTCCAAAATAAGGTAATTAAACCCACGAATTTTAGCAGCCTTTATCAACTGGTTAGGTTATCCATTTAGGGTTAGAACATACAGAACCCTAGGACGGCCATTGGAGAAGAGAGGAGAGACCTTTCTAGGAGATTCAAGGCCAAAACACCTCCGTTTGCACCGCCGTCACCACCAACGCGTAGATCGCGAGGAGGAGAACGCAACCACACCATAATCCACAGGAAATCAGACTTCTGAAAATCCCAGGCAAGTGTTTAACTTGCGTATTTCGTTAATGCAATGTTCATATTAGTTTAGGATTAATTAGGAATGTAATCCATGTAAGAAAACCCCAAATTTTGATAGGAAATTGCATGTAGAGAATATTAAAACCTTATGCTGGAAACTCTTGATGTTATAGATGTATTACCCACGAATTTTGATGTTATATGAGGAAGAAATTCTGGAGAAAAACTGAATTGGATAATAGTTATGAAAACTTTAGGGTTCTTGATGTTTAGATGAGATTTTGGATTGTTTAACCATGATTAATGATGTATACACGCATGCTGAACGTTAAAAACATCTGGAATTATGTTAGTATGTTAGTAATAGACTTTTTGGGTCGATTAGTGTTGGAAAATATGGATATTGATGAAGAATTTTGATGAATCCCGTAACTGCAATTCTGCAGAATTTTTACCCAGACCTGCTTGATCGATCGATCGAACATAGAGCATCGATCGATCGAAGGTTCGATCGATCGAGCCCCAAGCTTCGATCGATCGACCCCTCCTGGCAGACTCCTATTTCCCTTGTTTAATTAGTTAACGTAAGTTATCGTGAAATTATCTTTGGGCATTCTAAATAAAATGAATTGGGAGACATTGAGGATCAGTAGGGTATATGAATAAATGTTAGTACCTTTAATCTTCAATGAAAATGGTATTTATGGGATATTTACTTTAGGGTGGTAGATTTATGAATTTAAAGGGTGAGGTACGTAAGAGAGTTACGTTGGAATCTAATAAAGTCACTTACTGAATTTCAGAATTTTGAGGATGTAATCCATGAGTGTTAGGTAATAAGTGAGAAAACCCTTCGAGTTAAGGTTAGGAATAAAACCTTATATGTAATTCCATAACTGTGTCATTAAGGATAAAGGGTATAATTACGGGTGATGAGAAGAACCTATATTAATTCGATAAAGTGGTATATTTATATGATTGTGTGTACATATATTATGCATGTGAAAATCATACCCACACTACTTGCTATCCCTGAGGTTTCCGCGCTGGGACAAGTCTTATCTCGATGGGACCTTTATGGGGGATATTGACTTGTACCCTAGAAGATAGATGTCCTTGGTACAGGCTATCGATGTGATAGTTCAGACGGTCCTAAGAGACACCGGTATGTGCCACCCTCTTAGAGACTTGGAATCTATGCTTCGCCTCAATATTGTTTGTGTATTTATGTTAATACAATTCGAGAGTGATTCCGAATGTATTCCCCTTAAAATGAGTGATATGGGGCTTTGGATAGTGGAAGTATGCACGCACCATAGTTTTATTCGGGGTGCTGTTATATATATATATATATATATATATATATATATATATATATATATATATATATATATATATATATATATATATATATATATTATGCGAGTAGTTAATATATATATATATATATATATATATATATATATATATATATATATATATATATATATGAGATTATGGTATTTGAAACTGTCTACTGAGATTTGATAAGTAGAACATGGTTGTTGACTCAAATTATTAAATACTTGTTTGAGAAAGTATTAAATGTCACGGGAACTTTATTATTTTTATGAAGTTAAAAATAGAGAATTTTGGGCTACTTGTTGGAACACCTTTTAAAGTGGATATCGTGTATTATAAATCTTACAAGTAATTTAAGTTAAGTTAAAGCTGTTAGAAAGACTAGTATGTTAGATGCTAAAACAAACCGTTGGGGAGGTTAGTGCGATAGGTGTGCACATTAGAAGAGAGGTGAGTATTTCTCAAGAGAGAGACGCACTAATATGTTGTTGCATTGGCCTGTATCAATTTAAATACTTGCTTAACGTATTTTAAAATCAAACACACTTTCGAGCTCTGACCCGTTTCTTTTTCTCTCTCTCTCTTGTATATATATATATATATATATATATATTTTCAGGTGCCCAGCCATAGGGGCGTCTTGCTTAGGATCTCTTGAGAAGAACGAGCTGTAGCTTAGGTGGAAGTTGCAGGTCACTTGAGTAGACCGCTTCTGTTATTGACTCCACTCTTAGTACTCTCATTTATTGGGCACGTGTCGCCCTTTTTATCATCTCATTTGTTGTTGGGACATTTATATTTCAGTCATTTCCAGTATTGTTCTTTGGGATTTATTTCAGTATGGACTTGTGATTTTAGTTTTATTATGTTGACATTCGATTGACGAATGTATGTTATTATTTAGTTCATCGTGGTGTGATTCTTAATTGTAGAAATGTTGTTTTAAATAAATAAATCTTTTCTCTAATTAAAATTTGGAAAGTTTGTATGAAAAATGTTTTTGACACTTAGCTTAATTATTTAGGGTGTTAAATTGGAAAATTTATTTTTATCGACAGTGATGCTGAGAATGAACCAACTATTAACCTTGATTTAATTTAATAAAGGAGTGATCGCCCGGTATTTAATTAGGTGGGGTTTCACAGGTGGTATCAGAGCATCAGGTTCTAGTGTCCATAGGATCTGTACGGCTTATTTCGCTTTCAGCTTAACGTTATTGCTATAGAGCCCTATTTTTAGGATTGTTGTATTCTTGCTTTTACGTTTAAGTCTTCAGCTATTTGAGATATGATAATAACTGTAGACTAATAAACTTGTTCACGTTTCAGATGCCTCCGAGACGTGCTCCGAAAGATAGGCGTGCCCAAGCCGAGCAGCCAGTAGCTCCGGCACCAGGCACAATGAATGCGAACGAAGTAGCCGCCATTGTTTCTTAGGCTGGGAATGCCGCAATAGCGGTGATTCAACAGGCTCCACCCCAGGTTCAGGCAGTGGCGCCAGTACCAGCACAGCTTCCGTCCGCATGGGAGAGGGTTCGGGATGCTTTTCAGAAAGCGCATCCCCCTGAGTTTTCTGGTAGCTCCGATATGGTTACAGTCAGCCAATGGAAGAAAGACATCCAGCGGCACCTCTGTATGTATGAGTGCACTGACGTGCAAAAGCAGTTATTGGCTTCCTTTGAGCTGGTGTGAGCTGCATTACAGTGGTGGGAGTCCACTACTACTCTGGAGGAGAGGGACACGATCCCTATTCAGTTGTTCTGGGAGCGGTTTGACCGCAAGTATTTTCCACCCGCAGTGCAGACTGAGATGAGGCGGAAATTACTAAATCTGAAGCAGGAGAACCTTACTGTAGCTGAGTATGAGGAGGAGTTCACGAGACTTCTCACTATTGTACCGGATGAGGCACCCACTGAGAGCAAGAAGATTTTGCTGTTTGTCGACGGGTTAGCTTGGAGGATCCGTCAGCACCTTATTGGGAATCTATCCCTGAGTACTTTCACTGATGTACTCAATTCAGCGTTACTACATTGCCAGTATCACCGCTTCCATCTTCAGGGAAGCAGGAGAGCAGGAGAGTCCAGCTAGCAGGGCAGGATCGGGGGTAATAGTGCCGGTGGGGCACCAACTCATGGACAGACTCGTCAGCATGAGCAGAGTTCCCATCAGGGGGACCCTGCTAAGCAATTCCATTCAGGTGATTCTAGGCAGGGATTCGGGGGTTTCAGGCAGGGCCATCAGGGCCAGCCTAATCAGCAGGGCCAGCAGGGCCAACACCGACCGCAAGGACAACAGTAGGGCTAGCAAATACAAAAGCGTGCACAGCAGGGCCAACAGGGCCAGTGGCGTGGAGGTAACGGCCATCAGGGCCGTGGACAGTAGGGTCAGAGGGGCGGTAACTTCAAAGGAAGATGCTTTGGGTGCGGTAAACATGGCCATAAGTGCCAGGATTGCCCAGAGGGCGATAGGGCCCCACAGCAACAGGGAGCTCGTAATGAGCCGCAGAGACCACTCTTTCCACCTGCCCTCCCAGCTCCAGCCCAGGTGCTAGCCCTACCATCCATTCCAGCAGCTCCAGTGCAGCAGGGGCAATTGCAGTATGGACGGGTCTATAACGTCCACCAGGCAGCAGCTCCACAGGCACCACCCGCGATTGAGGGTATGTTTCCTATCCATGGTACTATGGGTCGGGTATTATTTGATACGGGGGTAACGCATTGTTTTATAGCTACGCATTTCGGGAAGTCCTTAGGATTGCTAGCCACAGCAGAGAGCACCGTGACGTGTGTCGACTCACCACTGGGGAGTGGGTCTCTTATATTCTTTATATGCCGGGGAGTGAGGGTAGAGATTGGTAGCTTGGTATTACCTGCTGACATGTTAGTCTTAGACATGCACGAGCATGTGTGATTATCGATATGGACTGGCTCGCAGCTTATAGAGCCATGATTGATTGCTTCGGTGGGAGCATTGTTTTTGCCATTCCGGGGCAAGAGATGTTCGTAGTGGCGATGCCTCGCCCAGAGGGAGGTTCGACCGCTCATTTGTACTACATAGAGGAGGATACCTCTAAGGAGGTTGTTATTCCCTTAGATTCTATCCCTGTTGTCAGGGAGTATTCCGATGTGTTTCAGGAGATACCAGGCCTACCGCCCAGTCGTGATATAGACTTTGTTATAGATTTACTGCCAGATACGAGACCTATAGCACGCGCACCGTACCGTATGGCTCCGGCAGAGATGCGAGAGCTACGAGATCAGATAGAGCAGCTGTTAGGTCAGGGCTTCATCCGTAGGAGTACCTCACCTTGGGGCGCTCCAGTCTTGTTTGTGAAGAAAAGAGATGGTTCACTAAGATTGTGTGTGGACTATCGTGAATTGAACAAGGTCACGATACGGAATAAGTATCCGTTACCTCGAATCGATGATCTGTTCGACCAGTTGAGGGGAGAAACTTTCTTTTCGAAGATAGATCTGAGGTCGGGGTACCATCAGTTACGTATTAGAGAGCAGGATGTTTCAAAGACTGCTTTCTTGTCGAGATATGGGTCCTATGAGTTCAGGGTGATGCCGTTCGGACTCACAAATGCCCCAGCCGTTTTCATGGACTTGATGAACCGAGTATTCAGAGAGTTCCTGGATCAGTTCGTCATCGTCTTCATAGATGATATCTTGATATATTCACACTCCGAGGAGGAGCATGCCGAGCACTTGAGGCAGGTCCTTCAGACTCTACGAGAGCATCAGTTGTATGATAAGTACGAGAAGTGTGGATTCTGGCTGCGAGAAGTACAGTTCTTGGGCCATGTCGTTTCTGAACAGGGGATTGCAGTTGATCCGAGCAAAGTATCAGCGGTGAGGGAGTGGGGATAGCCCACGACACCGACAGAAGTGCGTAGTTTCTTGGGATTAGCCGGATACTACAGGAGATTCATTCGGGGATTCTCCAAAATAGCGGGTCCATTGATGAATCTGACTCGCAAAGGGGTACCATATGTTTGGGATGACGCTTTTCAGTTGGCTTTCGACGAGCTGAAAGACAAGCTAGCTTCAGCACCAGTCCTTGCCTTACCGAAACCGGGTGTGGAGTACCTGGTTTATACCGATGCGTCCTTACGGGGACTTGGGGGAGTACTTCAACAGGAAGAGAAGGGTATAGATTTTGCTTCCCGCAAGCTTAAGCCGCATGAGAAGAATTACCCCACCCACGACCTGGAGTTAACAGCGGTCGTCTTTGCATTGAGAATTTGGAGGCACTACTTATTGGGCGAGAAATTCCGTTTGTTCACAGACCATAAGTCATTGCAGTACCTATTCACTGAGCGAGAGCTGAATATGCGTCAGCGCAGGTGGTTAGAGTTTGTGAAGGACTACCAGTTCGATATACAGTATCATCCGGGTAAGGCCAACGTAGTTGCTGATGCGTTGAGCCGTAGACCGGTAGACGATGTAGCGGACGTCTGGAAGGCAAAGTGGAAGGAATTGGGTCACCAGGACGCAGTGGCACGTTCCTTCATATCCGTGATGTCAGTCACACCCGAGATTGTTACGAGGGTGATACAGGAACAGACCACAGACCCGTTTTGCCAGGAACAGATTGTGCGACTTCTAGCCGAGGGTGCTGAGTCCTATTCTGTTAGTTCTGATGGAGGTTTGCGGTTTAATGGGAGATTAGTGGTTCCAGAAGGAGCGGAATTACGTCATGAAGTGATGACTCATTCTCACGGGTCCCGATTTGCAGTACATCCGGGAGGTGATAAAATGTACCAGGACATGAGGCGTCAATACTGGTGGAGTGGGATGAAGAAGGACATCGCCGAGTTTGTGTCCAAGTGTTCTACCTGCCAGCTAGTGAAGGTGGACCACCAGAAACCGTCAGGATTGCTTCAGCCATTGGAAGTACCCGCGTGGAAGTGGGAGAGTATTTCCATGGATTTCATTACAGGGTTGCCTACATCAAAGCGGGGCCACGATTCTATCTGGGTGATTGTAGACCGTTTGACCAAAGTGGCTCATTTTCTGCCAGTGCGGACAGATTATACTACGGGTCAGTATGCTCAATTGTTCATTGCTGAGATTGTCAGATTACACGGGGTGCCCCTGAATATTGTGTCAGATAGAGACAAGATTTTTGTGTCACGTTTCTGGGAAAGTTTTCAGGAGGCTATGGGTACCGAGTTGAGGTTGAGTTCAGCTTACCACCCACAGACAGATGGACAGACAGAGCGTACTAATCAGATGTTAGAGGATATGCTACGCATGTGTGTTCTCGATTTCGGAGGAGGTTGGGAACCACATCTTCCACTGGTAGAGTTTGCTTATAATAACTCTTATCAGTTTACGATTGGTATGGCCCCATTTGAGGCTTTGTATGGCAGGCCTTGTCGTTCTCCAACTTGTTGGCTCGAGGTGGGGGACAACAAGTTGCTAGGACCAGAAGTGATTCAGGAGACCTCCGCAAGGATTGAGATAATCAGGAGTCGTATTCAGGTAGCCCAGGACAGGCAGAAGAGCTACGCCGATGCGAAACGGTTCTTCCGGTAGTTTAATGTGGGAGATCAAGTGTTATTGCGTGTATCTCCTATGAAGGGAGTGATGAGGTTCGGGAAGAAAGGGAAATTGGCCCCGAGGTATGTGGGACCATTTCCCATCATCGAGAGGATCGGGCCGGTTGCATACAGGTTGGGATTGCCAGAACATTTACATGGCATCCACGATGTATTCCACATCTCGTCGTTAAGGCGATATCTTCGGGATGATATGGCCTATACTCACATTGCGATAGATGAGATAGATTTACAGTCTGATAGCTCTTACGAGGAGAGACCAGTGGCTATTCTAGACTATAGTGAGAGGAGATTGAGGTCGAAAATAGTTCCACTTGTGCGAGTTCAGTGGGAGCATCATAATGTGGAGGAATCCACTTGGGAGCGTGAGGCAGATATGCGCGAGAGATATCCAGAGTTGTTTTTACCAGGTATGCCTTATTTTCCGAATTTCGGGACGAAATTCCGTTATTAGGGGGGAAGTATGTAATACCCCGTATTTTTATGCTATATTTAATTTGGGGATTTATTAAATTTAATGTGACTGTTATTTAATAAAAATTCGGAAATTAATTATGTTATAATTATTAACGTGACTAGAGTTAGTAATTATGGGAAACTTGTTGAATATTACTAATGAGCATAGTAATATATTATATTGGTTATATTGAATGTCATAAGTGAATTAAATGACTATTTCGGAAATTTAAGTCGGGACGTGCCCGTGTCACGTCGGGACTAATTGTGTTAAATAAAAAGTGAATATTTTATAAGTTGTCCGTATGGTCATTTTGAGTGCGCCGACGCGTCCGGAAGGGTTGAGATAGTCAGAAAAGTGTACCCGGGGGTTTGGTTCGGGTCTCGGGGTGTTTTTAGGCCTAATTAGTGACCCGGGAGGGCATTTTGGTCTTTTTCCAAAATAGGGTAATTAAACCCACGAATTTTAGCAGCCTTTATCAGCTGGTTAGGTTAGCCATTTAGGGTTAGAACATACAGAACCCTAGGACGGCCATTGGAGAAGAGAGGAGAGACCTTTCTAGGAGATTCAAGGCCAAAACACCTCCGTTTGCACCGCCGTCACCACCAACGCGTAGATCGCGAGGAGGAGAACGCAACCACACCATAATCCACAGGAAATTAGACTTCTGAAAATCCCAGGCAAGTGTTTAACTTGCGTATTTCGTTAGTGCAATGTTCATATTAGTTTAGGATTAATTAGGAATGTAATCTATGTAAGAAAACCCCAAATTTTGATAGGAAATTGCATGTAGAGAATATTAAAAGCTTATGCTAGAAACTCTTGATGTTATAGATGTATTACCCACGAATTTTGATGTTATATGAGGAAGAAATTCTGGAGAAAAACTGACTTGGATAATAGCTATGAAAACTTTAGGGTTCTTGATGTTTAGATGAGATTTTGGATTGTTTAACCATTATTAATGATGTATACACGCATGCTGAACGTTAAAAACATCTGGAATTATGTTAGTATGTTAGTAGTAGACTTTTTGGGTCGATTAGTGTTGGAAAATATGGATATTGATGAAGAATTTTGATGAATCCCGTAACTGCAATTCTGTAGAATTTTTACCCAGACCTGCTTGATCGATCGATCGAACATAGAGCATCGATCGATCGAAGGTTCGATCGATCGAGCCCTAAGCTTCGATCGATCGACCCCTCCTGGCAGACTCCTATTTCCCTTGTTTAATTAGTTAACGTAAGTTATCGTGAAATTATCTTTGGGCATTCTAAATAAAATGAATTGGGAGACATTGAGGATCAGTAGGGTATATGGATAAATGTTAGTACCTTTAATCTTCAATGAAAATGGTATTTATGGGATATTTACTTTAAGGTGGTAGATTTATGAATTTAAAGGGTGAGGTACGTAAGAGAGTTACGTTGGAATCTAATAAAGTCACTTACTGAATTTCAGAATTTTGAGGATGTAATCCATGAGTGTTAGGTAATAAGTGAGAAAACCCTTCGAGTTAAGGTTAGGAATAAAACCTTATATGTAATTCCATAACTGTGTAATTAAGGATAAAGGGTACAATTACGGGTGATGAGAAGAACCTATATTAATTCGATAAAGTGGTATATTTATATGATTGTGTGTACATATATTATGCATGTGAAAATCATACCCACGCTACTTGCTATCCCTGAGGTTTCCGCGCTGGGACAAGTCTTATCTCGATGGGACCTTTATGGGGGATATTGACTTGTACCCTAGAAGATAGATGTCCTTGGTACAGGCTATCGATGTGATAGTTCAGACGGTCCTAAGAGACGCCGGTATGTGCCACCCTCTTAGAGACTTGGAATCTATGCTTCGCCTCAATATTGTTTGTGTATTTATGTTAATACAATTCGAGAGTGATTCCGAATGTATTCCCCTTAAAATGAGTGATATGGGGCTTTGGATAGTGGAAGTATGCACGCACCATAGTTTTATTCGGGGTGCTGTTATATATATATATTATGCGAGTAGTTAATATATATATATATATATATATATATGAGATTATGGTATTTGAAACTGTCTACTGAGATTTGATAAGTAGAACATGGTTGTTGACTCAAATTATTAAATACTTGTTTTGAGAAAGTATAAAATGTCACGGGAACTTTATTATTTTTATGAAGTTAAAAATAGAGAATTTTTGGCTACTTGTTGGAACACCTTTTAAAGTGGATATCGTGTATTATAAATCTTACGAGTAATTTAAGTTAAGTTAAAGTTGTTAGAAAGACTAGTATGTTAGATGCTAAAACAAACCGTTGGGGAGGTTAGTGCGATAGGTGTGCACATTAGAAGAGAGGTGAGTATTTCTCAAGAGAGAGACGCACTAATATGTTGTTGCATTGGCCTGTATCAATTTAAATACTTGCTTAACGTATTTTAAAATCAAACACACTTTCGGGCTCTGACCCGTTTCTTTTTCTCTCTCTCTCTTGTGTATATATATATATACATATATATATATATATATATATATATATATATATATATATATACATATATTTTCAGGTGCCCAGCCACAGGGGCGTCTTGCTTAGGATCTCTTGAGAAGAACGAGCTGCAGCTTAGGTGGGAGTTGCAGGTCACTTGAGTAGACGGCTTCTGTTATTGACTCCACTCTTAGTACTCTCATTTATAAGGCACGTGTCGCCCTTTTTATCATCTCATTTGTTGTTGGGACATTTATATTTCAGTCATTTCCAGTATTGTTCTTTGGGATTTATTTCAGTATGGACTTGTGATTTTAGTTTTATTATGTTGACATTCGATTGACGAATGTATGTTATTATTTAGTTCATCGTGGTGTGATTCTTAATTGTAGAAATGTTGTTTTAAATAAATAAATCTTTTCTCTAATTAAAATTTGGAAAGTTTGTATGAAAAATGTTTTTGACACTTAGCTTAATTATTTAGGGTGTTAAATTGGAAAATTTATTTTTATCGACAGTGATACTGAGAATGAACCAACTGTTAACCTTGATTTAATTTAATAAAGGAGTGATCGCCCGGTATTTAATCAGGCGGGGTGTCACAAATACCTCTCGAGATTTTCACAGAACGGTCGGATAAGGACAAGATAATCCTAGTCGGTTTTAACTCCCTCAAACTTAGTTTCTCGTATACGGTGTACGGCAGAAGATTCACGCTTGCTCCTAAATCTAGAATTGCTTTCTCGATGAGGTGCTCCCCTATCTTGATAGATATCGTCGGAGTACCGGGATCCTTATGCTTGATGGGAGTTTGATAAGAAATGATCGAGCTTGCTTTCTCGGCGAGAAAAGCTTTCTTGGGTACATTGGTGCTTCTCTTGAAGGTACAAAGGTCCTTCAAAAATTTAGCGTAGGATGGGACTTGTTGAATAGCATCAAGCGGTGGGATATTGATTTGTACTTGCTTGAATACTTCCAACATCTTATCAACTTGCGTATTTTTCTTTTGTGGCACAAAACGCTGTGGGAATGGAGCTTTTGGGACATAGGTCTCCACAGATGGCTCGGAAGGTAAAGGTGAGGATGAAGTTGGAGACACGGGTGGATCTTCCTTCGCCTTACCTTTCTCGGATTCAGTCTTGGTAGGTAGTGAAATGTTTGTCTCTACTTCCTTGACAGACCTAAGCGTGATGATGTCTTTTGCATGCTCTTGGGGGTGTGATGCGCTCGTGTCATCTTGAATAAGAAATTGACCCCTTGGCATGTTACCCTTTGGATTGGGTTCGGGCTGACTCGGGAATGTTCCCTTATTCCTCTCACTCAACGCATTAGCTAGTTGGATCATTTGGACCTCGAGTTTGGTAATGGCTTGCGTATTCGCGTGCATGCTTTGCTGGGTGGATTGGAGGACATTTTGCGCGGTTTGCTGGAATTGAAGGGTACTTTGGGCAAGAAGGTTCATCGAATCCTCTAAAGATTGAATCTTTTGGGATGAGGGATTCGAGAGTGCAGTGGCATTCTTTTGGAAACACGGGGGTGGGTTATCGGAAGATTGGCCTCCACTTCCTTGGTATTTACCCTTGGACCATGAAAGATTGGGGTGGTCTCGCCATCCCGAATTGTATGTATTGGAATATGGGTCATACTTTGGCCTATTTTGGTAGAGGGCATTGGCTTGCTCGGTGAGTGCCTTGTGGGCCGGAAGGGTGGGGCAATTCTCAACTAAGTGGTCGAATGCATCACAAAGTATACACATAGGGGAACCTACATGTTGAACGGCCGCAGATACAGTTCGATTGCCCTCTTTGCTTGTCTCTAAAGCTTCTAAACGTCGGGATAATGTGGCCACTTTGTCATTTAAATCATAACTTTGTTCGACTTGGTGAGCGAACCCCTCAGTAGAGGTCGTGGATCTAGATTCTCTATTGGGTGCCCATCGCTGGGACTTTTTGGCTATAGCTTATAGAAATACCCACGCATCGACCTCACTCTTCTCGGTAAAATCACCATTACATAGTGACTCGAGCATAGTTCGGGTGTTACAATCGAACCCCTCATATAAAATTTGGACTTGGCGTCTCATCTCAATCCCATAGTGAGGACATTGCAAAAGCAAGTCCTTGAATCACTCCAAATACATCCACAATGCTTCTCCCTCCTTTTAGCTAAATGTGTTGATGGCGTGACATATCGACGCCATCTTTTGGTTAGGAAAGAATTGTTGTAGGAAGGTGACACTCATTTGGTTCCAAGTGGTGATGGATTCGGGTTTTAACGAGTTAAACCAACTCTTAGCTTTGTCTTTCAACGAGAACGGGAACAATTTAAGCTTAACAATCTCATCGGAGAGTTGTTGGTACTTAATGGTCCCACATATCTCCTCGAATTCATGCACGTGAAGGTACAGATCCTCTTTCTCTGTACCCCAAAACACGAGCAACAGTTGGATTGTTCCCGCATGGAATTGGAAATTGTTTGCATTGTGATCGGGGAGAAGTATGCATGAATGCTGACTAGACCTAGTTGGATAAAGGTAATCCTTAAGGGCACGTGGTGCTAACTCATCTCCCATCTCGGTGAATATCGAAAATCTACCTATGTAAGTATCGGGAATGCTAGACTCCACACTCGACAAACGGCCGGTATGATTTCGAAACCAACTTCGCATACACTCAGCTCACTAGATTTTTTATTTATTTTTTTATTTTTTATGTGATGAAAAATAATATTTGACTCAAACCACGTAATTCCTAGCTAACACACAGCAAATTGAATTATCTAATTTAGGTGAGAGGAATTTCAATTTTAAAATCTAGTTTTCCCGAGATTAATCGACGACAGCAAGGGTCCCCAAATTAATCTTCCTAATTAGACAACTCCTTCTCTTTGACAAAGGAGAATTTAAAAGACGACCAACTACGGTTATCGCCTCAAAACCCATTTTTTCCACCAGGTAGGTGGTCGGTACTAAGACACATTAAAAACCACCAATCCTAGACAAGGTGAAACGGAATTGATTTGACAAGTTCGCGTTGGAGTAGCTTTTAACTCTAGACTTGTTAAGAGGTTTCCTATGAGCTATGTGATATCCTAAGGCCAATGTCTAATTGATTTTAAATTAAATGTGATGGCTCGGGATATGCAAATGCTTGGATAATTAGTGATTTTCGGACCAAGGAAAGGTGATGAAATCCCCACCTTATCTTTCACACGGGTTTTGCCCTTAAGTCAATTTATGCAACGTGCTAAATTAAATGTGAAATTAAACCACGTAGGCGCACCCCAAAAAAAAACGTACCTCCGACATGGACTTTTTACGGTTACTTGTTTACGCCGGGCCGAAGTTTAACTTGACGTCGATCGGAGGGAAACGCCGCCTACGTTTCAGTTGTCCCCGAGAGTTCCTTGTGCCCGTGGAAAGATTGCATAATTTTTTTCTTCGTGTTTGCGCACCGTTGAACACTTTTTCGAATTTTTCGTCACCCTTTTTTTTATTTTATTTTTTTTAATATGCTCCTGAAAAAAAAACAAAAGAAACTACACCAAACGTAAAGTGCGACACATACACACACAAAAAAATATGACACATGTACTAGTGGTGTATTTAACAAGAAAAAAAAAAGAAAACACAATTATGAAATAATTTTTTTTTACCCCCCAAAAATTAAAAATATTGCTGCCGAATTTTTTTTTTTCTAGAAATTTTTACTTTTTTTTATGAATTTTTACTAACAAAAATGCAAAAAGTAAAAAAAACTAGTCCGAAAGTCACAACTCTTTTTTTTAAAATCGAACAAATCCTCGACAATGGCGCCAAAAACTAGTTGTCAATTTTATAAAATACCGCAAGTGCACGGGCTATTATAGAATAGCGAGTGTAAGTACGGGTCGAACCCACGAGGATTTGTCAATTTTAATTATTAAAAGAATTGCAACTGTCCAACTAGATCAAATGGGGTAGAGAATAATTATAAATTACACTAAATAAAAGCAACTACGATAAATGAGAGTAACACAAGAGATTTGTAAACAATTAGGAAATAATTAGGATTCGGGGTCCATTTATCACGTAACTAATGTCTCACACTAATCTAATGTTGTCATTCTCTTTTTATAACTCAAATTAAACCGACTCTCTCCGTGTTTAATTGGGAAAATATGACGGTTATGTTCAAAATATTTTTAACGTCTCTAATAGACGACTAAAATCCCTATTCCCTTAGAAAATATAAGTTTTAAAGTTCGCAAATGTATTTAAGTATGGACTATCAAAACAATCAAAGTGCAAGCATAATCCATCAAAAATTACTATTTTTAAATCTCAAAACTTGATTTGACAAAATAATCTTGAAGGTTCTAAAACACACTCCCGTGTCGCTTTAAAATAAATACCGAATCTTTAATAACTATTAAAACAAGAAGGGAATAAACAACGATAAAATTAACGTGACAATTTTAGCTAACTATGATAAACTTCACCCTACTCCTAATATAAGAATCAAGCTACCATAATGAAAGAGAAATTGCAAGAATGAATAGAGATCTTCATTAATAAACCAAACTTACAAATAGTTCTCTCACAACAATCTTCAATCCTCTAAAAAAATGATAAAAACTTGGCCCTTAAATTGATTACAATCACTCAAAGTTGCTCCCCGAAATCCTTCAAGAAATTCCTCTCTGATTGTCTCCAAAATTATGAGCCCAATGGTCCTTTTTATAGGACAAGTGGTGAGGTATTTGAGTTGTGGTGGGACTCTTTCTGATTGGCCAAATAGTGTTGGTAGCTATCTCTCCACCTTTTTAATCTTTGGATCGTGATAAGGGACGAAATTTCCCCCACTCGAAAACTCTTATATTTTCTTGCTAAACACGCATGCCGAGTTTCGTCCAAAGCGGAGAATAAAAATTTCCGAATTTTTTACGATAAAACAATATTTTTTCGAACGACCGTAAAAATCAGCTTTTTCACGCCTTTTTTGAAATAATCATCAATTTACACCAAATTCCATCATTATCTACAAAAATTTCACTAGGCAAATTTTTTCACAAATTAGCACAAGAATATTATAAAATTATCGAAGTGCCCATTTTTGACTTAAAATTGCCATTTTCAATATGAATTCAATCATTCTCGCATTTTTTCCTCCTTTTAATAAAATAGTCCCAAGAAATTATTAAATACACTAAAATGGGAATAACACAGTATAAATTTGGGTATAAAATATAAAAAATAATGCACTCATCAACTAACATGATGCGAAGCTGTACCGTTTGGAGGCGATGGTCCAATATATGTTCTCATTCATGAAGCGTTCGTTGTGCGGTGGAAAACGCAAGGGGAAAGGGAAGGAGAAGGTGGTGGGGGAGGAGGGGAGGGAAGACGAGGATGTGGACCTCGCTACTTCATCGCTGACACATGCAGACTTTGATGATCCACTTCCCTATTTGGCTCCATTCGATCGACCGATGTCGACACTTGCTTGGCCGAGCGTGTTTATACTAGAAATATTTGATGGCCAGCGGATAGGGCGGGGGTTGAGGGACCCGAATATCATCCAAGGTGGACTAGTTCATGGACGTGAGCTTCAAGACATCGAGTCTAAGGTGCTCGTTACACATGTGATACCCAGGAAGGAGAACTCCCCGTTGTGGTTGTGTGAACAATGCGATACGATGTATATAAATGGATGTGTCAATTTGTATATCGTGTGTCCTACTCACCTCCTCGAATTTAACCTTACCCAATACATGTAGTGACATTATTTGAATTGATTTGTATTGTTTTTAAGTTCGTACATTTGAATTATTTTTAAGTTGGTACATTTGAATTATATTTGGATTATCGTGATGCATATTGTCTCTATTTTGAATGTATATTTGCACTATCTCTATTTTATTTGGATATATAATGTTTGAACAGGTACAACGTTGCTATAATAGGTACAAATATACTGTTGGGCAGTGGCAATGGCCATACTGCCCAGCAGATTTTTTTCCAATTCTGCCCAGCATTATCACGGTCATTGACCGTGACAAGTCCGTGACAAAGAAACTTGTCACGGACTTATTTTTGATTAAAAGTCAAGGGTTTGTCACGGTCCTTAATCGTGACAAAACTTGTCAAGGTCAAGGACCGTGACATGATCGTGATAAGTCTAATGAACTTGTCATGGTCAATGACCGTGACAAGTTCGTGACAAAAAAAGTTGTCACCCCCGGATGATTGTGACAATTTGGAAGATTTGGTGTAGTGTCCATAAGCCTGAAACAGACTCATAGAACATGAACATAGTATAAATAAGCTCCTCTATAGAATTGAACATCCATCCTAAAATCATGCAACTTTTCATCTCCTATTGATTAAAAATGGTAACATCCTTAGTATTCGGTTGGGTTTCAGTACCCAACAACCAACTACTCTTTCCTTTCGACCCAAAAAATAGACAAAGAGATCTAGACCATGAATTAAAATACATTCCATTCAACAATACACTAGTCACTCAATGAGTAGGTGTATGTTGGGTAGAAATGACACCTTTTGGACAATTCAACTCAACCATAACTTCAAAATATCCAAATATACTCCAACAAATACACAAGAAATGCCAAAAAATTGGCAATGGGGTAATCTAAAAAATTCAACAGCAAAGAGGGGAATAAAACCCACACAAATAAGGCCAAAAAACTGGCAAGGAGTGAATCAATCTAACACAACAACATAGAAGGGTACAAACCCTCAAGAATTATCAAATAAAGGAAAATTAATAGCCTACTTCATGGGAATAAAACTGAACACTAAGAGGAAATAAAAAAACCCAAAATTAACAAGAGGCTATAAACCCTAGATCAAGGTTAACTTACCCAATCAGACCAACAAAAATGAGTTTCCCTCACTAGAGAAAGAAACCCACTAGTGTATAGAGAATAAAACCCATGAATCCAACCAACAACTAAAGCCTTAGGTTGGCCATATCTGGTAAAAGGAGGGTCGGCCAGAAGAAGGGTGTCGGCCAAACCTAGTGAGGTTAGCGGCTAGGGGCTAGGGTTTGGTTTCTAGGGTTTGTTTGGTAGGGATAAGTTTATGGTTTGATTTAGCGCTGATACCAAGATAATTATTGCGATGTATTGGCTTACCAATAATGGTGCCACATTATGGTATTTATTATTACCTAATAGAAGTGTCTAGAAGTACATGGTAAAAAATAAAAGAGAAGTCATAGAAAGAGTCAAAATAACTAAAGCCCAAAATAGGTGGGCCTAATAATAAAATACGTAGCACCAATTCGATATCCAACATAGTCGTGAGTCATTGATCTTTAAACATTAACAACGGATAAAAGACACTATACACCCCAAAAATTGAATGGATAAATGTTAAAAGTGAACAATTTATTACGTAAATAAAATTAATAATCACAACTAAGTTGAAAACATACCTATATTTGCAGATCTTCTATCATTGAATGACATCAACGATATTTGGGGGAATACATATAACGGATTGCCTTATGGATATGTACACCAAAAATGTTTGGTTATGTCAATAATGTGTTAAATATATTTATCGTGAGAAAATAAAGTAAAAACTAAAACATTTTGAGGCGATAAAGAATAGCTCTGAGCCAAAATATCCAATCAGATGGAAGTTTGGGTTACGAATGAGCAACCTATATAGAGATGCAACCATAGTAAATATTTTAATATGAAATACTAAAATGGAAGTTTGAATGTAAGAGAGACAAATGTAGAAGTACGACTACATTTTGTGCTTGAGTCGTTTACTACTTGGGCTCTCGTCAATAATCTCTTCGAATTTCTGTTCCAGAAAATGGGGATCCTTGCGCACCAAATCCTTTAAGATACTGCATTTGATGTAAGAGTTGAACTCAACTTAAATGCAATACAACCATTGTTAGTACACTAGAGAATCTTACCCTATGGATGAAGTAGGAAACAATGAAGTGTCAATTTTACATAAATGATAATAATGTGAGATATTAAAGCCATTTCAACTCACATACAATAATTAAGAATAATAAAAAAATATACGTGTTATATTCTTTTATGCGAATATCAAGCAATCCTAATAGTTGAATTTGAGATTTTTTTCATTTTCAATCTCACTAAAAGAATTGTATTAGATCTTGAGAGGTATAATGTGAAAGCATATTGTGTACACTAAATCATTTATTAACACAAAACTTGTAATAGATTATGACATAATTCACAATTTAAATCTATGAGTCAAAACATAACCTTGTCAAAATGAACTACGGGAAAAAAACATATGCAAATTAAGAAACCTTTCCATTTGAATGAAAACATGAGAAAATTAAGAAACCTTTCCATTTCAAGTTAATTTGCAGTTGAATGCAAAGATAAGCAATTTTATCCTAATAAGAAGTATGCACCAAAACAATATTTTTGACTCAAGTGACTCAAAAAACACAACTATGATTAGTTTTCTTCTAGAAAATTAAAGAGGAGGTTATGTCTAGGTGCCTTGTAAATGAGGAGGGGTTAATATCCATTTAATGTGTACGGGGGAGAATTCATTAATTTTTTTAGGAAAATTTATTGTTATCCAATCCATGTAATTGATAACTTGAATGAAGTTTACTTTGAAATCATCATTAAATTAAAAATACAAAAGAGGGAAATCACTAACACAATATTCAACCCAGACAACACTCATATTCTAAATGAATGAAGATCTCATTAAACAACCCGTCATTTACCAAAAGTTACAGATGCATATTTTTGTAAAGCACCAAATTAAAACATCAGGTTATAAGATCAAATAAGCCTACAAATAATACCTTTGAAATATTTTTTCTCCTTGTACATACTTTGTTCCTTCCTTTTGCTTTATTATGATTGGTGCAAAACTTAATAAATGAAAACAAATAACGAATATATTTCCTTTTCGTTGTTTGATGAAAAACTTTGTAAGAACATATTTTCATAGGCCCGTTATCAATTTATTATGTCATATACCGCTACACCGTCGAAGAGCATTCAAGAGACATCTACATCAAAGACGGATCCGAATTACTCAAGTTCTTCATCATTCAAGACTCCGCAAAGTTTACTTTGGTAAGGTTATGTTTTAAATACCTTAACTTTTCACTTAGATCTTTTGGGAGATTTTTACAAAATATTTTCTAAGTGTTGTAGCGGACTTTTTCGTCAAATGTTGAGAATGAGAATTTTTTCTAAGTTTTATAGCGGACCTCGATTTTGACGCCCAGGTCGTTCGCGCGAGATCAGCATCTCGTTCGAACGAGATTGGAAGTCGCGCGATGTCGTTTGAACGACATGCGTACTTCGTTCGAGCGACATAAGCTTCTCGTTCGAACGAGCTCGAATTTCGAGGCGGTGCATTTTTGTATAAATACTCATTAAATGGTAACATTTTCATTAAGAAGTCCATACGTTTTCCAGAACAGAAACACTGCCAAAGCAGTAATCTTTAGGCTTCTTCTTTTAAGGGTTTAATCCCTTTTTGATTTACAATTCAAAAAACTCCCATCTTGCTTTAGTGAATTGTTTTGGTGTTCAAGAACACATCTTTGCCTTTGTTCATCTTTTGTGGAGTGCGTCTCTACACCGTATGGCTGCATGTCATTAAGGATCTTGCTGCGTGAAGATTCTTTGCTGAAGATAGGATTGAGAGTCCTTGGAGGGTGCTGCGGGTATTCTCTTGCTGAGTTCAAGACTGCGAGTCTTTATGGGTTGGCTGCGCGTTGATCCATTGCAGATTTCTCTATGTAATTGTATGTTGCCATGTATATATTCATAGTGAAATAAAGGTTTTACCCGAAAGCGGTTTTTTCCTGAAATCTGTGTCTCAGCATATTTGTTGTGTCGCATGCGTTATTTGTTTATGGTTTGTCACACGCACCATAGATGCATGTTTAGGGGCTGAATTAATAAACTCTAATTAAATAAGTGAGACAAATTAGATATTTGTGAATTTAATCAATTATCACAGTCGCACGTTTCTGAAATTGGTATCAAAGCAGGTTACGCTAATTTATTGCGTATTCCTATTTTCCGCAAAATCGTGTGATATTGATTTTTCTTAAATCAGTTTTGTGAAAAATCGTATTTTTTTCTATGGAGCACTTCTATAATAAGATGCCTATTTTTTACGGGTATAATTATGCCTATTGAAAATCTCGCATGAAATCTAGTTTAAAAGCCATTGACGAGCGTGTATGGTACCTTTGTGAAAATGGGTGGACTCCTCCCACGGTCACCGTTGATAATATCACCTCTTTAAAACCCGTGTCAGCATGGACTGAAGATGATCATAAAATGTCTAAATATAATTAACGTGGTTTGAGTGCTATTTCTGGAGCTATCACTCATGATGAGTTTCGCCGAATTATGACGTGCACCACGTCTAAAGAGGCTTGGGATGTTTTGAAATCGACACACGAGGGTACGAACGCGGTTAAAGAATCTAAGTTACAAAATTTGGCCACCCAATTTGAGACTATCACCATGTCTGAGTCTGAATGCTTTGATGATTTTTATGCACGTTTGTCAGACATTATTAACACCAGTTTTAATTTGGGTGAGGTGATTGATAACACGCGTGTCGTTAAAAATATTTTGAGATCTCTCCCAAAACGCTTTATTCCTAAAGTCACTATTTTGAACTCTTTGAGAAATTTGAAATCACTTAAGTTTGAAGAACTTGTAGGAGATCTTCAAACCTATGAGATTGACATGTTTTCCAAAACCATTAAGGCTAAGGAAAATGGCATTTCTTTAAAGACTCATTGTAAGAAAAAGAAAGAAAAAGTTTTTGAGTCCGATTCTGAGGAAGACTTTGATTTTAATGATATGGCCTTGTTTGCGAAAAATTTTAAAAAATTTCTCAACATGAACAAAAATAATTCTTCCAATAAAAAGAAATTTTTTGAGAAAAATAAAAAGAAAGGAAAGGCCAAAGAAAGCGGTGAGAGAGAAAAAGAGAATAACTCAGATGAGGAGTGTGAGGAAGATCTTGAGAACGTGACTTGTTTTGAATGTGGGGGTAAGGGACATAAGTCGTTTGAGTGTCCAACTTGGCTTAGAAAGAAAGGGAAGAAAGTAGCCATGCCTGCCACACTTAGTGATAGTGAGGGTGATGAGGGAGATGAGTCCGATAAAGGTTTAGCACATGGGATGGTTGTCGCTTTTTCTAGTCGTGTGAGCACACCCACTTTGTCTCACGAGAGTGCACACGAGAGCGATGATAGTGATTTGTGTACTTCTAGTGATGATGAGAGCGAGGAAGAAAGTGGAGATGAAAGTGAGCTCCAAAAAGCTTTTAGAGATTTGTACACCGAGACCTTGAAAACAAAGAAGTATAATCATGATTTAGGTCGTCGGGTTTTAGATTTGGAGAGATAGAAGGAGGTTTTGAGAAAGGAGAAGTGTGATTTGACCGACACGTTGTCTAGTCTGACGACACGTGTATCCCAACTCGAGAGTGATCTCGAACGTGCCAGGGAGGTCAAAGTCATTTTTGAGAATGCACCCAAGAAGGTTGAAATGGTGGTTCTTAAGGGTAAAGGTGAGAAGTTAGGAATAAGTCATGACGGTACTTTTATTTCCCAATTAGCACCCGAGTCAGTTCCCACTTTAGTGATAGATTCACATGAGTCTCACCCTCACCCACCTAGGCGTCCCATTCCTATTGGGAAAGTGCGTCCTAGAGTTTTTGAGAGAGGTGTTCCGAGGCCTATTTATGTTTGCTCACATTGCAAAAGGAGAGGACACCTTAGGGAATTTTGCTTTAAGTTGGGGTATGTGTCACGTTTTGTTTCTACACGTATTTCTGATACAGATGCTCCCACATATGATTCTTTACATGCTCCCAGAGACTACATTAGAGAGTTTGCACATTTAGGTGAGCAAATTAAGTTTTTAGTCAAAACTTCACAAGAATTGATAGAGGTTTTTCATAAGTTGTCACCACCTTTGAAAAACCCCTCAGCACCTAATGATTGAAGTTTGACTTGTTTACTAGCATAGGATGATTTTCATGATGACATTGTTTGCCTATTGCTAGTATGTATCATTTTTGTATAGATTTTTATTTTTGAAAAATTTTGAAAAATACAAAAAGATTTTATTTTGATAAAATTTTTGAAAATCCAAAAAGATTTTTGTATTTTGTTTACACCATTTATGGATGAACACTTAGGATGACCGAGTCACAATTCCATTCCATTTATCCATGTGACTATTTGATAGTGTTTTGAGACAAGAGGTCAATTCATCCATGTGCTTTATAATGTTTGGAGTCATTAAGATGTAATTAAGTGTTACTTCCTACATGTTTGACTCATAATTTCCTTTATTTCACACATGCACAAATTTATTTGATTATTGTTCTTGACTTATCACATGTTGGTTGGGTGTTTTCATCTCAATCCTGTCCTTAAACGAACCAAGTGCAATAATACGAGAGTAATAAAAGTATTGCATGTAAAAACCATTGCCTGTGAGGAATTAATTATTTAGTTTGAAAAAAATGATGAGTGAACACGGGAAAGGGCTGCGAGTGAATAATAATCACGTCGTGAAAGCCACCGTTTGAAAAGAGCCCACACAAAAATTAAGGCAATAAAAATATGAAATAAGCCAAAAATTTGGGCCAATAGGTTTTCTCTAAGTTGAGAATTTAGTACCTCTTCGGATATAAAGAATTGCATTATTATATATGAGGGAGTTTTGGATGGATATATCAATGGATTTGCACGTCCTTTGAAAAGTTCTCAAAACGGTACTAAATAGTTTTGGACGTTATTGGTGTGGAAATCATTTAGACTTTGATTTGTTGATTTGATTAAGACGATATCATTTAAATTCAACAATTTTTACACCTAAGGATTCTTTTGATGCTCATTCATTAGGGGTACACATATGCATCGTTCACATATGATTGATTGAGTTGATTTACCTATCGAATATGTTCACACCCATTCATTTCGTTTCCATGACTTGTTTGTTTGAGTTTAAATCGATGGTGTGATTTTTGTATCATATTTTTCAAAGTGGTATCTTATTTTTGTATAAAAAATTTGAAAAATCAAAAATAGTTTGTGAATGTTTTTTGCGATATCCCTTTGCATGCGCGTAGTTTGATTCTTGTTTGCTATGCATTTTTATCGTGACACACCATGTTTTGATTTTTTCTTCTTTTCTGTCTATTGGGGACATCATAAAAAGGGGGAGAAAGAATTATCATGTTATGGGGGAGTTTTTGCATTATGGGGGAGATTTGATTATTAATGCTTTATTCTTATATCATTTCAAACTCGATGCGTCACGAAGGTTTTTGATTTATCTCATGTGTGTAGGTACAAAGATTGAAGATCATGATGTTGCACACCCTGATGAGAAAAGCTTTGAGATTTGACGAAGATGATTGAAGAACTGTTTTGAGGTCTTGCAAATTTATTCATGGGAGGGTAGATTTGTATAGGCGTTTTTTATTTTTGATAATTCGGATTTTTTTATGTATGTACCGACATAGACATAGGGGGAGATTTCTAAGGACATATTTTCATAGGTCCGTTATCAATTTATTATGTCATATACCGCTACACCGTCGAAGAGCATTCAAGAGACATCTACATCAAAGACGGATCCGAATTACTAAAGTTCTTCATCATTCAAGACTCCGCAAAGTTTACTTTGGTAAGGTTATGTTTTAAATACCTTAACTTTTCACTTAGAGCTTTTGGGAGATTTTTATAAAATATTTTCTAAGTGTTGTAGCAGACTTTTTCGTCAAATATTGAGAATGAGAATTTTTTTCTAAGTTTTATAGCGGATCTCGAATTTGACGCCCAAGTCGTTCGCGCGAGATCAGCATCTCGTTCGAACGAGATTGGAAGTCGCGCGATGTCGTTTGAACGACATGCGTACTTCGTTCGAGCGACATAAGCTTCTCATTCGAACGAGCTCGAATTTCGAGGCGGTGCGTTTTTGTATAAATACTCATTAAATGGTAACATTTTCATTAAGAAGTCCATACGTTTTCCAGAACAGAAACACTGCCAAAGCAGTAATCTTTAGGCTTCTTCTTTTAAGGGTTTAATCCCTTTTTGATTTACAATTCACAAAACTCCCATCTTGCTTTAGTGAATTGTTTTGGTGTTCAAGAACACATCTTTGCCTTTGTTCATCTTTTGTGGAGTGCGTCTTTACACCGTATGGCTGCGTGTCATTAAGGATCTTGCTGCGTGAAGATTCTTTGCTGAAGATAGGACTGAGAATCCTTGGAGGATGCTGCGGGTATTCTCTTGCTGAGTTCAAGACTGTGAGTCTTTGTGGGTTGGCTGCACGTTGATCCATTGCAGATTTCTCTATGTAATTGCAAGTTGCGATTTATATATTCATAGTGAAATAAAAGTTTTACCCGAAAGAGTTTTTTTCCTGAAATCTGTGACTCAGCATATTTGTTGTGTCACATGCGTTATTTGTTTATGGTTTGTCACACGCATCATAGATGCATGTTTAGAGCTGAATTAATAAACTCTAAATAAATAAGTGAACCAAATTAGATATTTACGAATTTAATCAATTATCACAGTCGCACGTTTCTCAAACTTTAAGAATGATTACAACCAATAGGGCACATGTTAAATCTATAAATTAAACACCAGTCTTATTTAATGAGAAAGTCACCAACATTCAAACCTTTTGATGGAACATTTTTTGAGCCAACTAAAACAGTAGAAGAGTGACTGTATTTTTCATCCATGACCTCAATAGTCATTTCGTCAATCTTTTTTTTCAAATGGGGAGCTACCATTTCAAGATTTGTTCCCAAAATTTCGTCAACAATGTGCTGACCAGTCAAATCATCTTTCCTTTTTTCTGGGCCACCCGTATTTTTTGGAAAATACTCACAACCATTTTGAACTATCAAATCATTTGACTGATTTGAAAAAACCATCGTTTGCTGAACTACTCTTCCACCTAGCCCAGATGTATCATCCGGATTTTTTGTGATATTGTCAACTTTCATTGTTTGCGCAAGTTCGGCCTGCTCAGCTATCCTATGGCGCTGCCAGGTTTTGGAACTGTCATCACTAGCAACAGGTCTTATGAGAGAAGACGATTTTTTTTAACTTGAGATATAGGTAAGGCCACTTCTTTTTTTAAATTCCTACACTCATTAATAGTGTGGCCAACGGTTTTACAAAAATTACAAAACTTTGGCAGGGATTCATAAATAATATTCACAAAGAAAGCTCCGTAACTTTTTTCAACCAAAACTCGCTCAGGAGGTTTGATAGAGAGATCAACTTCAATTAAAATTCTTGCAAAGATTCCATAAGTCCTCTCCATAGTTGCTCTGTCAAGACGTAGAGGAATACCCACACCCCTAGCTATTTGGAGTAGGAGACGTGGATCCCAATAGACTTGACATAACCCCATAAATCTAAACCACATATTAACAGTAGAAACAACATGTGTTTCTGGATTAAAGTCCGAAAACCATTTGAATAATTTAAAAGAACCAAACTGTTTTAAACAAGGACGGGTCAGATGCTGGAGCAGCAGTGGCTCCTTGTACATCCAATGTTTCGAGTAAGAAAGTTTTACCTCCATGTCGTGTTCGGTTTTTGAAAAAAAATGGGATAAAAACTGGTGACGTTCAGGTGGTCGGAAACCCAAAGAGAACCATGCGTTTCAAAATAAAGATGGTATCCCAGAAAATCAGGAATGTTTCGATCTTATTGTGAATACGAATAAAAGTTGTTTCAACAACTTGGTAACCAACTCGACTTTATTGACTTCAAAAAATTTAGTTGATACTATCCCGAAGGAACCGGAAGAGCATAATTTTAATGAACAAGCTGTTCATAATTTTATTGTGGACTCAGCAGGCATAGAAAATTCATCTCGTAAAAAAAACATATGGACCAAAATAATATTAAAAATATTTCTATACAAGAGATTTCTGATAGTGAAAATTCTTATGGAAATATGCCTCCCCTAGGGGAAATTCCGAACTTTTTTAATCTCACAAATGATTCTTTACGAGTAAAGGAAAATAGGAAGACCATGAAATTAATTTATTCTGGAAATTCTTAAATTTGATCTTGGAATGTCAACTAGTTCTGCAAAAGCTTGAAGATTCGATTAGAAAAAAATGTGGGCAACAAATTTTCAAAACTCCAATTAATAAGGCCCTGTTTGGTTGTCCCAAAATTATAAATTGATCCATTTATAAATTGGTCCATTTACAAATTGATCCATTAATTGTGTTTGGTTTCATTAATGAAAGGATTCATTAATTGTCCCATTTTAGCTCATGTGTAAAATCTGAAATTTGATCATTTCACAAAAAATGTGAAATGCATCCATTTCAAATAGGAGACTCATAAAGTGCATGCTCTTCTCTCTTTCCCTCCCTTCCCCCCTCTCCCTCCTCTCTCTTTCTCTCAATTTGTTTTTAACTTTTTTTTCCTCATAGAACCTTAACATCAATTTCAGATTACCAAACATTGCGTAAAATTGGATTTAAACTCATTTCAAATCCACTCATTTACAATTCACTAATTCACAGTGAACTAATTTACATAATCAAACAATTTGCACAACCAAACAGGGCCTAATTCTTTTGAGGTTTTAGGAATATTGAAGACTCAAATAATTTTCAAGTAGAAGGAATCAATCAAGAGAAAGAGAAACATGATTCCTTTCCCTACTTAAGTGCTGCTGAAGTAGGGAAAGGAATCATTCTAATTTAACAAAGTCACTAACATAACCATGTCCTAAAAAATGCACCTGTTCTAATTCATTAAGAAAAATGACTCTGAAATATTTTCATTCTCGAAAGGCAGCCATCAAAAATATATAATTAAAGACTTTAACACTGTTGGGTAATCACAACAAAGTTGAAAACGTACCTATATTCGCGGATCTTTGATCATTCAACATCATCAATGAATTTAGGGCGGAGAATATGATGGATACATATAACATATTGCCTTATGGATTTGTTCGTATGGAGGGAAGTATAAATGTGAAGTAAATGAAAATTGAAATTAAAGGTTTTATTTGGTTATATGCATTTTAATTCGAACTTCATCTATTTTTCTGTGTTTGTGTATCTATGTATTGTTTTTATGTTTCTATATGTGGGATTAATTATGGAGATAAAATCTTAATTATGGAGGGCAGATTAGAATAAACACCATAAGTGAGGGTACTCTTAACAATTTGTAGCATCCAAGGTTTTTAAATTGTAGTGTGCTGCACTTTTATCTTTCAGATATTTAGCTCCAGGTCACGTCATTATTGGACAATAAGCTATTCACCCAAATGTTTGGAACTAAATATCCTATCTTAAAACATATTTAATTTAAGGTCATTTTTCATTAATATTATATACGTACTTTACTAAAATATTCTTAAAAAATACACAACGCATGACTTCAAAATTGACACTTCAAACTGTTAACCGACATCAATCAGCTACCATAAAAAAATGATTATCCCTGTGTTTATTGAAATTTAAAAAATAAGAAGCATTCGAAAAATGAAACACTTCTCCATTGTTGTTTTAACAAAAATTTCTCATCATTACCTCTTTCATACATATATCGAATCGTTCCATTTTCATATTGAAATGTAAGGTTTTGTACATTCTTCAATTTGCTATAAATCTTGGTCATCTGCAATAGAATGTTAATTTTTATTTTTTAATCTTAATAAATACGAGTTCCAACATTTAGTGAAAAATTAATTTTGAATCAGATCAAGCACAAAAAGGACTATGTGAGGTTCGTTTTTGCTTTGCAAACAAATAACAAACAAAGTGTTCAGTAATTGTATTATTTGTTATTTTTTTTTTCAGTTGAAATTACACCGAAATATATTATTGAAAATATAATTGTGATTTAAATGCAAAAATAACAAATATTTCTTTTATTTTTAACATTTTTGTACAAAATTTCATCATTAATATATCTTTATCATTTTCAACTACCACTTTTTTTTTTTTTTGGTAATATTTTCTTATGAAAGCAAAACACTAAGATATCTATTTCATTTGGTGGTCATAGTCGTCGCTACAAGAATTCATATTGCAAAAGAACAAAAACAAATTCAATATTACTATAAAATATCGCACTGCATTATTTTATAGAGCAAAATATACCCATTTTGCAATGCGAAGTGAACATTGCTTCTTTCTATATTCATTGTAGCACACTATTTTTGGAATTAAAATATAACATATATTAAGTATCATAATTTCAATCTTATATTTAAAAAAAAGTGGTATTCCAAAGGATTACAACAATTTTGTAGTCAGTACAATCTAACTCTTTATACTCGTCTTTAGACAAGATCCTCCTAAAATTATAATGTATATTGCAAACAGACTCATACCGAGTATAATAGCGATAGAACCTTGAAGTTCTTACTACTACTTCAAAATTCCATAATGATTCTTTTTAAAAAGTCCCACTCCGTCTACAAATTCTTCCTCAATAATTTTATTACAAAGTCATACTATTATGAAATATAAATTTTTTACATTTACCACATTTATACAACCTTTTTGCTCTTCTTTTGATGGAATCCTCTACTTTCTTAGATGATTAAGTTATTTCTTTGTATTTGGTATGATGAACGCATCCTTTAACTTGAACTTTATTTTATTAATAGTAGGGATTGGATTAATGTGATCCTTATAAGAATTTCTGAAAGTTTCAGCATATAAATATCAGTCCACATATTCGTAGTAGTTTTGCCTTTTTTTTTGCATCACTGTAGTAGTATGGGCACAAGAAAACCCTGTATTTGCCTCTTACGAGTAGGTCTTGTAGTCAATGTTGTGTGACACCCCGACTAATTAAATACCGGGTAGCTACTCCTTTATTAAATTAATTCAAAATGCCAAGTTGACTCAGTTAATAGCATCACTGTCGAAAACCTTTTAAAGATTACTAACCACCTAGTATTTAAAAAGTAAGTTGCCAAATTTTAATTTAATTCTGATTAACATGCAACAAGTGTAATGAAGAAATAAATAACACCATTCACCATACTGAAGTAAAACGAATAACCATCACCAAAGAGTAAATAAAGTCTGGAGGAAAACTCCTCACTACAATCCCATAACTGAAATAAATAACCGAATACTGAAATAATACATGCTAAAGTCTGAGAACTGAAATGTAAAAGATGTCTCTAAATAGAAATGGGCAACATGCCCTACAACTGATAGATAGTGACTCTGGAATCCAAAAGATAGAAGCGTCTACATGCAAATCCCTGTAGCTTCCACAAACAGCTACAGCTCGTCACCTGAATGAGTATCCTATGCTTGGTGTCCCTGTGGCTGGGCACCTAAAATGGTTTTACAAGAAAAAGATTTGAAAAGCAAACGGGTCAGAGCCCGAATGTGGAGTTATATTTTTAAAAACCTCCAAGTGCTTTAAAAACATTTAAAACATTAAATGCAAAGTACATGTTAGGACGTACACTCACATGATATTCTCACCTCTCGTCTAACTGTGCACTCCTAACGTAAGTACCCATCTACAATGATATAAACCACTAGCTAAGTGACATCATAACCAGCTAGACTGTAATAGTTCCTACCCTTATTACCCGGTCCTATTAACATATAACGCTCGTAATTAGATAGGGATTTAATGTAAACTCAGATGCTCAATATGCAATATATTTCTCTATCAGCTAACTCATTATGTTTCTCGGAACAATACCGTAATTATTTATACAACATTAACATGAATGTTCTCATTAATTAAGTGTATATTATTCACATCATAAATATACAATACAAGCACCCTGAGAACTAAGTTGCGGTGCACACATACTCTGCTATCCATCCCGGTACATCACGTACATAAGGATCACACATTCCGAATCTCTCAGGAATAGTTCAGATAACACAAATCACAAATAGTGGAGGCAAACACAGTCACATCACATGGGTCACGCACATACCTACGCTCCCACGATCAGCGGACTTATTAACATCCCAATAAGTCTTTCTCTGACCTATGTTCATCGAGGTACCAGTCTATATCCCCCCCGTAGGCACACAAGGATTAGAGGGTCCTAAGCGAACGCAACCTCCCGTGATAGCAAGTATGGTAGGTATGTCATACACACAATTCATATACCAATACTAAGTAAACACACATCTTAGTAATACCGTATTTTAATCGTAGTACATATTGCACTCTCGTACTAACTATAATTATTACAATTTGTACTATTCCGGTTTGTAATCATACGCGCCATAATTTCTCACGTCGTAGTAGACACTCACGTCTCAACCCAAACCGTCCATGTAATACAACTCTCGTATGTAAATTCCTTCTCATAAATACCCAAATGTCCCAATTCTATCATTACTACATCTACGGAATGATATCTATATCCTCGAATAAGTTTACGGAACTCCAAAAATCAAAACAGTCCAAAATGGCCCAAACTGCCAGCTCGTTAGAAGTCTCGTTCGAATCGAGACTGTTCGAACGAGTTTGGACTGTCAGCTCGTTAGAAGTCTCGTTCGAACGAGGCTGTTCGAACGAGATCCAGTTCGTTCGAACGAGATCCAGTTCGTTCGAACGAACTGTCCCTTCTAACGATATCTCGTTCGAACGAGATATCGAACGAAATCACTATTCGTTAGCAACGACTGGTCAACTCGTTAGAAGCTCGTTCGAACGACCTGGGGACTGCTTCTAACGACTGACCAGTTTCGGCCCAGATTTTTCCCCAATTCGTTTTTCATCCATTTTAACACCTCAAATCTTCTAAACTAAGTCCCAAAAATCGTTTAAAGGTCTATAATCAATACTAAACATATATAGTCACATCCTAACATGTTTTTTAAGGGATCAATCCATCCTAACATCAATTAAATTTACAAATTTCTACACTTTTTCCCAATATCTCAAGAACATGAACCCTAACTTTATATCATCATCAAATCCCAGAATTTAATTCGTTTTAATTTCTCCTAATCACAGTTATTATGAGGGAAATCATCTACCTATCATACTACATGCAATTCTCTTCAAAATTTTCAAGTTCTAAACTCCAACTACATGGGTTTTCATTTAATCTTTCAAGAACAATCAAAATTCTTCAATTTCTAACATGGAAAAGACATTCTCTGAATTTAAATGGAATAAAGTCACTTGCCTTGGTTTGATTTCTGATTTTGGTGTAGGTTTGATGAAGTTTTCTGCAGAAATTTCTCTCTCCAAGCTCCTTCTCCAATGGTGGCTTAAGGTGGCTAGGGTTTGATTTGGGGAACTTAGAAAACCTAAATGATAACCTACGTAGCCTTCTAGGTTAATATGGGTTGGTTATGGGCTTAGTGGGTCAAATCCACATCAGATTTAATTAACCAATTTTCGTCACTTTTAATTCCTCAAAATGTAAAATTACCAAAATACCCTTTAAGTTGCCGGTATGGTCTAAAAATATCCCGGGACCCAAACTATACCCCCGGCGAGTGTTTTCTGACTATCTCGACCCTTCCGGACGCGTTGGCGCACTCAAAACGACCATACGAACTATAGATTTTAAGTTCACTTTTATTATCAAAATATTTCACCGTGACGCGGCGGTCCCACGCGTCTCAACAAAATTTATAAAATGTCGTATATAAATCTCACGACAACTTTTATAATACCAAATACATATATCAAAACACGTATGCACATAATCAAATACCAACTCACATCTCATTAGTATTTATAACCCGGATTAATTTCCAATTAATACACATTTAATTAATTAAACCCAAAAATAAATATAGCCAAAAATAAATATAGCCAAAAGTACGGGGTATTACATACTTCCCCCCTAATAACTGAATTTCGTCCCTAAATTCGAAACTAGAAAGTACCTGCTAAAAATAACTCTGGATAACGTTCGCGCATCTCATCCTCGCGCTCCCATGTGGACTCTTTGACATTGTGATGTCGCCACTGAACACGCACTAACGGGACTATCTTTGACCGCAGTTTCCTCTCGCTTCGGTCCAAAATAGCAATTGGCCCCTCCTCGTAGGAGCTATCCGACTGGAGATCGATGTCCTCCACAGCAATGTGAGAATGGGCCAAATTATCTCTAAGGTATTTCCTCAGCGAGGAAATATGGAACACGTCGTGAATCCGATGCAAGTGCTCCGGTAGTCCAAGTCTATACGCAACCGGTCCGATCCGCTCAATGATAGGAAACGACCCCACATACCTCGGTGCCAACTTCCCCTTCTTCCCGAAACGCATAATCCCCTTCATCGGAGATTCCCTGAGCAAAACCTGGTCCCCCACTTGGAACTCCCTGAAAAACCTCTTCGCATCAGCATAACTCTTCTGCCTGTCTTGAGCTACCCGAATGCGACTCCGAATCAACTCAATCCTTGCCGAAGTATCCTGAATCACTTCCGGCCCAAGTAGTTTGTTGTCCCCCACTTCTAACCAACATGCTGGGGAACGACAAGGCCTACCGTACAATGCCTCAAACGGAGCCATGCCAATAGTGAACTGATAGGAGTTGTTGTAAGCAAACTCCACCAGTGGAAGGTACTGCTCCCATCCACCCCCGAAGTCAATAATGCACATGCGTAGCATGTCCTCCAACATCTGATTGGTGCGCTCTGTCTGCCCATCGGTCTGCGGATGATAAGCCGTACTCAACCGCAATTCCGTGCCCATGGCCTCCTGGAAACTCTCCCAAAACCGCGAAACAAATATCTTGTCTCTGTCAGACACGATATTTAGGGGCACACCGTGAAGTCTCACAATCTCTGAAATGAAGAGCTGGGCATACTGAGCGACCTTGGACAACCTGTCCACAATTACCCAAACGGAGTCGTGACCCCTCTGCGACGTAGGTAACCCCATGATAAAGTCCATGGATATGCTTTCCCACATCCACACCGGGACCTCCAACGGCTGTAGAAATCCTGCTGGTCTCTGATGATCCACTTTTACAAGCTTACAAGTGGCGCATTTCGAAACAAACTCAGCGATATCTCTCTTCATACCGCTCCACCAATACTGCCGTCTCATGTCTTGGTACATTTTGTTCCCTCCGGGATGTACCGCGAACCGTGAGCCGTGCGACTCTGCCATCACTTCGTGTCGCAATTCCTCTCCTTCCGGAACTACCAATCTCCCATTGAAGCGAAATCCCCCGTCTGAGCTAACGGTATAGGATTCGGCTCCCTCTGCTAGTAATCGAACTATCTGCTCCTGACAAAACGAGTCATCGGCCTGTGCCCGTACTACCTTCGTGACAATCTGCGGTGTAACGGTCATCACAGACATGAAAGATCGGGCCACTGCATCCTGGTGTCCCAATTCCTTCCACTTTGCTTTCCACACCTCTGCCACCTCATCTGCTAGCCTACGGCTCAACGCGTCTGCTACCACGTTAGCCTTACCCGGGTGGTACTGGATGTCGAACTGGTAGTCTTTCACAAACTCAAGCCACCTACGTTACCGCATATTCAACTCTTTCTGCGTGAACAGGTACTGTAGAGACTTGTGGTCCGTGAACAGTTGGAACTTCTCCCCCAAAAGATAGTGGCTACAAATCCGTAGGGCAAATACCACCGCTGCCAGCTCCAAATCATGCGTGGGGTAATTCTTCTCATGAGGCTTAAGCTTACGGGAAGCATAAGCTATGGCCTGTCTCTCCTGCTGCAATACACCTCCAAGTCCTTGCAAAGACGCGTCGGTGTAAACCAAATACTCAACTCCCGGTCTCGGAAATGCTAACACAGGTGCTGAGGTCAATTTGTCCTTCAATTCATCGAATGCCAACTGACAGGCATCACTCCAGATGTATGGCACACCCTTACGAGTAAGATGTGTCAAAGGACCTGCTATCTCCGAGAAACCCCGAATAAACCTCCTGTAGTATCCTGCTAGACCCAAGAAACTACGAATCTCCGTTGGTGTCGTGGGCTGTCCCCACTCCCTCACCGCTGATACCTTCCCCGGATCAACAGATATCCCTTGGTCGGAAATAATGTGACCCAAGAACTGGACTTCCTTCAGCCAAAACCCGCACTTCTCATATTTTTCATACAACTCGTTCTGACGGAGTGTCTGCAAAACCTGCCTCAAATGCCCGGCGTGCTCCTCTTCTGTCTGAGAGTAAACCAGAATGTCATCAATGAAGACAATGACAAACTGATCTAGGAAATCCCTGAACACTCTGTTCATCAAGTCCATAAACACTGCTGGAGCGTTGGTCAAGCCGAAAGGCATAACCCGAAACTCGTAAGAACCATATCTCGATAAGAACGCAGTCTTCGAGACATCCTCCTCCCTGATACGCAACTGATGGTATCCCGATCTCAAGTCAATCTTCGAGAAGAAAGAAGCTCCTCTCAACTGGTCGAATAAGTCATCGATTCGAGGCAACGGATACTTATTCCGTATCGTGACCTTATTCAACTCTCAGTAGTCCACACACAATCTCAGTGAACCATCCCTCTTCTTCACAAACAAAACTGGAGCGCCCCAAGGTGAGGTACTCCTTCGAATAAAGCCTTGTCCCAACAGCTGCTCTATCTGATCCCGTAACTCTCGCATCTCAGCTGGAGCCATACGGTACGGTGCGCGTGCTATAGGTCTCGTCCCCGATAGCAAATCTATAACGAAGTCTATCTCTCGACTGGGTGGTAAGCCTGGTATCTCCTGAAATACATCCGAATATTCCCTGACTACTGGGATAGAATCTAAAGGAATCACTACCTCCTTAGAGGTATCCTCCTCAATGTAATACAGATGAGCGGTCGATCCTCCCTCTGGGCGAGGCATCGCCACTACAAACATCTCTTGCCCCGGAATGGCAAAAACAATGCTCCCGCTGAAGCAATCAATCACGGCCCTATATGCTACGAGCCAATCCATACCGATGATCACATCGTGAACATGCATATCTAATACTAACATGCCCGCAGGTAATACCAAACCACCAATCTCTACCCCCACTCCCCGGCATATAAAGAAAATAAGTGACCCATTCCCCAATGGTGAGTCGACACACGTCACTGTGCTCTCTGCCGTAGCTAACAATCCTAAAGCTTTCGCGAAGTGTGTAGCTATAAAATAATGTGTAGCACCCGTATCAAATAACACCCGACCCATAGTGCCATGGATAGGAAACGTACCCTCGATCGCCGGCGGCGCCTGTGGAACTGCAGCCTGATGGACGTTGTAGACACGTCCATACTGTAGCTGCCCCTGCTGAGCTGGGACTGCTGGAATGGGTGGCAGTGCTGCCATCTGTGGCGGTGCGGGAAGAGCGGCGGGAAACATAGGCCTCTGTGGCTCCTGACGAGCACCCTGCTGCTGCTGCTGTGGGGCCCTGCCCCTATCAGGACAATCCTGCTTCTTATGGCCAGTCTTGCGACAAACAAAGCACTTCCCTGGGAAGTTCCCTCCCCTCTGCCCCTGCTGTCCCCGGCCCTGGTGGCCGTTACCGTTCCTCCCTTGGCCCTGCTGGCCCTGATGAAACTGCTGCCCATTCTGCCCCTGTTGGCCCTGATGGCCGTTTGGACCCTGATGGCCCTGACGGAAACCTCCATGTCCCTGCCTGTAGTTCCCTGACCGGAACCTCTTATTATCCCCCTGCTGGGAGCCCTGCTCATTCTGTCTCTGCCCCTGACCCGATTGTGCCCCGCTGGCACCATGTCCTCCGGTCCTGCCCTGATGGCTAGACTCCCCCGACCTCTTACACTCGGCCATATGAAAACGGTGGTCCTGGAAGTGAAACAATGCAGCGTTAACCACATCAGAATAAGTGGCCAACGATAGGTTCCCTAGCAGATGCTGACGGATCCTCCAAGTCAACCCGTCGGTGAACTTCTCAATTTTCTTCTTCTCTGTTGGTATCTCGTCTGGAACGATGTTCAACAGATTCGTGAACTCGGCCTCATACTCGGCCACTGTCTTACCCTCCTGCCTCAGACTCATCAGCTTCCTCCTCATTTCTGTATGAACTACGGACGGAAAGTACTTGCGGTCGAACCGCACCCAGAACTCCTGAATCGTGAGAGCATCCCTCTCCTCCGCGGTGGTAATGGATTCCCACCACTGCAGTGCAGATCCAACCAGCTTGAAAGTAGCTAGCACCTGCTTCTGAACATCAGTGCACTCATGCATTCTCAAGTGCCTCTGCATATCCTTCCTCCATTGGCTCGAGACTACCACATCTGAGCTACCTGCAAACTCTGGCGGATGCGCTTTTTAAAAAGCGTCACGTACACGCTCCCAAGCAGACGGGAATGCATTTGCCTGTACCGGCGCGACAACCGGCGCCTGAGGTGGTGCCTGCTGAATCGTGGCATTTACCGCTTGGGCTACTATAGCTGCAACCTCAGCGGCGTTCATCATACCCTGAACTGGAGCGGGCTGGGGTTCGGGAGTTGCATCCCTGGGAACTCGTCGTGCACGTCGTGGAGGCATCTGAAATAAGAACAAAGTTTATAAGTTCGCTGTTTATAAACTTAAAATAGCTGAAGAACGAAGCATACACAAAAAGAATGCAACAGTCCTAAAATATAGGGCTCTATATCAAAGAAACGTAGCGAAAACATAATAGCCGTACAGATCCTAAAGGACACTAGAACCTGAGGCTCTGATACCACCTGTGACACCCCGATTAATTTAATAAAGGAGTAGCTACCCGGTATTTAATTAGTCGGGGTGTCACAGGGGAATAAAGTCACTTGCCTTGGTTTGATTTCTGATTTTGGTGTAGGTTTGATGAAGTTTTCTGCAGAAATTCCTCTCTCCAAGCTCCTTCTCCAATGGTGGCTTAAGGCGGCTAGGGTTTGATTTGGGGAACTTAGAAAACCTAAATGATAACCTACGTAGCCTTCTAGGTTAATATGGGTTGGTTATGGGCTTAGTGGGTCAAATCCACATCAGATTTAATTAACCAATTTTCGTCACTTTTAATTCCTCAAAATGTAAAATTACCAAAATACCCTTTAAGTTGCCGGTATGACCTAAAAATATCCCGGGACCCAAACTATACCCCCGGCTAGTATTTTCTGACTATCTCGACCTTTTCGGACGCGTTGGCGCACTCAAAACGACCATACGGATTATAGATTTTAAGTTTACTTTTATTATCAAAATATTTCACCGTGACGCGGCGGTCCCACGCGTCTCAAAAAAATTTATAAAATGTCGTATATAAATCTCACGACAACTTTTATAATACCAAATACATATATCAAAACACGTATGCACATAATCAAATACCAACTCGCATCTCATTAGTATTTATAACCCGGATTAATTTCCAATTAATACGCATTTAATTAATTAAACCCAAAAATAAATATAGCCAAAAGTACGGGGTATTACATGTTGACCGCCACAAAATATGAAGGTCAAACCACCTCATATATTTTATCTGTAGATTGAGCTACACAATGGGTGATAAAGAGCTTTTTGTGTTGTCGTTGTTGTGAAAGCTCTTCAATCAAAACATTTATCACCTACACAAAAATATAACAAACTAGAATAGAGGTAAGTAAGGATGTCAATCCATATCAAGGGGGTAAGCTAGAGACAAACTCAATTGTAATTCAATTTTTATTTTCTTTTTGGGATTTTTTCTTTTTCTATTATTTTAGCTTTTTCGATATTAAAATAATTTTGTGAGATGAGGTGAAACTAAACTAAACTAAAATCAAAGATCAAACGACAAACTAAAAATCAATAATGAAAATGAAATGAAATCTAACTAAATGAACATGTAAAATATGAGATGAGTGAGAAAATCAAAGTGAGAGCTAACAAGAGATGGAATTACACAATAAATTCTAGTTAATTTAATTAATTAGTTCATTTAAATTAAATATTCCAAGCTAGTATCAAAATTACAAATCAACTCTTGTTGCAAATGAAATTTTAACAATAACATTTTAGAAAATTAAAGTTACACTCCTACAACTCTTGAAAATATATATCCAAACATCATCTAACAAATCACCCGCTAGGATCGATTTACTAAATTAGTTTAAATCATTAAAGAAAACCTAAAGTTAAATTTCAAAGAGTTAATTCCGCATTTTAGAAAAACCTATCTCTAGTTCGGTTCTAAAATGAAAATTAAGACTAGAAATTCAATTTTTTCACGAAAATCATTTACCCTCTCTCGAGGCGTAAATAAAAAGTAAGAGTGCAAAGTTAATTATCAGAGAAAATTTTAATTTAATTAAACTAACTAAATTCAATTAACATCAAATTAATAGGTAATCCCACCCCTTGAAAGGGGTTTTCTAGCCTAACATAATATAAAGCATGATAATCAAATTAACATGGCAATGAAATAAAAGTAGAGAAAAGAACAATCAAACCAAATTTTTTTGAGAATAATTGAACTCCAATCTTCCAATTTGAAGCATACACTACTCTAATTGAGCATCCAATTGATTTGCAACAAAATACCAACTCAATTAAATCTCTCACAAAAATTATCCTCACAAATATCTAACAAAAAATAAAAATAATTAAATAAAACTATTTACAAAATAATGTTTATCCTAATTTATTTTTTCCACTAAACTATCTCTCTTCTTTTCCAAGTCTCTTGATATTTTGATGGATCTTCAAATGGTCTTGAGTCTTCTTTTATATTGAGGCACACGGAGCTAGGAACAAATTTGAAATTGGCATGAGTGTGCATGGAAAAGGTGAGAGGAGCATGGGATGTGTGCACATGAGGTTTGAGAGGAGGTCACAAAAATCTGATTTGGTGAGGGTATTTTGGAGAAAAGGGGATAAGTGGTTAATTGGGGGTATTTTGGGTATAAGGGGATAAGTTGGCTTTTATTAAACATGTGGGTTGATTTGGCTTGGTTTTGGCTTTTGGTGTTTGAGATAGCAGGTGAAAAAATCGTTTAAGGGCTTTCAAGAATGAAATGGGTCTTGTGGTTTGGGGTCCGACGCGTTTGGTTTCGGGGCGCCGGAGCAAGTAAGATGGTGGGTCGACGGCGTGGATGGAGTCGCTCAGGTTTGACGTCGGGTTATAGTGCCGGCAGGTGAGGAGGAAAGCGGGTTGGGTTGGCACCGGGTTGGGGATCGGAGCATCCGGTTTATGCAGTTGTTTGAGTCAGGCCCGATTTTATCTGTGATGGGGGTAATATTCCGGACAGGCGCCGACGGGTTTCACCGGAGGTATAAGGATGGAAGTGGTTTTGGGTCGCGGGTAGGGGTTGGATGGACAGCTTGTGGCGGGTTATGGGTTTTTGGCAACGGGTTTCTACTCGGGTTCTGGGTTTGGTTGCCAAGAGATGGGAGATGGGTCTCGTGATGTTGGAATTTGTATGGTTTGATAGTGTTGGGGAAGTGGTTTGGGTTTGTGTTGATAATAGAGGAGAGAGGAGAGAGAGAGGGTGTGAGGTTGAAGATGATGGGAGTGGGGTTAGAGTGTGGTGAGGGTGACGGAGAGTGTGTGTGTCTTAGGAGGTGTTATTGTATGGATAAGGTGTTGGGTATTAAGGTGTGAGTGTATGTGTTTAAATTGTGATCCTTAGAAAAATAACACTAACTAACTAAAAAAAACTAATAAAATTTAAAATTAAAATCTAAAAATAAAATTCTAATAGAAGAATAAAATAAAGACTTAATAAAAAAAAATTAAAAAGAAATAAAAATAAAAATCTATTAAACTAAAAACTAAAATCCAAAAAAAATGTAAAATCTAATAAAACTAAAAATAAATAAATCCTAAAAAATATAATCCTAATAAAAAGCTAAAAACTAATCAAAATCAAATAAAATTATACTAATAAAATAAAATATAAAAATAGAAAATAAAACCTAGAAATTCTAAATAAATCTAAAATAAATCCTAAAAATAAAACGACTCAAACTAAAAATCTAAGAAAAATAAAAAGGTACAAACTAAACACACACAGACTTCGAGGAAGGTTTGGGCTCGGTTTAGGCTACGGGACAAGGGACATTAGCTCCTTTTGATGCGCATTTGCCTTAAATTAAGCTTTTGACCTCCGCAAACGCAATCAAGCCTGCACATTAAACATTTACGCACATCAGACCATTATTGTCGAGAATTAGCAACTAAAATACGTGTATTCGGGGTATAAAATGTACACTTTTGGGTACTTATCAATGGCCTTTTTTATACTTGATTGCAACCTCTTTTCTATGTTAGGAAACAACACACTAGACTAAGTTCTTGACTTTGTGCTCCTCATGTTCATCATCTTCATTCTTATATGTCCAACCATTTTGGTAACCGGTAAATGAAGGAAATACATAATCCACGAATTGAAAGATTTTGCCACATTTGAATACATCTGGCCATATTGTTTACTAGTGAACTTTAAATATGACCAGTGCTTTAGATTACAGTCATCCATAATTTTTTTCATCTTCTCACCACCATATTTCCTTAGCAATCCATACTCTTTTCTAATACCTCCATTGTATTTTCATAAACTGCAGATTTGAACCTACTTACAATTGTTTCACTTATGATTTTAGAGTATTCATGACCATCACTAAACAAATTCTTTAAATTCTCCTTGAGATGCTGCACACGGTAGGAGTGACGACTCAAAGGAAAAACTTTAATGAGAGATTCTTTCAACCCATAATTACGATCATAAATGATAGTTATCTCTCGGCCACGACCAATAAGACAACAAAGTTGGTTTAAGAACCATGTACAGTTTTCCTCATCTTCAGCAGCAAATACAGCAAATGCAAGGACGAACATATACATGTAAGTAGTCCAAATTAAAGAAAATGTAATTAATTTCCCAGTGCGAAATGATATATTTCTTAGTTAGAAATCATATAGTTCACAGTGAGAAATGATTAAACTTGCATTGTAAAATTAATGAATCACATTTTTTGCACCCGTATGTAACTTCAATTCATTCATTTATTTTTCCACTAAATCCACACATTCTAATCGCATGTTAAAAGTTGCATAAAAACCTAAAGTAATGAAGCGTGCAAACTACATATATTCATAATGTTTAACTACAAAAAAAATGGATGATTTTATGATTATCTAAACAACACGAAGCCGTTCACAATAACTGCTAAGAAAGTCAATGGCGATATCATTGAATTTCTTATTCGACTCAATTATACGGCTTGCCAACAATTAGGTTTTTAAACTTGTACGAAGATATCCGATGCACATTCAATCCTAACATCATTGATATTAGAAATGCTAAAGGAATTGCAAAAATAATTGAGCAAATATGCCTGGTTATTGTGGCGTGTTTAAGATGGAATTGATGTATTGTTTCTTCTCTAAATATGTATATATGAACCACAAATGGATCCTATCTGCTGTAACAACAAAATGCACACACTTCCACTCTCAAGATAAAAGGTAACATGAAATCCTACTAGGACATACAATAGCTTCATTATTAGTTTATAAAGAAAATTCGTTTAGTGAAGATATTAACAACAAATGATTCATTCGTTAGAATATTTGTTGCATTTGTATTGAAATTAATTACATAATGCAACATAATGTTAAATTTCTCCATCAAGTTTTGATTCATATTTCTTAGTTTTACTATCTCAATGATATTATTTGTAGTTATGTTTTCTTTTTGAAGTTTGAATCTAACATTTCGTGTTTCAACTACAAAATGCAATTCGAAAATAAAATTCAAAATCATTGAGATTTCGCACTACGTATCATTTCGCACTGCAAATTTGTAATGCTAGATCTTACTACGAAATCGCAATACGAAATATAACTGCAAAATCGCAATGCGAAATTTCATCACAAAGAAATCTAAACTATGAATTCCAAAATACTAAAACATATAATACCTTGGTCTCCATTCTTTGTTATAACTGCAAGTAAATTTTCATTGTATCTACTTTTAAAAAATGTACCATTTAGAAGTATCTCTAGCCAAAATAATTTGATGTTTGAGCCAAAAGAAACAAAAAAACCTTTGAACCTCTTTTTTGATGAATTCTAACTTAAGTCAACAATACTTCCAGCATTTGTTGTCCTAACATCATCAACGTACCACATAAGATGATCAAGTGAAAGGCATGCATCACCATATAACTACCAAGAAGAATGATATGAAATTTGTATTCAATAATTCAAGTTAAACTCCTTAATTACATCGCAAGGTTTAGTAAAATGTTTTGAACGTATTTCATTCACAATTAACTCCAAAACTAGCATCGATGTTACCCTACAATTATATCCAGTGCGCAAAACATAACCACATATATGATCGTTATTGAATGTTCTTGTAACAAAAAAACATTACATTGTTCAATAAAAGCATGGATTCTCCATTTATAACCAGTGTCGGATTTCATTGATACTTGTGTAGTCACTCTAGTTTGTTCATTATTTAAATAATCAAACTCAAAACCAACTTCAACAACGTACTTTCACACATCCAATCTAAATTGACTTTCAAAACCTTCAAATATCTGACCAGGTCCTACAATTAAATTATCCCATCCAATTAATATTAATGTCCTATTCTGTAATGCATTACCATTTTATAGGATATGTTTATTGATTTCAACATAGTGTAATTCATCATCAGATAAATTATAACCTTCATTAGATTCAGACTAGGAGTAATGGCTTTCAAGAATCAGTGTTATATCATCCCTATCCAAATCATAAATACAATCATGTTCTCCATAACAATCTCATCATCTAGCATACAATATGGATTATTTGAGACCTCATAACTCATATAAAATGATGTTGATCTCAAATTTTCTCATTTCGCACATATTATTTTTTAACAAAATCCTTATATGAACACGTTACAGATATCACTTTGGTAGCACTCAATTTACCATGTTATACAAAATATGTAACACAATATCGTTAACTTATTAGGTAAGATTGAATTCTCAATATTCAAATAATAATAACCCTAAAAAACTCGTGATATTTGAAAAGGAAGAATAGTTATGTATATAAGAAGATATTATAGAACTTAAAGATATTAAAAAATCTTGGAAGTAATCGTTTACATTCCATAATTGAGTCGATCATTAAATCCAAAACGATATTGGACAATGGCTTATCATTAAAATCACATGCATTTTGCAACTTATTATTAATCGGTTATCATGCAAAAGGTATTTTTGGCAACTTACGTACTACAAATATATGCAAGGGGACTTAAACTAAACATGTTTTGAGACGGAACTAATAATTCTCCACATTTCATGGAAAGGGAGGATCAGTTAATCACGCTTTTTTAACACCCTAGTAAAATATTTACACCCCGATTGAGAAAAAGATCTTTTTTAAATCCTGAAGTTAAAAGAAAAACATTTTCACCCCTTTTAATACTGATCGATTAGTTCACACATAACTGAAGATATTTAGTCAATATATGACTTTACAACTTAAACAGATTTAGCTCTATTCATAAATAACAAGCCCATCTGAACAATTAATTAGCTAAAGAAACTAATCAAAATTGTGTGAAAAGAAATTTCTCATTAAAGTCCCTATAACCATACATACGAGCCTTTGTAAGTAGGGGCGAAGCCAAGATACAAAAATGGAGGTGGGGCGACTAGAGTCGGACCAAATCCAAACTGTTTTGGTCAATTAACTGATTTGGTGTTGGAAGGATGTTCACGATATCAAATCTTTGTGATTTTGATTTTAGCAATAAAAAGGAGATAAATAACTACGTACAAATACATTATATAGATATACAAAAATTTATAAATCACATAAAGCAAGATAACAAATTTGTAGACAAAAAAACAGTCGCAAATTGACAAAAATAAGAGAGTGTAGTTCATTGCTGCTCGCCCATTAACAAGATACTAGATTATCTAACCACAAACCCTAATAAGAGCCTCCATCTAGAGCCCAAAGAGAAGATGGAAGTTCAGTCATATAGGCTTATATACTATATGTCAAAGGGTGCAAAATTAAAAAACCACTATCTTTAAAATTTTCTCAATTTTAAGTTGAATTAAAGAGATTAACCCCAAAGAAACTTAGCACCAATTTTAGATCAATTGTCGTGATAAACAAATTATCCTATTTTATCTTAACCTAAACACGCATCTAGGTGAGTGCATGATAAAATTAGTAAATCAAACCATAATGCCCAATTTACGATAAAAACCTAATTGAAAAAAACCTTGGACGATCCAACCAACATAATTCACTTACGAGGAATCGTACAAGACCGACAGTAGACTTATAACACATGCTCGACGCCCTCGCAATCCTTGACGCTCTTCAGTCTTCAACCTCTCCTCCACAGTGCACATAAGAGTCCATTTATACAGTTCCATAATGTGTGAGTCCACACATGCCTCAGTATCCATCGAAAAGTCTCATCAACCATCACACGCGAAGTCGATCTTTTGTAAACAACCCAGGAATAAAATCCACTACATGAAACAGATACTTAATAAGATGTTGAGTATAAACCTTAGTTCCCACAAGCATAAATCTCAAAGCATAATATGATGAAACTTGGATCTTCAAACATTCTGGGTGTAAACTAGGGTTTGGGTAAAGATGCAGAGCTTTTTTGAAGTGAAACTCAAAAGAAATGAAAAGTCTCTAATAAAACTACTACATTTCACTCCTATTTATATAAGGTTTTTCGAAAATGAGATAAGGCCAAAAAGTGAAATTTTCATTGAAAAACATTCCTTCTCGTTCGAACGAAATTGGATCTTGTTCGAAAAAAGAACTTAACCTCGTTGGAACAAGCTTTTAATTAAACTTCCAACGAGAAACCAAAGCAGACCAAAATGTTCTTGTTTGAAGTTCATTGGAACTTGTTCTAACGAGATACAAAGGCTCGTTCGAACTACATACCAGATATCGTTAGAATGACTTCAAAAAAAAAATTCTAAATAACATTTTAAAACCAGTTCAAAAACATTTTGGAAAATAAACACCCAGATAATGAGTCAAATGATCAAAATATAAATGCATTCATATCCGAGATATCCTCAGAACACGGAGATGAAAATAAGGCACAAAAAACGACATGATGATGAATATAAAATCTTGACGTTACGCGTCAATCAAACACATAGTAGTCTTGAAAGGTCAAACATACTAAAGTCCTAACCTATGACACAAAGGTTTCTTCCAAATATGGAATGAGCCAAAATACATATAATTTGACTATGTCGGAAATTTGTCCTTAAAAATCTCCCATTTTGGCTATTTCGGGACAAAATACAAAATAAAAACCTTTGGGACATCAAGATCATCTAAAAGACTCAATCCCCAACCCCAAAAGGTAAAAGTGTAACTTATTCGACACATAAACTGAGTAGCTTTGCTTTTTGTGAAAACTTTTCCGCATCGTGCAAACCTAGACACTCATACCTTCAAATGTAACTTGAATATATATAGAAAATGCATAAGAATAAACCCTACCCTTTTGTCTAACTATCTTACCTATGTTAGGACATCTCCCCCTAAGACAAAAAAAATCTCCTTAGGACTATAAAAATATATACCATTTCTCCTCCTTTTTGTCCAGGAATAGAGAAAGTGAAAGATGCACAATAAAAGCATTTCCCCCTATACAACCAAATCTACCCTAAATGAAACATGTATAGACACAACGGAAAAACAAGTATATCATGGAATGATTTGAAGCGCAATAAGCAAAGACAAACACAATTCAGAAACAAAAGTACAAATAATCCAAACAATGATCAATTAGTACTAAATTTGATGCAAAAATGATACCAACTTGAATACGAAATGAAGCATGAGATATCAATGTAAAAGAGTAATAAGATATACCAATATGATCATATAAAATACCAATTTGTAACCACATGAAACTAAAATAGAACATGTGGAATACATGGATTAAATGCAAATGCAATGACTCAAAATAAAATGATCTCACACACACACACACACACACACACACACACACACACATATATATATATATATATATATATATATATATGTTTGTATGCATAAACACCACAAATGACACAATAAGCTTTCCATACTAGCATAGTATTGATGTGTCTAAACAAACTGTGATAAATGAAGCGAAGGGGAGTGAATTAGAAACAAATGAATTATGACTCAATCACTAAAAAATATTTATATTCGAATGCATTAACTTCATTAAATAAAGATCACGGTGATAGATAAAGTGAACTCATAATTAACAAATAAGCACAATGCTGTCTAGACAAAAAAATATGATGATTCTCAAATCAATAGCGTCAAATATGAATTAATTAACTAAAAATATAGTTATATCCTTTTTTTTTCACTCTCATTTTTTTGAAGATATTATTGTTTTGAAGAATACTGAAACAAATTGATCTTAGCAATATTATCTTTTCTTTTACCTCTTAATATTTTAGGCGTTTTCCAATGGTAGCCTTTCACACAAGGAAGATTTCTTCCTTCGTAGCCCTTTCCCATACACACTCATATTTTTCAATAAAATAGCAAACTCACGGGCAGTAGTTCTTACATTCACAAATACCCTAATCAAAATATATGTATATGATAAGATTGTTATGACAACACCTCACTTAACTCATTCAACATAGGTAGTTAAAATCCAAAAGAGCTCGTGCATGTGTGTGAGGAGGCATATGCTAAGTGAATTTGTTAAGAAAATTAAAGTCAAACTACACATTGCAAGCATGAATAAGAACAATCTAAGCATTGAAAATCATAATTATATGTTCTAGATAAACGAAAACATGGAAAGAAGTGGATTGCAACACACCGATATGCCACTCAAAATTTGTAAATCCAAAATACATAAAAAAAATTGTTTGAGTTTTTAAACCTTATTTTCAAAAAACACCACATGAAAGAAAAACTCAAAAGACAAACATCTTTTTGTATTTTTTTTCAATATGACCCAATAAAAGGAAAAAATATAAACATCATATAACTAGAAATAATATATAACGTGAAGTACAAAAGCTAGTGTATGAAAACATGGAAACTCGGTCAACCATAAGATATATCATCAGGAGAATCTTATGCAATCATGCGAGAATCAACGAGTCTAACATTCAGTGCCTCCCAAACTGATTTCATAACCCCAATAGACGAATACCTAATACCTCAGGTTTTGGGAACCATAGAAACACGGGGTATAGACTTCTTAGGGCCTCTTCTAAGATTATAACAAAACACCCTAAGGTGACCTTTCCTACCAAAATGTGAGTATGTGTAAAGATGAGGAATGTTACATATGGGTTGACGTATACTAATGTCATTGGTAGTGGTTGACACTCTAAAACAAACATTGGCCTCGAATTTTACAGCAGATGTATTTTTATCACTGAAGCCAATACTATCACTACTTGAGTATCTTAAATTATCTTCTAACTTTAAAACTCTAGACGCAAGCAAAGAACTAGACTCTTCAAACATAAAGGACACCTTCAAAATTTTAATAATACCTAGAAGTTTATCTTGCTCCCCCTCAAAGGAAGCAAACTAATCCCTAAGAGTCTTCTCATGTGCCTTCAAATCATTCTTTAACTTATTATTATCCTCAACGACAGGTAAATTAACCATAGCCTCAAATATTTTTTAGTCCTTTAATTCATTCTCTAAACCCCAAACTCGATCATCACTTTCTTTCTTGGACACTTTTAAATTTTAAAAATCACATTTCATGTCCTTGAGCTTATCACGAAGGATATCTCTTTGATTTTGAAAAGTTTACAAAAATCTGATTTCATCTTTTAAGCAAATAAAATCTTTTTCAAGAAATTAATTCTTTTTGCAAACCTCAAACTTAAACGAGATAATTTTTCACCCTGACTATGAATCTCATTAAATTCCTATCGAATATTAAAATCATCATCATCATCATCATCGTTAAACACGTCCGATAACTTATCACTATGAAAACCCATCGAGAGAAACAAACAAATAGCAATAGAGATACAAACACCTAAATAATCCGTGACACCCAGCTTAAATTAATTATGTTTGGCCAACCCTATACATAGATAAAACAGGAATCTCAAGTGGGTAATTCTCAGCATCACTATTGCACATACTAAAATCTAACTAACCACCTAGTAATAAAATAAATGGATGCCAATTTTTTTTTAAATTGTACAAGAAACAACAAACCAATATGAAATATGACTACAAAACATGATAATATAAACACGAGTACAACAAAAGTTATGCCTGAATATGCTGTCGGGTCACAGACAATACAATAACTAGGTAATAAAATCATAAAAGAGATACATATACAAACAACCCTTGGGTATGCACCCGATGTACAAAATAGATCCTAATCTAGGTTTACAAGAATATGAAGTGGTTACAACAAAATCCTGTAACATCTCGCAACTGCTATAACTCCAAGAACTATGGATAGAATAGGCATCATCACCTAATATATATATATATATATATATGGGTCAGAGCCCGAGATTTAAAAATAATTTTAGCAAGTGAATTAAAATGCGTAATAATTATGAATGCACGATATCATAATTATAATGATATCGCACTCTCTTGGGATTCAACGTCACCCCTAATCTATAGTGCACACCTAACGTATGCGTATGAACCTCACTAATCTACCCAGACCATTCTAGGGGTAAATCCTCTTAAATCTACATAAAGACCTCAATCGCGTAACCCACCTTATCTAAAACATAACCATATATCTACTTCTTCCACCGTCTTCTAAGTTTATGCCCAAACTTATTTATAAGTATTTACATAATAATTTTCTCACTTTCCAATTATTTTTTTCACAAATTACTAGCCTAAGATATCACACGTCATCATTAATGCTAGGAAAATACCCCCACTATTTCATTTATACTAAAGAACTAAGGACCAAACATCTCCCCACGCCTAACGTTACGTTAAGTTTCGTGCGTGGGGCGTCTCGCAAAGAAAAATTCAAACAAGCTGCTACACTACCACCTAACATTATTGGCCATGGAAATCCGTTAGGACCTCAGTCCAAACTACACCCCCAAATTACTTCCCGTCTATAGGCATAAGAGTATACTAATCCACTCTCGTGCTACAAAAGAAAAAACATCATACACATCTTTATAACTTTCTCTTGTTATAATATTAAGATATCACGCACTAACTATAAAACTTGTATAATATTATATGCATTTATAATACATGATTTATCATTCTGAATAAGTACACCTACAAAACTCACATAATGCATGTATACTATAGGTCTCTACATTGTTATCATCTTCCAAGGGATCGCTCACATGTCCCAGAGTTACCAGCTGTCGGACTGTCACACCGACTTGGTAAAAACTTAATCACAATGAATGGGAAGAGGACGTAGTTCCTAACCCGAGAGCAAGATGAATCATACCCAAGACGTCTTACCCATACCTCACGCACAGTAAAATATTGGACGCTACGGCCTGGGGACTATACTCTCGTTGTTCCTTAAGCTAGGGGGATTCATCCATGTCGCGCAACTTCCCATGATAGCATTAGAGGGGTATCAAGCACATAATGTATATAACATACACACACGATATATACATTCGATCACATCATATATATAAACCATAACACAAGGTATATACATTCACGCCATATATATACATACTATCTCACTTCCATGTGTATAAAAGTAGTGAATCCAACTATATGTATATAACTCCTATTATACTAACCGCTACACTCTCATATTCCTTCCCAATTCCTTTTATTATTCAATCCCTCACTTGAACTTACTAAACCAGCACACTTAATATATGATTAGTCTCCCAATTTAACAACACTAAGGACATACGATATTTCTCTCTCATTCAGTCCATATTCGGTGTTAAGTAAATTCCTACTACTCAAAGAATTTATGTAAGAATCCAACATGTTAAACTCCCAAATATGCCTCCATAATAGCTCGTAACCATCCTCAAAAGAATCCTCATTCCTTGGAGGATTTACTGATAGAAAATGACACAATTTACTCTTACATAATCCCTCATTACATCCCCCCAAATGGCCTATATTTTATAACTAAATATGAATTCTCAAAATATCTTATAAACATGTTTACTACAGTCAAATAGAGGGTCCTTAAGTAATCAAACCATTTAAAAAGGGATAAAAATAGAATTGGCAAAATATCGTGACCGGATCGGACCGGGGGTCTTAAAAAATGAACCGGTCCGGTTCCTAAAATATTTACATAAATTTTTAATGACCAGATAGATCCGATTTTCTCAAAAATGAACTGATCCGACTTTCCTATCCGGAACGATCCGATTCTACAGAATTTTGTTCCTACGAGATTTGTACCCAAAAACCTTACTCTACACTTATAAAACCCAAATCTACCTCATTCCAACAATATCCTAACATCAAAACCCAACACATATATTAGTCCCAACTTTTTTATCACCTAAACCACAAATATTACCCTAAATCCAAGATTTACTCAACAAATTTTAGGGTTTAGTCATAAAATCTCAAATCAACTAAATCACCAACAAAAATTATGAGATAACTCACACAGATAATTATTTAACAAGTTTAATCACTTGCCTCAAAGTTGTTGAGGTTGAATCTTCCTTGAAATCACGAATTTGAGCCGAAAATCTCCAAAGCTCCAAACTTTTCTCCTTTTTCTCTTCTTTCTCTCTATCTTTCTAGGGTTTTCTCACACAAATGAGATTAGCCTAAGTCTTCTAAGACTAAATAACCCTTATCTTTAATAATTCCCAACTTTAAATGATAATACACACTTTAAATGACTTGTTTACTCCAATTCGAGTCAAACTAGGTCCAAAATACTCCGTAACCCAAATACAACTTACGGGCACTCATGTTGACTATCTCGACCCTTCCTGGATCAACCGTACACTCCAATTCATCATTCTAGACTCCAAAAAATAAAAATAGTATGAATGCATTTATATTTTAATCCTTGGATATTTTATTAGGGTGCTTATTTTCTAAAATGTTTTTGAACTAATTTTAAGATGGTTTTTAAAAAAAAATTAGTCGTTTTAATGAGAGGTATGCCTTTCGAACGAGCCTCTATATCTCGCTAGAATTGGTTCCAACGAACTTCAAACAAGACTGTTTTGGCGTACTCTAGTTTCCCTATTAGAATTTTTGTCAGAAGTTGGTTCGAACGAGATCAGGTACTTTGTCTGAACGAGATCTAATTTTGTTCAAAGAAGATGACCTGTTTTCAACAAAAAATTCATTGTTCGTCCTTATCTCATTTTTGGAAAACCTCCTTTAAAAAGGAGTGTGGAGTAACAGTTTCATTAGAGACTCTTTTATTGCTTTAGAGTTCCCAATTTTTTTCAAAGGCTCTTCATGTTTACCCAATCCTTAATTTACACCCAAATTGTTTAAAGCTCCTAGTTTCATCATATTATGCTTTGATATCTGAGTTTGTGGGCACTAAGGTTTATACTATACATCTTATTTTGTATATATTTTGTGCGGTGGATTCCATGCCTAGTTCGTTTATATACGATGGACTCCATGTGTGATGGTTATTGAGCTTATTCAATGGATACCAAGGAGTGTGTGGAATCGAAATTATGGCATTGCATAAGTGGATTATTACATGCACTATGGAGGAGAGGAGCATAAAGGCTTGCGAGGGAATCAAGTCTGTGTTTCAAGTCTACTGTTTATCTTATGTAATTCCTCATCATAGTGAATTGCATTGGTTGGGCCGTCCAAGGTTTTTTTCATTTGGGTTTTCCTAATACATCAAGTGTTGTGGTTTGATTTCCTTATTTTATCATGCACTCACCTAAATACAAGTTTAGGTTAAGATAAAATTGGTCAATATATTTATCAGAATAATTGATTTAAAATTGGTGTTAAGTTTCTTTTAGGTTAATCTATTTAATTTAAATTAAAATGGAGAGAATTTTAGAAATATTGGTTTCTTGGTTTTTCACCATTTGCCATATATTAGATAACCTTATAGGATTGTACTTCCAAGTGGTATTAGAGCGGGAACACTAAGTTATCAAGTTGATCTGTAGTTTCTTATTATTTTAGGGTTATGTAACACCTCGTGTGCTCAAGGACTTAGGAATTTAGTTATTTTGGGAGAAATAAAATTATTTAATTGGGAGGATTTAGATCTTTGGAGAAGGGTGAGGCTAAAATAATAGTCGATGAAATATACAACGGCTGCAGAGATGTACCTGTGTACGTTAACAGCGGGGAGGGGATGGGATTGAGGAATTATGCAAAATATTTTACTACTTGGCCACTTTATCTGTTGGCCAAGATTTAATAATATTTTCTTTCGTTTCAGTTGTAATAATTTTTTTTATTGTTTTAGTTGTAAGAATATTGGTTTTGCTTCAGTTGGAATGATATTTTTTTTTGTTTCAGTTGTAAGAATATTGGTTTTGTTTTGTTTGGAATGATATTTTTTTTGTTTCAGTAGTAAGAATATTCTTTTTGTTTCAGTTGTAATAATATTTTTTAACCTATTACCACAGGACTGAAATTTGAAGATTATTACATGGATTTCCCACAATACAAAGAGTGGATGGGAGAGACTAACCGGATATCAAATAATCATGTAAAGGGCATTTATGAATTTGTTAAATACGCTTCCAAAAATCTTAAAAGTGAGAAGATTCCGTATCCGTGCACTCATTGTATTAACGGAAAATATAAATCATTGGAAGTTGTTGAGTTGCATTTACTAAAGTGGGGAATCTGTCAAGACTATATAATATGGACATACCACGGTGAAAAAGTTGTACCTTATGTTCCAGAAGAATTACCAGCACCCGACCGTGTAACGAAACCTCAAGGAGTAGAAGTGGTACATGATTCACCAACACATCGTCCATTGACCGACTTAATTGATGAAGCTTACGGACTCCATAACCAACAAAACCACCAACCTATGGATATAAATAATGCGCATTATGACCAAGTAAATGAACAAATTGATGCCGAACTACTAGGAGATCGGTAATACATACGGTTGAAAGTCGATGCGGATAGACCGTTGTATAAATATTGCGATGAAGATCACTCGGTATTATATGCAATGATTGGTTTGCATAATTTTAAGAGTCAATTTGGTTTACCTGGAAATAGCGTAACCGGAATTTTTAAGTGGGTTAAATAAATTCTCCCAAAAGAGAACATGTTACCAGACAATTATCCTACCATGAAGAAGAGTTTGAAGGGTTTAGGTTTGAAATACAAATCTATTCATGCTTACAAGTATGATTGCATATTGTACCGGAATGAGCACGAAGAGAAGGATGAATATCCTGTATGCAGTGAGCCTAAATATATGGTTTATGAGAATGGAAATGACAAACATGCAAAAAATCGCAAGTGCTCGCAAGTCCTACAAAAGGTTTTGAAGTATTTTCCACTTGGGCCACGGTTAAAACATTTTTTTACTGTACCGTGGATAGTGGAGGCCATGACATGGCATGCTCGATGCAAGGTGGGTGGGAATTTGATGCGTTATCCTATTGATTCACCCATCTGGCAAATTTCAAATGTACAACACCATGAATTTGCAAAGGAACCACGCAACGTTTGTCTTGCAATCTCAACCGATGGGTTTAACCCTTTCGGTAATTTAAGTACTAGTCAGAGTTATTGGCCAGTTCTTATGGCGCCTTTAAGTCTTCCTCCGACATTGTGCATAAGAAAGGAGTTCACATTGTTATCTTTGTTGATACCCGGGCCGAACGCTCCCAATGATGATATTGATATATTCTTAGCACCATTAATCGAAGAACTTAAAGAGTTGTGGGATAAAGGCGTGACGGCGTTCGATTATCATAAAGGTGAAGAGTTCACACTTAAAACAATGGTGATGTGGGCGATCCACGATCTTCCTGCTTATGGGACCTTGTCCGGTTGTAATGTTCATGGTTATTATGGATGTCCCATATGTAGGGAGGGAACTGAAGCCTGTTGGTTAAAACATAGTGGTAAGTTGAGTTACATGGGTCATCGTAGATTTCTGCCGACCAGTCACCATTTTAGGAACGATAATTCTAACTTTTTGCCTGTGGGTTACAAGCGAAGAACGACACCTATTCGACTTTCTGGTCAGCAAATTGAGGAGAAGGCGCTGGATGTGACTGCGGGGACTAGGTACGTAGGCAAACACCCCCAGTTTGTAAACCTCAAGCGTAAAGCTAGGGAGGATCCAAACGACCCCAGTAAAGCGAAGCCATGGTCCAGGCGATCAATATTTTTTGATTTGCCGTATTGGAAAGATCATCGTGTAACGCATATAATTGATGTGATGCACACAGAGAAGAATGTTGCAGAATATTTGATAAGAACATGTCTGGGTGGATCTCATTCCAAAGATGGAGAGCCTGCCCGTCGAGATTTACAGGATATAAAAATAAAGAAGAGAATGTGGTTAAAAAATGATCTAACGACAGGAAGAATTTCTATCCCCCCGACTGCTTTCACTTTGACTACTAGTGAGAAGAAGATCCTCTTAGACACGTTGTTCAACTTGAAGACTCCAACCGATTATTCTGGTAATTTATGTAGGGTAGTAAGCTACCAAGCAAATGACTTAAAACAGTGCAAGTCTCACGACTGACACGTAATCATCCAATTAATCCCCTTGTTATTTCGACATTGCTTCTCTGAACACAAAGATCTCCGTCGGGCAATTACGCAAATCAGTTTGTGTTTTACCCTACTTTGTGAAAAAGTGGTAAACAGAAGGCACATTAAAGCTGCGAAATCAACTTTAGTCGAGGCAGTTTGTGTATTAGAGAAATATTTTCCTCCGTCATTCTTCGATATCAGTATCCACCTGCTTGTGCATTTATGCGATGAAGCTTTATTATGTGGTCCCGTGAGGTATCGTTGGATGTATCCTTTTGAGCGCTTGATGAAAACCTTCAAAGATTATGTAAAGAATACACGGTATATTGGAGGGTCAATTGCTGAAGAATACGTAACGGTGGAATCATCACTATACGCTAGGGAACATATGCCAGAACAAGAGGTGAGGAGGTTTAATCCTCGTGGAGAATGAGTGATAGAGGAACCTGACGAGTTTGAGGATGAATTATCATTTGGGAACCCTAAAGAGGTGAAACTCACAAACCTACAATACGAGCAAGCAACTCATCATGTCTTCGAATCGCAAGATGAAGTCCAAGACTGGAGAGAGTGAGTATCTACTGAATTCTTCTTCTTTGATTATATGTATTTTTTATTTTATGATCTAAACTCTATAATTTTTCGGTAGGAAGTACGAGAACGAAATTATCCAAAATCAAAGGAGAAATTGGACGACAACTGACTTTAGGGCATGGGTGTCAAAAGAGGTACTTTTCACATCTTATGTGTGCGGTTATTTATTCATGTGTGGTAAAAACATGCCCTAATACAAATTCATTAATAAATGCAGCTTTTAAAAAGAGGCGATGTCTCTTCCAGACTTCCACGCCTAGCAAAAGGTCCTAGTTTTCGTGCAAAAGAGTTTAAGAAATTCCGCACCAACAGTTTTGATTTCATTTCATATCCATATGAGGAAAACCTTTTGACGCAAAACAGTGGAATATCAATTTCTGCCTTGACCACCTATATCGCTAGCAAAAGTGATAAAAATCCAAAGAATACGGTGCTAACCTATTATGGGATAATTCAACAAATCCTAGAACTTGATTACTTGGATTTCACAGAAACCGTATTCTATTGTGATTGGGTAAGGGTGGAGGATACAACGAATGCTTGCAAAGTTGATCCCGACTCCAAACTTATTATGGTAGATTTATCAAAGCTGAAGACTAAAGACCGCATAGTCGACGAGCCTTTTATTTGTGCCTTTCAGAATGTAAAGAAGGTATTCTACTCGAAGTGCATAAACGATGGCAATTGGTCTATTGTTGTGCATGCACCAAAGGGTATGACTACTGAAGTAGACGCATTAAAGGCTCCAAAAGAGTTCCAGTCAGTTCTTGATGACAACCCTAATTTGAAGGATTTTTTAGTTGATTTAGAGGAAATTGAGTATCAAAATATTATTTTATCCTCATCAATCTTATTTGTATCCTATTATGATATTGATATTGTATTAGCACTTTACATTAATTTATGAATTTCATCTACTTTTAAGTGTAATGTCCCGTTATTTGTGCAAATGGTAGGTAATTTATCGGTTCTTTTGTTTAGAATAGATATGTTTTCATTTATTTATCTCTATCGTTTGGCTTTAGATATAAATTTCCCTTTTATTTTATTAAATTAGACAACGTGGATTGATATTCATTTGTTCATGTTTTATAAAAACACGTTATATGTATGGTTTTAAAAACCCGAATGCATATATGCAGCTGCATATATGCGCATATATGTATAAATTATGTATAAATTATGTCAATAAACCCTAGATTGTATGTGTGTATTTTTTTAACAAAATATTATTCAAAACCCTAGACATTATATTTTTTTTTGAAAAAATATAATTAAATGGATTTTTAACATGTAAAAAAAATGACATCCACCTTGTTGTGGGTTATATGCATGTCATCATATTTTATTGGGGGTTATATGCTTGTCGTGATTTTTTTTGACAAAATATAATTAAATGAATTTTTTTGACATACTAGTCGCAAACACGTGTGCACATTATTATAGTGAGATATTGTTGACTTGGTTGTTGGATACTATGTTGGATTTATTGAATTGATACTAGTGTCGATAAGTGTACATGTTATTAAATTTGTTAGGTGTGTACTTGATTTGCCTATGAAAAAGTATATCACTTATCTTGCGATTAATGTGCGTTTTTTGACGTTTACGTCAAGATATTAAGAGGCTACAACTTGACATGGAACAAAGGCAACTTGATTCCGTTCATTCATATTTTAACTTGACATGTATGCCATAATTCTGTTGATTTCATACAGTTATGTTTTAGTTTGAGATTTGTTGTGATCAACTTGATTGGATATGTATTTAAAGCCTTAAAATGGCGGCGTAATAATCACAACTACATTGATATTATAGGCACAGGGTTGATATTATACATTTTTGTTCTCCTTTGCCTTCGTGTACTTTTCTTTACATATTATAGGCAGGAGGTTGCTCATGTTTGTTCGAATTACGATGTTAAAATGGGGGAATAAATCTGCGTCATATGTAAATCTACAACATATTATAGGCAGCAGATCTAATTCTTCAGTGGTATTGTGAGGTACTTTCTTTAATGGCACCAACACCTCGCACAACACTAATGTAACTCGTACGAACTGACCGCGAGATCATGGGACTCCTGGTTTGAGAGTACGATGATAATTTTCATATTTCTAAACTTAGGCTTAAAAACATGGCGTTAGTGGGCGAAAACTCGAAACAGCCCCGAACGGCCCCGTGAGTGGCACCAACACCTCACACGGGACCAATGTAATTTGTAGGAACTGACCGCCCATTCTCGGGACTCCCTCTTTGAGAATACAACAATAATTTGAAAATATGAGGACTAAAGCTTAAAAATAAGGCGTTAGAGGGTGAAAACACGAAATAGCCCCAGTACGGTCCCGTGAGAGGCACCGATACCTCTCCCGGGACCAATGTAACACGTAGGAACTGACCGCACAGTCACGGAACTTCCAATTTGAATATACGATGATAATTTGAAAATATGAGGACTTGAGCTTAAAACAAGGCGTTAGAGGGTGAAAACATAAAACAACCCCCATACGGCTCCGTGAGCGGCACTCACACCTCACACGGGACCAATGTAACTCGTAGGAACTGACTGCACAGTCACGGGACTCCCGGTTTGAGAATACGACTATAATTTGAAAATATGAGGATTTAAGCTTAAAAATAAGGCATTAGAAGGTAAAAACTCAAAACAGCCCCCGAACGGCCCAGTGAGAGGCACCGACACCTCACACGGGACCAATGTAACTCGTAGGAACAGATCGCGCGATCACGGGACTCCCGATTTGAGAATACGACGATAATTTGAAAATATGAGGACTTAAGCTTAAAAACAAGGCGTTAGAGGGTGAAAACACGAAAGAGCACCCGTACGGTCCCGTGAGAGGCACCGACACCTATCAAGGTACCAATGTAACATGTAGGAACTGACCGCGCGATCACGGGACTCTCGGTTTGAGAATACGATGATAATTTGAAAATATGAGGACTTAAGCTTAAAAACAAGGCATTAGAGGGTGAAAATATGAAACATCCCCCGTACAACCTCGTGAGAGGCACCAACACCTCACACGGGATCTATGTAGCTTGTAGGAACTGCTTGCGCAGTCATGGGACTCTCATTTTGAGAATACGACTATAATTTGAAAATATGAGGGCTTAAGCTTAAAAATAAGGCGTTAGAAGGTAAAAACCCGAAATATCCCTCGAGAGGCCCCGTGAGAGGCACCAACACCTCACACGGGATCAATGTAACTCGTAGAAATTGACCTTGAGATCACGGGACTTCCGATTTGAGAATACGATGATAATTTGAAAATATGAGGACTAAAGCTTAAAAACAAGGCGTTAGAGGGTGAAAACACGAAATAGCCCCAGTACTTTCCGTGAGAGGCACCGACACCTCACACGGGACCAATGTAACTCGTAGGAACAAATCGCGCAATCACGGGACTACCGATTTGAGAATATGATGATAATTTGAAAATATGAGGACTTAAGCTTAAAAACAAGGCGTTAGAGTTAAGCATTGAGGAAAATTGAGATTCTATCGACACAGAGATATCAAAAGAGAAAAAACTCCGAGAAAAAACTCCAAATAGTGTTGACTTCATTAACAATACTTTAATGAAACCAAACTTGATTTGAAATTCTTCAAGTCTAGCTTGGTCTACTTTAGGTTCTAAGCACACTAACATCAATTGTTTGTGTATCTTTACAAATTTGTTTCCTCCTTTTCATTCCCCTCTACATTTTCCTCTACAGCAGGTTCTTGTTCCTCTTCTACAATGTTTGTGTAATTATGTGATGGATGGTTGGCCTTTTCAATTGATTCCTCACCATAGATAACTTCACATGTTTCTTCTTGTGGGGAATTACCAATTCGGACTTGAACAGTTATATAACTATTGTTATATAACTCTTATATAACAACAGTTATATAACCGTTTTTATATAACTATTAATAACAGTTATAACTGTACTGTTGTTATATAACTGTTATTAACAGTTATATAATAACTGTTGTTATATAACTGTTATATTAACAGTTATATAACCGTTGTTATATAACTGTTATATAACAGTTATATAACAACAAGTTTGCGGCTTTCTTCGATTGATGCTTGCTCCTTGTGGTATTACTTAAAATTAGGAGTCCGTTGTAGTCCATATGTATCGTGCTAAAGTTTAAACATGCGTGATTGTGTCGAATCGCATTGTGATTACTAAATTTGCAGCATATATTCTTGTACTTATAGTCTTACTGAATTTGGTCATACGCCTCGAAGGAAATTCAGTGATTTTGGTGTGTAATTCCATACTAGTACTTATAGGCTTTCTTTTAATTATTCTTGTACACTCTAAATCAGTTAGTATGTAAGGTTTATCATCATTTGATTTATTAGGTACATGAATACCCTCTGAACTATATCCCTCGTGTCAGTTGAGCCTCTAAACAAACACGCACTTGAACTTTATCCCTCGTGTCTGTTGTAGTCCATATGCATATATGCGCATATATGCAGCATATATGCATATATGCAGGATGCATATATCCTTGCAAGTATGCAACATATATGCGCATATGCATCTGTATATATGCTTGCATATATGCAGCATATATGCATCTGCATATATGCAAACATATATGCATCAGCATATATGCATTCTCTATGGATTGGTTTACATATTGAAAGCGAGCGGATCGAGGTTTACATATTGCCTACTTGGATTGGTTTTCATTTATTTTTCAATTTTACATCTTGTATTCGTGGAATGATGTTATCAAATTGTTGTGCATGACTCATTTCACACTATTCAGGTAATTCCCATTGAGGTCTCTGTATTCTTTGGTAATGTAGGTATAAAGCTTGGGGTTCTCTTTTAGGATAGCAGTTGGCAGAAAGAGATATTATAGTGGCATGCATTGATTACAGGTGAACGTCATTTCACATTCTAAATATACTTTCTTAGACAAAATAAATAAAGTTGCTTTGATACTCATAGAAAATCCTGTCTACTCTGTGCAAGAGTACCTAGTTGAAGTAATTATTCCTAGTTAACAATAATGTACTCAAGACAAAAATGAAAGGTTCATGATACCTATATATAAACAATTATCCTTGCTTGAGGTAATTCATTAGTGTCCAAAACAATTATATAACTGGGACTCCCGGTTTGAGAGTACGACGGTAATTTGCATATTTCTACACTTAGTCTTAAAAACATGGCGTTAGAGGGTGAAAACTCGAAACAGCCCCCGAACGTCCCCGTGGGTGGCACCAACACCTCGCACGGGACAAATGTAACTCGTAGGAACTGACCACGCAGCTGCGGGTCTCCCGGTTTGAGAGTACGACGGTAATTTGCATATTTCTAGACTTAGGCTTAAAAACATGGTGTTAGTGGGTGAAAATGCGAAACAGCCCTCGTAGGGCCCCGTGGGTGGTACCAACACTTCTCACGGGACCAATGTGACTCGTAGGAACTGACCGCGCAGCCGCGGGACTCCCAGTTTGAGAATTAGACAATAATTTGCATATTTCTACACTTAGGCTTAAAAACATGGCGTTAGAGGGTAAAAACTCGAAACAGCCCCCGAACGTCCCCGTGGGTGGCACCAACACCTCCCACAGGACCAATGTAACTCGTAGGAACTGACCCCGCAGCTGCGGGTCTCCCGGTTTGAGAGTACGATGGCAATTTGCATATTTCTAGACTTAGACTTAAAAACATGGCGTTAGTGGGTGAAAATGCAAAACAGCCCCCGTAGGGCCCCGTGGGTGGCACCAACACCTCCTACGGGACCAATGTGACTCGTAGGAACTGATCGCGCAGCCCCGGGACTCCTGGTTTGAGAATACGATAATAATTTGAATATTTTTAGACTTAGGCTTAAAAACATGGCGTTAGAGGGTGAAAACTTGAAACAGTCCCCGAACGTCCCTGTGGGTGGCACCAACACCTCCCACGGGACCAATGTGACTCGTAAGAACTGACCACACATCCGCGGGACTCCCGGTTTGAGAATACGACGGTAATTTGCATATTTCAAGACTTAGGCTTAAAAAATGGCATTAGAGGGTGAGAACTCGAAACAGCCCCCGACCGTCCCCGCGGGTGATACCAGCACCTCCCACGGGACCAATGTAATTCGTAGGAACTGACCCCGCAACCGCGGGTCTCCCGATTTGAGAATACGATGGTAATTTGCATATTTCTAGACTTAGGCTTAAAAACATGGCGTTAGAGGGTGAGAACTCGAAACAGCCCCCGAACGTCCCCGTGGGTGGCACCAACACCTCCCACGGGACCAATGTAACTCTTAGGAACTGACCTCGCAGTCGCGGGTCTTCCGATTTGAGAATACAAAGGTAATTTGCATATTTCTAGACTTAGGCTTAAAAACATGGCGTTAGAGGGTGAAAACTCGAAACAGCCCCCGAACGACCCCGTGGGTGGCACTAACACCTCCCACGGATCCAATGTAACTCGTAGGAACTGACCCTGCAGCCGCGGGTCTCCCGATTTGAGAGTACAACTGTAATTTGCATATTTCTAGACTTAGGCTTAAAAACATGTCGTTAGAGGGTGAGGACTCGAAACAGCCCCCGAACGGCCCATGGGTGGCACCAACACCTCCCACGGGACCAATGTAACTCGTAGGAACTGACCCCGCAGCCGCGGGTCTCAAAACGACGGTAATTTGCATATTTCTACTTGGTTACTGATAATTTTAACTCATATATGCAATTTTTCAACTTGATTAATTTTTTTGTAAAACTATTTGGTTACTGATATTTTTTTTATGTATCCTATCATTTGTAGGATTTTTGCACGCGGAACAAACGAAGGATGCAATGGTCTATAGCATGAATATTGTTTATATGTTATGGACATTCAGGATTTTGTTTTTTGTGTTACAGCCGTGCGGGCTTTTATTGTTTAGTTTTATGGCCGTGCGGGCTTTTATAATTTGATTGTTGAATTTTATGGCCGTGCGGGTTTTATAATAAGTAGGTTTTACATTTACAGGTTTTGGAATGTCAAGAAAATAGAGGAAACTCTGCCCAATTTTTTTTTGGTCTGTGAATTATTAAGACGGTTAATATTTATAAGTTTGTATATACATTTGTTTATTAGCAACGTTCTCGATTCGTAGCTTGTGGTTGGACCCCCCAATTTAAGGTGCACTCACAGGACCCCCAATTTTAGGATTGGACCAAAAAAATACATTTAAAAAAAAAATTATAGTTAAATATGGCCATGAACTTTGTCCATGACCATTTTTATTTTTTTCGTCACGCATAAAAATGGTCGCGGACTTCGGCCGCGACCATTTTTTTTATATTTTTGTCACGGTTATGGGTCACGGCCAAAGTCCGCGACCATTTTTTTCCTTTTTTTCGTCAGGGTCGTGGGTCACGGACTTGGACCGCGACCATTTATTTTATTTTATTTTGGTCACGGTTGTGGGTCGCGGACTTTGGCCGGGACCAATTTGTCACGGTTGTGGGTCACGGATGAGGACCGCAACTAATTTTTTTTTATTTTTTTTGTCACGGTCGTGGGTCGCGAACTTTGGCCCCGACCAATTTGTCACGGTTGTGGGTCACGGATGAGGGCCGCGACCCGTCACGGCATGAGTCACGGCCCAAGTCCACGACCATCTGCCGTGAGCCCCTCGGCTGTGACCATTTTTTGGTCACGGATTTGGGCCGCGACCCACGAAAATGATCACGCCCGAAATGGTCACGGCCCAAGTTCACGACCCACAGTTTTGGTCAGGGATTTTGGCCGTGACCAATCACCAGTTTTGGTATAGTGCTTGGGAGTTTTGGTTTGGACGTTGAGAGGAAATTCTTGTTAAGCAAGCTAAGGCCCAATCACTTTAATACCTTAGGAAAAAGAGAATACTTATAGGAGAGACTTAAGAGGTCACTCACACAGTTACAATGTTCACGATTAGTAAAATAGGTGAGCAACCTAGGCACTAGTCACAAAGTGTTTTTTAGTTATAAAAATTGGCGAGTGGACCTCAAGGCCACTCACAAGTTTTCAAAAAGTTTATTTACCATGTAACTATATGAAAATATCCACAAAATCATACTGTTGGCATTATGCCAACCATATTTTCTTTTTGACTTTGGGTTACACCAGATGTCATCTATCAGAGTGGACAAATGACAAATAGTAAAATAGGATAAAAAGTACAATTCGTATACTATCTCAAAGAATATCATTTTGACGCACACACGCGACATCAACCCCATTATTTACCTATAAATAGATCACTTGGATAAGGTTAAAACATAACATAATTGAAGCACTATTACTCTGCACAAATATGCATAGAAAGTATTATCTCCCTACTCTCTCCTTGGTAATTGAAGTTCTTGTGTCTTCACTCCCAAGAATTATCACTTTCAAGTGATCCTTTTTCCTTTATTCTTACTGAAAAAATCATATTCAATCATTGTCTTCCTCATTCAGCAATCATAGAATTGTGATTTCATAACAAAAGTTATCTTTCAACCACTTACCGTTATTGAATCCTTGAACCCCTTGAAAGACGATTCCATTAGAGTGGGTCACGCCTCATTAGATTCAGTATATTCATAGACCCCAGTACCACTACCCTACTATATTTGGTGACTCCATTGGGGAGGTATTCTCGCTACCATAGATAAACAAGGTTAAATATTTTTGAAGCATATAAATGCTAAAGATACTTTGGTTCATAATGGAGTTAAAAGTGATCATATGACCAATGAGGAGGTCATTGTTACCGAATCAAGAGCTCCTGCTCCTCTAGGGGTAGACAAGTGCAGTAGCGGACGCACCAATGAATGGGATGAATTTTATGAACATGTTTTTTGAGTTTCTGAGATAGCATAATGTGAATATGGCCAGTTTGGGCCAAGCTTGTGTAACACCCACAATGGCTCCTATTGGAGGATCAGTTGCAACAATGTTGACAACAGCTTGAAAGGTGGCAATAAAGAAAGTGGCGACTCGAGTAAGCTCTCCAGCTGTAAACAAGGTAAGGATGGAGGAATGCCCCTCCAAACTCATCACGATAGAAGAAGTGAAAAATGTTCTTTCATCCCAGAAGGATTCACCTCTTGTGTATGAGGAGCTAAAGAACCCTACCAGGACAGTATCAATGAAAAACCATACCCTAGGTGGTACATTCCGCTCAAGTTCATAAATTTCAATGGTAAAGGTGAAAATCCTAGAGAGAATGTTAAGAGGTTCGTGGACTACCTTTGCGTGCATGATAATGACAAGGAGATGAAATTGAGTGAGTTCTTAAAAAACTCTCACTTGAAAGGCATATACGCTGTACTCTCATCAAACTAATAATCCAAGGATGGAGGGCGCAGATGCCGTTGCCAGCTAGTAGGTTTCAAGTTTCACGATGGTAAGTAATAAACTACATTGATGGAAGTCCTAAAGGAAAGAAAGGAGGCAAAGGATCCAAAAATAATAATGCTTCTAGAAAAAGAAAGTTTGGAGATGATGTCCCACCGCCATTGCCATGTAGTGTGGTGGAGGCTATGGACTGTTATTGAACTTTGGTGTGCGAGGGGGTAATGGTCAAGTGCCCACAACAGCAGACAATGTGGATGCAAAGTTCTGTGAGTTTCACCAGAGAGAGCAATATGCCACTAAGGATTGTTATTACTTGCATAGAATAATAGAGGAGCAAGTCCCCAATGGCACCCTGTAGATCCTGACAAAGGATGTTAATGAAAATATGCTTCCAACTTATCACTATGGCACAAATATCATGAGGAAAGAACACTCAGGTCTGAAAAGTGGTTAATTAATGATGATGCGTTAGAAAAATAGTTGTTTGACTTAACCAAGGAAGACCACAAGGATGAATGGGGTGAGAAGGTGAGCCCCCCAAAGGAAGTGTGGATTTGTTCCTTTCCCTAGATGAGGGAAGGACATCCAAAGCTGAGTACATGTGTAATGCGCAGATATATGAAGTCGAGATAGATTCGAAGTGTACAACTATTGCAAAAAGCCCCAAGTTCAAATGGTTCTTGACCAAATTTGGGTGAAGCATGATACACGAACAATAGTTACAAAGAAGAATTTGGAAGCTATTTATGAGCAACTGTCATGATCTTATCAGGCGATTAATCAAGAAAACCACATCTAAGGTGGCATTTTCAAAAGTGAACAGACAAGTACCCTTCTTCCATAATAGAACTCTAAATGCTATGGACTTAGTAAATGGAATTAGTTTTACAAGAGACCTTCTAGATGGATGGGCATCAAAAAATATTATGATCAATAGCACTCTGTATGAAATTGGGATTGCTTTCATAAAAGATCATGCTGGTACCACTCGTGATCTCTGGTTTCGATAGCGCGAGGATGCAATCTTTTGGCTATGTCAATGTGGGGAATCAAATTAGGAAATTTCACATCCCACATTAAATTTTGTATTATTAATGCTAGTATAAGTTACCTACTTCTAATAGGCCGAGTGTGGATGCACACATATGGAATTGTGATGTCAACATTCCATCAATGTGTTAAAACCAATATTCATGGGACGAAATTATAATTAAATCCAAGAAAAGTCTATTTTGAGTGGAAGAGGACCACTTAGTTGACACATCATTCTACACATAGCTAATTGAAGAAAGAAGATGCTTGGTCAAGGGGGAAAAAATCTTGCATGACCCAAGAAGATGCTAGGTCCAAGAAGTCAGTGCATAAGAGACTAGGCCCATGAGTGCCCCCCCCCTATGAGAGTAAGGGAAAAGATAAGAGGAAGTTTGAAAAAAAATCAAGATCTTTGCAAACTTGGAAGAAGATTATTTTTCCTAATGGTAAAGTCATTTACTGCTTATAATGATTTATGCGGGTAATGTTTTGGGACGAAAGAATTGACCTAACACCATAATATTTCATGATTGATGAGTCCTACATTATTGAGAACGTTGAAGAACCGCAGGAGGCACCTTAATGCATGCATGATGGACTGCGAGAGCATCTCCAAGATCTTACGGAATACAACGTAGGAGTGGAAGGTGGTAATTAGTGACCTATCTTCATTTCTAAGGGTCTAAGTCCTAAACAACGAGAGGAGATCATTGACCTGCTCAAGGAATATAAAGATGTTTTTTCATGGAAATATATGTAGATGTCAGGGAAAGAAATAAAAGTGAGCTCTCACAAGATAAATGTTTTACCTAATGCCTTATAAGATAAATGTTTTACCTAATGACTTATGAGATAGGACACGTGAAATTATAAGGCTGAGTAAGATCTGAAGATCAAGGAGGATGTGGAGAATCGGCTCGCAGTCAGATTCATTAAACCTATCCAATACCCAGTATGGTTGTCAAGTATCATATCTGTGAAAAAAAGATAAAAACAATATACGAGTCTGCACGGACTTCAGATATTTGGACCCTGCTTGCCCAAACGATGAATTTTCGCTACCCAGTATTGACATTTTGGTGGATTCCACTATTGGTCATGAGATGTTAATCACCCTATATCCTTGACTTACTTAAGTCTATACTATATAGGTTCTCGTCTAGTTTGAAAATTGTAACAAATTTTGAGTCCTGTCCCTACTTACCAAAGAACCTCAGAATCTTCATTTAATTCGTCTATAAATTCTTGAAGGTATCTCACCAACACCACACACTAGGACTGCTTACATACATCATATCTTGCTATAATTGTTTGTGTGTGAGTTAATTCCCTTGAAATTAATTTTCTACTATTTTTGGGAATTTTTAAATAATTTTTAAGATTTAAAATAATTTTTAAAAATGAATTTGGTTGGATTAAAAACCGTTAGGGCTGATTAATAATTTATTTTTATGGCATAAATTTGGTTGGGTAGAATCCGAAAGCACTTGAGAATATTGTGTGTGCAATTTGTATTTATAAATCTTCAAAAACACGCATTTTCACTCGATCTCAGCCTTTCACGTGTTGTCTTTATAATGGTCTGATGTGTGTTTTCTCACACTCACATACTTGAGACTCATTGTGCACCATTGGATCATTTTAATCAACTATCTACACGTGTTTTCTTATAATCCTCGTGTTTGATTTTTAACCAATCAAATCTATTTTAAATATGGTGGCTTGACAACCCTTAGATTGACTTCGAATCAATCCTGATCGTTTATTTCCCTCGATCTTCCAGAGCCTTCTTCTCTTAGTATAAAAGGAGACTTCATCTTCAATTTTGTAACTTTTGGTCATTTGTTTCCTCTTAGAGAAAAGAGAGAGAAGAGAGTAGAGAGAGAAAGAGTTAGAGAGAGAGAGAGAAAGAGAGTTCAAAAGTTTATTTACAAACCCTAACTCAAACTTCAAAACCAAATCAAAACTAGAAAACCTTTTTTTTGAGTGTTTATAGTTTGTGATTTGAGAAGTTTTTCCTCTACTATCTTATATCTCTTTGCCAAGTTAATAACGTTGATTAAGTATCTATTTCTTCATAAAAAAAATCTGAGATTTGATCTCTGTGATACAGATCACTTAGTTATTTTCTAGATTTGATTTCTTGCTTCGAGAAATCTAATTTTTGTTGGTTGTTTTCAAACCCTAAATCAACAATACCCTTTCTAATTTCAACTTACTCAAACTGTCAGACTTATATCTAGTTTTCAGATCTTGATTGGGGTTTTTACTTTCAATTACTATTTTCAAAATAAAGAAAGTGCGTAGGATCTTGGCTAATTTATATAGCAAGATTCCTTCTTGATCTGTGGTTTATTTGAAAGATCCAAAGTCTGACTTATTTGACTAAGATGATTTGAGAAATCCTTGCATCTAGAGAGACCTGTTTGTAATTTGATAACTCATATTGTCTGTAATTAAGTGTGTGTGAGTTGCATTGAGGAGTGTGACTTTGTGATAATGATTTAAATTAAATTCGCAAGTTTTCAAGTAACCCTTATTTAATTAGAGTCTACTTTTAAACCAAATAAATTCAGCCCTTAAACATGCATCTAAATCAACCCATCAAACATAAATAGATAAAGCATGTGACACAAAGTTAAGGAAAAAAAACCTTTCGGGTAAAACATTTTATTTCTAGAACATTGAAGAATTTACAAAACTATTGACTTACATATAACCTGATAATCTCCCACAAGTGTAACGCACGGTGTCTTCGTCAAACCTCCATAGAAACGGCTAGAAATATAGTATGACACAAAAATACCCGCAGGCATCGGTTATAATGTCATCGACTAGAATCTCCATCAGGAACTCCAGATGAGCAGCAATGAAGAAGGAAGACGGCTTCTCTACAAAGGTTGAACAAACCAAAGTTGTGTTCTTGGGTTTCAAAAGGATTCACAAAGATTTGGAAATGATATGTGAATCAAAACATGAGTCTTGGGACTCAAAAATATGAAGACTAGAGCTGATAGAACTCTAAAAAACGTCTCTCCAAGTCTTACAAAATAACTCCCTCGAAGTTGGCTTTTATATGGAAACCAAAGAGAGTTTTAAAATTTTGGAACTCTGCCAGTGTATAGGTACCCCAAATCGGTTCGCCCCCCGAACCAGTTTGGCCTTCGGTTCGCAAAAGTTCACTAGTTTGGGGCTTAAAGGACTCAGCATTTTCCCAAGTCTTTTCATGAAATTTTCTCCATTTTCAAAGGGCCATAACTTAGTCACCGTAGCTCGAATTGAGGTGCCATTTCTTCCAGTATCTTTGTTACGGAGAGATCTTCAACTTTTCAATTGACCGAACCTCTGGACTATGGATGTAAAATTACCAAAATGCCCTTGAACTTTCATATATTTTCTTCTTACACTATTTTGACTTCTCTTGCGTACCACTTGCATAAAGTCCCTAAAATCGTGGAACGTGAAGTCCTTGAGGCAGATATGGGACACATAATGGAGGTGATGAATGCTTGATTTCAGAAATTTGGATTGAGGACATCGTGTGAGATCGTGAAGTGACGTGCCTTTTGTAACGGCGTATGACATACACAAATGTAACATGTTGGACATAAGAAAAACGTCCTTACATGCATGCATGAGTTTAAAGAACTACACCACATACCCCTTCACACTACTACACTGAAACATGTTGGTGTTGAGATACTAAACTATTAAAGTCTATGAAAAGACTAAAAGGAGTAAAGATAAGAAGTTGGAAGAACATCAATAACATCAGAACCTTAGGAGAAGTCAGAACACGCCAAAGGAGTTGGTACATTTCTGAACTTAGATTAGGTTTGATTGTGTGTCTTGATTGTTATATAGATTGTAATCTGTTACTCATTTTTAGTGGATTTTTACTTTTGTGGCGTAAAGGTCACCGTGGATGTTTTTCCAATTGGGTGGGGTTTTACCACGTTAAAATTGTTTGTGCACACTTTATTTTAGTCTCATGCCTTTCTTGAGGTTGTGTTGGTTTATACGGTTAAGGTTTTATTTTTCAAAACTAGTAAACCTAAAACTAAAATTACTCATTCATAATTGTTTTACAGATCTTGTGTTTATAATTTTTTTAAGAAAACAGATTCTTCAACAAATAATTCGGAGCCAATAAGATAGTTTAATCTTCTATTAAACGACTGAAGTTGTAGTTTTTCAATTGGTATCAGAGCTTTGGTTTCTCAAAAATTATTTAGATATTGTTTTTCTGAAATTATTTTCTCATAACAAATTATGGACGAGAAATTTGAGAGATTAAGTAACCTGTCCAGACCCCCTCTCTTTGATGGAACCAACTTTCCTTACTAGAAAGTAAGGATGGTTACATTCATCCAAGGGACTTTGGGAGATGATGTGTGGGAAGTTATTGAAAATGGTTACACTTTTCCTACTAAACCAACCATTGAAGGAAGTAATGTGAGGATTAAAAAGTTACTGAGTGAATTCACTAAAGAAGAGAAACAAGTTTCACTTAATAACAATAAAAGAAAAAAATGCCATATTCACGTCTACAATGAATAAGAATTTAAGAGAATATCTTTATATTCTTACTCTAAAGAAGCTTGGGACAGCCTAGTGGCTGAACATGAGAGTGATACCAAAGTTAAATCTGCTAAAACTCAAATTCTTATCCAGCAGTATAACTCCTTAATCATGACTGAGATCGAGTCATTTGATGACTTCTATATTAGACTGACATACATTGTGACCAAATTGCATGCTAATGGGATTTTTTATGATAGAAAGGAAATTGTCTCTAAAATTCTAATATCACTTCCACAAAAATTTGATAATAAGAGATATGCAATTGAGGAGATGGATGATCAAAATATTACGCCTGAACTCCGCAGTAGCAAATTGAGAGCTGTGGAAATGGAATTAGAATTTAAGAAACAATTAACCTTATCCCAAAAGAAATAGTCTACCTCCAACCTTATCTTTTCATCAAAGTTGACCGTACCTAAATTTAGCATATATAACATTGACTTAGACTCTGATGAGGACCGTAATTTAGATACTTTGGATAATTAGATTGCCTTAATGTCTAAACAGTTTAAGAAAATTGTGATTTTTTGAAATAAAATAGCAAAAAGACAATGTAAGCCTACTTATCCAAATAAATCTAATAACATACCTCATGATAGAAGGTAACACAAATACCAGTCTGACAATCACAAGAGACCTGAGAAAAACCTTAAGAATGTTAAATGCTATAGATGTGGAAAGCTAGGACACATGGCTAGTGACTGTAGAGTTAACTTAGAAAAAATTCACAAACATAATAGGGCTCATTTAAGCAAGACTTGGGATGACTCAAGTGATTCTGAAAATGATGAACCTGAGTTATCTAACACTTTTGACCCTTGAATGTCATTCTTTGCTAAAATAATATACAATGATGATGAGGAATCTGATCATACCATGATTGATAGTATGCCTACTGAATTATCTACTTTATTGCTTGAGAATGTTGATAATGTTTCAAACGTTATGTGTGTGAGTAAAAGGGAACACACTATTGTTGATGTCAATGGGTGCGTGAGTCCTAAAAAAGAACCACTAGGGGACACTACACACTGCACACTACATACTTAGTGACTCTGAAAACGATGACCTTCCTGAAATTCACACACTGTACGCAAAAACTCTCAAGAAAAACACTAGGATTGAAAAAATTGTCAAGGATCTTACCCAGAATAGAAACCTTAAGTCTGATGATCAAACAAAATGCTGAAGACTATACTACCTAATGTATAACTCATGAGAGTGAAACTAAAAATTTTGAACAAAAATTGAAAGAGTTGTTTAACTCTAATGAAATTCTGGAAAAGAAATACAAATGAACATTGTTAGAATTGGAACAAACATAAGAAAAGACATCCATAGTCTTCACAAAGTTTGCTAAATTTTAAAATAATTCTAAGTGTTTTGAAGATTGTGTAGATGAGAAAAAAACCAATTTTGATGACCGAACTTGAATAGGATTTTATCTCAACTCTAAGACACAAACCAAAAACTTTGAAACCATAAAGTTTGTGTCTGGTGGAAAAAGTCCTATTGAAACTTGTCCAGATTTTAGGGTTTAAAAATGATTTTGACAAAAATCAACTGAAGATAGACATTGGTGAATCAAGCTACTCTGAGCATAATGTTAAACAAAAGACCAAATATGTCTACCCTCCTATTCGATAAGCTGATTCAATGTTTCATCCCGTGCCATCTAGGAATAAGACTATAGCTCAAAACCCAGAAAAACCTTTCACTAATACATTTCTTTAAGGACATATTTTCATAGGTCCGTTATCAATTTATTATGTCATATACCGATACACCGTCAAAGAGCATTCAAGATCAATATACATCAAAGAAGGATCCGAATTATTCAAGTTCTTCATCATTCAAGGCTCCGCGAAGTTTACTTTGGTAAGGTTAAGTTTTAAAAACCTTTACTTTTCACTTAGAGCTTTTGGGAGATTTTTTCAAAATATTTTCTAAGTGTTGAAGCGGACTTTTTCGTCAAATATTGAGAATGAGTATTTTTTCTAAGTTTTGAAGCGGACCTCAATTTTGACGCCCAGGTCGTTCGCGTAAGATAAACATCTCGTTCGAACGAGATTGGAAGTCGCACGATGTCGTTTGAATGACATGCGTACTTCGTTCGAGCGACATAGCTTCTCGTTCGAACGAGATCGAATTTCGAGGCGGTGCATTTTTTGTATATATACTCATTAAATGGTAACATTTTCATTAAGAAGTCACAGCGTTTTGACGAACAAAAAAACTGCAAAAGCAGAATTCTTTTAGGCATCTTTCTTTAGGGTTTTAATCCCTTTTTGTTTTCAATTCACAAAACTCCCATATGCCTTAGTGAATTGTTTTGGTTTTCAAGAACATACTTTGCTCTTGTTTATACTTTGTGGGGAGATCTCTACAACTGATAGTTGCATATATTGTGGAGGGAGTCCTTATAAAGTTCACTCTTGTGGAGAAGTCGTTTTCTTCTTCATTGCTGCCCTCCTGGAAAGGGAAAATTCCAGCCGTAACTTGTGGAGGAGCCGTCTTCTTCTTCACTGCTGCCCTCCTGGAAAGGGAAAGTTCCAGTCAAGACATCAAAACCGACACCTGCGGGTATTTCGTATGTCACCCTATTTCATTGTAATTCGTGTAAGCCGATTTCTTACAAATTATAGTGAAATAAAAGGTTTTGTCCCTTTGGGGGATTTTTCCTGAAATTGTTTGTTTTATCCTGCATGCTTTATTTGATTGGATAAATCATCTAGATGCATGTTTTAGGGTTTAACTAAAATTTGGGATTAATTAATATTGGATTTTATTTGAGAAGTCGCAATATTTCTGCTATAGCGATTCTTCAAATTAGTATTAGAGCTTTTTTAAGCGATCACCACTTTACAAATTGGTATCAGAGCGGGTTACGCTAATTTATCGCGTGATCCTATCTTTTTAAAGGATTTATTTTTTGATACAATTTGACTTCTCACGTCGTCAAATTTGTATCAGAGTGGGTTACGCTAATTTATCGCGTGATGCTGATTTTTCAAGGATTTAATTTTTGATACAATTTGTCTACTCACGTTTATAAATTGGTATCAGAGCCTGTTGCACTAAGTTATTGTGTTTTGATCCTGATTTTGCACAAAAATGGCTTTAGATGGTTTTGATGATCTTCGATGTCAAATTTTTGAGAAAGTTAATTGGAAAATTCACACGAACTCTTGTTTTAAATCTTCTATTAAAAACGATTCTGAGAGGTGTCCTTGTTGTGAGGGTGTTGGTCACACGTTAGATGAGTGTACCACTAATTTAAAGAAAAAATTGAATAAATCGGTTTCTTATGTTTCTACCCTTAGTGATAGTGATTCAGAAGAAGAAGTATTTTATGCTTCTAGGCGAGAGCTTCCCATCCGTGTGATTAGTGATGAGAGTGAGGGTGAAAAGAGTGAGGAGGAAGAAGAAGAATTGAGTGAGTTGCAAGTTGCCTACAATAATTTGTATTTTGAATGTTTAAAGACAAAAAAGGCAAACTTGAAACTTGAAGCTCAATTGAAAGATTGTGCTTTAAAAAATAATGATGTTTTAGTTGAAGAACTTAGGGTACGAGAGAAAATTTTGAGAGAGAAGCTGGGATATGTCGAGGGTGAGAGAGATGATCTTCGAGGCATGATGGAAGCTATGAAAAAGGAGTTTCTTGAGTTTGAGGAGTCTAGGCGCTTGCTTGAATCTAGGATATGTGAACTTGAGAAAAGTTTGAGAGATTCGAGTAAGGTGAAATTTGATTTGGAGTCTAGGTCTGAAAAACTTGATAAGATATTAGGCACTATCGAGATTAAAAAGGATAAGGGTGGGATTGGTTTTGAAAAACAAGTTGCACCCATTCCCACACATGTGAGAGAGCCTCCTAGGATTGTTAAGAAAGAGGCACCTAAGGTTGTTAGGAAAGAGCCCCCTAGGAACATCGTGAGAGTGCCTCCTAGGATCATTAGGAGAGAGCCACCTAGGCAAATTCAGAGAGCGCCACCTAGGAAATTGATGAGAGAACCACCTAGGAATTTGAGGAGAAGGCCGCCTTTAGGTAACACTCACCGCCCGATTTATACTTGCACACATTGTGGTAGGCAAGGCCATCTTATGCGTTTATGTTACAAGCTTTTAAATGGACCTAGGAAGTTTAATTGAAGAATAAATTCGATTCCCCACACCCCCACACCTCGTTACACATCTATTTGGGTCAGAAAATCGGATTTAGAGGCTTATGGTTTACTTGTCCATGATTCTCATTTGCTTTCACATGATTCTTCTCTTGCCATATCATATAGATGATTGTGTTTGCATGTTTATCATACGCTAGTTATGCTTTTGATATATTTCGCTAGCGTTGTGACATGTACTTTTTGTATAGATTTTTTCTTTTGAAAATTTTTGAAAAATACAAAAAGATTTTATTTTGACAAAATTTTTGAGAAAATCCAAAAAGATTTTTGTATTTTGTTTGCACCGTTTATGGATGGAGACTTAGGATGACCGAGTCAAAACATCATTCCATTATTTTCATGTGACTATTTGACAGAGTTTTGAGACAATAGGTCAATTCATCCTTGTGCTTTATAATGTTTGGAGCCATTAAGATGTAATTAAGTGTTGCTTAATACATGTTTGACTCATAATTTCCTTTATTGCACACATGCACGAATTTATTTGATTATTGTTCTTGACTTATCACATATTGGATGGGTGTTTTCATCTCAATCCCGTCCTTAAAACGAACCAAGTGCAATAATACGAGAGTAATAAAAGTAGTGCATGTAAAAACCATTGCCCGTGAGGAATTAATTATTTAGTTTGAAAAAATGATGAGTGAACACGGGAAAGGGCTGCGAGTGAATAATAATCACGTTGTGAAAGCCACCGTTTGAAAAGATCCCACACAAAAATTAAGGCAATAAAAAGATGAAATATGCCAAAAATTTGGGCCAATAGGTTTTCTCTAAGTTGAGAATTTAGTACCTCTCTAGATATAAATAATTGCATTATTATATATGAGGGAGTTTTGGATGGATGTATCAATGGGTTTGCACGTCCTTTGAAAAGTTCTCGAAACGGCACTAAATAGTTTTGGATGTTATTGGTGTGGAAATCATTTAGACTTTGATTTGCTGATTTGATTAAGACGATGTCATTTAAATTCAATAATTTTTACTCCTAAGGATTCTTTTGATGTTCATTCGTTAGGGGTACACGTATGCATTGTGCACATATGATTGATTGAGTTTATTTACCTATCGAATGTGTTCACCCATTCATTACGTTTGCATGACTTGGTTGTTTGAGTTTAAATCCATGGTGTGATTTTTTTTGTATAATATTTTTGTATGAAAAATTGAAAAATCCAAATATAGTTTGTGAGATTTTTTTGAGATATCCCTTTGCATGCACGTAACTTGATCTTTGTTTGCTATGCATCTTTATCGTGACACTCCATGTTTTGATTGTTTCTTCTTATCCGTCTATTTGGGGACATCATAAAAAGTGGGAGAAAGAGTTATCATGTTATGGGGGAGTTTTTGCATTATGGGGGAGATTTGATTATTAATGCTTTATTCTTATATCATTTCAAACTCGATGCGTCACGAAGGTTTTTGCTTTATCTCATGTGTGTAGGTACAAAGACTGAAGATTATGATGTTGCACACCCTGATGAGAAAAGCTTTGAGATTTGACGAAGATGATTGAAGAACAGTTTTGAAGTCTTGCAAATTTATTCATGGGAGGGTATATTTGTATAGGCAATTTGGTATTTGATAATTCGGATTTTTTTATGTATATACCGGCATAGACATAGGGGGAGATTTGTAAGAACATATTTTCATAGGTCCGTTATCAATTTATTATGTCATATACCGATACACCGTCAAAGAGCATTCAAGAGAAATCTACATCAAAGACGAATCCGAATTATTCAAGTTCTTCATCATTCAAGGCTCCGCGAAGTTTACTTTGGTAAGGTTAAGTTTTAAAAACCTTTACTTTTCACTTAGAGCTTTTGGGAGATTTTTTCAAAATATTTTCTAAGTGTTGGAGCGGACTTTTTCGTCAAATATTGAGAATGAGTATTTTTTCTAAGTTTTGAAGCGGACCTCGATTTTGACGCCCAGGTCGTTCGCGCGAGATAAGCATCTCGTTCGAACGAGATTGGAAGTCGCGCGATGTCGTTTGAACGATATGTGTACTTCGTTCGAGCGACATAGCTTCTTGTTCGAACGAGATCGAATTTCGAGGCGATGCATTTTTTGTATATATACTCATTAAATGGTAACGTTTTCATTAAGAAGTCACAGCGTTTTGACGAACAAAAAAACTGCAAAAGAAGAATTCCTTTCGGCTTCTTCCTTTAGGGTTTTAATCCCTTTTTGTTTTTAATTCAAAAAACTCCCATATGCCTTAATGAATTGTTTTGGTTTTCAAGAACATACTTTGCTCTTGTTTATACTTTGTGGGGATATCTCTACAACCGACAGTTGCATGCTATTGTGGAGGGAGTCCTTATAAAGTTCACTCTTGTGGAGAAGCCGTTTTCTTCTTCATTGCTGCCCTCTTGGAAAGGGAAAATTCCAGCCGTAACTTGTGGAAGAGCCGTCTTCTTCTTCACTGCTGCCCTCCTGGAAAGGGAAAGTTCCAGTCGAGACATCGAAACCGACACCTGCGGGTATTTCGTATGTCACCCTATTTCATTGTAATCCGTGGAAGCCGATTTCTTACAAATTATAGTGAAATAAAAGGTTTTGCCCCTTTGGGGGATTTTTCCGGAAATTGTTTGTTTTATCCTGCATGCTTTATTTTATTGGATAAATCATCTAGATGCATGTTTTAGGTATTAACTAAAATTTGGGATTAATTAATATTTTATTTTATTTGAGAAGTCGCAATATTTCCGCTGTAGCGATTCTTCAAATTGGTATCAGAGCTTTTTTAAGCGATCATCACTTTACAATTTCCCAAGGTTATGAGTTCAACATGCCATCTTTAATCCTCCTATTGTGATGTCTATGGACATTCCTTAGATGGTTCCTATTCCAAACATCTATATAATCCAGTCTATACCTCTCCTGTTTACCATAACTTCAACTATTCTAGGAGAAGATGAAACAATTATGTCCTTCCTAGACAGCCAGATAAGAACTCTAACTATCGTAATAGAAGGAAAAGGACTAATACTAAAAGACAATCTACAAGACGGAATCCTAAATTATATTCTAGACCAATTGCTCCAACTATTTATAACAACAATAAAATTGCGCAAAAATCTTTTAAAGAAAAGGCAGAATCTCGCAAGTTTTATCAAATACGAGCTAATAAGTGCAAATTGAAATTTATAGCAATTTGGGTTAGAAAAGATGATCTATTACCCCAGTTAAAATGCAACATAGTGATCAGTGCTTTTTGAGCTGAACACACTACAACTGGATGGTATTTAGACTCAGGATGTTCCAAAAATATGATCGGGGATGATTCTAAACTCTAAAAAAAATTAACTTCTCTGGAGGAAAAGTATTATTTGGAGATAGTGTATCAGCCCAGATCATTGGTAAAGGAACACTCCATGAAGAAGGATTACCCATTATTGAGAATGTTCTCTTGGTAAAAGGACTTAAAGAAAATTTACTAAGTATATCACAATTTTGTGACTCCAACCATACTGTCACTTTTTTAAAGAATAATTGTAAAATTTTAAATGAAAAAGGTGACTGCATTATTACAGTACTCCGTACTCCAGATAACTGTTACACAGTCAATCCAAGTACAGAGGTCTGTAACATTTCCAGAATGGATAATAATGAGATACAATGTAATAGGTTGGGTCACATTAATTATGATAACCTTGGAAAATTATACTCCTAAGAGATAGTTAGAGGTCTTCCCAAGATCAAACCAATTTCAAATATTGTCTGTGGTCCATGCCAAGAAGGAAAAATTGTCAAGGCTCCCCATAAGAAAGTTAAAGAAGTTCTATCTAACAAACCTCTAGAACTCATCCATATGGACCTAATGGGTCCCTCTCGTACTGTTAGTCTTTGTGGAAACAGTTACACCCTTTTTATGGTTGATGATTTCGCTCGATTTACCTGGGTTGCCTTCCTAAAATATAATTCAGAAGCTTTTCAAAGCTTTTTGAAAATCCTAGTTCGTATAGAAAACGAAAAGAACACCCAAGTAGATAGAATTCATAGTGATAGAGGAGGATAATTCATAGATTCAGGTATCATAGAATATTGCTACTATAATGGTTACAAACATGAATTTAGTGCTCCTAGGGCACCTCAACAAAATGGGATAATTGAGCTTAAAAATTGCACTCTTCAAGAAATAGCTTGTGTGGTGATTCATGCAAAACACCTACCAAATATTTTTGGGTAGAATCCATTTGAAGTGCATGTCATATAATCAATCATATCTACTTAAGGAATAATACCAAACAAACATCCTATGAGATTTGGTATAGAAAGAAACCTAACCTAAATTAATTTAGAACCTTCGGTAGTACTTGTTATGTCTGTAAGGACACGAAACATCTGCCTAAATTTGAAACCAGAGGTGATAAAGTCATCTTTTTGAATATTCTCCAAACGGTAGAGCCTATCGTGTCTACAATCTTTGTACCAAAACCATGATAGAATCCATTAATGTGGTTGTAAGTGATACTAATATGTAAAGTAAGACTAAAAAATGAATTATTGTGGATGAGTTCGAAAACATTTTAAATTATGACTCTCCAGAAATAGTTTAATCTTTACCAACTGAGGCCCCTGATGTACCTAACTGGGTTTCCAAAGATTAGTTGGTAATCCTACTAAGCCTGTTTGTACAAGATCTCAAATTTGTAAAATTGCTCATTTTGTATGTTTAGTGTCTCTTATTGAGCCCAAAAATGTAAATGAAGCCTTGAATGACACGTTGTGGATAAGTGCTATACAGGAGGAATTACTTCAATTTGTTATTCATGATGTTTCATATCTTTTACCCATGCTTGAAAATAAAAAGGTTATTGGCACACGTTGGATTTCTAAAAACAAGATTGATAAGTTTGGGATAATTATTAGGAATAAAGCTAGATTAGTTGCCGAGGGATACTCTTTGATTGAAGGAATAGATTTTGAGAAAATCTTTGCTCCTGTCACTCGCCTCGAATATGTTCGCTTACCTTTTGCCATAGCATGTCATTTACTTTTCACTCTCTATCAAATGGATGTTAAGTCTTAATTCCTTAATGGAATTTTAACTGAGGAGACCTATGTAGAATAACCCAAAGGGTTTATTGACCCTCATCACCCAAATTATGTTTATCTTCTTAAAATAGATCTTTATGGGTTAAAACAAGCTCCTAGAGCTTGGTATGAGCGTCCATCCACCTTTCTTTTAGATAATGAATTTAAGAGAGGAGGAAATGACCAAATCTTGTTTGTTAAAAATTTTGACAACATCAATATTGCTCAAGTGTATGTAGAAGATATCATTTTTGGTTCCACTTCCCTTTTTGAAGTTAAAGCCTTCTCTGACATTATGCATAAAGAATTTTAGATGTCACTTATAGGGGAGTTACAATTCTTCTTAGGACTCCAAGCTAAACAAGATTCAGAAGTATTTTTTCTATCGCAATCTAAATATGCTTCAGAATTTGTTAAGAAGTTTGGCCTAGAAACAACCAAATACACTAGGACTCCTATGAGTACCACTGTCAAACTTTCCAAAGATGAGAATGGAAAATCTATTGATACCATCTCGTATCGTAGTATGATATGACGCTTACTTTATCTTACTGCCTCCCATCCTGACATTATGTACTCTGTCTGTGTGTGTGCCCGATAGCAAAATAATCCTAAAGAGAGTCACCTTTTGTGCATTAAAAGAATTATGAAATACATCAAATGTTCTCTAAACTTAGGATTTTGGTACACTAAAGACACCTCTAGTACTATAGTCGGCTACACCGATGCTGATTGGGTCGGGTGTATCTATGATAGTAAGAGTACTTCAGGAGCGTGTTACTACATTGGTAACAACTTAGTAGGATGGAGTAATAAGAAACAAAACTGTACTTCCTTATCTACTACAAAATCCGAATATATTACAGTAGGAAGCTACTGCTCTCAATTAATTGGGCTGAAACAAATGCTAAAATATTATGGTATCACTGAAGATAAGTTACACCTCTATTGTGATAATCAAAGTGCGATTAATATTTCTAAAAATCTTGTTCAGCGCTCTGGTACTAAATATATTAAAATCAGATATCACTTGATACGCGAGTTAGTTGAATCTAAGGAGTTAGAAATAAATTATCTTCCTATTGTGTTGCAATTAGTTGATCTATTCACTAAACCCTTAGATAATGCACGTTTTGAATCTTTACGCAAGTCGATTGGCATGATTTTTGCAGAATGATGTTATATATGTTATGACTATTTTTCTTTGCCCATTGTCCATTTGAGAGAAAATGGGGGAGAAATTTGAGTCTTCTTGGACATTATTGTATATTCTCAACTAAAAATATTGATCTTAGTTATCTTACTTTCAAGAATCAGTACCGTCAGTTGCAACATAATTTTGTTAGGGAGTTGGTTTGTATTTAGTTGAGTTATGTAATTTTATCTTTTTAGGATATTGGGTAGATAGAATTTTCTGTATAGGAATAGGATTTTCTTTTTTCTTTTGTATCCCTACGAGTCCTCGTTGACTCAAATTTGTCTCATATTTCCAAAAGGGGAGATTGAAGTACCCTATATCCTTGACTTACTTAAGTTTATACTATATAGTTGCTTATCTAGTTTGGAAATTGTGATAAAATTTGAGTCCTATTCATTTAATTCCTCTGTAAGTTCTTAAAGGCATCGCACCAACACCACACACTAGGACTGCATACATACATCATATCTTGCTATAATTGGTTGTGTGTGAGTTAATTCCCTTGAAATTAATTTTCTACTATTTTTGGGAATTTTTAAATAATTTCTAAGATTTTAAAGTAATTTTTAGAAATTAATTTGCTTAGCTTTAAAAACTTTGGTTCTGATTTATAATTTGTTTTTATGGCATAAATTCTAGTTGGGTAGAATTCGAAAGAGCTTGAGAATATTATGGGTGCAATTTATATTTTTAAATCTTCAAAAACACGCGTTTTTTACTCGATCTCAGCCTTACACGTGTTGTCTTTATAATGGCCTGATGTGTGTTTTCTCATACTCACATACTTCAGACTCACTGTGCACCATTGGATCATTTTAATCAACGATTTGCATGTGTTTTCTTATAATCCCCGTGTTTGATTTTGAACCAATCAAATCTATTTTAAATGCGATGGCTTCGCATCCCTTAGATTGACTTCGAATTAATCCTGATCATTTATTTCCCTCGATCTTCCAGAGCCTTCTTCTCTCAATATAAAAGGAGACTTCGTCTTCAATTTTGTAGCATTTTGTCATTTGTTTCCTCTTAGAGAAAAGAGAAAGAACAGAGTAGAGAGAGAAAGAGTAAGAGAGAGAAAGATTTCAAAAGTTTATTTACAAACCCAAACTCAAACTTCAAAACCAAATCAATACCATAAATTCTGAGTGTTTATAGTGCGTGATTTGAGAAGTTTTTCCTCTACTGTCTTATATCTCTTTGCCATCTTAATCACGTTGATTAAGTCTCTATTTCTTCATTTGGAAATCTGAGATTCGATCTCTGTGATACATATCACTTAGTTATTTGCTAAATCTTATTTCTTGCTTCGAGAAATCTCATTTTGTTGTTTGTTTTCAAAATAAATGTTGTCTTCAAACCCTAAACTAACAATACCCTTTCTAATTTCAACTTAATCAAACTATCGGACTTAGATCTAGTTTTGAGATTTTGATTAGGGTTTTCACTTTGAATTACTATTTTCAAAACAAAGAAAGTGCATAGGATCTTAGCTAGTTTGTATATCAAGATTCCTTCTTGATCTGCGGATTATTTGAAAGATCCAAAGTCTGACTTATTTGACTAAGATGATTTTAGAAATCCTTGCATCTAGAGAGATATGTTTGTAATTTGATAACTCATATTATATGTAATTAAGTGTGTGTGATTTACATGTATGAGTTTAGAACACTGCACCACATACACCTTCACACTACTACACTGAAACGTGTTGGTGTTGAGATACTGGACTGTTAGAGTCGATGTAAAGACTAAAAGGAGTAAAGATAATAAGCTATGAGAACATCAGCAATATCAGAACCTTAGGATAAGTCAGAACACGCCAGAGGAGTTGGTATATTTCTGAACTTAGATTAGGTTTGATTGTGTGTCTTGATTGTTATATACCTTGTAATTTGTTACTCATTTTTAGTGGATTTTTACTTTTGTGGTGTAGAGGTCACCGTGGATGTTTTGCCAATTGGGTGGGGTTTTACCACGTTAAAATTGCTTGTGTACACTTCCTTTTACTCTCATCCCTTTCTTGAGGTTGTATTGGTTTATTCTATTAAAGTTTTATTTTTCAAAACTGGTAAACTGGTAACTGAAATTACTCGTTCATAACTGTTTTACACATCTTGTGCTTAAAATTTATTTTAAGAAAAGAGTTTCTTCAACAAACAGTTCGGAGACATTTAGATAGTTTAATCTTGTATTCAATGAATTAAGTGGTAGTTTTTCAAGATGTATAGTTTTATGGGTGGGTACATGGACTACATTCGAATCCAGATGGATTCAACAGACGCAAAAAAGACACCTTTTAAAATGCCTCTAGGTAATTTTTGTTATATAGTTATGCATTTTGGGTTCAAGAATGGAGGAGCCACTTATCAACAGACTTTGATAACCATATTTCATGATATCTTGGAATTTGATGTAGATGATCTGGTGGTGAAGTAAAAAAAAGAAAGAAAACATTTCCAAGACATCAGAAGATTATTTGAGAGGTATCGAAAGTATAAAATGAGGATGAACACCTCTAAATGTGCTTTTGGAGTGATTGTAGTGAAGTTTTTGGGATTCGTGGTAAATAGACAGGGAGTACAAGTTGATGTGGGGAAGTAAAAAGCCTTTTTGATGTTGCCATCGTCAAAAAGCCAGAGTCAGCTCAACAACTTTTAAGGAAAAGTTTGGAGGTTTATACGAGATCTAATGGTGGTCACCCACACTTTTGCACCCCTCGTGAAAGATAAGGCCAAGTGGGTCTAGGGAGAATAGAAAAATAAGGCATTTGATGGGGTGAAGGTAATACTGAATTTCCCTTTAGCCATGATCCCACTAGAAGAAGGTGCACCTTTGCTGATGTATCTCACCTCTACCGAGCGATCCATAGGAACTCTGCTTGCTCAGGATAAAACCAGAGTGGAGGAACCAATATACTACCTTTCTCGAGTAATTTTAGAAATGAAATCCAGGTATACGAACGTGGAAAGGAATTGTCTAGACTTATTCTTTATAGATAGAAGTTGAGACACTACCTGTTCGCATTCACAGTACATATTGTCACTAAACGTGACCCCATTAAGTACCTGGTGAAGGGAACCATCCTGGTGGGGAGAGCGGCTAGGTGGTTTCTAACACTCTCTGAGTAGGATCTGAAGCGTTCTGTTCGAAAAGCCTTCAAGAGACTAGCGATGGCTGATCTATTGGCCAATTCTAAGCTAGGAATTCAAACCTCCCAATGAAGAGATACTAGGAGAAAATTTCCAAGCATGCTTAGATGAAAAAATGGAAGAATGGAACATGGAATTCGATGGTTCGTGCGTGCAAGGGACATACAAGGCAAATATTATTCTTTCTAATAGCAAGGAAAATACCAACCCATCCTACAAGTTAGATTTTAAATGTTCTAATAATAAGGTAGAGTATAAGGCCCTCATACTTGTCCTATTGGAGGCACTAAGGACGGGTATCAGAGTGCTTTGTATAAGAGAAGACTCTAACTTGGTAGTTAAATAAGTTAACAGATAATTTATGCTTAAGTACGCCTAACTTTCCCCATATAGATCAATTATTCAGAGGATGTTGGGCCAGTTCTTAGAAGTGAAAATAGAGAGGCACCCGAGGGTAATGAACAGGCACCCAGATGCCCTGTTAATAATCGCATAAAGTTAGAAATGGAAGGGTTAGAGGACACCATCATTGTCTATCGGAGAATGGTGTCGATAATAGTAATATTATTATTCCCAAAGGATGGGCCAAAAGATTATAGGTGCCGAATTATGAAGCAGTTAGAGACAAGAGAAGGAAAAATGAAGTTGTCTGAGCTGGTCAACTACCACCTGTTACAGGGAACACTTTATTTCAAGTGTCTGGGTGGATTTTTGGCAAGGTTTGTAGGAGAAAAGTCCAAGGAAAATTTAGTATCAGTTCTTTAATAGAACTGTGGGGATATCGATATCTCACTTTATAGACAGTTGTAGCTAGGAGGCTACTATAGGCCTACCATGAGTGTGAAGGTTTCTCGTGTGCAACAGAATTATCTTAAGTTCTAGCACAGTTTGACCAACTATATGAAGTAAATTTTATTGAAACATTTGAAGATTAAAGGATATTGTACATTTCATATCTTTAGGATGGAGAGTTACCGGTTGAAAGGACCGATGAAATATACTTGAAGAAAAAAGTTGACTACTTCTACTTAGTGGAGGGAGAACTCTACATAAGAGGATATAATGATAGGGAACTATTGTGCATAGTAGGGGAATATGTGGTGAAGGTGCTGAAGGAATCTCACAAACCTTCATGGATAGGTGGCACTAAGATATATGATCAATTGATGACCCTAGGGTATTATTGACCAACAATAGGGGATAACTCTACTAGTTTTGTGAAAAAATGTAGAGCATGCCATATACATGGTAATATGGTTCATGCCCCCTAAGTAAGCCTACAAAGTCTAGTTGTTCCCTACCTCTTCCACACTTGGGCATTTTATTTGGTGGGAAAAATCACCCATCCTCTTATGGAAAAGCTTTCATCATTATACCCACAAAGTTGTATAACATGTAGGAATAAGTGATCCCCTTGATAAGGGTCACTGCTCAAGTGATGATATAATTTATCTCAGGGTATATAATTTACAAGTTTGGTATTTCTATGGTCATTCTCACAGACAATGAGAAGAAGTTTGCGTGTAAGAAAATGAGGCTACTCATAGATAAATATAAGATTATTCATAACAATTCGGTCATTTCTTATACTAAGGGGAATGGTCAAACATAGGCTATCAATAATACATTGATCAACATTTTGAAAAAGACGTTGGAAGATATTCTGGGGGCATGGGATGATAAGTCACTATTGGTTTTATGGGCCTATAGGACTTCAAAGAAAAATCCAACGAGTTTTGCCCCTTTCTCTCTGGTCTATGGGATAGAAGTTGTCTTGCCAGTATAGTTGATAATACCCTCAGCGCGGGTGGATCTAATCCATAACCTTGTGCCAGACCCAAGACATGTGCAATTGGATGAGCACTGTGATAAAGTGAAGGAAAAATTTAAGGATTACAACCACCAACTATCTAAAGATTATGAAAATATAGTTAATCCAGGAGAATTCAGGTGGGAGACTTAGTTTTGCAAGCATCCACGCATCATCTTAAAAGCATTTCAGCATCAAAATTCAAACCTAATTGGGAAGGACCATTCGTAGTTCAAGGAGTGGGGAGATCAGGATATTATTAAATTTCAGAGTCAAAAAGTGAGTGTATTCAATAAATCAATTGTAGATGACTCAAAAAATTTTACTCTTAAGGTACCCCAACTATTTTTCTTTTTCATTCATTAGAATCTTATTGTAGAGAGGGAAGTCCCTAGGGTAAAAAAATTGGAAAACATCGAGCAATACCCTATTGTAATAGAACACTTAACAAAAATTATATTACCTTTTTGAGCGGTGAATGCAATAGAAATTGCTCAGTCATGACTAGTTTTATTTTCATAAGATTTCTTTTGTAATATTGATAATGTTTGTCATTTTACATACCCAACCGGTTCATCATGCACCCACCCACCAAAATATGCTAGTGGGTGCATCATTCTTTTATTTCCCTTCCTCCGATAAATTTTCTTTTACTAATTAAATTTTAGAGAAACTCAAGTTTCTCACAGTATAAGAGAAAAGATACGGCAATTTGAGGAGCATTGCCCATCATAATTGGGGGCATATACACACCCTGACGACAAAGTATGTTGAGAAAAGAGGCTTTACCTACAAGAAAAGGTTTTAAGGTTTTAACTCCCAAAATAGTTTACATGTTCCAAAGAGAGGGGTTGACCTCAAGTCCTATTTTCTTAAAACAAGGGAAATATAGGTCAAGCATTCCACAAACTACATAAAAGTTGCATACTTTACTCGCCAGATTACGATAAAGCACTCCCACGGAAAATAGGAGAAGTATCAGTTCACGAGTGGAAACTTTCCAGAATGAAGGTTAGTTCATAGCATATGAATAAAACAAGTCAATAGTAGAAAAATGCAAAGATGGAAGGCAAGGAGATAATAACAAAATTATGGGATAATTATTTCTTATTCATGTAAAGCACCTTCTTGAAATAGAGCAGACCTAGTTACTATAAACAAAATTTATGATATAGGTTTATAGAAGTCAACTGGAGAAAAGAAACAAAAAGTTCTCCTTTGAATAGAAACCCTAAAATGAGGGGCCAACCTCTCGAACCAAGTCACTCTCCAGCCAAGATAGTCGAGAAGTATCCTCGGCCTCATTTGCTAAAAGTTTATCTAACTTAGATTCCAATGACTTTATTTTCTTATGAATACCATTAGGTTTTGAATGGCGTCGCTCGACCTTGGCCCTCTCAAAATATTTGGCTCTTATCAGTAACCTAGCAGTTGGACAGACGAGGTGGTGAGTAGAAGTATCGAGCTAGTTAAGCTTCAAGTGATAGTAGTTATCCAAGTCCTTTGTGGCCACCAAAAAGAGGCTAGCACTCATGCCGGTAACATCAGCTAGAGGAGTGGAGGTGAACTAATGAACATGACTAGTAAGTGCCTTCAAGTTGTGGACGGTCAGACTATCAACATTGCATACACTCATGACTGTGAAGGTCTCGGGGTGGTGCTAAAAAAATAAGTTTAGATTGACACGATTTGCTGATCTAGACCACTTAGGATATTGCTCATGCCACATATCCTTCATGTAGGTGTTAAATGCATCCATATTTACATCATTAACTCCAGTGTCCAAGGAAGTATCCTCATAGGGTGGGGACTCTCGCTAGATTAATCTCCTCATAGCGTATGGATTCAGAATCATTGTCCCAACCCCTTGCCTTGTTTGTCTCCTCTTGAAAATAAATAACAGGGAGGAAGAGAAGAAATTGAGTAAAAAGTATAACTAAAAAAATGATGCCAAGGGAAATAAACTAAAAAAATTGGATACTTACTTGCAAGCCAATAGGAATTAACATGCTACTAGATAAACGACGCTGCTCCCTCAGGGTAACCACAGAATCCATAAATATAGGAGCACTCATGACACCGACCTGAAAACAAAGAAAGGGGAAGTGGTCACTCAAGAACTTAAACAGTAAAAGTAAATTACGAGGTATGAAAGTGTAATACCTAAGGAGTGCTCTTAATGACACTCACAGAAGGTCCCGCAGCCAGAGGAACGCTTGTGATGCTAGCCTGAAAATGGAAAAACATGTAAATGCCACATAAGAACTTGCATAGAAAAAGCAAGTTAAAAAAAGGAGATATGTCTGGTATGAAAGAATAATACCTGAGGAGCACCCACCTCCTTGCGCACAGAAGGTTCCACGGGAAAAGGAATGCTCGTAACACTAAACTAAAAACAAGGAAATGGGTAAGTCTTATTTTAGCACTTTCACATAAAGAGAAAGTTTATAAAGCATCAAGAATGCCAGAATAATACATGGGGAAAACCAACAACAATGCTCACGGAACGTTCCACGGATAAAGGAACACTGGCATCACTAACCTGAAAATAAAGAAACAAGAAAAATGATGTCAGGATGCTGTGACAATAAAAGATAGTCAGAGAGGAATAATTTTTAATAGAATGATACCTAAAAAATTCTCATGGAGGCACTCTTGGAGGGATCCACAATTGAAGGAACACTTACAGTGTTAATCTAAAAATAAGAGTAAAAAAATATCATAAGAACACTTGAATAGTGACAATAAGGTTTGAAAGGCTAAGTATGATTGAATAATAACTGAGCACTCATGGTAATGCTTGCAGCAATAGTGGCTGGGGATGCAATTAGAAAGGAAGATCTAGCAATGCTGGCCTAAATCCAAAAGAAATAGAGTGAATTAGAATAAAAAATAAAAAAATGTATAAGTTCTTGAAAGCAAGTGTAAAGATGCACCAACTTAAGTATCTGGACCTCAGAAGAAGGAGAAGTACTTAAATCCACAACAGGATATGGAGAGATGCTCACCCTAATTGGTTAGCAAAGAAATTGTTAGTAAAAAAATTTATCAAATAATAACAGGATTATGTAAATTAGATACATGTGCTGAACAAGTACGTGAGCAAAAATCCCACTCGTAACCACACTGAAAATGGGCTCAGAGGGAAGAGTCTGGATGTGGGTCCTGTTGTCAAAGAGTAGATAAACTTTAAGGATAGGTGTCCTCCTAGAGGGAGATAAACTAGGAATAACTGCCCTCGTTGGAAGGAGTTACCCCCAGTGGTAGAAGGATCACTCGAAAGGGGCCCGGGGCCCTGCCATAAGTAAGTTGAGATTTTATGTTTACAACACAAGTATTGTAAAAAAAGAAAAAGAAATTATCGAGGAGTACCTCTCCAGAAGTGGCCACAATGTGGACTGGGGCTGGCCCAAAAAACTACTCGTTGTAGAAGGAGTGAGTGGCTTGGAAATTAGTGTGAGAGGGGCCACAAACACCTATCAAAAAATTAATATACAAGTAAATAGGGAACACAAATAGTGACTTGATAAAATTTCTTTGTAAAGTATCAAATACCTGAACAGAGCGACCAGTCACTAAAGAACTCCTCATAGTGGTAGAAAAAATGGTGCAAAGATTCCAAGAGAAATTCACAAGTATGGAAGGTAATAAATAATTTAACAAAAAACAAATAAAGTGCATCTAATAGTTCCATGTGCAAACCTCTCGAGAGAAGCTCAAGGAATACACCAACATAAAATTCCTCTCACGTTGGAAGGGACCTCGAGGAACAATGGGAGAAGAGGAAGAAGGAGCCAACCTTGCTTGGGCAAAGACATTCATCCCAATTGAAGAAGCCTCCTCAATAAATAAGACAAGTTAGTAATACTAAAAAAATTATAACACAGATATATGACTGTTGATGTAAAAAACTAGATCACTCTAATTCTTCAATCACAGATAAATAAATAAGACAAAGATTTTTAAAGTGGTTCGGCTAGGAATAAAGCCTACGTCCACTGTTATGTTATTGCTGAGTGTTTATGGAATTCTTGATTACAAGTTCTCTCAAGAAATTCCCCTCCCTTTGAATGGGATTGATACAAGGTATTTATAGCCTCAAGGCTATACATGAAAGGTCCAATACATTAAATGATATACATATGAATGGGTAATACATTTAATGCGGCGTGTGTGTCAAGAATCTAATGAATAGTTGAACAGTTGTCCGTCTGATAATTGATGACACAGCCGAGGTGCAGTTCGGACCGCCTTAGTTGCTCGTTGATCAAGAGTTCCTCGGAGTGCTTAGAGTATCTCGGGATGATATAGTTCCTCGGATTGAGTTCCTCGGCATGATAGAGCTCCTCGGTGTATTCTCGTTGCTCGGTACCAACCATGGTTGTTCAGTAAATGATCTTCCTAGCTGTTATTGTGCCACGTAGATTGACACGTGTCTTCATACTATTCGTCCACATCAGCATATTAATTTTGGTATCAACAGAAGCCCCCAATGTTTCATATTTCGAACTTTGAGGAGTATGGGACATTCTTTCTCGGTATATGGTAATATTAAATGACCTTCCTGGGTTTTAGGAGCATTGTATTCAAATTTCCTTCTCATTTCGCAGTTTCCGCCTTTTTTACCAGCGCTTCGATCTTCGTGCAACTTTTGTCTTTTTAGCCGCCGGAAGTTCAGTAGTTTCTTTTTAGTAATCATTTCTTTCGCCGCTTCCCAATGCAAAGTATTTAAACTCCTTTGGTAACCATACCGTCGTCTACACTTTCCATTTTTCTGCATTCAAGTTTTCTATTCTCTTCCTCTCTCTTGTGTGTTCATCATTGTTTCCGTTCGTTGTCAACATATCTCCTTTCTTTCTGTAAGCTCTTCTTCCTTTCTTCTGCCTCTCTTTTATTCAATATGGTTTATATTGTTGAATCTGCTGAGAAATTTCGTTCTGACTTTTCCATTCCTTCTTGGGTAACTCTAGAGGTTCTTTCTGAGCCTTTAGATTACTTTCGATTGGCTGAGGGACATTGGTTCCCCAGTCTTTTCATTGCTGAATGTGGTTTTTCTTTTCCCCCAAATCCATTATGTCTTGAGTTTTGTCAATATTTTGATCTTGTTCCTGCAAAAATAGCCTCCAATTCATGGAGAATAATTAACGGGGTGCACAAGTTAAATCTAACTCATGGGACTCGTATAGGGATCCCAGAAATCATGTACTGCTATAAATGGGCCACTTTAGATAATATTTATTATTTAAAAACTAGGTTTTTAAATAGAGCCCTTGTAGTTAACCTCCCTGATTCAAATAGAGATTATTTTGAGCATGGGTTGGTCATAAAAAATTGGCAACACGCGCCTTTATCTGGGAATGAAGTATACAACGGTCCCAGATGCCCCCCATACGGCAATGGGATAGGTTTATTTTTCATTTTTATTTTACTTATGAAATTGCGTATTCATCATGTTTGATAAAATGTGTGACTGAGATTTATGTATTTATTTGCAGTTGATAGTAAAAGAAAAACTCCAAAAGAGTCGGAAGTGAATATCAAGCATTTAAAACTTATCTGGAATTTGCATAAGACGATTGCAGACGAGCATATTAGATCTGCATCATATTTGCTGCAGTATAAGAGCTACACAACCTCTTATACTGCTCGCCCTGTTGAACCAGCCTCAACACCAGAATGTTCATCTTCAGATTCTCATATTCCCCTATCTCAGAGAATGGGCAAGAAAAGAGCTCCTCCTGCTCTATTTGGTGAAATTTCTTCTGCTGTTGAAGCAAAGAAAAGTAAAATTGATGTCCCAGAGGGGACTAAAAAAGTAGATGCCAGTTCCTCCAAATTTGCCGAAAAGCCCCCAGTGGCCCCGAGCAAGAAAAGTGCTAATGCTGATGTAATTACAATATCTCCGACCAAGACTTCTTCCTTGGTTGATGCTGCTAACCCTCCTTTGAAGAGATCGAGGAAATCATCCTCGGTTAATCTTGCTGGAACTGCATCTTCTCTACCCGCTGGTGGTAGTAATGTTTCAAAAATCATTCTTCCGAGCTCCTCAACGAGCTCAGTTATACCCGAGGTTCTCGGGGTTGATGAAAAGATTCCTAGGGATACACTGACATCCCTAGCTGCTCGCCATCTTTCTTCAGTAAATTTCTCATACCTTTGGTCTTTCTTTCTTTTTCTTGATTTCTTGCATTTGTATTGACTTTATTGTTTTTCTTATCTTTCAGTTGGTGAACTGTTTCAATACCATCGTGAAGAAGGATCAAGCTATTAAAGCTTCTAGTTCCTCGTCCGATGTTGACGATGCCCTCTTGGGTTTAGCCCAATCTGTGAAAGAATCTCGCCAGCAGTACGTCGAGGAGAAAACTGCCTGGGAGAAAAAATTGGCTGCAGCTGAGGCTGATAAGATGAAGATGGCTGAAACCTCCAAGAATTTGGAGGAGAAGGTGAAAATCTTAGAGGTCAATCAGCAAAAGTGCGATGACCAAATGAAGAAGGCAGAAGAAGAATTGTCTATCCTGCGAGACATCAAAATCCAGAAAGAACAATTGGATGTCAAACTCTCCTCGGAGAAGTTGAAAAGAAAAGTTGCAGTTAGGAAACATTTCAGTGCTGGTTGGGAAAAAGGATGGGATAAAGGGATTGCAGATATGACATCTCAAGTCAAATATGGGGAGTTGAAATACTTCCATGACGGTTGGGTAGCTGCTCTACAAGAGCTAAACATCCAAGACAATTCTGAGCTATTCCAACGGCATCTCCCTGGCCCTCCTCCACCAATTGTGGAAGAAGAAGAAGATGAACCTGCATCAGATGAATCTTCCATAGCTGTGGATGTCCCAATCTCTGCTTCTCAACCCTCTGTTATTGAGGACATTTCTTCTATGCCTCCTCCTGCCGAGAGGATTTCTGCCGACCAAGCTGTTGTTATCACCGAGCAACCGAGCTCCTCGTCCCAGCCTCCCGAGAAAGTCTTGGGAGACAAGGAAAAGGTGTGAAGTTGTTCGGTATCATTTCTATCTTTTTGTCATTTGTAATCGAACACTGTAATCCTTTTATGATCTAATAAAATACTTCTTTACTCATCGCCGTTATTGATGATTCTTTGTTGATTGTTGTCTTTTTCTTGTCTTTAGTTTGTTGCTAGAATGGAACTAATCTCTTCTCATGATACCGAGCTGATGCAGCAATGTCACCAATACTATAGGGCTGGTCATACAGACCTTAATTCTTCTGAAATTGCTGACATTCTTGGTCATGATGCTTCAGAACAGGCGACTGAGGCTTATCGGTATTTGAAAAGTTTACTCGACCGAGCTGTAGCTAACAATGTCGCTTATTATGAATTGATTGAAGAGCTGCATTGTTCCTTAAAGGATCTCCAAGGCCAACACAATGAATCGATGGCTTCATTACACGAGGAATATGAAAATAGATATCAACAACTTTCCTCTGATACAGGTCATAAAAAGATCATTGCTGCATATGACATTAGGGAAAGGACCCTAAAAGGTGAAGTTGAAGCCAGCCGACAAATTGCCGAGATCCTGGAACAAGAAAATAATAGTCTGCAGAAAAGATTGGCTCAATATGAATCTGTTGCCTCCTCTTCCACTGCATTAGTACCAGTTACTGATGAAGGTTTTTCGTTTCTAGAAGTTGAAAACGCCAAACTAAGGCAAGAGTTGGATGACTTGAAAAAGTCTATTATTCCTGTGACTGCTCGGGGACGAGGAAGGAGTTTTCGGGGACGAGGAAGAATCGTCGAGGAGCAAAGTTCTCCAGTTGCTTCTCGGAGCCGATCAAGAGTTCTTAGCCGTAGTGTTGAAGAATCTCGCACCCAATCTACTCTGGAAACTCAAGCATTCCAACTGAATGTTAAGGATCGTGCTCTGTCTGATTTGTCTAAGAAAAATTTATCTTTAGAGGATCAATTGGCTGCGATGAAGTCTGCTCTGAATAATAAAGATGCTCTTATCAAGAACTTTCTCGAGCAAGTAGATAGATTAACTTTCCAATTCCATAAACAGCCTCGGGAGTTCTGGAATGCAGGCTATAATGAAGCTCTTTACCATTTGGATGATCGCCTTGAAAATGCTAACAACGAAGGTTATAAGCAGGGATGGTTGAACGCCTTGGGTGTATTAAAATTGGAACAAGGTCATTATTTATGGGATTATCATGCTCCTGGATTGCTAGATTTGCCTGTTCCTCCCTATAAATTGGATATGGCATGGATTCCTGCTCGCTCCATTCCTCGGAGTTTGATCTCTAAATATCTTGGTGATTATAACCTTCATTCTCAAGTTGAAGTATCTCGTCCTGAGCACCTGTTGGACACTCCTACAATAATGAATGTCAGAATGCTGAAGGACATGAACTTTATTAATTCTCCTCTTTGTCTAGAGGATCCTCCTGCTGGCGAGGAACCTGTCTCAAAGGACAAAGGAAAGAAACCAATAGAGTAGGAATCTTTAATGTAATAGTTAGCACATACATGTAACATGTAATACATTTTTATCTTAATGAAAGAGTTTCGTTTTCTGTTTTGCCAATAGCTATTTTTCTGTTTGCAAATTATATGGTTCATCAACCAAATTAGAGCATAAATTGTTCAAAATTGTTTCCAACCAACCAAGGTGGATAAATAATGTTTGTCAACCAACCACAGTTGATGGGTTTCTATCCCTGACCAACCATACTTGGTTCAATTTTCAAATATAAACATGTGTCTGACCAACTAAGGTCAATACTTTTATCCTCGTCGACCAACTACAGTTAGTGGGTTTTTATCCCCGACCAACCATACTTGATACAGTTTGGAATATTTTGTTCTTTAAAGAACTTTTTGTAATAATGTTACCTCCCGACAAACATAAGCTGTAATGCGAGAGTATATAAAGTCTTACCAACCGTAGTTGATCATGCTGGTCTACACCTCCTAATCAAAGGAGTAGTAGGGTTCTTTCGAACTTTTTGGCTCCTTGGAGCATGTCCTCCTAACCAAAGGAGGTTGGCTACTTATAGCACTTTTGCTCCGTAGAGCGCTCCGGAGAGCTTATCCTCCTAACCAAAGGAGGTTGGCTACTTATAGCACTTTTGCTCCGTAGAGCGCTCCGGAGAGCTTATCCTCCTAACCAAAGGAGGTTGGCTACTTATAGCACTTTTGCTCCGTAGAGCGCTCCGGAGAGCTTGACTCCGTAGAGCATGGCTCCGTAGAGCATGACTCCGTAGAGCAGTCTTCTTCTTGTCCAGCAGTGTAGTGTTCAACATTAATATTCCCCGAAAAACTTTCAACAGAAAGAAAATGGTGAACCATCCTCGTTTTATTCATAATGAAGGAAATACTTTACATTTTTCATTACTGATAATACTTTCGCAGGTGTTCAGCATTCCATGCATTTTGAAATTCTTCTCCTTCTAGAGTTGCTATTCTGTAGGTTCCAGGTCGAACAACCTCTGTAACTCGGTAAGGTCCATGCCAGTTTGCTTCCAGTTTATTCTGTTTCTGAATGACTTTCTTCAGCACATAATCACCCTCCTTCAAATCGCATTTCTTCACCCTTTTGTTATAGAACAGAGCTGTTCGTTGTTGATAAGCAGCATTCCTAATGGCTGCCTCTTCTCTTACTTCTTCGAGCATGTCCAAATCCATTCTTCTCATCAAGTCACTGATCGGAGAGTTGAAATTCAGCACTCTATGCGTTGGGAGACCCAACTCGGCCGGTATCACAGCCTCACTTCCAAATGCTAGCATATATGGTGATTCTCCAGTTGCTGCTCGGGGAGTTGTTCGGTAGGCCCATAATACTGATTGGAGCTCATTAATCCAATTTGCTTTAGCTTCACTTAGCCTCTTTTTCAACCCATTTAGTAATGTTCTGTTCGTCACTTCAGTCTGTCCATTGCTTTGGGGATGTCCTGGTGCTGAATGAAACTTCAAAACGTTCGACTGATGGCAATAGGCAGCAAATTCTTCATTATCAAATTGTGTTCCATGATCTGTGATGAAAGCATGAGGGAGACCATATCGACAAATGATATTCTTCCATACAAACTGGTATACCTTCTCGTACGTCATATTGATAAGAGGCTCAGCTTCCACCCACTTAGTAAAATAGTCCACTGCAACTACGAGATACTTGAATCTTCCTCGGGTGGTCGGCAGTGGTTCAACCAAATCAATTCCCCACATGGCAAATGGCCAAGGGGAAGTTATTGGTGTTAGCAATGCTTGTGGAGTTCGTCGGATGGAAGAAAAACGTTGGCACTTGTCACATTTCTTGGCATAGGCTATACAATCAGCCCTCATTGTCGGCCAGTAATATCCCTGTGTCATCACTCTTTGTAAAAGTGTTCGACCTGCTACATGAGCTCCACAAGATCCTTCATGGATTTCTTCAATCAATTCTTTCACCTCGGTGGGATGTACACATCTCTGCAAACCTGCCATAATTCCTCGTCTATACAAAATACCATTAGTTAATACATACCGAGCAGCTTTATACTTCAGTTTCTTGGCAGCGAGTTTGTCCTCCGGCAATTCGCCCTCTTCAACATATTTCCTGATTGGATCCATCCAAGATGGTCCTAAATCAAGGGTAATCACATTCGTTGTCAGATCTTCATCTATGCTCCGACCTTCTAATACTTCAATCGGTATGGTTCTTCGCATCTCGGTACGAGTAGCTGATGCTAGTCGGGCCAGTGCATCTGCTTGTACATTCTCCATCCTCGGTATTCTCTCCAATTGAATGGCCTCAAATTCTGTCAACAATTTCATCACCTTTGCATGATATTTGATCATTAAATCTCCTTTAACCGCATACATTCCCATCATCTGATACACAATTAATTGAGAATCACTGAATACCATCACTTGTTGTGCTTCCATAGTCTTTGCTAGATTAAGACCTGCTATCATGGCCTCATACTCCGCTTCATTGTTAGAGGCTTTGAATTGGAATCGCAAAGCATATTCCATGTCAATCTCGTCTGGAGTGATCAAAACAATTCCTGCTCCACAACCAGCTGTGCAGGATGATCCATCTACATATAATCTCCATGTAGGTATTTCGTCTTCAAATTTCTTATCTGTCAGAGTTCCTCGATAAAATATCTGCTGTTTTCTTCCTTCATCCCCCGGTATCTTTCGCTCCTCGTCAGTCATCTGCTCGTACTCTTTTACCAACCTTGGTTGGTTTGGACCTATTTCTGCTGATCCTGTATCATCCACAGGTAGGTCAGCAAATGTTTCTGTTGATCCTGTATCGTCCACAGGTAAATCAGCAGGCATCTTTTGCTCCTCGGGGGTATCAGGGTATGTGAACTCTGCTATAAAATCTGCTACAGCCTGCCCCTTCAATGATGATCTGGGCTCATACACAATATCATATTCACCAAGTTCTACCGCCCAGTACATCAGTCTCCCTGATTTTTCTGGCTTATGGAGGGCTTGTCTCAATGGCATATCAGTATAAACAATGATGGTATGGGCTTGGAAATATGGCCTCATTCTTCTGCTTGCTTCAATTAGTGCCAATGCCAATTTTTCTAGCTTTGGGTACCTGATTTCTGCACCTCGGAAAGCCTTACTTGTGTAATAAATTGGCTTCTGGACTTCATTCTCCAATCTGATCAACGCTGAACTGACTGCGTTCTCTGATACTGCCAAATACAAATACAACTTTTCTCCTGTTATTGGTCTGGACAACAGTGGAGGTGCTCCCAAATATTTCTTCAAGTCTTGAAAAGCTTTTTCACATTCCTCATTCCATTCAAAGGTTTTTCGAAGTGTTTTGAAGAATGGTATGCATTTATCAGTTGCTCGAGATACAAATCTGTTGAGCGCTGCAACTCGTCCGGTAAGACTCTGCACTTCTTTCTTCGTCGTCGGAGATCGCAGCCCTAGAAGAGCTTTGATCTTATCTGGATTTGCCTCAATACCTCGTTGACTGACGATGTATCCGAGGAACATTCCTTCTCGTACTCCAAAGGTGCACTTCGTCGGGTTAAGCTTCATTTGGTATTTATCCAATTGATCAAAAGTTTGACTCAAGTCAATCAAATGATCAGCAGCTTTCTTGCTTTTAGTGAGCATGTCATCGACATAGACCTCCATGTTGCGGCTGATTTGTTCGGTAAAAACCTTGTTCATCAACCGCTGATATGTTGCACCTGCATTTTTTAAACCAAAAGGCATAACATTATAACAATAAGTTCCCCTAGGGGTAATAAAAGAAGTACTTTCCCTGTCTTCAGGTTTCATTTTGATCTGGTTGTAGCCAGAATAAGCATCCATGAAGCTGAGTAGCTCGTGTCCCGAGGTAGCATCCACTAGTTGATCAATTCTGGGCAATGGAAAATGATCCTTGGGGCATGCCTTATTGAGATCGGTGAAATCGACACACATTCTCCATTTGTTGTTTTTCTTCTTTACCATCACCACATTAGCCAACCAATCTGGATATTTTACATCTTCAATGAATTGGGCTTTCTGGAGTTTCTCGACTTCCTCTTGTATGGCTTGATTCTTCTCGGGACTAAACACCCTTCTTCTCTGCTTTACAGGTTTAATCTCCTTATTCACATTGAGTTCATGACATAAGAAGTTTGGATCTATTCCTGGCATGTCTTCATGACTCCAAGCAAAAGTATTTTTCCTATTCTTCAAGAAAGTTATCAACTCCTCTTTTATTGACATATCCAACGATGAACCTATCTGGGTTATTCGTTCAGGATGTTCGTCGTCCAAAATAACATTTTCTGTAGATTCCATCACCTGTCCTTTTACAAGTTGAGATTCATCCCTGGGATCAAGAGTTTCAATTTCTGTACCTTCCTCCACCTGGTAAGTAGTAGTCTTTTTCATCGATCCTTCTAGTTCTTCTTGCTCGGCCGACGAATAATAGCATTCCCGAGCTACTTTTTGATCACCTTTCACCACTCCAACTCCAAAATTTGTTGGGAATTTCAAACATTGATGTACTGTAGAAGGAACGGCTTCGAACTTCTTCAATCCAACTCTTCCCATGATGATGTTGTAGGCTGACTGCACATTCTTATCCATCACAAAGAATCGTATTCTTTCTGTTCGACAAACAGGCCAGGTTCCAATGAATATATCCAACTTGATCGTCCCAAGTGGAAAAAATTTCTCGCCAGCAAAACCCAGAAGGGGTCTGTGATAAGGTTCTAATTGGGATAATTTCAAATTCAAGCTATCAAAGCATGAATAGTACATGATGTCTGCCGAACTACCATTATCTACCAACACCCTTGAAATGATCACGTCCTTCATTCTCATTTTGATCACCAAAGGATCATCATGAGGGTAAAGAACACCTGCCAGGTCATTTTTTGAAAAACCAATTACTAGCTTCTCTTTGTTTACCTTCCTCGGACGATCATCCTCGGCCAGGTTTATTCGTTGAATATATGAGCAAGCTTGAGCTTCTCCGAGATAAGCTTTTCTTTCTGCAGTAAGGTCTCCTCCTCCTGCATCTCCCCCTGTAATAACGTTACAATGAAATGATCCAAAACGTATGGAAAATACCTCTCGTTCAGGTTTTCTTGGCTTCTTGGGAAGATCGGGGTCATCATCTGGATCCTCTTCATGGTCCCTCCTGTTTTTCTCCTCTGCACGACGAGGATATTTAGATCTCTTTCTAATTCTGTCCTCATTTGTCCTCTCACCTCTGCGATCTACATACTTTGATAATTTTCCTCTTCGAATGAGTGTTTCAATCTCGTTCTGAAGGGCTATACAATTTTTGGTCATATGGCCATGATCTTTGTGAAACTCGCAATATTTGTTCTTATTCCTCATGTCTGGATCTGTTTTCAGTTTCTCTGGCCATTTAATTTCCTCGTTATTCCTGATTTCTTCTAAAACATGATTAATACCCATTTTCAATGGAGTATAATTATCATACTTCTTTAGGGCTTCCAACTTTATCCTGTTATTCCTAGAATATTTGTCACCACCATTATCTTTCTGATCTTTCTTTTTAGAGTTGTCGACCTCCACTTTAACTTCTTTATCCATATTCTTCTTCGCAGTCATAGCCTCCTCGGCATTCATGATTTTGGCCGCTTTTGCCATCAATTCCGACATATTTTTAGGCGGATCTTTGGCCAGAGTATAGTATAGCTTGTTAGGCAGCAAACCACTCATCAAAGCAGTGATTGCTGTCTTTTCTTCATAATCTATGACTTCCAACTTCTCGTTATTGAAACGAGTTATGTAATCTCTAGTACTTTCTCCTGATTTTTGTCTAACACTTAGTAAGTGCGCTACTCGCTTTACTGGTTTTGCTCCAAAACAAAAATTACCAATAAACAGCTCGGCTAACTGAACAAAAGTTGAAATCTTACCCCGAGGAAGATTATTATACCATATCTGTGCAGATCCGGTAAGAGTTCCCGAGAATGCTCTACATCTCATCTCGTCGGGGACAGCATAGATATCTGCAGCAGCTTGGTACTGTTCTATATGAAGTGCGGGATCTGTCTTTCCATCGTACTTGGGGGTCACTACAGGTGCTTTGAATTTCGACGGTGTGGGGAAATCCACAATGGCCTGCACAAAAGGTGTCCCTTGAACAAAAGTTCTCTGTAAGGGGTTCCTCGCCTTAGCCATTTCTCCCAGTCTATCCTCCAATCGTTGAATGGAACCTTTCCATGCTTCATTCCCTTCCTCGGGCCGCTTAGTCCGAGCAATTGAATGCTCTGACGTAACTTCTTGAGATTTATCTCGACGAGTAATTGGTCGTGATTGTGCAGATCCTTCTCTCAAACCTGGTGGTGGTCGAAAACTTCTTGATGGAGCCCTAGGTGGACTCATGTTCCTCCTTGGTCCTAACCGACTGAAAGGAGACACCCTGCTTAATCTTTCTAAAGCGCTAGTTCTCTCAGGAGAAAGAGAGAGATGTTGATCAGTATCCGTAGCCCGTATTGATGAAGTTCGCCCAGGTTGATAAGAAGAATCATTGGATTCCCCATTGCGATATGACCCAATACGTCTGGATCGTGATTGCCCATGATCAGTCCTTTGCCCTGAATGAGTAGGTACACCGCCTTGAAGAGTTTGAAGGAGTTGCCTCATAGATTCTTGAATGGCGGTTTGTCCCTGAGCCAGATTCATCATAATTCCGGCCAGATCCGGAGATGCAGATGGATTTGGAAGATTTCCAGTATTTCCAGCATTTCGATTACTGGATTCTGGATTATCTGCCATTGGTGACAAATGATTTTTATGAAAAACGATAACAACAGTCGTTTCCCATAGACGGCGCCAATCTGTTGATGTAAAAAACTAGATCACTCTAATTCTTCAATCACAGATAAATAAATAAGACAAAGATTTTTAAAGTGGTTCGGCTAGGAATAAAGCCTACGTCCACTGTTATGTTATTGCTGAGTGTTTATGGAATTCTTGATTACAAGTTCTCTCAAGAAATTCCCCTCCCTTTGAATGGGATTGATACAAGGTATTTATAGCCTCAAGGCTATACATGAAAGGTCCAATACATTAAATGATATACATATGAATGGGTAATACATTTAATGCGGCATGTGCGTCAAGAATCTAATGAATAGTTGAACAGTTGTCCGTCTGATAATTGATGACACAGCCGAGGTGCAGTTCGGACCGCCTTAGTTGCTCGTTGATCAAGAGTTCCTCGGAGTGCTTAGAGTATCTCGGGATGATATAGTTCCTCGGATTGAGTTCCTCGGCATGATAGAGCTCCTCGGTGTATTCTCGTTGCTCGGTACCAACCATGGTTGTTCAGTAAATGATCTTCCTAGCTGTTATTGTACCACGTAGATTGACACGTGTCTTCATACTATTCGTCCACATCAGCATATTAATTTTGGTATCAACAATGACAAAGAGAAAGATGTGACACCCCGCCTATTTAAAATGGTTATTACACTATTTAAAATTTTGTTTTATTATCTCGTATATAATATTCCCATCTTTATATACGTATATAACATTTTCATTCCAAATTTTATACCCCCGGATGATTCAAAAATTATTCGGCATTACATTCTTTATTTTGTCCGTACACATATATATATATATATATATATATAATAAGTTAATAACCATCCCTCAGAGATATAACTCAATGGATGCAGTCTCTACAATTCTATCATCTTCCAGAGAAGTACTCACATACCATTCTGGGTTACCAGCGATCGGACTCTCACACCGACTTGGTAAAAACCAAATCATAACATATGGGAAGCGGTCATAAATCCTCACCGTAAATGAGAACGAAACATACCCACCACGTCTCACCCCTGATAAAAATCACATAATATATACGAACAAAATAAAGGACAAGTTGATAAGCTAAAGGACAACTTCACTCGAAAGGGAGTACCATTCGTATGGAGCGACTACTGTTAGTTAGCATTTGATAAGATAAAGGAAAAGTTGACATCAGCACCCGTACTTGCATTGCCTAGGAGTGAATTGGAGTACCGGGTCTATACTGATGCATCCTTATAGGGACTTGGGGGTGTGTTACAGCAGGAGGAAAGGGAAATATCTTATGCTTATCGGAAGCTAAAGACACATGAGAAGAATTACCCCACCCACAACCTTGAGTTGGCAGCGGTGATCTTTGCTTTGAGGATATGGAGACATTATCTTTTGGGGGAGCAGTTCACTCTATTCACGGATCATAAGTCACTTCAGTATCTCTTCACACATAAGGATCTGAACATGAGGTAAACGTGGTGCCTTGAATTTGTGGAGGATTACCAGTTTGATATACAATATCATCCTGGCAAGGCTAACGTGGTGTCAGATGTGTTGAGTCGAAGACCTACTAGAGAGTTGGCAGAGATTTGGAAAGCGAAGTGGAGTGAACTTAGACATGAGGATGAAGTAGCCAGAGCATACATGGAAGTTTTAGCTATCACTCCCGAGAGTGTTATGCGGGTGGTGAGGGAACATGCAGAGGATTCATTCTGTCAGGATAAAGTATGAAAGTTACTGGCCAAGGGGGTAGATTCCTACTCCATCAGCTCCGAGGGCGGACTACGATTTAATGGGAGATTGGTAATACACGAGGATGAAGATCTGAGGCATGCTGTCATGACAAAGTCGCATGGGTCGAGATTTAAGATACATCCCGGTGGGGATAAGATGTATCAGGATATGCAACATCAGTGTTGGTGGCCGGGTATGAATATAGACGAGCGGAGTTTGTCTCAAAGTGTGTTACGTGTCATCTTGTAAAAGTTGACCATCAGAGACCTTCAGGGATGCTACAGTCGCTGGAGATTCTCATGTGGAAATGGGAGAGCATTTTGATGTATTTTATTACTGGACTGCTGACATCGGAGAGGGGCCATGATTCCATATGGGTGATAGTGGATCGGCTGACCAAGGTAACTCATTTCTTACTGATTCGTACTGATTTTGATACGATGCAGTACACACAACTATTCATTTCAAAGATCGTTAAGTTGCACTGGGTTCCTATTAATATTGTGTCTGACAGAGACAAAATATTTGTGTTGCATTTTTGTCATATTTTTTAGGACGCCATAGGCACAGACTTGTAGTTGAGTACGACGTATCACCCGCAGATAGACGGGCAGACTAAGAGGGTAAATCAGATTCTTCAGGATATGTTGAGGATGTATATCCTATATCTTTGTGGAAGTTGGGAATGATATCTTCCATTCGTAGATTTTGCGTATAATAGCTCTTATCAATTCACTATCGGTATGTCTCCATTCAAGGAACTTTATGGGAGGCCTTGTCGTTCGCCCTCCTGCTGGTTAGAGGTGGGGGACAACAAGCTATTGGGGTCGAAGATGATACACGAGACATCTGCGAAGATAGAGTTAATTTGAGGGCATATTCGAATAGCTCAGTATAGGCAAAAGAATTATGCTGATGTCGATAGGAGACACGTGGAGCTAGCGGTGGGCGACCACGTGTTGATTCCAGTATCTCCTATGAAGTTCGGAAAAAAAGGGAATTTAGCATCGAGATATGTAGGAACATTCCCTATCATTGAGAGGGTGGGATCGTTAGCATACAGATTGGGACTCTCAGAGCATCTTTAGCGGATACACGACGGGTTCTATGTGGCATTGCTGAAGAAATACAGGAGGAGCGAGAAATACAGGAGGAGCGAGAGAGCCTTCTAGCACGTTCCACTAGAGGAGATTGATTTGCAGCCAGATGTCTCATATGAGGAGAGAACCGTGGCTACTGTGGATCATAGCGAGCGTAAGATTTTATCCAAGTTGGTACCGTAGGAGGGTAGTTTGGATAAGATGTAGGCGTAACCCCTTTTGAGTATAGTAATGATAAGTTAACTAGTAAAACCTTGGATTAATTGCAGGACATACAGACACAACTTAGTGAAGATAAACAGGGTTAAAACTCACAATCTCCTGTGTATAACTCAAATAATGAGGATGAACTCAGAAGCAACTCACTTAGAGGGAGAGAGAAGTAAGCACTAGATACACCTTGGCAAGCAACCAAACAACCCAACCACCCTCAAGAATCTCTATCAAGTACTAAAAGCTTCGTAATAAATGACAATGGTGGGTGAGTAAAGTCTCTGGTTTGTAATAACTCTCTATAGTAATAACTTCTAGATTCTTAAAAGAACATCCTCTCCTCAAAGTGGTTGGGGTCTTTTAATAGCCTCCCACACCACCCCCGATGCAACTCCGCCATTAACGCCTATGAAAGACATCCCTCATACTTTATGTCACAAACATTAAATACCTGATGCACTAGTTGTTTCCACGTCATAAAAATTAAATGCCAAGACATTCCTTTTGCTTAACCACTATGTGTTAGGGGGCTGTTGTTACAGAGGTGGCTCACCAACTGTCTGAAAACCCTAAATACCATGGTGGTTTACTCAAGTGTAGGTCTGACATTGCCTAGCTGGTTAGTGACATCAGATAAAGTGGATGTGACATTAAGTAGAGTGTTGTTTGGCTCACAACTCAACGCTCGATGGAACTCCAAGATGCTCCGCCTGAGGTTCCACGGTAAGGGGCGTTCAGTGCTTTACCAGGTGTATCTAAGATGGTTAGGACAATCCCCAATGGTGCCTCACTTCTCACAGTTCCCACAACGAGGTCATGCGATAGAGCATGAAAGCTCTCCCAAACCCTACCAAGCCTAGTCTCTCGCGAGTACCGTTTGACCTCACGCTACAACTCATTATTATTATCGTTACATCATTACAACCGTTATAACTCATAGTCAATATAAACAAAAAATACAATATGAAAAATTAACACAGCAAGCTAAAGTATGAGCTGCCACGCTGAGCTGCTGCGCTGAGCTGCCTCGGTGCCTTAATCCCCAAATACTATTGCTAATGGGGAATTATCTCTAATATTAAAATTACCTTCAAGCCCCCTTTACATTTTCCCCTTCATGTAGACGGTTTATTATAGGAACAGGAAATGTCTGCATGAAACTGCTCGATCCGATGAACCTTCTCTGCGTGAAAAAATTATGGAATATTTTCTCTCATTAGAACCACTGCGTTAGAATATTTAGGAAAAAGTAAAATTCTCCTCGATGTACCTGAACCGAAGTGCTACGGCTTATTGGTGCTTTGTCGAAGGGACATCGCCACTTTTTCCTTATACTGAGCTTCAACCATTCTAACTTTATTGTTTGAAATTCTCCCGAAAGGCCTGCTAACCTTCTCAAATACTCGTTTTGACTCTTAGTAAGTGAAATTGTCCCTTATAACGCTTTGCTATGTTCGAAAAAGAAAAAATTCTCCCCGATGTAGCCGAGTCACCATTCAAACAACGTTTGGACTTGTGGCGAGGGGACATCGTAGATTTTTTGAACCGTTGAGGCAGTGCCTTCGTTGGGGGTTAGGGAATATTTCTGACAAAAATTCTAGCACCAAACTCAAACTTGCTGAAGAAGGCAACCCCTTATATTCCCCAGGCGTCACTTTGTAAATGATGTGCTGCTGTCTTTTCAACCGTCAAAACACTTCCCGAAGTGCCACATGTTCATTTGAAATGATTATAGGTAGCCTTGCACGTGCGATGGTGGGAAACTCAATAGACAGGTTCCTTAAAAGGTTTCATACGTCTCTTTTTTTCAAACCCTTCTCTTTCCTTCATCTTCTTCAAGCCCCTGTATTCTTTAGAGAGATAACTCTGTGCGAACTCCATTGTTTACAAAGATCTTACCTAGATTTTACCTTCTCTCATCTTTTATGCCACCACCTGTGGTTGTGCTTCTCCATCTTCATTCCTAACCCTTCTTTTATCGAGATTCTTTTTTCATACTTCATTGTTATCTGTAATGGAATCCTCAAGCAACCCACCACTTCTGCCACTAGTATTCGTCTTCCACTCCGCTTACCACCACCTCTGCTGCCACTGCTTTGACTGCTACCCGCTAGGACCAACTGCGCTTCTACCATCGGTCCTTTATATTCGACAAGGGTGATAACTTTGTTGGGTGTTGTAAGACTTACATGATATGCCTTAAATATACCTAACAACTCAGAGACTTCAACCTCGGCATATTAGAGGGCCGAGGTAACAAAAGCTCCTGACTGACAACCAACCCTCTCGTCCTACATAAGGTCTGCTCTGGTCGACATCTCTGGTCACCTCATTCATCAACCTCCGTAGCATCAGAGATCACATCTACCTCGTTCATCAACCTCGGTTGGGAATGAGCCGAGGTATCAAGGACCACCACCATCATGACCAACCTCGGTTGGGAATCAGCTGAGGTTCCAGCTACTCCAACATAACCTCAGCCCAAGCCGACGTTATAACTCCCCCTGCCTTACCTCATATATCCTACTGAGCTGAGATCATCGTGAATAACCTCGGATCGGGCAGCAGCCAGACTTCACCAACCTCGTACTCTTCCAGGCCGAGGGTGGTACCAATTGAAGACAATTGAGCTTTTACATGCACATGTATAACTTGGAACACATGGACAAATCCGTTATAATCGAATTATTCCCTCCACGTGAGGGAATATTGATGTCATCATTACTTAGTTGAGATCAGCCAGGTGTCACTCTTATATAGTTGAGATAAACTAGGTGTCACTCTCATACTGGCTCGATGCTCATGCACATGATCATTATATGCTTAAGGGGTACATTACACCCCCAAGGACTATATATAGAGGTCATCCTCTACCTTGTAAAGGGATTAAAAAATGACAACCCTAGCTGAAACTCTATCATTTTACACTGTAGAGAGAGAAAGCTTGAGAGATTGTATATATGGCCATTAGTGCCTTATTTCAGTGACCTTATTCACTCACCTGCACAGTGGACGTAGGCCTAATTGGCTGAACCACTTAAACATTTGTGTTCATACTCTTCTCCACATCTTTATCTTTTATACTTGTATGTTTTGGTTTTACCATTGTTATAACTAAATTGAGCTTACGAAAACCTTGAAGGGTGGTGCTAGTTCGAGCATCATCATTTTGGCGCCGTCTGTGGGAACGAGAAGCTATCTCTTCCTCATTTTTTACTTAACCTCACCGGAGACTCTGGTGGTGAACCTGGCCTCACCCCTTGCGTGGATCTGTTTCACCATTGAAAGAGGTAAATTAAGGTACTAAGCTCATCTAGTTCACAAGCCCTTTAGTGTTAACGTATGGCAGCGGAATTACCACCACCTGGTTCTGGAGGACCTAGTTCCAGCTAGGCACCGCCTCAGTCTGAAATGGCAGAGGTGGCAGCAACATTGAGATATTTGTCTGCAACACAACAAGCAATGAAGGAGCAATTTGCACAACTAAGTCAAAATATGATGAGACCACCTGGGGTCTCACCGGAGATGATTACTCCGGCAGCTGTACAACTCCATCTTGAGGCCAGGGGACCACCCCAGGCACAGCAAAAAGACTAACTTGCACCTCAGCGGAGGAGGGATGTTGCTGCACCTAGGCGTTTGCATCTTGGGAGGCAAGGACACCCCTACCCTGAGGATAGGTATGATGATTTGGAGGTAGAGGACGCTCCATAATATTATTGGGAGCTGTATGAGGTTTTAAATAACACAATGCGTCCTATCTAGCAGAGCCGAGGTTGTGAGGGTAGAAGAGGTGAGGGAGCCCAATAACGAGGATCAACTTTTGATCGACTGAGTAGAGGTTCAACCTTTGAAAGGCTCGGCCCAGTAAATGACCTAAGACAGAGGTTGTCCAGGTCGAGAAGTGCAGCCGGGTCACAAAAGGAAGAGGGCGATCGTCAGCCTCATCAAGGCTGACCCCATATAGGATGAGGTAGGGACCAGAAAGAGGTCAACAGCCGACATTGTGCTGCGGCTCGGGAACTCTTAATCCACCCCTTGGAGGTGGCTGGAGACAACCTCGGTCAGGCCGGAATTGCAAGACCATGGAATGACTCCATCTAACATCTTAAGGAAAATATAGGAGACCTCATCAAAATCCGAGACCCACTGTAAAGAGATTTCTCAGAGGGCTCTCCATTCGTGGATAAGATAGGGAGCTTCCCAACCCCTACCAAGTTCAAGCCACCTACGATTTCACCCAAGTATGATGGTAGAACCAACCCTGTATATCATATTGAGATGTACCAATCTGCGGCGGACATTTACTCAATACCAGATGAGATGAAGTGTCGGGACTTCTCTGGGACTTTTACGGGAGATGCACATATCTGGTTTACCTCTCTTCCCAAAAACTCAATAAAGAACTTTAAGGACTTGGCTGAACGTTTCATCCACAATTTTTGTTTTGGGGTGAGACGTCAAAGGAAGACCACTCATCTGCTATCTGTCAAACGAGGTAAGAATGAGAGCCTAAGAGACTACATCGCAAGATTCAACAAAGAAAATCTAGAGGTTGAAGATCACGAAGAGAACATAGGTATGACTGCTCTCACAGGAGGTCTCCAGAAATGGAAGTTATTGTGGAAACTTGCAGAAGACCCTCCCAAGTCCATGACAGAGTTATTGGCAACTGCAGGTAAGGACATGAACGCTGAAGAGGACATGGCCTCAAAGTATGACGATGAGAATGGCAGTGGCAACGAGAAGTTCCAAAGAAAGAAGGACGAAAAGAAGAGGTCAGCTGATGGCAAGTTTGCACGCTATACCCCTCTAACTGTGAGCTGAAAACACATCCTCAATGAGATCAAGAATGACCGGTCTCTGAGATGGCCAGATAAGCTGAAGTCTCCTCCGCATAAGAGGAACAAGAACTTGTGGTGCGAGTTCCACCAGGACTATGGCCATGTGACAGACAAGTGCTTCTCCTTAAAGGAAGAGATCAAGAAAATATTAAAATCTGGAAAGTTGAGGAAGTATGTTGATGGCAAGGCTCCTAAGAGGGGAAAAGATGACCCTAAAAAGAAGAGAAACGACAGCTATCGTGACGATACTCCAGCAAGAAGAGACGATGACTCGGATTGTGATGATGAACACGATCCAGACCTCCCACCAAAAGATAACCCTGCCCCGGTGAAGAGGGTTGGTACGATCTCCTTCGGTGTTAGCACCATATACGGAGGACTTATAGGGGGTGGATCTGAAGTGGCTGACCGAAAATCTCATGTGGTAAAGGCCAAGTCAGTGGCCAAAATAGAGGTGGTAAATTTGACGTCTTCAAAGGCCAAGCAGAAGAGAAAGAAAGTGGATATGGACACTCTTATAGTCGGGTTCTCCTGACTCGACTTCAAAGGCATCTTAGCTCTGCATGATGATACTTTGGTAATTATAACAAGAGTATATGGATGCGAGGTACAGAGAATTATTGTATAGATGGAGGAAGTTCAGCAGATGTGATGTTCTGGCCTTGTTTCAAAAGCCCAGGCCTTAGCAGGGCCAAACTGGTACCCTATCATCATCGATTAATGGGCTTCAGAGGCGAAAAAGTCCATCCATTGGGCATGTATGAGATGGACGTGTGAATGGGAGATGAGTGGCCTAAGAGGTTGAGCCAGAAGATCAATTTTTTTGTTATGGATGAAAACGTCTTTTCGACCTATAACCTCATCATAAGAAGAGTAGCCCTTAAGGAGTTTGAAGCCGTACCGTCGATGGTCCACCAGATGCTAAACTTCCTGACCCCTATGGGGTAGGGGAAGTGTAGAGTGACCAGAATATAGCACGAGAATGCTACTTCAGCTCAGCCGAAGAGAGAGAGGCCCATAAGAGAGAAACCACCACGTATAACATTGATACACTTGTCCCTAGAGATGAAACAAAGTTAAAGAAAGGAGAGGCTGCGAAAGAGGTAGAATCCATCGTACTCAATAAGGAAGAACTAGAAAAAACTATCCAGATCGGCAAGGCCTTAAAATCATAGATCAAGGAAGAACTGATAAATTTCTTAAGGAAGAGGCAGAGTGTCTTCGCTTGGAGCCACGCAGACATGCCTGGCATCGACCCGAGGTTATGTGCCACAAACTCAACGTGGCAGAAGATGCTAGGCCAATCAAATAAAGACGATGAGTTTACTCTAGGGATAAGTATGACATCATCAGAGAAGAGGTCAGGAAATTAGAAGAGGCAGAATTCATCAGGGAGGTTATATACCTAGAGTGGTTGTCAAACGCCGTCATTGTGCCCAAAGCCAATGAAAAATGGAGGATGTTCATAGATTTCACCGACCTAAACAAGTCTTGCCCTAAAGACAGTTATCCCTTACCTCAGATTGATCAGATGGTAAATGCCACGACAGGGCATGATCTCATGAACTTCATGGGCGCGTATTCTGGTTATAACAAGATCTTCATGAATACTGAAGACTCAGAGAAGACATCCTTCATCACTAACAAGGGGATATATTGCTACAAGGTTATGCCCTTTGTCTTCAAAAATGCAGGGGCAACGTATCAACGTCTTGTGAAAATTAAATAGTCAAGACTATGGAGGTGTATGTAGACGATATGTTGACGAAGAGCCTAAAGGCCTGCACTCACGTGGCAGACCTAGGAAAGACTTTCGATACCATGGACTGGTACATAATGAAACTCAATCCCGCGAAGTGTCTCTTCGAAGTCGGAGCTGGGAAATTTCTTGGATTCATCGTCAATTAGAGGGTAATAGAGGCAAACCCTAAGAAAATTAAGGCTTTGCTTGACATGAAGACACCAAGAAGTATCAAGGACATTCAGAGGCTCACTGGAAGAGTATATGCACTCAACGAATTTGTTTCCAGAGCGACGGAAAAGTGTCTTTCGTTTTTTAAGGTGCTTAGAAAGGCCTTCGAAGGGGGCAAAGAGTGTGATGAGGCTTTTAACCAACTCAAGTCCTACCTCGGATCTCCCTTGCTCTTATCTCGGCCCATAGTGGGAGAGAAGTTGTATGTTTATCTAGCAGTCTCTGAGTCAGCTATAAGAGCAACCATAGTTCGGGAGGACGTTGGGGTCCAAAGGACTATATACTTCAATTGTAAGGCCCTTCAAGGGTCTGAATAAAACTATCCTCGGATGGAGAAGTTGTCCTACGCTTTGATATATGCTTCCAGGAAGATGAAGCCCTACTTCTAAGCCCACTCTATGGTCATCCTTACTGACTCCCCACTAAGACAGGTCATCCATAAACCTCAAAAATCAGGTATATTGATGATGTGGGCCATTGAGTTGGGAGAGTATGACCTTACTTATCAACCCAGGGTGGCTATTAAAAGGCAGGCACTTGCAGATTTTGTTGCTCAGTTCACGTGGGAAGAGACTGAAGTTGAGAACAATCCAGTGATCACAGAGAGATCAAATAGTAACGTCTTACAAGACCCTGAAGATGTTGTGTAAAATAGAGCCAAGAACGGAATAGCTGAGACAGGTACCTCTTCAAGCGAGGAACCCTGTCAGAAGGGAGCTTCTCTTCAAATGAGGACGTATGGAACCTCTTCGTGGATGGGTCTTCTTACGAAAGTGGAAGTGGTGCAGGGCTGATACTCTGAGCTCCGGACGGTACCAACGTTGAATATGCACTAAGGTTTTATTTCAAGGAATCAAACAATGAGTTAGAATATGAGGCCATGATAGCAGGCCTCACCTTGGCAAGGACTCTTAGGGTAAGACGACTCCTACTTTATAGTGACTCAAGGTTAGTTGTTAACTAAGTGTTTGGAATTTATGAGGCGAAGGATGAAAGGATGGCCAAATACCTGAGGAAGGTAAGAATGATGTTAGAAGGTTTCGAAGAGGTAAAGATGAAGAGAGTAACTCGACAAAATAACAGCCACATAGATACACTAGTAAGGTTGGCTTCAGCAATAAGGACAAACATCAGAAGGATAGTTCCAATCGAGGCCCTGCTCAAGTCGACCATTGAAGAAGAGGTTAGTAACCCTTGCCTCAATTTAAACCTAGGGGACTCATGGATGGACCCCCTTATCAGATATATCATAGAGGGAGAACTGCCGAAATCAAAGCTAGAGAGGAGGAAACTGAGGTACAGAGCTGTAAAGTTCTCAATAATAGGAGATATCCTATATAAGAAGGGATTTATGTTACCCCTCCTCAGATGCGTTCATTCAACAGAGGTCCCCCGAGTCCTACAGGAGGTACACGAGGGTTCTTGTTCCAAACACATAGGAGGAAGACCTTTAGCCAAGAGGATTATTACGCAAGGATACTGGTGGCCGACCTTGGCCAAGGGTGCTGCAGCCTATGTGAAGAGGTGTGACAAATGCCAAATATTCTCCAGTACCCCCCATCAGCCTATGGCATCAATAAGTTCTCCTTGTCCATTCGCATTATGGGGAATTAACTTGTTGGGTCCCTTACCAAGGGCTGCGAACAATTATAGATTTTTTATAGTTGCTATTGAATACTTCTCCAAATGGGTAGAGGCCGAGCCGATGATCACGATTACAGAGAAAAAGACCTTCCAATTTATTTAAAAGAACATCATATGCAGACATGGCCTCCCTAAGACCCTCATCTCGAACAACGAAACCTAGTTCAAGAATTCTTCCTTGGAGAAGTATTGTGAAAGAGTTGGGATCAAGCAATTTTTCTCTTCTCCAGGCCGACCACAGGCAAATGGTCAAACTGAAGTCATGAATAGAACAATCCTCGACGGGATCAAGAAAAGGTTAGAAGAAGCTAATGGGAGATGGACTGAAGAGGTTTATGCTGTGTTATGGGCCTACAGATTAACGGCTAGGACACTAATAAGGGAGACCCCATTCATGTTAGCACATGACTCGGAGGTCGTCATACCAATAGAGGTTGGACTCCCCACTCACAGAGTTCAAACCTATGACCCCGAGAAGAAGGGTGAAGAGAGAAGACTTGACCTAGATTTGATTGAGGAAAGAAGGGAAGATGCAAGGATTAGGCAGGCAGCCTACCAGCAGAGAATAATAAAGTTCTACAATCAAAGGGTGAAATCAAGACCCATAGCCGTGGGTGACCTAGTGCTGAAGAAGACATTGCAGAAGGCAAACAAGCTTCATCCAAATTGGCATGACCCTTATAAAGTGATTGAGGAGGTTGTACCCGGTAACTACAGCCTGGAAAACCTTGAGGGGGAACCTTTTTCCAATCCATGGAATGCTGATCATTTGAAAAAGTATTACATATGATGTTGTAATGATTCCTATGTAAATGTATCATCTTATGAAGAGATTATTAATGAGAAGATATGTTCCTGTGTCAACTCTTGGTTCATTTTACATTAATAGTAAAACTTATAAGGGTAACATCATAATTGATGACCTCAGACCTTAAAACATCATAATTTGGTGACAAGGTCTGAGGTGAATATCATACTTGGATGACCTCAGACCTTAAACATCATTCATTTGATGAAAAACTTATGGGGGTAACATCTTAGTTAATGACCTCAGACCTTAAAACATCATTAAATGGTGACAAGGTCTGAGGTGAACATCATACTTGGATGACCTCAGACCTTAAACATCATTTATTTAGTGAAAAACTTATGGGGGTAACATCTTAGTTAACGACCTCAGGCCTTAAAACACCACTAAATGGTGACAAGGTCTGAGGTGAACATCATGCTTGGATGACCTCAGACCTTAAACATCATTTATTTGGTGAAAAACTTATGGGGGTAACATCTTAGTTGATGACCTCAGACCTTAAAACATCATTAAATGGTGACAAGGTCTGAGGTGAACATCATACTTGGATGACCTCAGACCTTAAACATCATTAATTTAGTGAAAAACTTATGGGGGTAACATCTTAGTTGATGACCTCATAACTTAAAACATCATTAAATGGTGACAAGGTCTAAGGTGAACACCATACTTGGATGACCTCAGACCTTAAACATCATTAATTTATTGAAAAACTTATGGGGGTAACATCTTAGTTGATGACCTCAGACCTTAAAATATCATTAAATGGTGACAAGGTCTGAGGTGAACATCATACTTGGATGACCTCAGACCTTAAAACATCATTAAATGGGGACAAGGTCTGAGGTGAACATCATACTTGGATGACCTCAGACCATAAACATTATTTATTTGGTGAAAAACTTATGGGGGTAACATCTTAGTTGATGACCTCAGACCTTAAAACATCATTAAATGGTGATAAGGTCTGAGGTGAACATCATACTTGCATGACCTCAGACCTTAAACATCATTTATTTGGTGAAAAACTTATGGGGTAACATCTTAGTTAACGACCTCAGACCTTAAAACACCACTAAATGGTGACAAGGTCTGAGGTGAACATCATACTTGGATGACCTCAGACCTTAAACATCATTTATTTGGTGAAAAACTTATGGGGGTAACATCTTAGTTGATGACCTCAGACCTTAAAACATCATTAAATGGTGACAAGGTCTGAGGTGAACATCATACTTGGATGACCTCAGACCTTAAATATCATTAATTTAGTGAAAAACTTATGGGGGTAACATCTTAGTTGATGACCTCATAACTTAGAACATCATTAAATGGTGACAAGGTCTGAGGTGAACACCATACTTGGATGACCTCAGACCTTAAACATCATTAATTTATTGAAAAACTTATGGGGGTAACATCTTAGTTGATGACCTCAGACCTTAAAATATCATTAAATGGTGACAAGGTCTGAGGTGAACATCATACTTGGATGACCTCAGACCTTAAAACATCATTAAATGGGGACAAGGTCTGAGGTGAACATCATACTTGGATGACCTCAGACCATAAACATTATTTATTTGGTGAAAAACTTATGGGGGTAACATCTTAGTTGATGACCTCAGACCTTAAAACATCATTAAATGGTGATAAGGTCTGAGGTGAACATCATACTTGCATGACCTCAGACCTTAAACATCATTTATTTGGTGAAAAACTTATGGGGGTAACATCTTAGTTAACGACCTCAGACCTTAAAACACCACTAAATGGTGACAAGGTCTGAGGTGAACATCATACTTGGATGACCTCAGACCTTAAACATCATTTATTTGGTGAAAAACTTATGGGGGTAACATCTTAGTTGATGACCTCAGACCTTAAAACATCATTAAATGGTGACAAGGTCTGAGGTGAACATCATACTTGGATGACCTCAGACCTTAAACATCATTTATTTGGTGAAATTTATGGATTCTACCTCTTAGTTGATGACCTTAGAGCTTTTAAACATCATTAAATTGGTAATATGATTAAAAGGTTAACATCATAGTTAGTGATGAAGGCACCATTATATTGAGGCTTCAAACCTTAATACAAACACATCGCATGGCATAGAAAACCATTCAAAGAACATTAAACAAAATAAATAAAGCTCTCTTCAGAGGTTGATATAGCATGAAGTTAAGAATTACAAGTCAAGAGCTAACAGAAAATGTTATCAGAAGTTAGAGATCGATATGAATTAGAAATAAAAAATTAATAGTAATAGATTCACGAAATGGGTTTAAGTATCTGCAGTCTCAGGGTTGGTGACCATACCCCCACTTCCTTGGTCGAGGTTGGTCACTTCTACCCCATCATCTTGAGGACCAACGTCTTCAGTGCTTGTATCTTCTTATTGAGCAGTCTCGGCAGGTGCGGCACCTTCTTCCTCATCGACCTCTTGTAAGGCCTGAGCAAACCGAGGATCGGCATAGCCCAGACCAATAAAGTCAGAGGCTGTCAGGCTCCCTAACTCCCTCTCTTTCATTGTAGCCCATTTTCTAGTGGGCTTAACACCCCTTTCGAGGTATTCAAAACCAAAGCTGACGAACTCATCAAAGACCTTGTAGTCCTCTAAGATCTTCTCCGAGGCGTCCTCCAGAGCAGCCTTCATAGCGACATCAACCTTGTGTTAGAGAGAGTCAGACTTAGTCTTCATAGCAGAGCTGTGATCCTTTTTAAGCTTACCCATGTCCTTCTCCAGCTGCTTGGTATTAGTTTCAGAATTTTCTAGGGAGGCCTTCAAACTCTCCACTTAGCATTCAAGGCGGCCTCAGTCTTCTGTGCCTCTCTGCCCTTCTTAATCAGAGGGAGCTCCCTCAGGGTCCAGTCAAGGAACTTGTGCATGGTGAGGAGACCCTGCGAAGCATATTAGGACACACGAGTTCAAGAGACAATAAGATTCAAAGCCAATGTTATGCTTAATTCAGTAAAAGCAAAAGTCTTACTTGGATAGATCGGTGGAGGGCGAACTCAGCCAGAAAAGGGGTATCCCGAGATCGATAAAATCGCTTGTCAGAGTCGGTCATGACGGAGTCGATGGCATCAAAGGCCTTCAAACTCTAGCCAATAAGGTTATCGTCGATCTTCAGTTTCTCCAAACGAGCAACTAACGCATCCTCAGAGGAGATGGGGATCGCACGATCCCCGTTTGAGGTTTTCTTCTTCTGCCTTTAATCCTCAGGGGCAGGGTCATTAGATTTCCTTTTTTTGGAGGCCTCGACCCTTGAAGTAGTAGTAGTAGTAGGAGGAGGAGGCGCAGTTAGACCTGCTTTCTTCACCAACTTTATAAGACTAGGGGCTTCCATTTCCCAGATATCGTCTGAGACTCCTTCCGGACGCTCTGCAAAAAGAAAGGTCTGAGTTAGAAGATCAGAGAAGTAGCAAAATCAGAGGTTCAAATTGTTGAAAAAATAATGTAACTTACGAAGCTTGGTCATGGGAATCTCCCTAAGGCCAGTCTCCGCGAGGTAGTAGGGGGCCATCAAATGCTCGTAATTGAATAGCAGACCATGCTCCCCCTGATCTTGAAGGTCTTTGACCTTCTGAAAGTTATTCTAGCTTAATCCAGGGTCATCCCTGGCAGCCATTGACACCTTTACCCACCTCAGTGGTATCCTCGGCTCTAAAGATGAAGAGGGGACACAAGCACCAAATTCCCATGACCTTGAGGCGAAGAAGTATCCTAGTTTCCAGTTATGGTTCGAAGTATGGGTAACTAGCAACCTCTTCTTAGTAGACTTTCGATCTAGAAAGTGATAATAACTCGGATAATTCCTAGCAGAGGAGGGCACGTAGAACCCTATGAAGACCTGGACGGGAAGGTCTGAATGATGGACTTCCCTCCATAAGACGATAGCCCCAATCATTACTCTCCAGGCATTGGGGGAGAGTTGGTAAGGAGCCAATTTAATATAGGACAATATAGCCCTAATTATGGGATGAATGGGAAGACGAAATCCTAACTTAAACATCGGCTCATATAGGCAGATATCACCATCTCGGCCGCTAAAACCACTCCCATACCTCAACGGCCTCCTAAGTTTTATTGAGGGACCTATGGAATAAAGATGTCTGAAAGCTAAGAGGTCGAGCTCGCTGATAATGCTCTTTATCTTGGCTGCCTCCGAGGTGTGAATATCGCTTTCGCTACCACCATCCTCATCCTGGGCAACGTCGACTTGGGAAGGGCGGGAGCACCATCAGGGAACCTCTGAGCGAACTCAGCCCCTTTTGCGGCTGATAAGGGAATAACATCAAATATTGGGGAATAGCCATACTAGGTCCTATAATTTCGACATCGGAGGAAGAGTACGAAGTGCTAGAACTCCTATTGGACGAGGCACGGCTAGAAACCTCGGATTGGTCAGGGGCTTGATCCATCCGAATGGAATAATCCATGGCTTCTTGAAAAGAATCCACAGATATGGGGTCTGAGGTGGATGACTCAGACTCAGACATTGGATTGGGTTCCAACGGAGTGTTCGTTGTCTCAACTGGGTCTGTTGGCTCAGGGTATATTACCATTAGAGGGGGTGGAAAGATTGGTCTGGGAGGGAATGCCTCTACCCTACGAGCTTCCTCTTAGGCTCGTTCTATTTGCCTAATCTTATCTAAGGTTTTCTCCTTAAGAGAAATTAATTACTCTAAGAGTTGATAAAGGGGTCTGAGCATATGAAGACGACCTTACACTTAAGGACTCAAGTAAAAAAAAAAATAAGACGACACAACCTAAGTTAAAGATCATGTGTGGTTATTTGAAAAGAAAACTAACCAAGAACAGTTCATCGGAAAACTCATAAACTCACCGGAAAGCTCGAGCCGAGATCGAAAAATGCAACAAAGAAAAATTAAAGGTTGAAAATAACCAAAGCAGGGTAAAGACGATACCTGGGTGACCGTGAAATAATGAGGGAGATGATAATCGAAGAAACCCTAATAACTGCAGCAACAGAGCTCTGGAAAAGAGAGAGTGAAGAGGGTTCAAGCGAGAGAAATGGAGAGAAATGAGGAAGAAAGAGAAGGAGAGAGGTTTTAACCCTCAAATTCGATTACACATATCCCAAGGCTCATCATTGCCTTGGGATCCCAAAAGACAATCAACATCATTGTGCTTGTCAGGCACGCCACCTACTTCAATTCTTAACACTTGGCAAAGAGTTACTGGCACACCAGGAAGAATGGCCTCGGCCTTGCAAATACCCCTCAATCACTTACTCACATAGGTAACTAAGGGCTAGGGGGTGATTGATATGCCTTAAATGTACCTAACAACTCAGAGACTTCAACCTCGGCATATTAGAGGGTCGAGGTAACAAAGGCTCCTGACTGACAACCAACCCTCTCGTCATATATAAGGTTGGCTCTTTTCGACATCTCTGGTCACCTCATTCATCAACCTCGACAACATCAGAGATCACATCAACCTCATTCATCAACCTCGGTTGGGAATGAGCCGAAGTATCAAGGACCACCACCTTCATGACTAACCTCGACTGGGAATCAACCGAGGTTCTAGCTACTCCAACATAACCTCAGCCCAGGCCGACGTTATAACTCCCCCTGCCTTACCTCAGCTTTCCTACTGAGCTGAGATCATCGTGAATAACCTTGGATCGGGTATCAGCCAGACTTCACCAACCTCGTACTCTTCCAGGCCGAGGTAGGTACCAATCGAAGATAACCGAGCTTTTACACGCACGTGTATAACTTGGAGCACATGGACAAATCTGTTATAATCGAATTATTCCCTCTACGTGAGGGAATATTGAGGTCATCATTACTTAGTTGAGATCAGCCAGGTGTCATTCTCATACTGGCTCAATTCTCATGCACATGCTCATTGTATGCTTAAGGGGTACATTACACCCCTCAAGCACTATATATGGAGGTCATCCTCTACCTTGTAAAGGGATTAAAAAATGACAACCCTATTTTAAACTGTGTCATTTTACACAGTAGAGAGAGAAAGCTTGAGAGATTATATTTATAGCCATTAGTGCCTTATTTCAGTGTCCTTATTCACTCACCTTCACAGTGGACATAGGCCTAATTGGCTGAACTACTTAAACATTTATGTTCATTCTCTTCTCCTCATCTCTATCTTTTATACTTGTTTGTTCCGGTGTTACCATTATTATAACTAAATTGAGCTTACAAACACCTTGAAGGGTGGTGCTATTTCGAGCATCATCATTACATTTTTAATGCCAAGTATGTTCCCTGACGCTTGGTGATGAAGATGAAAATGCTGATGTCTGGGGCTTTCTACCTCGAGAGGGGACTCTTCGATTTTATCTTGAGCGATGGAACTTCCCGTCATCCCACATCGACTTCGAAGGTCCTGGGGGCTCTCCTGCTCACTTTTTTGCATGGAACTCCCATATTCATAGTTCCCATGCTTATATTCTCACCAAAATTGGGCTTCATCGGGCTAAGTGGTTTGGTGAGTTCACCCTGTCCAAGAATAATTCTACCATTCCTGTTCTTGTGTCTTGCTAGAACGTTACCACTCATACATCCATTGCTGCATGGGCGAGTTTACAATAACATTAGAAGATGTATGTGAGATCCTAGGCCTTGAAGCAACAAGCCATGAGCCTTATTCTCATGAGGCCCTAGATGCCCAGGAAACTGCTGATCATTTAGAGTTGGACCATATATGCTGAAGGTTCATAGGTTCTTCGAACAAAGCAACTTTCACTCCACTTATCAACTATTTCTTCAAGGATCCTTCTGAAAGTAGATCCTCTGTGGTTACCCCTGGACAAGGTACATCACTCGAACTTCCTGCCTATATCCTTGTCATTGTTTCTCGCTTCCTTTTAATGGGGAAACCCAATGACCAACCTCGAAGGGACCTCATCAACATATCCCTCTGTTTGGCCCGAGTTATCAAGCTTTGTCTGACTGCAAGCGCCTTGTGATCCCTCTACACATGGATTGATAGAACCCTTTTTGACATGGAACGATCTCTGGATCATTGTAACCTAGACAACTTTGCCAACTGTGTCCTCCTAATAGGCTTCCTCTATATGCATTTCCCCACCGTAGCAGCCAAGACTAACCGCCCTCCTTCGGGGGAAACAATTTTGCCCCCACGCTCCTTTATTTATCACAAGAGACAAAACCGAAAGGATTTGACGTCTATTATCGATGATTCTTCGAGTTTTGTGATGAGGCCCTATGAAGAGGATATCTTTCTCTACACTTGTGGTTTTTTTAAACATGAAGCAAGAGTAGTCCGGGTAACTACTCTAGACCTCATTATTGAAGACCCTTCACTAGTTGTGGTCCTTTTATTTTCGCCCGGATACCTTCCCTCTTATACTGAGTGGGAATACACCAGCGAGCACTATAATCCCAACCGATGCAGTCGTCAGTTCGATTTTGATCAAGGAGCTCCTCGCCCAGTTTTTCAATCATCTAATTCAGGTCACTTTTAGCGAGGCATGTTCCCTGTTCTCCTCAACTGCTGTGTGGGGAGTGAGTTCTACCATAGCTGGACGAGTCATGATTCCCAGTCTCACCAGGAAAGTGGACTTGACGCCTCTATTTGCAATAAAGTACTGGCTGAGACAACTAGTCAAAATTTCTGAGTTCATTGAGGGGGATCCCATGTATCCTCGAGTTTTTCATTTTCTGCTTTGGAGTTGGGGTTAAAAGGGAATTCCATTCTTGGGATTGAGTTCCCTTTAAGCCAAACCCCCAAGGTACCTCCTACTGAACTTCCTCCCCACTGCCCCATAATCCCCACTGCCACGCCCAAGCCCAAGGCCATTGCAACGCCCAAATAACCTGCCCCTTCGACCAAAGCTGCAATAGGAGAAGGGCCTTCTCAGCCACCGGCTAAAAAGACCAAGAGGTCCAAAAGTGGGGTTTTCTCGAAGTCTAAGTCCCAATCTCAAGCACAAACTCCTTTGGAGGGGTTTCCTATTGCTTTCATTCCCCCTCATATATTTGCAGAGATAAGTGAAGAGCTGAGGAGGCAGGTTCAAGCTGAGGTCGAAAGAGTAAATGCTGAGTTTCAACAGCACGCTATAATCGTTCCTCCTTCGGCTTCCTTTCCCACGATCATGGTTGATCCAACTAAGACAACGACGAAGAGAAGAAAAATTCTGAGGGTCCCTCAAGGCGCTGGTGCAATGGGCGCAAAGAAGAAAACTCTAAGTACTAAATCCCAAAAGAAACGGACCCCCGAGATACATGTCGCCCCGACCCCTTCTACTACTACCTCCTCTCCACCTTCACCAATGGTTATATCTTCTCGTTCTCCCCCCATATCTGAGGTATGTATGCATGTTTTGTTCTTATTCCCCTTTTCTTAAGTCAAGCTGCATTTTCTTATTTCTTTGATAACTTTAGTACAGGGAGTGAAGAAAGGCGCAGTCCCCCTGATTCCCCTAGTTCCCCCATGAGTCGTTTTGTGGGGGGAATTTTGGTGTCTCTCAAGCCGATACTACTCCTCCTCATTCCCCCATGACAGGCCATACCTACTCTCATTTTTTATCCTCCTAACGGGCCAAAGATGCTACTGCAGGGGCTGCCACCGTTGGATCTGTTGGAATATCTGCCCAATTAGAGGCAACTAGTCCATCCTCTTCTGAATTACCATCCGAGCAAGAGGTCCCTCTGCCCATCATTGTGGTTGAGGAGAGTGACCTTGAGGTAAATTTCTTGTAAAGCCTCACATCTTTTCCTTGTCCCATTGCTTTGTTTATCATTTTGATATGTTGGGATGTTTCAGGTGGAAGTGGCATCTCTGATAGCTAACATTCTTCTTCCCAGTGCGCTACGAGACCCCTAACTGCAATTCGCCTTTTTGGTGCTATAACTGAGGTAAGTAATGCTTATAAGTATTTCTCTTTTTTCAGTACTTATTCACCGCTTCTAACATTTGGCTTTGTTGTTGCATCTTTCTCCAAGTCTTTCTCCACCCTCTACTCTTGGTGGTATGTATATTTCTAGGGCCAAGGTTAATGCTACTACTCATCATGATGGTTCTTATCTTTTCGCCAGTATTGGGGACTTTCTTGGAGATCCAACGTCTTCTCCCAATGATACGTCCCTGTTGTTCTTAGTACCCTTTAGTGGCAGAGGAAGTTTGCCTACCGGTGAGGCTTTTTAAGACAAGGGCCCCATTGAGGCTACTGAGGCAATGAGCCTGCCCCAAATATTTTCTACCATTATGGCCCCCGTGGTGACTCCCATTCTCGCTGCTACTACTGCTGAGGTACTTCGGTAGTTTCTCTATATTTTTTAACCTTTCAAACTCCACCTATGATGGTGGTTTTAATACTGGGAACACTTGTTAAGGTTTTCCATAAACTCCACCTATAACGGTAACTTAACAATGAAAACACTTGTTAAGATTTTTCATAAACTCCACCTATAATGGTGACTTAACAACGAAAACACTTGTTAAGATTTTTCATAAACTCCACTTATAATGATGTCTTAACAACAAAAACATTTATTAAGATCTTTTCATAATCTCCACTTATAACGGTGTCTTAACAACTAAAACACTTGTTAAGATTTTCCAGAAACTCCACCTATAACTGTGACTTAATAACGAAAACACTTGTTAAGATTTTTTTCATAATCTCCACCTATAATGATGACTTAACAATGAAAACACTTGTTAAATTTTTTCATAAACTCCACCTATAATGGTGACTTAACAACGAAAACACTTGTTAAGATTTTTAATAATCTCCACCTATAACGGTGGCTTAACAACGAAACCACTTGTTAAGATTTTTTCATAATCTCCACCTATAAAGGTGACTTAACAACGAAAACACTTGTTAAGATTTTCCATACACTTATTATTTCTTTTACCTGTTCCCAGGTTGCATGAGAGGATTCTCCACCAGTTCTTTTGCCCATGACCTCACCCCATCGAGAACCTATCATTTCAAAAGATTCTAGCCATAATGATCAAGGTTCCACGACCGGTACTGCTGCTGAGAGAGAATCTGGCTGTGAGCTTCCTTTGACCGACCTAGCTCCTCACGCCTTCTGCCTAATGGTGATTCAACATTCTCCTCAAATGCCTACCAACCATCGTTTGGTAGTTGAGCAATTTGTAAATCATTATCCTAAAACGTTCACGGTGGATTGCCTGCGTTCAAATATCTCCGTTATGAGTTACAGGCTTCAGGGTATGGCTACCGTCGTTGCTAAAGTTGCCAACACTCCGACCTCAAACATCACCAGACCCCTCCTTAACCAATATCTAGGTTATCTGAGGGATTTAGGTCACGATGGCTTCCGTTTTGACTAGCTTATCATGCATCTGAAGACCTTAAAGAGCCAACGACTGGACAGCTAGAGGAACTCCTGCGGAAACATCAGAAGGATCAGCGGGCTAAGGAAGCTAAGTTGGCCGAGTTAGAACCTCTTCTTGGAGCTATTGACAATGAGGTGGACGATATCGAAGAAACTCTGCGTCTAGCGAAGCTAAAACGAGAGAAACTCCTTATCGAGTGCACACAAGCGCAAATGAGGTTGAAGGTTTCTATTAATGCCCAACGATCTTGCCTAGAAGCGTCTTCGAGCCTTCTTGGAGATTTTTTCTTCTCCCCCAATTTGTGGTTCCTCCTAGGCCAATGAGCTTTTGTATATATTTTTTCTCTTTTTCTTCTTATGTAATTTTTGGGCAATAGCTCCAAATTTTGTAATGCCCCAAAGTTTATGAATGAAGAAATATATATGTTTTCTCATGCTTTTCCTTTATGTTACAACTGTTCTTTCATTTTTTTTCTCGAATTATAATAAAGAGAACTTGCATATTTGTCATAGAAAGAACTTGTATATTCATAACAGCTACATACATCGGTGTCCCAAACATAATTTCTTACACATGATAAACCTTCAACCATTTATTGTTAATTTTGAATGGTTTGTCTTCTTCCATATTAGAAATTAAGCAATAACCTGAGTCATGAGCTACTTTTACAATGAAAGGTCCCTCCCAATTTTCTACAAACTTGGGTAGGGGCAATCCTCTAATGTGCTTTTGTAATGACCCCACTTTTATATATAGTTTGTTTTTACAATCTTGTGTTACTTATTATCTTATAAATATTGAATTATTAGATATGGGGTATTATTGGATATCAATATAACAAACCCCATTTTAATTACGAAAAATCAACTGTAAATTGGATCAAATCGAAGTCTTATGACATATCTTAAGGCAAATAATAAGTTTTGGGGTAGAAAATATAATTTTATGAAACTTTAAGGACTAAAATAAAAATATAAAATGGGCCATTTTGTAAATAAAATATTTTCAAGGATCTCTAAGGAATATTCAGAATATATAGTGTGAAATTACCAAAATACCCTTCATGTGTGAAATGACCCTTATACCCTTATCACCTTTCCACCACGTGCTGGTCACTTCCACCTTCCACATGTCATCTGTAGAGAGAGAGCTAAAACACTTGTCATCATTTTGTGATATTAACACTGCAAGACCACTCAGTATCGCGACACCTCGGTGTTGAATCACTAATCCAAAAAGCCTAGTCATTAGACACGTGTCAACACCGTAATACTTTTGGAAACCTATAAATAGGGCCTTAGGGTTCATTTGAAACTCACATCAATTCTTTGAGAATTATAGTAAGAAAGAGTGATAGAAAGCATGGAAAATATCTTAAGAAGGAGTTCTATAATTTCGAAGAAAGAATTCCTTTCGTAGGTATGATTTTATTAAAATGTTATAGTGTATTTTTATAGTTTTAATTTTGTGCTTTATAGCTTTACTTAGTAGTTATGCTGGTAAAATACACTAAGGACTTCACTAATCAAAACTTAAAGTTTAGAAGAAATCCAAGTTGATTTTATTTTCATGTAAACTTGTTTGAAATTGTATATACGCTTTTAAAAAAAGATTTTTTAAAAGTAATTGCTCGTTATTATGGAATCCCATTTAAGTAATTCCAAAGTCAGGTCCGGTGAAATTCTGTCTAGACGAGATGGTATTTAAGTGGTGCCCCTGTGACCCTCCATCTCTACTGGGAATGAATTCGAAAATATTTTGTCTAGAGGAGATGGTATTTAAGCGGTGCCCCTGTGACCCTCCATCTCTACTGGGAACCGACTGATTAGGAAGAACTATGAATTGAATCCTTTAATTACGATCAATAAGTTTTAAAAGTTAAGAAAATGGTTTTTAGTAATCCTTTGAAACAAGTTACTATTAAAATACAATATGTAGACTGGACCTTGTTTAGAACATATACTTAAACCTTTATCGTATTTGTTAGATTAACGTGCAATCGAAGACTCATTATCTATAATTTCGACCTCTATTTTAGGTGAGTACTTTATGCAATTTCTTGCGCATTTTGATTATATTATATTATGCAAACTATGTATATTTTGTGAAATTCTTTTATTCTCAAAATGCATCTGATACCGATGATTCCGTCATTTATTATATGTTTATATCTCTCCATATAAACATCTGATTTAAATTCTAAAATTATTGATTCGGCCTATGGAAACTCTCTTACTATGTTGGCGTTGACTACCAGGTGGAAATATTTGGGTGGTACCTTCCCAGCTATTTTATCGCTGGTGTGCCCTAAACAAGGCGTTGTTCTAGAAATCATGATTATCTGTCTGTGATGTTATCGGGTGGAAACATTTGGTAACACTATCTGTCTGGGTATTAGAGTGTACATGGCCACTAAAACTGAATAATTGACACATGCTCAATTGTTTTTTCTGCTCTGTTCTGAACTGTTTATTCTGAATATATTTATTGTCATCTACTTTATATGTATTACTTGAAATTCCTATCTTTATGTATATACTTTATGTTCTAAATTGAATAGGTATCAATTTTCTGAAAAACCCTGGAATGTCTGGAGATTGAATCTCATTCGGCTTTTAGCTTACGTTGTATAAATAACCATTTTTCAGGAAATAATTAAGTTCGTGGATGGAATGAAAAAGGACTATCTTGAAGATTTATCTTTTAAAGCTCTTTTTGTTACCTTAAGTAGAAGTTTGTTTAATTAGATAGAGCATGTTTAGCTCTTTGTGTCAAGTTGTAACTCGATGATATTTTAATACAAATGAAGTTCCCTTTAGAAAGCTCTGATGATGTAATTCCTTCACTTTCAGTATTTTACGATTCATAACCATGTGATTATACTTCCTCTACATATATTTTAAAACAAAAATTTTAAGGCCAGAATATTGGATTCCTTGGTGGCATGTCAAGATACCCATTCCCTACTATTTTCGGGTCGGGGTCATGACAGCTTTACTGTTGCTTTTAACACGAGGTCTCCTTCCACGAACTTCCTTGGTCTCACCAAGTTATCATATACCCTGGAGAGCTGCTTCGTATACATTTGAAAGTGTTGCATCCCATTATCTCTGTGTTCGTCCAACACTTCCAGTTGCATATGTCTATTATGAGGGAGCATACTACTTCACAAGGCATATCGAATGGAGGGAACTTTTAACTCTACTGGGAGGATTGCCTCAGCCCCATAAATGAGAGAGAACGGGGTATACCCTCTAGGCTTCATCTTGGTTGTCCGATAGGCCCATAATACAGCTGGTATCTTATCATCCCATGCTCCTGGGAAATCCTCTATCGTTTTAGCCAGGATATTAACCAAAGTTTTGTTAGTTGCTTTAGCCTGACCGTTTCCCTTTGGATATGCCACCGTCGAAGTATGATGAACAATGGAGTACTTGTTCATGAGCATCGTTACTTCTGAATTGAAGAAAGCGGTTCCATTATCTGAAAGGATAACCTTTGGGATCCCAAAATGGCAAATGATGTATTCTCTGATGAAGTTGCTCACCACCCCCACCGTTGCCTTTCTCAGTGGTATCGCTTCAGCCCACTTTGTGAAGAACTCCGTTGCTACTAGTATCCATATTTTCTCCCTCGAAGATGGGTGTATTGCCCCTACCAGGTCGAATGCCCAAGAGTGAAAAGGATAAGGCGTTGCCAGGGAGTGTAGGTCCACCGATGGTGCATGGATCATATTTCCATGAAGTTAGCAAGCTTTGTATTTTTGAACGAAACAACAGAGTCTTTCTCCATTATTGGAAAATAATACCCCAACGTCATCAACTGGTCATATAACTTGGCCCCTCTTATGTGAGCTGGATCATGCGCCTGTTTGAGGACCTCAGTTTCTTCTTCCTTCATGATGTAATGCAACGGCCTGTTGAAGTACACCCTTTGATAAAGTTTCCCCTTCTGAACGTAGAATCTCGGAGCCCTTTTCTTAAGTCCCATCGTATCAATTTTCGATGTTGGGGAAACTCCATCTCTGATAAAGTCAATAAATGTCTATCTCTAATCAGGATAAGCTTTCACGAAATGATATTCAGCCGCTTCAAAGAATAACTAGCATTTATCGCGCTTCTGTTATAGCTCCGCCACGTCCTGTTTCATTCTGGACCAAAAATACCCCTCTCTTTGGATTCTTCGGTAGAGAGGTATCCCAGTTATCTCACAATGTTCTCCATGTGTTCTTTTTAATCTTTGCCCGGCTTCTTCTTGGTCGATGCACCTTGACAGCCATCCTCCTTCATTCCTAAACTAAAGGTTTCCTTGGTTTGTGAAGTATTGCGATAATTCTCTTAGTCCTATCGTTCCTTCGCCAGACTCTAGTTGCTTCCTGATCTCTCCCCTCCAGTCCGCGTCCTCCTCCATAGGTAAAATTGACTGTACTATCGAAGGAGCCGTCCTTCGTTGGATCACGACGGTCGTTGTATCCCTCCTCATGATCATTTTTTGGGCAACGATAGCATAGGCGTCTGGATGGTAGTTCATTGTTCTGGGATGTCTCTTTATCTTTATCCGATGGAACTGGCTGAGGAGCCTCTGAATGATTGTCATGTATGGTGCCAAACTCATGTGCTTCAATGCATATTCTCCATTCACCTGCTGAATTACCAAGTTCGAATCACCTTTTATGTAAAGTGTACGAATCTCTTTAAAGAGCCTCTAGTAACCCTAGTACCAATGCTTTATATTCTTCCTCGTTGTTGGAATAAGGGAAATCTAACTTGTAGGAAAGGCAAATCTCCTCCATTACATTTGAAAGAATGACTCCTGCTCCTCCTTTCTTTTCCACTGAAGATCCATCGAAATGCATCATCCATTCTTCGTTCGTTGCGTCTAGGTGATTGGCCTGCAAGTCATCTCTTGGAATACTTTCTTTGGGTGTCTCAAACATTCCTAAGGGGAATATTGCCAACAGGTCAGCATATGCTTGGCTTTTGATCGCGTGAGGAACCACGCACTTCAATTCATATTGGAAGAGGATAAGGAACCACCTAGTCACCCTACCAATCAATACAGTTCTTTTTAGCAAATACTTAATAGGATCATATCTAGTTAGAATATGAATTGTAAAAGATAGCATATAATATCTAAGTTTTTGTGCTACGAAGACTAAGGCTAAACAATTCCTTTCTAAGCTACTACATCTGACTTCTGGCCCATGGATGATCCTGCTAAGGTAGTAGACTGGTCGTTCCTTCCCGTCAATCTCTTGTGCTAGCAAATCTCCCACGAACCTCGGGGTGGAGGTGAGGTACAGCTGTAACAGTATTCATGCCTTTGGGGGAACCATGGTTTGTGGTGAAACGAGCAGCTTATTTAGTCCGACGAGAGACTCCTGGTGAACTTTCTCCCACTTGAATTTCATGTTCTTTCGTAATAGCTGCATCAACGGGTGGGTCATTTCGGCTAACCCAAGCACAAAGCTCCTTAGATAGGAGACTTTACCGTGCAAAATCTTCAGCTCCTTCGTCATTCTTGGACTTGGCATCTCTAAGATCGGTCGCTGCTTGTCCTGGTCCATCTGCACCCCTTACCGATCAACCATAAAGCCTAGAAATTTCCCACTTGTTACTCCAAAGATGCACTTTAGTGGGTTCATCCTTAATTTATACTTCCTGCATCGGGCAAACACCTTCCTCAGATCGCCCAGATGGGACTCCTCCTTCCTTGATTTGATGACCAAATCATCCACATAAAACTCCACAAATTTTTGAAAGAAGTTATGAAAGATGGCCATCATTGTTCTCTGGTAAGTAGCCCCAGCATTCTTGAGTCCAAACGACATCACCTTTTATATGAAATTCCCTAACAGGGTTTTAATACTATTTTCTCTGCACCCGAGGGGTCTATCTTGATCTGGTTGTACCCTACATACCCATCCATGAAGCTATACATCTCATGACCAGTCGTTGCATCTATCAATATGTCAATGGAGGGTAGAGGGAACTCATCCTTGGGGCAAGATCTATTCAAATCTCTGAAGTTCACATAGATCCTTATTTAGTTTTTCTCTTTCTTTCCCATCAGGACAATGCTAAAAAGCCAAAGCGGGTGTTGTATCGATTTGATGAACCCTGCCACTAGAAAACGTTGGACCTCTTCTTTGATCTTCAATTTTAGCTCACGCTTGTATGTTCTCGTTGCTTGTTTCACTGGAATGGTTGAGGGTATCACGTTCAACTTGTGGCAGCTCACTTCCTCATCCATCCCTTCCATCTCCGTGTACTTCCATGCAAAGACATCTATAAATTCCCGAATCAACTCAACCAGGGACTTTCATTTCTCCTCACTGATATCTTTCGAGATAAAAATAGGCCTTGGGTCCTCCTCTTCTTTCACCAGGTTCAATTGCTCTAGTTCTTATGCCTGCGATTTTGGTCGATCCGCCATGTAATCTGGTTCCTTAGCGACTTACTCCATAAAATCATGTTTGCTGGAGTTATCTGTCACCATACATTGTCCCCTCTAATCCACCAAAAATCACTCATACATCAGGTCAACCTCATTGTCAGCTTCTTTAGTCTCCCGTTCACACAATTATAATCGATATATCACCTTTCCTTCTTCGGTAACGACCTACTTGCACTATCTGCTGGTAGCTATAGGTGCCTTCCTCTTCTTCTCTCTAGAATCCTAGACTACTCTTTTTTCTGAAAATTAGCTCAGCACACTTTGCCGTTGGACCTCATGCTCCATCGGATCCACTCTGGGCCTTATCCTGTCTTTAAGTTGCTTCGAGCTGTTTTGGGGCCGAGGGACCATCTGGTGAGCTTCCTTGGTCATCACTCTTGCGCTGCTTGCAACCTCTTTATTCTGCTCGTTCAAGGGCCAACCTTTCTATAATCGAGGGAACCCATACTCCCTCCATTCTTCTCATTAGGACCCGGACATCCTCTTCCAATTCTGTGTAAAATATCGCATCTACCAAGTGAGTTTCCTCGATAGCGAAAGGCCTCTTCGTAGCCCTAATGGTCACCTTCGTTCCCTTAATATTCGCCTTAGCGCATTGGTCGTACGTAGAAGGAACTAGCCCTTGGTTGTGCATCCACACCCTTCCTATTAGATAATGATAGGAAGTTTCACTCTCTATTACGCGGAACTTGATATGGGAACTCAGATTTCCCATTACAATTCCAACATTCACGTACCCAATGAACTTGGAAGATTGGTTATCATATCCCGAAATCACCAAAGGCATGGGGACCAACCTTTCTTCTGGAATATTATTTGTGTGGAAGGAGTTGATTGGCATAATATTGATGGAAGCTCCCCCATATATAAGAGTCCTTGCAAAACTAATTTCGTTGATGCTGGCGGTTACATACAATGGCCTGTCATGAGGGAATCTTATAGCCCTATCTGCATCGCTGAAGGTTACTTCTGACAGAAAGCTCCTCACCAACCTTGCCATGGGTCCCTTCCATCTCAGCGAAGGGACTGCGTTCTTCCTCACAATGTCGAGTATTTCCTGGGTTATTTCCAACCTACTCTCTTTCGGTATCCCCACCTGGTCGAAGAACCAGGTGAATTTTGGGGATTTTGAAACCGCACAGTACTCTATGACTGGGTCTGCTTCCTCACCTTCAACACTGTATACATCCTCCACATCTTTGGTGCTTGTCTCATTAAATGCTAGTACTACATTAGCCATTCCCTTTGTACAATATTCTAGAGCTTTTTCAAACTCTCCGCACTTTGTAATTGTGTTTCTTTCTTCGCTCTCTGCTTCCTCATCATAGGCCACCACTAAATTGGCCCCATGTGCTGGGAGTGGGTTGTTGACGTTCTGCAGAGGGATTTGCAATATCCCTGCCTTCACGTACTTGTCGATGATTCTCCTCAGTGTGAAATAGCTCTCCGTTGGATGCTGGATCTTCCTATAAATCTGGCAATATTTGGAATCCGCCCTCGTTACCGCATCGGGTTCCTCCGTGGGAATACCCTTTGGACCATTGTGGTTTAACAGCTGACAGCCTCCTCCACTGTATAAGGCAATGGTGGTGGGTCCTCCCTGTCTCTTCCAAACTTCCTTTTGTTGTCCTTCTTAAATTCCTTGCCCCCATATGTTCCCTCGATGTAACCTACCCGTGGGGGCTGAGACTTCCCCCCCACAAGTTGTATCAGTTACCTAAACATCATGGGCACCACCACTGGATTTGGTCGCACCACCAAGGAGATGTTTCTTGTTGCTTTTAAGAATGCTGAAAAAGTCCCCTCGCGCGTTTCATTAATGATATGACATATGTACTCAGAAAGTAGACCCTCCGTACAGATCTACAATAACTTGGATTCTTTGGCCTCCTCCATCACATCGAGGGACCTTTCCCTGAACCTCCGAACGTACGCCACCACTTCTTCCCCTGGTCGTTGCTTCTCCCTCCCCAGTTGGGTCAAAGTAAACTCGTCTTCCGCTAGAAAGAACTTCTGGACGAACAAAATATGGATCTCCTCCCATGTAGAAACCCTCTTGGGGTCTAAATGAGAATATCAGGTATATTCTTTATCGGTTAAGGATTTAGAAAACTCCCTCAACCAGAGCTTCTTATTATTGCAATGCGCCCCCAAATGTTCAACGAAGCGCTTAATATGTTCCTTCGGATTTCCACCTTTTCCTGTATATTTTTCAAAGATAGGAGGGATATAATCCTTTGGATATGGCTCATCGTTGTATTCCTGGGGGTAAGGTGTCCAAAATTCATCGTCAATCGATGCTACCTCGCCAACGGACTGCGAGGAATCTTGCATTAACTTCAGCATCTCTTTTTGCATCTCCTTCCTTATTTCCTCCATGGGTGATGCTATTGAGGCAACAAGCAAAGGGACCATGGGATGGGTTCCCGTTGCAGCTGTAGAAATCTTCCCCGTTAGGGCCATTGATACTCCTGATGTTCCGACTGCTGGATTCACAACAGAGGGTATACTCGCTGAGACTATTCCCATTACACCTACACCCGGTGGGGCCGTTGGGACTGCCCCTGGTGTTACGAAGGAATTGGCTTCAAATCCTCCCAACACCGTTGAATCTATCGGAGTTTACGAAAATTCATAAAACTTACTCATGAGGAGTGCCACCAGAGCGGGCCTCAACGCTACACTCTTGGAAGCCTGTGTCACCCCTAGAACACCTGTCGTCACCTGAACCGTAGGTACCTCTATTCGAGGAGGCCCATCCCTTAGAGCCTCCAGTTCTCTTGCCACTTGTTCTTCATTGTGTTGGATGTCATCAAAGTTAAGCCTTCGATTAACTGTATCCTACGCCATACTCCTTACTCAGAAGAATGCCTCCCTAGCAGAGTCACCAAATGTAGGAGGGTAGTTTATATAAGATGGAGGCGTAATCCCTTTTGAGTATAGTAATGATAAGTTAACTAGTAAAACTTTGGATTAATTGTAGGACATACAGACACAACTTAGTGAAGATAAACTGGGTTAAAACTCACAATCTGTTGTGTTTAACTCAAATAATGATGATGAACTCAGAAGTAACTCAGTTAGAGGGAGAGAGAAGTAAGCACCATAAATACACCTTAGCAGGCAGTCAAACACCCCAACCACCCTCAAGAATCTCTATCAAGAATTAAAAGCTTAGTAATAAATGATAATGGTGGGTTAGTAAAATCTCTGGTTTGTAATAACTCTCTCTAGTAATAACATATGGATTTTCAAAAGAACATCCTCTCCTCAGAGGTGGTTGGGGTCTTTAAATAGCCTCCCACAACACCCCCGAGGCAACTCCGCCATTAATGCATGTGAAAGACATCCCTTATACTTTATGTCACAAACATTAAATACCCGATGCACTATTTATCTCTACATCACAAACATTAAATGCCAAGACATGCCTTTTGCCTAACCACTGTGTGTCAGGGGCTGTTGTCACAAAGGTGGCTCACCAACTGTTTGACAACCCCAAATACCATGGTGGTTTACTCAAGTGAAGGTCTGACATTGCCTAGCTGGTTAGTGACATAAGATAAAGTGGATGTGACATCATGTAGAGGGTTGTTTAGCTCACAACTCAATGCCCGATGGAGCTCCAAGATGCTCTGCCCGAGGTTCCATGGTAAGGGTCCTTCGTTGTTTTACCAGGTGTATCTAAGATGGTTAGGACAAGCCCCAACGGTTCCTCACTTCTCAATCCTCCAAACTAAGTCTCTCTGAAGTTTCCACGGCGAGGTCATTCGATAGAGCATAAAATCTCTCACAGGCCCTGCCAAGCCTGGTCTCTCGCGAGTACCGTTTGACCTCACACTAAAACTCATTATTATTATCGTTACATCATTACAACCGTTGTAGCTCATAGTCAATATAAACAAAAAATGTAATATGGCTAACTAACATAGCAAGCTAAAGTATGAGCTGCCACGCTTGAGCTGCCTCGGTGCCTTAATCCCCAAACATTGTTGCTAATGGGGAATTATCTCTAATCTCAAAATTACCTTCAATCCCCCTCTACAGGTAACATTAGTGCGAGTACAATGGGTACACCATAATGTTGAGAGTCGACATGGGAGCGGGAGGAGGATATGCGAGAGCAGTATCCAGAGTTTTTCACCATAGGTATATCCAAATTTTGAGGACAAAACTCCTTCGTAAGGGGGAGAGTATGAATACCCTACATTTCTGCGTATTTAGAATTTAATTAATTGAGTAATTAAATAAAAAATACGTTTTAAATTAAATTACATGAATGGAGTAATTTAATGTGATTTAATATTTAAATTAGGCGAATGAAGTAATTTAATGCGATTTAATGATAAGTATGATTATTTAGTGAATAAATAATAACTGTGATTATTAAATATTAATCGAGAGATAGACACTGATTAATAGTATGATTCGAATTTACTAAGTGTGAATAGTAATTATTGATAGTTAATTTATACGACATAGCGAGTGATATGGACGTCTTGATTATATCTCAATCGAGTGTCGCGTATAGACTAAATTGAGGATGAGATAGGAAATTATTGTTAAGTGACTCAAATGATAATTTAAAGGTCACAGATGATTTCGAAAGGGTCAAATTAGTCAAAATAGTACACCCGGGGGTATTAGTCGGGTACTGGGGCATTTTTGGGATAAATCAGGACAGTACTGGGGGGTTTTAGTGTTTTGGCATATGGGGATGAGAAGACCTATGAATTTTAGAATGTTTTATTAGCTGATTAAAAGTGTGGTTAGGTTTAGAAACCTCATAACATAAAGAGAAGACATTATAGAGATAAGAGAGATTACTCTCAAAGCCTAAGGAAGAATTGGTGAAAGATTCAAAGGGTTCTTGCACCACAAATTTGTTGGGAAGGAAGATTGGAAGAGAAAGATAATCAATCATCAACAACAATCACGAAATCAGATCATCTCTGAATAAGGCGAGTGGTTATTTGTTAATTAAATCTGAGTTATAATATCCATGTGTAGGATTTATGAATAATATGATTTGATGAATATTCTTGGAGAAAAGGACTTGAATTTAATGCATGTGGTTAGGGATTTAGAATGATTTAGACCTGTAGAGGATTCGAAATCATAGAAGACTTGATGATTAAAATAAATTTAAATCTGGATTCATGATTGAATATATGGGAAGAACATATTAAATTAGGGTTTTGTAATAATTAGATTATTTGAATTATTCTTGACTGAATTTGTGAAGATTTATGAAGTTTAAATCGTTGGAAATCATCATAGGGTATGTAGGAATAGTTAGGGATTTCTAGTTGCAGATTTGGTGGGTTATCATGTGAGTTGGATAGTTCAAAATGGTATGAAAATGCATGAAGAAGACGAATTGCATCTGCACCTGCTTCATCGATCGATTCACTCTTGAATGTCGATCGATCGATAGAGTTGATCGGTCGATGATCAAGGTCAATTGATCGACCCAGGATGATTTTGGCTTCTTTTGTTGGTTGAGTCCTATTCGGTGGCCAACGCTTGAGGGGAATCTTAGTGATGATTTTATACCTATGTAGGGACTTAGAGAATAACAGTAGGTGTATAGTGGGGGTCCTTTAGAATCATTGAGTGAAAGAATTGAATTAATGGACCGACGAGGATAAACCGATCGAGTAGTGCATCGAGAATTTGGGATTTGAGTTACGGAGATAGTAAATGTCATTCCAAGGAGTATACCAGTAGGTTAGAGATAGCTTAACTACTGAAATGAATAGAGGGGTAACTAGGGCCCTTAGAGTTGTGTGAATACGCAATTAAAATACGATAGTGAGATAAATTATAAATTAGTAAGTACGGTGAATATTGAAGAGGAAATATTATGTATGAGAACTATTATTAGTTTGCGTATATACCTACTGAATTGTATAGATACTTAAGTGGAGAGAATACTTAAAGTATAATTGCCTATATTAGGGTCAGGGTAGGATTCCGAACTAATATATGGAAATAGTAAGTTGGGGTCATGACGAAAGATTTCTGAACCAATCTATGTATAAAATTTTATTAGTGGGGTCGAGGTGATTTTTCAAACCACTACATGAAATGAATTTGGGGTCGAGGTAACATTTCGAACCAATCCTTTTACTTGGTGTCGATGGACCATTCTGAACCAAGTCCTTGATGTGTGTTAGGATGACATGTTAGTGATAAATGAATTTACAAGTATATATTGTGTGTGAAATGTATACTATATTAATAATCTACTTATGAGACTTAGTAGATAATGAGACGTTGTGAATACATCTAAAAAGAAAATTAAGTAAGGAAACTTAACTTTAAATCTGTTAAAGATAAGAAAGCGTGAATAGTTATCTAAGTATATAGATCATGAGATATGGTTAGTATTACATACTAAGTGGGCCGTATGGGAACTTCTACAAAAAAAAGATTGCTTTTGAGATGTTGCTCCAAACGTCTCAAAAATTCCTCTGACCGTCTCAAATCTTTTTGTGACACCATTTGAGATGATAGAGGTGCATCATATTAGACCCCCATTTTAAAATCTTTGTGAGACGGCAAGTGTCGTCTCAAAAAGTTTTTTTGAGACAGAAAATACGCCGTCTGAAAAGGTCATTGCTTATAGGACCCTTTTGAGACGGAAAAAAATCCATCTTTTAAAGTTTTTTAGACATGCCATCAAACGTCCCGAAAGCGGTTTTTGAGGCGATAACTTAGCCGTCTCAAAAAGTCCCCATTTATAGAACCCTTTTGAGAGAGCAAAGAAGCCGTCTTTAATAATTTTGGCACTCAAATTATAATTTCATCCATTCCATAATATACTTTATATGATTATGAACAAAACCTTTTAAAAACAATATGACATATTTTGCATCCCATTACAACATATAACATATAATTTTCCATTCAACTATAATTAAAGTTCATACAAAGAAAAAATACACAATTTAAACATTGTGTCCAACATAGCTCTCTCTTTATAATTTCACTCATCTCATTAGAAAAAAATACATAAAAAACCATTTATCCCTAACATAAAATGATGTACACAAAGTAAGCTCGCAATCTTCAAGCATATGACCTCCAACGAAACGACTTCAATAACTTGTCTTGTCCAAAAAAGGTTTCCCCCTGCAATAAAATTTATTAACTGTCAGTTACCTTAAACAAAGAAGTAATCTTTTTTAATAGTTCCTATAGATGACAATCTTTAAAAACCTTATCAAATTTGTATATCTTCATATTATTTACTTTTAAAAACACTTAAGATTTTTTTTTCAAATTCGGCAGAGTCTCTTTTGTTTATTCATGAAAACCAACCCATTTAAACGTAAAAATTACCTAAAAATCAACGACAAAAATAACCACGACACTCTAAACAATTAATGTAAATAAATATACACATTACGATTCTTTTTACCATTGGACAACAAAATTTAAATTGAATATGTCTCACCCTGCTTGTGGTTGAGAGCAAGACTAAAGAGGACATAAGCGACAAGGTATTGTTCGAGAGAATAGATGAAAAAGATCCAACAGTAAAAGGCTCAAGTATACGTATAATAAGTCCTCGTCGGATAGTAAACTTCCTGCAACAAATAGGATACAAAACGCAGTTAGCTATGATTCTGAAAAAGTCAAGAAACATTAACTTGATTTAGATACTTGAAAAATACTTGTTTGTAACCCAATACAAAAAACATCTCTAAAGATGTCATGATTTTATATATATAAAATAAGAACAAACACTAAAAACCTAACTGATTTAACTATTTAACACTTAATGGACTGATTACTAACTGAACTAATAACCTAACTGACTTAAAGACTGAAACAATATACTTATAATACTAAAACAACCACAAAAAGAGTAATGAAATTCCCCATAACCGATTTACGAAGTAATAAAGAAACTAAGCCTACCCGCCATTCCAAGTACCAGCTAAATCAAATCAATGTGCAATATACCATGTAATATCGTATCACCATCATACTAAGTCCTAGTTCTTTTCGCAACACCCAAAATATAATTATAGTACCTCCACCACAACAAAATGCATTATATGGATTCCAACAAAAAAGAAAACTACAACAAAATACTTCGATCAATGTTTGACTAATGGTTCTGGATTCCAATTATCCACAAAGATAATGAGCATTATATGATGTAACATTACCAAAATGTAGAGAAGTTGCATGAACAATTCAATTGTTAACGGTCATGTGGACTCCAAAATTATTAATTTTATAGGGAAGGTCATCAAGTGTAGATAATGGAGTAAATACGAAGTGGTATTATTATTGTGTGCTAATGATCATTTTCGGTCATATCTTATAATGGTATTATTATTGTGTGCAGAGGAGTTTGAATTCATATTTTGTCTTGTCCTAAATGTATCATTTTCACTTGATTGCTATTGGGTAAGATCAACATTTGGAGGAGTGGTCACATCGACATTTAGAGGAGTTGTAATATCAAAAGAACGAACATGTATTCTCATGATTCAATCATGTATTCTACTAATCAAATCTAAATCCGGCCAATATATACACAATGTCCTCTGTTATTCGTTTTCTAATTTCCTTTGGACTCATCATCCTCATGTCTTTGTATACATATCTTGTTATCAATAAAACTACATTTCTACTTGTACAGTAATATACATTGTCCACAGCATTTCTACTTATTAATGATATGAACATGAAGTTGAGTGTTAGTCGTGAAGATAATGAGGTTTTTAATGATGTTCAAACTCTAAATGCTGACACTTGTCTAGTTATTAATGGACACGATAGATTTTTCTATGTTCATTATTGGGAGATAATAAAAATTGATCTTATACCTGCTCTATATGAATCATTTATAGTAACTCCCAAGTCTGCAGTGTAAAAAGGATGACTGGATGATGAAGTTAACATAAGGGACGACTGGTTTTATATATAAGAATAGTACATGTTTATGACTTTTAATAATAAAATTTACATATCGGTAAATGTAACAAATTTTCCTACTTTACAAATGATATAAACAACCAAGATTTACATCAATCTCTACATTTAATAAACAACCAAGTTGAGACACAAGTTATGATCTATAATTAGCAGTGTTTTTAAAAGCGCATTATTGTGAATGCAATAATGCGCTATTGCGTTTTACGAAGGAGAAACGCGATGCAATTGGGCCTTTTATCTGTGATGCTTATGTAGCGTGCCCAATTGAACACAAAAGTACACAACAGGGGTGCAATTCTGTCTTTTTTTGAAACCCCATGACTTACAGTTTTGGTAAGTACATAGGTTAAAAAACAGTTCTTTTAAAAAAATGATGTTGGATGTGGAATCTCCATGACGAGGCATGCCTGATAGCAGTAAGGTACACGTTGTACAACACATGCCAAAAAGAAGATATTATTATTCAAAGCCGTTACACATGGTTATAAAGACAAATGACAGATAAACACCTTATTTAAAAACTTAGATCAATAATTAAGATCAATTCAAGCAACACAAATCATCCAGCAGTCCAATTATAAAATAGCTAATAAAAGTAAAATTATATAAATATCCAATCAGAAGAGTCCAACAACTGTCAAAAGATAAATCAAAGTCAACACGTTTTGTACCGGGTTGTTGAGGGGAGCAACACACATAATTGTCTCCCAAACCTTTTTCCCACATCGAAAAACTTGAGCCTCCGCTCCCAATTTTAGAGTGGGAGTCTACCAATGCCACATGTTTCACTCGATAAAGATTAAAATTAATTTATCAGTTGGTAAAGAATTCTATTAGAAATTTTTCTGAAAAAAACAATGAGGTGCGTCTCAGCCACACCTTGAGCCTGGCGCCTAGGCATATAGGATGCATGCCTATGAAGGAGTAATGCGGAACGAGTAAGGGTTGTATGAGTATTCATTTGATATTTTGCATTCAAAAATTCAAACATATTATTATAGAGTCCATTATTATGTTTGGCATATTTATTATTAATTATCCCTTTGTATTTTAGTCCTAGTAGGATTGGGATTTCAGTCTATATATAAGTATACTCTTCCTTATTAAAGGGAACTTTTGACATGAATTGAATATTGGATATTAAAAATTAGTTTAATTATTAGTTATTTTAGTCTCGTCTTTTAATTGTTGGTTCTCTTCTAGAGAAAATCTTTTAATAGTTGTACTGCATCAAGAAGCCTCACGAAGCGTATTATTTGTGCTTTTGTGAGCCTAAAGGCATGAGCCTCGTAGCGCCTTTGACAACCATAAGCTAATCTTTTCAGGTAATGTTTAACAAAAGTCAATACAATCAAATATGTTCCCATGATCATATGGTTCAAACTCACTCTTCCAACAACATTAAGCTGCATGTCGGAACATTTGGCATTTGATCCAAATGGTGTATCCTACATATTAACTTCTTTTTTCTCAATTCTTCTTATGGTGTGCTATAACAATGCGCATACACCAGAACTCATGCTAGAAAGATTCAGATCTAAACCAAAGCAAAGTTATATAGCTCTATTGACATAAAAAGATTGTGTCTTCTTCCTGTGTATATGGGTGCACTGATAATATATCAAAGATCTACAATCAAATGGAAAGAGAGAAAAAGAGGGGCTAAGGTTTCATATTGCCATACACTAGAATATCTTACAATAAAAGGAAGAAGAGAGAATATATATAACCTACTACAACCACCTAATAATAATAGGAGAAGGGAAAATACTAAAATACCCTCAATGCTAAATAAAACTCTAATACCCCCCTCAAACTCACGATGCTGCAGCGAGAAGCATTGAGAGTTTGCCAACCAAAGAAAGAAAACGCTGAACTGGATGAGACTTCGTAAACAAATCAGCTATCTGTGCGGAAGAAGAAACAAAAGGCAAAGTGATGGCGCCATGCATAAGATGATGACGAGTAATATGACAATCAATCTCAATGTGCTTAGTCCTCTCATGAAAAACTGAATTGTGAGCAATCTGAATAGCACTCTTATTATCACAGTACATAGGAGTGGACTGAGAAAGATAGACACCCATATCTGCAAGTAACCGACGTAGCAAAATAACTTCGCGAGTGGTAGAAGCCATAGCACGGTACTCGGCTTCCGTGGAAGACACAGAAATAACAACTTGCTTTTTGCTCTTCCAAGAAACAAGAGAATCACCCAGAAACACACAAAATCCAGTAACTGATTTGTGATCTACAGGATCACCGGCCCAACCAGCATCAGAGTATGCACGCAGCTCCAAAGAAGAAGATGAAGGAAGTAAAAGACTCTGAAATCGAGTGCCTCTCAAGTATCGCAATATACGATGAACAGCTGCCCAATGAACTGTAGTAGGAGCAGTAACAAACTGACTAACAACATGGACAGCATGAGCTATATCTGGATGAGTAATAGTGAGATAAACCAAGCTGCCCACAATAGTGCGATATAAGGTGGGATCAGGCAAAAGAACACCATCATACGGGGAAAGATGAACATTAAGCTCCAAAGGGGTATCAACAATCTTAGTACCAGTGAGGCGAGCACGCTCAAGAATGTCCCCGATGTACTTAGATTGTGAGAGAAGATAACCCTTTGGAGAATGATCTACCTCAATACCCAAAAAGTAACGTAGGGGCCCCAAATCCTTCATCTCAAAACAACGAGATAATTCAGACTTCAACGTTGTAATTCCACCAACATCATCCCCAGTAATAATCATATCATCAACATACAAAGAGACCAGAATACGACCACCGGAGGTGCACCTGATAAAGAGAGCTGAATCATTCTCACTTGGAATGAACCCAAGAGAGGTAATCACGGTAGTAAACTTCTCAAACCAAGCCCGTGGTGCCTGTTTGAGACCATATAAGGCTTTCTTAAGCCTACAAACTTCACCAGGACCATGTGGAACACCCGGAGGAGGAGTCATATAAACCTCCTCATGAAGATCACCATTCAAGACGCATTTTTAACATCCATTTGTGATATATGCCACTGACGAACAGATGCAACAGTAATAAGAGTACGAATAGTAGTCAATTTCGCAACAAGAGCAAAGGTTTCGTCATAATCCATACCATATTGCTGAGAAAAACCCTGAGCAACCAATCTTGCTTTTTACCGCTCAATTGACCCATCTGACCTGGTTTTGATTTTATATACCCAACGAGATTCAATTGCCCGCTTACCAGCAGGTAAGGGGACCAAACTCCAAGTATCTGTCTGATGCAAAGCAGAGAGTTCCTCAGCCATAGCCTGTTGCCAAAGAGGATCAATAACTGCCTCTTTATAAGACGAAGGCTCAGAGAGGCGGTGAACAGAGGATAAAAATGAAGCAAAAGAATCAGAATAACAAGAATAAACAAAATCTGGTGACTGAGTGGACTTACGTGGACGTTTTGGATAGCGAGAAGGAGGTTCCACCGTTTCAGCAGGTGCTTGGGTGGCCACACGAGAAAGGGGAGCATCAGGAACATCGGATGGCAAAGTACCTGCATCAGTAGAAATAATAGGAACAAGAGCAACATGGGGTGGCACACTATCGGTGGTGCAAGGTACTTCAAATGGCACCCTCATCATTATCAGAGAACGGATCAATATTGAAGAGATCAGATTTAGTGAGTTCATGAGGGCTATCAGGCATAGAAAAGAAAGGCATATGCTCAAGAAACACAACATGGCGAGAGACATATAATTTTTTTGTAACTGGATCATAACAACGATATCCCTTTTGACCCTCACCATAACCAAGAAAGACACAAATAGCTGACTTTGGAGATAATTTGGTACGTTCCACACGAGGTCGAAGAAACTTTTGAAACTGCTCAGCAAGAGAAGACATGGATGGAGTTAATGATGAAGAACCTGATGCAAATGAGTCTGATGGCGGTACAACTGCTGCAGTATTAGGCTGTGAAGGCCTATATGAACGCTGCTGAGATTGGTTATTGGATTTCCAACCAGAAAACTGCTGCTGAAATGGTCGACTATTTGATTGTTATTGTTGTTGTGCTCGCAACTTAGGGCACTGAGACTTCCAATGACCCTTTTCCTTACAGTAGCTACATTCATCACTTGCAACTCTCGAATACGGCTTGTTCTGATTACTGGAAAGAGGCCGAGAGGAGGCTGCGAAAATAGATGGATTAGGGTCCAAAGAAATTACCTTCCCTAACTGAGTCTTGAGACGAATCTCCTCGGCTAAAAACTCGTGAACAACAGAATCAACAGTTGGAAGTGGACTACGATGAAGAATCGACCCACGAAGACCCTCAAAATCATCACGCAATGCCATCAGAAACTAAACCAGGCGTTGTTCCTCCCTATTGGCAACATATGGTGCAAAGGCCCGTAATTCAGCCGACTCTGTGAGAGCCAACTGATCCCATAGATCGGTCATAGTAGAATAAAACTCCTGAATACTCAAATTTTTTTGCTCAAGAGCTCGAATATCGCACTCCAATTGGTACTTTTTTGCGAAATTAGATTGGGTATACAATCTGCCCAAATGATCCCAAACATCCTTTGCATAATCATACTTAGCCAACTGCATACCTATAGAAGGTGCAACGGAGTTGTTGATCCAAGTGATGATTTTCGAGTTGTTTGCCTCCCAAACATCCAATAACTCTGCATATTTTTCAACGTTCGTCTTATCATTAGGCTTACTCAAATCGCCATTAATGTAACCCCGAAGCTTTTTCCCTTTCAAAAAATTCTTCATAACATAACTCCAATACGTATAATTTTTTCCATCTAATTTGACACTAATTGATTGCAGAGAATCATCTCTATCACCAGCCATTGCGAAAATAAACAATCAAACAATACCCAAACGGAACCAAATCAAACGAACTAAACAATTAATCGAACAAACAGGAGGAAAACGACCACAATTAATCTGCGGACTGTGTTGATGAGATTAAGCTTTGATCCCGCTCTGATACCATGATAATATATCAAAGATCTACAATCAAATGGAAAGAGAGAAAAAGAGGGACTAGGGTTTCATATTTCCATACACTAGAATATCTTACAATAAAAGGAAGAAGAGAGAATATATATAACCTATTACAACCACCTAATAATAATAGGAGAAGGGAAAATACTAAAATACCCTAAATGCTAAATAAAACTCTAATAACCACCTCTTTTTTGTACTTCTAACTATAGGGGGTGTGGTATATTCTTCCCATTTATTGTTTAGATTCATTGATTCGATCACATGTTCTTCCCATTTATTGTTTAGATTCAATGATTCGATCACATGTTCTTTCCAAGTGTGTTTTAAAAAAAAATGAAAAATATTGAAAAAACCAAAAATATTTTTGTTCAAAATAAATAAAAATTGGAATTTAAATTTTTCAAAAATATCACCTTTATTCTATTTAAAGTCTCAAATTGTTAACAATCATAATGCGCTAAGACAAAATTGACCGAAGATGGAAATTGTGCGAAAATTGACGACTTAACGAATAAGTGTGGAGATTGATCAAACCCGGTGAGATTTCGAGCCTTTCAATTTTTCATGAGTTTTTAAATCAATCCGAGTTTATGATTAACTCAAAGTTCTTTTCAGCGTTTTAATAAGTCGTTGATGATCTCAATCCTTTATTTTGATCGGTTATGGGAAATGTGTGATATGTTGTCTCGAAATTCGTGCTAAATGTATCTCTAAACTTAATTAATCTCGAGATGCATATGGTAATGTGATTAGCAATTTGGACAATGAAGTAGGCCCTCGTTTGTTACCCAAAAATATTAGCCATAAAAAGTTGTGAAAAACAAAATTATCCCTTTGCAACCCACTTTGAGCCTAATAAAATATTTCCCTTTCGTTTGATAACCCGAAAAACCCAAATAGCCCGAAATTGTGAAAATTGAGAAAATTCATCAAGTAAGTCCAAATTGTGCAATAAAAAAGGGCAAGAGAAAAAAAAATGCTCAAAAAAAAAGAAAAAAATGAAAAGAGAAAAATGAGCAAATGCCCGAAAAAGCACTAATGGACGTCATTAGGACATTTTCCAATTCCGAACATTCCATCCATTTCCATTTTTACCTTTACACTTTTTAATCCGAAAAGTCCTAACCGAGTCCGAATGGTGAAATTAATTACCGCATGGAGAGCTAAGACATGAAAAGATAATATGAGAGATAAAAATGGTGTGAACTAGAGGTGATGTTCCCATTTCCTAATAACTGTATTCCGATGATGAGATCTTTTCACCATATATTTCATTCTTTTCAAATTTGTATGCATGAATTTGTGTCCATTATATTTACTCTTTATATCATGCATACTGAGAGAAAATAGCCACAATTCGAGTGATTCGTTTGTGAGTGCATCCGTAAGAATTTGAATCAAAATGAATTTTCGAAAAGTAACGTAATGCTCAATCGGTGGAAGTTTGAGGTTGAATTTTTGGCTTTGCACACACACACTTTGGTTTGAGACATTTGAATATGAATTTATGGTGATTATTTTTTGAAAATTTTAAATTGTACAATTTTTAAGTATTTTGATATTTATTTGAGTCAATAAAGAATTTTGTGGGTATATTCACTGCAAACCCTCACGAGACAAAACTCGTCCTACTAGGGTAACCTAGGGGTTTAAAGGCTTGTTGCATACGCTAAATGCAATCGCTTGCCTGCGAAAAAGGTATTCTATCCCAATAAAAGAATTTTCAAGAGTTGAACTTTAAAATAATTTCTTTTACATTGCTCAGGACGCGCAAAGTTCTAAGTTATTAGGGGGTGTGATTAGGCATATATTCTTCACATTTATCCCTTTAATTTCGGTTTTTTATGATCCCGTGCAGTGCAAATAGTTTGAATTTGTCTCGTATTTATGCTACTAACCCCTTTTGGAAAGTATTTCATATTTTGTGTATTTCTCATGTGTTTTACAGGTATTTCATGCAAGTTAGTGCGAAGGAGAACTCAAAACAGTGAAAGAAATGAAGAAATGGAGAGTTGAAGGGCATTTTTGTAATTTTTCAGCCCTAATTCGGAGGTGGGGCCAACTAGAAAGTTCAATATCTCTAAATTACAAGAACACTGGAAAAAACGGCACCTCAATTCGAGCTACGGTGAAGAAGTTACGATGTTTTGAAGTTGCACGATAATGGACCGGTCCGGTCATGCGAAATCCAGGCAATTAATTATGCATTTAAAGAAGTGAAACTCTTGGAAAACTTGTGCAACAAGCAACTCTGGCTGTCAAATTAGTGCTACTTGGTGCTATAAAAGACCAATCCCTACCTCATTTTCAAGGGGAGTTGAATTCTAGAGAGAGGGAGTCGAATTCTAGAGAGTGGAATAGAATTTTAGAGAGATAAAGTCAGATTTTAGGGAGTCTTTTTAGTTTTTTTTGGTAGAAATTTTCATAAACCCTAGTTTTTGAAGTTTGTCTACTATTCAAGATTTAAAGTTCTATTCAAGATTCATCATTCATCCATTGCAAGTAATTTTAATTTATTGTTTTTACTGCTTTCCTAGTTAGTTTAATTAATTGTTGATTTCTAGTTTTCCATTCCCAATTCAAGTCATGTTCTCAATTTTCTAGAGTTAGTTATGAATTCATACACTTTAATTTGTATGTTTTATTTTGATTTCATCATGTTAAGATAAGTTTTTAAGGGTTGGGATGCATGAACCCATCCCAATGTAAATTACTTATGTAGAAAATAGAATTTAAATTAAAAATTTGAAAGAGTCGTGCGAGACAATTTTACAACCATTGTAGATCTTTTAATCTCTCTTGCCCTAGGTACTTGGGATGTTTAAGAATACGATGTGCATAAAATTATTTATCACCGCTTTATATTTACCTTTGATTTCATATGATGAGGGCTAGATCCTTCATATATGTAATGCTTAGGATCTATAAAGACTGGATTCATTTAAATTTATAATTTACAATTCTAGATTTCTATACGGTAAATTACTAGGGTTAGGGGGATTGTATTCCAAACTACTTTCTCATTAATCTTAATTAATTTAACTTCTTTATTTACTTATTTTTTTTCCTATTCAACCATCATCATCTTTTTCATTTTTTCTTTGGAGGTAATAAATCAATTAAATTCTATCAACCATTCCCTGTGGATTCGATACCCAGACTCGCCACTATACTCCTTAAGAGTGTAGTTACAAGTTTAGGTTTTTTTTGTATTGAGGTTGGAAGCCGATAACAACGACTAGCGTATTACACGGACGCTCAGTTTTTCCACTCGATCAAAATGGCGCCGTTGCCGGGAAGTGTTTATTATAGATTATAATTGACTTACTACTTCGTAAAAAAAAAATTAAAAAAAATAAAAAAAAAACAAAAACTTAAAATATAAAAAAAAAAGTCTCATCTCATCTTTCATAAGTTGTTCATGCAAACTCCTCTGTTGTCTCCAACCTAATTTCACGAAAATCCCCTTGCTGAAGCTAACTCTGACAGTTCTCATACTACCGACGTTCCACACTTTTGAGTCAAACACTGAGTGAGGGTTCTGAATCGTTGGGTAGCAATATGTCTGTGCATGGTAGTGTTGGTGTTGGTGCTGGAGAGGAAGAAATACCATATCTTCCCATGAAAGACCTTTTATTTCCAAAGATAACTGTTACCCCTGGTTGCATTTTACTCCCGTGTAATGCCGGTCAGTTCCACTTTCGTAATGGGATGATTCAAATTCTTCCTACATTTCATGGGATGGATTCTGAAAAACCATATCTCCATATTCGAGAATTTGAAGATACATGTGAGACGTTTGGTGATCAAGCCTGCCCACAAGATGTTATCCGATTAAAGCTTTTCCCTTTTTCCTTAAAGGATAAAGCTAAGACCTGGCTATGGTCTCTACCCCCGAATTCTATTCTGTCCTGGAGAGATATGCAGACTAAGTTTCTCTCAAAGTTCTTTCCACAACACAAAACCAATTCTGTCAGGGCTCAAATCCAAGCTTTTCACCAAAATGACAATGAAGCCTTTGATAAGTGTTGGGAACATTTTCAGGAGTTAGTTAGCGCTTGCCCACATCATGGGTTTGAGAAAGATCATCTCATTTCATTCTTTCATCAAGGTCTTACTTTGGCGTCTAAACAACTCATGCAGACAATGTGCGAAAGACCATTTTGGGAATTAGACTCGAGCGATGCTGAGGCTCATTTGAAATACGTAGCAGAGACTACGCAATCATGGGATGTTTCTGAGCCCAACAACCAAAACAGACATCGAAAAGTGTCCAACACTCCTGCTGCTTCCGGTATTTATCAATTGGACAAGGACACTTTGTTAGACCGTCGGCTTGATCAGTTTGAAAAAAGGATAAGAGACATCCTTGAGGTTCGGTTTAGAGAAGCTACTGGACATATCTCAGCTGAAAAAGAAGAGGTGTGTGCCATTTGTGCGGCGGGTCATTCTACCAAAGGATGTCCGGCAATACCCGCTTACAAGGCAATGTACACTGAACAAGTTGAGACAACAGGGGGGTTTCGCGGAAATTATAATGTACTACCTCAAGGGGGGATGGCTCCTAACCCACATGTGACTTTACCACCCCCACCGCAATTTTAGTAAATGCCTCCTACAATGCCAAACCCTATGCAATCACCATCTCCTAGTTCATATGTTATTCCACCGAGGCGATCTCTTGAGGACAACTTAAATCACCTCATCCAATCTCAAAAGGAGAACAATGCTAAGTATGATTGAATGTTCAATGAAATACATACTAGCATCTCAAGGTTGCAAACTGCATTGAATGTCCAAGAGAAGGGCAAATTTCCTGCTCAAATCCAACGACCTCCCCTAGGACAAACCAGTGTTGGCACTAAATCCCACGACCATAGAGAGCAATGTAGCGCTATTACCACTCTATCTGGGTGCACCCACTATTTCGTGTATCATGGGGAAGAACCGAGTCGAGAGAGTTCTAATAGATCTAGGGGCGTGTGTTAACATTATTCCATATTCCATCTATAGGCAACTAGAACTGGGGGCCCTTAGGCCCACTAATATGACTCTCCAGCTCGCGGATCGTTCTGTGAAGCTTCCTCGGGGAATTGTTGAGGATGTGATTGTGCAAATAGACACTTTCTACTTTCCGGTGGATTTTGTCATTTGGGACGAAGAACCCTCCGTTCTCCCAAGTAATCATGTTCCCGTTATCCTTGGCCGCCCATTTTTAGCTACAGCTAATGCTCTTATCAATACCCGAAGTGGGTGTATGCAATTAACTTTCGGGAACATGACCCTCGAAACAAATATCTTTAATAATTCCAAGAAAGAGGGTGATGAAGAGGAACCGCGAGGGTTGGATCTTTTGGGGGAAGCGCACAAGCAAGAAAGAACTTACAAGGAAGAGCCATTAGGGGAAGGTTGTGTTGCGCACATTGAGAGGAGTGGTTGCAACATCGAGAGCAAGGTAGGGGAGGTATGTTTAGTTAATGCATTCGAGAGCATGAGTGAGCCCATGAACAAGTGTGAAAGAGGAAATTTAGAGTGTGTCAGGAGAGGCTCGTCGAAATACTTAGAGGAAAGCGAATGGCAGGACACTATCGATACATTTCTCCTCGATTACCACCCACCCACACCACCCTATCATTCGGCGAGTGAGCACGAAAGGCAGGTTGAGGACACCAAGCAAGAGAGAGAGCTAGAGGAGTTGAGTCTAGCAGAGTTTGAGCGCGAGTTCGGATAGGTGGATGCAAGCCTCAATGATGAAGTCCAATCTTTCTGGGCCTCATTTTGTCATTTAGACGAAAGCGAGTGGGAAAATAGAATTGATGAATTTCTCCTTCCCAAACCTCCACCCATACCATTTGAGTCTTCGGAGGTACTTGAAGATACGACTCAAATCTCATCCGACTTAGAGACCAACCCACGTGCTACGCAACAAGAGGATCATTTTCCGGTTTATCATAATGCATCTCCCGGTCTTTCCTTTATTTATGGGCACGGGCCCAATTTGTTCCGGCTATTCACTTATGATGGTAAGACGGGAGAGACGAGGAGCACATCGTACCCAAAGAAAGGGGTCGGGTGATTTGTGGAGAGAGATGAGAGGTCGTCACACCCCCAATGCGTATGGGGTGATTTTTGTTGTATTTTTGAGTCATGAATAGGTGGTATATAGTGTCTTGTTGCATTTAGAGTAATTAGTTAAAGTTTTTGTTATTCTTTTTGGCTATGCTTGGTTCTAACATGTTTTGTAGATTCAATGGACTCGCACTCATCAGGGATCGCTCCATTTGGGTAATATCTTTCTTTTCCTCTCTTTATGTTGTGTTCTTGATTCGCATTGAGGACAATGCAACATTTAAGTTAGGGGGTGTGGGATATTCTTCCCATTTATTGTTTAGATTCATTGATTCGATCACATGTTCTTCCCATTTATTGTTTAGATTCATTGATTCGGTCACATGTTCTTTCCAAGTGTGTTTTAAAAAAAAATGAAAAATATTGAAAAAACCAAAAATATTTTTGTTCAAAATAAATAAAAATTGGAATTTAAAATTTTCAAAAATATCACCTTTATTCTATTTAAAGTCTCAAATTGTTAACAATCATAATGCGCTAAGACAAAATTGACCGAAGATGGAAATTGTGCGAAAATTGACGACTTAACGAATAAGTGTGGAGATTGATCAAACCCGGTGAGATTTCGAGCCTTTCAATTTTTCATGAGTTTTTAAATCAATCCGAGTTTATGATTAACTCAAAGTTCTTTTCAGCGTTTTAATAAGTCGTTGATGATCTCAATCCTTTATTTTGATCGGTTATGGGAAATGTGTGATATGTTGTCTCGAAATTCGTGCTAAATGTGTAATATGAGAGATAAAAATGGTGTGAACTAGAGGTGATGTTCCCATTTCCTAATAACTGTATTCCGATGATGAGATCTTTTCACCATATATTTCATTCTTTTCAATTTTGTATGCATGAATTTGTGTCCATTATATTTACTCTTTATATCATGCATACCGAGAGAAAATAGCCACAATTCGAGTGATTCGTTTGTGAGTGCATCCGTAAGAATTTGAATCAAAACGAATTTTCGAAAAGTAACGTAATGCTCAATCGGTGGAAATTTGAGGTTGAATTTTTGGCTTTGCACACACACTTTGGTTTGAGACATTTGAATATGAATTTATGGTGATTATTTTTTGAAAATTTTAAATTGTACAATTTTTAAGTATTTTGATATTTATTTGAGTCAATAAAGAATTTTGTGGGTATATTCACTGCAAACCCTCACGAGACAAAACTCGTCCTACTAGGGTAACCTAGGAGTTTAAAGGCTTGTTGCATACGCTAAATGCAATCGCTTGCCCGCGAAAAAGGTATTCTATCCCAATAAAAGAATTTTCAAGAGTTGAACTTTAAACTAATTTCTTTTACATTGCTCGAGACGCGCAAAGTTCTAAGTTAGGGGGTGTGATTAGGCATATATTCTTCACATTTATCCCCTTAATTTTGGTATTTTTATGATCCCGTGCAGTGTAAATAGTTTGAATTTGTCTCGTATTTATGCTACTAACCCCTTTTCGAAAGTATTTCGTATTTTGTGTATTTCTCATGTGTTTTACAGGTATTTCATGCAAGTTAGTGCGAAGGAGAACTCAAAAGAGTGAAAGAAACGAAGAAATGGAGAGTTGGAGGGCATTTTCATAATTTTGAAGCTCTAATTCGGAGGTGGGGCCAACTAGAAAGTTGAAGATCTCTAAATTACAAGAACACTGGAAAAAACGGAACCTCAATCCGAGCTACGGTGAAGAAGTTACGATGTTTTGAAGTTGCACGATAATGGACCGGTCCGGTCATGCGAAATCCAGGCAATTAATTATGCATTTAAAGAAGTGCAACTCTTGGAAAACTTGTGCAACAAGAAACTCTGGCTGTCAAATTAGTGCTACTTGGTGCTATAAAAGACCAATCCCTACCTCATTTTCAAGGGGAGTTGAATTCTAGAGAGAGGGAGTCGAATTCTAGAGAGTGGAATAGAATTTTAGAGAGAGAAAGTCGGATTTTAGGGAGTCTTTTTAGTTTTCTTTGGTAGAAATTTTCATAAACCCTAGTTTTTGAAGTTTGTCTACTATTCAAGATTCAAAGTTCTATTCAAGATTCATCATTCATCCATTGCAAGTAATTTTAATTTATTGCTTTTACTGCTTTCCTAGTTGGTTTAATTAATTGTTGATTTCTAGTTTTCCATTCCCAATTCAAGTCATGTTCTCAATTTTCTAGAGTTAGTTATGAATTCATACACTTTAATTTGTAAGTTTTATTTTGATTTCATCATGTTAAGATAAGTTTTTAAGGGTTGGGATGCATGAACCCATCCCAATGTAAATTACTTATGTAGAAAATAGAATTTAAATTAAAAATTTGAAAGAGTCGTGCGAGACAATTTTACAACCATTGTAGATCTTTTAATCTCTCTTGCCCTAGGTACTTGGGATGTTTAAGAATACGATGTGCGTAAAATTATTTATCACCGCTTTATATTTACCTTTGATTTCATATGATGAGGGCTAGATCCTTCATATATGTAATGCTTAGGATCTATAAAGACTGGATTCATTTAAATTTATAATTTACAATTCTAGGTTTCTATACGGTAAATTACTAGGGTTAGGGGGATTGTATTCCAACCTACTTTCTCATTAATCTTAATTAATTAACTTCTTTATTTACTTATTTTTTTTCCTATTCAACCATGATCATCTTTTTCATATTTTCTTTAGAGGTAATAAATCAATTAAAATCTATCAACCATTCCCTGTGGATTCGATACCCAGACTCGCCACTATACTCCTTAAGAGTGTAGTTACAAGTTTAGGTTTTTTTTGTATTGAGGTTGGAAGTCGATAACAACGACTAGCGTATTACACGGACGCTTGGTTTTTCCACTCGATCAAAATGGCGTCGTCTAGAAGCCCCGAAGAAAAATTAAGGCAATAAAAAGAATCATATGCCAAAAATGGGCCCAATAGGATTTCTTTAAGTTGATAATGTAAAAACTTCAAAAGAGATTGAAAAAGAAAAATATGAATATTTGAGGGTGTTTGGATGGAAAAATAAAACAACGGGTTTGCACCACGAATCCTAATGTTGAAAAATAGTGTCATGATGCTATCATTTGTTGAATCATCAAAATTTTGGATTTGTGTGCATGTTGTTCGTTTGGTTCAGTAATTAGAGCTTCTTGATATTTTCGATGTGTTCAAGTTATGATTCATTTGTTGTAGTTCATGACCATTTATTCCATATCCATGTTTGAGCACATTGATACTATGTTAGCATGAAACTCATACTTATTTTATTTTTTAGTTTTGAGTCTGTTTTGCTACTGTTTCGTTTTTTCAGTACCTGTGTTGAGCTAATTTTTTCACCGGGCAAAATTTTTGCCATTTTTAGAGCTAGAATGCTTAATTTTTTGAAGTCATTCAAATGACTTCTAGACGTCGTTCGAGCAACATCTCCAAGTCGTTCAAAGACTGGTTCAAACGTCTTTTCTCGTGAAGTTTTAAAAGTGTCAGGTATGGTCATTAGCACCTTACTGTTTTAGGTTATTTTTAACCTCATTCAAACGACTTTCCTACATCATTCAAACGATATGGCGTAGTCATTCGAATGCCCCAAAGAGGATTATTGAGCCTTTATTCTGTTTCAATACCTGATTCATATATGTGATGATTTCATATTATTTTGGTACTTCTAGGTTCATTTGGACAGTTTATTAGAAGTCAATTTTGATTATTCATGCTTGATTCTTCTACTGTATTTATTCGTTTAGTCACATTGTTCTTGATATTGATGATTTCATTTGTGTGACTATTTGCTAGCTACGATTTGATATCCTCTAATTATTATTAGTTGGCTTTCCATGTTTTTCTAGATATACATCATTGATTATTCTTATTCTTGATATGTTTATTTATCTTTTTGTCTGGTTGTCTATTTAAGACAAAAAAGGGGAGAGATGATATATGATGTAGGGGGAGTTTGTCTGTTGCGCAAGTATGTTTTACATTGGTATCATGTTTTTATCATATTGTTTACATATTGATATCATTGATTTGAGCTATATTTTTTATGAATATATTTTTGGTATCATATGTCTTGCTCACATGTTTAACAAATGTTTTTTTTTAAATATTAGTATTTTATATCATTTGTTCCGCTATACTTCACTGGGTATTTATTTATTTTATGTGTGTAGGTATTCTTCAACGATTCGAGATTTTGAGACTACATCACAATCAGATATCTCTTGCTTATCAGACCTGCATATACTAGTCCTTGTCCTATAATTTTATATTTTGGGTTTTATAGGATGGGATTTAGGTCTCATACGGCTTGACAGCCCGACTTAGCATTGAAGAAAGCACTCTCCTTAGGCTCACATCGCCTTGACATATTTTATGACTCAAGTCTTATATCCAAAAAAATATCAAACGACTATGATGATAGGGATGAATGCATGGTTGTTTCCTTGTCGAGGTCAAACACTTGGTGCCCCAGTTCAAGCATGTACAAGTGTAACAATTCCCAAGGGGGAATAATAGTTAATCAGATATGCTGGCCACACTTGCTTCAGATGTCAAGGGAGATATGAAGTGAATGATCCAAGTAGATTTCCTTTATGGGACTAGCATCAATAGAGGATAACCTATTGAGAAAGTTATAAACATTGATAAGGCCCCAAGCTGGATGGATCCGACAATGCGTTAGTTAAAGGATGATGTAATTACAGACGATAAGAAGGATGGACACAAAGTCTGAGGGAAAGCCCTCATTTTAACTTATCTTTTGATTAAAAGCTTTATCAGTGTTCATTTTTATGACCTTACCTTTAATGTTTCCACCCAAATAATGTTGACGAGGCCCTATATGATCTATCTGAGGGAATATATAGACGACGCGTGTGCAGAAGGTAACTGACATCAAAGAAGGGTAATGGTGTTCATATATGCAGCATAACGGGGTTGTTTATGTCCAAAAATGCACAAAATGCTAACTTTTATAGTCATTAGCAAATTCAAATCTCTCATAAGTCCTTCCCTTTTGCTAAGTAGGGGATAGGCATCGTCAGTCCATTTCCCATAGCCTCTGTAGTAGTAAGTATTTGTTGGTCAACATAGACTACTTCTCTAAATGTATTGAAGAAGAGACCTTGGAAAACATCCGAGATTTTTACATGACCTAGTTGATATGGAAAAACATAATAACACGATTTGGCATCACTCGGATCATCATTGCAAACAATGAAACTCAATTTGAGAGAATCATCTTCCAAAGCTTGTGCGATAAGGACGACATTAGGAACTACTACAGTTCAATGTCTTACACCCAAAGCAACGGGCAAGAAGAGGCTTCTAACAAAATCGTCCTTGATTGAATAAGGAAGATATTTGATAAAGCAAAGGGCACATGGGTCGACCACCTCCCCCATGTTATCGTGGCATTTTAAACTAGGCCTAGGAGATCAACCGAGGAAAACCATTTGCCTAAGCTTATAGGATGGAGGAATTCATCCCACTTAAAACAAGCCTATCAACTATAAAGTCCACCTTAGTTAAGAAATACCTCAACAAAAAAGCAATCAGGACATAGCTAAAACTAGCCGATGAAAATCTAGAATTCGCCCTTATAAAGATTGCCTCCTAACAATAGAATTTGGTTAAGCCCTACAACGGGGGGTCAAGGCGAGGAGCTTCAAGTTCGGGGAATACATCCTTAGAAGATCGTGGCAAGTGCCAAAAATCCCTTGGATGGGAAACTTAGGCCCAACTAGAAAGACCCATTCAAAGTCATCCGGTATGACTTGCAGGGAGCTTACGACTTGGAAACAATGGAGGGCAGAGAGGATCCCCGAGCATGGAATGTGGCTAACGTCGAGAAGTTTTACTTCTAAGTTTATTTTAATTCTAAATCATTTTTCTCAAGATTTCTTGTAAATTTGTCTCATATATTTACCTTTGTTAAAACTTAGCTATATGTATTGTTAAAAGTGGCAGGAAAATGAGTATTTAATAAAGAACATCGATTAGTCAAACGAGTTTTCTTTAGTGTACTAGTTATCCCTATGATGATTATCTTCTTTTGAATGTATTCTCTTAAGAATGATTAACTAGTCGATCAGAGACGATCTTTAAGTTATAATGTATTCATATAGACTAGCTATTTGATCGGCCAAATGGTCAGCTAAGCTCAAAATGTTTTGATGATTAACAAAATATAGGCAATGTCTCATAGCCGATGAGAGGTCAACTGAGGAAACTTAGGCACCCAAGACCAACTAGGTTGTAAAAATCCTTATTAGGGAATGACCTTACCATCAGGTACATTATTTCATTTTTCACTTTAGGTCTAAGGTTTGATGTGATGACATCACCTAAAAGGTAAGTCCATAGACCACACGATGAAAAGGGAAAGTAAGGTGCAAAAAATCTCCATTAATACTTTGAGTTCCTACAAGGAAATAATTTATATGAAAATAGTAAATGAAAGAAGTCCCAACTCCAATGGGTGGAACATCTAAAGAATACGGAGTAACGATCTCACTCATATCTCTGATTCTTGATGGCCCCCGATGAGTCACCCTCTCAAGTCAATCACCTCAACCAAGATCGTTGTCGCTGAGGTACTTCTTTAACAAGGTAACTAAAATGGCATCCGTTAGGATCCAAGAAATGTCTATCTTATAAAGGGGATTTTGGTTGACCAAGATAACCAGGGTCATGTCACTACCATAATTTTGAGTCCTTTGGAAACTTTTTCACTGTTAAGGCATTGAGACAACCATTCTTATAGCCAACATTTTTTCTAGCATCCATACTTAGAAGAGACTCGTCATATCCATCCATCCATATTTAGAGAGGTTGCTTGGGAAACTAGAATTTAAGGTTATCGAACTTCTCATACAGACCCTTGGAGGCCCTCACGTTGTTATGCAGAGATTTTTTGGTCTTCTATAACTCTCCTGTCAAATGACAACATTTTTTCTCCTTGGAGGAAGAAATACCCTCACTATTCATAACCTTATCATTAAAAGACCTTTCAATCTTCTCTAGCTCCTCTCATAAGTGGTCATTCCCCTCTTCTAGAAATGAGGCTCCTTCTCCAACCTTCTCTTTAGATCATGACTTATTAAGTTTTTCAAGATCAACCCTCAAATAATTGTTATCCTTATTAAGAAGAAAAGAGACCTCTCTAGTGCCCATAAGGTCATCATGTTGAGAAAAATTACTCCTTGCATCAGAAGACTCAACATCCACCATTTTCTTATCAAATCCTCATTCGCTGCTTAACTCGATAACTTTCTTGACAAAATTAGTCCTCATATTAGCCAACGACTCCTTATGACTCCTTTCAGTAATAAGATCATTTCATGAAGGTTGCCAACACATCCTGATGAAAAAGTCATTAAAGATTCAAGTAAGCCTCCCTTGCTTTGACAAACACATCAAGGCCCAATAACTGGTCAAGATCATCATCATCCTCCTCGTCATGACCAGTAGCAAAAAATTCTTTTATTTCTCTCTTCAAAATCATCTTGAGTGGAGACAAGCACTGCAAGTCTGGCATCAAATAGCATGGGCCGATATTCGAGCATATAAACTTGGCAAACAAAAAAAACATGTGAGGAATCATAAAAAAGATAAAAAGGCAATAGTTAGATCAAACTTTGTATTTTATTGAAAATGTTAGAAATGGGGCAATATCCTACATCATTCATTGAAGGAAAAAGAAATACAATGTTTATCATTCATTGGTGGACAAACATATAAAGGAGCATGCTCACCGACCTGATCCTTCTCGAAAACTTAGAAAGTGGATATCAACTCCAGTTGGTCGGCCCTGATCATAATAACTAATTAAACTTCCACACTCTTTAGATCCTTAGAATTAGGAAGTGATCCCCATATTATTCGCACACACTCTTTAGATCCTCAGAATCAGATTTAGACCATCAAAATTAGGCTAAGATCCCCGTATTAGTTTCACACACTCTTTAGGTCCTCAGAATTAGACTTAGGCCCTGAGAATTAGGTTAGGACCGTCGTATTGGTCACATACACTCTCTAAGCCCTGAAAGTTATCATTGGGACTCATAATTAAGCCATAATCATCACAATTCACTTTCTAGGCCCTCAGAATCAAGACACACATTTTTCCTAGGCCCTCAAAATATCGCCTTCAATCTCATAAGACATCCTTTAAACCCTTAAAATCAGGCTTTAGATCCCTTACCTACAACTATCCCATACAACACCTAGGTCCAAACAATTAGACGTCTGATTCATCAAAACTCACCTTAGACTCTCTACAAAACCCTAACCTCTAATCGACGCCAGATTTTTGACACATAGGGACTTAACACTCCCAACCTTCATTCGGGTGTATATCTTCCGATGAACTTTTGCTTATCATAAGCTCTATTATTGAGGGGTTATATAGACACCCCATTCTAACACACCAAATTCCTCCATATGGTAAAAAAAATCCCTTCAAGTTCTAGACCCCAAGTCCTTTTTTATACCCTAGTCGGAGAACAAACGTACACTCTTTGAGCCCCTTTTAACTTTGGACCATGCCGGTGAGCATGTACCTGAGGATATATTAGTCATTTTATCCAATTAGGGTTCTCCCTTTTACGCAAACCTTGACATCATATAAGAGGGACTTCAACCTCGATTTCAATGCGACAGCGTTCCTTAAATTTAAAGCATATCGCTTTCATCGCATTCCTTTCACATTTCCTTACATCATCCTTGCCCCACCATTAGATAACATTCCACCACCCTTACTTACACTCCAAAATCATCCTACAAAAGGCCCAAAAACATAATTTAAAGATCTTCAAGATCCAAATTCACTTACATTTCATTTGTTGAATAAATTCCATCTTATATTCTTTACGTTGTCTTAGTTATAGTTCATTCATTTCGTACACTAATCTCACCCTTTTTATTATATATACATCTTCAAGTCCATTTTTATAAAGTAAAAAAGTAGAAAGGGGGTTTACACTATAATTCCCAATTTAGAGCTATCTCACTTGTTCTCACACTTTCACCACATTTTGAACACTTTTTTATAAACAAAAAGATACGCTAGATTCAGATTATGGGTTTAGTATCTATGAGAACTATGTGAACTTTGATGCCATTTTTTTCTATGCGAGTGTCCTGAAATCATTTTAGGATTTGAGTCCTTCCTTACTTGTTACATTTCCATCCATATTTGAGTACTAGTGATTTATTCGTATTTAACATGTCTTATTCCCATAGTTAGTTTTATCACCTTTATTACTTTTTAGTGGTACCATATCATATGTGCTCACTTTTCTATAGTGTCGCTATGATCTAGGGATTTCACTCATAGTTTAGTTATTTTTACACACTTTTTAGTTAGTTTATCTCCTTAAAATGACTCGTTCCCATCATTTGCATGATGTAGATACAATCATTTCACTTCTCACACTTTTGCACATTCATGCACATTTTGACTTTGGACACTTCACACAGACGATAATTTTACATATTATACATAGGTTCACATACTTTAGGAGAAGGAGAACATTTTCTTTCCCATGAGAGACCAAAAGGAAAAAATGGATGCCTAACACCTTCTCATTTTGTAACATAGTCTTCGAGCAAACATCTTATTTGGTTTCGCAAGCACTAGTAGTCTTTTATTTTGCCTTATTAGAGATGGAAACTTATTTTGTTCGTTTGGAGTAAAACAGATTAGAGACTCTTATTTTTACACATTCATACACCACATATCATTGAAGACGACTATTTAATAGTCCTATATTTTAAGCCCGCTACCAATTTCCCACGTGAAGTGGGTCGGTGAGGGGTTGGGATAGACACCATGACCATGAATGAAAATAATAATTATAACTTGGGGGAAGATGGAAAAGGCGTTAAAGAAGAAATTCTTGCCTAGTCATTACTTACATGATGTTTTTCTTAAGTTTCGATATTTTAAGCAAAATGAGTTCTCCATTGAGGAATATTCAAAACAATTTGATGAACTCATGATGAGATTTGATTTATTTGTGTCAGAGGAACAAATGAGTGATATCTATCTTGGTGGGTTAAGGGCTAAAATTTCAAATGTTGTCCGTTTGTCACCTTATTGGATTTTTAATAATGTGTTCAAATTGGCCATAAAGGTGGATACACAACTCAATGAGAATATTAGTGTTCAAACTTGGAATCATGAGGAGGTTCTAACTGGGGGAGTACTTCTATTTCCAATCCCTTAAATACATCTTCTTTCAATCCACCTTCAAAGCAAGATGTAAAGGGTAAATTTAGTGACTCTTCCCTAGAAGTGTTTGACGCGATGCCTGGTTTAAGTCGCACACCCCTGGTTCTTAGACCTAAATGTCTTTTAAGAGATGAGGGGCTCGATTGATTTATTCAGATTCAACAGTTTGTTTTATACAAAAATAAACAAAAGATTCAGGTTAATCCAAAGGTAAGTTTTAAGTCGACAATTAGTCTAGAGAATCTTATAGTGTGGGTTCGAGAACCGAATTACGAGTGGGGAAGGTATTAGTCACCCCACTTGTTTTGTATGATTCCTTAATTCTATGTATATTATTGCTCTTTGAACTAATTGATTACTTTTTAGTTAGTTTAGAATTTTTATAGAGACCTTTGGTTGTGCTTAGGTAGGTTCATGATATTAGTGAGAGATATAGGAACGTCACTTCAACTGGTACAGGTAATCAAGGGTTCTTGTATATTACTTCGTGCTTATATAATGGGTGGTCATTAGTATGTATGTAAGTGTGGGAAAGAGATCGTATTTGAGATAGTTTGATATCTCCTCCAAGGTTTAAGGAGAGATATAAAGGTGAGAGACGGGTGCATCTCTATTATGATTAGTCTATACATGTTTGTACATTTATATGTGTTTGATAATTACCATGTGTATATTAAAGGGATAAGTTTGGTATGTCCCACTTTGAGATGGTTTGATATCTCATTTTATGTTACTTGGGTGTACTATGTGAAAGTCAAGAGATGTGTGCATCTCAGTGGAGACAATATGTCAAGAGACATATTGTTGAAGATCAAGATCACGATAAAGACACGTTATTACACTTATGTACCCAAGATGACTTGGGATAAAAGCCTATATAGTTCGGTTGTGTACTTGATGGGTATGCGTTTGAGCGATGGAATATATAATTTTGCCATAAGACGTTTCTATATCTCATGATAGTTACATATATGTAAGGTATCAAAGTTAATATATGGGTGTGCATCTCGATGGAGACAACATATCAAGAGACATATTGTCAAGGCTCGAGCTTACGAGAAGGACTCGGTATTGCACCTATATACTCATGTGGCCACAAGATCAAAGACTAAATATTTTGATTGTTAATGTGCTCTAATTTGATGTGTGTACAAGTGTGGGACTTAGATTAGGAGGGAGATGGATGATGTATGGAATATCATAATACGACTATAACCTAAGATGCTTGATGTTGGCACATAACCTTATAATAGCCGACTTATTACTAGACTGAATATATTGTCCTTCAGACTAGTTAACTAGGAGTTGGGCTAAGAAGTGGGGACAGTATATTAAGGATGCAATGTTTAACTGTTGTGTAGCGTAATAAGACACTACATCTTAATATTGGGTTAGACCAGGAGAGGAGATGAACTAGGATGGATGCATCACTAATAGATAATACATCGTCGTATATATTATAAGGCTTGGGCTTCAAGAGTTTAGATCGGTATTCAGCCCATGGAGACTTGGGATCAAACATAACAAAGTTTTAGTAAAAGGTCTATATTTATAGGTGTGAGCGACGGGATACCGGGAATACAATATACATCATTATAGCATTTAGGGAGCCTAGTCCTTAATATAGATTTTTCGTTGTGTTGGATTCACATATTTATATGTTAACATAATTTCTATCAAAGATCGATGTTTGACAAGTATTTGGATATAAAAACACATATTTGGGTGTCGTTAAATGGATTCATTTAGAGAAATGGTGGGAGTAGTTGAATTTTAGTCTTTGGCTCGATAAAAAGTTTTGGACTGACTCGGCTTGCAGACACTTTCCTCAAAATTATTTTTAAAAGTATGTTTTTATGTTTGGTAATTGTTGTTGTGGCATATTATTAGCATTGTTTTAACATGTAATTATGTCAAGTCAATTAACAGAGGTGTTGGATTAGAAGCCGGGATTGTAAAACATAATCGTTGTAAATCGCATACCTGAACCCTTAAATGGGGACAAGTTAATAGATGTAAACATATATGAATAATTTATTACAATATATATAGGGGTATTGCCCCGAAATTTGGGCAGAGATTCTTTACCCTCACGGCAAAAAAAACTGATTGTTTTTGCTATGGGCGTGTTCCTTTTTTTTTTTCTCATTCAAGAAGATCTTTGTCTAGAAATCTTAAATTTTTCATTTTTTTTCTTTATCCATTCGGGAAAATCTTCGTCTATAAGCGTTTGTTTTTTTTGGAATTTTCATAGAGGTTTGACTCTATTCGGGACTCGAAAGTGACTTCACATAAGTATGATATTTCCTTTAAAGGGGAAAGCAATTTTTTAAAATACAAGCTTCCTCGAGACTTTCAGTACGAGATTTAGTATTCCGTATGCTCTGTGGAGAAAAAAGTTAGAAAATCGGATTATTGTCAGGTTTCCAGGCTCTTGGTGATTTTTTAAATGCTCTCCCTGATTTTTTGAAGTGCTTGAAATGAAAGGTGGGGGCTCTCTATTTATAGGAAACTAGAGTCGGGCTTTTACCGAATGACAGAAGGTTTTGTTCTATTGATTTTGGATAACTCACCACATGGTTGGCTGAAATAATACATTTTAACACGACTTCACCTGATCGGTTAAAAGGGCTCTGGGCCTTTTGTCGATCGGCAAAATCCTCTGTAGAAAAAATTTAGGCATTTTTATGATTACGTTTCTTTTCAATCTAGACCTTGACAGTTTTATATAATTGTTTTTTGTCTTTTTTGGCGTCCATTTATGGTGGTTTTTCTCTGGGACTTAGGTGGGGTCATGTTGAGGGTCCGAGATTTGGGGGAGGTTGGGTTTAAGGTACCTAGGGGTGTTTTTTACCCTCCAAAACCAGGGCGAGGTAGGTTTTAGGGATTTTTTACCGGGCGGGAGAGAGTGATCCACACCTCAATTGCAGACTAGGGTGTCTACAAAGGCGGTTGACTTAGAGTGTGCGCGTGCGGATACTCTTCGTTAAAATTGAAAGGCCTAAAATGGGTTTGACCATTTTGGGGGAAGTATGGGGTCCTAAGAACTTATTGTGGAAAGCCCTTGGGTCGCATGTTATACTTTTGGAAATTTTGTGGTGGCCTTGATAGTATGGAGCAAGGTGCATTTTTCAATATAAGTATTTTAACCGTATGTCAATTGGACAGGCGATGTTTTAACCTAACAACAAAAGGATCCATTCCCCAAAATTTATTTAATTTGGACTCGAGCTTTCTTATTTGGAAAGTTTCCTTGATCTACGGTTAGCGAGTTTCATTCCCGAACTGACTTTACTAAATTCCTTCGTATATCTATTACGTACATATTTTCTAGTGGTACTAATTAGTATGTACAAAGGAATAAACTCTAGATTTCATATGCTAGATGTCCCCTCATTGTTGTCTTTGTCACGAAGCCTCCTAGTGGGGGCGAGAGCATCTTATGCGGTGCCGATAGTCTCGATAGTGGCACAAGATGGTACTTCACTCTCTTTGGATTCCGTTACTCCATGTTTGTTAGCATCTCATGTTGGTCGTTGTATACTACTAATTTTACCATTTTCTTTTACAATGGTTCTTCATGGGGAAGACCAAGTAATTCATATCCAGTAGCATGGTTTGGCTTTCGATATGTATGCATCGTCTGTTGACCCGACTCTCTTGGCAAATGACGTGAGTTTTAGTTGTTCCTTACCTTATACGTCTTTGTTCACCTATGCCTCCTAAATAACTTGTATGTTTTTTAAACTTTTAGTAGGTCTAGTTGACTCCTCCTAGTTGTGGGAGATGCTGACGCGTTGGTCGTCGACCCATTTGTCTTTATGCCAATTGACTGTGGAAGTTGCCAAGGATGCTGACACAGACTATCTTTGACTGTCAATGGGATTGATCTTAGGTTCGGTTTTTTTTTCTCATCCAGACGAAGTGTCCGCATTAGGTGTGAGGGCTAGGACACCGAGTTCAGGAGTTGCGGTTCAGGGTCGTGCTGGTGGTCATTCTGAAAAGTGGCCCCGTTCTGAATAGTATGGTGGGGATGATGTTTTTGGTGGGTATTTTAGATGGGATTTGAGGTACCCCCTCCCCCCCCCCCCCCCCCCCCCCCGAAAAAGACTTTTTTATAGTTTTCTGATCTTTTGGGGGGATTATATTATAGATAGATAGATAGATAGATAGATAGATAGATAGATAGATAGATAGATAGATAGATAGATAGATAGATAGCATGTTCCTTTGGTTGGAATAGGAGGAATCCTGAATGAATTTGTGCTTTCTAAGAGGAATTTTGTATCATACCTCGACGTATAAAAATAATGATATTTCTTCTTTTGAGGGTCTGCTTTACTATGTTTTCTGTTTGTCTTTTCCTTATTTTATGCATGAATGACGTAAGTATGGACAAAATCGGGTCGAAACCCTTTTTAAAATGACAGCAGCAATAGCAGTAATAATAATAATAATAATAATAATAATAATAATAATAATAATAATAATAATAATAATAATAATAATAATAATAATAATAATAATAATTGTTGATGTAAAAAACTAGATGCAATCTAATTTATTAATCACAGATAAAAATGAATAATTAAATAAGACAAATGGATTTTTAAAGTGGTCCGGCTATCAAAATGGCCTACATCCACTATTGTTGTATTGCTGAATGTTTGCCTTGAATCTCGATAATGGGTTTACCCAGATATCAAAAAGTCCCCTTTTATGACTGGGTTACAATGTATTTATAGCCTTGAGGCTATACATTCGAAAAGGTAATGCAGTGTTATCTAGTAGACATATACATCCGTACAATAATGCGCATTTAATGCGTAGTTGCCTTTTGGTTTTCTTAATTGGATGCTCTGCACGCTAAGTATCTCGGACCGCCTAAGTTGCTCGGTACGCTTAAGTAGCTCGGAATGCCTGAGTAGCTCGGTGAAAGTATGTATTTTCCACGTAGGATGACACATGTCTTTATCAAACTGGTCCATGTCCGCTGACTAATTTTTGTATCAACAGAAGCCCCCAATGTTTCACAGTTGAAGTTAAATAATAAAGTGTGGAATATTTTGCCTGGATTACAGATCTCCGACACTTGGGACATTTTTATTGTATTTCTTTCGTTTGAGCGCGTAGCGGCAAACTTGTAAATATTTTGAATTTTAGCAGTCGCTTTGACATTTGCGCCTTTCTCGCGATTTAATTATCCGCTTCGAAATTTTCACCTTTCTCATGATTTGATTTTTAGAAACGCAAACATCTTTCCTGATAATCATTCCTTTTCTCTTTTCCCGATGCCAAGTATTTAAGGGTGACAGAAATCCTATCATTTTTTACTTTTGACATCCATATTTTCTGAACTCTTCACTTTCTCTTACTGTCATTTTTCCATCGTCCTTCATTAGTAAATTTCTCCATTCTCTGTAAGATTTTATTCCTTCATCTTTCTTTGATTTAGTCATCATGGTTACCTTGTTGAATCTTTAAATAAATTCCGAACTGATTTTTTAATTCCTTCTTGGGTTATTTTGGAGGAGCTTTCTTGTCCTTATGATTTGTTTTCTCTAGCGGAGGGACATTTGTTTCCCTCCCTTTTTTGTAGCGAAGTGTGGCTTTTCTTCCTGCCAAATCCCTTTTGTTTGGAGTTTTGCCAATATTTCAATACTGTACCTGCAAGGGTAGCTGCAAATACATTGAGGGTAGTTAATGGCATATATAGGTTGAATCAAATTCATGGAACTCACTTAGGAATTCTTGATATTATGTTTTGTTATAGATGTGTTACCAGTGACACTACTTTTTATTTGAAAATTAGGTTTTCGAATAGATCTTTAGTTGTCAATCTTCCCGATGCCAATAGGGACTACTTTGATCATGAGGTTGTGATAAAAAATTGGCAACACCCCCCATTAAATGTAAATGATGTGTACCAAGGTCCCAAATGTTCGCTTCATGGCAATGGGATAGGTTGTTTTTATTTTTTTCATTTAGCTTTATTCATGTTTGACAAAATGCGTCACTGACATTAATTTTGTTTGTTACAGTTGACAGTAAAAGGAAGACCCCAAAAGAGATAGACGTTAACATAAAAGATTTAAAACTTATCTGGAGCTTTCATCAATCAGTTGCTCGGGAGCATATTAGAGCTTCTTCTTATTTGTTGAGGTATAAAAACACCACCTCATCTTTCATCATGCGTCCTATTGCATCTCCTATAATAATTGACCTTGATCTGATTTGGATATTTCCATTATTGATTTGATGACGAAGAAAAGGAGGATGCCTGAGTTCTTTGTTAAAGATGCCCCTGGTGTTGATGGGGCAAAGAAAAGTAAAGTGGACGTTCCAACTGAGGGGACGAAGAAAATGGGCATTGCTCCATCTAAGGTAACCTCTACAACTGTGAAGGAGATGAGTAAGAAGCCCCCAGTTATTCCAAAAGAGGCAGCACCTTTGATTGAATGTCTTGTTGTTATACAAGAAGAGGCAGCACCTTTGATTGAAAGTTCTCCTCTAAAGAGACTAAGAAGAGGTCTTGCTGAAAGACCAACAGAAACTGTTGCTCAACCTTCTGATAATGAAGGTCCTCTAAGGTGCCAACTCTCGTCGCTCCAAGTTCGGCCAAGGACTTGTTCACATCTTGGGTCCTTCCCGAACATCGAGCTGCTGAGGATTCCCTTTCTCGGGAGAAGCTCACTAATTTAGCCGCCCAACATATTATGTCAGTAAGTATCTTCATCCTAATTATTTCCTCATCCCAAGCATATTTCATTCATATTATGAGTTGAATTCTTTCCTTTTTCAGTTTATGGCTTGCTTTAATGGCATCTTGAAGAAAGATGAAGCTATCAGGGCTTCCACTTCCTCGGGTGGGGTGGATGAGGCTTTTACTGGTCTATCTCGCTCTTTGAATGAATCCCATCAAAAGTACGAGGAAGAAAAAACTGCTTGGGAGAATGAACTTCAATCTGTCAAGACCACTCGAGATCAAGATATAAATGATTATAAAGAGTTGGGGAATAAATTGAAGGTCGTTGCTGGCAAGCTTGAAGAGGCTGAACGGCGTAAGAAAGAGCTTGAGGATAATCTGATATCTGCCGAGGAGGTTGAGGTCAATCTTAAAGAGGTCGGACGGCGTAAGAAATAGCTGGAAAAAAAGTGAAGCTTGCCGAGGAACACACTTCATTGGAGAAAGTGAAGAGGAAAACTGCGGTAAATAATTCCTTTAGCTCTGGCTGGGATAAAGGATGGAACAAGGCTTTAACTGCCATTACTTGTCAGATGGAATATGCCATCTTGAAGCATTTTATAGATGGATGGGTTGCATCTTTGAAAGAATTAAAGGTTACAGATGATTCTGAATTATTTTTAGAAACATACTCATGGCCCTCCTCTTGTTATTGGCAAAGAATAAGAAGATGAAGCCCCATATGATGAGTCTTCTGTGATGGTAGCAGAGTAAGTGTCCATTACTGTCATTTCTCAACCTCCCGAGCAAGTTTATCAAGAAAGCACTTCTTTCGAGCAACCTGCATTGCCTACCGAGCAACCTAGACTGCCTTTCGAGCAACCTGTTATTCCTTCTGAGCAACTTTCTCTTCCCTCCAAACCAACGTAAGATATTGTAGTGAATAAGGAGAAGGTATAAAGTTGTTCATCTTCTCATGTTATTTTCCTTTTCCTCAGTTGTAACTTGGAATGTATTTTTCCTTTTGTATGATGAATAAGAATGAACCTTTGTTATTTATCTCGCGTCTCTCTATGACCTGTCTTGTATCATTGTGATGCATTTTATTTTCTCCTTGCTAGTTTATGGCCAGGATGGAACTTTTATCAGCTAATGGTAGAGAGTTGATGAAGAAATGCAACGATTATTTTAAAGCTGGTCATGCAGCTTTTACTAAGGCCCAAATAATAGACATTCTCCAATTTGATGCCTCTGAACGAGCAATTGATGCTTACTAATACTTGAAGTGTCTACTTGATCGTGTTTTTGCCAATAATGTGGCTTATTATGAAATGATTGAAGACCTTCGAGGCATAATCGAGGAACTTCAACTTCAACACAAAGAGTCCACTACACTTTTGCATCAAGGTTATGAGAAAAAGGGTCAACAATTGAGTGCTGATAGGGGTTATGATAAGTACATTTCAGCTCATGAGAAAAAGGAAAGTGTGTTGAAGCTAGAGATTGAAGAGCATAGAAACATTGCCAAGCTGCTAGAGGAAGAGAATATCGCATTGCAAGAGGAAGTGAAACAGCTCAAATTTGCTGCTTCCTCTTCTTCAGGAGCCTTAATCCCAATCACAAATGACGGTTTTTCCTTTTTAGAAACTAAAAATTCTGCCTTAAGGGAAGAATTAGAGAATTTGAAATGAGATGGACTTTCCATACCTACTCGCGACAGAGCAAGGGCTACTCGGGTTAATATTGAGGACTCAATTGGCCTTAAAAAATCAAGCAGTTCAATTGACGGTGAAGAACCAAGCTTTGATAGAAATGTCTAAGAAACTTCAGAGTTTTACCGACCAACTCTCCAACTAAAGTTCTCCGCTGGAAAGTAAAGAAATTCTGGTGAAGAAACTCCACGAGCAGCTTGAAATATTGACTTATCAATTTCACAAACAGCTTAGAGAGGTTTGGATGGCAGGATACAATGAAGCTCTGTATCTTCTTGATGCTCGATTGGAACAGTCGAATAATGAGGGGTACAAGTAGGGATGGTTGAATGCTCTGTGTGTGCTGAAATTGGAGCAAGGACACTTCTCATGGGATTATTATGAGCCTAGAGTACTTGATTTTCTCGTGCCTCATTTTAAGCTTGATCTTAGATGGATTCCTTCTCGTGTTATTCATCGATGCTTGATATCCAAGTATCTTGGTGATTATAGTCTTCATTCTGATTTTGAGATTTCTCATCCTGAGCATCTGCTTGATCGACCATCCATAGTTAACGTCAGAATGCTGCGAGATATGAATTTTATAAACTCTCCTTATGCCTTAGATGATCCTCCAGCTAGGATGGAACCTGTATCAACAGCAGAAGGAAAGAAACCCATAGAATAGGGCATTTGTATATAATGAGTCAAATTTCATTTCGTATGTACTCTGCTTGGTTTTGATAAAGAAAAGTTTATTCTCTGTGCAATTTCATTTTTTTAAAAATGCTTTGTAAGATGTCTTTTTTATCTGTTGGTGAATATATATATATATATATATATATATATATATATATATATATATATATATATATATATATATACTAGGGTAAGCCCGTGCCTGAAGGCACGCTGAAATTTTTTGAAAGTGTACATCGGTCTTGAACCTCGTATAAACAAAAGGTCGACATCTTAAACCTCATATAAATTGAGTGTCAAAATTGTCATCTATTTTCATGTTAACTTGGGTGTAGAAATTATTAATTGTATCAAAATCGAGTTTTAATAGACACGATTAGATCCGATCCAACACGACACGATGAGACCAATTAGTAAGCAATTAAAAAAATACTAGATCTAAATAGAGCCGATAGTATATCTACATAAAATATATATCATAACCTTAATTGGGTCACTATCGTGTCATTATTATGTCCTTATCAGGTTAATTCGGTGAAAAAAAATTGAACACGAACACGACATGACCTGACCACAAAGACTGTCAATTTCATTTCGTTTCCAAAATAACAGTTGACCCGATTTAATTCTTTACAACGCATTTTTTTACCAAATAAAAGTGGAATTACATATAAACCAAATTCAAACTATGAGACAACTGTGTACCGAGTTGGGAGGTCAAGAATGTTACAAATTGTAGACATGATGGATGCACATAAGAGGATCCACAACAGACTCTCGTGGAGTAATTTCATGAGTCTATCATTCCCATATGACATATTATCAATGATTTTGCTCTTCTAGAACTGTCGGGGAGTTGATAAACAAAACTTCTAACATTGCGTAATTGTTTCATAATAACAACCCAACATCATTGTTCTTCTGAAAACCCAAATCCCACCGATCTCATCGTATTTGTCGAACGTGTTCCCACTTCCCCTTTTACGCCACTCAAAGGAAGTTTCGCCCTCTCCTGGAACATGATCCACAACAACATTCTCCTGCCACAACTCTCTCAACTCTCTGACATTTCTGATAGTGATATGTGGTAGAAGATCGAACTGATTTATCCATAAATGCTCAAAACTCAGAAGGGTCTTCTTTGGTTTGCAAGACAGGATCGACACCAAATTTAGAAATGTCTATTATTTCTCCGCGATTATAAAATTCACCTAATATGGAGAGAAACACGTCATATACGTTACTTGCAAACAATCAAAATATACGTATTTGAATCAGAATATAGTCTAACTATACCAGTTTTGGGGGCATTAATTAGACAGACAAAAAAGTGGATTTACTTACCTGAGTTGGATGAAGAGACGCACGAAGGTGTGAGGCAAATGGAGAGAGTCAGACTTCACCTTCCTACATCTGACAGCTGAAGAGATTGAGATCCGTAAATTTGTAAAAGAACAGCCATCTTAATATCTCTTAATTTCAGTTTGCATAAGCATATGATAGCTGAAAAGTTATGTGAGTTGAAATTAAAAAACATGGGTACACACCAGTTAAATTTGATGGCACGTGGGCAATTTTATGAAATTAGTGCACATGATTATGAAAATCATTAAAACGTAATGACTTAATTATGTATTATAATCAGCTTAGTGATTTGGAATGGATATCAAGATGAGCAGAGCATACGTACCTTGGCTCTCCTGTGAAGTCGTGTTTATGATTTCATGATGCAATTAAAAAAATAAAATGTGAAAATTTCACTAATAAACAAAGACGATGTTCATTAACAAAAAGTACTAATAATGTTCAAATAAAATGATTTGATTGGCCTGAAGTAAGTAAAGTCCTTTGCACGTGCTCATCTAAGCATTTGAATAGCTGGCAACTGGTAGAGTTTAATTTATGTACTTCTTCATATTTGCATATCTGCAAAATATTACATACAATGTGACTAACTAAGACCCTCCATACAATCTGCAAAAGATTACATACAATTAAATATGCATACCTAAGACCTTCCAAACAATTAAAATGCAGCATATGTGACTACCAAACAAAGTGGATACCTTAAAATGCAGCATATGGCAGACTTTCTCATGTCATGATAGCTGTTCGGGAGATTGAGGAGGCAAGTATGATACACCAGACCTGCTCATCAGATCGGCTCGATCCATCAAGATGAGAAGTTTAGACACGATGAATATGGCAAAGACAATGATTATGGCAGAAGTCTAGTAAAATATAAAACGCATTACAGTTTATTTTCAAACGGGCTTTAGACGGTTCCTTTTCTTTTTCATTATCCTCTTCGAGAACAACCTGCAAAAAGGGCGAAATGGAAATGTGAGTTAAGGCCAAACACCTAGTTCAGACTTAAGAAACTTATACTGGTTGGAATTCATCCATATTCACCCATATCACACCATATTATATTTCCATCTAAAGAAATGTCGCTACACTTCATTGTTGTAACCAATAGAGGAAAATAAATCTTAAAAAATCATCAATATCGTGCCCAAAATAATTAAAACTATGAGAAGGTATATCATTACGACATGATGAAATATAGCCTAAATAGTTCATTTAAAGTCCATTCAAAATTTAGCCTAAAACTGCGAAGGATGGGAATTATTGAAAGGAATCCAAAGTTCATTCAAAACTTGAATCCAAAGTTGAAATTTGAATCCATAAGAACGATCGTTATCAGAATTTGAGGGTATCATTTTCAAACATTCAAAATTGTGGTGACAATTTCATAGCATCTGTTAGGGGAGGAAATGTTCATGCTATTCAATTTCATCTCAAACAGAGCGGAGATGTTGGTCTTTCAGGATCCATCCATATTAGAAGGTCATTTTGATATAAACTCTTAAGCTTGTACTACACAGTTTTGGAAATGCAAAATGTTTTGGTCACTAATGGAAATGAAAAATGTTAGAAGGTCACTAATGGAAATGCAAAATATTTTGGTCTACTAAAAATACCAGTAAAATATAAGCAGAAATTGTTCTATGCAGTAAATATTTCAAGAAAAAAGTGTGGAAAACTCCCTTGTACTACATAGTTTTAGCAAGAAGATCATTACGGTGGCAGTAGGCTCAAGGGAAGTTTCAGTGCTTGACACCACAGGGGGAGTTTTAGCACCACATCATTGTTGAAGGCAGAAAAATTTCCCATTATAAAGAGAACGCAGAAAGCATGGGCAACGACACTCAAGTGCCCTGCCAAGACAAAAGATGAATAGTAAAACAAAGTCCCTGCTAAAAAAATGCAGTATCTGTTAAAATCATCTGGTACAATTTTCTATGAAGCTTTTAAAATCATCTAGGAAGCTATCTACACAAACCTCATCAGGAGAAGTTAGATCCCTCCCTTCAGATGTATCATCAAGTTCTTCTAAGGCAAGCCTTGAGGACACCACAAATAAACCCATAATTATGAAAAATATATAGAAGATGTTGATCCTCCCCATATTGCTTCAGAATAAAGGTACATAATATGAGTTTTTATAGGCTAGGAAAAGAAGAAAATGGCTTTTATTATTTTCTGTCCCAGCAGTTTCTCTTAGAATTAAATAAACTATTTGTGCATCTCATTAACAAAATGGTGAAGAATTCAATGGATTTTATTATTTTTTGTTTCAGCAGTTCCTGAAAATAAGTCAATGGATTTTATAATATAAGTGAAATTAATTATCCCTTTAATGGGAATTTGTGTGGCTGATTAACAAAATGGTTAAGAATTCAACACAACACCTCTTAAAGTCTAACACATAAAGGCTTCTTTGAAATGTTTTTTCTTTCACTCAAAAAATAGTACACACATTATTCCTACAGGAAACCAAATGAAAGAGTAAGACTATTAAGAATAGGCCAAATGCAGAAAGCAAAAATGGAAAAGAAAAAGGAAATTCAAAAAATGAGTAAAATACTCACTTCAGCGTTTTGTCAAACATCTAGCATTCAGTTGCATTGTTATGATCTCACTGATGTTTCTTCGGCTACATCCGACCAAGTTCCTCTTTATTACAATCTATTTTATTATTTCTCTTTGATACTCCATCACCATTCTACTCGATCAGTTATTGGTCAAGCCCCTATCCAAGTTATGGTCGTGAGATTAGTGAAAATCTTCTGTATTCGCAATAGTAACTAAAACACTCATCAATTACCCCTCTATGTGATAATTCCAAAAATTGTTCATCAAACTAATATCTTGTAACATAAGTGTTAATATCAATTCCAGAAAATCTTCGGTATCATTTTTCTACTATTGGATATCAGTGAAATTGTTTGTTGAATGTTCTGTATTGGATATCATTATTCTACAATTTCAAATTATATGTATTGGATATTCTGTATTGGATATCATTTGTCTACAACATATAAAAAATGTAGAAAAATGTTCTGTATTGATAACGATCTTTATTGAATGATTATTTCCCCCAAATGATCTGCATTGGAAATTATTAGATATCCAATACAAAACAGTGAAAATTATTTGATATGTAACTGTTGTACATATAAAAAATGATACAATAGTAGAAAAATGATCCAATAAAATAGTAGAAAAATGATCCAAATAGTAAGATGATTAGGACATTTAGATAACAAAATCTCAAGTAATAATAAGTGAAAGAGACGCCGCCAATTTACTCTTACCAAATCAGTACTCACACGAACTGTGCAATAAGCTGCAAACTGGAAAACCCAAACCCGCAAAATTAGTTAGTAGTTGAAAAATGAAAACCCAATAGATGATAAATATATATAGTCCTCAGAATGATGATAAGATGTAATATAATACAAATGAACCAAACACTTCACCCCAGATACAAGTACAAAAAAGTAAAGTATTCATAATACATTAAAGAACTCTGCAAAATGTAATATAATACTATTGTTCTCAGAGATGCTTCCTCTAAATTTTATATACATTGGTCTTAGCCCAACTAAGACTATGTAATCTATCAGCTTGTGTTCATCCTAACGCAATTTCTATAGCCCAAAAAAAATGCCCAAAGAATAATTATAAAATTAGAGAACTCCGCAAAATTAGAGAATATAATTTGTGTTCATCCACACAAAAGTAAACATACCCATTAAATGTATGCATAACCCACCGCCACCGTGAACAGCAACTGTGAATCACCTAAACCAACTGAAAATGCTCAGGATACAAAAGCTAAAGAAAAATTATAGATAAATGAACAAAATAAAATACATCTAATATATTACAAAAATGAAATTTGGATGCAAATAAGACAACTAACCATTTCAAAAGGGTGTTATCAAAACCAAGACATATAAACTACCACAAATCGATTTTATATTGCCCCAAACATTGGATCTGCAAAAAACATTACCCCAATATCGAACCATAAATCTTACCCAAAAATCGAACCATATATCTTATCCAAAAATCGGTTAAAAAAACTCACCCAAAAATCGAACCAGGTTCAGGTGTAGGTGCGGAGGGATGAGGGCGTGTGTGTATTTGTGTGCAATAGATATATACTGAGAGGAGAGGCGGCGTGGAGGCTGGTGCGGCGTCGATGTAATAACCCTATTTTCTTATGCCAATATATAATTATCTTCTCTCAATTTCTTCATACTTACTATCTAATAATGATATATTATTTCGAGTTCTTAATTTGACAAAACCCATTTTTCAATTTGAAGAATCAACGGTAAAATGGGTCAGATTGAGATTTTATGGCACATCCTAAGCTAAGTGATAAGTTTTGGGGTAGAAAATATAATTTTATGAAACTTTAGGGACTTGGTTTTAATAAAGAAAGTTTCAGGGACCAAAATGAAAAATAAAAAGGGGCCTTTTCGTAAATAAAATATTTTTAGGGACCAAAAAGAAATATTGAAAATATATGGTGTGAAATTACCAAAATGCCCTTCAGGTCCGAAATGACCCTTATACCCTTAATACCTATCCTCGACACCTCGTGCTCGGTTTTTGAACATATCCACTGCACACGTGTCACCTCTATAGGAAAGGATAAAACTTATGTAAATCCTCAGGAAAAAGAAAAAAACACGTGTCAACACCGTGGGATATTTGGAAAACTATAAATAGGGCCTTTGGGGGATCATTTGAAACTCACACCAATTCCTTGAGAATTATAGAAAGAAATAGTGAGAGAAAGTGTGAGAAAGTTTAAGAAGAAGTTCTGAAGGATATTCATCTTAAGGTAATCTTAATGTTATAATGCATCTTTATAGTCTTAATTTATTGTTTTATAGCTTTACTTAGTAGTTATGCTGGTAAAATACAATAAAGAATTCACTAATCAAAACTTAAAATTTAGAACAAATCCAAGTTGATTTTATAAACTTGTTTGAAATTATACGCTTTTAAAAATAATTCTTTTTAAAGAAATTTCTCGTTATTATGGAATTCGATTTAAGTAATTCCAAAGTCAGGCCTGGTGAAGTTCTGTCTAGATGAGATGGTATTTAAGTGGTGCCCCTGTGACCCTCCATCTCTACTGGGAATGAATCCGGAAATGTTCTGTCTAGATGAGATGGTATTTAAGTGGTGCCCCTGTGACCCTCCATCTCTACTGGGAACCGACTGATGAGGAAAGACAATGAATTGAATTCTTCAATTACGATCAATGAGTTTTAAAAGTTGAAAAATGGGGATTCAGTAATCCTTTAAAAGAGGAAGTTATTATTAAAGTATAGTATAAACTGGACCTTAGAACGTGTACTTAAATCTTTATCAGATTAACGTGTGATCGAAGACTCAATACCAGTAAATTTGACCTCCATTTTGGGTGAGTACTCTATGCAATTTCTTGCGCATTTTGATTATATTATTACGCAAACTATGTATATTTTGTGAAATGCTTTTATTCTCAAAATGCATCTGATACCGATGATTCCATCGTTTGTTATATGTTTATATCTCTCCATATAAACATCTGATTTGAAATCTGAAATTATTGATTCGGCCTAAGGAAACTCTCTTACTATGTTGGCCTTGACTACCGGGTGGAAATATTTGGGTGGTACCTTCCCAGCTGGTTTATCGCTGGTGTGCCCTAAATAAGGCGTTGTGACGAACTAGTTCGATTGACCCTCAACTACCGGGGTATAATACGGTAGAAGAATACGGTATTAGAGTGTACTTGGCCATCAAAATGATATGATTGAAAGAAAAAGATATCACATTTGATTTGTTGCATTCGTCTTATTCTGAGCTATCCAATTGTGATATATATATATACTTTCATTTCAAAATTATATCTATTTACTGCAAGTTCCTCTCCATATATGTATATTCCTTATCTTTTGACTTGAATAGGTATCTATTTTCTGAAAACCCTAGAATGTCTGGAGATTGAACCTCATTCGGCTTTTAGCTGATGTTGTATAAATAAACATTTTTCAGGAAACGTTTAGGCTCACGGACGGAATGAAAATGGACTATATTGAAGATTTAGCTTTTACAGCTCTTTTTGTAAAATGTTTATTTAGAGCATGTCTGGCTCACTTGTAATAAGGTTTAAATTTTCTCTTAAGTTGTAACCCGTTGTTACTTTTAATATATATATGAAGTTTCCTTTAGAAAGCTCTGATGACGTAATTCCTTTACTTTCAGTATTTTACGATTCATAACCATGTGATAATATATCCGTTGCATTTATTTAAGGAAACAATTAAATCGGAATATTTGTTGCCTTGGTGGCATGTCAAGACACTCGTTCCCTAATACTATTTTGGGTCGGGGTCGTGACAGAGGTGGTATCAGAGCATAGGTTATGAACCCGTAGACTACTGAACATAAGTTTCGAACGTTATCGATTTTAAGTCTCCATACATAGGTTATAGGATTAAATATCCGACTTATGTGATAACCCTCCATATTTCTTATAGTCTATATATAATTATTTATATATCATTGTTCTTCTAAAAATGCAATCTTGGGCTAGTATAATACATCTTACGTTTGGCCATGACTGTAGAAAATGACCAAGGCAAGATCAACTCTAAGGACTAGTGGTTCGAGTATGGAAGGGCTGGAAGGTGCATACAAGGCAATTGAAAGTCTAGCAAGAATTGTGGAGCATCAGGTGAATAATGGAGCACCAAGGAATCTTGAACTAAGTAGTTGTACTATTGAACAGTTCAAGAAGTTGAATCCTCCGTCTTTTAAAGGAACTCCTAACCCCACTGAAGCAGAAAATTGGGTGATGCAAATGGAAAAGATGTTCGATGTTCTTAAGTGTACAGATGAACAACGGGTTTTATTTGGAACATTCATGTTAGAAGGTGAAGCCGAACATTGGTGGAGAATGACTAAGAGAATGCATGGGGAAAGGAATAATCCCATAGGTTGGAATGACTTCTTAGTGACCTTCTACGAGAAATACTTTCCCGAAACGGTGCAAGACCAAAAAGCAGCTGACTTCATGGGTCTGGTTCAAGGAAATATGACGGTTAGTCAATATGAGGCAAAGTTTACTGAGTTATCCCGTTTTGCACCTCATGTTGTGATAACCGATGTTTTAAGAGCCAAGAAGTTTGAACGTGGGTTAAGGTTGAATATTCGTAGCCGAATTTCCATCCTAAAGTTGACAGCATATAATGACGTGGTGGCTAGGGCAACAATAGCTGAGAAGGATAGTGAAGAATATAATCAGGTTAGAGAGGGGAAGAGGAAGTTTGGAGAACAAAGAGGAAGGAACCCCAATAACAAACCCTTTAGGACTATACCTAATACAGGGCAACCTTTAGTAAACAAAACCTCTAACGTTGATAAATGCCAACGTTGTGGTAATATTCATAGAGGGCGTCCGTGTTACCTGGAGACGGGGAGTTGCTTTGGGTGTGGCCAAAAGGGGCATAAAATGCGAGATTGTCCTAACAAAGGGAAGGCGGCAACAAAGACTTCTAATGACAATAAGGATCAGGGCAGACAAGGTAGAGTCTTTAATCTTTCTGATGCAAAGGCTTCTAATGCAGTAGTGTCAGGTACACTTTCTATATGTGCACAACCTTTTCAAGTTTTAATTGATCCTGGTTCTACCCATTCATTTGTGTCTGTGCGTTTTGTTAATCGCTTTCCTAATATTCCTGAATCCTTGAATCATATCATACACGTTTCTACTCCTTCGGGTGAGTTATTGACGGGAACATTAGTATATAAGTCTTGCCCTATAAATGTCAGTAGTCATAAACTATTCGCTGATTTGATAGTTTTAGACATAAGAGATTTTGAAGTCATTTTGGGGATGGATTGGTTAGCATCATATCATGCTAGGGTGGATTGTTTTGAGAAGAGAGTTATTTTCCAAATTCCTAACCAACCAGAATTCAGTTTTGAAGGAACTAGCATCTTATCTCCCATGCGTATTATCTCTGCAATGCAAGCTTGTAATTTTCTTAAGAAGGGATGTCAAGGATTCCTTGCCAGTGTTATTGATTTACAAACAAAAGAGCCTAGTTTAGAAGATATCCCTATAGCTAGGCTTTTTCCAGATGTTTTTCCAGATGATTTGCCCAGTCTACCTCCTAGTAGAGAAGTAGAATTTACCATTGACCTTGTTCCTGGAACCACACCAATCTCTAAACCACCTTATCGCATGGCACCTTTAGAATTAAGGGAATTAAAAGTTCAATTACAAGATCTGTTAGACAAGGGTTTTATTAGACCTAGTATATCCCCTTGGGGTGCTCCAGTGTTATTTGTTAAAAAGAAGGATGGAACGATGAGGTTATGTATAGATTATCGTGAACTAAATAAGGTGACCATTAAGAATAAATACCCCTTACCTCGTATAGATGATTTGTTTGACCAACTACAAGGTGCGCAAGTATTTTCGAAGATTGACCTTAGGTCAGGCTATCACCAATTGAAGATTAAGGAAGGGGATATTTCGAAATCAGCTTTTCGTACTAGATATGGTCACTATGAATTTCTTGTGATGCCATTTGGATTAACTAATGCACCAGCCGCTTTTATGGATATGATGAATAGAGTGTTTAGGAAATATCTGGATCAGTGTGTGGTTGTTTTCATTGATGACATTCTTATTTATTCCAAAGGTATTGAAGAACACGAGAAGCATTTGGGGATAGTATTACAAATCCTTAGGAAAGAGAAATTATATGCAAAATTAAAGAAGTGTGAATTTTGGTTGCCTAGTGTTTCTTTTCTAGGACATGTCATATCCAAGGAGGGAGTGTCGGTTGATCCTCAAAAGATCGAGGCTATACTAGATTGGCCAAGACCAACTAATGTAACGGAGATTCGTAGTTTCCTAGGATTAGCAGGTTATTATCGAAGATTTGTTGAAGGATTTTCTAGTATTGCCAAACCTCTGTCTAGGTTAACACAAAAGACGGTGAAATATGAATGGTCTGAGGAAGTTGAGAATAGTTTTCGAGAACTTAAGAATCGATTAGTAAGTGCCCCAATTTTGACTATTCCTTCCGGTACAGGAGGATTTGTGATTTATAGTGATGCTTCTAAAAATGGTTTGGGATGTGTGCTAATGCAAAATGGGAAAGTAGTAGCTTATGCCTCGAGACAGTTAAAACCCCATGAGCAAAATTATCCAACCCATGACTTAGAATTAGCAGCGGTAATTTTTGCTCTTAAAATTTGGAGACATTATTTGTATGGTGAGACTTGTGAGATTTATACCGATCATAAGAGTTTGAAATATATCTTTACTCAGAAGGAATTAAACATGAGACAAAGGAGGTGGTTAGAATTGATGAAGGATTATGATGTAAATATTCACTATCACCCGGGGAAAGCTAATGTAGTTGCCGACGCTTTGAGTAGAAAGTCTACACCAAATTTAGCATGCCTTATTACCAGCCAGGAAGCTCTATTGAAAGATTTGAGAAGTATGGAAATAGATGTACGTATTTATGGTGAAGGAGGAATAATCGCAAACTTAAAAATACAACCCACGTTGATGGAAAGAATTAAAGTTGCACAAGTAAATGACCCACAACTGAGGAAGATTAAAGAAGAGGTTATTGAAGGGAAGAGAATTGAATTTGTGATACGAGATGATATATTAAGGTTTGGAAATAGAGTCTGTATACCTGGTGATGCCCAACTAAAGAGGCAGATTTTGGAGGAAGGTCATTACTCGAGATTCACAGTTCATCCCGGAAATACCAAGATGTACAGAGATCTCCGAGAAGTGTTTTGGTGGAATAACATGAAAAGGGAGATAGCAGAGTTTGTATCTCAGTGTTTGATCTGTCAACAAGTAAAAGCTGAACATCAAAAACCATCAGGACTATTACAACCTTTACCAATCCCTGAGTGGAAGTGGGAACATATTACCATGGATTTTGTGACAGGGCTACCAAGGAGTTCCAATGGTAATGATTCCATTTGGGTAATTATTGATAGGTTAACTAAATCTGCTCATTTTCTTGCCATTAAGATTACCCATTCCTTAGAAAAGCTAGCTAAATTGTATATACGGGAAATTATTAAGCTTCATGGAACCCCAGTTTCAATTGTTTCTGATCGTGACCCTAGATTCGTGTCTCGCTTTTGGAAAAGCCTACAAGTATCCATGGGAACAAAACTGAATTTCAGCACTGCTTTTCATCCTCAAACAGATGGACAATCGGAGAGAACCATCCAAACCTTAGAGGATATGCTTAGGGCATGTGTACTTGATTTAAAGGGGAATTGGGACGATCATTTACCGTTAGTGGAATTTGCATATAATAATAGCTATCAAGCAAGTATTCAAATGGCTCCGTATGAGGCACTCTATGGTAGAAGGTGTCGTTCACCTGCATGTTGGGTAGAAGTTGGAGAAAGAAAATTATTGGGACCAGAATTGATTCAGGTCACAACAGAGAAAGTGAAATTGATACAAGACCGACTTCAAATCGCTCAAAGCCGTCAAAAGAGTTATGCTAACAATCGACGTCGACTGTTAGAATTCCAAAGAGGAGACTATATTTTCTTACGAGTATCACCGACAAAGGGAGTAATCCGATTTGGGAAGAAAGGAAAGTTGAGTCCAAGATACATAGGACCTTTTGAAATCCTTGAAAGGATAGGTGTTGTTGCGTATCGAATAGCCTTACCCCCTGAACTCTCGAGTGTGCATAATGTGTTTCATGTTTCAATGATGAAGAAATACATCCCTGATCCAGCACATATCTTAAGTCACGAGCCTCTTCAAGTTGGAGAAGATTTGACATACATTGAGCATCCAGTGGAAATCTTGGACCATAAAGATCAGATATTACGAACCAAGGTTATTCCACTAGTCAAAGTATTATGGAGGAATCATTCTGTTGAAGAAGCAACATGGGAGCGGGAAGATGAAATAAAAGAGCGATATCCACACCTTTTTGGAAATTAATGTAAGTAAAGTTTGGGGACCAAACTTTTTATAAGGAGGGTAGGATGTAATAACCCTATTTTCTTATGCCAATATATAATTATCTTCTCTCAATTTCTTCATACTTACTATCTAATAATGATATATTATTTCGAGTTCTTAATTTGACAAAACCCATTTTTCAATTTGAAGAATCAACGGTAAAATGGGTCAGATTGAGATTTTATGGCACATCCTAAGCTAAGTGATAAGTTTTGGGGTAGAAAATATAATTTTATGAAACTTTAGGGACTTGGTTTTAATAAAGAAAGTTTCAGGGACCAAAATGAAAAATAAAAAGGGGCCTTTTCGTAAATAAAATATTTTTAGGAACCAAAAAGAAATATTGAAAATATATGGTGTGAAATTACCAAAATGCCCTTCAGGTCCGAAATGACCCTTATACCCTTAATACCTATCCTCGACACCTCGTGCTCGGTTTTTGAACATATCCACTGCACACGTGTCACCTCTATAGGAAAGGATAAAACTTATGTAAATCCTCAGGAAAAAGAAAAAAACACGTGTCAACACCGTGGGATATTTGGAAAACTATAAATAGGGCCTTTGGGGGATCATTTGAAACTCACACCAATTCCTTGAGAATTATAGAAAGAAATAGTGAGAGAAAGTGTGAGAAAGTTTAAGAAGAAGTTCTGAAGGATATTCATCTTAAGGTAATCTTAATGTTATAATGCATCTTTATAGTCTTAATTTATTGTTTTATAGCTTTACTTAGTAGTTATGCTGGTAAAATACAATAAAGAATTCACTAATCAAAACTTAAAATTTAGAACAAATCCAAGTTGATTTTATAAACTTGTTTGAAATTATACGCTTTTAAAAATAATTCTTTTTAAAGAAATTTCTCGTTATTATGGAATTCGATTTAAGTAATTCCAAAGTCAGGCCTGGTGAAGTTCTGTCTAGATGAGATGGTATTTAAGTGGTGCCCCTGTGACCCTCCATCTCTACTGGGAATGAATCCGGAAATGTTCTGTCTAGATGAGATGGTATTTAAGTGGTGCCCCTGTGACCCTCCATCTCTACTGGGAACCGACTGATGAGGAAAGACAATGAATTGAATTCTTCAATTACGATCAATGAGTTTTAAAAGTTGAAAAATGGGGATTCAGTAATCCTTTAAAAGAGGAAGTTATTATTAAAGTATAGTATAAACTGGACCTTAGAACGTGTACTTAAATCTTTATCAGATTAACGTGTGATCGAAGACTCAATACCAGTAAATTTGACCTCCATTTTGGGTGAGTACTCTATGCAATTTCTTGCGCATTTTGATTATATTATTACGCAAACTATGTATATTTTGTGAAATGCTTTTATTCTCAAAATGCATCTGATACCGATGATTCCATCGTTTGTTATATGTTTATATCTCTCCATATAAACATCTGATTTGAAATCTGAAATTATTGATTCGGCCTAAGGAAACTCTCTTACTATGTTGGCCTTGACTACCGGGTGGAAATATTTGGGTGGTACCTTCCCAGCTGGTTTATCGCTGGTGTGCCCTAAATAAGGCGTTGTGACGAACTAGTTCGATTGACCCTCAACTACCGGGGTATAATACGGTAGAAGAATACGGTATTAGAGTGTACTTGGCCATCAAAATGATATGATTGAAAGAAAAAGATATCACATTTGATTTGTTGCATTCGTCTTATTCTGAGCTATCCAATTGTGATATATATATATACTTTCATTTCAAAATTATATCTATTTACTGCAAGTTCCTCTCCATATATGTATATTCCTTATCTTTTGACTTGAATAGGTATCTATTTTCTGAAAACCCTAGAATGTCTGGAGATTGAACCTCATTCGGCTTTTAGCTGATGTTGTATAAATAAACATTTTTCAGGAAACGTTTAGGCTCACGGACGGAATGAAAATGGACTATATTGAAGATTTAGCTTTTACAGCTCTTTTTGTAAAATGTTTATTTAGAGCATGTCTGGCTCACTTGTAATAAGGTTTAAATTTTCTCTTAAGTTGTAACCCGTTGTTACTTTTAATATATATATGAAGTTTCCTTTAGAAAGCTCTGATGACGTAATTCCTTTACTTTCAGTATTTTACGATTCATAACCATGTGATAATATATCCGTTGCATTTATTTAAGGAAACAATTAAATCGGAATATTTGTTGCCTTGGTGGCATGTCAAGACACTCGTTCCCTAATACTATTTTGGGTCGGGGTCGTGACAGTCAGAGCCAGCGGCTGAAGAAGTGGGGAGTAGGGTTACTTTTGATGTAGGTTTTTTTTGGGTTGGTGATGAGAGAATGGGAGAGAAGTATAGAAAGAGAGGAACGTAATGTTTGTGTGAGAAATGAGGGGTGAACAAACTGATGAAGTGTTTATGACCAAAATTCCCCTAATTTTGAATTGAAGTTCAAGTTTGGAAAGTAATAAAAGAGGGGGAATTCAAAAATTTCAAGGGCAAAATAGAAAGTGTAAACAAAATTCATCTTGATGACATCATTTTTTAATCTTATGACATACATAAGTTTTATACTTTATTATATATATATAAGGACAAAATGTCATGTTTTGTTTTAAACAATGGAACTTTTTCCATTTGTTGTCTGATTATAGTGACTTGTCACTCTTTGTGCCTAAGTAATGGATTGATTTTCATCCCATGTTCTTGCTTAGTTGTAGTAATCGTGTTAGGATTACCTTATTGCCTAGACAGTGGACGCCCCGGGAGGTCACCCATATTCTTGTCTAGTTTGGGGTGCCCCTTGAGATCACCCGTGATCAAACAGGCTTTTGCCTTGTATGATTTTTATTTATCGACCAACCGGGGTTGATGGTTATTGAATTACTGACCAACCGGAGTTGGTGGTTGCTGAATTGTCGACCAATCGGAGTTGGTGGTTGCTGAAGTGTGTAGCACGAATACTTCAAAAAAAATTCAACAAAAGAGAAAAATGGGAAAAACGTCACTTTTATTCATATTGAAAGAAATGGGTTACACATGAATTTTTATTACTGATAATACTTGCGCAGATGCTTTGCATTCCACACATTCTTGAATTTTTCTCCCTCTAGAGTTTCAATTTTGTATGTCCCAGGACGAACAACTTCAGTTACTCTATAAGGTCCATGCCAGTTGGCCTCTAGTTTATTTTGCTTCTGGATCACTTTCTTCAGTACATAGTCCCCCTCTTTCAAGTCGGACTTCTTCACTCTTTTGTTATAAAACAAGGTTGTTCGTTGTTGGTAGGCTGCATTCATGATTGTTGCTTCTTTCCTAACTTCTTCGAGCATATTCAGGTCTAAACGTCGCATCAAGTCGCTTACAGAGGAATTGAAATTAAGCACTCTATATGTGGGCAGACCCAACTCAGTAGGTATGAACGCTTCACTTCCGAAGGCTAATGTACGGAGATTCTCCAGTTGCTGTTCGTGATGTAGTGCGATAAGCCCACAACATAGAATGTAGCTCGTTAATATAATTTCCCTTTGCATTATCTAGGCATTTTTTCAAACCATTTAGTGGGGTTATGTTCGTCACCTCAGTTTTCCCATTGCTTTGGGGATGGACTGGTGCAGAATGGATCTTCTGTACATTGGATTGGTGACAATATGCAGCAAACTCCTCGTTGTCAAATTGGGTTCCATAGTCGGTAATAAATGCATGTGGGAGACCATATCTGCAAATAATGTTCTTCCAAATAAACTGATAGACCCTATCATATGACATGTCAATGAGAAGTTCAGCTTCCACCCATTTGGTAAAATAGTCCACAGTAACTACTAGATATTTGAATCTTCCACTGGTCGTTGGAAGTGGCCCGACCAAGTCTATACAACATATGGAAAATGGCCAAGGGGATGTAATGGGGGTTAACATTGCTTGGGGAGTTCTTTGGAAGGAAGAAAAACGTTGGCATTTATCACACTTCTTAGTGTAAGCTGCGCAATCAGCTCTCATCGTTGGCCAGTAATATCCCTATGTCATTATCCTCTATAAAAGCATTCGACCTTCTATATGAGCTCGACAAGAGCCTTCGTGAACTTCTCCAATCAAATATTTAACTTCGGAGGGATGCACACATCTATGTAGTCCTGCTATCACACCTCTTCTATACAAAATACCATTAGTCAGTACATAATGATCAACTTTAAACTTCAGTTTTTTTGCTACGAGTTTGTCAGTTGGCACAATTCCCTCTTCAATATAGGCCCTGATGGGGTCCATCCAGGATGGACCCAAATCGAGGGTAATGAAGTTCACTATCAAAAATTGGTCTATGCTCCGATCTGCTAGAATCTATATTGGAATAGTTCTTCATAACTCGGTGCGTGTTACTGAGGCCAAATGAGTTAGGGCGTCAGCTCTTGCATTTTCCAATTTGGTATTCTAATCAACTGGACTACAGCAAAAGTTGAAACAACCTCCATAGATTTTGCATGATACTTAAACATTAATTCTCCCTTCGCTACGTACAACCCAAGAATTTGATTTATAATTAATTATGAATCACTGAATATGATAACCTGCTCTGCATTCATGATTTTGGCCAAACTAAGACCCATGATCATAGCATCATATTCAGCTTCATTGTTGTAAGCCTTAAATTGAAAACGTAGAGCATACTCAATATCAACTCCCTTAGGACTGTTTAATATTATTCCTGCTCCACTACCCGTGGCACACGAAGAGACATCCATATACAAATTCCACAAAGGTATATCACGATCAAATTCTTGGTCAGACAGAGTTCCTTGGTAGAATATTTAATACTTCCTTTTATCTTCTTCTATCCTTGGGCAATTACCTGACACTTCCCATGGATCATTGTCTATCGCCTCCTGTCGATCTATTAATGGAAGTTGGTCGGGTTTGTCTTAGATGGTCCCGTAACATCCACGGGTTGGTCTGTATCAAGCTCTTGCTTTTCGAATGTGTCAGGGTAAGTAAATTCCGTAATAAAGTCCGCTACTTCTTTCCCCTTAAGTGATGACCTAGGCTCATACACTATGTCATATTCACCAAGTTCTACCGCCCAATACATCAATCTTCCTGAGTTCTTCGGTTTGTGCAGAGCCTGTCTTAGTGGCATATCAATATAAATGACTATAGTATGGGCTTTAAAGTATGGCCTCATCCTTCTAATCGCTTTGATTAGTGCTAGTGCCAACTTTTCCAACCTTGGATATCTAATCTCTGCTCCTCGAAATGCCTTGCTAGTGTAATAGACTGGTTTTTGCACTCCATCTTCCATTCCTATCAACGCCAAACTAACTGCATTGTCTGACTTTGTCAGATAGAAGTATAGTCTTTCTCCCATCACTGGTCTGGATAACAATGGAAGTGTCCCCAGATATTTTTTCAATTCTTGAAAGGCCTCCTCACATTCATCATTCCACTCAAAAGTTTTTCGAAGTGTTTTGAATAATGGGAGGCATTTTTCTGTTGCTCGTGACACAAATATGCTAAGTGTTGTAACTCGTCCTGTGAGACTTTGCACCTCCTTCTTCGTAGTTGGAGATCGCAGGTCCAATAGGGCCTTGATATTTTTAGGGTTTGCCTCGATGCCGCGTTGATTAGCAATATACCCGAGAAACATGCCTTCTCGTACTCCAAATATGCATTTGGTGGGATTTAACTTGATTTGATATTTTTCTAACTGATCAAAAGTCTAGCCCAAGTCAACTAAATGATTAGTAGCTTTTTTTCTCTTTGTTAGCATATCGTCAACATAAACCTCCATGTTATGACCGATTTGCTCTGCGAACACTTTATTCATCAGCCGTTGGTATGTTGCACCTGTATTTTGAAGTCTGAAAGGCATAACATTATAACAATAAGTTCCCCTTGGGGTAATAAAAGAGGTACTTTCCTTATCCTCTGGTTTCATCTTAATCTGGTTGTAACCATAATATGTATCCATGAAGCTCAACAACTCATGCCCCGATGTAGCATCCACCAGTTGGTCAATTCGGGGCAAAGGAAAATGATCCTTTGGGCAGGATTTATTAAGATCAGTGAAGTAACACACATCCTCCACTTATTGTTTTTCTTTTTTACCATCACAACATTTTCTAGCCAATCGGGATACTTGACGTCCTCAATAAAAGAGGATTTCTATAGTTTCTCTACTTCTTCCTGTATGGCTTGGTTCTTCTCTGGGCTGAATACTCTTCTTCGCTGCTTCACTAGTTTGACCTCCTTATTAACATTGAGCTCATGTCATAGGAAATTCAGGTCTATCCCTGGCATGTCTTCATGACTCCATGCAAAAGTCTACTTTCTGCGCCTTAAAAATTCCACCAGTTCCTGCTTTATTGATAAGTCCAATGAGGCACCAATTTGAGTTGTTCACTCTAGTCGTTCGTCGTCTAGAATGATATCCTCTGTAACTTCCATAACCTGACCCTTTACTAGCTAAGATTCATCTTTAGGGTCTAAGGTTTCAATCTCTAGATCTTTTATTTCATCCACTTGGTACGTAGTAGTTTTCTTCCTGGCTTCTTCCAGTTCTTCTTGTTCGGTAGATGAATAGTAGCATTCCCGAGCTATTTTCTGGTCGCCTTTCACAACTCCCACCCCAAAATTGGTTGGGAGCTTCAAATATTGATGTATCGTAGATGGTACTGCCTCAAATTTCTTCAGAACTACTCTCCCTATGATAATGTTGTAGGCTGATTCGACATTTTTATCGATTACAAAAAAGCGTACTATTTCTGTACGGCAAGCAGGCCACGTACCAATAAGCATGTCCAACTTGATCGTCCCTAGTGGAAAAACCTTTTCACCAGTGAAACCGAGGAGGGGCCTATGATATGGATCTAATTGGGCTAACTTCAGATTCAAGCTATCGAAGCATGGGTATCATATGATATCTGCAAAGCTACCATTATCCACCAATACCCGTGAAATCACCACATCCTTCATTCTCATCTTGATCACAAAGGGGTCGTCATGAGGATATAGTACACCTGCCAGGTCGTTCTTAAAAAAACCGATGACCAGTTTGTCCCTATTCACCTTCCTCGAGCGATCATATTCAGCCAAGTTTATGCGTTGTATGTAAGAGCAAGCTTGGGCCTCATTGAGGTAAGATTTTATCTCCGCAGTAAGATCTCCACCTCCTGCATCTCCACCTGTAATGACATTACATTCAAATGATCCAAAATGGATTGAAAATACCTCGCGCTTGGGATATCTGGGCCTTTTAGGGAGATTGGGATTATCTTCTGGATTATCTTCGCGATCTCTCTTCTTGTCTTCTTTTGCTCGGTGAGGAGACTTAGATCTTTTCCTTCCTCTGTTGCTGGTTTTTCCACCACTTTGGCGATCAACGTACTTAGTTAGTTTTCCTCGCCTGATGAGTGCTTCAATTTCATTCTGGAGAGCAATGCAATGTTTGGTCGTATGGCCATGGTCTTTATGGAACTCACAATATTTGGACTTGTCCCTTTTGTGAGGATATTACTTTATTTTCTCTGGCCAGGTTAGCTCCTCGATGTTGTTGCTCTCCTTCATAATGTGATTTATATCTACCTTCAAGGGAGTATAATTTCCATACTTCCTCATCTGCTCCAGCATTTGTTTGCCTTTTGATTGTTTACTGCCACCATTGTTCTTATGATCCTTCTTCTCAGTTTTACTACCTTCAACCTTGAACTCCTTAGTGTCTATATTTTTCTTTGCATCCATAGCTTCCTCGGCGTTCATGATCTTGGCGACCTTTGCCATCAATTCTGCCATGGTCCTGGGCGGATCTTTGGCCAAAGTATAGTACAACTTGTTCGGTAACAGACCACTCATCAGAGTAGTAAATGATGTCTTCTCCTCGTAATCGATCACCTCCAGTTTCTCGTTATTGAAACGAGTAATATAATCCATGGTGCTTTCTTCTATTTTCTGTCTAATTCTCAGTAAGTGCGCTACTCTTTTAACCGGCTTCACTCCAAAGAAGAAATTCCCTATGAAAAGCTCTACCAATTGATGAAAAGTCATAATTTTCCCTCGAGGAAGGTTGTTGTACCACATTTGGGCTGACTCGGTGAGAGTTCCTGAAAATACACTGCATCTCATCTCATCTGGAATAGCATAGATATCAGCAACAACTTGGTATTGCTCTATATGGAGGACAGGATCAGTTTTTCCGTCATATTTAGGTGTCACTATAGGAGCTTTGAATTTGGATGGTGTGGGAAAATCCACAATTGCCTGCACGAAGGGTGTCCCTTGGACAAAAGTTCTTTATAGAGGGTTCTTGGCCTTAGCCATTTCCCCTAACCTATCTTCCAACCTTTGAATAGAACCTTTCCATGCATCATTTCCCGCCTCGGACCTATTTGTCCGCGCAACTGATCGCGCTGAGCTTTCCTCTTACCACCTTTCATTACAGGTTGTCGGGCGTGTTTGGGCAAAACCTTCCCTTAGATTGGATGGTCGTAAAGAGTTCCTCGACGCGATCCTAGGACGGTTTCTATTTCTCCTAGGTCTCAATCGATCAAAAGGAGACACTCTACTCAACCTTTCCAGAGCGTTGGCCTTCTCTGGAGTCAGAGTGACATTCTGTTGAGAATCCGTAACTCATACTGAAGAAGTCCGGCCAGGTTGATACAAAGGATCATTAGATCTCTCAGTACGATATGAGCCAGTACGCCGAGATTGATAAACCTCTGGTTATAGTGTTTGTTTAGTTATTGAAGATGGCAGATGAGTATTTCTTTGAATGTTTCGTTGTCCTGACTGGGCAGGTGAACCATCTCGAACAGTTTGTATAAGTTAACGCATGGTTTCTTGCATGGCCGTTCGCCCTTGGGCTAAGTTGGCCATTATGCCAGCCAAATCTTGCATATTTGGTGGAGTAGAAGGGTTCAGATGGACCCCAACATTGTTCCAATTATTTGATTCTGGGTTTTCAGCCATAGATGATGAGTGTTTTGGTGAAAAATGCTAATTATAGTCGTTTCCCACAGACGACGTCAATTTGTTGATGTAAAAAACTAGATGCAATCTAATTTATTAATCACAGATAAAAATGAATAATTAAATAAGACAAATGGATTTTTAAAGTGGTCCGGCTATCAAAATGGGCTACATCCACTGTTGTTGTATTTCTGACTGTTTACCTTGAATCTCGATAATGGGTTTACCCAGAGATCAAAAAGTCCCCTTTTATGACTGGGTTACAATGTATTTATAGCCTTGAGGCTATACATTCGAAAAGGTAATGCATTGTTATCTAGTAGACATATACATTTGTACAATAATGTGCATTTAATGCGTAGTCGCCTTTTGGTTTTCTTGATTGGATGCTCTGCATGCTAAGTAGCTCGAACCGCCTAAGTTGCTCGGTACGCTTAAGTAGCTCGGAACGTCTGAGTAGCTCGGTGAAAGTATGTATTTGCCACGTAGGATGACACATGTCTTTATCTAACTGATCCATGTCAGCTGACTAATTTTTGTAATAATAATAATAATAATAATAATAATAATAATAATAATAATAATAATAATAATAATAATAATAATAATAATAATAATAATAATAATAATAATAATAATAATAATAATAATAATAATAATAATAATAATAATAATAATAATAATAATAATAATAATAATATGAGGGGAATGGTGTGAAAACAAGGTGCCCCGTCTTTTTTAGACTTTTCTTTTGGAGAGAGACGACTTCATCTGTAGGATGTTGAGCCACATTGTTTGAATGAATGTTGGAGGGTGAGGGGAAAACCACTTTTTTTCTTCTATCTATGAATGGGTAGGAGCCTTCTAACGTAGCTTTGGAGTCAGTGTCTCCTTTTTACTAAAATAGAAAGAAGGGTGTTAGGTTTTTGTTTCTGTGGGGAAAAGTGCATCAGAGTTGTGTATTTTTCCTTTTATAGTCTTCAATTTTTTTTTTTAGTATTAGCCATTGCATATAGTTTAAATAAGGATGACTCTGTGGAGCCTAAAATGTTTTAGAACATTATTTTATTACTTGACAGTTTGTATATTTCGTGTAGGTTGTGACGTCCCTTCGGGAGTGAAGGCACAATGACTATAGACAGGGTTTTACAATAACACGGCTTTTTTAGTGTTTATTTATACCGGACCCAAAGTGATATCTCGAGTTTCCTATGTATTTTCGATTCAAAAGTAATGGTGCACACGTAATTTTGATTGTCTGCAATAATAATACAGTGAAGAATCAGTTCTACATAGTTCTCTCTAAAAACGAATAAAAATTGGGGGGAGGGGGGGGGGTTAAAGTGTTCTTACTGACTTTAATAGAAAGGTTGGTGGCTTAAGTGGGATGTTTAATGTAGGGTTGAGAATGTGTATGGGTTTGCATAGTCTTCATTTCCCTGATAACCGATTATTTGGTCCTTTTCCATTTCACCCTGATTAGGTTCAAGGAAATAATTTCTTCAATCAATATAGATTAAACGGTTGGCAAAAAAAATACTATGTCGAGATCAGCTAAGGTAACCGCCCTACCATATTATTTTCCCGACTAGATAGGGTCCTCCCCAGTCGGGTGAAAATTTACCTCCGGGTGTCCGGTCAAGTTTGAGATTCTCTTTTAGGACTAGGTCACACGCTTGGATATTTTTCTTCTTGACTTGTTTATTGAATGCTCGGGCAATACCATGTTGGTAGTCCTAGTTGTGGTAAGCGACTTTTAGCCTCATCTCATTAAGGATGGCTAGTTCATCGTAACAGGCCAGGGCCCATTCAGTTTAGGCCACTTGACTTAAGAGCATGACCTTTAATGAGTGTACCTCGAGTTCGATGGTTAGGACTACCTCCATGACATAACGTATTGAACAGGCGGTGGTCCTCATATAGTTTCTCTTTATAGTAAGATAGCCCCAGAGGGCATATGGGAGTTTTTCTAACCAGTTATTTTAGGTTTTGTTCATCTTTTGGATGATGTTTTTTATATTTTTGTTAACAACCTTGACTTCTCTGTTCGTTTGAGGTTTATAGGAGAATTACTAATTTCTAGTGATCCTATACTCATGCTATATGTTGGAGTCCTCCTTTTCGAAGTAAGATCCATTGTCTGATACTAACTCATGACGTACATCAAAGTGGCAAATGTTATTTTTCATATGAATTTGGTTTCTTTCTTAGGATGTAGAACTAATTAAGATTCAGCCTAAACCCATTTGGTGAATTAGCCGATGGCGACTAAGATGAACTCATGCCCCATGGTGGCCTTGGGAGTGACCTTCCCTGTGATGTCGATCCCTCGGGTGGGGAAAGGTTAGGGATAGGTCATGCAATATATCTCTCAAGGAGGTGGATGTTATTGGGGGAATACAACTGACATTTGAGGCACCACTTAATGTACTCATTGTTGTTCTCTTTCATGGTGATCTAGTACTATGAGTTTCAAAATATTTTGCTAGAGAGAGTGTGCCCACTCCTGTGCGGGCCACATTCATCGCTATGTATTTTTTCCATAATTTTAAGGGTTTCGTTCCCTGTGACACATCGTAAGTGTATATGGTCGAAACCTCTTTTGTATAGTTGGTCCCAGAAGATGATGAATTGGGTTATCAATTATCATGGTGTAAGTCGCTTAGTGGAGGAGGCATCTGATAGCTAAGGATTTCAGTTGACCAAGTTCCATATGTTGTAGTACCAGACTGCAGGTCCTTATTTTGTTTCTTCGATGGTATCGACTTAAAAGAAATAGGAAGAGGTGTTCCGACTAGTTATAATGAATGTAATGTCCGTAGTACCCTCCGGAATGTCGATTATGGGGGGTGGAAAGTGAATATGCGAAGTTATATTTAGCTCTTGAGAGGAAGTCAAATTCAAGATGCTCAAATTGCGAAGCTACCTCCTCTAATTAGGCATGTTATTATTGGAGTTTGTCATCTCAGATCATCCATTTTTCATGTATTTTACTAATAACTAGGTTAGAATCCCCATAGTCCTTCAAGTCGGTGATTCCTATTTCTAAAATGATTTTAAGACCGGTGATGAAAGCCTCACACTCGACCATGTTATCGGTGAATTCATACGTGATCTTGATAGAGGTGGGGATCATCCCAAGTCCAGCGATATAAGTAGAATTCCTATAATGAATCCCCTTCTATTGGGTGCCCCATCGAAGTAGAGTTCCCAAATTTCTCTATCATTTAGGGTGAAGAGATTCTCGTCGGGGTAGTTTTCCTCATTTTGGTCTTCTGCATCTAATGAGGGTTGTCCTGTGAGGAGGTCAAAAATGTCCTCTACGTGACATATGTGATTATGAATTAGGATAGCATTAATAGTCCCGTAGCCATCCGATTGTAGAGAGAGGGTTTATCATTGAGATATTTCAGGTGATCCATCCTGGAGATGAGCTGTGTGATGAAGGACATCATGTTGTTCTGTAGTTTACGAGTGACATATATGATGATGCACATGTGCCTTTTCCAAGGCATTGTATCTGAGCTCATATCATTCCAGTTTTTGTTGAAATAGTAGAAGGCACATTCCTTCTGAGAGCATTCGATATACTGTGCTAACATGGCTTAGACATCTGTTTTATTTATGGTCATGCAGAGCATGAGTGGTTATCCTAGTTGAAGAGAAACTAGCACCGGTGGATGCGCGAGGTACTCTTGTAATTTTCTTGAATCCATATTAGCATTGAGCATTCCATTATTTGGGTGAGTCCTTCTTGAATATTTGGAAAATGGGTTCATTAATGGTGGTGAGTTGGTTAATGAACAATCTTATGAACTCTTCTTAGTTCAGGAACCCTCTCACTTTCCACTACACCAAAATAGGAAGATGGTCATAGATTTGGGCCGTGACCAGGCCCACGGGTCACGATCCGATCCGTGACCATAAAATGCATGACAAAAACCACTAGTCATGGACCTTATCCCTGACTAAAAGATATGATCAAGGATCTTGGTGTGTGGCTATATAAGGTAGGATGGTTGAGATCAAGGGTCATGACCAGGCGATCACGAAACAAATTCGTGACCCGACCATAATCAACCTTTACTAATGGTTATGGACTAAAGTCATGACCAGGTGCGATAAAACTTTAAACATGGTCATGGACCATAGCCATAACCAACATTACACATGCAGCAACACGATTACGACCCATAGTCGTGACCAACTTTTGCACCTACTTGTCTTTGGTCACAGACTAAATTCGCGAGCATTGATTTATCATAAAAAAATGAAACATGGTCATTGTTTAAGTCCGTGACTATATTTAAATGAAAAACATATGGGTTGTTTCATATCATATTCTCAAATCGAGAGTCCCGTAACTACATGATCGGTTGCTATGAGTTATTGGTCACGTGTGAGGTGTTCATGACACTTGCAGGGCTGTTTGGGGGTTGTTCGAGGTTTTATCCCACTCGCGGCATGTTCTCAAGACAAATTGTGCCTATTTTCAAATTCAGGTCCTATTCTCAAACTGGGAGTCCCGATATTATGCAATCGATTGCTATGAGTTACATTAGACATGTGTGAGGTGTCCATGCCATTTGCGGGGTAATTTCGGGGTTGTTTGGGATTTTTACCCACTAGCAGCACGATTTAGAGCCTAAGTGTGTTTGTTTTTAAATTTGGAACCTATTCTCAAATCGGGAGTCCCTCGACTACACGATCGGTTTATATGAGTTATGTTGGTCATGTGCAAGGTGTTCATGCCATTTGTGGGGCTATTTGGGGGTTGTTCAAAGTTTCGACCCATTCACGGCACGTTTTCAAGCCTAAGTATTCCTATTTTCAAATTCTTATTCTATTCTCAAATCGGGAGTCCTACGACTACGAAATTAGTGGCTACGAGTTACGTTGTTCACATGTGAGGTGTTCCTGTCATTTGCGAGGACATTTGTTCAGGGTTTCAACCTACTCGCGACACGTTTTCAAGCCTAAGTATGCCTATTTTCAAATCCAGGTCCTATTATCAAACTGGGAATCCCGCTACTATGATTTCAGTCTCTATAAGCTACGTTGGACACATACAAGGTGTTCATGCCACTTGTTGGGCCGTTTGGGGGTTGTTTAGGGTTTCGACCCACTCGCGTCACGTTTTAAAGCCTAGGTGTGCCTATTTTAAAATCCGGGTCCTATTCTCAAATTGAGAGTCCTGTTACTATACAATTGGTTACTACAAGTTACGTTGGTCACGTGTGAGATGTTTGTACCACTTGCGAAGCCGTTTCGGGATTGTTTGGGGTTTCGACTCACTCGGGACACATTTGCAAGCCTTAGTGTACCTATTTCTAAATTTGGGTCCTAGTCTGAAACTAAGAGTCCCGCTACTATATGGTAGGTTGCTACGAGTTCCATTGGATACATGCAAGGTATTCATGCTACTTGTAGGGCCGTTTGGGGGAAGTTTGGGGTTTTGACCCATTCGCGGCATTTTTTCAAGCCTAAGTGCACCTAATTTCAAATTGGGGTCCTATTCTCCAACTAGGAGTCGTGCGACTATGAGGTCGGTTGCTACGAATAATACTGGTCACGTGCGAGGTGTAAATGCCACTTGAGGGGCCAGTTAGGTGCTGTCCGGGTTTTGACCCACTCACGGTACATTTTGAAGCCTAAGTGTGCTTATTTTCAAATTCGGCTCCTATTCTCAAATTGAGAGTACCGCGACTATGCGATCGGTTGCTATAAGTTATGTTGGAGGTTGTTCGAGGTTCCGACCCACTCTCGACACATTTCCAAGCCTTAGTTTGCCTAGTTTCAAATTTGAGTCCTATTCTCAAGCCAAAAGTCCCCGACTATGCAATCAGTTAATACGAGTTACTTTGGTTACGTGTGAGGTGTTCATGCCCCTTTTGTGGCCGTTTGGGAGTAGTTGGGAGTTTTATCCCACTCGCGACACGTTTTCAAGCCAAAGTGCGTGACCAATAAATTTGGGTCTTATTCTCAAACTGAGAGTCCCGCGACCATGTGTACAGTTGCTACAATTTACGTTGGTCTCGTGTGAGTTGTCCATGCTTCTTGAGGGGTTGTGTGGGGTTTTGATCCACTCGCAGCATGTTTTCAAGTCTAAGTGTGCCTATTTTTAAATTCGGGTCCTATTCTCAAACTGGGAGATCGTGACTAAGTGTCTGTTGTCTATGAGTTACGTTGGCCTCTGTGAGGTGTTCGTGCCCCCTTGTGGGGCCATTTGGGGTCTGTTGGGTATTTCAATCCACTTGTGACACGTTTTCTAGCCTAAGTGTATCTATTTACAAATCTAGGTCCTATTCTCAAATCGGGCTCCCTATGACTATGTGTTGAATTGCTATGAGCTACGTTGGACACATGCAAGGTGTTCGTGACACTTGTGGAGATGTTCGGGGTTTCGAGCCACTCGTGGCATGTTTTCAAGCCTTAGTGTGCCTATTTTTAAATCTAAGTCCTATTCTCAAATCGGGAGTCTCGCGACTTCGCAGTCGATTACTACAAGTTACGTTGGTCATGTGAGAGGTGTCGGTGTCCCTTGTGGGGCCATTTGGCGTCTGGTCGGAATTTTGACCCACTTCTGGAACATTTTCAAACCTTAGGGTGCCTATTTTCAAATTCAGGTCATATTCTCAAATCGAGAGTCCCTCAACTACGCGATCAATTGCAACGATTTATGTTGATCAAGCCTAAGTGTGCCTATTTTCAAACATTTAAAAGATTATGAATATCAATTATATAAAAATGTTAGTTAAAGTAAAGAATACCTAGTTTCTTGAGATCCAAGAAAGCCATTAAATAGAGTCTTCTAAATGTGTGATTAGACCAAATCGATCCTGGAACCCCCCATGTATTCCTTTACATGTACATTTGTTGATTAATTTCATTAATACCATCTTCATAAAATGAAGATAAAATTAACGTCCCACTTGGGACAAAAAATCAACATTATTGATATCCTCAAAATTTGGATACTCGTCACCAACTTAGAGTTTCCAAATTTTGAGGATTTCACTAATGTTGATTTTTGTCCTATGTGGTATGATAATGTTCCTTCATTTTATAAAGATTTTATCAATAAAACTAATTGGCAAATGTATATGTACAGGAACATGTGGAAATTGAGTTGGGTCAATTTGGTCCAATCACAAACTCAGGAGGCTCCAATTTCAAACTGAGCATCTCGTCAAGTCCCTTGATCACTTGTTCTTCATGAGGATTGAACCTGCTCACCTTTTGTTCTGGCATATTTTCCTAAGCATATAGTGATGATTCCACAATAATGTATTCTAAATCAATATTATCGAAAGTTAATTTATATTACCCCATATTAATATTTGTTACCAGGAAAAGGAAAAATTTTCCTATATAGGATTAGGAACTCACCATCATTATCAAGTATAATAGTTAAGAACTATCATGAAGGGACATTGTTAGTCAGTTGTTGCAGACTGCTACCTCCTGATTATAACCTCCATCAACACTTTTCAATGCATCCTCTTTTTTTTTCATCAGTATAGTCTAGAGTAAGAGCAAGAAATCCAGAGTGAAAGGGGTTTGAAGGTTTGAGAGTTTAAGAGTCTGTATGAAGTTGGCTAAAAGGGTTTAGGGGTATATAAATAAAGAGACTAGTCATGGCCCTGAGCTGCGACCATCAGCCCCCTATTTCTTATACGTCACCATCCGTGACCATTCCATTATAATAGGGAGAGTCATGGCCCTAAGGCATAACCAAGAGGAGTGACCAATTAAAAATGGTCATGGTCCAAATTCGTGACCCCTCTGGATGGAAATTTGGCCATGGCCATGGATGTGGTCATGGACATAATCCATGATAACAGTTAGAGGGAAATTTAGTGAGATTTTATAGCCATGATGGTCACGCCTTGGTCATAGATTACGGTCGTGACCCACCATGGTCACGGTTCATGGCCATGACCAACTCCATCTAAGGTCACGACATTTTATGGTCATGGAACTAGTCACGCATTTATTCGCTACGGTCAAAGATTTTGGTTGTGACCAACTAGTCGTGGTATTGGTCCGTGACCAGGCTTCCGTGACTATCCGCCTAAGTTGGTGTAGTGTCCTTTTTGTTCTGGGGGTGGTATTTCCTGTAATACCTCGTAATTTTATTGATATTTATTTAAGGGATTAATTGAATTAAATGAGAATTAATTAGAAATTAATCCGGGTATAAATACTAACGAGTTGTGAGTTGGTATTTGATTATGATGTTAAAAAATTATTATTTTCGAGTATGTATGGTAATACATGAGTATTGATGATATCTAAATTGTCACGAGGTAGATATACGGCAATTTGGAAAATTTTATTGGGACACGCGTGTTAGTCGCGTCAGGAACGTAATTAATTGAATTAAAAAGTGAATTTTATTTTTATCAATCGAATGGTCATTTTGAGTGTACCAACATGTCCGGAAGGGTCTAAATAGTCAAAAAACACTAGCCGGGGGTTTAGTCTGGGTCCCGGGGCATTTTTAGGCCACACCGGCAACCCAAAAGGGTAGTTTGGTAATTTTAAAAATAGGGGAATTAAAACCCACGAATTTTAGAGGTTATTTTTATATTAGAAAAGAACCCACTAATCCATTACCAGCATTTGGGAAGTTAGAGGTCTGCGGGAATTATAGGGAGGAGTTGGAAGAAGTTCCAAAAAGGAAACCCTAGCCAACTTCACCATCTTTGGAAGAAATTTGTAGAGAGAGGGAGGAGAATCAACATTCATTCTTCAACTTCAAATCATAACATCTAAGGCAAGTGGTTTAATTACATTAATTTCAAGCGAATGTTTCTTCCATGCTTAGAATTGAATATTTGTCTTATTTTGAAAGTTTGATGAAAACCCATGAAATTTGAGGTAGAATTCATAATATGATATAGAAATTGCATGTAGATGGTTATCGGATGAATTTTATATACAAAATGTATCTTTTGATGATGTATAAATGGATTTATAAGGAGTAATTGTAGACATTAAATTCTGGCTTCATGTTTATAGGGTTTGAGACAAGATTTGAGAAGTTTAATGATTTCATGTTAATTTAAGATGAATTGACACCAAATATATGTTAAAGAGTGACCTAGGAGGACTTAGAGTAGTTTAATAACGTTAAAATACTATTGGGATGATCTTAGGATGAGTTTAGAGAAGAGAAAAATGGAGAAAAATGAAGTAGAGAATTTCTGGGCTCAAACTGCCATCTCGTTAGAAGACCTGCCCAGGTCGTTTGAACGACCTCATTCGAACGAACTTCTAATGAGATGGCAGTATCCCTTCTAACGAGTTGGTAGTTCGTTCGAAGCCTTTCGTCCGAACGAACTCATTCGAACGACCTCGTTCGAACGAGACTTCTAACGAGTTGACAGAATGGCCTTTTTGGCCTGATTTCATTTCAAACGTTCCGTAGACTTATTTAATTAGAGTATTAAACTTCCCTTATTGATTAGTGGGTATAATTGTGAGAATTGGGGTACATTGAGGAGTAGAACTTAGAACCTTATAATAAAATCGGATGTCAATTGTGGAGTAGGAAACGAGTACCTAATTATGACGTGAGAAGGGTTGATAACGTTAATATACAAATCGGGGACTTGTGATCATATAACATTAAATGACGGTATAAGAACAAGAAGTATACCTATATTAAAAATACGAGATATCTAAGATGTGTGAATGCTTAGTATATGTGGTTTTATGTGTATAACATACCTACCGTACTTGCTATCATGGGAGGTTTGCATTCGATTAGGGCCATATAATCTTTGTGTACCTACGGGGGGATTTAGATTGGTACCTCGAGGACATAGGTCAGAGAAGGACTTATTGAGAAGTTAATAAGTCTGCTGATCATGGGAGCGTAGGTATGTGCGTGACCCATGTGATGTGAACTATGTTCGCCTCCATTATTTTTGATTGCTATTATTTGAGAACGATTCCTAAGAGATTCGGAATGCGTGGTCCTTATGTACGAGATGTACCGGGATTTGATAGCAGAGTATGTGTGCACTGCAGCTTAGCCTCGGGGTGCTAATATTGTATATTTATGATAAGAATAATATATAGTTAAATTGAAATGCTCAGTCATGTATAAATGCGAATGTGATTAATAGCAACGTTTTTGTAAAAATAAAAGTGGAAATCTCCTAGTAAGTGGTATACTAATATGGGAAATCGAGAATAAATGTAAAGCTTGTTGTTCCAATAAAGATGCCGGAATTATAGCGTGAATCGTATAGTAATGTTAGTTATTATTTATGGACTAGTTAGATATGGGAATAACTAGAAATGGGTACTGGTACGTTAAGAGTGCACAAATAGTCGAGAGGTGAGTATTTCATGTAAGCGCACGTCCTAACATGTATTTTGCATTCATTGTTGTAATGTCATTAAAACACTTGCTATATTTTAAATTATTTTCCACAATCGGGCTCTCACCCGTTTACTTTCAAATATATTTTTGTAAAAACCTTTTAGGTGCCCATCCACAAGGACACCATGCATAAGAGTTCCATTCAGGTGACGGACTGTAGCTACCGTGGAAGTTATAGGACTTTAACAGTAGACGCCTCCACTTTTGTTCTTAACTCCATATTATCATCTTTTCTCATCTGTTGGGCATATCGACCTACTTCCTTTTAGAGACACTTTATTTAATTCAGTTATTTCAAGAATTTGGGTTGTAATTAATTTAGTGATACAGACTTGGTACTTGTTTATTTTAGCATTTGGATTGTGTGAGGATTATTCCTCCAGACTCATTACTATTTTATGGTTACTCTATTGTCTTTGTGTTGTGGTGCTGGTGTTAGCATTTCATAATTTACTTAATACATGTTAATCGGATTTAATTAAAATTGACAACTCACTTTTTAAATATTAGGTGGCTAGTAATTAATAAAATGTTTTCGATAGTGATGCTATGAACTGAGTCAACTTGGAATTTTGTATTAATTTAATAAAGGAGTAGCTACCCGGTATTTAATTAGTCGGGGTGTCACATTTCCCATATGGTTTTAACCTTGGTGGGGTTTACCTCAAATACTTTTTTGTTAATGATGAAGCTAACACCTTCCTTTTAGTGATTCTAAAGACATATTTTTGTGGATTTATCCTCATTTTAAAGAGAGATGTGTCCTTCTTGGTCCTCGGATTTAATGATCATGTCTTCCACATAGGTGTATTAGAAGCCTTTGCTTTATGGGTTTTGTATCGAGCAGAGTGGGTATCTTACGCATGATAGTAGTCGGGTCAATGTCGCTCATATCGATGTAAGATCAAGTGAAAACATCCGTGAAACTAGTAAGGAGTCCCATGAGTTATTTTCATTCGTTCTAATCTAGGGAGGAACCTATTTGTAACTGTTTGGAGTTTGGGGGCGTGCTCAAGTTTATTGTTATTATGCCATACTCATTAGGAGACATACATTTATTTTGACTTTGGTCAAAGTTTTAGAAGTGTTTTGATTATTTTAAGTCTGCGGAGTGACCATTATTAGGGGTGATTTCTAATCCATTGTTGGATTCAATATCATCACATGTAATATACATAGGCAAGTACTAGGAATCACTATTTATTATGCCGTCAAAAGGAGGGAGGACGACATTGATAATAGCATAAAAGTCAACTTTATAGAGAGATATATAAGGAGAGTGGATATAGGGGGACTCTTTATTTAACAGGATAGACTAAAAGGTCTCGGTATGATGGGCCCTAAGATGCATCCAGTAGAGGTCCAGTTCTTGAGACACCTTTGGAGTGACCTTTGAGCATCCAATAACTTTGGGACTGACTCCGGGATGGGTTAGGAAGTGTTTTTTTAGGATGGTACCTTTTTCCTTTGAGGGTGGCCTTAGGGTCCGTAACGAATTCCGTAGCAGGGATGGTGCAAGGAGGTGCCCCGAAGATGTCTTTTAGTAAGCATTGCTGATTTTTTCATTCCATTGACAGTACCACGAGGGTTCTCTGGGTGTATTCTGAGGTTTGACCGAATGCAGTGTTTATAAAGGGAGGGATGTGGAGTCTGAAATATGGAAGTGGAGATTGAGTTCAGGGATTTTGGTCAACCTTCCTTTATCCGTAGATGCATCTTGGGTGGTTGAGGTGGTGTGCCAATCGTGGAAACATTCAGCAGGGGTTAGATCGGTGGTTCCTAACATAGCTACTATAACAGTCTCATCAGGAAATAGCATGGGTAAATATAATTCGGGCTTTATATGGGGGTATTTCTTGTCCATTATGGTAACACGTGATACTTTAAGTTCACCATCATGGATTATGTAGACTTTCCCATAATTGACGTACAATCCCTCCTTATAGAGGATTTTTATTCCTAACTATAGGTATCTCTTTTTTATCCCACCAAGGCTCGGGGAGCTCGTGATAGAGGAAGTGTTCTCCCGATAGATGATAGTGTCCATTCCACCTTTATGGGGGTCTTCGAGGCTTTTGGTTATGGTTTTGCAAACGGGGGTGTACCCAAGACCCGCTTTTCCCTTATGTTCTGTAGCGATGAAAGCTTTGAGGGTTCCTTGTTGATTTTTTTCGAGACCAAACCCGGGCATGTATCCCATATTTTGGATGATATGAATGCCTATAATGTGAATCATTGGATCCTCTTATATCATGTGTACGAGGGGTATGACTTTGAATCAACTGAGGTAGATATCGCAGCTATCATGATGGGTGTCTAGAAGGGGGTAGTGCTAGTATTAGACACCGTGGCCCACTCGTCGTCTTCCCAAATGGTGATAATATTGGTATCTAATGGGAACCCGATTTTCATGTGGAGTGACGAGGGTGATGCCCCCATGGGATGTATCCCGGATCTTTCGAGTAGGAGGTTGAAGATAGTCATCGAGCACTTGAAACTCGACATCGCACTTAATAGTCCCTACTATAAAAGTAAGAATGATTTCCCCGAGGACCTCTCGAAGAGTGTTATCATAGGCCCTGATGTTAGGGAAGATGGTGTGAATTTTGAGGCATATATCCCAGACCATAATAATGTAGAGGTCCATATGTTGATGGTTAATCAGTTGTTTACTAGTAGTAAAGCTAATATATGCCCGTGAGTCTCAAGAGTAATTTATAATGAAATGGATGGTTGTGCCCTTGCATAGGAAGGTCTTTATCCAAGAAGTTGATGTGCTAGGCTAACATTTTTATCGGAGTGAGATCCGTAGGTAAAAAATACTGAGATAATAGGTGCACAAGACCGTCCCGGTGCTCCTTGAGGTGGCTAGCAATATCTAAATATTGATGTTGGCTGATGTTTGATGAATTTGCCCCTGAATTTATTATTTTCCCAATGAGGGGTATGGTGGTTACTAGGGGGATCCTTCTTTATAAGCAGGGTTTAGTGGAGTGGAGTGTCACCTGATCATATGAGGAAATCGACATCCTTGTCCATAGTGAGCATAGGTTTTGTTTGAGTTTCTTGTTCGGTTCTTTCCAAATAGAGCATGAGGTCCGCTAAGGGTACAGGTTCAGAGGCATGTGGTGTTGGATTTGGAGCCATGACATCGGTCTAATACAAGAGAGGAGTTTGTTTCTGGATCAGATGAGTTTATTTCTAGATCTTGGGAGATCCATTTTGGGTTACTAAGGGGGCTCAGGATATGGAGTAATCTACACATCGTACAACTATATATGATTTTAGCATTGGGGTGGGGATTTTTACAACGTGTTTGGGACTTAGTCATCTCTATGGTTAGTTGCCCTTGGTGAGAGTTATGTGGATATTGAGGATCTCGACCAAATGTCATCGTCTGAAGCAGTTTATTGGTATTCCTTATCATTGGAGGAGGACCATTTGAGGCAACTTCTTGGTGATATACAATCATAGAAAGGGTGATCTATTTCCCTTACGATGATAGTGGTATTGAAGAAGATGTCTCAATAGTAGTATCGATACTCTGCGTATTTCAACCCCCAGGGAAAGATTTCATAGGTAAACCTGTAAGAGTTAGTATAGATACTACATACTATAGGCAATCAAATTTCCCCTGAGAATGATCGTGGGGAGCGTGGGTAGATAGTTTCCATTTCTATTGTATATGAGTATCTTCACGAGGAGGGACCTTATAGCGAAGGACAGCCTCAGCGGGTCACCTCATCTTGTAGTTCAATAGTACTAACTATATGGGTTGCATACAGGCAGGCATTCCCATAACTACGTCTCGTGTCAGTGTAATGGTGGAACCAGAGAGATATCTCTAGGTCGAAGAGGTCATAAGTCGGCTATGAGATGAACAAATCTAGTTCCCTATTAGGATCGACGGGGTCTTCCTCGGGCAGAGGGATTTCATGAGGGTTGTTCTCTACTTTCATGGAGTTGTACATGGTGTCCCGGACTTTAATGGGTGAGTCGTCCTATCAAATCGCTTAGATCCTTTTATAAATGTTGATACTAGTATGTCGGAGTTCCCTTTTGTTGTTGAAGAACTGGAGAGGTTTCCCTCTATATAAGTGGTTAGGTTGTATATTATCTATAATGTGGCTTCACTTCTTCATGTGACAGATTTAGTGTTCATGACACTCGAAATGATAAAGCTCCTCTGTAGTGGTTATGTATCCAGTCCCAAATTTGTAGTCTCGAATACATGGGGCTTTAAAGGATGTGGGACCTTGATCATGTAACTCGAGAACTTTTCTAGGGGAGTAATCCTACTGTGTAATCATTTCCCCTAACTTGAGTGTTGGGGTGAATTCATCTGCGAGATTCGGGGATGTGTTCCTATCGGTGACGAGCAGATGATCCAAGCAATCTATAAACCCTTATTCAGGTATGTCAGTGTGGTATATACAGTTAGGATTGGATGATGGGGCTCTCTAAGTATGTTACAATTAGACGAAGGCGGATCCCCTTATAAGTGGAGAGAGTATGGGTTTTGGTCTTATTAGCCGTGAGGGGTCAATATCACTCCAGTTGTTTGTCCGTATTATGTGGATCGTGCCCAAAGGGTAAACTTATGCCTCGAGCCTTGGGGATGGTATCAAAAGAGTACTCTATGTTGTAGGTCATACTCTCACTCAAATAGAACTTGGGCCACTACGCCCCTTTGATTTTTGTCGAGTCATTTATACCTTTCTTTCTAGAGATTCGGGTGGGGTGCATACGGGCTAGGTCCTATATTGGCCCTAAAATATTCTTCCCAAGCAATGTGAAGTGGTCTCTCAGCCTTTCTTCCTCATCGTACAATAATTAGTGGAGAAATTTAAACTTCTTGGTGATTTGATCATTAGCCATGAATTGTAAGTCTCTTTCACTTATCTATATTAGAGGTATGGGATATTGTGGAAGTCAATTAACAGGTCCTGCTGTTTGGTGGCAGGCAGATGTGATGATTCTGATATTTCTCGTAGAGTTAATCTAGAATGTTTTTACAGTAGTGGGGGGTAGGTATCGTTGTTGGCCTTTGAATCTGAGAAGGAGAACAAGTGTACTTCTTACGTAGATTCCGCCCATCTGGTGGACTGAATAGGTACTACAAAGATGATGTGTTTCGTTTCTTGAAGAGCTTCATCGTACATTTCTTCCCGCTTAACCGAGTGATAGGCCTCTACTAAGAAGGGCTAATGCATTTTTATTCTTTAGAGAGCATGAACTCAGTGACTAGGAGGATATTTGGATTGCAATAGTTATTATATAGGAAGTGTATGGCTATGATGAAGAAGGCCATATGGTCAATGGTCGGTTTCGTATTTAGTGATGATTTTTATAGCGAATGATAGTGTGTATAGAGGGGTGGCTGTTTGGTTTTATGTGTGTAATCATCCTTGGTTTGTGATGAATGGGGAATATAAGGGTAGAGGGGTTGGGGTTTGGAATGGAAAAATCTGGAAGGGTGTTGGTACTAAGGTTAGGGTGATATGGTAGGGGATTATTAGTGATATTCAATTTTGAGGGGATGAGGCTCCCGACATCTATAAAGCCTTGGATGTCGAACCTTAAGACCCAATAATTATCGATAATGTGGTTGGGTCCCTGATGGAACTCGCAATGTGCATCGGCTTTTCGGTTCTTATTTAGGAATGCAGGAGGTGGTCTAGGGTTGAGAGGTCTTAGTCGGACATCCTTTTTAGTGCGACATATACCCAACTAAACGGAACTTGTAGGTTGGTGAATAATCTTGGTGGGGAACTGACTCTTTGGGACGAGCAAACCTTAATAATTTCAAAGAGAGGGTCCTTGTTGGAAATCTGTTGTGGTGGCTACCATTTCTTGGTAAGTATTGGTAATCGGGTGTGATGTTGGGTTTGGACTGACCACGAAGGTGGTGATGTGACATATGGAAGATATAGATGAGTTCTTTCGAGTAGATAACTTGTTCATAGCTCGGTGAGGTTACTCCGTGGATATGGTATCCTTAGCTTCCAAACTCTCCTTGATATTTCACCCGATATGGTTAAGTTCTATGAAGTCAAGGATCCAGGTGAGACCGGGTTCATTTTATACTTCTTTCCAAAGATTTTGGATCATGCTTTCTATCTAATTATTTTCAAGGGGCAATTAACCATTTGACTATCTTTCTCACTCTAGTGAGTGACAAAAGTGACAACTGTCTCTTATTACTCTTATTTCAGTATCTCTAAGGTGATGACCAACTCCTCACTGTATTCATACTATTTCGAAAAATCATGACATACATCGTCCCACTTTTAAGTGGTCCCTACTCTTTTCAGTCCCATATACCAAGTGAGGGATCCTTAGGACATAGTGGATGAGAACATTCTATCTAAATCCTCTAGGCCTATGTTTCGGACTTACATTTAAAGTTTACGGTCAGATAAGTTAGAGGTCGAGGAACCTAGTCCTTTAGAGGTTTTGAAAACTAGCATTTTAAATTTTTTTGACAATCAGCATTTAGGATATTGGGATATATTTTTAAAGTTAGTGAGATCATTAGTGGTTTGCATCTTGTTAATGGATTTCTTAGGGAGATGCAGCTCAGACTGGGCCTGCATGACCTCCTCATTTAGAGGTAGGGGTAAAATTTCGTCAATTAGTTGAGGGGCCGCAGATTCGGCTCATAGGGGGGATTATAAGACGGTGTGTAGGTACTCGAGGTACTACCGGTATGGTTTGAAATATTTGTGTGTGGAAAATGTTACTTGGAAGCAAGTGAAGCTGACATTATTAATGGGACCTAGTGCTAGGATGGGTGCAAGGAGGTCTTGGGGATTATATGGTAAAATTTTGGCAGCCACCACATGTAGTGTTTTAGTATTAGGGATCGAAGGAGGAAATATGTTCTCTTCTATTCCAGGTGTAGCAGTGGCCTCTTATAGGAATACTTGTGCTACGATTAGGGGCTTAATTTCGGATTGCATGGTATCCTGGGAGGTGGTGATATTTTTAAGTTAGCTCAAGATTCTATCCATTGAAGATGGAGCCTGATGTTCTTAAGTAGACATGAAATGTACTTCAAAGAAAACTTAACAATCGTGGGTGGGGATCTCACTGATGAAAACTAATCTATCGCACAGAGCACGAACTCGAGTTCCAGAGTAAGGACTTAATGTGATCTATCTACTGCTGATAGCAACAACATAAAACTTCAGTGCCTTTTAACTTAGGGTTTTACGGACTGAAGGAATGACAGAAGGACAATACAAAGGGTGAGAAGGACTCACATATGCATGACATTTTTTGACGCATGTCTTTTATCTATTTTTAACTGTATAGGGACGGTATTTTGTTTTTTGAGTTCTTTTTAGTTTAGTATTATCTTCGAAGGATGAGAACTTTAAGAGAGTCCCATTCGATTTGGGAGAAAAAGGGAAAACTCTCATTTTTTTAGAATGAGGAGTGAGGAAACATTAGATTGTGGTCTACTATTTTCTCCAAATAAATTTGGTTAAGGGAATCGAATGTAAGGGAGATATGTTTTTACGACGACTTGCGAATTCATACTATTTATCTTCCTTGTAAAGGGAAAGACATTCGGCCTTGAATCTATGAGGTTTTGGACCAGCCTCTGGCTGTCTGATAATTTTTTGAAAAAAAATTGTTAGAGCTATTAACCCGTAAGTATTTGTTCTTTTTGTTCAATATGGTGTGTTCCTAGAGCTTTTTCTATATGCAAAGGGGTTATGCTACTTGATAATCGAGGGGTCTCTTTTCATTGCAATGGATCACGATATACCAAGTTTCTTAGACTAATAAACCTTTAAGTTACATGTGAAACCACTTTACCCTAGTACTTAATAGCGGTGATATTCTATTCGATATACCATAGTACTGAAAAAACTTCAAACATTCCCTATCATCGAGACTTTTCTGTCAAGAGATAAGTTGTTCAATATACCGGATTGGTGGGAAAAAAGAGTTAGGACTCTTATTGATGACTAACCTTTCAGGGAAGAGACTTTTCAAAAGTACAACATTTATTCAGGGTAGTGACTTCTCGAAAGTACGAAACTAAATTTTAAAATGAGGTGTCTTTTTTGAAGTAAAAACTTTCCTTTGGGTAAAGTGACTTTCTTAAAGTATGAACTTCTTTTAACTAGATGGTTTTAGGATCCCTCGAGGGTATATGTTTTAAATAATATTAAAATCAAGACTATGTAGTGAATGATGAAAACATGTAATATTTAATTTTTACATACTATGATGTTAATTTTATTGTGAGGGCATTTGTGCATGCCTATATGTTTGGGAAATGTACAATCCAGTACATGGGACCAAAGTACATATTTACAATGTGATGAATTTTAAACTAAGGCCGCTAAATAATTCTAAAATTTACATAAATTAGTCATGCAGAAGAGCAATATTAAACATAGTGGAAAGGAAGCATATAAATATTTCGATTCTCTTAGGTTTTCCTCTGCCAAGTCGTCACTGTAGTGTATTTGGAAATCCTTTTAAAACATGCAATATTGATTTTTGATGAAAGAAAAACTATCCCTAGTGGAATAGCCACTATGGCATTACGGGACCCAAGCGGGGGGGAGGACTTCTTGTAATGAAGGGTGCGGGAGTGCTTGTCTCCCAGTTCGCTGTTTTCCTCGAGGTCAGGTAATGGGTTTATGGTTGGACTCGGTGACTTTCTTCTGGAAGTTGTTTGATGTCATGTCCAATTTGAGTCGTATGCCCCTAGTTTTGTGTGATAAGGGGTTTGGTTGGTTTATTAAGAGCCTCCAGTTTATTTATACAAAAATAAACAAAAGATTTAGGCTAGACCTTTCGAGCTAATCCTGAGGAAGTTTTTAAGTCTGATGTTGATTCATATATTCTTATAATGTGGGTTCAGGAGCCGAGTTACAAATGGGGAAGGTATTAGGCACCCTAATTGTTCTGAATGCTTCCTTAATTCGATTCTTATTATTGCTCTTCGTATTAATTGATTACTTTTATTTACTTTTGAATTTTTTTAGAAACTTTAGGTTGAGAATCCCTTAAACGTAGATGGGTGCTTAGATAGGAAAATAGTAATAGTGAGAAGTATCAGAACATCACTTCAACGGGTGGCCATTTTTATGTATGAAAGTGTGCAAGAGAGATCATCTTTGAGACACTTTGATATCTCCTTTGAAGTTTGAGGAGACATATTAAGGTGAGAGACAGGTGCATCTCTATTATGATTAATGTATACATGTTTGTATGATTTTATATGTTTAAGCATTTGTATGTGTATAGTTAGGGGATATGTTTGGGATGTCCTTCTTTGAGATAGTTTAATATCTCGTTTTGTGTTACTTGGGTGTACTGTATGAAAGTCGAGATATATGTGCATCTTCGTGGAGGCAATATGTCAAGAGACGTATTATCAAAGCTCGAGATCATGAGAAAGAGTCATTATTGAGGCGACGTACCCAAGATGACTTGAGATCAAAGCGTATATAGTTCGATTTATGTACTTGATGGGTATGGAACCATCTTGGTGGAGACAACACATAAATAGACATATTTTCGAGGCTCGATATCATGAGAAGAACTTGGTATTGCACCTACATAATCGTGTGGTCACGAGATCAAAGCCTACATAGTTCGATTATTCATATGATCCAACATGATGTGTGTGAAGGTGTAAGACTTGGCTTAGGAGGAAGAGTGATGGTGTGTGGAATATTAGAATGAGATTGTAGCCTAACATGCCTGATATTGGCACATAACCTTATAATGGACGAATGATTACTAGACAGAAGGTATGTCCTTTGGACTAGTATAGAGGCTTATGGCTAGGCAGAGTTGGGATAACAAGAGAGGATGGTGTATTAAGGATGTAATGTTCTAGTGCTAGAACCAGAACATGACATTACATGTTGATATTGATGTGGACCGGGAGAAGTCGGGGAGATCTACTGGGAATGGATGCATCCCTAATAAATTATACGTCGTGGGACGTATTATAAGGTTTGGGCTTCACAAGTTTAGCTTGGTATAGCTCCTACGTACCAAAGGAGACTTGGCATCAAAGCTAATGTAGTTCCAACAAATGGGGTATATTAACAATTGTAGGTGATGAGATATTGGGTATACAATATATGTATTTATAGACCCTAGTCCTTAATATAACATTTCCATTGTGTTGCATTGATATATTTATGTGTTAATATAATGTCTAATCAAGGGCCAACGTTTGACAAGTATTTGGATATGAATACACATATTCGAGTTTTATCACATGTATGGAATTTATTCATTTGTAGAAGTGGTGGGAGTAGTCGGATTTCAGACTTTGGCTTAATGCAAATTTCCTTACTGACTCGGCTCATGAACAATTTCCTCGGAATGATTTAGAGAATTATATTTTCATGTTTTGTAATTATCGTTGTGGCATTTGATTAGCATTGTTTTAAAACATGAGTATGTCAAGTCAATTAATAGAGGTACTGGATTAGACACCGGGATTTTGAAATATAAATGTTGTAAATTGCATACTTGGACCCTTAAACAGGGGATGGGTTAAAAGATTTAAACAGATATGTACAATTTATTGCAATATATATATATATATATATATATATATATATATATATGTGTGTGTGTGTGTGTGTGTGTGTGTGTGTGTGTGTGTGTGTGGTATTGCCCTAAAATTCGAGCAGAGTTTCTTTACCCTCGTGGCAAAAATCTGAGTTTTTTATGGGGGGAGTGTTCCCTTTTTTTACAAGTTTTGACTTTGCATTTTTTTGTGTCTCCAGTCAGGCATAGCTTCGTCTAGAAGTGTTTAGATTTTCAAAATTTGTATGAAGGTTAGTATCTATTCGGGATTAGAAAGTGACTTTATGGAAGTACGACCTTTCCTTTTGAGGGAAAGTGGCTTTTCTAAAGTGCAAGCTTCCTCAGGACATTCAAAATGAGCTCGAGTATCTCGAATGCTCAGGAGAAGAAAGTTAAAAAATTAGATAGTTGACAAGTTTTCGGATCTCGGTGATTTTTGAAGTTCTCTCAGTGATTTTTGAAGTGCTTAAAATGAGAGGTGTGGGCCTTTATTTATAAGAAACTGGAATCGGTCTTCTACCGAACGGCAAAAGTATTTGTTCCATTAATTTTGGATAACCTCGCCACATGGTTGGCTAGTATATTACCTCTAACATGGTTGCTATCGATTGGTTAAAGGATCTCTAGGCCTTTTGCCAATCGACAAAAACTCCTCGGGAAGGTTTTGGGCATTTTTTTTAATCTTTTTAGTGTCCAATTAAGGCGATTTTTCTCTGAGACTTAGGTGGGGTTGTGTTGAAGGTCCGGTATTTGGGCGAGGCTAGGTTTAAGGTAACTAAGGATGTTTTTGGCCTCGATAACATGGCGAGGTGGGTTCTAGGGCATTTTTGTTAGGTGGGAAAGAGTGAACCACACCCGGATTGTAAATAGGGGTGTCAATAGCCCTTCGAAGCTTGAGAACTCTCTTGCACCATCAAAGGGTAATGTAAATCATTTGCTCTCAATGGAAGAATTTTATAAGGCATTAGAAGGGGCTGAAATTACTTTTGTTCTAGTGGGAATGGAGGGAAATGAAGATAAGTTTGAAGTCCCACGTGACTTACAACCTTTACTTAATGAATTTCATGATGTGGCACCAAAAGATATTCCAATTGTACTCCCCTCAATTAGATATATTTAGTATTGCATTGACTTTGTTCCATTCCCAAAAAAGAAGCCTACAAAATGAATCTTAAATAATATGAATAGCTTCAAAAGAAAGTTAGTTTTTTAAGATAAAGGGTTTATTAGGGAGAGCATGGGTCCTTGTGTTGTCCTGGCGTTACTTATTCCTACAAAAGATGGATATTGTAGGATGCGTGTTGATAGTAGGGTGGTGAATAAAGTTATCATCAACTATTGATTTCTTACTCCTCGACTTGATGATCAACTTGATCAACATTGTGGGGTTATTATCTTTTCAAAAATATACCTTTAAAATGGTTATCATCAAATCCGTATGAGATCAGGAGATGAATAAAAAAACACTTTCAAGACACGAGATGAAATGTTTGAATGGATGGTTATGCCATTTGGGATTTCTAATGATCCTATCACATTTATGTGTCTTATGAATCACATATTAAAGCCTTATATTAGTAAGTTTGTATTGGTTTTCTTCAATGATGTTCTTGTGTTTAGCAAAGATTAAAATTAACATTTTGAACATCTTTGAATGTTTTTTGATGTGTTGAGAGATCAAAAACTATGTATTAATTTGAAGAAGCGTGAATTTTTTACAAATAGACTGGCCTTGTTAGGCTATGTTATCTCTAATGATAGTGTAAAGGCGGATCCAAATAAAGTGGAGGCAATTACTAGTTTGATAATTCCTTGTTCAAATAATGGTGTTCGAATTTTTCATATCCTTACTTCTTTTTGTAGAATATTTTGACAAACTTTAGCATAATTATTACTCCATTTACTAAATTCTTAAATGAGGGTACCTTTAAATGAAATAATGACACACAAAAGAGTTCTGAGCTTATAAGAGAGAAAATGGTGGAAATGACAATTTTCTCTCTATGAGATTTTAATAACGTGTTTGAAGTTGTTTGTGATGCTTCAAATATGGGTATTGGTGTTATTAGCCAATAAGGGAAGCTTATTGCATACTTTAGTGAGAAGTTAAGTATTTGTCACAAAAATATTCAACTTGTGAAAAGGAGATATATGTTATCGTTTGAACCTTGTGATATACCCGTTTATATCCTTGGCTTGGCTGAAGACTATGTCCAAAACGGACGACCCTAAGAGGGGCCGACCCTTCACCAGGCCCCCAGCTGGCCTCCACCAGGCCCAGACGACCCTACGAGGGGCCGACCCTCCACCAGGCTCTAGACGAACCTACGAGGGGCCGACCCTCCACCAGGCTCCAGACGACCCTACGAGTGTCCGACCCTCCCCCAGGCTCCGGACGACCCTACGAGGGTACGACAGTACGAGGCCAGAATCAAGCCAGACTCACTACCGGAAGAAACTTTGCCCTCGGCCTCGTCTCATAGGCCGAGGGTGACATCATCACAGCGCGTGGTTTGAGAGACACGCGGAACAGTGCGTGTGAGGCTCGCGTGGCACGTGGCAGACCGTTATACAAAAATCACACCCTCACGTGAGGGACTATTAAGTCATCATTTGGCATCTACAGGTGTCAACTGGGGGTTGGCTGGATCATCATTCACATGCACCATGCATACTTGGGGGGTACACTACACCCCCAAGACCTATATATACTTGTCACCTAAAACCCTACAGAGGGATCAGATTATTGCAACCCTAGTAAAAACTCTGCTTGTACACACAGTAGAGAGAGAGAGCTTGTGTGCATTGTATCCAAGGCTATTAGTGCCCATACTTAGTGGATCACACACTCACAGTGGATGTAGGCCAAATTGGCTTAACCACTATACATCATTGCCTTATTTCCTCTTATACTCATCCCCTTCTATATACTTATTCATCTCCATGGCTGCCATGGCTGCTACTGCTTGAGCTCACTATCACTTATCCGGTGGTGCTGAATCACAGCATAATCAGTTTGGCGCCGTCTGTGGGAAACGAGAAGACATCTCTTCCTTTGTACAGCTTGACCTCACTGGGCACTCTGGTGGTGAACCAACACTCCCCCTGAGAGGAGGTGTTTCACCATTTAAAGAGACCCACTAAGGCACTCAAGCTCACCAGTATTTTCTTCAGTCCAACTTTTCATAGCTCAAGCACATGGCACCTGAGATGCCGCCGCCACCACTTCCCCCGCCGGATGAGGGGGGAGACCCAGTTCCAGTCAGCCGCCGCCTCAATCTGAGATGGCTGATGTGGCGGCAGCCCTAAAGTCTCTGGCAGCAAGCCAGCGGATGATGCAGGAGCAGTTCACAGCTCTAAGCCAGAACATACTGAGACCACCAGGGGTTTCACCTGAGATGATTACTCCGGCAGCAACTCCAGGGCAGCATGAGGCCAGGGGACCACCCCAGGCCCCACGCAAAGACCTACCACCCCCTCAGCGGCGTAGGGATGTTGTTGACCCCCGGCGTTTACGCCTGGGGAGGCAAGGAAACCCTTGCCCTGAGGACAGGTATGACGATCTGGAGGGAGAGGAAGCCCCAATAGAATGCTGGGAACCCTATGAGGTCTCCAATAATACTGTACGACCCCTCCAGGGCAGTAGAGGGAAGTGTGGGAGACCAAACCCTGATGATCGTCCAAGAGGCTCTGCTTTTGATCGCTTGAGCAGGGGGTCGGCCTTTCAGAGGCTAGGCCCAGTAAATGACCTGCGGGAACAGTTGTCCAGACGAAGAAGCGATGCGAGATCCAGGAGGAAGGCAGCAGATGGCCGACCCCGAGGACGAGATAATGGCCAAAGGGAAGTAAACAGCCGACACAGGCCTGCTGCAGCAGAACCCTCCGTCCACCTCGGAGAGGTAGCAGGGAATAACATCGGCCAGGCCGACCCTGTGAGGCCCTGGAATGACTCAATCCAGCGGCTAGAGGATAAGATTGGTGATATATTGAAGAGCCGAGACCCTCTTCAGAGGAGATACACCATAGGCTCACCCTTTGTGGCAAAGATAGTCAACTTCCCCACGCCATCAAAATTCAAGGCACCTATGGTCACCCCAAGGTATGACGGGAGTACCAACCCCGTCCACCATATGGAGATGTATCAGTCGGCGGTAGACATATACTCTATCTCAGATGAGATGAGGTGTCGTGCCTTCTCTGGTACCTTGACAGGGGCTGCACATGTCTGGTACACGTCTCTTCCAAAAAATTCCATTGAGAACTTTAAGCAGATGGCCGACCTGTTCATCCATAATTTCTGCTTTGGGGTGAGGCCACAGAATAAGACCACCCACCTGCTCTATGTTTAGCAGGGGAAGAGTCAGAGTCTGAGGGACTATATAGCCAGATTCAATAAGGAGAAGCTGGAGGTGGAAGACTATGAGGAGAGCATAGCTATGACAGCCCTGATTGGAGGACTCTAAAAGGGGAAGCTGTTATGGAAGCTTGCTGAAGACCCTCCGAGGACGATGGCCGAGCTGTTGTCAACAGCAGGAAAGGTGATGAATGCCGAAGAGGCGATGGCTGCAAAATATGAGGACGAAAGAGGAGGTGCAAGTGGGAGTAAATACCCCAAGAAGAACAAAGAGGGGAAGAAGAGGTCCTCGGATGACAAGTTCGTGGGGTACCCCCCTCTGACGGTCAGCTGTGAACAGATTCTCAATGAGATTAAGAGTGACCGATCCTTGAAGTGGCCCGAGAAGCTGAGGGCAGCCCCTGGGAAGAGGAATAAGAACCTATGGTGTGAGTTTCACCAAGACCACGGCCACGTAACGGACAAATGCTTTGCCCTGAAAGATGATATTGAGAAGATGCTAAAGGAAGGGAAGCTCAAAAAGTACGTCGACAAAGGCACCTTCAAGAGGGACCGAGGGGACGACTCCAGAAAGAAGCAAGGCGACGCATGCAGAGAAGGTCCTCAAAAAATAGGGGACGACCCTTCTGATGATGAGGACGACCCTGACCTCCCACCGAGAGACGACCACGGCCCTGTTAAGAGGCTTAATATGATCTCGCTCAGAGTGGGAATGATCTTCGGGGGTCTTGCAGGAGGAGGGTCTGAGGTCGCCGACAGGAAGGCCCATGTGGCTGAGGCCAAGGCAGTGACGAAGACGGTACACGCGACTTATCTGGAGGGCAAGTCAGAAAAAAGGAAGAAGGTTGATATGGACACACTGATAGTGGGATTTTCAAGAATGGACTTCAAAGACCTCTTGGCCCCACACGATGACCCTCTCGTCATCACTACCAGGGTGCACGGATGCGAGGTGCCGAGGATCCTAGTAGATGGGGGCTCATCTGCAGACGTGATGTTTTGGCCGTGCTTCATAGCCTTAGGTCTCAGTCGTGCTAGACTCGTCCCGTACCATCATCCATTGATTGGGTTCAGTGGGGAAAAGGCTCATCCCCTTGGAGTGTATGAGGCTGATGTCAGGATGGGGGACGAGTGGCCGAGATGGCTCACCAAGAAGGTCAGTTTCTTTGTGATGGATGAGCAGGTGTTTTTGGCCTACAACATCATACTGGGGCGTGTGGCCCTCAAAGGTTTTGAAGCCGTGCCCTCTACAGTCCATCAGATGATCAAATTTCCAACCCCTTACGGGGTGGGGGAAGTTCAGGGAGACCAGACGGCAGCGAGAGAATGTTACTACAACTCTATTGAAGAAAGGGAGGCACACAAGAGGGCTACAGCCACTTACAACATTGATACCCTAGACCCCAAGGATGAGATGAAGCTCAAAAAAGGAGAGGCCGCCGAGGAGGTAGAACCCATCATCCTCGATGAGGATGACCCGGGAAAAACCGTCCAAGTTGGCAAGTCTCTGAAGCCCAATATCAAGGAAGACCTCATCAAGCTATTAAGGAGAAGACGAAGCGTCTTCGCGTGGAGTCATGTAGATATGCCGGGGATCAACCCTGAAATCATGTGCCACAAGCTCAATGTGGTAGAGGGAGTGAAGCCGATAAAGCAGAAAAGGAGGATTTACTCTAGAGAGAAGTACGAGGTCATCATGGATGAGGTCAAAAAATTAGAAGACGCTGAATTTATCAGAGAGGTCATCTACCCTGAGTGGTTGTCCAATGCAGTCATTGTCCCAAAGGCCAACGGGAAGTGGCGAATGTGTGTGTACTTCACAGATCTCAACAAGCACTGCCCCAAAGATAGCTTCCCTCTCCACCGCATTGACCAGATGGTAGACGCTACTGCAAGCCATGAGCTCATGAGTTTTATGGATGCCTACTCAGGGTACAACCAGATCTTCATGAACCCTGAAGACTCGGAGAGGACTGCCTTCATCACTGATAAGGGGACATACTGCTATAAGGTCATGCCCTTTGGTCTAATAATGCGGGGGCAACGTACCAGCGCCTCGTAAACAAAATGTTCGAAGACCAAATTGGGAAGTCCATGGAGGTCTACGTGGATGACATGCTGACCAAGAGTTTGAAGGCAGAGGACCATGTGGCAGACCTGGAAAGGACCTTTAACACGATGGACAAATACCAGATGAAGCTTAACCCGGCCAAATATGTCTTCGGGGTCGGGGCAGGGAAGTTCCTAGGTTTCATTGTCAACCAAAGAGGCATCGAGGCCAATCCTGAAAAGATAAAGGCCCTTATTGAGATGAAGACCCCCAAGTCCATTAAAGACGTTCAGAGGCTTACAGGGAGAGTGGCCGCCCTGAATAGATTTGTGTCAAGAGACACAGACAGGTGTTTACCATTCTTCAAGATCCTCAGGAAGGCCTTCGAATGGAGTGAAGAGTGTGATGAGGCTTTCAAGGAGCTAAAATCATACTTAGGGTCTCCCTTGCTGCTGTCACGACCCGTGCAGGGTGAACGACTTTACGTGTACCTCGCTGTCTCAGAATCGACCATCAGCGCAGCCATTATGAGAAATGAAGACGGAATACAGAAGCCTGTGTATTTCAACAGCAAGGCACTCCAGGGGGTAGAGCAAAGATACCTGAGGATGGAGAAGTTAGCCTACGCCTTGATCCATGCCTCGAGGAAGATGAAGCCGTACTTCCAGTCCCATACAATGGTCATCCTCACCGACTCTCCTCTTAGGCAGGTCCTACACAAGCCAGAAAAATCAGGTAGGTTGATGGCCTGGGCTATAGAGCTGGGGGAGTTTGACATTGTGTATCAGCCTAGGACGGCCATTAAGGGGCAGGCATTGGCAGACTTCGTGGCTGAGTTCACTTGGGAAGATGATAAGGCCGAGGGTGAGACTCTCGGGAAAACGGATACAGAAGATAGACCCGGTGACACACCCGCAGATAGGGCTGAGACAGGCACCGCTAGAAGGAAAGCAACTGAAAACGAAGAGGGAAGGTACATCTTTAGACAGGGGTCCCTCTCTGAGGGAAATTTTTTAGAAGGAAAGACTCTGTGGAGCCTCTTCGTTGACGGGTCCTCCTGTGACAGCGGAAGTGGGGCTGGACTGATACTGTCAGCACCCGATAGCACAGACATCGAATACGCCCTGAGGTTAAACTTCAAAGCCTCCAACAACGAGGCCGAATATGAGGCCTTAGTAGCAGGCCTCTCCTTGGCCAAGTCTCTTAGTATCGGCCAGATTCTGGTCCATAGTGATTCAAGGCTAGTGGTGAATCAGATACTAGGGGCCTACGAGGCTAAGGACGAGAGAATGGCTAGATACCTCGAGAAGGTGAGGTCACTACTGAAAGGCTTCAGAGAAGTAAAATTAAAGAGGATACCCAGGCTAGACAACGGCCGTGCTGATGCCCTTGCGAGATTGGCCTCGGCAACTAGGACAGACATCAGGAGGACGGTCCCAGTGGAAATTTTGCTTCAGCCAACTATTGAGGACGCTGAGGGAACACTTGGCAATTGCCTAAATGTCTCTCAAGAAGCTTCGTGGATGGACCCCCTGATCAAATACATTAAAGAGGGTGAGATGCCAGAAGCAAGGCAGGAAAGGAAGAAGCTGAGGTATAGGGCTGCAAAATTCACTGTCATCGGAGACACCTTGTACAAAAAGGGCTTTTTGCTCCCCTTACTTAGGTGTGTGCACCCCTCAGAAGTCCCTTCCATTTTGCAAGATGTGCACGAAGGATCGTGCTCAAGCCATATCGGGGGCTGATCCTTAGCAAAGAGGGTGATCACCCAAGGCTACTGGTGGCCGACCTTGGGGAAAGACACCGCAGCATATGTAAAAAAGTGTGATAAATGCCAAAGATTTGCTACCATCCCTCACCAGCCCCATCAGCCTCTTACCTCCATTACATCCCCGTGGCCATTCGCAGTGTGGGGTATTGACCTGGCAGGACCCTTACCGAGGGCAGTTAATAACTATCGGTTCCTCATCGTGGCAATTGACTACTTTTCAAAGTGGGTAGAGGCCGAACCAATGGTCACGATTACAGAGCAGAAGACCTTTCAGTTCATCTGGAAGAATGTGATATGCAGATACGGTCTACCCAACACCCTCATCTCGGATAACGGGACCCAGTTCAAGAATGCCTCTCTGCAGAAGTACTGTGAGAGGGTAAGTATCAAATAATTTTTCTCCACCCCAGGCCGACCTCAGGCCAATGGGCAAACCGAAGTTATGAACAGGACAATCCTAGATGGGATTAAGAAGAGGCTTGAGGAGGCAAAAGGAAGATGGGTCGAGGAGTTATATGCAGTGTTGTGGGCGTACAGGACGACAGTAAGGACCTCTACTGGGGAGACCCCATTCATGTTAGCTTATGGATCAGAAGCAGTCATCCCCACCGAAGTCGAGTTTCCCACTCATAGGGTCCAAATGTACGACCCCCAGGGAAATACGGAAGAGAGGAGACTTGACTTAGACTTAATTGAGGAAAGAAGGGAGGATGCTGAGATAAGGCAGGCTTCCTACCAGCAGAGGACCGCAAGGTTTTACAATCAGAGGGTGAAACAGAGGCCTATCGCAATAGGAGACTTGGTTCTCAAAAAGACTTGGCAAAAACCCAATAAACTCCATCCTAATTGGCACGGCCCCTATAGGGTCACCGATGAAGTTGTCCCTGGGACCTATAGACTAGAAAACCTAGAAGGGGAACCTTTTTCCAACCCCTGGAACGCAGATCATTTGAAGAAATACTACCAATAGTGTTGTAAAGTCTTGATAGACCATAGTTGTAATAGGAGTTGCTCCAACAGGACACTTTGGAAAATTAATGAAAAATATGATTGGCCTCACCCTACAGTTATCAGTTCCAGTATGCATGGAAACATCTACAAAAAACCATTAAGTTGGTAAGTTGAACCCTCGGCTATAATGAGGACCAGTGGAGGGGATGACCCCACCACTGTTCTAAAAAAAGACGAGGGTAGACTTAATTTAAAACCATTAAGTTGGTAAGTTGAACCCTCGGCTATAATGAGGACCAGTGGAGGGAACGACCCCACCACTGTTCTAAAAAAAGACGAGGGTAGACTTAATTTAAAACCATTTAAGTTGGTAAGTTGAACCCTCGGCTATAATGAGGACCAGTGGAGGGGACGACCCCACCCCTGTTCTCAAGAAAGACGAGGGTAGACTTCATTTTAAACCATTAAGTTGGTAAGTTAAACCCTCGGCTATAATGAGGACCAGTGGAGGGGACGACCCCACCACTGTTCTCAAAAAAGACGAGGGTAGACTTTATTTAAAACCATTTAAGTTGGTAAGTTGAACACTCGGCTATAATGAGGACCAGTGGAGGGGACGACCCCACCACTGTTCTCAAAAAAGACTAGGGTAGACTTTATTTAAAACCATTAAGTTGGTAAGTTGAACCCTCGGCTATAATGAGGACCAGTGGAGGGGACGACCCCACCACTGTTCTCAAGAAAGACGAGGGTAGACTTTATTTAAAACCATTAATTTGGTTACTTGAACCCTCGGCTATAATGAGGACCAGTGGAGGGGACGACCCCACCACTATTCTCAAAAAAGACGAGGGTAGATTAAATTGGGTAACTTGAACCCTCGGCTATAATGAGGACCAGTGGAGGGGACGACCCCACCACTGTTCTCAAAAAAGACGAGGGTGGACTTTATTTAAAAACCATTTGGGTTATTATGATCCTCGACTATGATGAGACCATATGAGGGGACGACCCCACATTGGTCCTCAAAAAAGACGAGGGAGGGGTTAGTACCATCAACAAGGAGCAAACCATAAAAGAATTAAATATGGAAGACAGCAATTATGGAAGGGAAGAGACAATGGTATTAATAAAACATAAAATATCAAGTGTTTTACGAGGCCATTGAACAAAAATACACTTGAAGGGTATGGGCTACAGGCAGCCACCCTATGGGACGACATCAGAGGGCAGGGCCTCAACATCTATGGGAATGGTCTCCTTAGTTACCAGCACTGGATGATCTTCAGATGTACCGACCCCCTCGATTTGGACTTGGGACTCCACTTGGTTGAGGGCCTCGGCAATTAGGGGGTCGTCCAGTTGAACACCCTCCAGTGAAGGACGGACAGAGGAGACGACATCGCCGAATTTGAGGACGACCCATCGGCAGGCCGTCCTGATCCCCCTTTCCAGATACTCAAGGCCGAAGCCCTGAAATTCATCTGAAGTCTTATAAGCCTCAACAGCATCGGCCTCAGCTTTCTTGATGGCTACTTCCAGATCAGTCTTGTGCTTGACTTCCATGTTCAGTAAAGCCTCATCCCTATCCTTGATGATCAAGTCCTTGGCTTGCAGGTCGGCATCGTGCTGCCTTATCAGCTCATCTAGGAACCTAGCATGCTCGGTCCTAGCACTCTCAAGCTCAGCCCTTACAGTATTAAGCTCAGTATTCGCAGTATCAAGCTCTGTCTGAAACTCAGCCTCATGCTGGATAGCCCTTTCGGCCTCATGGAACTTCATCTGATTCTCGGCCATCCATTTGGTGGCTGAGGTGAGGGCACAAACAGACTGCACGAAAAATGAACAGATATCAACAGGGGCCGAGGGAACAGTTAGCGAAAGAATGAAATTAAGGAGGTGGGTCAAGACCAATACCTGAGCAAGGGAGTGCAGACCATAGTCGTACACTTTAGCAGGAGGCATCTTTGCTAAGAACTCGAAGTCAGAGGCCGACGGAGCAGAGAACATCGAGGCCTTGGCAGCCTGCAAGTTCGTGATCAGTGACGAGGGGTCAGCCCTCAAATGGGCCAGATTTTGAGACCAGAAGGCCCCCATGCTAGACGAAGAGGTCGTCCCCTCAGAGGCGTCGACTCTGGCCCTCGTCCGAGAATCAGGCCGAGGCTCAACTGGGCCCTCAGGCTCCTTCCTTTTGTTACTGTTAGTGGTCGGCTCCACCACTGTCGGCCCAGCGGCCTTTGTCTTCCTCGGAGCCTGCTGAGGCTCCTTCCCCTTCTTCTTGGCCAATCCAGACAGTAAGCTGGGAGCTGTCATTTCCCAAAGATAGTCTGGTGTACCTGCAGGGCGATCTGATAAGAGGACGACATGTCAGAAAAGTTCAGAGATAAAGAGAGAACACTTCAAAAATAAGTAAAGAAGGGAAAATGTTCAGTATAACTCACATAGTTCTGTCAGAGGTCCGACCCTCAGACCAGCTTCTTTAAGGAATCGAGGGGTTATCAAGTCTTCGAATTTTACAAGCTCACCCTCTCGCCCTCGTCCTCTCAGATAGTCTACTATATCCTTCTCCTCCAGACTAAGTCCAGGGTCTGACCTGGCCTTCATGGAGGGGTTAGACCACTTCCTGGGGACCCTCGGACCATCGGCAACGGGCTCCCACTCCCCGGGGATAAAGAAAAACCTCTTCTTCCAATCATGGTTGGAAGTTTGTGCCACATGAAGGAGTTTCTTCTCAGACCTCCTTGCCCCCAGGTGATAATATCCAGGCTGCTTGGACGAGGAGGTGATGTTGTAGCAGCCCAGAAATAGGTCAGCCGAGGGCTCGTCGGTAAAGGCATTCTTCCACAAGGAAATATAGCCCAAGATCGTCCTCCAAGAGTTGGGAGGAAGTTGAGAGGGGGAAACGCCGAGGGTAACCAGAATATCTGCAATGGCAGGGTGCAGAGGGAGCCTGACTCCAACCTTGAACATCTGTTCGTAGACTGCAACCTCTCCCTCTTGGCAATCGAAGACCCTCTCAGCCTCAGAGGGAACCCTCATAGTCACCCCAGAGGGCACTCCATAAATATGCCTCCATATCAGGAGATCTCGATCCCTAATAGAGGAGATAAAGGACGAGGCGTGGGAGGTATCAACCTCATCATCTGTATCATCGTCCTCGTCCTCGGATCTCTCCCCCTCATCACCTGCAGGAGGACCCTGAGGAAAATCCACTTAGAAGGCATTGGGGGACAGGGTTGTCACAGGGACAGCCTCAGAGGGGGACGTACCCTCGGCCTCTCGGCCTGGGCTAAGGTCAGGTGTGTCCCTTCTGCCAGAAGTTCCAGCACCAGTTGGTGAGGAGACTCTCTCGTCCATCTCACTTGGGTTGGATGTCTCGGCAGGACGAGGTGACGACCCACAAGACTCAGAAGGTTCAGATGGTCTTATGGTGGTAAGAGGAATGGGAAAGATGGGTCGTACCCAATTAGGGTCGGCCCCTCGTCTCCTCTCTTCCTCTTCCTCTTCCTCTTCCTCTATTCGTCTGATTTCGGTAAAGAGCTTCTCTCTCAAGGACGGGAACTCAGATACTAAGCTGTAAAGCCTCCTAAGCATTAAGGGGAAGACTCTACACTTAGAGAAATTACACTAGACTTGGCTAATTCAGCTACAAACAAGTGGGGAATTGACCAGGTTTGACTTTTGGATTAAACAAAAGAACTCAAAGGTTTTCGTCAAGAACGTTCAAGAACCTTTAACCGGAGAAGGCACCGGAAAAAGCTATGGGGAACTCGAAGAAAATGCAACCCTATGGCCCTAAAAAACAAACAGAATTGAAGACAAAGGAAAGCTCTTAATGAAGGAGAATACCTGATAACGAGGGAGAGTAACGCTGCTGAGACCTGACGAAATGAAGGCTGCAAGTGGCAAAGCTTACTGGTTCTAGAGAGAGAATAGACTTGGGCGCGAAGAAGAAGAAGCTGGAGAGAGAGAGTTTAAAAAACTCTTAAATACCCTGGCAATAAATGAGCACATTTTCCAAGAAGGGTATAATTAGGGCACAAAGCCCCATGCAAGTGTGCAGCCGCCGTGCCTTGGAAACTTGAATAGCAATGAGTACCTACCCATGTGTCACTCACCTAACTGATCATACACGCATCCCAATTTCAACATTATCCCTCAGCCATCTCAATGGCACCTATGGCTAAGGGCTGGGTGGTGATTGATATACCCGTTTATATCCTTGGCTTGGCTGAAGACTATGTCCAAAACGGACGACCCTAAGAGGGGCCGACCCTTCACCAGGCCCCCATCTGGCCTCCACCAGGCCCAGACGACCCTACGAGGGGCCGACCCTCCACCAGGCTCTAGACAAACCTACGAGGGGCCGACCCTTCACCAGGCTCCAGACGACCCTACGAGTGTCCGACCCTCCCCCAGGCTCCGGACGACCCTACGAGGGTACGACAGTACGAGGCCAGAATCAAGCCAGACTCACTACCGGAAGAAACTTTGCCCTCGGCCTCGTCTCATAGGCCGGGGGTGACATCATCACAGCGCGTGGTTTGGGAGACGCGTGGAACAGTGCGCGTGAGGCTCACGTGGCACGTAGCAGACCGTTATAACAAAATCACACCCTCACGTGAGGGAATATTAAGTCATCATTTGGCATCTACAGGTGTCAACTGGGGGTTGGCTGGATCATCATTCACATGCACCATGCATACTTGGGGGGTACACTACACCCCCCAAGACCTATATATACTTGTCACCTAAAACCCTACAGAGGGATCAGATTATTGCAACCCTAGTAAAAACTCTGCTTGTACACACAGTAGAGAGAGAGAGAGAGCTTGTGTGCATTGTATCCAAGGCTATTAGTGCCCATACTTAGTGGATCACACACTCACAGTGGATGTAGGCCAAATTGGCTTAACCACTATACATCATTGCCTTATTTCCTCTTATACTCATCCCCTTCTATATACTTATTCATCTCCATGGCTGCCATGGCTGCTACTGCTTGAGCTCACTATCACTTATCCGGTGGTGCTGAATCATAGCATCATCACCTTGGATCGTAGGAGACACTAACTTATGCCTAAAGAGTTCATTCTCTCTTTGGATCATAAGCCGTTGAAATGCATTAATGGTCAACACAAACATAATTTGAGACATGCCAAATGGGTTAAAGTTTTTGTAGGCCTTTATTGTTCATACCAAGCACAAATATGGTGTTCAAAATCAAGTGGCAGATGCATTAAGTTGAAGGCATTCCTTGCTTCTTTCTATGCAAGTGAAGTTCTTAGGATTCGAAGTGTTAAAGGATTTATACAAAGATTATCTTTTCTTTAGTCAAATTTAGGAGAAGTGTTTTGAAGAAACTTATCAACAATTTTTGTTATATCATGGCTATATTTTAAGAAATAATTAGTTGTGTATTCCTAAGTTTTCATTAAGAGAATATATTCTAATTGAAGCTCATTGTGGAGGATTTGGTTGATAATTTGGGAGAGACAAAGTATTTTCTCTTGTTATTGAGAATTTTTATTGGCCAACGGTAGAGCATGATTCTTCTAGGCATGTGGAGAGGTGTAAAATGTGTTGCATTGCAAATAGTCGTTCCCAAATACAGGTTTGTATACGCCTCTTCTCGTTCCATTCGTTCCTTAGGAATATGTGAGTTTAGAGTTTATTTTTTTGTTTCCTCAAACTCAAAGGAATGAAGATTTAATTATAGTGGTTGTTGATTGATCCTCTAAAATGGCTCATTTTGTTCCATGTAATAAGACATTGGTTTCATCTCATCTTGATTGAATGCATAATATGTTACTGATCTTTACTTTCATGACATTGCCAAGCTACATGGAATTCTAAAGACCATCAGTTCTGATCGAGATTCAAAGTATGTGAGTTACTTTTGGCACACTTTGTGGAGAAACCTTGGAACTAGTTTGCAATTTAGTTTATCTCATCATCCACAAACTAATAGACAAAGTGAAGGTGTGAATCGAAGCTTAGGAAATTTATTGACAAGTTTGGTGGGAAGTAACATTTAAAAGTGGGATTTTTCGTAGCACAAGATGAATTTTCTTACAATAACTCTTTGAGCCAAACTATGGGTGCTAGTTTATTTGAAGTTGTGTATGGGAGAAATCCAATCAGCCTATTAGATTTGGGTCAACTTTCAACACCTCACCAATTTAGTGGATATGTAGAAAAATAAGACAAGTATATCAAAATGTTACACGAGCACGTGCATGAGCGAATAATCAGGCAATGTAAGAAGTATCGAAATCAAGCCAATAAGCATTATAAGCCAGTTGCAGTAAAAAAGAGTGACTTCGTGTGGGCTCATCTATAAAAAGAAAGGTTAACCCGTGGAAAACATGGGAATATGAAGACCAAAGCTTATGGTCCATTTAAAGTCCTTTAGAGGTGGAAATAATGCTTAAAATATTGAACTTCCAAGGCTTAAAAGATTGAACTTCGAGGGGAGTATGGAGTTTTAGAAACTTATCATATGTCGATTCTTTCTCCATAGCATGGTGATAAATATGACTTCAATTCGAGGATGATTTCTTTCAACTAGGAGAGAACGTTGTAGGATCAACCTCTGAAATTCCTACAAGTCCCTAAAAGCTTAATGGTTTGTAAATTGGGCTAAAAAACTAAATAGTATAAGTTCGGTTTGCATAATAAGTATGGGAACACTTTTGCAAAACGGTCATAATTCACTCCTCGGAATCCCAAATGATATGATTCAAAGTTCATTGGACATAATATTCCAAGGATGATATTTTTGGAGTTCCAAAGATCTAAGTTTTCCAACTTCTAGTTTATTTAGCGTTCTATTTAATATATATTAATTACCTATGGATGGAGGGATGTCCCAATATCTTATATAAATATTGTGAATGTATCAAGCTATAGTAGATTGATTTGAGAATATAAACAAAATTTTGTCTAAGGAGAGGGTTCTTCTTATGTTTTTCTCTTAACCTTTGGTGAATTCCTTCGAATGTGAGTGTGTTACGTGAGTTTACACTTGTGTTATCTCCTTTCAATATCTGGTGTCACCTATTGTTTTAGATGTTCCTAAAAAGGATAAATGATGACAATTGAGGTATAGATGTGCCTAGCGTGTCAATTTAAAGTCTAAAATTGATAAAATATGCTTACACGGGCAAAGGGTACAAGTCTGCGTGCATGTTCCTTCTAAAGAAACAAATTACGGTTCAACTAGCATCTAGAGGACTTAGTGCTAAAAGGGTGTGCCTATAAAGGCAATGATAGGCATCTATAAAAGTGGTGATGTGCCTCAAACACGATAGCATGAGCCTCAAAAGGCTAAGTAATTCCTATCAAAACAGTGATGTGCCTCAACAAGAAAGGGTAAGCCTTAAAAGGTTAAGTGACGATAATAAAGGCTCCATTATGTGTAATACCCTGTATTTTTTTAATTAATTAAATTATTATTTAATTATTTATTTATATTTACCTCGATTAATTAACGGGTAATTAATTGGGTTTAATTAATTTGGATTAATAATCGGAATTTAAAATGAGCTTTTTAAATATTATGTGGATGACTCGTAAATTAAATTAACTCGGTTGTATTAATTTGATATTTTAATTGGTACATTTGGACGGGACTCTAGGGGCACACAAAGGCCCTGAATGGTATTTATAATGTTATAAATTAGGTCCAGAAGCTAGGTATATCTTTGAGGCAAGTTTTAGGAGAATTTAGTTAGTATTTTGGGTTATTTGGGGGGGTCTAAAAGTGGGTCCATAGTAAACCTAGGAGTTTAGGGTTATTAATAAGTTATTAACCCTCATTAATCAATATAACACATCATAAGCAAACGCTAGGGATAAGAGGCAACTTTGGAATAAGAGGAAGGATGTTCAAGAGGAAGGAATAAAGATTCGACCATCGTCTAAGGAAAGAAATATCATCTTGCTTCCATATTATTGTAACTTATTTACGATTGCATCGTTGTGTATGAATTGTTTATGTAGGAGCATGTGATTAGGGTTTTAAAATGTAAGTTTGAATCATATAATATTATTTTTCTAAATACTTTTAAGGTATATTCAAATTGTCTAATCATTTTCACTCATGTTTATGCAAAAAAAGTGATTAATTTAATATTCGATGGCTTATATTGGAAATCTGTGATTTATATGTGTGAACCATCATATGTTGATAATCTGAAATTGTTTTATGCTATAACTTGTTGATTTTTGCGTAATCACGCATTTAATTGTTGATGTTACCGTTAATTGAATGGATTATGGGTTGAAAGTTGAATAAATTGATGGATAAGTCATTTTAATTATTATGTCCCAATTAATGAATTTAAACACTAGATTTTTAATTTATTAGGTTGGGTTTTGACCTAAAAGTGTCTTTTATATCATAAAAAGGTGTTCTTAAAGCGTTAGGACCTTTGGTAGGGTCGTTCATAGAGGACTAAAGTTTTACAAGTTGTAACTTCGGGTTTGGGAAGAAGAAACCCATTTTTGAAAGTTTAAATACACGCAACGTGACCATGACTAGTAGCCTTGTGTGCACGGTCTTAGGCAGGAAACTTAGATTGTTGGTTCTTTTTCTGTTGGGGATGTTTAGTCACAGTTTATGGAAAATCCTAGGATGTTATTTATGGGGGTTGGGGTATATTAAACATAATATTATTGGGAAGATCCAGTATAAGGACTTGGACAAGCATAGGTATATTAGTGTATGTTATATCCTATGTATACATATATGTTTGTATACAAGTATTATACGTAATGGGTGTATTCACTTCACGGGACCACACGATTTAAGTGAGGTAGTTCAAGGGTTGTTAAAACCTTGAGTGTAGTATTTTATAATATGACGTATATTTGTATACCTAGATTGGGGAATATTATTATACTATGATTATACACACACACACACACACACACACACTTAGACAGTTTGTAGACTATGGGGTTTAGTCTTGGTTACATATGATTGAAGTTATATACGTAGATATCTAGTTTGGGAGTGAGGACAATGGATGAATGTTAAATATCTAAGTGTTGGGTTACATGTAGTTCAACGTTGAGTATCATGGGCTATAGTTGTTATGGATATTTGGTATATATATTTGTATACGCATATTGGTATAATTGGAAATAGGTTATATTAAGGAGGCTAATTTGGAATTACATTGGCTTATGTAAAATGTGATTGATGGAGGTGTACTTAACTAGTGAAATGTTAATAATAAATCGAGATTGGGCTAATCGTAATCAGAAATATATGGTTAATAACGAGTAGCTTTGTATATCCTTAGCGATGGATTTTTATTAGATTAGTGTCACCCTTTGTATGATTTATGTAGGGCCTGAGTTGGAATATCACTCGGTCATTGGATATTGTTATTTTGAGATGTATATGTTTGGATGGTAGATGATATGAGTTGAGTGAGTACTCTTGGTTATGGCCTATCGGTTTGAAGATAGACTTTATGAGTTGGATTAATACTCTTTGTTGTGTTTGATTCGGTAAGGTTGATTGCCTTGTCGTTCTGTTATGTGTATAATTATGGGAGTATACATATATTAAATTTTTTGGGTATTTACCTAGGGAGTCTCATACCAGTGTCTCAAATGAACGTTCCGTCTAGACAGAAGTTTATCGGGGGGTTCCTTGTTTGGATTTTTCTTATGAGACGTCCCACACATGGAGTTTAGTCTCAATCAGGAGTTAGGATATGTTGGGTGTGAGGTCCTTATGACTTAACTTTCATAGTTGATTGATTTATGTGGGTGTTATATGTGAGTCTTTGGCTAAAGCTAAGCAAAAGTGTATCGGGGACTTTCTTGTTTGTATTTTTCTTACACGATGTCCCATGCACGAATCTTAGTAAGGTTTAGAGTTTGAAGATGGTGTGGAACTGAAATGTTAGTATTTTGGGTTGTACTTATGAGGATTATTAGCCTTAGTGTTGTGGAATTTTACTTTGATTGGGTACGGTTATCTAGAATTATATCGGAATAGATGAGAGGTGAGGTATGTATTAATGAGTGTCAGCGAGTGACGGAATGGGGCGTAAATGGGTCACATTTTAATAGTGTTAAGAAACTTAATATTTCTTGCAACTTTAGGGAGTTGACCTAAATATATAAAACCTTTTTCCCCCATGTATCATTATTTTTACAGAAGGAGCAGGATTGAGCAGTTAGAGTTCGAATGAGATTTGTGGAGCTCCAGTTCGTCATCCTTAGTGTAGGATTTGATTTGAGTTCATTTGTTATTATCGTAATGTTTGTATTTAGGAGTTTCAGTTACTTTTCAGCTGAATACTTATGTATTTTAGAAACTCATATTAGTGGATTCAGTTTTTCGATATCTATTTTATTCAGTTCAGTTTCTCATTTTATTGTTATTACTTTTACTATCATTTTTATTTATCGTTGATGCTAAGAATTATATAAATTGAATAGCGATCCAGTGTTCGGCACTTCATCCTGATCAACTGGGCGTGGAAAATATGTGGTGTTATAGTTAGTATCAGAACATCCAGGTTCCAGTGTTATTAGGATCTATGTTGCGATTGTTAAGTTTTTGCGTTGTATTATTTAGTTATTAGCACCTTATGATTAGGTTGATTTGTACTCTTCATTAGTTCTTATTTTATTATACGAATCTTTTTATTTTTTTCATATGGAAAATACTCAAGGTGGGAAAGCAGCCACCACAACAGGCACCACAGTCATTACCAGTTGACTATGCTTCCATCATTACCCGAGAAGTTACAATAACGATGACTGACATGATTCATCACTTTTTGTGGCCCCAACAACCACAATAGTAGGTTTTTGTGCCTACTTCGGCATAATTATCTACTTGGGATAGGGCGTGTGGGTGGTTTACTAAGGGTAACCCACCAGAGTTTGTAATAACCACAGATATTTCGGTGGCACACTGGTTAAGGAAAGATATTTAGAGTCACTTAAGGCTGTTAGAGTACACAGAGGTTCATAAGCAGATGCTTTCCCGCTTTAATATGGTTGAATTTGTAACATGTATTAATCAGCTACATTCTGTGATAAAACATTTGAGGCGTTGAGTCATTCAAGTCATATAGACTTGATTCATTTGAGTGAGGCACGTTCATTTGTACTAGATGGACCTTTGAAGATTTTAGATCATGCAAGGGACTCAACAAAACACTTATGTTTCTACGTACACTTGAATTGGAGACTATATCCTTTTTGTAGTTATTTTGAATTGTTTATGCCTAACACACGTGTGCACGATGTTTTAAAAATTTGTGAGTTTCTTTTAAAAAAATATGATGGAGAAATGTTAAAAAGACTCAGAGGTTTGTGAAAATATTTTTGAGAGGTGATAATTTTGTGTTGGAGAAGTTAAAGGCTATTTTTTTGTAATTTATTCCTTTAACCATTCACACGGCCATCATTTGGTCCCATGTGCACGACTATGCATCGAGCTCAGCACTACCTGACATCGTGTGTAAAGATCAAAATTGAACAGTCCTTTGGTTCCATGCGCACGAATAAGATCAAACTTAAATATATTACAATTCAACAATCTAATTTTGAATTGTTACGATCTCACACTCCTGGATCTAAAAGTGGAGGCACTTTAATTCATTAGAGGAATTAAAGTGTGGTGTTGAATCCAAGGATGATATTAGAGTTCGTCATTCACGTTATGGTGTTCGATGTGAATTTTATCATCTACGAGAAAGCGTTTCCAGGTCCATATGTAACTCTACGAGAGAGCTTGTGTGAGAGGTATTTTCTTGCCTTATGTAAAATATCTTTTCAAAGTAAAAATATAAATTAGAGTTCGTCGAGTTTTTAACTCCTTGGTGGGGGTTTTCCTCATAACATCTTGTGAGTGCTTGTGATTGTTCTTCTAATTAAGTGCACACATTTGATCACACACATCACTTTGATCACATTCGAATATAGTCAAATGTCTTAAAATTGAATTAAGTATTTTAGATCTAGTTTTCTCATCTAAAGTTGTTTAATTACCTTGTTGTGTGAGTTAATCTAGACATACTCCAAGCACATTGTTAAGACATGCGTTAGGTTATTTGAATTTTAAAAATTGTCCATAAGATGCGATCAAACCTATCCCCCCCCCCCCCCCCAATTTTTTTTAGGTCAAGAACTTGCATTAATAACACACATCCTCAATTGATATCAAATAAAGGTTCTATTATTTGTATATTAACATGCTTGAGTTAATCCTTCTTTTGTTGTGTGTTTGATGTGTTCATTCCTCATAGATCTTGTTTGCTTGAGAGTAGATGTAGCGTTTGTGATTGTAATAGAACTTTATTGTCCTAATTTTCATAGTATTGATTTCCCTATGCCTTTAGGTCCTATTGAAAGGATAAATCATGAGAAATCCAAAAAGGTAAAGAAGAAAAAAAATCTCCTCAATTTTTAAAAAAATTAAAGTCTATTGAGAATGACTTTAATGAAAGAGATGTAAATTTAAATTTTATATCCTTGAGTCAAAAAGTTAAAGAGTTAAATTCTTAACTTCTCAAAATGAAAAAGTTGAATGTTAAATTGGCTAACCAAGTCAAACTTCATGAACAAGAAAAAGAAGTTTTTATAGAGTTTGAGAAAACAAGTCAACTTATTAATGAAAAGTTAAAATTGATTGGAAAAGAAAAGAGTGAGTTTTTAGAATTAACTTGTGAATTGAAAGAATATAACTAAACTTTGATGTTACAAAATTCTGATTTGAGAAGATTACAAGTTCAAAAAAAATGTATTTCAAAAAACTCAAAGTTTGGAACAAAAGAAAAGTGATTTAACTCTTGAACTTGAAAAGGTAAAAGAAGAACTTATTGTTTGTGAGGTTCTAAAAGTGAACATGAGAATAGATTTGAGTATTTTCAAAGTGAATTTAACTCATTTAAAAGTTTAAAACACAAGTCATAGTCTTTTGAAGTTCACCCATCGAGTGGATGTTCATCACATGATTCCAAGGATACGAATTCCTTAATCTTGAAGAATATGAGAAGAAACAAAAAGGTAAAGAGAAAGTTGAATTGAAAAAAATGGAAATTGATCAAAAAGTTTCAAAGGATTACACTTATTTTGTATTGCTTTAGTGCTTAATTTGATCATAATCAAATCTTGATATGTTATTGGTTTTAAAGTTTATATGGTCCATATGTGAGATTTTTGTGTATTTCATACATTGATGGAGTTCAAAATGGATTGTTTTCAAAGCATACATAAGGTATACCTTTAAATTGATTCCACTCGATTTGTAAATTCAAATACTTTGGGGTAGATACAATCTAGGTGTGTGAAAATTCAATCAACGAAAAAAGACAAATATGTTAGAAAGATCCACAATCCAAGATCTTAAATTGACATAAAAAATAATATGTGGCATAAATTTTCAAAATTAAAATTGCTATTAAGTTAGCATTCAAAATAATTTGAACAACAAATGCTTAATGGAGTAAAATGGTTAGAAACTACCATTATTCTAGATCAAAGGATATTGATGGAATGATTATTTTTTAAGCATCATTTGTAATAATTATATGATTTAGTTATGTGTATTCCTGTTGATTTTATATCCATAATTGTCACATGAATCATACATTGATTAACGTTACAAAGTTGAAAAATATTGATTTGATGAGAATTTTATACCTTGAATGTAGAATTGGTTGAGATTTGGATTAAGTGTGTTTATAATTCATGTTTTTAATAAAAATTTAAAGGAAATCCTTCTGTCAAATAAAATTCTCATATTGTGCCTAATCACTATCATAATTTACACATTTTTTTTTGCATTTATATTTATGTGTGTGAGAGAGTTGTTGATTTTATGCTTTTTCTTTGCATGTTATCTCTCATTTGTGTTTTTCATGCTAAAATGAATGATTTTTCATGCATTACTGGAGTTGAGACTATTGGGTTTTTGGAGTTAACTTGTCTTTTCTGGATTTTATTATCCCTGATTTAGTAAATCCTTTGTTTAGTTCGAACAACTTCCAAATGAGATTGTTCGAACAATTATTGTTTGCACGACTGAGATTGCCCCCGTGCACATGGATGCTCTACTTCTAGTATCGTGTTTTGTTCCTGACATCTTTCAGTGTTGATGGTACTCTTGTTTGCTATTTGTATCTTAGCTGGTGTGTAGTTCCCTCTACTTTGGATGTGGTACCTTGATAGCATTCTCTTCTTAGAGCTTTCATGACATTTCATTTGATAGGATTGGTTGTTCTTAGAGCGTTGCGTGTTCTCTAAGATTGTTATTGGCTACCATTTTGTATTCTTTGTACACAATATTTAGTTCAAGTGAGTGATGTGATTTTGATCATATCTTGAGTTGTATTTTTTTATCCGTTTGAGTTTGTAATTTTTCTTATTTTGTTAGTATCTCGCTAGTTCGATCTTAGACATTCTTGTCCCTTGTGGCTTTTCTTGTCTCTAATGAATTTTTGGTGTGTTTGTCTTGACTAGTGCTTGGTACTTTATCTTCTTGCCTATATTGTGTGAGATTATGTTATTTGATATATCTCCTTGTGATACCTTAAGTTGGTATTTGTTGAGATGTTTGTTCTTCATCTATTTTACATGATTCTTTTTATTGTATTTGAACATGTAAGATTCCTTACATTGATTCACATGTTTGTTCACATGTTCCAACTCCATGATCATATGTCCTTGTTATATGATCATATGTTCTTATCAAATATTTTCATGATATCTTGTTGTGACACTTTTACTTCTATTATATTTTACATTCTCTCACATGCATCATGTACTTTCTTTTGTCATGCATAGTTTTAGGAGGAGTATGAGTGGGTTTTTAGGGAGAAATGTTTGCCTTAAGGGGAGTTGTATATCTTTAGTTGAGATGACACTTGATTGTGATTATATTGTCATGCTACTTTTTCATTATTTCTAGTGTGTTTTTCTTATGTGTTGTTATTCTTGATCACATTTGGTCATTCTTCACACATGCGATTGATAAGATTTAGAGATTTTCTGTGTTATGTATATGATTGTTGGTTATTCATACCTTATTTTTAGGTAGTTCATACTTTGATAGATTTATGTATTATTTGGTTCTATCTATAGTTTTATTCTCAATTGGTATCATATTTCTATGCTCCTATTAATATATCCATGATTGATTCATGATCTCATTTTACTAGTTAGATTATTTGTATATCATTTATCCTACTTGTATGCTTATTGATAGATAACATTCATCTTTTAGTGTGTTCTTTTGAGGTTTATATTATGATAAACATGTATATGTTCATTCCATGTTCCCATGATTTAACTATGGTTGTTCACATGATTTACTAGCTTTTGCTTCACTAGTTTCTCTTTGCCAATGTGACTTTTCTTTATTGCCATAATATACTCATTATCTATGATTGTTTCTTCTCTTTGGACTCCTCCATATAAAAAAGAGGTAAAAAAAATTATGTCATTTATTTTCCATTGTGTCAAAAGGGAGGAGTAAGTTTATCTTTCACTTTGTTATAAAGAGGGAGAAATATCTATGATATGGGAAGTTATCCCATAGGGGGGATTTTGATTGTTTATTGGGATATGTTATGTGGGGGGGTATTACATTTTGTTGTCGTTGATATTAAATGTTCACATGTTTTATTTCATTTATATCACACTGATATTTTTAGAGGATTCCCTAGCATAGGGATTTTCTTTGTGTGCATTTTATTTTATGCATGCTGATTTTTGTCATTTCATGTATTTTTCAGGTATAGCTAGGTTAATTCCAATTCCTACCCATTGTTCAGGCTCGACTATAGATAAGTAGTTGGTCTATTAGATGGTTTTGTGCATTACTATCTACTCTCATTACATGGCTAATGAGGTGTGTGTTTGGTAGGGTTAATCAAGTTCATTTTGAGTTTGGAGATTTTGCCATAAAATAGCCAAATGGGGAGATTGAAAATGTAATTTTGTAATATATATTAGTTGACTAAATTTTTTAACAAAACATTTGAGTCGTTGATTCATTAAAGTCATATAGACTTGATTCGTTTGAGTGAGGGGCATTCATATGTATTAGATGGACCTTTGAAGATTGAAGATCATGTCAGGCGCTCAACAAAAGACTTCCATCTCTACGATTACTTAGATTGGAGACTATATAATATTTGTTATTATTGTGAATTGTCGATGGCTAACAAATACGTGAACGATGTTTTAAAATAGTCAACCGTGCGTATGGCAAAGCCAAATTTTGAAAATTTTCTATAAATAAGTCATTTTCCCTTCCATTTCATCTGATATAAAAATTACACAATTGAAAAACCTCTTTGATCTCATTTTCGTAGTTGAGATCTCTTATTGTTTCTATTTTATATGATTGAAAAATTCACTTGTTCCTTCAAAAAAATTCAAACTTAAATCTATGGCTTGATCTTAGTGTTTTTTGAGAGAATTGAGAGGGATTTTGTTCAAATCATAACTAGCCTATTACAATTCAACAATCTGATTTTGAATTGCTATGATCCCATACTCCTAAATTCTAAAAGTGGAGGCACTTTGATTCATTAGAGGAGTTAAAGTGTGGCGTTGATTCTAAGGAGGAGATTGGAGTTCCTCATTCGCAACGTGGAGCTCGGTGTTGATTTCTTTCATATATGGGGGAAAGTTGCAAGGTCTATATATAACTATACGAGAGAGCTTGTGTGAGAGGTATCTTCTTACCTTGTGTAAAATATAATTTCAAGTAGAAATAGAAATTAGAGTGTGTTAAGGTTTTCAACCTCTTAGTGTGTGTGTGTGGGGGGGGGGGGGGGGGTCCTTATAAAATATGTCTTGTGAATACTTATGATTGTTTTTCTACTCAATTTCACACATTTGATCACATACATCACTTAGATCATATTTGACTTGTTTAATTACCTTGTTTGATCACATAAAATATGTCTTGTGAATTCTTATGACTTGTTTAATTACCTTATTGTGTGAGTTAACAAGACATACTTCAGTCACTTTGTTAAAACATGAATTAGGTGATTTGAATTCGCAAGATAAATCATTTAATTTTAAAAATTAACCATGTGATGCGATCAAACTTATTCACCCCCTCCCCCTGGTTTGTTTTAGGTAACACATTTTCATTAATAACACACATCCTCACTGGTAGGTGAGGCACTATAGTGGTGGGAGTTTATTGCCACTATCAAGGAGAGTACTACATTAAACATCGATGAGTTCTAGAAGAGGTTTGAGGACAAGTAATGCCCACCATCAACTAGGGTCTTAAAGAAGAAAGACTTTTTGGCTTTGGTTTAGGGTAACCGTATAGTGGTCGAGTATGAGCAGGAGTTCATCTATCTCTTTGTTTGCATCAAATGAGGAGAATACTGAGGAAAAGCATGTGAATTCTTCATCAGAGGATTAACCCAGAGAAGCAGACGGGTATTACTACGGAATCTGGCATGCACCATATATATTCAAGTGGTAAATGATGAACTTTTTCACTATCAAGGTTACTCAAACTTTAAGGAGTCCAAGAAGGAGAAGAAAACATATAGGGGAACTAAATCTACATAAGATAATAAAGGTGGGTCCATTGAAGGAAATAATTATCATCGTCGAGGGGGTAATGAGTCAAATCTTGAGGATTAATAGGGAGACTACAGTCTTGGAAGAAATAGAGAAAGGAAACAGTGGTCTAGTAGTCAGGGGTTCACAATGATGTCTATAGAGGACATTGTTATGGTTGTGCAGAAGAGGGTCATTCTGCTAATAGATGCTCGAAGGCCAACCTAGTGGACTTCGAAGAATAGGGTAATATGATCTTGTCGCTTCAGGTGGTATATTCAACATTGCAATTGCCAATAAGAAATGATGTTTTTCCTGCTCAGTAGGCACATAAGGGGTCGGGGAGATAGAAAATACCATGCTAGGAGTACGGACATCATGGCACCTTGTGAGAACGAGTACCATATCGGATGGACTGTGTATGTCCTTAATACTTTATTTACTTATATGCATTTTGTTTTTTCTAAAATGTGTGCGTATGGGGGAATGTTATGTAGATACACTAGATTAGATAGGTGTAGCTACTAGGATGTTTGGATTTTATGATTTTATCGTGGCATGGATTATTTGTTGCTTATTTTTGGCATGTCAGTACCGCAGCATGGGTTAGCTGTTAGGTTGGATAACACTGATTATTCTGCCACAGTGCGAGTGATCTGTTGAGAAGGACAATATAGGATATTCGTTGGTTGTTTTGGCATACTTGTCCGTTGTAGTGTAAGTGAGCTGTTAGGTTGGATAATGTGTTTGGATCTGCCATAACATGAGTGGGTTATTAGGTAGATGGGCATGATTAAATCTTCGCTACGTGAGTGATTGTTGTTTAGTGTTGGCATGTTGGGATTTCCACGGTATGATTTATTTGCCACAGCAATGACAAGTACTGACAATGCTGGCCTTGGTTTAGGCATTATTTCTTTTCGGGGGGGGGGGGAAGATTCCGTTGGTTATTAGGTCTAGTGATTAAAGGGTATGTTACGAGTATATACGGGAGTTTTATTCTTTGGATTATTCGTCTGACGTATGAGTTTCTACCAAGTGTTGAGATCTGGGTTCAACAATATACCGTTTCCCTGTCGCCATGTGTGGTATGTCTTGTGTATGTGGAATTGAGTGCATGGGATCCCTGGTCATGGAACTTTATGATAAGCATATGCGAGTCTTATTTCTTTATCTCTGGTTGATATGTGCATTAGCTACGTGTAAATGGATTTATGGTATTTGTGTCGTATAAGTTATGCTATTATACATTGGCGAATTCCGAATATGGAATTCCATTTATAGGAGGAAAAATGTAATACCACATATTTTTAGAAATTAATTTAATGATTATTTAATTATGTATTTATATTTACTAAGGTGAATGAACGGGTAATTAATTACCTTCAATAAATTTGGATTAATAACAGGAATTTTAAATATTATGTGGATGACTTGTAAATTAAATTAACTCGGTTGTATTAATTTGATATTCGGGTTGGTACATTTGGATGGGACTCTAGAGGCATACGGAGACCCGAAATGGTATTTTTTATGTTGCAAATATACATTTGGGTCAGGTCTTAGTAGAATTCGGTTAGTATTTTTAGCTTATTTGGGGGTCCAAAAGTGGGCTTATAGTAGACCTATGGGTTTAAGGTTATTGATAGGTTATTAACCCTTATTAATCAATATAACACATCATAAGTAAACCTAGATATAAGAGGCTAGCTTTGGAATAAGAGGGAGGACGTTCAAGAGAAACTAATCAAGATTTGACCTTCATTTAAGGCAAGAAATATCAATTTTCTTACCATATTAATGTAACCTATTTTTGGTTTCATCGTTTATCTATGAATTATTAGTGTAAGAGCATGTGATTAGGGTTTAAAACTATTAGTTTGAATCATATAACCTGATTGTTCTAAATACTTTTAAGGTAAATTCTAATTAGCTAATCATTTTCACTCATGAATATGTTAAACCACATGATTAATTTAATATTATATGACTTATATAGAGAAATATTTGATTTAGATGTGTGAACCATCATATGTTGATAATCTGAAATTATTTTATGGTATAACTTGTTGATTTATGAATAATCACATGTGTAATTGTTGATGTTACTAAATTGAATGAATTTCGAGTTAAAAGTTGAATAAATTGACGGATAATCCATTTTAATGATTGTGCCTCAATTAATAAATTTAAACCCAAGATTTTGAATTTAATAGGTCGGGTTTTGATCTAAAAGTGTTTTTAAATCATAAAAAGTTATTATTGAAGCGTTGGGACCTTGGGTAGCATCGTTCATGGTGCACTAGGGTTTTACAAGTCGTGACTTGAGGTTTGAGGAAGAAGCCCATTTTCGGTGGTTTAAATGCGTGCCTCATGCGTACGGTCAGTAGCCCAATGCGAACAACAACGTGAATAGGGATAGGATTAGCCCCGTGCTCTTAGGTATTAAACTTGGATTGGTGGTTCGTTTCATTTGGAGATGTTTGGTCAAGGTTTTTGAAAAATCCTAGGATGTTATTTATAGGGGTTTAGGTATATTAAACCTAGAATTATTGAGAATATCAGATATAAGGACTTGAACGGGCGTGGGTATATTAGTGTATGTTATATCCTGTATATGGCTATGTGTTTGTGTATACGTATTCTATGTAACAAGTTTACTAACTTGGTGGGACCACACGGTTTAGGTGGCATAGTTTGAGGGTTGTTACTACCTTAAATGTAGTATCTTATATTATGGTGTATATTTGTATAACTAGGTTGAAGTATATTATTAGACTATGATTATAGCCTTGGGTGTGTGTATTTGTATATGTATATGGGAGTGTCTATATATATGTATATGGTTGGACGGTTAGTTTACTATAGGGTTTAGTCTTGGTTACATATGATTGTAGTTATATATGTAAATATCTAGTCCGGGAGTGAGGACAATAAATGAATGTTAAATACCTAAGTGTTGGGTTATGGATAGTTCAACGTTGAGTATCGTGGGATACGATCAGTATTCAAAAAGGCACGCATAGGCTTGAGGCTTGAGAGAAATGCCCCACCTTAAGCCTTTTACGCCTTAATTTTAGTAAAAGCCTTAAGGCGCAATTTTTTTTAAAACAAAAATATTTTAGTGAAACGATATCGCCTTTTCAAGACTTTTTTATAAACCGGACCAATATCTCATCCAAAACAATTAAATAGTGCTTTAATTTGCATATATTCAAACATAATTTTAAGGTATGTACAATTTTAGTATTTTTAATAGCCTTATTATGGTTAAAAATATTAAGATATATTAAAAAAAGGCCTTTTCACGCCTTTTTATGCCTAAGGCCTGCCTAGGCTTCTAAGGCTTAAGGCTTGGCCTCCACGTCTCGATCATGCCCCGCGTTTTTTAGAACCTTGGCTACGGTGGTTATGGATATTTGGTATATATATTTGTATACGTCTATTGGTATACTTGAGAATCGGTTATAGCTAAGAAGCTAATTTGGAATTACATTAATTTATGTAAAACATGATTAATGGACGTGTAACTAGCCATTGAAATCTTAAAAATATATTTGGATTGGGTTAATCATAATGCGTAATAGATAGTTAACAACATGTGGCTTCGGTATATCCTTAGTGATGGATTTTTATTCGAGTAGTGTCATTCTTTATATGAACTATGTGAGGCCTGAGTTGGAATATCACTAGGTCATTGGATATTATTATTTTGGGATCTAACTGTTAAGATGATGTACAATATGAGTTAAATGAATACTCTTGGTTATGGATTATCAATTTGAAGATAGACTTTATGAGTTGGGTTAATACACTTTGTTGTGGTCAGTTTCGGGATGGGCTATTGTCTGACCGACGTATTATATGTATACTTATGGGGGTATACATATATTGAATTTTTGGGGTATTTGCCTAGGGATTCTTATAACATTGTCTCAGACTAATGAGTCGGCTACAAAAAAAAGTGTATATAGGAGGTGCTTGTTTGGATTTCGCTTACTAGTCTCGATCGGGAGTTATGAGACGTTGGGTGTGAGGTCTTTACAACTTACCTTTCATAGTTGATTGATTTATGTGGGTATTATTTGTGAGTCTTCAGATAACGATTCTTAGCAACCAACTAAGTTAAGACGAAGTGTATAGTTTTCTTGCGAGACGTTCCACGCACAGAGCCTAGTAAGGTTGATAGTTGGGAGACGGTGTGGAACTAGAGTATTAGTATTTCATGTTGTATTTATGATTATTAGACTTGGTGTTATGGAATTTGACTTGGATTGGGTACGGTTAATTAGAACTGTATCAAGATAGAGGAGAGGTGAGGTATGTATGCATGCATGAGTGTTAGCGGGTTATGGCATAGGATGGAAATGGGTCACATTTTAATACTGTTAAACAGCTTAATATTTCTTGAAACTTTGGGACATTGACCTAAATCAAAAAGACCATTTCCCCTTAGATATTATTATTGTTACGGGAGTAGCAAGACTGAGCAGTCAAAGTTGGACTGAGTAGTCAGAGTCGCAGATTGTTGGAGATCCAGTTTATCATCTTTAGTGTAGGATTTGATTTCATTTCATTTGTTATTCCCGTAATATTTGTATTCAGGAGTTTCATTTACTTTTCAGTTGGAGACTTGTGTATTTTGGAAACTCATAGTGGACTCAGTTTTTTATTGTCCTATTTTATTCAATTCAGTTCAGTTTCTCATTTTATTGTTTATTACTTTTACTGTCGTGGATAATTTTTATTTACTGTAATTTTTATTTTTCGTTAATGTTATGAATGATATAAATTGCATAGCGCTCCCTGTGTTCAGCGTTTTAGCCTAATCAACTGGGCATAGAATAAGGGGGTATCACATGATGTGCCTCAACATGCAAGGGTAAGACTCAAAAGGTTGAGTGATCCCTATAAAGGTGCGATGATGTGCCTCAATAGGTAGGGGGTAAGCCTTAAAGCTTGAGTGACTCCTAAAGAGGTGATGACGTGGCTAAAAATGCAAGTTTAAGCCTCTAAAGGCTTATTAGCACCTATAAAGTCGATGACGTTTCTCAAAAGACAAGATTAAGCCTAAAAAGGTTGGGTGACACCTATAAATATTGGGCCTATGAAGACAATGGGTGTGAATGTAAAAAATGAAGATTTTCTTATAAAGGCAATATTGGGAGGTATTTAAACACATTATTGGGAGGTCACCTCTACAAAGTAACAAAATGCTATATAGATCTAAAGAAGACCCTCATTGAGAGATTAACCCTTGATCTTTTATTCGGATGCTTGCTCCTTTTGAGAAAAGAATGTGAAAGATTAAGGAAGTGTTTTCATGTAATTCCCCTTACCGGGCCGTGATGGTGTTAGTGGCGTTTACTATAACAAATGTGGCACTCGATGGGAAATAAGAGTGGTGAATGGACGGATACGGAGGCTAACTATGCTATTCATATCTAAATCCGCTACATGGATATACCATATGTACCCGTATCCTCCCGGATAGTAAAAACAATCATCCATATCTGTATCCTCTCGGATTCTCGGGATTTAGATGATATATGTATTCGTTTGCATTGTTTATGCATTATAATTGACTTGCCTCTTTTAACGTGGAATATCAATATTATTGTCAAAAATAACATCAAACCCAACTGTTTAGAATCAACGATTTACAATCAACGAATTGATCTACCATTTCATAATCAACAACTTAGAAATTAGAATCAACATTTTTTTCCTAACAATTGATGTGTGCATCTGTATGCATGTGTATTACTGTGTGCGTTTGTGTATGTGTTGTTGTTTTGTGCATCTGTGTGTGTGTGTTGTTATGTTGTTGTGCGCACATGTATGTGTCTGTATTATTGTATGTAGGTGTGCGGTTTTTTGGGGGGGGAAGGAGCTTACCAAGTTATCAGTAGAGATAAAGTTTTGGAGAAGAGGGTGTGTGCCGAAAATGAGGTAGAAAAAAAATTATAATAAAAGAGAAAGGTTTTAGGTCAAATGTTTTGTTTGAGTTTATTTTGTCCACTTTTTGTTCTTTTCTAGTGTTTGCTTTTTTCTTTTCAAGCCATTCATTATCTTTCAATTTCTTAAAAAGTATTATTTCTTAATTTTTTTAAATGTATGAAAAATGATGATTAACATTGTGTTATATATTTATATTTGACACTATATATAAAAAAAATATTATAAATAATAGTTATATATAACTAATATTAATAATAAATTATTATTAAATACAATACGGATACGGATATCCGAAAAAATTGATATCCGCAAATATTATCTGTGTTAAATGCATATATTATCCGTATCCGTTTTACCGGATATTTTAACACACTATCCATATCCGTATTCATTCGAATAAATATTTATAAAATTCAGACTCAATTACTGAACGAATTCCAGTTTTTGAATATTCGTTTACACTGTTGGTGGGGAATAAAAGATTGTTAGTGGGGAATAAAAGATTTTCGGAGTGGTTATGTTATTACTCTAAGAACATAATTCCAAAGGGTAAGGACCATGATCATGCGCATACATTGACATGAGTGATAGGTTTGGGCTGAAAAGTCAAAGTAGCAAAATCAAGAGCCTGACTGGATCAACCCCAATTTTAGAAAGAAAAAAAATGAGGATTTTTTACTTTTTTACTCAATGATATAGTTTTATGTTTTATGTATATTTCCCTCCACTCTAGTTGCTTTGTTGCATTTTTTACACGCCACTTGTTCGGATAATTTGCTACCATTTATATAGTCCAAAAAAATGGAGACACTGACTCACAAAGAGTCACTAGGAGAGAATTTTTCTCTTAATTATTTATAACTAAATATTTTTTGTGTTATAAAAATAGCTACCAACAATTCAGCAAATTGCCCTTACCTAACTTAAAATTACTCCCCTTGAAGCCACACTTGCAATCACAAACTTTAATCTCATGTGAAATGAATGAGTATCCCACATATCTTGACTTCTTAACAGATTATGGAACATCTCTACTTTGAACATGTCTCCACATTTTAACAGCTTTAGCCCTAAAATTTCCATTGGTAGGGTTTGCCCGTTGAATATTTATGTGGGAAGGCTTAGTTTAGTTGTTTCCAAGTTTCTTTATTTTCAACCCACTGAATACATTTTTCGTGGCAGTAAAATGTGACTAAAGCATTAGTTCCAAATAATTCCGTGAATTAGTTAATTAGTTGATAAACCGATGAGAAGATTACCTTAAAATAAGAAATAATGTCTTTAAGATTGTGTTTTGCAATTCCTTTTAGGATCATTTCATGTCTTTACTTTGTTGTTAAACTTTAGCCGCTGTATGATAGATTTTTCTTGAATGATTCTAAGTGTAATTTATATACAACTGAAGCTAATGTTAGAAAATTAGTGACATATTTTCCTACTATTTTCCCTGTTAGATCATTCTGACTTGCATTGTGTGCAGTAGCACAGGCTACAACTGTTTCCTGAAGTCTACAAGTTGATTTCCAATAAATAGCACTATTTTAAATGTTTTTTATAACTAAATTCTAATTTACTATATAGCACAGACATTTGAAACAAATCGTGAATTTAAAACCTTTAGTCCATTTTCTAGCCTGATGGGAAAATTTATGCAATCTAAGGAATTTAAAACTTCCACAATCAGTAAATGTTTGTGAAACTAAGAGGCTAATTTGGTATGACGAAAATTTATCTTAATGCTCATATGATGATATTGCGTAACACAAAAACTACATAGGAAAAGGTGTAGAAAAGTCACCAAGGAAAAACTTATTAGGACAAAAGTATCAAGAAAAAGGAGCCTTGAGCTACAGAATGGTTTAATGGCAATACCAAATATGCTACATTTACATGCATGTAGGTAAACTCATGTTAGAATGTACGAAACACAACATTTTCAACAGTTGGCCCTGACATATGGGCAAACCACCGAGACATCAAACTTTTTGATGTCTTGAATTCTGATTAGTCAATACCGCTGGCGTGGACCCATTTCCATAAATAAAGTGAATCCTCACCAGCAATATTGATCAATCACAATCCAAGACATCAAATTTTGATGTCTCAGAGACATCAAACAGTTTTCCTCCCAGATGACTATTTTCCAAACATGAGAGGTCTTAATACTGTGTTTTGCTATCTAATGAATGCACAGTGCATAGTGTACAATTTTTCACCAAAAAAATTGGTTTCGCAAAAGTCAAAACAACTTTGGCAATAATGGTAGCATTTAATTTATTATTAGTTTCATTTTCTCCATCTATTTGTGCAAATAAAATGAATAAACCCCGGCGTCAGGACACAACTTATTTGACTGTATCCATCCTGTTCTTTCCCGAATTATAGTCTCTATTCTTTTTTGGATTGTTCCAAATTAATTGTTCACTTTCGTTTTTTGGACATAATAAATGAAGCGAATTCCATGATAGTGAACAAGTGTTGATCTTGGGACCGAAAAGAAAATACAGACTCTTAATTTGGGATAGAAGGTAATGTGTTTGGAGGTAGTTCAATAAAAATCGATGCCAAAGGTCGTACACATCTACGCCAAAGGGACCCGGGTAAATATTTGTTAGAGGAGGGAGATGTGAGGGGAATAGCAGCCCTCATGAGAGACGTAATAAAATAAAAGAGCAAGGAGACTTTTGAAATTAATTTAGTTGTTGTAAGTTGCGCTGTCCACACTGGTTGCTCCAGCAGTTAGGGACGAGCCTAAAGATACCATAGGTACCGGGTTGGAATCCCTCAGTCACATTTAAACGGGAACGTGTGTTAACGGTGGGTCTGGCGTTATGCCCCTCCTGTTTAGCTCGCACAGGAGAGTACATATGGCTCGTTCGGTTCATGGTTATCAAAAAAAAAAAGTTGCTCCCATCCCTTATTTCCTGGTTTTCTATTAGTTAGTATTTCATGTCAAAAGAGCAGTAGTAGCAAGAGAGGTTTGTAGTATTATACCCATTTTCATCTTTTTACCTTCATTAGTGTTGCTGCCCTACCGCCCCATTCCATAGGCTATATTTATTCAAATATGTAATATTGATCTAATATTATGAGAGATTAGTCCTTCTAGGGTTTTGTTCTTGTCTGTTATTTTTCTGTGTATTTGTATTATGTGGGGGTGGGTGTTTTTTGGCCCTGTTTTGCCCTGACACAACAATCGTGTTTTTTAACTTAACATGAACACGAGTCCATTTAAAACATGACACAACCAACACTAAATTTTACACCCAATTGAACACGATAATACGCAAAAAGTGAAAAAAAAATTAAAAAGAAAATAACATGATAGCACATCTAACCCGAGTCATAATTTGATACGAACATAACATGTCGTGTCAATTGTGTGTGGTGGTATTGTGCTGTCTGAATTTGTCACCCATAGTATTACTTAAGAGTACAAATCCCCATTGAGAAAACTGTGAAGCATTATTTGTATCAAGAATGGGGAGAAGGTGAAGATCAGATGGAGTTTTAAGAGAGGCCAATGGAGTGAAGAGAACAACCTGATGCAAAATGAGAAGATATGTACGAGTGTGTAGTAAAAAATCAAATGGATAGAAGGTCCGTATGAAAATTGGGGGAAAATAACTAATTTATAGGCAAATGCCACATGTGGACCTAACACGGGTGCAAACAGAGCGAGGAAACTGCCTGTTAAGAGGAACTTGTGACTCTGCGTGGGCAAAGACTTAGGTTGACTAAATGATATCTCACAGGACAAGGGAATCCTGCCGGACAGAAGAATTTCACGAGGTATGCAACCGTCGAGGCGCCAAGACAAGCTGTCGTGGCCTACCATAACCACAAAGGTCCTATGCTACACAGTGTGTGTGTGTGTGTGTGTGTGTGTGTGTGTGTGTGTGTGTAACTCTGTCACTCGATTGAGACGGAAATTTTTATTGGAACTGATACATTATATCCGCCAAACACCTTCAACATAGTCACTAACAATCAAATATGCAGTTAACAATGAACCAATTGAAATAGCATATCAGATATTCTTTTCTTAAAAAATTCAGCATATTTCTTGTAATTTATTTCTCGATTAAGAAATAAAGAAACCTCTGTATTCCTAAACAGAAAACTGAACCTCCCGTAAAGAACTCATGGGAGTATCCAGCAATACACAACAATACTACAAATTATAAAAACATGAGAATAATGAAATGTATTAATTAACATGAGCATAGAAAATTATGATACAAACCCAAAAGTCTAAATGTTGATTCATTCAGGAAAAAATCAAAAGAACAAAATTGATCAATCAAATATGGAATCAGCCTTCATCTGATTGAACACATCCATGGTTTTCATGAAATAGTATCTGGATATTATTACAGTCAAACTTTAAAAAGTTATGTAGATATGACAGAAAATGGTAATGAGAACTAACATTATCATATATATATATATATATATATATATTACTTGCCGATACCAAATAATTGGAAGAAGGCTTTATTGAGTTGAGTTTTGTATATTCCCTAGATTTATGAGACGGGATCCTAGCAAAGAAAAAGAGAGATTTGAGAGAAACTGCTTGTGCATGTGCAAAAACACACGAACAGAACAACTGGCAAAGAGGGAAAATGAGATATCGTGATTCCCATACAGATACGGATCAAAGTCTCTCCTTCTTGGTCCTTTCTTTCCTCTTCCTCATCTGCTTCCTCTTTGTGATGTAGGTATAATACGTAGTGGTGTAAAATGCAAAATCAAAAATCATAGAAGAGAATAAACTCGCTCTCAATAATATCTTCAATATTGAAAGAGGAGGATTACATTAATTCTTATTAGCCTAGGGACATAGTCCTAGGGAAACACTCATACTACGAGTATAAAAAAGGACAATAACTAATAATAACCAAAACTACTCCCCAATGGCAGAATACAATGTTATTAAATTATGAAATTTAGTTATTCACCCCCCACCCCACCCCATACACACACACCCCTACCTAGAAGAGCACGAACTGAGGGATATACCACCTGCCATTGGTGAAACTCGAATCCGAGTCAACAAAACATATCGATGTTGTTCCTCAATCACAGCCCCCTCGACCTCGGTCCCGTCATCACCAACATTACCCTCTTCTTCTTGAGGCTGACCCTCTCCCATTCAACCTTCAAAACCCTCGAATCATGCTACCATTGATGAAAACATCTTTGTAGATTCTGTAAAAGGGATTCATTCACCTTTAATTGTTTATGAGCTTTGCGTTTCCTTTTCACATAGCGATTTTTACTACAACAAGCGTTGGGTGCTCTGATACTATTTTTTATGTGAGCAGACTACATAGCGGAATAACACTCCCAGTTAAAAGACCCTAGAAGGGCATAAACTCTCTCTACACAAAGTCAATAATCAAGGAAGAGGGTTACATCAATTACAAATAGCCTCGGGGCACAGGCCTAGGGTAACAAGAGATAAAAAGGGCAGTAACTAATAATATCCTAAACTACTAACTAAAAGCAGTAAACAATATTGTTAACTAACGAAAATTACTTAAACTAGTCTCACTGAATTTACAAAATTTCTCCTGATCACTAGAAGGGGTGAGTACTGGCATCAACCGAGACTGATGTCAACGCGTGATGAGGCCGTGATCTTGGCCATATGGTTTGAATCGAGGCAAATCATATTTCTCCTCCCCTAATACAGCCAAGATCTTGGCACAACCCCTGATACCATGTCATCTTTATAATTTAATGAGTTGGTTATCGACCTCAAAGGAAGTCCCAATACATCTAGATATTAACCAACCACTACTTTGGGTTTGAACCACAATTTGGCGGGGGGAAGGAGAGAGGGGGGTGGGGGGGTAGGGTAGGTATAAGGTCCTGTCATATGAATAAACGAAGGAAACAGTTTTTGGTAAACCTTATGTCATTCACAAAGCAAAAGAATGTCAAAAATTTAATCACGAGGATTCAACTCCTGGTTGGACAGTTGTTTTCACACGAGAAGCAATGCAACTGTTGACCAACAATTAATATACAGGCTATTTCAAATTCCACATATCTTCTAAATAGGAGCCAATTTTCTGTCCAACAATAGTCAACGTAATACAACATATTTAATTGTGTAGGTTGATGTCATTTCGACTATTTTTTTTATCATCCTCTTAATGTAATATGTAATGGGAGGATAAACAAAAAAGGAATAAAAGCACATACACAATTGTAGCAATCTATTATAACATGCTGAGTTGAGTGGCACAGTTTGCTCACAATGTTTAATGTAGAGTCTTGATCCATTATTGACACATAGTATTACTGGAAACATGGAATTCAATACTTACGAGATTAAAATGATATGAAAATGTACAAACGACTTCACGAATTTCATACAAGGAGCAACATAATTTTTCAGAAATGTCAATAATTAAGAAAGCATCATAACTGAAATTCTGACACTTCCGAGTACATAAGAAATATAAAATTATAATTCATTTATTATAATCATGGGAAGACTTTATTCCGCCTCGTCAAATTTGTTTGCTCAATAAACCACGGATCACAAAGGAATGCATTTTAACAAAAATCCACAAAAAGTATCACGGGGAGGACCTCATATCCAGTCCATAACCCATGCCAGTGTTACCATTATCGTAAACAACACATATAATAGAACAACATGGAACATCCATGTCGAATCAAACACATTTAGAGCAAGTAGGAACCAACTCTACCTTCCAATTTTTTTTCATAGAATGAGCAAGAAATTTTGTCAACACAGCCATAGGGAACCCACCTGTTTCATTTGTGCACCAAATCCTATTCAAATTTCATGCGACCTTGCTGAAAAATCACAACATATCTTTGATGAAATCAAGGTTTAGCGTGTCTCTGATGATTAGGAATAACCCGAGAAATAAAACGAGTGTGATTCCCGATGACATAATCCCTTGCTCTAACTCTAAAGGAAGCTTTCTCCCACCTCTGGCTGCCTCTACAAGGATCAAGGCCAAAGACCCCCCATCCAAAGCAGGCAAAGGAAGAAGATTAATTACTGCAAGATTGAGGTTCAAAATAGCTGCAAATTGGTAAAGGCCGTCGATATTTGATTTCGCCACCTCAGCACCGACAGCTATAATAGCAACAGGACCCGAAACCTTGCTGGCAGTTTGGGAGAAATTCAGAAAAGTTTGTTTTAAACTGTCCACAACATTAAACGTCAGACCCCAGAACTCCCGTCCAGAGTAACTGAAAGCCTCTACAAGATTCTTCGCTCTAACTTTCGAGAACTTAATGTTGGGTGATAATTGAACCCCAATTCGACCTGTACCGTCCGAATTCTCATCAGGGGTAACATTAATATCCAAATCATTCCTTCCTCTCGCAACCCTGAGCACAACATTTCTTTTGGGGTTCTTCTTAATGACATCAACAACCTCAGAAACCAAATTAGGCCCTGTTTTGGGCAATTCAATCCCATTAACGCCAAGAATTATATCTCCAGGAAGCACCCCACCTAGGGATGCAGCTGAAGAGACCTTAACATCAGGCACAAGCACCCCAGGGAAGAACTCTTGCACAGGCAACCCAACAGAGAACACTTGTACAAATATTATAGCATATGCAAACACTATGTTGGCAATTACACCAGCTGAAATAACAAGAATCCTATCAAATATGGGTCTATTTTTCAGTAAATTTTTGTCATCTACAGGAATATCACTATCAGGATCATTATCAGGGAACCCCACAAACCCACCAAGAGGAAAAGCTCTAATAGAGTACTCTACATTATTAGCATTGAATTTAGCTAAAATTGGACCAAACCCAACTGCAAATTTACTCACATGAATCCCCTGAAGAGAAGCTGCCAAAAAATGACCACTTTCATGAACTACAATGATGGCTGTTAACACTGCAACTGCCTCCACAACAGATTGGGCACTCTCAAAACCACCAATATCAAAACCAAGTGTAGCACAGGTTCTAAAATCTCTCCTTTTCCCATATAAAGTTTGAGTCTTGTGATGAAAATTAAGATGTGAAGAAGAAAGAAGAGATTTTGAGAAGTGGGTTTTGGGTTTTAGAGGAATATATGAGATGGGTGACTTTGAATTTATCAATTTGAGGAGAGAAAATGAAGATGGCGGGGAAGATGAGAGGTTTATGACCATGGTGATGTTTAGATTTCAAGTTTTTGAGGAGAGATTAGGAATGGGGGGTGTGAGCTAATGAGGGACGTACAAAGAGAGAGATTGGATAATTCATAATTTTGGTATGTGGAGGGGAAATGAGCGAGAAGTTCCATCCCAATTGAATTCAACAAGAGGTGTTTGTGAGTTGGGTGTTTTGCGTTTGTGACAGCTGTTTCTTGGGTCTATAATGTGAAAAGATGGTCCAACTTCTATGGGCCGCTAGCCCAATTCACAACGGAGAGAGCAATTATCTTTAAAAAAAATTGGACCGGAGAGGGACGGCAATTTCACCCGACTCGTTTTTCATGGATATGATTCGGGTTTTAAAAGTTAAATATGAAGCAAGTTCGAGGCGGCCTCAAATTTAGATATAAAAAGACTTGTTCCACCCCGTTTATGCATAGTTTAGAAAAAAAAATATATAAATATATAATTTTTAAAAATACATTTTTTGTAGTTTTATAATTAGTTTTTTAAATTATTTCTATTCAAAATCATTTTGTTAATTGTTATGGGGTTGTTTCAACTTTCTAATTTTATTATATATATTAAAAGTTTATTTTCATAAGTATCTGAATTCTATGTTTTATGTTATTAACGTTATCTTTAGCAAACCACTAATGGTTGATACGGTAAAGTCTTGATAAATTAATGAGGTATCAAGGTTTAAAGACAATCATTAGAGAGGTACTCAAAAAAAATCGGAATGTCACGTGATATCGATTTGACTAAATTCACAAGTTTTCAATTTAAAGCCTCATTTAATCAAGTGTCAATTTTTAAATCAACTTAATTAAGTCCAATTTTATTTCAACCTAAAATAAACATTTAGGTGTAGTGGATCATGCCAATATAAAATAAAATTACTAACTCACAGATTTCAAGAAAAATCTCTGAAGGGCAAAACCTTTATTTCACTATAATATGTAACACTTATAATTACAATGAAATCTGCAATAATCACTCCACAGAACAATTACATATGGACGCATCCTAGAGTCAGCCAGAATCGCAACTCCAATTCAGTTCAGGAATACCCACGAGCACTCCTTATGATACGCAGTCATCGCCAACCCAGTACTCCCCTCAAGAGCACCTAGATCAGCAGTAGAGATCCTCTCTATAAGAGAAATTTGACACAAGATGTGTTCTTGGGTTCCAAAATAACTCACACAAACTATTGGGATCTTATGAGTTAAAAAACAAAAGGGATTAAAGCCCTAATAGTGAGAAGACAATGTATTCTGCCAAAGCAGTTTCGTCTATTGAAAATTTGCAGGTCTTCTGAACATATACGAAGTTGAATAAACCAATTTATAGAACATCTAAGGCGGAAGCTCGCTCGAACGAAGAAACAATCTCGCTCGAACAAAACAACAAGTCGCTCGAACAACTTCGCGTGACATATGAATGTGGCTCGAATAAGAGCTTCTGTCGCGCGAACGAATAAATAAAAAATAAATAATTTTTATTTCGTCAGAAAACAGTCTGCCTTAACACTTAGAAAAACTATTTTGAGGGAAAACTCCGCTCCAACACTTAGAAAAAAATTCATAAAAGTTATCCCAATATTCTAAGTGAAATGCTAAGGTACTTAAAACACAACCTTACCAAAGTTTAACTTACAGAGGCTTGAATGGTGAAGAAAACTTGAAATTCGAATCCGTCTTGTTGAATATGTGATCTTGAACAATTTTCGACGGTTGTAGCGGTATACGACATACTCAATTGAAAACGGACAATATAAATAATTTTCGTACAAAATATTTTTCATTTTATTGATAATTTTGAAACCTCATACTGATGTTTTGAATAATAAATAGGGTTAATTTCACTTGGGCCCCCCACCATCCGAACTTTCAATTTCTACACTTAACCCCCAAACTTTAGAAACGGCTACAAGTAGCCATCAAACGATAACACCATTAAGTTTTTTTTATTAAATATGACACGTGACAACCATTTTGACTTTTATAAATGAATATTTTGGGTATTTTATCTTTTTTTAAAACCTAAGGTTTCTCTCTCACTCGCTCTTTTCTCTCTTTCATCTGCACATTTATCTCTCTAATTTCGGCCTTTATTTTCCTCGCTCTCTCTCACACACACACACAAAAACACGAACGCACACCTACACACAGAAAAATATCTAGATTTGAATCGGTGGTGGGGTTGGGGTAGGGCTAGAGCTGGGGATTGAATCGGGATTAGGGTTAGGGGTGGTGCTAGAGTCGGGGGGTTGAATCAGGTTTGGTGCTAAAAAGGGTAGGATTGTTTGGAGTTTGGATTTATTTTCTCAGATTGTAGGTTTGATATGTGATTTTTTTTTTTTTGTTGTTGTTTATTTTTTTCATTTTTATCAATTTGGGGAAAAAAATTATGACATTGTTTATCAAAAGTTCTCAGATTTAATTTTTTTCGATTGTTGGATGATTTTTTTTCTGATATTTAATGATAGTTTTTTTATATATTAAAAAATAGTTTTTTTTCTAAAAATCATTTTTTTTTTCTTGGAAATCATATTTATTTTACGGGAAAATATTTTTGGGGGGAATCAAAGCATATTTATTTTATTTTATAAAATTGTTTGCTTTTTTTAGATTTTATTTATGGATATTATTTTTCTCTTTTTATATTATTTTTAGACTTTTATTTAATGCTAGCAAAACTATTAAAATGTTTTTCAAAACTTTTGTCAGATTTTTTGTGTAATTTCAAAACCATTAACTATTTTTCTTTCGTTTTTAGATTTTAAATGTTCTTTTTATAATTTTCAATTGATTCTAAAAGTTGCAAAATGAAGCAAAACTAAACTATTAAGCAAAACCAATGAAGACATGATGTGTCAGGCTATTAAAAATATGCTAATATATATGGGGACAAAATATTCAATTTTGTGATTGTTTGGTATTTATTCTACTGTTCATTATCTGACCTCATAACTATCAATTAATTGTATTTTATATTATAACTGTTAATTCAATAAACAACTTTTCAAAATAGTGTTTAGTGCATTCCAAATTTTCAATCAATATACTCTCATGTAGTTAAGTACAATCCAAATCTCCAATCAATATACTTCAATGTAGAATTTGGCAACATGTGCAAAAATGGGCAGTATTGTACCAAAGTCAAATATCAATATTCATTTAGTCAATTTGCATACTCCACTATACTTGTTGAATGACTTTTAGGCACTTTTCTTCCAACATCCATTTTTCTTTTTCTTTCGCTTTTTCTTTTCGAAATCACATTTTTCCCCCTTTTTTCCGACACATCAATCTTTTGCGATTCTTTTTTCTTTTTTTTTTTGCCTTTTTTTTCAACCGTAATGTTACCCCAGTATTCTTCGATAATGGGTATGACTTCTTTTTATGGGCTTCAAACTCTCAGTTGGAGTTAGGTAGGACAATGGGTTTTCAATAAAAGACATATTTTCTTTTTGGCTCAAATGGGTTTGCAACGGAATAATGTAAAAAGGTTGAATTTAGGCTTAATTTTGGGCTTTCGAACGATGGCCTAATCTCATTTCTCAAGTTTCGTTCAGTTGATTTGTGTCTCAAGACGACTTACTAAGACTTCTAGTGCTTAAGATTCACGTTTTGACTTTTTATTTTCAGTAATCGAACAAAACAAAGAATTTGAGATCATCAACGAATTTATCACTGAAGGAAAGATTGAGTAATTTTAACTCGGACTGATTTAAATCTCTGGAAAACGATGAATGGCACAAAATCTCATCGGGTTAAAATCTCCACATTTATTCGTTAAGCATATTAACTTTCGCCTCAATATCCATTTTCGATCATATTATATGGCTAATGTGTAAAAATTTCATAAGATGAGAGATCCATGAATTAATTCTATATTAAGAAATCGTTTCAAAACTCAATTATATTGAAAATCTTTTTGAATTTTTGAAAATTTTTCTGATTTTTTTTTTCAAAAATATCATCCTTACCCCTAAACCTAAATTTTACATTGTCCTCAATGTATGCTCAAATAAAAATACAGATAAATAAAATAAAGTAAAGAAGCAAAAAGATGATATATGTTAACTAAAAAAAATACACAAATAATATACAAACACGTGACAATTACCATCCTCACCATAAATTAATAATCGAAATAGTTGTGGGTCATTCCAATCAATAAACTTTATAGCACTAAGTGCCAAAATATCATAAATTTGAGAGCATGACCGCACAACACAAATTTCAATCTTAAATCTATGATCATAATGGTGAGTACCGACATCATCAATAATAAATAAATTTGAATCGTCTGAATCATATGTCGATGCATCACATGGAGGTAATAAATTGCAATAAGGATCCAAATATTTATTATCCCTTTTTCGAAAATAGTCAAGTAAAATTGGGGATGCATACTCTACTCCTAAATGTGAGATTTTATGAAAAGCGTGGGAAGAAGATCTATCACTGGGTGATACACTTTCTTCATCAAAAAGAGGAGGATCGTCATAAATACTTGAAGTATCAGTAAAATCGGATGACGAATCCTCGAATAAATTTTTCCACATATAAAAAGAAGCAGCATTCTGCTCAATTAAATTAGGAGAAAAATCTTAACAAACATCCAAATCATCACAAGTATTACACGTGTCAAGATTGTCAATTTTTTTCTCCTCACAAAATTGATTATTTCCAATTATTTCATGGTTATCTTTAGAAATAGTATCATTATACCGTTTGTTCACCTCTCTCCAATTGATACACTTTGGTGGACCGATAGTAATTACAGGGGTTGAAGTCTCATCCATACCTTCTTTAATTTTTAAAATGACTACTGACCCATCTGAATTAAATTGAAATACGTAGTCATCTAGATTTTCAGTATTTTGTAAAAACACATCCACAGGATCCATTGAGGAATATGAGAAAGATGACGGGATAACAATATGAGGATCACCCATTGTAATTTACAACACATGGATTTATTTATTTATTTTGGATAGCTTCTACCCTTTGACAAGGGAGAATTTAAAAGAGGACCGACTACGGTTGTCTCCTCAAGTTTCGATATCACCTCCAGGTAGGTGGTCGGTACGAAGACTCATTAAAAACCACCAATCCTAGACAAGGTGAAACGGAATCGATTTAACAAGTTCGCGTTGGAGTAGCTTTTAATTCTAGCCTTGTTAAGAGTTTTTTTTTTTTTTTTTTTTTTATGAAATTTTTACTAAAAAAAATGCAAAAAGTAAAACAAACTAGTCCGAAAGTCACAACTTCTTTTAAGAAAAAAATTGTCAAATCCCCGGCAACGGCGCCAAAAACTTGTTGTCAATTTATAAAATACCGCAAGTGCACGGGCTATTATAGAATAGCGAGTGTAAGTACGGGTCGAACCCACGAGGATTTGTCAATTTTAATTATTAAAAGAATTACAACTGTCCAACTAGATCAAATGGGGTAGAGAATAATTATAAATTATACAAAATAAAAGCAACTACGATAAATGAGAGTAACGCAAGAGATTTGTAAACAATTAGGAAATGATTAGGATTCGGGGTCCATTTATCACGTAACTAATATTGCACACTAATTTAATGTTGCCATTCCCTTTTTATAACTCAAATTAAACCGACTCTCGCCGCGTTTAATTCGGAAAATATGATGGTTATGATCAAAATATTTTTAACGTCTCTAATAGACGGCTAAAATCTCTATTCCCTTAGAAAATACAAGTTTTAAAATTCGCAAATGTATTTAAGCATGGACTATCAAAACAATCAAAGTGCAAGCATAATCCATCAAAAATTACTATTTTTAAATCTCAAAACTTGATTTGACAAAACAATCTTGAAGGTTCTAAAACACACTCTCGTGTCGCTTTAAAATGAATACCGAATCTTTAATAACAATTAAAACAAGTAGTGAATAAACAACGATAAAATTAACGTGACAATATTAGTTAACTATGATAAACTTCACCCTACTCCTAATATAAGAATCAAGCTACCATAATGAAAGAGAAATTGCAAGAATGAGTAGAGATCTTCATTAATAAACCAAACTTACAAATAGTTCTCTCACAACAATCTTGAATCCTCTAAAAAAATGATAAAAACTTGGCCCTCAAATTGATTTCAATCACTCAAAGTTGCTCCCCGAAATCCTCCACGAAAGTCATCTCTAATTGTCTCCGAAATTATGATCCCAAGGGTCCTTTTTATAGGACAAGTGGTGAGGAATTTGAGTTGTGGTGGGACTTTTTCTGATTGGCCGAATAGTGTTGGTAGCTATCTCTCCACCTCTTTAATCTTTGGATCGTGATAAGGGACGAAATTTCCCCCCATTCGAAAACTCTTATATTTTCTTGTTGAACAAACATGCCGAGTTTCGTCCAAATCGGAGAATAAAAATTTCCAACTTTTTTACGAACGACCGTAAAAATCAGCTTTTTCGCACCTTTTTTGAATTGATCATCAATTTGCACCAAATTCCATCATTATATGCAAAAATTTCACTAGGCAACTTTTTTCACAAATTAGCAGAAGAATATTATAAAATTATCGAAGTGCCCATTTTTGATTTAAAATTACCATTTTCAATATGAATTCAATCATTCTCGCATTTTTTCCTCCTTTTAATAAAATAGTCCTAAGAAATTATTAAATACACTAAAATGGGACTAACAAAGTATAAATTTGGGTATAAAATATACAAAATAATGCACTCATCATTGAACCAAACCATTCTCATGATCTTCACACTCAAAAGGTATGATCTTGGAAAACGCAAGAAATTAAAATGTTATACACTACGACTTGTATATATAAAACCTTACAAATATATTATTACACATATATGAGTTATAGGTCCCATCCTCACTCCTCTAAGCAGTCTTACTCATTAAAGGCCTGAAAATTATGGACAATTCTTTAAGAGCTTTTCAAAATTACATTCAACATAAAGTTAACAAAACTTCAGGAACTCAAAATTTATCAAATTCATAACAAAACAACTCATCATTTTACACACTAAAGTTGTACTCACAATTAATAAATATTCCAAGCAATAAATTATTAAAAATAATGAAAAGAAAAATATACATATATATATATATATATATATATATATATATATATATATATATATATATATATATATATAAGAGGGTAGTTTAGATCAGATGGATGGTTGAGTCATCCTTCCTAGTGCCATTAGGAAAGGGGACGTATCTACTTCTTATGCCACCAAGTTTCGTTTGAGGCAACTAGCCCTGATTCGTGAGTTCATGCAAAGTCCCCCCCCAGTATCCCCCAGTCCTTTCTTTCTCTGCCTTGGAGTTAGGTCTCAAAGGCAACTCCATTCTTGGAGTTGAGTTCCCTCTGAGTAAAATTGTTAAAGATCCTCCCCTCGAGCTACCCCCTTATTTCCCAATGATCCCTACTGTCATGCCCAAACCCAAGACCGTTAAAACCCCCAAACAGCCTACCCCTTCAACCGAAGCAGCCACTGGCGAAGGACCTTCCCATCCCCCATCCAAAAGAACTAGGAAGTCCAAGAGTGGGACTTGCTCAAAATCTAAGTCTCAAACGCAGCCTCAAACCCCATTGAAGGCATTCCCCATTGCCTCCATTCCACCTCCCATGTCTACAGAGGTAAGTGAATAGCTGAGAAGAAGGGTTCGGGCTGAGTTGCAACGGATAAATGTTGAGTTTCAACGATGCACTCATATCGTTCCTCCTTTTGTTGCCTTCCCTACCATCCTGGTTGATCCAACGAAACCAGGGTCAAAATGGAAGAAAAGTTCAAAGGTTCCTCGAAGTACTGGCGTTGAAGGTGCGAGGAAGAAGACTTTGGGTACTAAGTTCGAGAGGAAATAAACTTCAGAACTTACATCTCTCCCCAGCTCCCTCTGTTGCTGCTTCCTCTCCTCCTTCACAAGTAGTTATATCCTCCCATTCTCCCTCTGAATCTGAGGTATGTATATGTGTTATTGATTTTATTCACATTTTTTCGAAGGTGCATCTGTTTAAGTCTTAATCACTTTGGTGCAGAAAGTTGGAGAAGAAAGACCCAACCCCCTCGTGAGCCCTTTTATGGGGGGACGTTTCGGTTCCTCTCAGACCGATGTAACTCCTCCCTGTTCTCCCATTACAGGGCTTACTTACTCTCTCCATTCGGCCTCACAACGTGCGAAGGATGTTGTTGTGGGGGTGATTCCCTTGAGTTTGTGGGCATATCTTCTCAACCAGAGACAACTCCTCCAAACCCTTCTGAATTATCATCGCAGCAGGAGGTCCTTATGTCCATCGTTCCACCTGCTGAAAAGTGTCCCTGAGGTAACATATTATCAATTACTTATTAGGTCTCACGTCTTTTTTTTCATCCTTTTTTTCTGTTTGGCCTGCAAAACTTTGATATGCTGGGATGCCTTCGGTTAAAATTCCTTCGTTGTTAGCTAACATCCTTCTTCCCCCTGTGCTGACGAGACCACTAGCTGTAGTTTCTCTTTTTGGTGCCATAACTGAGGTAAATAACACTTAGAGGTATTTCTCACTTCTTCTGTACTTATTCCTCATGTCTAACACTTAGCGTTATGTTTGCATCTTTCTCCAAGCCTTTCCCCACCCTCTTCTTTTGGTGATCTGCATGTTTCTAAGGCCAATGTTGATGCTTCTGCCCAGCGTGGTGGATCTTTTGTACCCACCCATGTTGGGGCATCGTTTGGAGGTCCATCATCTTCTCCTAGAGAAACTCCTACGTTGACCTTGGTAACTTTTGTTGGCGAGGGAGCTTTACCGAACATTGAGGGTGCCGTTGAGGCCTCTGAGGAATAAGCCTGCCCCCAACGGTTCCTACTGTTATGGCCTCTGCGGTGACTCCCATTCTCATTCCCGCTAGTGCTGAGGTACTTCGTTAATTTCTCTACATTTCTTAACCTTTCAAACTTCACCTATAATGGTGGCTTAACACTGAAAACACTTGTTAAGATCTTTCATGAACTCCACTTGTATCGGTGACTTAACAACGAAAACACTTGTTAAGATTTTTCATAAACTCCACCTATATCGGTGACTTAACAATAAAAACACTTGTTAAGATTTTTCATAAACTCCACCTATATCGCTGACTTAACAATGAAAATAATTGTTAAGATTTTTCATAAACTCCGCCTATATCGATGACTTAACAACAAAAACAGTTGTTAAGATTTTCCATAAACTCCACCTACATCAGTGACTTAACAATGAAAACACTTGTTAAGATTTTTCATAAGCTCCACCTATATCGGTGACTTAATAATGAAAACACTTGTTAAATTTTTTTTTCTTTAACTCATTATTTCTTCTACCTATTCTTAGGTTGCACGGGAGAATTCTCCACTAGTTCTTTTGCCTATCGCTTCACCCCATCGGGACCCCGTTATCTCTGAAGATTCTAGTCACAACGATCAAGGTTCCACGAATGGTGCTACTACTGAGAGTGAATCTGGTTATGAGCTCCCTCTTCCCGGCTTAGCTCTTCACATCTTTTGCCTCATGGTCCTTCAGCGTTCCCCTCAAATGCTTGCCAGCCATCGCTTGGTAGATGGGAATCTTGCAAGCCACCATACTGAGACTTTTAATATGGATTATTTGCGTTCCAACATCCTCGTGATGAGCTATAGGCTTCAGGACATCGCAGCCGTTGTTAGTGATATTGTCAGCACTCCCACTTCAAATATTACCAGAGCCCTCCTCAACCAATTACTAGGTTATCTGAGGGAGTTAGGTTGTGATGACTTCCGTTTTGATTGGCTTATTGCGCACTTAAAAACTTTGAAGTGTCAGCGACTAGATAGTCAGAGAGAGTTGCTGCAGAAACATTAGGAGGATCAACGGATTGAGGAAGCTAAATTGGCTGAGATGGCACCTCTGCTTGAAGCTGTTAATAAGGAGGGAGAAGATGTAGAAGATACTTTGTGTCTAGTGAAGCTGAAATGAGAGAAACTCCTTATCGAACGTACATAAGCGCAAACGAGATTAGAGGTTTCTATAAATGCTCAACAGTCTTTCTTAGCAGCTTCTTCGGGCCTTCCTAGAGATTTTTTCTCTGCTCCAGATCTGTGGTTTCTCTTAGGTTAATGAATTATTGTAAACATTTTCCTTTCCTTCTTCTTATATAATTCTTGGGCAATAGCTCCCAATTTTGTAATGCCCCAAAGTTTATTAATTAATGAAAAAGACGTATGTTTTTCCATGTCCTTTCTTTATGCTATGATTATTTGCATATGTTATGAAGTTCTACAATTCTTTTATTTCCACTCGAGTTACAAATAAAAAAAACTTGTATATTCATAACAACAGCTAAATACAACGGTGGTATAGACTCGATTGGTTACACATGATAGACTTTCAACCATTTATTGTTAATCTTGAATGACTTATCTTCTTAAATCTTAGAGATTAAGAAATAACCCGAATCATGAGCTTCTTTTACAATAAAAGGTCATTCCCAATTCTCTGCAAACTTAGGTAGAGGAATCCCCCTGATGTGCTTTACTGCTGACTTCAAAATGAGGTCTCCCTCCAAGAACTTCCTTGGTCTCACCAAGTTGTCATATAACTTGGAGAGTTATTTTGCATACATTTGAAAGTGATGCATCGCATTGTCTCTATGTTCGTCCAATGCTTCCAACTCCACATGTCTATTCTGAGGGAGCATGCTACTTCACAAGGCATATCGATTAGAGGGAACTTCTAACTCTACCAGAATAATCACCTCAACCCCGTAAACGAGAGAGAACAAAGTATACCCTATGGGCGTCCTCTTGGTTGTTAGATAGGCTCACAACACAGCTAGTATCTTATCATCCCATAATCCTAGAAAATCCTCCATCGTTTTAGCCAAAATATTAACTAAGGTCTTGTTAGTTGCCTCAGCTTGACCGTTGCCCTTTGGGTATGCCACCGTTGAAGTATGATGAACAATAGAGTACTTGTCTGTGAGCATTGTTACCTCTGAATTGATAAAAGGGGTTTCGTTATCTGAGAAGATAACCTTTGGAATCCAAAAATGGTAAATTATGTATTCTCTGATGAAGTTGCTCACCACCCTCGATGTTGCCCTTCTTAGTGGTATCGCTTCAGCCCACTTTATAAAGAACTCCGTTGCTACTAGTATGCATATCTTCCCCCTTGAAAAAGGATGTATTTCCCCTACAAGGTCGAACATCCAAGAGTTAAAAGGATAAGGCGTTGCCAAAGAGTGTAAGTCCACCGATGGGGTATGGATCATATTTTCATGAAGTTGGCAAGCCTTGCACTTTCGAACGAACTCAGCAGAGTCTTTCTCCATTATTGGTCAATAATACCCCAATGTCATCAACTGGTCATACAACTTGGCCCCTCCTATATGAGCTGGATCGTGCGCCTATTTGAGGACTTTGATTATTTCTTCCTTCATGATGCAACGCAATGTCCTGTTGAAGTAATCGCTTTGATAAAGCTGCCCCTTCTGAACGTAGAACCTCGAGGCCCTTCGCTTGAGTCCCATAGAATCAATCTTCTCTATTGGGAAAACTCCATCTTTAATGAAGTCAATATAAGGTTGCCTCCAATCTGGTTGAGTTCAACGAAATGACAATCAGTTGCCTCGAAGAATAACGGGCACTTATCGCACTTCTGTTGTACCTCTGCTGCGTCATTCTTCATTCTAGGCCAGAAATAACCCTCCATTTGAATTCTCCTATAAAGAGGTATCTCAGTTGTTTCGCAGTGCTCTTCATGTGTTTTCTTCAACCTCTGTTATGCTTCTTCTGGGTGGATGCATCTTGATAACAATCCCCCTGCATTTCTGAAGTAAAGATTTCCCTGGTTTGCAAAGTATTGGGATAATTCCCTCACCTCCATCGCACCTTCTCCAGATTCTAGTTGTTTTTTAATATCTCCCCTCCAGTCATTGTCCTCCTCCATCGGTAGAATTGACTGTACCATCGAAGGAGTTGTTCTTCGTTGAATCACTACTGTTGTTGTATCATCCCTCATGACCATTTTTTAGGCTATGGTAGCATAGGCATCGGGATGGTGGTTCATCGTTCGAGGGTGTCTCTTAATTTTAGTCTGATGGAACTCGCTGAGGAGCCTCTGAATGATTATTCGGTATAGTGGTGGGCTTAGGTGTTTCAACGCATATTCTCCATTCACTTATTGGATCACCAAGTTTGAAACACCTTTGATACAAAGTGAATGAATCCCCCTTCGAAAGGCCTCCATCAACCCCAGCACTAACGCTTTATACTCTGCTTCATTACTGGAACAAGGGAAATCTTATTTGTACAAAAGACAAATCTCCTCCATTCCTTTTGAAAGAATAACCCCTGCCCCTCCTTTCTTTTCTGCTGAAGATCCATCAAACTGCATCGTCCATTCTTCATCACTTGCATCCAAGTAATTGGCCTATAAGTCATCTCCTGGAATACTTTCTTTAGGTGGCTCAAACGTCCCAGAAGGGAAGATTGCTAATAGGTCAGCATACGCCTGGCTCTTGATCGCGCGAGGGACCACACACTTTAAGTCATATTATGAGAGGATGAGGAACCACCTAGCTGTCCTACCAATCAATATAGTTTTTGCCAACAAATACTTAATATGATCGCATCTAGTTATAATATGAATTGTAAAAGATAGCATATAATGTCTAAGTTTTTGCGCTACAGAGACTAAGGCTAAATAATGCCTTTCCAAGTTACTATATCTGACCTCTGGCCCATGTATGATTCTGCTGAGGCAGTTGACTGGTCGTTCTTGCCCGTCAATCTCTTGTTCCAGTAAAGCTCCAACAAACCTTGTAGTGGATATGAGGTATAGCTACAACGATATTCCCGCCTTTGGGGGAACCATAGTCTGTGGTGAAACGAGCAGCTTTTTCAGTCTAGTGAGGGACTCCTGGTGAACCTCCTCCCACTTGAATTTCGTGTTCTTTCACAGAAGCTACATCAATGGGTGCATCATTTCGTCAAATCCATGCACAAATCTCCTAAGGTAAGAAACTTTTCCAAGGAAACTCTTCAGTTCCTTCACCGTTCTTGGATTGGGCATCTCCAAGATCGTTCGCTGATTATCTTGGTCCATTTGTACTCCTTGCCGATTAACCACAAAACCCAAAAACTTTCCATTAGTTACTCCAAAGACGCATTTTAGTGGATTCATTTTTAGTTTATACTTCCTGTGCCGAGTAAACACCTTCCTCAAATCGCTTAGATGAGACTCCTCCTTCCTCAATTTGATGACCAAATCATCCACATAAAATTCCACAAACTTGTGAAAGAAGTCATGGAAGATGGCCATCATTGTTCTTTAATAAGTAGCCCCAGAATTCTTGAGTCCAAACGGCATTACTTTGTACATTAAGTTGCCTAATGGGGTTCTAAATGTCGTTTTCTCTGCATTCATAGGGTCCATCTTGATCTGGTTATAGCCGACATACCCATCCATGAAGTTGTACATCTCATAACCAGCTGTTGCATCTATCAGTTTATCAACGGAGGGTAGAGGGAATTCATCCTTGGGGCAAGCCCTATTCAAGTCTCTGAAATCCACACAAATCATTATTTGATTTTTGTCTTTCTTACCCACTAGAACAATGCTAGACACCTAAAGTGGGTGTTGTATCGGTTTGATGAACCCTGCCATCAATAAGCGTTGGACCTCTTCCTTTATCTTCAAGTGTAGCTCAGGCTTGTACGTTCTCGTTACTTTTTCACTGGAATGGCCTAAGGCATCACGTTCAACTTATGGCAACTCACTTCCTCATCCAACCCTTCCATCTTTGTTTACTTCCACACAAAAATGTCTATAAACTCCCGAATCACCTCAACTAAAGCCTCTCATTTCCTTTTACTGAGATCTTTCAAGATAAAAATAGGCCTTAGATCCTCCCCTTCTTTCACCAGGTTTAACTCCAACTCTTGCGCATGTGGCTTCGGTTGATCTGCCATGTAATCTGGGTCTTCGGTGACTTCTTCCACAAAGTCCTGTATATTGGAGTTGTCTTTCACCTTACATTATCCCCATTAATCTACCAGAAAGCACTCATATATCGGGTCAACCTCATTATCAGTTTTTTGACCTCCCGTTCACACCATTATAACCGATAAACCACCTTTCTTTCTTTGGTAACTACCTTTTTTGCACTGTCTACTAGTAGCTGCCACTACCTTCCTCTTCTTATCTCTAGAAGCCTCAATAACTCTTCCTCCTAAAAATTGACTCATCACGCTTTGTCGTTTGACCTCATGCTCCATTGGGTCTAATCTAAGCCTCATCTTGTCATTAAGCTGCTTCAAAATATTTTGGGGCTGAGGGACCACCTGATGGGTTTCTTCGGCCATCGCTCCTTTGCTACTTACAACTTCTTTATTCTTCTCGTTCAAGAGCCCCATCCTTTCTCTGATCGAGGATACCCATTCTCCCTTCATTCTTCTCGTTAGGAACCGAACATCCTATTCCAATTATGTGTAAAATGCTACATCTACCAGGTGAGCTTCTTCGACAGCGAAGGGCCTCTTCGTAGCCCTAATGGTCACCTCCATTCCCTTGATATTGGCTTTGGTGCATTGGTGATACGTCGAAGGAACTAGCTCTTATTTGTGCATCCACACTCTTCCTATCAACAGATGGTAGGAAGTTTCACTCTCTATTATGTGGAACTTGATATGGGAACTCAGATTTCCCATCACAATCCCAACATTCACGTACCCAATGGACTTAAAAGACTGGTTGTTATATCCTGAAATCACCAAAGGCATGGGGACTAACCTTTCCTACGAAATATTAGTAGTGTGGAAAGAGTTGATTGGCATGATATTGATGGAGGTTCCCCCATCCATAAGATCCCTTGCAACGCTAACCCCATTGATACTGGAAGTCACATACAATGGTCTATTCTGAGGGAACCTTATGGCCCTATCTGCGTCACTGAAAGTTATTTATGACAGAAACCTCTTTACCAGCCTGGCCATGGGTCCCTTCCATCTCAACGAAGGGATCGCGTTCTTCCTCGCAATGTCTAGGATTGCTTGGGTTATTTCCAATTTACTCTCCTTTAGTATCCCTACTTGGTCGAAGAACCAGGTAAACTTTGGGGATCTTAAAACTGCACATTATTCTATAACTTGGTCTGCTTCCTCACCTTCAACGCTATATATGTCCTCCACGTCTTTAGCACTTGCTTTATCATAAGCTAACACTACGTTAGCTATTCCCTTAGTTTAATCTTCCAAAGCTTCTTAAAACTCATCTTGCTTTTTCGTTAGCTCTCTTTCCTCTCTCTCCACCTCCTCATCATAGGCCACCACCAGATTGGCCCCATGCGCTGGAAGTGGGTTGTTGTTAACGTTCTGCGAAGGGATTTGCAACGTTCCTTCCTTTATATATTTTTTGATGATTCTCATTAGCGTGAAACAGCTCTCCATTGGATGCTGGATATTTTGATGAATTTGGAAATATTTGGGATCCGCCCTAGTTGCAGCATCTGGTTCTCCAACGGGGATGCCCTTTGGTTTGTACACTATTCCTCCCTGAACCATGGCATTGTAACAGCCTCTTGTACTGTACAAGGAAATGGTGGTGGGTCCTCCTTATCTCTTCCAAACTTCCTCTTATTGTCCTTCTTCGCTACCTTGCCCCCATGTGCTCCTTCGGTGTACCTTACCCGTAGGGGCTGAGACCTCCCCCCCACAGGTTGTATCGATTGCCTTAACATCATGGGCACTACCACTGGGTTTGTTCGTACAACCAACGAGATATTCCTTACTGCTTTTTGGAATGCCAAAAAAGTCCCCTCGCGCGTCTCGTTAATAAGATGGTAGATGTACTCAGGAATCAGTCCCTCCGCGCAGATCTTTAGTAGCTTGGACTCTTTAGCCTCCTCCCTCACATCGAGAGACCTTTCCCTCAACCTTCGAACATAATCCACCACTTCTTCCCCGGGTCGTTGCTTCTCCCTCCCTATTTGGGTCAAAGTAAACTCATCTTTCGTAAAAAATAACTTATGGACGAACAAAACGTGCATCTCCTCCCATGTGGAAACACTCTTGGGAGCTAAGTGAGAATACCAAGTGTATGCTTTATCGGTTAAGGATTTAGAAAATTTCCTAAACCTGAGTTTCTTGTTATTACAATGCGCCCCCAAGTGTTCAACAAAGCACTTAATATGTTCCTTCGGGTTTCCATCCTTTCCTGTGTATTTTTAAAAAATAGGAGGAATATAATCTTTTAGGTAGGGATCATCATTCTATTACCGGGGGTAAGGCATTCGAAAGTCGTCATAGACCGAAGCTACCTCACCCACAAATTGTGAGGAGGATTGCATGAATTTCAGAATCTCCTTCTGCATCTCCTTCCTCCTCTCCCGTATGGGCGACACCATTAAAGTGACAAACAATGAGACTATAGGTTGAGTGCTCGTTGCAGCTGGAGAAATCATCGCAGTTGGAGCCATTGATACTCCTAGGGTTCCCACCATTGGATTTACAATAGAGGGTGTACTTGCTGGAACTGCTCCCGTTATGACTGGACTTGGTGGGGCCATTGGGGCTGCCCCTGGTGTCACGAAGGAGTTGGCTTCAAATCCTCCTAACATAGTTGAAGCTACGGGAGTTTGCAAAAACTCATAGAATTTATTTATGAGGAGTGCCACTTGGGATGGTCCCAACCCAACGCTTGCTGAAGCCTGTGCCATCGCTGGGACAGTTGCATCGCTTGGACTGGAGGAACCATTAGTCGAGGGGCTCCATCCCTTAAAGCCTCCAGCTCTCTCGTCTCCTGTTCTTCATTATGTTGAATGTCATCAAAGTTAAGCCTTCGATTTAACGTTATCCTGTGCCATACTCCTTGCTTAGAAGAATGCCTCCCCAGTAGCGTCGCCAAATGTAAGAGGGTAGTTTAGATCAGATGGAGGCGTAACTCCTTTTGAGTACTGTAATGTTAAGTTAAACAACAATACTATTGATTAAGTATAGGACATATAAACACAACTTAGTAAAGATAGACTCAATTTGAACTCACAAATCTCTCGTGTCTAACTCAAAAGATAATAATGAAATCATAAGTAACTTATTAGGAGGGAGAAAGAAGTAAGCACCCCAGATACACCTTAACATGCAGCCAACCACCCCAAACACCCTTAAGGATCTATGTCAAGTATTAAAAGCTTCGTAATAAATGACAATGGTGGGTGAGTAAAAACTCTAGTTCGTAATAAATCCCTCTCTGATGTATATTATCTCTAGTAAATGACTTATGGACTCTCAATAAGGAACATGGTCTCTCCCCAGAGGTGGTTGGGGTCCTTAAATAGCCCCCACACTACCCCCAAGGCAACTCAGTCATTAATGCCTGTGAAAGACATTCCTCATATTTTATGTCACAAACATTAAATACCTGATGCACTAGTTATCTCCACGTCATGAGCATTAAATGCCAAGACAAGCTTTTTGCCTGACCACTGTGTGTCAGGGGACTGTCATCACAGAGGTGGCTCACCAACTGTCTAACAACCCCAAATACCATTGTAGTTTACTCAAGTGAAGATCTGACATTGCCTAGTTGGTTAGTGACATCAGATAAAATGGATGTGACATTAAGTAGAGGGTTGTTTGGCTCAGAACTCAACCGCGATGGAACTTAAGGCTGATCCCCATGAGGTTCCACGGTCAGGGTCCTTCAATGTTTTACCAGGTATATCTAAGATGGTCAGCACAAGCCCCAACAGTGCCTCACTTCTCAATCCTCCAAACCAAGTCCCTCTGAAGTTCCCACGACGAGTTTGTTCGATAGAGCATAAAAGCTATCACAGGCCCTCCCAAGCCTGGTCTCTCGTGAGTACCATTCGACCTCACACAAAATCATTATACTCATTACATCTTTATAATAATTATAGCTCATAGTCGATATAAACACAAGATATAGCAAGACTAAATTAATCAACATGACTAAAGGACGAGCTCTCTCGGTCATCTTCTTCACTGGAAGGTCCCTCTGGGTTGCCATGCTGAGTTGCCACCTTGAGTTGCCACGCTGAGCTGCCTTAATCCCAAACACTGTTGTAAATGGGGGAATTATCTCTAATCTCAGGATTATCTTCAAGCCCCTTCTACAATATACAAATGCAAAGAGGAATTTATTAGTTAGTAATGTAAAGACTCTTTATTATTTTTTAAGTCAACACCATTAATAGACGATGAAAACTAAATATAGTGCTCCATACAACATTAAAGCTTGCACAGAGAGCTACCAATAAATTGCGAATATTAACAGATCACTGCAGTTTAGTACCATTGAAAACAAAACTCCTTAACATTATAGATGAAATGTGACATTTAAGACCAATATGTTGGAAAATCTTATAAAATGCTATACAAAGCATTAAGACTTCTTCTCATTAAAGGTGTCCACGTGTCACTTCCTAAAAATTTTCTCCAGCTCCTCTTTTTTCTTAATTAGCGAGCATCTGACCTTTCATTTGGCCTGTCGTGTCTGCCATTTCGTCTACCCTTATCGATAAAAACCCTCGACCTCACTCTCATTTTAACTTCCTATTCCTAACTTTAACCCCTTCAGTTTCCAAACACACAAATAACTCAACGACTCTCATGATTCAACTCTGTCCGGTTATGATCCTCCATAATGATCCATAATCCATCATAATCTAGCAACTCACAAAGGTAGAAAAAACCTACTACGTCCCCCGTCGCCGCCTCACTGGCCACTCTCACTTCGTCCAAGATGTTGTCCCCTTCTCCAATAGCCACTTCGTCCTCTCCGGCCCATGGGACGACAAGTTTCGTCTCTGATGAATGTTTGTTCCCCTTTAACTTATAGGTTTTCTTTTCAGAAAGGATGAATTAGGGTGTGTTTTTTTGTGTGTTCATTACCGTGTTTTACTTCGATTTCTATTAAGACATCCGATGACAAAGTTGAAACCACAGGCCGAAAAAAATCCTGGTAATGATGAGTAATCAATATTTGTTAGTTTGGGGTTTTTTTTTTGGGGGGGGGGGGGGGGGGGGGTTGTGGTTGGTGTTTGATTTGGGGCTTTGTTTGAGGTTTTCAACCATTTTTGTTTTTTTTAGTTTTTGTCACAGATATTTTGTTTTACATTTTTAAAATATTATTTAGTGCATTGAAAACAATTTATGAATGAAAATTCTTTTAGATTGTTGGATGTATAATATTTGGCATCACCTGATAATTAGAAAGAAAAATGAGGTGGTTCTTCGATTTTAAGATTTTATGTTGCTAGTCTTTAAGGTTGTCTTTGGGTTTCGATTTGTAGAAAAGCTTTAAGTAATATTAATCTTCACATTATGGATGGAGCATATTATTAATCCCCTGCAATTAGCATTTGAAAGTGTGTATTTTTAAAGATCCTACAATATTTTTTTGGTTTCCACCATCTAACCACATCTCATATAAGATGTGAAGGAGGTGTTTATTTAATATGACAAATTTTCCACTGAAAATAGAAAGTGTTTGATCCATCCCTAGAAAGATGAAGGTGTGAGCAAGACCCTGACCAATACCTATTGATCTATTTTGAAAATTTGACTTGTATGCATTTTCATTCCATATCAATACTTTTGTTTAGATTTGCAATGACTATTCTAGTAATTTGTCAAACCATTATATGAAGGGGAGGACCACTTCAAGAGCCTAATTCTTGAAATTAATCAATCTTCAATGTGAATTTCATAGCACACTTTTTCCTTGAATTTTTTTCTAAATATTCTATACTTTTAAACTTTTGATCGTGTTTCATAGCATATAATTTCAATGGAAAATAAATTTCACGACAATCAACCACACCCTCAATATAAAAGCGCAGTTTTTTTTTCAAATTATAAGAGGCACTTGCCCACCCCATTTACAATGGGGTTCCGCTACCATTGTTATGCACAGAACTTTGCTTCATTACTAGCGTTATATAGGAATGGTGTTTTGCAGTTGGTAAAATGGTAATAAGACTTAGGTCGTTGTCAATGTTGTTTTGACAATGATTACAAACATATCAAAACACAAAGTCCCCTAAATAGAGAATCTGCAAATAAGTGTCCTTTGAAGTAAGGGAGGGTTAAGTCTTAGTGGCATCAAACCAAAATAGTTTTGATAAATTCAATTGTTTCCTAACTTTAACAAATCTCATGATCATTCAGAAGATTATCGGCTAAGATCTCTTTAGCCACCAAAGGGATACGAAAATAAGTTGTTGCACAATTGTCTAATCCACGCATCGCGCGGGTTTACACCTAGTAAATATAATTATGGGATCAGAGTCAATATTTCTTCCCATTTAGGTCTCGTCGGGATGTGTATTTTTCATAAAATGCAGTATGTAGATTTTCTTCCAGCGAGAATATCCTCTATTATTTTATTTATTTTAACATTTATCAAAATTTTAGTCATATAAAGTTTCACTTGCAATAAAAATTTTAAGAGTTTAGAGTTGAGTAATATGTATCAAGCTAGGAGAGAATTATTTACATGCAGCGGTATATTCCGTGTGCAAATGATATAAATGCAGGCTAATATTGCTTATGATTTTTTTAACTTAAAATAACTCCATTATAGAGGTTGTAAGACTTCAATACCTTTTTTAAATTATGTTACGCATCTATGTCTTTAATTTGTCGTTAAAGTGAAGGTCGTGTGAAGATAATGTGAATTTTAAAATACAAAATAGTTTTAAAGTCGTAAAAATTATTAAATACACAAATGTTACTTTTTGTTAATTTTTACAAAAAAAATTATATTTATAAAGGTCGCATGCTTCACATTTGCCTGATTAATTAAGAAAAATTACCAGAAGATCACTTTAGTTACATATATGATATCAAGGTTGATTCACATGCAAAATTCATACCGGATGAAATATGAACAAACAATTTATGAAACATGACAACTAATGAAATATCTGAAATGTGTTAGCATATTAGTCTAAATTTTTTGTATCAATAATATGAGGACAAATAATGAAACATAAACTAATCAAACCCAACTAATTAGACACTAACGGATATGTATCCAAAAAATTCATAATGTAACTTCTTCGTTTCATTAACAATTAAGGTGAAATATAAATTTAATAGAGAACTAATTTTAATCTAAATATAATAAAATTAAATTATCTTTTGCATTAAGTGCATAAAATTTATTTCAATTTCACAGTCAGCACACCTAAATTTAAGGGAACATAAATAATTTATTAAGTAAGATGAAAATCTTAGCAAGGAAAATGAAATAAATTTTTGGCATCCAAAGTGAAACTAAAATATGATATTTTTTACCCAGTTACATAGCTATCCCATCCTTCATAATAATAATCAAGCTTATAGTATTTTTCACACACACGAAAAATTGAATATACCATAATAAAAAAGAAAGGGAATAACATAACAATAAAATATTATTATAATTGAAAGTCAAAGTAGAGAGAAAACTTATCGTGCAACGATCCAATCCGATTTTTTCTATGTAGAAAGAGCTTAACACGACAACCATATAAAATGGAAAAAATTGAAACAAAAGGGCGTGATAGAGAAAAATCCTAGATAAAAGAGAATATAGAGAGTCAGGTATTTCCTCATTATAAATACACTACTTCATTTTTGTGTATTAATGTGGAGTATATATACAAAGAGCATAGTATTATTGGTTCAATTATAAAAATTCCACGAATGGGTGTTAGGTATGTGAGTATTAGTTTAGATAGAATGGAAGTCAAGATATAATAACATTCAATCATCCAATTCACAAACTTGATTCAACTAACAATTTTATTTAAGGAAACAAATACCTAAATCAGCTAATGCCTCTTTCTATTTTACTTCTTAAACATACATTGAGAAACATATAGAATATTTATCATCTCAAGCAAAAAGTACAAAAATCTCAATTAAGTGGCATTTCACTATATAAATGGTAAGCAAAATTGGTGAGCCATGTGTGAAATTCACTTAAAATATTAATGTTCCTTTATATACCTTCCATTTATAACAATTAACTAAAGTATTTCTACTAAAATGTAAAGACTATAAATAAATTAAGGAAACTATTGAATATATAATCTTTCCAAGCAACAAATATACGAAGGAACTTAGTGATCCTAAATATAGACTAGAGACTTCTCAATCTCATAAGATATATACAAAATACGATAAACAAAATCTATTATTTCAAATAATAAGTGATTCCTGAGATTAGAAAAAATCCCATATTTTCAATACAATAACCTAAAGCTCGAAAATGCCTAAAAATTTAAATCTTCTTTCCGCAATTCTAATATAAAACCCTAACAAACTACACAATGAAATATAGAAGCGATAAATACCTGTTGTAGTTCTGCCTTCATTGAGATATAGTTCTTACCTCATCAAATGTGTGGTGTGAAATAACTTAATATAGTATTTAAAAATCTATAAATCTATAAATTACTTAATTACTTTGTGGAACTCTCCAGTTATAAGAAATTGTCTCTGGTAAATGAGGGCAAATAAAATGCATTAAGAGTGGGAGACATGGAAAGGCGGAAGATATAGAGGTACATAGGTTTTGGGGTGGGGGAGGAAGAGATATTCTGGAGACTTTGTAAAGAGAAATGGTTACATTAATAGTATTAACATGCGGAGAGCTAAGTTTTGCGACTTTTATTTTTATATATAGGTATTAGATGGGTTAAGTTATAATCACATGTTCTTATGGAAATTAGGGTTTATTTTAGTACTTACTTGCATTTTTTTTATTTTAGTGTATTTTTTATTTTATTAATTATTTGGTATTTTGTTACATTTTTATTGTAGAAAGGGTTAAGAAGAAAGCTTGTAGAAGGTTCCATTAGTTAGTGTAGTCATTAATGAGTTGTCATGATAACACATGACAACTCATACTTAGCTTGTAGCTTTTAAAAGATTATATTTTTGCATGTGATGTAATTAAAGGTAGTTAAAGACCCATGTGACATCACAAGGTTCAAAACTCTTTCAATCAATAGGAGTTTAGGAGGCCCCTTTTAGAATCTTATCGTCTTTCCTATAAATACCCCTTCCTCCTCATTAATAATGAATTCTAATTTGGGGTATTATTTTTCTCTCTGGAGTGTGACTCTTTTGTGCCTTTGAAAGCTCACTTTATGTCAATTGGTATCAGAGCCTCATCGCTCCACCCGTTGTTGTTGTTATAAAAAAATACAAAAATCGTAAAAAATAAAGCTACTCAATGGCACCAAAGAAGTTCACCCTTGTCGAGAAATGTGTTACTCGATTAGAAGAAACTATATCCACCCTTATTGAAAGATTTGACATTCTTATCCAAAACCAACAACAAAAACCTAACCTCATTTTCCAGAGACCTTACCCACCTGAACCCCATCTCGATCTAATCGCCAGGCCTTCTCGCCTCTGCACGACCCGACCCCTTCGACCGCCTATCGGATCTGGGGGTCACACCAGATCCAACCCTACCCGCCCAGTTATCAGCAACCCTCACACATATCCCCTACCCCTACGCAAGTCAAGCTCATCTGGCCCATTTTCACCCCTCCCAACTTTTAAAAATTATTTTTTAGACCCCCAATCTCTAAAAAATTATGTCTTCGTCCCGATTGACTCCTAAGATTCAATTCAAGATTACCGACAGCAAGTCCAGGATTGATTTTTCCACTTAATCATTCTCCCTCACTCACACATCCAATTAGGTCAACTCAAGTCTAAACGATCCCCTCTCGATTGGTTTTCTTGAAAGAAAGATAAAAATGATGAAATTGGTGTAACACCCCGTACTTTTTATCATTTATTTTTTTTAGCATTTTAAATTACATGCGTGCACATAATTTAAATAAAATGAGAAATAATGAGAATTAAATAAATATTAAATGTGAAAAAAGGATTAACATTTATGTGAAAATATATTACAAGTGTGATAAGTAAATAAAACTATGTCAAATGATATTATATCATAAGTGAGAAAAAGTAGCGGGTTTTGACAATATCTCATTCAAAATGCGCGTGTGGGGTTATGTTGGAAATGAGATGGAAAAATTATGTTAGGTGGCTCGGATGGTGATTTTGAGTGCACTGATGATCTGAAAATGGGTCAAGATAGTCGAAATTAGGTATCCGAGGGTGGTAATCAGGTCCCGAGAATTTTTTAGACCAGTTAGGACTCGTATAGGGGCATTCGGGTCATTTTACACTTAGCCTATAACTTGATTTTGGGAATGATGATATATTTAGTGATGGTGGATGTAATGGAAAGCTTTTTTACCATTTTAAAATACCTAAAATTGAGATAGAGGAGAAATGGAGGGGAGAAGTCAAGAGAAAATCATTTTTTGGCTATATCAATAATTCATATTATGGTTGGTGTAAAATATGAATTTTTGGTTGGGATTCACATGATAAAAATAGGACTTCTGGGAATGACTTTATAGAAGTTGATTTAATTATAATCCCATATGAAATAAGATATTGATTTAGATATAAAAGATGGTATCTTGAATAAAATATTAGATTAATTCATAGAAAAGATGTGACCTTCAAGGGTTATTGTGAGAATTAAGGAAGCTTGAAGTTTAATTATGAAAATATATGATTCTTGTTGATTATGTCGAATCCCATGGATTAATAATGTTATAGGAGGATTTGAGATATAAAAATCTATATTTATATTTGAGAATTTATGGGATGATGTTTGGTTGAGTTTGGATGTAGATGAGTGTCCAAATTAGGTTTTTTTTTTTAACTTTCGATTTTTTTGAATTTCAATCCGATTTTTCCTGATTTTTGAATGAATTTTTTCTTACCAATTTTTGATTTGCTATATTTCCTAAAAAAATCAGATCGAAAAGTAAAAAAATTCAAAATTGGAATTTTTGCTTTTTGACAATCCGAATTTCTAAAATTTTATCCGATTCAAATTTATGATTTATTTTTCAATTATAATTGCCAATTAAGTTGCTAAAAATTAACCCTTTTTAAAAAAATTACACCCTTCATCTCCCACGCCCCCCTCTTCTCTCAGCTTTCAATGAGTCCTTCTTCTCTCACGCCTTCCTCTTCTCCGCTCCCTTCCTCCATCTCAATCAATCGCCCAAGTTGATCGGCGCCTCCCTCTTTTCTCACTCGCTAATTTAAAATTTCAGTTCTATTCAATTCACGAGCAGATCTATTCACAAGCAATTCTATTCGATTTGCGTCCAAACATATATCATTTACAATTTCAGATCATAAGTAGATCTTTTCAATTCACAAGAAAGTATGATATATAGTTTTAGATTTGAAATTACACAACAAACACACACACACACACACACACACACACACACACACATATATATATATATATATATATATATATATATATATATATATATATATATATATATTGTTCAAATATCTTCAATTCATTCCCTCTTCTTGTTTCTATTTTTTAAACCGTTGAGAATCAAATGTTTTTACTTGAATCAAACTGCTGAATTTTGCCAAAAATCAGAATCGGCAGGCCGATTTTTTTTGCTAAAAAATTTTGAAAATTTTCTTGAAGCGTACTTTTTTGATTCGATTCGAAAAAAACACATTCCTAGTCCAAATAGTATGATGAAGATGGGAGAAATTCGTCAAAAACATAACAAACCCGCCCAAGCCAGAACCAGGGGTGAACTGGTTCGGGCCACCTATTCAACCCAGGTTGTTTAGTTTTTTTATCTCGTGAATGTGACACCCCGCCCAATTAAATATAGGGTGATCAGTCCTTTACTAAATTATTAAACAGGATATACGATCGGTTCATTCTTAGCATCAATGTCGAAAATAATATAATCCATATTAATCACCTATAATATAATTAAGCTAAGTGTCAAAACATTTTCATTTTTTAATAAAACCATTTAACAACAACATTCCAAAAGTAAATTATAAACCATTCACCATACGTAGGAATAATAAGTATTGAACAAGAATTTAATACGGAATTAAATAAAGCTGGGTAAAACCTCCCAGTTCAAAACTCCAAACCATAAAAGAAACTAAATACAATATCTGTGATAAAAGACTAGAAGCGGGCGACACATGCCCTAAATAGGAAGTCTAAGAGAGACTGAATGAAAAGAATAGAATGCGTCTACTGCAAGGACCTACAACTTCCACAATAACTGCAGCACGTCTACCAATCCAATCTCTAATTCGGGTACCCCTGCGGCTGAGCACCTGGTATAATATATATAGAGAAAAAGAGAGAAAATATGCAATAAATGGGTCAGGTCCCGAGGTTTGAAAAAAATGATTTAGCAAGTATTTAAAACTGGTTCTTAAAACAAGTCTTATATGCATGTTAGTTATCGAATTCTCACATGAGCTTCTCACCTCTCATCTATTGTACACGCCTAACGTACATCTAATTTTTCCCCTAGTTATACCACCTAATCTAACTAGTCTGAAGTCATTCTAATAGTATCTATACTCACCAGTAGTGTACCCGTATCGCCCATACAATATGTATTCAAATTAGCCTATGTCGAACAGCTAATTAATATGTTTTCTCGTTTTCATAATAAATCAATTATACTCTTAGGATTTATTTTATATATTAACATTTTTATCTCTACTAACTATACGTAGTATAATGATTCACAAGTGTACGTGTATATACATATAATCACTTCTTCCTTATATATATATATATTCTAATACTACGACCCTGGGCTAAGACCCATTAGCGCAACTAACCATAATAATACTACACCCCCAAATTATCATCCATTAGTGTACCTATAACAATAATCTTGTACCCCCCGAGTTATCACCCATTAGTACACTTATAATAATATTCTTGTACCCCCGAGTTATCACCCACTAGTACACTTAACAATGGAATCCCTACACCCCCGAGTTATCACTCATTAGTGCACCTAACAATAAGATTCTTGCACCCCCGGGTTATCACCCATTAGTGCTCTTAATAATAATTACACACATCCTATTATAATTTATAGGTATTTCTCCAACTTACATATATACTTCTCATACGTATTTTAAATCTCAACATTACGTATAGTATAAATATTAAGATTACTATCTCTCTCGTAATCTCCAAGGTAAATTCTCTCTATACCGAAATAATTAAAGTATTAAGTCTCACATACTTTTTTCAAAATTTTGTTTTATTTTAGTTTACTATCAGTCATTTTCTTTCACTCCAAGAAACCTGGTAAACCCAAATTTGGACTCGAAGAAAAATCCCAGAAATTCCCTCTGTCGCTCGAACCAGATGGCATGTCGTTTGAACGACTGCCACGTGTCGTTCGAGCGACTTCACGCGAGATGACATCTCGCTCGAACGACTTCGAGCGAGATTGCACTGTTCGTTTTCCTTCCCAGATTTTCAGCGTTTCTCACCATTTTTAGGTTAAAAAATGGTGAGAAACGCTGAAAATCTGGGCTAGGATAACGAACAGTGCAATCTCGCTCGAAGTCGTTCGAGCTAAAAATATCTAAAATTCAATTCCCAGTACCTCATCATCAATAGTCATAAACACATATAAGATTATAAGTCATGCCTAACATCCTAGGATCCTTAATTCGTCATTAATCATCATAATTATACAAAAACCCCAAATTAATTCAAATGAACCCTAGTTTCCAGAATTTCGATTAAAGAACCTAATCAACTCAGATTCGTTCATCAATACATGATTCAATTTCGTAGTTTAAGCTCTACATACATGAAGGAAGATCAACAACTAATTAACCCGACCTCGATTCATCATTTAAACTCAAATTTTCACCCAATTAACATGTAAATCAATGGTTAATTACACCTACTCTAACATGGTAATGATTATAGCTAAAGAAAGAAAGTAATAAACACTTGCCTTAAATCAAAGATCTGAATTCTTTGGTGATGTTGGTATAGATGCATTCCTCTCTTCTCGATCTACGCGTTGGTGATCACGGTTGTGCAAAGTGGTGTTAATTGAGCCTTCTCTCTTGGAAATTGGTTCTCCCTCACACCCTCCGTGGCCGCTCTTGATTTTTTTGTAACTTAACCCTAATGGAACTCCCATAGATGATATAATTAATCTCTAATTTTCGTCCATTTAATTTTTCCCAAAAATCCAAATTACAAAACTACCCCTACGGGGTGCCGGTTTGGCCTAAAATCTTCCGGAGTCCAAATAAAATACCCGAGTAGAGTTTTTTAACTATCTCAACCCTCCCGGGCTCAACGGCGCACTCAAAATCACCATACGAGTTACATAAAAATAATTTATCTTTATATTCCATTCAATTAGTCCTTACACGACTCACACGCGTGTCAGACTTAAATTACCAAACTATCGTATATTCACTCTCAACAATTTATCAAAGTATATAGTTCCATATTACATATCACATGGTAATATTAACTCAATAAGTATTAACCCTTGGCACGCTAGTTAATATTTATTTTTAAATTCGGATTAACTTAATAATTAAATTTTCATATTTTAATTCAATTAATCTCACGATAATAATTACTCCCATAATTATTTAAATCATAAAAAATATGGGGTATTACATACTTCCCCCTAATAATGGAATTTTGTCTCGAAATTCAGAAAATAAGGCATACTTGGTACGAATAAATCTGGATATCTCTCACACATATCCGCCTCACGCTCCCAAGTAGACTCCTCTACATTATGATGCTGCCACTGCACCCGAAAAAGTGGAACTACCTTTGACCTCAGCCTCCTCTCACTAGAATCTAGGATAGCCACCGGTCTCTCCTCATATGAACTGTCGGGCTATAACTCAATCTCCTCAAGCGCGATGTGAGTGTGTGCCAACCCATCCCGAAGATACCGCCTCAGTGATGAAATGTGAAACACATCATGGATACGATGCAAGTGTTTTGGTAACCCAAGCCTATATGCCACTGGTCCGATCCTCTCGATAATAGGAATTGGTCCTACATATCTCGAAGCCAATTTTCCCTTTTTCCTAAATCTCATTACCCCCTTCATCGGACATACTCTCAATAAAACCTGGTCCCCTATGGTGAACTCTCTGAAGGACCGTTTAGCATCGGTGTAGCTCTTTTACCTATCCTGTACTACCCGTATGCGACCCTGAATCATCTCGATTCTGCTCGATATGTCCTGAATCACCTCTGTCCTGAGTAGTTTGTTGTCTCCCACTTCTAGCCAACAAACTAGATAACGACAAGGTCTACCGTACAATGCCTTGAACAGGGCCATGCCAATCGTAAACTGATAGGAGTTGTTATAAGAAAACTCTACCAGTGGTAGGTATTGCTCCCATCCTTCACCAAAATCAAGGACACACATACGTAACATATCTTCGAGCATTTGATTAGTGCGCTTAGTCTGCCCATCGGTCTGCGGGTGATACGCCGTACTCAATCGCAACTCGGTGCCCATAGACTCCTGGAAGCTCTCCCAAAAATGAGATACAAATGTATTGTCTCTATCCGACACGATATTAAGAGGCACACCATGCAGTCTCACTATCTGTGTAATAAATAGCTGATCATACTGTCCCGTTGTGTAACCTGTCCTGACGGGCAAAAAGTGGGCTACTTTCGTCAACCGATTCAAAATAACACAATTAGAATCATGCCCCCTCTGCGAAGTGGGCAACCCAAAAATAAAATCCATGAAAATGCCTTCCCATTTCCAAGTAGGAATCTCCCATGGCTGAAGCAACCCTGATGGTCTCTGATGGTCCACTTTCACTAAGTGGCAAGTGGTACACTTAAATACGAACTCCGCGATATCCTTTTTCATTCTGCTCCACCAATACTGCCGCCTCATATCCTGGTACATTTTTTCCCCACCGGGATGTACCGCAAATCGAGACCCATGCGACTCTATCATTATTGCATGTCGAAGGTCCTCCTTCTTTGGGACAATGAGTCTCCTATTGAAGCGCAAACTGCCCTCGGAGCTTACCAAATACGACTAAGCTCCACCAACTAAAAGATGTCTAATCCTTTCCTGGAAAAAAGGATCTGTCGCCTGTGCCTGAACCACCCTCATCACTATTTAAGATATGACGGTAATAACTAACATGAAGGACCTGGCAACTGTATCCTGAAGCCCAAATCCATTCCATTTCACTTTCCACACCTCAGCTGTCTCATCTACCGGCCTACGGCTCAACGCATTTGCAACTACATTAGCCTTCCCCGGGTGATAGTGTATCTCAAACTGGTAATCTTTTACAAACTAAAGCCACATGCGTTGATGCATATTCAACTCTTTCTGCGTGAACAAGTACTGCAGTGACTTGTGGTCTATAAATAAGCAAAACTGTTCCCCCAATAAATAATGCCTCCAAATTCGAAGCGCAAACACGATTGCTGCCAGCTCTAAGTCGTGGGTGGGGTAATTCTTCTCGTGAGGCTTAAGCTTCCGGGAAGAAAAAGCTATTGCCTTCTCCTCTTGCTAAAGTACTCCACCAAGCCCCTGTAAGGAGGCGTCCGTATAAACCAGATACTCAACCCCTGCCCTGGGAAGTGCTAGTATCGGTGCTGAAGTTAGCTTATCCTTAAGGTCATCGAACGCCAACTTACATGCATCATCCCAAACAAACGACACACTCTTACGAGTCAAATTCGTCATCAGACTCGCAATCTTCGAGAATCCACGAATAAACCATTTGTAGTACCCAGATAATCCCAGAAAACACCGCACCTCCGTCGGTGTCGTGAGCTATCCCCACTCCCTCACCGCTGACACTTTGTTAGGTTCCATATATATCCCTCTCTCTGATACAATGTGTCCCAAAAATTGTACCTCCCGCTGCCAAAATTCACACTTTTCGTACTTGGCATACAACTCATGCTCTCGTAAAGTTTGTAGAATCATACTTAAGTGCTCTACATGATCCTCCTCAGTGTGGGAATAAATTAGGATGTCATCTATGAAGACAATGACAAACTGATCTAGGAACTCTCTGAATACTCTGTTCATTAAGTCCATAAATACTGCTGGGGCGTTGGTTAACCCAAATGGCATAACCTTGAATTCATACGACCCATACCTTATTAGAAAAGCAGTCTTAGCCACGTCCTGCTCCCTGATGCATAATTGATGATACCCGGATCTTAGGTCTATCTTCGAGAAGTGGGTTTCTCCTCTCAGCTGGTCGAACAAGTCATCGATGCGAGGCAACGGATACTCATTCCATATCGTGACTTTGTTAAGCTCTCGATAATCAATACAAAGTCGTAATGACCCATCCCTCTTCTTTACAAACAGAACTGGGGCACTCCAAGGTGAGGTACTCCTACGGATGAAACCCTATCCCAACAACTGTTCTATCTGCTCCCGTAACTCCCTCATCTCCGTCGGAGCCATAAGGTAAGGCGCACGTGCTATCGGACGAGTGTCGAGTGCTAAGTCTATCACAAACTCGACCATCCTACTCGGAGGCACCCCCAGTGTATCCTGAAATACATCGGCAAACTCGCAGATGATCGAAATTGAATCGAGTGGAACCATTACTGCAGAGGTCTCATTCTCTATATAAAATAAGTGGGTGGACGACCCTCCCTCGAAATGAGGCATCGCCACTAAGAACATCTCCTGGCCCGGAATGGCGAACATAGTACTCCTACTGAAGCAATCAATCACGGACCTATACTCGACTAGACAATCCATGATAATAATGGCGCCGTACTCAGATATCTCTAACACTAGCATATCAGCCGGTAAAATCAAACTGCCAATCTCTATGCCTACTCCCCGATATATGAAGAAAATCAGCGACCCACTACCCAACGGTGAGTTTACACATGTCACTGTACTCTCTGTCGTGCCTAACAACCCAGTGCCCGTGCAAAGCTAGTGGCTATAAAGGAGTGTGATTCCCCCATGTGAAATAAGATACGACCCAAAGTACCATGGATAGAAGACTTACCCTCCACTGCGGGTGGTGCCTGCGGAACTGCAGCCTGGTAGACGTTATAGACACATCCATACTGCAACTGCCCCTGCTGCATCAGAATTGTGGGCAAAGCTGGTGGTAGGGCGGCGAGAAAAATAGGTCTCTGGGGCTCCTGGTGAGCACCCTGCTGCCGAGGAACTCTGTCCTTATCGGGGCACTCCTATTTCTTATGGACAGTCTTACCATAAGTATAACATTTATCGATGAAGTTTCCTCCCCTCTATCCCTGATAGCCTCGATCCTACTGGCCGTTACCACCCTTACCTTGGCCCTATTGGCGCTGTTGTCCTCCCTGCTGCTGGCCCTGCTTCCAACCCCTATGATCATGCCTGAAGCCTCCAGAACTAAACCTCTTAGCAGACTCCCCCTGCTAGGAACCCTTACTCTGACTCTACTCAACTGGTGCCCCACTAGCACTACCTCCCCCTGTCTTGCCCAACGGGTTGGGATCTCCCCCTCGCTTGCTTCCCTTAGCATGGAAGCGGTTGTCCTGACAATGCAATAAGGCTTCATTTAGAACATCTATATATGAGTGTAGGGAAAGGTTACCCAAAAGATGCTGGCGTATCCTCCATGTCAGGCCATCCATGAACATCTGAATCCGCTTTTCCTCAGTAATCACCTCATCCAGTACCATGTTTGGTAATCGCGTGAACTCCTCCTCGTATTCTGCAACTGTTCTCCCTTCCTGGGTGAGGTCCAAAATTTTCCACCTCATCTCAGTCTTGACGACGGAAGGAAAGTACTTGAGGTCAAATCGCACCCATAAATCACTGATCGACATCAACTCTCACTCCTCGGTAGTAGTAATGGACTCCCACCACTGTAAGGCTACCCCTCTCAGCTTAAGCCAAAAATTTCCTTTGAACCTCAGTGCACTCATACATACGAAGGTGTTGATGTATGTCCTTATTCCACTGACTAGCATTAACCACATCAGAACTTCCCATGAACTCTGGGGGGGCATGCCCTCTGAAAGGACTCTCTCACTCTTTCCCATGCAGTGGGACATGGATGCACTGGAACCGGTGCTACTTCCTGAACCTGGGGTGGGGCCTGATGCACCACCGCTAAGGCTGTATTTATCGCTTGTGCTACTATCGCGGCAACCTCTGCTACATTCATTATCCCCTGAGCCTGCGCTCCCGGCTGCTCTGGCTTGGCCTGTCTGTCTCTTGGTCCACGTCGATGAGGCATCTGAGATGAGAAATTTTTTTATTAGTCCACAGTTATTACTAAATCTCAAATAGCTGAAGACGAAATCGCATATATAAGATCACGACAGTCCTAAAGATAGGGCTCTATATCAAAGGATGCAAAGCTAAAAATATAGTAAGCCGTACAGATCCTAAAGTACTCTAGAACTTGATGCTCTAATACCACCTGTGACACCCCGCCCAATTAAATATAGGGTGATGATTCCTTTACCAAATTTTAAAATAGGATATACGGTCAGTTCATTCTTAGCATCATTGTCAAAAAACAATATAATCCATATTAATCACCTATAATATAATTAAGCTAAGTGTCAAATCATTTTCCTTTTTTAATAAAATCATTTAACCACAACATTCCAAAAGTAAATTATAAACCATTCACCATAAGTAGGAATAATAAGTACTGAAATTTTTTTTAATACGGAATTAAATAAGACTGCGTAAAACCTCCCAGTTCAAAACGCCAAACCATAAAAGAAACTAAATACAATATCTCTGATAAAAGACTAGAAGTGGGCGGCACATGACCGAAAAAGGAAGTCTAAGAGAAACTGAATGAAAAGAATAGAATGAGTCTACTGCAAGGACCTACAGCCTCCACAATAGCTGCAGCACATCTACCAATCCAATCTCTAATTCGGGTACCCCTGCGGCTGAGCACCTGGTATAATATATATATAGCAAAAGAGAGAAAAGATGCAATAAACGGGTCAGGGCCCGAGGTTTAAAAAAATGATTTAGCAAGTATTTAAAACTGGTTCTTAAAACAAGTCTTATACGCATGTTAGTTATCGAATTCTCACACGAGCTTCTCACCTCTCATCTATTGTGCACGCCTAACGTACATCTAATGTTTGACCTAGTTATACCACCTAGTCTAACTAGTCTGAAGTCATTCTAATAGTATCTATACTCACCAATAGTGTACCCGTATCACCCATACAATACGTTTTCAAATTAGCCTATGTCGAACAACTAATTAATATGTTTTCTGGTTTTCATAATAAATCAATTATACTCTTAGGATTTATTTTATATATTAACCTTTTTATCTCTATTAACTATACAAAGTAGAATGATTCACAAGTTTATGTATATATACATATAATTATATCTTCCTTTTATATATATATATATATATATATATATATATATATATATATACATACTAATACTACACCCTTGGGCTAAGACCCATTAGCGCAACTAACCATAATAATACTGCACCCCCGGATTATCATCCATTACTGCACCTATAACAATAATCTTGTACTCCCGGGTTATCACCCATTAGTAAACTTATAATAATATTCTTGTACCCCTGGGTTATCACTCATTAGTACACTTAACAATGAAATCCCTGTACCCCCGAGTTATCACTCATTAGTGCACCTAACAATAAGATTCTTGCACCCCCGGGTTATCACCCATTAGTGCTCTTAATAATAATATCACATAATAGGCATACACACTTCCTATTATAATTTATAGGTATTTCTTCAACCTATATATATACTCTCATACGCATTTTAAATCTCAACATTATGTATAGTATAAATATTTAGATTACTATCTCTCTCGTAATCTCCAAGGTACATTCTTTCTATACCGAAATAATTAAAGTATTAAGTCTCACATACTTTTTTCGAAATTCTATTTTATTTTAGTTTATTATCGGTCATTTTCTCTCACTCCAAGAAACCCGGTAAACCCAAATTTGGAGTCAAAGAAAAATCCCATAAATTCCCTCTGTGTTCGAACCAGATGGCATTTCATTGGAACGACTACTACTGTCGTTCGAGCGACTTCGCGCGAGATGCCATCTCGCTCGAACGACTTCGAGCGACCTCACGCGATATTGACTGTTTGTCTTCCTACCCAGATTTTCAGCGTTTCTCATCATTTTTGAACCTAAAACCCTCTAAAATTCAATTCCCAACACCTCATAATCAATACTCATAAACACATATCAGATTATAAGTCATGCCTAACATCTTACGATCCTTAATTCGTCATTAATCGTCATAATTATAAAAAAATCCCCAAATAAATTCACATGAACCCTAGTTTCCAGAATTTCAATTAAAGAACATAATCAACTTAGATTCGTTCATCAATACATGATTCAATTTCGTAGTTTAACCTCTACATACATGAAGAAATATCAGCAACTAATTAACCCAACCTCGATTCATCATTTAAACTCAAATACTCACCCAATTAACATGTAAATCAATGGTTAATTACACCTACTTTAACATGAGTATGATTATTGCTAAAAAAAGAAAGTAATAAACACTTGCCTTAAATCGAAGGTCTAAATTCTTTGGTGATGTTGGTATAGATGCGCTTCTCTCTTCTCGATCTACGCGTTGGTGGTCACGATTGTGCAAGGTGGTGCTAATTGAGCATTCTCCCTGTGAAATTGGTTCTCCCTCACACCCTATGTGGACGTTTTTTATTTTTATGTAACTTAACCCTAATGGAACTCCCGTAGATGATATAATTAATCTATAATTTTCTTCCATTTAATTTTTTCCAAAAGTCCAAATTACAAAACTACCCCTACGGGGTGCCGGTTTGGCCTAAAACCTCCCGGAGTCCAAATAAAATACCCGAGTAGAGTTTTCTTACTATATCGACCCTCCCGAACTCAACGATGCACTTGAAATCACCATACGAGTTACATAAAAATAATTTATCTTTATATTCCATTGAACTAGTCCCGACACGACTCACACGCGTGTTAGACTTAAATTACCAAACCGTCGTATTATTCACTCTCGACAATTTATCAAAGTATATAGTTCCATATTACATATCACACGGTAATATTAACTCAATAAGTATTAACCCTTGGCACGCTAGTTAATATTTATTTTGAAATCCGGATTAATTTAATAATTAAATTTTCACATTTTAATTCAATTAATCCCACGATAATAATTACTCCCATAATTATTTAAATCATAAAAAATATGAGGTATTACATCGAATCGGTTGGGGACCGAGTTAATTTACAAGGTCCTTAGATAATATTTAGGACTTATAAAAATATGTGAGATATTATATTACCTAGGGTTAATCGGGAATAAAATTTGGGGTATAGAAAACATGGGTGATTAGGATGACCGACACTCGAAAATTAATTAATGAAATCGTTCTAGGATTTCGAATAAAATTAGGATACGGGATGTAACATAGTGTCGAGAATAAGTATAACATTGTGAATCGAATATAAGTAAGTGACTACTTATTTATTCGGGAGTCGGGGTTAGACTCGGGGGTTATGGGCTAGTGCTAAGAGTGACATACGCAATCTTAGCCGGTTATATATATACAAGTAGAGAGACAGTATATATATATATATATATATATATATATATATATATATATATATATATATATGTGTGTGTGTGTGTGTGTGTGTGTGTGTGTGTGTGTGTGTGTGTGATTTGATATATGTGAACAAACCTACTTTATGGATGCTATCATTGGAGGTTGAGCCTTATGGACGGTCCACCCTGATGTTGACTAGCAGGTGTTGGATCGGTTCCCCATGTCATAGGTATGTCGTATGACCACTGTATATGAGTTTAGAGTCTAGTGGGGTAATGTGGTATGATTATGACCCATGAATGTAAGACTATGACCTCCTTCGGTTATGTTCTTACGACTTGGGTTCAGTGGTGAGATTTCAAACCATTGGCCCAGGAGTGGTACGTGATGTACCTAGAAATGATAGTAAGCTAGAGAATGCATTAACTAGGTCTCAACTTTGAGAATGAAAATATACATATATAGTGAGTGAGATATATATGTATGTGTACAAGGTGTGATATATGTACATATATAGGCATGATAAATATATACGGGTGAACTGAACAAATGTGTAAACATTGAATTAATAACTAGTGTGAAATTATATGAATTAGTTAACAATGAGAATTATAATAATATAGAGGATTTGTTAGCTAAATGAGAATCAAATCAAAGTACAAATACGTGCAACACAGTTTGACTAAAAGTTTGATGTAATGGGCTACGATAAGAGTTGGTACTATGTGGGCTAGGTAGAATAAGTAGGGTGTTTAAAATACATGCGTTAGGTGCACACTATAGATGAGAGGTGAATATGATCTCATGAGAGTGCGACACCAGTTTAAATATGAACGATTACATTGCATATTTATTGTTGTATTTTAGACGCTTGCAAAATACTTTCAAATGATTTTTTGGCTCTAACCCATATCAAAATATTTTTCAAAACTTTTTAGGTGCCCAGCAACCGGGACGCCATGCTTGATTATTCCTTCTTATCAAACGATACTGCAGTAGCTGTGGATGCCTGCAAGGATTGACTATACGCATTGATCTTTGATTTTTATATTGGATTTATGTCAATTTTTATTCAGGCATGTCTCCTATTATCCAACAGTGTTTATTTTATTTAAACCTTTTTACATTTCAGTTCAGATGGATTATTGTAGTGAGACTTTTACTGAGTGTTATTTAGTTACTTCGATTATTGCATTTATTCAGTACTTAGTTATTATCACGGTGAATGGATATTTATATTACTAACATAGTTTGTTTTATGAATGGAAGTTTTCATAAACAAGTTGATAAGTTTTTAAAATTGACACGGGGCTTAATAGGTTATTGGTAATTAATTTGATTTTTGACAATGATGCTAAGAATGAGCAAGTCTAAAATTCTTATTTTATTTTAGTAGAGGAATAACTATCGGTTATTTTAATAGGAGGGTTGTCATAAGTTGTATCAGAGCATTAGTATCTAATGTCTTTAGGATATGTACGGCTTATTATGATTCCAGTGTACTGTCCTTTGATATAAAGCCTTATTATTAGGATTGTTGCATTCATTTACACATTTATGTTCTTCTGCTGTTACGAATTATATTATTATGGACTTATACAAATTTTGCCCTGGTTTCAGATTCAACCCAAGATAGAACGACCATCTAAGGCTGCCAAAAGGGCCAATGACGGAGAGGCTCGGTAGGAGCCACAAGGGATAGTGACGACCGTTGAGGTGGCCACTATAGTTGCTCAAGCGGTTAATGCCATCATAGCACAACAATTTCCATTGACTCAACCACAGCAGCTGGTGGTACCGATCATTCAGGCCCACCCGGGACCTTCAGTGTGGGAGAGAGTTTGGGAGGCCTTCTAAAAAGGGAATCCACAAGAGTTCCATGATAGTACATATGCGATAGCTACCAGTCTGTGAAAGAAATATATACAATGTTATCTCCATATGGTTGAGTGCAGCGACACTCAAAAACATATTCTACCTATGTTTAAGTTAGTGGGAGTAGCATTACAATGGTGAGTGTAAGCTACCATGCCTGAGGAGAAGAACACAATAATGATAGCATAGTTTTTGGTGTGGTTTGACCTCAAGTTCTTTCCATTCGCGATTTAGACTAAGATGCGGAGAAGGTGTATTGATGTAGCATAGGAGGGCCGAACTATGTACGAGTACGAGGAGGATTTCACCCATCTAGCAAACTTTGTGCTTGACGAGGTGAACACTGAAGATAAAAAGATGTTAAAGTTTATGGATAGACTAAAATGGAGCATTCAACAACATTTACTGGTTAATCCGTCATTGAAGACTTGCATTAAGGTCGTTAATGCCACACTTCTTCAATGTCAGGATCATCGATTCCATGTGAAGGCAGATAAGAAAGTTAGAGAGTCAGGCTAGTAGGACATAATGGTAGGTAATGGTACTACTGGGGCACTGCAACAGTAGCATATTAAACATCACGAGCAGGTTAGCTAGCAGAGGATATGACTAAGAGAGTTCAGTTAGGGGGGATTCAGATCAGGTGAGAGTGGGGTTAGGCAGGGTTAGCAGTAGTAGAGTGTTCGTCGGGGCTAGCAGGGCCAATGGAACAACGGGGGTGGCCATTAGGGCCAAAGACTAGGGCAACCCCAAGAGGGACAGGAAGGCCAGCGAGTGGGAGATTTCATAGGCGATGCTTTATTTATGGGGATCCCATCCTATGAGGAGAGCTTGACCGCAGCGGGCCATGGGGCAGCAATAGGGTGCCCAACAGGGGCAACATGCTTAGTTACCCCTGCAGCATCACCAGATCCAGCAGTCCCACCATAGCAGGGACAGTTACACTATGGGCTTATCTATAACATCCAAAATGCGATGATTCCATAGGCGCCATCAATTGTAAAAGGGTACGTTTACTATCCATGGGCATGTGTGTCGGGTATTATTAGACATAAAGGCATCACATTCTTTCATTTCTACTCGATTTTCACGAACAACTGATTAATTAGAGATAGTCGATACTATTATTATATGTGTCTATTCAACTTGGGTAGTGGGGACCTTATTCACTCCATTTGTAGAGGAGTGGGGATAAATGTCGGGAGATTATGTTTAACAACCAACTTACTCGTATTAGACATGATTGGGTATACCGTCATTTTTAGTTTGGACTGGTTAGCAAGATATAGAGTGAAGGTTGATTATTTTAGTAGAACCATCATGTTTGACATTCCAGGACAAGAGATGTTTTTTGTTGACAATGCCTCTTCCCAAGGGAGGGTCGACCACAAACCTTTACTAAATCGAGGAAGATACCTTACAAGAGATGGTTATCTCATTAAACTCAATCCCAATGGTTAGGAAGTTTTTGAATGTCTTTCAGGAGATACCGGGTCTATCGTCGAGCAGAGAGATTGAGTTTGTCATTAATTTAGCGTTGGGGACTAGATCGATAGCACGTGCACCCTATCACATGGCTCTCTTACAGATGAGAGAGTTGAGAGACTAGATCCAACAGCTTTTGGGGCTTGGCTACATCCGCCAGAGTACATTTCTATGGGGTGCTTCATTATTGTTTGTGTAGAAACAGGATGGATCACTGAGATTGTGAATTGACGACTGAGAGTTGAACAATGTCACGATCCAAAATAAATATCATTTTCCCTGTACTGATGACCTACTCGACCAATTGAGAGGATAATCCTACTTTTCAAAGATTAACTTGAGGTCGGGTTACCACCAATTATGTATTTAGGAGCATGATGTCCCTAGGACTGCATTCCTGATGCGGTATGGGTCGTATGAGTTCAAGGTTATACCGTTTGGTTTAACTAATGCACCAACAGTATTCATGGATCTCATGAATAGGGTGTTTAGAGACTTCCTAGACCAATTCATGATTGTATTCATAGATAAAAAATTTGGTTTATTCTCGGACTGAGGGAGAGGAAGCATATCATTTGCATATGGTTCAACAGACGTTACGAGACCATGAGTTATATGCCAAGTTCGAGAAGTGTGGGTTACATGAGGGGAAATTCTTGTGTTATATTGTGCGTGACAGAAGTAATTTAGAAGACCCGAGTAAGGTTGTAATGGTGAGAGAGTGGGGTCAGCCCATGACACCGACAAAGATCCGTAGCTTCTTGGGATTGGTAGGGTATGATCGTTAGTTTATTAAGGGGGTTTTAAGATTGTGGGTCCATTGATGAATCTGACTCGTATGGGGATGTCGTTTGTGTGGGACAATTATTGTCAATTAGCTTTTGATGAGCTAAAAGACAAATTGACTTCAGCACCTATGCTCGCACTGCCTAAGAAGGAGTGAAGCACTTTGTATTTATCGATGCTTCCTTACAGGGACTTAGGGGTGTGCTACAACAGGGGGACCGAACTATATCATATGCTCCTCGCAAGCTTAATCCCCATAAGAGGAATTACCCCACGCACAATTTGGATTTAGCTGTGGTAGTATTTGCCTTGAGTATTTAGAGGCACTATCTCCTGGGGTAGAAATTTAGTGTGTTCACGAATCATAAGTCGTTGAAGTGTCTGTTCAAACAGAAGGATCTCAATATGTGACAACATAGATGGATATAATTTGTAAATGACTATCAGCTTGGCATTCAATACTACCCGAGGAAGGCTAATGTGGTGGTAGAAGCATTAAGTCGATGACCTACAGTGGAGTTAGTGGTGGTCTGAAAAGTAAAGCGAAGTGAGCTTCGACATGATGATGTAGTTGCCATGGCATGTATATCAGTGTTGTCTATCACACCCAAGATTGTTATGCGGGTTGTGAAGGCGTAGACTGTGGTTCAATTTTATCAAGATAGGATACGTCAGTTATTGGTAAAGGGGACGAAGTCTAACTCTATCAGTTTAGAGTAGGGCTGTGTTTCGGCCGGATCGGATCGAAAAATGACCTTTCGAAAAAATTCCAATTTTTTCGAAAATAAAATATTTGTTCCAATTTCCTATCCAATTTTTTCGAAAAATCAAAAAAGTTTCCGAATTCGAAAAAATCGGAAAATCCGAAAAAATTCGAAAAAATTCAAAAAAATATACTAAAAATTCAGAAATTTTGGGAATTCCAAAATTTCAAAAAAATTAATATAGGATTTTCGATTGCTCGAAATTCTCATTTTAAAGAAATCGAAAAAAATATTTAACCCAACATTTAAATATGTAAGGATTTAACCATTTTTTTCATTTGTGTAGAGGATAGACGGATATTCTCCTTTTATAGAGGACTCTTTTGGGTCTCTCTTCCTCTCCTAGCCGATGTGGGACACATGAAAATATTTTAAAAAATTAGAAAAATTAGAAATTGGAAAATATTTCGGAAAAAATCAGAAATAATTCGGAAAAATCGGATCGGCATAGTTTTGGAAAAATCGGATCGGAAAAATCGGAAAAACGGAAATTCAAAATTATTTCCAATTTTTGATCCGATTTTTTTCAGAAAAATCAGAAATCGGAAACCTTATATACGTTTGAAAATTGGAAAATATCGGATCGGATATCGAAAAAATCGGAATGTTCGGAAAAAAAACACAACCCTAGTTTAGAGGGAGGCTTACACTTCAATGGGAAGCTTATAGTCCCAGAGGATGAGGATTTTTAATATGTTGTTATGAGAGAGTCTCATGGGTTTCTATTTGCAGTACATCCCAACGGAGAAAAGATGTACCAGGACATACATAGGTAGTATTGGTTGGCTGAAATGAAGCGGGATATTACTGAGTTTTTCTTTAAGTGTACCACTTGTCAGTTAGTGAAGATAGACCATCAAAGTTAAATTAGGATGTTGCAGTCATTAGAGATTCCGATTTGGAAATAAGAGAGTGTATCGATGGACTTAATTATGAGGCTATCGACATTACAAAGGGGTCATGATTCCATATAGGTCATTGTGCATTGTCTGACCAAGGTGGAGCAGTTTTTGCCAGTTCGAACGGATTATACGACAGGACAGTATACTCAATTCTTCATTGTCGAAATATGAGGCTACATGGGGTGCCAATTAATATTGTGTCCGATCGGGACAAGATCTTCTTGTCCCATTTTTGGCAGAGTTTCCAAAAAGGGATGAGGACTGAGTTGTGGTTGAGTACAACTTACCAATCGTAGACTGAGAGGGTTAATCAGATGTTGGAGGATATACTCATAATGTGTACACTAGATTTTGGGGGAGGTTGGGATCAGTACCTTCCATTGGTGGAGTTTGCCTATAATATCTCTTACTTGTTCATTATCGGCATGACACCTTTTGAGGCATTTTATGGCTGACCATGTTGTTCACCTGCTTGTTGGTTAGAGGTAGGGGACAACAAGCTTCTTGTACCTGAGATGATACATGACACTTCTGCTAAGATCGAGTTAATTCGAGGTCGAAAATGGATAGTTCAGGACAGGCAGAAGAGTTACACGAATGCAGATAGGAGGCACATAGAGTTGGATGTGGGTGACCAGGTATTGTTGCAGGTGTATCTTATGAAAGGAGTTATGAATTTTGGTAAAAAGAGGAAGCTAGCACCGAGATATGAGGAGCCTTTCTTGATCATTGAGATGATAGGGCCAGTTGCATATATGTTCACCCTACCCGAGCATCTGCAGTAGATTCACAACGTGTTTCATCTATCATCATTAAAAAAGTATCAGAGGAGTGAGATGGCTTACTGGTACATTTGACTGAAGGAAATAGATTTGCATCCCGACATCTCGTATCAGGAGAAACTAGTTGCTATTCTCGATCGTAGTGAGAGTAAACTATGATCAAAGGCAGTGCCATTGGCTTGTTTTTAGTATGGGTGCCATAATGTCGATGAGTAGACCTGGGAGCAGGAAAATGATATGCGAGAGAAATATTCCGAGCTCTTTATTACAGATTTGACCAGATTTGGGGATGAAATTCCTTTATAAGGGGAGAAGTATGTAACACCCCATATTTTATATTATTTATTTTTTTGAGCATTAATTTAAATAAAATGATAAATATTGAGAATTAAATAAATATTAATAGCAAAAAAGGATTAATATTGATGTGAAAATATATTTATTAGTGTGATAAGTAGATAAAATCATGTCAAATGATATGTCATAAGTGAGAAAAAAGTGGCGATTTTGACAATATCTCATTCAGGACACAGTGTGTGGTCGTGTTGGGAATAAGATGGTAAAATTATGTTAGGTGACTCGGATGGTGATTTCGAATGCATGGATCATCCAAAAATGGGTTAAGATAATCAAAATTAGGTACCCGGGTTGGTAATCGTGTTTCAAGGACTTTTTAGACTAATTAGGACCCGTATAGGGGAGTTTAAGTCACTTGCCTATAGCCAAAATTTTGGATTGGTGATATATTTAGGGATAGTGGATGGAGTGGGCAGCTATTCCACCATTCTAAAATACCGAGACTTGAGAGAGAGGACAAATAGAGGGGAGAACTCAAGAGAAACTCAAGAAAATCAATTCGGGAGGGAATTTGACCAATTTGCAGGCAAGAATCAACACATAAAGAGGATCTTAATAGGAAGATCCAAATTCTCTATGTTTAAAGTCAAGTCTTTAAACTTTCTTTGATATTATTCTATGTCAATAATTCATATTATGGTTGGTGTAAAGTATATATTTTTAGGTTGGATTCACTTGATAAAAAAACAGTTTGGGGAATGACTTTATAGAAGTTGATTTAATTATAATTCCATATGAAATATGAGAATGATTTAGATATAAAAGATAGGATCTTGAATAGATCAGATATTGATTCATATAAAAGATGTAATCTTGAAGGGTTCTTATGAGAATTAAGGGAACCTTGAAATTTAATTACGAAAATAGATTATTCTTATTATTTATGTCGAATCCCATGGATTAAAAAATTCTATAGGATGATTTCAGATATAAAAATGTGTATCTATATGTTTAGAGTTGAAGGGATGATGTTTGGTTGAGTTTGGATGAAGATGAGTGTCCAGATAGTATAAGGAAGATTGGAAAAATTCATGAAAATGTAATAAACCCCCAGGCCAAAACTAGGGGCAAATCGGTTTGGCCAGGTGGCAAACCAGTTTGAGCCACCTGTTTGACCCAGGTTGTTTATTTTGATTTTCTCGCGAATCAGTTGGAGTTCGGGTTAACTTAGGAGGTCCTTAGATAAGATTTTGGACTTCTAAAAATATATGGGATATTATGGTACCTTAGGTTAGTCAGGAATTAAATCTGGGAATGAAATGCATGGGTGTTTAGGATGAGCGACACTCGAAAATTAATTAATGAAATTAGTTTGGGATTTCGGTTAAAATAGAGACATGAGATTGAGTAGAATAGCTTAGTGTACAAAACAAATAAAACATTGTGTATAAATTATTTGTAAGTGACTACTTATGTATTCAGAAGTTAGGGTTAGACTTGGAGATTATGGGCTATTACTACGAGCGACATACGCATGCTTAGTCGGTTATATATATATATATATATATATATATATATATTATTTGTAAGTGACTACTTATGTATTCAGAAGTTGGGGTTAGACTTGGAGATTATGGGCTATTACTACGAGCGACATACGCATGCTTGGTCGGTTATATATATATATATATATATATATATATATATATATGTGTGTGTGTGTGTGTGTGTGTGTGTGTGTGTGTGTGTGTGTGTGTGTTTGTGGAGGGGGAGGGGGTGATTTGATATATGTGAGCATACCTACTCTATGTATTTTAAACACTTGCATATTTATTATTGTATTTTAAACACTTGCAAAACATTTTCAGATGGTTTTTGGGTTCTGAACCGTATCAAAATATTTTCACAACCTTTTAGGTGCACAGTCACATGGATGTCAGGCCTGATCATTCCTTCCGGTTAGGCAATGTTACGGTAGCTGTGGATGCCTACATGGATTGACTAGATGCATTTCTCTCTTGATTTCTAGATTGGATTTCAATCAGTTGTTATTCGGGTGTGTCGCACATTATCAGACAATTTTTATTTTATATGACTTTATTACATTTCAGTTCTGATGGATTATTATATTAAGACTTTTACCGAGTGTTATTTGGTAACTTCGATTATTACATTTATTCAGTATTCAGTTTATTATCATAGTGAATGGATATTTATATTGCTGGCATGGTATGTTATATGAATAGAAGTTTTCATAAATAAGTTAATAAGTATTTAAAATTGACACCGGGCTTAATACATTATTTGTAATTAGCTTGATTTTTGACAGCGATTCTAAGAATGAGCTTGTATAAGATTCCTGTTTTATTTTAGTAGAGGGTTGACAACCCGCTATTTTATTAGGTGGGGTTTCACTATTGGTTGGTTTATTGGGGATATTTGACATTTTTTTTGGATGTTTAGGTGACTCACACTCATTTGTACGAGTTCGAGACGTTTGATTTGGGAGATATTTTTTCAATATTTGAAAATGGGGATGATGATTTTGAAGGGGTTGGTTTGGTGGTTATCTCTCGCGGGATTGAGATGGTGATAGTGGGTGATGTATTTAATGGTGGGTATGTGGACCCATTTTTGGTGACATATGACATGCGTTGGGAGGATGTTTTTTCAATCTTGGTGTTGAGGAGGCTCATCACGAGACTCTGAGACCTAGATTTTGTGGATCAGTCGCGGTTGGTTTGTATGCGTATTCTCCATGAACTTCTTAGTATCCGATATGAGGGATAATTCCGAGGACACTCCCCTTTCAAGTAGAGGAGCCCTTTGATAGTTTCCTTACTTTCTTTCCATTCACCTCCTACGCCCGGGATGAGCTTTTTGAAGTGGAGGAGAGTGATAGAAGTTAGGGTTTATTTTAATATCTTCTTGCATTTTTTATTTCATTGTATTTTTCCTTTTATTAGTTTTTTGGTATTTTGTTACATTTTTAATTGTAGTAAGGGTTAAGAGGGAAGCTTCTAGAGGATTCCATTAGTTAATGTTGTTAGAGACGAGTTGTCAAGACAATTCATGATAACTCATCTCATGACAAGTCATACTTAGCTTGTAGCTTCTAGAAGGCTATATTTTAGCATGTGATGTAATTGAAGATAGTTAAAAACCCATGTTACATTATATGGATCAAGAGACTTTCAATCAATAGGATCTTAGGAAACCTCTTCTATAATCTTCTCTCCTCCCCTGTAAATACCTCCTTCCACATCATGAATGATGAATTCTAATTTTGGTTATTATTTTTCTTTCTAAGGTGTGACTCTTTTATATCTTTGACGACTTTCATTTTACGTCATGTTTGGTCAAATGGAACAATTTAGATATCTAGAATGATAACGGTAGATTATGATAAAATGTCCATTACTTTATTCCTTGTTCTATAAATAGTTCCTTGCAAAAAGTACATTGTTTCTTCTTTAAGATAACATATGTCATGCTTGCTAAAAGAGTAGTTTACCTTCAGTTACATGCACCAAATCAAATATATGGGTTATGGATGCACATCAACATATATACTGAAAGTGACCTATTACAGAATACCTATTGGTATTCTGTAATTGATCTATTGGCATAATTGAATGATATTAAAATAAAATGATCAACTATGGTTTTAATTTATGATTTTGTTCCTCAGTATGTTTACATCATAAAATATAATTTTTTCTAGAAATTAAATTGATTAGAAATTCAAAATATTGAACTCATTGAAATGTAATAGAGAAATTGTATTTACAAGAAGAAGAAAAAAAATGCATTGTTTATTATCATCGTTCGGTTTCAATAAATTGTACTTTGATAGTGTATGTAAAATGGAGTTCAACTATTATTTTAAAAACTACCGTATCCGATGGGATGCTAGGTATTTTTTCCAAATTTTTATGAATAAGGTGACATCCAAATGGTTTTCTATTCAATCACGTTACCATGTCAAGTGTTGAATGTATCACCTCGGTAATATCTTGGCAATTATGAGGTGGTTTAATTGGATTTGAACTTTCCAACTGAAATCAATGTTTAATGTTTTAAGCAGATTCAAACATTACTTGTTCCTCCAAGGTATTTCATTGCCCACTTATTATTGACATCATAGTGATTTAGTTTTGAATTATAATTCAATATTTTAAGGAGATTTTAAATATACTCACTAAATTACGCATCTCACAAAATTTCAGAAAACATGTAACCGTTAGCCCCACTATATTTTAGATGGTAAGTTGTACTTAGCACTCATTTGGTAACCCAATTCCAAGGCTTAGATTTGGAATTGAAATGCCAATTTCAATTCTGTGGAATTGAAATTGACCTTCCAATTCCAATTACATGGCTTGGAATTAGGTTCCCAAATGGACCATTAGTTGTTGAGATATGGTGGAGTGAGCTGCATGTTTTCTAAAAAAAATGGATTACACGCATAATTTAATGGGTTAATTTAATAACTCCCTTATTACATTAGGAATATAATTCATGTAAACATACTCAAATTAGACTTCTTTCATTCAATGCAAAAACTACCATTTTTAAGTCCCACAATGCATATGTTATGGATGTTGGTAAAAACAACATGGGATTGACATTTAAAGTGCGAAAGATTTTAAGCCCAAAAGGTCTTTGATTAATCATGCATTGAAAAGAAAAACAAGAAATAGGTTTAAAGATTAAACCTAGGAATTCTGAAATTCATGCAATAATAAATCTTGGTGTGATTCGTATGAGGAGACAAAGGCGGATGATGACGAAATCCTTGCTTCCCTCCAAGGTATCAAAAAAACCTTGATTAAACATTTAGCATGGTAGGATCTTATAGTGTATGATCCTCCCCAAAGTCAGGTAGGTGAGTGGACATCTTTTAAGATGCAAACATTGGCTAAAACTTGAGATATGGTGGTCTATCTCTATCCCTCTTCACGTAAAATGTGAATTGTATTTTCTCTCATCCATCTCAAACCCTAGTGAACCATAATAATCATTAAAACTCTTCCCACACCTTTATGTACAAGTACAAAAGGTGGGCTTGGGCCAAACTGAGTTTCTTGAGAGCATGGACCTGGCTATTTAAGTATATAGACTACACGAGGGACCCGAGATAAATAATTAAGTTTTCTCCAAGAAAATACTCATAAATGTCAATTACAAATACCGTAGTTATTTCTTTTCTTTATTCAATCGTGAATTAACTCCACTAAATAATCACGATTGCACTCTAATTTAATTATCTCAAAAATCACTCGGATATAATGAGGTCTTATTTGCAAAGATGATGGTGGTACATAATATGAATCGCCACATTAAGTGTTCGATAATCACATGGTCAAATTAATTTACTGTTAATTGATTTTAACCAGCATCTAATTAATTTTCTTAATGCTTAGACTTAACTTATTTGCTCCTTCACTGGGATTATAAAATAATCCACCGGTCGAGTTTTACTTGGTGAAAGTAAAATATATAAGTCTATCAAGGGGGTATCATAATTCTTGGTATCCCCTAGATATCGACTCCTTCGAATTATGATCTTAGACCTACTTACACAATTGTCACCTAATATGGGGAGATCATTTGGCGTGATATAAATCATATCGCACACATAGTAATCAAAGTGATATTCGTACAAGCATTTCAATCCTCGTAATTCTCGAGATTAAGAGTATATATTCCTTTTGAAAATGGTGTAAGATTGCCTCAGTCTAATAAGACATCCCTTCAACTCAAACTCGACGAGTGGCCCTATTCAATACATTCCTAGGGTGTACTGATCAAATCCTCTGTTGAACTATCGAACAAGTTCTTACACCATCAAATTGGTTCCTGTAGTTTGAGATAAACTACTAGGATTGAATCGCAACCATTCCGATAGGATATCAACTCCTTGTCTACGTTGTGAACATTTCAATAGTTCTAGAACCAGAATTCTGATCTCCTCATGATTAACCCAAAGCCGACTCAAAAAAATTCCTACTGAACTCTATTGACAGACATGTCTATAATATATTTAAACCAAATATAAGGCATTCAAGTAACCATGATTTTTATTTTAATATGAACTGGTGAACCTTTACTTAAAAGATAATCATCACACATGGTTTTAAGAAGAAAACCTCAAGAATCTCCCACTTAGTCTTACAACCATGTATCAAACTCCCAACCCATTTACACGAAAGTTTGTTTTTCCTATCGGTAGAAGGATTAATTGAGCATTATCTGATACAATTGTTATAAACTTATCACCCACTTATTCGATCTCTCAAACTGGGTGAAACCTATGCTTAATGTGTTTAGCTCTCTTATGGGTTACCGATTCTATAGAACTTGTAATTGTACCTCTATATTCACAAAAAGAGTAATAGCTAATTGCACTTGAAGAAACCTCACCCAAGTTACCTAGGAAGTAAGAAAGTCATTTAGCCTGTTTATTTATCACCGAAGTGACAAAAACTTTTGCATCCCCAATGGAGCCAACAATTCAAGATTACTTCACACTCCTCTAACTTACAGCTCAACCTCCTTGGGTAAACACATATTCCGAGGTAGAAAACTTGGAATCTTTATCTGACTGAAAACTTAGTCTTTTTACTTAAAATATACATGACTATTAGACTGGTTGATCGTGCCAAAGGCATAATAGATTTAAGTATGCACACAATACCTAGCACTCATAAGGTTGCCTACTACTGAATTATTAGGTATATTCCTCATTCCTTCCATCTTATCAAGTATCCTAAAATATTAGTTTCCAAGAATAATGATTCCACACTTGCAAAAAATACTATTTTCATGGAATCCTGATGTTAATCCTCTGTATATAATTTTGATATATTCAACTTGGAATAAACCTAACATCTTTTGTAACTGATATAGTAAAAGTTAGATGATAAAGATGTGTGTGACTTGTCCTAAATACTTTATATCAAAAATCCAAACAATTATACTCCTGTATAACAAAATATTCCCACCTCATTCATGATTAGGCAAATATTATCCACAAATAATACATAAAAATACCACCGTATTTTCTCCATGCTTCTTATATAAGCAAGTACTTTCGATGTTTGATCAAAATTAAACTTGATTACCTGATTTTGATTAAATCCATAAATGGATCTCACAAGATTACATCACTTTACTTTTCCAACTTCTTACTATGTGTTTGTCAAGACACTCTTTTAAGAATGCAATCTTGATATTAAAATAATTTCGACAGACTTTAGCATGGCTATCATGAAAAGATTTTCTCATAGTCAATCCCTTTCTTTCTGAGTAAACCTTTTTGCAAGCCTTGCCTTGAAGGTTTGCGCCTTCGTATCTGTCTATATTTTAACTTCTTATAGGTCCACTTGTGCCCGTTGGGTTTTACCCCATCAACAAGTCTACAAGTCCAAAAAATCTATTCAAATACATAAAGTCCTTTTAGTAACCATAGTTATAAGTCAAAGAAAAAGTCATTGTCTTAGAATGCCTCATTATAGTTCCTGAGACCCGATTCGTGTTTTTCGGGGATCATATTGAAATGGTCACATAAAACACTAACCATTCAAGATTACTCTAATTCTCCCACTGTGACGTGACACCATTTGTTGTCCAATATAAGTGACATGTGTACCCTAATCATCGATAATTCTTCCACTACGATGAGTTAGTGTATTATCGATATCAGGTTGCATTTCATCCTATACGAATGGTCCATCAACAATGGTAATATGATGTTCTATTATACCTTATAAGTCCAACTTACACTAGGGTTTGTATTTTATTACGTAATCCCCTTTAAAAAACCTTTCATTGATGCAATCAATGACCATCTTGTACTCAGCATGATATAAAATAAATTTATAATATTTGGAATAATCAATGGAGAGACATACCTTTTTCCTTAGCTTTAACTTACATAACTCCTTCCACAGCATGAGTTTCGGGCACCCCCAAATTCAAACATACCCTCGAATGAGCTTGCGTCCAATCCAATGTTCAATGGGATTTGAAGAGAAAGTATAATCCTATCTCTTATGTAAAATCCCAATGAGAATATTGCAGTCCTGAATAACTTACCATGGACCCTTTCATTTCCTAAAGATTTTTATTCCTTCTTTTCTTCTACACCATTCTGAAGTTGAATGTTTGGTGTATACAACTGGGATAAAATCTGAACCTCCCATAAATGATCCCTTAGTTATGACAAGAGGTAAACAACTCTATGATTAGATCATAGAATTTTGGATTAGTTTACCTTACCCATGTTATACATTAGCCTTGCACACTTTAAACTAATAAAAGGTTTTAGACTTATGGTGCACGAGGTAAACACATCCAAACTATTAAATGATCATCAATGAAACCACTGAATCACTCAAAATCACCTCTTGATCGAATAGTCTTTGAATCCCACTAATCGAAGTGAACCATTTCCAACACATCTTAGCCTATTTAGCTCTTGGCCATGAGGGGCCCTTTGGTCATTTTACCTTCTAACCATAATTCAAGACTATAATTGTCTCAACTTTCAATGACCACAACTGTTAATTTCAAACCAGTATTTGAATTCCTTTTAGAACAAAACATCCTTAGCATAAAAGCCGATATTATGTTTGGTTTTACAAAGAAACATTATTTTTAATAATCATGTCCATAAAATTATATACTGTAGTATCTAGCAATATTGGTGAGAAGGTCATATTGTACTACAACCACGTCCTATGGCCATATCGTACTATCCCCAAAAGGTCGACAAGAGAAAATCACTTTGCTTTGGCTTATGGAATGTAATCCGTAATTCTTTGAAGTTGGATTTGTCGACCACGAAGACAAATGTTGATGATCAAGGCCGAAACGAAAAAATCTTAAGGTCTGAGCTCGACCTAGATGAGGAAAGAAGATAATAAGCCATGATCAAACTGGCTTCCTATAAAAAATAGTTGTCTAAGCAATATACACTACAATACAAATTGAGAATGGTTATGGCAGGTGGATCACTACCCAGAACCATAACCAGATGGTCATGGCCTAAGACCGTGACTAGAGTTAAAAGAACGCGATGAAGGTTATGACCAAGTAAAAGGGTGATGTTAAATGGTTGTAGTCACAGACATAAACCGTGACCGTGGGGTGGAGGTCTTGGTTCGTAACCACACCCACAACCAAATGGGTTCCAAAACTCTCGCCAAAGTGGGTCACAGCCTTGGACTATGACCATGGTGTAACAAATATTATGGTTTTAGTTCAGATGGGTCACGTTCATGGGCCATAACTATTTTGAAATTATCATGGGAGTTGTCCACGGTTCTGAATCGTGACCCCAGACCGTGACCATTTATGTTTTACATGACCGTGACCAGGTTCATGACGTGTAAAAAAATAAATGGTCTCGTCCTGGGGTCATGGACCAGGATCGTAACCATATCCTCTACACATAAAAAAATAATCTCTTTTCATTTCATTATTTTGCTCTCCCTCTGACTTATCTCCCTCTTCTTTACCTCTCTCTTTCTCTCCTCCCCCTACTAACTCTCTCTCTCAGTTGTTGAATGTTGTTATTTAGGGTTTATTAAATGTTGTTCTTTGATTGAATGTTGTTATTTAGTGAAAAATAGAGAGATATGGTTACATTATTAACATATGCATGTAACTTGGAAAAGCATTAATGGAATACGAGTGTAATTTGATTTGTAAGACATTTTACAGTCTAATACAATTGTTAAATATTCATATACTTTAAGTAATCAAGGTTACATATTGTGATACAAGATAAAAGGAGTGTAATTTGATCGGAATCATGTGTACAATGACTATTAATAATTAAATAACTTGGAAATAATATCTAGTTTAGTGAAATATGAACACTTTGTAGAAACATTGAATGCACTTTATGAAAATGAATGCTAGTATTTCATTTATTTTAACACAACACTAATGTAGATGTTTTACAACTCAATATCAAATCAAATTAAATGATTGATATCCATTCAACATGTATTTTTTGTGTGGGATAATGTTAGATAGTGAAACAACAATTATTATATACATGTATATCGTCACGGTCTAGGGTCACGAATTAGGACTGTGACAAGAAACCAGTACATAAATTTCTAGTTTGTTTAGTAAAATTAAATCTAACCTTATTCTTGCCTACACCACCCACTCCATAGCTAGAAAGAACATAAAGCCACTTAGTCATGTGACATCCTAGCCTTTTCAAACTGCATTTAACAAAAACTGAATAATTTTCGTAAATCGAATTTGAATAATAAAATCATCACATCACCTTTTAAATTATCCACTCAATAGATTGCTAAAAATTGTCTTAGTGGTCATTTTTGTCAATAATCAAAATTATGTGAGTGATTAGGGTTGATTGATTTGGGGTTTAGGGTTTGAGACCTTTTATGTTATGGTTATGACCCTTTTGGGTGTGTTTGTGAACCCTAATTTTAGTTTTGGAGTTGGTTTTTCCAATCACACCATTAATATGGAGAATGCAAATAGGAGGTAGGATGCATAAAAATGTTAAGATTAAATAAAATAAGATAAACTTAAATTGAATCCATTTAAAAACAATAATTAGTCAATGATTAATTAGAGTCATTACATGTAGAACTCATATTCACACCCTCATATATTTTTCTCAGTAAAATGAGGCACGGTGATAATCACTATTAATAAGAGTAGGAGAAGTTGTAATTGGACGGCACTTACACATATTTTTATTTAGGATTGTAAATTGGGATGGGTGAGTCGCGCTTGAGGTTGATCAGGCTCGGGCTGAACTACCTTACCCAGGGTCAATCCCGAGCTCGGCCCGAATTAAATTTTTCACAGAAGTCCAAACTCGGCTCATAAATATTACGAGTTTTAAGCCCGATTTCAATTTTTTTTGGTAAAAAAAGTTTGAATTAGTGTTTTTTCTTGTGTTTCCATCATGGAGAAAATGTACACACCAAAATCTAATTAATATTTCATAAAATAAAGTATATAATTATGAAATGTATTAAACTAAAGCAAGGGAAGTAAGAATTAAAACTTACAATGACAAATTGAATTTCATACATATAAACTTAGTTAACATAAATATGCTATATTGTATAAAATAGTTTATTTATTTATTTATATATTCAAAGATCGGGCTTCTAGCCTAATTCGAGCTTATCAAACTTCGGATCAAGCTCGATCCAAAATTCATTTGGACTTGAAATTTTGTCTCAGGCTCGGATTGGCTCAAACTTAAATAAAGCTCGACCCAAAAAGAACGGTCCAAATGGGCAGGCTTCAGGCTTGCCCAACTCAATTTACAGGACTACTTTTATTAGTGTGAGCCATGTTGAGGTCAATCATATTTACAAGTATGTAAATAAGAAGATTGAACAGTTTAACTACCTTGAAAAGTTTGGAGTTCATCTATTGCAAGATTACATGTTCGATCGTATTCTATTTTCTATACTTGAAAGCTACGATGATGTAGTAGAAAATATATTGAGACTACATAATCTCGATGTAGCCATGACATTACTTTCACTGTTAGAGAAGGTAGAAAAACATATTAGATTAACTAATTCGTCGCTTATTTTTTTATTGTAGGTTATGTCGAACAACAATGGAGATAACATATAAAATAACGACGGGACACCTCCTAGATTCTCATATCCTGCACCCAACCTAGATTCATATCACCACTAAGTGAACAATACTCTTCTTCGCCAATGGTTAACTCTACCACTTTATCTACAACTGGGAAACAAATGCATGTTAATCCAACACCCCCACCCTCCGCTACTGATACCTACCGAGCAAATGAAAAGAAGACCATTGGTTTATTCCTTCTCACAAATAATCCGATTGGAAATAAAAATGACATTTAGATATTTAAATCCCCGTGTTTGTTGCTTAGAAAAATGAATGTCGGAGTCGGGGAAACAGATAACTGGAATGCGGTTGATCAAGCCTTCAAGATGACGTTTTTGAACAACTTTGTAAAACTTTTTCATTTCGTAACCGTTCAAGGAAAAAGGTTCTTCCCCGGATTGCTGAAAAAAATGAGAACATATCAGATAAACCTTTGGAAGCAATATTTACTAAAGGGGGATCGAGCTCCGACGTTTTGGCTATAAAAGACATGGTCCCTTTCAATGTTGAAATGTCGGTCAATCAATGAAACATTTTTTTAAATGGGGCGATGGACAAAAAGTTAGTCTAGAGGGAGAAAAATAAATAAAACAAAGCAAAAATTAATGTCCACAGACTGGGGTTTATATCATATGAAGATTTAAATAGTGAATGGTGAGAAAGGACAAAGGGAAATACAGATGTCGGTAAAACATCTAGTCGGGGAAACTTATATGTTCATGCCTGAAGGGACAATGATAATAAATTCTCACCACAATTGGCTCCGACTCTGGTGAGTGTGACCAATCATTTATTTACATATACATGTTATATAAAATAATATTAAAAATCATAAAATTAAATATAATTTCACACTATAGGAATCGATCGAAGCCATTAGCAGCTTGTTCACTTCGAGCCCTTATGATGACATTGAAGATGATGCCCTGACCCAGAACTTTGAAAATAACAAAAGATTGAGGACGAGAGGTGTCAGATCACATATGTCGAAAAAAAAATTAAAACACACTACACCTCTTGTGGACGAGCTCTCTTGGGTGAGGAATTGCATTTCGAGCCAAGAAGGAAGTCAGTCCAAGACAGATGGGGATGTCCAAGATATTAAGAGTAACCTGGGAGTGTTGGCATGTGAAATCAGGTGACTTGTGTCCCTATTTACTCAAGGTTTTTAGCCTCATATGCCCACTCAAATTTACCCCTACCCTCCTTCTCATTGTGTTCTCTATCCCCCGTCTCAAGATTTTGCCTCCTAAATGCCGCCTCCTTCAATATTCCCCTCCTAATTGCCTCATCCTGTCACAGTCCCTAGATCATTGTCATCCACTCATGGTTACTATAGTGATAAGTATTATTTAAGGAACTTGGATGATACCGGGATTATTATAATGTGCACACTCATTCCCTTGAATATCGGAACTCCAGTTCATAATTTCCCTTTGTAGATGGGTAAGGCGTTCATAATATATACACCAGTTATGAAGAAGATCCTGTGCACGTTAATAGTTGATAAGGGGCCTTGCTCAAATCATATAAGAATTTTTTTATCACTTAGTCGAGATTTAATGATGAACAATGTTTAATTTGAGAACAAGTTGTAATATTTTGTTTTTTTAAGATATTATAAGTTTGTGGGTCATTTGTTGACAATTTTAGTGTATGCAAAGTGAATTTAAGTTTAGGTTGTTTAATTTGAGTTTATGTTGTGTTGAATAATTTGAATGAATTATGAATTGTATGTTTATGTAGGCAACATGACCTTTATTTCAACCTATTAATATAAGCGAATTGAATTTTGAATATTATTTAATTAATAGGCTACAATACAAAGAGCGGATGGAGGAGAGTATCCGAATATGTGATAATCATGTAATGGTTGTTCAAGAATTTGGTAAATACGCATATAAAAATCTTAAAAGTGATAAGATTTTGTGTCTGTTCACCCATTGTATGAATAAAAAATATAAGTCTTTAGAAGATTTTGAGTTTCATTTACTAAAATGGAGAATTTTGCAAGACTAAAAGATATGGATATACTGTGGTGAAAATAATGTACCTTATTTTTTCAAAGAATTATCGATACCCGACCGCGTGATGGAGCCCACCGAGTAGAAGTGATTAATGATTCTCCAACACATCGGCCTTTGAATGACCTAATTGATGATCCTTACAGAGCCTACCATTAAAACTACCAACCTATAGATACAGATAATGTGCATTATGTCTAAGTCAATGATCAAATTGATGCTGAATTACCAAAAGATTGGGAATACATATGATTAAAAGTCGACGCCTTTAGACTATTATATAAAGATTGCGATGAAGATCATTCAGTATTATATGCAATGAGTAGTTTGTATAATTTTAAGAGTCAATTTGGCTTGTCGATTAACGACGTAACTGGAATTCTCAAATGGGTTAAAGACATTCTCCTAAAAGTGAACATGTTACGAGACAATTATTCTAGCATGAAGAAGAGCTTAAAAGGTTTAGGCTTAAAGTACAAATATATTCACTTATGAAAGTATGATTGCATATGGTATATCAACGAGAGCGTTGAAAAGGGTGAGTGTCATATATGTAGCGAGCCTAGATATGTGACTTTGTGAGAATGGAAAAGGCACTATGGTAAAATATCGTAAGTTCTCTCGAGTTCCACATAAGGTTTTAAAGTATTTTCCCCTTGGATCACAGTTACAATGGGTTTTCACTATACCATGGATTGCAGAGGCCATGACATGGCATGCTCGATGAGAGGTGGGTGGGTATAACATGTGTCATACAATTGATTCACTAATTTGGAAATTTTAACCGCACGACATCCTGAATTTACAAAGGAACCGCGCAATATTCGTCTTGCATTATCAAAATATCGATTTACCTCTTTCAGTAATTAAATCACAAATCATATTGGCTAGTTCTCATGGAACCTTTAAGTCTCCCTCCAACACTATTTATAAGAAATGAGTTCACATTATTTTTATTATTAACACCCAAGCCGAAGGCTTCTGGAAATGATATTGATATTTTCTTAGCCCCATTAATCGAAGAAGTCAAAGTGTTGTGGGATATAATTATGTTTGACTCTCATAAGGATGAAAATTTCACACTTAAAGCAATAGTGATGTGGGCAGTCCACGACCTTCCTACTTATAGGACCTTGTTCGGTTACCATTTTCTTACGGATGTCACATATGTGGGGAGGAAATTGAAGATACTTGGATACACATTATAGTGGTAAGATGAGTTATACATGTCATCGTATATTTCTACCGAACAGTCAACCTTTTAGAAATGATAATCTAACTTCTTACCTATCAATCATGAGCATAGGAAGAAACACGATCTGCTTTCTGGTCAATAGATTGAGGAGAAGGTGAAGGTTGCGACTACGGGGAATACATATGTAGACAAACATTCTCTATTTTTAAACCTAAAGCGTAAAGCTAGGGAGGATTGGAATGACCCTAGTAAAATGAAGGCATGGTCCAGACAAATAATATTTTTTTACTTTCCATATTGGAAAGATCATCGTGTAAGGCACGTAATTGATGTGATGAACGCGAAGAAGATTATTGCAGAACATATGATTGAAATACATGTTACTGGATATCATTCAAAATATGGAGAGCGGGAGATCAGCGATCTACAAAAAATGAAAATAAAGAAAAGTTTGTGGTTAAAAAATGATCCTATAATAGGATGCATTAATATTCCCTCGACTGCTTTAACTTTAACTACTAGTGAGAAAAATATCCTTCTAGACACATTATTCAATTTAAACACTCTGACTGGTTATTCCGATAATTTGCACACGGTAGTAAGATACCATACAAATGACCTGAAATTGTGAAAGTCTCACGATTGTCACCTCATTATTTAACTACTTCCTCTTTTAAGGACAAATTTCCAATGGAGTCAATTTGTATGTAATTCTATTAATTCTATACAAAACATTTGATTCATAGGATAGGGTCCCATAAGTCTATGACGTGTTTGATGAAGACGTAGTGGCCAAGCTTCAAAGATTAGATACATCGTGCCGTATTTATCGTGCCAAGTTTGTCTTTACGTTTACCGAGGATATTGTAGGTATGAATGCATATTGAATATGGGTCCTTGGATATTTTTAAAGGTGTTTATTTTTATACTCAAAATCATTTGGAACTGTTTTTAAATGTTTTTTAGAAAAATATTTTTTGGTTTTAATCTCATTAGAATGAGAATTGACTCGTTAGAACTAAATTGAGCTTACGTTCGAATGAATTTCGATCTCGTTAAAAGGAAATTAGAAAGTCATTACAACGAGCTTCAAATGCTATCAAACGAGAATCCTCTATTTAATAGGGTCAATGTCATTGGAAGGTCATTAAAATTATGTTCAAACGAATTGTGGTTGTCGTTTGAACAAGGTTTAATGTCGTTTGAATGAAACTAGTGTTTCATTCAAACGACCTTGTATTTTCGTTCGAGCAATTCTGCCGCCTCAAAATTCGTATTTTTAAGACTTGACGAACACAAATTTTTTAATAAATTTTGGCAAAAAATATTTTCCTCTTTGTTTACCAAAGTTCAAAAATCCTTATTTCACCCGTTTGAGTTTAAAGATCCAAGTTTTTCATATTCATATGCTTTGAGATCTTTAGTTTGGGCACTATGGTTTGATACTCTAAATATAAAGATAACTTGTTTCATGTGAAGGATTTCGTACTTGTTGCTTACGCACGGTGGACTCCATTTGTAAGGACATATTTCCCATCATTGTCCTTAGTTCCTAGTTTACATCCTGTGTGGCGTATCCCATTCCAACCGTCAAGTTAATTCACGCTCAAACATTCAAGGATGAAGGATCCAAATATCAAGCATCTTCAACATCTATGCAACATGAGGTATACTTGTATGGATTTAATTTAATGTTACTTAGATTTTTTACTAAGTATTGGGATATTTTCTAAGATGTTTTTTAATCAAAATGAGGCATTTTACAAACAGGTTTTTGAATAGTGTTTTTAAACTTAAAAAATATTTCTTTGCTTTTATGTCATTAAAACCACATGCACACGTCGTTCTAACCACATAGGCATGTCGTTTTAACCACAATGACATGTCATTTGAAGCCCAGGTTCTCATATGGATCAAACGAACCTATACTGTTTTATGTTTTCATAGGTTATTTGATAGGTCGTTCGAAGGAACTTCAAATGACTTTGTGATGTCGTTCTAGGTTTTTTTCACTGCCTCAACTTTTTGTTTACCTATAAAGACATGTTTTGGTGAAGATTTTCATTAAGACTTTTATTTTATGCAAACTGCAGAATATCTACAAATAGTGTTCACCTTTTTAGGGAAAAAATAATTTTTAGATGCGCATAAACCATCCCAATTACTTTTGTGAATCTTGTTTGGAACCTAAACACTTCTTTATCGAAGTTATTCTTATGGAGAGATTTCTTCACTGTTGATCTTGGGGATACTCGAGGGTATTCACTGTTGAAGGAGGAGGATGGAGGTTCTTGTGATTCTCGAGGGAATCATTATTGACTGAAGGTTGCGGTCTTTGTGGGTTCTTACGGGAATTCATTGTAGTATTTCACTTATAATTTTGTAAGTTTTGATTTACATTTTATTAGTGAAATTAAGGTTTTGCCCTGCGGGGATTTTTCCATAAATTGTTTGGTTGCATGTTTATATGATTTACTGCTTTCAATCACATAAATGCATGTTTAAGGTTTAATAAAATTGGAATCTCAATTTGTTTGTGATTAACATCTAGTTAAATAATTTAACTCTATTGAAATATTCCAAACACTTAAATTGGTATCACATTCGTTTTTCACCGTGTTTGTGGTGTTGCGGTGAAGAAGCGGTAGATTTTGTGTTCCTATCCATAAATGGTTTCTAAGCCTCATCAGTAGATACATATACACATGTGTAAACTCGTGCTTTGTGGAATCTTGCATGGGTGGACTCTTATGTTGCATTGTAGAGGAGAGATAGAAAATTAAACAGCATCAAGGCTTGTGGGGATCGAGTCATTGAGTATCTCTACTATCAACTTTTGTCATTCCGTATCATGGTAATTTTTTGGCAGGGCCGTTTGAGGTTATTCCCTTTGTATTTTTTCTTATACATCGGCGTGTTGATCTTGGATTTATTTATTTTATGTGCATTTAGCTTGGATTTATTTATTTCATCTGGTTATCACCTAGTTGTATGTTTTAGGTTAAAAAGATAAAATTGGATAAATCGGGTTTTCTTAACAAAAGGTTTAAAATCAGTGCTAAGTTTTATATGGTTTAATTTTTTTTAAATCTTTAATCTTTAAAATTTTAAAAATAAAAAAATTTGAATTTTTATTTTGAATACCATCCTTGCCTACTGAGACTTGCTTTCTTAAATTAGTATCAAAGCTAGAACACTAAGTTTTCATGTTTAGATCCCGTGTTGTTAGGCATAAATGATGGAGGATTTGATGGTATTATAACCCCAATGTTTTATGGGTCAAACTATGCAGACTAAAAAATGAGTATAAAATCAGCAGTTAAGGCTATGAATGAGTGGGTATGGTTAGCAGTAGTTAAAGGGTGGTCTCTACCTGTCACTAGAGCTGGAGAAGCAATTCATCTAAAATTTGAAGAGTCATTGAATGAGGTTGAGCATTGGTTAGCAAATTTTAAGTCTCGAGGTTTAAACATTTGTTTTGTTCTATTACTCTAGAGGAGTTCCCCTGTTATTATGACCCGTGAGACATCAAAAGTGCCTTATGACATACTATAACTCACCCATGAAGGAACTAGTAATGTTAAGGCTTACAAACTCCAAAACGTCACCACTCAGTTTGAAACCATTAGGATCTTAGAGACTGATTCATTTGATGAGTTCTATATTAGATTGCCCAACATAGTTAACTCGTCTTTTGACTTAGAAGAGAAGATACCCGACAACCGAGTAATCAAGAAAATCTTAAGGTCATTGCCTGAAAGATTTAATCCAGAGGTGACCGTTTTGAATTCTTTGGATACTTTAGATTATATGAAACTTGAATAGATTTTAGGTGACTTACAAACTTATGAGCTTGATATGTTTACCTCCAAGAATGTGACGAATAAGTAAAAAAGCATTATTTTGAAAGCCTGAAATGAGGAAACACTTATTTCAGATGATGAGTTTGACTTCGAGTCTGAAGATTTGTCTTTGATGGATAAGAAATTCAAGAAGTTTCTCAAATTCCAAAAGCAATCGAAATATGTAAAAATGTTTGAGAAATAAGCACAACAAGGTTGATCACTTTCCTAAGAATCATATTGAGAACTTAAAGAGGGATAGACGGAAAAATGTTATGATTTTGAGGGTTATGACTATAGGGTAGCTGAGTGCCACACTAAACTAAGGAAGGAGAACAAGAAATTGATATCATATAATGCCACCCTTAGTTATAGTGATCCGGAAGAGGAATCCAATTCCCCTAGTGATCTCAACTTTACCGCGTTCATGGCTAGTCATGTGGGCTTTGATGAGAAGTCTTCCCATGAAATTTTTTCTTTACATGACAGTTTTGAGGCCATAGTTTGAGGATCCCAAGTGAGTGATGGTCGAGTGAGTGGAGAAGAAAGTGAGGTTGAAGAAGAGGAGGAGGAGGGTAAACTCCAAGTTACCTTTCGTGAGTTGTATGCGAAAACTTTGAAGGTGAAGAAGACTAAATTGAATTTATAATCTAAGTTGAAAGAACGTATCATAGAAAATGATGATAGTATTTTAATTGAGGATCTTATGGCATGTGAGAGGACTCTTCGAGAGAAGATAGAGTCCGTTAAGGGTGAAAGAGATAGTCATCGTAATTTAATTGAGGCTATCAAGAAAGAGCTTCTAAAGTTTGAGGAGTCAAGGAATTTACTCAAGTCAAGAATAGTAGAGCTAGAGGAGAGATTAAGAGATTCGAGTAAAGTCAAATTTGATTTAGGGTCCATTTGATAGTGGGTATTTGCCTTGGCAACTGTCAAATTCGTCCCTCAATTCCATCTTTTGTGACATTTGATAAGATTAATTTTGGTAGGAATTGAATTCAATGTCTAGGATCATGTGATGTTATTTGCATCCAATATGTGGAAATGATTTCTTTACCCCCCCCCCCCCCCATGAAATGAATGGTTGGTAATTGAAAACCAACCAGTTGATTATACCGAGGCTAAGTTGACAGAAGTGATGGGAGAGTAACTCCTCTACGAAATCAGGGCATTAGTTGAGAACGCATGTAATATCGATTTAAATTAAATTCGCAAGATGCCAAATAACCCTTATTTAATTCGAGTCTATTTAGAAACAGCCCATAAACAAACAACTACGGTGCGTGTGTCAACCCATAAACAAATAAAGTATGCGAAACAAGTTTAAGGAAAAATCCCCGCAGGGCAAAACCTTTTATTTCACTATAATAAGTAAATCGCAACTTACACGGATTACAATGAAATACAGTGACACACGAATACCCGCAGGCGTCAGTCGGTGTCGTCAGCAATGAATCCACACGCAGCGAACCCACATGAACCTCAGTCCAATCAACAAAGGAAGAACCGCAGCACTCCTCAATGACACGCAGCCATAAAACTTTGTAGAGACTCCCTCAGCAATGACCCGCAACCCTCGGTTGTAAAGATCTCTCCACAAAGGTTTGAACAAACTAAAAAGTTGTGTTCTTGGGTTACCAAAAAGATTCACAAAGGTTTGGCAATTGTGTGAATCAAAACATGAGTCTTGGGACTAAAAAAATATGAAGACTAGAGGTATTTGGACTCAAAAAAACGTCTTCTAAAGTCTTGCAAAATAACTCTCCCGAAGTTGGTATTTATAGGAAAAAAGATGAAGAGTCCCACGTTCTTAAAACTCTAAAATTCTATCCAGCGTACAAAAAAAACAGCATTCTTTAAGGAATTTTCTCCATCTTCAAAAGGTCATAACTCCTTCACCGTAGCTCGGATTGAGGTGCCGTTTTTTCCAGTATATTTGTTGCGGCGAGCTATTCAACTTTCCAGTTGGCCAGACCTCCGAACTATCGATGTGAAATTAAGAAAATGCCCTTGAACACTCATATCGTGCCTTTTTTCACTGTTTTGACTTCCCTTGCGTACCACTTGCATTAAGTCCCTAAAATCGTGGACCGTGAAGTCGTTGAGGCAGATGTGGGACATATTAATGGAGATGTTGAATGCTTGATTCTCGAAATTCGGATTGAGGCCGTCGAGTGACATCTTGAGGTGACGTGCCAAATGTAGCGGCGTACGACATACACAAATGAAACATGTTGGACATGAGAAAAATGTCCTTACAAATCTCCCCCTATGTCTATGCCGGTACATACATAAAAAATTCGAATTATCAAATATGAAGTTGCCTATACAAATCTACCCTCCCATGAACCCAAAACTGGAAAAGGTACAAATGAATAGTCTTCATCGTTTGTTCTTCAAATCTTGAGGAATCTCAAATCTTTCCTCATCAGGGTGTGCAATTCAGAGATCATCAATGTAGTACCTACACACATGAGATAAAGAAAAAAATACCAAGTGACGTATCGACTTTGAAATGAGATAAACATAGATACCAATATATGATAAGCATACGTCAAATCTCTAAACTCCCCCAAAATTCAAACTCCCCCATAAAATGATAATTCTTTCTCCCCCTTTTTATGATGTCCCCAAATAGACAAATAATAAGAATGAATCAAACAAGCAAGCAAAATCGGGGCGTCACGGTATACAAATCAAGGCGTCAATCAAATGACAAATGTGCTCTTGCAAGGAGATGCTAAAAAAAATCTTCGCAAACTATTTTTGATTTTTCAATTTTTTCGAACAAAAAAAATCTGATACCATTTGAAAAAAAATGTAAAACATGATACAAAAAAATCACACCATGGATTTAGACTCAAACAACCAAGTCATGGAAACGGAATGAATGGGTGTGAACACAGTCGATAGGTAAATCAACTCAATCAATCATATGTGCACGATGCATATGTGTACCCCTAACGAATGAACATCAAAAGTATCCTTAGGTGTAAAAAAATTTTTGTTGAATTTAGATGACATCGTCTTATGCAAATCAACAAATCAAAGTCAAAGTGATTTCCACACCAATAACGTCCAAAACTATGTAGCGCATTTTCAAGCATTTCAAGGACGTGCAAACCCGTTTTAAATTCTCCAACCAAACTCCCTCATGCATATTTTCTTTTAGAGGTGATCTAAATTCTCAAACTTTGGAGAATTGGTGCAAAAACCTAAATGGCCCATATTTTGGCATGAATATCTTTTTATTGCCTTTAAATTTTTCGAGCTCTTTTAAACCTCTTTGGACCCCAGATAATAAAATTCCTCCATTTTTTAGATCCAATTTAACGGTGGCTTTTGCGCAAAGAAGAGATAATTATCTTTCGCAGCCCCTCCCCGTTATCAAAAAAATCACACAAACTCACAAAACGGTTTTTATATGCACAATTTCCTTATCAAAATTTATCGCGCTTGGTTCGTTTTAAGGACCGGATTGAAGTGAAAACACCCAACCAACATGTGATAAGACAAGCACAATAATCAAACAAATCCGTGCATGTGTGCATTAAAGGAAACATGAGTCAAACATGTAGGAAGTAACACTTAATTACATCTTAATGACTCCAAACATTATAAAGCACACGGATGAATTGACATATAGTCTCAAAACACTATCAAATAGTCACATAAAAAATGGAATGATGTTATGACTCGGTCATCTTAAGTCTTCATCCATAAACGGTGCAAACAAAATACAAAAATCTTTTTGGATTTTCTCAAAATAAAATCTTTTTGTATTTTTCAAAATATTTCCAAAAATAAAAAATCTATACAAAAAGTACATGTCACAACGCTAGCAAACATATATCAAAAAGCATAACTAGCGTATGACACACATGCGAACACAATCATCTATATGATATGGCAAGAGAAGAATCATGTGCAAGAAAACGAGAATCAACTTGTCTAAAATCTAGTGTATCCAAAAGTGATTTCCTAACCCAAATAGATGTGAAACAACGTGTGGGGGATTTAGGAACCAAGGTAACACTAGACTTCGACATCCTAGGACTTCTTCCAAGATCAAAACAAAATCTCCTAAGGTGACCTTTCCTACCACAATGTGAACATGTGTAAACGGGAGGAATGTTACCTAAAGTGTGATCTTTTCTAATGTCCTTGGGATTAATTGACCCTATAAAACAAAATATGGTTTTAGCTTTAGCACTAGAAGCATGAGAACAAGATGAGCCATTACCATCACTATCAAACCTACTTGAGTCTGTCAAATCATTTTTTAACTTCAAAATTTTTGACTCCAGCAAAGTATTAGACTCTTCCAAATTAAGGGACGCCTTTTTCAAGTTTTCAATAATTCCTAAAAGCGTATCTCTCTCTCCCTCAATTAAAGAAAACTTTTTTCTAAGAGTCTTTTCACGTGCCACAAACTTATTGACTAAAATATTTTTCTCCTCTTTGGCACAAACACAAACCATTGAATTTTTACGGTCCTCCAATTCTTTCTCTAAAAATAGGACCCTATCATCACTCTCCTTTTTGGACAATTTTAAAGCATTAAATTCATGGTCCAAAGAAACAATTTTTTCATGATAAAAATCTCTTTGATTTTGAACCGTTTGCAAAAGATCCATCGCGGATTTAAAACGAGAATTTTCTTTTTCCAAAACTTTAATTCTTTTGCAAAGTTTCAAATTCAAACTTTTTAAATTTTCAGCATGGTCGTGAACTTTTTCAAAAATAGGCTCCTCATTAAACAGGCGTTCCATTGAAAAATTGCGATTTTTCACAAAATTGATTTTTCAAAAAAAATCAATATCACACGATTTTGCGGAAAATAGGAATACGCGATAAATTAGCGTAACCCGCTCTGATACCAATTTGAGAACGCGTGTAATATCGATTTAAATTAAATTTGCAAGATGCCAAGTAACCCTTATTTAATTCGAGTCTATTTAGAAACAGCCCATAAACAAACAACTACGGTGCGTGTGTCAACCCATAAACAAATAAAGTATGCGAAACAAGTTTAAGGAAAAATCCCCGCAGGGCAAAACCTTTTATTTCAGTATAATAAGTAAATCGCAACTTACACGAATTACAATGAAATACAGTGACACACGAATATCCGCAGGCGTCAGTCGGTGTCGTCAGCAATGAATCCACACGCAGCGAACCCACATGAACCTCAGTCCAATCAACAAAGGAAGAACCGCAACACTCCTCAATGACACGCAGCCATAAAACTTTGTAGAGACTCCCTCAGCAATGACACGCAGCCCTCGGTTGCAAAGATCTCTCCACAAAGGTTTGAACAAACTAAAAAGTTGTGTTCTTGGGTTACCAAAAAGATTCACAAAGGTTTGGCAATTGTGTGAATCAAAACATGAGTCTTGGGACTCAAAAAATATGAAGACTAGAGGTATTTGGACTCAAAAAAACGTCTTCTAAAGTCTTGCAAAACAACTCTCCCGAAGTTGGTATTTATAGGAAAAAAGATGAAGAGTCCCACGTTCTTAAAACTCTAAAATTCTATCCAGCGTACAAAAAAAACAACATTCTTTAAGGAATTTTCTCCATCTTCAAAAGGTCATAACTCCTTCACCGTAGCTCGGATTGAGGTGCCATTTTTTTCAGTATCTTCGTTGCGGTGAGCTATTCAACTTTCCAGTTGACCAGACCTCTGAACTATCGATGTGAAAATACAAAAATGCCCTTGAACACTCCTATCGTGCCTTTTTTTCACTGTTTTGACTTCCCTTGCGTACCACTTGCAGTAAGTCCCTAAAATCGTGGACCGTGAAGTCGTTGAGGCAGATGTGGGACATATTAATGTAGATGTTGAATGCTTGATTCCCGAAATTCGGATTGAGGCCGTCGAGTGACATCTTGAGGTGACGTGCCAAATGTAGCGGCGTACGACATACACAAATGAAACATGTTGGACATGAGAAAAATGTCCTTACTAAATCAAAGAACACCCAGTTCTTCTTCTACGAAACCAACTCTACTTCGTTCGGTATTTTCTGGAACGTTTTTTTTTTTAATTTTTGGACTCTGTTTATTTATATATGGACTCTTACAAATTGAACTGTAAAAGAAATACCTTCATCACTTCATTCATGGACTGTATGAGCATATGTTCACATTTTTTCTTCTTTTACTACAAGATCAGTTCGATATTAGTAGATCCACCCATATATTTCAATTTTTTTAATCCCGTGTATGTTTATGATGGACCAAAATAGTTTAGTCCATTTGTTTCCCTATGTATTTTCATTTATTCAAGACCAGTTCTTGCTTATATTTTTTTCATTTATTTTCATTTTGTCTGGTTTATTTAGATGATCCAACCTACTTGATTCCATTTTTTTTTTCATTTTTCTTCTTGATCAATACATTTTTCTATTTATATGCTTATTCTTATTGTAGTGGTTAATAGTTATAGTGGTTAATATGCTTATCATCATTGCACGATTTATTCTTGTTATAATTTATTTATTCATAATTTCATAAATTTCTCGTGCAAATAATAGGTTTGTTCTAAAACAAATTCTTCAGAAAACTTCTTAATCGGTATATGACTTTCCTTCTATATATTTGATCACCTAATGACGCATATGATTATTGGATATATGAGACCATGTTCCTATGATGTTAAATTTTATAAAGTTTTATTATCAAATATATAGTTTTGGTGAAAAAGTAGACGTTATTAACTAAAATGGGCATACATAATTATTTAATTTTGGTTGATAGAGGATTTTAATATCTCATTATCGAGCATTATCTTAAAGAGGTTGCGAGACCAACGAGGGTTGTTCTGGACCCTGGTGATGTGAGTAATTAAAAATTTTCAGTATATAAGGAGTTGTGACCATCTCCTTCCTAGGGCTCCCCACAGAAACTGGGATTCTGATCACAAATCAACATTCTATCGTTTATATAAAATAAGTGATCTGGTATGCCACGCACAACTTGGGATGAACATATCCTCATTTGGAAGACTTTGTACCAGACTATGCACATATGGACCAAGTGACAATCGATTAGTTAAAGTAGAGGAACAAGTTGCCATGTTCCTTAACATCATGGGACATGACGAGCGATATGTTTCTGAGTCGTTGACTTTCTTCAGATCTGGTGAAACCATTTTTCACTACTTTCGTAGAGTTGTATGAGCATGTCTTAATTTGTTCAATGATGTCGTTACTAATGCCACCCCTATAAATACCCCTTACAACAACGGGAAGGACCTATAATGGTATCATTACTTTGAGGTTATGATAGTTTCATTAATTAATTTGATTTATTTAGCAATGGCTTTCCCCTTACTAAATTCATTTCAATCGGTTTAGGATAACGTAGGTGCAATTGATGGTATGCACATAGCTGCTTTGGTTCCTACTGTTGACCAAGCAATGTATTGCAATAGGGAATGGGAACTTTCTTAAAATGTTTTAGTCGCATGTACATTTGATATGTGATCCTCCTTTTCCCTCGCTAGTTGGGAGGGATCAACGCATGATGGTCGCTTACTTCGAAGTGCGATACAATGTCAATGTCATAATTTGATCATTACATTGGGTATGTTAAAACATGAGAACGACTTTCATTGAGGTTTATAAAAAATATATAAATAGGTTTTAGTAACATTTTTTTGAATTATGCATAGATAAATACTATCCCGCAGATGCTTGTTTTCCGTTGGTATTTGTCTTTCTTTCCCCGTATCGAAAAACTCATTATCATCTTAGGGATATTGATGGACAACGAACTGAGAATAGTAAGGAGTTATTTAATTTTAGGCATTCATCTCTTTGAAATGTAGTGGACAGATCAATTGGGTTATTGAAAAAAAATATTTTCATATCTAAGGCATCACCATTCCACGCGATTGAAATTAAAGAAAAGATTGTTGTAGCTTATTTTTCCCTTCATAATTTACTGACCATTATTGACGTTGAGGATGAATGCGTGGGGGATGAGGAAAGTGATGATGATGACATTACTCCTCCTCCCCTAAATGTGCCAGAAACACCAATGAATGAGCATGTAACGTTCACAATTGAGAGTGCATGGACCGAGAAAATAAATGAAATGGATAATTTGACATGGGAAGGGTACAATGTGAATCACGCTGATACTTTATACTACAATAACTGAGTTTAGGTAGGTGGATATTTCACGCTGAAACGTTATACTACGCTTATAATTTCTTATTTTATAATTTTAGGTAAATGGAGATTTTAAATATGCCACCATCAAATCAAAGTGAACTTCTCCTTCTACGATATTAAAGAAATAAATACTCCTGTGGCATTGTATCTCAAGTGAAGGTTACATTGATTGACAAAAAACACAACCAGGGTCGATTGTATTACACTTGTCCCGAATGTCATAAATTTTTGGGGTGGACAAAGTCATCCATTGAAGGCATGGATACTAACTACGCAACCTTTCATCTCTATAGCGAACAACCTGTGTCGAGTATATCCGTTCAATCGCCACTTCTTGTACAAGAACCCCATAGTGTCCATGAACATGACGTTATGTGTACCTTTGTGAATGTGAAGAAACTTCAAGTTTTAACTATGTTGATGTTCCTTGCTTCTAGTATTTTCATTACTTTTGTTGTAATGCAAGGGTGTGTAATGGATTACCTAATGTTGCTATTGTTGTAATGGATTATGTAATGTAATGGTGTGTAATTTTCACGGATATTTTCAGACTTTAATTCAAAAATTACATGTTTATGTAATAATTATTCTCGATATTATATGTTTATGTTAATGTCATTATGATTCTAAACTATATGGTACATAACTGATAACGTATCAATAACTGAACTATATAGTACTGAATTGTATGAACTATAATGTAGCAATAACTGAACTGATACACTGAACTATAATGTAGCAATAACTGGACTGAATTTTCATTACTTTTGGTGCTGCTTCTGAACTATAATGTTATTGCTACATGGTAATGGTTCTGAATTTTCATTTACTGAACTGAATTTTCATTACTTTTATTATATGGTACTGCTTCATTGTACTGAAGTAAACTATAATGTAGCAATAATTAATACACTGAACTATATGGCACTACTTCTGAATTTTCATTACTTTTGCTATACTAATGCTACATTTGGTATGCACTACTGCTGCTACACACTAAAGTGATACACTACTGCTGTTATACATTACACCACACTGAATTTGTATATTGAATTATTATAGTGAACTGAACTGAACTATATGGTACTACATTTGTATACTTTACTACACATTTGTATACTTCTATATGAATTGAGAAAATGATTTGTATATTGCTGCAACACATTTTTATTCTACTATATGAACTGAGATAATGATTTGTATACTGGTTCTAAACATTTCTATAAATTTGTATGCTGCTACAAACTAATAATTTGTATACTTCTATATGAACTGAATGATATGAACTGAGGTAATGATTTGGTATGCTTATGCACCATTTGTATACTACTATATTAATGTTGTTATACTAATGATTTGGTATAATGCTATACTACTGCTACTATATCATTTGGTATGCTGGTATATCATTTTCCTACCTACGATGCTGCTATACAATTTTTTTATTCTATTTTTATTATGCTTAACGGGCACGTAGAATCAAAATTTCCCTCCGCTCCGCCCGCCAAAACCACATAGGACCAATATGGAGTGGGTAAACGTGAGATCTCATTAACATGAAGGAAATCAAAAGAAATCCCATCTGCGATGGAGTGATCTAATGGGGGGGTTCCTAAAGTGCTCGGGGGGCATCAAAGGGTTAACAATGGATTTACTGCTGCCCAGATTAAAGTAGTAATAGATACTATTAAAGACGAATGTCATATTCGCGTGGCAGAAAAGAATGTCAAATCCACGTCAAAAACATTGAAAAAGGATTGAGTTGAACTTCATAAGCTGTTACAGGTCAGTGGTTTCGATTACAACACAAATAGAGATGGTGTAACGTCAGATGGAAGTTTATCGGCTGACTACATTGCGGTGAATACGATACTTTTCAATGAAATTTACTCCTCAAAATTATTTCTCATATATCAAGCAATTTCTTATCAAGTATGGTTATTGTAGGGTAAACCAGACGTTGGAAGGACGAGAGGAAGAAATGTATGTACTACACATCTACTAGTGATAATGCTGTCTCGAGCACAGATCAGTTCTCACCCATGAATAGTACTTATAATTTTACATTACTATGTGTAGTGCATCTAGTTAGGTTGTTGTTTTATTGGTCTTTTATTAATGATCATTTTCTTTTACAGTGTTAGAAGAAGTAGAAATAAAAGTGGAGGTAAATAATGAACTGCACATGGAGACCGAGACTTAAACAACGCCTGGATAGGAGTACGATATGCAAACTATGACTGGGTAAGAGACTGACACCCAAACATCAGTTGGGAACACTATAAAGCACAAAGGTCAGGCACCTAAAATAAAGTCTCTTCGACGTCGTGTAAACCATCAAGAAGAATGTGCCTAAGCACTCTCTGTTATTGCTGAATCGTCGAAGCAAATTTCCACCGCAATGGAGCTTCAGGTTGTTGTGGACTCACAGTCTCACGTGATCTAGCAGGGTATTCTTGAAAGGCTAATAGGTACGGATATGGACGTTGAGAATATCATGTGCATGATGTCGATGTTTTAGGCCGACAGTGGACTATGTCGAATCTTCATGGGTTTTTATGACTTTACCATTTGATATACATGGGCTTACAAGAAGATCTGTAATCTCCCTTGATCACTTCAATTCAAAACTAATGTAATGTTTTGCGTAAAAAATGTGGGTAATTACTATTGGATCTAATATTGTGTAAACATCCTTTCTGTAGGTGGTGCCTTTTTTAGTTGGTGGTGGCCTTTTTGTTGATTAGCTCATTACCTATTTTGGATTTAAACTTAATGGGATAGAATATTACGTCTTTTTACGTAGTCGTAATGGTAATTATGGTATTAATGATATTATAGCATTTTTGTCTATATCTCAAAATATGTCATGATGGGATTTGACAACACATTGTCTTAGCCACACACTGTCTTAGCCATGTCTATGCCGCTCATTATTTTTCTTAAAAAATCATATACGATTTCACCATACACTTTCTTTGTGAGTCATTACTTTACAGCCAAAAAAGTTGTTATTTGATGTCACACTATTCGAAAATATTTTTAAACATTTGGGAATTCATCCATTTTCTACCCTATAAATAAATCATCTCTTTATTAGTTATTAGAGTTCAGTAACTGAGTTAATTTTGCCATACATAAATACCACAACACTAGTTATATTTCCTCATATCACAAAATTCATAATGCATAACCATGTCTGTATGCCTAATGAAGATTCACCCTTCTTAACCCATGTTCCCAGAAAAACTCTTTCCGGGCAAAAACTTGCGTATTATAACTCGTCACCGCCTAAAAGAGTAGTGCGATGTAATTAACTCTTAACAAGAGAGGGGGTAAGTAGGATGCAATAGGTCAAGAGGAAAAAGTGTAAGTCTAAAGCATAAACATCATTTGGTGATGAACATGTTGAAGCAACGCGCAATAATGTTGAACAAGTGTTAACTAACTCAGGAATCTACCAAGATCCCAATAGGGGTAGTCGGTTTGGAGAGAAAAGGGTTTTTGAAAATATCCCTATATGCACACTCCATTCTTTAGGCGATGTTAATCATGTGATGAAATGGTGAGCACCGATAAAAGGAAATATTCGATGGGATGATCATTTGAAATAACCTAAGTTATTTAATAGACATTGAGATTTGGAGTGTTACTATCAGTGGCATTGTTTACCCGTGCCACTGGCAAAATCATCAAGATATTGCAAAGATCCAAACAAAGAAAATGAAAAATGTATTCGTTTATTGCAATGAGAAATTGCACAAATGGAGAAAAGGCTAGAGTTGTGGCATGCTAAACATTTGAAAAATATTGAACTTGATGATCCAATGTACGAATCGAATTCGGACCTCTTAGATTACAAAGAGGACGATTCAAACATGGATTTATAACATCATTTACCTAACATGTTGATGGGGAATGTGAATGCCTTATGTTGTTCTCCGTGGTTGTCTAGGAAATCTAGACGGTAAAATTATGTAACTTTTGTATTTTTTTTTGTCTATACCACGTTTTAGAATGACGATGGGGATGGGAATGCGTTTTGTTTTCAAAGTGGTATTCAAATATTATTAATAAAAAAAAGGTATTAATGGTATTTTGAAATTTCCATCTACGCTTTTTTAACATACGTGATAGTAAAATAAAATAGTTAATGGTATTAACTAGAAAAATTAGCCATTATTAATATTAACAAACTCCAAAATAAGTCAAATATAGCATAGCAAAGTTTTCATTCACCAACCCAAATTTTACCTATCAAACAACATAAGTAAGAAAATAATTGTATTCCAGTAGGCAAAATGTGTCTATCAAACACAAAAAGAAGACAAATATCATATTTTTCCAGCATGAAAAAATAGCCAATTAAATAGTAAATTTTTTTATTTTCCATGCCAAAAATTGCCTTAAGAAAATTTACCTTGGCAAATTTTTCCATTCCAACTCAATTCACACTTTCCTACCAAATGGACCCTTAGAGTCATCAAAAAAGTCGGATAAGATATTAGGCACTGTCAAAATCAAAGATGACAAGTATGGAATTGTGTTCGATGATCATAACGCTTCCACTATCAATGCCAAAACCATGTGTTTGAGAGAGTCGTCTAGGAATAATAGAAAATGTCAACCGTTAGGTAAACTCCTCGTCATGTTTTCACTTTCACTTATTGCGGTAGAAAAAGTTACCTTGGGAGGTTTTTTTTTTATTTTATAATTTTCCCAGGTCTAAGAATAGAGTTACCAAGGTTTCCATATCCGGAGAGCATCACGTTACACCTACATGTGTTAGAAAATCGTATTTGGAGGCTTTACATATTTTAGAAGTGTTGATTCTCGTTTGCTTGCACATGATAGTTCCCAAGCTATATCTAATGATTGAGTGTGTTATCTTGTTTGTCTACTCTAGTTTGTGCTTCATGATATACATTTTCTAGTGTTGTGACATATGCATCTTTTATATTTTGATTTTTTCTTTTATTAAGTCATATTGAAAAAATACAAAAAGATTTTGTTTGTCTTTTGAGTTACAGTTTATTTTAAAAAATCGGTATTTTATTTTGAAAATTTATAGAAAAACTCAAAAAGTTTTTTTTTTTTTTATGTATTTTAGATTTACATATTTGGTGTCGCATATGGTTGTGTTTGAATCCAATTCATTCCATGTTTCCATGTGCCTAGGTTATTTAGTTATGATTGTTGATACTTAATTTGTTCTTAATCATACTTACGTGGAGTTATTTCGGACTTCATTTTCTTTATGGATTTAACTTTGCATATGCCTCTGCACACACATGCACGAGCTTTTTGAAAATTGACTTCACATGTATATTTAAGTCTGTGAATGTTATCATCTACATATTTTGTGACTACGGGGAGTTCTTGCATATAAGAACCATTGCTCGTGAGCTTATTTGTTTAGAATTAGAAAATATGTGGATGCATAGGAAAGATCCACGAAAGGAGACAATATCCTTTGCGGGAAAGCCACCGTTGGCAAGAGTCTAATGAAAAGATTAAAGGCAATAAAAACAGAAAAATTGACAAATGTCAACTTGTTTAGTTTGTTTGATCTTTCAAAAGCAATATTTTCAAAATAATTGAGAAAAGAAAAGAAAATATGATATATGTTTATCTTTTAAGGTTGTTTAGTTAAAGATCAACGGGTTTGTACAATGAATTATAGTTATTTTTATTTTTTCATGACGCTATTGATTTATAGAATCATCAACATTCTAGGCTTATGCGCATTGTTCTTGTTTGTTCATAAAGTTCACTTTATCTTGTCATTTGGGTCTAAATCTTAGTTCGATAAAGTTTTTCGGTCAATTAGAACTTCTTGAACATATGTGAGTGTTTGGGTCATAATTTATTTGTATCTAGTTTACGACCATTCACTCCATCCCACATGTCTAGACACATTGATACAAGGCTATTGTGTAAAGCTTATGTGTTTTGTGGTTGTTTATACATATATATATGTGTCGTGTTTTCAATGGTATATTTTGCATTTGTTATATATGGTATCATGTTTTGAGTCTTTACAGTTTGCATCTAGTTCATGTTTGTCAAATGCTTTATCATTGAATTCTTATTTGGTATGCTATATGATCATATAAATATCATTCCTTATGTTCATTAAAATGCTTTTTTCTCAAATTGGTATCATACTTCATTTCCTACTCATACTGGTATCTTTTAGCATTGATTTTGATATTATTTGATCATATTGTAGATTATTTGTGCTTAAGCTTACATGTTGTGTGTTTACTGTACTTTACATCATCACATTCTTCATTCCCTTCTCCCTATGTTTAAAATTAGTATCTTATGATCACATATTTAGGGAGAGATTTGGTTTTTAGGGGGAATAGTTGTTTTATGCTATCTTGCCTTGTCTATTCCTAAAATAAGGGGGATAAATTTTATCTTTTCTTGCATGATTAGGATATTTTTATCTTAAGGGGATATGTCTTACCTAGGCTGAAATTGTTTTAAACATTGTTAGATGTTTATTTATTTATGGATTTATACTTGTTATATTCCTTTTACATTTGAAGGTGTGTTTAAGTGTGCAGGTTTACAGGTTTACAACAAATGCGACAAAGTTTTCAAGCAAAGCAAAGCGTCTCAGATTGTGTGTTTGTTAAGCGTCTCTACTCTTTTTATTATTAGGGTTGGGAAACAAGTCTTTTTAGAGAGCTTAACAGCCCATACGATTTTTATTTGGGTTTTGTCCTGAAACAGCAAAATAGGGAGATTTGTAAGGAGAAATTTTCAATCGAGTCAATTTGAATGTAATTGTCTTAATTCTGGACAATTTGAGTCATAGGTTAGACGTTGTGCTGTTGATCCCATGTGACACCCCGCCTAATAAATTACTGGTGATCATTCCTATACCAAATTAAACAGGAATCTCATCTGGTTCATTTTTAGCATCACTATCAAAAACTTTTTAAAACTTAATAACCACCTAGTATTCAAAAGACATGGTGCCAAATTTTATCTTTTTATTTAACATCCCAAGAACATGCGAAAGAATATATAACTAACCAATCACACATAATATAGAAAAAGAATAAATATAATCCATGCCGAAATAACCACCGGCTACAAATCAATAACAAAAATGAACCACAAGAGTATTAAATTGAGTACAACATTTAACTGAAATAAAATGGAACAACTATGGCGACATGCCTAAATGGAATACCTACTGCATCCTACTCTAGAAATGAAATGACTGAAGTGGCTAAGTCAAAGTCCTGCAACACCCACATGTGTCGTAGCTGCGTAATCCAGGAATAAAACAATTCTGGCGTCCCTATGGCTGGACACCTAAAAGGTTTCGAAAATATTTTATAGCAAGGGTTAGAACCCAAAACATTTTGAAAACATTTAGCAAGTGAATTTAAATGCAGTAAGTTAAAATTCATGAAATATTCTTCATATTTAAGTTAGTTCCACACACTTTCTTGAGGACACCTCACCCCTCAACTAATGTGCACGCCTAACGTACCTATACATGACCCATCTAGCTATCTACCCTGTAACTAGTCTTGTCATATATATATATATATATATATCCATATCCTACTTTTCCCACTACTCTCTCCCTAATGAGTTTATTATACGTGTTATAAGTTATAACTTATTAAATCTCTTCTCAATTAAAACCATATAACATTTTCGTGAGTTATATAACTTATACATTTACATCATGTGTTTACCCGTGTATAAATTTGCACCGTATATACGTATCACTATATCAAAACGTTCACACTAACTTATTTAAGTTATTTCTCATTTGATATCATATAACAACCTCTGAAGTTATATAATTATGCATTTCACATCACGTATTCACCGGTATATAAATCTGCACCATATATATGTATCACTATATCCCAACATTCACGCGCATTTCGTAGATATATAAATGCTGTCATAAATGCGTAGGATGCGGCCATAGTTCCCCCCGAAAGTGCCTGTCCATACCATGACGGCTCACCCCTAACAACAGACTCTATGTCCTGGGGATTATACTCACCCTGCATTCGCTAGACATGGGACTCATCCACATCATGCAACCTCCTAAGATAGCATTAATATTGGTATACTTTACTATAAATATTATTCACGCTATTTGTGCGAATAATATTTATAATAATATTTATAAATATTTGTGTGAATGATATATATATATATATATATATATATATATATATATATATATATATATATATATATATACTACACATCATCGTATATATATTAAATCCAGGCTACCGGTGTACTAGTCTATACACAAGACTAAAACATGCAAGTCTACAATCCGACTTAATTCCAATTAATCATGCACTAATTAATTTTTACTATTTTGGTTTCACTCTACCAAATATACCCAAACTATCTATCTTGGCCCAAAATTCAAAATTCCCAATTCATTATTCAATTTCCTTAAATTAAGTTTACCCACTTAATTAATAAGGTTCCAAATCACTCAATCATAAACCTTAATTCTCTAATTGGATTTATCCTCTACTTAATCCAAGGGTGGTTTTCACAAATTCAAACCCTAAATTATAACCAAAGTTTTCAGATTCAACCACACAAGAATAATTCATCATAGATTAACAATCAGGTCAAAAACAGGAGAAGGGGAGAAATCTTTCATAATTAGCCAGGTTGTTCAAATGACCAGCCATGTCGTTCAAAAAATAATGGCTCTCGTTTGAACGAGACACCATGTTGTTCGAATGACCCTGGTGTTCTCTCTCCTCTTTCGTTACCCAGAAAACCACTCCGCCATTAAAGTTTTAAAACCTTCAATTCTGTATAGATTATACCCCAAAATATTCCCAAATTTCATCCTAAATCCACCTAATTTACTCAATTTAACTACATCATCTACACCAACTAGGGCATCAAATCTACAACTTGTTATCATCTCTACAGATTTATAAATCCCAAACATGAAATCCCCAAATTCTAATGTAGAATAAACCCAAACATATTAATTAATTCACACATTCTTTAATATGAATAGGAAAAATGAAATTAATCAAATGCAAGTTAAACCACTTGCCTTAGGGTTATAGAATCAAATCCTTTGATGAAGATGATGAGTTGGATTCAAGGCTCTCCTCTTATTCTTGAAGTAATATCACAAAATCTCTAAATTCTCTTCTAATTGTTCTCCTCTAAGGCTCTCCCCAATTTTGGTCTTCTAAAATGAATTAAGGTCCCCTCACCCTTTCACACTTAGGGTTATTAAATCTAATCCCTTTTTGGGATTATGGGCCTTCTAAAAAGGGCCCAAACACTTATTTAGGAGCTCAATTGTGTCTAGAAAAGTCTTGAAACCCAATATATATCTATGACCACTCATTTTCAACTATTTTGACCCATACGGACTCAACCATGCACTCCGAATTTCCATCCGAATTAATTTGTAACATTCTCCAAATTTTTGACCTCAAAATGTGACACATAAGATAGTCCAAATAATAAATCCTCAATTCTCCCAATTAATAAATTCATCAAATTTTAAAATTTTCCCAAATCATGAATTTAATTCCTCCCAATAAAATAAATTATTTTTCTCCCAAATATAATTTAATTAAAGGTCCTTGAATTTATGGGGTGTTACATTACATAAGCCTATGATGTGCTTGATGAAGATATAGTGTGTAACACCCCGTATTTTTGTACATTTAATATTTAATTAATTAGAGAATTTTAAATTACTTGTGTGTTGTAATTTTGATTGAATTAATTATGGCAATATATATATTTAAATATTAATCGGGGAGTGAATGGTTAATGTTTAGGGAAATTTATTTACTAAGTGAATAGTAATAATTTAATCGCGTCATTTCGGATATTAATGACGGGGTAGGCACTTATTCCAGCCAGGAGTCGGCATAGACTAAATTGGATGTGAGATAAGGATTTTTATAAATTAATTGGAATGCCAATTCTAAGTGCGCGGTTGTGTCCGGATGGGTCGATATAGTCAGAAAAGAGTACCCGGAGGTAGTAATTGGGTCTCGGGGCATTTTTTAGCATAGCCGGGCTCACACGAGGTGATTTGGGCTATTTTATTTAGGCCCATTAGGTGAAAAACGGGATGGAGGGTTTTAACCTAAGTGAGGGATTAGGAAATCAGCAGCCAACACAATTCTAAGCCTAGGGCTTGAGAGGGAAATTGGGGGAAAGCTTAGCAAAAGCCAATCTGAGGATTTTGGAGCCAAATTGAGGGACTACGCCAACGGATCAGACACTACGAACACTTACAGGCAAGTGGTTAACTGTTGTGATCTCTAAATTGATGATAATCAATTCATATCATAGTGATGTGTAAACCAAAATTCGTTTTGAGGATAAATGCGTATAAAAATGGGGGTTTTGTTCATGTAGCTATTGAATGAGATTCAAAGTAAGAAATAGGTGTATTATATATCCCTAAGTAAAGATAAAATGAAATTTGAATATAATTGATGATTAATATGTAATCTTTATGAGTTCTTGGATGAAGAACATGAATCTTGAATGACTTAGGGTTTAATTGATGAACACAAGATGTCAACCTGCCAGAATTTTTGACACAAATTTAAATGTATGCCATTTGAGTTGTATTTCGAATTAGAGTGTGAACCATACATTCATGGAAATTTATTTCTCTTATCTATCCAATGAACTTGGAATCAGATCAATCGGAGTTCTGTAGAGGGAGTAATCGACATTTTACTACAGGGTGTTTGATCTGTCAACATAGTACTCTGCCAGAATTTTGACGTGACTTTAAACGTGTACGATTTGAATTCTACTTCGAATTAGAGTGTGAACCATACATTACTGGAAATATATTTCTCTTAGATATCCAATGAACTTGGAATCAGGTCAATCGGAGTAATTTAGAGGGAGAAATCGAATTTTACTAAAGGGTGTTTAATTTGCCAGAAAATTTGAGATTTTTCTTTTTAAGCCTTTAATGTCTAAAATTTTATCGGGGAAGTGTTTGGGACCTTGATGAAATATATTGATGGAATAATGATATGGAAGTAGGTCTATGATTGAGTGTTGAACTTCAATTTTGTGAGAGAGTTAAGGTGGAGATTCATAGGCTTGATTGTTACGTACTCTAATTCGAGATGATAAGAATATAATTACGGAAAAGCGTGAGCGAGCTTAAATTCGTTAGGTTAGTGGGTTAACAAGGGTAACTACTGAATTGATATAACAAGGGGTAACTAGGACCCTTAGAGTTATGTGAATACTTGAATTAATACGAAAGTGAAATAAATTCGTAAAGCAAACAAGTACGGTGAATATTAGAGAGAAATATATTACGTACAAGTATGAAGAATTGGGTTATGTAAATACCTACTGTTTTATAGGATTACTTGGGTTGTGTAAATACCTACTATTTTATAGGAAACACACAAGTAGTGTACGAGATTTTGAGTGCACGGTAAATCCGGAGTTTATATTATATATATACGGTGTAGTGATAGTATATATATATACGTGCATATATTGTGTGTGATATTAAATATCAGTGACTAGATATTTATTCAATTTATATACTCTAATGCTATCAAGGGAGGTTGCGCGATGTGGGTGAATCCTCTAGCTTGAGGAGTAGGGCGAGTATATCCCCAGGTCATAGCGTCCGGTATATATGGGTGAGGGATGTATCTCACTTTCAGGTAAGGAATATGACCGCCTCCACTACGTTTATATTTTGGGCCAAGTTGGTGAGCGATTCCAACTTGGATAACAGGTTTTATGAGCACACCTAGTGAGATAGCATTTTAGAGGGAATCATCCGGCGAGGGTATACTCGAAGGGATGGATGTACATATATTATATGTGTGGATATTGTGGTAAATGTACATATATAATGGTAGTAAATATTATATACGGGTAATAATACAGTGTGTTATGTATTTACTTTATATAACTAGTGACACGGTTATATGCTAATATTTAAGAGGAATTAAGTAAATTAATTGTGAGATAACTTATAATTCAAGAATCATTATACTCGGGTTAGAGTAGTATGGCAAGGGATGGTTATACCAGGACTAATTGAACGGGGTAGTACAACTAGGTGGGGTTAGGGTAACCGGTAGGTGTGCACAATAGTGGAGGGGAGAGAATGTCCACAAGGGAGTGCGACACTAACTTAAATATGAAGCGCATTCATGCATTTTAAATTACTGCAGTTAATTCACTTACTAAATATTTTCAAAATATTTTGGGTTCTAACCCTTGCTATAAAACTATTTTCAAAACCTTTTAGGTGTCCAGCCACAGGGACGCCAGGATTGATATTCTATTCCAGGGACACGGAGCTGCAGCATATGTGGATGCTAGCAGGAGTTTGGATTAGACGCATCGTTCATTCATTCCTAGAGTAGAAATCATTTCTCAGTTCAGTTTTATTTAGGGCTTGTCGCCCAGACTTCTCAGTACAGTTTTCAGATGTAATCCTTCAGGTGTTTGATGTTTGTATTGGGTTATTTTACTTTGGTGGCCGATGGTTTATTCGGAAAGTTATTTAAATTAATTATTCAGTTGATTTATTCAGTTGTGTGAATGGTTTATATTTAATTCCGCATGTACTATTTTGTTAAATTAAAAAGTCAAAATTTGGCACCAGTTTTTGGAATACTAGGTGGTTAGTATGTTTTAAAAAGTTTTCGACAGTGATGCTAAGGATGATCCAACTGGGATTCCTGTTTTAATTTGGTATAGGACTGATCACCCGGTATTTTATTAGGCGGGGTGTCACATAGTGGCCAAGCTTCAAAGATTGGATACATCGTGTCGTGTTTAGCATGCTAAGTTCGTCTTTATATTTACTGATGATCTCTCATGTATGAATACATATTGAATATGAGTCTTTGGATATTTTTTAGGGTGTTTGGTGTAGTACTCAAAATTATTTGGAACTGTATTTAAATGTTTTTTATAGAAAAATATTTTTTATTTTTAATCTCTTTGGAATGAGAATTGAACTCGTTTAAACAAAATTAAGTTTTCGTTCGAACAACTTTTGATCTCGTTAGAACGAAATTAGAATCTAGTTGGAACAAGCTTCGAACCCCATCAAATGAGAAACCTTGGTTTAATAGGGCCAATGTAATTGGAAGGTCGTTAGAAGCATGTTCGAACGAATCTGGGTTAACATTTGAACGAAACCAATATTTTCATTCGAATGACCTCGTGTTTTCATTCAAACGAGTTCGTCAAATCAAAATTCATGTTTTTATTATTTAAGGTATGTTAGACTTACATTTTTAAGAAATTGTGGCGAAAAAAGTGTTCCTATTTATTTACCAAAGTTTCAAAACTCATGTTTCACCGTTTGAGTTTAAAGATCCAAGTTCTTCATATTCATATGCTTTGATATCTTTAGTTTTGGAAACAAGGTTTGATTCTCTACATCTAAAGAGAACCTATTTCATGTGGTGAATTTTATACTTGTTGTTTACACGCGGTGGACTTTGTGTTTAGCTTGTTACAATGAAAAAGTGGTGGATTTCATATTCCTATTTGTAGACAGTTTATAAGCCTCATCGATGGATACCGATACGTGTGTGGACTCGTACATTGGGAAAGCTTATGTGGTTTCACTCTTGCGTTAAACTATGAAGGAGCGATCGAAGATTGAAGAGCACCAAGGCTTGTGGGGACCGAGTCATTGAGTAAGTCTACTGTCAAATTTTTTAATTCCGCATCATAGTGATCTGTTGGCTAGGTCGTTCGTGGTTTTTCCCTTTATGGTTTTTCTCGTACCTCAGCCTGTTGAGCTTGGATTTACTAAATTTATCAGCTTATCACCTACATGTATGTTTTAGGTTAAAAGGATAAAATTAGATAAATCAGGTTTTCACAATAAAAGGTTTAAAATCGTTGTTAATTTTATTTGGGTTTAAATTGTTTAAAGTTTCAATCTTTGAAATTTGAAAAATATAAAAATTGGGCTTTTTGTTTGAAATACAATCCTTGCCTAGTCGGACTTACTTTTTCACCTATGTTTTTTAGGCATTGCTTCTCCAAGCATAAGGTCTCCGCCGAGCAATTATGCAAACAAGTTTGTGTTTACCCTACTTTGTGGAAAAGTGACAAACATAAAGCACATTAAAGGTGAAAAATCAACTTTAACCGAGGCAATTTGTGTATTAAAGAAATATTTTCCTTTATCATTATTCGATATTAGCATCAACTTTCTTGTGCATTTATGGGATGAGTCTTTGTTGTGTGGTCCCGTTAGGTATCGTTGGATGTATCATTTCGAGCGCTTGATGAAAACCTTTGAAGATTACATTAAGAATACACGGTATATGCTAAAGAATACACATTGTGGAATCATTGCTATACGCTCGGGACCATAAGCCAGAACAAGAGCTAAGGAGGTTAAATCCTAATGGAGAATGAGTAATTGAGGAACCTGATGAGTTTGAGGATGATTTGCCTTTTGGTAACTCTAAAGAGGTGAGACTCACTAATCTATAATACGAGCAAGAAATTCGTTATGTCTTCGAATTGAAAGATGAAGTTGAATATTGGAGAGAGTAAGTAGCTAAATAATTAACTGTATTTTTCTTATTTGATCATATGTATTCTTTATGTTATGATCTAACCTCTACAATTTACCTTTAGGAAGTACAAAAATGTAATTTTTGAAAATTAGAGAAGGAATTGTACGACGAATTATTTTAGGGCATAGATATCAAAATAAGTAATTTCCACCTCTTATGTGTGAAGTTATTTATTTATGTATAGTAAAATTATGCCCTAATACAAATTCCTTAATAAATGCACGTTCCAAAAAGAGGTAATGTCTCTTCAAGGCTTCCAAGCCTAGCAAAAGATCATACATTTCATGTGAAAGAGTTTAAGAGATTTCTCACCAACGGTTTTGATTTCGGTTCATATCCATCTAAGGAAAAGCTTTTGATGTAAAATAACAAAATTTTATTATTTTCCTTGACTACCTGTGTCGCTAGAAAAAGCGATAAAAATCCAGAAGATACGGTGCTATCCTATTATTGGATTTTCCAATAAATATTGGAACTCAATTATTTAGATTTCATAAAAATCGTATTCTATTGTGACTCGGTGAAGGTATAGGACACTGTGAATGCTTATAAAGTTTATCCCGACTTAAAACTTATCATAGTAGATTCATCTAAAATGAAGAGTAAAGACCTCATAGTCCACGAGCCTTTTATTTATGACTTTCAGAAATAAATAATGTATTCTACTCAAAGTTCATAGACGATGGCAATTGGTCTATTATTGTTCACGTGCCAAAGGGTATGACTACTCAAGCAGACACATTATAGACTCCTAAAGATTCTATCCTACTCTTTATGAGAACCATAATTTGAAGGATCTTTTAGTTGATTTAGATTAAGATTGGGTATCAAAAAATTATTTTACCCTTGACAATCCTATTTGTATCCTATTATTATATTGTCCCTTAACAATCCTATTTGTATCGAAACATTTATCCTATTATGATATTGACACTTTATTTGCACTTTAGTTTGATTTATGACTATTTAGCTTGATTTATGAATGTCTAATATGATTTATGAATTAACTAGGATGGCACGGTGCTTTACTTTCAATTGTCAACTCCACTATTACAATATTGCTTAATTGTAAATGAATTGGTTATTAAATAAAACCCAAAATAGTCCCTAAATAGTCCCGTAAGAGACAAGAACACCTCGCACGGGGTCAATATTACTCGTAGGAGTTGACAGCATAGGCACGGTACTCCCGATTTCAGAATATGATGATAATTTTTAAATACCTAGGCTTAGGCTTAAAAATATACCGTTAAAGGAAGAAAACTCAAAATAACCACCAAACGCCTCGTAGGAAGGCATGAACAACCCACACGAGACCAATATAATGTGTAAAACTAACCATGTGGTCACGAGACTTTTGGTTTAAGAATATGATGATAATTTTCAAATATCAAAACTTAGGCTGAAAAACAAGCCGTTAGAGGGCGAAAACCCGAAATAGCCCCCAAGCACCCTCGTAAAAGAAACGAACACCTCGCATGGGACTAGTATAACTCCTAGGAAGTTTGAGAATATGTTGATAATTTTCAAATATCTAAGCTTAAAATTATATCGTTAAAGGATGAAAATATAAAATATCCCCCAAAGGCCCCGTAAGAGTCACGAACATCTCGCACGGGACCAATGTAACTCATAGGAATTGACTGCGAAGTCGTGGGACTCCTAGTTTGAGAATGTGATAATAATATTCAAATCTTAAGACTTAGGCTTAAAAACATGCGTTAACCAATGAAAATACAAAATAACCACCAGATGGCTCCGTAAGAGTCACAAACACCTCGTATGGGACTAACGTAACTTGTAGGAACTGATCGCATAGTCACAAAACTTTCGAATTGAGAATATGATGATAATTTTAAAAAAATCTAAACTTAGGCTCCAAAACGTACCATTAAAAGGCAAAACCCCAACACAGATGCCAAATGGCCCCATGAGAGATACGAACACCTCACACTGGAAAAATGTAACTTGAAGAAACTGATAATGTAGTCATGAGACTCACAATTTGAGAATATGATGACAATTTTTAAATATCTAGACTTAGACTTAAAAACATGTTGTTAAAGGGAGAAAATGCAAAACTGCCCCTAAACGACCCTATAAGTGGCATGAACACCTGGTACGACACTAATCTAACTTATAGGAACTGACATAGTAGTCACAGTACTCCCGGTTTAAGAATATGATGATAATTTTCAAATACCTAGACTTAGGCTTAAAAATATGCCATTAAAGGGAAAAAACCCAAAATAACCCCCAAATGGCTTCGTAAGAGACATGAACACCTCGCAGAGGATGAATGTAACACATACGAATGACCGTGTAGTCACGGGACTTTTAATTTGAGAATATGACAATAATTTGAAAATATTTATACTTAGACTTAAAAAAATGCCGTTAGAGGAAAGAACCCAAAATAATCTACAAACGGCCCCGTAAGATACATGAACACCTCACATTGGACTAATGTAAGTCGTAAGAGCTGGTAGCGTAGTCACGGGACTCTCGACTAGAGAATATAATGATAATTTTTAAATATCTAGAGTTGGGCTTAGAAACATGCCGTTAGATGGCAAATATGTAAAACAGCCGGCAAACGACTTCGTAAAAAATACAAACACATCGAAAATGATCAATCTAACTCGTTGGAACTGACAGTGTAGTTACAGTACACCTGGTTTGAGAATGTGATGATAATTTTCACATACCTAGAGTGAGGCTTAAAAACATGCCGTGACAGGGTGAAAATGCAAAACAACCCCCAAACGACCCCATTAGAAACATGAACACCTCGTACAAGACCAATGTAATGCGTAGGCGCATAGTCATGGGGCTCCCGATTTTAGAATATGATGATAATTTGAAATTTTCAAGACCTATGCTTAAAAATATTCCTTTAATAGGTGATAACCCAAAACAGCCTCCAAATTTCCCTATAAGAAATACAAACACCTCGCATGGGGCTACAGTAACTCGTAGGAACTGTCCATGTAGTCACGGGACTCCCGATTTGAGAATAGGAAAATAATCTGTAAATATTTAAACTTAAGCTTAAAACTTGTAACTAGAGGACAAAATGCAAAAACAACCCCCAAACGGCCCCGTAAGAGGCACGAACACCTCTAAGAATTGATCGCGAAGTGACCAAACTCCTTCTTTGAAAATATGATGATAATTTGCAAATATATAGACTTAGGCTTAAAAACATGTCTTTAAAATGCAAAAATCCAAAAGAGCCCCCAAACGGCCCCATAAAAGACACGAACACAAAACACGGGACCAATGTACTCGAAGGAACTGACAATGTAGTCACGAGACTTATGGTTTGAGAATATAATGAATTTTTTTAAATATCTAGACTGTCTTAGACACATGTCATTAAAGGAAGAAAAAATAAAACAGTCCCCAAACGGCCTCGTAAGAGGCATAAAAACCTCACACATGACTAATGTAACTCGTAGGAACTGACCTTATAGTCACGAGACTCCAAATTTGGTAATACAATAATAATTTGGAACTATCTAAACTTATACTTAAAAACATGTTATTAGAGGGTCAAAATGCAAAATAGTGCCCAAATGGCCCCGCAAGAGGCACGAACACTTCACACGGGATCATTGTAACTAGTAGAAACTGATCGCAAAGTCCCATGACTCTCGATTTGAAATTATGACAATAATTTACACATATTTATACTTAGGCATAAATACACGCCTTTAACAAGCAAAAATCCAAAGCCCCAAAAAGGCCTAGTAAGAGACACGAACACCACACACAGGATCAATGTAACTTGTAGGAACTAGAGCGCAGTCACGAGACTCGCGACTTAAGAATATGATGATAATTTTCAAATATATAGAGTTAGGCTTAAAAATATTTTGTTAAAGGAAGAAAATGCAGTATAACTCACAAATGGACCCATATGAGGCACAAATACCACACACGGGACCAGTGTAACTTGTAAAAACTGATCGTGAAGTCACAGGACTCCTAGTTTGAGAATATGATGATAATTTATAAATATCAATATTTAGGCTTAAAAACTTGCCCTTAACAATTTTTTAATATGCCCTTAGGTCTTACTTTGAACTGTCAACTATACGGTTACAATATTGCTTAATTGTATATGAATTGGTTATTGAATACAAGTTTCTTAGAGGGCTGCCTAAAAATATTTTTTTTATTAAATGGATATGGTCATAGCCCAAATCCTTTACCACCATTTTTTTAAAATAAATATATAAATGATCACGGTGACCCAATTTTAACATATTCCCACCCATGGTCACAGTCTAGGGCCGTCACTATAAGGTCACGAATTATGTCTATAGCCATCAAGCTAATATTATCCCACAGGAGAGATCGTGACCCTAATTTCAGGTCATGAATAAGGTACATGAGCATGGTTTTCAGTCATAGTAAAAATGGACATGACTAGGTTCGTGATCCGTGGCCACAATCACCACGTAGGGTCGTGACCATCTTCGATATATGGTGTAGTCATAATAAAGGTGTCAATTCAAGAATGTTATAATTCAAAGCTTACATCCCTTAGAAAGGTGCTTAGTAGCACAAAGAATCAATCAAATGGCAAGCTAGGTCCTAACTGAGAAGGACCTTTTAAAATTATTAGAGACTACCTCCAAGGAGATTATCATCCAGAAAGAGTGGGAGACAAGGAAATTTTTATGGTCTAGATAGCGGCCAATCTTATGAAATTCTATTTTTAAAGATTTGTTCAAAGTTCTTTATTTTATTTCAGAGTTTTTTTTTATTAATTGATTTAAAGTTTAATTAATGCAATTATCTTTCTCATTGTTCCAAACAGTAGGACAACTCTGTAGTAGCAAATTTATCTTTATTTATATGATATAGTCCTGATCGTCATCTTGGGTACCCTATTAAACTTTGATCGTCAAATTGAATGCCCTAGTAAGATTTTAGGTAATCATAACTTAAAGGTCAAATAATTTCATTTTGAACAAACATGAAAGCATTAAGAATTGCCTGGGCAAGGAAAAGACCTATGATAAATCCCTAGGCACTAAGTGTCCCGACTTTAGTTTGCTAAAATCTTGAATGGGTGGATAGCCCTACGAACATGTGTATTTCATCATAATTTGACGTATACCTAAAACTGTGTGACGACACTCTCTAAAAAGTAAGGAAAAAAATATGCCCAATATAAAACATGGTAAAGTGTAAAAAAGAAAATTTCGTATACATTAGGGTTTTACAAAATGGCCAAACGGACACAACACAAAAATTTACATATATATTACCGATATCCTATCTTCGATGGTATAATAATATGACCGATTACATAGCATGAAGACCATCTTCATTTGGGTTTGGTCAAAACTCGTCATCACTGCCATGATCAAGGAGACAATTCTGTATTAACTAAATTGGAATGGCATTGGTAGATATCCATGATTCCTCGCTTGCGATAGGAGGAAGTCCAATATAGGGGGAATATACCCCATATCAATACTATAGTTGGGAGTCCTTGGGCACCTTCATCGCTACCAAGGCATTTGGATACACATGTTTATAGCCTATTGCCCAAACTTCACTAGGGTTATGAAAAAATTGATACCTCGACCTCATTATCTTGTTGTGAAAGTTATTCTTTGTTATTTGGTCTTATTTGTAGGACTGCTCATCCTTGTCAATCTTCTACCTCAGATTGTTGTTCTCCCTTTCTAGTAGTTCGCCCACATCAATAATATCCTTTATTTTTGTCCTTAATAAAAAGACCAGAGAAGTTTGTTTATCATAGGCACTTGTAATTATTTGGAGAGCCTATTGAAAAGAAATAAAAGCTTTAAGATCTCGATTGTTGGCATCCCGATAAATAATTAAGTTCAAGTCATCAATTTCCGAAAGTGTTGCCACAATTACCAACCTATTTGGAAGATACAAGGATCAAAGGGGAGATATTCAGGCACAAATGAATTGAAAATAATCCACAAAGTAATTAACGACTAGAAAATAATGATAAAATAAGAATAAAGTTTTTCATTAAGTAATAAGATAGGGAATGCCCTTAAAATATTAAAAAATACAAGGAAATATAAAGAACAATGTAACCTCAGCTAAACCTAACTAGCTAGGCCCTCATTTTCCTTCAGTTACTTTTGAGTGGTTAGAGCTTTGCCTTGGTCGGAACCCATCATCTCCTAGTCGGCCCCATCCTTTACTTAGTCGCTACCTGAGGCCTCACCTTATTCCTCATCCCTTGGTGGAGAACCGGGATCTTGCTCCCCAAAGAGTTCAAACTCAATAGGGACCTTAGTCTTGATCAAGGTTACATCCCATACCTTCTTAAAATTTGACTTACGAATGTAAGCTAGTTATTTTTTAACCTCAACAAAGGTGTCCACAAAACCCTAGTCATAGGCCTTATCTTTTCCCATCAGCACTTCAGAGACATTCTTGGAGTTTTCTTTGACTGCCATTTTTAGCTACTCATTCTCCAACATCAACTTGAATATCTTCAAGTCGATGGATTTCTTATTGGCATCATATGCCTTCTGAATAGCCTTCAAAGACTCTTAGGACTTCTCCAGGGCTTTTTACAGTTCGTCATTAGCCTTGGCTTGGTTGTCCCTTCTTTCAAGGATGTCAACAGAGTGTGCCACAAACCGCATGGACATGACAATCAAAAGTCAATACAATAATAAATACTCCAAGGAAATGATCTAACTAGGAGTTTTAATTTTTATTAGAGATAACACCTATGCGGTGTGAGCAATAAGATGGTTGGAAGTAAACTAACCAACTTGCTTCTTATCTAACTTCATGACCCCCCTCAGCAGCATGGGGGATAGGGATGGAATCTTAGCCATCGACATGATTTTATGACCCTTATCCATGATGGAGGCATCCTTCTTAGTGGAAGTTCTAATGTTAACCTTACTCTTCTTTTGATCCATGTCGTTTTCAGGAGAATCCAAAGAGTAACAAAATTGGATGGTCCTCTAACCTCCTTCCTTTGGAAGTCTTAGCCTTCAGAGAAGTAAGGAGGTCAGACTCATCCACAAGAGTAATGCACTACACCAAATCCTGCGAACGGTCACGCCCAGTTGGTCAGGGACCAAGTCCACGACCAGCTGGTTAGGGACATGAGCCATAACCATCTTAATTCTTTTCATGACCATATTCATAAGCACACTGAGTCATGGACACTTTGTAAGTGGTCATGATACAAATCCTTGACCATCGTGGGTCACGAACTTAGGTCATGACTAGGTCGTGATAATATTGGCACTAAATTCACTCCAAGCTTGGTCGTGTATGGGTCACGAAATTGGATCGTGACCATACGTGTGACAAAGCACAAAACTCACACATATGTGATCATGACTGGGGGCCGTGACCATTTCTTGGCTTGGGTCATGACTTTAGGCCATGACCATTCGTCATTCCATCAACATGTGTGGAGGAGTAATGAGTTGTGTTAGTGGGTCACAGATCTAGGCCGTGACCATATCATTCCTAAAAAATAAAAATAGGCACCTAATTTTCATTTGCTCGCTTATATTTGCTGGTGGCATTTCCCCAAAGCTGATGGCTTTTCTCTCTCTCTCTCTCATAAAAGACGAAGCTATGGTCAACCATAGCTTCTTTCTCTCTCTCGTCAAACAGTGATGGCTTCTCTCTCTCTCCAAAGACGAAGGTATTTCTATATATTTAGGTTTTGATTCATTTTTCGGTTTTTACATATTTAGTTTTTGATTCATATTTATATTTTCATTTGTATTTGGGTTTCAATTGGGTTAGTTAATTTACGAATTTCAAAAATGATTTTTTGAGTTAAGGTGGGCGGGTGGGTTGCGATTTTGATTGGGTTTTACAGGCTGGAGTGGGTTTCAAATTAGGGATTTTCTTTTCCCCCATTTGGTGGTTTCGATTTATTTGTGTTGCTTCAATTTAAGTATGTTGTTTCGATTTAAGTATTGACAATATTTATTGGTATTAGTTCTAAAGGAAGTTTCGATTTAAGTATCGTAGATTTTTACTCATTTTGGGTATTCAGTTCTCTCTTAAGCCAATATTTGTGTGTTTATTTTGTTTTAGGGTTAATTCAAGGTTTTGGATGATGGTTTTTCAAGATCGATAAGGTAATCTGAGTTTGAACATCACATTTTATGTGTATCTCATACATATCCGTAAGGTAAGGTATTTTAATTTTGTTCTTTCAAATAATTATTTTTTGTTTCAAATCTGAGATTTCTTATATTAACATTCTTATCCATGCTTTTATGGTTATATTATGCGAGTAACATGGTGGCTAAAGGTGGAGGCAATATTATACACTATATGCTTTGGGTTGTTCTTGATTACTATTATTCTGAATTAGTTATTTATAGTATGTGCTTTGGTATTATCACATGGTGTGGAAACCAAAGGTTCGTAAAAAAATTTGAAGGTGGTCAGTGATTTTGATGCCTAACATACTGGAATTTAATGGTTTGAATACCAAATTTTGATGTTTTCACTCTAATTTCAGTATGTTAAGTTGAAGTTAAATGGCTTGCATTCCAACTTTTGGTATTGTGTTGTATGGTGGTGATAATTAACATTATTTGATTTTAATATATGAAAAAATTTACCGGCTTTCTTTTTAGTCTAAATGTTGATTGTTATATGTATTGGAGCTATTAGGAACCTTACTTGACCATGTAATGTTGAGGTAATATTATATTTGCCTCATTGCATCAGTATTGTCCTTATCGTCCTATTGTTTTTTATTTCTTTTCAGTCCTTATTTGGTTGTCTTCTTTATTTATGTTTTGTTTTTGTTTGGGGTTTTCAACTTTTCAAGCCAAGTCCCATCCAATTACTTTGCATATCTAAATGTTCTGAAACGAGTAAAGAGGTATGCTTTTGATCTTTTTTTTAGAAAAAGAGGTACGGATTGTTTCTATAATATCAATTTGGTTTATTGTGTTTCTGGTCTCATATTTTATTTCTTTTCTTTTTATTGGCTTGGAATCTTTTAGGTACTTGATTCTGCGTAAGGTTTCAGTATGCTATGTGGGCCTATGGAACTACTATGGTAGCAGCTGCTATGGGGCTGCTAAGGGTAAGCTACAGGGCTTCTCTGGTAGCAGCTGCTAAGGGGCCGTTATGGGTGTGCTATGGGGCTACTATGGGGCCGCTACGGAGCTGTTATGGGTAATGTTCCTTTTCATCGTTTTGGCATTCCGACCAAGTCGGCTATTTTTTTAGGTGTAGACATTTACTTTATATGTGATTTTTTAAGCTTGTTTCGTTGAAATATTTGTTAGATGAATTTGGGATCTTTAAATATTGTAGGATTCTTGAATTGTTGTTGATTGGTGGATTTGAACATTTAGATGGCCATTGAGTTGGTTGGCCCTAGGAATTTCTATTATATCACAATATAATTTGAATTGTTGTTTGGGATTCTTAAATTGTTGTTGACTCGTGGATTTGGGCATTAAATAGGCCATTGAGTTGGTTGGACCTAAGCATTTATAACATTTAAAGTTGTGATTAAATCGAATATAAATAAGACATAAATAAAACATATATAAATTTTAAAACCTAACTGTTAAACAATTAATAATTCGAAATGAAACATAACTATGTATAGATCATAACTATAAACATTACTATCGAATAAATGAAACATACATACCATGGTCATGTGAGGCACCAACACCTCACATAGGATCAATTAACTCATAGGAACTGACCATATGGTCACGTGACTCCCAATTTGAGAATATGATGACAATTTGAAAATATATAGACTTATATTTAAAAACATGGCGTTAGATGGGAAAACCTTTAAATAACCCTCAAATAGCAACATAAGAAGCATCAACACCTAGCACGGGATCAATGTAATGCGTAGGAACTAATCGTTTGCTCACATGTGTCCTGGTTTGAGAATACAATGATAATTCGAAAATATTTAGACTTAAACTTAAAAACATGGCAGTAGAGGGGAAAACCCCAAAACAGTCCCCAAACGGACCTGAGAGGGGAACCAACACCTCGCACGGGACAAATGTAACTTGTAAGAACTAATTGTGTGGTCAGGGGTCTCCCGACTTTAAAATACAATGATAATTTAAAAATATTTAGGCTTAAAAACATGACGTCAGAGGGGGAAACCCTAAAACAACCCCCAGACTGCCCAGTGAAAGGCACCAACACCTCGCACGGGACCAATCTAACTCGTAGGAACTGACAGTGGGGTCACATGACTCCCGGATTGAGAATACATAGATAATTTAAAAATATCTAAACTTAGACTTAAAAACATGGCATTAGAGGGTAAAACCTCGAAACAACCCCCAAACGGCTCGTGATTGCATGATCAGTTTCTACGAGTTATATTGATCCCGTGCGAGGTGTTGGTGCCTCTCACGGGATCAATATAACTCATAGGAACTGATCATGTGATCACGAGTCTCCCAATTTGAGAATACAAATATAATTTGAAAATATTTAGATTTAGGCTTAAAACATGGCGTTAGAAGAGGAAACCTCGAAATAACCCCCAAACGGCCCCCTAACAGACACCGACACCTCGCATGGGACCAATGTAACTTGTAGGAACTAATAGCGCAATCACCGAACTCCTGGTTGGAGAATATGATGATAATTTGAAAATATCTAGAGTTAGGCTTTAAAACATGGTGTTAGAGGGGGAAATCTCGAAACAACGCCCAAAAGACCCCGTACGAGGCACCAACACCTCGTTCGGAACTAATGTAACTCGTAGGAATTGACCGCATGGTCACCAGACTCCCGATTTAAGAATATGATGATAATTTGAAAATATCTAGACTTACATTTGAAAATATGGCGTTAAAGGTGGAAACCTTTAAATAATCCACAAAAATCCCTGTAAGAGGCACCAACACCTCGGACTGTACCAATGTAACTCGTAGGAACTGACCGTGCAATCAAGAGACTCTTGATTTGAGAATACGGTGATAAATTGAAAATATTTAGAATTCGGCTTAAAAACATGGCGTTAGAGAGGAAAACCCCGAAACAACCCCCGAACGGCCCTGTGATAGGCACCAACACCTTACACAAGACCAATGTAACTCGTAGCAACTAATTTCATGATCATGGGACTCCTGATTTAAGAAAATGGTGATAATTTGAAAATATCTAGACTTCGACTTAGAAACATGGCGTGAGAGGGCGAAACCCCGAAACAACCCCGAATGGCCCCCTGAGAGGCACCAATACCTTGCACGGGGCCAATGTTACTCATAGTAACTAACCGCATGATCGAAGGACTCTTAATTTGAGAATACGATGATAAGTTGAAAATATCTAGGCTCAGGCTTAGAAACATGGCGTTAGAGGGTGTAATCCACAAACAACCCACGAACGTCCCCTTAAGAGGCACCAACACCTCGCACGGGACCAATATAAATCGTGGGGACTAAACACATGATCACTGGACTCTTGGTTTTAAAAAATGACTATAATTTGAAAATATCTAGACTTAGGCTAAAAAATGCGGCATTTGAGGATGAAACCTCGAAACAACCCCCAATCAGTCCCGAGAGCGGCACCAACACCTCGCATGGGACCAATGTAACTTATAGGAACCAACCGCATGGTCACGGGACTCCCGATTTGATAATACGATGATAATTTGAAATATCTAGACTTGGGCTTAAAAATGAAGTTATAGAGAGAAACCTCGAAACAGCCTCTCAACGACCCCGTAAGAGGCACCAACACCTCACACAAGACCAATGTAACTCGTAGGGACTGACTGCGCAATCAAGGAACTCCCGGTTTGAGAATATGATGATAGTTTGAAAATATCTAGACTTACGCTTAAAAATAAGGCGATAGAGGACGAAATCCCTAAATAGCCCCCGAACGGCCCCGTGAGAGGTAGCAACATCTCACATGGGACCAATGTAACTCGTAGGAACTGACTGCACGATCAAGAAACTCCTGTTTTGAGAATACGACAATAATTTGAAAATATATCGACTTAGGCTTAAAAACAAGGCGTTAGAGGGTGAAATCCCAAAATAGTCCCCGAACGACTTTGTGAGATGCACCAACACCTCGCACGGGACTAATGTAAATTGTAGGAACTGATATGATGATACTTACAACTCATGTATGCAATTTTCCAACTTGAATACGGTTTTTTTAAAACTTCTTGGTTACTGATATCATTATTTTTTTATCCGATTTTTTGGAGGATAACATTGTATCGTTTGCTTTTATCCACGTGGAACACATGAGGAAGGTAATGGTTTACAATAGGAAGATTGTTTATATAATGTTGTTATCATTAAGGATTATGTTTTTTTATGTGTTACAGCCATATGGGCATTTATTTCTTTATTGTTTAGTTTATTGGTCGTGTGGGCTTTTATAATTTGATTGTTAAATTTTATGGCCGTGCGGGATTTATATTAAACAAGTTTTATATTAATAGAGTTAAGAATATTTACAAAATAGGGGAATTTTTTACCAATTTTTTTAGTTTGTGAACTATTAAGACTTATAATATTTTGAAGTTTGTATGTACATTAGTTTATCAACTGCACCCAAGATTCAAAATTTATCATTTTTTTATTGTTTTAACAATAATAAATATTTATAACACCTCGTGCGCGTACAATGTAACACGTAGCAACCAGTCACGCAGTCATGGGACCCCCATTTTAGGAAATGACCTGGAAAAAACCCAATTTTTATTATAGTGAAATATAGTCATGGACAACGACCATGACCATTTAATATTTTGTCTGTCGTGCGTAAAAATGGTCACGACCAAAGTCCATGACCCCCAAGCCCAATGAAAAATGGTCGTGCCCAAAATTCGTGACCCACACCGCGACGAAAAAAATTGAAAAAAATGTTCGCAGTGTGGGTCACGGACTTTGGTCCCGACCATTTTTCGTCGTGGTTAGGGGTCACGGACTTTGTTCGTAATTATTTTTTCACCATCGCAGTATGGATTATGGCCCAAGTTCACGACCATCTACCGTGACCCCCTGATTGGTCATGGACTTGGGTCACGACCCACAAAATTAGTCACGCCCTAAATGGTCACGAACCAAGTCCGTGACCACAGTCTTGGTCAGCAATTTTGATTGTGACCATTCACCTGTTTTGGTGTAGTGAGGGTTATATTCCTTAGGGAGTTTCTTTTTCTAAAGTGACATGAATAATAGTTGGGATATCGTTAACTTTTGTGTAATCGAAGGATCCCTAAGTGGAATCGCTTGAAGAGTCTTCACAACTTGAAAAGACTAGAACCTTAGAGATCGTATCCATGGGTCTAGGGGACTGCAATTTAACCTGACCCGTAGGAGATCGGCCTCGCCTCGCCCCGCCCCTAATGGGGCGGGCTTTCAAACTCGATTAATGAATTAGGAGCGGGTATGCATTTTAAAAAAACCATTTATTAAATGGGGTGGGTTAGGAATCAAGTTAAATAAAACCGCTCCGCCCCGCCCTGCCCCGATTAACTTATGCCTACATAATTACCCTTTATAAGTATGTTAATTACAATTAAACAACACACACACACACAAACACTAAAAAACCATTATTTGAATGTTAATTTTGTAAAAGATTTGTGTGAAAACATGGATTCACAATTGGAGGATTGTCTCACATATTGAAATACGAGCCATTATGGACCTCTAAGACTATAATGTAATGATTTTAATTTTACTATTTTTAAAATTAACCCAACCTATAGAAGCCCCGACCTCCCCATTTATTAATTGAGGTTGGTTAGGAGTTAATTTAATTAAAAATCAACCCGCCTCGCCCCGACCCGTCTATTAAATGGGGCAGGTTAGGATTTCGTCAAACCCTCACCAAACCCGCCCCGTTGCTATCCCTAGGCCGATGAAGGGAATTTTGGCATTGGCTTACTCAAGAAACAACAAATCCGATCTCGAATTCTCAAGACTAGGAAATAGTGGCCTCCTCAATTTTCAAACTTTTATAAGTTCGGTCCAATTGTTGTGAGAAACAACGGGTTCCCTTTTCTTGGAATCTTCTGAATAAAACAAAGAAGATAAGAAAATTTTATCAAACCAATCATGCAATTCCTACTCAGCAACAACAAAGAACATTGAAGACATCAATCAACCTATCTTGTGCCCCCTGCTAGGGCATCTAAAACATTTATAGGGCTTACCACCCTAAAAAATTAGTGGATGTTGTAATTTTCTAGAAATAAAAGCAAAACTCCTATAACTCTTATTAGAGTCGGGAAAATTGAACACCAGCATTCTATCAAATTTTCTTATTTTCAGACAAAATATATTGTTATTCATTATAACCCATGGATAGTAATACCTTATCTCAAGAATCCCAATTTGAGTTCCATACAACTCATTAATTTTGTAAATCCCATTCATAATCGTCCATGTGTTTGAGGTGCATTGAGTAGGTACCATTCTGAAATACTCGTAGAACTATAAATTCAATGGGTTTAGGGAAAGTAATACCACCCTTAGCCACATATCGTGTTGGTATCCAATGCCCACCATGAACATTGTAACAGTCATCTGGTTCCTCAGCGCATTTGGTTTCCACCTGATCAAGGATCAATAATTTCACACTAAACTCTCCTAGGGTTTTCTTATTTATAGCGTAAACGATCTTTTCAATTAAAAAAGGAAAGAACACGAAAAGATTTGAAGAAAAGAGAAGCAAATGGCAATATGAAGATAAATTACAAAGAAAAATGGATAAAACTTACTGGTAAAAAAGATGAAAAGAGCTCTTGATATATTGAAATACACAAAAACATTGATTTCATCACCAAGCAGTTGTCACTGCTAGTGGCAGTGACAAAGTTTATCACTGCTCGTGACAGTAACAAAACATTTTTGTGACAAATAAAATTATTTGTCACTGCCACTAGGAGTGATAAACTTTTCGCCCAATTTGTTACCACCTTGGACAATCACAAATTTGAGTTAATTGATTTGTTAGTTCTAAGGACAGTGGCGAATTTTGTCCTTATTATTTATCACTGCTAATGGCAGTGAAAAAATTTGAATTTAAGATTAATTAGACACTGCTTATAGTGATAATGATATTTCTTGTCATCTTGTCAGTGCTATGAGTGGTAACAAAAATTTTCTTTCATTTACTTTAATACTGATAAGCGAAGTGCAAAATATTTACAAAGCTATAAGGGTCCACTTGGTAGAAAAGTGTGAATTGAGTTGAGCCTTGAAAATATAATTATATGTTGTTTGATTGACTATTTTTGCATGTTGGCAAAATTTGATATTTGTCTTATTTTTGTATTTGATAGACACATTTTGCCTACTGGAATACATTTATTTGCTTACTTCTCTTGTTTGATTGCTATAATTTGGGTTGTTATATGAAAACTTTGTCATGCTTTATTTGCCCTATTTTGTTAATATTAATAATGACAAATAAAATAGTTTATACCATTAACTATTATATTTTATAATCATGGATATTAAAAAACGTGAACGAAAATTCTATAATAACATTAATACTAACTTTTCTTTATCGATAATAATTGAAAACCTCTTTGAAACCATAACACAACACATCGTATCACATTCCCATCCCCCATCTTGATTCAAAACTTGATTTGAAACATAAAAAAACATACAAAAGTTACATAATTTTATCGTCTTTGTTTCCTAGGAAACCACGGAACACAACATAGGTCGTTCCCATACCCCATCAACATGTTAGATAGATGATGTACTAAATCCATGTCCGGATCAAGCCCTTTGTAATTCGATAGTTCCGAATTTGATTTATACATTGGATCATCAAGTTCAGTATTTATCAAATGTTTAGCATGCCACCGCTCTAGCCTTTTCTCCATTTGTACAATTTCGCATTGCAATAAACGAATACATTTTTCATTATCTTTGTTTGGATATTTGCAAAATGTTTCCAATTTTGCATGTAGCACGGGTAAATCATGCCACTGAGAGTAGCACTGCAAATAGCAATGTCTATCAAATAACCTAGGCCCTTTCAAATGATCATCCCATGGAATATTTCCTTTTATCGGTGCTAACCATTTCATCACATGATTAACATCACCTAAAGAATGGAGTGTGCATATAGGGATGTTTTCGAAAACCCTTTTCTCACCAAACCAACTACCTCTATGGGGATCATCCCTGTATTAGTCAACACTTGTTCAACATTACTGCGTGTTGCCTCAATATGTTCATCATCAAACGATGTTGACACTTTATACTTACACTTTGTCTTATTTTCGTGTTGCATCATTCTTACCCCCTGTTAAGAGGTAATCACATCGCACCACTCTTTTAGGCGGTGACAAATTATAATACGTAGGTTTTTGCCCGGACAGAGTTTTCCTGAGAACATGGATTAAGAAGGGTTAATCTTCATCAGGTATGTAGTCATGGTTATGCATTTTGAAGTTTATAATATGAAGAAGTATAACTGGTGTTGTGGTATATTTTTATGACAAAATGAACTCATCAGTTACTGATGCTCTAACTAATAAAGAGACGATTTATTTATAGGGTAGAAAATGGATGAATAAATGTTTAAAAATATTATCGGTTAGTGTGACATCCCATAGCAACAACTTATTGAATAGTGTGGGGTCAAATCGTATCTGATTTTCTATAAAATAATGACTGACAAACATATGGCTAATACAGTCTGTGGGTAAGATAGTGTGTTGTCAAATCCCATCACGGTATAATTTGAGATATAGACGAAAATGCCAAAATACCATTTATACCATAATTAACATCACGACTACATAAAAAGATGTAATGTGATATCCTATTAAGTTTAAATCCAAAATACATAATGAGCTAATTAACAAAAAGGCCACCACCAACTACATAAATGCCACCAACTACAGAAATTATGTTTACACAACATTAGATCTAATAGTAACTACCCACAATTTGTACGCAAAACATTATATTAGTTATGAACTGAAGTGATAAAGGGAGATTACGAAGCTTGTTGTAAGCCCATGTACGTGAAAAGGTAAAGTAAGAGAAAACCATGAAGACTCGGCCTAGTTCATTATCATCCTCAAACACCGACATCATGCGCATGATATTCTCATCGTCCATATCCATACCTACTAGCCTTTCAAGAATACCCTACCAGTTCACGTGAGACTGAGAGTCCACGACAACTTGAAGCTCCATTGCGGTGGCAATTTGCTTCGACGATTTAGTAATAACAGTGATTACTTGGGCACATTCGTTTTGATGGTTTAAATGACGACGACGATTTATTTTAGGTGCCTGACTCTTGCGCTTCATGATGTTCCCCACTGATGTTTTGGTGTCAGTCTCTTTCCCAATGGTTGTTTGCGTATCAGTTTCCTATCAAGATGTTGTTTGAGTCTCGGTCTCCATGTACGGTTCGTCATTTACATCCACTTCTTCTACTTTTTCTATCACTGAAAAAGAAAATGATCATTAATAAAATACCGATAAAACTTCAACTTCATTAGATGTACTACATATAGTAATGTAAAATTATGTGTACCATTCATGGGTGAGAACCGATCTTTGCCTGATATAACATTATCACCCGTAGTCGTGTCATTGCCAAAGATTATTTGGAGCTCATCATAGTACGTACATTTCTTTCCTCTCATCCTTCCAGCATTTGGTTCACCCTACAATAACTATATTTTATAAGTAATTATTGGATATATGAGAAGTATTTTTTTAGGAGTAAATTACAAGGAAAAGTGTCATACTCACCGCAATGTAGTCAGCCTATACACTTGCATCGTCCGTTACACCTCTGCTATTTGTGTCGTAACCGAAATCACCGACCTTTAACAACTCATAAAATTCAACGTAATCCTTTTTCAATTTTTTCAATCTGGATCTGACATTATTTTCCGCCACGCGAATATGACATCCGTCTTCAACAGTATCTATTACCACTTTTATCATGGCGGTAGTGAATCCATTGTCAACCCTCTAATGACCCCCGAGAACCTAAGCACAAAGAGAATGGATTAGGAGCCCATCCAATAGCTCGCTCCATCATGGATGCGTTTTCTATTGATTTCCTTCGACTTGATGAGATCGCACATCAACTCGTTCCACATTGTTCCTATGTGGTTTTGGTGGAAGGAGCAAAGGGAAATCTTGGTTATGCATACTTTTTAAGCATAATAAAAGTTATTGAAAATTCAATAAATTTAAGTAGCACCACATTTCAGTACCACCACATTCCACAAAATTCACCATTCATTAGTTACCACATTCAGTTATCATAATTAGTTACCACATTCACTAGTTACCAAAAAATTAACAATTCATAATACCCTGTCAGTTACCACATTAAGTTATCATAAAGTTATCAGTTAGCATAAAGTTATCAGTAGCACCATTAAGTAGCACCATAAAATTCAGTAGCACGATATTTACGTAGCACCATTTAGTAGCACAACAAAATTCAGCACATTCAGTAGCACATTGTATTGTAGCTCATGAAATTGTAATGATACATTCATTAGCATATTCACTAGCACATTGTATAGCAGTTCACTAAAAGAATGTATAGTATCACATTCAACACATTCACTACACATTGTATATCACATTATATAGCAGCACATTGAATATCACATTGAAAGTTATCAGCATAATGAACATTGTAAAGCACAATGAAAGTTATATCAGTAGCACGTTATATAACACATTGAAAGTGATCGAGCGGTAAAAGTGTATTCGTGTGAGGACACAATCGTTGTGTGATTCGTCGCCACGATGCAAAAATCTAAGCTACAACTACACTTGTGAAGAAAGCACAACGGTAAGTTGGGTATCGTAAGAAATCCACACTGAGTGATTAAATTTAGATGTTAATTGCTTTAATTACTTCAGGAATAAAAGTGTAATAAAAATAAAAGAAAAGGTGATGGTTGGTTATGTTGGAAAAAGAAAAGAATAAGTTATGCTACACAAAAGTAAAGCAAGGATCAGGATCACATTTTACCACACGGATCGAAACAACTACTAATTAGAGTTAAGTCTCGAAAGCAATTTAATCGAGTGTTTTCAATTAATCCTAAACATCACACAATAAGGAATTTAACCCAAAGTTGCGAGATTAAACATTTAACGAAAAATGGTCACACGCGGATTAAATTCGGATTATCGCTATAAACACTAAAATTGCGTGACAAATAAAGTTAAACACATAACAATCCAACTTTAATACACGCGATTTCAATTAAACGCAATTTTACACAAAACCTAATTTTCGGAGCTCGAGGAGCGTTAATGGCGAAACATAATCCCGACCCTATTTATCTAAGGGCACAACATGATTTAAACTAAAGTACAACTAATTAAACTAATTAAAGCAATAAATAAATAACTACAACTAATTATCTAGGCAAGGAATTAAATGACAAGAATGGAAATAAGAAATAAATGCAACTATATTAATGGAATGGACAATGAAAACCAACTTACAAAACCCAAAAAGGGCATAACCCCAAGGAGAAATGAAGAAGAGATCCCAAAACCAAACCCTAAACTAACCTATCTAAGTTATCTCTCAAAATGAGAGGAAGTTGGTATTTATACAAATATATCCCAAAGGCAAACTTGTAATAGAAAGAAGAAACAAAAAAAATATCTATAGGACCGAATCCAATTGGAGTGTTCGAATCCATTTGACCGAATCTATTTGGGGTGTTCGAATCCATTTGGAAAAAGGGAATTGATCACAATGGTCCAAAATGAATCGATTTAGAGTATCCGAATCAATTCGGCCGAATCGATTCGGTACCTAAGGTATACAATATGCAGCCTTGTCCAACTTTACGAAAAATGCCGTAACTTCTTCGTTATAACTCGAAATTAGGCAAAATCGGAGGCTACACGAAGATAACTCAGATACGTACAATATCCAAGAGGACATTAGGCCAAAAAACCAAATTATGAAATGACTAAAATTCCCTTTAATGTGCCCTTGAGTGTGAATTTGAAGTAAAAACCATCCAAAATGCCATAACTCCTTCGACACAACTCGGAATCATGCACCATCGATGGTCACACGAAGAGAAATAAAAGATATTTAACTTCCGTGGAGAGCTTGGGATTCAAACCCGAATTCTGGAATTATTAAAATGACCCCGAAACTACAAAAGTCGATGAAACTTTTTCGAAAAGCGTCTGAACTTCATACTAAGCATTCAAATACCTAGAAAAGCTCAATTAACCCTTGCAAAGATAATTTCCTTTTTTTTGGTAGTCCGTTTTAGTGAATTCGTCCAAATTCTTAAAGTCCAAAATTTCCCCCACCTTTTCTCTTTCAAAAAACTAAAACAAAAAACAATATTTTCTTTTCTTATTTTTATAAAAAACTCCCAAAAAATATTTTCTTTCTTTCCAAAACAAAAGCAAATTCTATCAAAAGCAAAACTCCAAAAATATTTTCTTTTCCAAAAAATCCAAAAAACCAAAAAGAATCCCTATTTGCATGCCCACGTGGAAACGAGTTAATCGTCGATTAATTCGCTCACGTAGTCTTTCTCCCGTCTCTTCCACATTAGGAGAACCAAGTGTTCCCCTTACTTCTTCCATTCCACCGATCACTTTGAGTTGTCCCCGAGTTGACATCTCTAATCCCATCATTCATCCACCCACCATGGCTGAAGAGCGTGCCTTAAGGGACTATTTTGCCCCGATAATGGCCACCCCACCATCTTGCATAGTTATTCCACCCACCCCGACGGATCAATTCAAAATTCGCCCGGCGACCATTTCCATGTTTCCCAATTTCCATGGTCTTGAGCGTGAGTCTCCATGCACTCACTTGTGAAAATTTCTCACGGTTTGCGTTGCTTTCAAAAATCTAAACTTAGATGAAGAAAATATTCGTCTTTGCTTATTTCCATTTTCTCTCCATGATAAAGAATCCACGTGGCTACATTCCTTGTCACCGAATTCTATCCATACATGGGAACAACTTGTGAATAAGTTCATGTCAAAGTTTAATCCCATAAGTAAGACCAATGAGGTTCGCCAACCCATTCAAGATTTTTGCCAAAAGCCCACCGAGCAATTTTGTGAAGCAAGGGGACGTTTTCAAGATTATATCAATAGTGGCCCACATCATGGTCTCGAGAAGAGTCGCCCCGTTCATAGTTTTTACAATGGTCTCATTCCTTCCACTCGCACCATGATTGAGTCCATGCACAAAGGCAAATTCATGCACTTAACTCCCACTGCTGCCTACAATTTTCTCCTTAAATTAAGAGATGACTCCCAAGATTAGGAGGGCACCAATGAATTTTTTAGATCCAAGCCACCACAAGTAGGTAGCATATATGAGGTTAATAATGATCCCGATTTTAAATCCTTGCTCCATGGCTTAAACACTTTGACTAAGGCTGTTGATGCTCTCAGTTGTTCTCTTTCTAAATAAGTGATGAATGTCAATAAGTCCAGTCATTCTTGTCATGTCTGTTTAAGTCAAGATCATTTGTCTCACTTGTGCCCCCTTAATCAAGATGATCCCGAACCCACTCTTGCCCAAGCATGTGCCTTTGATACCACTCAAAAACCCTCCCCACCGTCGTTTACTTACAATCCGAATAATAGGAACCATCCCTATTTGTCTTATAAGTACGATAATCACCTTGCTCCATCACAACCACAACAACATGTTGGTGGTCCACCAGGGTTTCATCAAAACCCGCAAAGGCAACATCGCCCTCCTATCCAACACCACCATTCTTCTTACCACCAATAAAAATATCCATCATCCTTTGACCCCCAAGGAGGACCGTCCCACCCCAATCATCAAATTGTCCCCGTTCCACCTCCATCCTACGAGTATTCCCAGCCGCTTAGTTCTAACTGAGAGTTGGTCCCCCAACCCCCTTATGCCCCGCCACCTCCATCATCCACCTCCTCTATTGAGAATCTTCTCACTCAATTCATCACGACTCAACAATAAACCACGCAAGTCTAGACTCAAGCCATCCAATGGCTTGAGAAACGTCTTAATCAGTTTGAGTCTGAGCAAGAGAAAGGTCATTTTCCAAGTCAACCCATTCCTAACCCTAAGGGTAATAGGAAGGAGTCGGCTTATGATGTTGGATCCCCTTCCACTACACCCACATACTAAGGGGACATGAAAGCGGTGAGTACTCTACGATCCGGTAAACAGATTGATAATGGTGTTGATGCTCCCTGTGATGTTCCCATCCCACCCACCCAGATTTGCCCATTAGAACCACTCCCTAAGGTCCCACCTTCCAATAAAGACACTGACAAGAATGCTTCCAAACCTACTGAGGCCACCACTGCTTTTATCCCCTCATAGGTTGGCCCCAACAAAGAAAGCTCAACAATTTGATGAAATCAAGCAAGTTTTTCAGAATGTTCACATAAACATTCCATTCCTCATCGCGATCCAACAAGTTCCTTCTTATGCAAAATTCTTGAAGGACTTGTGCACTGTCAAGCGATGGACGAATGTTCCTCGTGATGCCTTTGTCACTGAACAAGCCATGTCCCTTATCCATGAGAATGGTATTGTGAAATATAAAGACCCTGGTCGTCCCACTGTCTCTTGCATGTTAGGAGATCAGTTCTCTACTCGAGCTTTGCTTGATCTTGGATCTAGTGCTAATTTTCTACCTTACTCTCTCTACCTTGAGTTAGGTATACAAAACATCAAACCTACACGGGTTACTCTTCAACTTGCAGACCGTTCTATGAAAGTGCCTAAAGGAATCGTTGAAGATGTTTTGGTGAAAGTGTCTGACTTTTACTACCTTGTGGATTTCATCATCTTGGACACTCCTGCTCCCGACCCAACCAATATTCCTATCATTTTGGGTCGCCCCTTTTTGGAAACTGCCAATGCCATCATCAATAATCGAGATGGGTCCATGAATCTTTCTTTGGGCAATATGACCGTCGAAGTCAATATTTTCCACATCATGCAACAACCGACTGATGTTGATTCCATTGATGAGGTCTGGATGATTGACTCCTTAGTCCAAGAGATGTTGGATACCACCTACCCAGAAGATCCTATCCACCAATTTTTGGCTCACTTTGGGTCCGACTTTGATATTTATTCTTCCATTTCCGAGGTCAATGCCTTGTTAGATTCTACACCACTGCTGGACACTTCCACTTGGGTTCCTCCATTTGAGCCTCTACATGTCGATACTCTTCTTTCTGTGGATGACCCAGTCAACCCGTGTCCCGATATTCTCTCGGACTCTGTTTCTGCGTCTGAGTCCGATGCCTCTCCTGAGCCACCACCTAGTTTGGAGCTTAAACCATTACCTGCTGAGTTGAAGTATACCTTCTTAGGCCCAAACCAACATCACCCAGTCATTATTGCTTCTGACTTGACATCGGATCAAGAAGAGCAATTGGTTTACACTCTCACACAGCATAGCACTGCTTTAGGGTGGACCATTTCTGACCTTCAAGGTGTCAACCCCAATGTCTGTAGCCACCGCATTCATTTAGAAGAGAATGCCACGACCTCTCATGAGCCATAACGCCGACTCAATCCGGTAATGAAAGAGGTCGTTAGAGCTGAAATTTTAAAATTTCTTGATGCTGGTATTATCTACCCCATTTCAGATAGCCAATGGGTCAGTCCCATTCATGTGGTGCCTAAAAAGTCTGGCGTCACCATTGTCAAAAATAGTGACAATGAGCTTGTGCCTACCCGCATACAAACCGGTTGCCACGTTTGTATTGATTATAGAAAGCTCAATGCTGTCACTCGCAAAGACCACTTCCCTCTCCCATACATTGACCAGATGCTTGGACGCTTGGCTGGCCATGCTTACTACTTCTTCCTTGATGGATATTCAGGGTTTAACCAAATACCTATTGCCCCTGAAGACTAAGAAAAAACTACCTTTACTTGTCCATTTGGCACATTTGCGTACTCTCGTATGCCCTTTGGCCTTTGCAATGCACCTGTGACTTTTCAAAGGTGTATGACTAGTATTTTCAGTGACATGGTAGAGCATTTTCTCGAAGTCTTTATGGATGATTTTTCTGAATTTGGTTCATCCTTTGAACGATGCCTATCTCACCTCACTATGGTCCTTTAGCGTTGTCAAGAAAAGAAGGTGGTCCTCAATTGGGAGAAATGCCATTTCATGGTAAAAAAGGATATTTTTTTAGGTCATGTTGTCTCCAATTCCGGTATTGAGGTCGATAAAGCAAAAGTTGACTTAATTTACTCACTCCCCATTCCTAAGTCTGTTAACGACATTCGTTCCTTCTTAGGACATGCGGGCTTCTATCGACGCTTCATTAAGGACTTTTCTAAAATCGCGCGACCTTTGACAACCCTTTTATCCAAGGATATCCCGTTTGTCTTTTATGAAGCAAGTGTTGCTTCTTTTGAGTGCCTAAAAGCTGACCTCACTTCCGCTCATATCATGCAACCTCCCAATTGGTCTCTCCCCTTTGATCTCATGTGTGATGCTTATAATTTTTCACTTGGTGTCGTGCTTGGCCAGAAAGTTGACAAGCGCCCACATATCATCTCTTATGCTAGCAAAACCCTTCATGATGCTCAACTTAATTACACAACCACCGAAAAGGAGTTATTCGCGCTTGTGTTTGATCTTGATAAATTTCGCTCATATTTCATAGGTTCCCCTATCATCGTGTATACTGACCAAGCTGCTCTTAAGCACCTTCTTCATAAGAAGGATTCCAAACCACGATTGATACGGTGGATTCTCTTACTCCAAGAGTTTAACCTTGAAATTCGCGACAAGAAAGTTTGTGAAAATGTTGCTGCTGACCACCTCTCTCGCATTACTGTCACCTCTGACTGTGATCATATCCCCATTTCTGAGTCCTTTCCCGATGAACAGCTCTTTTCCATCTCCACTTCGCCCTGGTATGCTGATATTATCAATTTTCTTATTACCAATCAAGTTCCTCGTCATTGGTCGAAACAGGATCGCTCCAAATTCATGGCGAATGTGAATTCTACTCTTAGGATGACCCGTTTCTCTACAAGTATTGCCCTGATCAAGTCATTTGTCGTTGTGTTCTTGAGTGTGAACAACTCAGTATTCTGTCCTTTTGCCACAATAGTGCTTGTGGATGCCACTTTGGTTCCAAGAAAACTTCTGCCAAATTTTTTCAAAGTGGTTTCTATTGGCCTACTCTTTTTCGCGATGCCCATCAATATTGCCAGGCTTGTTCGAATTGCCAACACTCTGGGCATCTCTCTCGTCGTCATATGATGCCTCTCACACCCATCCTCATTGTTGATATATTTGATGTGTGCGGTATCAATTTCATGGGACCATTTCCCTCCTCTCATGGTTTTTAGTATATTCTTGTTGCTGTTGACTATGTTTCCAAATGGATTGAAGCAATTGCCTATCGCACCAATGACCATCGAGTTGTGGTCCAATTTCTCAAAGAGCATATCTTCACGCGTTTTGGAACCCCCAAAGCTATCATTAGTGATGGGGGTAAACATTTTTGTAATTGAATCTTTGAACACCTTGTCAAAAAGTATGGTGTTACCCACAAGGTTGGTCTCTCTTACCACCTGCAGACTAGTGGTCAAGTTGAGGTCTCCAACCGCGAGATCAAGCAAATTCTTGAAAAAATTATCAATCCTAATAGGAAAGATTGGTCCTTACGCTTGAACGACGCATTGTGGACATACCGTACTGCTTATAAGACTCCAATTGGCATGTCTCCTTATCGTTTGGTCTTCGACAAGCCTTGTCACCTTCCTGTCGAGATTGAACATCATACTTATTGGGCCGTCAAAGCCCTTAATTTCGATATTAATGAGGCGGGTGTCCATAGGAAGCTGCAACTTAATGAATTGAAGGAAATGAGAAATGATGCCTATGATTTGTCTAAAAAGTATAAGGACAAGATGAAGTGGATCCATGACCAAAGCATCATGCGCAAAGAATTCCACCCTGGTCAAAAAGTTTTGTTGTATAATTCTCGGTTGCATCTCTTTCCTATTGAAAACCAGGTGGTCTGGACCCTTCATTGTTGAGTCAGTTACTCCTTATGGTGCCATCATCGTGTAAAATCCCAAGGATGGTAGCCTCTTTCAGGTCAATGGTCAACGCTTGAAGCCTTTATTGGAGATAGGCTCCAGTCATTTAGAACAGATTGACCTTGTTGACCCCATTTATGAAGACTGACCGTTCAGTCTTGTCTGGGGGTGATTCTTCTCCCTCGATTTTTCTGCCCCGTTCTCTCCTCGTTTATCATCTCTTTTTGGGTGAGTTCCCATCGGTCTGGCTGAAGACGTTAAACTTAGCGCTACCAGGAGGCAACCCGTCGTTTCTTATACTAGTCTCATCCTATTTGGGGGTGATGTTTAACATCACCCTATGCTCTATCATGCTTATAGACTTGTACACATTTTTTCTCACTTATTATTCAGGTTTATTCTTGGCTACATCTTTCCACTTCATTAGCGGTTCATTCTAGTAATCTCTTTCCTACCTTATGCTTTCAATTTTAAAAATCATTTTACCTAACATCCTCCTTTTTGTTTGGGGGTGGGGAATTTTATCAAAATCGTGCCTCTTTTGAAAAATTTTAATTTTTTGAACCTGATTTTTAAAATTTCGTGCAGTTTCTTTCATCTCACTCATTGATGTGAATTTTCAATCATCCATCTTTCTAAGTCTAGGAATCAAGCTAGAGAATATTTTTTCTAATAGCTTATGTAATACATCACAAGGCATATTGCACCATGAATTTCTAGACTCAACAAATTTTGCGCACTTATCACGTCACTACGGTTTAGAGTTGAGGAGTACTATAATTCTAAAGAGAACCTTAAGGATCACTTGTAAAGACTTTAGCCCATGAGATTTGTGCATTTCACCCTTTCAGAGTGTTTTACGCAATCTCCGAGTCACAAGTTGATTCAACTTCTTTTGGGTCCGCACTTAAATTGTTGCATGATCTCATTATCTTTCATAAAATTTTGGTTGATCACTGAGAACGACATCATTTTCGAGTTGTAAGAAACGCGTGTCTTGGAATTTGTCCTGAATACTAGATTTTCCTCCATACACTTACCATTTTTCCATATCACATTTCCATTCACTCACCCATTACATTTCCATATTATTCCATATTCACATCTATTCCCCTCACCATCCATATACATTCCCCACTCCATTCATATATCATCCATCATTTTGAGAAAATGAGTGTTGATTCTAAATGTTAAATGTCTTCATTGTTAGTTTGAAAAGTGAGAGAAAAACAAAAAAAAAAGAAAAAAAAAAGAGAAAAACAGAAAAATAGGAAAAATAGAAAAAAAAAGAAAAGAAAAGAAAAAGAGAGAGAAAAGAAAAAAAGAAGAAGAAGAAAGTTTGTAGTTTAGTCCTTGTTAAATAAAGACATTGATTCTTCATGTATAGAACACTCTTCTCACATATCCATCCATTGCTCATCCATCATACATCCATCATTTCACACATCCATCTTATCCCTCATATCATATCCTTCCCATCTCATTTCCCCTCTCCCATTATCATCCATATATTCCCCTTAGGTGTTCGGGCAAATGAAAGTCAACGTGGTGAATAACTCGACGTTCTCACTATAGTGATTAGCATTCTTTCATGAGATCAATTTTCTTTCAAATTGTTCATTCTTTCTTATGTGTGTGTGAGACGTTTGAACTTGCTTACATTTACTCACCTCCTCACACACAAGAGCGATACACTTACCCATATCTCGAGAGTTCGTTTGAGAGAGAGATATCCGTGAGATTTGAAGTTGAAGCGTTGATTCCGAAGAGGCAATCTAGGAATTACTCTTGTGATACTCGACCCGTTTTGACTGATTCACACTACACACGTTGAGTTCTAGGAAGGATGTGCCTTGTGTATTCACTTTGCTAAACTTTTTACGCTTGTAGCTTGTATTTCTCAAAATATATTTCATAATGGATTGTGCGATAATTCGATGTCTAATAAGAGATTGACTGCCTTTCAATAATTTTTTGCAAATAAGAATTTTGTGGGTATAATCCCTGCAAACCCTCACGAGACACAACTCGTCCTGTAGGGCAACCTATAGGTTTAAAGGCTTGTTGAACATGCTAAGTGTAATCGTAAGCGCCCGCGAAAGTGGTACACTTTTGGCTTCTTATCTTTCTCTTTCTCTATGTCTTATTGCTCGAGGACTAGCAACGCTCTGTTTGGGGGTGGTGTGATAAGCACCCAAAACTGTACATTTTATGCCCCGAATAGACGAATTTTAGTTGCTAATTCTCGACAATATAGGTCTTATGCGCTTAATTGTTCAACGTGCAGGCTTGATTTAGTTTGTGGTTCAGAAAGCACTATTTCAAGTCAAATGTGAATCAATGGAGCTAATACCCTTGTCTCGTACCCTAACCTACCCTAAACTTATCCCTAAACCGTCACCCAAGCCCCGTGTGTGTTGGTTTGGTCCCTTTTTATTTTATTTTAATTTTTTTAGATTTTTATTTAGTGTCGTTTTACTTTTTTAGATTTTATTTTAGAATTATTTAGAATTTGTAGGTTTTTTTTACTATTTGTATATTTTATTTTTATTTTATCTTTATTTTTTAGTTTTATTTTATTAGAATTAGTTTTTTTTAGGATTTCATTTATTTTTAGATTTATTAGATTTTATTTTTTTAGGCTTTAGTTTTTAGTCTTATAGATTTCTATTTTTATTTTTATTTCTTTTTAGATTTATCTTTTTTATTTTTGTGTCTTTTATTTTATAGGATTTTATATTTTTAGAAGTTATTAATTAAATTTTTTAGTTATTAGTTTTTATTCATAGTTTTTATTTTAGCCGTGTTTATTTTTTTTTAGAGTTTGTTTAGTGTGTCGTGCCTATTTTATTTTACTTTTTATTTTTAGTTTAGTTTAATTTTTAATTTAGATTAATTTTAATTTTAGTTTTAGTTTATATTTTTTAGGGGGTCCTAATTAAACACACACACCAAAACAACCCTTCCTATTCCTAACTCTCACACCCTCACCATAAACCCCTATACCTCACACACCCAATACCTCCCCCTTCTTCTTCAACCTCTCACCTTCTCTCTCTTCTTTCAAACACCCATCTAATTCCCTCTCCCTCCTTACTTCATTACCAACAAACACTTCTCTCTCTTACCCAACCTCATTCCCACCTGAAACCCGATCACCCCAGCCTCGCACCCATACCCGTGACTCCACCAATCGCCGGAGCCGCCGGCCGGAGCTACTCCCTCTGGCGCCGGACCTTCTAAACCCCATGGAAACCACCCAACAGCTCCAAACCGGAACCCGCTGCCTCACTCCCTGCCGGAGTTAACCTCTGGCGACGCCGCTACTCGGGCCCCTAACCCGCCGACCAGCCAACACCGGCGGCGACCCGCGACGATACCCGCCGTCATCAACCCGCCTCCTTCGCCGACAGCCCTTGTCCGACGACCACCTTCTGTGCCCATATCCGGTCACTAAAACTCACTCAAGCCAAAACCCATATAAAACCCAAACCCATTTCAACCTAAAACCCCCAAACCCATTTCAACCTAAAACCCTTTTCTCCAAGACCTCCAAAAAACGTTACCTGCCAACAAAACACAAAGACCACACCAAACAAAAGCCACACATGTCTAAACCTCTTATACCCATTTACCCAAAATACCCCCAACACATCTCCCAAATGCACACTTGTGTGCATTACCCACATTACCCTCAATAACAAATCATATCATATCCTCACACCTCATCTTTCCACGTGACCTCACCATAAATACATGCACTCTTCTAAAGTCTAAAATACCCTCACCATAAATACATGCACTCTTCTAAAGTCTAAAATACCCTCACCTTTATTTCAAACCTCTCCCCATTTTATCATACACCATGAACCTTCCAAAAATGCCCCTTAACTTCATGTGTGCCATGCCTACTATATATTGAAGATGAAGACCCAAATTAAAAAACAAAATCTTTTGGAGAGAAGAAGAATAGGGAGAGAAAATTGTAGAGAGAGTTAGAGTTTTTGAGTTAATTTTTTTAGAAAGAAATTTTTAGAGTGTGTAACTATTAAAAATTGTTGAAGAATTGAAGTCTAGTGCTATTTCAAGAGGAATTTTGGTTTGATAATCTCTTAATTTTCATTAATTGTTTCTAATTTTTATTGGATGATGATTATGGAGGGGTAATCACCCCATTCAAGGGGGTGATTGAAACCCTCATGAATCCAAATCAAATTAGTTTGTAATTTTAATTTTGATAGTTTCCTTTGAGTTGTATATTTGATCCCCACTTTATTTTCACATTGAGAAATGGAAAATCAACGTTTAGAAAGGTATGAAAATTTAATTAATATTTGATCAAGTGATTTAAGCTAGAGATAGACCTATCATTTGATTTTAATATTAATCTAATTTTCATCTACTCTTGAGTTCATTAATTTCTTTCAATTTAAAATTAGTTGGACAAATGATTCCTAAGGGATAATTTGTTTGATTAATTTTAATTCAATTAGAGTAGTGCTTGTGGGAATTAAATTTGCTTTTCTAAAAGAGTATTTAATTAATTCACTAGTTTAATGAGACTTAGATTTTGAATTAGTTAAATATTTTGGAAATTGATGAAATTAAAATAATACAAGTTTAGTTGATTTGGAGAATTGAGGGTGGATTTCTCTTCCCTTGAATATTTTTCTCTCATTTAATTACACTCTCACTCATTTCCACCACTCACTAGTATTTTTGTCACACCTTATTTTAGTTTGATTACTCTTATTTTTGTTATTAGTCTTATTCATATTCACTCATCCTCAAAACTTGTTTTAATATTGAAAAAGCATAAAAAAAATAGAAAAATATAAAACAAAAAAAAATTAGAAAAAGTGACTTGCACAAATTTTTCTCTTATGTGTTTCATCCTTGAAGTTGGTTCGATAATCCCTTACTTACCTTTATATTTTTAGTATTTTATATTTGTTGTAGGTATTTGAGGATTTTGATTAGCTTGGTTCCATCGACGACATACATCCAATATCAAGCTAAAATCACAAAGCATGTATATATAGATATCCGGGGTTGTCTGGTTAACGAGCATAAGTATAGGGATTAAGATACCCGAGGGGGCTAATAACGCATAAGTTAACGGGTGAAATACGCAATATTTACGTCGTATCACACCCCCTATCTTACACATTTCTAGTCCTTATCAATGAAATAGGAAACAACAAGAACTACAAGAAAATCAAAACAAGATACAAGTACAAAAGTGGGATAAAAAGCATAAAAATATAAAAGCCACTTTCGCAGGCGAACAATTGCATTTAGCATATGCAACAAGCCGTTAAACCCCTAGGTTACCCTAGTGGACGAGTGTAGTCTCGTGAGGGTTTTCAGGGATGAAACCCACAAACATCATATAGTTTCTTCAAAATATGCCCAACCCAACATGCAACAAACTCAACAACAACGAAAAATATTTCAAACGCGTTATTAGCATATTGAATGAATTCAAGCTAAAGTCCATTGTTATTAACAAGTTGAATGCACCTCATAGAATTGAAACATTAAAAGTGGGAGGGGGAAGAGCACATGCATAGTATGATTTAGCAAAAACTTAAATAAATCGGATACTAATTAAAGCAAGCATATATTCAATCCTCACGGGCATTACGCTCATCAAATGAATTCACTTGAAACAGGGAGGTAACACACGGGACATGCGGGCATAGATAGTAAATGTAAATGGAAACTAGGCCGCGCACATGTCACAGATGAAGAATGCTATATAGGAAATCAAAAACTTGTCATCTCAATCAAAGATATAGCATATTAAAAGAGGTGAAATGTATTTTTACAGATTATCAAAACTATTATGACTTTTAAATTAAATTCACCCTAAAATCAAACAGGACTTTAATAGGGTTGTAATGTAGGCTAGGCTAGGGTACGAATTGAAATGAATGTATGTACGGATTCAAAGTGTTCGGAATGAAAACTTGGAATAATGAAAAGAATGCGGGCAATACCAAAATTGGAAAACAATCATTAAATGTGCAACGGGAGAGTAACAAGGATTATTGACTATACATACAAAACATATATACAAATTTTCTCTTTTCTTTTTCTTTTCTTCGTTTTCTCATGTTTTCTTTTTCTTTTTGCTTTTTATTTTCTTTTTCACTACTTTCTTTCTTCACTTTTCTCACTCTTATATGCTTAAATTGCAACCACACAACATGAACATCATTCAATCCCAAGTAACATTCCAAATAAAGGTATGGAAGGTAATATGTATAGTTTAAAACTCCAATGTGGAATTGGTTATGGGATTTTGGGTAATGAAATGAAAGGCTATATTTAGGCTCAAAGAGGTTGACTAGAGAAAATATAAAAGGTGAGGTTAAGGCTAATATGGGTGATATAACAAAGATTGCCTATGATCATTTCATAAAGTTTACGCAATTTTCGAGTCAAAAAAATATATGAAAATCATGCTCAAGTAACACATTTCAAGATATAAACTCAATTAATGAACGATCAATGAAAGAATAGAGAGATTACCGACGAATTCAATTTTTTCAATGAGTAAAGAATAGTGTATACACTCACAAATGATGAAAGGTACAAAGATTACTCGGTGTAAGTATATACAATGCAACAAAAGATTACCGAGTTATAAAAATCTTAAACCAAATCAATATAACAAGAAAAGCGCATGTGCTTATGGGATAAAGTTTAATTCATGAAGTTATTCATAATATCAATGATTTGAGGACTAAAGTCTAATAACTTCTAAAATCAATAACATGCATCGTTGAGTTGTCAATTGGATCGGGAAATTATTGAAAATTATCATCGGAAAAAAGGCAAAATGCCCAACAAATGAGAAAAAGGAGTGAAAATATTTTTGAAAATTTTCATTTTTTAACAAAAAACATGCTTTGTAACTAAATTGTGGTCAAATTCAAGGACTAAACATGAAATGGATAAATAACCCACACCCCCTAACTTAAATGTTGCATTGTCCTCAATGTGCATTAACAACACAACACATGGAGAGGAAAATAATCATATTACCCAAAATTGGAGAGATCTCCATAAGCACGAGTCCAATGAAATCTACAAAACAAGTTATTACCGAGCATAGAAAAACAAATAACAAAAAGTTAACTAATTACACTAGACTAATTTAAAAGGAAAGAAAAAAATTAAACAAAGAAAATTAAAAAGCTAACTATTTACAACCTACTATTTAGGCTTCACACTAACTATACACTACAAGTAACCAAAAAAGAGATTTGACTTTGAAAGATCAACGGTGGAACCTCCAAAGAAAACATGCCTCCTAAAAAATAAGAATTTCATTTGAATAATGAAAGGCATGTGTGGGCGGAAAAAGTGAACCATTGTCAACTAAAAGTTAGCGAGGGACAATGGGGGATTTTGATAAGAAGGGGGAAAAGACCACATTGATATCGGGAAAATTAAAATCACATCCCCAAGGTTCTTCAATTGGAAGGGGAGGTGGGGCTAGTGCAAGTGAATAACCCATGAGATGAACCATCTCAAAATAACATTCTCGTTCAAGAATCGGGTCAAAGTCCTCAAGACTTTCATCCGATTCTTGTGATAAATTTAATTTTTCGAGAATAGTAAGGAATAAAGGAAAAGAAGGACCATCAACCTCAATACAATAGAAAGAATTAATAATAGGTTGAAAATCGAAATTGCTAAAGCTTAGATCACTCTCAATTATTTCTTAAACAAAAAGGGGTGGAGATGAAACGCAAGTTTTAACCTTGACCCGGTTTTGTAAAGAAATAATCTCATTGAGCATGGCATCATTTTCCAACAACCAAGCTTGAGAAATTTTGGATTGGTCATTGATTTCCTTAATCACTAACTCATAATCAAACGAACCACAAGACATTACATCTTCTTGTGCGGGTTGCTCATAGCTAATGGATTCCTGGAATTCCAAATTACCCTCACAAGGCAATGAGGGATCACTTACATACTCTTGAATTTCACGCTTAATGCGCTCATCTTCAAGAATTTGTAGGCATTCTCCCATTGTTTTGGGAGTATAACTTGGAAAACAATTATCATAACAATTAAGGTTATCTAAAGCATAATAGCCACACATTTCAAAATAAGCTATTCAATAAAAGCGACAAGCGCCAAAATTTCAATTTCTCAAAACAACCTAGCACAAGTCAAAAAGAAAGGGGAAAATAAAGAATACAAATATGAATGAAAGAAATACTACGAAATAATAAAATAATTAAAATCTAAAACACACTCCCCGACAACGGCGCCATTTTGATCAGGCGATAAAAGTGTGTTCGTGTGAGGACATAATCGTTGTGTGTTTCGCCGCCGCGATGCAAAAACCTAAGCTAAAACTACACTAGAGAGGCAAGCACAGCGGTAAGTCGAGTATCGTAAGAAATTCACAGGGAGTGATTAAATTTTAGATGTTAATTGCTTTAATTACTTCAAGAATAAAAATGTAAAATAAATAAAAGAAAAGGTGATGGTTGGTTATGGTGGAAAAAGAAAAGAATAAGTTACGCTACGCAAAAGTAAAGCGAGGATCGGGATCATATTCTACCACATGGGTCGAAACAACTAATAATTAGAGTTAAGGCTCGAAAGCAATTTAATGGAACATTTTAAATTAAGCATAAACATCACAAAATAAGGAATTTAACCCAAAGTTGCGAGATTAAACATTTAACGAAAAATGGTCACATGCGGATTAAATTCGGATTGTCGCTATAAACACTAAAATTGCATGACAAATAAAGTTAAACGCATAACAATCCAACTTTAATACACATAGTTTTAATTAAACGCAATTTTACACAAAACCTAATTTTCGTAGCTCGAGGCCCGTTAATGGCGGAACACAATTCCGACCCTATTTATCTAAGGTCACAACATAATTTAAACTAAATTACAACTAATTAAACTAATTAAAACAATAAATAAATAACTACAACTAACTATCTAGGCAAGGAATTAAATGACAAGAATGGAAATAAGAAACAAATGCAACTATATTAATGGAATGGACAATGAAAACCAACTTACAATACCCAAAAAGGGCATAACCCCAAGGAGAAATGAAGAAGTGATCCCAAAACCAAACCCTAAACTGGCCTATCTAAGTATATCTCTCAAAATGAGAGGAAGTTGGTATTTATACAAATATATACCAATGGCAAACTTGTAATAGAAAGAAGAAACAAAAAAATATCTGCAGGACCGAATCCATTTGGGGTGTCTGAAACCATTTGGCCGAATCGATTTAGGGTGTGTGAATCGATTTGGAAAAAGTGAAATGATCACACTGGTCCAAACCGAATCAATTTGGAGTGCCCGAATCGATTTGGGGTGTCCAAATTTATTTGGTACCTACAGGTATACAATCTGCAGCTTTGTCCAACTTTTAGAAAATGCCGTAACTTCTTCGTTATAACTCGGAATTAGGCATGGTCGGAGGCTACAGGAAGATAACTCAGAGGATTAAAAATCCAAGAAGACATTAGGACAAAAAATAAAATTATTAAATCACTAAAATGCCCTTGAATGTGCCCTTGAGTGTGAATTTGAAGTAAAAACCATCCAAAAATGTCGTAATTCCTTCGATACAACTCAAAATCATGCACCATCGGCGATCAGACGAAGAGAAATAAAAGGGATTAAACTTCCGTTAAGAGCTCGGGATTCAAACCCGAATGATGGAATTACTAAAATTCCCCCAAAGCTCCAAAAGTCGACAATTTTTTTTCGAAAAGCCTCTGAACTTCATACTAAGCATCCAAATACCTACAAAAGCTCAATTAACCCCTGCAAAGCATGTATCAATAGAAATCCGAGGTTGTCTGGTTAACGAGCGTAAGTATAGGGATTAATATACCCGAGGGGTCTAATAACGCGTAGGGTAACAGGTGAAATACGCAATATTTACGTCGTATTAGTAGCACATTGTATAACACATTGAAAGTTATCAGTAGCACATTGTATAGCACATTGAAAGTTATTAGTAGCACATTGCAAAACACATTAAAAGTTATCAGTATAATTCAGTAGCATATTCACTAGCATTATCCACCACATTTCAGATATTCAGTAGCATAATGCATCACCATATTCAACACCAAATTTCAGTAGCATTAGATCATACATTTTAGTATTCATAATTCAGTGTATCAGTACAGTTATTTCATTGTATCAGTAACACCAGATCATATATTTCAGTATAAATAATTCAGTGTATCACTAGCACCAGATCAGTTATTTCAAATGCATTTCAGTAGCATAATTCAGTGTAATCACATCAGTTGTTCATAATATGCATATGACATCAACATATACATATTCACATAAACATATTCAAAATATGTATCAGATCACTTATTCAGTGTATCAGATAAGTTACTCAAAATGATCAGTTATTCAAAATTCACATATTTAGAATCATACTAGAATCATACATTTTAGAATCATAATGACATCAACAAAAACTTATAATATCTAGAACTAGTGATTACATAAATATGTATCCTAAAATTACACACCCTTACATTACAACAAAAGTAACATAGTTAGAACTTGAAGCACTAGAAGCACTAGAAGCAACATTACGTAATCTATTTCAAGGCCTTTGTATTTTAATAAAATTTATGAAAATACTAGAAGCAATGAGCAGAAACATTGTTAGAACTTGAATTTCTTCACAGTGACCAAGGTACACTTAACGTCGTGTTCATTTCCACTATTGGGTTCTCGTACAAGAAGTGGCGATTGAACGGATACACTCGATGGAGGTTATTTGCTATACGAATGAAAGGTTGCATAGTTACTATCCATGACTTAAATGGACGGCTTTGTCCATCCTAAAAATTTGTGACATTGGGGACAAGTGTAATACAATCGATCCTGGTTGTTGTTTTTGTTAGTCAATGTAACCTTCACTATAGATCTAATGCCACAGGAGCATTTCTTTATTTCATATCGTAGAAAGAGAAGGTCACTTTCATTTGATGATTGCATATTTGAAATATCTACTTACCTAAAATTTTAAAACATAGATATTATAAACGTAGTGTAAAGTTGAAGCCTGAAATATCCACCTACCTAAACTCAGTAATCGTTATAAAGGTTCAGCGTGATTCGCATTATATCCTTCCCACATCAAATTACCCATTGTATTTCTTTTCTCCGTCCATTCACTCTCAGTTGTGAACGTTAAATGATCATTCAATGGTGTTTCTGACACATTTAGGGGAGGAGGAGTAATGTCATCATCATCACTTTCCTCGTCCCTCATGCATTAACACTTAAGATAAAAAAATCCTTAAGAACTTATAAAGGGCACTACAAGCTACAACCATCTTTGCTTGAATTTCAATCGCGTGGAATGGTTGATGCCTTAGATACGCAAATATTTTTTTCAATAACCCAATTGATCTCTCCACTACATTTTGAAGAGATGAATGCCTAAAATTAAATAACTCCTTACTATTCTTGGAACGTTGTCCATCAACGTCCCTATGATGATAATGCATTTTTCGATACGGGGAAAGATAACTACGTATCAATGGGAAACCAACATCTGCGAGATAGTATTTACCTATGCACAATTTAAAAATAAATGTTACTAATACCTATTTTATATTTACTAAAAACATCAATGAAAGTCAATCTAATGTTTCAACATACCCAATGGAACGGTCAACTTAAGACCTTGGCGCTGTATCGTACTTTGAAGTAAGCGACCATCATGCGCTGATCCTTCCCAACCAACGAGGACATAGGAGAATTGTCTATCAAATGTACATGCGACTAAAACATTTTGAGAAATTTTCCCTTTCCTATTGCGATACCTTGCTTGGTCAGCAGTAGGAACCAAAGAAGATATATGCGTACCATCAATTGCACCCACGACATCCTAAATCGGTTGAAATGAATTTAGTACGAGGAAAGTCATTGTTAAATAAATCAAATTAATTAATAAAACTATCCTAACCTCAAAGCAAAGATATCACAGAAGGCCCTTCCCGTTGTCATAAAGGGAATTTAAAGGGGTGGAATTATTAACGACATCATTGAACAAATCAATACATGCTCGTAAAACTCTATGGAAGTAGTAAGAAATGTTTTGACCAGATCTGAAGAAAGTCAACGACTCGAAAACATATCGCTCCTCATGTCCCACGGTGTTAAGGAATATGGAAACTTATTCCTTGACCTTAACTAATCGATTGTCACTCAGTCCATATGTGAGTAGTCTAGTATGAAGTCTTTCGAATGAGGTTTTGTTCATCCTAAGTTGTGCGTGGCATACCCGATCATTCATTTTAAATAAACGATATAATGCAGTTTCTCAATCAGCATCCCAGTTTCTATGGGCAGCCCTAGGAAGGAGATGGTCATGACTCCTCTTATATTAAAAAATTACAATTACTCGCATCACCAAGGTCTAGAACAACCCTCATTGTTGTCGGAACCGCTTTGAGACATTGCTTGACATTGAGATATTAAAATCCTATACCAACCAAAATTAAATAATTTTTTATGGCCATTTTTGTTTACAACATCTACTTATTCCCCAAAACTATATATTTGACAATAAAACTTTACAAAATTCAAACATTTTATAAAAGATCCAAAACTTTATAAATTTTATAAAATCCAAAACTTTATAAAACTTTATGTCCATTGCGTTATTAAAAGATCAAATATATAGGAGGAAAATAATATACCGATTGAGAAGCTTTTTGAAGAATTTGTATCAAAACAAACCTACTATTTGCACAATTTTTTTAATAATTATAGAAAGAATAATCAGTGCAACAAGAATATGATTTTTAACCACTATAGCTATTAAGCACTACAATAACAATAACCATATAAATAGAAAAATGCATTTAACAAAAAAAATTGGTATCAATTAAGTGGAAAAATATAAAAATACAAGGAAATATACAAATATAATATACAAAAGTACAAATATACAAATGGTATCACTAGCATAATGGAAATGATTTGATACAAATATGCAGATCTACCTAAATAAATATACAAACAAATCAAACACAACTTATATACAGATCTATCCAAACAAACGAAAATGGAAATACAAACAAACAAAACACGAAAATATTGATAAACGAAACACGAAATGGAAAAAATACATATATACAAATATACAGATCTACCGAAACAAATGAAAATAAAAAACGAAAACAAAAATGGAAACGAAAATGGAAATAGAAATATTAGAAACATATGAAAATTAAAATATTTGAAACAAACATACCGAACTACCGAAGATAAAACAAACACGACTTATTGATTCAAAACATTAGAACAAAAAATGTAAAAAAAATAGGAAGAAGCACATACCGGAGCAAGGAAACTTGGTTTCATAGAAGAAGAAATGTCTTTTGATGCCCCAATTTCATAGATATTTTCTTCTCCCATCACTTCCGTCTGCATCGGTTGAATCAATTGGCTGGTTTTCAATTATAATCCATTAGTTTTTTTTTTTTTTGGGGGGGGGGGGGGGATGGGGGGGGGAACGTTTTCCATGATTTTGAGGCAAATAGGATTACGTGATGAGATAATGAGAAATCAATTCCTATGCGTATAAACCCTATCAAATAACCCAAAAAATAGAATTGAGGGTGGAATTGATCATTTGCCTTGACAAAAACACACTATTAAACGGAGCCCAAGAAAACCGAGTCTTTTTATTATGTTATCTTTTATTTTATCCTCTTTCTCAAAACATTACCCACTGTCTCGCCCCTTTCAGAACCCAATCCCGCCAAAACCTTGCTTACCTCATCTCAGTCTCTCAAGATCTTATAACATCATCAAACTTTAATCGATAAGGGTAAAAATCAATCAATCTGAAACTCGTTTTAAGTTTACGATTTAGGTTATGTTTGATTTGTTGTCTCTAGATTAATGTTTTTGATTTAAGTTGGAAACAAATTGAATTTTTTTAAACTTTTTTCTTACTTTTTTTATTTGTTTCAATCTCTCTCTATATCTACAGCCTCGTTGAAACTTGGAACACACATGGATAGGGCTACAATAGATTGAAGGTTAGGTCTTATAGGAGATAGAAGGCTAGAGCTTGAATCCAGGTAGATAAGTCCTAATGTTTGATATTTTTTTCAATCTCTCTATAGAACGTAATTGCTTATTTTACTAGTTCTAACATAACCTTATTTATTAAGATAAATCCATCTAAATTTAATTTTTATTTTAATCTGATTATAACCACATGGATTAGGGATTTTGAACAAATCCAAATATTTGATATGAGGGTGTATGACTATTTGTTTTGTTATCATTAAATGATCCATTATATAATTCTTATTATTTTTTATGCTTGGGAATTATTTGTTTTTACTTCTTAAGTCTGAATCTAAACCATTCTGACTTAAGAGGCTAACGGTTATTTTTTTCTTTTGAATGATTAAATGGTAAATGAACATCTAAAGATTATGAATTTGAAGCCTGAATCGGTCTAAATATAAAAACAAACATATTTTTCAGATTCAGATGTCAGACTTCAAATTCATACTTCAGATTCAGATGGAAAAACAAATGCAACCTTAGTTTTGGTTGGATGTTTTAATATGCATTTTATTCGATACCTCTAAGTGAGAAAAAGGTTTTTTCGTTTGCATATTATTTTCAGTGAACAAGTGCCATATTTTTTAGTGTATAATTTTTGCTTTATATTTTTGTGTTAGTATTGTTGTTTTCAATTTTTAATAGATCTAGCTGAAGGTTTCCAGAATTAAAGGACATGAATAACAAGACATTATAATTATGTTACGAGTTTGAGAAAATGATCAAATGGGTATTGAGATTATTAATGGGATTGTTAATCCTGATAATGTTAATGTTAGGGCGCTATACTATATACCCTTGAATTCAGGTACACTCATCTTTGATTTTTGTAATGATTTTATTTGGCATGGTGAATTGAGTTTTGAGTTTTGGGATTGAATTTGGTGAAATAGTTTGGACATATAATTGAGTGCTTTAGATCATGATCTTATTTTGAAAACAATTTAAATTAGGAATAGTTGGTGATCCGAATTAGATGAGTTATATCCTTAATTATTTGAAGAATATATCATATATCCTTAATTGTGTTATAAAAACTATAATTGTTGAGTTGAAGTATGTAGCTTGGTTAGAGATCATGGTCCGACATTAAATAGATACAAATTTTATTTTATTTTTTAAAGAGCATAATACGGGCGAAGAACTTTGAAAGTTATATGAGCTGACACTTTGGACTAATGACAGAACATCAGACATGATATAGATTGGCACCAAGACTATCTCCAATATACCTTCTATTTTAACGTTTTTTCCATTTTCAATTTAAATATTGGTCTATTTTGGCTAGAATATGTCAATTGTTGACTGAAAAGTTCGATTGTTGGAGGTGGATATACTACTCGGTGGCATAGTGGGTTGTAGGTGCAACCATTGAGATGCCCGTTTGAGGTTTAAATTTTGCATGTTTGGGTATAGGAAGAAGAGGTGGGAGAGGTATAGGAATCGAGTGTAGTATTTATGACGCACAATTAGAGGGGAATCATATGAATTTTCTAACAATTGTTACATATATTAGATACGAATTGAATGTCTGCACTAAATTTTTTATTTAATTTTAATTTATTGATTTCGCTCTGAAATTGAGTTATGAATATATGATTTTGATATGATAATCTATTTGTTTGGAGATCACTTTACTTAGGAATATTGATATCTTATAATATTCTTGAGATAACCATCTACATGGCTGTTGATGTAAAAAATTAGATCACTCTAATTATTCAATCACAGATAAATAAATGAGACCAAAGATTTTTAAAGTGGTTCAGCCTTAAAGGAATGGTCTTCGTCCACTGTTATGTTATTGCTGATTGTTTGGGAATTTTCGAGTACAAGTTCTCTCCAGAAATTCCGGTCCCTCTGAATGAGGGTGATACAAGGTATTTATAGCCCTTAGGCTGTACATGAAAGGGTTGATACATTAAATGATATACATATGAAAGGGTAATACATTTAATGCAGCGTGTGCGTCAAGATGATAAACATTCAATGAATAGTTGAACTGTTGATTATCTGGCAATTAATGATACGGCCGAGATGCAGCTCGGACCGCCTTAGTTGCTCGTTGCTCAGGAGTTCCTCGGAGCGCTATAGTACCTCGATGTATCCTCGTTGCTCGGAGAGAACATGAGTTGGTCGGGGAAATGGACTTCCTCGTTGCTATTGTGCCACGTAGATTGACACGTGTCTTCGTATTATTCATCCATATCAACATATTAATTTTGGTATCAACTGAAGCCCCCAATGTATCATATTTCGAACTTTGAGGAGTATGGGATATTCTTTCTCGGTATATGGCGATATTAAATGACTTTCCTGGGTTTTAGGAGCCTTTTCTTCATATTTGAATTTCCTTCCAAATTCGCAGAATCCGCCATTTTGCATTTTTATAGGCGCTTTGGTCTTCGTGCCCCTTTTGTCCTTTTAGCCGCCGGAAGTTCGATAGTTTCTTTTTGTAATCATTTCTTTCGCCATTTCCCAAGGCACAGTATTTAAAATTCCCAAGCAATCATATCGTCTTCTACCTTTTCCAATTTCTGCTTTCGAGTTTTCTATAGCTTTTCTTTCTCCTGTGCGTCCATCTTTTTCTTCGTTTGTTTGTCAACAGATCTCCTTTTTCCCTGTAAGCTCTTCTTCCCTCTCCTTTTATTCATCATGGTTTACATTATCGAATCTATTGAAAAATTCCGTTTTGATTAATCCATGCCGTCTTGGGTAACTCTGGAGGTTCTTTCTGAGCCTTCAGATTATTTTCGATTGGCTGAGGGACATTGGCTCCCCAGTCTATTCATTGCAGAATGTGGATTTTCTTTTCCACCAAACCCTTTATGCTTAGAGTTTTGTCAGTACTTTGACGTTGTTCCTGCAAAAATAGCCCCCAATTCATGGAGAATAATTAATGGGGTGTATAAATTAAATCTATCTCATGGGACTCGTATAGGGATTCCTGAGATTATGTATTGTTATAGATGGGCAGTCTTAGATAATGTTTATTACTTAAAAACTAGGTTTTTGAATAGGGCTCTTGTAGTTAACCTCCCTGATGCAAATAGATATTATTTTGAACATGGGGTGGTTATTAAAAATTGGCCATATGCCCCCTTGGTTGGAGATGCAGTATACCAGGGTCCTAAATGCCCCCCATATGGCAATGGGATAGGTTTATTTTCATTTTCCTTTACTTATGAAATTATGCTTTTATCATATTTGACAAAATGTATGACTGATATTTCATTATGTATTTATTTGCAGTTGACAGTAAAAGAAGAAATCCAAAAGAATTAGAGGTTAATATTAAGCATCTGAAACTTATCTGGGGTTTGCATAAGAGCGTTGCAGACGAGCACATCAGGTCTGCATCCTATTTGCTGCAGTATAGGATCTATAAGATTTCCTATACTGCTCGTCCTGTGATTAGATCTGTTGAGCCAGCCTCAACTCCAGAGGATTCTTCTTTAGATTCTCACATCCCTTTAAGTCAGAGAATGGGCAAGAAAAGAGCTCCTCCTGCTCTATTTGATGACATTACTTCTGCTGCTGAGGCCAAGAAAAGCAAAATTGATGTCCCAAAGGGGACTAAGAAGGTGGATGTTGCACCTTCCAAAGCTATCGAGAAGCCCCCAGTGGCTCCGAGCAAGAAGGTTGCTCCTGTGGAGATGACTACTATCTCTCCGACCAAGAGCTCTTCCTTGGTTGAAACTGCTGAAGTCCCTTTGAGGAGATTGAGGAAATCGTCCTCAGTCAATTTGGCTGAAACTGTCAATCTGGTTGAAACCATTTCCTCTCTACCAGCTGGTGGTGTTGGTGTTCCAACCATCATTCCTCCGAGCTCTTCCATGAGCTCGGTAAAAACTTGGATCATACCCGAGGTCCAAGGAACTGATGAAAAGATTTCTAGGGATATGCTGACATCCCTAGCTACTCGTCACCTTGCTTCAGTAAGTTTCTCACACTCTGAATTTCCTTTCTTTCTTTGAATACTTGTATTTTTGTACTGACCTGTCACTTTTTCCCTTGTTTAGCTAGTGAATTGTTTTAACAACATCGTGAAGAAAGATGAAGCAATTAAAGCTTCCAGCTCCTCGTCGGGGGTAGATGATGCTCTGCTAGGTTTGACCCAATCCTTGAAGGATTCTCGTCAGCAGTATAGTGAGGACAAAGCTGACTGGGAGAAAAAGTTGTCTATAGTTGAAGCTGAGAAGGCGAAGCTGGCTGAGATCTCCAAGAGTTTGGAGAATAAGGTGAAAAGTTTAGAGGTCGAGCATCAAAAGTATGACGACAAGCTCAAGAACTTTGGAGAGCTTGAAGATAAGCTGAAAAAGGCAGAGGAAGAGTTGTCCATCCTGCGAGATGTCAAGCGCCAAAAAGAATAATTGGATGCGAAGTTGAAGACTGCCAAGGATCTTCTATCCGAGAAGCTCTCCTCGGAGAAACTGAAAAGAAAGCTCGCAGTTAAAAAATCCTTCAGCGCTGGCTGGGATAAAGGATGGGACAAAGGGATTGCTGCGATGACATCCCAAGTACAATACGGGAAGTTGAAATACTTTTGAGATGGCTGGGTAGCTGCCCTACAGGAATTGAAGATCAAAGAGGACTCTGAGCTATTTCAGCTACACCTCCCTGGTCCTCCCCCACAAATTGAAGAAGAAGAAGAGGATGAGCCTATCTCTGATGAATCTTCCATGGCCATGGTTGATCAAGTCCCTGCCTCTCTACCTTCTGCCAACGAGGACATTTCTTCCATGCTTCCTCCTCCTGAGAAAATTCCAACTCCTGTTGACCAAGCTGTTGTTACCACCGAGCAACCAAGCTCCTCGTCCCAGCCTCCTGAGAAAGTCTTGGGAGACAAGGAAAAGGTGTGAAGTTGTTCGGTATCTTTTCTATCTTTCATTATCATTTGTAATCAAACAATGTAACCTTTTTATGATCTAATAAAATACATCTTCGTTCTTCTCTGTTGTTGATGATTTGTTTTTGTTGACTATTGTCTCCTCTTCATTAGTTTATGGCCAGGATGGAATTGCTATCTGCCAATGATACAAAACTGATGCAGCAATGTCACGAATACTATAAGGCTGGTCACACAGAGCTAAGTGTATCAGAAATTGCTGACATCCTTGGCCATGATGCTTCAGAACAGGCAATTGAGGCTTATCGGTACTTGAAAGATTTACTTGACCGAGCTGTGGCCAATAATGTGGCCTACTATGAATTGATCGAGGAGCTTCATTGTACCTTAGAGGATCTTCAGAACCAGCACAATGAATCGGCTGCCCTATTGCATAAGGGGTATGAGGATAGGTATCAACAGCTTTCTTCCGAGACAGGCCACAAAAAGATCATTGCTGGATATGATGTCAAGGAGAGAACCCTAAAAGGTGAACTTGAAGCGTGTAGACAGATTGCCGAACTACTGGAACAAGAAAAAAATAATTTGCAAAAGGAGCTAGCATAGTATTAGTCTGCAGCTTCCTCTTCAACAGCTGTGATCCCAGTGACTGATGAGGGATATTCCTTCCTGGAGGTTGAAAATGCCAAATTAAGGCAAGAGCTGGATACTTTAAAAAGGTGTGGTATCTCTACTACTGCTCGGGGGCGAGAAAGAGGTTCTCGTGAGCGAGGAAGAGCTGTTCAAAATGTTGTCGAGGAGCAAAGTTCTCCATCTGCTCGGAGTCGATCAAGAGTTTTCAGCCGTAATGTTGAAGAAGCTCACACTCAGTCAACTTTGGAATCTCAAGCGTTCCAATTGAATGCAAAAGATCGTGCTTTGTCTGAAATGTCCAAGAAAAACCTATCTTTGGAAGATCAACTTACTGCGACGAAGTCTGCTTTGAATAATAAAGATGTTTTTGCCAGGAGCCTTCACGAGCAACTAGAGAGAATAACTTTCCAATTCCACAAACAACCTCATGAGTTTTGGATGGTAGGCTACAATGAAGCCCTTTGTCACTTGGATGCTCGTCTTGAAAATGCCAATAATGAAGGTTATAAACAGGGGTGGTTGAACCCCCTGGGTGTGTTAAAGCTAGAGCAGGGCCATTATTTATGGGATTATCATGCTCCTGGGCTACTAGACTTGCCTGTACCGCCTTACAAACTGGACATGGAATGGATCCCAGCTCATGCCATTCCTCGGAGCTTAATTTCAAAATACCTTGGTGACTATAATCTTCACTCCCAAATCGAGGTATCTCGTCCCGAACATCTACTGGACACACAGAGATATTAACTTCATTAATTCTCCTCTTTGCCTGGAAGATCCTCCTGCTAGCGAGGAGCCTGTTTCAAAAGCTAAAGGAAAGAAACCAGTAGAGTAGGGATCTTAGTTAGTACACATGTAATATGTAATACATTTTGACCTTAATGAAAGAATTTCATTTTTGTTTGCAAATTTGTATTGCTATTCTTCTGTGCTTTTCAAATACTACGTATGTATCTGTTAAAAAGATAACAATTTTGTGCTGTTCATCAACCAACTTAGTAATAAACAGTTACAAGTATAAAAAATGTTACTCGATCACTTAATAATAAAGTAATGAGTATAAAAATGTTTAAATTTTTTCCAACCAACTAAGGTTGTTAAATTGTACTCGTCGACCAAGTATAATTAGCAAGAGTTTTCATAAAACGTATCCGACCAACCAGGTTGATGGACCCTCCTCGTCGAAAAGTTCTCCTCATTGACCAACTACAGTTAGTGGGTTTTTATCCCCGACCAACTATACTTGGCTCAGTTTGGAATATTTTGTATTTTCTGGAATGGTTTTACCTTCCGACCGACTTGTTGGCATATTTTGTTTCTTAACCAGCCAAAATTGGCATTTTTAAGAATGTTGTTCTTGCCCTTTTACCATTCAAAGTTGGTTGTGGGTTTGAACTATTAGGTTCTTTCGAACTATCTTGTCCACAAGATCTTTTACCAACCGAAGTTGATCACGCAAGTGTACGCCTCCTAACCAAAGGAGTATATTCAAAGTTGGTTGTGGGTTTGAACTATTAGGTTCTTTCGAACTATCTTGTCCACAAGATCTTTTACCAACCGAAGTTGATCACGCAAGTGTACGCCTCCTAACCAAAGGAGTATAATTTGTTCTCGCTATTTTATCAACCGAAGTTGATCACGCTCGAACTACCAGGTTCTTTCGAACTATCTTGTCCACAAGCTCTTTTACCAACCGAAGTTGATCATGCAAGTGTACGCCTCCTAACCAAAGGAGTATAATTTGTTCTCGCTATTTTATCAACCGAAGTTGATCACGCTCGAACTATCAGGTTCTTTCGAACTATCTTGTCCACAAGCTCTTTTACCAACCGAAGTTGATCACGCAAGTTTACGCCTCCTAACCAAAGGAGTATAATTTGTTCTCGCTATTTTACCAACCGAAGTTGATCACGCTCGAACTATCAGTGTAGTGTATCACACTAGTATTCCCCAAAAAACTTGTAATAAAAGGAATAGGATGGTGAAACATCATCGTTTTATTCATAATGAAGGAATTGATTTACATTTTACATTACTGATAATACTTACGTAGGTGTTCAGCATTCCAAGCATTCTTAAATTCCTCTCCTTCTAGAGTTGCTATTCTGTAAGTTCCGGGTCGAACAACTTCTGTAACTCGGTAAGGTCCATGCCAGTTGGCTTCAAGCTTATTGTGCTTCTGAATGACCTTCTTTAGCACATAATCCCCTTCTTTTAAGTCGCATTTCTTCACCCTCTTGTTGTAGAACAGAGTTGTGCGTTGTTGGTAAGCAGCATTCCTAATGGTTGCCTCTTCTCTAACCTCCTCGAGCATGTCCAAATCTAATCTTCTCATCCAAGTCACTGACTGGGGAATTGAAATTCAGTACTCTGTGTGTTGGAAGACCCAACTCGGCAGGTATTACTGCCTCACTTCCAAACGCTAGCATATATGGGGATTCTCCCGTTGCTGCTCGGGGAGTTGTTCGGTAAGCCCACAAGACTGACTGTAACTCGTTAATCCAATTAGCTTTAGCTTCACTTAGCCTTTTCTTCAAACCATTTAGCAGTGTTCTGTTCATGACTTCTGTCTGCCCATTGCTTTGAGGATGACCTGGTGCTGAATGGGTCTTTAGGATGTTTGATTGTTGACAATAAGCAGCAAACTCCTCGTTGTCGAATTGTGTTCCATGGTCTGTGATGAAGGCATAAGGGAGACCATATCTACAGATGATATTCTTCCAAATAAACTGGTATACCTTCTCGTACGTCATATCGATAAGGGGTTCATCTTCTACCCACTTAGTAAAATAATCTACTGCGACGACGAGGTACTTGAATCTTCCTCGGGTGGTAGGCAATGGTCCAACCAAATCAATTCCCCACATGGCAAATGGCCAAGGGGAAGTTATGGGTGTCAACAATGCTTGTGGAGTTTGTCGGATGGAGGAAAAACGTTGGCACTTGTCACATTTCTTAGCATAGGCTATACAATCAGCCCTCATCGTCGGCCAGTAGTATCCTTGAGTCATCACCCTCTGCAAAAGTGTCCGTCCTGCTACATGGGCTCCACATGACCCTTCATGGATCTCTTCAATCAATTCTTTTACCTCGGAAGGATGTACACATCTCTGCAAACCTACCATAATTCCTCGTCTGTACAAAACGCCATTAGTTAGTACATACCAAGCAGCTTTAAACTTCAATTTCTTTACAGCGAGTTTCTCCTCCGGCAATTCTCCCTCTTCAATGTATACCCTGATGGGATCCATCCAAGATGGTCCTAAATCAAGGGTAATAACATTCATCGTCAAGTCTTCATTTATGCTACGACTTTCCAGTACTTCAATTGGTATCGTTCTTCGCAGCTCGGTACGAGTAGCTGATGCTAGTCGGGCCAGTGCGTCTGCTTGTGCATTTTCTATTCTGGGTATTCTGATCAACTGAATGGCATCAAATTCTGCCAGCAATTCCATCACCTTTTCATGATACTTGACCATTAATTCTCCTTTAACCGCATATGTTCCCGTCATCTGATTCACAATTAATTGAGAATCACTGAATACTATCACTTGATGTGCTTCCATAATCTTTGCTAAATTAAGACCTTCTATCATAGCTTCATACTCAGCCTCATTATTGGATGTTTTGAATTGAAATCGCAAGGCATATTCTATGTCAATCTCGTCTGGGGTTTTTAAAACAATCCCTGCTCCACAACCTGCTGTGCAAGATGACCCATCTACATACAATCTCCATGTAGGTAACTCGTCTTCAAATTTCTTATCCAATAGAGTTCCTCGGTGAAATATCTGTTGTTCTCTTCCATCCTCCCCTGTTAATTTTTGCTCCTCGTCGACCATTTCTTCTCGCCCTTTTACCAACCGGAGTTGGTCTGGGTTTGAATTTGATGATTTTTCTACATCCACAAGCCCTTTTACCAACCGGAGTTGGTCTGGACTTATGTCTGTTGATCCTGTAACATCCATAGGTTGGTCAGTGAGCGACTTTTGTTCCTCGGGGGTATCAGGATATGTAAACTCTGCTATAAAATCTGCTACAGCTTGCCCTTTCAATGATGATCTTGAGAGAGTACAGCTACAGCGGAAATATTGCGACTTCTCAAATAAAAACCAATTTTAATTAAACTCAAATTTTAGTTAAACCCTAAGACATGCATCTAGATGATTTATCAAATAAAATATAGCATGCAGGATAAAAACAAACAATTTCAGGAAAAATCCCCCAAAGGGGCAAAACCTTTTATTTTCACTATAATTTGTAAGAAAACGGCTTACAATCGGATTACAATGAAAATACAGTGACTAAGAATTACCCTCAGGTATCAGATTCTGTAGTCGGCGGCTGGAAATATCCCTTTCCAGGAGGGCAGTAATGAATCCACACGCAGCGAACCCACATGAACCTCAGTCCAATCAACAAAGGAAGAACCGCAGCACTCCTCAATGACACGCAACCATGAAACTTTGTAGAGACTCCCTCAGCAAAGACACGCAGCCCTCGGTTGCAAAGATCTCTCCACAAAGGTTTGAACAAACTAAAAAGTTGTGTTCTTGGGTTACCAAAAAGATTCACAAAGGATTGGCAATTGTGTGAATCAAAACATGAGTCTTGGGGCTCAAAAATATGAAGACTAGATGTATTTGGACTCTCAAAAACGTCTTCTAAAGTCTTGCAAAACAACTCCCCCGAAGTTGGTATTTATAGGAAAAAATATGAAGAGTTCCGATTTTTTAAAACTCTAAAAATCTTATCAGCGTACAGGTACACCGAACCCCATCTGGGGTACACCGAACCGGTTTGGTTGTACCATTCTTGTATGGGGTTAAAAAACAACATTCTTCAAGGAATTTTCTCCAACTTCAAAAGGTCATAACTTCTTCATCGTAGCTCGGATTGAGGTGCCGTTTCTTCCAGTATCTTCATTGCGGCGAGCTCTTCAACTTTCCAGTTGACCAGACCTCCGAACTATGGATGTGAAATTACGAAAATGACCTTGAACTTCCCTATCAAGCCTTGTTTCACTGTTTTGACTTCCCTTGCGTTCCACTTGCATTAAGTCCCTAAAATCGTGGAACGTGAAATCGTTGTGGCAGATGAGGGACACATTTAGGAGTTGTTGAATGCTTGATGCTTGGAATTCGGATAGAGGCCGTCGTGAGCGATCGTGTAGAGACGTGCCAGATGTAGCCGAATGTAGCGGCGTATGACATACAACACTGTAAGATAACGGACATGAGAATTATGTCCTTACAGATCTGGGTTCATACACAATATCATATTCACCGAGCTCTATTGCCCAGTACATCAGTCTCCCTGACTTTTCTGGCTTATGAAGGGCTTGTCTCAATGGCATGTCGGTATAAACGACGATGGTATGGGCCTGGAAATATGGCCTCATTCTTCTACTTGCTTTAATTAATGCTAATGCCAAATTTCCAGCTTTGGGTACCTGATCTCTGCACCTCAGAAAGCCTTAATTGTGTAATAAATTGGCTTCTGGACTCCATTCTCCAATCTGATCAATGCCGAGCTGACTGCATGCTCTGATACTGCCAGGTATAAGTACAACTTTTCTCCCGTTATTGGCCTTGACAACAGTGGAGGTGTTCCCAGATATTTCTTCAAGTCTTGAAAGGCTTTTTCACATTCCTCATTCCACTCGAAAGTTTTTTGAAGTGTTTTGAAGAATGGTAGGCATCTATCTGTTGCTCGAGATACAAATTTGTTGAGCGCTGTAACTCGTCCTGTAAGGCTCTGCACTTCTTTCTTTGTCGTTGGAGATCGCAACCTTAAAATATCTTTGATCTTTTCTGGATTTGCCTCAATGCCTCGCTGGTTGACAATGTACCCGAGAAATATTCCTTCTCGTACTCCAAATGTACACTTCGTCGGGTTGAGCTTCATTTGGTATTTATCCAGTTGATCAAAAGTCTGACTTAAATCAACTAGATGATCAACAGCTTTCTTGCTTTTTGTCAGCATATCATCGACATAGACTTCCATATTGCAACTGATTTGTTCGGAAAAAACCTTGTTCATCAGCCGCAGGTATGTCGCTCCTGCATTTTTCAAACCAAAAGGCATAATATTATAACAATAAGTACCCCTAGGGGTAATAAAAGAAGTACTTTCCCTGTCTTTAGATTTCATCTTGATCTGGTTGTAGCCAGAGTAAGCGTCCATGAAGCTGAGCAGCTCGTGCCCCGATGTAGCATCAACTAGCTGGTCAATTCTGGGCAATGGGAAATGATCTTTTGGGCAGGCCTTGTTGAGATCAGTGAAATCAACACACATTCTCCATTTATTGTTTTTCTTCTTTACCATCACCACATTTGCCAATCAGTCCGGATACTTCACATCTTCAATGAATTGAGCCTTCTGGAGCTTGTCGACCTCCTCTTGAATAGCTTGATTCTTCTCGGGGCTAAATACCCTTCTTCTCTGCTTTACAGGCTTGATCTCCTTATTCACATTGAGCTCATGACATAGGAAGTTTGGATCTATTCCTGGCATGTCTTCATGACTCCATGCAAAAGTTTTCTTCCTATTTCTCAAGAAAGTTATCAAATCTTGTTTTATTGAAGCATCCAATGATGAACCTATCTGGGTTACTCGTTCAGGGTGCTCGTCGTCCAGAATAACATTTTCTGTAGATTCCCCCACCTGCCCTTTTACAAGTTGGGATTCATCTCTGGGATCGAGAGTTTCAATCTCTGTATCTTTTTCCACCTGGTAGGTAGTAGTCTTTTTCCTTGATTCCTCAAGCTCCTCTTGCTCGGCAGATGAATAATAGCATTCCCGAGCTACTTTTTGATCACCTTTCACAACTCCTACTCCAAAGTTTGTTGGGAATTTTAAGCATTGATGCACTGTAGATGAAACTGCTTCAAACTTCTTCAAACCAACTCTTCCCATGATGATGTTGTAGGCTGACTGCACATTCTTATCCATCACAAAGAAGCGTATTCTTTCTGTTCGACAAGCAGGCCAAGTTCCAATGAATATATCCAACTTGATCGTCCCAAGTGGAAAAACTTTCTCGCCAGCAAAACCCAGGAGGGGTTTGTGATACGGTTCCAATTGAGATAATTTCAGATTCAAGCTGTCAAAGCATGAATAGTACATGATGTCTACCGAACTTCCATTGTCTACCAACACCCTTGAAATCACTACTTCCTTCATCCTCATTTTGATCACTAGAGGATCGTCGTGAGGATAAAAGACACCTGCCAGGTCATTTTTTGAAAAGCCAATGACCAGCTTCTCTTTGTTTACCTTCCTCGGACGATCGTCCTCGGCCAGATTTATTCGCTGAATATATGAACAAGCTTGAGCCTCTCCGAGGTAAGCTTTTCTTTCTGCAGTACGGTCTCCTCCTCCTGCATCTCCTCCTGTAATAACATTACAATCAAATGATCCAAAACGTATGGAAAATACCTCTCGTTCTGGCTGCCTTGGCTTCTTGGGAAGATCGGAGTCTTCATCTGGATCATCTTCATGGTCCCTCTTCTTTTTCTCCTCTGTTCGGCGAGGAGATCTAGACCTCTCTCTAGTTCGGTCATTATTTCTTTTTTCGCCTCCCCGATCAACATACTTTGCTAGCTTTCCTCTTCGGATGAGTGTTTCAATCTCGTTTTGAAGTGCTATGCAATTTTTGGTCATGTTACCATGATCTTTATGAAACTCGCAATATTTATCCTTACTCCTCGAATCACGGTCTGACCTCAGTTTCTTTGTCCATTTTACCTCCTCGTTGTTCTTGATTTCTTCCAAGACATGATGAATACCCATTTTCAAAGGAGTATAATTGTCGTATTTCTTCAGGACTTCCCATGATGACTTATTATTCTTGGAACGTTTGTCACCGCCATTACCCTTGTGCTCTTTATTTTTAGACTTATCGACGTCCACCTTGGTGTCTTTATCCATATTATTCTTTGCAGCCATAACTTCCTCGACATTCATGATTTTGGCCACTTTTGACATCAACTCTGACATAGTTTTAGGTGGATCCTTTGCCAAGGTGTAATACAATTTATTAGGCAACAACCCACTCATCAAGGCGGTGATTGCTGTCTTCTCTTCGTAATCTATGACTTCCAGCTTCTCGTTATTGAAACGAGTTATGTAATCTCTAGTACTCTCACCAGATTTTTGTCTAACACTTAACAAGTGTGCTACTCGTTTTACTGGCTTTGCTCCAAAATAGAAATTGCCAATAAATAACTCGGCCAATTGAAAGAAATTTGAAATCTTACCCCGAGGAAGATTGTTGTACCATATCTGGGCAGCTCCAGTAAGAGTTCCTGAGAACGCTCTGCATCTCATCTCGTCGGGGACGACATAGATGTCGGCAGCAGCTTGATATTGCTCTATGTGAAGAACAGGATCTGTCTTTCCATCATATTTGGGGGTCACTACAGGTGCTTTAAACTTTGATGGTGTAGGAAAATTCACAATGGTCTGTACAAAAGGTGTTCCTCGAACAAAAGTTCATTGTAGGGGGTTCTTTGCCTTAGCCATATCTCCCAATCTATCCTCCAACCGCTGAATAGAACCTTTCCACGCATCATTTCCTTCATCGGGCTTGTTAGTTAGAGCAATAGATCGTTCTGAAGTAGCCTCCTGAGATTTATCTTGACGAGCAACTGGTCTTGATTGTGCTGATCCTTCTCTTAGATGTGATGGTTGTCGAAAACTCCTCGACATGGTCTTAGGTGGACTCCTATTCCTCCTAGGGCCTAATCGACTGAAAGGAGACACCCTACTCAATCTTTCTAAGGCACTAGGTCTTTCTGGAGAGAGAGTTATACGTTGATCAGTATCTGTAGCCCTTATTGACGAAGTTCGCCCAGGTTGATAAGAGAAATCATCAGACTCCTCATTACGATATGACTCAGTACGCCTGGATCGTGAAGAAAGTAAATAAGTTTGCCTCTGACCTCTTTGTTGTCCTAAACGTGCAGGTGCATTGACATGAAGGGTTTGTATGAGTTGCCTTATTATGTCTTGCATGGCGGTTTGTCCTTGAGCCAGATTCGTCATAATTCCGGCCAGATCTGGAGGTGCAGAGGGATTTGAAGGATTTCCAGCATTTCCAGCATTTTGATTGCCAGATTCTGGATTATCCGCCATTGATGATGAATGATTTTTGGTGAAAAATGATAATAACAATCGTTCCCACAAACGGCGCCAATCTGTTGATGTAAAAAATTAGATCACTCTAATTATTCAATCACAGATAAATAAATGAGACCAAAGATTTTTAAAGTGGTTCAGCCTTAAAGGAATGGCCTACGTCCACTGTTATGTTATTGCTGATTGTTTGGGAATTTTTGAGTACAAGTTCTCTCCAGAAATTCCGGTCCCTCTGAATGAGGGTGATACAAGGTATTTATAGCCCTTAGGCTGTACATGAAAGGGTTGATACATTAAATGATATACATATGAAAGGGTAATACATTTAATGCAGCGTGTGTGTCAAGATGATAAACATTCAATGAATAGTTGAACTGTTGATTATCTGGCAATTAATGATATGGCCGAGATGCAGCTCGGACCGCCTTAGTTGCTCGTTGCTCAGGAGTTCCTCGGAGCGCTATAGTACCTCGGTGTATCCTCGTTGCTCGGAGAGAACATGAGTTGGTCGAGGAAATGGACTTCCTCGTTGCTATTGTGCCACGTAGATTGACACGTGTCTTCGTATTATTCGTCCATATCAAGATATTAATTTTGGTATCAACAATGACCATCATTTTTTTCTTTGTTTCTTAGAACTAAACTCGGTTTGGTTATAGAACTTTATGGTGTGAAATATGTTGGGTTTAACAAATTGCTGAAATAGGTCTTTTATTTTGTTTGGAGTTTAATTTTGTGTTTTGTGGGTTTGAACTTTTGGGGTATTGATCCCTCATTATAAAATCCATACAATCCCCCTCTAAATGTGCTCCACAAACACTACACTAGATGTCCGGGTTTAATTATGTGTTTTGTGGGTTTGAAATTTTGGAGGAAATGTCTATCACAGTTACAATTGATACAGGTAACGAATATGAGATCAATCCAGTAAAAGAAAAGTTATTAGCATTCCTAGAGGCTCAGATCATGCTTTGATAATTTTCAAGAGATTCCAAGATGATGTAAAAGATTTTTATTATTATCCAATACGTGTGGATGACTTGGTATCCATTACGAAAAATAATTTGGAAATGGTTAAAACAATTCCCCAAACAAATATTACATAGTGACGAAAGCCATGTTAGTGCAATGTCATACAAAATATATACATGCATATTATAACTTATATATGTTATCTTATATTTGGTTTTTATGTTGCAGTTTCCCCCTATGCTTGATTAGGGGATATATTATGCTTTCCATTGAAGGAGCCTATGTTCATTCCTATGGTTGTTGGTTTGCTGAACTCAAGTGGTAAGGACATGCCTCCCTCCTTTTGCATCATAATGGGAAGTTGTTGTCTATTGTTAGAAATGGTTAGCCTGTCTACACAACGGTATTTAAAGGTATATTTAAAGAGCACTTATATGCTTAAAGATCTCATCTTTGTTGGTGTTTTTTCATGGGTTATTGATTCGGGTGGAATTCATATATGCAATTGAATGACTTATACTATATATGGGATGGATCTCATATTTAGCTAGGAATTTCAAATTACATTCTATTATATGTTCAATAAAATGATGATGTTATGTTCTCTCATACAATATTGTTTATACTAAGAGATGCAATGTCTATGAATTTTATCATGCCCCACAAGAGTGAAGCTTGTTTTTACCAAAACGTTGTAGATTCTCTTGAATTTTTGTGTGTATAATGTAAATAGTTAGGAAATTGAAACCACGTAATATCAAGTAGACTTTTATTTTCTATCCGATGTCCCTCCATCATTAAACTTTTTATGAAATGAATCCTTTGCAGTCATAGCTTCCTCGGCACTCATAATATTTCTTGCCTTGACCAGGATCTCAGCCATGGTATTCGAAGGTTCTTTCACCAATGCTAGTAAAAATTTCCAAGTATCAACGCACTTGTTATTGCTATTTTTGTCATAGTTTATCACCTCCATATTCTTAGTGTTGAACCTGGCAATGTACACTCCTTTTCATTCATCATCCTTAGCTTGATGCTTAATACGTGAGCCACCCTCTTTCCAGGCTTTGTGTCGAAGAAAAAATTATGGATAAATAGGTAGACCAATTGATTGAAACTCATTATCTAGCCCCTTGGGAGCCCATTGTACAATACATGGGCTAATCTAGTCAGTGTACTAGAGAAAGCCTTGAACCTCATCTCATCAGGGATAAAATATATGTTCAAATATGCCTCGTACGCCTCTACTTGATGCATCAAATCATTTTTTTGATCATACCTCATGGGGTATCACTAGCAACTTGAACTTTGTCAGGGTTTCAAAGCTTATAAAGAATTCCTTCAAAGGTGATCCTTGGACATAACACCTCTGTAAAGGGTTCTTAGTTTGATTAGGTCTCCCAATATGTATTCCAATTATTGGATGGGCCCTTTCCACGACTCAGAATTCTCTGTCTGATTAATCTTCTAAATTCATTTCTTACACTATAATCAAATATTTCCCCTCATAAAAGTGTTCTCAGGCCTGGACGAGCCTTTCACATTGTTCTTGGATCGGGTCGAGCCCATCTTCATCTTGGTTTTTGGTCTTTAAGATTCTTCTTTTTGCTCCCTCGTCTCTCTACATGGATGTCATTGTGATGACCTCGAGCCCAATCGATTAAAGGGAGCGACCCTACTTAACCTCTATAAGATATTGAGCCTCTCCATCAAATAAGAGTGCCCATAGTCATAACTAGTTGATCGAATGGTTAATTTTCTTCCTAGACAGTAGGACTGGTCACTTCGATTGGTATGTCCTCCTTTAAGACCTTCTTCCTTCACTAGTTGACCCATAACTAGTTCTATCAAGTTCTTTAAAGCTCGTTCACGGTGAGCCTACCTCCTGTCCCTATGTGGGTCTGAAGGTGACATCTCATGTCTTCGATCTGAGTTTTCCTTAACTATAAGGTTAGTAGGGTTCAGTTCTGGTTGGATCTGCCCCTCCAAGATGCTTTGGGTCAGTTGTTTTATATTTTCCTTAATGGCCTCATGGATTTTATCCAGGATTTTTAGGATTTCTTGCAACTCACCCAAACCAACAAGTTTAGAGGGATGTATTACCCCCTTATCCCCAGTGCTCTAAGGGTCTTAGACATTATCAAAAGAAATTATGCAAAAAACCCACTATTGTAACAAAAGATAAATTAATTTCATGAAATGCAAATCTAAAGCAAAAATAAACAAATCTAAACTGAGATCTAAGGAATTTAGAGGAATCAAAATAATTTTTTCTTAAAATCAGATCAAACCCTTTGAAATCGAAGTGAATCGTATTTCGATTCACATGTTTACTCTAATTGGGTATCCTTAATCTCTAGCAATTGCAAATGGTGTAAAGTGATAATAACAAGCCGATTTCCACAGACGGTGCTAAACTATTATCGCCAGAAATTAGTATATTAATTATTTTAACTATAATATATTAATTATTAGCAAATAATGGATAAGATATTGATTTACTGAAATCCTCAAAAGTAAATTGTAGAGAGATGAGAGAGAGAATAAGAAAAAATTTATGCGGTTCGGATCAAATTTTTGCCTACTTCCACATTTACAATATTTATTGTATTGATTATACGGAAACCCCCATTAACAAGTACAATAGGAAGCTATCAAGTTCTATATATATTTTGGTAAATTAACAGCAAGGATAAATCTCATAAGTTTATGTGTTATTTATAAGCTATTAGGGGAAAGAGAATAGACAGGGACATGTGGTTCATCTTTATAGGATAGGTGAGTACATATTTTACATACATGGTTGAGAAAGCTAATGTGACCTTGGGTTTGTAGAGAAAACACCACCAAAATTTAGTTTCAAATTGTTTTAATAATTGCACCAATTTCGAAAAGGCACAAGTATTATGTAAAATGATTTACCAATTTTAGTCTTGACATAAGCATGCTCTATGTGAGTATGACCAAGAGTAAAATATGTAAGCCACAACACGACAAACGACGAGGAAAACTTATAATGGGAAAAATCTCGGACGGCCTAGCCATATAATGCCACTATGATATAGGTCTAGTTATAAGAAAAATTAGACTTACTTATAGACTCGATACCTCACTTAGATCATGAGATATATGAATTTTAAATCGAAAATATCACGTGTAAAGTATGTGAGTAGGCATATACAAAATGAATCCATCATGCAAATCAATCTAAAAATAATTCATGCAAACACGATTAAGAACAATCCAAGCATTGAAAGTCATAATTGAATTTACTAGTCACATGGATATATGGAAGGAATGGGATTTAAACACACCAATATGCCACACGATGTGTAAAAATAAATTACACAAAACCAAAAAGATCTTTTTGATTTTTAAACATTTCTCAAAATGACTCAAAACACAAACAAAATCTTTTGGTATTTTTCTCCTTAAGACCTAAGAAATGGAAAATCAAAATACAAAAAATAAACATCATACATCTAGAAATAATATATAACATGAAGCACAAAAGATAGTGTATGAAAACATTAAAGCAGCCACTCATAAGATAGAGCATGTGATGAATCATGTGAAATCATGCAAGAGTCAACATGTCTACTATTGAGTGCCTCAAAATTGGATATCCTAACTCACTTAAGTATAACGTGATGATATAGGATTTGGGGAAACTCATTGTAGAATCTCGTTAATACCAATCTTAGACTTCCTAGGACCATTTCTAAGATCATAATAAAAAGTCCTAAGGTGACATTTCCTACCTCAATGTGTGAAAGAGTAGACACGAGAAATATTACCTTTGGGTTGACATTTTATAACATCCCTAGTAATGGTATACACTTGCACACAAGGAATGTGTGAAAGTTCTGGCTTTAGCAGCGGAAGTAGTTATATTATAGAACCCAATTTCATAGTTATCATCTTTGATTCGGATGGTGCTTAATATTTTATCAAACTTTTTCGACCAAGACTCCAATTCAAATTTGACATTACTCAAGCCTCTCAATTTCTTTTTTAACTCCACAATCCTAGACTCGAGCAAACCCCTAGACTCTACAAACTCAAGAAAATCCTTCTTCAAAACTTCCATCAAACCACAAAGGCTATCTCTTTCATCCTCAACTTAATCGAGCTTCTCCTCAAGAGTCTTATCACGTGCCCTTAAACACTCAATCAATTTATCATCATCATTTCCTATGTCACATTCTTTGCTCTTGGCTTCTAAACACAAGTTTTTCTTTTTCAACTCCAACGAGTCCGCGTATAAATACCGAATGGCCACTAGAAGCTCACTATCCTCCTTATCATCTTCTTCTCAATCGCTCCTCTTCTCATTATCTTAAGAACCTAAAGATCAGACCTCGAAAAAGTCATGCTCATGATTATCTTCATCTAGGGAAAATGCTTCATTTAAATTCATGTGACTAGCCATGAAATGCAATGAAGTTGTGCTCTATGGGGAAATTAACTTCCTTTTTTAACTCATTATCACTAAGGGTTGTATTATATACCTTTGGTTTCTTGCCCTTCTTCCTTATTCTAGTGGGACACTCACTGGAATCATTCAATAACCCTTTTCAATCAAAGAACTTTTCCTGTCTATCCACCTTTTTAAGACCATCCATATTCTTCCTATCACGGTTATTAAATTTCTTACGTTTAATTTCATTAATCTTCTCATCTCTAATATTAAGAAACTTCGTGAAATTACTAAAAAACCTAGCAATCTCTTCAGCATCACCATTAAAATCCGGCACGTCCTCTTTTTGGGCTTTCATGGAAATACCTTTATCTTTTTTCGGAGGACACATGTTCACCTTTAGGTTTGAAGGTCGCCTACAATTTCTTTAAATCTCGTAATGTTGACCTAGGGAGTTTAGGACCGTGACTTTGGCGCTAAATCTTCCGAGTAATGACCTTAAGACTTTATGCACCCCAATACACTCGGGAATAGGCTATCCTAAGTTTAATGAGGAATTGAAAATATCTGACAACTTGTTATAGAAATCATCAAAAGATTCATTCTCTAACATCTTAATCGTTTAAAACTTAGTTGTCAAATTTTATAACTTAGAAACCTTAACAATAAATGTTCCCTTATGTGTGTGGATCATAAAATATCCCAAGAATCTTTTGCGCTCTCGTAAGTCGTAACACGTCTAATGATTCGATGGTCATAGAGCAAAAAATAGTTTTCACACCTGTGGAATTAAAATTCGAGGCATTCTTTTTAGCCGTTGTCTAAGAGGCATATGCTTTAGTAAAACCACCTTTAATGGGAGGAGTCCACCCATATTCAATCGAGTTCCAAATTTTCTCATTGATCGATTTAAGGAAAAATTGCACCCCCGTCTTCCAGTGGGGATAGTTTGACCCATAACATGAGAAGGTTAGACAATAAAACTATCCTCTCGGTTAAATTCAATCTAAACCCTAAACAAGAAATAAAAAAATATCTAACATAGAAAACTTCTATAGCCCATTCCAATACCAATTTGATAAAGCCAATGCGTCCTAGAGTTTGTAGAGAAAACACTACCAAATTTAATTTTCACATTTTTTTTAATAAACTTGCACCAATTTAGAAAAAACACAAGCATTGTGTAAAACGATTTACCAAATTCAGTCTTGACCTAAGCATGTATCTAGGTGAGTATAAGAAAGAGTAAAATATGTAAGTAACAACACGATGATGTAGGAGGAAAACCCACAATGAAAAAAATCGATGGCCCAGCCACATAAGTGTATTACGATATAAGTCTAGTTACAAGACCAAATTAGACTTACTCATAGACTCGATGCCTTCAAGCCTTAGCGTGGTTCTTATTCCCTTGATACCTTCTTTTCAACCAATATTGGACACCTTCAACAACCACATAATGCAAACACTTTCCTATATCTCGATATCCCAACGATTTTACTTGTCTCGTGGTCACGGAAACTACTCATAACACCAAACACAATATCCGCAGTATAAAATTCTCACTGCGCAAAGAGAAAACCACTTTGTTTGAAAAATAATGAAGATATCTCAAACAGACATATATATGTAGGATTATTGGATCCCAAACATGGGTGTAAACCGAGTTTTGGTTTGGAAGACTTTTTCTCAAAATAAAGTCATAAACTTGGAGATATTTTTAAACAAGTTTGGGAACTTAAAAAAATTGGAAAGTCTTAGGGACATATACTTCTTTGCAATCCTATTCCTATGAGGCTTGTTGAAAATGAGATAAGGATCAAAAGTAGTTTGGAAAAACTCAAATTCTTTGAAAATTCTCCAATTCATTCGGACGAGGTATATCTCATTCGAATGAATTATAGCATCTCATTCGAACACCTATCCAACGAACTATCCAACGACATTCTAGAATGATGAGGAAATGGTTCGTTTAAAGTTCATTCCAAGATTAACTAACGAGGTACCATATCTTATTCGAATGACATACCGATGTTGTTCTAACGACCTTACGAGAAATATTTTTCTTCTAAAAAAATATTAAAAAGGGATCAACCCATTTTAAAATAATTATAAAAAAATTATAAACTCCTAACGCCCAATACAAAATCCAAGGATAAAAAATAAACATGTATTCATTACTTAATGATATTCCTTGGATGATGAAGATGAAACGCAGCTCGAAACATGATGTATACTTTATTCTTGGACGCTATAATCTTGAATAACACATTACAAGCTTGAAGGACAAAAAAAATTCAATTCCTAACCTATGAGTCAAATAAGTTTTTTTTAAACATGGAATAAATCCAGTAAATACAAATTGACTCGATTCGAAAATGTGTTCTTACAATGGTGAGAGAATAATCACAAGTTAAATATTGTAATATGGAGGAGAATATATGCATATCTTCCCTATGTGCATGTGTATATAGAATGCTGACGTCATCTAGTTACGAAGTACTTATCGTAATGGTGTTAGCTAACACTGTCGACTATAGAGTTAATCCATTATGTCAGTCTGGGCTGATTTGATCTCCTTATGAGATGACTAGCTAGTTCAGCCTGGTCGATTACATTATCTGTCCATCTTTAAGGACAAGTGTCTCCTTCTGATTGGTTCGTGGGTCATCCCATATTTATGATATAATAATCCTTATTATTTTATTCTCTTCATGAAATTATTGTTTGTATTTTCATAATGTATCTTTATTGTTATGTTTCATAATTTTGCGTGTTAATTAATTGAGTAGTCTGGAACACCCATTTTAGGGACAACATGGATTTAATTTTGATACCCACCTAGATCATGTTTTTTTGAAAAGTCCATTTTATATATTATTTTCTAAATTAAATTTTAACCAGGTAATTAATTTAAAGTTATAAATTAAATTTTGATCTTCGAGTTTTACTTTAATTTGAAATGGTTTTATTTTTGGCAAATTCAAATAGTGAGATCGGAAAATTTTAATTTATACAAGTAAATTGGGAAATTACTAAAGATTTAATTCGATCTTTTAGAATTGAATAGTTGTTTTCCTAAAAGCCACGAGTTTAAAATATTAATGGGTGAGGGGTTTCCACATAAATCCCGCGATCTACATTGGTGTTTTGAGAATATGATGTGATTACTTACTCACGTCAGCTTGAGCTCACCCCCATCATATAGATTTAATCAACGCATCCAGAATTCTTGAGATTATAAATTGATAGTTCATTGAAATTGAATGTGAGTGAGTTTTGTCCTTAAATCGAGAAAGTTCTCACTAGAATATTTGATATCAAAGAAATAAATAATAGTATATGATGATACCAAGATTGGTATCACCAGGTTAAAGTGATGAATGAGCTCACACCAGTACAACAATGGCATAACTATAGCAATATAATAGTGGAGACAAAGATGAGGCAAATAGGAAGAACACTGGGATTTAAGTGGTTCAGTCGGAGCCTACGGCCACTGTGTAGTGTGAATAGTGGTTTTCACTATAATAATGGCACTAATGGCCTATAATTACAACACTCCAGCTTTTCTCTCTCACTAAGTAAATTTAATAGAGTTCTGCTAGGGTTGTGATAATTGAATCTTTTTAATGTAGAAGATGAAGTGTATTTATAGTGTCTCGTGGGTGTAATGTACCCTCAAGCATGTAATCAACATATGCATAGGAAAGCTCCCAATAATGAGTTGACACTTTTCCACCACACTTGTAGATAATCATGATGTGACATTCCCTCACGTGAGGGGATAATCTTGTCGTAACAGACTTGTACATGTTTAATTTGTCATCTTGGAACTTTGTGCTGCTCACAAAGTAGAATGTCGGTTGGGAGGTATCGGCCTGGCCGAGTATGAGACTACTATTATGCAACGTTATATGCTGGAAAGTGCCAAGTGTGGTCTAGACTAAATGCATTAGTTCGAGACATAACATATAAGTATTTACCAGGTGTAGGCCGAGATAGAGGTGGAGACATGTCTTCGATGATGAAATGCTTCCCTCGGGTATCGACTCGTGAGAGGGCCAAGATCATAGATGACGAGGCTGGCCTTAATCTGGATAACTCTTGGGTACGACCTAAGTGGGTTCCTTCTGGAACTCGATTGTGGATGCTAATGTCCCTCGTCCTAGGACAATATCACACTTGGTCATATCAATTAATCCCTAGCCCTTATCCATCTATGTGAACAGGTGGCTGAAGGATACGAGTTGGACCAGTCTTTGATGAAATGTCCAGAGAGACACGTGTCTCAGTTCTAATTGGGTAGCATACACCCTTAGTTGATTTGAAGGCTGAGCTCTTAGCGCCTTGTGCCCTCAATGATGGGCTTCGAAACTCGTGCTTAATCATTATCAAGTTTAAAAATAATTCAAACCCCATTTTATTGACTTTCCTCATTATGCGCTCAATTGCTCTCTCTCTCTAAAATCACCAATTTTCCAGCAACCATACCTCTCTTTCATTTCAAGCGTTATTCAACCATTTTTAGGTTTTTTCCAACAATATTCACTTCGAGGTAACCTCTTGCTCCTCCTCTTTGTTTATTTTCATTGATTTAGGTTAACTCTGTGTTTGTTTATTTTTTCAACGGGTTTTTATACCTCTGAAGACCCCCACTAGTGGCCTTAGCTCTTGTTGGGCGTGTCTTGGGGTAGGATTGTGGTGGTCTTATGGTTTCTCACCACCTTCCCTGGTAGTTTTTCCCCTTAGGAACTTTTTTGATATAGCTCCTATCATCTTATCTAGTAGATTTGTCTCTTATTCTTGGTTGTTCTTAAGCAAAACTATTAACCTTATAGCTTTTGATCCTTTAGTCAACAAAAGTCAACTTGCATCTTATTTGTCCCCTTTTTCTATTTTTCCACATAAGTTGAGTCTCACCCTGTTAATATCAAGGAATTTATATAAGTTAGCCAAGGAATTTTCCAGCCTCAAAGAGTGGAATTTTTAAAAAATTAGGAGGGTAGAGGTTGAGGAAGCCGATAGGCATAAAGCCGAGGAATTTCCTATTCATCCCATTTATCCTCCCCCATTGGTTATTATTCTTCCCCCAATTGTTGATCTGAGTGACCTTATGTCCGAGTCATCCTCTTCTGCAGACGATAATATGTCTATCTCTTAGCCGATCAAAAGTGCTAACTCTTGTGAGGAGTTTATGGCTTATCATGCACCCCACACTAAAGGGTCTGAGGTATATGAAGCTTATTCTCGTGTCTCATCCTCTCAGAGGACCAAAACTTCAGACCAATTTCATCCAAATAATTAATCCTATTGTTTCCATTCCACCACCATTAGAAGCGATTCCTTTCTCGGTTGTGATGAGAGCTAAGTTTGACAAAAAATTTCCAAGTGTTAATCCAAATAATCCCCAGGCCGAACCGTCAGAAGACAGTGGTAAAGAAAGTGAGCTTGACATCTATGTCGCTGAGTCCTACAAGAGCACTATGTTCAAGGCGTACCTTCTATCTTGGAGACACCTTTATGTTATATGACCTTCTATTTCTATGAACAAACTCTCTAAAGACAAGAGAGCCTTTTTGGCTGAGAGGGTGAAGTCTATGTCTATGAGCAGATGTTTAATATCGGCTTCCGAGTACCCATTCACCCGACCATCCGGGCCATTCTAGCTCTCCTAGAACTTGACCCGTCTCAGCTTTCTCCAAATGCCTACTGATTTATTCACGACTTTATTTTTATCTGGAAGATTGTTCACCAAACTGAACTTTCAGTTAATATTTTCATGGCTTGGTATACTGTAAGTCTTCTAAGACTCAACCTGGATAGTATCACCTCGTAGCCAGGAAATCAGAGAAGAAAGTCTTATTGGTCACTCAGACCTCTAATCACAACTTGAAACCTCAATATTTTTTCATCTCTAGGGCTTGGGAATTTGTTCCTAATGATTCTTGTGGTACCTATGAGTCCAGGACCCCTCAGCGATGGGAAAAGGTCTCGACGTCAACCAAACTTGATATGGATTTGAACCCCGAGGCTACCAAAAAATTTAAGAAACTTTTTGAACAAGGTGATGGTGGCGTCTTGTTAAGTTTGAGCATCTGATGACCCCATACTACTTGGCTCAGACAGTTCTGGGGGTTAACCCCCTAGCTGAGCTACGTAAGTGATTTTTCTTATCAAGTATTATCTCGTACCTTATAGTTTTTCATTGTAGACCTCATCCATTTAAACATATCGTCCATAGAATATACCATGTCTTCTTTGGAATATGGTGGCTCCAAATCTGATCAAGCTTGTCGATAAAAATGATAAGAAGTCTGACAACCCTGTTTCCTCCCCCCCCCCCTCCAAGTAACCAAAACTATTATGGGTTGACCCAGTCGAGACGATGATGATGGGAAGAAGGGAAAAAGACGAGCTAATGACACAACTGCATAACGTCCAGCTAAGCAGGTTCGTCCTAATAGAGCAATTCTTATTTCTACAGATAAGGCTCTGGCAGCTCATCTCTCCCAATTGAATCTAGATAATAAGAGTGTCATTGGCCATGCTAAAAATGCCATGGATGGTGTCAACTGCCTCATCTCCGACGGTGGAAAGCTCTTCCTCCAGTCCCTGGACATCTCTTTACTCACTGAGTTTTCTATCCATAGGGTTGTTCAGGTATTTTCATATAATTATCGAGTATAATCTCTTATCAATTCCATCTCATACTTACTTACCTATCTATATTTTTTTGTTACAGAGTATAGTCTCCCTATATAATATGGGGGACTGGATCCAGAAGAAACTTCCCTTAATTCAAAAGGGAAGAGATCCAGTTACGACAGAGAATAACCAGAAGGATGAACTTCAAAAGTCCAAGTTATCCCTGTAGAAATCTGTGGAAGAGGTTACCAATCTGAAGACCAAGCATGCCAACACCTTGAAGACGATGGATGAGACCAAGCAGGCTAAGATTGATGTTGTTGTCAAGGATGCATTGGACAAGGCTAAGGCGCAAGCTATATCCGAGTTCAAGGAGTCTAATAAGTTTGGGGGCTATGCTTTCGAATATCTTGTGAGGGGCATAAGGACTGTCGGTCGATGGGTTGTATTTAAGTACGCCGAGTTTGGAAATTTAACTCCTGAGGAATTTGTGGTTCTTGACTTCAGCGACCCCCTTCTTGATACTGCTCAAGTTATTGTTGAAAATACAGTTAACCCTTTGGAGGTCAACCCCATCAAGGTTAGTGAGAATAATGATGCTGAGGGAGAGATCGACACTCTACCCTTGTTGGGTCCAAGACTATTCCTGTTGGTGGGTCGGCTCAAGAAGATGCTGAGGACAACTTACAACCTTAAGCTTTTGTTATTTTCTATTTTTTTGGGGATAGCCACTTGTGGCCTTGTACTCAGTTTTTGTCTAGCTCTTGTACTTGAATTGATTTTTAACCTCCTCGTCATTAAATGAAGCTCTTTTTTTCCTCTTTTTTTTCTGTCTTATTTTTGTGTTATGTAAATATGTCTTCCCTAATTTTTTATTAGTAGCATAATTTGAATCAACCATATTTCACGAGTCCTCTCTCCTCATTTTGAGTGTGTATGGATGAGGGTCATCTTGTCCATGCACTGTCGTCTAGGCTGAGAAAGAATTTTCACCAAGTTAATTATGTTTACTAATGAATCACACATAAGTGATTTTAAATTTGAATCCACCAAATTATGGTGTTAAATCATAAGTCCCCTCTTATCGTTTTGAGAGTGTATGGATGAGGGTCGTCTTGTCCATGCACTGTCGTCTCGGACGAGAGAGAATTTCCACCAAGTTAATGATGTTTACTAAGGAACCACATCTAAGTGATTTTAAATTTGAATCCACCAAATTATGGTGTTAAATCATAAGTCCCCTCTCATCATTTTGAGAGTGTACGGATGAGGTTCGTCTCATCCATGCACTGTCATCCTGGTCGAGAGAGAATTTCCACCATGTTAATGATGTTTACTAATGAACCATAACTAAGTGATTTTAAATTCGAATCCACCTAATTATGGTTTTAAATCATAAGTCCTCTATCATCATTTTGAGAGTGTATGGATGAGGGTCGTCTCATCCATGCACTGTCGTCTCGCCTGAGAGAAAATTTGCACCAAGTTAATGATGTTTAGTAATGAACCATAACTAAGTGATTTTTTCCCCCTCGATGTTATCAACAATACATGGATGAGGTTAACCCCGTCTGGGCTATCCTGTCATCGAGAGTAACTTAAAGATACTTCACCACGAAAGATGTTCTATAACTTAAGATTATTTTATACATACAAGCAAAAAATATTCAAAAAAATAGGCAAGGTATGAGGGAATACTTCGAAATTTTGAATTTTATTCATATTTCATTCATCAGCTGATAAATGTCATTCATATACATGCACTACACCATAATTAAAAAGAGACAATAAAACTAAAATCTTACTGATAGTATTTTTGAGATGGTCGGCATTCCATGAGTTGGAGGATCGCTCTATTTCTAAATTTTCCAACCTATACATCCCTGGAACCACTTTTTCAACCTCTCTATATGGCCCATGCCTTTTTAGGTGAAGCTTTTTGGGTTTCTGCCATGTCTTCTTCAAGATAAAGTTTCCCACCTTCAGCGGCCAAGATTTCACCCTTTTATTGTACAACTTCGCTATCATTTCCTGATAGGAAGCTTTCCTAACCTCATCATCCTCTCTTCATTCCTCCACAAGGTCCAAATCCAGTCCTCGTTACGTAACGTGCTTTTTCGGGTCATAAGTCTGAACCCTGTAGGTTCGGAGGCCTACCTCTATCGTCACCAATGCCTCTGAGCCATAAGCCAACATGAATGTAGTTTCCCCAGTTGGATTCCTCTTTGTCGTCCTATAAGCTCATAGGACAGCATACACCTCCTCAATCCATCTCCCTTTGGCATCCTCCAATTTTTTCTTGATTCCATCAAGAATTGTTCTTTTAGTTACTTCTATCTACCCGTTGGCCTGGGGTTGGCCAGGAGTGGAGAAGAATTGCTTGATTCCCACTCGTTCACAATACTTCCCTAGTGAGATTTTATTGAATCGCCTCCCATTATCATAAATCAGGGTATTAGGTTGGCCGTATCTATAGATGATATTTTTCTACATAAATTGTAAAGCTTTCTTCTCTGTGATTGTAATCATCGGCTCGGCCTCTACCCACTTTGAAAAATAATCAATTGTCGATAATTATTCACATCTTTTGGCAGTGGCCCAACCAAATCAACCCCCCAGACCGCAAATGGCCAAGGAGAAGTAATAGAGGTAAGAGACTGATGAGTCAGATGGGGTATGGTGGCAAACCTCTAGCACTTATCATATTTCTTAACATATGCAGTTGCATCTTTGGTCGATGTCGACCACCAGTAACCCTGAGTGATGATCCTCTTAGCGAATGAAATCCGTCCAATATGATTAGAGCAGGACCCTTCATGCCGTCCACTAAAACATATTCTACCACAGATGGATGGACATATCTGAGTAGAGGAAGCAAGAACCCTTTCTTTCATAAGATGTCTCCTATGAGGAAAAAATTGGTTGCTTTATACCTAAGCTTCTTTCTCTTGGCTCTAAACTCTGACAATTCCCTCTCTCTAATATACCGAATGATAGGATCCATCCAGGAAGCTCCCATACTGAAGTTGAAGAAAAATTCCATAGTATTTTCTTCTCCTTCAATCGTTGGCCGATAGAGAATATCTATGGGATCGTTCTTCTAATTTCAGTTTTAGTGGCTGAGGCTAACCTTGCCAGAGCGTTGGCTCAACCATTGTCTATTTGGGATATCCTCTTAGCTTCACTTTCTTAAAATACTTCAATGTTGTCTTCACCCTTACCAAGTACTTAGCCATTCTGTCATCCTTGGCCTCATACACCCCCAAATTTTGGTTCACGACCAACCTAGAATCATTATGAATAAGTAATTAATAGACATTCAGTGTCCGGGATAAGGAGAGACCTTCTAAGAAGGCCTCATACTCGGATTCGTTATTGGAGGCTTTAAAGATGAATATCAATGCATATTCTTCGGGGCTGACATAATTAATCATGCTCCACTTTCGTTCTCACACGAAGATCTATCGACGAATAAGCTCAACACTGTACCATTTTTAGAAAAAGTTCCCTATTCTAAGGTTCCATTCTTGAAGAGGTATCGCTCCTCCTGATTTTCAAACACCTTATTTCTTACTCAACTCATCTCATCGTCGATCGGGAGAGGACACACCCCACTTTCTTGATTATAAGTTATAGATTCAATCTCTTCAGTATCGTCCTCGTTCCAGGTGAACTCGACTACGAAGTCTGCTATGGCCTTCCCCTTAATGGCCGTTCTCAGTTGGTAAATAAAATTAAATTCCCCAACTCAATTTTTGAGGCCATTATCCTTCCTAACTTCTCAAGCTTGTGAATGACTTATCTGAGGGGAGAGTTTGTGAGGACCACCGTGGTATATGACTTAAAATAGGGATTCATCTTCCTTGAGGCATGGATCAGAGCATAAGCCAGCTTCTCCATTTTGGGGTATCTTTATTTGTCCCCTTAGGGGGCTTGCTATTAAAGTATATTAGTTTATGTACTTCATCCTCTTCTTTGATTATAGCGGCACTAATGGCAGACTCTAAAACTGCTAGATAAAGCTATAACTTCTCTCTCTGGACTGGTCTTGACAATAAGATTGGAGAGCCTAGATAAGACTTCAAATCTTGGAAGGCCTCATCATATTCATCATTCCATTCAAAAGATTTTCTTAACACTTTAAAAATAGGAATTCATTTATAAGTAGCTCTAAACACAAACCTGTTTAATGTGGCCACTCGTCTAGTTAGTCTCTACACATCCTTTATTATTGTGGGAGTCCTCATATCCAATAAAGCTTTGATATTTTTGGGGTTGGATTCAATACCCCTATGATTCACAATAAAGCCTAAGAACTTTCCTTCTCCTACGCTGAAGACACACTTAGCGGGGTTGAGTTTCATCCTATACTCATCCATTGTGTAAAAGGTGCGCTCAAGGTTAGCCGTGTGAGTGTCGCCCTTGAGGCTCTTTATCAACATGTTATCGACATACACTTCCATTATCTTCCCTATATGATCTTTGAATATCTTGTTCACCAGCCTTTTATATGTTTCCCCTATATTTTTCAAATCTAAGGGCATGACCTTGTAGCAATAGGTCCCCTTGTCAGTTATGAAAGTTATCTTCTCTGCGTCGATCAGATCCATGAATATTTGGCTATAGCCTGAGTAGGCATTCATAAAGCTCATTAATTCATGGTCAATAGTAGCATTAACCATATGATATACCCTTGGCAATGGGAAGATGTCTTTAGGGTACGCATTGTTCAATTTCATAAAACCAACACACATCCTCGATTTATCGTTTACTTTGGGGACGATGATAACATTCGTAAGCCATTTAGGGCAAATGACCTCCCTGATGAAGTTGGACTTCTCTAACTTCTTAACCTCTTCCTGGATGACATCATACTTCTCTCGATAGTAGACTCTCCTTCTCTTCCTGATTGGCCTTGCATCCTCGTCCACATTGAGCTTGTGTCAAAGGACCTTCGAATCAATGTCTGACATATCCTGATGGCTCCAAGCGAAGATACTCGATCTCTTTTATAGCAGCTTAATCAACTCCTTTCGACCTCTTTCTTTAGGGATTTGTCAATTTGGATGTTTTTTTTGGCTCGTCCTCATTCAGGACGATAGATTCTACCTCTTTAAAAGTCTCTCCCTTCTTCAGCTTCTTTTCATCTCTAGGGTCCAAGATATCAACGTTATAGTTCATAGTGGACATTTTATATGCTTATCTCTCCTCATCTGAGATGAAGTATCATTCATGTGCCTCAACTTGGTCCCTCTGAACTTCTCTTACCCCATATGGGGTCGGGAATTTAATCATCCAGTGAACTGTTGAGGGCACGACCTCAAATTCCTTGAGGGCTACCTTTTCGAGAATTATATTGCAAGCCGAGTAGACGTTTTCATCCATGATGAAAAGGTGATTTTCTTTGTAAAACATTTTTGCCAATTATTTCCCATTATCATTTCCATTTCATATATACCCAGGGGTTTCACCTTCTCACCACTAAAGCCGATGAGTGGTTGGAGATAGGGAATCAACCTCTTCTTTCTCATACTCAAACCTTTATAATAGTCCTAAAACATAACGTCGATCGAACTTCCATCGTTCACAAAAATCCTTAGCGCTTCATAACCATGTACTAGTGTGGGGATGACCAAAAGGTCATCGTGTGGAGCCAAAATCCTTTTAAAATCTAATCTTGAAAAAACAACAACTAAAGTATTAATATCAACTTTAGATCTCTTACCTTTCACAGGCTCTATTGTAGCTGAGTTCACAATCTTCAGCTTTAAAGGGAGAGCTTTGGCCTCTGCTACATTTGATTTTCTATCAGTGACTTCTTTCTCTCCCCTCGTAAGTCCTCCACAGATCATCTTGACCTCACGTGAGATCGTATCTAGCAAGGATCAGCAAATAGAGGAGGAAGGTCAGGGTCATCTCCATCATCATTGTCCGATTCATCATCATCTCGATCGGATGGATCATCCCGCATGCACTTGTCACTTCTTTTCTTCTTCTGGGTGTCATCTTAGCCACCCTTTGAACTGCGATTATATACAAACTTTCTTAATTTCCTAGCTTTTAACATCTTTTCAATTTCATCCTTGAGAGAAAAACACTTATCAATCAAATTCCTATGGTCTTGTTGGAACTCATACCATAGATTCTTATTTCTCTTATATGGAGGAACTTTCAACTTCTTAGGCTACCTCAGGGACCGATAATTTTTTATCTCATTCAGGATATGTTCATAACTGACTGTTAGAGGAGTGTAGTCGGTGAATTTGTCATCCATTGACCTCTTCTTACCATCCTCATTCTTTTTCTTTAACATACCTCCAATGTTTGGTCCCTTCTCATCCTCATTATTTAGTGCCATATATGCTTCGGCATTCATGACCTTAACCGCTATTGCCAATAGCTCAGCCATGGATTTTGGTGGGTCTTCAACAACTTTCCACAGTAGTTTTTTTTTCTGCATACCTCTAATCAGAGTTGTCATTGCGATGCTCGCCTCATAATCTTCGACCTCTAGCTTTTCTTTGTTAAATCTCGTTATATATTCCCTGATAATCTTATTTTTCCCTTTACATACAATAGGTGTGTTATATTCTTTTAGGGTCTCACCCCAAAGCAGAAGTTGTGTATGAATCTTTCTATAAGCTGTTTGAAATTCTCAATTGATTTCTTAGGGAGTGATGTGAACCAAATATGGGTTACTTCAGTAAAAATGCTTAATAATGCACGACATCTCATCTCATTTGAGATTGAGTAAATGTCGATAGCTGACTGGTACATCTCCACGTGGTAGACTGGATTTTTGTTCCCATCATACTTGGGAGTGACCAACAGCGGTATGCATTTGGCCAAGGTTGGATAACTAATGATCGTAGCCAACAAGGGGAGCCTTCAGACTAGCCCATTTACAAAGGGTCTCAGCTTTTTAAGATATCCTTTATTCGATCCTCCAACCTCTAAATAGAATCGTTTTAGGGTCTCTCGGCTACTGCTATGGCATCGACTTGGGTTAATTTATCTTCTGCACCCTTTCTGACATTCGAATGCACTAAGTGCTCCCTAGGATTTATCTTTTATTGGCTATTAACTTCTCTCTGCTCCTCATATCAGCCTCTTAAAGGTCGACGGTCATCAACTCTCACATTTCTTTTGGATCCTTCAATACTTCCAGACCTGGAAAGGTGGTTCCTTATATCGGCCACTATTGGGCCGAGCCTATCAAAAGTCAACCCCCTGCTCAATATATCTAATGCTAATGCTCTGGGTTTGAACTCTCGGCTCGGCCTAGCACACTCGGCCCGACTAGGTTGGATTGGTCGTACAATACCTATAAAAATTTCATAAGCTTCCCAACATTCCATTTTGTCGTTATCATCATACTGGTCGTCCTCGTCATCAGGGAATTCTTGACCCAGCCTCCCCAAGCATAAACGCCTAGGGTCGGACATATCCTTATGCCTATTTTGAGGGAGGATATCCTTGTGTGGAGCCTAGGTTGGTCCACTAGCCATTTGATCTATAGCACCATCTCTGGCAACTGGAGTTCTCAGCTGATCTCTGGTGCCGACATGCCTAACTACCATAATTGGGATAAAAGAAGAAACGGTTGCTTACATCTACCATTGATTATCTACTAAGGAGTGTAGGTCCATCTCTACCTCATCCATTTCTGACTGAAGAGGATATCGACTAGTATTAATGCCCCCGTAATTGGTGGATCTACTGCCATTTGGAGAATTGAGGTGACTGAAAAGATCAACTGAGATACTGGTAGTAAGCTAGAAGAGCAGAAAATGAGATAAAACTCACCCAGATATATTTTAATGGTGGTTTAAGCTCACCAAAGGATGAGATAGGACCACCACTAGAGAATTTCGTAGAGTGGCTATTAAAAAAAGGAAAAGAATGGATATCCCATTTGCACAGATGGTACCAGACTGATGATACCAGAATTAGTATCACCAGGTCAAAGTGATGAATGAGCTCACATCAGTACAACAATGGCAGAAATATAACAATATAACAATAGAGAGAGATACGGCAAAGAGGAAGAATGCCTGGGTTTAAGTGGTTTGTTCGGAGCCTACGTCCACTGTGCAGTGTGAATGGTGGCTTTCGCTATAACAATGGCACTAATGACCTGTAAATACAACACTCAAGCTTTTCTCTCTCACTAAAAAAATTGACAGAGTTGTGCTATAGTTGTGAATAATTAACGCTTTTCAATATAGAAGATGAAGTGTATTTATAGTGTTTTGGGGGTGTAATGTACCCCCAAGCATGTAATCAGCATGTGCATGGGAAAGCTCCTAATAATGAGTTGACACATGTCCACTACACTTGTTGATAATCATGATGTAATATTCCCTCACGTGAGGGGATAATCTTGTTGTAACAGACTTGTCTATGTTGGATTTGTTATCTTGGAACTTTGTACTGCTTGTAAAGTAGATGTCGACTCGGAGGTCTTGTCCTGGCCGAGTACGAGACTGATGATGTGTAGGGTCTTATGCTAGCAAGCAACACGTGTGGTCTCGGCTGAATGCATCAGTCCGAGACGTACCATACAAGTATTTACCAGGTGTCGACCGAAATTGAGGACGAGACATGTCTTCGCTGATTAAATGCTTCCCTGGGGTCTCGACTGAAATAGAGGATGAGAAAAGTAATGATCAGAAGTGGCGACGGTTGCATTATCGAGGAAAAAGATGCAAATACCCAAGTGTTCACCAAAACTCAAAATATTTACAAATTTTCCATTTCACGCTCAAAATTGTTATGGAAAGTGGAAATTTTTTACAAGTGTTGAAGGTTTGTAATTAACCAAGACATGGAAAATGTGCCCGAATAACTTTTGGGGTAAAATATTCCACACTCTCGTATCCAACTTCAACTGTGAAACATTAGGGGCTTTTGTTGATACAAAAACTAATCAGCTGACATGGACCAATTATATGAAGAAACGCATCATCCAACATAGCACAAGTTTAAGTCTCGAGATACTCAGCATATTGAGCTATTCAGTGTACCGAGCTACTAAGCATACCAAGAAACTTATTGGGAATGCTAAACGACTAGAAAGATTCAATGCTTATTGTATTACTATCATTCCTTACCATGTACAGATGTAAATGCCTATTCGATAAAGGCACACTATCTATTCATATTAACAGCTAAAAGGCTATAAATACATTGTAATACCCTCTTGGTAGGGCAAGCAAGAATAATCGAAACTAAGATAAGACATCCAGTAATACAAATCAGTGGACGTAGGCCATTTCCTTAAGGCTGAACCACTTTAAAAATCTCTTGTCTTATTTCTTTACTCATATTTATCTGTGATTAATAAATTAGATCAAATCTAGTTTTTTACATCAACACAAGTGGCAACTAAGGATTTTAGTGGTATCAATCATGATAGGTGGTGGTGAGACATTTATATGTGGTAAGTCTTCCCATAAACATCATTGCTCAATATTCGGTACAAATAAGAGATTCTTCCTAGCTTAACATAGATATTTTATTTCCTAAAGCATTAAGGCTATTTAGGATGTCAGCTAATGCCACACCTTCGCCATTTTGCATGTTGACTATGCTACTAGGTATGAGAGTTCAAGAGATGCATCTTTTATCCTGGTGCCAATATGGTTTATGTGATAAAAAAGAAAAAGGTGAAGAGTTGGGAACTAATGATGATAACTAGACCAACCATGGAGATAATTCATGCCAAAAGGGGAGTATGTTTAGGTAAGGCGAGGTTATGACCCACTTTCTACTAAAATCCTTATTTGGCCAGAAGCCCATAATTCCTAGTTAAAAATAGTGAGTGAACCTTGGAGATTATGAGTTACAACCTATCTTAGGAAGATTTTCTTATGATCAAAACATGTTTGAGAGATATTTTCATTTTGATAATATCATGTTTTTATCATTTCTTTGGATGTTTCCTAGTAATTCTACTACACGAGGTTAATCAAGGATTCTTGTGAGGCTAAATAATCCCTTCTTTTTCTATGACCCCTCACGATATACATAAGTATGTGTGAGGGGTCCATTTTGGTAAGCCCAATTGGGCCTCCCTATATATCTCATGGGGATAGTACATGGGAGATCTAACTCGATGTACTCAAGGTACGTGAGTGATATTCGCTGATAATATACCATTCTATATACATCAAGGTTACAAGTCTAAGAAGAGTGGAAGTTGTCACTATGGACCTACGTTGGTTAGGTCCTAGTCTCGTCTCTAAGCTACCAGTTTAATATCATAAGTAATGATATGAAGATGTTTTTGCAGTGAAGTTTGAATATTATGGACAATCTTTTGATTTTTTTCAAATTCCATTTCCACTAATTATTTATGTATCTTGGCACATAATATCACAAATAAGGTTCAAGGGATGCCTAGGGTGTATCTTAATCCCTAAAAGAGCATGCAGTTTAGTGTTTCACTACATAGTTAGATGAAAAAAATAAAATAAAAATAGAATGTACAAAAATGTACAAAAATAATATGACGAGTCAATATGAATCTAAATTAAATGTGTTCAGCCTGCTTAAAAAAGATCCCCAATGGAGTCTCCATTATGAGAATCCAGACCCACCACGATGCGACTCTCCCCCGGGCAACATCCCATGGGATATTTATGCAGAAGGGTCCCTTTATGATGACACGTGGTCATATATTTGTTCTCTTTTGAAAAATGGAGTCGATAGTATATTTTACATTAAACAAACAACAAAATGTAGGGTATGACCTCCATGGAGACCTAGTGATCACAAGTGATCCACATGTTTAACCATAGAGTTAAGAGCTTGGGGACTAGGTTACAAATTAAGAAGATATTAGTCACACACTCCATCATTTCTATTATAAATGTAGTATTGAGCATTTATATCATAATGTTGTTAATGAAAAAAACTAATCAAGTTAAATATGTATATGTAAGTAAAATTTGCAATGTAGTGTGGTATGTGTGTAGATAATATAAAAAAATATATATATAAATATGTTCAAAGTCGGACGTGTTCACTAGACTGAAGGTCCAAGTGAGCCTACATACTTGCACAAAGTGATTCAAAGTCCACATAGTTCACAAAGTGCCTACATGGATTTTACCTATTACTTTAACTCGATGACAAATATTTTAACTCCCTTTGATATCTTAAAAATATTTTGGTTGTAAAAAGTTTTGATTTAATTATGTTTGAAAAGGTTTGAGTTCGATTAAAACGTCTTGATAGAACTTCATTTAAAAGTTGAGAACTATTTGGATAAGCAGGGGAGTTAAGCCCTCATGCATTAAGATTATGGAATTAGGTAGAATCCCTGATAAAGTAAACCTCCAATACAATATTTTTTTTAATTTGTGACTTTTGACCATGGTTTTTGATATTTATAGAAATAAAAAAATATAAATACATAAGTATGTGCATAAATATGCACAAGAACTGATATGAGTGTTAGGGGAATGCACCCGGCTATGCATTCGTCGTAGGTAAAATTAAGGTAACGTAATTGAGACATGACCTTAAAGATGAAGAAGAGGATGATAGGGTGGTATTATTAGATCTAGATTCTGAAAATAAGTGTAGTTAAAGAAAACTTAATTGTGATATCAAGCGAATGTTCATCTATTTTGACAACTTTCAGACTGGGGTGGTCTTCTTTAATAAATGTATTTAAAATATCCGAGAGGATAAATGAATTATGTTTAAGGAAAAGGGTTGATCTTAGATTATTTTTGTTTTATATTAAGGTTTATGGAAAGAAGATGGGGGTTTTGTGTAAGAAGGGTAGAAAATAGGCTAAGTAAGGGTTTAAAGAGAAAGAGAGGAGAGTTTTAGGGTCTTTTGTAGACACAGAAACTAGTCAAATAGGGTGGAAAGAATTTATGATGCATCTTAATTGTCTCTCAAGATTGTTGGTGTGGCCTTTATTTATAGGAAAGTTAATAGGGACTCATGACCGATCAGTCTGCCTCGGGCAGACTGATTGATCATTACAGCTTCTCGTATAACTAGTAGATATTGAGGTTAACTTTGGGAGTTGTGTTATTGATTTGGGTATGTTATTTTGTGTGTTTGGGATTTTACTTAGGTTACGAAAGACTGTTTGATGAATCTTAGTGGGATTTTGACCCATTGAAGGCTAATGGTTTGCATCATGGTCCTTTTGTATATTCAAGGAGTGAAATGAGGTTTCTACACATTCAACCAGGGAAATGGATTTTATAACACGAACAGCAATAGACATTGAAGTAAAACGACTAAGAAATCTATTATTCTGTAAAAACTTTTGACCAAAACAAATATCTTATATTTTTCTTTGTACTATGATAGTGTAGGCATTATTTAGAGAATATAACAAGATTTATAATGAAAAATACACCCAGATTAGCTTGAGACATAAATATATTACGAAATTAATAACAAGTGTACTTATTAATACAATATATGTTAAAACATGTAATGATTTATGAGATCCTATAACTAAAGGACTCTCTAAGGATTAGGAAAAAGATAGATGCAATGGAATGTGATTGAAAACCCTTTTAAAAAATGACCAGTAATGGTAACGCAACTTTGTAGTATGAGTAATACTATTCTAAAGTTTAATGGGCAACGAAAAATTATTGGATAATGATTGTTTATGCACTAATATTAAGTTTTTATCTCTCTTAGGATGTTCAGTGCATATTGCTACCGTGTGAGGATAAGTTCAATTCATAATTAAGTTTAATGTCTATAGTAGTAAGGATGTGTAAGGGGACTTCATTTATGTGAACATAGAAAATGATGTCGCTTCCAACAAGAGTTCAAGTTACCTAGGGTAAATGTTCATGAGATCAAGTTAAAGCATACAAACATAATAATCCTAACATATATTGAACATCTCGTACATAAATTTGATATGGCATGTGCAATATATTTTCATTTCTCAAACTTTGAGATAAGGTTTAATGCATATCACACATATATCTTATTATCACATTGAGATTGTATGAATGAACATATCACAAAAAGAACTTTCAATAGTATTACAACCTATTGGTAATTATTAAGACATTTTAGTATTAATTGGATTATAATTTCAAGAAAAAATTAAATGCGAAAAGGCAAGTGATTTGGAATTTGTAAAGCCAAAGGCAGTTACAAAAGCAAAAGTCCCCATAGGAAAACTATGAAACATTGAGTGGGTTAATAAAGGCATCTATGATATAAGAGTTTACTAGTATGTATATGAAGGAGTATTCTTCTAGTGTGCACCATAAAACAAATTATGGTGGAAAACACCATCCGCACACGTGTGTGAAGAGCAATTGGGCATTTATGGAGCATTGAACTCTTTAGATGCACACTTTTCACTTCACAGAGAGCAATAGGAGACTTTAATTTTTGACAAAATAAATAAATAAGATGATCCAAAATTAAACATACATGATCAATCACAATAGGCACATGTATATTGATCTGAATGATTATATTTATGTGACACTTACTAAGTGATCGTTGTACAATCGCGCCATTTTTCGATTAATTTGGAGCATTAAATATAAACAATTGGGATCCAATGGCTATAATTAAGTCAATACTGGATTGATGTATGTTAGGAAACAAACACTACCTATAGAAACAAGAATATTATGTCATTTTATCTAGTTCAAAAGTTTCCTTTATTCTTTATCTTTCCTCTTATCAATTTCATTCAGTGTTTTGTGAGAATTTTTTAGGTTTGCAAATTGAAGAATCTCGTGAATTTGTTGTATTTTCAAGATAATTTTACTACACACGCATTCTCAAACTCGGTTTTGCGTAGGGGACGATAACACCTTAATGATAGTAATTTCTTACGCCTCAAGTCCTTAAATTCTCTCAAATTTCCATCACTGTAATCCTATATTCCGAACACTATATATATATATATATATATATATATATATATATATATATATATATATATATATATGTGTGTGTGTGTGTGTGTGTGTGAACACGCGTGTATATGTATATAATATTATATTTAGAAAAATTATACAATACCTGCACATTATGTATACTGAAAAGCTAGTATCATACTAATGGTTAAAGGTCTTTTTGAATATCATATAAATTCTATAGTAACTTTTTTTTAAGTTATCCTACTTGTTCACAAATTCGGCGTCAAAAAATGTAAACAATATTCCTTCCAATCACATGCTATTGATTTTATTTCTTACTCACCGTTTTATCTCATTTACATTTGTATCTTGAACATTGGAATCCAAAAAGTGCCACAATAAATTCATAGCTTCATCTTTTTTGATATTGCAAATGTAGGAACTTGCAATTATATTTAGGAAAAAAATATATGAGCTTACAAGAAAGGAAAATTTACAATAGTTATCACTATTAGAGCAATACTTTTGGGTAAGGATAAAATCTCATTGGTAAAGTAATATTAACTAACCAACCATATTCTACTTCCATTTGGTTTACCTTATAAGAGCATCCATTATAAGTAAGGAATAAAGTTTCATTGCTAAAATAAATATCCTACCAAACATATGCTCTCTCGAGCGGGTTTACCTTGTATATAACCTACCATTGTATCTTTTTAAGAAGGAAATGAGGGCCTCCTCTCAAACGAAATTACAATTTTTCGTGTAAGAGGGGGTTTCCATTTAATTAATTTCCCCCATAAAAGATCAAACAAACTAATTTTCATTCTCAAACATAATATCTTGTTCCGTTCCATTTAGGACCTATGAAACTCGTTCTTGTAGATTGATTTACTATTGGCATATTTGGTAAACCTTTGCACTAGCAATGTCTTGAAATTCGCACATGACATACACATAACATGTGGTTTTAGGCCATAAACTCATTTTGGCATACTCATAACGGATGCTCAAAATACTTTACTCCAGTGGCTTCTTAAGAATGGTTGTTTTTTATGAAGGAAAGGTGGATCGCTCTCAAACGAAACATCAATTTTCATGTGATAGAGGGGGTTTTCCATTTAATTAGTTTTTCACCCTACAAGATCAAACAAACTAATTTTTTATCTTATATCTTCATTTCCCCACGGAACATCTTCTTTCGCACCATTTGGAGCCCAAAAAACTCATTCTTATCGGTTGATTCACTCTTGCCATATTTGGCGAGCCTTTTTAATAGCAGTGTTTTGAAATGCCTATATGACCTACCCATAACATCAATCTCATTTTTGGTATACCCATAGGGGATGCACTTTGTTGATTATAAATGAAGCTATATAATATTTTCAACTATGCAACACATATTTTGCCCCGATATATGCCATACAATACTCAAATTGTAACAATGACATCGAAAATCTTGCACTAAAAATAAATCACTATGGTGTTTTAAGAATCAAGTGGCTTGCAATAAAAAGATTGAAATTTATATAATTTATGAGTCACCATTTATTTCACTATACACTCCCTTTAATTATATTTTTAATTTTTTAATGGTAAAACATATTTCTTAAATTTAAATTATCTGCGGTTGCGAAATTCTCTCTATGGGAGAATACTATAACTTTTATCAATTGATTTGAAAAGAAAATTATGAGATTAAAACATTCACTTTTACTAATGTAAAAGAAACAAAACAATTAATATTTAATTCCTATGAGCTAAGTACATTTATTTACTTAGTTTATCTTTTTTTCTCTTATAAAGTCTATTGTCTATTTTTTAGCAAGTTGTTTTTAGTAACATTTATGATAAGAGAAGAGAAAGTATTTGTGAATTGTTGTTTAGAATAAAATAAAACAAAATTTAAATAAAAGTTAATTAGAGAAACGATGAGGGATCCAAAAATAACCTCATAAAAATTTTAGGGTACAACAAAAAACGCTCCAAATAGTCTGCAAACACTGCAAAATTTTGTGAATGAACAATATTACCCCCTTTATCCTTTACCCTGACATCATACTAGCCCCATTTCACTCCTACCTTTTCTTCCATCGTTTTCGGTTAGATAAAAAAAATACAATTAATTGAGTCGTGCTCGTGTTTGTGGGTTCATAGTGCAAGGATGGGGTGATTTTTCTCAACGTACTTCCTTTCAGTTAAGGAAAGTGAATCAGATAAGGTTTTGGAAGGATAAGTGGGGGGAGGGTGGCTCTTTGGAGGTTCCATTCCCGAGGACATTTCAGATTAGTGGCGATAGGGGGGTTGTCAAGGATCATAGGTGGAGGGCATGGGATCTGGAGGTTTGGGATCCGAAGTTTAGGAGGGGGCTTTGGGATTCGGAGTTAGAGGAGGCGGAGACTCTCTTTGAGTGGTTGCATTTGGCTCCAATCCAGACTGAGAGGGTGGATGGGTTGAGATGGTCGATCTCTCAAGATGGTCAGTTTTCAGTTAAGAAATACTATATCACGTTAAGGCAGGGTAGGAGAGTTTATTTTTCATGGAAAGCTATTTGGAAGAGTCAAGCCCCTTCAAAGGTTTGTTTATTTGTGTGGAAAACTGTTAGACAGGAGATCTTGACTATTGAAGGATTGCTGAAAAGCGGAAGGAGGATGGCTAGTAGATATTGGTTGTGCTAGAAGGAAGAGGAGATGACCAATCATCTTCTTCTTCATTGCCAGGTGACTAGGGGGTTGTGTGATTTGATCTTTTCCTTCTGCCAGATTCGTTGGGTTATGCCTCGATCGGGGAAAGAGGTTATGGATGCTTGGATGGGACCAAGGTACGTGTGGAAGATGATTCCACATTGTATTTTTTTTGGTTTGTTTGGCAAGAGAGGAATCGCAGATGCTTTGAGGGTATTGAGCTTGATCCCTCTCGTATTCGTGAAAGAACAAGTGGCTTGAAAAGCTAAAAATTCCTTCAGTCAAGAAAGATAAAAGAAAGTTCTATTACTTTCACAAGGACCATGGCCACACAAATGATAAGTTCTTGGCTTTAAAGGATTAAATTAAGGCTATAATCAGAAGGGGAGAGATGGAAAAGTATGTTAAAAATTTTGGTCGAGCAGCCGAGCAAAAAGTAATACTAAGCTAAGGAAACAATCAAATTTTCCTTAAAGGAAAAGGACAATAAGAAGCAAGGTTGGGATGATGACTCAAATGTTGGAAACAAAACTTACTTTCCCAAGAAGTCCGAGAAATATGTAGAGAATGTTAATATGATTTTTCTAGGATTACACTTCATTTCTTGAAGGGTTGATAGTGATGGAGATTGACTCATAGAGAGGAAATCATATCCGAATGAGGATAAATTTTATCACACATCAATAAGGTGAGCATGGACGAGGCAATAGAGACTCTCCCACGAAAGGTAATAAAGATTTCTTAAATGTTAGTTTTCTAAAGATGATTTATATGGACTGTTGTACCCATATGTTGACTGCCTATTTGTGAGTATGATGGTATATGAAATGACTGTTCAAAGAGTTTTGGTTAATAACGGAAGATTAACAGACTTCCTATTGTATAATTGTTTCAAGAGGCTCAGATTATCGAAAAGAAAACTATGAGGATAATACCACCCACTCAATAAATTTTCAGGGGATAAAGTGCACCCCCTGCGAGCTATTAAACTCGAAGTTGTATCAGGGACATGTAAAATTTATTGAACACGAATGATGTGTTTTTTCATCATAGACAAGAACATGGCCTCGGCCTACAACATCATTTTTAGCAGGTTCTCCCTAAAGAAATTTAAAGTTGTTGCCTCTACAATGCATTAGGTCATGATGTTCCCAATGCATTATGGAGTGGGAGTGGTCAAAGTATGTCAAGCGATAACATGTGAATGCTATTACACATTAGACTGAGACTTACCAATGACCACTTACCAGATCGAGACTTTAGATTATCAAGATGAAGATAAACTGGTCACATGTAAAGAAACTGAATTGATTGAGCCAATGATTCTTGATAATGAGCACCCAGAGCAAACAACCGAGATAAGTTCATCACTACACCTAAAATTAAAGAATGAACTTGTATACTTCCTCATGTAAAGGTGAAAAATATCGTATGGATCCATGGAACATTCTTAGAATTTATTCAGATGTGCTATGTCACGAGCTTAGTATTTTGAAAGATGTGAATCCTGTCAAAGAGAAACGCAGAGTGTTCTTCGAAGAGAAGAATATGGACATCCAAGAAGAGGTGGATAAACGATAGAAAGTTGAGTTTATCCAAGATGTGAAGTATCCAAGATGAATCTTAAATGTTGTAATGGTCAGGAAGAAGATTGAAAAATGGTGTATATGTATTAAATTTACATAGCTCAATAAAGCCTATCTGAAAGATTGTACGTCTTATACATAGGTGAAGCATATGATGGTAAGTTTTGAATTTTATTTCATTTTATTTTTATTATATTATATTTGGTTATAATTATATACTAATTCACTAATTTTGCTTTATTTTATTTCGGGAGAAGGGGAGTGGTCCTTGGGGTAAGCCACATAGGCTCGATGTTTTTGTGGCCATTCAAACAAAGAAGGCGAAGGATAAGGAGGTCAATACGGTTGTGTTCACCATTATTGTAAGTTGTAATTGTATTTATGTTATAAATTCATTATTTATAATCATATACTTTTTTGTTATTTCATCTAATCCCGTACTTTTTTTTTTTTGAAAATGTTTAAAGAAGTCCACAGCTCGCAGAGTGATGAAGACAAGGCATCTCTGAGCATGAATGAACTAAGCCAAGTGCTCGGGCCAGATCATAATGGCCCTAATGGAGGTGTTATCTCTCAGGTGGGGAAGTTGAAGCTCATCGGGATTTTGTCGAGCAACAGTGAACTGTGACACAAAGTCAACGAGTTAAAGACCAATGCGAACCAAAAGTTTAACAGCAATGAAAAAAATTGAATAAAATGTTTTCTATGGTTAAGCATGTTATTCAAGGCCGAGTTAAGAGCAACTCAGGGAAGGGCAAGGAAAAAGTAATGAATGAAAGGACCACTGTTCTGTCTTTTTCACTCTCACCGATTGATCCCTCATCTCCGTATGACTTATTCTCCTCCCTCATCCCAACTATCCAGATACCATTTACAATTGGTTTTGGGAAAGTCTATTTACTAGACTTATGAGGAGGTGGTAGAATTTCTAAGGGTGAAAGGACATGAGTATATTCCCATCTATGGTGTATAACCATTTGCTACAGCCCCACGTTGCTTGGGTCTGCATCACTGACATTGTGGTGGGGAAAGAAGATGAAACCCTATAGTTTAATTAACAATGTTGCGTGCGACATGTTGAGGGATGTGTTGGTTCTTATATTGTATGACTTATATTTCTCCTCCAAGTGGAGAATCAGTGAACATTTACTTTTTATGTAATAGTTTGTATGTAACATTTAAATTCGATTTAATATATTGCGTTCCTTATTTATATTTGGTTAGTGATTTATTATTATTAATATTGGTGTTGATTGCTGTTGGTTATTATTAAAATATATCTTTGATTGGTGTTACAAGTCAAATTATATACTGCTGGGCATTGGCAATGGCCTTACTGGCCAACCATTTTTTTATTCTGTTGCCCAGTTTTGTCACGGGCTTTGACCATAAAATGACCTTGACAAGGAATACTTGTTAAGAACTTGTCACGGTCAAAGTATGTTACAAGTGTTTTTTCAAGGACTTGTCATGGTCAAAGTCTGTGACATAGAAAAACTTATCAAAGACTTTGACCATGATAAGTCCTTGATATACCCCCCATTTTTATCACGATTTTTAATCGTGACAAGTCCGACTTATCAAGGTCTATGACCGTGAAGACTTGCACTTTTTGGTGTAGTGAAAGCATTAAAAAGTTGGGATATATTCCTGTGTTTGGACTAAAAAAAATTCAATACATAATCCTCAAAGTTTTTTCCGCTACAGAATACAAGGGAAGAGTTGACCTTAGGTAGACCCCCAACTGCAGTGTCATAAAAAGGAGCCTCAAGAACCCCCATTAAGGGTGGAATAGAACTTCTATCTCCAGGGAGATGATTTCCCCTATCACTGGTTCCCCGAGCCATGGTGGGATAAATCAAATATATCCCTACACCCTGAAATGGAAACTATTTATGAAGAAGGGCCATACGTGGAATACGAGAAAATCTAAAAATCTAATTAAGGTGAACTCAACGTATCATGGGTCACTATAGAAGATAAAAAAACCACCCTCTGAATGGGGATAACCCACTTTATTTCCTAATGAGGCCACACTAATATACATGTTGATATTTACTAACTTAAGACCTACTACACACTTCCATGATTGATACATTATCTCATCCGCCCGAGGCCCAACTACATAGAAAGGATGATTGGTCAGTATCCCGAAGATAACCCTCCCATCCAAAACATCAGCTTTATCCGAGCCTCCAGAAATTACTAGCGAACCCCATGGGATTATTAGTGGAACGAGTAAAGTCATAATATCTCTCTTAAATCTTTATCAAAGGCACACACTTAAAACAACCCTTTCATAGGCTCGACTGTAAACCCAAAGGCCACCCCAAGGGAAAGAGGTCCCAACTAAAGATTCTCCATTTACCCCATCTAACAGTCAATACCAAACTTTCAAAGCCCCGAAGGTATTTCTAAAATTTCCCTCATAAGGCCCGACTCACCTCATCACCCCCATCAAAGAAACTGAAATACTAAAAAAATGGACCTTTACTGAGTGCATCCCCACACCCGTCATAAAGAGGCTGTTTGAGTCTGTTCTGTTAGATAAAGATTCTCCATTATCCATTCTCCTAGTGTATCCCTCTATAAATAAGACTTTTATGTTATTATTAATGTTGTCCTTCATCCCTTAGATGGCATAATAAACTTTTATTTCTCATATTTTTTTGTCTGTGAGACTTATAATGATTGAGAATCCAATGATGGATTTTACTTCACACTTAATAATGATAACCCTACGAACTTAAATACTTGCAACATTTATAAAAACTTAACCAAAGTCAAAATATATGTCTTCCAATGAGGATGACATAGTCACCACAAACTTAATCACTCCCCAAAACCCAAAAAAGTTATAAATAGGGTCCTCAATATATGAGTATGGGCAGAAATAGATCACAAGTTTCAATTCCATCTTTGTAGATGGTTTCTATCGGTCTCACTTTGACATACACGACGTCGACCCCTCTATCATTATACATGAAATACCTACTCTCCCAGATGCCAAAACCATAAAATAGAGGCTCCACAATATCATACTCTAAATGGTCCCTAAAAGTAAAGGAGGCGACGGAAAAATAACTTAGATTATGTTTCATCCGAGTAGTGGAGTACCTGATTTGGCTATTAAATATCCTACTAATACCCAAAATTGATGGCAAAGTCCGAATGTGCATAGACTACACGGATCTTAATTGGGATTTCCCTAAAGACGATTTTCCTCTATCATACATCAACTAATCAGTAGATAGTATAGCCGGTAAAGAAATTAAATCCTTTTTACATGGATTCGCATGCTATAACCAAATCTAAATGCACTAGGAACATCAGGTGAAAACAAAGTTCATTACCCCCATAAATGTACTATTATACAGTCATTCCATATAGTTTAAAAAATGTTGGTGCGACTTACTAGAGAGCAGCATGAACAGGCTGCACAATCTTATACACAAGGAAGTGGAGGTCTACATGTAAGAAATTATTAGCAAATCCAAGTATCATGAGGGACATGTTTTGGGACTCTATAGATTATTTCAAATATTAAGCCTCTTTAAAATGAGGCTAAATCCGTAGAAATGTGTCTTCGGAGTCACTAAGAGAAAAATGGTTATATCCATACTGTGTAAAAGTCAAATCCATATGGGTAATATCCCCACCCAAAATAGAAAAGGAAGTCCGATGATTCCTCGGCCAGGTACAATTCATAAGCCAGCTCATTAACCTGCTTACCACCATTTGGGAACCCATCTTCCAAATAATAAAAATGACTCCTAAAAAAATGGAACACTCAATGACAAGAATCATTCGAGAATATACAAGAATAACTCTCTCACCCATTGGTGCTAGTCCCTCCCCAACTGGGATCACCTCTCTTGTTCAACATGACCATAACCGACACGACTGTCAAAGCCATACTGGCACAATACATGGATATTTCCTAAAAATAATGCATCATCTACTATGTGAGTAAAAAAGTTCATTTCCTATGATCTTAAATACACCTCCTTGAAAAAGGATTTTGTATTTCTCATATGGATCACTCGAAAATTTTACCACTACTTGATGTCTTCAAGCATAATACTCATGTCAAGAATGGACTCCCTCAAATACCTATTTGATAAACCCTTTCTAACTAATTGGATGACTAAATGTCTGCTGATGCTAGCTGATTTTGAGATCACGTACATCACACAAAAATCCACTAAAGGGAAAGAAATGTCTGAATTCCTTGCAGGGTAAACCCTGGTAAATATACTTCGATAGGTCATTCAATAAAAGGGGATTTGGCATAGGAATGATCCTTATATCACCAAACTCACAAAACTCCCCACTTCTATAAAAATTCCATATGAGTGTACTAGAAACATGTCCAAGTATGAGGCTTTAATCACGGTATAAAAAATCTTCCTAGAAATAGGGATCACTGATGTCAATACATAGAAAGATTCCATCCTAGTCATCAATCAAATATGAAGAAAATGGAAGATTCGAGATGATAATCTCTGACCACATCATGACAATTTAGAAGAAGTAGTTAATCGATTAGAAAACCTCGAATTTGAATTCCTCTCCCAAGAGCTAAAAAGACTTCGTAGATGCACTGGCCTCCCTAGATTCTCTGATAGACATTTAGAAAGGCATTTCAGAAATCACATTCATCGTAACTAGCTGAAACATGCATTCATGTTTCTTTGAGGTAGACACTATCAAAGAAGTAGTAGTAAGACCAACAGTTTAGTGTAATGATATATGGAACCTTCTCGACAAAAATCATTACTCATTGAGCGCCTCTTATAATGTCTGACTTACCCTATGATTATTAGTAGCCCAAGTCATCACTGATGAGGGTCAACTTTACAAAATAAGGTTTTATTGAATATACTTATGATGCATCATTAAAAATGAGACCCTATAAATCATGGATAAAATCCATAGCGGCGAATGTGACCCACAAATGAGTGGTGACACCCTCCAAAAAAATATGATGATGGTCATACTACTGGATCACCATGCAAAAATATTATACGAACTACATCAGGAGGTTCCTCAAATGTCAGTTGTACACCCCAAGACACCATCAGCCTCCCCAAGATATCTACTGCACAACCTCACCCTGAACTTTCTCCACCTGGGGGAAAGATGTCATAGGGAAGGTAACTCCCAAAGCCTCTAAGAGACACAAATTAATCCTGTTCGTAATCAACTATTTCACAAAATGGACTAAAGACGAATATTATGAATGCTAAGAAAGGGGCCAAATTCACATGATGAAATTTCATTTCCCACTTCAGCTTACCTTACGAGTTAGTGTCGCATAAATGGTTCCACTTAGAGAAAAGGTTTCAAACCTGCTATGAAAATATAGGATCACTCGACAAAAGTATCTCCGTACATAATACAAACCAATGAAGCAGTCAAAGCCACTAATAAAAACCTCAAAAACATCATACGTGAGATGATGGAGACATACATTGATTGGTCAGATAAACTCCCACACGCCCTCTAAGACTACTATACGATAGAGTGAAACTTCATCATGACCACCCATATTCACTAGTTTATAGCATGGAAGCAGTCTTACCCATCAAAATCAAGTTACCCTTGCTAAAGTTCATGCTCAAAATCCTGGTAGATGAAACAAACTGGTGTAGAAACTCCATACTAGGACATCTATAAGTACCTCCTTAGGTCTTTAACACTCATCCACTCACTATAAACCCTAGGTCATACTCTGGGTATTGATCTGAAGGCTATCGAGTTCTCTCAAGCTCCATTTAACTCTGGTCAATTCTCTGATGTGATCAAATCTTAATGAATATTTGAAGGGATTTGAATCTTCTTTTTAACGGTCCATCCTATACGCGAATCGACCCTTCGGACGAACGACTCATTTTACTCCAAAGGGCCATCAGTCACTTTTCGTCCCCATTTGACATTGGACGGTGGACAACTCTCCAAATCGAGTGAAGCTTAATGAAATATCAAAGGTCACTAAATTCCCTTTCCAACGGTTCATGCCGTGAGTGAATCGACCTTATGGTTTGGATGAATGATCGGTTTTTCTATGAAAACCTCCCATTCAGAGACCAACATGCGCTTCCAAGTCCCGTTTGACTTGGTGAACTCTAGACCAAGGAATGGCTCAGTGGATTCTTGAAGCAACTTGAATTCTCATTCCAATGGTTCTAACTGTGCGCAATTGGGCTTATGATTTTCATTTTATTCATATTTTCCCAAAGAAATTATTCCAGACTACCTATAGGCACCCAGACACCCTCCCTCCCTATCGGTAGGTTATGGTTTTCCTTTACCAGCAAGGCATTACCTATGCCAACAGGCAAGTTAGGGGCCATGCCGATCATCACCCCCTTAACCCTAAATTCCACTATTAAAGGGCCATTACCTCACCCTTAGAAAGAGGTCCCTTTCAGCAGTTAACAAACATTCTCCTCAAAATCTAAGCCTTCCCTTTTCCAACATTACCTCACCTCACTTAGCTACCACCTCATCCTACCATATAACCTTAATACCACTAGAAAAATTAGCGTACTTACATTCTAAATTCTGTAACAAAGATCTATTAATAAGGTCTATCCCTCACTCTTTTCTAGTTTTAATCATTTAAGTGTTTTATCCACGTTATTCTTATCTTCTAGTTTTTTTGTTATCTAACATAAAATAATCATCATTTAAGTGGCGACAATCATTTTCCCGTTTTGAGTAAAATAGGCTGGCGACTTTATCTCTTCCCTTTAAACCCATTTGACGACGACCAATTTTATATTCGAGGCTGGATCGCAAAGACATCGACACGAGTGGCAGAAAGAGGATCTCCATATCCTCGAATCACCCACACGTGCTAGGACGAAAAAGGGAAGAGGGAGAGAGGGAGGGAGCCTTCTTTCTCCCCTCATCCTGACATCGAGTCCGAGCCAACGCTGGAGGAATCTGACCCGAATGGACATAGTGGCGCTTCTGCTGGGGAAGTTTTAGAGGACTAGAATCTATTTCTATATGGGCGTTACTTCTTTACTCTCCTATTTTTCTACATGTGTACATTTGCCCCCACTTGTATGTTCCCTTTACTCATTTGCTTGCTTTTTGTATATTTTGTAATACCTCGTATTTCTGCATATTTAGAAATTAATTAATTGAGTAATTAAATAGGAAATATGTTTTAATTTAAATTACGTGAGTAGAGTAATTTAATATGATTTAATGATAATTATGATTATTAAGTGAATAAATAATAATTATGATTAATAACTATTAATCAAGAGATAGACACTAATTAATATTATGATTCAAATTTACTAAGTGTGAATAGTAAATGTTGATTGTTAATTTGTACAACATAGAGAGTGATATGGACATACTTGATTTTTATCTCACCTGGGTGTTGTGTGTAAACTAAATTGAGGATGAGATATGAAATATATTTTTTAGTGACTCAAATGATAATTTAATGGCCATAGATGATTCCGAAAGGGTCGAATTAGTCCAAATAGTATACCAGGGGTACTAGTCAGGTACCGGGGCATTTTTGAGCCAAGCCGAGACTGTACGGGGGCATTTTAGTCGTTTGACATATGGGGATGAGAAGGCCTATAAATTTTAGAGTGTTTTATCAGTTGATTAAAAGTGTGATTAGGGTTACAAACCTCATAGCACAAACGGAAACCATTAGAGAGAGAAGAGAGATCATTCTCAAGGCTAAAAAGGAAACTTTAGGGGATTTCAAGGAGTTCTTGCACCATAAATAATTGATGAAGGAATATTGGAAGAGAAAGAAACCTAACACTTTTTGCAAAATCGAAATCAGATCACCATCCAATCAAGGCAAGTGGTTATTTACAAATTATTTTGAGTTGTAATATCCATGCGTAGGATTTACAAATAAATTGATTTTTTTAAAATATTCTTTGAGAAAAAAAATTGATTAATTACATGTTTGGGTAGAAGTAGCATGTTGTTAGATTTGTATCTATAGAGGATTAAAAATCAGAGGAATCATGGTTGTTAGTAAGAATTAAAAATCTGGGTTGATGATTGAAAACATGGGAAAAACATGTCATATTAGGGTTGAAGCACCTTATACTCTTGACTCACTTGAGTCTATATTGTATAAGTGTTCATCTAGTTTGGAAATTGTGACAAAATTATGTCTAACCTAGAATCCAAAGAACCCCAGAGCTTGCACTACTATTTCATCTTCCTTGATTGAAGTGATCTAGACCTTATTACCAACTCTTACACATAGTAGAATGGATCATATACATGTCATATTTCATATAATTGTGTGTCAATATGTTGAGTGTGTTTAAATCCCTACTATTGCTTTTTAAATATTTTTTTGGGATTTTATAAACATTTTAAAATAAGTTTTTATTAATTAAAACTTGATTTTAAAAGTTTTTGGGGTCATTCTGCAATTAAGGCTTAATGGTTATATTGAATTAAATTTGCCTTGGGTAGAATCGGAAAGCGGCAAAGACTTCAGGGTGTGTTTTTAATTATTTTAGACGCGCGTTTTATCTCTTCTAAATGGCCAACATTTGTTGTCTTCTGATTGGTTGTAAGTGTGTTTATTTATAGCGAGTAAAACAACGTGTGTTTACAACCCTTGGATCGCTTTTATCAATGATCTGCATGCGCCCTTCATTATCCCTGTGAACCCCTTATGAACCAATCAGGTGAATTTTAACCACCGCATATGGTGAACCCTTGGATCTAAGTCAATTAATCTTGACTAAATCTGAACCCTTGATTTCGAGCATTACTCTCGAACCTTCTTAGCCTCCTATAAAAGGACCCCTTCTCTCAGCCTTCTGAGACTTTTGCCATTTCGTCCTTTGAGAGAAAGAAGAGAGAGAAGAGAGAAACCAGAAAAGAGAGAAAGAGAGAAACCAGAAGAGAGAGAAAGAGTTAGAAACCCTAACCCTAACCCTAAATCGTCAAATCAAATCAAAATCTCTTTCCAAGTCCTGTATATTCCAAACACCACCTTGAGTGTTTGAGTGTTGTTGTTGGTAGTTCATTTGATGCTGAAATCTCTCTGTTCTTTAGATCTTGTGTCCAACTTAAACAGTTTGTCTTAGATCTATTTTCTGCTTTATAGAAATTTCAGATCTATGTACTTCATGTTACATTACACTTAGATTTATGATAAGCACCAAAAACTGTCTATTTTATGCCACGAATAGATACATTTTAGTCACTCTTTTTAATTAAAACTGGTCTTATGTCATATTTTATCATTTTTGCAGGTCAATACGCAGTTTGCGGTACAAACAATGTTAAATCAATGCAATTGCGACCCAATAGCGGTCAAAAGCGTGCATCGAGGAGATTCAAAGAAACCGCGAAGTCAGAGTCCTTTCTGAGCGTGCTGAGATGTGTTCCGATGCTCCGAAACAGTCCCGTGACCTAAACCCGAGCCTACACCGAGCCTAGACCATTCCCCGAGCCCGGTGTGTGTTGAGTTTTCACCTTTATTATTTTTCTATATTTTTGTTTTAAGTTGTTTTATTTTTAGGATTTATTTTAGATTTATTTAGAATTTTTTTAGGATTTATTTTCTATTTCTTTATTTTAATTTTGATTTTTATTAGTTTTTAATTTTTAATCTTTATTTTTTTTTTATTAGTATTAGTTTTTAGAAATGTAATTTTTAAGTTTTATTGGATTTCATTATATATATATATATATATATATATATATATATATATATTATTTTATTTTATTTTAAGTTTTATTTTATTAGGATTATATTTTTCTAGGTTTAATAAAGTTTTATTTTATTTTAGTTTGAGATGTTAGTTTTTTTAGTTTATTAGATTTTTTTTAGTCTTAAGTTTTATTTTTATTTTATTTTTAATTTTTTAGTTTTTATTTCTTTTATTAATTGAGTTTTTTTTAGGATGTTATTTTTTAGTTTCGTTAATGTTAATTTTTTAGTTAGATTGTTTTAATGTTTTGTAGGGGTACAAATTAAATACACATACCCTCACTCACCCCCACACTAGCTATCCTACACCATACAAACAACCTCTCCCATACACTCACCCATACCATACACCCTACACCTCACACACACACTAACAACCCTCATCCTACTATTCATCTTCTCCAACCCAGCACCCCATCTTCTCCTCCCCCATTAACAAAACTCCTAACCTCCATAAACCACAAATCTACTACCATCATCATCCTTCCACCTGAAAACCCATTTCGATCAGCTCCAACCTGCCACAAACCGGTGACAGCAGCCACGCCGTCGGCACCGCGCCAGCTCCGGCGGAAAATCCGAACCCACCTCGCCGGCTGCCCCAACATCGGCGTTGTCTTCCCCCCCCCCCCCCCCCCCCCGCCAGCGCAGCTCCGATCCGCACAAAACCGAACCCGACGACGCTCTGGCCCGGATCCATTTTCGGCCCGAACCCGGAAACTAACCCAAGCCTCTTAACCTCTAGCCAAAACCCGAATCCGGCCCATACTCGCGAACCCGTTTTCCCCAATCCGAGACCCATTCCCAAATCCCAACAAATTCGGAACTTTCTCCATTTCAAATCCACAACAAATCTTGACTTGCCACATCCAAATCCCAAAGAAATCTCTCAAGGCAAAGCATCGTGGGTATGGTTTTAAAAGAAAAGGGACTCTCATTTTAAAAGGAAGACTGTCATCAACAGCAAAAGAGAGAAGGAACGTAGAGAGAGAAAAATATATACTATATATTATGTACAGTTAGGTTTATAAAAAAATTCCAAAAAAATTATTTTAGTTTTAGAATAAATTTTAGGTTTTTTTTTATTCTTTTTGGTGTAATCAAGTACTGGATTTGTGAGAAGATTGAGACGCGTGTTCATGGACAGTTGACACAAGAAAAAAATTGCGTATCGTATTCTTTCCCTCTTGTTTCAATTTTGATTAATGCTATTTTTTATAGTTGTTTATTCTAACATGAGAATGTTTGGTTAAACACTCCGTTCAAGGGGTGGGGTGCACTGCAAATGATGTTACTTTAATTAGTTGATTCATTAATTTTATATTTCTAGGTAAATTAATCTTTAACTGTCACCTATTAATTTATGTAACGAGAGCTAGTAAATTAATTGAACTAAATAATATTTGAATTTAGGAATCGAACTAGAGATAGGTTTTTCCTATATTTGAATATTGATTCGGTGTTGAAATTTAAGGATTGAAATTATTTTCGTTAAATTGACCCTAGCGGGTAATTTTCTGAAAATAGTTTAGTCTTAATTTTTCATCGTGTGACAATTTTAAATTAATTTTCTGAAAAAGATTTTATTAAATTTATAATTTTAACGAGAGTTAGATTATTGATTTAATATTATCTCGAAATATTTCAAAATTAATAAATTGAGAAATTAAAATAATTGAAAATGCAGTGTAATCCCATCTCTTGACCTTCTCACATATTTCACACTCGGTTGCACATTTTTTTCATTAGATAGTCATTTTGTAATTTTTAGAAATTGTTAGTTAATTTTTCCCTTTAAATTATTTTTAATAAAAAAAATAAAAAAATATTTCAATAATAAAAAAATTGGAATTGCACGTTTTCACATTAATTGTTTCACCTTGAAAGTTGGATTGATACCCGTACTTACCGCAATACGAGTTATTTTTAGACAAGTTTTGTAGGGACTCAAGGGAATTTTGAGAGTGGCTTTTGCACAACAACGATACATACGCAAAAAGCTTCTTATCAATTTACATATTTCGTTTCTCAGCTTGAGAAATATATTGTTGATTTGCTTTCTATAAATGTTTTTAACTTTGAAATCAACAATAATGTTTTCTGTTTCTAGTTATCTTGAAACAAGACCTTTGACCTAGTTTGGAATCGCACTTGGTGGTTTTCAATCTCAAAAATCTTTTCAAAACCCGAGATTGATTAAGATCTTGATACGTCTTCTGAGCAAGATAGTCGTGGATTCTAGGATTGTTATAAAGGTCCAATAAGGTTAAGTTTTGTGAGAAGAGAGAAAAAGAAAAATCACAGCATATAGACTTATATGTAATTTGTTAGGACTATTTGTACATAATAAGTGTGTGTGTGTGCATGCATGTGTTAGAGAGAACCTACACAAACACTTTCACTCTACCACACTAAAAGTGTTGGTAATACGATCTTGAGAAAAAGAGTCGACGTAAAGAGCTTGAACAAATTGGATGTTAACAAACTGGGAGGACAACATCAACAATCAGAACTGGAGAGAAGTTATAAGGACACCAGAGGGTACATTCCTAAACTTATATATGTCTGAGTTGTATGCATGTTTGTTATATAGTTTGTAACTGTTAAAATTTGTTTATAGTGGATTTTTTGTTTACTCCGTAGAGGGAGTCGTGGATGTTTCCTCAGTTGGGTGAGGTTTTACCACGTAAAAAATCTTGTTCTTAAATCTTTCTACATCTTCTCATCTCATTCTTAGTTGTGTTGGGTTTAAAGTTTGTTTAAACTGTTTTATAAACTTGTTGATCAAATCTTGAATAGATCTCGTACATACTTTTATAAAACACATCTTGTGTTCAATTAGTTTTGGTTTTTAAGAAAAGAGTTTCTTCAAAAAACTGTTCGGAGTTACTTAAATAGTTTAATTTTATTAAACGGCTTTAGTAACATATTTTCAATTGGTATCAGAGCTTTGTAAACTTCTTTTAAAGAGATCCTGTGTTTTTGAAATTATTTTCTGAAAATCAAATATGGACGAGAAAAATGAAAGATTTGGTAACTTGACCAGACCTCCTATCTTTTGAAAAAGCTGAGTAATTTCCTTTTTATATAAAACTCAATAGTAGATGCGGAAGCGAATATAAGATGATGGTTAAACAAATAAAGAAGGCAGAATTTTAATTTCTTCAAAACAAATTAAAATAAGTTAATCCAAGTCCTAGAATATGCCTAAGTCATAATTAACAATTATATCAAAAGTTAGGCGAAACCAATTTTAGCAAATGACTTGAATAAACCAAATTCACCTTGTATTTAATTTAAGTCCCAAATTAAATGAGTGTGATAATTAAACCAAATTTTATCTTGAAATTATCCTAAGCATGGATTCTAAATTAATGAGCAAGATAAAATAAACAATGTCACACTACGCCGAGATGTACGAGGAAAAACCCAAGACGGGAAACTACCTCGGACGACCCTAGCCACAAGTCCACTAGATACGGAATTACAATTACAAGACAGATAGACTTACAACGACTGACTCGATCCCTCTCAAGCCTCGACGCTCCTTCTCGTAGAAACCTCTTCCTAGCGGACAACCTCGGAACACCACCGCGGTCTCGAAATCCACCGATGGGACTTTATATGGTCACCGTCACCCAAGCATGGAGCCTTTCTCCGTGTGGGTAGAATCTCAACAAAAAGTCTTCTTTGTGATGGGGTGTAGAAGCAAACCCGAAACGTCTCTTCTTGAATTCGGTAGAGATAAACCGGTGCCAAAACTCCAAGTAAAGAATATGAATATAGAAACTTGGAATAAACAACTATTGGGTGTAAACTAGAGTGTGTATGAATTTTTCTTTAAAAATTAACACTCAAAACATGAACATTTTCCCTAAATAAATTTTCTCTCAAACTCTCTCTAAGAGTTGGATATGGAATGGAAAAGTTAATTGGAAAAATGTGTTTCCCGCACATATTAAGTCTTGAAAAAGTTGGTTAAAAACCAAGTGGGGAAAGTGGGAGAAAACTGCTCAAAACTGTTCCCGCCCTGGCATCTCGTTCGAACGAACTTGACTCTCGTTCGAACGAGACTTCTAACGAGCGACCAGCCTGGGCTCGTTAGAATCTCGTTAGATACCTCGTTAGAACGAAAAACTCGTTCGAACGACATATCGAACGACTGACCAGTTTAGGGTCGTTGGCAAACTCGTTCGAACGAAAACTGGTTCGAACGAAAAACTCGTTCGAACGAAACCTGGTTCGAACGAAAAAACTCGTTCGAACGACATTTCTAACGAACGACCAGAAAGTTTGTAAAATTCGATTTTGGCCCAGAAACTTTTATATACTTATTTTAAAGTTCTAATTGATTCTTTCTGAAAATAAAATGCAGTTTTTTATTACACCTAACACCAAATACATATTGTTCCAAGCTCCTATATAAATATAATTACATTCATATCTTGGGAGCATGGAACCTTAGTTGATGACGTAGAAACGAGGCACGCAAACCGGCATTTTGATGAAGGTTTAAATTCTTTGCCGCTACGTCTTCAATACATACTTCATAGGCTTGAGAATATTACAAATAATTACTATCCTATGAATAAATGTTTTTGTCCGGAATTGAGCCAAAACTATATATGGATTCAATTGGAAATTTGTGTCCTTACATCTTTGATGGAACCAATTTTGCTTACTGGAAAGTAAGGATGATTGCTTTCATTCAAGGAACTCTGGGAGATGATGTCTGGGACATTGTTGAAAATGGTTACATTTTCCCACTAAACCATCCACTGAAGGAAGTAATGAGAGGGTTAAGAAAGTATTAAGTGAGTTCACACAAGAAGAGAAACAAGTTTCTCGCAATAATAACAAAGGAAAGAATGCCATATTTATGTCCATAAATGAACATGAGTTCAAAAGAATCCCATCCTGTACCACTTCTAAGGAAGCTTGGGACACCTTGGTTACTGCTCATGAAGGTGACACTAGAGTTAAGGCTGCCAAAACTCAAATGCTCATTCAACAGTATAACTCTTTACTTATGTCTGAGACTGAATCATTTGATGACTTCTATATGAACCAGACTGATATTGTGACAAAACTGCATGCTAATGGGATAACATATGACAGACAAGAAATTTTATCTAAAATTCTAAGATCATTACCACAGAAATTTGACAACAAAAGATATGTTATTGAGGAAATGTGTGATATAAATCTCACTCCTGAATTACTCAGTAGTAAATTAAGAACTATGAAAATGGAACTAGAATTTAAGAAATAATTGACCCAGTCCCATAGGAAACACACTAGTTCCAATCTAAGCTTCTCTTCTAAATTGATTAAGCCTGAGTTTAATAATTCCAATGATGAGTCTGATGGGGAATGTGATATAGAGAGTTTGTACAATCAAATTTCCTTAATGCCAAAACAGTTTAAGAAAATCATTAAATTTAGAAACAACATGGAAAATAAATAAGGCAAGTCCAATTATCCAACTCCCTTTAATCACAGACCTCATGAGAAAAGTCATGACAAACATCACAAGGACTCTCACACTAGACCTAACAGAGACCTTAAGAAGACTGAATATTTTAGATGTGGTAAACTAGGACACATTGCACAAGACTGCAGAGTTAACTTGAACACTCAAAACAAACACACTAGAGCCAACATTTGAAAGACATGGGATGATTCAAGTGACTCTGAAAATGAGGAACCTGAGTCATCTGATGTTTTTGACCCTTGCATGTCTTTCTTTGCCAATATTATCTATAATGATGATATACCTATGTTTGTTAGTGAGGATGAATCTAGTAACTCTACTTCTGATGTTTCGAATAATGCTATTACTGGTTTAGATGCTTTGATTACTGAGAATATTGCTATCCCTTCCACGAGGTGTGTGAGTCAAAGGGAAAGCGATAATGATGATGTCAATGGGTGTGTGAGTCCAAAGAATGAAGCTCTAGGGGTCACTTCACACACTACACTTAGTGACTCGGATAATGAAGACCTCCCATAAATTCACACACTCTATGCTAAAACTCTCAAGAAAAGCACTAGACTAGAAAAGATTGTGAAAGATCTCACCAAGAAACTAGAATATTTAAGCCTAATGGTCAAACTGAATGCTGAAGAGTACACTACCCAATGTTTAACTCATGAAAGTGAAATCAAAATGTTTGATCAAAAACTCAAAGATTTGACTGAAACAAATGAAATTCTGGAGAAAAAAATACAAAGGGACATTGTTAGAATTGGAACAAACTAAAGAAAAGACAGCAACTGTTTTAAAAAAAATTCACATAATTTGAAAATAACTCAAACTGTTTTGATGAATTTGTTGCTGAATCAAAAACCAATTCTGATGATCGAACTGGAATAGGATTTTCCCCTAATTTGAAGACACAAACAAAATCTTTTGAACCTATCAAGTTTGTGTCAGGAGGTAAAAGACCTATTGAAACCTGCCCAGATTTTCATTCTCTAAAAACTGAGTTTGATTCAAAACATCAAAATTTTAACATTGAGGAATCGAGTTTCTCTAAACATGAAAGTTCACCTAAGGATAAATACGTTTACCCCTCTATTAGGAAGATTGAGTCTACATTCAAGACTGTCCTACCTAGGAATAGAGTTAAACCTCAAAATTCCTCAAAACCTTTGTTTAGAAACTTTCCTAAGGAAACCCCAACCTTGAGCAATCTTTATTGCTCTTACTGTGATATATACGGTCACTCTTTTGATAGTTGCTATGCTAGGAGACTAGTTAAACCTGTCTGTAATCCTCCTATCTATCATAACTTTAACTATTCTAGGAGAAACCGCAATAATTCTGTACTTCCTAGACAACCAGAAAAAAACTATAATTATAGAAAGAGAAAGACCAAGCCTAAAAGAACATTCTCTAGAAGGATTCCTAAACACTTTCCTAAACCAAATGCTCATGTGTTTCATAAAATTCAAAATCATGCGCAAAACATTTTTCAACAAAAATCAAATGCTCGCAAATTTTATCAATTGAGGGCTAATAAGAGCAAAATGAAAACTAGAGCAATTTGGGTTAGAAAAGATGATCTATTACCTCAGATGAAGTGTAACATAGTTGTTACTACTTTAAAAGCTGAACACACATCATCTGGATGGTATTTAGACTCTGGATGTTCTAAGCACATGACTGGGGATGATATAAAACTCTTGAACAAAACCAGCTTTGTTGGTGGAAAAGTTATTTTTGGTGATGGAGTATCATCTCAAATCATAGGAAAAGGAACTCTCCAAGAAGATGGACATCCTGTTCTTGAAAATGTTCTTCTAGTTAAAGGTCTTATGGCCAATCTACTTAGTATCTCGTAATTTGGTGACTCAGATCATACTGTTACCTTTTCAAAGAACAATTACAAAATTTTAAATGAAAAAGGTGAATGCATAATTACAGGATTCAGAACTCCTGACAATTGTTATACTGTCATGAACAATTATGAAATCTGTAATGTTACCAGAATGTATGACAACGATATATGGCATAAAAGAATGGGTCATATAAATTACGATAATCTTAGTAGACTGACCTCTCAAGAAATAGTTAGAGGAGTTCCAAAAATCAAATCCATTCCTAATATTGTCTGTAGTTCCTGTCAGGAAGGTAAAATTATTAAGGAACCTCATAAGAAAGTTAATGATGTTCTTACCTCTAATCCCTTGGAGCTCATCCATATGGACCTAATAGGTCCCTCCCAAACTGTTAGTCTCTGTGGACAAGGTTATATTCTAGTTATGGTTGATGACTTCACCAGATTTACTTGGGTAGCTTTTTTAAAACAAATGTCTGACACTTTTCAAACTTTCTTAAAAATACTTCTTCGAATTGAAAATGAAAAGGACACTCAAGTAAATAGAATATGTAGTGATAGAGGTGGAGAATTCAAAGACACTGGTATAATAGTGTATTGTGACTATAATGGTTACAAACATGAGTTTATTGCTCCTAAAACTCCTCAACAAAATGGAATCGCCGAGAGAAAGAATCGTACCCTTCAAGAGATGGCACATGTTATGATACATGCCAAGAATTTGCCTAAATATTTTTGGGTAGAATCTATTCGTACTGCGTGTCACATTATAAACAGTGTCTATCTTAGAAAGAATTCCAAATAAACCCCTTACGAACTTTGGTACAAGAAAAAGCCTAATCTTAAGTACCTTAGAACTTTTGGTAGTACTTGTTATGTATGCAAAGATAGGGAACACTTGTCCAAATTTGAGAGTCGAGAAGATAAAGCTATATTTCTAGGATACTCGCCTAATAGTAGAGCCTATCGAGTGTATAATCTTCGCACTAAAACCTTGATGGAATCCATAAATATAATTGTGAGTGACACTACTGTAGAGAATAAGACTGGTGAATCAACTATTGAGGAAGAGCCTACAAACATTTTAGAAAATGACTCTCTTGAAATAGATGATTCATTACCAAGTGAGATACCTAAAGTAACTAATTGGGTTTCTAAAGATCATCCCATAAATAACATAGTAGGTAACCCTAGTGAGCCAGTGCGCACAAGATCCCAACTAAGAAATTATGCACATTATGCATGTTTTGTTTCTCTAGTGGAACCAAATAATGTAAATGAGGCATTGACTGACTCTCACTGGATTTCTGCTATGCAGGATGAACTTCTTCAATTTGTCATTCATGATGTTTGGTATCTTGTACCTAGGCCTGATCACAAAAAGGTTATTGGCACACGTTGGAATTTTAAAAATAAGTGTAATGAAAGTGGGATAATCATTAGAAACAAAGCTAGATTAGTTGCTCAAGGATACTCTCAAATTGAAGGAATAGATTTTAACGAGGCCTTTGCTCCTGTTACCCGTTTAGAATCTGTTTGTCTTCTCTTTGCCATAGCTTGCCATTTGCATTTTACGCTCTACCAAATGGATGTCAAATCTGAATTCCTCAATGGAATATTGACTGAAGAGACCTATGTAGAACAACCTAAAGTGTTCATTGACCCTCAATATCCAAATCATGTATTTCGTCTTAAAAAGGCTTTGTATGGCCTTAAATAAGCGCCTAGACCCTGGTATGAGCGTCTTTCCAGTTTCCTCTTAGATAAAGGTTTCAAAAGAGGTGGAAATGATCAAACCCTTTTTGTCAAACATTTTGGCAAACACATCATTATTACTCAAGTTTATGTTGACGATATCATCTTTGGATCAAGTTCTCCCTATGAAGTAAAATCCTTCTCTGAAATTATGCATGAGGAGTTTCAAATGTCTCTTATGGGGGAGTTGTAATTTTTCTTAGGTCTTCAAGTCAAACAAAATTCAAAAGGATTATTTGTATCGCAATCTAAGTACGCTTTAGAGATAGTAAAGAAATTTGGCCTTGAGAGTGCTAAAGATGCGAGAATACTCATGAGTACTACGATAAAACTATCCAAAGACGAAACTAGAAAATCCATAGATCCAACTCTATATCGTAGTATGATAGGAACCTTGCTATACCTTACTGCCTCGCGTCCTGATATTATGTATGCTGTGTGTGTTTGTGCTCGTTATCAAAATAATCCTAAGGAGAGCCATCTGAATTCTGTTAAACGAATCATTAAATATGTAAAAGGCATTCTGAATCTAGGACTTTGGTACACTAATGACACACTAAGCACTATAATTGGGTACACTGATGCTGACTGGGCTGGGTGTACTGATGATAGTAAAAGCACATCAGGTGCATGTTATTATATAGGTAATAACTTGGTAGGATGGAGTAGTAAGAAACAAAACTGCACATCCCTCTCAACAGCTGAATCTGAATACATAGCCGCTGGCAGCTGCTGTACTCAATTACTGTGGCTTAAACAAATGCTAAGTGATTATGGTATTCAAGAAAACCAATTGCATCTCTATTGTGATAATCAAAGTGCGATCAATATTTATAAAAACCCTGTTCAACACTCGTGAACAAAACACATAAAAATAAGACATCACTTTATACGCGAATTAGTTGAAACTAAGGAATTAGAAATCAATTATCTTCCTACTGATTTGCAACTCGCAGATATGTTTACCAAACCTTTAGATTACAATCGATTTATTTCTTTGCGTAAATCTATTGGTATGGTGTGTGCTAATTAATCTCTTTGATCTCTTTATATTTCCCTTTGTCCACTTGAGACAAGATGGGGGAGAAATTTGAGTCTCTAATGATTCTTACATATGCTAAATGCTAAACAGCTTGATCTTAGTGATTCATTTCAGGTTTTTGTACAGTTATTCTCAATAGTTGTAATAGGGTTTTCAATTGTAAATAGTTGAGTTATGTACTTTTGGTTTCTAGGATTTGGGTAGATAGATTTTTTAATAGGAATATGTTTCCTTTCTTTTGTTGCCCTATGAGTTCCAGTTGACTCAAAGGAGATTTTGTCTCATATTTCCAAAGGGGGAGATTGAAGAACCTTATACTCTTGACTCACTTGAGTCTATATTGTATAACTGTTCATCTAGTTTGGAAATGGTGACAACATTATGTCTAACCTATAATCCAAAGAACCCTAGAGCTTGCACTACTATTTCATCTTCCTTGATTGAAGTTATCTAGACCTTATTACCAACTCTCACACACAGTAAAATGGATCATATACATGTCATATTGAATATAATTTTGTGTACATATGTTGAGTGTGTTTCAATCCCTAATATTGCTTTTTAAATATTTTTTTGGGATTTTAAAAACAAGTTTTTGCATATAATTGTGTGTACAAATGTTGAGTGTGTTTAAATCCCTAATATTGCTTTTTAAATATTTTTTTGGGATTTTATAAACATTTTAAAATAAGTTTTTATTAATTAAAACTTGTTTTTAAAAGTTTTTGGGGTCATTCTGCAATTAAGGCTTAATGGTTATATTGACTTAAAGTTGCCTTGGGTAGAATCCGAAAGCGGCACAGACTTCAGGGTGTGTTTTTAATTATTTTAGACGCGCATTTTATCTCTTCTAAATGGCCAACATTTGTTGTCTTCTGATTGGTTGTAAGCGTGCTTGTTTATAGAGAGTAAAACAACGTGTGTTTACAACCCTTGGATCGCTTTTATCAACGATCTGCATGCGCCCTTTCATAATCCCTGTGAACCCCGTATGAACCAATCAGGTGAATTTTAACCCTTGGATCTAAGTCAATTAATCTTGACTAAATCTGAACCCTTGATTTCGAACATTACTCTCGAACCTTCTCAGCCTCCTATAAAAGGACCCCTTCTCTCAGCCTTCTGAGACTTTTGCCATTTCGTCCTTTGAGAGAAAGAAAAGAGATAAGAGAGAGAAGAGAGAAACCAGAAGAGAGAGAAAGAGTTAGAAACCCTAACCCTAACCCTAAATCGTCAAATCAAATCAAAACCTCTTTCCAAGTCCTGTATATTCCAAACACCACCTTGAGTGTTTGAGTGTTGTTGTTGGTAGTTGATTTGATGCTGAAACCTCTTTGTTCTATAGATCTTGTGTCCAACTTAAACAGTTTGTCTTAGATCTATTTTCTGCTTTATAGAAATTTCAGATCTATGTACTTCATGTTACATTACACTTAGATTTACATATTTCGTTTCTCATCTTGAGAAATATATTGTTGATTTGCTTTCTGTAAATGTTTTTAACTTTGAAATCAACAATAATGTTTTCTATTTTTAGTTCTCTTGAAACAAGACCTTTGACCTAGTTTGGAATCGCACTTGGTGGTTTTCAATCTCAAAAATCTTTTTGAAATCCGAGATTGATTAATATCTTGATATGTCTTCTGAGAAAGCTAGCCGTGGATTCTGGGATTGTTATAAAGGTCAAATAAGGTTAAGTTTTGTGAGAAGAGAGAAAAAGAAAAATCACATCATATAGACTTATATGTAATTTGTTAGGACTGTTTGTACATAATAAGTGTGTGTGTGCATGCATGTGTTAGAGAGAACCTACACAAACACTTTTACTCTACCACACTAAAAGTGTTGGTAATAAGATCTTGAGAAAAAGAGTCGACATAAAGAGCTTGAACAAATTGGAAGTTAACAAGATGGGAGGACAACATCAACAATCAGAACTGCAGAGAAGTTATAAGGACACCAGAGGGTACATTCCTAAGCTTATATAGGTCTGAGTTGTATGCATGTTTGTTATATAGTTTGTAACTATTAAAATTTGTTTATAGTGGATTTTTTGTTTACTCCGTAGAGGGAGTCGTGGATGTTTCCTCAATTGGGTGAGGTTTTACCACGTAAAAAATCTTTTTCTTAAATCTTTCTACATCTTCTCATCTCATTCTTGGTTGTGTTGGGTTTAAAGTTTGTTTAAACTGTTTTATAAACCTGTTGATCAAATCTTGAATAGATCTCGTACATACTTTTATAAAACACATCTTGTGTTCAATTAGTTTTGGTTTTTAAGAAAAGAGTTTCTTCAAAAAACTATTCGGAGTTACTTAAATAGTTTAATTTTATTAAACGGCTTTAGTAACATATTTTCAAGGGTTCTTGAATAATTAGAAGTTTTGAATTATTCTGGGCTAAATTGGAAGGATTTATGATGTTTAATTCATTGGAAATCATTCTAGCATATGTAAGACTGGTTAGGTATCGTTAGTTATAAGTCTGGTGGATTATCATCTGAGTTAGATAATTGAATATGGTGAAAAATGCATGATAAAGAAGAAGAGTTGTGTCTGTCACTGCTCGATCGATCGATCGACCTTTGAATGTCGATTGATCGATGGAGTCGATCAATCGATGCTCAAGGTCGATCGATCGACCTAGGCTGATTTTAGGTTATTTTGTTGGTTGAGTCCTACACGATTTCCGACGCTTGAGGGGAACCTTAGTGATGATATTATACCTATGTAGGGACTTAGGAAGTACCAGTAGGTGTATAGTGTGGGTTAGTTTTAATCATTGAGTTCAACATTTGAAGTGATGGATGGACGAGGGTAAACCGATCGAGTAGTGCATCGAGAATTTGGGATTTGAGTTACGGAGGGAGTAAACGTCATTCCAAGGAGTATACCAGTAGGTTAGAGATAGATTAACTACTGGAATGAATAGAGGGGTAAATAGGGACCTTGGATTTGTTTGAATACTCAATTAAAATACGATAGTGAGATAAATCGTAAATTAATAAGTATGGTGAATATTAAAGAGGAAATATTGCGTACGATCACTATTATTATTGGGTTGCTTGTATACCTACTGAATTATATAGATACTTAGGTGGATAGAATACCTAAAGTATAATTGCCTATATTAAGGCTGAGGTAGGATTCCGAACTAATATATGGAAATAGTAAGTTGGGGTTGTGACGAAAGATTTTCAAACCAATCTATGTATAAAATTTCATTAGTGGGGTCAAAGTGATTTTTCGAACCACTACATGAAATGAAATTGGGGTCGAGGTGACATTCCAAACCAATCCTTTTACTTGGTATTAATGGACCATTCCTAACCAAGAGTCCTTGATGTGTGTTAGGAGGACATATTAGTAATGAAAGGATTTACAAGTATATATTGTGTGTGAAATGTATATACTGTATTAATAATCTACTTATGCGAGTTAGTAGATAACGAGATGTCGTGAATTCATTAAAAAGCAAATTAAGTAGGGAAACTTAATTATAAATCGGTTAAATATAACAAAGTGTGAACATTTATCTAAGTATATAAATCATGAGATATGGTTACTATTACATACTAAGTGGGTCGTATGGGAACTTAGTTGCGTAGATAAGTTCAGTTGGATACTATAGTCTAGTTAGCTTGGGTAGTACAACTAGGTGGGCTAAGTAAAGGACGTTAGGCATGCACTAGATAAGGGGTGAGATAACTCAAGAAAGTGCGCACAAATTTTAACATGTGTAATCAATAACTCATTTTACTATAAGAATCACTTGCTAAATATTTTTAAAATGTTTTGAGCACTAACTCTTGCTATCAAAATATTTTCAAAACCCTATTAGGTGTCCAGCAACAGGGACACCAGAATTAAGGATTTAGTTTAGGGACTCATCGCTGCATCTTTGTGGAGGCTAGAAGGACTTTGCATAGATGACTTATTTATTCAGATCTAGTGTAGGATCTCCTCTTTAGTACTCTCTATTGGGATATGTTGTCCATTGACATTATTTCAGTTATTCAGTATTGGATTATTGGTTTATTTAGCAGTTGTGGATTTTTAGCGAAATGTTAACTTAGCAAGACTTTATGCATTATATATTGTGAGATGGTTTGAATTCTAGTATATTGTGAATGTTTAATTTTTATTTTCGTATGGGATATTTTATTGGGTTAATGAATTATAAAATTTGGCACCGGTATAATTTCACTTAGGTGATTTGTAATTTTGAAAAAAAGTTTTCTACAGTGATGCTAAGAATGAAAAAACTGAGGAACCTGTTTAGTTTAATTTAGGACTGATCACCCGGGATTTAATTAGGTGGGGTGTCATATATTTATCTCATGCTCATCTCCACCATGCTCTTTTATCGTGTATATATCTCTATTCACTCACTTATACATGCTCACCATGCTTCACCTTACAACGACTTGTATATGTTCTCCATGCTCATTTCACACGCACTCACACTTGTATATAGTTTCACCTTTACTTATATGCTCCACACACCACTTGTAGATTATCCATGCTTAGCTTCACTAGCACACACCATCATACCTGAGAGAAAAGTAGAGAGAAAAGAGTGTAAAGAGAGAAGAGATAAAGCTTAAAGAGAGAGAGAGAGAGAGAGAGAGAGATCCAAATTATACATTTTCTCCCCAAAATATAAAACCAAACACTGCCCCTATTATATCCAAACCAGATAACCTTCGATTGAGGGTTAGATATTTAGGTTTTTCTTGACAGTTTGGATGTTTTGCAAGTCTGAAGAAACTCTTCATACTTAATCTCTCTTAAGAGCCTCGTCTCATTGTAAATCTCACTTTTCTTTATACAAATTGTGAGGGTTACTCAGAGATTCATTTCACATTAGTTTTGAGGTTTCTTTTACCTTTTCTTGTTGGATTTAGTTCTATTGTTTTATATTCTTTTAGAACCACTCTCGTTTTCAAGTTTCTTGAAAAAGAGATTTCAAATACAATATATATTCTGAAATTTTTGTTTTGAAAAACTCAATTTCACAGTCTAGGAAATTTGTTACCATATAAATAAGTGTTTTGAAACATTTGATCTAGTTTATAGAAATATTATTTTCAGATCTAAAATATTTCTTTGGAAAATAATTCTGATTTAAAGAAATCTAAATGTCTGCATTTCATATAAATCTATTGAGATAAGTGAGTAGCATTTTTTCATGTGTTTCACTTTAGAATCACTACTCTCACACGAACACCTAGTCAAAGTGTGGTTCATTTGAGAGCTTTTTTGTTGATCGAGTCCATTAAAGTAAGGATCAAGGATTAACGCAAAGAAACGGCTAGGGAGATCAAAATAGAATAGAATTATTAACGCAAAGAAACAGCTAGGGAGATCAAAGTTAGAATATAATTACCGTGGAAGAGAAAGTTGAGTAGGTATATTTCCATTTTTAGCTTAGGATCATGTGTTCTTATTTATGTTCTTGTAATCTTGTATATCTTGATTAATTATAGTGAATTTTGGGTTTATGGCATAGAGGTCACCGTGGATGTTATCCCTAATATGGGATTTTACCACCTTAAAAAATATCGCGTCAAACTTGATTTGATTGTTCCTACTGCTTATATGGTGTGATTTCTAATCAAAGAATTAGTATAGGTTTTTATTTTATAAACTTACGGTAATCTATCTACCAAATCTAAAATCAAAGGCCAATTTATTTTTACACATCTTGTGTAGTGATTTAAAAAGGAGTTTCATCAAATGAGTGTATTTTGGAGTTTTTTAATATTTAATTTTTAGTTAAAGACTTAGAGAATGATTTTCAAGTGGTATCAGAGCGATTTTATCAAAACATTTTTTATCGTGAAACTCCAGAAACTGATTTTGAAATCTTTTTCGGGAAATGGATGAGAGATTTGAGAAGTTAAGTAACCTGTCCCATCCACCCCTCTTTTATGTAAATAATTTCCCTTACTAGAAGGTGAGGATGGTGACATTGGGTGATGACGTATGTGATATGATTAAAAATGGTTTCATACACCCAACTAAGCCTTTATCTGAAACCAAGCCTACAAGAATTAAGAAAAACCTTAGTGAGTTTACCAAAGAAGAAAAAAAGATGTCACTAGATAAAAATAATGGAAACAATTTCATTTTTATGTACATTAATGATCATGAGTTTAAATGCATATATATTTGCTCTATTTCCAAGGAATCTTGGGACACACTAGTCACTGCCCATGAGGGTGATGAATGTGTTAAGGCTGGAAGAACCCAAATGTTAGTCCAACAATATAATACCCTGATTATGGACGATAGTGAGTCATTTGACGAATTTTATATAAAATTAACAGACATTGTCACAAATTGCATGCAAATGGAATAACCTATGACACAAAGGAAATTGTAATGAAAATCTAAGGTCCTTGCCTTCTAAATTCAATAATAAAAAATATGTCATATAAGAGATGGACGACCCAAACTTGACTCCTGAATTACTTAGTAGTAAATTATGAACTGTAGAAATGGAGTTGGAATATAAAAGGAAAATGACATCACAAAAAGGAAGATCTTCTGAATCTATATTTTGTCTTTTCATCCTAAGTGACTGTCCCTCATATGAATCCCATGGACTTTAACCTTGACCTAAGTGAGGACTGTGATTTGACTAACTTGGATAACTAAATAGATCTTATGAGCAAACATTTTAAGAAAATGATTATGTTTAGAAACTCTGTGGCTTCTAAACAAGGCAGACCCGGTTATCAAAGTAATCAAAATCACAGACCTCATGAAAGAAATGATTACAAACAGGCCTACGACCATAATAGACCTAAGAATGAGAACACACTATATGATTGACTTACTTGAGTCTATATCATATAGGAGTTCCATCTAGTTTTGATATTGAGATAAAGTAGGTTTGATTTTCAAGAGTTGCTCTCTCTCAAAGTATTCAAGCATCAAAGAAGAAACCAGAGCAAGAACCTGATGATCCATCTAAAATTTAAGTTACATCTACATCATGACCAATTTATGACACTTAAACTCCATATTATTGATCTTATGTATGCACAAGGGTCATATTATTTTTTAGTATTTTTTTAAACATTTTCAAGTCACTTAAACCATTTTTTAAAAATTAAAAATGATTTTTCAAAATTAATTAAATTATGATTTTAAATGTTTTGGGTTAATTTGCAAATATTGTTTTTCCTGAAAAAAATGCCCAGGATAGAATCCAAAAGCACTAGACATTTCTGGGGGTCAAAATCATATTTTTAATAACACAAAAACACGCATTTTCTGTTGCATCTCAGCCATACACGTGTCGGTCATTCAACAGTTGGATTTGTGTTTCTTCTAAGACTCGGTTTGAAAAAGTGATCGCAGCCTTTGGATCAAATTAATCAACTTTCGGCTTGCGTCCTTAGTTAATCCAAGTAAACCTAAATGGACCAATTATTAATTATTTAATCACCGCCTGTGTTCAACCGTTAGATTAAGAGTCAATTAGTCAGCCATAATCTCAGCCATTGATTTGAGTCAGTATTCTCGATCTTTCCATGACCAGTATAAAAGGATGCCTTTGTTCTTCATTTGGGAACTTTTCTCATTCGTCTAAATTGAGAGAAAAACCATAGAAGAGAGATAAGATAGAGAAAACAGAGAAGAAATAGAGAGAAGTGAGGAAACCCTATTCTTCCAAAGTTAAAATCTCCAGTGTTTTCCTCCTAAACACCATACATCCAAACCTTCTTGTTTTATATGCCACAAGACGCTAACTTGAGTGTTGGATCTAGGGTATCTGTGAGTAAGCGTGTTGGGTTATTTTGGCATTTGAAGACCACTTCAAAACCAGTTGTCTCTCTTAGAACCAATCTCTAAGAAAAACTTGAGTTTATCTATAAAATTCTTAAGTTTTTCAAAAGAGAATATCACACGACCAATTATAGGTTTTTGTCTCTCTTGTATCTTTAAATTTGTTGTTATTTTCTAAAAGATCCGTCTTAATTTTTCAAATTGTTTTTTGAAAAATAGACTTCTGATTTTTGAAAGAGATCTTAAGAACGTTTATGTCTCTATGATCATATTTCACATTTTGTGAAATAAAGTTGTACATAAATAAAAGTTGAGACATATAGGATTTTGTTATTTTTTATAGCAACATTATTTTTCTGATATGATTTGAAAAAGAAGTCTAAATTTCATAAATAGTTCTCGCATGTCATATATAAGTTTTATGATTCGTAGGATCTAATCTCTATAACTATTCTAAGAGGTGTGAGTTGCATTTTTGCATTTATAGTTCACATCACGACCACCTACACTCTCACATGAACACTAAGTATAGTGGTTCTTTTTGAGAAACTGGGTGTGGTAAGAGCTGCTATAATCAGTACACAAGGAAAAAGCAAGGAAGCTGCTGTGGGAGATCAAAATCAAGTCAGAAGCCTTTGAGAATGGAGTAACTCGTGTAGGTATATTTTCTCGACTTAGATTTAGGATCTTAACTAGCATGTTTAGTGTTGTAACTTTTGTTGTGATTGTTTATAGTGGATTTGTTTTTGTTTGTCTCTATAGAGGGGGCCGTGGAAGTTTTGATTACTTTAGGGCTCTACCACATTAAAAATCCTGTGTTCTTTTTCTTGAATGTTCTTAATGATTTATGTGTATGGTTTATCACTCAAGACTTGTTGATTGGTTTTAATTTTAAAAACCTAACGTAATCAAACTAACAAATCTAGAAAACATATTCAGAACACTGTTAAAAACACATATTGTGTTATATTTCAAAAAGAGTTTTGCTCAAGGTGTTTATTTTTGGAGTTCGCTTAATTTATAACATTTTTCTATTCACTTAGTAAACCAGTTTTTCAAGTGGTATTAGAGTGGGTTTATCAAATATAATTTTTTTGATCCTGAAACTCTATAAGATGTTTTTGAAATATATGGATGAAAGATTTGAGAAGTTAGGTAACCTTTCCCGACCACCTCTCTTTGTTGGAAACAACTTTTCTTACTGTAAAGTACGAATTGTTTCTTTCATTCAAGGAACTCTTGGTGATGATGTCTAGGACCTGATTGAAAAAGGCCATGAACATCCAACTAAGTCATTGTCTAAAACTGATTCTCCAAGGGTTAAGAAACTTCTGAGCGAATTTACTAAGGAAGAGAAAAAGATTTCTTTAGATAATAATAAGGGCAATAATGGTATCTTTATGTCCATTAACAAACACGAATTTACAAGAATATCTACATATTCAACTTCTAAGGAGGCCTGGTACACCTTAATCACCGCACACAAAGGTGATGAACGTGTTAAGGCTGGAAAAACACAAATGTTAATTCAACAGTATAATACATTGATAATGGATGGAAATGAATCTTTTGATGATTTCTACATAAGGTTAACTGATATTTTTACAAAATTACATGAAAATGGTATAACCTATAGTAGAAAGGAAATCGTTCCAAAGATTCTCAAGTCATTACTTGCTAAGTTTGAAAATAAGAGATATGCCATAGAAGAAATGTACAACCCAAACCTGACTCCTGAGTTGCTAAATTTTAAGCTAAGAACTGTTGAGATGGAGTTAGAGTTCAAAAAACAAATGACTTCCCAAAACAAGAGACCTAGTGGTTCTAATGATTTATTTTTATCTCAATTGACTTCATCTAAAGTGTGTCCCTTATACTATGACCTTGACTTAAGTGATGACAGTGATTTATATCACCTTGAAACTCAAATGGCTCTTATGAGCAAGCATTTCAATAAGATTACCAAATTCAGAAATGCAATAGCCTCTAAACAAGGCAGACAAAATCATCAAGGTAATCAAAATCGTAGACCTCATGAAAGTCATAATGAAAAATGACCCTATGACAAAAATAAACTTGTGATGGACTTACAAGATTTGAAATGTCATAGTTGTGGTATAATGGGATACTATGATAATAGATGCAAAACAAATTTGAATAAGAATAATATGGCAAATATATATAAGATATGGGACGACTCTAGTGATTGTGATTCAGATGAAACTGAGCCAACCCATAATGATAAGTCTTATATGTCATTCTTTGCTAAGATCGTATACCATGATGGTGATGAATGTTTGACTACTCATGATCCTATTGTGTCTGATAATGTTCCTATTGTATCTCCAAATAATAACATTATGTCTGATGGTGATAAAAATAACATTGGAAATGATAGTATATGGGTGTGTCTGAATGAGAACATTGTAGAAAAATTTTAAGTGTGTGTAAGTCCCACAGATGAAATAAGTGCCATAGGTGACACTACACATGAGGCACATAGTGAGTCCAACGATGATCTTCCATATCTTCAAGAGCTATAAACAAAAACACTTAAGAAAAGTGCCCGTATTGATAAAACGGTGAAGTTGCTAAATGAACGTGTAGATTCACTTAACAAGACTATTATGAAGAATGTTGAAGAATTTATAGCACAATGTGTTGCCCATGAGACTGAAATAAAAGACTTTTCTTTAAAAATCAAAGACCTGTCTGAGAAAAATTACATTGTAGAGAAAAAATATAAAGCTTCTCTTCTTGAACTTGAATAATCAAAATAAAAAACTTCAAGTGTTTTTAAAAAATGTTTACATTTTGAAACATAAGTGAAACCTTATGAAGAAATTATTGAAGGAAGTAAGTTTGATTTTGAAGACAAATCTAGCTTAGGTTTTGGAGAAAATGTCATTAGTAGTAAAGACGTTTCTCCTGAAAATGTTATTTCTGTTAAGCAAGGCCAGAGAGTTCAATTTACTCAGAAAGAACATATTTTCAAAAATGTCTCTAAGGGTAAACAAACTGTCTGTACTCAACAACCCAAATCTATTGGTCCAGCTAAGTATGTCTGTCCTCCTGTTAGAAACCAATGTCAGAAACCCAAAACCAATGACACCTGGACAACCATTCCTATTAAGGATAAATCAAATTTCAAAGACTTTAACAGTAAAATCAAGTCCTCAACCCTTCAGTACTGTTCATACAGTGATGTCCATGGCCACACTAAGCGGAATGTTTTCAAAAACGACTGTATACACCTACTTATTCAATTTTTAACTATTCTAGAAAGAGTAGGAATACTTATGTTCTCCTAAGGTTGACCACACAAAACTCTAACTTTAAAAAGAAGGGAGGATATAAAACTAAAAAGAAACCATTTAGAAAGACCAAACTAAAGTTTTCTAAATCAAAAGGTAACAAATTTTTAAAAACCAAGCCCATTTGGATTAGAAAAGATGACTTTTTACCCATCTCAAGTGCAATGTTATCATAACAACTTTTAAGTCACAAGGAACTTCACTTGGTTGTTACCTGGACTCCGGATGTTATAAACGTATGATCGGGGATAAGACCAAATTAACAAACAAAATCAACTTCTCTGGAGGTAGTGTTGTGTTTGGTGATGGGGCTAAGATCATAGGTAAGCGAATATTGCATGAGGAAGGTCTTCCTTAAATAAATGATGTTCTTTTAGTTAAGGGTATCAAGGCTAACTTACTAAGTATATCTCAATTTTGTGATTCCAATCATATTGTTACCTTTTCAAAAACTAATTGAAAAATTCTTGATGAAAAGGGAAATTGTATTTTAATAGGAAACATGAATGAGGATAACTGTTACACAGTCATTCCTAAATATGAATCATGTAACATTGCCAGCTTAGAAGATGTTGATCGATGGCACAATCGATTGGGACAAACAAATTTTGATAATCTTCGTAGGTTAGGTTCCCAAGAAATAGTTAGAGGATTACCAAAAATTAAAAACTCCTTTAATCCTGTTTATGGTCCTTATCAAGAAGGGAAAAAAGTAAACCTCCTCATAATAAAGTTAAAGATGTTTTACCTACAAAACCTTTGGAATTAATCCACATGGACCTTATAGATCTTTTTAGAAACTGTCAGTTTATGTGGTAACAACTATATACTCATTATTGTGGATGATTACACATGGTATACATTGGTGTCTTTTATGAAAAATAAATTCGATACCTTCAGTGAGTTATTAAAAATTCTTTTAAAAATTGAGAATAAGAAGGACACATAAGTATGTCTCATCAGAAGTGACAGGGGTGGAGAATTCAAATATTCTAGTGTTTTAGAACACTGTATAGGCAGTGGTTATAAACACGAATTTAGTGCACCTAAGACATCGTAGAAGAATGGAATTGTTGAACGTAGTAATAGAACCCTATAAGAAATGGCTTGAGTGATGGTACATGCCAAAAATATCCATCAGTATTTTTGGGTTGAAGCCATTCAAACCTCTTGTCATATCATTAATCATGTATGCCTTAGGAAAAATTACAAACAAACTTCATATGAGATTTGGTTCCACAAAAAGCCTAACCTAAAATATTTTAAAACCTTCGATAGTGTCGGTTATATTTGTAAGGACATGGATCATGTTTCAAAATTTGACACCCGAGGAGAAAAAGTAATTTTTCTTGGATATTCTCAAAATTGTAGAGCTTTTCATGTCTTTAATTGTCCAACCAAAGTCATTATGGAATCTTTAATTGTAATTGTAAATGGTACTAGTGCTGAGAGTAGTGTTAGTCAACCAGTCATCCTGGATGAGGAATAAACCAATTTCATGTCTGCCTCTCTAGATATAACTGATTCAATGCCACTTGAAACTCCTTTGGTACCAAACTGGGTTTCTAAAGACCATCCCATTAACAAAATTATTTCTAATCCTTCTGAGCCAGTTAAAACTAGCTCCCAACTTCAAAAAGTAGCACATTTTGCTTGTTTCGTTTCTCTTGTAGAACTAAAAAAATGTAAATGATGCCCTTTGTGACTCATTCTGGATTAATGCTATGCAAGAAGAGCTTGTCCAGTTTCAGAGTCATGCTGTTTAGTATCTCATTCCTAGGCTAGAAAATAAAAAGGTTATCGGCACTCGATGGATATTAAAAAACAAAACTGATGAAAATGGAGAGGTCAGTAGAAATAAGGGCAGGTTAGTAGAACAAGGACACTCTCAGATAGATGTAATTAACTTTGATGAGACTTTTTCCCTTGTCACTCATCTTGAATCAGTTCATCTTCTTTTAGCCACATCATGTCATTTACAATTCAAACTTTTTCAAATGGATGTTAAATCCAAATTTTTAAATGGAATTTTATCTGAGGAAGTATACGTCGAACAACCTAAAGGTTTTATCGACCCCTCTTATCCAGATCACATGTTTAGACTTAAGAAAGCCTTATACGATTTGAAACAATCTCATAGAGATTGGCATGAACGCTTGTCTATGTTTTTAGTCTGTCACAAATTTATTAGAGGTGGAAACTATCCAATCTTATTCGTTAGGAAATCAAATAAATATGTCTTGATTGCCCAAGTTAAAATAGATGATATCATCTTTGGCTCAACCTGTCCCAATCAAGTCAATGATTTTTTTGCGATAATGCATCCTAAATTTCAAATGTCGTTAATTGGTGAATCACAATGTTTCTTAGGACTACAAGTGAAACAATTCAATGATGGTCTTTTTGTAAATCAATCCAAATATGTCTCTGATCTCACTAAAAAGTTTGGATTATAACACTCTAAACCTGCACAAAATCCCATGAGCACAACTACCAAATTATCCAAAGAAGAAAATGGGAAACCTGTTGACCCAACTCTTTATTGAAGTATGATAGGGACCCTTTTATACCTTACTACTTCCCGTCTTAATATTTCTTACGTCGTATGTGTATGTGCAAGATACCACTGGGAACCCAAGGAATCATGCATTTTAAGTGTCAAACGTATCATCAAATATGTTAGGGGTACATAAAATTATGGTATTTGGTACACAAAAGACACCACTAGTGCTATTATAGGATACACAGATGTCGATTGGGCAGGGAGTTCAGATGATAGTAAAAGTACTTTCGGTGCCTACTACTATGTAGGAAATAATTTAGTAGGCTGGAGTAGTAAGAAATAAAATTTTATCTATCTGTTATCAACCGAATCTGAATATATTACAGCCAATAGTTGTTGCTCACAACTATTATGGATCAAGAAGATGCTTCGTGACTACGGTATCGTTGAAGAGGCATTGATAATGTATTGTGTTAACCAGAGTGCCATAAATATATCTAAAAATCTAGTCCAACACTCTCGAACAAAGCACATAAAAATTAGACATTATTTCATTCGTGATCTTGTAGAGTCTAAAGAATTAGACATTGAGTATCTTAATACAGAAAAATACCTAGTTGATTTGTTTACTAAACTTCTCGATAATATTATATTTGAGCATCTTCATAATTCCATTAGTATGATAGTTCTTACTTAATGTAGGAGGCCCATAAATCTGATTATGGTATTTCTTGTGTTGTTTTCATAGTATATATTCTCCCGCTTTATATCTTTTTATCCCATTCTATATTTGAGAAAAATTTGGGGAGAGGAACTTGAGTACCTGACTTATATTTATGCACATGGTTTAGAATTTATATCTTTCTTTGTACTAACTCAACTAGTATGCCATTGAGTGTTTATTTGTTTCAAGCATTTTTTAGATCAGTTTGTATAGCTTGTCCTATTTATTAGGATATTGGTCTGTATTGTAGTGGAGTGATGTGTTTTCTTTCTCTTATTTTCGATTCTAGGATGGGAAAGGGTAGTTAGATACTTTGTATAGGAAATCTAGGATTTTTTTCATTTTACCCACGAGTACATGTTACTCAAGGGAATTTTGTCTGTAATGTCCAAAGGGGGAGATTAAGAACACACTATATGATTGACTTACTCGAGTCTATATCATATGGGAGTTTAAACTAGTTTGGATATTGAGACAACATAGGTTAGATTTTGAAGAGTTTCTCTCTCTCAAAGTATCTTGCATCAAAGAAGAAACTAGTCTAAGAACCTCATGATACAACTAAAAGGGAAGTTACATCTACCTCATGACCACTTTAAGACACTTACACTGCATATTATCAATCTTATGTGTGTTAAAGGGTCATATTATTTTTTAGGATTTTTTTAAACATTTTTAAATCACTTAAACTACTTTTTGAAAATTAAAGTGATTTTTCAAAATTAATTAAATTGAGATTTTAAATGTTTGGGGTTAATTTGCAAACATTATTTTTCCTAAAAAAATTTCTCAGGGTAGAAACCGAAGCACTAGACATTTATGGGGGTCAAAATCATATATTTAATAACACAAAACAAGCATTTTTAGTTGCATCTCAGCCATACACGTGCTGACCATTCAACAATTGGATTTATGTTTCTTTTAAGACTCAGTTTGAAAAAGTGATCATAGCTTTTGAATCAAATTAGTGAATGTTCTGCATGCATCCTTATTTAATCCAAGTGAACCTAAATGGACAAATTATCAATTGTTTAATCACCGCCTGTGTTCAACTATTAGATTACAAGAAATTAGATAGCCTTAATCTCAGCTATTGATTTGAGTCGGCGTTCTCGATCCTTCCACGAACAGTATAAAAGGATTCCCTTGGTCTTCATTTGGTAACTTCTGCTCATTCATTTAAATTGAGAGAAAAAATAGAGAAGAGAGAAACGAGAGAAGAAATATAGATAAGTGAGGAAACCCTATTCGTCTAAAGTTAAAATATCCAGTGTTTTCGTCTAAAGTTAAAATACCTGGTGTTTTCCTCCTAAACACCATAAATCTAAACCTTCTTATTTCATACCAGAAACCCTAACTTGAGTATTAGATCTAGTGTTTATGTGAGTAAGAGTGTTGGGTTATTTTGGCATTCGAAGACCTCTTCAAAACCAATTGTCTCTCTTAGAACCTATCTCTAAGAAAAACTTGAGTTTCTCTATAAAAATCTTGATTTTTTCAAAAGAGAATATCACACGACCATTTATAGGTTTTTGTCCATCTTGGATCTTTAAATTTGTTGTTATTTTCTAAAAGTCCCTTCTCAATTTTTCAAACAGTTTTTCGAAAAATAAACTTCTGATTTTTCAAAGAGATCTTAAGAACGTTTATGTCTCTCTGATCGTATTTCACATTTTGTGAAATAAATTTTTATATAAATAAAAATTGAGACATATAGGATCTTGGCTATTTTTGATAGCAAGATTGTTTTTCTGATATGATTTGAAAAAGAAGTCTAAATTTCAGAAATAGTTCCTGCATATCATACAAAAGTTCTATGATTCGTAGGATCCAGTTTGTATAATTATTATAAGAGGTGTGAGTTGAATTTTTGCATTTATAGTTCACATCATGACCACCTACACTCCTACAAAAACACTTAGTATAGTGGTTCTTTTTTAGAAACTGGGTGTTGTTAGAGCTACTACAATCAGTGGATAAGGACATAGTAAGGAAGCTGCTGTGGGAGATCTAAATCAAGTCAGAAGCCTTTGAGAGTGGAGTAAATCGTGTAGGTATATTTTCGTGACTTAAATTTAGGATCTTGATTTGCATTCTTAGTGTTGTAACTTGTATTGTGATTGTTTCTAGTGGATTCTTTTTGTTTGTCTCCATAGAGGGGGCAGTGGATATTTCCCATACTTTAGGGTTTTACCACGTTAAAAATCCGATGTTCTTTTTCTTGAATGTTCTTAATTTCTTGTGTGTATGGTTTCTCACTTAAGACTTGTTGATAGGTTTTAATTTCAAAAACCTAAGATAATCAAACTAACAAATCTATAAAACATATTCAGATGATTGTTAAAAACACATCTTGTGTTATATTTCAAAAAGAGTTTTGTTAAAGGAGTTTATTTTCGTAGTTTGTTTAATCTATAACATTTTGTTATTAACTTCGTAAGAAAGTTTTTCATTATGGCAATTGGACTAGTGTGTCTTACAAGATTAAACCTATTTTAAGGACCTTAGTGATAAATTCAAGCGTACGTCGCATCAACATTGCCCTTATTGTGTTGTCTACATGCACACCATTACCTAATGTTTTCAAATGAGACTGTGTACACCAACTTACCAAAACTTTAACTATTCGAGAAAGAGTAGGAATACGTATGTTATCCCAAAGAAGACCACACATAAATCTAACTATAAAAAGAAAAGGGGGGATTTAAGACTAAGAAAAAAGCATTTAAAAAGACCCTTAGTCCTTTTCTAAATCCAAGGGCAATAAATTTTTTAAAATCACAACCATTTGGATGAGAAAAGACGACTTATTACCCCAGCTCAAGTGAAATGTGGTGATAACATATTTTAATTCCCATCACACCTCAACTGGTTGGTACTTGGCTTTCGGTTATTCTATATATATGATCAAAGACGAAATGAAATTGAAGAACAAGACATACTTCTGTGGAGGTAGTGTCCTGTTTGGAGATGGCGTTTAATCTCAGATCATAGCTAAGGGAAGACTGTGTGAAGAAGGTCTCCCTGCTTTAGATGAATTCTTACTAGTTAAAGGTCTTAAGTCTAATCTATTAAGTATATCTTAATTTTCTTTAAGAGGTAAAAATCTTGAGCTAAAGCTTTTATACCAATTTGTAAAGTGCGTGATATCGATTATCAGTTTCATTCGCAAATTTTCAATTTTAAACTTATTTAATTAGATTCAATCTTTGATCCAAATTAATTAAACCCTAATCATGCATTTATGTGATATATATCATATATGAAAATAAAACAATCATAAATCGAGGTTTAGGAAAAAAACCGTTTAGGTAAAACCTTTATTTTACTATATAACATAAATTACAACTTATAAATTACACAATGAAATCTGCAAATGAATTTATCGTAGCAACCCCACATAAATCGGAGCCTAACATCCAATAAAAATCCCCTCGAGAACCTCAATGATCGTAGTCGTCAGCAAGCACCTCCCGCAGTAACCACCAATAAGCAGTAGTGATGGCATTCCCAAAAGATAAACTTCTAAGAAGTATTTGGTTTACCCAAAAGCTTCATAGAAGGATTGGGATACTTTGGTGAATCAAAAACAAGGTTTTTAACCCTAAAATATGAAGACTAAAGGTCTACCAAAAATCATCTTTCCTGTATCAAAGTCTTAATGAAAAGGTCCTTAAAATAGGTATTTATAGTTGATAAAAATTTTTGAGATGGTGCATGACGTGTTCAGGTCATTTGAACGACATCTGATGTCTTGACGAACAACCTTCGAAATGACCTTTAAAAAACCAAAACAATATGGGTTCATTTGAAGCTAACAAGAAATGACCCTTCGAACGATATTTCATGTCATTAGAAGCTGTTGTTTGAATGATATATCAATTTTGTTTGAATGACAGGAGCGAGAAAATATTATTTTAAAAGGCTCACCTACAGGTCTTAAAAAATTAATTTTAACTTAGAAAAAAAAGCCTTAGTTTTATAAAAACAGTTTAGCCCAACACGAAAGTAAAGCATTTATGAAACTTAAACACATTCTATATGAAATTGTACCTCATTATGCGTATAAGTTGAAATGCTTCAAATTTGCATCCATCATTTTGAACAAATGATCGTGAGCTTCTCTCGACAGTTGTAGCGGTATATGATATATTCTATGTAAACTACGGACTATGAAAATTATGTCCTTATAAATTTCCCCTATGTTTATGCCGGTACAAATAAAAATAATCTGAATTATCAATCTAATGTCTATACAAATCTAATACCCTTGCGCCTCTTTTGTGTGCTTTCCAAATAATCATCAAAGTTAGAAAAATAAATTACGTTCGTGACGTATCGAGTTTGAAATGAGATAGTATATGTTGATATAAAAATTAGTCAGCTGACGTGGACACATGTCATCCAACATGGCCCAAGATAAAGTACCGAGACACTTAGAGTACCGAGCTACTCAGCGTACCGAGCAACTTATTGGGAACAACAATCGACCAGACAGATTCAATGTTTATTGTATTACATTCATTCCTTACCATGTACAAATGTATACGCCTATTCGATAAATGCATACAATATATTCACTTTAACAGCCCAAGGGCTATAAATACATTGTAATACCCTCTCAACATGATAAGCTAACCAAGCAAACATAATTGAGATCAAGGAAAGACAACCAGCAATACAAAACGGTGGACGTAGGCCATTTCATAAAGGTTGAACCACTTTAAAACTCTCTTATTTTATTTCTTTATTCATATTTATCTGTGATTAATTAATTAGATCAGAGCTAGTTTTTTACATCAACATATTGGCACCATCTATGGGAACGAATATACATAGCGTTTTTCTTTACCAAAAAACTCATCATAAATGGTTGATATCCCAAAATATAGCAATAGGAGTAATGAAGGAAATCCTCTTAACCCTTTTGCCCCTCCAAATGCAAATGTTGTCATAAGAATCTTGGCAAGCTGAGCCAGCGGGCAAACAGCTATGCAAGAAACAATGCGACAGTTCATTTAGACTGTTCAAAATGGAGCATCTTCCCAGACAGTCCAACGAAGCATCCAAAGAAGCATGCATCCACCATCTTCATGACAACCACGATCTATGTCACGATCCAGACATACTGGGAATTCATGTGATCCATCCTATCATCCCGATTTTACTTATCCTATAAGAATTTTGGATTCTTATGAAAACATCACTCTAACTCCAGAGAGACCAAGTGTTCTGGAAAGGTTGAGCAAAGCGTATCCCTTCGACCATTTGGGCCCCATGAGGAAAAGAAATCCTCCTCGGTTTGTGTCGAGAAATTCTCAATGACCAAATTATTTGAGGGAAGGCTCATCCCAATCACATCCAATCCCAAGACCTGCAGCTCGCTAAGAAAGATCCCAAGAGGATAATTCTACGCGATCTGTTGCTTGGGCAAACACAAATAAATCAGGGCTAGAAATAATGCATGGAAATGATCTATTCAGAGGTTGGAAGACAGGTTAGGAGAGAGAGCCAAGGCCAAGAATCCTCTCCAAAGAACCTTATATTAAGGGATCTCCATTTATACAAATGATTGTGGATTTTCCCACACCAGAAAAATTCAAAGATCTTATAGTCACACCGAAGTACGATGGGAAAACCGATCATGTTCTTCACATAGAGCAGTACCAAACTACAGGAGATATTTATGCACTCCCAGATGAAATTAGGTTCAAGACATTCTCAAGAACCATTACTTGATCTTCTCAGATATGGTACAACAACCTTCCTCGGGGGAAGATGGCAACCTTCCATCAACTGGAAGAAGCAATCAAAATTATGAACGCCGAGGAGGCTATGGATGCAAAGAAGAATACTGAGGGAAAGGTGGAGGCTAAAGCTAAAGGCAAGTCGGAGAATAAAGATCACAAGAATAATAGTGGGAGCAAGTAGTCGAAAGGTAAAGAAATATTGGATCGCTTTAGGAAGTATACAAATTATACTCCCTTAAAGGTGGATATAAACCATGTTCTGGAGGAAATCAAGAACAACGAGGAACTGAATTGGCCTGAAAAACTAAGGACAACTTTCGAAAGGAGGGATAAATACAGATATTTTGAGTTCCATAAATATCATGATCACACGACCAAGTAGTGTGTAGATCTCCAAAATAAGATAGAATCACTCATTAGATGAGGAAAGTTGAACAAGTTTGTTGATCATCAGAATGGTGGAAGGAACAATAACAGAGCTCTGAAGAGGTCCAAATATCCTTGTCAACTAAGAGAAGATAAGAAAATGGACCATGAAGATGACCCTAAAGATGATCCTGATCTCCCAAAATGGCCAAGACAACCTGAGCGTGAGGTATTTTTGATTCATTTTGGTTAATTTGATTGTAACATGATTACAGGTGGATACACAGGAGGGGGTGATCATACCGCTGAAAGAAAAGCTTACCTCAATGAGGCTCAAGCTTGTTCCTATATATAATGAATAAATTTGGCATAAGAAGATCGCCCAAGGAAGGTTAATAAAGATAAGTTGGTCATTGGATTTTCTAAAAATGATTTTGAAGGCGTTTTGTATCCTCACGATGATCCTCTGGTGATCAAAGTGATAATAAAGGATGTAATCATTTCAAGAGTGTTAGTGGATAATGATAGCTCGACATATATCATATTTTACTCTTATTTCGATAGTCTTAACTTGAAAGTTGGTCAGTTAGATCCGTATCAGAGGCCCCTTATTGGGTTTTCTAGAGAAAACATTTTTCCACTTGAAATGATCAAGTTAGACATTTTGATTCGTACATGTCCAGCTTGCAGAACAGAGAAGGTGCATTTCTTTGTGGAAGAACCAGGCTATTCAGGAAGAAATGGAAAAGCTGCAAAAAGCTTTTTTTATCGAAAACGTAAATATCCTGATTGGCTGGCTAATGTTATGATGGTAAAGAAGAATAATAATAATTGGAGAATGTGTGTGGACTTTACAGATATGAATAAAGCTTGCCCAAAAGATCATTTTCCTCTGCCGAGAATAAATTAGCTCATGAATGCAACTTCAGGGCATGAGCTGCTAAGCTTCATGGATGTCTTATCTGGATATAATCAAATTAAAATGAAGCTAGAAGATAGGGAAAGTACTTCTTTAATTACCCCCTGAGGAACATATTGTTACAATTTTATGCCTTTTGGTCTTAAAAATGCAGGTGCTACATATCAGCGACAGGTGAATAAGGTATTTGTGGAGTAGATTGGCAAAAATATGGAGGTATACGTCGATGACATGTTGACTAAAAGTAAGAAAGCTACTGACTATATAACTGATTTGAGTCAAACATTTGATGAACTGGAGAAGTACCAGATGAAGCTGAACCCGACCAAGTGCATTTTTGGCGTACATGAAAGCATGTTCCCCGGATACATTGTGAATCAAAGAGGTATTGAAACAAACCCTGACAAGATAAAAGCCTTGTGGAAGTTACAATCTCCAACTACCAAGAAGGAAGTGCAGAGCCTTACAGGGTGTGTTAATGCTCTCAATAGATTAGTCTCCCGAGAAAAGGATAGATGTCTTCCATTTTTCAAGGTGCCAAAAAAGACCTTTGAGTGGAATGACGAATGCGAGAAGGCATTCTTAGAGTTGAAGAGATACTTGGGGCACCTCATTTATTATCCAGGCCAGTAGAAGGAGAAAAACTATACTTGTACTTAGCTATCTCAAAAAGTGCAATTCATTAGGCCATGATAAGAATAGAAGATGGAGTGAAAAAACCAGTTTATTATACTAGCAAAGCATTCAGGGGAGTAGAAAATAGGTTTCCAAAACTGGAGAGGTTGGCATTGGCATTTATTGAAGCAATCCGGAGCATGAAACTATATTTTCAAGCCCATACAATTGTGGTGTATACTGACATGCCACTCAAATAGGCTTTGCATAAGACAGAAAAGTCTAGAAGATTGATGTATTGGGCAGTGGAGTTAGGGAAATATGACATTATCTATGAGCCAATGTCCTCTCTCATAGGATAGGCAGTGGCGGATTTCATTGCTGAGTTTACCTACCTAGATGTCTCCGAGCAACAAAGGGCTAATACAGAGAAACCCAAGGATGCTAGAGGATCAACATAAAATATCCCCCATCATCTCCTAGCAGCAGAATTGCCAAAAGGTATGGAAATCGATCAACCAGAGTCCTCTAGTAAAGTACAAGAGTTGAAAAAGAAGTATAAAGAAAGGAAGGATAAGATATTCCATCAAGGGATTCTATTAGACCGAGGGTTTGATGATAATATTCCTATATGGAATTTATATGTTGATGGTTCTTCATGTGCAACGAGTTGCGGAGATGGAATTATACTCAACAGTTCGGATGGGATGGACATTGAATATGCTTTGTATTTCTAATTCCAAGCTTCCAATAATGAAGCAAGTATGAAGCCGTGACTGTGGGCCTTAACCTAGCTAAATGATTGAATTCATAGCAAGTTATGGTGTTCAGTAATTCATGATTAGTGGTGAATCAGATGCTAAGTATTTATGCAGTAAAATGGGAGTTAATGCCAAGATACTTAACCAAGGCTCTAGAGATTGTAGCCAATTTGGCAACTGTTAAAGTGGTGAGAATACCTAGTCTGGAGAATGCAAGGGCATATGCACTTGCTCAGTTAGCCTAAGCTACTTGCACCGAGTTATAAAGAAAAATCCCCATTGAAGTACTTATAAGTAGAAGTATTGATGAAGACCTGATGGTGAATTTTACTACCTTGGATATGGGACCATCTTGTATGGATCCCATCAAGGCCTATAATGAATAAGGTATTTTACCAATCGACCTGTTAAATCTAAAAGGTTGAAGTACAAGGCTGCCAAATATGTTTTGAATAATGGAATTCTGTACAGGAGAGGTTTGATAGCTAGTTTGCAGAGGTGTGTTCATCCAGCAGAAGTCAAGGACCTCATAGAGGAAATTCATGAAGGATCTTGTAGGGATCATGTAGCAGGAAGAACTATACTATAGAGAATGAGTACGCAATGATACTACTAGACAACAATGCATGTTGATCGTACGGCTTATGTTAAAAAATGTGACAAGTGTCAACGATTTTCTACTATATAAAGAACTCCTCAGGTGCTGCTAAAACCAATAACTTCACCCTGGCCATTTGCTATATGGGGAATAGATTTAGTTGGGACTCTTCCAACTATAAGAGGACGACTCAAATATTTAGTGGTCTCTTTTTATTACTTCACAAAGTGGGTGGAAGTTGAGCCTCTCATCGATATGGCCTATGAAAGGGTTTATCAATTCATTTGGAAGAATATTATTTATAAATATGGTCTACCTAATGGTTTTATCACTAAGCACGATACCCAATTTGACAATGATGAGTTTGTGGCGTACTGCCTACAGTCCTATATTCAAAAAGTCCATTCTGCTCTAGGTCATCCCCAAAGTAATGGGTAAATAGAGGTGACGAAGATAACTCTACTGAATGGGTTGAAGAAGAGATACCTACGGAACTAGGATTATCTACTCATATGGTGCTCAACTTTAATTCTCCAGTAAGTGATTTGATGAGACACTTAGACTTGGACATGCTTGATGAAGTCAGAGAAGACTCGGTGATCCGAAATGCAGCCTATAAGCAACGCACTTCCATGTTCTATAATAAAAGAGTCAAGAAATGTGATCTTAAGGAAGTTAATTATGTGCTCAAGAAGGTAATTCAAAAGAACAATAAACTAGAGGCCAATTGTCATGGGCCCTATCGTATCACAACAGTTGTTCGACCTGGCACTTACAGAATTAAAACTCTTGAAGGGGAAGAATTAAAAAATGCTTGGAATGCAGAGCACCTGCACAAATACTACTAGTAATGTAACAACCCATATACTCAATTGTTTCAGTATGAATGAAAATGATGATTTCCCCATTATTTTTTTCGGAGTACTAGTGCTACACACTATACAAATTTTTCAACAAACAGTTTGAAAATGCATTTAAAAACGACAACGCACAACAACCACCAACTACAAGTTGGCTGACCTCAATAACCACCAACTAAAAGTTGGTCAACATCAACTAATTCCAACTAAATGTTGGTCGTCATCAATATAAACAACAACAATGATAGTAAAATAATCGAGTGAGGTAAGTTCTTCTTAATTATAGGTGAACCAAGAGGCATCAAATTTTTCAAGAAGTTGGGTAAAATATCCACTGCCTAGGAATCAGGGAAATTATTTATTTAAATGATTGTTACAACTAAGCAGGAACATGGGATAAACATTCCATTGCTTATGCACTTTTGGATGATAAGTCACTACAACTAGACAAATACATGGCGCAAAAGTTCCATTGTCTAGGTAATCAAATCAAAAAGGGAAAAATGTCCATTCAAATATATATACTCAACGACTTAAAAATAACCCATTATTATTATAAGTATAGTACTAATATTGTTGATCTCATGTTATGATTAAAGATTGAAAGAATAAACATCATGCAATTATTTTATTTCTAAGGAAGAAAAATTACAAAAAGATGATTTTTCTTCATTTACAAGAACAATTACTAACAAAATACAAATAGCCTATTCTATTGGTTTCTTTCCTTCAGATTTGGGTACATGATCCATTCCAGCTGGAGGGTCATCTAATGCAAAAGAAGAATTAATAAAGTTCAAGTCCTAAAGCATTCTGGTGTTTCTTAAACTTTATCGGTCTAACAAATAAGTAGGATGGGATATCTCAAATTCTTCGTGAAGACTGTAATCACCAAGGTATTTAGAAATCAAATATTGATGAATGGAGGTAACTAGAATCCAGCTAACATCTAGATGAAACGGTGGTATTGGTAGATCAAGTAGTCTAGGGTCGTACCAATCCCACACTTCATTTCCTTGCTCAACTTTCATTACAATTAAAGCATTCAGCCATCCCTATTTGTACCCATCATTGTTTGATTGTTTTAATCTGGAATCAAGATGATATAAAGCTTCATTGTATCCCTCCATACATAACTCTCTCGACTGCTTGTGAAATTGATAAGTTAATCGTTCAACATGATGAAGTATTTTTAGCACACTTTATTCTGCAACGCAGAACTCTGATTGGATAATTTCTCTATAAGAGTTTGAATCTTCTGGGACATCTCTACCAGAGCTTGATTTTTTTACCTTCAGTTGAGCATCTTGATTTTCTAAGACTTGATGAGTTCTAGTCTCTTCAATGCTACTCCGACCAGCTCTTGTTCTACCCCTGGAAGTGGATGCAGGTCTAACTCTTTTCAAAGTTTCCAACTCTTACCTTAATAAATCATTTTCAGTCTCCAAAAAGGAAACACGTTCATCATAACTGGGACTATAGCTCTAGAGGAAGAAGCAGATTTTAGCTGTCTCAATTTTTCTTTCAAAATGTTATTTTCCTCCTCCACTAATTTGGCAATGTTTTTATGCTCCTCAATCTCAACTTTCAGCACACTCTCTCTCTCTTATTATAGGCATAAATAAACTTTCCATAACCTTCATGAAGAAGAGCAGTGTCTTCCTTATGTTGAAGTTGAAGTTGAAGTTCTTCAATCATTACTTGAATATCTTCAATCATTTCTTAGTAATGTACGTTATTAGCTACTGCAGGATCAATTAAACATTTTAAATACTGATAAGCCTTAATTGCTCGCTCAGAGGCATCAGGACCAAGAATATCAATTATTTATGCTTCAGTAAAATATGCACAAACATCTTTGAAGTAGTTTGTACATTTCTTCATCAACTCTATATCATGAGCTGACAATAATTCCATCCTGGCAATAAACTATCAAGGAAAACTAAAAACAGATCAATAACATCACAACTATATTAAACAGAAGAGGAGAAATCCAGATAAGTGATAACTCAATTTTATTGATCATAATAAATGAGAGTACAACCAGAGGTATAAAACAAAGGAAAAACAGAGGGAAAAAAATTGCCGAACAACTTTACACCTTCTCTTTATCCCCTATTACATCTCACTTGGCTTTGAAAAAGGAATTGGTTGCTGAAGTTGCTTGGAAGGCAGTTGACGTTGTTTGGAAGAAGTTGTTGTCTACTAGGTTGGATCAAAATAATGAGGGATGGTGGCAGTAGGTGTTTGTTCTACTATCATCAAAGAAGAAGAATCAGATCCAACTTCATCTTCTTCTTGTTCTCGAATAGCATGAGGAGGGACTTGGACATGTTTATAAAATAATCCAGAGTCATTAGCAATGTTCAACTCTTTTAACACTACACTCATCCATCTCTGAAGAATTTCAAACTTGTGTACTCCATTTGAGCAGAGACAGGAGTTATAGATTTATTCCACTCTTTGTCCCAGTCAGAGCTAAAGGACTTCTTCACAACATACCTTCTCTTCGTCCTCTCCAAGGAAGAATTCTCCATAATTAGTTCTTCGATAGATTTTACTTTATGATCAAGATCTTTCTTATGCCGTTCAACCTCTTTAATCTTGCCCTCAACTTCCTCCTTGCTGGTAATGGTGACCTTTAATTTCTTCTCTGTCTCCTTGGAAGCATCCAAAGCTTTTTGCCGAGATAGATCAACCTCCTTTGCAGCATCCATAACTTTTTATTGAGCTGTCTCAGCAGCATTAATTTTATTCTCCCAATAAGTTTTATCGTCTTCATATTTCCGTAGGGAGTCCTCCAAAGATTTTGATAACCAAACAAAGGTTTCTTATACTTCACTGAAGGAGGAATCAGCTTTGATAGCTTCGTCCTTTTAACAAATATTATTGAAATACACCAACAACTGTAAGACAAGGAGAAACCTAAGTTAGAATATGAAAATTGAAAGCATAATTGAAATGACAAGGTATGATGAAACTTATTGATGCAAGGTGTTCGGCTGCCAAATCAGAGACGTTCCCCCGAGGAGTAGAGGTCTTAGCAGCTCTATGATCAGGAAGAGTTCCACACCAGATCAATTTCCTGGCCAAACTATAAGTAATGAATGTTAGAGGATCAACACTCAAGGAAGGTATTTCAACCCCAGCAGGTTGAGCAGCAACATCAATGGTCTTCTCAGTAAGACCCCTTCTCAATCTTCTCAAAGGTGCAACTTCTTCAATCAAAGGTGCTGCCTCTTTTTGAACAATAGGGGGATTATTAGGAACCTCCTTAACAGGTGTAATTTCCCCCAGATGGAACATCATCATTTCTCTTAGTCCCTTCAGCTGGGACATCTTCTTTGTTCTTCTTTGCCCCATCAGCACCAGGGATAATCTTGGCAAAGAGATCAGGCATTATCCTATTCTTTATGATTAGATCTGCAAGAGAGGTACCCAAATCAGAAGAAGATTCTTTAATAACTCAAGAAGATACTGGATCTTTCTTAAGATCAATCACCAAAGAATGAGGATCAGTAGGCCCAGTAATAAAAGAGGAAGTGGTGTTCCAATATTTCAACAAATAGGAAACAACTCTCACGTGCTCCTCAGCAACTAATCGATGCAAACCCCCGATAAACTTCAAATCTTTTATATTATTATCACTCTCTTTTGGGGGTGTTCTTTTACTATCAACTGTAAATTAAAATCGTAGAAAGCAAAAAGTCAATGAAACATTTTATCAAATAAAAATAGAGTTAGTTTAAAAATAAAGAACAACCTATCCCATTGCCATAAGGTGGACACCTGGGACCTTGGTACATGTCATTTCCATTTAATGGAAGGTGTTGCCAATTTTTTATCACAACCCTATGTTCAAAATAATCCTTATTAGAATCAGGGAGATTGACCACTAAGGCTTTGTTAATAAACCTAGTTTTTAAATAAAAAGTGGTATCACTGGTGACCCATTTATAACAAAACATAATCTCAGGAATCCCTAGATGAGTTCCATCTATTGGATTCAACCTATGTACGCAATTAACTGCCCCCATATATTTGGAACTACTTTTGCAGGTACAATATCAAAATATTGGTAAAATTCCAAAAATAGGGAATTAGGTGGGAAAGAAAAACCAAATTCTGCTACAAAATAGAGGGAACCAGTGTCCCTCAGCTAAATAAATAAATCGGAAGGACAAACAGGTTCCTCCAAATCAACCCAAGAAGGAATCTCAAAATCAGCTCTAAACTTATCTAATGACTTGATAAGGTAAACCATGATGGCTAAAGAAAAGAAAGAATAAGTAAGGAAGAAATTCTTACATAAGATTAAGGAATCAGCTAAGGCAGATGACAGAAAGAACGTTTGTAAGAAGAAAAATGAGAAAATAAGGAATTTGGAAACAAGATGGGAAAAAGTAGAAGACAATCAAATTTTATCGCCTTTATATATGTCGCCTTAAAAAAGGAGAAAATTAATGATCACAAGTGACGATGGTTGCATTTTCGATGGCTAATCAAAGGAAAAAGACGCAGATACCCAAGCAGTCATCAGAATTCAAAATATTTACAAATTTACCATTTCGAGATCAAAACTGTAACGCAAAGTGGAAAAAATTTACAAGTGTTGAAGGTCTGTAATTAATCAAGACATGAAAAGTATTCCCGAGAAACTTTTTGGGTAAAATGTTCCACACTCTCACATCCAACCTCAACTGTGAAACATTTGGGGCTTCTGCTGATATAAAAATTAGTCAGCTGACGTAGACCAATTATATGGAGACACATGTCATCCAACATGGCACAAGATCAAGTACCGAGCTACTCAGCGTACCGAGTAACTTATTGGGAAGACCAAACGACCAAACAGATTCAGTGTTTATTATATAACATTCATTCCTTACCATATACAGATGTATATGCCTATTCGATAAAGGCATACTATCTATTCACATTGACAGCCCAAGGGCTATAAATACATTATAATACCCTCTCGACATGGTAAGCTAACCAAAAAAAATATAATTGAGATCAAGGCAGGACACCTAGTAATACAAAACAGTGGATGTAGGCCATTTCATACAGGATGAATCGCTTTAAAACTGTCTTGTTTTATTTCTCTACTCATATTTCTCTATGATTAATTGATTACATCAGATATAGTTGTTTATATCAACAACATAAATCAACTATCAAATAAAATCTCCCCCATAATTCAAACTTACACTCCCCCATAATTTACAATTCGTTCTCCCCTTTTTATTTGTCCGAAATAGACAAGGTAAAGAAAATAATAATAAGCTCCGAGTGTCACGACAAGCATAGAAAATAACAAAACAATTACACTCATTCAAGGATATACTCAAAAGGATCCACAAAATCTTTTTGATTTTTCAAAATTTTCAAGCAAAGAAAATTTACAAAGATAACACACACCATGAGTTTACACCAAGATAACCAAATCGGGGAAACATAATGAATGGGTGTGAACAAATTTAATAGGAAAATTAACTCAAACAATCATAACAAATGTGCATGATGAATATGGATACTCCTCACGAACGAAATCAAAATTATCTTTAGGTGTAAAAATTGTTGAATTCAAATGAGATCAACTCAATCTAATAAACAAATCAAAGTCTAAAATCATTTCCACACGAATAATGTCTAAAACTATGTATTTCTTTTTCACGACTTTGTTAGGACGTGCAAACCCATTGATATATATCCAACCAAACTCCCTCATATATAAAAATGATCCTATTTCTCTATTCAATTATTTTCTTTTGAATGATCATATCAAACTAAATCAGTTTGGCCTTGGGTATTTTTTATTTCAATGCCACACTTTTTTGGCGCTTTTCAAACTCTTTGGACCTGGGCTACTTTTTACCAAACTCCCTCAAAAAAATGGTCATATTTCTCTGTTCAATTCTTTTCTTTTGAATGATCGTATCAAACTAAACCAATTTGTCCCTGGGTACTTTTTTTAACGCCACTGTGAAACGGGGTGATCCCTAAATGCGTGTGTTTCAAATCAAATCAATTTTTCTACCAAAAATTATCCAACTTTTAATTTGCACCAAACTAAGTTGTGAAAAAAATTAATTCTTACTTTAAACCAATTTTATCTTGATTAATTCTAAACATGGATCTAGTGATTAAAGCAAGTAAAGTAAATTAAAGAATACTCAGAACGTCGGATGTACGAGGAAAAAATTCAAAATGGGAAAACAACCTCGGACGGCCCAAGCCAGACAATCACTATAAAAAAAGGTTTTACAATGACAGATTAGCCTTAGTCAATGACTCGTTCCCCACTGGTCTTAACGCTCCATCTGATAATCTACCATTCTTCAATAGTTCCTATAGACACCCCATTCTGTTACCCCCCTAAACTCTCCTTAGGTCCCTAGCACCTCCCTTCATCACTACAAACCCAGGTCATACACCGAGTACTGACCTAGAAGCCATCGGGCACTCCCAGGCTCCGTTTGACCAAATTTCAAAGTCTTCAGCTTGACTGAGGCTGAATGAATCTTCAAAGGGCCCTGAAACCCCTTTCCAACGGTCTGCCCCGTGCGCGATTCTGACTTAGGGTACGGGCGAACGTTCCAGTTTACTTCGAAAGGTCATCGAATACTTCCAGGGCCCGATTTACCAAAGTCAACTCCTCGAACTAGATCAAACTCTTTGGAATGTCGAATTACATCTCCTAAATTTCCAATGGTCTGCCCCGTGCACGATTCAGACTTACCATGCGAACGAGCGATCTGTTTGCGTCCGACGATTCCCCATCCAATGGGCTGACGAATCCTTCTGAGCCATATTTGACACAAGGTCAACTCTCGAACCCGAGAGTAGTCCAAAGGAATTTCGAAGGTCTCTGAATTACATTTCCAACGGTCCACCCTGTGTGTGATTCTGATCAACGGTTTGCGTTCTGCGGCCAATTTTCCAAAAAGTCCTGAAAGACACTGCCAAACGGTAGGTTCCAGACCGTGCCTATCGGCAGTGTGACTAAACGTACCTATCGAATGGCAGGAATAAGGATATGCCGATCGTTAATGCCCTGGGCCTATAAAAAGGAGGCCTTGACCTCATTGAAAGGGGGCCAATAATCAGAAACTTATCACTCTCATCAGATCCAGAAAACCTCTCTCGAAGTCAGTGTGATTTCTACACCCAAATCCCTTTCCAACCTTCACTTTTCATCATCCTTTTCATCAAACTTGGTGAATACACTACCCTCCATCATCATCCCAGTCTAAGGGTTAATCTTCAACATTCGAGACCAAGCTCAAGATCTTCAAGAAGGTCCAATTTTCTCAACTTTCTCCTTAAATTCTCATAAATTTGCAATAATTATTTTATTACTTAGTGATTTTATTATCTCATCTCACACATCCTAATATAATTTTTTATTTTAGCATTATTGCACATCTCTTATTTTCATATAAATAAAAACCTAAAAAACAAGAAAAAGAGGGTTTGCTCATAAATTCCAAACGGGAATTCTCACACTTTTCCTACACCTTTCCCACAACGAAAACACTTTTTCTACACGCACACATATACTCAAATAATAGAATCCCCCCGATTGGATTTATGGGATGAACCCCACCCCTCGTTTTGCATGCGAACTATGTGGACTTTGATGCCTCTATAGGCTACGTAGGCGTCTCGGGGTAAAACCCGAGACTCGAGTCCTATTTTTACTTTTTCTATCATTCTATACCTTCTCTAAACACTACTCCCTCATATCATATATATCCATATATTTGTTCTTATTGGCGCATTATTCCCCATACATTATCGTTCTATCATAACGGTCAATGTAAGGATAATCGCGTAAATCCTTTTTTCTGATATTATTTTTATACCTTCCTACGGATGACTCGCTTTACCTTTTCCATGGTACTAATAGATGATTTCTATCTCCACAATATATACACATGCACACACATCATGGGGAAAATAAAAAAATTAAAATAACAAAATCCATGAGAGACCGAAAAGGCGGAATTGGTGCCTAACACCTTCCCATTTCGTAACTTAGCCTCCGGACCCTTCTCGAATCATTTTGGTTTCGTATGCACCAGTATGTATTTGGATGTTGTCCTTCAGGATGGCTTACCCTTTTCTTTTGTCTGTTTTGAGTAAAGTAGACTGGCGACTCTAATATCTCTACATTTTTCACCTCACCTAAAATGACGTCGACTGAAGTTCTCCCGAGAGGGACGCGTGGGACCTAAGGATCCTCACTCTCACGCTGCCCCCCCCCCCTCGGGGCGAGGATCGGGGATGTCCACACTGGCGAATCTGCTGGGGAATTTCTTTTGAGGGCTAGACTCTATATGCATGGATGTTATGTTTGCTTATATTCTCCCCCATTTTTCATGATCCCCTTTTACATATGTATCCGATGCTTAGGCTTCTATTCACACACTTGTAGAAAATTCACCATGTACACTTCGCACCACGTGCACCTAGGGTCACATATATCCACATGTTGTGCGCATCACCCATACTTGGTGTACATTGGTACTTGTACTTTTCTCCCTGTTGGCATAATCAAGAAATACATTCTCATAAGATACTAATAAGAGGATCATGCATGATTCACACGACATCACTAAAGAGCATTGCTATTGACTAAATTTTTACCCTGTAATTGGAGGGTCACTTCGTGATGGGTGCTAGTCCGGCAGGGCACAGTTAACCTAAGCGATTTGACTCTCACCTTCCATTGGCCCAGTACCTTCGACGTATATCGAACGGTTCCCCTGCATCATACCGCTTGACCGAAGTCATGACGGGAGGTATATCGCAGGGAATTCGTTCATGTACGCCGAGTATATCAAATTCTCTCTCACACGTACCGTCCCCATGAGGTTTATAGTGAGTCAATTCATGTACACTCAGGTATATCAAATGGCTTGTCCACACATATCGATTTCTCGCAAGAGAAAGACATATATCGTGGAAGTCACGCCAAATGGGGGAAACCCTTTCCGATTCACCCAACCAACTGCATGCTCGCATACAAGTGTCAAGCCTAGGACACACATGTTAGATTTTCGGTTTCAACTCTAAACTCTGCTAAAATTTCGGGTCGGCCTGCCGCCCGAATTCTCATGCATTTTTAAAATGGGACCCTGCCCATGAGCCTGGTCACAAGTCCAGCCATAGCTTTGCATATATTATAAACCCAATTTTTCCAGGATCGGGTCCCGTCCAGCATTTCCTTTTACATTTAGGAGAATTAATACAAATGAAAACATAATAATTATTATAATCATGTGAGACCGTCTCCAAAAAAAAGAAAAACATTTGTTTTCCTTCTTTATTAAAAATCCAAAAACACTTCTCTATTCTTTATCCAAAATCCAAAAAAAATTCTCCTCTCTCAATCAAAAATCCAAAAATATTTTGTCTTTCCATCTAAAAAAAAAACTGCACCCCCTTTTCTAGAAAATAAGTCCCATTTTACACCTTCTCAGGTCGATCGCAAACCCTTGGCCTGGCTCCCTATTGTCTTCAATCTTCAGTCAAGTCATCCCGGAGTTCCGTCCGTTCCCCTATTACTCCTTTTGAGTCTGGAATCCATCCGCTTCCCATGGAGAACACAGATCAAGTACTCGTTGTGCAGTCGGATCTGACGGCAGTCCTATCTCATCTTGTGTCCAATATTGACAACCTCCAAACTGAGGTCCAAGAGATGCAACGAAACCAGGTTCCTGTTCCTCAATAACCCTAGGTCCTATTCCTTCATGCTATGTATCCACCCGAGCCTATCTGGGTTCCTGAAGAGTATCAGCACGCTCCACGTGCCCCTCCTGTTAATGGGCCACTGCCTGCCCAGCTTCTGATGTCGAATCTTACCCAGCATGGGGCTAACTTGCCTATGGTCATTGGTCCAAAAGAGGAAGAATTGAACAAAGTCAAAGAGGACCTCAAGATACTATCTAAGAAGTTTGACCAAGTCAGAATCGCAGGAAATTACATGGACTACACCCATATGTCTCCTTATTCTAAAGTGAGGTTACCGGAGAAGTTCAAGATGCCAAATATCAAAAAATTCGGAGGAAGTGGACCCCAGATTGTTCATCTTCACAGTTATCACCGTTCCATGACTCTACTAGGGGCTTCTGAAAACGTGATGGCCCAATTGTTTCAGCAAACTCTGAAGGATAGCGCCCTCCGATGGTTTTTGCCTCTAGAAGAGTCCAGAATTCATTGTTGGGAGGATGTGGCTCGACAAGTCATGCCACCGTACAAATACAATGAAGAGCTTGAGGTCACCCGCCGTGATTTAGAGTTGCTTAAATAGAACCCTGGAGAATCAGTCAGTGACTTCATCACCTGATGGAGGGAAAAAGCAGCAACCATGACCAATCAACCTTCCGAGGAAGAACAAGTCAGCATAGTGAAGAAGAACTTCTTACCCCATGTCCGATCAAATGATGGGAGGACAATACTACCCCTACTTCTGAGCTCTCAGAGAAGCAGGAGTAGATATCGGGGAAGGTCTTGCCAAAACAGAAGTTTACCCAAAGAAGGTGTCCAGACAGTTCACCTCCAGAACATATGACAAACCTGGCAGTGCTACAGTCTCAACCATCAACAATATCTCTCAACCAACCACATCATGGGCACCAAAAAGCCGCCCTATCCCAGTCCGAAAGGAATACACTGAGATGCATGCTCCCCTCTCCAAAGTCTATCAAGCCCTGCTAAGCCGAAACCTTATCAAACCTTTGGGTCCCCGTTTATTGCCAAATCCATTCCCAAGAAACTTCAAGGCAGATGCCCATTGAGCCTTTCACCAAACTGTTGGCCATACCACTGACCAATGCTTTCACCTCCGAAACATGATCCAAGGTCTAATTGACTTGGGTACCATCGCCCCACCAGCCAATCATAAGCCAAACACTACTCATAACCCACTTCCAAATCATACTAATGCCATCTTCTTAGAAGAGAACCCACAATTTGATCCCTCAACTCAAATCACACCCATATACTCTCCTAAACCTCTTCGAATTTACCCATATTTTCTCTTACACCCTGCTAGCCTCGCTAATCAAGTACTCTCACTCCATACCATAGAATGCATCGCTGTCCGTACCCGTTCTAAAAATGAAAGCATGGAATTGTCAGAAGTTTTAAACCAACTCCTAGAGTTCGGGCTGAAATTGCCCTCACAGATGATCATTGATTGCCAAAGGTTCAGTACGCTATTCTTGGAAGCACATAAATGGGCTCGAGATTCAGATAGTTGGGTAGTAGCAATTGATGAAGTCAGCCTGGATGATGTCATCCAGATCATGGCAGAATTATTTAGGCAAACCAATAACATTTATAGTATGATTGAGTTACTCGATGCTTTGAAGCTACAAGGGCGCTTGGTCCCTTCACCCTTACACATCCCCACCGATTGGGAATACCTGTATGAACAAGCCGTTAAAGTTATGGAATGCATTGACTTTACATGGAAAGATAGAATTGTTGCCACCGGATGGGAGGAAGAATTCAGAGATTCGAATGAAGAGCAAGCTTTAGAGAAAACTGGCCCGGTAGCTGACATGTGTGGAATGATATCATTTAAATAACTCATCGAAGAAATAAAACAAGGTGGCAAAACAACCCGAGTTCGATGAGGAAACGGGATTCATGTTCTTACCTTCTTTAGTAAATCACATGACCAGATCAGGGAGGCATTACCAAATTCCAAGATCACTACCAGCCAGTGACAAGGGTAAGGGCGTTTAAACCTTCTTATGCTAGAGATGAGCCTCAAGGAAAGCAAGATCCTCGATCAACTAAAGAAAATTCAAGCTAACATCACTTTATGGGGGATTTTCATGTCTTCACAGCTGTACAGAAATTCTTTGATCAAGTTGCTCACTGGACCCACAGGTCATCCTTCTACCACACCAGAATAAGCGGTAAATTTGGTCGGATCCTTAACCTCCACCCGAATGCTATCCTTTTCCGAAGAAAAAATCCCCCAGATTGGGCCAAACCACAATCACGCACTCAACATCTCCATCAAATTTATGGGTAAGGTTGTACCACTCTCTCTTATCGACAATGGATCCGCCTTGAATGTATGCCCAATGAGAACCTTCAAATGTTTAGTACTGAAAGAAAGCGACCTCGCTCCAACCTCCACTGTTGTTGCATGCTTACGATAATACCCGTCGAGAGGTGATGGGATCCATAAAACTCGTAATAGGGGATGGCCTTATAAACCCTATCATCGAATTCCAAGTTATTGACATCCCAGCATATTTCAACCTGTTACTTGAACTACCTTGGCTCCACAGTATCAAGGGCGTGTCTTCCTCACTCCATCAAAAATTAAAGTTTTTCACCAACGGACGGGTCATTACCATTTTGGGCGACGACGACAATGTCGAGGGTGAAAGTACTAGTAATCCAATCATTGAACAGCACGGGTTAAATGATATGCTCCTATCAGTATTTCAAGTTGAACCACTTCTACTCCTGGTAGGGGACGACTTCAAAGAAAGGGTTTGTCCAGAATATGACCCTCATGGCAACGTCAATGTGATTCAGATGTTCAGAAACATGCACTTCATGCCCGGACTGGGGCTAGGACAAAGACAATAAGGTATACTTGAGATGATTGAACTAAAGAAAGCTTTCCCTCCTTGTGATTTAGGGTATCAACTATTTGAATAAGAGCTCAGAATGATCCGCCTGTCTCGACCAAAGAGAAGACTAGACAGCATCCAAACTATCCCAGGTGACTCCTTGAATGGACAATTCATCAAAGAGGGCGAAGGCTTCCCCTTTTACGGTTTCCCAGAACCATAGTATGACCATACAGACAAGAAGATGAAGCTTGGAATGGAGATCTTCTTCTAAGACAGCTACCCATGGGCCGAGAGTTCCCAACACCATGTATAACAACTCATCAAAGATATCGAAGAGACTAAGGAAAGTGAATCTGAAGATTCCTTCAACGTACAGACACTAGGGTTCGCACTCTGCATGGTTCATTTAGGCACTACATAACTGGATTCATCCCACCTGATTAAAGTTGCTGATACACCTCTCCTCAACTAGTATGTTGCACCAGTTCTACCTGCTAAAATCTCCCCTAATCCCAATGTTTACCCCTTTCTTCTTCTATTATCTATCCTTGTTCAAATGTAATCGAGTCCTCTTTTGACGAGGTTCTCAATGCTATTTTTCCAATCAATAAAATAAATGAAGATTTTGAGTATCTTATTGTGCCTTATATTAACTGTTTGGATTATAATTAAACTTTTGATGATGATGATTTTGAAAATGAACAATTCTTAACTGATCTAAATAAGGTTAATATTAAACAACATAATCGCGTTCAAGTTAATGAAGAAGAGACTGTTGTTGTTAACCTCAGTTCTAGTAGCCAACTGTGCGAGATTAGGATAGGGGATACCCTTGACGAGCATGAGCATGCACAACTCGAAGAATTGCTAAAGGAATTCGTGGATGTCTTCTCATGGTCCTATGATGATATGCCCGTCATTGATCCTAAAATAGTTCAGCATGAGATTCCCACTCTCTCAGATTACAAGCCGGTCAAACAAAAGTTGAGAAAGCTCCGCACCGAATGGTCGCTCAAGTTTAAAGAAGAGGTGGTCAAACAATTGAACATAGGCTTCATTCGTGTGATCAAATATCCCACGTGGCTAGATAACATAGTGCCCGTGCCGAAATCAGGAGGAAAAGTTCAGATGTGTGTAGACTATCGAGATTTAAATAAAGACTCTCCAAAGGATGATTATCAGCTACCCAATATCGACATGATCGTGGACAGCATAGTCGATCATGATCTCAAGTCATTCATCGACGGATTTGTCGGATACAACAAAATCAAAATGCATCTAGACCACCAAGAAAAAACTGCATTCATCACCCTATGGGGAACCTTTTGCTACATTGTCATGCCATTTGGTCTCAAGAACGCTGGGGCTACCTACTAGAGGGCTGCCACAACCATCCTTCATGATTTGATTCACAAAGAAGTTAAGGTCTATGTGGATGATATTATTATAAAATCCAAGACTAGAGAGGGTCATGTTACCGCTCTGCAAAAGTTCTTCGAACGACTGCGACAGTATCATATGAGACTCAATCCACGAAAATGCATATTCGGCATTACAAAAGGAAAACTCTTGGGATTTATAGTCAGTGAGAAGGGGATAGAAGCAGATCCTGTCAAGCTAAAAGCCATACTTGAGATGCCACCTCCCCGAACAGATAAAGAAGTTTGAGGTTTCCTTAAGAAATTATAATACATCAGCCGATTCATCGGCCAACTAACCTCCATCTGTGAACCTATCTTCAAACTCCTCCGAAAGGATTCAACTAAAGTTTGGAACGAGGCATGCCAAGAATATTTTGACTGAATCAAACAATATCTGACCCAAACCCCAGTACTCATGCCACCACAGCCCAGTCTCCCCTTTCTCTTATACCTAACCATAACCGACACTTCAGATGGGGCTCTGCTAGCCCAATACCTTAAAGATTACCGTAAAGAAAGAGCCATCTATTATCCCAGTCACAAATTGGATGGATATAAGGTTAACTGCACTGCTTTGGAAAAGGCATGTATCGCACTTATTTGGGTTACCTAAAAGTGGCAGCACTATATGCTCACCTTCCCCATCAAACTTCTATCCCAAATGGACCCCATCAAATACCTACTTAAGAAACCCACCTTGTCCAACCAAATGGTCCGATGGTTGATGCTCCTAGCCGAGTTTGATATCGTGTACGTCACGCTGAAAGCCATGAAAGGAAGAGCCATCTCTGACTACCTCGCTGATTACCCCATGGATGAAGCCTATGTCTGGGTTTCCGAATTCTCAGATGAAAACATTCTTTGTACTACTCAAGAATGCCTTCAATGGCAAATGTTCTTTGACGGCGCTGCCAATAAAAAGGGATATGGCATTGGGATACTTCTGATCACCCCATATGACTCCCACACTCCCATCGCCATCAAGTTGGATTTCCCCTGCACCAATAACATGAATGAGTAAGAAGCATGCACGGTAGGCCTTAAAGTTTCTCTAAAGAAAATTATTCAATGCCTAGATGTCTACGGGGATTTTGCCCTCATCATCGGTCAAGTGCTCAAAAAATAGAGAGTCAAGGACTAGAATCTCCAACCCTTCCATGCCCACTTAGAAGAACAAGCCTCCCAATTACAAGATATCACCTCCCATTACCTACCCCAAGTAAAGAATAACCTAGCCGATGCCCTTGCTACCTTGGCCTCCATGGTCGACATGCCTGAAGGAATAACAATGACCCCCTTTCTTGTTTAAAAGCAGAACAAACCAACCTACTTCCACCACATTGAGCTCGTCACCACCAAAGATCCCTAGCTAGCCAATTGTTGGTACTATGATATCTGGCGCCTCCTAAAGCATGGTAGGTATCCCGAGGGTTACAACAAGAAAGATCGAGCAACCCTTCGAAGACTGACTGCCCAGTACATCATCTGTCATAAAGCACTGCTCAAAAGAAACTTTATTGGAACTCATCTACACTACATCGCAGCGGCTGACATTGAAAAGATAATGCAGAAGATCCACAGCAGGAAATGCGGACCCCACATGAATGGTTACATGCTCGCCAAAAAGATCATCTGACAGGGCTACTAGTGGACCATCATGACCCAGGATTGCACCGTTTATGTCTGGAGATGCCCCAAATGCCAATAATTCTCCAACCTTCAGCATCTGCCTCTGCGCAAATTATACAACATGACCTATCCCTGGTCGTTCTCCACCTAGGGCATCGACATCATAGTGAAGGTTACACCGAAGGCTTCCAACGGGCATGATTTCATCCCAGTTGCCATTGATTACTTCACCAAATAGGTCGAAGCTTAGTCATACGCAGTGATGAACGCCAAGAAAGTGGCCAAATTCATCAAGAAAAACATCATCTACCGATATGGGGTCCCGAACAAGCTAGTATCAGATAAAGGGTTACATTTCGAGGCAGAAATAAGAGAGGTGGTCAACGAGTATGGGATTCAGAGACAAAAATCTTCTCCCTACCGACCTCAGACCAATGGTGCAGTTGTAGCCACCAAGAAGAACCTCAAAGCCATCATCAGTAAGATGACCAAAAGCTATCGGGATTGGGCTGATCGGATCCTGTACGCCCTCTGGGGCTACCTAACCTCAATTCGAACCTCTACTGGAGCTACCCCCTACTCTCTAGTTTACAATATGGAATCAGTCCTACCCGTGGAGTTGGAAATACCCTCGCTACGCGTCATGCTTGAAAGCAAGGTCAGTGAAGAAAATTGGTGCCAAAGCCATCTTGAGGAGCTGACCCTCCTAGATAAAAGGAGGTTTAAAGCTCTATACCACATATAAGGATACCATCGCTGAATAGCGTGATCATTCAACAAAAGAGTCAAGGACCACGGTGTCCGAGAGGGGGACCTAGCCCTCAAAGAAATCATAGAACCCATCTGGGACCCCAGAGGGAAATTCAAGCCCAATTGGAGAGATCCCTACATTATTAAGAAGATCTTGTCTGGAATTGCCGTCATGCTCACTGACTTAGATGGGGCAGAGATGGCTCATTCATTCAACCTGGACCATCTAAATAAATTCTACCCCTAGTCTGAAATCTCGGCGCGCTACGACTCTTCTCATCTCCCTTCTATTCTAGAAAAAAAATCTCTTCGTTTCCTTCTACCCAGAACTACGTGGTCCTGATCCTTTGCAAATAACCATTTTCAAACGAATTAAAAAACTTTCCAAAAACCCCAAAGGTACGTAGGCAGCTTATACATGCTACATGAGCACGAACCTTTCTTTTTCACAAAATACTATTCTTTTCTTATCTCCGAGAACAATAGTCAATTCCAACATATACTTGAACAAAAGGATTATGTATGCCTTAGTGATAGGTATAGATAATTCAAACAATACAAAACTCATCAAGGGAACAGCTGGATAATCAAAAAACTTGTTTATTTCACTAATAAGAAAATTCGGTACAGATTACATAAAGGAACGGATAACTCCCTTCCCCCTACCTTCCTAAAAAACCCAAATAAAACCCCCACATTTATTACACAATAAACTCTCCAGGAGTCCTATCCACAACTACCAGAGTAGTCTTCTCTGTCATCATCATATGCATCCTGGGGTCCCCAAGTTTCCCCTGCCTAAACAGAGTGTCGTAGACACTCCATGGACCTATAAGCTCGAACCAGCTTCGAAAAAACCACAACACCTCCTTCCATAATGTCAAAAGAGATAAGCCACTTTTTTCTAGTCTCCACTGCCAACATCTTGCTAACTACTCTCCTCCACAACCACTTCATATAATCCCTAGGGATATGCCAAACTCTCCCAATAGACTTAGATGGATGGGTCGACGAACATCGATTCTCCCATATAGAGCCATGCCACATGCGCAGAGGTTCGATCAAATATTCTATTGGAAAGAAATTTAGTGTCCTAGGTCGCACAACCTGTGTCCAACCAAATTGGCACAGAAGCCGCCAAGGGAAATAAAAAGAGGTCTGGCTGAGACCAACCAGCCACATATGTGAGTATTCTCCTAGCTATAGAACATGCAACAACTATCACCACCAAGGCACTTACCAGTAAAGATTCCGAGCCCCATGCTCCACAAGCCAATTCTCCCAGCTCTCAATATCCAGGCCAACACTGAAGAAGTGCCGCGAATAGAAGTTGGGTACAACCGATGAAGGATATTCTGTAAGAGTCACCAGGTGTAGTCTTTCAGACAACCACATGAACAGCATCATAGGGCTACCCCGCAGGAAGTCAGAAAGACCTTCTCTCCAGGCATCCAGACCGTTCAGGGTCTTCGCTAGTATCACCGTCGTGGGATTGCGACGGTATGACATCCATGAAGTAACATATGCAAGTTGTGGGTCCACCAACAGTTCCCCAATCACCAGCAACAATTTTAAAATTAGGCCCAGAGCAACGTCTCCAACATAGCCAACATTACCCACTTCCCGTAAATGCACAGTGATCTAGACACCGAAGGCGAAATGTGAAGGAGCCTAGCCAGGAAATCCCTGGGAGAACAAAAAAATTTGGGTAAAGTCGCAGCAACACTGGGATTTACCCCTAGCATGATAGAAAATTCCTCGTAGGTAGGACAAACTTCATCCAACCCAAAACGAAATACATGGTCTTCGGGGTACCAAAATTGTACTGCTGCCATCAGCATGTTCCACTCAATGGGCCGATTGCGCCACAAAGAGACTCGACGCATGTTGAAAGCATCGTAGTCGATGTTATAAGAGCACATTGCTTCTAAGGCTTTGAGGTATTTAGCAAACTCCATGCTACCAGGGAGAGCCATCTTGCAGGACTAAGAAATAGTAAGGCAAGTAAGTAAGAATGTGAAGGTGTGATGAAAACACTCCACCCTTCCCCCTTTTATACTTTAGAACCCTCACAAGAGACATAACCCCTATAGAAATCGGAGGGAATCCTACCCCACAAAGTACAAAAGGCTGAAGAGGGCACAAATCAAAAGCTTTGAATTGATGGGACTGGACTTGACTGCCGATAGGCAGGGCAAGGTGCTTACCAATCGAGAACCCGCCATTTTTAAAAAAATCACTTTTCCTCTTTTGCCAAAATCAGAAAAACCCAATAAAAATAAATTTATATTCTCAACAGAATTTCAAAAATCCTCTTCCATCCCTATATGATTTACCATTTTTAACTTTCCTTTAAAATCCTAAAAACATCTATTTTTACGGTCTCAGCAGCAAAGTAAAAAGCTCATGTGCATGCATTCACTCATTCATCATTAACAAAGGATAATAAAAAACTCCATTGCATTGCATATATATTCGTTCTCTGTGTTACATCAATGTTGCAGGAAATAAAAGGAAAGCAAGAAAAAAAGGGACTCCGCCCGAACCCATTCTTTCTCTCTCTCACTTACCCTTCATCCCTCTACGGTGAGATGACGCACCACCACGACCCAAGCCAGAGTCCTCCCCGGATGAAGCAAATGACACCAAGCAAGAAGGAACCGAGACCGCATCCCGAATATGGGCAGTCGTCGAAGATATCCAAATTCTAATGTCCCTCAGCCAAGTGGTCAACACCCGGACTTGCTGCAAAGAAAAGGCAAAAATCAGTATCAAAAGAAGGATTAAAGTAAAAAGAACGAAAAAGAGGAAGAAGGTATACCACCGTATGAAGGACCTCCTCCGTCAAACCCAACTCCTCCGGATCCATCGCATGAGGATGGTGTAACATGGGCACCATCCCTCCATCAGCCCGCCGAATGTTATATGAGGGGGGTATGCAATCGCACAAAGGGAACCTCTGAAGTCGCCACGGTAGACACCGTCGGACCACCACCGCTGTGGGAGGACCCCACCACCTGACTCGAACCCGCAGGAGGGAAATGCAAGACATCATATTTGTTGGGTTCCATCAACCAGCTAGTCACAAAGTCCATATAGTCATACGGTGCGTCCGTATCAGTATACAACAAGTAGGACTCACAGATCATCACCGCGATCTTTTCATCCTATGGTAACAGCTGCTCCCGCCTCATAGACATAGGAGGCTGCGCAGGTGGCACCACCACCTCCTCCTCAGCAATCTGTTGAACCACCTGCTCCCCGAGATACCAAGAATGGTCGAACTCATGTGCCAGCAAGTGCCGCAGCTGTGCATTCACCTCGGTCGCCCCCGTATCCTGAATGGCTGTCCCCCAAGGGTAAAAAGTCACCTGAAAATCCTCAGTAGTCATAAGTCAATACATAATCAGAACATGCCAAAAACCAAGACTGAAAAAGAAAGAGTCTTACCATACCACTGGTCAGGACATTCAAGACCTGAGAGAGAGATCCCTTCGACTGTCGATTGGCCTTATGCCATCGATACAATCGAAAAAGTCCCCAACGGTATTCTCCTTCAGAGCAATCAGCGGGGTATTGCACCCAATCACCTCATAGAACCATGTCTGCCAAAGACAGGAATTCATAATAAAAAAGAGACACATGATGAAAATGTGAATGTGTGATAGGAAAATGCAAAAAATTAAAGAATACCTCGAGGAGATACGTAGCTCTAGTAAAAGTTTGCTGATAGCACCGGCTAAAAGCATCCAAAGAAAAAGAGAGGATCGCCAAAGTCAGGCTCCCCCAATCATAGAAAGGGATTTTTGAAAACATCCTCAAGTATGGCAAGAACCACAAATGGATGACATCACCGCTCGACGCCACTATGAAGCCTCCCAGCACCAACAAAATGAACAATCGGGCCATCTTCCTCACCTACAGCTCATCCTCCACATCGATCAACCTACTCAGCACGACATCCTTTAATATGGACAGTCGTATAGAATCCTCCCCCACATCGTCGAGTGTCGCACGCACGTCGTCGAGTGTCGCACGCACCGCCTCCGGCCTCACCCTTAGAGAGCGATCCACCTCTATCTGCTCCTCATTGTAATCCAGCCCTAGCAGCTGCTGCACGTCTATGGGAGTCACGGTTATCTCCCCAAAACCGAAATGGAAGGTGTGGGTAGTATCCCACCATCTCTCTCCCAAAGCGCATAAGAGCGTTGTCGAACGAGGCATCTCATCTAGCAAAGACGCCAACCTCTCAAAACTCGCTGATGATACCACCCAACGCACCACAGGTAGAAGATGCTCCCGGACATCCTTAAGCCCCATCGTCCCACGGGAACGCATGTTCTTCAAAGAGATATCAGACTGTTAAAATAAGAAACCTTGTCAAAATTGAAGGAAGAAAGAAAAATCACCAAAAAGAGAAGAATGACAAAATTCAGGTTACTTACATAACCGCCAGGACTCACCACCCTCAAAGACTGATGACGTGACGGCTCCCGTAGCAAGGTTTGCTCATTCACAACCGTCTTAAATGCATCAAAGGAGTTCTCGCTCCCCAAAGCAAGAGGCGCCCTGGAACTTCACCTCATGTTCGCCGAGTCGTCAACGGTCAACCATTCCCTATGCGCTGCAGTGCTCACAAAGGCGGCCATTTCTTAGAGATCAGAACGCTAGAACGATTTGCTGAGGAAAATCGCAGAAAAAAATAAAGCAAGAAGCTGTGAAAAATGAGGGGAATTCGCTCCCTTTATATAGGATGCTAAGCGTCATGCCGATCGGCATTGACTCCCCACCCACAAATTGACACTGTTCCCTTACCTTCCCGAGGCTGTCCAAAAGTCCGTGCCACTGCCGAACGGCATCCTCTGAACCGTGTCGATCGGCACCCCCTTGAAATTTCATAAAAAATTCCCAGAAAATACCAGAAAATCCTGAAAAATCCTCAGAGAAATCCTAAAAATCTTGGAAAGGATTTAGAACATTTTCACTAAGAAAATTTCACACTCCCTTAAGCGGAACCCCTATTCCCCCAGCGAAACTACTGAAAGACATTTTCAAAGTCTCCAAAGGACACTCTACTTTTCCCCCAGCTCATACCCTAGCGAAACCCAAAATCTAATCTTCATCCACTCTTAGGTCAGAATTGACATCGGTCTTGGATCGTCACCTTAGTTAGGTCAAAATTGACCTCGGTCCTCGGTCGTCACCACTCTTAGGTCAGAATTGACCTCGTTCTTAGGTCATCACCACTCTTAGGTCAAAATTGACCTCAGTCTTAGATCCTCACATTAGTTAGGTCAAAATTGACCTTGGTCCTCAGTCATCACCACTCTTAGGTCAGAATTGACCTCGATCTTGGATCCCTACCTTAGTTAGGTCAGAATTGACCTTGGTCCTCGATCGTTACCACTCTTAGGTCAGAATTGACCTCGGTCTTGGATCGTCACCTTAGTTAGGTCAGAATTGACCTCGATCCTCGATCGTCACCACTCTTAGGTCATAATTGACCTCATTCTTTGGTCATCACCTCTCTTAGGTCAGAATTGACCTCGGTCTTGCATCATCACCTTAAGCCCACAGAATCGGCTTTGACCCGCCGAATTGGTCATCTCACCTTAAGCCCGCAGAATCGGCTTCGACCCACAGAAATGGTCACCCTCACGTTGAAGCTCGCAGAATCAACTTCGACCCGCAGAATTGGTCATCTCACCTTAAGCCCGCAAAATTGGCTTCGACCCGCAGAATTGGTCACACTCACCTTCAAGCCCGGGGAATCGACTTCGACCCGCAGAATTGGTCACCCTTACCTTCAAGCCCGCAGAATCGACTTCGACCTGTAGAATTGCTCACCCTCACCCTCAAGCCCTCAGAATTGGTTTCGACCCTTAGAATTGGACATCTCAACTTAAGCCCATAGAATCAGTTTTGACCCGCAGAATTGGTCATCTCAACTCAAGCGCACGAAATTGTCTTTGACCCGTAGAATTGGTCACCTCATCCTTAATCCCGCAGAATTGGCTTTTTCCCACAGAATCGGTCACCCTCATCTTTAAGCCCATAGAATTTACTTCGGCCTGCAGAATCAGTTATCCCCAGTACACTCCCATAGGTCCTCATAATCGTCCTCGACCCTCTGAATTGGTCATCCTCCCTCAAAAACAACATGCGGTGTCTATTCGACGGCTATCGTTTGTTCCAAACTCACCCGTCGAGGGGCTCTATAAACACCCTATTCTGTTACCCCCTAAACTCTCTTTAGGTCCCTAGCACCTCCCTTCATCACTACAAACCCAGGTTATACCCCGAGTACTGACCTAGAAGCCATCGGGAGCTCTTAGGCTCCGTTTGACCAAAAGTCAAACTCTTCAACTCGATCGAGGTTGGATGAATCTTTTAAGGGACCTAAAACCCCTTTCCAACGGTCCACCCCGTGCACGATTCGGACTTATAGTATGTACGAAGGATCCGTTTTACTCCGAAAGGTCACCGAATGCTTTCAGGGACCAATTGACTAAAGTAAACTCCCCGAACCAGATCAAACTCTTTGGAATGTTGAAGTACATCTCCTAACCTTTCCAACGGTCCACCCTGTGCGCGATTCGGACTTACCAAGCGAACGAACGATCCGTTTGCGTCCGACGATTCCCCGTCTAATGGACTGATGAATGCTTCCGAGCCATATTTGACCCAAAGTCAACTCTTAAACCCGGGATCAGTCTAAGGAATTTTGAAGGTCTCCGAATTACCTTTCCAAAGGTCCACCTCATGCGCGATTCTAATCAATGATTTGTGTTCTACGACCGATTTTCCAAAAAGGCCTGAAATACACTACTAAACGGCAGGTCCCAGACCCTTCCTATCGACAGTGTGCCTAAATGAACCTGCCAAATGGCAGGAATAGGGCTATGCCAATTGGCAATGACCCAGGCCTATAAAAATGAGGCCTTGATCTCATTGCAAGGGGGCCAAAAATCAGAAACTTATCACTCTCAACAGATCCAGAAAACCTCTCTCGAAGTCAGCGCGATTTCTACACCCAAATCCCTTTCCAACCTTCACTTTTCATCAAACTTCATGAATTCACTACCCTCCATCATCATCCAAGTCTAAGGGCTCCTCTCCAACATTCGAGATCAAGCTCAAGATCTTCAAGAAGGTCCAATTTTCTCAACTTTCTCCTTAAATTCTCATAAATTTGAAATAACTTGTTTTATTACTTAGTGCTTTTATTATCTCATCTCACACATCCTAATATACTTTTTTATTTTAGTATTATTGCACATCTCTTATTTTAATATAAATAAAAACCTAAAAAATAAGAAAAAGTGGGTTTGCTCATAAATTCCAAACGGGAATTCTCACACTTTTCTTACACTTTTTCCACAACTAAAACACTTTTTCTACCCGCACACATACACACAAATAAGAGAATCCCCCGATTGGATTTATGGGATAAATCCCACCCCTCATTTTGCATGCAAACTACGTAGACTTTGATGCCTCTATAGGCTATGTAGGCATCTCTGGGTAAAACCCGAGACTCGAGTCCTATTTTTACTTTTTCTATCATTCTATACGTTCTCTAAACTCTACTCTCTCATATCATATATATCCATATATTTGTTCATATTGGTGTATTATTCCCCATACATTATCCTTCTATCATAACGGTCAACGTAAGGATAATCGGGTAAATCCTATTTTCTGATATTATTTTTATACCTTCCTACGGATGACTCGCTTTACCTTTTTCATGGTACAAGTTGATGATTCATATCTCCACTATATATACACATGCACACATATCACGGGGAAAATAAAAAAGTAAAATAACAAAATCCATGAGAGACCGAAAGGGCGGAATGGGTGCCTAACACCTTCCCATTTCGTAACTTAGCCTCTGGACCCTTCTTGAATCATTTCGGTTTCGTATGCACCAGTATGTCTTTCGATGCTGTCCTTCGGGATGGATTCCCCTTTTCTTTTGTCTGTTTTGAGTAAAATAGACCGACGACTCTAATCTCTCTACATTTTTCACCTCAAACCTCAAATGACGTGGGCCGAAGCGCTACCGAGAGGGACGCGGGGGACCTAAGGATCCTCACTCTTACACTGCCCCCTCCCCCCCCCCCCCCCCCCCCGCGGTATGGATCGGGGATGGCCACAGTGCCCACAAAAAAATTTCGTCTTCCACGATACCTGTCCAAAACACATGTGTCCATGTATGTCTCGGTGTCCACCGAATGGATTTGATTCGTCTACGATATCGAACAAGAAGTCCTTCTCTTTTCTTCACTGCAAAACCCTATTGTTCAAGTGTAGAACAAAACTTCTTGTTGAAACAAGATCACATAAACATATAAGAATGATAACTCGGATCTTTGAAAACTCTAAGGATGTGCTTAAGATTTTTAAACCTTAGAAAACTTGTGCAAAACTTGTACTGGATCGTAAACTGTTTTTTCCAGGATGAACCCACCTTTAATTATGACAAAAACACGCTTTAAATAAGATGTAAATGTCACCTCGAAATCGTATCGCTCGAACGACATAGGGCTATCGTTCGCACGACATAGCCATCTCGTTTGAATGAGACTGGTTGTCGTTGGAATGAGCCCGCGTGTCAGTTTGACTTTTTGTTAAAAATGTCTCTTCCAAAAGAGATCCAAATAAGTCAAACTCCTTTTCGAGGTTATCAAAATAAAAACGTAGTGTAAACATTTAAAAAACATTTTAAACATTTTTCTTTATAAAAGTTATATCCTTATCTTTTATAAAAACAATTTCGAGCACCATTAATTATACGCATTCATACTTGTGTGATCTCGGAATGCAATTAACTTTGAAGACGAATAAACTTACACCAATTAAACTTTGGCATGATTAATTCTTTGAAGCTTTGCTGCAACATTTTCAATTTCTTACATTTGTCATAGACCAAGTGAGATCATGACAAAATAAAATCTCCTTATGACATATTACAAACACAGTTTTATTCACGGAATGAAGTCAAAACAGTACCGGGACTCAATTGGTAATTTATGTCCTAACAAATCTCCCCCTTTGACTATTCCGGGACAAAACTAAACGAGTGAAATGCCTAAGCAGGGCCGTCAAGCCGTATGATGCCTAAATCCCATCCGATAAACCCAAAATAAAAAATTACAGGACACGGACTAGAATATCTAGCACCGGTAAGCATGAACTGTCTGAATGTGATGTAGACTTGAAATCTCGAATCGCTGAAGCATACCTAGACACATAAAACAGACAAACAAATACCCAGGGAAGTATGGAGGAACAAATGAAACCAATCTATATAATAAGGAGTAGAATAGTTGGCACTATTCCATAAGTTGATAACTTAATTAGGTGTCTAAATTGTTCTAACAAGGCAAGGGATGGAAGATTGAGATTAGTTTCAGCCAAAAACGTGACCCTAAAACCCTATTGCACAATCTCACATTATATCCTCCCTCTTCTCACTCATCCGCCTCTGTCTCTCTCTTCCTTACTCTTCTCACATGCACTCACCCCCACAAATTGGCATGTTCTTCACAGTGAGAAGATGCCATTTTACAGGTATGGTTTTGTTTATTTTTAGAGGGCTTTTGGTCTTCAGCTTTCGTAGCATTAACATACGAGGTTTGATGAATGGTTTAGTATTTTCGTTTGTTATTAGGTATCTTTGTTACATTTAGGTTTCAAATGCCTACTTCTCATGCTCTTACTCACGCGGTACGATTTTTTGGTATGGTTTTTCTTTCAGGTCTATTTCCTTTGTGTCATGCAGAACTAACCCCACTTTTACTCTTTGTTTCTAAACATATTTACAGATCTAGCTCGATACATATATTTGCATATCAATCCATGATTTTAGGTATAGTCTTTTTTCTCTCTCCCTATATTTTCTTTGTATTTTTTTGCATCTCATTTTATTAGTGATGTGGTTTTAAATATTTTGAATTTATATTGGGAAATTTTTTAGGGTTTTCACATTAAGTCTTGAGCATTTGTTTTCCAGATCTAGCAACTAATATGACTTTACATTTTACGGATCTAGCAATATTTTGAGTCACTTGTCAGGTATGGTTTTGTTTCTCTTTTTGGGGATTTTGGTTTTCATATATGAGGTTTTCAAAATGGTTTTTACTATTTTCATATGTGGTTAGTTAGGTACGGTTTTGTTTCACTCTATATTTTTATTCAATTAGTATGAAAATATGGTAATTATTTGGTGGGTTAATTTCATAGTGGGCGATTTTTGGATTTATATTATGGTTTTGGGGAATTTAAATCCTAAGCTTAAAAAATATGGTTTGAGGGGTTTTGATCCCTATTTTCAATTGTCTTTTTATAGTGAATGTCTCCTTAGGAGATTATGTCACGTTTAATGTGTATTAACTACTGTCACGTACATTTCGTTTTAATTCTCTATTATGCTTATCCATAGTTTATTCATTAAGCTTTAATCCTAAATCTCATCCGCCCTATCACTATATAAAAATCAATATGACCCTTCTCCGTCTTTTTCTTTGTTTGATACATTTGTGTAAATTATTTATTTTTGCATCAGTTTTTTTATTATATTATGCATTTTGTTTAGAGAGTTAATTTTAGTTTGGAATTTCCACAGTCTGGATTATTATAGTTGTGTTTATGATACTGAATTTTGTAAAGAACGGTCTAATCTTCCCACGTGAATTTAATTCATTAAAAGAAAAAGCATGTATATGTATATCATTAAAAGCGTCCGCGTTGTAACGATCCTTTGTTTGTCGATCTTAACCATTTAACATTTTCATTTTAATATTTTGTGGGAATAACCATCTTAACGTTTATGAAAGGTAATTATATTGATCTATGTTTGTAACTAAAGGATTACCTCAATTATTTTGTTTGTTTGAATTTAACAAGAAAGTTTGGTTGGAAATAGTTATGGAGACCATGATCATAGTGATATCAATGGTATGTTCTTGCCTAGAATTTTTAACATATATTTCTTTGCTTTTTCATCTTCAACGTTAAACAATATTTTACCTTCAATGTTGTTTGTGCTTATAATTTTAAGTTTTAATTATTTTTTTTTGAAAATCGACCCTCAAATCAATGTCGAGTTTGAATCCTTTTTAAGGTTTAATTATTTTTTATCTACTTTTTTGTTTTGACCTACTTCTCGAGGAATTTGAATAGATGCTATTTATACTCTTATTTGTTCTACTTTTTTAATGTATTTTTTTGGTTTTCGATGTTCACATATCGATTCTAAAATTTTGATACTACACTAATTTTTAATTTATTGAGACTTTGTTCTACACAATAGGGGTGAATTGTGTTATGAAACTCATGAGGAAAGAAATAACTTTAGCACATGCGAATTCAAACTTTATTCTATGAGCCAGATTTTTTCAGATCTCATAAGTAATATTGGTTTCATAACTTTTAGACCAATCATTCCTACACCTCTTTGACAAAATTTCCATCCTTGAATAAGATGCGTAGAATCTTAATCGTTTTTTATGCACACTGTGTTTCTGTATTATTGTCTTCATAGTAGCGAATCCGAGTACAAAAATTATAGATGTGAATCTTAATCGTTATTTAGTTAAAATAAGAAAAGTATTTTCTTTGTTGAGTTGAGTTTCTTGCTTGATATTTATTTTTTCCATGGTATACTTATTTATGAAGAAATTCTTGATCCTTATCACACTATTGTATGTTTTTTCTTTGAATATATTACTAACTATCAATGCTACCTTAATAGGAACAAGTGTAGTGATGGAGTTAATGCGACCTTGGAGATCTTAGTCTATAACAACTTGAATAAGAACTTTCCCCAAATCGACTTCGCTTTTGATGATGTTAAGTCCAAGTTAAAGCCCAGGACTACAATGCATCTCTCATGTCTGTATAACTATAATTGCACAATTAAATGCACATATATACCTGGAATGTAATTTTTTTTATATCGAGAAAATGACGCGGGCTCAATGTATGTACAATGATCGGTTTCCTTTTCTACTCCAAACACACGAACAAAAGGAATAACAAATCTGAAGGCAATATTTTTTGTTTTGGTTTTGGTTTTTGCTTTTGGTTATAGTAATTTATAGCTATTTGAAATCATAAAGTGATGTTTCAATTAATTTTTTATATGATAACTTCTGTATTGTTATTCTTTCCTTCTTTAGTGGAGACTTTTGTTTTAATTCATTTCCAAAGTGAATATTTCTGATAAAACTTCAAGTGGCTCATTTTTTGCTGTGATAAATGATTCTATTTTCAGAAGGTGATGTCTCTTTACACGAAGCATAGAGAAGAAATGGTTGTCATTCATGGAGAGTAAGTGACGGTTCCCGCTGTGGAGGGCTATAGGTTTGTTCCAACATCTGATGTTGAGAAAGCTAGTTCGAGTGGACAAGAAGTAGAGGTTACAGTTTCACATTTTAATCCGGAGGAAGCTCAGGAGCTAAGTAAATTGGAGGAGGTGGTTTCAACTTTAAACAAGGTGAAAATGGAGGTGGATTTGGTACCCATCAGGAGGAGTCTGAGGTGAATTGGGCGTGTGCAGTGAGGAACCTATTGAAGATAAGGCTTCATCTCTGGAAAATTCATAACAATGTGATCCTCAGTTACTTGGTAGCGGTGAAGATGTGATCAACCATTCTATTAAAATAATAAGGAGAAGATGGTTGATACCAATTGTGGTGGTCTGTTTCTTTTTACTCATGTGTCTTCCGAGGTAGTGATGCCAGAGTCATTTGAGTCTGGGTCAGTAAATTTAAGTCGGATACAACATTCTCCTGAAATTACACATTGAAACATTTTTATTTTTCCTTCAATTTAGTTTTTTTCCTCCTATTTGAAATGACGATTTATGTTTTGGTCATGTGAGCTAGCCACATGCTCTGTGCTTGCTGCTGCCCCACATGTTAGCTAATAATAAAGTTTCAAGTTCCTTTTCTGCTTTGAAAATAAGAATATTCATGATCAAATTCGGCTCATCATTGTTTCTACCATAATTACTTATGTATTGTTTATTTATGCTCTTTCTCAGATGAAGGATAAAAAAGGAAGACTTCACTTTTTTGGGATTTATGTTCATAAACAAGGAAGAATTTATCTCACTCTCTATGTACTTATGTATTGTTTGTTTGGGCAAATGTGATCTGGCAATTTTCTTTATTTATGTGTTTATTTAACCTTTAGGTTAAGTACACAAATGAAGAATTTTGTGTTTAAAAGTTCTCATTTCTGTATTTATTTATGTTATATATTTATCAGAGAAAGTTATTATAAAATGCCTCGATCTTGTATCACCACGGGGGATTAAAAGTTCTCATTTCTGTATTTATTTATGTTCTCATTTCTTTATTTAGTGATTCAAGTTCAACTGAAACTTAAAACTCATACTAAATTCAGAAATTACTGATATTGTCTATAGGGGTAATCACAATCATCCAAAACCTCAATCTACATGGAGATAAACATCATTATTAGCAACGATAATAGCTTTAACTTCTTCTCAAGGATAAATAGATTCATCAGCAACACCAAAGAATTCTTGTATCACCACGGGGGATGAAAATTATGATAGGACTTCTCATAGTAGTATATCAGGGGGTGATTAAGTTGACAAAGATGAAATTGATTGCAAGGGATTGAATCAGGTGGTTTTATCATTGTTACCTAAACCTTTTTATCTCATATTTGTTTTCTTAGACTTTGAGGGGATGTGATTTCTTTGATTAACGATTTTATCATATTAGAAATCGTATCCAATATTCAACTTCATCAAAATCCACTGTGTACCAATTCTCTATTCTATGAAACAAGGGTGTTCAATCTTACAAACGTGTGTCTATTTTAGATCTATTCTATCGAACTCTATGTACACTTTGTGTTGCTTTTTTTGGTGTAGAACTATTGAAACCATATCATTGTGTTGCTTTTTTTGGTATAGAAATATTGAAACATATCATAGAGGTGGTTGATATAGATTAGTTCACTACTCTGTTACTTTTCTTACGCTTTGTTTATATAGAATAGTTCACTGCTATCATTGGAAAGTTTATCTATAGTAAAGTCTGAGAAAATTAAGGAGAACAATCTGTGCCATGGGATAGATTGCAATGACACTGAAACAATTGACATGAAAGAGAAGAATGTCATTGAGTCACTAATTAGGAAGAAGCAGCAACTCTTGCTTCATGGATTGCATTATTCTTATATTTCTTAGTAAAAATTGGAGGTATGCATATGATTTCGAATGCAATTGAATTTTATTATTTTGTAGACATTAAGATAATGAAATTCTGAATAAATTTTAAATTCTCATTTAACGAATATAATACTAAATGGATACCATTTTATGCTTGAAGTCAGATTTCTTTTCTTTTTCTTTTATAGTACCATCCATGGCGACACTATTATTATATGGGGCTTGAGCAGGTGTACACTATATTCATGACAAAGCATTGCATTGTCAACCAGACAACCACTTTAAATAGTGTTTTATTTGGTGTCGGAAGTTTTTCTTTAGCTATTTTATTATTTGAATGACATTAATAATGTGTTTATTTTTTGCAGATGTAATATTGATAATCTCTCTATCAAAAAGGTACTCTCTCCCCCTAACAATTAAGATTTGTGATTTCCTTTTTTGAGCATATGTAATACTTTTTTTCCTGTTACTTATAATGTAGCTTTAATATTTCTTCTTCTATTTAATGGGTAGTTTTTTGGACTAATTACATATGCAGGTTAAGGTTACTCCTTACCATTTCTAAGAACCGAGGTATGTGAAGTTTTGGACATGTTTTCTCCTACAATCATTTGAGATGCTCAAGTCACAGAGATAAGAAGTAATACTTCTTCACTTTTATTCTCTAACTATAATCCATTGTTTGATTTATTTATTTACAAATTTTACTATATATTGTAAATTACAATTTTTCTATATGTTGTTTTTGATGAGACATGCCACTATGGTCTTGCTATTTCTGGAAATTTACTTTGTGGTTTATTAGGATCTAATTGATATTATCAATATTCTATGGGGTAAATATGATCAAAATTTGGTATATATAATTATATTTGGCATGCTCGAGTTTCGAAACCAGTTGCTAATTTTATTTTGTTGTATTTATGATTTGAATCATTATTCATTACCTTCTCAGTGTTCAATAGTCATCAGTAATTTCATCAAATTGACATGATAATTGTTCGAAAATTTTAAAGGTTCTTTTTCTGTATGGTAGGACATTGTTGAGGAGATTTCTACAGTGCCTGAATGGATTTGTACAAATCTAGAATACTACTAATTAGTATGGCTGATTTATCGCTAATATTCGAATGGATTTGTTATGGAAATTTTTTTAGTTACTATTTTCTTTCTTTCCAAATTTAATTGACAATTTTAGGTCGACTTTTGTGAAAGTTGGGGTTATACAACTTTTGATTGTGATCAAAACATTTTTTTCGACTTATCTTATGGATGAGAGGTTTGAGTTTATGTTTTATATTGAGTGTTGATTTTATGATTTACACCAAATGTATCAGTTCTGACATGTCCAATTTGAAATTAAACAGGTTGTGATGTAATACTTAAGGCTCAGAATAAAATTTCACACGTATTATTAGCTTTATGAATAATATATGGGAGACTCTGGATTTTACGTGTATTACGTGTGGAACTTAAACACGGAGTAAACATGGTTATTTTGGATGTGAAATTAGTAGATTTATATGAATGATGACATTCGGGATTAGTCGCGTTTGAAATCTGGAGATGAACATATGACTAATTAGCAAGGTTTATATAATATTTGACTAGCTATTTTAATTGACTAACTTTGTTTGGTCGAGTAATGAATTTTTTTCCTTTTTGCAATCATGCACTTTAGAAATTTTCACTGTGCCTTTAGGCACGGACATTCTGCTAGTGTGTGTGTGTATATATATATATATATATATATATATATATATATGTATCCAAATGATACCAAACGATAATAGATACCAATATGAACAAACTATGAAAAACCATTTGTTAAACCAATTTGAGAAAAATGATACCAAATTTAAACTACCAATTTGAAATACCAATTTGTAAAATATGTAATCCAAAACATGCTCAAATCTCCCCCTACATCACATACATCTCTACCCCTTTTTGTCTCGAATAGACAATCAGGTGAAAAGATAAGCCACTGAACAAATATCTAGCATGAGAATATACCAATTTGAATTAATTTGAAATCACTAGATAATCATAAAACAACCAGATGAATATGATCAAGTAATGACAAATCAGTAGCTAGTAAACCAAATGAATCAAACAAAGAATATAGCAATCTAATCAGGTGTGATAATCGAACTATATGCAAAATATCAATATGAGACAGTAAAACCTACATATAAACCAGTCAGTCCAGAAAAACATCCAGCAGTACCAAAAATATCACAAAAATACACCAGTGGACTGCAAACGAATCAGAAGCAAGAATTCAGGCTGTCGTTCGAAAGAGCCAGGAACATCGCTCAAATGAGATGAGGGTGTCGCTCGAACGAGACTTAGTGCGACATAGATATGTCGTTCGAACGAGATGTCGCGACATGCCAAACTTTCACAATTTCCCAGAAAAATCTTATATTTTTGGCCAGTGAAAAATTTTCTAGAAAAAACCTAGTGGAAGGACCTGACAGCAGCAAAATATTGCTAAAACAGTAAGATTTTAACACAAAACGCAAAAATGCATAAAAACTAACAATGTGAGTTACATGCAAACATAGTACCGATGTGCTCAAACATGGACAAGGAATGAATGGGCATGAAACTACAACAAATGAGTCACAATTCCAACACATCAAAAATATCAAGAAGCTCTAATTGATAGCGATAATTCATTAAACTTTATCATAACCATATGATAATAAAAGTGTGATCTTAATGAACTAAACATATTACATGCACAAAAATCCATAATTTTGACGATTCCACAAACAATAGTGTCAAATTTTAATGTTTCAACATTAGGATTAGTTGTGCAAACCCGTTTAAATTTTTAGTCCATCCAAACTCCCTCAATAATATCATATTTTTCTTTGGAATCAACTAAACTAATTTTGCCCTTTTCCTTAGCATATTGCCTTTTCTTTTGGGCTCTTTTAAATGGTAGCTTTCACGACGAGTTAATTTTGAACTCTCGCAGCCCTTTCCCGTGAATCACTCATCATTTTTTTAATAAAGTATCAATACAAATCCTCACAGTAAACGGTTTTTACATTCACACTTATCCTTACGTCTACTTACGCATGGATGACAAGATTGACATAAGAACGCCTCACCAAATTCAAATATGCAAGAGGAGTCAAACATCCATATAAACTCGTGCATGTGTGCAATGTTGGCATATATACAAAGTCGAATCAAGATGCATATCAACTTCGAAACAACCCCATATAAACAATGGTTAAGATCATTCTAATCATCGATAATAATGACCAAATGTCCTAGCCACATGGATTTGAAACGATGGGGGGGTCCAAGCAAACCAATATGCCACATCAAACATGTAAACTCAAAAACAAGAAAGAACAAGAAAACATAACTATTTTCGATTTTTCAAAAATTTTATCAAAAACAAAATCTTTTTGTATTTTCAAAAAAGACTCAAACAAATGAAAAATATAATACAAAGAGATAAACATGTCATAACGCTAGAAAATTATAAACATGATGCAAGGGCTAGCGTATGACAAAACATGCAAGATACTATCCAAAAGAAATAGCAAGAGATGAATCATGTGCATGCATGTGACAATCAACCAACGAAGGATTTAGCATCTCCAAAATGGATTTCCTAACCCAAACCGGTGTATACCTAACAAAACGGGTTTTGGGAACCGATGAGACACTACTTTTAAACTTCCTAGGGTCTTTCTTAGATCAAAATAAAAACTCCTAAGGTAACCTTTCCTACCATAATGCGAATATGTCAAAACATGACGAAGAATGGGACCTTTAAGATGACCTTTTCTAATACCCTTGGATGAGGTTGACGCTCTAAAACAAACTATGGTTTTGGCTTTTACATTCGAACCACTAGAACAAGATAAGTCGCTACCATCACCACTCGAGTCATTTAAATAATTTTTTAACTTCAAAACTTTCGACTCAAGCAAATGATTAGACTCCTCAAACTTTCGCGATTCCTTCTTTAAACTATCAATTACCTAGAAGGTTATCTCGCTCCACCTCAATGTGAGAAAACTTATCACTGAGAGACTTTTCTCGTGACACAAAATCATTAATCGAATTATTTTCCTCAACGGTACAAACCCTCGAATTTCTCAATTCCTCTAACTCTTTTTCTAAAACGAGAACTCTATCATCACTCTCCTTTTTGCCCAATTTTAATATATTAAAATCATTAAACAAGGAACTAAACCTCTCAGACAAATATCTCTTTAAATTTTAAACGTTTGCAAATTTTTAATCCTATTTTTTAAACCGTAATTTTCTTTCTCCAAAAATTTAATACGTTTTGCAAACTTTAAATTCAAATGATGTAAATCGTCAAAGCTTAGAGAATCCCGATGATACGAGAAATCGTCCACTTGTCGTTCTCGTATCAGCAAGTCAATCAAAGTGTGCAATGAACAAATAAAGCGAATAAGGAAATATGAACTCAAGATACAGAGTGGTTCAGCCTCTAAAATAGGCCTACGTCCACTGTGTTGCTCCATTCTAATTATATTCATTGTATTGTATAGTACAATCATGCCTAAAAAGGCGTCCAAGTATGAGGATAAGGGAGAGTACATGATGATTGATGATTCCGATGTGCAGGATAGGTGGTTACAATGTGGATGAACAACCCCCTAGTCATGTACTGATGTTGTGTAGAGAGAATAGGTATTATAGAACTGCCTCGGGTATATCTGGAATCGATACTGTCTCTCAAGGTGTGGTCCTCTATTTATAGGAGATATGCTCACGTGTAATGAGCACGTGACGCAGTCTGGAGTTATGATGAAGAGGGATGCAGCTTATAAGTTAGAAGTTCCGCACCCCGTACCGGTAGGATCCGCGATAAGTTAGAGGGCCGCGCCCTGTGATGAGGAGGGTTGCGCGCCCTGTAATCGGTTGAGCTGCATCACGAATTCAGTAGGGTGGTGCGACATGTATCCTGTGCAGTTCAGGAAGCCTTCCGCGGTAGGGTGCTATATTTGTACTATCAATAATTCCTCAAGTCGTAGTGCCACGAGAATTCGATTGGGGCTACGGCTTAGTTCAATCATCTTAGGTGTCGCGGTACTTCCAAGGCGACGTTTCATCTTTCGCGCTCTCTTATATAAATTGTGTCAGGTCGTGGACTTCATTACGTTTCCAAAACTTTGAGAGCAAATCGAGAGCAAAATTCTGCATGTTCATCTTCTTTTATTTTCCGGTGACCTTTCGAGGTTGTGCATGGCGGTTCCAAGGTGGTGTGAGGCTGAGCATTGCTGATTTTTCTATTTCCAGGTAAATTTTCAACCATCCTTCTTTTAAATAGCTTTCATAGCTCGCAATTCCTCTTTAAATACACAAACACATGAGTTTCTGCGTTGCTTGATAGAAAATTAGGGTTTCAATTGAATAGTCTGCTATCACCCTAGAATCGAACACACATGAATGATAAAACAATCGTTTTGAGTCAATCTTCGTATGCTAAACTGAACCCCTGATCCTCGAGATGCCATGAAAATCATATAACTATTTGTGTTGTTCATAAACAAACTCTTCGTATTTTGTGAATTTGATCTTAAAATGATTAAACGTTAGATGCATTGCAGTTTAAGATAGATACCGCGACATGGTAGATTATCAGTAATCTACGGGTCCCTTGAATATTCCGTTTTGGACCCTATCTGCAGCATACAGTGGGCGATGGCTACGACACCTTAAGTTCTGAGATTTATCCTCTGCGTCTCTTTGATGCATATCCAATTAATCTGCCACGGTGGTGGGGGTATTTTAGGGCTCTGAATCCACACCCTTGCATTTTGAACAATCTTTAAATTTTTAAGAACCAAATATTCATCCATGATAAATAATTGTAATTGTTGCTAAAATTCCTTGAATCGACCTTTAGTAATTTTAGAGATGGTTGCGGCTTATAATCTCTAATTCCATTTCAGTGAGTTGTCGTGGTTGTGTAAGCTCCCTTGCGGATATAGGAGATGGCTACGGCTTGTAAGGTCAGAGGGTAATCCCTTAGGTTCAACACATAGAGTCAGCAGTGTTTTAGCTCATTAGCAACTCCAATTGGGAAATAACATCCCTCAAATAGATATACTGTGGTGTTACTTGTTTTTCAGGGCTTAAACCCCTTATTCGTTTAACTAATCTTACCGCAGCTTCTTAAAGTCTTTTTCAAACCATACCGGTTACGATGCCTAACTGCGAACTCTACTTTTTAGGTACTGCTGCAGCCATATAAGCTTTGACCCAGACGAATTTCTAAGAGGCTTTTGGGCAAAGCATTTTAGAACCTCTCCTCCTGAACTCTCTTCTGTGCCCCCTCTGAGATCAATAGGGCCTTACCAACTGAAGGATTGCCCCAACTGCGTAATATTAGACTCAGACTCTGCAGATTCTACGTCCAGAAAGGATTTTCAGTCCACGCCAATGGAAGAAGAAGCTAATTCAAGTAATCAACCATTGGTTACAGGAGATGATGCTGCAGAAGTTAGGGATAACCCGATAGGTCCATCTGGGAGGGTTATGAGACACCTAGCTGTGCTTGATATCCGCAGAATCATGACCCAAGACTGGGTTGACCAGGTGGCTGAGGCCTTCGAATTTCTAGAAAACTTGATGTGCTCAGCACCTTCCACGAACCAAAGACCTTGCACATCTTTGACCGACAATGTATTTTTCTTACCACTTCATGCATTTATTTATGGGTTGCGGCTGCTTGTTCCTATTCCCATCCGTCGCATCTTTCAGACAATGAAACTGGCACCTACCTAGATAGATCCCAATGGCTGGAGGGCCATACTTGTCGTGGTCATTCTTTGGGAGAACAAATTTAAAAATGACATTACTCCCGTAGAGTTCTTTCATTTCTACCGCATAAAGGAAAAGTCCGTGAAGTTTGTCCGGTACTACTACTTCTCCGTTCGTAGGAGGGATGAAAACCTTTATACTTGGAGGTCGACCAGTGTAAAGAACTGGAAGGGCAAGTATTTCTATATCTTCGGGGAAGGCTGGGAGATCCACCCCGAAGAGAATGAGAGGGAGAAGTCATATCGAATGCCGCAGAAATGGGGTTCTCCCTCCAAGCTAGGTATTTTAATTATAGTTATGTCATGTCTTCCTAGTTGCATATTAACCTCCACTAATCTTTGAATTGTTTTTCTGCGGTTCTTGACAACTTGAACTTGAACAAGCGGCAGGAAAAGAGATTTGCTGAGGCCGCGGCAGTTCCAGCCGAGCATAAAAGGTTCAACACATTTGTGTCATCAGCAACTGTATTTGAAGCAGGTTTCTTTCCAAGCAAGTCCATTCCAAAAGATATGGCCGCGGGAGGTAATAATCTGATTTTGTATTCGTCCGCGGCATTTTATCTTGACTTCGAATATTTATTATTGCTTTTCCCTTTTTAGGCGAGGAAGTTGACAGGGAACTATTGGCCGCACAGCTAGCGGAGATGGACGAGGATGCAGTCATTCTCAATAATACTGTGCGGAGCAGGGAGAGAAAGAGATCCAAAGCCAAGGCACCTGCCGTGGCTCCTTTAAACGATCAGAACACTCCCGCTGAGGCCAAAACTCATGCCACAGAGAAGATTGAATTTCCTGCGACCCATCCACAAGCTGAATTCGATGATGATATTAGAACCAACCTGGCCACAATAGGTTTGATGTCAACTGATGATGCTCCTCTCAATACAGCTTCTCCGCCGCCGCCACCTATCATTGCAGTAAATGAAAACTTGGCACCCCTAACTATCGTGGCGTAGTTGGTCCTGAAGGTCGTTCGCAACCCCGATTGAGGAAACCTGACCCTGAGTAGTCATGGGATACCACCGTGAAAGCCGCATGAAGAATGAAAAGGGCCCTAGACGTCGTGAACCATGACCGGTTGGTGGGGGAAGACAACAATGATCTGGAGGACTACGGCCTCTATAGTCTTCTGAAGGTTAGTGATTGTTCCTTCTCCATTTTTCTTTTTCATTCAATACATTGCAACTAACTTTTAATTTCAGGTCGCGGACGTCATGGTAGCCCAAAAAAGGAAGTACGAGTCCCTATACAAACTGAAAGAGGCCGAGAAGAGGATGCATGCCGCAGATCTTGAGGTTGCACGGAATACATCTTTTTAGGCCGGGAAGCAGTTTGCTACCGCGGCCCTTCAAGCGGCCCAAATGGACTTAGCTTCTGTAAACAATGCAAGGGAAGAGGCACAGGAAAACTTTAAACAGGACATGGAATCCCTCAAAGGCCTCCCAGACTCAGACAACGGAAGTTGCACGGGCCGCGGAGATGTCAAATAATAAGCTCGTAATACTACAAAAGAAGTACAAAAAACTGGAGGCTAAGTCTGTCCAAGATGCCCTAGACCATGCTGTGACAATAAAGAAGATGGAGGCAGATCATGGCGATGCTCTTCAGCTGGCCATTGACCACACAGTGGAGCCATTCAAAGGCTCTAGGGACTTCTTCCTTATTAATAATAGAGCATACCTCCGTGGCTACCAGGAGCTAAGGCATAGGATTATAAAGAATTTTTCAGAGATGACGGAGAAGGTTCTTGCCTGGGGGCTTGATGATGCCGAGCATCAATAATGCATAGCCGAGCTCAAGACCGCGGCTGGAAAGAAAGATAGGATGAGAGCAGAAGCAGAGGCAGGGGCCGCGAAGGAAGAAACTGAAATAATCGCGGTTGGTGAGGAGGGTGATAAGCATGATGATGATGCTTATTAAGCTTGTTTATTTTTTTATCATTGATATAGGGTTGCGTCCCTTTTGTAATTTTAAACTGTAGTGGCTGCGACCCATTTTCTTGTGACCTTAACTGATAATATCAAGGATGAGGCCACCTTTTCTGCATTAATTATTTTGGACTCGTTCTCTGGTAGCTTTTCCATCTTCTTGTTTACCTTCTTTAATGATTTAATGAACGCTTTCTATACATCTTTGATGGCTTGAATACAACTGCCTTGCGTAATTAAAATGCCTTGTTGATTGAATGAACTTGTAGAAATAATAGATTAAGTCCGTGACACTATAGCATATTTCTTTGATAACTGCCTTATTGAACTGCCGTGACACCCTAGAATAATGCCAAGGAATCTTCACAAGTATGAGTTCTAGGCTGCAGCTGTAATTCGCATGGCTCGTGTCCACGGACCGTGGCCCTTTCTACCGTGAAATGACTGGAATGGCAGTACAATAATCACAGTCGCGGTAGTCATTTTAGCGGCTTGTTTGAACCCATGCGATGGCCAATTACTGAAGGATGTGCCTCAACCTTGAATTTTTTAAATTTTGCAAATTATGCCCAAATAAATTGCGCCTTGGTGACTGGTCGCGACCATTCATGTTTTCCTTTGTTTTTATCATGTTCAGTATAATGAACCCCCAAGTTGTGGTACCAATGGCAACTTTAGGGCTGCGGCTGGGTTGCACTCCTACCAAAGCATCAGGGAGACATTCTTGTGGGCTCTATGCTGGGCTGTGGATGAGGATGATGAATCTAAGACTGCCGCAGAAGGAGCAAAAGGAGATATAGAAGTATTTTAGGCTTCGGTCACTTGTATATAAAACTTCAATCTTTGTCAAGGCTTTGGCCTTTAATATATCTGTCTATTTTTCCTACTCCTTTGCTTTCTTTGATACTTGCTTATTTGATTGGATGAGCTTGGAAGACTACTTCAACTGCAATGGACGTAAGGCTACGGCAACACTATGTGAGTGGTTTCTCCAAGAAGGTCGCGATGTGTTGTGCTTTTCCTTGAAGACTTCATAAATTTTCTACTCTATAGGGCTATGATCCCCCAAGCTAAGGTGCCAATGGAATATGGCTTTGGAGCTGCGGCCAGTCACCACCATAACAACTCTTAGTCACTTTAATCTGGTCTCTTGAATAGGTTTCCATTCAGCTGCGCCAAGTTGCCATCCAGCTATGGCATATTAATGCCATGGGGGATTATTGCCCATGGCATCCCCTTTCTGTATGTAAGTGGGAAATTATCAAGCCTCCCCATGCTGGGTTATGTTATTAAGCCACCCACAGCTAATATATAGGATATTTTCAAGCCTCCTCAGGTTGGGTTATGTTATTAAGCCACCCACAGCTAACATACAGGATATTTTCAAGCCTCCTCAGGCTGGGTTATATTATTAAGCCACCCACAACTAAAATATAGGATATTTTCAAGCCTCCTCAAGCTAGGTTATGTTATTAAGCCACCCAGAGATAACATATAGGATATTTTCAAGCCTCCTCAGGCTGGGTTATGTTATTAAGCCACCCATAGTTATGGATATATATAAAGCCATCCCTGTCTTGATATTGCAAGTCTCTCGACTTCTCCACTCTCCTTTTTTGGCACCTGTCGATTGTTTCCGTGGATGGATCCTCTTGAACAGTCTTGGTAGTAAAGGCTGCTGAAGCAGTGAACTTGGTGCCACGCCCACATTAGATGAGGTCGCGGCCTCTAGCATTAGCACTCTCTGGGTCAGTTAGTTGACTTGGGTCTGGAGTGAAGCATGACTATCGTAGAGGTGGTTGAGGTGATTGTATAGCTGCACAATCTCATCTTTGATTTCTGTGCTCTGGTTGGATTCTCCTTCCATTTTCTGATTTTGTTAGTCTTTACAAATATATATAATCTGAGATAAAACTAGTAGAATTGAGTAATCTCAGAAGTAAGAGGTTAACCAAGTATGAGGTTAGGATGCTGCTTTTGAGCTGGTAGTACCCTGACCAGGTCGCAGCCAGCTAAGTAAACAGGGGTACTACCGCAGCCTTATAATGACATCGAGGTGGAGTTGACCACTTGAGTCCTTGATGCTTTGAAACTTCTGTAACACTTGCCCTGTAGGGTCCACGATATGAAGGTGTTTAAACTGCCTGTCGCATCCCTTGCTAGGCAGGGGGGACTAATCCCAAAGTCGAGACCCAAAAATTGAGCCCATCTCCCCAAACCCTTGGAGAGCATACCTACTAGGGTCTATCCCTGAGAGAATAACCTCTCGATGCACACAATGGCACAATTCTAATCATAAACCCTAGATCATAGGCAAAGAACAAAAAGGGATTAAATATAACTCTTCCCTAATCACCCACCTTTACGGGGCTAAAGCCCATTAAGCCTTCCAGCTTTATCTAGGTGGGGCGATATAACAAGGGTTTGTAAAATTGATCTAAGATCATAAAATGGAGACCCGGGAGCAAATCTGAAGGTACGAAATACCCATTTAAGAGTGTAAGTATAGAATAAATCTCAATAACCAAAATCTACCCGTGAGATGACTATCCATAGGATCCTCAGGGATCGAATAAGGTGTTTTAAGAACTCGAATATATAGAGAAGCAAGATTGAAATATCTCGCTTCCCACAGACAGCGCCAAATTGATGATACGGGAAATCGTCCACTTGTCGTTCTCGTATCGGCAAGTCAAGAGCAAAGTGTGCAATGAACAAATAAAGAAAATAAGGAAACATGAACTCAAGATATAGAGTGGTTCAGCCTCTAAAATAGGCCTACGTCCACTGTGTTGCTCTATTCTCATTATATTCATTGTATTGTACAGTACAATCATGCCTAAAGAGGCGTACAAGTATGAGGATAAAGGAGAGTACATGATGATTGATGATTCTGATGTGCCGGAGAGGTGGTTACGATGTGGATGAAAAAACCCCAAGTCGTGTGTGTAGGGAGAATAGGTATTGTAGAACCTTCCCCGGGTGTATCTGCAATCAATCCCGTCTCTCGAGGTGTGGTCCTCTATTTATGGGAGATTTTCTCACGTGTAATGAGCGCGTGACGTAATCTGGAGTTATAATGAAGAGGGATGCGGCCTCTAAGGTAGAAGTGTCTCACCCCGTACATGTAGGATCCGCGTCAAGTTGAAGGGGTCGCGCCCTGTGATGAGGAGGGCCGCGACAATGATAAGGAGGTTCGCGAACCCTGCAATTGGTTGAGCTGCATCACGAGTTTAGTAGGGGACTGCGGAATGTATCCTGTGCAGTGCAGGAAGCCTTCCATCGAGAGAAAATAAAAATATAAGATAAAAAACACACGGGATCACAAAACAAATAAATTATGTTTTCTAGCTCTGATACCAATTTGTGAAAATGGGTTGTCCCTAAATGCGTGTGTTTCAAATCAAACCAATTTTTTACAAAAAAATTATCCAACTTTTAATTTGCACCAAACCAAGTTGTGAAAAAAACCAATTCTTACTTTAAACCAGTTTTATCTTGATTAATCCTAAACATGGATCTAGTGATTAAAGCAAGTAAAGTAAAGTAAAGTAAAGAATACTCACAATGCCGGATGTACGAGGAAAAAACCCAAAACGGGAAAACAACCTCGGATGGCCCAAGCTAGACATTCACTATGAACAAAGGTTTTACAAAGACATATTAGCCTTACTCAATGACTCGATCCTCACGGGTCTTGACGCTCCTTATGATTTTCTACCGTTCTTCAATAGTGCCCATGCAGAAATTTCGTCTTCCACGATACTTGTCCACAACACACGCGTCCACGTATGTCTCGGTGTCCACCGAATGACTTTGATTTATCTACGATGTCGAACAAGAAGTCCTTCTCTTTTCTTCACTGCAAAACCCTGATGCTTAAGTGTAGAACAAACCTTCGCGCAGCAAGACCACGTAAACATATAAGATTGATAACTTGGATCTTTGCAAACTTTAAGGATGTGTTTAAGCTTCGTAAACCTTAGAAAACATGTGCAAAAATCGTACTGGATCGTAAACTATTTTTTCTAGAATGCACACACCTTTAATTCTAAAGAAAACACGTTTTAAATCAGATTTAAACGCCACCTCGAAAACTCTGTCGTTCAAATGACATAGGGTTGTCGTTCGCACGAGACAACCATCTCTTTTGAATGAGACTAGTTGTCGTTTTAATGAGCCCGCATGTCAGTTTGACTTTTTGAATTTTTGTTAAAAACGTCTCTTCCAAAAGAGATCCAAATACGTCAAACTCCTTTTCGAGCTTATCTGGAAAAAAACATAGTGTAAACATTTAAAACACTTTTAAAAACATTTTAAACATTTTTATTTATAAAAATTATATCCTTTTCTTTTATAAAAAGAAATCCGGGAACCCTTAATTATACACATTCATACTTGTGTGAACTCGGAATGCAATTAACTTTGAAGACGAATAAACTTTCACCAATTAAACTTCGGCATGATTAATTCTTTGAAACTTTGCCGCAACGTCTTCAATTTTTTCAATACGTCATAGACCAAGTGGGATCGTGACAAAATAAAATCTCCCTATGACATATTACATACACAGTTTTGTTCATTGAATTAAGTCAAAACAATACAGGGACTCAATTGGAAATTTATGTCCTAACAACCACACTTTTTTTATCTCTTTTCAAACTCTTTGGACCTTGGCTACTTTTTACAATGCCACACTTTTTTAGGTCCGATTTAAATTGTGGTTTAATCATGAAGGACATGTGTTCCTTTCGTATCCCTTCCCCGTGTTCACTCGTCATTTTTTATATTTACACAAATTTCTCACGTAAAATGGTTCTTACATGACTACTTTCATTGTCAAGTTTTATCGCATATGGTTTGTTTTAAAGACATAATTGAAGATGAAAACACTTCGATTAACATGTGATAGACAATCCCAATAATCACATAAATCCATTCAAATGTGCATTAAAGGAAATCATGAGTCAAACATATAGAAAGTAATCTCAAATCTCATCTTAATGACTCTAAACATTATAAAACACATGGATAAAATGATGTATCCTCTCAAACACTATCAAATAGTTATATGGATATTGAATGATGTTGTGACTTGGTCATCATAAACTTCCTTTCATTAACGGTGCAAAATGAAATACAAAAATCATTGTCTTTTTTCACAAATTTTATCAAAATAAAATCTTTTTGGGTTTTTCTTTTTTTTCCTAAAAAAGTAGAAAATCTTTTTGTATTTTTCCCAAAATTTTCAAAAACAATTTTTTTTTAAATATATCAAAATGGAAAAAGAATAAATCAAAAATTGGTACATATTAGCAATAGGCATAAATTATCATCATGAAATTCATCCTGTATTGGCAAATAAGTTTAAATCTCAACCATAGTTGCGAATGAGTTTTCCAAAGGTGGTGAGTTCCTATGAAAAACATCCATCAAATCATGCAAAGTGTTGACTAAACACTGAACTTGATCTCGAATATGTACAAATTTTCTCATGGGGTACACAAGATCATGCAAACTATCATGTGTTGGTGAGTGTGTGGGAACACATAGAAAAAATCTATGTGACACACAAACCAACTTAAGATATAATTCCTTAAGATGTCCTCTTTTCTTGCAATGGGTGAAAACATACACGGGCATAAGAACACCTCTCTTAAAATGTCTCGCATGCACTATCCTATCGTGAATCGGACGCCTCGATGGGTTAGGCTGAGAGCCATATGGATGTATCACAAACTCGGGAATCGACTCGAGTGCAACATGGAAAGTAAACGTCATGACCTATTCCTCATCTCTCAACATTTCCCAAAGTGGGATTCAGGAACATATTTCCAACCTTCTTATATGAGTCCTCTATAGTTACCTAGACCTCCCGCGCACGTTCGATATCTCTATTGAGTTTGGAGACACGGGATTCAAGTTCACTCTTTTACTGACCAACATTTATCAACTTCACACTTATAGAAACCTTCATCTTCTCGAGTTGACTCACCGACGCCTCACATCCCTTCAAAAATTCTATCTTTACTTCCAAATCTAACACCTTAAGGCCTAACTCCTTATTCAACTTCTTAGCCTTTAAGGTCTCAGCGTATAATTATCTAAACACTTCTTGGATATCTCTTTCACCCTAACTTTCAATCTCACTTTCACACTCACTTGAAACACTTAAATCATCATCGGGACTTTCACATACACGTGTCCTCATCATCGTGGGACAAACCACATGTGCTCACGTTACTTTCCATAAAGGCGACACACATACCATGTGATGACTGATCCCCGGAATCAATCACCTCTTCATCACTATCGCTAAGAGTGACTGGCATAACAACTTTCTTGCCCTTTATCTTTACCATAGTGAGACATTCAAACTCTTTGTTCCCTTTTCCCTCGCACTTAAAACATCTCGCCTCTTCCTCTTTCTCTTTGTCACCACTCTCATTTGCCTCTTCTTTCTTTTTATTTCTCTGAAACATATTTTTATTGGAAGAATTTTCTTTGGAAAATTTGAGAAACTTTTTAAACTTTTTGGCAAACGTGGCCACATCATTAAAAGTAAACTCTCCCTTAGACTCAGACTCACAAACTCTCTTTTTCTTCGTGCCATCAAAGATGGGGTAGCCTATTATATAAGTTATCAATTACAAAAATTGCAAAAAAAAAATTCAAAATCAGATATTTTAAAAAAATCGATATCATAAATTTTTTTCCATAAATGAATCATTCGATCGATGAATTAGAGTAACTTACTATGATACCAATTTGAAGAGGTAAAAATCCTCAGCTAAATCTCTTATACCAATTCGTAAAGTGCAAGATATTGATTATCAATTCAATTTACAAATTTCCAATTTTAAACTTTTTTAATTAGAGTAAATCTTTGTTCCAAATTAATTAAACCCTAATCATTCATCTATGTGATATAAATCAAATATGCAAATCAAACAATAAAAAATAGAGGTTCATGAAAAAATGCCTTTTGGGTAAATCCTTTATTTCACTATATAAAGTAAATTGCAACTTAAAATTACACAGTGAATATATGTAATGAATTTGCCGCAGCAAACCCACATAGACCCCAACCTAGCATCAACAAATATCCCTTCGATAACCTCAATGACCGCAGTTGTCAGCAAGAAACTCCCACAAGAACCACCAATTAGAAGTAGAGATGACACTCCCTAAAGATAAACTTTCAATAAGTATTTGAATTCCACAAATGATTCACAAAAGGATTGGGATGTTTTGGTGAATAAGAAATAAGGTTTTTAACCCTAAACAATGAAGACTAAAGATCTTCCAATGAAAAAGGTCTTTAAAACAATTATTTTTAGCTGATAAATTTTTTTGAGGCGTCACATGTCGTTAAAAGTCATTCGAACTACATGTCCAGTCTGATGTCAACGACCTTTAAAAAACCAAAACAGTTTGGGGTCTTTGAAGCAATTCAGAAACGACCCTTCAAACGGAATTACATGTCATTAAAAGTTATCGTTTGAATGACAGGCCAATGTTTTTTGAATGACATTGCCTTTTCATTTGAACGATAAGAGCGAGAAAATATTATTTTAAAAGGCTCGCCTACGGGTCTTAAAAAATTAATTTTGACTTAGAAAAAATGACTCAGTTTAATAAAAAAAAAGTTCCAAAAAATATCCCAATACTAAAGTAAAGCATTTACAAAACTTAAGCACATTCTATATGAAATTATAACTCATGATGTGCAAAGTTAAAGATTCTTGAAATTCGGATCCGTCATCTTGAGCAAATGATCGAGAGCTTCTCTCGACGGTTGTAGCGGCATACGACATATTCTATGTAAACTACAGAATATCGAAATTATGTCCTTACATTTTTTATCCTAATGATATCGTTACCTTCTCAAAAACCAACTGTAAAATTTTGAATAAAGAGATTAACTATATTCAATCAGGAAACCGGACTGTGGATAGCTGTTACATAGTGATTCCAAAGGCTGAATCATGTAAGATTGCCATATTAGCGGATTATGATTTATGGAATAAGAGATTGGGACACAAATTTTGATAAACTTCATAGGTTAAGATCCCAAGAAATAGTTTGAGCATTGTCCAAAATAAAAAATAATTCTAAATTTGTTTGTGGTCCGTGCCAAGTGGGGAAGATGAGTAAATTTGCTCATAAGAAAGTTAAAAGACATTTAAACCTCGAAGCCTCTAGAACTTCTCCACACATACCTTATGGGCCCCTATAGAACTATCAGCCTATGTGGTAACAATTATATTTTAGTTATGGTGGATGGATACGCACGATTTACCTGGGTCACTTTTATGAAAAATAAGTCTAACACCTTCCGTGAATTCTTAAAAATTATTTTAAAAATTGAGAACGAGAAGGATACCCGGGTATGTCATATTAGAAGTGATGGAGGAGAGTTTAAAGACTCAGGTGTTACAGAATATTATGTAGGTAATGGGTACAAACACGAGTTTAGTGCACCCAAGAAACCTCCACAAAATGGCATTACTGAACGTAAAAATAGGACCTTACAAGAGATGTTAAGGATGATGTAGCACGAAAAAGTCTACTAAAATACTTTTGGGTTGAGGCTGTATATACTGCATGTCACATTTTTTATCGTGTATACCTAAGGAAAAAGACCAAAAAGACGTCATATATACTATGGTACAATCGAAAGCCTAACTTAAATTATTTTTGAACCTTAAGGGGTATTTGCTATGTCTGTAAAAATAAAGGATATCTTTTAAAATTCGATACCCGGGGTGATAAAGCTATTTTTCTGGGTTATTCCCAAACAAGTCAAACTTATCATGTTTATAACCTCGTAACAGGGTTATTGTCGGGTCTATTAATATAATTGTAAATGACTAGCACAGAAAGTAGTGACAGTCACACAGTGATCTTGGATTTGTGAAGGTAGTGACAGAAAGTAGTGACAGTCACACAGAAAGTAGTGACAGTCACACAGAAAGTAGTGACAGTCCCAAATCCCAACAAATTCGGAACTTTCTCCATTTCAAATCCACAACAAATCTTGACTTGCCACATCCAAATCCCAAAGAAATCTCTCAAGGCAAAGCATCGTGGGTATGGTTTTAAAAGAAAAGGGACTCTCATTTTAAAAGGAAGACTGTCATCAACAGCAAAAGAGAGAAGGAACGTAGAGAGAGAAAAATATATACTATATATTATGTACAGTTAGGTTTATAAAAAAATTCCAAAAAAATTATTTTAGTTTTAGAATAAATTTTAGGTTTTTTTTATTATTCTTTTTGGTGTAATCAAGTACTGGATTTGTGAGAAGATTGAGACGTGTGTTCATGGACAGTTGACACAAGAAAAAAATTGCGTATCGTATTCTTTCCCTCTTGTTTCAATTTTGATTAATGCTATTTTTTATAGTTGTTTATTTTAACATGAGAATGTTTGGTTAAACACTCCGTTCAAGGGGCGGGGTGCACTGCAAATGATGTTACTTTAATTAGTTGATTCATTAATTTTATATTTCTAGGTAAATTAATCTTTAACTGTCACCTATTAATTTATGTAACGAGAGCTAGTAAATTAATTGAACTAAATAATATTTGAATTTAGGAATCGAACTAGAGATAGGTTTCTCCTATATTTGAATATTGATTCGGTGTTAAAATTTAAGGATTGAAATTATTTTCGTTAAATTGACCCTAGCGGGTAATTTTCTGAAAATAGTTTAGTCTTAATTTTTCATCGTGTGACAATCTTAAATTAATTTTCTGAAAAAGATTTTATTAAATTTATAATTTTAACGAGAGTTAGATTATTGATTTAATATTATCTCGAAATATTTCAAAATTAATAAATTGAGAAATTAAAATAATTGAAAATGCAGTGTAATCCCATCTCTTGACCTTCTCACTTATTTCACACTCAGTTGCACATTTTTTTCATTAGATAGTCATTTTGTAATTTTTAGAAATTGTTAGTTAATTTTTCCCTTTAAATTATTTTTAATAAAAAAAAATAAAAAAATATTTCAATAATAAAAAAATTGGAATTGCACATTTTCACATTAATTGTTTCACCTTGAAAGTTGGATTGATACCCGTAGTTACCGCAATACGAGTTATTTTTAGACAAGTTTTGTAGGGACTCAAGGGAATTTTGAGAGTGGCTTTTCCACAACAACGATACATACGCAAAAAGCTTCTTATCAATTTACATATTTCGTTTCTCAGCTTGAGAAATATATTGTTGATTTGCTTTCTGTAAATGTTTTTAACTTTGAAATCAACAATAATGTTTTCTGTTTCTAGTTATCTTGAAACAAGACCTTTGACCTAGTTTGGAATCGCACTTGGTGGTTTTCAATCTCAAAAATCTTTTCAAAACCCGAGATTGATTAAGATCTTGATACGTCTTCTGAGCAAGATAGTCGTGGATTCTAGGATTGTTATAAAGGTCAAATAAGGTTAAGTTTTGTGAGAAGAGAGAAAAAGAAAAATCACAGCATATAGACTTATATGTAATTTGTTAGGACTGTTTGTACATAATAAGTGTGTGTGTGTGCATGCATGTGTTAGAGAGAACCTACACAAACACTTTCACTCTACCACACTAAAAGTGTTGGTAATAAGATCTTGAGAAAAAGAGTCGACGTAAAGAGCTTGAACAAATTGGATGTTAACAAACTGGGAGGACAACATCAACAATCAGAGCTGCAGAGAAGTTATAAGGACACCAGAGGGTACATTCCTAAACTTATATAGGTCTGAGTTGTATGCATGTTTGTTATATAGTTTGTAACTGTTAAAATTTGTTTATAGTGGATTTTTTGTTTACTCCGTAGAGGGAGTCGTGGATGTTTCCTCAGTTGGGTGAGGTTTTACCACGTAAAAAATCTTGTTCTTAAATCTTTCTACATCTTCTCATCTCATTCTTGGTTGTGTTGGGTTTAAAGTTTGTTTAAACTGTTTTATAAACTTGTTGATCAAATCTTGAATAGATCTCGTACATACTTTTATAAAAACACATCTTGTGTTCAATTAGTTTTGGTTTTTAAGAAAAGAGTTTCTTCAAAAAACTGTTCGGAGTTACTTAAATAGTTTAATTTTATTAAACGGCTTTAGTAACATATTTTCAATTGGTATCAGAGCTTTGTAAACTTCTTTTAAAGAGATCCTGTGTTTTTGAAATTATTTTCTGAAAATCAAATATGGACGAGAAAAATGAAAGATTTGGTAACTTGACAGACCTCCTATCTTTTGAAAAAGCTGAGTAATTTCCTTTTTATATAAAACTCAATAGTAGATGCGGAAGAGAATATAAGATGATGGTTAAACAAATAAAGAAGGCAGAATTTTAATTTCTTCAAAACAAATTAAAATAAGTTAATCCAAGTCCTAGAATATGCCTAAGTCATAATTAACAATTATATCAAAAGTTAGGCGAAACCAATTTTAGCAAATGACTTGAATAAACCAAATTCACCTTGTATTTAATTTAAGTCCCAAATTAAATGAGTGTGATAATTAAACCAAATTTTATCTTGAAATTATCCTAAGTATGGATTCTAAATTAATGAGCAAGATAAAATAAACAATGTCACACTACGCCGAGATGTACGAGGAAAAACCCAAGACGGGAAACAACCTCGGACGACCCTAGCCACAAGTCCACTAGATACGGAATTACAATTACAAGACAGATAGACTTACAACGACTGACTCGATCCCTCTCAAGCCTCGACGCTCCTTCTCGTAGAAACCTCTTCCTAGCGGACAACCTCGGAACACCACCGCGGTCTCGAAATCCACCGATGGGACTTTATATGGTCACCGTCACCCAAGCATGGAGCCTTTCTCCGTGTGGGTAGAATCTCAACAAAAAGTCTTCTTTGTGATGGGGTGTAGAAGCAAACCCGAAACGTCTCTTCTTGAATTCGGTAGAGATAAACCGGTGCCAAAACTCCAAGTAAAGAATATGAATATAGAAACTTGGAATAAACAACTATTGGGTGTAAACTAGAGTGTGTATGAATTTTTCTTTAAATTAACACTCAAAACATGAACATTTTCCCTAAATAAATTTTCTCTCAAACTCTCTCTAAGAGTTGGATATGGAATGGAAAAGTTAATTGGAAAAATGTGTTTCCCGCACATATTAAGTCTTGAAAAAGTTGGTTAAAAACAAAGTGGGGAAAGTGGGAGAAAACTGCTCAAAACTGTTCCCGCCCTGGCATCTCGTTCGAACGAACTTGACTCTCGTTCGAACTAGACTTCTAACGAGCGACCAGCCTGGGCTCGTTAGAATCTCGTTAGATACCTCGTTAGAACGAAAAACTCGTTCGAACGACATATCGAACGACTGACCAGTTTAGGGTCGTTGGCAAACTCGTTCGAACGAAAACTGGTTCGAACGAAAAACTCGTTCGAACGAAACCTGGTTCGAACGAAAAAACTCGTTCGAAGGACATTTCTAACGAACGACCAGAAAGTTTGTAAAATTCGATTTTGGCCCAGAAACTTTATATACTTATTTTAAAGTTCTAATTGATTCTTTCTGAAAATAAAATGCAGTTTTTTATTACACCTAACACCAAATACATATTGTTCCAAGCTCCTATATAAATATAATTACATTCATATCTTGGGAGCATGGAACCTTAGTTGATGACGTAGAAACGAGGCACGCAAACCGGCATTTTGATGAAGGTTTAAATTCTTTGCCGCTACGTCTTCAATACATACTTCATAGGCTTGAGAATATTACAAATAATTACTATCCTATGAATAAATGTTTTTGTCCGGAATTGAGCCAAAACTATATATGGACTCAATTGGAAATTTGTGTCCTTACATCTTTGATGGAACCAATTTTGCTTACTGGAAAGTAAGGATGATTGCTTTCATTCAAGGAACTCTGAGAGATGATGTCTGGGACATTGTTGAAAATGGTTACATTTTCCCACTAAACCATCCACTGAAGGAAGTAATGAGAGGGTTAAGAAAGTATTAAGTGAGTTCACACAAGAAGAGAAACAAGTTTCTCGCAATAATAACAAAGGAAATAATGCCATATTTATGTCCATAAATGAACATGAGTTCAAAAGAATCCCATCCTGTACCACTTCTAAGGAAGCTTGGGACACCTTGGTTACTACTCATGAAGGTGACACTAGAGTTAAGGCTGCCAAAACTCAAATGCTTATTCAACAGTATAACTCTTTACTTATGTCTGAGACTGAATCATTTGATGACTTCTATATGAACCGGACTGATATTGTGACAAAACTGCATGCTAATGGGATAACATATGACAGACAAGAAATTTTATCTAAAATTCTAAGATCATTACCACAGAAATTTGACAACAAAAGATATGTTATTGAGGAAATGTGTGATATAAATCTCACTCCTGAATTACTCAGTAGTAAATTAAGAACTATGAAAATGGAACTAGAATTTAAGAAATAATTGACCCAGTCCCATAGGAAACACACTAGTTCCAATCTAAGCTTCTCTTCTAAATTGATTAAGCCTGAGTTTAATAATTCCAATGATGACTCTGTTGGGGAATGTGATATAGAGAGTTTGGACAATCAGATTGCCTTAATGTCAAAACAGTTTAAGAAAATCATTAAATTTAGAAACAACATGGAAAATAAATAAGGCAAGTCCAATTATCCAACTCCCTTTAATCACAGACCTCATGAGAAAAGTCATGACAAACATCACAAGGACTCTCACACTAAACCTAACAGAGACCTTAAGAAGACTGAATATTTTATATGTGGTAAACTAGGACACATTGCACAAGACTGCAGAGTTAACTTGAACACTCAAAACAAACACACTAGAGCCAACATTTGAAAGACGTGGGATGATTCAAGTGACTCTGAAAATGAGGAACCTGAGTCATCTGATGTTTTTGACCCTTGCATGTCTTTCTTTGCCAATATTATCTATAATGATGATATACCTGTGTTTGTTAGTGAGGATGAATCTAGTAACTCTACTTCTGATGTTTCGAATAATGCTATTACTGGTTTAGATGCTTTGATTACTGAGAATATTGCTATCCCTTCCACGAGGTGTGTGAGTCAAAGGGAAAGCGATAATGATGATGTCAATGGGTGTGTGAGTCCAAAGAATGAAGCTCTAGGGGTCACTTCACACACTACACTTAGTGGCTCGGATAATGAAGACCTCCCATAAATTCACACACTCTATGCTAAAACTCTCAAGAAAAGCACTAGACTAGAAAAGATTGTGAAAGATCTCACCAAGAAACTAGAATATTTAAGCCTAATGGTCAAACTGAATGCTGAAGAGTACACTACCCAATGTTTAACTCATGAAAGTGAAATCAAAATATTTGATCAAAAACTCAAAGATTTGACTGAAACAAATGAAATTTTGGAGAAAAAAATACAAAGGGACATTGTTAGAATTGGAACAAACTAAATAAAAGACAGCAACTGTTTTAAAAAAATTCACATAATTTGAAAATAACTCAAACTGTTTTGATGAATTTGTTGCTGAATCAAAAACCAATTCTGATGATCGAACTGGAATAGGATTTTTCCCTAATTTGAAGACACAAACAAAATCTTTTGAACCTATCAAGTTTGTGTCAGGAGGTAAAAGACCTATTGAAACCTGCCCAGATTTTCATTCTCTTAAAACTGAGTTTGATTCAAAACATCAAAATTTTAACATTGAGGAATCGAGTTTCTCTAAACATGAAAGTTCACCTAAGGATAAATACGTTTACCCCTCTATTAGGAAGATTGAGTCTACATTCAAGACTGTCCTACCTAGGAATAGAGTTAAACCTCAAAATTCCTCAAAACCTTTGTTTAGAAACTTTCCTAAGGAAACCCCAACCTTGAGCAATCTTTATTGCTCTTACTGTGATATATACGGTCACTCTTTTGATAGTTGCTATGCTAGGAGACTAGTTAAACCTGTCTGTAATCCTCCTATCTATCATAACTTTAACTATTCTAGGAGAAACCGCAATAATTCTGTACTTCCTAGACAACCAGAAAAAAACTATAATTATAGAAAGAGAAAGACCAAGCCTAAAAGAACATTCTCTAGAAGGATTCCTAAACACTTTCCTAAACCAAATGCTCATGTATTTCATAAAATTCAAAATCATGCGCAAAACATTTTTCAACAAAAATCAAATGCTCGCAAATTTTATCAATTGAGGGCTAATAAGAGCAAAATGAAAACTAGAGCAATTTGGGTTAGAAAAGATGATCTATTACCTCAGATGAAGTGTAACATAGTTGTTACTACTTTAAAAGCTGAACACACATCATCTGGATGGTATTTAGACTCTGGATGTTCTAAGCACATGACTGGGGATGATACAAAACTCTTGAACAAAACCAGCTTTGTTGATGGAAAAGTTATTTTTGGTGATGGAGTATCATCTCAAATCATAGGAAAAGGAACTCTCCAAGAAGATGGACATCCTGTTCTTGAAAATGTTCTTCTAGTTAAAGGTCTTATGGCCAATCTACTTAGTATCTCGCAATTTGGTGACTCAGATCATACTGTTACCTTTTCAAAGAACAATTACAAAATTTTAAATGAAAAAGGTGAATGCATAATTACAGGATTCAGAACTCCTGACAATTGTTATACTGTCATGAACAATTATGAAATCTGTAATGTTACCAGAATGTATGACAACGATATATGGCATAAAAGAATGGGTCATATAAATTACGATAATCTTAGTAGACTGACCTCTCAAGAAATAGTTAGAGGAGTTCCAAAAATCAAATCCATTCCTAATATTGTCTGTAGTTCCTGTCACGAAGGTAAAATTATTAAGGAACCTCATAAGAAAGTTAATGATGTTCTTACCTCTAATCCCTTGGAGCTCATCCATATGGACCTAATGGATCCCTCCCAAACTGTTAGTCTCTGTGGACAAGGTTATATTCTAGTTATGGTTGATGACTTCACCAGATTTACTTGGGTAGTTTTTTTAAAACAAAAGTCTGACACTTTTCAAACTTTCTTAAAAATACTTCTTCGAATTGAAAATGAAAAGGACACTCAAGTAAATAGAATCCACAGTGATAGAGGTGGAGAATTCAAAGACACTGGTATAATAGTGTATTGTGACTATAATGGTTACAAACATGAGTTTATTGCTCCTAAAACTCCTCAACAAAATGGAATCGCCGAGAGAAAGAATCGTACCCTTCAAGAGATGGCACATGTTATGATACATGCCAAGAATTTGCCTAAATATTTTTGGGTAGAATCTATTCGTACTGCGTGTCACATTATAAACAGGGTCTATCTTAGAAAGAATTCCAAATAAACCCCTTACGAACTTTGGTACAAGAAAAAGCCTAATCTTAAGTACCTTAGAACTTTTGGTAGTACTTGTTATGTATGCAAAGATAGGGAACACTTGTCCAAATTTGAGAGTCGAGAAGATAAAGCTATATTTCTAGGATACTCGCCTAATAGTAGAGCCTATCGAGTGTATAATCTTCGCACTAAAACCTTGATGGAATCCATAAATATAATTGTGAGTGACACTACTGTAGAGAATAAGACTGGTGAATCAACTATTGAGGAAGAGCCTACAAACATTTTAGAAAATGACTCTCTTGAAATAGATGATTCATTACCAAGTGAGATACCTAAAGTAACTAATTGGGTTTCTAAAGATCATCCCATAAATAACATAGTAGGTAACCCTAGTGAGCCAGTGCGCACAAGATCCCAACTAAGAAATTATGCACATTATGCATGTTTTGTTTCTCTAGTGGAACCAAATAATGTAAATGAGGCATTGACTGACTCTCACTGGATTTCTGCTATGCAGGATGAACTTCTTCAATTTGTCATTCATGATGTTTGGTATCTTGTACCTAGGCCTGATCACAAAAAGGTTATTGGAACACGTTGGAATTTTAAAAATAAGTGTAATGAAAGTGGGATAATCATTAGAAACAAAGCTAGATTAGTTGCTCAAGGATACTCTCAAATTGAAGGAATAGATTTTAACGAGGCCTTTGCTCCTGTTACCCGTTTAGAATCTGTTTGTCTTCTCTTTGCCATAGCTTGCCATTTGCATTTTACACTCTACCAAATGGATGTCAAATCTGAATTCCTCAATGGAATATTGACTGAAGAGACCTATGTAGAACAACCTAAAGTGTTCATTGACCCTCAATATCCAAATCATGTATTTCGTCTTAAAAAGGCTTTGTATGGCCTTAAATAAGCGCCTAGAGCCTGGTATGAGCGTCTTTCCAGTTTCCTCTTAGATAAAGGTTTCAAAAGAGGTGGAAATGATCAAACCCTTTTTGTCAAACATTTTGGCAAACACATCATTATTACTCAAGTTTATGTTGACGATATCATCTTTGGATCAAGTTCTCCCTATGAAGTAAAATCCTTCTCTGAAATTATGCATGAGGAGTTTCAAATGTCTCTTATGGGGGAGTTGTAATTTTTCTTAGGTCTTCAAGTCAAACAAAATTCAAAAAGATTATTTGTATCGCAATCTAAGTACGCTTTAGAGATAGTAAAGAAATTTGGCCTTGAGAGTGCTAAAGATGCGAGAATACCCATGAGTACTACGATAAAACTATCCAAAGACGAAACTAGAAAATCCATAGATCCAACTCTATATCGTAGTATGATAGGAACCTTGCTATACCTTACTGCCTCGCGTCCTGATATTATGTATGCTGTGTGTGTTTGTGCTCGTTATCAAAATAATCCTAAAGAGAGCCATCTGAATTCTGTTAAACGAATCATTAAATATGTAAAAGGCATTCTGAATCTAGGACTTTGGTACACTAATGACACACTAAGCACTATAATTGGGTACACTGATGCTGACTGGGCTGGGTGTACTGATGATAGTAAAAGCACATCAGGTGCATGTTATTATATAGGTAATAACTTGGTAGGATGGAGTAGTAAGAAACAAAACTGCACATCCCTCTCAACAGCTGAATCTGAATACATAGCCGCTGGCAGCTGCTGTACTCAATTACTGTGGCTTAAACAAATGCTAAGTGATTATGGTATTCAAGAAAACCAATTGCATCTCTATTGTGATAATCAAAGTGCGATCAATATTTATAAAAACCCTGTTCAACACTCGTGAACAAAACACATAAAAATAAGACATCACTTTATACGCGAATTAGTTGAAACTAAGGAATTAGAAATCAATTATCTTCCTACTGATTTGCAACTCGCAGATATGTTTACCAAACCTTTAGATTACAATCGATTTATTTCTTTGCGTAAATCTATTGGTATGGTGTGTGCTAATTAATCTCTTTGATCTCTTTATATTTCCCTTTGTCCACTTGAGACAAAATGGGGGAGAAATTTGAGTCTCTAATGATTCTTACATATGCTAAATGCTAAACAGCTTGATCTTAGTGATTCATTTCAGGTTTTTGTACAGTTATTCTCAATAGTTGTAATAGGGTTTTCAATTGTAAATAGTTGAGTTATGTACTTTTGGTTTCTAGGATTTGGGTAGATAGATTTTTTAGTAGGAATATGTTTCCTTTCTTTTGTTGCCCTACGAGTTTCAGTTGACTCAAAGGAGATTTTGTCTCATATTTCCAAAGGGGGAGATTGAAGCACCTTATACTCTTGACTCACTTGAGTCTATATTGTATAAGTGTTCATCTAGTTTGGAAATGGTGACAACATTATGTCTAACCTATAATCCAAAGAACCCCAGAGCTTGCACTACTATTTCATCTTCCTTGATTGAAGTTATCTAGACCTTATTACCAACTCTCACACACAGTAGAATGGATCATATACATGTCATATTGAATATAATTTTGTGTACATATGTTGAGTGTGTTTCAATCCCTAATATTGCTTTTTAAATATTTTTTTGGGATTTTAGAAACAAGTTTTTGCATATAATTGTGTGTACAAATGTTGAGTGCGTTTAAATCCCTAATATTGCTTTTTAAATATTTTTTTGGGATTTTATAAACATTTTAAAATAAGTTTTTATTAATTAAAACTTGTTTTTAAAAGTTTTTGGGGTCATTCTGCAATTAAGGCTTAATGGTTATATTGACTTAAAGTTGCCTTGGGTAGAATCCGAAAGCGGCACAGACTTCAGGGTGTGTTTTTAATTATTTTAGACGCGCATTTTATCTCTTCTAAATGGCCAACATTTGTTGTCTTCTGATTGGTTGTAAGTGTGCTTGTTTATAGAGAGTAAAACAACGTGTGTTTACAACCCTTGGATCGCTTTTATCAACGATCTGCATGCGCCCTTTCATAATCACTGTGAACCCCGTATGAACCAATCAGGTGAATTTTAACCCTTGGATCTAAGTCAATTAATCTTGACTAAATCTGAACCCTTGATTTCGAACATTACTCTCGAACCTTCTCAGCCTCCTATAAAAGGACCCCTTCTCTCAGCCTTCTGAGACTTTTGCCATTTCGTCCTTTGAGAGAAAGAAAAGAGATAAGAGAGAGAAGAGAGAAACCAGAAGAGAGAGAAAGAGTTAGAAACCCTAACCCTAACCCTAAATCATCAAATCAAATCAAAACCTCTTTCCAAGTCCTGTATATTCCAAACACCACCTTGAGTGTTTGAGTGTTGTTGTTGGTAGTTGATTTGATGCTGAAACCTCTTTGTTCTATAGATCTTGTGTCCAACTTAAACAGTTTGTCTTAGATCTATTTTCTGCTTTATAGAAATTTCAGATCTATGTACTTCATGTTACATTACACTTAGATTTACATATTTCGTTTCTCAGCTTGAGAAATATATTGTTGATTTGCTTTCTGTAAATGTTTTTAACTTTGAAATCAACAATAATGTTTTCTATTTTTAGTTCTCTTGAAACAAGACCTTTGACCTAGTTTGGAATCGCACTTGGTGGTTTTCAATCTCAAAAATCTTTTTGAAATCCGAGATTGATTAAGATCTTGATACGTCTTCTGAGAAAGCTATCCGTGGATTCTGGGATTGTTATAAAGGTCAAATAAGGTTAAGTTTTGTGAGAAGAGAGAAAAAGAAAAATCACAGCATATAGACTTATATGTAATTTGTTAGGACTGTTTGTACATAATAAGTGTGTGTGTGCATGCATGTGTTAGAGAGAACCTACACAAACACTTTACTCTACCACACTAAAAGTGTTGGTAATAAGATCTTGAGAAAAAGAGTCGACATAAAGAGCTTGAACAAATTGGGAGTTAACAAGATGGGAGGACAACATCAACAATTAGAACTGCGAAGAAGTTATAAGGACACCAGAGGGTACATTCCTAAGATTATATAGGTCTGAGTTGTATGCATGTTTGTTATATAGTTTGTAACTATTAAAATTTGTTTATAGTGGATTTTTTGTTTACTCCGTAGAGGGAGTCGTGGATGTTTCCTCAATTGGGTGAGGTTTTACCACGTAAAAAATCTTTTTCTTAAATCTTTCTACATCTTCTCATCTCATTCTTGGTTGTGTTGGGTTTAAAGTTTGTTTAAACTGTTTTATAAACCTGTTGATCAAATCTTGAATAGATCTCGTACATACTTTTATAAAACACATCTTGTGTTCAATTAGTTTTGGTTTTTAAGAAAAGAGTTTCTTCAAAAAACTATTCGGAGTTACTTAAATAGTTTAATTTTATTAAACGGCTTTAGTAACATGCTTTCAAGGGTTCTTGAATAATAAGAAGTTTTGAATTATTCTGGGCTAAATTGGAAGGATTTATAATGTTTAATTCATTGGAAATCATTCTAGCATATGTAAGACTGGTTAGGTATCGTTAGTTATAAGTCTGGTGGATTATCATCTGAGTTAGATAATTGAATATGGTGAAAATGCATGATAAAGAAGAAGAGTTGTGTCTGTCACTGCTCGATCGATCGATCGACCTTTGAATGTCGATTGATCGATGGAGTCTATCAATCGATGCTCAAGGTCGATCGATCGACCTAGGCTGATTTTAGGTTATTTTGTTGGTTGAGTCCTACACGATTTCCGACGCTTGAGGGGAACCTTAGTGATGATATTATACCTATGTAGGGACTTAGGAAGTACCAGTAGGTGTATAGTGTGGGTTAGTTTTAATCATTGAGTTCAACATTTGAAGTGATGGATGGACGAGGGTAAACCGATCGAGTAGTGCATCGAGAATTTGGGATTTGAGTTACGGAGGGAGTAAACGTCATTCCAAGGAGTATACCAGTAGGTTAGAGATAGATTAACTACTGAAATGAATAGAGGGGTAAATAGGGACCTTGGATTTGTTTGAATACTCAATTAAAATACGATAGTGAGATAAATCGTAAATTAATAAGTATGGTGAATATTAAAGAGGAAATATTGCGTACGATCACTATTATTATTGGGTTGCTTGTATACCTACTGAATTATATAGATACTTAGGTGGATAGAATACCTAAAGTATAATTGCCTATATTAAGGCTGAGGTAGGATTCCGAACTAATATATGGAAATAGTAAGTTGGGGTTGTGACGAAAGATTTTCAAACCAATCTATGTATAAAATTTCATTAGTGGGGTCAAAGTGATTTTTCGAACCACTACATGAAATGAAATTGGGGTCGAGGTGACATTCCAAACCAATCCTTTTACTTGGTATTAATGGACAATTCCTAACCAAGAGTCCTTGATGTGTGTTAGGAGGACATATTAGTAATGAAAGGATTTACAAGTATATATTGTGTGTGAAATGTATATATTGTATTAATAATCTACTTATGCGAGTTAGTAGATAACGAGATGTCGTGAATTCATTAAAAATCAAATTAAGTAGGGAAACTTAATTATAAATCGGTTAAATATAACAAAGTGTGAACATTTATCTAAGTATATAAATCATGAGATATGGTTACTATTACATACTAAGTGGGTCGTATGGGAACTTAGTTGCGTAGATAAGTTCAGTTGGATACTATAGTCTAGTTAGCTTGGGTAGTACAACTAGGTGGGCTAAGTAAAGGACGTTAGGCATGCACTAGATAAGGGGTGAGATAACTCAAGAAAGTGCGCACAAATCTTAACATGTGTAATCAATAACTCCTTTTACTATAAGAATCACTTGCTAAATATTTTTAAAATGTTTTGAGTACTAACTCTTGCTATCAAAATATTTTCAAAACCCTATTAGGTGTCCAGCAACAGGGACACCAGAATTAAGGATTCAGTCTAGGGACTCATCGCTGCAGCTTTGTGGAGGCTAGAAGGACTTTGCATAGATGACTTATTTATTCAGATCTAGTGTAGGATCTCCTCTTTAGTACTCTCTATTGGGATATGTTGTCCATTGACATTATTTCAGTTATTCAGTATTGGATTATTGGTTTATTTAGCAGTTGTGGATTTTTAAGACTTTATGCATTATTTATTGTGAGATGGTTTGAATTCTAGTATATTGTGAATGTTTAATTTTTATTTTCGTATGGGATATTTTATTGGGTTAATGAATTATAAAATTTGGAACCGGTATAATTTCACTTAAGTGATTTGTAATTTTGAAAAAAAGTTTTCTACAATGATGCTAAGAATGAAAAAACTGAGGAACCTGTTTAGTTTAATTTAGGACTGATCACCCGGGATTTAATTAGGTGGGGTGTCATATATTTATCTCATGCTCATCTCCACCATGCTCTTTTATCGTGTATATATCTCTCTTCACTCACTTATACATGCTCACCATGTTTCACCTTACAACGACTTGTATATGTTCTCCATGCTCATTTCACACGCACTCACACTTGTATATAGTTTCAGCTTTACTTATATGATCCACACACCACTTGTAGATTATCCATGCTTAGCTTCACTAGCACACACCATCATACCTGAGAGAAAAGTAGAGAGAAAAGAGTGTAAAGAGAGAAGAGATAAAGCTTAAAGAGAGAGAGAGAGAGACAGAGAGAGAGAGAGAGAGAGATCCAAATTATACATTTTCTCCCCAAAATATAAAACCAAACACTGCCCCTATTATATCCAAACCAGATAACCTTCGATTGAGGGTTAGATATTTAGGTTTTTCTTGACAGTTTGGGTGTTTTGCAAGTCTGAAGAAACTCTTCATACTTAATCTCTCTTAAGAGCCTCGTCTCATTGTAAATCTCACTTTTCTTTATACAAATTGTGAGGGTTACTCAGAGATTCATTTCACATTAGTTTTGAGGTTTCTTTTACCTTTTCTTGTTGGATTTAGTTCTATTGTTTTATATTCTTTTAGAACCACTCTCGTTTTCAAGTTTCTTGAAAAAGAGATTTCAAATACAATATATATTCTGAAATTTTTGTTTTGAAAAACTCAATTTCACAGTCTAGGAAATTTGTTGCCATATAAATAAGTGTTTTGAAACATTTGATCTAGTTTATAGAAATATTATTTTCAGATCTAAAATATTTCTTTGGAAAAGAATTCTGATTTAAAGAAATCTAAATGTCTGCATTTCATATAAATCTATTGAGATAAGTGAGTAGCATTTTTTCATGTGTTTCACTTTAGAATCACTACTCTCACACGAACACCTAGTCAAAGTGTGGTTCATTTGAGAGCTTTTTTGTTGATCGAGTCCATTAAAGTAAGGATCAAGGATTAACGCAAAGAAACGGCTAGGGAGATCAAAATAGAATAGAATTATTAACGCAAAGAAACAGCTAGGGAGATCAAAGTTAGAATATAATTACCGTGGAAGAGAAAGTTGAGTAGGTATATTTCCATTCTTAGCTTAGGATCATGTGTTCTTATTTATGTTCTTGTAATCTTGTATATCTTGATTAATTATAGTGAATTTTGGGTTTATGGCATAGAGGTCACCGTGGATGTTATCCCTAATATGGGATTTTACCACCTTAAAAAATATCGCGTCAAACTTGATTTGATTGTTCCTACTGCTTATATGGTGTGATTTCTAATCAAAGAATTAGTATAGGTTTTTATTTTATAAACTTACGGTAATCTATCTACCAAATCTAAAATCAAAGGCCAATTTATTTTTACACATCTTGTGTAGTGATTTAAAAAGGAGTTTCATCAAATGAGTGTATTTTGGAGTTTTTTAATATTTAATTTTTAGTTAAAGACTTAGAGAATGATTTTCAAGTGGTATCAGAGAGATTTTATCAAAACATTTTTTATCGTGAAACTCCAGAAACTGATTTTGAAATCTTTTTCGGGAAATGGATGAGAGATTTGAGAAGTTAAGTAACCTGTCCCATCCACCCCTCTTTTATGTAAATAATTTCCCTTACTAGAAGGTGAGGATGGTGACATTGGGTGATGACGTATGTTATATGATTAAAAATGGTTACATACACCCAACTAAGCCTTTATCTGAAACCAAGCCTACAAGAATTAAGAAAAACCTTAGTGAGTTTACCAAAGAAGAAAAAAAGATGTCACTAGATAAAAATAATGGAAAAAATTTCAATTTTATGTACATTAATGATCATGAGTTTAGATGCATATATATTTGCTCTATTTCCAAGGAATCTTGGGACACACTAGTCACTGCCCATGAGGGTGATGAATGTGTTAAGGCTGGAAGAACCCAAATGTTAGTCCAACAATATAATACCCTGATTATGGACGATAGTGAGTCATTTGACGAATTTTATATAAAATTAACAGACATTGTCACAAATTGCATGCAAATGGAATAACCTATGACACAAAGGAAATTGTAATGAAAATCTAAGGTCCTTGCCTTCTAAATTCAATAATAAAAAATATGTCATATAAGAGATGGACGACCCAAACTTGACTCCTGAATTACTTAGTAGTAAATTATGAACTGTAGAAATGGAGTTGGAATATAAAAGGAAAATGACATCACAAAAAGGAAGATCTTCTGAATCTATATTTTGTCTTTTCATCCTAAGTGACTGTCCCTCATATGAATCCCATGGACTTTAACCTTGACCTAAGTGAGGACTGTGATTTGACTAACTTGGATAACTAAATAGATCTTATGAGCAAACATTTTAAGAAAATGATTATGTTTAGAAACTCTGTGGCTTCTAAACAAGGCAGACCCGGTTATCAAAGTAATCAAAATCACAGACCTCATGAAAGAAATGATTACAAACAGGCCTACGACCATAATAGACCTAAGAATGAGAACACACTATATGATTGACTTACTTGAGTCTATATTATATAGGAGTTCCAACTAGTTTTGATATTGAGATAAAGTAGGTTTGATTTTCAAGAGTTGCTCTCTCTCAAAGTATTCAAGCATCAAAGAAGAAACCAGAGCAAGAACCTGATGATCCACCTAAAATTTAAGTTACATCTACATCCTGACCAATTTATGACACTTAAACTCCATATTATTGATCTTATGTATGCACAAGGGTCATATTATTTTTTAGTATTTTTTTAAACATTTTCAACTCACTTAAACCATTTTTTAAAAATTAAAAATGATTTTTCAAAATTAATTAAATTATGATTTTAAATGTTTTGGGTTAATTTGCAAATATTGTTTTTCCTGAAAAAAATGCCCAGGATAGAATCCAAAAGCACTAGACATTTCTGGGGGTCAAAATCATATTTTTAATAACACAAAAACATGCATTTTCTGTTGCATCTCAGCCATACACGTGTCGATCATTCAACAGTTGGATTTGTGTTTCTTTTAAGACTCGGTTTGAAAAAGTGATCGCAGCCTTTGGATCAAATTAATCAACTTTCGGCTTGCGTCCTTAGTTAATCCAAGTAAACCTAAATGGACCAATTATTAATTATTTAATCACCGCCTGTGTTCAACCGTTAGATTAAGAGTCAATTAGTCAGCCATAATCTCAGCCATTGATTTGAGTCAGTATTCTCGATCTTTCCATGACCAGTATAAAAGGATGCCTTTGTTCTTCATTTGGGAACTTTTCTCATTCGTCTAAATTGAGAGAAAAACCATAGAAGAGAGATAAGAGAGAGAAAACAGAGAAGAAATAGAGAGAAGTGAGGAAACCCTATTCTTCCAAAGTTAAAATCTCCAGTCTTTTCCTCCTAAACACCATACATCCAAACCTTCTTGTTTTATATGCCACAAGACGCTAACTTGAGTGTTGGATCTAGGGTATCTGTGAGTAAGCGTGTTGGGTTATTTTGGCATTTGAAGACCACTTCAAAACCAGTTGTCTCTCTTAGAACCAATCTCTAAGAAAAACTTGAGTTTATCTATAAAATTCTTAAGTTTTTCAAAAGAGAATATCACACGACCAATTATAGGTTTTTGTCTCTCTTGTATCTTTAAATTTGTTGTTATTTTCTAAAAGATCCGTCTTAATTTTTCAAATTGTTTTTTGAAAAATAGACTTCTGATTTTTCAAAGAGATCTTAAGAACGTTTATGTCTCTATGATCATATTTCACATTTTGTGAAATAAAGTTGTACATAAATAAAAGTTGAGACATATAGGATTTTGTTATTTTTTATAGCAACATTATTTTTCTGATATGATTTGAAAAAGAAGTCTAAATTTCATAAATAGTTCTCGCATGTCATATATAAGTTTTATGATTCGTAGGATCTAATCTCTATAACTATTCTAAGAGGTGTGAGTTGCATTTTTGCATTTATAGTTCACATCACGACCACCTACACTCTCACATGAACACTAAGTATAGTGGTTCTTTTTGAGAAACTGGGTGTGGTAAGAGCTGCTATAATCAGTGCACAAGGACAAAGCAAGGAAGCTGCTGTGGGAGATCAAAATCAAGTCAGAAGCCTTTGAGAATGGAGTAACTCGTGTAGGTATATTTTCTCGACTTAGATTTAGGATCTTAACTAGCATGTTTAGTGTTGTAACTTTTGTTGTGATTGTTTATAGTGGATTTGTTTTTGTTTGTCTCTATAGAGGGGGCCGTGGATGTTTTGATTACTTTAGGGCTCTACCACATTAAAAATCCTGTGTTCTTTTTCTTGAATGTTCTTAATGATTTATGTGTATGGTTTATCACTCAAGACTTGTTGATTGGTTTTAATTTTAAAAACCTAACGTAATCAAACTAACAAATCTAGAAAACATATTCAGAACACTGTTAAAAACACATATTGTGTTATATTTCAAAAAGAGTTTTGCTCAAGGTGTTTATTTTTGGAGTTCTCTTAATTTATAACATTTTTCTATTCACTTAGTAAACCAGTTTTTCAAGTGGTATTAGAGTGGGTTTATCAAATATAATTTTTTTGATCCTGAAACTCTATAAGATGTTTTTGAAATATATGGATGAAAGATTTGAGAAGTTAGGTAACCTTTCCCGACCACCTCTCTTTGTTGGAAACAACTTTTCTTACTGTAAAGTACGAATTGTTTCTTTCATTCAAGGAACTCTTGGTGATGATGTCTAGGACCTGATTGAAAAAGGCCATGAACATCCAACTAAGTCATTGTCTAAAACTGATTCTCCAAGGGTTAAGAAAATTCTGAGCGAATTTACTAAGGAAGAGAAAAATATTTCTCTAGATAATAATAAGGGCAATAATGGTATCTTTATGTCCATTAACAAACACGAATTTACAAGAATATCTACATATTCAACTTCTAAGGAGGCCTGGTACACCTTAATCACCGCACACAAAGGTGATGAACGTGTTAAGGCTGGAAAAACAAAAATGTTAATTCAACAGTATAATACATTGATAATGGATGGAAATGAATCTTTTGATGATTTCTACATAAGGTTAACTGATATTTTTACAAAATTACATGAAAATGTTATAACCTATAGTAGAAAGGAAATCGTTCCAAAGATTCTCAAGTCATTACTTGCTAAGTTTGAAAATAAGAGATATGCCATAGAAGAAATGTACAACCCAAACCTGACTCCTGAGTTGCTAAATAGTAAGCTAAGAACTGTTGAGATGGAGTTAGAGTTCAAAAAACAAATGACTTCCCAAAACAAGAGACCCAGTGGTTCTAATGATTTATTTTTATCTCAATTGACTTCATCTAAAGTGTGTCCCTTATACTATGACCTTGACTTAAGTGATGACAGTGATTTATATCACCTTGAAAATCAAATGGCTCTTATGAGCAAGCATTTCAATAAGATTACCAAATTCAGAAATGCAATAGCCTCTAAACAAGGCAGACAAAATCATCAAGGTAATCAAAATCGCAGACCTCATTAAAGTCATAATGAAAAATGACCCTATGACAAAAATAAACTTGTGATGGACTTACAAGATTTGAAATGTCATAGTTGTGGTATAATGGGACACTGTGATAATAGATGCAAAACAAATTTGAATAAGAATAATATGGCAAATATATATAAGATATGGGACGACTCTAGTGATTGTGATTCAGATGAAACTGAGCCAACCCATAATGATAAGTCTTATATGTCATTCTTTGCTAAGATCGTATACCATGATGGTGATGAATGTTTGACTACTCATGATCCTATTGTGTCTGATAATGTTCCTATTGTATCTCCAAATAATAACATTATGTCTGATGGTGATAAAAATAACATTGGAAATGATAGTATATGGGTGTGTCTGAATGAGAACATTGTATAAAAATCTTAAGTGTGTGTAAGTCCCACAGATGAAATAAGTGCCATAGGTGACACTACACATGAGGCACATAGTGAGTCCAACGATGATCTTCCATATCTTCAAGAGATATAAACAAAAACACTTAAGAAAAGTGCCCGTATTGATAAAACGGTGAAGTTGCTAAATGAACGTGTAGATTCACTTAACAAGACTATTATGAAGAATGTTGAAGAATTTACAGCACAATGTGTTGCCCATGAGACTGAAATAAAAGACTTTTCTTTAAAAATCAAAGACCTGTCTGAGAAAAATTACATTGTAGAGAAAAAATATAAAGCTTCTCTTCTTGAACTTGAATAATCAAAACAAAAAACTTCAAGTGTTTTTAAAAAATGTTTACATTTTGAAACATAAGTGAAACCTTATGAAGAAATTATTGAAGGAAGTAAGTTTGATTTTGAAGACAAATCTGGCTTAGGTTTTGGAGAAAATGTCATTAGTAGTAAAGACGTTTCTCCTGAAAATGTTATTTCTGTTAAGCAAGGCCAGAGAGTTCAAGATACTCAGAAAGAACATATTTTCAAAAATGTCTCTAAGGGTAAACAAACTGTCTGTACTCAACAACCCAAATCTATTGGTCCAGCTAAGTATGTCTGTCCTCCTGTTAGAAACCAATGTTAGAAACCCAAAACCAATGACACCTGGACAACCATTCCTATTAAGGATAAATCAAATTTCAAAGACTTTAACAGTAAAGTCAAGTCCTCAACCCTTCAGTACTGTTCATACAGTGATGTCCATGGCCACACTAAGCGGAATGTTTTCAAAAACGACTGTATACACCTACTTATTCAATTTTTAACTATTCTAGAAAGAGTAGGAATACTTAAGTTCTCCTAAGGTTGACCACACAAAACTCTAACTTTAAAAAGAAGGGAGGATATAAAACTAAAAAGAAACCATTTAGAAAGACCAAACTAAAGTTTTCTAAATCAAAAGGTAACAAATTTTTAAAAACCAAGCCCATTTGGATTAGAAAAGATGACTTTTTACCCATCTCAAGTGCAATGTTATCATAACAACTTTTAAGTCACAAGGAACTTCACCTGGTTGTTACCTGGACTCCGGATGTTATAAACGTATGATCGGGGATAAGACCAAATTAACAAACAAAATCAACTTCTCTGGAGGTAGTGTTGTGTTTGGTGATGGGGCTAAGATCATAGGTAAGCGAATATTGCATGAGGAAGGTCTTCCTTAAATAAATGATGTTCTTTTAGTTAAGGGTATCAAGGCTAACTTACTAAGTATATCTCAATTTTTTGATTCCAATCATATTGTTACCTTTTCAAAAACTAATTGAAAAATTCTTGATGAAAAGGGAAATTGTATTTTAATAGGAAACATGAATGAGGATAACTGTTACACAGTCATTCCTAAATATGAATCATGTAACATTGCCAGCTTAGAAGATGTTGATCGATGGCACAATCAATTGGGACAAACAAATTTTGATAATCTTCGTAGGTTAGGTTCCCAAGAAATAGTTAGAGGATTACCAAAAATTAAAAACTCCTTTAATCCTGTTTATGGTCCTTATCAAGAAGGGAAAAAAGTAAACCTCCTCATAATAAAGTTAAAGATGTTTTACCTACAAAACCTTTGGAATTAATCCACATGGACCTTATAGATCTTTTTAGAAACTGTCAGTTTATGTGGTAACAACTATATACTCATTATTGTGGATGATTACACATGGTATACATTGGTGTCTTTTATGAAAAATAAATTCGATACCTTCAGTGAGTTATTAAAAATTCTTTTAAAAATTGAGAATAAGAAGGACACATAAGTATGTCTCATCAGAAGTGACAGGGGTGGAGAATTCAAATATTCTAGTGTTTTAGAACACTGTATAGGCAGTGGTTATAAACACGAATTTAGTGCACCTAAGACATCGTAGAAGAATGGAATTGTTGAACGTAGTAATAGAACCCTATAAGAAATGGCTTGAGTGATGGTACATGCCAAAAATATCCATCAGTATTTTTGGGTTGAAGCCATTCAAACCTCTTGTCATATCATTAATCATGTATGCCTTAGGAAAAATTACAAACAAACTTCATATGAGCTTTGGTTCCACAAAAAGCCTAACCTAAAATATTTTAAAACCTTCGATAGTGTCGGTTATATTTGTAAGGACATGGATCATGTTTCAAAATTTGACACCCGAGGAGAAAAAGTAATTTTTCTTGGATATTCTCAAAACAGTAGAGCTTTTCATGTCTTTAATTGTCCAACCAAAGTCATTATGGAATCTTTAATTGTAATTGTAAATGGTACTAGTGCTGAGAGTAGTGTTAGTCAACCAGTCATCCTGGATGAGGAATAAACCAATTTCATGTCTGCCTCTCTAGATATAACTGATTCAATGCCACTTGAAACTCCTTTGGTACCAAACTGGGTTTCTAAAGACCATCCCATTAACAAAATTATTTCTAATCCTTCTGAGCCAGTTAAAACTAGCTCCCAACTTCAAAAAGTAGCACATTTTGCTTGTTTCGTTTCTCTTGTAGAACTAAAAAATGTAAATGATGCCCTTTATGACTCATTCTGGATTAATGCTATGCAAGAAGAGCTTGTCCAGTTTCAGAGTCATGCTGTTTAGTATCTCATTCCTAGGATAGAAAATAAAAAGGTTATCGGCACTCGATGGATATTAAAAAACAAAACTGATGAAAATGGAGAGGTCAGTAGAAATAAGGGCAGGTTAGTAGAACAAGGACACTCTCAGATAGATGTAATTAACTTTGATGAGACTTTTTCCCTTGTCACTCATCTTGAATCAGTTCATCTTCTTTTAGCCACATCATGTCATTTACAATTCAAACTTTTTCAAATGGATGTTAAATCCAAATTTTTAAATGGAATTTTATCTGAGGAAGTATACGTCGAACAACCTAAAGGTTTTATCGACCCCTCTTATCCAGATCACATGTTTAGACTTAAGAAAGCCTTATACGATTTGAAACAATCTCATAGAGATTGGCATGAACGCTTGTCTATGTTTTTAGTCTGTCACAAATTTATTAGAGGTGGAAACTATCCAATCTTATTCGTTAGGAAATCAAATAAATATGTCTTGATTTCCCAAGTTAAAATAGATGATATCATCTTTGGCTCAACCTGTCCCAATCAAGTCAATGATTTTTTTGCGATAATGCATTCTAAATTTCAAATGTCGTTAATTGGTGAATCACAATGTTTCTTAGGACTACAAGTGAAATAATTCAATGATGGTCTTTTTGTAAATCAATCCAAATATGCCTCTGATCTCACTAAAAAGTTTGGGTTATAACACTCTAAACCTGCACAAAATCCCATGAGCACAACTACCAAATTATCCAAAGAAGAAAATGGGAAACCTGTTGACCCAACTCTTTATTGAAGTATGATAGGGACCCTTTTATACCTTACTACTTCCCGTCTTAATATTTCTTACGTCGTATGTGTATGTGCAAGATACCACTGGGAACCCAAGGAATCATGCATTTTAAGTGTCAAACGTATCATCAAATATGTTAGGGGTACATAAAATTATGGTATTTGGTACACAAAAGACACCACTAGTGCTATTATAGGATACACAGATGTCGATTGGGCAGGGAGTTCAGATGATAGTAAAAGTACTTTCGGTGCCTACTACTATGTAGGAAATAATTTAGTAGGCTGGAGTAGTAAGAAATAAAATTTTATCTATCTGTTATCAACCGAATCTGAATATATTACAGCCAATAGTTGTTGCTCACAACTATTATGGATCAAGAAGATGCTTCGTGACTACGGTATCGTTGAAGAGGCATTGATAATGTATTGTGTTAACCAGAGTGCCATAAATATATCTAAAAATCTAGTCCAACACTCTCGAACAAAGCACATAAAAATTAGACATTATTTCATTCGTGATCTTGTAGAGTCTAAAGAATTAGACATTGAGTATCTTAATACAGAAAAATACCTAGTTGATTTGTTTACTAAACTTCCCGATAATATTATATTTGAGCATCTTCATAATTCCATTGGTATGATAGTTCTTACTTAATGTAGGAGGCCCATAAATCTGATTATGGTATTTCTTGTGTTGTTTTCATAGTATATATTCTCCCGCTTTATATCTTTTTATCCCATTCTATATTTGAGAAAAATTTGGGGAGAGGAACTTGAGTACCTGACTTATATTTATGCACATGGTTTAGAATTTATATCTTGCTTTGTACTAACTCAACTAGTATGCCATTGAGTGTTTATTTGTTTCAAGCATTTTTTAGATCAGTTTGTATAGCTTGTCCTATTTATTAGGATATTGGTCTGTATTGTAGTGGAGTGATGTGTTTTCTTTCTCTTATTTTCGATTCTAGGATGGGAAAGGGTAGTTAGATACTTTGTATAGGAAATCTAGGATTTTTTTTCATTTTACCCACGAGTACATGTTACTCAAGGGAATTTTGTCTCTAATGTCCAAAGGGGGAGATTAAGAACACACTATATGATTGACTTACTCGAGTCTATATCATATGGGAGTTTAAACTAGTTTGGATATTGAGACAACATAGGTTAGATTTTGAAGAGTTTCTCTCTCTCAAAGTATCTTGCATCAAAGAAGAAACTAGTCTAAGAACCTCATGATACAACTAAAAGGGAAGTTACATCTACCTCATGACCACTTTAAGACACTTACACTGCATATTATCAATCTTATGTGTGTTAAAGGGTCATATTATTTTTTAGGATTTTTTTAAACATTTTTAAATCACTTAAACTACTTTTTGAAAATTAAAGTGATTTTTCAAAATTAATTAAATTGAGATTTTAAATGTTTGGGGTTAATTTGCAAACATTATTTTTCCTAAAAAAATTTCTCAGGGTAGAAACCGAAGCACTAGACATTTATGGGGGTCAAAATCATATATTTAATAACACAAAACAAGCATTTTTAGTTGCATCTCAGCCATACACGTGCTGACCATTCAACAATTGGATTTATGTTTCTTTTAAGACTCAGTTTGAAAAAGTGATCATAGCTTTTGAATCAAATTAGTGAATGTTCTGCATGCATCCTTATTTAATTTAAGTGAACCTAAATGGACAAATTATCAATTGTTTAATCACCGCCTGTGTTCAACTATTAGATTACAAGAAATTAGATAGCCTTAATCTCAGCTATTGATTTGAGTCGGCGTTCTCGATCCTTCCACGAACAGTATAAAAGGATTCCCTTGGTCTTCATTTGGTAACTTCTGCTCATTCATTTAAATTGAGAGAAAAAACAGAGAAGAGAGAAACGAGAGAAGAAATAGAGATAAGTGAGGAAACCCTATTCGTCTAAAGTTAAAATATCCAGTGTTTTCGTCTAAAGTTAAAATACCTGGTGTTTTCCTCCTAAACACCATAAATCTAAACCTTCTTATTTCATACCAGAAACCCTAACTTGAGTATTAGATCTAGTGTTTATGTGAGTAAGAGTGTTGGGTTATTTTGGCATTCGAAGACCTCTTCAAAACCAATTGTCTCTCTTAGAACCTATCTCTAAGAAAAACTTGAGTTTCTCTATAAAAATCTTGATTTTTTCAAAAGAGAATATCACACGACCATTTATAGGTTTTTGTCCATCTTGGATCTTTAAATTTGTTGTTATTTTCTAAAAGTCCCTTCTCAATTTTTCAAACAGTTTTTCGAAAAATAAACTTCTGATTTTTCAAAGAGATCTTAAGAACGTTTATGTCTCTCTGATCGTATTTCACATTTTGTGAAATAAATTTTTATATAAATAAAAATTGAGACATATAGGATCTTGGCTATTTTTGATAGCAAGATTGTTTTTCTGATATGATTTGAAAAAGAAGTCTAAATTTCAGAAATAGTTCCTGCATATCATACAAAAGTTCTATGATTCGTAGGATCCAGTCTGTATAATTATTATAAGAGGTGTGAGTTGAATTTTTGCATTTATAGTTCACATCATGACCACCTACACTCCTACAAAAACACTTAGTATAGTGGTTCTTTTTTAGAAACTGGGTGTTGTTAGAGCTACTACAATCAGTGGATAAGGACATAGTAAGGAAGCTGCTGTGGGAGATCAAAATCAAATCAGAAGCCTTTGAGAGTGGAGTAAATCGTGTAGGTATATTTTCGTGACTTAAATTTAGGATCTTGATTTGCATTCTTAGTGTTGTAACTTGTATTGTGATTGTTTCTAGTGGATTCTTTTTGTTTGTCTCCATAGAGGGGGCAGTGGATATTTCCCATACTTTAGGGTTTTACCACGTTAAAAATCCTATGTTCTTTTTCTTGAATGTTCTTAATTTCTTGTATGTATGGTTTCTCACTTAAGACTTGTTGATAGGTTTTAATTTCAAAAACCTAAGATAATCAAACTAACAAATCTATAAAACATATTCAGAACATTGTTAAAAACACATCTTGTGTTATATTTCAAAAAGAGTTTTGTTAAAGGAGTTTATTTTCGTAGTTTGTTTAATCTATAACATTTTGTTATTAACTTCGTAAGCAAGTTTTTCATTATGGTAATTGGACTAGTGTGTCTTACAAGATTAAACCTATTTTAAGGACCTTAGTGATAAATTCAAGCGTACGTCGCATCAACATTGCTCTTATTGTGTTGTCTACATGCACACCATTACCTAATGTTTTCAAATGAGACTGTGTACACCAACTTACCAAAACTTTAACTATTCGAGAAAGAGTAGGAATACACATGTTATCCCAAAGAAGACCACACATAAATCTAACTATAAAAAGAAAAAGGGGGATTTAAGACTAAGAAAAAAGCATTTAAAAAGACCCTTAGTCCTTTTCTAAATCCAAGGGCAATAAATTTTTTAAAACCACAACCATTTGGATGAGAAAAGATGACTTATTACCCCAGCTCAAGTGAAATGTGGTGATAACATATTTTAATTCCCATCACACCTCAACTGGTTGGTACTTGGCTTTCGGTTATTCCATATATATGATCAAAGACGAAATGAAATTGAAGAACAAGACATACTTCTGTGGAGGTAGTGTCCTGTTTGGAGATGGCGTTTAATCTCAGATCATAGCTAAGGGAAGACTGTGTGAAGAAGGTCTCCCTGCTTTAGATGAATTCTTACTAGTTAAAGGTCTTAAGTCTAATCTATTAAGTATATCTTAATTTTCTTTAAGAGGTAAAAATCTTGAGCTAAAGCTTTTATACCAATTTGTAAAGTGCGTGATATCGATTATCAGTTTCATTCGCAAATTTTCAATTTTAAACTTATTTAATTAGATTCAATCTTTGATCCAAATTAATTAAACCCTAATCATGCATTTATGTGATATATATCATATATGAAAATAAAACAATCATAAATCGAGGTTTAGGAAAAAAACCGTTTAGGTAAAACCTTTATTTTACTATATAACATAAATTACAACTTATAAATTACACAATGAAATCTGCAAATGAATTTATCGTAGCAACCCCACATAAATCGGAGCCTAACATCCAATAAAAATCCCCTCGAGAACCTCAATGATCGTAGTCGTCAGCAAGCACCTCCCGCAGTAACCACCAATAAGCAGTAGTGATGGCATTTCCAAAAGATAAACTTCTAAGAAGTATTTGGTTTACCCAAAAGCTTCATAGAAGGATTGGGATACTTTGGTGAATCAAAAACAAGGTTTTTAACCCTAAAATATGAAGACTAAAGGTCTACCAAAAATCATCTTTCCTGTATCAAAGTCTTAATGAAAAGGTCCTTAAAATAGGTATTTATAGTTGATAAAAATTTTTGAGATGGTGCATGACGTGTTCAGGTCATTTGAACGACATCTGATGTCTTGACGAACAACCTTCGAAATGACCTTTAAAAAACCAAAACAATATGGGTTCATTTGAAGCTAACAAGAAATGACCCTTCGAACGATATTTCATGTCATTAGAAGCTGTTGTTTGAATGATATATCAATTTTTTTTGAATGACAGGAGCGAGAAAATATTATTTTAAAAGGCTCACCTACAGGTCTTAAAAAATTAATTTTAACTTAGAAAAAAAAGCCTTAGTTTTATAAAAACAGTTTAGCCCAACACGAAAGTAAAGCATTTATGAAACTTAAACACATTCTATATGAAATTGTACCTCATTATGCGTATAAGTTGAAATGCTTCAAATTTGCATCCATCATTTTGAACAAATGATCGTGAGCTTCTCTCGACAGTTGTAGCGGTATATGACATATTCTATGTAAACTACGGACTATGAAAATTATGTCCTTATAAATTTCCCCTATGTTTATGCCGGTACAAAATAAAAATAATCTGAATTATCAATCTAATGTCTATACAAATCTAATACCCTTGCGCCTCTTTTGTGTGCTTTCCAAATAATCATCAAAGTTAGAAAAATAAATTACGTTCGTGACATATCGAGTTTGAAATGAGATAGTATATGTTGATATAAAAATTAGTCAGCTGACGTGGACTAATTATATGGAAACACATGTCATCCAACATGGCCCAAGATAAAGTACCGAGACACTTAGAGTACCGAGCTACTCAGCTTACCGAGCAACTTATTGGGAACAACAATCGACCAGACAGATTCAATGTTTATTGTATTACATTCATTCCTTACCATGTACAAATGTATACGCCTATTCGATAAATGCATACAATATATTCACTTTAACAGCCCAAGGGCTATAAATACATTGTAATACCCTCTCAACATGATAAGCTAACCAAGCAAACATAATTGAGATCAAGTAAAGACAACCAGCAATACAAAACGGTGGACGTAGGCCATTTCATAAAGGTTGAACCACTTTAAAACTCTCTTATTTTATTTCTTTATTCATATTTATCTGTGATTAATTAATTAGATCAGAGCTAGTTTTTTACATCAACATATTGGCACCATCTATGGGAACGAATATACATAGCGTTTTTCTTTACCAAAAAACTCATCATAAATGGTTGATATCCCAAAATCTAGCAATAGGAGTAATGAAGGGAATCCGCTTAACCCTTTTGCCCCTCCAAATGCAAATGTTGTCATAAGAATCTTGGCAAGCTGAGCCAGCGGGCAAACAGCTATGCAAGAAACAATGCGACAGTTCATTTAGACTGTTCAAAATGGAGCATCTTCCCAGACAGTCCAAAGAAGCATCCAAAGAAGCATGCATCCACCATCTTCATGACAACCACGATCTATGTCACGATCCAGACATACTGGGAATTCATGTGATCCATCCTATCATCCCGATTTTACTTATCCTATAAGAATTTTGGATTCTTATGAAAACATCACTCTAACTCCAGAGAGACCAAGTGTTCTGGAAAGGTTGAGCAAAGCGTATCCCTTCGACCATTTGGGCCCCATGAGGAAAAGAAATCCTCCTCGGTTTGTGTCGAGAAATTCTCAATGACCAAATGATTTGAGGGAAGGCTCATCCCAATCACATCCAATCCCAAGACCTGCAGCTCGCTAAGAAAGATCCCAAGAGGATAATTCTACGCGATCTGTTGCTCGGGCAAACACAAATAAATCAGGGCTAGAAATAATGCATGGAAATGATCTATTCAGAGGTTGGAAGACAGGTTAGGAGAGAGAGCCAAGGCTAAGAATCCTCTCCAAAGAACCTTATATTAAGGGATCTCCATTTATACAAATGATTGTGGATTTTCCCACACCAGAAAAATTCAAAGATCTTATAGTCACACCGAAGTACGATGGGAAAACCGATCATGTTCTTCACATAGAGCAGTACCAAACTACAGGAGATATTTATGCACTCCCAGATGAAATTAGGTTCAATACATTCTCAAGAACCATTACTTGATCTTCTCAGATATGGTACAACAACCTTCCTCAGGGGAAGATGGCAACCTTCCATCAACTGGAAGAAGCAATCAAAATTATGAACGCCGAGGAGGCTATGGATGCGAAGAAGAATACTGAGGGAAAGGTGGAGGCTAAAGCTAAAGGCAAGTCGGAGAATAAAGATCACAAGAATAATGGTGGGAGCAAGTAGTCGAAAGGTAAAGAAATATTGGATCGCTTTAGGAAGTATACAAATTATACTCCCTTAAAGGTGGATATAAACCATGTTCTGGGGGAAATCAAGAACAACGAGGAACTGAATTGGCCTGAAAAACTAAGGACAACTTTCGAAAGGAGGGATAAATACAGATATTTTGAGTTCCATAAATATCATGATCACACGACCAAGTAGTGTGTAGATCTCCAAAATAAGATAGAATCACTCATTAGATGAGGAAAGTTGAACAAGTTTCTTGATCATCAGAATGGTGGAAGGAACAATAACAGAGCTCTGAAAAGGTCCAAATCTCCTTGTCAACTAAGAGAAGATAAGAAAATGGACCATGAAGATGACCCTAAAGATGATCCTGATCTCCCAAAATGGCCAAGACAACCTGAGCGTGAGGTATTTTTGATTCATTTTGGTTAATTTGATTGTAACATGATTACAGGTGGATACGCAGGAGGGGGTGATCATACCGCTGAAAGAAAAGCTTACCTCAATGAGGCTCAAGCTTGTTCCTATATATAATGAATAAATTTGGCATAAGAAGATCGCCCAAGGAAGGTTAATAAAGATAAGTTGGTCATTGGATTTTCTAAAAATGATTTTGAAGGCGTTTTGTATCCTCACGATGATCCTCTGGTGATCAAAGTGATAATAAAGGATGTAATCATTTCAAGAGTGTTGGTGGATAATGATAGCTCGACATATATCATATTTTACTCTTATTTCGATAGTCTTAACTTGAAAGTTGGTCAGTTAGATCCGTATCAGAGGCCCCTTATTGGGTTTTCTAGAGAAAACATTTTTCCACTTGAAATGATCAAGTTAGACATTTTGATTCGTACATGTCCAGCTTACAGAACAGAGAAGGTGCATTTCTTTGTGGTGGATAAGAATGTCCAGCCAGCATATAATATAATCATGGGGATAGTAGGCCTGAAAAAGTTTGAAGCAGTTCCATCCACTATACACCAATGTTTAAAGTTCCCAGCCAACTTTGGGGTTGGAATTGTAAAGGGGGATCAGAAAGTAGCTCAGGAATGCTACTACTCATATGCCGAGCAAGAGGAATTGGAGGATTCTAGGAAGAAAACACCTACTTATTAAGTGGATGAATCTGATGAGTGTGAGATTGAAACCTTAGACCCAAGAGATGAAACAGAACTCCTTAAAGGACAAGTCATGGAGAGAACATAAAGTATTATTCTAGATAATAGGCAATCGGAACGGACAACTCAGATTGGTACTTCACTTGATCAAGTACTGAAGCAGGAGATAATAGCGTTTTTGAAGCAAAGAAAATAGGTATTTGCATGGAGTCACAAGGATATGCCGGGATAGACCTTGCATTCTTATGCCATGATCTTAATGTCGATAAGGAGATCAAACCAGTGAAGCAAAGGAGAAGAGTCTTTAGTCCAGGGAAGAACCAGGCTATTCAGGAAGAAATGGAAAAGCTGCAAAAAGCTTTTTTTATCGAAAACGTGAAATATCCTGATTGGCTGGCTAATGTTATGATGGTAAAGAAGAATAATAATAATTGGAGAATGTGTGTGGACTTTACAGATATGAATAAAGCTTGCCCAAAAGATCATTTTCCTCTGCCGAGAATAGATTAGCTCATGAATGCAACTTCAGGGCATGAGCTGCTAAGCTTCATGGATGTCTTATCTGGATATAATCAAATTAAAATGAAGCTAGAAGATAGGGAAAGTACTTCTTTAATTACACCCTGAGGAACATATTGTTACAATTTTATGCCTTTTGGTCTTAAAAATGCAGGTGCTACATATCAGCGACAGGTGAATAAGGTATTTGTGGAGTAGATTGGCAAAAATATGGAGGTATACGTCGATGACATGTTGACTAAAAGTAAGAAAGCTACTGACCATATAACTGATTTGAGTCAAACATTTGATGAACTGGAGAAGTACCAGATGAAGCTGAACCCGACCAAGTGCATTTTTGGCTTACATGAAAGCATGTTCCTCGGATACATTGTGAATCAAAGAGGTATTGAAACAAACCCTGACAAGATAAAAGCCTTGTGGAAGTTACAATCTCCAACTACCAAGAAGGAAGTGCAGAGCCTTACAGGGTGTGTTAATGCTCTCAATAGATTAGTCTCCCGAGAAAAGGATAAATGTCTTCCATTTTTCAAGGTGCCAAAAAAGACCTTTGAGTGGAATGACGAATGCGAGAAGGCATTCTTAGAGTTGAAGAGATACTTGGGGCACCTCATTTATTATCCAGGCCAGTAGAAGGAGAAAAACTATACTTGTACTTAGCTATCTCAAAAAGTGCAGTTCATTAGGCCATGATAAGAATAGAAGATGGAGTGAAAAAACCAGTTTATTATACTAGCAAAGCATTCAGGGGAGTAGAAAATAGGTTTCCAAAACTGGAGAGGTTGGCATTGGCATTTATTGAAGCAATCCGGAGCATGAAACTATATTTTCAAGCCCATACAATTGTGGTGTATACTGACATGCCACTCAAATAGGCTTTGCATAAGACAGAAAAGTCTAGAAGATTGATGTATTGGGCAGTGGAGTTAGGGAAATATGACATTATCTATGAGCCAATGTCCTCTCTCATAGGATAGGCAGTGGCGGATTTCATTGCTGAGTTTACCTACCTAGATGTCTCCGAGCAACAAAGGGCTAATACAGAGAAACCCAAGGATTCTAGAGGATCAACATAAAATATCCCCCATCATCTCCTAGCAGCAGAATTGCCAAAAGGTATGGAAACTGATCAACCAGAGTCCTCTAGTAAAGTACAAGAGTTGAAAAAGAAGTATAAAGAAAGGAAGGATAAGATATTCCATCAAGGGATTCTATTAGACCGAGGGTTTGATGATAATATTCCTATATGGAATTTATATGTTGATGGTTCTTCATGTGCAACGAGTTGCGGAGCTGGAATTATACTCAACAGTTCGGATGGGATGGACATTGAATATGCTTTGTATTTCTAATTCCAAGCTTCCAATAATGAAGAAAGTATGAAGCCGTGACTGTGGGACTTAACCTAGCTAAATGATTGAATTCATAGCAAGTTATGGTGTTCGGTAATTCATGATTAGTGGTGAATCAGATGCTAAGTATTTATGCAGTAAAATGGGAGTTAATGCCAAGATACTTAACCAAGGCTCTAGAGATTGTAGCCAATTTGGCAACTGTTCAAGTGGTGAGAATACCTAGTCTGGAGAATGCAAGGGCATATGCACTTGCTCAGTTAGCCTAAGCTACTTGCACCGAGTTATAAAGAAAAATCCCCATTGAAGTACTTATAAGTAGAAGTATTGATGAAGACCTGATGGTGAATTTTACTACCTTGGATATGGGACCATCTTGTATGGATCCCATCAAGGCCTATAATGAATAAGGTATTTTACCAATCGACCTGTTAAATCTAAAAGGTTGAAGTACAAGGCTGCCAAATATGTTTTGAATAATGGAATTCTGTACAGGAGAGGTTTGATAGCTAGTTTGCAGAGGTGTGTTCATCCAGCAGAAGTCAAGGACCTCATAGAGGAAATTCATGAAGGATCTTGTAGGGATCATGTAGCAGGAAGAACTCTACTATAGAGAATGAGTACGCAATGATACTACTAGACAACAATGCATGTTGATCGTACGGCTTATGCTAAAAAATGTGACAAGTGTCAACGATTTTCTACTATATAAAGAACTCCTCAGGTGCTGCTAAAACCAATAACTTCACCCTGGCCATTTGCTATATGGGGAATAGATTTAGTTGGGACTCTTCCAACTATAAGAGGACGACTCAAATATTTAGTGGTCTCTTTTTATTACTTCACAAAGTGGGTGGAAGTTGAGCCTCTCATCGATATGGCCTATGAAAGGGTCTATCAATTCATTTGGAAGAATATTATTTATAAATATGGTCTACCTAATGGTTTTATCACTAAGCACGATACCCAATTTGACAATGATGAGTTTGTGGCGTACTGCCTACAGTCCTATATTCAAAAAGTCCATTCTGCTCTAGGTCATACCCAAAGTAATGGGTAAATAGAGGTGACGAAGATAACTCTACTGAATGGGTTGAAGAAGAGATACCTGCGGAACTAGGATTATCTACTCATAGGGTGCTCAACTTTAATTCTCCAGTAAGTGATTTGATGAGACACTTAGACTTGGACATGCTTGATGAAGTCAGAGAAGACTCGGTGATCCGAAATGCAGCCTATAAGCAACGGACTTCCATGTTCTATAATAAAAGAGTCAAGAAATGTGATCTTAAGGAAGTTAATTATGTGCTCAAGAAGGTAATTCAAAAGAACAATAAACTAGAGGCCAATTGTCATGGGCCCTATCGTATCACAGCAGTTGTTCGACCTGGCACTTACAGAATTAAAACTCTTGAAGGGGAAGAATTAAAAAATGCTTGGAATGCAGAGCACCTGCACAAATACTACCAGTAATGTAACAACCCATATACTCAATTGTTTCAGTATGAATGAAAATGATGATTTCCCCATTATTTTTTTCGGAGTACTAGTGCTACACACTATACAAATTTTTCAACAAACAGTTTGAAAATGCATTTAAAAACGACAACGCACAACAACCACCAACTACAAGTTGGCTGACCTCAATAACCACCAACTAAAAGTTGGTCAACATCAACTAATGCCAACTAAATGTTGGTCGGCATCAATATAAACAACAACAATGATAGTAAAACAATCGAGTGAGGTAAGTTCTTCTTAATTATAGGTGAACCAAGAGGCATCAAATTTTTCAAGAAGTTGGGTAAAATATCCACTGCCTAGGAATCAGGGAAATTATTTATTTAAATGATTGTTACAACTAAGCAGGAACATGGGATAAACATTCCATTGCTTAGGCACTTTTGGATGATAAGTCACTACAACTAGACAAATACATGGCGCAAAAGTTCCATTGTCTAGGTAATCAAATCAAAAAGGGAAAAATGTCCATTCAAATATATATACTCAACGACTTAAAAATAACCCATTATTATTATAAGTATAGTACTAATATTTTTAATCTCATGTTATGATTAAAGATTGAAAGAATAAACATCATGCAATTATTTTATTTCTAAGGAAGAAAAATTACAAAAAGATGATTTTTCTTCATTTACAAGAACAATTACTAACAAAATACAAATAGCCTATTCTATTGGTTTATTTCCTTCAGATTTGGGTACATGATCCATTCCAGCTGGAGGGTCATCTAATGCAAAAGAAGAATTAATAAAGTTCAAGTCCTAAAGCATTCTGGTGTTTCTTAAACTTTATCGGTCTAACAAATAAGTAGGATGGGATATCTCAAATTCTTCGTGAAGACTGTAATCACCAAGGTATTTAGAAATCAAATATTGATGAATGGAGGTAACTGGAATCCAGCTAACATCTAGATGAAACGGTGGTATTGGTAGATCAAGTAGTCTAGGGTCGTACCAATCCCACACTTCATTTCCTTGCTCAACTTTCATTACAATTAAAGCATTCAGCCATCCCTATTTGTACCCATCATTGTTTGATTGTTTTAATCTGGAATCAAGATGATATAAAGCTTCATTGTATCCCTCCATACATAACTCTCTCGACTGCTTGTGAAATTGATAAGTTAATCGTTCAACATGATGAAGTATTTTTAGCACACTTTATTCTGCAACACAGAACTCTGATTGGATAATTTCTCTATAAGAGTTTGAATCTTCTGGGACATCTCTACCAGAGCTTGATTTTTTTACCTTCAGTTGAGCATCTTGATTTTCTAAGACTTGATGAGTTCTAGTCTCTTCAATGCTACTCCGACCAGCTCTTGTTCTACCCCTGGAAGTGGATGCAGGTCTAACTCTTTTCAAAGTTTCCAACTCTTACCTTAATAAAGCATTTTCAGTCTCCAAAAAGGAAACACGTTCATCATAACTGGGACTATAGCTCTAGAGGAAGAAGCAGATTTTAGCTGTCTCAATTTTTCTTTCAAAATGTTATTTTCCTCCTCCACTAATTTGCAATGTTTTTATGCTCCTCAATCTCAACTTTCAGCACACTCTCTCTCTCTTATTATAGGCATAAATAAACTTTCCATAACCTTCATGAAGAAGAGCAGTGGCTTCCTTATGTTTAAGTTGAAGTTGAAGTTATTCAATCATTACTTGAAGATCTTCAATCATTTCTTAGTAATGTACGTTATTAGCTACTGCAGGATCAATTAAACATTTTAAATACTGATAAGCCTTAATTGCTCGCTCAGAGGCATCGGGACCAAGAATATCAATTATTTATGCTTCAGTAAAATATGCACAAACATCTTTGAAGTAGTTTGTACATTTCTTCATCAACTCTATATCATGAGCTGACAATAATTCCATCCTGGCAATAAACTATCAAGGAAAAGTAAAAACAGATCAATAACATCACAACTATATTAAACAGAAGAGGAGAAATCCAGATAAGTGATAACTCAATTTTATTGATCATAATAAATGAGAGTACAACCAGAGGTATAAAACAAAGGAAAAACAGAGGGAAAAAAATTGCCGAACAACTTTACACCTTCTCTTTATCCCCTATTACATCTCACTTGGCTTTGAAAAAGGAATTGGTTGCTGAAGTTGCTTGGAAGGCAGTTGACGTTGTTTGGAAGAAGTTGTTGTCTACTAGGTTGGATCAAAATAATGAGGGATGGTGGCAGCAGGTGTTTGTTCTACTATCATCAAAGAAGAAGAATCAGATCCAACTTCATCTTCTTCTTGTTCTCGAATAGCATGAGGAGGGACTTGGACATGTTTATAAAATAATCCAGAGTCGTTAGCAATGTTCAACTCTTTTAACACTACACTCATCCATCTCTGAAGAATTTCAAACTTGTGTACTCCATTTGAGCAGAGACAGGAGTTATAGATTTATTCCACCCTTTGTCCCAGTCAGAGCTAAAGGACTTCTTCACAACATACCTTCTCTTCGTCCTCTCCAAGGAAGCATTCTCCATAATTAGTTCTTCGATAGATTTTACTTTATGATCAAGATCTTTCTTATGCCGTTCAACCTCTTTAATCTTGCCCTCAACTTCCTCCTTGCTGGTAATGGTGACCTTTAATTTCTTCTCTGTCTCCTTGGAAGCATCCAAAGCTTTTTGCCGAGATAGATCAACCTCCTTTGCAGCATCCATAACTTTTTATTGAGCTGTCTCAGCAGCATTAATTTTATTCTCCCAAGAAGTTTTATCGTCTTCATATTTCCGTAGGGAGTCCTCCAAAGATTTTGATAACCAAACAAAGGTTTCTTATACTTCACTGAAGGAGGAATCAGCTTTGATAGCTTTGTCCTTTTAACAAATATTATTGAAATACACCAACAACTGTAAGACAAGGAGAAACCTAAGTTAGAATATGAAAATTGAAAGCATAATTGAAATGACAAGGTATGATGAAACTTATTGATGCAAGGTGTTCGGCTGCCAAATCAGAGACGTTACCCCGAGGAGTAGAGGTCTTAGCAGCTCTATGATCAGGAAGAGTTCCACACCAGATCAATTTCCTGGCCAAACTATAAGTAATGAATGTTAGAGGATCAACACTCAAGGAAGGTATTTCAACCCCAGCAGGTTGAGCAGCAACATCAATGGTCTTCTCAGTAAGACCCCTTCTCAATCTTCTCAAAGGTGCAACTTCTTCAATCAAAGGTGCTGCCTCTTTTTGAACAATAGGGGGATTATTAGGAACCTCCTTAACAGGTGTAATTTCCCCCAGATGGAACATCATCATTTTTCTTAGTCCCTTCAGCTGGGACATCTTCTTTGTTCTTCTTTGCCCCATCAGCACCAGGGATAATCTTGGCAAAGAGATCAGGCATTATCCTATTCTTTATGATTAGATCTGCAAGAGAGGTACCCAAATCAGAAGAAGATTCTTTAATAACTCAAGAAGATACTGGATCTTTCTTAAGATCAATCACCAAAGAATGAGGATCAGTAGGCCCAGTAATAAAAGAGGAAGTGGTGTTCCAATATTTCAACAAATAGGAAACAACTCTCACGTGCTCCCCAGCAACTAATCGATGCAAACCCCCGATAAACTTCAAATCTTTTATATTATTATCACTCTCTTTGGGGGGTGTTCTTTTACTATCAACTGTAAATTAAAATCGTAGAAAGAAAAAAGTCAATGAAACATTTTATCAAATAAAAATAGAGTTAGTTTAAAAATAAAGAACAACCTATCCCATTGCCATAAGGTGGACACCTGGGACCTTGGTACATGTCATTTCCATTTAATGGAAGGTGTTGCCAATTTTTTATCACAACCCTATGTTCAAAATAATCCTTATTAGAATCAGGGAGATTGACCACTAAGGCTTTGTTAATAAACCTAGTTTTTAAATAAAAAGTGGTATCACTGGTGATCCATTTATAACAAAACATAATCTCAGGAATCCCTAGATGAGTTCCATCTATTGGATTCAACCTATGTACGCAATTAACTGCCCCCATATATTTGGAACTACTTTTGCAGGTACAATATCAAAATATTGGTAAAATTCCAAAAATAGGGAATTAGGTGGGAAAGAAAAACCAAATTCTGCTACAAAATAGAGGGAACCAGTGTCCCTCAGCTAAATATATAAATCGGAAGGACAAACAGGTTCCTCCAAATCAACCCAAGAAGGAATCTCAAAATCAGCTCTAAACTTATCTAATGACTTGATAAGGTAAACCATGATGGCTAAAGAAAAGAAAGAATAAGTAAGGAAGAAATTCTTACATAAGATTAAGGAATCAGCTAAGGCAGATGACAGAAAGAACGTTTGTAAGAAGAAAAATGAGAAAATAAGGAATTTGGAAACAAGATGGGAAAAAGTAGAAAACAATCAAATTTTATCGCCTTTATATATGTCGCCTTAAAAAAGGAGAAAATTAATGATCACAAGTGACGATGGTTGCATTTTCGATGGCTAATCAAAGGAAAAAGACACAGATACCCAAGCAGTCATCAGAATTCAAAATATTTACAAATTTACCATTTCGAGATCAAAACTGTAACGCAAAGTGGAAAAAATTTACAAGTGTTGAAGGTCTGTAATTAATCAAGACATGAAAAGTATTCCCGAGAAACTTTTTGGGTAAAATGTTCCACACTCTCACATCCAACCTCAACTGTGAAACATTTGGGGCTTCTGCTGATATAAAAATTAGTCAGCTGACGTGGACCAATTATATGGAGACACATGTCATCCAACATGGCACAAGATCAAGTACCGAGCTACTCAGTGTACCGAGTAACTTATTGGGAAGACCAAACGACCAAACAGATTCAGTGTTTATTATATAACATTCATTCCTTACCATATACAGATGTATATGCCTATTCGATAAAGGCATACTATCTATTCACATTGACAGCCCAAGGGCTATAAATACATTATAATACCCTCTCGGCATGGTAAGCTAACCAAAAAAAATATAATTGAGATCAAGGCAGGACACCTAGTAATACAAAACAGTGGATGTAGGCCATTTCATACAGGATGAATCGCTTTAAAACTGTCTTGTTTTATTTCTCTACTCATATTTCTCTATGATTAATTAATTACATCAGATATAGTTTTTTATATCAACAACATAAATCAACTATCAAATAAAATCTCCCCCATAATTTATAATTCGTTCTCCCCTTTTTATTTGTCCGAAATAGACAAGGTAAAGAAAATAATAATAAGCTCCGAGTGTCACGACAAGCATAGAAAATAACAAAACAATTACGCTCATTCAAGGATATACTCAAAAGGATCCACAAAATCTTTTTGATTTTTCAAAATTTTCAAGCAAAGAAAATTTACAAAGATAACACACACCATGAGTTTACACCAAGATAACCAAATCGGGGAAACATAATGAATGGGTGTGAACAAATTTAATAGGAAAATTAACTCAAACAATCATAACAAATGTGCATGATGAATATGGATACTCCTCACGAACGAAATCAAAATTATCTTTAGGTGTAAAAATTGTTGAATTCAAATGATATCAACTCAATCTAATAAACAAATCAAAGTCTAAAATCATTTCCACACGAATAATGTCTAAAACTATGTATTTATTTTTCACGACTTTGTTAGGACGTGCAAACCCATTGATATATATCCAACCAAACTCCCTCATATATAAAAATGATCCTATTTCTCTATTCAATTATTTTCTTTTGAATGATCATATCAAACTAAATCAGTTTGGCCTTGGGTATTTTTTATTTCAATGCCACACTTTTTTGGCGCTTTTCAAACTCTTTGGATCTGGGCTACTTTTTACCAAACTCCCTCAAAAAAATGGTCATATTTCTCTGTTCAATTCTTTTCTTTTGAATGATCGTATCAAACTAAACCAATTTGTCCCTGGGTACTTTTTTTAACGCCACTGTGAAACGGGGTGATCCCTAAATGCGTGTGTTTCAAATCAAATCAATTTTTCTACCAAAAATTATCCAACTTTTAATTTGCACCAAACTAAGTTGCGAAAAAAATTAATTCTTACTTTAAACCAATTTTATCTTGATTAATTCTAAACATGGATCTAGTGATTAAAGAAAGTAAAGTAAATTAAAGAATACTCAGAACGTCGGATGTACGAGGAAAAAATTCAAAATGGGAAAACAACCTCGGACGGCCCAGGCCAGACAATCACTATAAAAAAAGGTTTTACAATGACAGATTAGCCTTAGTCAATGACTCGATCCCCACTGGTCTTGACGCTCCATCTGATAATCTACCGTTCTTCAATAGTTACTATAGACACCCCATTCTGTTACCCCCCTAAACTCTCCTTAGGTCCCTAGCACCTCCCTTCATCACTACAAACCCAAGTCATACACCGAGTACTGACCTAGAAGCCATCGGGCACTCCCAGGCTCCGTTTGACCAAATTTCAAAGTCTTCAGCTTGACTGAGGCTGAATGAATCTTCAAAGGGCCCTGAAACCCCTTTCCAACGGTCTGCCCCGTGCGCGATTCTGACTTAGGGTACGGGCGAACGTTCCAGTTTACTCCGAAAGGTCATCGAATACTTCCAGGGCCCGATTGACCAAAGTCAACTCCTCGAACTAGATCAAACTCTTTGGAATGTCGAATTACATCTCCTAAATTTCCAATGGTCTTCCCCGTGCACGATTCAGACTTACCATGCGAACGAGCGATCTGTTTGCGTCCGACGATTCCCCATCCAATGGGCTGACGAATCCTTCTGAGCCATATTTGACACAAGGTCAACTCTCGAACCCGATAGTAGTCCAAAGGAATTTCGAAGGTCTCTGAATTACATTTCCAACGGTCCACCCTGTGTGTGATTCTGATCAACGGTTTGCGTTCTGCGGCCGATTTTCCAAAAAGTCCTGAAAGACACTGCCAAACGGTAGGTCCCAGACCGTGCCTATCGGCAGTGTGACTAAACGTACCTGTCGAATGGAAGGAATAAGGATATGCCGATCGGTAATGCCCTGGGCCTATAAAAAGGAGGCCTTGACCTCATTGAAAGGGGGCCAATAATCGAAAACTTATCACTCTCATCAGATCCAGAAAACCTCTCTCGAAGTCAGTGTGATTTCTACACCCAAATCCCTTTCCAACCTTCACTTTTCATCATCCTTTTCATCAAACTTGGTGAATACACTACCCTCCATCATCATCCCAGTCTAAGGGTTAATCTTCAACATTCGAGATCAAGCTCAAGATCTTCAAGAAGGTCCAATTTTCTCAACTTTCTCCTTAAATTCTCATAAATTTGCAATAATTATTTTATTACTTAGTGATTTTATTATCTCATCTCACACATCCTAATATAATTTTTATTTTAGCATTATTGCACATCTCTTATTTTCATATAAATAAAAACCTAAAAAACAAGAAAAAGAGGGTTTGCTCATAAATTCCAAACGGGAATTCTCACACTTTTCCTACACCTTTCCCACAACGAAAACACTTTTTCTACACGCACACATACACACAAATAATAGAATCCCCCCGATTGGATTTATGGGATGAACCCCACCCCCCGTTTTGCATGCGAACTATGTGGACTTTGATGCCTCTATAGGCTACGTAGGCGTCTCGGGGTAAAACCCGAGACTCGAGTCCTATTTTTACTTTTTCTATCATTCTATACCTTCTCTAAACACTACTCCCTCATATAATATATATCCATATATTTGTTCTTATTGGCGCATTATTCCCCATACATTATCGTTCTATCATAACGGTCAACGTAATGATAATCGCGTAAATCCTTTTTTCTGATATTATTTTTATACCTTCCTACGGATGACTCGCTTTACCTTTTCCATGGTACTAATAGATGATTTCTATCTCCACAATATATACACATGCACACACATCATGGGGAAAATAAAAAAATTAAAATAACAAAATCCATGAGAGAACGAAAAGGCGGAATTGGTGCCTAACACCTTCCCATTTCGTAACTTAGCCTCTGGACCCTTCTCGAATCATTTTGGTTTCGTATGCACCAGTATGTATTTGGATGTTGTCCTTCAGGATGGCTTACCCTTTTCTTTTGTCTGTTTTGAGTAAAGTAGACTGGCGACTCTAATATCTCTACATTTTTCACCTCACCTAAAATGACGTCGACTGAAGTTCTCCCGAGAGGGACGCGTGGGACCTAAGGATCCTCACTCTCACGCTGCCCCCCCCCCCCCCCTCGGGGCGAGGATCGGGGATGTCCACACTCGCGAATCTGCTGGGGAATTTCTTTTGAGGGCTAGACTCTATATGCATGGATGTTATGTTTGCTTATATTCTCCCCCATTTTTCATGATCCCCTTTTACATATGTATCCGATGCTTAGGCTTCTATTCACACACTTGTAGAAAATTCACCATGTACACTTCGCACCACGTGCACCTAGGGTCACATATATCCACATGTTGTGCGCATCACCCATACTTGGTGTACATTGGTACTTGTACTTTTCTCCCTGTTGGCATAATCAAGAAATACATTCTCATAAGATACTAATAAGAGGATCATGCATGATTCACACAACATCACCAAAGAGCATTGCTATTGACTAAATTTTTACCCTGTAATTGGAGGGTCACTTCGTGATGGGTGCTAGTCCGGCAGGGCACAGTTAACCTAAGCGATATGACTCTCACCTTCCATTGGCCCAGTACCTTCGACGTATATCGAACGGTTCCCCTGCATCATACCGCTTGACCGAAGTCATGACGGGAGGTATATCGCAGGGAATTCGTTCATGTACGCCGAGTATATCAAATTCTCTCTCACACGTACCGTCCCCATGAGGTTTATAGTGAGTCAATTCATGTACACTCAGGTATATCAAATGGCTTGTCCACACATATCGATTTCTCGCAAGAGAAAGACATATATCGTGGAAGTCACGCCAAAGGGGGGAACCCTTTCCGATTCACCCAACCAACTGCATGCTCGTATACAAGTGTCAAGCCTAGGACACACATGTTAGATTTTTGGTTTCAACTCTAAACTCTGCTAAAATTTCGGGTCGGCCTGCCGCCCGAATTCTCATGCATTTTTAAAATGGGACCCTGCCCATGAGCCTGGTCACAAGTCCAGCCATAGCTTTGCATATATTATAAACCCAATTTTTCCAGGATCGGGTCCCGTCCAGCATTTCATTTTACATTTAGGAGAATTAATACAAGTGAAAACATAATAATTATAATAATCATGTGAGACCGTCTCCAAAAAAAAGAAAAACATTTGTTTCCCTTCTTTATTAAAAATACAAAAACACTTCTCTATTCTTTATCCAAAATCCAAAAAAAATTCTCCTCTCTCAATCAAAAATCCAAAAATATTTTGTCTTTCCATCTCAAAAAAAAACTGCACCCCCTTTTCTAGAAAATAAGTCCCATTTTACACCTTCTCAGGTCGATCGCAAACCCTTGGCCTGGCTCCCTATTGTCTTCGATCTTCAGTCAAGTCATCCCGGAGTTCCGTATGTTCCCCTATTACTCCTTTTGAGTCTGGAATCCATCCGCTTCCCATGGAGAACACAGATCAAGTACTCGTTGTGCAGTCGGATCTGACGGCAGTCCTATCTCATCTTGTGTCCAAGATTGACAACCTCCAAACTGAGGTCCAAGAGATGCAACGAAACCAGGTTCCTGTTCCTCAATAACCCTAGGTCCTATTCCTTCATGCTATGTATCCACCCGAGCCTATCTGGGTTCCTGAAGAGTATCAGCACGCTCCACGTGCCCCTCCTGTTAATGGGCCACTACCTGCCCAGCTTCTGATGTCGAATCTTACCCAGCATGGGGCTAACTTGCCTATGGTCATTGGTCCAAAAGAGGAAGAATTGAACAAAGTCAAAGAGGACCTCAAGATACTATCTAAGAAGTTTGACCAAGTCAGAATCGCAGGAAATTACATGGACTACACCCATATGTCTCCTTATTCTAAAGTGAGGTTACCGGAGAAGTTCAAGATGCCAAATATCAAAAAATTCGGAGGAAGTGGACCCCAGATTGTTCATCTTCACAGTTATCACCGTTCCATGACTCTACTAGGGGCTTCTGAAAACGTGATGGCCCAATTGTTTCAGCAAACTCTGAAGGATAGCGCCCTCCGATGGTTTTTGCCTCTCGAAGAGTCCAGAATTCGTAGTTGGGAGGATGTGGCTCGACAAGTCATGCCACCGTACAAATACAATGAAGAGCTTGAGGTCACCCGCCGTGATTTAGAGTTGCTTAAATAGAACCCTGGAGAATCAGTCAGTTACTTCATCACCTGATGGAGGGAAAAAGCAGCTACCATGACCAATCAACCTTCCGAGGAAGAACAAGTCAGCATAGTGAAGAAGAACTTCTTACCCCATGTCCGATCAAATGATGGGAGGACAATACTACCCCTACTTCTGAGCTCTCAGAGAAGCAGGAGTAGAGATCGGGGAAGGTCTTGCCAAAACAGAAGTTTACCCAAAGAAGGTGTCCGGACAGTTCACCTCCAGAACATATGACAAACCTGCCAGTGCTACAGTCTCAACCATCAACAATATCTCTCAACCAACCACATCATGGGCACCAAAAAGCCGCCCTATCCTAGTCCGAAAGGAATACACTGAGATGCATGCTCCCCTCTCCAAAGTCTATCAAGCCCTGCTAAGCCGAAACCTTATCAAACCTTTGGGTCCCCGTTTGTTGCCAAATCCATTCCCAAGAAACTTCAAGGCAGATGCCCATTGCGCCTTTCACCAAACTGTTGGCCATACCACTGACCAATGCTTTCACCTCCGAAACATGATCCAAGGTCTAATTGACTTGGGTACCATCGCCCCACCAGCAAATCATAAGCCAAACACTACTCACAACCCACTTCCAAATCATACTAATGCCATCTTCTTAGAAGAGAACACACAATTTGATCCCTCAACTCAAATCACACCCATATACTCTCCTAAACCTCTTCGAATTTGCCCATATTTTCTCTTACACCCTGCTAGCCTCGCTAATCAAGTACTCTCACTCCATACCATAGAATGCATCGCTGTCCGTACCCGTTCTAAAAATGAAAGCATGGAATTGTCAGAAGTTTTAAACCAACTCCTAGAGTTCGGGCTGAAATTTCCCTCACAGATGATCATTAATTGCCAAAGGTTCAGTACGCTATTCTTGGAAGCACATAAATGGGCTCGAGAGTCAGATAGTTGGGTAGTACCAATTGATGAAGTCAGCCTGGATGATGTCATCCAGATCATGGCAGAATTATTTAGGCAAACCAATAACATTTATAGTATGATTGAGTTACTCGATGCTTTGAAGCTACAAGGGCGCTTGGTCCCTTCACCCTTACACATCCCCACCGATTGGGAATACCTGTATGAAGAATCCGTTAAAGTTATGGAATGCATTGACTTTACATGGAAAGATAGAATTGTTGCCACCGGATGGGAGGAAGAATTCAGAGATTCGAATGAAGAGCAAGCTTTAGAGAAAACTGGCCCGGTAGCTGACATGTGTGGAATGATATCATTTAAATAACTCATCGAAGAAATAAACAAGGTGGCAAAACAACCCGAGTTCGATGAGGAAACGGGATTCATGTTCTTACCTTCTTTAGTAAATCACATGACCAGATCAGGGAGGCATTACCAAATTCCAAGATCACTACCAGCCAGTGACAAGGGTAAGGGCGTTTAAACCTTCCTATGCTAGAGATGAGCCTCAAGGAAAGCAAGATCCTCGATCAACTAAAGAAAATTCAAGCTAACATCACTTTATGGGGAATTTCATGTCTTCATAGCTGTACAGAAATTCTTTGATCAAGTTGCTCACTGGACCCACAGGTCATCCTTCTACCACACCAGAATAAGCGGTAAATTTGGTCGGATCCTTAACCTCCACCCGAATGCTATCCTTTTCCGAAGAAAAAATCCCCCAGATTGGGCCAAACCACAATCACGCACTCAACATCTCCATCAAATTTATGGGGAAGGTTTTACCACTCTCTCTTATCGACAATGGATCCGCCTTGAATGTATGCCCACTGAGAACCTTCAAATGTTTCGTACTGAAAGAAAGCGACCTCGCTCCAACCTCCACTGCTGTTGCATGCTTACGATAATACCCGTCGAGAGGTGATGGGATCCATAAAACTCGTAATAGGGGATGGTCTTATAAACCCTGTCATCGAATTCCAAGTTATTGACATCCCAGCATATTTCAACCTGTTACTTGAACTACCTTGGCTCCACAGTATCAAGGGCATGTCTTCCTCACTCCATCAAAAATTAAAGTTCTTCACCAACGGACGGGTCATTACCATTTTGGGCGACGACGACAATGTCGAGGGTGAAAGTACTAGTAATCCAATCATTGAACAACACGGGTTAAATGATATGCTCCTATCAGTATTTCAAGTTGAACCACTTCTACTCCTGGTAGGGGACGACTTCAAAGAAAGGGTTTGTCCAGAATACGACCCTCATGGCAACGTCAATGTGATTCAGATGTTCAGAAACATGCACTTCATGCCCGGACTGGGGCTAGGACAAAGACAATAAGGTATACTTGAGACGATTGAGCTAAAGAAAGCTTTCCCTCCTTGTGATTTAGGGTATCAACTATTTGAATAAGAGCTCAGAATGATCCGCCTGTCTCGACCAAAGAGAAGACTAGACAGCATCCAAACTATCCCAGGTGACTCCTTGAATGGACGATTCATCAAAGAGGGCGAAGGCTTCCCCTTTTACGGTTTCCCAGAGCCATAGTATGACCATACAGACAAGAAGATGAAGCTTGGAATGGAGATCTTCTTCTAAGACAGCTACTCATGGGCCGAGAGTTCCCAACACCATGTATAACAACTCATCAAAGATATCGAAGAGACTAAGGAAAGTGAATCTGAAGATTCCTTCAACGTACAGACACTAGGGTTCGCACTCTGCATGGTTCATTTAGGCACTACATAACTGGATTCATCCCACCTGATTAAAGTTGCTGATACACCTCTCCTCAACTAGTATGCTGCACCAGTTCTACCTGCTAAAATCTCCCCTAATCCCAATGTTTACCCCTTTATTCTTCTATTATCTATCCTTGTTCAAATGTAATCGAGTCCTCTTTTGACGAGGTTCTCAATGCTATTTTTCCAATCAATAAAATAAATGAAGATTTTGAGTATCTTATTGTGCCTTATATTAACTGTTTGGATTATAATTAAACTTTTGATGATGATGATTTTGAAAATGAACAATTCTTAACTGATCTAAATAAGGTTAATATTAAACAACATAATCGCGTTCAAGTTAATGAAGAAGAGACTGTTGTTGTTAACCTCAGTTCTAGTAGCCAACTGTGCGAGATTAGGATAGGGGATACCCTTGACGAGCATGAGCATGCACAACTCGAAGAATTGCTAAAGGAATTCGTGGATGTCTTCTCATGGTCCTATGATGATATGCCCGTCATTGATCCTAAAATAGTTCAGCATGAGATTCCCACTCTCTCAGATTACAAGCCGGTCAAACAAAAGTTGAGAAAGCTCCGCACCGAATGGTCGCTCAAGTTTAAAGAAGAGGTGGTCAAACAATTGAACATAGGCTTCATTCGTGTGATCAAATATCCCACGTGGTTAGATAACATAGTGCCCGTGCCGAAATCAGGAGGAAAAGTTCAGATGTGTGTAGACTATCGAGATTTAAATAAAGACTCTCCAAAGGATGATTATCCGCTACCCAATATCGACATGATCGTGGACAGCATAGTCGATCATGATCTCAAGTCATTCATCGACGGATTTGTCGGATACAACAAAATCAAAATGCATCCAGACCACCAAGAAAAAACTGCATTCATCACCCTATGGGGAACCTTTTGCTACATTGTCATGCCATTTTGTCTCAAGACCGCTGGGGCTACCTACTAGAGGGCTGCCACAACCATCCTTCATGATTTGATTCACAAAGAAGTTAAGGTCTATGTGGATGATATTATTATAAAATCCAAGACTAGAGAGGGTCATGTTACCGCTCTGCAAAAGTTCTTCGAACGACTGCGACAGTATCATATGAGACTCAATCCACGAAAATGCATATTCGGCATTACAAAAGGAAAACTCTTGGGATTCATAGTCAGTGAGAAGGGGATAGAAGCAGATCCTGTCAAGCTAAAAGCCATACTTGAGATGCCACCTCCCCGAACAGATAAAGAAGTTTGAGGTTTCCTTAAGAAATTATAATACATCAGCCGATTCATCGGCCAACTAACCTCCATCTGCGAACCTATCTTCAAACTCCTCCGAAAGGATTCAACTAAAGTTTGGAATGAGGCATGCCAAGAATATTTTGACTGAATCAAACAATATCTGACCCAAACCCCAGTACTCATGCCACCACAGCCCACTCTCCCCTTTCTCTTATACCTAACCATAACCGACACTTCAGATGGGGCTCTGCTAGCCCAATACCTTAAAGATTCCCGTAAAGAAAGAGCCATCTATTATCCCAGTCACAAATTGGATGGATATAAGGTTAACTACACAACTTTGGAAAAGGCATGTATCTCACTTATTTGGGTTACCTAAAAGTGGCAGCACTATATGCTCACCTTCCCCATCAAACTTCTATCCCAAATGGACCCCATCAAATACCTACTTGAGAAACCCACCTTGTCCAGCCAAATGGTCCGATGGTTGATGCTCCTAGCCGAGTTTTATATCGTGTACGTCACGCTGAAAGCCATGAAAGGAAGAGCCATCTCTGACTACCTCGCTGATTACCCCATGGATGAAGCCTATGTCTGGGTTTCCGAATTCCCAGATGAAAACATTCTTTGTACTACTCAAGAATGCCTTCAATGGCAAATGTTCTTTGACGGCGCTGCCAATAAAAAGGGATATGGCATTGGGATACTTCTGATCACCCCATATGACTCCCACACTCCCATCGCCATCAAGTTGGATTTCCCCTGCACCAATAACATGAATGAGTAAGAAGCATGCACGGTAGGCCTTAAAGTTGCTCTAAAGAAAATTATTCAATGCCTAGATGTCTACGGGGATTTTGCCCTCATCATCGGTCAAGTGCTCAAAAAATAGAGAGTCAAGGACTAAAATCTCCAACCCTTCCATGCCCACTTAGAAGAACAAGCCTCCCAATTACAAGATATCACCTCCCATTACCTACCCCAAGTAAAGAATAACCTAGCCGATGCCCTTGCTACCTTGGCCTCCATGGTCGACATGCCTGAAGGAATAACAATGACCCCCTTTCTTGTTTAAAAGCAGAACAAACCAACCTACTTCCACCACATTGAGCTCGTCACCACCAAAGATCCCTAGCTAGCCAATTGTTGGTACTATGATATCTGGCGCCTCCTAAAGCATGGTAGGTATCCCGAGGGTTACAACAAGAAAGATCGAGCAACCCTTCGAAGACTGACTGCCCAGTACATCATCTGTCACAAAGCACTGCTCAAAAGAAACTTTATTGGAACTCATCTACACTACATCGCAGCGGCTGACATTGAAAAGATAATGCAGAAGATCCACAGCAGGAAATGCGGACCCCACATGAATGGTTACATGCTCGCTAAAAAGATCATCTGACAGGGCTACTAGTGGACCACCATGACCTAGGATTGCACCGTCTATGTCTGGAGATGCCCCAAATGCCAATAATTCTCCAACCTTCAGCATCTGCCTCCGCGCAAATTATACAACATGACCTATCCCTGGTCGTTCTCCACCTAGGGCATCGACATCATAGGGAAGGTTACACCGAAGGCTTCCAACGGGCATGATTTCATCCCAGTTGCCATTGATTACTTCACCAAATAGGTCGAAGCTTAGTCATACGCAGTGATGAACGCCAAGAAAGTGGCCAAATTCATCAAGAAAAACATCATCTACCGATATGGGGTCCCGAACAAGCTAGTATCAGATAAAGGGTTACATTTCGAGGTAGAAATAAGAGAGGTGGTCAACGAGTATGGGATTCAGAGACACAAATCTTCTCCCTACCGACCTCAGACCAATGGTGCAGTTGTAGCCACCAAGAAGAACCTCAAAGCCATCATCAGTAAGATGACCAAAAGCTATCGAGATTGGGCTGATCGGATCCAGTACACCCTCTGGGGCTACCTAACCTCAATTCGAACCTCTACTGGAGCTACCCCCTACTCTCTAGTTTACAATATGGAATCAGTCCTACCCGTGGAGTTGGAAATACCCTCGCTACGCGTCATGCTTGAAAGCAAGGTCAGTGAAGAAAATTGGTGCCAAAGCCATCTTGAGGAGCTGACCCTCCTAGATAAAGGGAGGTTTAAATCTCTATACCACATATAAGGATACCATCGCTGAATAGCGTGATCATTCAACAAAAGAGTCAAGGACCACGGTGTCCGAGAGGGGGACCTAGCCCTCAAAGAAATCATAGAACCCATCTGGGACCCCAGAGGGAAATTCAAGCCCAATTGGAGAGATCCCTACATTATTAAGAAGATCTTGTCTGGAATTGCCGTCATGCTCAGTGACTTAGATGGGGCAGAGATGGCTCATTCATTCAACCTGGACCATCTAAATAAATTCTACCCCTAGTCTGAAATCTCGGCGCGCTACGACTCTTCTCATCTCCCTTCTATTCTAGAAAAAAATATCTCTTCATTTCCTTCTACCCAGAACTACGTGGTCCTGATCCTTTGCAAATAACCATTTTCAAACGAATTAAAAAACTTTCCAAAAACCCCAAAGGTACGTAGGCAGCTTATACATGCTACATGAGCACGAACCTTTCTTTTTCACAAAATACTATTCTTTTCTTATCTCCGAGAACAATAGTCAATTCCAACATATACTTGAACAAAAGGATTATGTATGCCTTAGTGATAGGTATAGATAATTCAAACAATACAAAACTCATCAAGGGAACAACTGGATAATCAAAAAACTTGTTTATTTCACTAATAAGAAAATTCGGTACAGATTACATAAAGGAACGGATAACTACCTTCCCCCTACCTTCCTAAAAAACCCAAATAAAACCCCCACATTTATTACACAATAAACTCTCCAGGAGTTCTATCCACAACTACCAGAGGAGTCTTCTCTGTCATCATCATATGCATCCTGGGGTCCCCAAGTTTCCCCTGCCTAAACAGAGTGTCGTAGACACTCCATGGACCTATAAGCTCCAACCAGCTTCGAAAAAACCACAACACCTCCTTCCATAATGTCAAAAGAGATAAGCCACTTTTTTCTAGTCTTCACTGCCAACATCTTGCTAACTACTCTCCTCCACAACCACTTCATATAATCCCTAGGGATATGCCAAACTCTCCCAATAGACTTAGAGGGATGGGTCGACGAACATCGATTCTCCCATATAGAGCCATGCCACATGCGCAGAGGCTCGATCAAATATTCTATTGGAAAGAAATTTAGTGTCCTAGGTCGCACAACCTGTGTCCAGCCAAATTGGCACAGAAGCCGCCAAGGGAAATAAAAAGAGGTCTGGCTGAGACCAACCAGCCACATATGTGAGTATTCTCCTAGCTATAGAACATGCAACAACTATCACCACCAAGGCACTTACCAGTAAAGATTCCGAGCCCTATGCTCCACAAGCCAATTCTCCCAGCTCTCAATATCCAGGCCAACACTGAAGAAGTGCCGCGAATAGAAGTTGGGTACAACCGATGAAGGATATTCTGTAAGAGTCACCAGGTGTAGTCTTTCAGACAACCACATGAACAGCATCATAGGGCTACCCCGCAGGAAGTCAGAAAGACCTTCTCTCCAGGCATCCAGACCGTTCAGGGTCTTCGCTAGTATCACCGTCGCGGGATTGCGACGGTATGACATCCATGAAGTAACATATGCAAGTTGTGGGTCCACCAACAGTTCCCCAATCACCAGCAACAATTTTAAAATTAGGCCCAGAGCAACGTCTCCAACATAGCCAGCATTACCCACTTCCCGTAAATGCACAGTGATCTAGACACCGAAGGCGAAATGTGAAGGAGCCTAGCCAGGAAATCCCTGGGAGAACAAAAAAATTTGGGTAAAGTCGCAGCAACACTGGGATTTACCCCTAGCATGATAGAAAATTCCTCGTAGGTAGGACAAACTTCATCCAACCCAAAACGAAATACATGGTCTTCGGGGTACCAAAATTGTACTGCTGCCATCAGCATGTTCCACTCAATGGGACGATTGCGCCACAAAGAGACTCGACGCATGTTGAAAGCATCGTAGTCGATGTTATAAGAGCACATTGCTTCTAAGGCTTTGAGGTATTTAGCAAACTCCATGCTACCAGAGAGAGCCATCTTGCAGGACTAAGAAATAGTAAGGCAAGTAAGTAAGAATGTGAAGGTGTGATGAAAACACTCCACCCTTCCCCCTTTTTATACTTGAGAACCCTCACAAGAGACATAACCCCTATAGAAATCGGAGGGAATCCTACCCCACAAAGTACAAAAGGCTGAAGAGGGCACAAATCAAAAGCTTTGAATTGATGGGACTGAACTTGACTGCCGATAGGCAGGGCAAGGTGCTTACCAATCGAGAACCCGCCATTTTTAAAAAATTCACTTTTCCACTTTTGCCAAAATCAGAAAAACCCAATAAAAATAAATTTATATTCTCAACAGAATTTCAAAAATCCTCTTCCATCCCTATATGATTTACCATTTTTAACTTTCCTTTAAAATCCTAAAAACATCTATTTTTACGGTCTCAGTAGCAAAGTAAAAAGCGCATATGCATGCATTCACTCATTCATCATTAACAAAGGATAATAAAAAACTCCATTGCATTGCATATATATTAGTTCTCTGTGTTACATCAATGTTGCAGGAAATAAAAGGAAAGCAAGAAAAAAAGGGACTCCGCCCGAACCCATTCTTTCTCTCTCTCACTTACCCTTCATCCCCCTACGGTGAGATGACGCACCACCACGACCCAAGCCAGAGTCCTCCCCGGATGAAGCAAATGACACCAAGCAAGAAGGAACCGAGACCGCATCCCGAATATGGGAAGTCGCCGAAGATATCCAATTTCTAATGTCCCTCAGCCAAGTGGTCGACACCCGGACTTGCTGCAAAGAAAAGGCAAAAATCAGTATCAAAAGAAGGATTAAAGCAAAAAGAACGAAAAAGAGGAAGAAGGTATACCACCGTATGAAGGACCTCCTCCGTCAAACCCAACTCCTCCGGATCCATCGCATGAGGATGGTGTAACATGGGCACCATCCCTCCATCAGCCCGCCGAATGTTGTATGGGGGGGGTATGCAATCGCACAAAGGGAACCTCTGAAGTCGCCACGGTAGACACCGTCGGACCACCACCGCTGTGGGAGGACCCCACCACCTGACTCGAACCCGCAGGAGGGAAATGCAAGACATCATATTTGTTGGGTTCCATCAACCAGCTCGTCACAAAGTCCATATAGTCATACGGTGCATCCGTATCAGTATATAACAAGTAGGACTCACAGATCATCACCGCGATCTTTTCATCCTATGGTAACAGCTGCTCCCGCCTCATAGACATAGGAGGCTGCGCAGGTGGCACCACCACCTCCTCCTCAGCAATCTGTTGAACCACCTGCTCCCCGAGATACCAAGAATGGTCGAACTCATGTGCCAGCAAGTGCCGCAGCTATGCATTCACCTCGGTCGCCCCCGTATCCTGAATGGATGTCCCCCAAGGGTAAAAAGTCACCTGAAAATCCCCAGTAGGCATAAGTCAATACATAATCAGAACATGCCAAAAACCAAGACTGAAAAAGAAAGAGTCTTACCATACCACTGGTCAGGACATTCAAGACCTGAGAGAGAGATCCCTTCGACTGTCGATTGGCCTTATGCCATCGATACAATCGAAAAAGTCCCCAACGGTATTCTCCTTCAGAGCAATCAGCGGGGTATTGCACCCAATCAACTCATAGAACCATGTCTGCCAAAGACAGGAATTCATAATAAAAAAGAAACACATGATGAAAATGTGAATGTGTGATAGGAAAATGCACAAAATTAAAGAATACCTCGAGGAGATACATGGCTCTAGTAAAAGTTTGCTGATAGCACCGGCTAAAAGCATCCAAAGAAAAAGAGAGGATCGCCAAAGTCAGGCTCCCCCAATCATAGAAAGGGATTTTCGAAAACATCCTCAAGTACGGCAAGAACCACAAATGGACGACATCACCGCTCGACGCCACTATGAAGCCTCCCAGCACCAACAAAATGAACAATCGGGCCATCTTCCTCACCTACAGCTCATCCTCCACATCGATCAACCTACTCATCACGATATCCTTTAATATGGACAGTCGTATGGAATCCCCAGATACTATCCTCCCCCACATCGCCGAGTGTCGCACGCACCGCCTCCGGCCTCACCCTTAGAGAGCGATCCACCTCTATCTGCTCCTCATTGTAATCCAGCCCTAGCAGCTGCTGCACGTCTATGGGAGTCACGGTCATCTCCCCAAAACCGAAATGGAAGGTGTGGGTAGTATCCCACCATCTCTCTCCCAAAGCGCATAAGAGCGTTGTCGAACGAGGCATCTCATCCAGCAAAGACGCCAACCTCTCAAAACTCACTGATGATACCACCCAACGCACCACAGGTAGAAGATGCTCCCAGACATCCTTAAGCCCCATCGTCCCACGGGCACGCATGTTCTTCAAAGAGATATCAGACTGTTAAAATAAGAAACCTTGTCAAAATTGAAGGAAGAAAGAAAAATCACCAAAAAGAGAAGAATGACAAAATTCAGGTTACTTACATAACCGCCAGGACTCACCACCCTCAAAGACTGATGACGTGACAGCTCCCGTAGCAAGGTTTGCTCATTCACAACCGTCTTAAATGCATCAAAGGAGTTCTCGCTCCCCAAAGCAAGAGGCGCCCTGGAACTTCACTCCATGTTCGCCGAGTCGTCAACGGTCAACCATTCCCTATGCGCTGCAGTGCTCACAAAGGCGGCCATTTCTTAGAGATCAGAACGCTAGAACGATTTGCAGAGGAAAATCGCAGAAAAAAATAAAGCAAGAAGCTGTGAAAAATGAGGGGAATTCGCTCCCTTTATATAGGATGCTAAGCGTCATGCCGATCGGCATTGACTCCCCACCCACAAATTGACACTGTTCCCTTACCTTCCCGAGGCTGTCCAAAAGTCCATGCCACTGCCGAATGGCATCCTCTGAACCGTGTCGATCGGCACCCCCTTGAAATTTCATAAAAAATTCCCAGAAAATACCAGAAAATCCTGAAAAATCCTCAGAGAAATCCTAAAAATCTTGGAAAGGATTTAGAACATTTTCACTAAGAAAATTTCACACTCCCTTAAGCGGTACCCCTATTTCCCCAGCGAAACTACTGAAAGACATTTTCAAAGTCTCCAAAGGACACTCTACTTTTCCCCCAGCTCATACCCTAGCGAAACCCAAAATCTAATCTTCATCCACTCTTAGGTCAGAATTGACATCGGTCTTGGATCGTCACCTTAGTTAGGTCAAAATTGACCTCGGTCCTCGGTCGTCACCACTCTTAGGTCAGAATTGACCTCGTTCTTAGGTCATCACCACTCTTAGGTCAAAATTGACCTCAGTCTTGGATCCTCACATTAGTTAGGTCAAAATTGACCTTGGTCCTCAGTCATCACCACTCTTAGGTCAGAATTGACCTCGATCTTGGATCCCTACCTTAGTTAGGTCAGAATTGACCTTGGTCCTCGATCGTTACCACTCTTAGGTCAGAATTGACCTCGGTCTTGGATCGTCACCTTAGTTAGGTCAGAATTGACCTCGATCCTCGATCGCCACCACTCTTAGGTCAGAATTGACCTCATTCTTTGGTCATCACCTCTCTTAGGTCAGAATTGACCTCGGTCTTGCATCATCACCTTAAGCCCACAGAATCGGCTTTGACCCGCCGAATTGGTCATCTCACCTTAAGCCCGCAGAATCGTCTTCGACCCACAGAAATGGTCACCCTCACGTTGAAGCCCGCAGAATCAACTTCGACCCGCAGAATTGGTCATCTCACCTTAAGCCCGCAAAATTGGCTTCGACCCGCAGAATTGGTCACCCTCACCTTCAAGCCCGGGGAATCGACTTCGACCCGCAGAATTGGTCACCCTTACCTTCAAGCCCGCAGAATCGACTTCGACCTGTAGAATTTCTCACCCTCACCTTCAAGCCCTCAGAATTGGTTTCGACCCTTAGAATTGGACATCTCAACTTAAGCCCATAGAATCAGTTTTGACCCGCAGAATTGGTCATCTCAACTCAAGCGCACGAAATTGTCTTTGACCCGTAGAATTGGTCACCTCATCCTTAATCCCGCAGAATTGGCTTTTTCCCACAGAATCGGTCACCCTCATCTTTAAGCCCATAGAATTTACTTCGGCCTGCAGAATCAGTTATCCCCAGTACACTCCCATAGGTCCTCATAATCGTCCTCGACCCTCTGAATTGGTCATCCTCCCTCAAAAACAACATGCGGTGTCTATTCGATGGCTATCGTTTGTTCCAAACTCACCCGTCGAGGGGCTCTATAAACACCCTATTCTGTTACCCCCTAAACTCTCTTTAGGTCCCTAGCACCTCCCTTCATCACTACAAACCCAGGTCATACCCCGAGTACTGACCTAGAAGCCATCGGGAGCTCTTAGGCTCCGTTTGACCAAAAGTCAAACTCTTCAGCTCGATCGAGGTTGGATGAATCTTTTAAGGGACCTAAAACCCCTTTCCAACGGTCCACCCCGTGCACGATTCGGACTTATAGTATGTACGAAGGATCCGTTTTACTCCGAAAGGTCACCGAATGCTTTCAGGGACCAATTGACTAAAGTAAACTCCCCGAACCAGATCAAACTCTTTGGAATGTTGAAGTACATCTCCTAACCTTTCCAACGGTCCACCCTGTGCGCGATTCGGACTTACCAAGCGAACGAACGATCCGTTTGCGTCCGACGATTCCCCGTCTAATGGACTGATGAATGCTTTCGAGCCATATTTGACCCAAAGTCAACTCTTAAACCCGGGATCAGTCTAAGGAATTTTGAAGGTCTCCGAATTACCTTTCCAAAGGTCCACCTCATGCGCGATTCTAATCAATGATTTGTGTTCTACAATCGATTTTCCAAAAAGGCCTGAAATACACTACTAAACGGCAGGTCCCAGACCCTGCCTATCGACAGTGTGCCTAAATGAACCTGCCAAATGGCAGGAATAGGGCTATGCCAATCGGCAATGACCCAGGCCTATAAAAATGAGGCCTTGATCTCATTGCAAGGGGGACAAAAATCAGAAACTTATCACTCTCAACAGATCCAGAAAACCTCTCTCGAAGTCAGCGCGATTTCTACACCCAAATCCCTTTCCAACCTTCACTTTTCATCAAACTTGGTGAATTCACTACCCTCCATCATCATCCAAGTCTAAGGTCTCCTCTCCAACATTCGAGATCAAGCTCAAGATCTTCAAGAAGGTCCAATTTTCTCAACTTTCTCCTTAAATTCTCATAAATTTGAAATAACTTGTTTTATTACTTAGTGCTTTTATTATCTCATCTCACACATCCTAATATACTTTTTTATTTTAGTATTATTGCACATCTCTTATTTTAATATAAATAAAAACCTAAAAAATAAGAAAAAGTGGGTTTGCTCATAAATTCCAAACGGGAATTCTCACACTTTTCTTACACTTTTTCCACAACTAAAACACTTTTTCTACCCGCACACATACACACAAATAAGATAATCCCCCGATTGGATTTATGGGATAAATCCCACCCCTCATTTTGCATGCAAACTACGTAGACTTTGATGCCTCTATAGGCTATGTAGGCATCTCGGGGTAAAACCCGAGACTCGAGTCCTATTTTTACTTTTTCTATCATTCTATACTTTCTCTAAACTCTACTCTCTCATATCATATATATCCATATATTTGTTCATATTGGTGTATTATTCCCCGTACATTATCCTTCTATCATAACGGTCAACGTAAGGATAATCGGGTAAATCCTATTTTCTGATATTATTTTTATACCTTCCTACGGATGACTCGCTTTACCTTTTTCATGGTACAAGTTGATGATTCATATCTCCACTATATATACACATGCACACATATCACGGGGAAAATAAAAAAGTAAAATAACAAAATCCATGAGAGACCGAAAGGGCGGAATGGGTGCCTAACACCTTCCCATTTCGTAACTTAGCCTCTGGACCCTTCTTGAATCATTTCGGTTTTGTATGCACCAGTATGTCTTTGGATGCTGTCCTTCGGGATGGATTCCCCTTTTCTTTTGTCTGTTTTGAGTAAAATAGACCGACGACTCTAATCTCTCTATATTTTTCACCTCAAACCTCAAATGACGTGGGCCGAAGCGCTACCGAGAGGGACGCGGGGGACCTAAGGATCCTCACTCTTACACTGCCCCCCCCCCCCCCCCCCCCGCGGTATGGATCGGGGATGGCCACAGTGCCCACAAAAAAATTTCGTCTTCCACGATACCTATCCAAAACACATGTGTCCATGTATGTCTCGGTGTCCACCGAATGACTTTGATTCGTCTACGATATCGAACAAGAAGTCCTTCTCTTTTCTTCACTGTAAAACCCTATTGTTCAAGTGTAGAACAAAACTTCTTGGTGAAACAAGATCACATAAACATATAAGAATGATAACTCGGATCTTTGAAAACTCTAAGGATGTGCTTAAGATTTTTAAACCTTAGAAAACTTGTGCAAAACTTGTACTGGATAGTAAACTGTTTTTTCCAGGATGAACCCACCTTTAATTATGACAAAAACACGCTTTAAATAAGATGTAAATGTCACCTCGAAATCGTATCGCTCGAACGACATAGGGCTATCGTTCGCACGACATAGCCATCTCGTTTGAATGAGACTGGTTGTCGTTGGAATGAGCCCGCGTGTCAGTTTGACTTTTTGACTTTTTGTTAAAAATGTCTCTTCCAAAAGAGATCCAAATAAGTCAAACTCCTTTTCGAGGTTAACAAAATAAAAACGTAGTGTAAACATTTAAAAAACATTTTAAACATTTTTCTTTATAAAAATTATATCCTTATCTTTTATAAAAACAATTTCGAGCACCATTAATTATACGCATTCATACTTGTGTGATCTCGGAATGCAATTAACTTTGAAGACGAATAAACTTACACCAATTAAACTTTGGCATGATTAATTCTTTGAAGCTTTGCTGCAACATTTTCAATTTCTTACATTTGTCATAGACCAAGTGAGATCATGACAAAATAAAATCTCCTTATGACATATTACAAACACAGTTTTATTCACGGAATGAAGTCAAAACAGTACCGGGACTCAATTGGTAATTTATGTCCTAACAAATCTCCCCCTTTGACTATTCCGGGACAAAACTAAACGAGTGAAATGCCTAAGCAGGGCCGTCAAGCCGTATGATGCCTAAATCCCATCCCATAAACCCAAAATAAAAAAATTACAGGACACGGACTAGAATATCTAGCACCGGTAAGCATGAACTGTCTGAATGTGATGTAGACTTGAAATCTCGAATCGCTGAAGCATACCTAGACACATAAAACAGACAAACAAATACCCAGGGAAGTATGGAGGAACAAATGAAACCAATCTATATAATAAGGAGTAGAATAGTTGGCACTATTCCATAAGTTGATAACTTAATTAGGTGTCTAAATTGTTCTAACAAGGCAAGGGATGGAAGATTGAGATTAGTTTCAGCCAAAAACGTGACCTTAAAACCCTAATGCACAATCTCACATTATATCCTCCCTCTTCTCACTCATCTGCCTCTGTCTCTCTCTTCCTTACTCTTCTCACATGCACTCACCCCCACAAATTGGCATGTTCTTCACAGTGAGAAGATGCCATTTTACAGGTATGGTTTTGTTTATTTTTAGAGCGCTTTTGGTCTTCAGCTTTCGTAGCATTAACATATGAGGTTTGATGAATGGTTTAGTATTTTCGTTTGTTATTAGGTATCTTTGTTACATTTAGGTTTCAAATGCCTACTTCTCATGCTCTTACTCACGCGGTACGATTTTTTGGTATGGTTTTTCTTTCAGGTCTATTTCCTTTGTGTCATGCAGAACTAACCCCACTTTTACTCTTTGTTTCTAAACATATTTACAGATCTAGCTCGATACATATATTTGCATATCAATCCATGATTTTAGGTATAGTCTTTTTTCTCTCTCCCTATATTTTCTTTGTATTTTTTTGCATCTCATTTTATTAGTGATGTAGTTTTAAATATTTTGAATTTATATTGGGAAATTTTTTAGGGTTTTCACATTAAGTCTTGAGCATTTGTTTTCCAGATCTAGCAACTAATATGACTTTACATTTTACGGATCTAGCAATATTTTGAGTCACTTGTCAGGTATGGTTTTGTTTCTCTTTTTGGGGATTTTGGTTTTCATATATGAGGTTTTCAAAATGGTTTTTACTACTTTCATATGTGGTTAGTTAGGTACGGTTTTGTTTCACTCTATATTTTTATTCAATTAGTATGAAAATATGGTAATTATTTGGTGGGTTAATTTCATAGTGGGCGATTTTTGGATTTATATTATGGTTTTGGGGAATTTAAATCCTAAGCTTAAAAAATATGGTTTGAGGGGTTTTGATCCCTATTTTCAATTGTCTTTTTATAGTGAATGTCTCCTTAGGAGATTATATCACGTTTAATGTGTATTAACTACTGTCACGTACATTTCGTTTTAATTCTCTATTATGCTTATCCATAGTTTATTCATTAAGCTTTAATCCTAAATCTCATCCGCCCTATCACTATATAAAAATCAATATGACCCTTCTCCGTCTTTTTCTTTGTTTGATACATTTGTGTAAATTATTTATTTTTGCATCAGTTTTTTTATTATATTATGCATTTTGTTTAGAGAGTTAATTTTAGTTTGGAATTTCCACAGTCTGGATTATTATAGTTGTGTTTATGATACTGAATTTTGTAAAGAACGGTCTAATCTTCCCACGTGAATTTAATTCATTAAAAGAAAAAGCATGTATATGTATATCATTAAAAGCGTCCGCGTTGTAACGATCTTTTGTTTGTCGATCTTAACCATTTAACATTTTCATTTTAATATTTTGTGGGAATAACCATCTTAACGTTTATGAAAGGTAATTATATTGATCTATGTTTGTAACTAAAGGATTACCTCAATTATTTTGTTTGTTTGAATTTAACAAGAAAGTTTGGTTGGAAATAGTTATGGAGACCATGATCATAGTGATATCAATGGTATGTTCTTGCCTAGAATTTTTAACATATATTTCTTTGCTTTTTCATCTTCAACGTTAAACAATATTTTACCTTCAATGTTGTTTGTGCTTATAATTTTAAGTTTTAATTATTTTTTTTGAAAATCGACCCTCAAATCAATGTCGAGTTTGAATCCTTTTTAAGGTTTAATTATTTTTTATCTACTTTTTTGTTTTGACCTACTTCTCGGGGAATTTGAATAGATGCTATTTATACTCTTATTTGTTCTACTTTTTTAATGTATTTTTTTGGTTTTCGATGTTCACATATCGATTCTAAAATTTTGATACTACACTAATTTTTAATTTATTGAGACTTTGTTCTACACAATAGGGGTGAATTGTGTTATGAAACTCATGAGGAAAGAAATAACTTTAGCACATGCGAATTCAAACTTTATTCTATGAGCCAGATTTTTTCAGATCTCATAAGTAATATTGGTTTCATAACTTTTAGACCAATCATTCCTACACCTCTTTGACAAAATTTCCATCCTTGAATAAGATGCGTAGAATCTTAATCGTTTTTTATGCACACTGTGTTTCTGTATTATTGTCTTCATAGTAGGGAATCCGAGTACAAAAATTATAGATGTGAATCTTAATCGTTATTTAGTTAAAATAAGAAAAGTATTTTCTTTGTTGAGTTGAGTTTCTTGCTTGATATTTATTTTTTCCATGGTATACTTATTTATGAAGAAATTCTTGATCCTTATCACACTATAGTATGTTTTTTCTTTGAATATATTACTAACTATCAATGCTACCTTAATAGGAACAAGTGTAGTGATGGAGTTAATGCGACCTTGGAGATCTTAGTCTATAACAACTTGAATAAGAACTTTCCCCAAATCGACTTCGCTTTTGATGATGTTAAGTCCAAGTTAAAGCCCAGGACTACAATGCATCTCTCATGTCTGTATAACTATAATTGCACAATTAAATGCACATATATACCTGGAATGTAATTTTTTTTATATCGAGAAAATGACGCGGGCTCAATGTATGTACAATGATCGGTTTCCTTTTCTACTCCAAACACACGAACAAAAGGAATAACAAATCTGAAGGCAATATTTTTTGTTTTGGTTTTGGTTTTTGCTTTTGGTTATAGTAATTTATAGCTATTTGAAATCATAAAGTGATGTTTCAATTAATTTTTTATATGATAACTTCTGTATTGTTATTCTTTCCTTCTTTAGTGGAGACTTTTGTTTTAATTCATTTCCAAAGTGAATATTTCTGATAAAACTTCAAGTGGCTCATTTTTTGCTGTGATAAATGATTCTATTTTCAGAAGGTGATGTCTCTTTACACGAAGCATAGAGAAGAAATGGTTGTCATTCATGGAGAGTAAGTGACGGTTCCCGCTGTGGAGGGCTATAGGTTTGTTCCAACATCTGATGTTGAGAAAGCTAGTTCGAGTGGACAAGAAGTAGAGGTTACAGTTTCACATTTTAATCCGGAGGAAGCTCAGGAGCTAAGTAAATTGGAGGAGGTGGTTTCAACTTTAAACAAGGTGAAAATGGAGGTGGATTTGGTACCCATTCAGGAGGAGTCTGAGGTGAATTGGGCGTGTGCAGTGAGGAACCTATTGAAGATAAGGCTTCATCTCTGGAAAATGCATAACAATGTGATCCTCAGTTACTTGGTAGCGGTGAAGATGTGACCAACCATTCTATTAAAATAATAAGGAGAAGATGGTTGATACCAATTGTGGTGGTCTGTTTCTTTTTACTCATGTGTCTTCCGAGGTAGTGATGCCAGAGTCATTTGAGTCTGGGTCAGTAAATTTAAGTCGGATACAACATTCTCCTGAAATTACACATTGAAACATTTTTATTTTTCCTTCAATTTAGTTTTTTTCCTCCTATTTGAAATGACGATTTATGTTTTGGTCATGTGAGCTAGCCACATGCTCTGTGCTTGCTGCTGCCCCACATGTTAGCTAATAATAAAGTTTCAAGTTCCTTTTCTGCTTTGAAAATAAGAATATTCATGATCAAATTCAGCTCATCATTGTTTCTACCATAATTACTTATGTATTGTTTATTTATGCTCTTTCTCAGATGAAAGATAAAAAAGGAAGACTTCACTTCTTTGGGATTTATGTTCATAAACAAGGAAGAATTTATCTCACTCGCTATGTACTTATGTATTGTTTGTTTGGGAAAATGTGATCTGGCAATTTTCTTTATTTATGTGTTTATTTAACCTTTAGGTTAAGTACACAAATGAAGAATTTTGTGTTTAAAAGTTCTCATTTCTGTATTTATTTATGTTATATATTTATCAGAGAAAGTTATTATAAAATGCCTCGATCTTGTATCACCACGGGGGATTAAAAGTTCTCATTTCTGTATTTATTTATGTTCTCATTTCTTTATTTAGTGATTCAAGTTCAACTTAAACTTAAAACTCATACTAAATTCAGAAATTACTGATATTGTCTATAGGGGTAATCACAATCATCCAAAACCTCAATCTACATGGAGATAAACATCATTATTAGCAACGATAATAGCTTTAACTTCTTCTCAAGGATAAATAGATTCATCAGCAACACCAAAGAATTCTTGTATCACCACGGGGGATGAAAATTATGATAGGACTTCTCATAGTAGTAGATCAGGGGGTGATTAAGTTGACAAAGATGAAATTGATTGCAAGGGATTGAATCAGGTGGTTTTATCATTGTTACCTAAACCTTTTTATCTCATATTTGTTTTCTTAGACTTTGAGGGGATGTGATTTCTTTGATTAACGATTTTATCATATTAGAAATCGTATCCAATATTCAACTTCATCAAAATCCAATGTGTACCAATTCTCTATTCTATGAAACAAGGGTGTTCAATCTTACAAACGTGTGTCTATTTTAGATCTATTCTATCGAACTCTATGTACACTTTGTGTTGCTTTTTTTGGTGTAGAACTATTGAAACCATATCATTGTGTTGCTTTTTTTGGTATAGAAATATTGAAACATATCATAGAGGTGGTTGATATAGATTAGTTCACTACTCTGTTACTTTTCTTACGCTTTGTTTATATAGAATAGTTCACTGCTATCATTGGAAAGTTTATCTATAGTAAAGTCTCAGAAAATTAAGGAGAACAATCTGTGCCATGGGATAGATTGCAATGACACTGAAACAATTGACATAAAAGAGAAGAATGTCATTGAGTCACTAATTAGGAAGAAGCAGCAACTCTTGCTTCATGGATTGTATTATTCTTATATTTCTTAGTGAAAATTGGAGGTATGCATATGATTTCGAATGCAATTGAATTTTATTATTTTGTAGACATTAAGATAATGAAATTCTGAATAAATTTTAAATTCTCATTTAACGAATATAATACTAAATGGATACCATTTTATGCTTGAAGTCAGATTTATTTTCTTTTTCTTTTATAGTACCATCCATGGCGACACTATTATTATATGGGGCTTGAGCAAGTGTACACTATATTCATGACAAAGCATTGCATTGTCAACCAGACAACCACTTTAAATAGTGTTTTATTTGGTGTCGGAAGTTTTTCTTTAGCTATTTTATTATTTGAATGACATTAATAATGTGTTTATTTTTTGCAGATGTAATATTGATAATCTCTCTATCAAAAAGGTACTCTCTCCCGCTAACAATTAAGATTTGTGATTTCCTTTTTTGAGCATATGTAATACTTTTTTTCCTGTTACTTATAATGTAGCTTTAATATTTCTTCTTCTATTTAATGGGTAGTTTTTTGGAATAATTACATATGCAGGTTAAGGTTACTCCTTACCATTTCTAAGAACCGAGGTATGTGAAGTTTTGGACATGTTTTCTCCTACAATCATTTGAGATGCTCAAGTCACAGAGATAAGAAGTAATACTTCTTCACTTTTATTCTCTAACTATAATCCATTGTTTGATTTATTTATTTACAAATTTTACTATATATTGTAAATTACAATTTTTCTATATGTTGTTTTTGATGAGACATGCCACTATGGTCTTGCTATTTCTGGAAATTTACTTTGTGGTTTATTAGGATCTAATTGATATTATCAATATTCTATGGGGTAAATATGATCAAAATTTGGTATATATAATTATATTTGGCATGCTCGAGTTTCGAAACCAGTTGCTAATTTTATTTTGTTGTATTTATGATTTGAATCATTATTCATTACCTTCTCAGTGTTCAATAGTCATCAGTAATTTCATCAAATTGACATGATAATTGTTCGAAAATTTTAAAGGTTCTTTTTCTGTATGGCAGGACATTGTTGAGGAGATTTCTACAGTGCCTGAATGGATTTGTACAAATCTAGAATACTACTAATTAGTATGGCTAATTTATCGCTAATATTCGAATGGATTTGTTATGGAAAATTTTTTAGTTACTATTTTGTTTCTTTCCAAATTTAATTGACAATTTTAAGTCGAATTTTGTGAAAGTTGGGGTTATACAACTTTTGATTGTGATCAAAACATTTTTTTCGACTTATCTTATGGATGAGAGGTTTGAGTTTATGTTTTATATTGAGTGTTGATTTTATGATTTACACCAAATGTATCAGTTCTGACATGTCCACTTTGAAATTAAACAGGTTGTGATGTAATACTTAAGGCTCAGAATAAAATTTCACACGTATTATTAGATTTATGAATAATATATGGGAGACTCTGGATTTTACGTGTATTACGTGTGGAACTTAAACACGGAGTAAACATGGTTATTTTGGATGTGAAATTAGTAGATTTATATGAATGATGACATTCGGGATTAGTCGCGTTTGAAATCTGGAGATGAACATATGACTAATTAGCAAGGTTTATATAATATTTGACTAGCTATTTTAATTGACTAACTTTGTTTGGTCGAGTAATGAATTTTTTTCCTTTTTGCAATCATGCACTTTAGAAATTTTCACCGTGCCTTTAGGCACGGACATTCTGCTAGTGTGTATATATATATATATATATATCCAAATGATACCAAACGATAATAGATACCAATATGAACAAACTATGAAAAACCATTTGTTAAACCAATTTGAGAAAAATGATACCAAATTTAAACTACCAATTTGAAATACCAATTTGTAAAATATGTAATCCAAAACATGCTCAAATCTCCCCCTACATCACATACATCTCTCCCCCTTTTTGTCTCGAATAGACAATCAGGTGAAAAGATAAGCCAGTGAACAAATATCTAGCATGAAAATATACCAATTTGAATTAATTTGAAATCACTAGATAATCATAAAACAACCAGATGAATATGATCAAGTAATGACAAATCAGTAGCTAGTAAACCAAATGAATCAAACAAAGAATATAGCAATCTAATCAGGTGTGATAATCGAACTATATGCAAAATATCAATATGAGACAGTAAAACCTACATATAAACCAGTCAGTCCAGAAAAACATCTAGCAGTACCAAAAATATCACAAAAATACACCAGTGGACTGCAAACGAATCAGAAGCAAGAATTCAGGATGTCGTTCGAAAGAGCCAGGAACATCGCTCAAATGAGATGAGGGTGTCGCTCGAACGAGACTTAGTGCGACATAGATATGTCGTTCGAACGAGATGTCGCGACATGCCAAACTTTCACAGTTTCCCAGAAAAATCTTATATTTTTGGCCACTGAAAAATTTTCTAGGAAAAACCTAGTGGAAGGACCTGACAGCAGCAAAATATTGCTAAAACAGTAAGATTTTAACACAAAATGCAAAAATGCATAAAAACTATCAATGTGAGTTACATGCAAACATAGTACCGATGTGCTCAAACATGGACAAGGAATGAATGGGCATGAAACTACAACAAATGAGTCACAATTCCAACACATCAAAAATATCAAGAAGCTCTAATTGATAGCGATAATTCATTAAACTTTATCATAACCATATGATAATAAAAGTGTGATCTTAATGAACTAAACATATTACATGCACAAAAATCCATAATTTTGACGATTCTACAAACAATAGTGTCAAATTTTAATGTTTCAACATTAGGATTAGTTGTGCAAACCCGTTTAAATTTTTAGTCCATCCAAACTCCCTCAATAATATCATATTTTTCTTTGGAATCAACTAAACTAATTTTGCCCTTTTCCTTAGCATATTGCCTTTTCTTTTGGGCTCTTTTAAATGGTAGCTTTCACGACGAGTTAATTTTGAACTCTCGCAGCCCTTTCCCGTGAATCACTCATCATTTTTTTAATAAAGTATCAATACAAATCCTCACAGTAAACGGTTTTTACATTCACACTTATCCTTACGTCTACTTACGCATGGATGACAAGATTGACATAAGAACGCCTCACCAAATTCAAATATGCAAGAGGAGTCAAACATCCATATAAACTCGTGCATGTGTGCAATGTTGGCATATATACAAAGTCGAATCAAGATGCATATCAACTTCGAAACAACCCCATATAAACAATGGTTAAGATCATTCTAATCATCGATAATAATGACCAAATGTCCTAGCCACATGGATTTGAAACGATGGGGGGGGCCAAGCAAACCAATATGCCACATCAAACATGTAAACTCAAAAACAAGAAAGAACAAGAAAACATAACTATTTTCGATTTTTCAAAAATTTTATCAAAAACAAAATCTTTTTGTATTTTCAAAAAAGACTCAAACAAATGAAAAATATAATACAAAGAGATAAACATGTCATAACGCTAGAAAATTATAAACATGATGCAAGGGCTAGCGTATGACAAAACATGCAAGATACTATCCAAAAGAAATAGCAAGAGATGAATCATGTGCATGCATGTGACAATCAACCAACGAAGCATTTAGCATCTCCAAAATGGATTTCCTAACCCAAACCGGTGTATACCTAACAAAACGGGTTTTGGGAACCGATGAGACACTACTTTTAAACTTCCTAGGGTCTTTCTTAGATCAAAATAAAAACTCCTAAGGTAACCTTTCCTACCATAATGCGAATATGTCAAAACATGACGAAGAATGGGACCTTTAGGATGACCTTTTCTAATACCCTTGGATGAGGTTGACGCTCTAAAACAAACTATGGTTTTGGCTTTTACATTCGAACCACTAGAACAAGATAAGTCGCTACCATCACCACTCGAGTCATTTAAATAATTTTTTAACTTCAAAACTTTCGACTCAAGCAAATGATTAGACTCCTCAAACTTTCGCGATTCCTTCTTTAAACTATCAATTACCTAGAAGGTTATCTCGCTCCACCTCAATGTGAGAAAACTTATCACTGAGAGACTTTTCTCGTGACACAAAATCATTAATCGAATTATTTTCCTCAACGATACAAACCCTCGAATTTCTCAATTCCTCTAACTCTTTTTCTAAAACGAGAACTCTATCATCACTCTCCTTTTTGCCCAATTTTAATATATTAAAATCATTAAACAAGGAACTAAACCTCTCAGACAAATATCTCTTTAAATTTTAAACGTTTGCAAATTTTTAATCCTATTTTTTAAACCGTAATTTTCTTTCTCCAAAAATTTAATACGTTTTGCAAACTTTAAATTCAAATGATGTAAATCGTCAAAGCTTAGAGAATCCCGATGATACGAGAAATCGTCCACTTGTCGTTCTCGTATCAGCAAGTCAATCAAAGTGTGCAATGAACAAATAAAGCGAATAAGGAAATATGAACTCAAGATACAGAGTGGTTCAGCCTCTAAAATAGGCCTACGTCCACTGTGTTGCTCCATTCTAATTATATTCATTGTATTGTATAGTACAATCATGCCTAAAAAGGCGTCCAAGTATGAGGATAAGGGAGAGTACATGATGATTGATGATTCCGATGTGCAGGATAGGTGGTTACAATGTGGATGAACAACCCCCTAGTCATGTACTGATGTTGTGTAGAGAGAATAGGTATTATAGAACTGCCCCGGGTATATCTGGAATCGATACTGTCTCTCGAGGTGTGGTCCTCTATTTATAGGAGATATGCTCACGTGTAATGAGCACGTGACGCAGTCTGGAGTTATGATGAAGAGGGATGCAGCCTATAAGTTAGAAGTTCCGCACCCCGTACCGGTAGGATCTGCGATAAGTTAGAGGGTCGCGCCCTGTGATGAGGAGGGTCGCGCGCCCTGTAATCGGTTGAGCTGCATCACGAATTCAGTAGGGCGGTACGACATGTATCCTGTGCAGTTCAGGAAGCCTTCCGCGGTAGGGTGCTATATTTGTACTATCAATAATTCCTCAAGTCGTAGTGCCACGAGAATTCGATTGGGGCTACGGCTTAGTTCAATCATCTTAGGTGTCGCGGTACTTCCAAGGCGACGTTTCATCTTTCGCGCTCTCTTATATAAATTGTGTCAGGCCGTGGACTTCATTACGTTTCCAAAACTTTGAGAGCAAATCGAGAGCAAAATTCTGCATGTTCATCTTCTTTTATTTTCCGGTGACCTTTCGAGGTTGTGCATGGCGGTTCCAAGGTGGTGTGAGGCTGAGCATTGCTGATTTTTCTATTTCTAGGTAAATTTTCAACCATCCTTCTTTTAAATAGCTTTCATAGCTCGCAATTCCTCTTTAAATACACAAACACATGAGTTTCTGCGTTGCTTGATAGAAAATTAGGGTTTCAATTGAATAGTCTGCTATCACCCTAGAATCGAACACACATGAATGATAAAACAATCAATCTTCGTATGCTAAACTGAACCCCTGATCCTCGAGATGCCATGAAAATCATATAACTATTTGTGTTGTTCATAAACAAACTCTTCGTATTTTGTGAATTTGATCTTAAAATGATTAAACGTTAGATGCATTGCAGTTTAAGATAGATACCGCGACATGGTAGATTATCAGTAATCTACGGGTCCCTTGAATATTCCGTTTTGGACTCTATCTGCAGCATACAGTGGGCGATGGCTACGACACCTTAAGTTCTGAGATTTATCCTCTGCGTCTCTTTGATGCATATCCAATTAATCTGCCACGGTGGTGGGGGTATTTTAGGGCTCTGAATCCACACCCTTGCATTTTAAACAATCTTTAAATTTTTAAGAACTAAATATTCATCCATGATAAATAATTGTAATTGTTGCTAAAATTCCTTGAATCGACCTTTAGTAATTTTAGAGATGGTTGCGGCTTATAATCTCTAATTCCATTTCAGTGAGTTGCCGTGGTTGTGTAAGCTCCCTTGCGGATATAGGAGATGGCTACGGCTTGTAGGGTCCGAGGGTAATCCCTTAGGTTCAACACATAGAGTCAGCAGTGTTTTAGCTCATTAGCAACTCCAATTGGGAAATAACATCCCTCAAATAGATATACTGTGGTGTTACTTGTTTTTCAGGGCTTAAACCCCTTATTCGTTTAACTAATCTTACCGCAGCTTCTTAAAGTCTTTTTCAAACCATACCGGTTACGATGCCTAACTGCGAACTCTACTTTTTAGGTACTGCTGCAGCCATATGAGCTTTGACCCAGACGAATTTCTAAGAGGCTTTTGGGCAAAGCATTTTGGAACCTCTCCTCCTGAACTCTCTTCTATGCCCCCTCTGAGATCAATAGGGCCTTACCAACTGAAGGATTGCCCCAACTGCGTAATATTAGACTCAGACTCTGCAGATTCTACGTCCAGAAAGGATTTTCAGTCCACGCCAATGGAAGAAGAAGCTAATTCAAGTAATCAACCATTGGTTACAGGATATGATGCTGCAGAAGTTAGGGATAACCCGATAGGTCCATCTGGGAGGGTTACGAGACACCTAGCTGTGCTTGATATCCGCAGAATCATGACCCAAGACTGGGTTGACCAGGTGGCTGAGGCCTTCGAATTTCTAGAAAACTTGATGTGCTCAGCACCTTCCACGAACCAAAGACCTTGCACATCTTTGACCGACAATGTATTTTTCTTACCACTTCATGCATTTATTTATGGGTTGCAGCTGCTTGTTCCTATTCCCATCCGTCGCATCTTTCAGACAATGAAACTGGCACCTACCTAGATAGATCCCAATGGCTGGAGGGCCATACTTGTCGTGGTCATTCTTTGGGAGAACAAATTTAAAAATGACATTACTCCCGTAGAGTTCTTTCATTTCTACCGCATAAAGGAAAAGTCCATGAAGTTTGTCCGGTACTACTACTTCTCCGTTCGTAGGAGGGATGAAAACCTTTATACTTGGAGGTCGACCAGTGTAAAGAACTGGAAGGGCAAGTATTTCTGTATCTTCGGGGAAGGCTGGGAGATCCACCCCGAAGAGAATGAGAGGGAGAAGTCATATCGAATGCCGCAGAAATGGGGTTCTCCCTCCAAGCTAGGTATTTTAATTATAGTTATGTCATGTCTTCCTAGTTGCATATTAACCTCCACTAATCTTTGAATTGTTTTTCTGCAGTTCTTGACAACTTGAACTTGAACAAGCGGCAGGAAAAGAGATTTGCTGAGGCCGCGGCAGTTCCAGCCGAGCATAAAAGGTTCAACACATTTGTGTCATCAGCAACTGTATTTGAAGCAGGTTTCTTTCCAAGCAAGTCCATTCCAAAAGATATGGCCGCGGGAGGTAATAATCTGATTTTGTATTCGTCCGCGGCATTTTATCTTGACTTCGAATATTTATTATTGCTTTTCCCTTTTTAGGCGAGGAAGTTGACAGGGAACTATTGGCCGCACAGCTAGCGGAGATGGACGAGGATGCAGTCATTCTCAATAATACTGTGCGGAGCAGGGAGAGAAAGAGATCCAAAGCCAAGGCACCTGCCGTGGCTCCTTTAAACGATCAGAACACTCCCGCTGAGGCCAAAACTCATGCCACAGAGAAGATTGAATTTCCTGCGACCCATCCACAAGCTGAATTCGATGATGATATTAGAACCAACCTGGCCACAATAGGTTTGATGTCAACTGATGATGCTCCTCTCAATACAGCTTCTCCGCCGCCGCCACCTATCATTGCAGTAAATGAAAACTTGGCACCCCTAACTATCGTGGCGTAGTTGGTCCTGACGGTCGTTCGCAACCCCGATTGAGGAAACCTGACCCTGAGTAGTCATGGGATACCACCGTGAAAGTCGCATGAAGAATGAAAAGGGCCCTAGACGTCGTGAACCATGACCGGTTGGTGGGGGAAGACAACAACGATCTGGAGGACTACGGCCTCTATAGTCTTCTGAAGGTTAGTGATTGTTCTTTCTCCATTTTTCTTTTTCATTCAATACATTGCAACTAACTTTTAATTTCAGGTCGCGGACGTCATGGTAGCCCAAAAAAGGAAGTACGAGTCCCTATACAAACTGAAAGAGGCCGAGAAGAGGATGCATGCCGCAGATCTTGAGGTTGCACGGAATACATCTTTTTAGGCCGGGAAGCAGTTTGCTACCGCGACCCATCAAGCGGCCCAAATGGACTTAGCTTCTGTAAATAATGCAAGGGAAGAGGCACAGGAAAACTTTAAACAGGACATGGAATCCCTCAAAGGCCTCCCAGACTCAGACAGCGGAAGTTGCACGGGCCGCGGAGATGTCAAATAATAAGCTCGTAATACTACAAAAGAAGTACAAAAAACTGGAGGCTAAGTCTGTCCAAGATGCCCTAGACCATGCCGTGACAATAAAGAAGATGGAGGCAGATCATGGCGATGCTCTTCAGCTGGCCATTGACCACACAGTGGAGCCATTCAAAGGCTCTAGGGACTTCTTCCTTATTAATAATAGAGCATACCTCCGTGGCTACCAGGAGCTAAGGCATAGGATTATAAAGAATTTTTCAGAGATGACGGAGAAGGTTCTTGCCTGGGGGCTTGATGATGCCGAGCATCAATAATGCATAGCCGAGCTCAAGACCGCGGCTGGAAAGAAAGATAGGATGAGAGCAGAAGCAGAGGCAGGGGCCGCGAAGGAAGAAACTGAAATAATCGCGGTTGGTGAGGAGGGTGATAAGCATGATGATGATGCTTATTAAGCTTGTTTATTTTTTTATCATTGATATAGGGTTGCGTCCCTTTTGTAATTTTAAACTGTAGTGGCTGCGACCCATTTTCTTGTGACCTTAACTGATAATATCAAGGATGAGGCCACCTTTTCTGCATTAATTATTTTGGGCTCGTTCTCTGGTAGCTTTTCCATCTTCTTGTTTACCTTCTTTAATGATTTAATGAACGCTTTCTATACATCTTTGATGGCTTGAATACAACTGCCTTGCGTAATTAAAATGCCTTGTTGATTGAATGAACTTGTAGAAATAATAGATTAAGTCCGTGACACTATAGCATATTTCTTTGATAACCGCCTTATTGAACTGCCGTGACACCCTAGAATAATGCCAAGGAATCTTCACAAGTATGAGTTCTAGGCTGCAGCTGTAATTCGCATGGCTCATGTCCACGGGCCGTGGCCCTTTCTACCGAGAAATGACTGGAATGGCAGTACTATAATCACAGTCGCGGTAGTCATTTTAGCGGCTTGTTTGAACCCATGCGATGGCAAATTACTGAAGGATGTGCCTCAACCTTGAATTTTTTAAATTTTGCAAATTATGCCCAAATAAATTGCGCCTTGGTGACTGGTCGCGGCCATTCATGTTTTCCTTTGTTTTTATCATTTTCAGTATAATGAACCCCCAAGTTGTGGTACCAATGGCAACTTTAGGGCTGCGGCTGGGTTGCACTCCTACCAAAGCATCAGGGAGACATTCTTGTGGGCTCTATGCTGGGCTGTGGATGAGGATGATGAATCTAAGACTGCCGCAGAAGGAGCAAAAGGAGATATAGAAGTATTTTAGGCTTCGGTCACTTGTATATAAAACTTCAATCTTTGTCAAGGCTTTGGCCTTTAATCTATCTGTCTATTTTCCTACTCCTTTGCTTTCTTTGATACTTGCTTATTTGATTGGATAAGCTTGGAAGACTACTTCAACTGCAATGGACGTAAGGCTACGGCAACACTATGTGAGTGGTTTCTCCAAGAAGGTCGCGATGTGTTGTGCTTTTCCTTGAAGACTTCATAAATTTTCTACTCTATAGGGCTATGATCCCCCAAGCTAAGGTGCCAATGGAATATGGCTTTGGAGCTGCGGCCAGTCACCACCATAACAACTCTTAGTCGCTTTAATCTGGTCTCTTGAATAGGTTTCCATTCAGCTGCGCCAAGTTGCCATCCAGCTATGGCATATTAATTCCATAGGGGATTATTGCCCATGGCATCCCCTTTCTGTATGTAAGTGGGACATTATCAAGCCTCCCCAGGCTGGGTTATGTTATTAAGCCACCCACAGCTAATATACAGGATATTTTCAAGCCTCCTCAGGTTGGGTTATGTTATTAAGCCACCCACAGCTAACATACAGGATATTTTCAAGCCTCCTCAGGCTGGGTTATATTATTAAGCCACCCACAACTAACATATAGGATATTTTCAAGCCTCCTCAAGCTAGGTTATGTTATTAAGCCACCCAGAGATAACATATAGGATATTTTCAAGCCTCCTCAGGCTGGGTTATGTTATTAAGCCACCCATAGTTATGGATATATATAAAGCCATCCCTGTCTTGATATTGCAAGTCTCTCGACTTCTCCACTCTCCTTTTTTGGCACCTGTCGATTGTTTCCGTGGATGGATCCTCTTGAACAGTCTTGGTAGTAAAGGCTGCTGAAGCAGTGAACTTGGTGCCACGCCCACATTAGATGAGGCCGCGGCCTCTAGCATTAGCACTCTCTGGGTCAGTTAGTTGACTTGGGTCTGGAGTGAAGCATGACTATCGTAGAGGTGGTTGAGGTGATTGTATAGCTGCACAATCTCATCTTTGATTTCTGTGCTCTGGTTGGATTCTCCTTCCATTTTCTGATTTTGTTAGTCTTTACAAATATATATAATCTGAGATAAAACTAGCAGAATTGAGTAATCTCAGAAGTAAGAGGTTAACCAAGTATGAGGTTAGGATGCTGCTTTTGAGCTGGTAGTACCCTGACCAGGTCGCGGCCAGCTAAGTAAACAGGGGTACTACCGCAGCCTTATAATGACATCGAGGTGGAGTTGACCACTTGAGTCCTTGATGCTTTGAAACTTCTGTAACACTTGCCCTGTAGGGTCCACGATATGAAGGTGTTTAAACTGCCTGTCGCATCCCTTGCTAGGCAGGGGGGACTAATCCCAAAGTCGAGACCCAAAAATTGAGCCCATCTCCCCAAACCCTTGGAGAGCATACCTACTAGGGTCTATCCCTGAGAGAATAACCTCTCGATGCACACAATGGCACAATTCTAATCATAAACCCTAGATCATAGGCAAAGAACAAAAAGGGATTAAATATAACTCTTCCCTAATCACCCACCTTTACGGGGCTAAAGCCCATTAAGCCTTCCAGCTTTATCTAGGTGGGGCGATATAACAAGGGTTTGTAAAATTGATCTAAGATCATAAAATGGAGACCCGGGAGCAGATCTGAAGGTACGAAATACCCATTTAAGAGTGTAAGTATAGAATAAATCTCAATAACCAAAATCTACCCGTGAGATGACTATCCATAGGATCCTCAGGGATCGAATAAGGTGTTTTAAGAACTCGAATATATAGAGAAGCAAGATTGAAATATCTCGCTTCCCACAGACAGCGCCAAATTGATGATACGGGAAATCGTCCACTTGTCGTTCTCGTATCGGCAAGTCAAGAGCAAAGTGTGCAATGAACAAATAAAGAAAATAAGGAAACATGAACTTAAGATATAGAGTGGTTCAGCCTCTAAAATAGGCCTACGTCCACTGTGTTGCTCTATTCTCATTATATTCATTGTATTGTACAGTACAATCATGCCTAAAGAGGCGTACAAGTATGAGGATAAAGGAGAGTACATGATGATTGATGATTCTGATGTGCCGGAGAGGTGGTTACGATGTGGATGAAAAAACCCCAAGTCGTGTGTGTAGGGAGAATAGGTATTGTAGAACCTGCCCCGGGTGTATCTGCAATCAATCCCGTCTCTCGAGGTGTGGTCCTCTATTTATGGGAGATTTTCTCACGTGTAATGAGCGCGTGACATAATCTGGAGTTATGATGAAGAGGGATGCGACCTCTAAGGTAGAAGTGTCTCACCCCGTACTGGTAGGATCCGCGTCAAGTTGAAGGGGTCGCGCCCTGTGATGAGGAGGGCTGCGATAATGATAAGAAGGTTCGCGAACCCTGTAATTGGTTGAGCTGCATCACGAGTTTAGTAGGGGGCCGCAGAATGTATCCTGTGCAGTGCAGGAAGCCTTCCATGGTAGGGTGCTATATTTATACTATCAAATCCATCGAGAGAAAATAAAAATATAAGATAAAAAACACACGGGATCACAAAACAAATAAATTATGTTTTCTAGCTCTGATACCAATTTGTGAAAATGGGTTGTCCCTAAATGCGTGTGTTTCAAATCAAACCAATTTTTTACAAAAAATTATCCAACTTTTAATTTTCACCAAACCAAGTTGTGAAAAAAACCAATTCTTACTTTAAACCAGTTTTATCTTGATTAATCCTAAACATGGATCTAGTGATTAAAGCAAGTAAAGTAAAGTAAAGTAAAGAATACTCACAATGCCGGATGTACGAGGAAAAAACCCAAAACGGGAAAACAACCTCGGATGGCCCAAGCTAGACAATCACTATGAACAAAGGTTTTACAAAGACATATTAGCCTTACTCAATGACTCGATCCCCACGGGTCTTTACGCTCCTTATGATTTTCTACCGTTCTTCAATAGTGCCCATGCAGAAATTTCGTCTTCCATGATACTTGTCCACAACACACGCGTCCACGTATGTCTCGGTGTCCACCGAATGACTTTGATTTGTCTACGATGTCGAACAAGAAGTCCTTATCTTTTCTTCACCGCAAAACCCTGATGTTTAAGTGTAGAACAAACCTTCGCGCAGCAAGACCACGTAAACATATAAGATTGATAACTTGGATCTTTGCAAACTTTAAGGATGTGTTTAAGCTTCGTAAACCTTAGAAAACATGTGCAAAACTCGTACTAGATCGTAAACTATTTTTTCTAGAATGCACACACCTTTAATTCTGAAGAAAACACGTTTTAAATCAGATTTAAACGCCACCTCGAAAACTCTGTCGTTCAAATGACATAGGGTTGTCGTTCGCACGAGACAACCATCTCTTTTGAATGAGACTAGTTGTCGTTTGAATGAGCCCGCATGTCAGTTTGACTTTTTGAATTTTTGTTAAAAACGTCTCTTCCAAAAGAGATCCAAATACGTCAAACTCCTTTTCGAGCTTATTTGGAAAAAAACATAGTGTAAACATTTAAAACACTTTTAAAAACATTTTAAACATTTTTATTTATAAAAATTATATCCTTTTCTTTTATAAAAAGAAATCCGGGAACCCTTAATTATACACATTCATACTTGTGTGAACTCGGAATGCAATTAACTTTGAAGACGAATAAACTTTCACCAATTAAACTTCGGCATGATTAATTCTTTGAAACTTTGCCGCAACGTCTTCAATTTTTTCAATACGTCATAGACCAAGTGGGATCGTGACAAAATAAAATCTCCCTATGACATATTACATACACAGTTTTGTTCATTGAATTAAGTCAAAACAATACAGGGACTCAATTGGAAATTTATGTCCTAACAACCACACTTTTTTTATCTCTTTTCAAACTCTTTGGACCTTGGCTACTTTTTACAATGCCACACTTTTTTAGGTCCGATTTAAATTGTGGTTTAATCATGAAGGACATGTGTTCCTTTCGTATCCCTTCCCCGTGTTCACTCGTCATTTTTTATATTTACACAAATTTCTCACGTAAAATGGTTCTTACATGACTACTTTCATTGTCAAGTTTTATCGCATATGGTTTGTTTTAAAGACATAATTGAAGATGAAAACACTTCGATTAACATGTGATAGACAATCCCAATAATCACATAAATCCATTCAAATGTGCATTAAAGGAAATCATGAGTTAAACATATAGAAAGTAATCTCAAATCTCATCTTAATGACTCTAAACATTATAAAACACATAGATAAAATGATGTATCCTCTCAAACACTATCAAATAGTTATATGGATATTGAATGATGTTGTGACTTGGTCATCCTAAACTTCCTTTCATTAACGGTGCAAAATGAAATACAAAAATCATTGTCTTTTTTCACAAATTTTATCAAAATAAAATCTTTTTGGGTTTTTCTTTTTTTTCCTAAAAAAGTAGAAAATCTTTTTGTATTTTTCCCAAAATTTTCAAAAACAATTTTTTTTAAATATATCAAAATGGAAAAAGAATAAATCAAAAATTGGTACATATTAGCAATAGGCATAAATTATCATCATGAAAGTCATCCTATATTGGCAAATAAGTTTAAATCTCAACCATAGTTGCGAATGAGTTTTCCAAAGGTGGTGAGTTCCTATGAAAAACATCCATCAAATCATGCAAAGTGTTGACTAAACACTGAACTTGATCTCAAATATGTACAAATTTTCTCATGGGGTACACAAGATCATGCAAACTATCATGTGTTGGTGAGTGTGTGGGAACACATAGAAAAAATCTATGTGACACACAAACCAACTTAAGATATAATTCCTTAAGATGTCCTCTTTTCTTGCAATGGGTGAAAACATACACGGGCATAAGAACACCTCTCTTAAAATGTCTCGCACGCACTATCCTATCGTGAATCGGACGCCTCGATGGGTTAGGCTGAGAGCCATATGGATGTATCACAAACTCGGGAATCGACTCGAGTGCAACATGGAAAGTAAACGTCATGACCTATTCCTCATCTCTCAACATTTCCCAAAGTGGGATTCAGGAACATATTTCCAACCTTCTTATATGAGTCCTCTATAGTTACCTAGACCTCCCGCGCACGTTCGATATCTCTATTGAGTTTGGAGACACGGGATTCAAGTTCACTCTTTTACCGACCAACATTGATCAACTTCACACTTAAAGAAACCTTCATCTTCTCGAGTTGACTCACCGACGCCTCACATCCCTTCAAAAATTCTATCTTTACTTCCAAATCTAACACCTTAAGGCCTAACTCCTTATTCAACTTCTTAGCCTTTAAGGTCTCAGCGTATAATTATCTAAACACTTCTTGGATATCTCTTTCACCCTAACTTTCAATCTCACTTTCACACTCACTTGAAACACTTAAATCATCATCGGGACTTTCACATACACGTGTCCTCATCATCGTGGGACAAACCACATGTGCTCACGTTACTTTCCATAAAGGCGACACACATACCATGTGATGACTGATCCCCGGAATCAATCACCTCTTCATCACTATCGCTAAGAGTGACTGGCATAACGAATTTCTTGCCCTTTATCTTTACCATAGTGAGACATTCAAACTCTTTGTTCCCTTTTCCCTCGCACTTAAAACATCTCGCCTCTTCCTCTTTCTCTTTCTCACCACTCTCATTTGCCTCTTCTTTCTTTTTATTTCTCTTAAACATATTTTTATTGGAAGAATTTTCTTTGGAAAATTTGAGAAACTTTTTAAACTTTTTGGCAAACGTGGCCACATCATTAAAAGTAAACTCTCCCTTAGACTCAGACTCACAAACTCTCTCTTTCTTCGTGCCATCAAAGATGGGGTAGCCTATTATATAAGTTATCAATTACAAAAATTGCAAAAAAAAATTCAAAATCAGATATTTTAAAAAAATCGATATCACAATTTTTTTTCCATAAATGAATCATTCGATCGATGAATTAGAGTAACTTACTATGATACCAATTTGAAGAGGTAAAAATCCTCAGCTAAATGTCTTATACCAATTCGTAAAGTGCAAGATATTGATTATCAATTCAATTTACAAATTTCCAATTTTAAACTTTTTTAATTAGAGTAAATCTTTGTTCCAAATTAATTAAACCCTAATCATTCATCTATGTGATATAAATCAAATATGCAAATCAAACAATAAAAAATAGAGGTTCATGAAAAAATGCCTTTTGGGTAAATCCTTTATTTCACTATATAAAGTAAATTGCAACTTAAAATTACACAGTGAATATATGTAATGAATTTGTCGCAGCAAACCCACATAGACCCCAACCTAGCATCAACAAATATCCCTTCGATAACCTCAATGACCGCAGTTGTCAGCAAGCAACTCCCACAAGAACCACCAATTAGAAGTAGAGATGACACTCCCTAAAGATAAACTTTCAATAAGTATTTGAATTCCACAAATGATTCACAAAAGGATTGGGATGTTTTGGTGAATAAGAAATAAGGTTTTTAACCCTAAACAATGAAGACTAAAGATCTTCCAAAAAATAGTTTTTGTGTATCAAAAGTCTTAATGAAAAAGGTCTTTAAAACAATTATTTTTAGCTGATAAATTTTTTTGAGGCGGCACATGTCGTTAAAAGTCATTCGAACTACATGTCCGGTCTGATGTCAACGACCTTTAAAAAACCAAAACAGTTTGGGGTCTTTGAAGCAATTCAGAAACGACCCTTCAAACGGAATTACATGTCATTAAAAGTTATCGTTTGAACGACAGGCCAATGTTTTTTGAATGACATTGCCTTTTCATTTGAACGACAAGAGCGAGAAAATATTATTTTAAAAGGCTCGCCTACGGGTCTTAAAAAATTAATTTTGACTTAGAAAAAATGACTCAGTTTAATAAAAAAAAAGTTCCAAAAAATATCCCAATACTAAAGTAAAGCATTTACAAAACTTAAGCACATTCTATATGAAATTATAACTCATGATGTGCAAAGTTAAAGATTCTTGAAATTCGGATCCGTCATCTTGAGCAAATGATCGAGAGCTTCTCTCGACGGTTGTAGCGGCATACGACATATTCTATGTAAACTACAGAATATCGAAATTATGTCCTTACATTTTTTATCCTAATGATATCGTTACCTTCTCAAAAACCAACTGTAAAATTTTGAATAAAGAGATTAACTATATTCAATCAGGATACCGGACTGTGGATAGCTGTTACATAGTGATTCCAAAGGCTGAATCATGTAAGATTGCCATATTAGCGGATTATGATTTATGGAATAAGATATTGGGACACAAATTTTGATAAACTTCATAGGTTAAGATCCCAAGAAATAGTTTGAGCATTGCCCAAAATAAAAAATAATTCTAAATTTGTTTGTGGTCCATGCCAAGTGGGGAAGATGAGTAAATTTGCTCATAAGAAAGTTAAAAGACATTTAAACCTCGAAGCCTCTAGAACTTCTCCACACATACCTTATGGGCCCCTATAGAACTATCAGCCTATGTGGTAACAATTATATTTTAGTTATGGTGGATGGATACGCACGATTTACCTGGGTCACTTTTATGAAAAATAAGTCTAACACCTTCCGTGAATTCTTAAAAATTATTTTAAAAATTGAGAACGAGAAGGATACCCAGGTATGTCATATTAGAAGCGATGGAGGAGAGTTTAAAGACTCAGGTGTTACAGAATATTATGTAGGTAATGGGTACAAACACGAGTTTAGTGCACCCAAGAAACCTCCACAAAATGGCATTACTGAACATAAAAATAGGACCTTACAAGAGATGTTAAGGATGATGTAGCATGAAAAAGTCTACTAAAATACTTTTGGGTTGAGGCTGTATATACTGCATGTCACATTATTAATCGTGTATACCTAAGGAAAAAGACCAAAAAGACGTCATATATACTATGGTACAATCGAAAGCCTAACTTAAATTATTTTTGAACCTTAAGGGGTATTTGCTATGTCTGTAAAAATAAAGGATATCTTTTAAAATTCGATACCCGGGGTGATAAAGCTATTTTTCTGGGTTATTCCCAAACAAGTCAAACTTATCATGTTTATAACCTCGTAACAGGGTTATTGTCAGGTCTATTAATATAATTGTAAATGACTAGCACAGAAAGTAGTGACAGTCACACAGTGATCTTGGACGAGTTTGAAAATGTTTTTACAATTGACTCTCCTAAGATAGCTGATTCATTAACACCTATGGGCCCTACGGTACCGACCTGGGTTTTTAGGACCACCTTCTCAAAATGGTTGTTAGTAAGCTATCTGAGCTAGTGAGAATGAGATCTTAACTTCAACATATGTCTACTTTTGCATGTTTTGTTTCTCTAGTATAACCCAAAGCTATAAACGATGCCATATCTGACTCATTCTGGATCAATGCTATGCAAGAAGAGCTTGTCCAGTTTCAAAGTCATGAAGTTTTGTATCTCGTCCTGCAACCTCATGACAAAAAGGTTTTAGGCACCCGTTGGATTATTAAAAATAAAACTAATGAGAATGGGGAGGTAATTAGAAATAAAGCTAGGTTAGTAGCGCAAGGATATTCTTAGATAGAAGGAATAGACTTTGACGAGAATTTTGCTCCTATCACTAAACTCGAGCATGTTCATCTCCTCCTTGCCATATATGTCATTTGCAATTAAATCTAGTTAAAATGGAAGTTAAGTTCACATTTTTAACGGTATTTTGACCGAGGAAGTATACGTAGAAAAACCTAAGGAATTTAAAAATCTCTCATTCCATAACCATGTCTTTAGACTTAAAAAGGCTTTATATGGCTTAAATCAAGCTCCTAAAGCCTGGTATGAGCACCTATCACCCTTTTTAGTCAATAAAGGGTTTGAGAGAAGTGGTAACGACCATACATTGTTTGATAGAAGATAGAACATGATGTATTAATTGCAGAAATTATTTCGATGATCTTATATTGGGTTTGACTTCCATTAATCAAGTCAAGGACTTTTCAGATATCATGCACGCTGAATTCCAGGTGTCCTTGATGGGGGAGTTATAGTATCTTTTAGGACCACAAATCAAAAAATTTAGTGATGACCTATTTATCATACAATTGAAACACAGTAATGATTTTGTTAAAAAGTTTGGGCTTGGACAGTCAAAAATAGCACGTACACCCATGAGCACGTCCACGAAATTATATAAGGAAGAAAATGGGAAAGACGTTGACCCGACTTTATATATAAGTATAGTAGGGATTTTGTTATACCTTACTGCCTCTAGACCAGATATAGACTTTGCTATGCGCGTCTATGCACGATACTAATGCGCACCTAAAGAAGCTCATATGCTATGTGTTAAATGGATAATTAAATACGTTAAAGGCACTTTACATTTTGGTATTTGGTACACAAAGGACACCACTAGTTCCATAGTTGCCTACACTGATGCCCCACTGGGCAGGATGTTCAGACAATAGTAAACACACGTTTGGCACTTATTACTATTAGGAAACAACCTTCTAGGCTGGAGTAACAAAAAATAGAACTACATATCCCTTTCAGCAGTTGAAGATGAATACAGAGCTATAGGAAGTTGTTGTGCCCAACTTTTATAGATAAAAAAATTCTTAGTGATTATGGTATCATTGAAGAGAAATTGACTATGTTTTGTGATAACCAGAGTGCGATAAATATATCTAAAAATCCAATACAGCACTCACAAGCACATTAAGATTAGACATAATTTTATTCATGAGCTGGTGGAATCCAAAGAACTTGATCTTGACTATTTGAACACTAAAAAGAAATTAGCTGACCTATTCACAAATCCTTTGGGCAATATTATGTTTGGTCCATTAGAAAAGCCATAGGGATGATAGTTCTCACTTAATCAATGTTGCATAATTGTCATAACCTTGCTATTTTCACACTGATAACTAGTTTATGAGGATTTAGGGTAAGGACGTTTTAGAAATGACTAAAGACACCTCCTTAATCTATTTAATGTAGGAGACACTTGAATCCTCCCTTGTTTATGACTTAATTTGTGACGAATAAATTCTTTATATCACCCTGTTCTACATATCTCTTTTACCCCATTGTATATTTTAGAACAATTAGGGGAGAAGTACTTGAGTAACTGACTTTATCTTACAATTTTTGACTCAACTAATATGCCCAATGAGTGTTCTTATTTTAGGCACTTCACAAAAGATTTTACAAATTTCTATATTTAGGGTAATATATGTATAATAGTTGAGTTACATATTTTTTCTCTTATTTTCGATTATAGGATGGGAAAGGGTAGATAGATCTTTTGTATAGGGAATCTAGGATTTTTTTTTACCCACAAATATAGGATACTCAAAGGAATTTTATCTCTAATATCTAAAGGGGGAGATAAATAATACACTATATGATTGACTTACTTGAGTCTGTACTATATAGGAGTTCCACCTAGTTTGGGTATGGTGACAAAATAGGTTAGATTTCTTTTGAGCAATCTTCTCCATGGTTTACAAAGCTTCATCAACAATGATCTTGTACAAGACATCCTATCTACAAGACACTCTATAGTAAAATATTCTGCCGAACACTCTATTGTACAATAACTAATTTTAACTTTGAAACTTCAAAGGAAAAACATCCTAACAATAACAAATCCCAAAGTAAAAATACTGAAAGTAAATGAATCACAGTCTCTGACAAAATCATCTGAAAAGGAAAAAGAGCGACACATGCCCAACTGGATAAAACAGAATTAGGAGTGGAATCAATAATGAGATCGTCTAATCAAAAGGCCTGCAACTCCCACTTAAGCTGCAACACGTTCCTTCCAAAGATTCCTAAGCATGACGCCCCTGTGGCTGGGCACCTGTAATATATACATATATATATACAAGAGAGAAGAGATAACAGGAAACGGGTCAGAGCCCGATTGTAAAACAGTTTAAAAAATCAGTTTAGCAAGTATTTAAAATGTTTACCGGCTATTACAATAATCATATTAGTATGCAACACTCTCTTGAGAAATTCTCACCTCTCTTCTAATGTGCACATCTACCGCACTATTAATCCCCATAAGTTAAGATTATCTTAAATTCCTCGTACGGTTTCATGTTGACCATTACTAGGGCTAAGATAATTAATTTCTAAGAGTAAAGTTTTCATAAGAATTTCATTTCATTATAAAGTTTTCAGTATTGCATCAAACTTTTCAAACACTTATATTAAAGTCGAAATATGTATTCATTACTTAACTACTTTTAGTCATAGTAGAATGTTCCAAATTTCAAGTCTACATATATATTAATCACTCATAATATATATATATATATATATATATATATATATATATACACACTATCGGTACCCCACATAATGGTGTTTGCATACTCTAATATCAAGTCCCCGTATCACTCGCACTAAGGGAAATACTAGTTCGGAATCACTCTCGAACTGTAGTAACACAAAACACATACAAATTGAGGCGAAGCACAGTTCCAAGTCACTAAGAGGTCATCACATACCCTCACGTCTCTTAGGACCGTCTGACTATCGATCAGATAGCCTGTACCAAGGATTTATATGTTCTAGGGTACAAGTCAATATCCCACATAAAGGTCCCATCGAGATAAGACTGTCCCGGCAGGGTAACCTCAGTGATAGCAAGTAGCGTGGGCATGATTTTTACATGTATATAGTCTATGCACAAACACAGTCATATATATGTATACTACCATTCTCATTTCTAAATTAGGTACACCCATGACCCATACTTATGGGATTATACCAAACTTACTTCATATCACTTGTAGTATCTTATCTCCCTAAGTATAAATTCAGTAAATACTCTCTTTATTTTATGGCGTAACTTCCTTACGAGCCTCACTCCTTTAGACACACGTTCCCATTATTCCTTAAGTGTAAATCACTCCCCGTTAACACTAATTTCGTCTTTACATTAAATGCTCCATTTTTACAAAGTCCTACTGGTCCTCTTTATGTCCAAAAATGTTCTAACAATAATGTTCAAAGTTTACCACTCATTGTAATCGAAATAAACTACTTAAAAGAGGAATATGAATTTTCCAGGAGGGGTTGATCGATCGATGGAAGTGGGTCGATCGATCGATCAAGCAGTTATGGAGAAACTGCAGAAGTACCAGTTATGGGAATCCTATTCCAAACTCATCCAAATCATCATTTTTGACTTCCAAACTCCCAAGAAATGATACTACAAGTTTTATATACCCAATTAAATAATATTCTACGCAAGACATATGAGTTTCCATCAAGTATAATGAATTCAAAAGGGCAAAATCTATATAAGTCTCAAGAACCCTAATATTTTCTTTAACTTAGTTCTTCCCATTCTTTTTCCATATTTTCTACTCCTAACTCAATGCAAATTCGTGGTTCAACATCTACTTTTAAAATAAATTTCCAAAATATGATTTTCACCTCTACAACATGTAAACTTTAGTCTCCAATATATGCTTTCTTTCATGAAAACTAGTTCTAATCAACCCTAGACTAATATAATTGAAACATTAACTAAAATAAAGCAAGATAGATACTTGCCTGGAAATATTTGTTTATGATTTGTGGAAGAAATTGGTGTTGCTGTGATCCTCGTCGCGCAATCTAAAATTTGGCGGTGACGGCAGTGCAAACGGTGGAGTTCTTGGCCTAGAATTCCTTGGGATGCTTATCCTCTTCCTCTCCAATGTCCGTCCTTGGTTTTTGGTTATGCTAACCCTAGAATACAACCCCGACTATTTGATATAATCTTAGAAAATTCATGGGTTTCCGTGCCCAAAAATAAAAAATGTCTAAAACGCCCTCCCGGGATGCTAATTAGGCCTAAAAAAGCCCGAGACCCAAACTAAACCCCCGGGTACATTATTTTGACTATCTCAACCCTTCTAGACACATTGGCGCACTCAAAATGACCATAAGAGTGACTTTTAATTTATTCACATTTAACAATACGAATTTAATCCCGACATGACACAGGCGCGTCCCGATAAAATTTCCAAGATTATCAAATTAGATTTTCGTTAAAATTTTAATAAGTTTAATTACACATCTTACTTTACCCATCAAGTAATTTACAACAAGATTCTAATAATTACTAACTCTCATCACGCTAGTAAATATTTAAATAATTTTTGGATTAATATTAAATTAATATCTTGAATTAAATTTAATAAATCCTCAAATTTAAAAGTCATCAAAATACGGGGTATTACATACTTCCCCCCTAATAACGGAATCTCGTCCCTAAATTAGGAGAATAAGGCGTACCTGGTATAAATAAATCTGAGTATCTTATCAGTACGCAAACTATCTATAAAGTAAGGCGTTCTATCACTATAGCCCCCGTATCACGGTGAGCTTGAATAACACTTTCCTCAACGATACCTCTCATTGTGCTCCTTATCCGACAACATTCGCATAAGGTGAGCTTATACATCATTGACTCCCATTATTTCAATATCATTGGGAGGCCGCATCTCACTACATGATAATTACTCGTATTTATCTAACAACAAAACTCCCATTCTGAGATAAACCATACTAATATCTGAACACTCTTGTCGCTTAAAACAGTTGTGGTAATTCCACTATAGTCATTATACTTTAACTCGACAAATCCAAAATTTTAATTATCCACTCACCTCTAAATATACGTAAGGAGAATAGCTAAGGGTTTTTTTTCCACACCAAAACCTCAATAAGCCCCTCGTTCATGGAAAACAGGTACGAGTGCTTCCACGGAACTCTACTATACTATACTTCACTTGCTAGTTATATTTGTGGTGGAAAAGAAATGGTCACTAAGATTCCAAAATTATTTTCATGCGGATCCACTAATTGTTAATCACCGTGCGCCTAATCCCAGGCGAGGGGTGATACATCCTCTTCAAAATGAAATGTTATCCCCACTGCTTCATGAGATCCCATATTGAAGGTGGGATTCAAAAATTTCCGCCCGATTCGGATAATAATACCGTGTAGGACTACATATCGTCGCGATCCTTCCTTTCAAAGGAAGACTGGGGCACACTGGTTAGTATTGTTAATCACCCAAAAGAAATATCAATCATTTACTTCTTGGGCGACTTGTCCCGCATGTTCGGATGAACCTTTGATCTTGTCTTGAAGATGGCAGCCTCCCAAGAAAACTTTACCAACTTTATCGGCCTCTTCCATTATAGGAACTTTCGATCGCCACAAAATTCTCTAGTTAATCCTCTTATTCCAATCGATCTCTATCTATGAGTTGTGTATGTAGAAACTACTCACCACATTCCGCTAAACATTGACTTTTCCTAGAAATAACTCATCATATTATGTGACACCTAATCTTCCCCTTCTTTCCTGGGCGTACACCGAAAGTTCTGACCCGTGCACCTTTCTCTACGATGCGCACTTCTGGACCTTGTACACCCTACTAACATCATCACTCTTTGTATGCGCAAGTCGTACTCACATTTAAATACTTATAACTCTGTTCCGAGTGTTCTCCATAATAATTAAATTTTATTCTTCTCAAGGAATACCCTTTTTAAATGGTTTTCTATAGCCTTCTAACCAAATTCGGGTGTGTCATTCTAATCGCACACGTATGTATGGATTATCATCTTTGATGTGACACTTAATCCACTCTACTACTTCCACCTCTTATTGTAGTCCCATAAACATATATTCCACGCGTCCCTTCAACTCGGACGATTTCATCATCAGCTAACCAAGGTGCTCACATTTTGTAACACCCCTAGTGCCCGGGAAGAGCGAGCGGAGCACTAATCATCAATAAAACTAATTAAATTATCAATGAAACAAAGTATAGAGTATCTAAATCCCACAACAACAAAAGAGAAACTACCAATCTCCAATCTCTTCAGATAAGTACAACAAATCTCTCGAATAAATACAACTACTGAAATAAATCACTAATGCTCTATACATCATAGTAAATACAAGCCTTCTTCCTTATATTAAAAGTCTTTCCCATATAATCCACAAGAAAAATCATCCCAACTCTTTATTTTCTGTGTTCAGAATGTGGTTACAACACTTGGGTACCCTCAATCCCCCTAAAAATAGATTTTTTTTAAATCCTCCTTATCAAGTGGAGTTAAAGATTAAATTTGCTAATGATGATGAGGCCCATGCCGCAGCGATGAAGAAGATGGATGAAGATCACGTCGTGTCTATTAAGAGGATGGAGGAGGACGACTTTGCGGCCCTTGTCAGAAAATATGAACAAAATGGTGAAGCCCTCCAACTAGCCATTGACAACACCATTGCATTTTACAAAGGCTCTGAGGACTTCTTCTTTATCAGCAACAGGGCTTTATATCCGCGGCTTCCAGGAGCTGAGGTATAGAGTAATAAATAATTTCCCTGATGCCGCGACTACAATCAAATCTTGGAGTGTTACGGATGCCGAATATGATCCCTGCATGGCCAAAATGAAGGTTGCAACTAAGGAGAGGGTTAAATTGAGGGCTGAGATAGAGGATGCGGTAGCAGAGCAAGAGACAGAAATAACTGCAGATGAGGAAGATGGAAATAAAGATGATGATGCCACCTCCTAGCCTTCCCGTAATGCCCCATCATTGGGCATTTTATCTGTAACCTTAACACTCGTCTCTAATATTAACACTTGTCTTACCCAAACAGTTTAGTATCAAATATTCTCTAGAATCTTCACTTATTTCCAAGGTTGTGGCCACTTTTGCATACTTTAATACTTCCAATGCTTCAAACTTTATTTTTTGCTCGCTTGCTTTCTTGAATGCTGACTAACAGTTTAAGGCCGCGGCATTACAGTATTATTATTTCCTTTTTATAGGCTACTGCCATGTTTCTTTATCGAATTTTGTTTAATGATAATTCTTGTACCTTTTAGCAGTAGGCTATGTTCGCCCCTTGCCTCAGACAATTAGATCTTCAAACCACTACAATACTTGTATCCATGTTTGTGGTTGCGGCCACCTTCAATGTTTACTTTTGCCTCCTCTTCTTGTAGCTTTTTTATTTTTCTGCTTTGCTTGCTTCAACACTTGAATGAATGCTTTCTCTGCACATTTTTTATTGCTTGCACATACAATTTCTTTTTTACAAAAATTCACTTCAATATCCAATATCGAGTATAGGTTTAAGGCTGTAGCATCTAAGCATAGAAGATTTTTTCCACACAGGATGCGCCTGTTCTCTTTACCTTGGACTTTCCACTTGTAATTCTTGTATACTATTACATTCATGAATGTTTAAAAGTGGATGCAGTCTCTTCCTAAACAGTGTCGCGGCACCTTTTGGTGTTTGGATATTATCTTCTGTGGCTTTATGATTGTAGTTTAATCCTAATGTCGCTCTGATTTCCTTTCACGGCTTTCTTTTAGTCACCACGGCTTTCCTTTGGTTGCTTCGATTGGGTTACTATCAGTCCCTCCCCCCTCCCCCGAGATAGGTATTATAAGGCTTCCCCAAGCTTATGTGGATATATATAAAGCCTTCCCAGGCTATACTAGAGCTATTCGTGGACAATTAAGTCTTTGGTCCCTTCAGATATAGGATTATCCGTAGACAATTACGTCTCCGGCCCTTGTGGGTTATTTTTAGGCCTTCTCGGGCTAGGTATTATGAAGCTTCCCCAAGTTAATATGAGATCACCAAGTTAATGATGTTTAGTCTATATCCACCAAATTAATGATGTTTGTAGAGGGAGTCATCTCCCTAGGCTAATGACGCATCCCAAAAGCTAAGATCGGGCATTATTGGCCCTTGCAGCTAATGACGCATCCCGATAGATTCTTTCAATGATGTAATCATCGTATGCCGAGATATAGTCTCCACGTGTGGCGTTATAAGCCAATATTTCCCGCCACTCTCAATAGTTTCTTTCGCCATTTTTAAATATCATTCTCAAATTATCGTGTATAATCGGGCGTCATGGCGGGCGTTGTGGGCCCATTTAACTATTATCATTCCCGATATAACATATTGTCTCGAATTGAGATTTGTTTAAGACAAAACGGTCGTTTATAAGGTAGAATTTTATGGAAATGAAAATCAAAACATGGAACTATAAGAGTGAACTTGATTCCATCTATATATTCATGACTTTGTAAGGACACTACAAAGTTTAATTTAAAATAGCATAGGGGGAGTTTCACTATAAAATAGAAACAGATGAAATATAAGGCATAAGCATGAAAAATGGGCATGTGATGTGTGAGACTAGGATGCATCCCCTAAACATCTCTGAGGAACCTCTACGGCATCCTTTTCCCAAACAGCCTTTCAATTTCATCCTTCAGTGCATAGCATTGCTCAGTGTCATGGCCATGGTCCAGATGGAACTTGTGCCACTTGGCTTTGTTACTCTTGTGGGGTAGAGCTTTAAGCCTCTTTGGCCACCTCAACGGCTTGTCCTCCTTGATGGACTCGAGGATGTCTTCAATCGGGAAGGCCAATGGGGTGTTGGCCTTAGAGATCCCTTCTGTCTTCTGTGATTCCCTTTTCTGGCTTCTGCTAATTGCTTTCGCGAATGGATCTTCTAGTACTGCCATGACAGCTAAGGCAGTTGAAGCAATGTTCCTTAGTTGCGCACCCACTTTGGATGCAACCGCGGCCTCTAGCATGAGGACCCTCCGAGTCAAATAGTTGGCCTGGGTCTGGAGTGAGGTATGACTGTCGTAGAGATGGTTGAGGTGATTGTATAGCTGCATAATCTCATCTTTGACTTCTACGCACTGGATGGACTCTCCTTCCATTTTCTTCTTTTGTTAGTCTTTACAAAATATATATAATCTGAGACAAAACTAACGGAAGTGAGTAATCTCATAAATAGTGGAGTAACCAAGTAGGAAATGGGGATGCAGTGTTTGCACTGCTGCATGGTATTACTGCTGAGACCGCGGCCAGTAAGGCACATAGATGCACTACTGTGGCCTTTGTATGATATTCACCAAGGTTGAGCTAGAGACCACCTGAGTCCGTTCCCTGATGTTTTGAATCTTCTATAATGCAGTCGGGTTAGTAGAGGCCACGTCTATAAAGGCATTTGAACTTCCTAGCTGCATCCCCCCTAGGCAGCAAAGGGAGCAATCCCAAAATTTTAAGCCCAGACTGAGTTTTTCCCTCCCAACACATGGAGGGCATACCTACTAGGGTCTATTAATGAGAGGACAACCTCACGGTGCACATAACGACACAGTTTTAATGATAAACCCTAGATCATAGGTCGAGAACAGTAAAAATGGGATTAATACAATCCTTCCCTAACCATTCACCTTTTCGGGGCTAAAGCCCATCATACTTTTCAACACAATCTAGATGAAATGATGTCATAGGGGTATGTAAAATAGATCTAAGGTCATAAAATGAAGTCCTAAGAAAAAATCTGACTATAAGAAATACCCATTTAAGGGTGTGAATATGAAACAGAGCTCGATAACCAAAATTTTACTCATAAGATGATGATCCAAAGGATCCGTATAAATAGAATAAGGTGTTTAAGAACTCAAAACATAGAGAAACAAGATTGAAATATCTCATTTCCATAGACGGCGCCAGATTTTTTATACGAGAAATCGCCCATAAGTAGTCCTCATATCAAAAAATCAAGTATAATGTGCATAATAAACAAATCAAGCGAGTAAAGAGAGAGAAGACAAGATATAAAGTGGTTCAGCCTCTAAAATATGTCTATATCCACTGTGTTTCTCCATTCTCATTATATGCGTTGCATTGTACAATATAATCGTGCCTAAAGAGATGTACAAGTATGAGTATAAAGGACAATACATGGTAGTAGTGAGTATTCTGGTGTGCCGGAGAGGTGATTGTAATGTAGATGTGTAACCCCCAAGCTGTATGTTGAGGTTGTGTAGAAAGAATTTGGCAATGTTCCGCTAGGTATTGTAGAATGTGCCAAAGTGGGAAGCCATCCTTTATTTCTAGGTGTGGTCTTATATTTATAGGAGGTATGTGAGTTGTGTCACGTGCCCTAATCACGTGAGGTATATCAAGTTTGGAGTTGCTGTAATAGAGAGGGATGCGACCTGTAAGGAAAACATATTGAGTGTTACATCCTGCATGATTCTAAAGCCAAAGGTGTCGCACCCTGTACGTGGTAGGGCTACGGCCTGTATATAAGGCCAAGTGGCATATGTCGCGCCCTGTGCTTGATAGGGCCGCACCCTATGCTGAGCAGGGCCACACCCTTTGCCTAGTGGGGGCCGCGACTTATAAGCTTTTGTACATGCAGTATCCTCCGTGACAGGATTCCATATTTGTACTATCAACAGGTCCAGTATAAGCCGAGCTAGAAGGGCTTTACGCCTAATTATTTGCAGAAACAACCGAATGAGTAATTGTTACAAGTTTTCCCAGCTTCGAGGTAGTAGGCGCCAATGGCACTTCCTCTACCAACTGGAGCACATCAGCTATAGTTGCAGTATGATAGGGTATATCTCTGGTAGGACCCATTAATGATCAGGAACCTATTCAGGAAATCAATGGTATGTTCTCTCTTCATAGGACTTTAGCCATTGTTTTATTCAATATGGGTGATACACACTATTTTGTTGCATGACACTTCGTGGGTTAACGGGGATGATTCTGACTTGTTGTACAAGGATATTATCCATATCTACTCCATTAGGTGTATCCATTCTTATTAACGATACTTATGATGGGTTATGCATTAATATTAGTAAGACACAGGTTGTAGCTAATTTGTTTATTTTAGACACCCATTCCTACGATGTGATTTTGGGAATGGATTGGTTGTGTACATATCGAGCTTAGATTGACTATAGAACGATTGTACTCACGATACTGAGAGATAATATGTATCTATAGGCTATGCCTAGATGTGATAATGGGGCCACTACCCACTTATAATTTATTGATGAGCAAACTCAAGATGAGATCATAATGTTCCTATATATGATCCCTATAGTTTAGAAGTTCACTACTGTATTCGATGAGATCCCAGGTTTACCAACAAGTAAAGAGATTGATTTTATCATGTATTTGGCACTAGACACTAAACAAATAGCTAAGGTTCCATATCGTATGGCTCATATGGAGATGAAAGAGCTTAAAGATCATATTTAACGGTAGTTTGAGCAAGGGTTTATCCGTCATAGCACTTCACCTTGGGGTGCAACAGTTTTATTTGTAAAGAAGAAAGATGGGTCTTTGAGATTGTGTATTGACTATCTGATGTTGAATAATGTGATGGTGTAGAATAAGTATCCATTGTCGAGGACTGATAATGTTTTTAATTAGTTAGAGGGAGCTTTTTTTATCAAAGATTGATTTGCAATTCGATTATAACAAATTGAGGGTGCGAGAGGAGGATATGCCCAAGATTACCTTTTTGACACATTATGGCTCCTATGAGTTATGAGTGATGCTGTTTGGGTTGACTAATGACACGGCTGTAGTCATAGAGTTAATGAATTTGGTGCTCCAACTCTATTTAGACCAGTTCATCATAGTCTTTATTGACGACATTTGATATATTTATGGGCAGAGCAGGAGCACAACCGACATTTACAGATGGAATTACAAACATTACAGGAACATAAGCTTTATTTTATATTCTCACAATGCAAGTTTTGAAAAAGGGAAGTGAAGTTTTTAGGGCATGTTGTGTTAGAGAAAGGACTTTCAGTGGAATCGAATAAGTTGTCAACCGTGTTGGATTGGGGACAGCTCGCGACACCTACCCAGATTTGTAACTTCTTAAGTTTGATCGGTTATTATAGGAGATTTATCTGTAGTTTTTAACAAATAGTTGGGTCAATAACCAAGTTGATAAAAAAGGGAGTGGTATTCTTTCGGAGTGAGAAGTGTCAGCAGACGATCAAAATTCTCAATGAGAAGTTAACTTATGCGCCAGTTTTCCCTTACCTAGGAGTGGAGTGGAGTTTTTGGTTTACGCCGATGTTTCTCTGAAGGGATTAGGTGGGGTATTGATGCAGGAGGATAGGCCAATTTCTTAGTCTTCTCGGAATTTGAAGTCACACGAGGTGCATTACCCAACTCATGACTTGGATTTGGAGGTCATTGTATTTATGTTGTATATATGGAGGCATTATCTTTAGGGTGTGAAGTTTAGGCTCTTTAGAGATCACAAGACTTTACAGTATTTGTTTAAATAAAAATATCTCAATATGAGGCAGTGGTGGTGGTTTGAGTTCATACAGGATTATCAATTCACAGTCCAATATCATTAGGGGAAAGCTAATGCGGTGGCAAACTGATTAAGTCAATGACCCAATGGTATTCTCTCATCCCTTTAGGATGTCAAGTGGGGCTCACTAGAGATGATAGGTGATTTGACCAGAGCATTCATGAGTATGCTTGCAATGACTCTAGAGATTTTAGTATGTGTGATTCGGGGGCAGTGATAGAATGAGATATGTAAGGAGAAGGTGATGGAGCTTCTCACTACCGGTATACCTTTCCTTTTAATGGGGTCCGATGGCAAATTGCATTATAAGAGTAGGATGGTGGTACCCTTAGATGAGGAGTTGAGACAAAATGTTATAGAGGAGACGTATGGTTCGTATTTTCAGTACACCCAGGAGGGGATAAAATTTATTAGGATATGAAGTGAGAGTATTGATGGGTCAATATGAAAAAGAATGTGTCTGAGATCGCATCAAGATGCACTGCTTTTTAGATGATGAAGGTGGGCCATTAGAAGTCATACGGTGTGCTTCAGCCTCTACCCATTCTCGAGTGAACGTGGGATACCATCTTGATGGATTTCATCATAGGGCTACCTTTGATGCCTCGAAAATATCATTCTATTTGGGTGATTGTTGAGTACCTTACGAGTTGGGTTACTTTTTGGTCATTTGTACTGATTATTTAATCGAGAAGCTTAGGAGTTTGTATGTGGCTGAGATAGTTTGGTTGCATAGAGATCCATTATCGATCATTTCAGATCGAGGTCCTGCATTAATGGCACATTGTTAGAGAGTTTCTAGCATGCTATAGGGACTAAGCTACATCTCAACATGGAATACCATTCAAAGATCGATGGGAATATTGAAAGGGATAATTAGGCGTCAGAGGATATGTCGTGGGCATGTGTAATGGAATACAAGGGCAGTTGGGGTCCCATTTTCCATTTGTAGAGTTTGCATATAACAAAAATTATTAGAAGTCCATTTTTATGGCCTCCTTATGAGGCACTTTATGGGAGATCGTTCCGATCACAAGTATGTTTGTTAGACCTAGGTGAGGGTAGATAATCAGGACCAGAGTTCGTTCATGAGATGATTGAAAACATCAAGCTGATCAGAAAGTGTAATAAGTTATTCAAGACATGCAGAAGAGCTATACCGATAAAAACAGGAAGCCGATATAATTTCATAAGGGAGAGCATGTTTTACTATGGGTTTCCTTTATGGAAGTGGTGATCAGGTTTAGAAAGCGGGGGAAACTGACCCCTTGTTACATTTGGTCTTTTATAATTACAAAAAAGGTTGAGAAGGCAGTGTATTATCGAGAACTTTCAGACCACCTAGGTCGAGTTCATAACGTGTTTCACATTTTTCTACTTCGTCCGTTTTTACACCCTAAGGATTCATATCAGCATATTGATTTAGGGGAGATTGAATAAGACTCGGATGCGTCATACACTGAGCAACCGATGAGTATTTTGGATCGATGAACCCAAAATTTGCGTTCCAAGGAGATACTGTTAGTACAGGTGCAATGGAATTACTATAATGAGGAGGAGTCCACGTTAGAGTGCGAGGATTTAATGAGGAAATTGTGCCCCCATCTGTTTTGACTCGGGAATATGAGGATTTAGCATTTTGACTCATTTATATAAGGAGTTAGTATTTTGACTTATTTACATGACGTGTTAGTAGTTTGACTCATTTATATAAGGTGTCAGTATATTGATTCATTAATATGATATGTTAATATTTTTGCTCATTTATATGAGATGTTACTATTTTTACTCAGTTATATAGTGTGTTATAATTTTGACTTGGTTATATGAGATGTTACTATTTTGACTCAAGTAAATAAGGTGTTTATTATGAATAATGGGGACAAAATTCCTTTTTGTGTGTGTGTGTGTGTTGGGGAGGGGGGGTGTAATACCCCATAATTTTAAAGGATTTTAAATAAATTAATTATGCAAATTAAAGAATTCAAAATAATTATTTTTAGTCAAATTTATAATTATTTAAGTGAAAATTAATATTTTTATACAAAACATTGAAGTTGAATTGGAATTAATTGGAATTATAGTTTTTGTTTGGTAAAATAATGAAATTAAAATGTTTAATTACAATTTAATTTAAGTAAGGATTTTTAATCTTTATTTTTGGAAACTAATTAAAGTAATTAGTTGGAAGAATGAGGTTAATATAGAAATTAAAATATTACTTGGCGAACAATTTAGATTAAGAGGTATATAAGGTAAAGGAAGAAAAGGGAACATTTAGGGTAAAAAAAAGGCAGCCAGGGGAGTGGGAGTCTCTGTAGTAGCCAAACCAAGCCGCTATAGCAGATTTAAAAAGTCGTTGTGGCGTCCATGTATCATGGGCGCTGACTTTGGTGTTTTAAAAAGGGGGTTAGGCCCTTCCTTTGATGTTCCGCTTCTCTTTTCTTTTCCCTCCAACTACACACCAAACCTGCTGCCTCTTAATTCTAAACCACGATTCCACCACTGAACCCTAACGGATTTCCACACAAAATACATATTTTTAAGGGATATATACCAAATAGTTCCTCGGACATTTTTTAATACCCATTTAGTCTAAACTTTTTTATTTTGCCTCAAAAAGTCATTTGCCACATATTTTGGAGAGGGAGTGTCGCTGGCGCGGACCTTTAAAAATAAGAGGATATTGAGTGCTTCAGGGACTAAATGGGTTAAACTAAAAATATGTGTCCTTTTTAAAAAATATATATTTATAGTAGGGACTATTTAATAATTGACCCTATTTTTAATATACAAATTATCCCATTTTATTTTAACCAAAATTTATAACTTCTGGAAAAAAAATTAGGACGACTTGTGGGCAATTCTAGAAAACTTTTAAAGGATCATTTCGACTTGTTTTCAAGGGGGTTTTGTCCTACACTTTTGGAACTTTCTTTTATCAATTGAGGAGAAATACTTGGAGGAAATCTTCTATAATTTCTTTTGTATTATTTTTGAGGATTATTATCAACGAAGGCAAGATAGTTATACTCTCTACTCTCTCCTTTCATGATGTAAATATTAATTTGTACCTATAACATTTTTATAAATTATAAAATTTGTGTCAAACTAATTAAGGTTTATCGAATATAGCCCCCATTTAAAAAATTGTGATTTTATATATAAAAAAAGAATGAACTCAATTCATGGAATTTTACTTTTGATTAATTTTAGTATAATTGAATTGAGTTGGAGAATTATACATTCTTGGTATAATTTTAATACTAAGGTAAAACATTTTCCATTATTAGAATTACACAAAATTAGGGTTTTCCTTCTAATTCTATTATAAAATATGGGTATTATGAATTATATGTTAGTTCTCACCAATTAAATATGGAAATTTGGGAATTAAAGAATGATTACAATTTTCATAAAAAAATGTGTGGAATTTTTTAAATTCTTTATGTGAATTCTACATTCCTCTCTTCTCCCTAATGTATTAAAGATTAAAGAATTGAACACCCCATGTACGATTAACAATTTAAGTCCGCTGAAATTATGCAAGCGTAATGAGTTAGAGGTTATTTATTAGTATAATTGAATTTTGGACATGAATAAATAACTCGTGATAATGAACAAACGTCTCGTGAATTATATAATTCTAAATGATATAACATAATTGGTATATTAAGACTCCATGTATAGCATATACGTTACTTTCCCTTATACATACGGGGTAGGCATAAATTATTAAAAGATAATCATTCTTAAATATCATTAAGCTACACACTATAAGTCGCATATGAATGTGTTATTTTATTACATGGCAGGAGTTAGATTCATGGCCTTCCTATACTATTTTATATATATGGAGGCGGACAGGGGGTTGTGCGTGTTTGGAGTGAGGGCAGAGGGATGTTCTAGTTCATTTTGTCCGTGCCATCTAAAAAAAATGGCGAACTTATGTGCTATCGACCTGCCTCCATTTGTTGAAAGGTCACTAATAAATAAAATAACCCGTGACTAGACTATATATATATATATATATATATATATAGAGAGAGAGAGAGAGGTTCTCATGCATACCCCAGTTTGCATACCGCTGGCGCGGACCAATTTTGATAAAATAGTAAAAAAAAAAATTGAGCTAATTTTTTTTATATAGTTTTTAAACATTTCAGTAGGGCCATATAAAAAAATCAGCTCAAAATGAATTTTTTTACTATTTTAAAAAAATCGGTCAAACTTTGTCAGTTTTTAATAACTTAAAAACTGACAAAGTTTGACCGATTTTTTTAAAATAGCAAAAAAATTCATTTTTGGCTGATTATTTTTTTATGGTCCTATTGAAATGTTTATAAATCATAAAAAAAAAATCAACCAAAAAATATTTATTTTACTATTTTAAAAAATTAGTCCTCATTTAGGGTCCTCAAACTGGGACCTCACTTGATCCTTTCCCAATATATATATATATATATATATATATATATATATGATTTATGTTTTATAGCATAGTTAGTTGGGTTAAATCCGAGATATTAGATTGTATTTACTAATTTTCTCTCCTTATACGGGAACTCGTGAGATTTAAAATGGTATCGTTGAATATATGATTCAAAGGAATTTACATCAGTAAGGGTGTGTATAATGGGTATTTAATAATTATAGAATTATTATTTATACTCGTGATTGGTACTTTTACTACTTGAGTGCGTAGTTTTTATGTTGTTGCGGTAGCCTGACTCGTCACGTTGTTTCAGGTGCTCTAGTGTACCCTATCTAGTTTCCCACTCGAGCACGCCGTCTTCCATTCCAAACACCACCGAGTTTTGGAGATGTAGGTGTTGCACCTACTTTCAGTTTCGTTCCCCTTATGTACGAGACGCAAGGTTTTCCCTTATTCCTAACATTTATACTCTGTATTGGGGACATTATGTGTTGGCATGTACCAGTGTTTATTTTAGTTAGTGGTTATGATTAATTTTATCCATATTATATGATCGAATGTGGTTTTATCATATCGTTCATTACATTGATTACTGGCATTCATTAATTCTTATCTCATGCTAAGAATGATATTTAAATTATTTTGACAAACTGTTTTATTTTGATAAGTAGACTTGATAAACCTAATTATTAAAAATTAGGAGGTCTCTCTCTCTCTCTCTCTCTCTCTCTCTCACACACACACACACACACACACTCACTCTCATATACACACATACACATATACACATATGTATACACTTACACATACTCTCACACACGACCATATAAATAATCACTATGCACATGCACACACACATACATATAAATCAAGTAAAATGGTACTTTAGTTAAATGATAATTATTTCTTTCCAGTTCTCGTAAAATCAAATACGGGAAAGAAATTTTAGATGTCAGGAAAAGAGAATTACTGCTTGAACCAAACAATGGAAAGGAATTCAAGATTTTAGGTATTTAAATTCCTGGAATCAAGGATTCTCATTCCCTTTCCGAACCTCGAACCAAATAAGCACTAAAGTTGATGGCGATTATTCACTTTATAATTCAGCGTGTGGTACTAAAAAGAATATAGGTAGAAAAAAATATATCGTAAGGCATATATCTTCTCTTGCAAATTAGAATGTGGATATGAATCTATTCACTATACGACTTCAACAAATTAAGAATAATTGATCTTAGAATTGAATGGCTAAAATAATAAAAGAAATGAAAAATAAAGGCACTCAATCTTTTGTTATTTCTAACTATCTATATAGCATTTTTACATATGTAAAAAAGAGATTAGAACCTCTTAAATTATGTATTTAATGCAAAATAATCATTATAAGGCTTTAGTATATAAAAATATTAAATCAGATTCTTGTTTCTTTTGAATAAACAATTGAATAAAAGTGTTTAAAAATAGAGAGGCAAAACATTTTTTTTGTATACAATAAATTATTATTTTACTATAAGCCAAATGATTTTCGTAGTATTGTTGTTGCCTTTTTTAAGAGTAAGATTAATACTAAATTTTCATTCCATTTATATACTCTATTTCTTTCAATACATGACAATAAGTAAGTACTTTTTTTTTATCCTAGCTTCTTTGTTTTTTTCTTCTTATTATTAGAAGTAACAAAAAGTTAAAATTTCATGCAGAAAATGTAGAGAACCAACTTTTATTTTTCTACACACTAAATTAATAGATAAAAGCACTATTCATAAACAAAAGTGTATACTAATGAGTTGGTCCTTGTTCTAAAATTAAGAAAACGATCTATATAGGTTCTAGTTCAAGTTTCAACATGGAACAAATCTATCCATATTCACCCATAGTGGTACCAATGGAACCATGGTTGGTTTGGTCTTGTTACACAATTGGTTTGATTCTCGTTTGGTTCTAAAAGAAAGAAACCAAACTATATAAGTTCTATTTCCAGTTTTAGTCTGAAACCAAACCAAGCTCCCATGTCCACCCCTAATGGTATCAACGAGGTAATGCTCTTCTCGAAATTGTAAATAGTGTTGATATTAAGCTAATCCTAGGCATCTTGTTGTGAATGGTCTACGGCACACATTTTAATCTTTCGAATAATATGGGTTATACCGGAGGAGTATTCACAAGGCACGTGTTATCATGACTCGATTTTATATACTATCTAAGTGTACATTCTATGTAGAAAACCATGTGAAAACCTTATAACTGGCATTGTTGCATCTCTTTGACTTCAATTATTGATTTCCCACAATGTATTGAACCATGGTGAAAAATGATTAATAATAATAAAATTTTCTAGATGGTTCTAAAAGATTTTTCAAAACAATACACAATTTAGGATAAGTTCGAAAATTTTCATTTCTTATAAGCCACCCTTGCTATATGGGCTAGTAGGAACCTTAGTTTTCCAAATGCCTCCTAAATTGTGAATCATTTTGGAAAATCTTTTATCCTTTTTTTTCTGCTTTTGTAAAACGTTTTATAGAAAAATCATTTTGACATAAGCCTTAATTTAAAAAAATATATATATATAAAGTAAGAATTGTGATAGACGTATATATCTTCTAAAATGCTATTGGACCGTGCATAGACCGAAACAGGTGAAGGGTTTTTATTGGTTAGTTTGTTGGGTCCACACCAGTGTGATCACAAAATCCACCAATAGCATGTTGCCACATCACTTTTCAGTCGAAATTTCGATTACAATTGAAAAGCTCGTATACCTTAGTTTTCTTCTGCTTCCAATCCTAAAATGGATAGGCTGAACTTGTTCAAAAACTCTATATTCTTAAAGAGCCAACCTGGTGCCGGTGACTAGATTAAAGAACTTATATCAACTTTTTTGTCCCCCACTCAAATCCCAAAGATAACAATAACATTGTGGCGAAAATGAAAACGACAAGTTTAAACAACGAGAAAAAATTAGGTTTTACCTTACCAAGGGATTATTTAATATAGTTTAAAATTTCCATAATTAAGGTAAGTATTTACAAAACACTATGCATATAGATCCACATTTTAACGTCCAAAAAATCAATAAATAAAAGGTAAAAACATTGAGGAAAATACATCATTCAAGGCTTAATGTATGATGATGTATCATAATTTCCTTTTTGCCACCCAAATGAAAATAAGTCAATAAAACGGAAAGTGTATGTCTTTCTGTCCAAACAAAGACAAAAACTAGCCCACCTAAATACTTTATTTACCAACCTTTCCCTATGAGCCACAACCAATCAAGCGTTACCCCAGCAAATATACCACCTATAAGAAACAACACCAGTATATTCCCCAATGCATTTTGCTCCGGTCCCTACATAACAATAAATCCCATAAAAAATTATAAAATCACTCAAACATAAAAAAAACTGTAGTTGTAAGTATAGCATAAGTAACAAACAAACCTTGTAATGTTTGGGGGCAGAAGTAAGGACACAGACAGTGAGGTAACCATTGGATAGCCCCAAGAATGATGTGAGCATGATCATCCAACCCTGGTCACCGTATTTTGCCGTGAAATAGAATGCGGGCACGAATAAGAAGCGTGAAAACGTTGTAATCATGAGTCCTTTTCGCGATTCCAACTTCATGAAATTCCAGAGAGGAACATATCTCCCTATGAGATCCCACACGTTATACATTGCAATCAACACAAGCGCATACCTAACATATGAGCATTCTTAGAATCATCCACGGAAGGAGATATAAAAATTTACGAGATAATTTCTAGTGAGTAATAATTTAATTAGACTGACTCTGAATCACTTTTTACCCTTATTCTCCTCTTACTTTGGTTATCAATAACCTTACTTAGCTGGTTAGAAACACATACCATGTGCCTAAGATGTGAGATCCAGTGTCTTCAGATAAGAATCCAGGGAATATTGATAATGTTAGCACATATATCAAAAACATATCTAATGCATAATCTATATTTTGAATAAATAACTCTTTGCTACTTAGTCTCTCCAGTTGTTTAGGATCTTCCTCAGCCTGCATTAATAACTGAACAATATTAAATGTTGGTTTTTATGAACATATTGTTTCATATAAATTATGAAATGAGTAAGAAAATTACTTCTTGTCCAGGTTGTGTATAAATGCCACCCGAAGCAAGGTCAGCCGAGACGGTTTTGGATCCCTCCGAAGCAGCCTTTGACCGACAGTACTTCACAATTGGTAGCTTCGGAAAGACATACGCGTATAAAAGAACACAAAGCAACTCAAAAATTGTGCAGACAACAAAGAATAGAACTGCAGTTGGCAGTGAGACCATATTAGTAATCAGTGGCTAAATAATATCACAACTCTCAATTATTAATCTGTAAAAAAACAACTAAGAAAAAATAAAATTAAAGCATAAAACAAGTTCCTAGTTCCATCTTTTTGTAATCAGTAAACATTATAGTTATTCCTATAACTTTATATCAATTAATACCACTTTTAATAATATCGTTTTTCCCTCTTCCATGTTCCCCAAAGACATGCGCTTAGACTATGGAAGCAAACAATATTATCGCAAACGTCGTCGTCGACTAAGGGTTCATTTATTTTTTCTATCTGACTTTGAAGTCAAATACTTCCATAGGCAAAATCGGTTTGTTTTTTCCATAATCTTTTACCTCTTAATCATTTAAAGCCTCTAAAAATAAATAGATAAATAAAAGACTATTTAATACCCTCCGGGATCTGAATTGTTTAAATTAGACATTAGAAGCAAAACAAACACCCCTAAATTAAAAGAGCTAGAAAATGCAAAACAAAAGATTTAATGGAAAGATATGTCAAATAAAAAATTATTACCCACCAAGCTCAAGACAAATAAGCAATGTAAAAGTTTAAAGATTGAAAAGAGAGCACGTTATTTGAACTGTTTTCAATCTACTTTACATTCACACCATTAGTCTATACCCCAAAAAGAACAGTAATTCTTCAATGTTTTGTTTCATAATATAAAAAATATTAAAGAGTAATAAATAAATGGGGCTATGAACTTACTAGCTCCCTTTCTAAGCCCATTCTCTGAATTCTCAAATACTGCTTTTGTAATCAACCTTAAACCAGAGGTTAGAGCCCCTGATGCAGCCAGACCTGCCAAGAAAGACTGAACAGCACAATGAACAAAAGGATCTTAGTATTTCAAACTTGGATAAAATATGCAAAGGGGGGAAAAAGAAAGGTCTTTTAGAATTAAGCCCTTGGGGAAACAAGTTTTAGCTACTAAGATGTTGTCCACATAGATATCCAGATATTTACAGACTAAACGTAACACATTTAAAATGAACAAGCGTGTCCATTCAAACATTAAATAAAGGACATATTTGTGAAGAGAAACTTTGGGGACTTTACTTGAATGAACTCGGGCAACATGAATGAGAGATCTCCAACCATTCCACCCTGAACATGAGCATCTGCAACTCCAAAAGCACCACTAATGGCACATATTCCAATATAAGTTCCAATTCCTCCTTTCCCAGATGTAGCTAAATCTAACTATGATAGATACAATGAAAATGTGAATTAAAATGGATTTAGTAAAACATTGAACTTTGGAGTGATACAAATTGAAATTGAAAGACCCAAAATTAGTGGCACTTACAACTAGTACCAAAAGGGTACTTATGAAGAAAAGAGCATAACCAAAAAGATTTCTTCGTCTAGTATTGATTGTTGCCTCTTTGTATGCCAGAATTGCGAGTGTTCCTAGCGCGAATGGTTGATATACAAGAGTAAGGACCCTTGAGGGGTGGTACCTCTGTACAATTAAGGAAATTATGTGTCAGATGAGTTAGAATGATACTCTGCTTTTTGTTACGAAGACCCCCATGTGTCCTAAAAAGTCCCGGAGTCTTTGCAGCAAAATATTGGCGTTATGATCAAGTAGTTAAAAGAATTCTCCATTTTCTCCAAGATTAATCAAATTAAGCCAGCTTTTTTCGTGATCAGTTCAGTGGGGCATCTTTAAGTACTTGTATGTTTTGTTTCAACCTTCTATGATATTCTAAAATCTAGTTCCCGTGAAGTAGGAGTTTACAATATAAATTTGTTTTTGTAACTGCAAATACCCATAATCAAACATTAAACAAAATTCTATATTAAAACAATACCGGGAACAATGAAACATAATAATCTTCGATTGTTAGCATACTGTTCCATGAAAAGAGGCACCCAATTCCAAGAAGCCAACAAACCAACATTGCGCCATATTTTCCCTGCCAACATCAGTTCACATATTCAACAAACACATTGACATTAAAGAAGTTCAGAGGCTTTAATTGCAAACCTCACGCATTGTAGGAGTTCCAGTTTCATTTTTCTTTGACATGTTTGATCCCAATCAATCAGCTCCTGCATGTGTTTCATAACTTTAACATTAAAATCAATTGGAAACGAAAGGCAATATACACTAAAATAGTATTGGATGCATAAAGTTTGTCAACTACTAACGGGTATATAATTACATGATAACTAGACACTTAACATAAAAATTCTATTCCATATTAAGTTCTATTAGAGATCCGCAAAATGCCATGAAATTTAATTATATACATGTATATTATATGATCACATGAGAGAGAGATGGTCTTACTTTTTTCTGTAAAGTTTTTGGATGAACATAAAGATTTGAAGAGATTCTTGACTCCGTGTTGATGATTCATAGAACAAATTCGCAATATCGTTATTCTTATACCATGAAAAGTGTAGCGTTGATTTCGTATCTCTTTCTACCTATATAGTTTTTGTTTTTTCGTTGCTATCTTAGTTTAAGTATAAATTATTTTGGGCCAATCCAGTGTTATTTTTCTTCCAGGCTGGCATATTTTGTTGTTCTGTTGCAATCACCTTGACCGCCATATTAGTTACAGAATAATTATCTGCTTAATTATTTTATTATTGTGGGTCAACTGGAAGGAATTGACCTTACCATCTTTCGCGGAATGACACCATTAGTCGACGTTAAGTAGGACTCTTAAATCACAAATTTAGTCCTTTTTTGTGTATAAATTTCTTAAAAATAATTGAACATAAGATAACAAAAACAGAATTTTATGTTTAATAAATTTATAATCAAATAGATCTTACAAATTTTTCTTTGGTCCATTTAATTCCATTAAAAAATATTTTTGCACCAATATATCCTATTAGAAAAAATGGTTTAAATAGTTACTACATGTGCTACTTGTGCAATATATATAAGAATTATTTATTATTTGGGGTACTTTTGTTTATAATAAGGGGGTTTTGAAAAAAGGTCCTCATAATGCTCAAAGTGTATAAAAATAGGACAGTTCATACAAATTTATAAATTTAGTCCCTCTCCTAAAAACACCATAAAAAATGGTGAAAATTAGTGTCACTGGCACGGAGCAAAAAAATAAATGCATTTGTACCACAGGGACTAAATTTATAAATGCTATTGTACTACAAGGACTAAATTTATAAACTTGAAAAGCAATTTCCTAAAAATTCAAAATTAGAAAGGAACATATCATTTTCCTTAATTCTCTATTCTAATTATTGAGTTTGGAGTACGTTAAATTCGGTATTTGTTGGTCGGCTTGGGGTACGTTAATTTCGGTATTTGTTGGTTGGGTATTATTTTAACGATTTGGCTAACAGGGATACAACAGAAGAACATTTTTCACCAATTACCCTATATGCCCTTATCTTTAAATACCCTTATACCCTTATAACATTTTAAAACCCTCAAATCCTTTCTCTTTCTCACACTTTCCGATTTATCTCTCTCTCGCTCTCTATCTCTCTCTCTCTCTCTCTCCCCCCTTGAGGTTTGATAAAAAAAACTGGTATACCGAGAGAAAGGTAAAGGGAGCGGAGGCTTGTTCCATGGCCGGAGGCTTGTTAAAATCAGAGGTTTGTTGAAATCTTTTGTTGAAATCGTTTTTGTTTCCATGGCCGGAGGTTATTTCATTTATTTTTTTTCCTGGATTTTGTATTGATCGACGGATTTTGTGGCCGGAGGCTGGATTTTGGGATTTCATGGCCGGTATTTGTTACCAGATGTTTTTTCCTTGAATTTCATGGCCGGAGGGATGTTTTTTCCTGGGATTTCATAGCCAGATGATTTTATGGCCAGAGGTTGGAATTTTTTTTTGTATATGGAAATTATTTTTATTTTTATGAAGCGAAAAGCCTTTTTTTCTAAAATAATTTTATTAAATGAGAAAACATTTTTTTTTAATAATTTTTTAACTTAAATCAGTTTTATTTTGTATTTTTATCAAGGTTTCATAAAACGCGGGGTGTGATCGAGGCGTGGAGGCCAAGCCTTAAGCCTTAGAAGTCTTAGGCGTGAAAAGGCGTTTAGGCCTTTTTAATTTTTTTAATATTTTTTAACTATAACAAGTCTATTAAAATACTAAAATTGTACATATCATAAAAATATGTCTAAATATTTGCAAATTAAAATATTGTTTGATTATTTTGGACGAGACAACGGTCAGATTTGTAAAAAAAATCTTTAAAAGGCAATATCGTTTCACTAAAGAATTGTTGTTTTTAGAAAAAAATGCGCCTTAAGGCTTTTACCAAAAATAAGGCATAAAAAGCTTAAGACGGGGCGTTTCTCCCAAGCCTTAAACCTAGGCGAATTTTTTAGAACACTGATTTTTATGCTCGAATTTATTTTTTTGTGTGGAAAAAAATTTGTTTTGTTTAAAATCATTTTATTTATATGTAAACAGTTTATATATTTTTTAACTGTATAAACAGTTTATATAAACACCTCATGCTTCAATTTTTAAAAATCAGTTTATATATTATATATATGAATATATAAACAGTTTAAAAATCAATTTATATATTTTTTAAATGTATAAACAATTTCTATATTTTTTTGGAGTTTGTTTTTTAGCTGGAATTTTTTATTCTCGAGGTTTATTTTGGCCGAACGTTTGGGATTTGGGTTCGGGATTGGGATTTCATGGTTGGAGTTTTATTTTTTATTTTTGTTTATGAAATTATTTATATGCTGGAAAAACAATTGTTGGCTGGAATTTTTTTTTTTGGGAAATATATTTTTTAGGGAATATATATTTTAAACTAAAATATTTTTATTTTTATTGAGCGAAAAAAATTTATTATCTCAAAATAATTTTATTAAGTCAAAAACGTTTTTTTCCTAAAAATAATTGTTTTTTAACTTGAATCAGTTTTATTTTTTGTTTTTATGCTCAAATTTATTTTTTATGCTGATTTTTTTTAGTTTAAAATGAGTTTATATATTTTTCTAAATGTATAAACAATTTTAAAAATCAATTTATATATTTTTTAAAGGTATACGCAATTGACATATAAAATAAGTTTATATATATAAGTAAGTTGTTTATATATAAAAATAAGTTTTTTAAGTGCATTTTAATAAGTTTATATATTTTTTAAGTTCATAAACAGTTTTAAAATTTTATATATAAAAAATCAGTTGATATATAAAAATAAATTTATATATAAAAAAGTTTATATATTAAAAAAAAGTTTTATATAAAAAAGTTTGAAAAAATATTTAAACATTTTTGTAATATTCTTATATATATATATATATATATATATATATATATATATATGTGTGTGTGTGTGGGGGGGGGGGGGGGGGGGTAAAGTAGTCATTTTAGTTTAAAAAAAAAGTTGATCAATTAACGGTTAAGTGAGTCAACTAACGGTTTTCATTAGTTTTGGACCCAACCAACTAATACAAAAACTAACGTACCTCAAGTCTCAATTAGTATAAACAAACGTACCCCAAATAATAAATGATCATACATATAATAAGCATTTACTACATGACAAGGAGGAAACTAGCTATTTTTTTTTTTTGGGTGGGGGGGGGGGGGGGGGGGGGGGGGGGAGGGGGGAGGGCATGGCCCTCCTTAACTTTTGAAAAGCTTTGAAAATCGCCCCTTAAATTTTTTATGATATATAAGCTAGTCATTTTTTTTACAAATTTTACGAACACAATCTTTATGGACCCTCTTTGACTTGAATTCTTGGTTTCGCCATTACTACATAAGGTAATAAATACTATATGTGAAAAACATATAATATGACCTAGTGGGGGATTTGTTTTAATGGAACTAATTAGAAAACATTTTATATAAATAGAACTTATTTGCTAAGCTCCCAAACAAAAACAAAACATGAACATATGGTGAAAAGATTGTTGAATTATTTCCTTCCCTTCATTAAATGTGTATTTTTTTAAACTATATTGAAATGTTGAGCTAGTTAGTTTGACTTGATAATAGACTTATAGTTTTAAGTTGGCTTAAAAATTAAATAAATTTGTGTTTCTATGATTATGAAATAAGACAACAAAGTAATAACGCAACCTTTATAAATTAGTTGTGAATCCATTCAACGTGATTCAAAACAAATGGGTGCATAACTACTACACATAAATTAGCTTTTTGAGCCCACTCAATGCGCGAACATTTTTTAGTTACGAATACTGTTTTTTAAGTATTCATTTTGGAATTGTTGTACACACATTTAATCATTACATATTCTATAAAAAAAATACAAAAGAAAAAACTAAGAACTGTGTGTACAACAATTTCAAGTCATTAAAGAGTCAAATTAATACATTGTTCTAGTCTATATAGACAAATAAAAGCGAAGCGAATTTCATTTGGAGGGTTATTTAAACCTTAAACTCTTTTTGTTATATTATGTATAACTTGAGTTCCAACAATCAAATTCCCTATATCGAAAGATGTAGAGTCCAATTTAGTATACTTAAGTGGGATAAACAAACTAATTATCAAGGCCTTTCAGCTAAATCCACACACCTTGGCCTAAAAGGTAGATGAGATCATATTTTAGAAAACCAGAATAATGTTACGCACTTTGGTATCACATTTTATAACAAAGAGCTATAGTGGGTCTTAATAAGTAAACATGCTAAAGACTTGTAAATCTTTATCATGTCTTCATAGTGACTTGGTTTTCCAATAAAAGTGAATTCATTTTCATAAATTTACAGTGCATCTTATAATAACTAATTTGTGGTTCATAAATGTCAAAATTACACATCCTCCATAAGAGGATATTTGAATGACACCGTATATTCTATTTTAAATTATATGGATAGATTTTAAGTAAAAAGTTGGCCAAAATATCTTTGAAAACAATATAATATAAGAAATTTTATTATGAAACCATTTACAAACCTACATTATAGAAAGACTCCTAAAAATAATAACGGAGATAAACAAAATATAGAACTATCATTCACCATTGCCTTTTATTTTTTTATTCTCCTAATATATTAAAAGGAGGAAGCACCCAATAACAAACCACTTCAATGCCAACCACACCCATACCACCCTCATTCATATATAAAACACACATCAATGGGTGTTGAAATCATGTGTGGCCTCAGACCCACAAGGTCTCCCCTCTCGACCTTAGACAGGTAACAGGAGAAAAGTGTCAAAATGTGAGATAATTGTTTCAAGTGGTTCGGACCCCAGTTGAGGATCCTACATCCACTATCAAAGAGTGTTTCTATTATTTACTAGATCGTAAGAGAGTCATTACATTTTAAGAGACCTCTTGAGGTTTGGTCAAGAGAGTCTGAGGTCTCACGACCTTTATCAATAATCCAACGAACCTTAGAAAGTAACCAATAAACTTCTCTAAGAGTTCCTGTGTATTGATTTAGGGCTCAACAAGGTATAAAAGATATAAGATGACTAGGAATAATCCAAGTTATAAGTATATGCTCACAATAGTTGGTTGAGAGGATACATAGTAAGGAGTAAATACTTATGAATGGTCAAACTCTTTGTTCTGAGTGTATGATCACTTAAACCAGTTAACCTCTTGGATTGTTCGATACTAGTCTCCCTTTATCCATTCACCAACCTTCCTTTTGTATGCAAACTCTTAGAGAGAGAATGAGTGGACTTCCATAGCAGGGTTATGGTGCATCTAAGGTCTGATGGTGTTAGTAAGGTGGTGGAATGTTGACCAAAGGTTTTTCAAGTGGTGCAAAACAGTTTTTAATTGCATTAAATGAGAATGGGATCCATCAATGCAAGTTGATCTGAGCAGTGGAGGTACTTACGATAATATTATACTTTCCATCTAGCTGTCAGACTTGTTGTAGGCACTCTGTCGGAGGCCTGAGAGCTCGATATCTACTCTAGGATTTCCATAGGATCATCTTGAGGTATTACATAACGATATACCTCAGTGTTGAAGGCTAGGTGACCTTAAAACGTCATTTATCTTTAGACAGAGGTCTGTTATGGCTATAAGTCTAAGAGAAACCTTGGTGTTATGGTCTCTGATCTTGGTTGAGGAGACCAGTTGGAAGGAATAATCCTCATAGGAGGAAAAAAGGGTGATTGAGATCTGATATTGTATTGTGGCCTTTTCTTGAGATCAGCGAAAGTCTTGGGAGCGAAGTAGTGGTCTGTCCGAAGTCAGAGGTCCACCTTGGGACCTTTGTTCTTTCCTGAGGGTAGTCGATGGAACTAAGAGCCTTTTATATACCAAGTGTGAAATAGGTTATCATCACACATCACTTGGGTTCGCTCATTGTCCAAACCTAACATGTTTAGTATAAGCAGATGAATGTACATTAAAATTATTTAAAGATTACGTTGTTTTTCTTAAATATTGGAGTTAATTTATATCTAATATTCAAAGTTTGTCACTATTTGTCTTTATGCTATTTATTTTATTCAAAGACTAAATCATTTTAAAAATTAGTCTACAGATTTACTGAGAATTGTTATATAGAGGAAAATCACAAATAACACAATTAAATCACATATTATTCAAATTTGAAATGATAGACTCTTGAAGTTATAGATCATTTGAATTACAAAAAGAAATTCGAGGTAAAAAAAAGTCAGAATTTGAAATAAATTAAATGTATATGATCTAAATACTAAGAAGTTAAGGTTATCAATGGTAGATTTTATTTTTAAGAAGGAATTGAGAATGATAATTTCTCAATAGTGAAAGTAGGAGGTATTTGATAACAATTTAGTTTCCCCTTATGTTTTTTTACCCATTTTGGAGATAGAGTGAGAGACATATAAGCAGGAAGAAGAGATTTTAGGCTTAGACGTGTATTATTTAAAAAAAAATTAGTAATAATTTAATAGTATTAATTCAGTGAAAACTATATTTAAATTTTTTCTGGATATTTTGAATCGACACGCAACTTAAGAAAAGTCATGCTTTTTCATGAAAGGTCAAATTTTTTCCTGAAAAGTTATTACCATTTGAAAATGGCGTATCTATTCAAAAGGGTGCCTCACTTTCTATAAATAGACCTCCCTCCTTAATGCTAACTAACTAGTTTTGAAGCGTCGAATCTATGTCATTTTTTCATCTCTTAACTTGAGTAAACATACGTCATTGAATTTGTATTTGGCAAAACTTTATAGATTGAAGTGTTTCTTGTATAAATATGACGATGATGGCCTTTCATAGAATACTTTAATCCGGCGATTATGGACTCTAGAGACAATAACCTTTAATGATATAAATGTGTTTCTTCAATGATTTTATACTTTCTATTGATCTCCAGGAAAAATATTTCTTTCATTTTTCTCATATATTTTCCTCACTGGAAATATCATCTATATACACTCAGTTTGATACCATCAACCAGATTTTCACATCCTCTATCCTTTGTATCCGATCAAAATTTATCGAATTAATTTATATGTAGAGAAAGAAAGTTAAAGAAAGACAAAGTTGGATCATTTAAGAGTGAGAAACATTAAAGAAAATGAAAAGAGAGAGAGAGAGAGAGAGAGAGAGAGAGAGAGAGAGAGAGAGAGAGAGAGAGAGAGGCCATTAGATTGAGGGGATAACTTAGGTTAAAACCCTCTTTTAGAAAAACATGTGTACTATTTTGCTGGCTTGGATTGTTTGTGTATTTTTATATAAGTTCAAGCATGGCGGGAAAGGTTATGGTCTTTCCAACCAGTTTAAAAAAATAATTAAAGGATGAAAAGAGGTTCGAAGCAAATAAAACATTGTCATGAAATGCTAAACTGTTTTAGGAAAATTATAAAGAAAAGAAAGGAAAAGAAAAGAAAAATTTTAAGCGAGTAAAAGAGGATTTTTGATTGGGGGGGGGGGGGGGGGGGGGGGAGGGGGTCCTCATTTTCTTGTTCTTGAGTTGTTTATTTATAGAATCCTTTGTCATGAAACTGCTATTGTAACTCTTGGGTGGTTATCCATTTGAATTTTCCATCCTAAGTGCATTTACGCCTCTAAAATAATTATATAAGTGGTTACCCCACGTGCAAGGTCTTGACAAGTGTCAATCTGCTTATGTAGACATTTGTATTAATCTGACCTTTTATATTTCTTAGCTATAATAACTGATTTATATTTTCATATCTCAATGTCTCATTAGTTGGTAATAATATGGTGTAAACATCCCCCCCCCCCCCCCCAATTATTTTTGATAAAAAAAATAATTAGTAGACTATTAAATTCCCCACGCCATCTCTCCACATTTAGTCATTATTACATTGTCGTCATTTCTTCTTATATAGACATATTTGGCGGTGAAAGGTTTTTCATCATTAATCCTTTAGTTTCTTGGTCTTTCATCTAATATCTTGTCTCTTCTCATTCCATAATCTTTGCTAAATTAAAAATGGCTTCTAATGGATATGATAATTCCACCTTAAATAACAACTTGGAGTTCGTATTATCCTTTTCTCTAAAACGAGCTAATAATAATGTTGACCCTTCGATTGTTGTTCTCTCCTCCATAAACCAGTTTTATGATGATAAATGGGATAAAAATGGTAGCTAGGGCAGTTGGGATAAGGGTGGTACTATCGAGTATACCCCAGCTTTGGACTCTGTTATTCCTCTTCCACCTATTTTAAGTGGATTTTTCTCTATTGATGTTGAAGGTGCGAATAAATCTTTAAAAACTCATCTGATCCTTTAACAAATTATGATGGGCCATACCAATTTAGACTTTTCATTGGTTGGGATGACTTTGTCTTCCTCCTCCTTATGAGAGAATTATTGATTCTATTGAACGACCCATTATTGAGGCTATTAAGCCTCAATTCAAAGATGTAAAATCCATAGATAAGCCCAAAAGTTCTAAAGCATGTGATGAATATGTGGTTGTGTTTGGAGAATTTATAATCAACGCTAAATGGCCTAATGAATCTAGTGACCAAATTTATCATCCTACCTTAGTCCATTGAAGATCTTTTCCATCTCTTCCTCTTAATAACATGGGTGTTGGTCATGGCCATTCCCTCATTCACCCCCATTTTTCACTTAAATATCTGCCATAAGTGACATGTCCCACCTTCACTCATGATCTTAAGGGAGCTTATGCTTGGTCAAGGTTGAGCAAACCTTATTTTCCTTTTGATGCCAGTGTAAGTGTATTGTTGGATCTTTTCTCTGCATCGCATTGAGCCATTTATAATACTCCTAGCTATAATACCATTTACTCCCTCGTGCACATTTCTATACATTCCTCGTAACACCTTGTCTCCAATGGTATGTATATCTCTTTTACCCTATCTGAAGGTAGCTTCAACTTTAATGCCTTCTAAGCTTTGGTGATTGAGTGCACCTTCTCTGGTACCCCTATTTTTTATCTAATTGTCTACCCATTCATGCCGACTGAGGATTCGATCCTTGATCTGGATAAGTATACTCAATATGGTTTGAATAACGGTCATTCTTCGTTGCGCTACCCTTCCACTACCATTAATGTTGGCAAAGGTCTGGAAATTTTTTATGCGTTCTCCCATTTTCCCCCTTGTATTTCATTAAAAGGTTAATATCAAAACAACTTTGTTTAGGCATGTATGGCCATTCAAAACTTCGAAGACTCTCATCCTACTCCCAAGGCCTAAGTTTCCTTTTTCCATAAAATTTATCTTTCTTTCCTAAAGAGGGAGGGACAAATTATTATTGGTTCGAAGATTATGATACTCGAGATTCCACCTATGATGATATTCACATCACAACCAACGAGATTTTGGAGGATTGGAAGGACTTTAAGAACTTTTATGTGAATAAACAAGGTGACTCAAAAGATTAGGCTCTTGAGGCTCTCTCAACGGAGGGAGTTTCCCTCAAAGCTAATGAATTGGAGGAGAAAGCTCAAGAGTCAATTCAAATCTTTCAACATCATGAGGCATTTCTTTTGAAAGATCTTTAGTACTCAATCTTCTCAAGTTATCAAAATTTAGATGACCAAGACGTTTATGCCATTGGTTAGAATCATCAAGCCTAGTCAGTTTACAGAACTCGAAACTAGGAGTAACTATGTAGCAATTATCCTTCGTTCGATTTCCTATTATGATGCAGGTCCCATTTTAATCAAAAACATCTTCCACTCAGATTTAGAAATGTTTAAATTATGGTTTGCATCTCAGAATTGACTTATGCTCAGCAGATTAGCCTTGATACCTTTCACTAAGAGAACATCACTAAGAAAGGGGGAATCCAATATGAACTTAGGGGATAAACATGTTGTTTACTTATGGAATATATTCCATAAATTTGTGACTTATGCAGTTTGTCGTTAATATTCATTTACAAAAAGTGATAGGCACCCAAAAGTGTTTAAATAAAATCTCAAATAGACGGTTTTTAATTACTAATTCTTGGTAAAATGGGTCTTATGCGCGTTCATTTTTATTTTTTAGGTCAAATGCCTATTGCAGATCTCACATGCTCAAATCAAGGCAAAATGCGATCAAAATTAGATAAACCCAAATCACCATGCCTATTACACTGTCCCGTAGCCTTCACCTAAACCTACCTCGGGCCTTGTGTGTTTTGTTTGCACCTTTTAAATTTTTTATATTTTTTAATTGAGTCATTTTTAATTTTCAGAATTTATTTTATATTTTGCTTTGAGTCTTGTTTAATTTTAGGATTTATTTATGAGTATAGTTGTATATATTAGGGTCCATTTTGTACGTCGCGTGTGTTTTTAAAATTTTATTTTATTTTATTTTTAGTGTTCTTATAGTTTTATAGGTGTGCGATTTATTATATTTTTATATTATTTATTTTTAGCTTTTAATTTTCTTAGTTTATTTTTATTATTATTTTATTTTATCTTATTTATTTTTTTAAAATTCATTAGGTTAGTTTTATAATTTTTATTTTATTTTATTTTGTGTCTTTATATTAATAGGTTAGGTTTTGATAGATTTTTTTTTCAATTTTAATTAAATCTTTGTTTCAATTTATTTTTAATTTGGTGCACAACTACACGCACACTAACACACCCTCACCATCTTCTACCTCCAAACACTCTCTCTCCTACCCAACCTCCATTAACAAAAACTCCACCAGGAACTTCTATCAACCCATAAAACCCTCCTTACCTGCCCAATCATCCCGGACCTCCAACCCAATCCGACTCGCCATCTCAGGAAATAGAACTCGGCAACCAAACTGGACCCATAACTCGAACTCCATGGAAGCCCTTAAACTCGTTGTTATACCCATGCTCCCATCCTCCTACCTTCCACCTGATTTTCAACCCCCATTAACCCACTTAACCCGTGAACTCCTCTCCGGGAACCTATTCAACCCATGCCAAACCCGAACCTAACTCCGATCTCTATTAAATTCGGTCATCTCCGGCCATTAACTAACCTGAAAACAACTAAATACAATACCATCTGCCCAACACCGGTTCAAACTCCCCCAACTACCTTTTATCTCTAGCCGGGTTTTAACCCAAATTCTAGCGTAAACAAACCCGACCCCTCGCTCCATTCCAACCTTACCCGCGACCATATCCACAACCCATTTCTTCCAAACCCTTACACAATTCTGCATGAAACCCAAACCAAACCAAATAAACCCTCACATTTTTAAAATTCCTTTTACTCACTTTCATAAAATACCCCCAACTTATCTCCACTCTCTCAACACCTCACACCCCACATGCTCTCATGCCCTTTTTCCTAAATTACCCTTACCCAAATACCTTCCACACCTCATTAAACCACTTGCACCATTTCCCTTCCTATTTTACCCCTAGCCACTTACATCTTCCTATAAGAGCATTTAAAGAACTATTTGATAGATATAGACAATACAGTACAACACAAAAAGAAGTAGGAAGAAAATAGAGAGAGAAACACCTTTGTAAATAATTTTTTTTTAATTTAGAAAATTTGTGGGGATTAAATTGTGAGAGTTTGAATTATATTGAATAATATAGAGTTCAATTTGTCAAATTCAATGAGACTTGTTTGAAGATTTGTTCTCTTTCTCTACTCTTTTATTCTAAATGCTTTGAATATTTTTTCATCGTGTTTAATATCATGTTAGGCTAAATCTCCTTTCAAGGAGTGAGGTGATCCCATTATTTGATGTTAATCTCAATTTAATTAGTTATTTAAATTAAAGGTCCCTTTGATGATTAACTTCGTACTCTTGCATTTTAATTTTCGAGAGGGTAAAGAATTTTTGAGAGAAAATCGAATTTCTATTCTTATTTTTCATTTTAGAATTGAACTAGAGATAGGTTTTTCTAAAATGTGAATTTATTTCTTTGAATTTAACCTCAGTGCTACTTTTCATGATTTAAACTAATTTAATTAGTAGATCCTAATGGGTGATTTATTAAATGAAATTTAGATATAGTTTTCAAGAGTTATAGGGGTGTTGAATTTAATTTTCTAAAATGTTATTATCAAAATTACATTCACCACGAGAGTTGATTTGTGATTTTGATACTAACTTAGGATAATTAATTTTGATTATTTAGAATAGATGGTGTCATCCTATCCCTTGTTAGTCCTCACTTTTATTTCCTCACTCATCTCATATTTTACATTTTATTTAGTTATATTTCACTCATTTTTCATTACACTTTTTAGTTATTTCATTAGACTTTACTCCTAGTTTAGTATATTTCTTCCATTAGTTTAGTCATCTCATCATCCGATAAAATTTGTTCTAATATAAAAAAGTCTAAAAAAATAGAAAAAGTAAAAAATATAAAAAGAAATTAAATACAAAATGAATTACATTACTTCTCATTTGTTTCACTCCTTAGAGATGGATTGACATCCTTACTTCCTGCTGTGAAAGTTTTATCATGTTTGTAGGTTTTTAAGGATTTTGATTGGAGACGCTTTGACAACACACGCACCAAAAATATTTTCTATCAAATGGAACCATTGCGAGGGATACATAAAAATCATACTTATCAAATGGAGACGTTACCGATCTTTGGAGTTTGAAGCACTTTCGAAGATTTTGGAGTGTAGTTCATCTGTTATTTATTTTTCTTGTTTTCTTGTACTATTTTTCATTTTCTTAGAAGGCTTGTATTAGGATTAAATTATTTGGCTTGTATTGCGGTGCTTGGAGACAACATTAATTTTTTATATATATTTGTAATATTTAATCGCGAAGAAAAGCGTGACAGGAAAATCGGACAAGGTAGGGAGAGGAGGTCCAATGGTGAGAATTTAGAGGCCTCTTTACTTTGGGTCGGTAGGACTCCCGGGGCTGACTGAGATAAGCGAGATCTCCCCCCAGTCGACTCAACTTGGTCTTCACCCTACGTCTGTAAAAGCCGTAGGAGGTACAATTCTTTATCACTCGTGTATATCCTGTTGGCGACTCCATTTATTGTTTGACTATATGCTCTTATGTGACTTTATTTTTTGCAAAGTCTTACTTTGAATGGTTTGATGAATTAATGAACCTAAGACCTCGACCCGGTCATTAAGACTCACTCGCTTATCCATTGTGTCCTACCCTAGCTACCATTAAATTTAAAAGCAATTAACTAGCAAGCCCAGTAGGAACACAACTTTAGCAAAGGCGATCACAAAGATAAATTTCATAATTTTTGTCGCCCGCAGACTTAATTAAAATTTGACTACCCCTTTAACTAATTTTGAAGATATAAATTGGCTATATGCTAGTTATGATTTATCCTTGCCTTGTGTGTATCCAATTCAATTATTTCGGTAGTCGGTTTTAGTGTGTTCGTCCAAATCAAGAGTCCATATTTTCCCCCCGTCTTTACTTCCAAAAAAACTAAAAAATCAAAAAAATATTTTCTTGCTTTCTTTTTCTAAAAAAATCCAAAAATATTTTCTTTCCTTTTGAAAAATATTTAAAACCCAAAAAATAAATTCTCTCCTCATGGCCGAAGAAAGTCCTTTACGGGAATACTTTGGTCATTACCCATCGTCTCGAAGCATGTTTGAAGTTGACCCTGAGTTGAACTTCCACACTTTACTTACTGTCTTCAACTTTCACACACACATCGTTGATACTCATACGTCATCCACGAACGCATCTCACATTCCATCGCCTCTGATGATGAGTGTCAATGCGTAAAATGCTTCGTCATGCACTTATTTCTTTCACGCCGATCACTTGTCCTATGAGTGCCCATACCTTCCTTCTCCATTCGAACCCACCATGGCCCAAGTGTATCCATATGCCACAGTTTCGAAACCCACTCCAGCTTATTATCGTGATATATCTAATCCCGAGTGGTGTGAGTACCCAAGTTATTTGTGGAGGACTGATCACCCTTTCACACCATATGAATCCCAATCTTATGTTGCGGATCCTCACACGTTTCAACAGTCGTCATGGCAATCAGTGCATCCCATCATGATCAGTCCCCTCTCTGTGCACCCAACGACTATCATCCTTTTGTCTTTCACAGAGATGCTTCTCCTGTGTATGAAGAACTTGATCCCGTTCCCCACACTTCATATTAGTATTCTCCACTTCTTAATATCAATACCGAGTTGTATCCACCTTAACCACCGCCACCACCAATCATTTCATCACTATCCTCCACCTACGCTCTCGAAAGCCTCTTGCACAAGTTCATCCTAGAGCAAGAGCAAGCCACTCAATATCAAAATCAAGCTCTCCAACGCCTTAATGAATTTGAGTGTGCGAGCTAGTCGGATTTCACCCCAAGTCAATCCATTGTTTCCCCCACATGGAACGATGATGAGTTATCTTGCGACACTGATTTTGAGTGTGACCAAACCTATCACCATAAGAATCTCAAAGATGAAACCATTCCATTGTCCAGGCCCCAAGTTGACAATTGTATTGATTTATCTAACGATTATGAAACTGATCCCGACTCTATTGTATTAAAGGAACCCATCATTGAGGATCTTATTTACCCTCCCATTGAATGTAAAAATAGGACCGAGTCTACACCTATTAAACACTGTGTGTGTTTTCGAGGAACCACTTCATCATAGGTTAGATCCAGCTATGAGTGATCACTATTTTCTCAAGATTGAATCCGAGATGGTTTCTACCTCTCTGAATATGGATCATGTTCCACCATTCATGGCTCCCTTTGAGCCCACTATCTCTAGTGATTCCTCCATCTGAATTTGGTGCCTCGTCTGTTTTTTCCACCACTTTTGATGGTGACTTACGGGTGAATAAGTTGATCACTCAATCATTTACTTTCACACCTCCTCCTGCGAGTGCCCTTAAGGATCAATCTAAGCCTCATTAGGAGTGTGTGTCTCTGACGCTTGAGTTGGATCATCTTCCCCCACCTTTTGTTCCACCCGATCCACCCTTTATTCCACCAGACCCACCCTCCACCCTTAAACTCCACGATCCCACTAATGAGATTTTCCTCCATCCCTCCCTTACCAAGAGTATATGTGGTTCCACTCTCACCTGTGATATGGATCTTGTTCCTTCAGGCAGACCACTTACTTGTGGTGTTGATTTTTCTTTCGTGAACTCATCAACGTGTCACAACGCGACCATTATCATCGTCCATTTCTAGAACGGTCATATGCTTTCTATAATCCCCACCATATCTCAATTTCCAAACCCTTCTGCCTCCCCCATCCAAATTGAGTACCATGCTTATAGGGCCCTTGTTACCCTCACCTTTCGTCTCAACAAGGCTCGTGATCGATGCCTCTCCACCCTCACCCTTGCCATTCTTCTATATACCTTTCTCCTCGCCCACCCTTGGTCCACCAATGCTTTGCATTGTGTGAAGCACTTTTCCATACAAGTACATTGACGTTTTAACCTTTATCCAATAAGGATGATGCTTCAGTCTTGTTTAGGGGTGATTCTCATCACCCCATTTTTCTACTCCCCCCCCCCCCCCCCCCCCCCGCGCTTTCATAGTTCTTATTCTTAGGGTGAGTTCCCTTCAGTCTGGCTGAAGATGTTAATCTTAGCTCTTGTTTTCGAGTATGAGTTTTATTGTGTTTGGGGGTGGTGTTTCACACCACCCAATGCTTTACCATGTTTATAGACTTGAACACATTTTTATCTTATCATTTATTCAAGTTTTATCTTGGATACTTATGATCCTCTTCATTAGCGGTTGATGATGGTAATCTCTTTCCTCACTTCTGCTCTCAGTCTTAAAATTTATTTCACTTAACATCGTGGACGATGTTCCTTTTTGTTTAGGGGTGGAGAATTTTATCAAAATCATACCTCTTTTAAAAAAATTCAAAACCTGATTTTAAAATTTTCACGCAGTTTATTTTATCTCACTCATTGACGTGAATTTTCTATCATCCATCTTTTAAGTCTAAGAATCAAGATAGAGGATATTTTTTCTAAACATCTTATGTAATACGTACCAAGGCATTTTTCACCATGAATTTCTAGACTCAACAAAATCTACGCACTTATCACGTCACTACGGTTTAGAGTGGAAGAGTATTATAATTCTCAAGAAATCTTAAGGATTACTAGTGAAGACTTTAGCTTGTGAGATTCGCTCCTTTCTCCTTTCAGACAGTTTTATGCAATCTCCGAGTCACAAGTTATTTCAACTTCCTTTGGGTCCGCACTTAAATCGTTGTATGATCTCATTATTCTTCACTAAATTTTTTTGCTTGATCACTGAGAACGACATCACTTTAGAGTCATAAAAAAGATGTGTCTTATAGTTTGTCTAGAGCACCTAACCATTCTTTACCATTCACTCACCATCCACTTCACCCGTTATCTTTTCATATTTTCGCCTATCCACATATATTCTGCACACCATCCATATATCATTCTCAATCATTACCATCCATCATTTTTTGAGAAACAGAAGGTTTACAAAATGTAATTTGTCTTCATTTGTGTTATGAAAAGAAAAATACATCGCATAAAAAAATGTAAAAAAAAAAGAAGAGAAGAAAAATTAGAAAATTAGAAAGAAAAAAAGAATAAGAAAGCATGCGATCAAAGATTATAAAATGAAGATATTGATTATTCAGATTGTGTTTCACTCTTCTAAAAAACCCTACCATCATATAATCCATATTCTTCATTTCATTCTCCCATCATCCTTTACATATACCCTATTTTTCATCCTTGGTAAGGTGTTCGAGCAATCGAGAAGTTTATATAGTGAATGGCTCAACGTTCTCACTACAGTGATTAGCATTCTTTCATGAGATCATTTTTCTTTCTAAATATTCATTCTTTCTTATGTGTGTGTGAGACGTTTGACCTTGCTTACATTTACTCACTTCCTCACACACAAGAGGGACACACTAACCCAAATCTCGTGAATTCATTTGAGAGAGATATATCCAGCGAGATTTGAAGTTGAAGTATTGATTCCAAAAAGGCGATCTAGGAATTACTCTTATTATATTCGACCTGTTTTAACTGATTCACACCACACACGTTGAGTTCTATAAAGGATGTGCCTTGAGTATTCACTTAGCTAAACTTTTTATACTCTTCTAGCTTGTATTCCTCAAAATATTTATCTCTTGATGAATTGTGCGATTATTCTACATCTAATAAGAGATTAACTTCCAATTGGAAATAAATAATTTTTTGGGTATATTTCCTGTAGACCTCACGAGAAAAAATCCATCCTGTAGGGAAACCCATAGGTTTAAAGGCTTATTGCATATGTTAAGTGCAATCGCAAGTGCCCGCAAAAGTGGTACACTTTTGGCTTCTTATCTTTCTTTCTCTCTATTTTTGCTCGAGGACTAGCAATATTCTATTTGGGGGTCGTGTGATAAGCACCCAAAAGTATTTAAATAAAATCCCAAATAGGCGATTTTAATGGCTAATTCTCGGTATAATGGGTCTTATGCAAGTTCATGTTTATTTTGAAGGTCAAATGCCTGTTGCGAAGTTCAAATGCTCAAATTCGGTCAAATGCGGTTAAAATGAGCTAAACCCAAATCACCAGGCCTATTACCTTGTCCCGTAGACTTCACCTAAACCTATCTCGAGCCTTGTGTGTTTAGTTTGAACCTTTTTATATTTTTTAGATTTTTTTAATTGAGTCATTTTTAATTATTAGAATTTATTTATATTTTGTTTTGAGTCTTGTTTATTTTTAGGATTTATTTATGAGTATAGTTGTATATATTAGAGTCCATTTTGTATGTCGTGTGTGTGTTTTAATGTTTTCTTCTATTGTATTTTTAGTGTTCCTATAGTTTTATAGGTGTGGGATTTATTAGATTTTTATATTATTTACTTTTAGTTTTCAGTTTTTGGTTTAGTTTTATTATTATTTTATTTTATCTTATTTGTTTTTTTTAAATTTCATTAGGTTAGTTTTATTATTTTTATTTTATGTCTTTATATTAATAGGTTAGGTTTTCGTAGATTTTATTTAATAATTTTAGTTAAATCTTAGTTTGAATTTATTTTTAATTTGGTGCACAACTACACACACTATCAAGCCCTCACACACACTAAAACCCCTCATTAGGGCTGTGTTTTTTTTCGAACTTTTCAATTTTTTCGATTTTCAATCCGATTTTTTCTGAATTTGGAATGAAATTTTAGTTTGTCGATTTTCGATTTTTTCAAAAAAAAAATTGGATCGAAAATCGGAAATAATTCTAAATTTTTTATTTTTCGATTTTTCTGAAACTATGTCGATATGATTTTTCTGAATTTTTCTAAATTATTTTCGATTTTTTTGGAATTATTTTTTGATTTCTTTTTCGATTTTTTTAAAGTTTCTCATATCCCACATCGGTTAGGAGAATGGGGGCTCCAAAATATGCTCTATAAAAGGAGAGTATCCTCCTCACTTCTAGACAAATGAAAAAATGGGTCAAATCTTCATATATTTACATGTTGGCCATTTTCTTTGTTTCTTTATAATGAGAATTTTGAGTGATCGAAAATCGATAATTTTTTTTTTATTTTGGAATTTTCGTGGATTTTTAATATATTTTGTGAATTTTTCGATTTTTTTCAGTTTTTGTTGATTTTCGAAATTCGGAATTTTTTTTAATTTTTCAAAAAAATCGGATCGGAAATTGGAATAGTTATTTTATTTATGAAAAAATTGGAATTTTTTCCGAAGAGGCATTTTCAGATTTGATCCGACCCCAACACAACCCTACCCCTTATCACCTTCTACCTCCCAACACTTTATCTCTTGCCCATCCTCCATTAATAAAAACTCCACCATAAACTCCTATCAACCCATAAAACCCTCCTTACATGCCCGATCATCCCAGACCTCCTACCCAGTCCGACCCGCCATCTCAGGAAACAGAACTCGACAACTAAACTGGACCCATAACCCGAACTCCATGGAAGCCCTTAAACCCGTTGTTATACTCGTGCTCCTATCCTCCCACCTTCTACCCAATTTTCATCCCCCATCAACCCACTCAACCCGTGAACCTCCTCCCCGGGCACCTATTCAACCCATGCCAAACCCGAACCCAACTCCCATCTCCATTAAATCCAGTCATCTTCGGACATTAACCAACCCAAAAATAACTCAATCCAATACCACCTGCCCAAACCCGGTTCAAACTCACCCAACTACTTGTTATCTTTGTCGGTTTTTAACCCAAATTCCAGCCTAAACAACCCATTTCTTCCATACCCTTACATGATTTTGCATAAAACCCAATCAACCCTCACATTTTTAAATTGCCTTTTACTCACTTTCTCAAAATACCCCCAACTTATCCTAACTCTCTCAACACCTCACACCCCATATGCTCTCATGCTTTTTTACTAAATTACCCTCACCCAAATACCTTTCACACCTTATTAAACCACTTGCACCATTTCTCTTCCTATTTTACCCCTAGCCACTTACATCTTCCTATAAGAGCATTTGAAGAACCATTTGATAAATATAAACAATACACTATAACACAAAAAGAAGTAGGAAGAAAATAAAGAGAGAAACACCCTTGTAAATATATTTTTTTTAATTAGAGAATTTGTGAGGATTAAATTGTGAGAGTTTGAATTGTATTAAAGAAGATAGAGGTCAATTTGTCAAATTCAAGAACACTTGTTTGAAGATTTGATATTTTTCTTTACTGTTTTATTTTAAATGCCTTTGAATATTTGTTCATCATGTTTAATATCATGTTAGGATAAATCCCCTTTCAAGGGTTGGGGTGATCCCATTATTTCATGTTCATCCAATTTTAATTAGTTTATTTAAATTAAATGTCCCTTTCATAATTAACTTTGCACTCTTATATCTTAATTTATGCTTCTAGAGAGGGTAAATAATTTTTGAGAGAAAATCGAATTTATATTCTTATTTTCCATTTTAGAATTGAATTTGAGATAGGTTTTTCTAAAATGTGAATTTATTTCTTTGAATTTTAACTCTATGCTACTTTTCATGCTTTAAACTAATTTAATAAATCAATCCTAACGAGTGATTTATTAAATGAAGTTTTGATCTTATTTTCCAGAGTTGTAGGAGTATTGAATTTAATTTTCAAAAATGTTATTATTAAAATTACATTCATAGTGAAAGTTGATTTGTGATTTTGATACTAACTTAGGATAATTAATTTTAATGAATTAATTGATTTTGATTATCTAGAATATATGTTGTCATCCTATCCCTTGTTAGTTCTCACTTTTATTTCCTCACTCATCTCATATTTTACATTTTATTTAGTTATATTTCACTCATTTTTCATCACACTTTTTAGTTATTTCATTAGACTTTAGTCCTAGTTTAGTATATTTCTTCCATTAGTTTAGTCATCTTATCATCCCATAAAAATTGTTTTAATATAAAAAAGGCTAAAAAAATAGAAAAAGTAAAAAATCTAAAATGAAATTGAATAAAAAAATGAATTAAATTACTTATCATTTGATTCACTCCTGAGAAATGGATTGACATCTTTACTTACCACTATGCAAGTTTTATCACGTTTTTAGGTATTTAAGGATTTTGATTGGAGAGGCTTTCCTACAACGACATAATAAAAAGTTCTTTCTATCAAACAATAACCTTTTTGTTTCTCCAATTTTGTAATATCTATTTTTTGGTATTAATGGAAAAGTTACTTTTTCTTCGAATGACTTTTATAAGATTTTGTCTTTCCCAATTGTGTTATATATTGCCTCACCCATTGTGACAAATTTTATGTTCAATTTGATTGCTAATTTTAATTAAACCAATTTTATGACCCTGGCATGTTATTAACCCTGGCCATTTGATGAGTAATTTATGATATAACAAAATTTGGTGTCTTATATGTATTTGTATATCTTTTCATACTTTTAGACCTAAAAATATCTTTTTTTTTGTCTTTTCTACATGCATGTCTTGTTATTGGTAGTGGTCCTTTCAAATCTAATTACACGTGTGGAAGTATCCAAATAATAATTTTTGTATCTTTCACTAGAATAATTAAATAATATAAATGGAGAGCTTTTGTTATTCCCTTTAACCAATATTCTTGGTTGTCTTAAAATTCCCATAGCTTGATTTTAGTTTCCTTGGCCACTCAGTGGTCATAAATTTAATCATGAGGGTTTCTAGTTGATTGAACCAGTAAAGGAACTTTGTAGTTGATGATGAGAGAAATCATACCGAAGTCATTCTCAACCATCATATCAAGTATGAAAGCATAAATAACATAACTAAAGAGAAATAGCGTAAGATATAGAGTGTTTCGACTATAAAATGAGCATATGTCCACTTTGGTGCCTCACTCTTATTATATGCAATCATTAATACACTATTGGTGTGCCATTAGAGGTGTATGAGAGAGAGAGAGAGAGAGAGAGAGAGATGAATACATGAGGAATGTAGTTATGTGCAGCTCTAGATGTAGCCTGTAGATCAAGTCTGTAAAGGGCTACGGACTAGTGTAACCCAGGAGGTCTGGGAGCTTCTAGAGAGAGTGTGTAGAAATTTGGGCTGGGATTTGCTACTAAATCGTCTCCTTAATTGTGAGGTGAGTACTTATATTTATAGAATCAAAAAGGAGGCGTCACGTGCCTTGAACACATGACATGTGGATAAGTGATGAAATAAGGAATCCTTCTAGAAGTAGGAGAGCGAAAAGTATGTGCTGATGTGGTTAAAGCTGCGGTGGGGTATGCACTGCTGAAAGGATAAATGACCGTGTCCTGCTAAGGATATGGTTTTGGTTATTTCATTGATGTTTACCGCAGCCTATATGTGTTCCAGACAGTGGACAAATGTTACTCAAAAGGGACTACCGCAAACTATCTTAGCCTTAGGCAACAGCAATGTGTCAGACTTAATAGTAGAGGCCGCAGCATGTCTGCTCCTAGGAGGTGGCTATAATCTTAGGTTTTCACAGCCTAAATATCGATATTGGTCATATCAATTAACCCCTAAGCCTCAGTGCCAAGAGGTTGTGAGTTGATGTTGCGGTTGTGTTCTATGCCCATTGTCACAGTGTGATTTCTTGTATTAGTAGTTCCTTTGTCTAGGACGCGGAGGGATGTCGCAGCCTATGGATTTGTGGCGTTTTAGCTTTCTGAGCCCTCTTATATAAATGAGGGTCGGTTGTGGCCTCATTACCGTATCAACATACTTGAGAGGATATCAACAGTGGATTTTCGACGATTCCTTTGTCAGTTTACTATGGCTATTTGTGGTGGCTTGAGGCGGTGCAAGGCGGTGGATCCTAACCTTTCATCGATTTAATCCATTTTCAAGTTGGTTTTCTTTTCTTTCACCCCTAATTTATGTTTCTTCCATATAATTCATGCGTGTCTCGCTTAAATGCAGATGAATTCTTGAATTTCCCAGTTTTTTCTCCATTGGGAAATTTCTTCAAATTTGATTTCTTCGAAATATGTCTTTCTTAGATCACATCTTCTAACAAAATTTATGAACTTATCATATTTTAATTTTCTGAAATATTTTCAAACTTTTATCTACTTTACTTTCTTCTTGGAATTCATTTACCCAATTTTTTTAGGGTTTTTGGGTATTTCTAGAATTTTTAGTTTTCTAGGTTTTGTGTAATAGGAATTTTGGGTTGGCACGCATTTGGGTTGTTGGTGATTTTTGGGTGTAATTGGGTAGGTTTAGCATGTAGGATGTTTTTAGGGTTTGAATTATTTGTCCCATTCTATCTTGAATTCTATTTTTGGCCAAGAACACCAATATGCTATTCTTGGTGTTCTCGGCCAAAATCCTAGGGTTTTGGCTTTTGATCATTAAAAGTTTAGAAACCAAATTGTTTCCTATTTATCCCCCTATCCACGGCTTGTTCATGATGTTTGAACTAACTGTCTGCGATATGCTATTCAACTTCATTCACTTCCGGTGTTGGAATCTTTGGGTCTTAATTCCCCCTGGCTCCAGCGTTTCAGTGAATTTCGAGTAACTGGTTGCAACCTCAATTTTAACTCATGTGGTAGAACCCTTCATTCTCATGGCTACAGCTTGTATGAGATTTTTAATTAACCTGGCTCCAGTCTTTACACTGGATTGAACTTATAGCTTTTTTTTTACTAATTTCTTATAAGTTGTTGCGACATTAATAAAGACCTTTACCTTATTTTTTTGGTCATAATGGTTGTGGCACTTAACTGCGGAAATCTTCTACTTATATAGGTCCCTTGTCGCGTACTTATGCATTGGAACACTTGGGAATATCTAGAGGACTTTCGCAAGCGGAACTTTGGTGTTTCTCCTCCTGCGGTGCTTCTAATAAAGCCACTGAATACCAATAAGCCCCGTAGGCTTAAGGATTTCCCAAACTGTGTCAAAATAGACTTTGATTTCGCATATTCTTCTAACTGTGGCGATCTTAGGGAGGCCGCAATTAATATGGAGGAAGGTACTTGCTCCAGCAATCATCCTCCTGCCTAAGTGGACACTTAGATGACTGCTCTGGCTGCAGATGCAAGGAATATTGAGGCTAGAAATTTTGTATGCATCCAAGATACAATGAGAGAGATCGCGGTAGTGCACCATCCTTGTATTATGAATGAGGAATGGATGGATGCCCTAGTTGAGGCCTGTGAGTTACCAAAGGGAACTATTTTCACGCTTTCATCTGCAGAGCAAAGGTCATGCTTCGCAGTCCCAAATGACGGGGTGTGTTCCCCTTCATGCTTTTTTGTTAGGGTTGCGTCTTCTGGTCCCAGTGCCTGTTAGAAAAATATTGAGTGTGATAAACTTGGTCCCACCCAAGTTGATCCTTATGGTTGGAGGGCCATTCTTGTTTCCCTTGGCATTTAGAGGAGGGAGTTCAAAAAGGACATAATGGAAACATAATTCTTTGACTTTTATAGGCTAAATGAGAACACAGTGGAAAATCCAGGTTACTTCTATAGGGGTCTGTGGAGGGGAGACAAATATTTGATAAGATGGAGGCCTTCCATTATTAAAAACTGGAAGGGAATTTTTTTCTTTATTTTTGGAGACAACTAGGAGATCCATCAAAAGATAATAAAAGAGAGAGAAATTAGGTTCCTGCGGAACTGGGGCCGCCAATTCTCAAAACGTATTATTTTTTTGTGGTCTTCTTTTATGTCAACTTTTAATATCTGCTACATCCTTTACTGTTTTCTTGAACATTTGTTGTCACATGTACGAACACTTGAAATAACAGTTTGTGTAGGTCTTACACCCTTTAGGAGACAGAAGGAGAGGATTGAGGTTGCGGTCTTCTTTGAGAATGACAAGAAGAATTTCCTCGACGTAATGACTCTGTGGTCACTATATAAGTCCAGATACTACCCTACACAACAAGCTCCGATAAAGGGCACGAAGGGTAACTTTTAATCTTGTAAGACTTATAACACTGATGCCGCGACAAGTTTTAACTTGCACTAAATTTATCCTTTTTTGGGTGCTTTCGCGAAGGAGATTGATAAGGAGATCCTAGCCTCCTAACTTGATGAAATGGAGGAGGTCATCTAAGGCCTTAACCAAGCCCCCCAAAAAGAGGGGGAAGAAGAGGAAGAGGGAATCAAAGGAGGCTGATGCCCCTCAAATTGAAAAGGATGTCGAACATCCAATTGAAAAGGAGTTGGCTCCAACTGCTAAAGCTGTCGTGGCCTCTATTCCTATAGTTCAGGTCCTTACCATATCCCCCCACGTGATGATGATATTGGGGCAGAACTTTCTACTGTAGGCCTCACAGACTTTTTTTTTTGGGGGGGGGGGGACTTCCACGGAGGTTCCAGCCCCATCTATGCCATCAACACAAGGTCCCCTATGCAGATTGTGATTGGTGTCAATGCCAACCTACCCACTCCCCAAATTAGAGTAGAAAGAGATGCCAATGGACATCTGCAGCCACATCTAAGGAATCATGATCCTAAATTTCCTTAGGATATGACTGACACTGTAGCCTCAAAAATGAGAAAGGTCGCAGACACATCTGATATCCACTACTTGGTGGACGAGGACACGGAGGATCCAGAGGAGTAATCTCTACACAGTCTACTGAGGATAAGTTTTTGTTCCAAGTTATTTTCTTTCTGCGGCACTTTATATATGCTAATATTTTGAATTTTATTTCTTCAGGCTGCAGAGTCTGCCATGGCCAAAAGGGGCAAGTATGAAGGGATTTGTAAGTTATATAGGGTTGTTGAGGATGGCCACAAGTCTGAGCTGCAGGGTGTCATGTCATCATCATTTGAGGTTGGAAAGAAGTCTTCTGAAGCATCCTTCTAAGACTATAAAATGTAGGCCGACTCAAAGGTGGAGGTCGTGGCCAAAGTGCAAAATGATGTTGGGCATAACTTTATCTTGACCGCTGAGTCTTTAGAGGTTGTTGAGGCCAAGGCACTAAAAGCTTCCAGAAAGGCCATGGCATTTCAAGAAAAGTTCAACCAGATTCAGAAGAATAGCCAAGACCTCATTCAGAGCCATGCCACAGACCCGAAGAAGCTAAATGATGATCATGATGCAGCCCTCCACTAAAAGGATAATGATCGTGCCCCGGTCTTGGAGAAGGCAGCTGAAGATGTTGTGGCCTCTTTAAAGACCTTAAAAGACTTCTATCTTATGAATAACAAGGCCTACCTCTGTGGCTACAAAGGGTTGTAAAAAAATTCCTAGATGACAAAGATAATATTTTTTCTTAGAGGCTCAATGATCGTGAGAACCTTTATTATGTGGTTGAGCTAATGGTTGTGGAAGAACTAGTTCTCAAGCAGTATAAAGTTGCTATGACTGATGAGGACGAATCAACTGAGACTGCGACCAATGATGTTGAGAATTGTTGATGTCACAAAATGGACTAGATTCAATTTTCTAATCACAGATAAAATATATGATTGTAATGAAATAATTAAATGAAAGACAAAGAGTTTTAAAGTGGTTTGTCTATATAAGAAAGCTTACGTCCACTGTTATGGTATTAATTTCAGTGATTACAGAAAGATATGTACTCTTATTAATAAGTACGTCCTAGGATACGTTCTATCATGCCCTTGATGAAAGGAATATAATGTATTTCTAGTGAACCGGAGATCAAGGGTTGGAATGCGTTTATATATTCAAGAATTTACACCCGAGCATAATGAATATGATGGTTGATGATATGAACCACATGAAAAAAGACCCTTGGTTGTACTTTCCCTGTGGTGGCTTTTCATTTATAGTAATGGTATGTATTCTTCACGTTGTTCGGAATGCCTATCGAGCAACTATCTACTAACTAGGATTTTTGCCACGTAAGGAGAAAATTTTCCACTTCTGATTGTTCCATGTATGTGGATAATTTTTTGTATCAACAAGGATGATGAAAATGAGATAGGAACGTCATATACTATTTCAAGCTTAGAACTTAACTTATGTTGCCTCTATAGACTTGTAGTATTATTTTAGCACTCTCGTCTTGTAATTTTTATTGAACTGCATGAGCCCTCCGTTTCTTTAACATTATAATTGTTTATGTTTCAAATACAAAAAAATTTGCTAGATTTATATTTAAATCTGTATTTATTTATCTTCTGCGGCCTTTATATTTCTTGCCTTGAGTACCTTACTGTAGTTTGACATAGGCCTTAGAACACGGGAATTGGTAGGTTGTACTTAGGAACAAACTGCCTTCAGTAGGCTTACAGTCATCCGTATCATTCTGATTTTAGGTTTTCTTCCTTTGTTTTTTATTTTCTATAAATGCCTGTCGCGGTAGTTATTGAGACGGGTATCCAATTATCCCCGCGGACTTTAGGATGACCTTTACAGAATTCTTACTGTAGAGATGTTGGATTGTTGTGATTCTTTGGGAACTATTTCCCTTCCTGCGAACATCATGTCTATATCCTACTTTATTTATCCGGTTGTGGCTTACCTCTCTGAGTTGAGAGATTTTTTCTTGTTTTAGGGGATTTTCAAACCTCCCCAAGTTGAGTTCGTTATAAATCCGGTCATAGCTATATATGGGTATTATCAAGCCTCTCTAGGGTAGGTAGATTTTCAAGCCACCCACAGATAATAATGACTATTAGGATCCCTCGAGGGTAATAGAAGCATCCCGTGTTTTCAAAATCTAAGAATGGGTATTATGAGCCCCTAAGGCTAAAAGAAGTAAACTGCACTTTTGAAAGTCATCGTGATGCGATGAGCATTAAATGTCATTTAAGGCCATCACTCTATTTTATTATATAGACACCTCATCCTATTTGGTCTTCAGGATAATTGGTTGTTAGGTTCTCTTCAAACATGCTTAGATAAGAATCTTTCGAAAGACTTTAGATGGGGAGAGTAAGAATTAAAAGATGAAGTCATCCACATATATAAATATTATATTGTTAAAGAAATAAAAGAAAGTAAATATTTGAGCTTTTTCTTTGATTACAAAACCTTAAAACCATTAATATTCTAAGGTGAATACAACCATACAACTGTCTCAGCTTGGGATTGCACTCCTTAGGAACTGTTGGAGCATCCTGATATACATAAATATAGTTTGATCCTCGGACAGACCCTGTGTGTCTTAGTCGATCCTCCTCAATGTTCATCAAATGGATATGTTCAATGGCCGATATAATCAAGGCCATGGTCTCGACCTCCGGGACCTTGTCCTCAGCACTCCATGGCATTCAGTTGAGCTCAATCTAGTCCCTCTTGATATATCCCATCTTAACCTTGTACCACCCTTACAGGTAGAGACAACACTTTGCCACCTAGACCAGCCTCTCTTAGCCTCGTAGCAGCTCGTTGAGAGGACCACTTCTATCAGCCTCAACTCAGCTAAGACCATTATACCCGACATCAGCATTTCAGATGGCACGCATGACTTGTGCATAATTAGCCCATGTGGACCATACCTTTATAACAGATCTCCGGCCCACATGGGGAAATATTTTATCATCATGTATTATACATGTGCTAGACAGGTGTTGATCGTTCATTGGATCACTTGCCTCATATATGCCTATTACATTCTTGGGGGGGGGGGGGGGGGGCGCACTGTACACTGTTAGGCCTATATAAGACTTATTCTTCTTCATTTACAAGGATTGAATATTGAAAAAACTAACTAAAAAATATATCCAAACACATGGTAGAGAGAAAAAGCTTAAGAGTTGTATTCCATGGCCATTAGTGCCTAATTTTTATACATACATTACAACCTTACACAGTGGAGTAGGCCTTATTGGCTGAACCACTTTTATTCCGTGTCTTCTCCATTATTTCATCCCCTTCTTCTTATTTAATTTTTTGCTCATATGTTATTCCATTGTTAAATAAGCTAGAGCTTGAACTACATACACATTTAAGTAGTGATCCATAATATCATCATTTTGGCCCCGTCTATGGGAAGAGATTTATCTTCTTCCCCTTAGTTTTTTATCTTGAATCCTTACTACTACCTCGGGTGGTGGTCTAGCTCCACCATTATTGGACCTGTACCACCATTAAAAGAGCAGGGTGGGTGATCTTAAAGCTTCCTTGCTACTTACAGTTCATCTAGCTTTGTTACTTATTCTCACCGGGGATATGGAATTCGAATTGCCTCTTAGTGCTGGCCGAAGCTCCAACCAACCGCCACCTCAGTCAGAAATAGTTGACATGGTGGCGGTGCTGCAATCTTTGGTGTCCAGCTAATAGAAAATGCAAGATAAGTTCATGGCATCAGCCAAAGTGTGTTGGGAAGGGCCCCAGGTGACCCAACTGTGATTATTACTACGGTCGCCAGAGAGACACTTGATTCAGTGACAAGGGGACCACTTTCGATCCCATAAAAGGAGACTCAGTGCCATCAGCAATGGAGACATCTTTAATTCTAAGCATCTTCACCCAAGAAAATAAGTCCATGACTGTTCAGACGACTAGGACTGCGACGATAAGATTATTGGGAGCCATATGAGGATTCAGGCGGCATAATTTGCCTAGCTCCAACCTACGAAGGAAAGAATGCTAGGTCGATACCAGACGGTCGACTAAGGACGTCATCTTTTGATTGTCTTAGTAGAGGGTCAGCCTTCAACTGCCTCGGCCTAGTCAGAGATTTATGCGATTGGCTCTCCCGTTCTCATAGTAATGCTGCATTTATGGAGATAGCAGACATGGTGATAATCGTCCCCAGCAGGGTCGAGATATGGAAGAGCAAAGATAATTGAATAGCCGATAGAGAATAGTGGCGCGAGAACCTTCACCGATTGTGGTTTCCCCAAAATGAGGTGGTGATAATGTTGTCGCCGAGGACGAATCATGAAATTGCTCCATTCAAAGGCTAGAAGACAAGATCGACTCTCTACTCAAGAGTCGAGACCCCAACCACCGAGGCTACATGAGATTAGGTGCAGGGAATTCTCTAGTAACCTCACAGGTGTCGTCCATATGTGGTACACAACATTGCCTAAAAACTACATCGAGAACTTTAAGCAATTGGACGAGAAGTTCATACATAGTTTATGTTTCGGCATAAAACGCTAAAGAAGGTAACTCACCTTTTATATGTAAAGCATGGTAAGATTGAGACCCTAAGAGACTACATTTCTCGGTTCAAGAAGGAGAAACTAGAGGTGGAAGATAATTAGGAGAACATTGCTATGACTACCATTATTAACGGGTTACAGTTGGGAAAACTACTCTGGAAGCTCGTCGAAGATCCTCCAAAGACCATGATGGAACTCATGGCCTCGGTCGAGAGGATTATGAATATGGAGGAGGCCATAGAGGCCAACAGGGGAGATATGAAAGAGTCAAGTGGAATCAAGTCTCATCAGGCAAAAGATAAATAAGGTAAAAAGAGGTCGGTCGAGGATAAATTTTCTAAATATACCCCTAATAGTGAGCCTTGATATGATCCTCAAAGAGATCAAGGATAACAGGGCACTCCAGTGGCAGGAGAATCTCAAGTCCCCTCCTCATGAGAGTGACAAGAGAAAATTATGTGAGTTCCACCAAGACTACGGGAATACAACTGATAAATGTTTTGTTTTAAAGGACGAGATAGAGAAGTTGTTGAAGCAGGGGAAGATCTAAAAATATATAGACAGGAGTGATGCAAAAGAAGGCTCCAAGAAAAAGCACAGTGGTGGGAAGGATGAAAATTTTAGATGATAGTCCCTAATCGACAAAAAGGATAATGACTCGGATAGTGAAGGAGATGACCCAGATCTACCGCCAAAGATCCCAGAGGCAAAAGGTCGAATGAACATGATATCTTTTAACGTAAAATGATATGTGGAGGATTGGCTTATGGAAGCATAAAGTCGAACGACCGTAAAGCCCATGTTATGGAGGCAAAGTCGGCACCTAAGAGAATGGATGTTAACTTGGCCGAGACCAAGCCGAGGTCGAGAAAATTAAAGAAAGTTGGCATGGACACCTTAGTGGTGGGATTTTTAAAACTGGATTTCAAGAGGATTTTATCTTCTCCTGACGACCCTTTTTCATCAGCACTAGTTCCATGGGTGTGATGTATCACGTATCCTTGTCTATAGTGGTATCTCGGCCGGCATGATGTTTTGGTACTGCTGTAAAGGCTTGAAGCTCAGCAAGAAGAGATTGGTCTTATACCATCAGTTATTGATCGGCTTCAGTGGGGAGAAGTTCCACCCTCTAGGGTGTTTGAAATGGATGCCTAAATGGGCACCTGGATGAGGTGTATTACTAATAAAGTGAGCTTTTTCATTATGGACGAACATGTCTTTTCGGCCTATAACGTTATTCTCATGAGAGTGGGGCTCAAGGAGTTTGAGGTTATCCCTTCCATGGTCCACCAAATGATAAAATTTTAAACCCCTTATAGGGTAGGGGAAGTTTAAAGTGACCAAGTGGAAGCTTGGGAGTGTTACTTTAGCTTGATCGAGCAGAGAGAGGTTTATAATAAGGCTACTACTTCCTACAATATAGATACTCTCGACCCAAGGGATGAAAAGAAATTGAAAAAGGGTCCCATCGAGGAGTTAAAATACATCATCCTCGATGAAGGAGAGCCATAAAATCCCGTCCAGATTGGGAAAGCCTTGAAGAAGGACGTAGAGGAAGAGTGGGTGAAACTGTTAAGAAGGAGGCAGATTATCTTTGCGTAGAGTCGTGAAGACATGCCAGGGATAGACCCAGAGATTATTTTCCACCGATTGAATATTGATGAGAAGGTAAAGCCTAGAAGTAAAGAAGAAGAACCTATATGAGGGGCCGATATGATATTATTCAGGATGAGGTACAGAAACTACAATCAGTCGAGTTCCTATGAGAAGTTCAGTATCTAGACTGGTTATATAATGTTATTATAATGCTAAAGGTTAATGGCAAATAGAGAATGTGTATCGACTTCTCTAACCTGAATAAAGCTTGCCCCAAAGAAAGCTTCCCCTTACCCATAATTGATTTGATGGTCGATGCTACGGTAGAGCATGAGTTGATGCGTTTTCACGTTATAATAAGATATCCATGCATGAAGTTGATGCTGAACGACCTCATTTATCATGGATAAAGTGACGTACTATTATATGTTAATATCGTTTGGCCTCAAGAATGTAGGGGTAACTTATCAGTAGTTAACAAGATATTTGAGGACCGGATTGGGAAGACCATGGAAGTGTATGTGGACGACATGCTAACCAAGAGCCTAAAGTTCGAGAATCATTTGGTCGACCTTGAATGAACATTTGACAAGATGGATAAGTTCAAAATGAAATTGAACCTGGCCAAATGTGTTTTTCGTGTCGGCGCAGAGAAATCCCTCGACTTCATTGTGAACCAGAGGGAGATAGAGACTAACCCCACAAAGACCAAATCTCTCATAAACATGCAAACATCGAAGACTATCGAAGATGTGAAGAGGCTGACAGGATGTGTTTCGGCCCTGAACCATTTCATCTCCAGAGCGACGGATTAGTGTTTGTCGCTTTTCAAAATCTTGAAAAAAGTGTTTGTTTTGGATAAAGAATGTGAAAAGCCTTCCAAGTCCTCAAAGATTACTTGGGGTCACCGAGGTTGTTGTCTCGGCCTATTCAAGGGGGAAATTTATTTCCATATTTGTTGGTATCAGAGTCAACCATTAGTGCAGTAATTGTAGGAGATAACGAAGGTGTCCAAAATTCGATGTATCTAAACAGCAAAGCCTTATAAGGGGTTGATCTAAAGTATCCTAGAATGGATAAATTTGCGTACCCGTTGATACATGATTCAAGGAAGATGAAGCCATATTTCCAGGCCCATATGATAGTGGATCTCACTGTCACTCCCTTGAGGTAGGTCATCCATAAACTTGAGAAAGTGGGTAGGTTATTGGCCTGGCCAATTGAGCTGGTGAGTTAAACATCATCTATTAGCCTACGACTACAATCAAAGGGAAGTCCCTGGAAGATTTTATGGCCAAATTTACATGGGCGAAGGTTGACACTAACATTACGGAAGAGATAGTGTCACCAGCAGTTATGTCGAAAGAAGCTTTAGAAAGTTCGGTAGTGGCCGAGATTGGCAAGGGCGACACTACAAAGAAGGATTTTCTGTTCCGAAATGGGATTTTGAATAAAGGGCCTTTTTTAGAGGAGGGTCCTACATGGAGCCTATTTGTTGACGGCTCATCTTGTGAAAATGGTAGTGGCGTTGGGTTGATACTCTCGGCCCCAGATGGTACCGATATTGAGTATGCTTTGATATTTAGATTTAAGGCATTAAACAATGAGTCAAAGTATGAGGCCTTGATAGAAGTTCTCTCCCTTGCCCTAGTACTGAACGTGGGCCAGATGATAATCCACAATGACACTCAGTTGGTCATTAAACAGATTTTGGGGGTTTATGAGGACAAAGACGAGAAGATGGCCAAGTACTTGGCACGGGTCAAGAAAGTGAGGACAAACTTCAAATAACTGAAGATCAAGAGGATTCCTCAGATTAATAATAGCCGATCCGATGCTTTGGTAAGATTGGCATTGCACTACAAAAAAAAACTTCTTTTTAAGACGAGGCTCTAGCTGTCTCAAAAGGTCCTCTGGCCATCTCAAAAGCCTTTTGTGACGCCATTTGAGACGGCAAAGGGGCATCATATTAGACCCCCATTTTAAAAGGTTTTTGAGATGACGACAGCCGTCTCAAAAAGCTTTTTGAGACGAAGTATTTCCCGTCTCAAATGGTCATTGCTTATATGACCCTTTTGAGACGGCGTATTTCCCGTCTCAAATGGTCATTGCTTATATGACCCTTTTAAGACGGAAAAATATCCGTCCTTTATAGTTATTTTTAGAGACGGTGTATGTCATCTCAAAAGAGTTTTTTTGGACAGTAACTTAACCTTCTCAAAAGGTCCTCGTTTATAAAATCCTTTTGAGACGGTAAAACGACAGTCTTTATTAATTTTTGTGCCAAAATTAAAATGTCATCCATTCCATAATATGCTCAATATACTTTTAAACAAAACCTCTTAAAAATAATATGACTTAGTTGGCATCCCATTTCAACAAATATAACGCACAGTTTTCCATTTAACTAAAATTAGAGTTCATACAAAGTTAAAATAGAAAATTTCAACATTGTCCCACCAAACTAAATATCTCTACAAAATTTCACTCGTCTCATTAGAATAAATACATAAAATTCCATATATTCCTAACATAAAATAATGTAAGCAATGTAAACTCGCAATCTTGAAGCATACGACCTCCATCAACAAAGAATAGTTCCTATTGATGACAATCTTTAAAAACCTTATCAAATTTGTATATCTTCGTATTATTTACACTTAATATTTTTAAACAATTTCGACAGAGCCTTCTTTGTTTATTCATGAAAACCAACCTGTTTAAACATAAAAATTAACTCAAAAACAACGATAAAAATTGCCACAACATTGTAAACAACTAAGAGTGGTATAACCACAACATATATCCTAACTAACACTCCATCACATATATATATAAAAGTAAAATTAAGATGTGTTATTACCTAGTCGCTATGGGTCGTTGAGGTAATGAAAGCATGATTAGGGATAATACTCTGAAAACAAACTCTGCATTTCACTTCTCATATCAATTTTCATCTGTAGTAGTGCTTTTTGGTGGCGAAATTCCAATTCTTCGAGCTCGTGTCGATGTCTAGCCTCTTGATCTTCAGCATCTTGTCTATGTCTACTCTCTCGATCTTCATCATCTTTCTTTAGTTGATTAATATCCTCCAATAATGCAAGAAAGGAAATTATTCGTGTAGATGTTGGCCTAATACCTACCCCTTTTATCAACGTATAACCATGGCCTCCTTGTCCTACCACATCCTTAAAAATCTCATTCCTCACTTCTAGATCATTTCGCTTCTCTTCTGGTAGGTCATTTAGTCGTCTCTCGAGCATTTCCTACCAATTAAACATATATTAGAAATTAATAAATTTAATTTAAATATATATTAGAAATTAATGAATGGCTTCAGTTAGCATATATACATACTGCTCTATCTGATGACCCATCTTTATTATTCGGAGCCCGAGTGACTTGCCATGTGCTGATTTCATCAATAGGCTTTCATGCCTCTACCCTCTAACAAAAATAATGTATATATTAATATTTATTAAACTAAAATTAGAAGTGTTTATAATACTAAATTTCTAACCTCCTTGATAATTTTTGCATGTAGCTTTCGCTCGGTCCTTGAGTAAGCACATTGACCTTCACGGCTCTTCGAGTTTTGCTTCTCTATATCCTATAAAAAAAAGTTAAGAGAAATTAATAAATTTGATGTTACTAATGAATTAGATGTAAATAGACTCATCGTAAACTAAATGAGTTGTCATACAATTATCTTCTTTAGACCCTAATACTTCACTAAAGTATGCCATTGAACTTTGTCGACTCGAGGGGCGTATTTTTCAACCGTTCTTCATCGGTTTGAAACTTTTCATAGTGATCTATCTTTAATCGATACTTCCATTGCCTTTAAGCAGCTCCCATCCTTGCAAAGAAAATTGGTTTAAAACCTTATGGTTGTGTTTTCCTTAAAATTTATAATGAAACAAATAAATAAGATTGAATTAACAAATTGGTTAGAAATTTAACAAACTCATACATAACGAAATAAATAAATCAAATTGAATTAATAAACTACCTTCACTTCATGCCACTAGGCTCGTTGGTTGGGGTTGCAACACCTCACTCGGGTGGGATATTAATATATGCATCTCTAAATTGTTTTACAATGGTGTTGTGAATAGTTGTTTCTCAAGTGATCTTTCCTCGGCAATGATATCACACATATTCAAACGATGATGACGCTTTCCTACCATGGATCTGTATACGTACATATTACATAATCAATTGAATTACGCAATAATAAAATTGAGAGAGGGAGCAATCACATCGATTCTACGTGAAAGAAACATTATGAATATCAGACATATTCAATCGACGTGAAAAAAACATTATGAAAATCCATACCTCTCTAAATCGTCTTCCACTAGTGTTGTGAGTGGTGGTCTTTCCTCAGCAATGAGATCACACGTATTCAATCGACGTCGACACTTTTATGTCATGGATTTGCATATGTACATAATAGGTGTAATAAGACACGAGCATAAACAATTATAATAAAGTAGAGGGTTCATCATAAGTGGTTGGATCTTCCATGGAATTGTATAGTTGCGCGGGACTGCATTTATACGGTGAACTGATTCAAATTTGCATTTATACAGTCCACTGTTTTTGACAGATTTGAAAATGAAACCACAACAGTGGACTGATTCAAATCTGCCCTGTTTTGATCCCAAATCCTCACAGTATGTATAATGCAAAAACCTATTGAGAATTTGAGTCATATATTCTACCATTGAACAAAATCAACACAGCCAAATGACATCCTTAATTAAGCATCAATCGCTTGAACGAACAGATTGTCCCTTTGCGCGTTATGTTTACTTCCTACCAAAACAAAAACATATTTTACATGGCAACAGCTAGCTGAACTCTTCCTTTCCATATGACCAAAGCTTATAGACTCACCATAAGAACATATAAAAGATTTCTTATCTCATAGATTCTCTAGGAAGAACACATTATCGATTCTATACGCACTTGAGCTTCATTATAGATCATCCACAATAGTATAACACTAACATAGTATACGTTAAAGAAAAACCTTTAAGTAATGACTTAGAGAGTATGAGGTACACATTGGAGGAAGCCAACCCAATTTGCATCATCCCCATTGAGGTGTGAAACTACTTGATATACACGCATCAATGGTACTAAAAGATAAACAACTTACCAATTATAAACACTCTCAAATTGTATTGAATATTTATCCCCAAAGGGGAATGTTACAATTTCTAGTGCAAGGAGAGGAAAATATTCCCCTAGTATATGCAACACATTCGTGGCCCACTTATAGTCATGTATAGTCAAGTTTTTATTTTGTATAGTCACAAATAGTGGTTCTCGTTGAGTAACTCGGGTTTATGTTACTCTTTTGTTCAAGGGTGTTTAGCGGGTCAAGCCGCTAAGGACTCAAACCCATTAAAGATATATTAAACCAGCTAGTTTCTTGTCATTTTGTTATTGAAATGAAGGGTTGTCTCAAGAATCACCAGCTCTAGTTGAGGTCAATGGCTGCTATCTCTTAGGATCACTGATCATCCCACCAAATATTAAACAAAACTCGCGCAAACATAAGAGAAAGACTCTTGTATAAGTAAAACTAAACCGCAATAATAGAGACTTCAATATTCCTGGTTACTCGGATCATTATAAATACTGTATATAACTTGGATATGATTGTATCAAGTAATTCAACAAGTTTCCATGCAATGCCACCAGATATAACAAAATCAATATACGAAATCATAAAAATATTTTCTAATGCAAACCACGAGTGACCAGAAGAAATAAATCACTAAAGTTGCTCTAGCTAATGGGGGAGAATTGCAGTTCTATAATTAATCATAGGATTGAGGCCATTAACTATCTTAAGAAAACAGACAGCCTTATGCAAGAGTGCAAGACCAATGTTGTGTTTCAAATCTCAAATACCTTTTAAGACAGTTAATAGTATCAAAACAACAAATCTTGTGCCCCCTTTTATTTTAGGAGAAGAGAAACCTAAAACAATGATAATATACAAAAACATGTCATATTCTGGTAAGTTTTTTCTCATTCTCATCATCACCGTGTATCAGGGGGACAAAAAAACTGACAGTTCTTAATTAACATTAAAACATCAGAATAGAGAGCAACAATATCTCCAACAGAAACTAGACTGATAAAACTTTACTTAGGGTTACCAACACTATATCATCCTTATGGTTACCAACATGTATTCATCTATTTGTATTCATGGTAAGCATAAGGAGGATTTAAAAAAAATCTGAAACTTGAAATTTGGAAAATCAATGCAGTAATTTCGGCCTCAAGTGTACATAAGTTGTAGGAAGAGTTGGGTGTGGTTGTCACTCTGTTGTCATTTTTGTCTACTGTACTGACTTACCTATATTTATCACAAATACATGAATATATCATTTATGTTTAATGACAATTTGGATTGACGTGAATTGTGTCTTACATTCATCAATTTTTATAAATTTAAGTTAACTAAGAGTACTTTTTGACATACTCGAAATTTACAATATTTTATCCATTGTATTTATCACCTATTATGTTTTCATCATTGGGTTTGAGAGAGAGTATCTAGCTTTGAGTAATATGGATGCATACTCAACTCCATATAAGAACATAAGTTTGCACTCATAAGAACTTTGGGTGTTCGGGGTCCTATCTGATTTTGAGGTATTTTTGGGACTAGACTAGAATAATTGGTCTCGGTCCTATTCGATTTTGAGAATTATCATTTGTCAGAAAATGTCTTTGGAATCAATCATTATAAAAGGAAGTGCTGGAAACCGTACTTTCGATCTTGGGCTGGAAAAGGAAGCGCTCAATCTTGTTGGCTATGTCCGAGGTGACATTAGCAGCATCAATGGAGTCCAAATTGCGGCATCACCTCATTCCTCACAATTTCAGTCCGAGACCTCCTCAAAATGGGCATTTGAACCCCCACAAAATGAATGACCCCTCCATCCTCTTTGCTAAAAATAGGACACGAATGAAACAGCATCCAAAATCGTGTTCCATCTTTCCTATAATTCACTATGCTTATTTGTACACTTGTCTCCTCTCTAATTGCTTCACAATTTCCATTACAGTCCTGCTATTAGTCTTTATTGCTAAAGACAGAGCAATAAAACAAAAACACAGGATTGTTTAGTGAAGACACAGCATCACCTCATTCTAACACCGTTAACATTCTGATAAATAAAAGTCTAATCTGTATTAAGATTTAACCCCCTCACTGTTTTCGGACCAAAAAATTGAGGTGGTAAACAGTGAATGAAGATTACTCCTTATATAAGTCCTAGCATTAGTAAGTCCAAACGATGCAAGGCAGAAGTCCAAAATTAAAAGTCACCTCAGCCTAAAAATCCTCAGCTTTCTCTTTTCAACCACCTTAAATAAAGCTCGATCTAAATAAGTCTGACAGTATTACTAGACATGTTCAAGGCTACAAAGTGTAAGATCCATCCGGTCTTCAAACTTTTCCAAATCGGTTGAGGTAATGGCATTTGAGCACAATATCACAAAGTAATTGCTTAATTCAATTAAGGTTTTGACAATATGTTTTGGCAATACCCTTCGCGCTGCTATAGGAAGTAATTTTTGCAATAAAATGAGATTATCAAAGCTCTTTAATCCTGAAATATTTCTTTCTTGCATGTTCACGCACCGTGAAATGTTCGACGAGTAACCATCGGGAGTTTTAACATCCTGCAAAACTTTCAAAAAACTTTCCTTCTCCTTGTTACTCATCGTGAACTCTGTTGGGGCAATGTACTGTAAATTTAACCCCCGTGGTTAAGGATGTAACTCAGGTCTAATATTCAATTCTTTGAGGTCTTTTCGAGACTTTAATTTGTCCTTTATCTTACCTTTAGTACCCAACAATGTAAATAGGATATTATCACAGACGTTCTTCTCAATATGCATGACATCGAGATTATAGCGAATAAGATTATCCTTCCAGTACAACAAATCAAAAAATATAATTTTCTTCTTCCAGCCCATTCTAGGTTTCAACACTTTCTTTGTTTTCTTTTCCATAGCCTCTCTTTCCCTCCTTTTAAAGACATCTTACATCTTATATTCAGTTTCAATGTCAAGATCATTCAACTATTGCAAAACTTGCAAGAACGAAAGTTTTAATGAGGTTGGTCGTAATTCTACCCTCCCATTAAATGGTTCTTCTACCTACAAAACCTATGGCGAGGGTTTAAGAATCGATGATATCCCCAATAATAGAACTTCTTACCATGCTTTAATCTCATTTCCTGATGGTCTTCATTATAGTAAGGACAAGTAAATGTACCTTTTGTGCTCCATCCTGATAACATGGCATATGCGAGGAAATCATTAATAGTTCACATCAACGATGCATGCAACTGAAAGAACTCCTTACTAGATGCATCGTAAGTGCATACACCATCATTCCATAACTCAATCAACTCATCAGTTAATGGTTATACAAATACATCAATCTTATCTCTAGGTTCATTTGGTCCATCTATAAGTATAAACAAGGTCAAATTAGGTTGCTTCATGCACAACCACAGAGGTAAATTGTAAATAATAAGGACAACAGGCCATGTACTGTGCTTAATGCTCATATTACCAAATATATTAAATCCATCAGAGGAGCTCAATGGGATTACCAAAATAATTTCTGCAATCTAGGTTTCAAAAGGAAATATCTTACTTTCTTTAAGGCTACCTTCGGGCCTTGGACACCCGCACTTGAATCATCATCTTTATATCGAGAAGATCCACATATGTCACACTTTTCATGATTCTCAGCTTGATTTCGAAACAACATACAGTTCTTTGGGCACGCATCTGACGTCTCGTAATTAAATCCCAACTCCTTCGTTAGCTTGTTGACTTGGTAGTAATACTTGGGAATTCTAGCACTCAGAAATACCATCCTCAAAAAAACCAACAACATAGTGAAAGAATGATTTGTGCATCCCTTAAATTGCTTCATGTGCAAGAGTTCAACAACAAATGACAATTTCGTAACCCTCTCTGGACAATTTTCATACAAGTCGCATTCTGCCTCTTTCAGAAGTCAAGAATACTCTGGAACATTTTCGTTCGATTCGAATACATCTTCGGTTCTATGTTCCTCATCATTACTCATATTTCCATATGTGTGAGGAATACCCCTTCTTGAACCATTGTAACCATGTTATCTCGAGCCTTTAATTCAACAGGTATATTATCAACTAGCATATAATCCCATGAAGAATTCATTTTGCTTCCTACACCAACCAAAGTCTCTCCGTGAAAAACCCAAAACCTTATAAGTCTTGTAAAAACCATGCATCTCAAGGTTACTTCTCACCATTTGTCGAGTGTGGCATACTTAATTTGTGCATCTCTTACACGGGCAATAGATTTCTATGGTCTCAATGTTCTTGTTTTCGTATGCATAGTTAAGAAATACTTCAATCCCACCAAGGTATTTTTTTGAACACCGATTACATAAATTAATCCAACTCTTATCCATGATGCCTAATAATAAAAAAAACATAATATTCACAACAATTTGATACATAAATTCAAAAAAATTAGTAGCAAACTAATTGAAATAATAATAATAATAATAATAATATAACCCAACAATTCAATGCATCAATTTTAATATTTACATCATTAAAAAGTCAAACAATCAACATAAAAAGTCAAGAAAAAAAAGCTTGTTACGCAATTAAAAATTCACACAATCAACATTTGAGTACTAATGCACCAAATCTTAAGAAATGACAGCATCTAACGCAATTAAAAAGTCACACAATCAACATTTTAATATCTACATCATTAAACATTTATACGAAAAAAACTCAACCAACATACCCATTTTCATCCCCGCTCGAATCACTACGTTCATGTACTCCTTTGTATGGCACATACACTTCATCATCGTCAACCAAGTTTTTATTACTCTATGATTTATTTTTCTTACTTTTAGCACGATCCCGCATTTCTGAATATAATTTATGGACTCCCAATTCTTTCAATTTTGATCTATTATCTTCTATGTTCTTCAATCTCTGTCTCTCGTAGTCCTTCAATGTTATAAACATTTTCTAATAACTGATATGTAATTAGAGAATAAATGAGGCAGAGAGAGAATTGAAAAATCAATTTCATCTTTTTAGATTCTTTAAAGATCGTGACATTACTTTTTTGTGTGTATTCACTACACCAAAAAGGCTAAATTGGCACCCTTTAGCCAGCCAGCCTTGTCACGGTCATTGACCGTGACAAAAAAAATTGTCTCGCCCAGAATTATCACGGTCATTGACCTTGACAAGTTGAACTTGTCAAGGTCAATGACCCTGACAATTCGGTAGATTTGGTGCAGCGACTAATTTTTTGTGTAAACCAGAATTTTAACTAATGCTTGCTTTCGGGTACCACCTCATATGTTAGAGCTTGTGTCCCAATACTTAGGGTCGGTTTGATTGGCGTTGAATGGTTTTCCACGAAAAATACTCATTTTTTACTTTTAAGGTTCTTGATTTCATATGCTATCTATTAAAACACTACTCATAAATATGAAAAGTGTTCCACGTTTTTATCAATTTTCACGGAAAACAATTCTCACCCACCACCCAAAGAATTAATTTCCATAGAAAACTTCAAAAATAAGACCAAATCACTCTTATCTTTTCCACACATTTTCCTATCTCTAATAAAAATGAATTATTTCTCAACCATTTTCCAACTTTGTTATCCAACACAACCTTATTGATTTAAATGTTAAAGATTTAGCATTTGATATAGTATTGGATGTAACCCAAAAAAAATATGGTATTGGATAACATTGGTGATTTTTTCAAAGGTGATGCATGTTTGAATTAATTTTGGTCCATCATATATATCACAAAATAAAATCATAATCGAATAGTAAATGAAATTAATTGCACGAACTACTTGCAAATGCCATGAAATAATTAACACAAACAAACATATCAATAATTCTAACTAAAAATGGCAATTTGGGTTTGTGCTCGGGTCTGTGATTTAACCAAATCAGGGAGAGGCCTTGGGCATAGTTGGAGTAGATGGTCTCGGCCAAAACTTGAAAGCACAAATTGAGCACGTCTTGGATTTTGGCAAAATAGGAGAATAATGGCTTTGGCCATGTTTGGTTCAAACTATTCATAGCAGGTCATGGCATTACCTGTTGAGGTAGTCTTAACTTGCTAATTGTTGTAGGTCTATGGACATAGCCGTAAAAATCGTGGGAGATAGTTTTTCCCCAAACAAGAAAAAAAATATTTTCATAAATTAATCTTAAAAATATACTACAACAACCCATTGAGAATTCGGATTTTCAATTGGCTCACTCACCCTCAACCTCCTATCACCACTACAAATGAACAAAAATAATTAGAAATTGCACCCAACAATAATCTATATGTAACTTGAGTAATAAAAGAATACATAAGAATCCATATACGACTTACCTAGGGCGATGTTACATAAGATAGATGGTGACAAGAGAAGAGCGGCGAGGCTAGGGCAGAGCGGCAAACGTGCGGCAGGTGAAAAGAGAAAATGGCTAGGTTTATTTTTGTGTCTTTTTTACTTCCATTTATTTTCTTTGGCTTACAAGGGCTGGTGCGTGAGGCGGGAAGCTAAAATCTCACAAGGGAGAACCCAAATATTCTATGCGTCTCATAAAGTATATCTTTTGAGATGGCTACTAATTTGCAGTGTCTTTAGATACTACCTTTTGAGACAGGAAATAAAAGATGTCTTAAAAAGAGTAATTTTTAAGACGGTAAATTTTAGCCGTCTCAAAAGGTTATTTTTAGAGACCTAAATTTTAACTGTCTCAAAAGGTTCCGTAGTAAAAAGTGCTTTTTTTGTAGTGTCAAACACTCAGTTACACAAGCTTATCATTGAGGAGGAGGATCGTGGAGTTGAATTCTGCTTGAACTTGAATCTAAGGGAATCATGGATGCACCCAATGATCAAGTATATCCGCGACGGTGAGCTCCCTGATTCTAAATTCGAGAGAAAGAAACTTAGATACAAGGCGACAAAGTTTGCGATCATCGGAGATGTTCTGTATAAAAGAGGGTTCCTGTTGCCTTTGCTCATATGTGTTCATCCCTTAGAGGTGGAATACGTCCTACGAGATGTCCATGAAGGGTGGTATGCAAGCTACATCGGTGGACATCCTCTAGCTAAGAGTCAGGGCTACTGGTGGCCAATATTTTCCAAGGACGCAGCTGACTATGTGAAGAAGTGTGATAAGTGCCAAAGATTTTCAAGTATCCCTCATCGACCTCACCAACCACTCTATTCCATCACTTCACCATGGACGTTTGCAGTTTACGGAATTGATTTAGTAGGTACTCTTCCAAAGGCAACTTATAATTACTAGTATTTGATCGTGGCTATTGATTGTTTCTCAAAGTGGGTAGAGGCCGAGACAACGATTTCCATCACCGAGGTAAATACGTTCAAGTTTATTTGGAGGAATATTATTTATTGATAAGGCATACCCTAAACCTTAATATTAAATAATTACAAGAAATTAAAGAACAAATCCTTGGAGGCATACCATGACAGAGTTGGCATAAAACAGCTTTATTCGGCACCAGGTCGACCCTAAGCCAATGGCCAGACTGAGTTCACAAATAGTACGATACTTGATAGAATTAAGAAGAAGATAGAGGATGATAGAGGTTTGGGAACAAATGAATCATATGGGGACCTATGGGACTATAGGACGACTGAGAGTATGTCGATGTGTGAAAACCGTTTATGCTAGCCTATAGGTCTGAAGTAGTCATCCTTACTGAACTTGAGCTCCCTAGACACAAAGTCTGAACCTATGATCATGAAGCTAATGGAGACAAGAGGAGGCTCGATTTAGATTTTATTGAGGAAAGATCGAAGGATGCTAAAGTCCGACAGTTCGCTTATCAGTAGAGAGTTACCAAGTTCTATAACAAAAGAGTAAAGGCTAGGTCAGTAACCATGGGTGACCTAGTGTTAAAGAAGGTTTGGCAAAAATCAGACAAGATACATCCTAACTGTCATGGGCCATATAAGGTAACAGAGGAGGTCGTGCCAAGAACTTATCGATTGAAAAACCTAGAGGGTGAACCCTTCTATAACCCTTGGAATGCTGATCATTTGAAGAGATATTACGAGTGAAGTTTGTTTTGCTTATTAATTTGCACGATAGTTCTTTGTACGAAAGTTCAAGAATTAATGAAAGATATAAGTGTTGTCTCATATCTTCTTGTTATTGTTAATTATTGCATGGTTTGGACTATTTTTAATGGTGAATTAGTTAAACTATATTTCGTTGATATGTTAGTGCATGAGGAGTCTTTTCTCTTCAAACGCTCTCAATAACATCGAGAGGGGGAAACAATAATAACATCACTTTAGTGGTGATAAAAACTTAAACATCATTATGTGGTGAAATAATGGTCAAAACTTTCTCGACGAGATGAGAGTGTATAACGAGACAAGTCTCATCCATACACTCTTAATAACGACGAGAGGGGACTTATGTGATAACATCATCCATTTGTTGACAAGCACAAAACTGGAAAATCATTTGATTATGGTTATTTAAACATCATTATGTGGTGAATTAATGGTCAAAACTCTCTCGGGAGATGAGAGTGTATGAAGAGACAAATCTCATCCATACACTCTCAATACTGATGAGAGGAGACCTATGTGATAACATCATTTACTTGGTGATAAATATAAAAATTGAAAGCCATCTATTTGGTTTGTTAAACATTGTCTTATCATAAGTGTGCTTACAAGCATCATATTTAAAAACATCAATTAATGGTGACGAGTTATAAATATACAAACACTACATTTGGCCAAAAAATTGAAGAATCAATCACATCATCATGATAAATTGCCATGCATAAAGGTTGTCAAAATAAATACTGTTGAAATCACAGAAAAATGTTCGAAAAGGAGATCAAACTGAAGTTACATATTAAAGGGCATAAAGTGGAAATTCTCAGTCTTAGCTCTGTTTTTCAGCCTTCTCAGTGACGACGTTATCAGCGGTGGACTGACCCTCGGCCTCATTATTGTTAAGAGAAGTGAGTGCCATGGGGTCTGAGAAGTCAAAAGTCGAGAAGTCCTTCGTCAGGTACACGACATCGGGATATTTCACGATCACCCATCAAAAGGAAGTTCGAGCTCCCTTCTCCAGGTACTGAAGACCATACTTGATGAACTCGTTCAAAGCCTTAAAATCCTCCATGGACTCTGTGCAACAGTCAGCTCAACCTTATGTTTTCGATTCAGATCAGCCATTGTAGATTTGTGCCCCTTCTTCTGAGTAGAAATGTCGTCCTGCCTTCTGTTCTTTAGCTCCTCAACCTTCTAGTTGTGCTTTCCTCGACCTTAATAACCTCAGAGGAATTTTGGATAACAAATACGTTGTCCTGGACCCATTAGGCCAATTAGTGGAAGGAGAAGAGAGACTGTAAAATAAGTAAATAAGAAGTCAATAAGAGATAAGATAACAGTTTCAAAAAGCAACATATGTGAAGTTTATTACTTGGACGACCCTATGGAGGATGAAGTTAGCTAGCCTAGATGGCTCCATTGATTCCAAAAGCCAACGATCAGACTCAGGTAGCCATGAGCCAATAGCAGTTCTAACCCTAGTCTGGTCTTCAATTACATAATCTAAGATGATTGATAACAATGGCATCCTGTCGGCCAAGGTCGAGTCAAAAGATATTTGTATGGCCTCGTCAACGGCGTCCCTAGGAATGTCGAACCTCCTAATTTTATTTTGTTAAGGTGGAATGTTTGAAAGGCCCTCGACTGGCTCTTTCCTCTACTTATTCTGGTCGGCCTGGCCTGGGCCACCATCTTTGGGGGGTTGGTCCCTTTCGTCATCTTGCGGAGAAGATTACCAAGTAAAGGGGAAGCCATATTCCATAGCTGATTGGAAATATTAGATGGACGACCTACAAATAGAGGACATGGACAGGCGCTATAAAACTCTGGTTCGAAGAGAGAGAGGTAAGTTGAAGGAGAGATTATGGACGGAAGGTTTTTGCGAAGAAGAAAAAGGAAAAAATGTTTGATTTTGGGTATTTAAGTAGTTTGCTCATTGCACATGGTAAACGAGGCATTAAATAATTAAGAAATAAATCCATAAATGCACCTAACTCATACTTATGTCTAAGGCATCGAAAGGACGCCTTAACCCTATCAAGATACGTACACATCCTAAAAGGAACTGCTAGAGTTACGAAGTCTCATCCTCATAGGGGTGAGATATACATACCCCTTAACCTCTTATACCCATTGAAGACTAAGAGATAGGGGTGATTGATATGCATAAGTATGGTCTCATCCTCGGATAGACCTCATGTGGCTTAGTCGACCTTCCTCAACATTCATCAAATGGATCTGTTTATTGGCCTCTATAGTGCAGGACACCCTTTATGGCCTCGATCTTTGGGATCACGTCCTCAGCGCTCCATGGTCATTCAGCAGAGCTCACTCTAGTACCTCTTGATATTTCTCTTTTTGGCCTCGTACCACCCTGACACGCCGAGAGAACACTTGACTGCCTAAGTCACTCTCTCTCAGCCTCATAGCTACTCCCTGGGAGGACCACTTTTGTTATCCGATATTAGCATTTCAGATGGCACACGTGACTTGTGCACTATTAGACCACGTGGACCATACCATTATAACAGATCTCCAGCCCACATGGGGGTATATTTCATCATCATTGATTATACATACTCTAGGCATGTGTTGATCTCTTATTGGATAACTTGCCTTATGCTCGCCTATTACTTGCTTGAGGGGTGCACTGTACACCCCCAATCCTATATAGGGATTCTTCTTCTTCATTTACAAGGATCGAATCTTGGAAACCCTACCTGGAAATCTATCCAAACACACAGTAGTGACGAAAAGTTTGTGAGTTGTATTTTTATGGCCATTAGTGCCTAATTGATATACATACATTACAACCTTGCACAGTGGACTAGGCCTAATTCTCTGAACCACTTATATTTTGTGTATTCTCTATTTTTTCATCCCCTTATTGTTATTTACTTTTCTACTCCAGTGTTGAATAAGCTTGAGCTTGAACTACATACAAATTTAAGTGGTGATCCATAACATCATCACATCTATTGTTGGATGAGCCTTTTAATCTCATTATTCAAAGCAAAGCACCTGTCGGTGATGTGGGCAGGATCTTGGTGAAATTCACAACATTTGGTCATATCTCTCTTATGTGGTGGGGATTTGAGCTTATCCAGCCACTTGAGTAGTTTTTTTCCTTGATGCTCTCAAGGATGTCCTCTAGACTCGAATTCGGTGGGGTGAAGTTGTCGATTTTTTATGCCTCTTAGTCTTTCTGATTCCTCTTCAATTCTCTGGTTACGACCTTATCTTTAATGGCTATGGCCTTCTGTAGGGAGGTGAAGGCTGGGGACTATAGCATCATAATCCTCTATCCCAAAAGGTTAATCTAGCCCTAGAGCGAGGATTGCATGTCATATAGATGGTTGATGCAACTCCATAATTATGCCATATCCTCATTTTACTAAGGGACTGGCCCAAAGCTTTCTTCCATGGCTTTTGTTGTTTTAGTCTGTAGAAATATACTTTGAGATGAACTAAACCACGATGAAAAAACCAAGATACGTAGAGGAAAGAAAAGTGTGAATATAAGGATGTGACTTGTATATAATCGATTGCAGCCTGTCTAAGCAAGAGCGGGCTGCTGTGGCCTCTTAAGGTAAAAAGGGTGAGGTTGTGGCCTTTGGGTCCAATAGGGATGCATCCATGGCCTTTATGAAGGACTCTTCACCAGAAGTGATTTGAGCATGCACAGTTTCACCGGATTGAACAATTTGCTGGGCTCTTTTCTCCAAGTGGTGAAGTAGCTGGAAAGTTAGTAAAAAGGAAACTGTAACCTATCTTCGACAGTTCATCGGTCCTTAGGGCTGATGCCTAGTTGGACTTTTTTCGTTGAATCATCAGTTTCTCAATAATTTTACCTAGCCTTTTTCCATGTAACTCCCCTCACAAAACCATACGACCAGTGGTGGGAATTTAATCAAGCATTTCCCGACATCTTCGATCATAGATTTTAATAATAAAAAATGATAATGTGCTAATAATGCAAAAATGGCTAAACTGGCGCATAGGGGTTGCGACATATAGGCAGATGGCATACCAAGTCGCATCCAGCAAGATGCAAAGAATATTTTTCTCCAAAATTGGACCCAACATTTGGGTTTTACTCGTAAAATCTTAACCAAAAAGGTCCTTTAAGAGCCGACCAAAGACATAAATGCCATTATGTGAAAAATAGCACCAATTTGGTAGGAAAAATCCCAAAGTAGGGAAAATAAAATGGCATCAAGTGCCCCAAAATAGAGATAGATGAAGATGGGTGTATCCCTAGTTATCCACCTTTTGAGGCCAGTGCCTATTTGAGTTTTTGAACAAAAACTAAGTCGAGTAACATCATTGGGGTGTGAAAGATAAATCTAAGGTCATTGCAAAAAGTCCTAGAAGGTAAATCTAGAAAAAAAATCTCCATAGGGAGTTTATATGCAAATAATAGGGCAAATAAATAAAATATCACCCATGGGATAATGACCCGGAGGTCCCCGTGGATGAAATAAGGTGTTATGGACCCGATATAAGAGGAAACTCGATAGAACACCTCGTTTCCCATAGGCAACGCCAAAATGATGATGCAAGAAATCATACCGAAGTCATTCTCAACCATCATATCGAGTGTGAAACCATAAATAAAATAATTAAAGAGAAATAACGTAAGATATAGAGTGGGTCGATTATAAAACGAGCCTGTGTTCACTTTGTTACCTTACTCTCATTATATATAATCATTATTACAAGATTGGTGTGCCATTAGAGGTGTACGAGAGAGAGAGAGAGAGAGAGAGAGAGAGAGAGAGAGAGAGAGAGAGAGAGAGAGAGATGAAGACATGAGTAATGTAGTTCTGTGCATCTCGAGATGCAGCCTGTAGAGCAAGTCTGTAGAGGGCTGCGGACTAAAGTAACCCAGGAGATCTGGGAGCATTTAGAGAGAGAGTGTGTAGAGATTTGGGCAGGGCTTCATTGCAAAATCATGTCCTTAATTATGAGGTGATTACTTCTATTTATATAAGAAAAAAGGAGGCATCACGTGCATGAAAGCTGCGACATGTGGACAAGTGGTGAAAATAGGGAATCCTTCTAGAAGTAGGATGGTTGGAAAGTACATGTTGACGTGGTTAAATGTATGGCAGTGTATGCACTGCTAAATGGATAAATGATCTTGGCCTGCTAAGGATAAGGCTTTGGCTATTGCATGGATGCCTGTCGTGGCCTGTATGTGGTCCAGGAAAATTCTAGATGGTACTTAAGAGGGATTGTCGTAGCCTGTCTGAGCCTCAGACAGAGATAACGTGCCAAACTTAATAGTAGAGGCCGCAACCTATTTGTTCTCGGGTGGCGGCTATAAACTTAGGGTTTTCGCGGCTTGGGTACCGGTATGGGGCATATTAATAGTCTCTACGTTTTCCAATAATTTTTCCTTTTGGTGGGAAAGTCTTTATAGATACACGTGTTAGTTTTCTTGATATTAATTTTCCATTGTAAATGGTACTTTTGAGCTATTTAAACCCGTCTCTTAGATTCTATTTATTTTCAACCATTTACTTTCTCTCTCTAAACATCTTTCCAATTCTCTACTCTACTTTCTCTTCTCTTCCAACTTATTCGGCGTCAATGGCTTCTAGTACAAAAACCCTAGATGTTTATAACCAATTTGAAGATATTATCGAAGAGGTTATGGTTAATGTCTCCCTCATTATTAGGGATATTATTTTCCCCATTCAGCTATCATGGGGCTTCCTATTTCACCATGAGCCCCTCTTGCTTTGACGAACATCCTTTGAAGCTCTTTATTTATTATCCCAGGTTTGGGTAACAAACTCTTCTCATTTGGGATTCTGGCTCCATATTGAAAATCCTTCAAAAAGTCTATAGTATTACATATACTCTAAAGCTCATCTTCTAGATCCACAAACAAAACCTAACAAAAAGAAAAAAAAAAGATGTTTATAGTGAAATAAAGTTTTAGAAACTTAAAAATTACTTATGTTTCATTGATTTTTTTATAGGTAACATTTAGAGCTCTTCGATAAAAAAATCATGTCAATTAAAGTTGTATGTTGAGATATTTCACTTCTAAGTTTGTAAACAACAAAACTTTAGCAGTAAAATTAACATTTTCAAAAATTCGAAAGTATTTATCCTTTATGAATATCTTTTGATAGATATTGTCTAGAAATTTATGAATAAACAAACTTCGTTTACGTCACACATTAATTTTGAGAGATTTAATTTTGAAATATTAACATAAACTAACAAAATACAATATAAGTGGCTAACAGACACTGCCATTTAAAGGAAGTGAACAAGGACCCTAACGTTTAAAAAAATATGAACTTAATAGTTAAAAAATTATTTAAAAGTTAGTTTGCACGGTAAGTAGTAGAAAATTAACGTAAGTATTGAGTGTATATGTGTATATATATGTGTGTGTGCGTGTACCCCTTGTGTGGACTTCCCGCATAAAAGTATTTATGGACACACAATCTTTTTTTAAATGTATGCATTTAATCGAATTAACCCACCCCACCCCTATTTGTAAGGAATGAAATAGAGAATTACAAAAAAAGAGGGATCGTTACAAAAAAAAAGGAGTCCAGATTATATATATACACACACACACACACACACTTATTTATGTTGTGTTTATTTGTCAATAAAGGAAAGGAAAAGTGAAGAAAAATAAAATTCCTACACTTTTTGTTTCGTTTGGTTAGCATTTAAGTTGTGGGAATGTCGTCCTAAAATTTCTAGCAAGAAATACTTTTCCACAGAAAGCATCCTACCAAAGACCTAGGATTTTGCGAAAAAGTTCAAGGAAACATGATTTAGAGTGGTTCAACCAATTGTCCTACTTCCACTCTGGTGTAACTCATTTATCACTATATAAATAGTGTTTCATAAGTTATAGGTGTACTGTATCCCACTAGAGACTGTTTTGACAGAGTAACAGTAGATTTTTACAATTATATGACTTATGGAACAAGTAATAATGTACAGTATATTTATAGGTTGTTTGGTGTGTAGTGTACACCCCAAGTCACATGGAGAATGCAGAGTGATGTGTTCATGTTTATTATTGGCATTTGTCCTTATAGAAACTATGCTAAAAGTGTGAACATTCTCTTCAAGTGAAATTCAAACTCGTGCACCCACTTGTGCAGGCATAAAATGACGAAACTGCCCTTTTCTGGTGAATTTTGACCATTTTTCATTATTTGATTAGTTTTGGCCGACCCTATAAGGTCGAGGGTATGAGGTTGACCCTATGAGGCTGACTCTATGAAGCTGACCCCAAATAACCTGACCTATTTAGGCTGAGGGTTCAAAGTTCTCAAATTCTTTTGGAATCATCATTTATATGATCATTGGTTACCCCCTAGGCTTCAATCTTTTGAATTATTCCGAATATGATAGGATATTGGAGGCTATGAACTCTATCTCCTAGGAGATGAAGGTGATATGGGTTTTTGAACTTTTAGGTCGAATGTAAAGAGAGGTTATTGAACGCTGAGATCGACCCCCCATAGGCCGAATGTCAAGAGAGGTTTTTAAATGATGAGGCCGACTCCCAATAGACCAAATGTCAAGAAAGGATACTGAATGATGATGCTAACCCCAATACTCCAATTGTCAAGAGAGGTTATTAAATGATGAGATTGACCCCCAAAAGCACGATTGTCAAGAGAGGCTATTGAATGAAATAGTCGACCTCCAATTGAACGATTGGCAAGAGAGGATGTTGAATGATGAGGAATAAGGTCAAATATGTCTTCCAAACACTGTGTTAGAAGATCAACTTGGTCTTATAAATAATGGGGCCAAATCACTATAAGCCGAGGGTCAAACAGGTCCTCTAAATAATAGGGTGGAATCATTATAAGTCGAGGGTCAAATAGGTCAGGGTCATATATGTCCTCCAAATAATGGTGTCAAATCACTATAAGTTGAAGCATAGGAGGGTCCAATAGATATTGGTGGTACCTCATACAGGCCGAAGAATAAGTGGGTCTAATAAATGTTGTAGTTGACCCCTATAAGCCGAAGCATAAGAGGGTCTAATAAATATTGGAGATGACCCCTTATATTCCTCCAAGATGAACCTTGAGCTAATATTTGTAAATGTTGATGTTAAACCTTTGAAGAGGCTTTAAAATGTTGAGGGAGAATACCAAGAGGGTACTTACAATATTAGAGCCAACCCGGTATATGCTGATAAAATTGATGTGTGTTCCCTTGAGTCAAGGTTGAATAACTATAGTGAGTTTGTATGGGATACTTTTTAAAATTATGAGTCATCTTCTTCCTTTCATTGTTTACACTTCCCTATGCTAGGGTTTGGCACGTGTGGCCCATCCCATTTCATCCCTATACATAAGTTGGTTCTCATTTGAAGAAATCAATTCTCAACTTCTCCTAAGAAATACTTTCTCTCTCTCTAGTATCATCGTAAGATATTTCATCTTGTTCTTAGAGTTCTTCACACATTCCTTTTAATTTTGTAAGCACTTCCCTCTCTAGATCTTTTTCCAGCATGATTTTTAATTAAATAATAGATTGAGTATTGTCGTTAAAATCACTAGTTGCATTTAGGGTGTTTACTCATCATTGTTCTTGCCTTAGTTCTTTAACTTTAGCATTATTTTATCTTTAAACTTATAGAATACATTATATTTTTGAGTTTGTTGAGTGCCTAATCCTTTTAAAGTATTTGCTAAGGAATTTACTGAGCACCTTACTAAGGAAACCCTTTATGCCGAGAGAGTAGCCTCACGGTATTTTTAGTCGACCCCCTTGTTGGTTGGTTACCCTCAAACCCTCATACTTAAGGTTTTCCACTTCGTAATCAGAAGTATTCAGACCCACTAGTTAGAATTAGGCCGACTATGCCCCATCTCCCTAGTGATTGCTCGGTCGACATTAATACTATGTGTCAGAATGAGGATTCCTTCGAGGCTGCCATGGATAATATTCTTGTTGTTATGTCGATCGTCATTCGGCTAATATTTTCACTCTGGATTCTTCTTCTAGAGATATCATAAATATTGAGAATATAACCTCATCATCTTCTTCTGGTTATTATCCCCCTCTTTCTTAGGCATCCTCCTCTTTAGGCTTTGAAGCCTATTCTTCCTCTTACTCAAAGGCCACTGTTTCTGAGAGAGATACTGATCCTGAGGAGGCAACTGACCTTAAAGCGTATGAGAAGGAGTTGGAGCATACCTCCATTACGAATCTTGCCACTATTTTCCACTTTAAACCATGATATTGAGGAGGAGACTGTTGACGACGAGGAGGTTTACACTCTAGATTTTTTATGAGCCAATATTTTTAGGATCAACATCAATAGGATACATTCTTGTATGCTCAAATATTTCTTTATCATAAAACCAACTATTATCGTGAGGCTTCGATGAACGATGAGAGAGCCTACGATAAGAAAAATGCCTATGAGGTCGCAATTTACAAGGCAGTGTTTCGTTTAGGGTTTCAAATGCCCTTACACACATTCATTCGAGATATATTATCTCACCTTGGTCTGTACCCACTTAACTCGAACCAAATACTTGGAGGGTCATACTTTACTTGATCATATCTTGGCAATATGTTCATGATGAGTGTAGAGGGGGCTTGAAGGTAATGCTGAGATTAGGGATAATTCCCTTATTTACAACAGTATCTGGGGTTAAGGCAGCTTAGCATGGCAACTTATATTTTAGTTTGTTGTGGTACTTAGCCATATTGTATCTTCGTTTATATTGGCCATAAGCTATAACTATTGTAATGATGTAACGAGAATAATAATGAGTTTTAGTGTGAGGTCAAATGGTACTTGCGAGAGACCAGGCTTGGCAAGGCCTAGGAGAGCTTTCATGCTCTATCGAATGACCTCGTCGCGGGAACTTTTGAGGGACTTAGTTTGGAGGATTGAGAAGTGAGGCACCGTTGGGGCTTATCCTGACCATCTCAGATACACCTGGTAAACCACCGAAGGACCCTGCTAGTGGAACTTCGAGCGAAGCAGCTTGGAGTTCCATCGGGTGTTGAGTTGTGAACCAAACAACCCTCTACTTAATTACACATCTACTGTAGGTTATGTCACTAACCAGCTAAACAATGTCAGATCTGCACTTGAGTAAACCAATGTGGTATTTAGGGCTGTCAAACAGTTGGTGAGCCACCTCTGTGATAACAACCCCTGACACACAGTGGTTAGGCAAAAGTCATGTCTTGACATTTAATGTTTATAACGTGGAGACAACTAGTGCATCAGGTATTTAATGTTTGTGACATAAAGTATGAGGGATGTCTTTCACAGGCATTAATGGCAGATTTGCCTTGGGGGTGGTGTGGGAGGCTATTTAAGGACCCCGACCACCTTTGAGAAAAGGATGATCCTTTTGAGAGTTTAGAAGTCATTACTAGACATAAGATACATCATAAGAGAGTTATTACAAACTAGAGAGTTTACTCACCCGCCATTGTAATTTATTACGAAGCTTTTAATACTTGATAGAGATTCTTGAGGGGGTTGGTGTGCTTGGCTGCCTGCCAAGGTGTATCTAGGGTGCTTACTTATCTCTCCCTCTAGCTAAGTTACTTCTAAGTTCATTACTACCTTCTTAGTTATACAAAAGAGATCTGTGAGTTCAACCTAAGTCTATCTTCCTTGAGTAGTGTTTTCATGTCCTATGGTGAATCAATAGTGTCGCCATTTAACTTACCATTACTATACTCAAAAGGGTTTACGCCTCCATCTTATCTAAACTACCCTCTTACATTTGACGACTCTGTTGGGGAGGCATTCTTCTAAGAAAGGAGTATGGCACAAGATAACATTAATCAAAGGCTCAACATTGATGACATTCAACACAATGAAGAACAAATGGTGAGAGAACTGGAGGCTCTAAGGGATGGGGCCCTTCGAATAGATGTACCTCTAGTTCAGGAGACGATAGGCGTTCCAGGGGTAACACAAGCTTCCACGAGTGCTGCGTTGGGACCAGCTCAAGTGGCACTCCTCATGAATAAGTTTTATGAGTTCTTGCAAACTCCAGTAGCTTCGACGGTGTTGGGAGGATTTGAAGTAAACTCCTTTGTAGCACCAGGGGCAGCCCCAACAGCCCCACCAAGTGCAGGTGTAACAGGATCAGTCCCAACAAGTATACCCTCTGTTGTGAATCCATCAGTGGGAACCTCGGGAGTATCAACAGCTCCAGCTGTGATGATTTCTCTAGATGCAACGGGCACTCAGCCCATGGTCCCGTTAGTTGTTTTCCCCGTAGCATTACCCATAGAGAAAATGAGGAAGGAGATGCAGAAAAAGATGCTGAAGTTCATGGAAGCCTCCTTGCAATCTGCGGGCAAGGTAGCTTCGGTTTATGATGACTTTCGAACACCTTATCCCCGAGAATACAATGATGAGCCCTATCCAAAAGATTATAATCCTCCTATTTTTGAAAAATACACAGGGAAAGGTGGGAACCCGAAGGAGCATATTAAGTGTTTCGTTGAACACTTAGGGGCACATTGTAATGATAAGAAGCTGAGTTTTCTAAATCCTTAGCCGATAAAGCATATACCTGGTATTCTCATTTGGCTCCCAAGAGAGTTTTTACATGGGAGGAGATGCACGTTTTGTTCGTCCAGAAGTTCTTTCTGGTGGAAGATGAGTTTACCTTGACCCAACTGGGGAGGGAGAATCAACGACCCGGGGAAGAAGTGGTGGCATACGTTCGAAGGTTTAGGGAAATATCCCTCGATGTGAGGGAGGAGGCCAAAGAATCCAAGTTATTGTAGATTTGTGCGAAGGGGTTGCTTCCTGAGTACATCTGTCATCTCATTAATTAAACGCGCGAGGGAACTTTTTCGGCGTTCTTAAAAGCAATAAGAAATATCTCCTTGATAGTGCAACCAAATATGGTAGTGGTGCTCATGATGTTTAGGCAATCGATACAACCTGTGGGAGGGAGGTCTCAGCCCCCACGGGTAGGGTACACCGAGGGAGCAGATGGGGGCAAGGCGCCAAAGAAGGAAAATAAGAGGAAGTTTGGAAGAGATAGGGAGGACCCACCACCATTGCCTTATACAGTGGAGGAGGCTGTCAGTTGTTACAACGCAATGGTCTAAGGAGGAATGGTCTACGAACCAAAGGGCATTCCCGTGGGGGAACCCGATGCTGCGATAAGGGCGGATCCCAAATATTGCCAGATTCATCGACAGATCCAGAATCCAACAGAGATTTATTTTACGCTGAGCAGAATCATCGACAAGTACGTAAAGGCAGGGACATTGTAAATACCTTAGGAAAACGTTAACAGCAACCCACTCCCAGCACATGGGGCCAATCTGGTGGTGGCCTATGATGAAGAGGCAGAGAGAGAAGAAAGAGAGCCAACGTCGAAGCAGGAGGAGTTTGAAGAAGCTCTGAAAGATTGTACGAAGGGAATGGATAATGTAGTACTAGCCTACGATGAGGCAAATGCCAAAGACGTGGAGGATGTATACAGCGTTAAAGGTGAGGAAGCAAACCCAGTCAATATTATGCCAATCAACTCCTTCCACATAGCCAATATTCCAAAAGAAAGGTTGGTCCCCATGCCTTTGGTGATTTCGGGGTATGATAACCAATCTTTAAAGTCCATTAGGTACGTTAATGTTGGGATTGTAATGGGAAATCTGAGCTCCCATATCAAGTTCCACATAAAAGGGAGTGCAACTTCCTATCATCTTCTAATAGAAAGGGTGTGGATGCACAACCAAGGTATGGTTCCTTCTACGTACCACTAATGCGATAAGGCAAACATCAAGGGAACAGAGGTGACCATTAAGGCCACGAAGAGGCCCTTCGCTGTCGAAGAAGCTCACTTGGTGGACGCAGCATTTTACATATAGTTAGAGGAGGATGTACGAGTCCTAAAAAGAAGAAAGGATGGATCCTGGATTCCCTCGATCAGAAAAAGGATGGGGGCCTTGAATGAGCAAAATAAGGAGGTTGCAAGCAACGCAAGAGTAATGGCCAAAGAAGCTCACCAGGCGATCCCTCAGCCCCAAAACATCTCGAAGCAGCTCAAAGACACAATGAGGCCCAGAGTGGATCCGATGGAGCATGAGGTACAACGGAAAAGTGTGCTGAGCCGATTTTCAGGAAAAAGAGTGGTTGAGGCTTCTAAAGAGAAGAAGAGGAAGTCAGCTACAGCTACTAGCAGACAGTACAAGAAGTTCGTTATCGAAGAATGAAATATGATATATCGATTATAATAGTGTGAACAGGCGGCTGAAGAAGCTGACAATGAGGTTGACCCGATATATGAGTGCTTTTTAGTGGATCAGATGGGACAATATATGGTGATAGATAACTCCAATGTGCATGAATTTATAGAGGAAGTCACCGAGGAACCAGAATATATGACGGATCAACTGAAACTGCAGGCCTAAGAATTGGAGCAGTTGAACCTGGCAAAAGAAGACGAGGACCCAAGGCCTATTTTTATCGCGAAAGATCTCAGTAAGGAGAAATGAGAGGCTTTAGTTATGTTGATTCGAGAGTTCATAGACATTTTCGCATGGAAATACATGAAGATGGAAGGGCTGGATGAGAGAGTTAGCCGTCACAAATTAAACGTAATGCCTTCAGCCATTTCGGTGAAATAAGCAATAAGAAGGTACAATCCTGAGCTGGACTTAAAGATAAAGGAAGAGGTCCAATGCTTATTGGTGGTAGGGTTCATCAAACCGATATAGCACCCGCTTTGGCTGTCTAGCATTATCCCAATGGAAAAGAAAGACAAAAACCAAATAAGGATCTGTGTGGACTTCAGAGATTTGAATAGAGCTTGCCTCAAGGATGAGTTCCCTCTGCCCTCTATTGATAGCTTGATAGATGCAACGGATGGTCATGAGATGTAAACCTTCATGGATGGGTATGTAGGGTATAACCAGATCAAGATGGACCCCTTGAATGCCGAGAAAATGGCGTTCAGGACCCCGTTGGGAAACTTCATGTACAGAGTAATGCCGTTTGGACTTAAAAACGCTAAGGCTACTTATCAGAGAACAATGATGGCCATTTTCCATGACTTCTTCCATAAATTTGTGGAATTTTATGTAGATGATTTGGTCATCAAATCAAGGAAGGTGGAGTCCCATCTAGGCGATTTGAGGAAGGTGTTTGCCCGATGCAGGAAGTATAAATTACGAATGAACCCATGAAAATGCGTCTTTGGAGTAATGAGTGGAAAATTCCTAAGGTTCATGGTTGATCTGTAAGGGGTGAAGATGGACAAGGACAAACGACGAGCAATCTTGGAGCTGCGAAGTCCAAGAACGACGAAGGAGCTGAAGAGTTTTCTCGGTAAAGTCTCCTATCTTAGAAGATTTGTGCCTGGTTAGCCGAGATGACACATCCATTGATGCAACTGTTACGAATGAACATGAAATTCAAGCGGGAGGAGGCTCACCAGGAGTCTCTCATTGGGATGCAGAAGCTTCTCGTTTCAACACAAATCATGGTTCCCCCACAGGCAGGAATACTATTGCAGCTATACATCATATCCACCACAAGGTCCGTGGAGCTTTGTTAGCACATGAGATTAATGGGGAAGAATGTTCTACTACCTCAACAAAATCATACATGGGCCATAATTCAGATATAGTAGCTTGGAAAGGCATTGTTTAGCCTTAGTCTTCGTAACACAAAAACTTAGACGTTATATGTTGTCTTTTATAATTCATATTATAACTAGATGTGATCCTATTAAGTATTTGCTAGCAAGAACTATACTGATCGGTAGAGAAGCTAGGTGGTTCCTCATCCTCTCCTAGTATGACTTGAAGTGTGTGGTTTCTCGTGCAATCAAAAGCCAAGCGTACGCCCATCTGTTGGCAATTTTCCCCTCGAGAAAGTTTGAGCCACCTAAAGAAAGTATTCCGGGAGACGATTTGCAGGCCAATCACCTAGACGCAAAGGATGAGGAATGGATAATGCAGTTCGATGGATCCTCGGTAAAAAAGAAAAGAGGAGCAGGGGTTATTCTTTCAAAAAGAATGGAGGAGATTTTCCTTTCCTACAAGTTAGATTTCCCTTGTTCTAACAATGAGGCGGAATATGAAGCATTGGTGATGGGGTTACTAGAGGCTCTTCGAAGGGGTATTTGTTCGCTTTGCATCAAAGGTGATTCAAATTTAGTGGTTCAGTAAGTGAATAAAGTGTATGCATTAAAACACATGAGCCTGGCACCATACAAAACAATTATTCAGAGGATCCTCTGCCAGTTTTATCGGACCAAGATTAAGAGACAGCCCAGAATGATGAACCGTCACCCAGACGCCTATGCCACCATTTCCCAGAGGATGGTCATGAGAAATGATACAACTATCGTCGTGATCCAACGAAGAACAGATCTTTTGATAGTACAGTCAATTCTACCGATGGAGGAGGATGAAGACTGGAGGGGAGAGATTAGAGGCCAATTAGAATCTCGGGAAGGAGCGATGGGGCTGACAGAATTAGGCCAATACTTCATAAACCAAGAAAACCTTTACTTTAGGAACGCATGAGGATGGTTGTGGAGGTGCATCGGTCTAAAAGAGGTAGAGAGGAGATTGAAGAGAACACATGAAGAGCACTGCGAGATAACAGAGATACCCCTCTACCGAAGAATCCAAAGAGAGGGGTATTTTGGCCTAGAATGAAATAGGACGCGACAGAGCTATAACGAAAGTGTGATAAATGCCAGTTATTCTTTGAAGCATCCGAATGCGATTTTGCGGAAGCTCAACCCGATTGGAGACAACCGTATATTGACTTTATCAGAGATGGAGTTGCCCTAACACAGAAAATTGACGCGATGGGACTCAAGCAGAGGGCCCCAAGATTCTACATTCAGGAAGGGCAGCTTTATCGAAGGAGATACTTCAACAGGCCGTTGCATTGCATCATGAAGGAAGAAGTAGCCGAGGTCCTCAAATAGGTACACGATCCAACTCACATAGGAGGGGCCAAGTTATATGACCAATTGATGACGTTGGGGTATTATTAGTCAACAATAGAGAAAGACCTTGCTGAGTTCATTCAAAAATGCAAAGCTTGTCAACTTCATGGAAATATGATCTATGGCCCATCGGTATACCTACACTCCCTAGCAACGCCTTATCCTTTTCACATTTAGGCGTTCGACCTGGTAAGGGCAGTACATCCTTCTTTGATGGGGAAGATATGGATATTAGTAGCAACGGAGTGCTTCACAAAGTGGGCTGAAGCGATATCACTGAGAAGGGCAACAGCGGGGGTGGTGAGCAACTTCATCAGAGAGTACATCATTTGACATTTTAGGATCCCAAAGGTTATCCTTTCAGATAATGGAACCCCTTTCGTCAATTCAGAAGTAACGATGCTCACATATAAGTACTCCATTATTCATCATACCTCAATGGTGACATACCCAAAGGGAAATGGTCAGGCCGAAGCGACTAATAAAACATTGGTTAATATCTTTGCTAAAATAATGGAGGATTTCCCAGGAGCGTGGGATGATAAGATACCAGCTGTATTGTGGGCCTATCGAACAACTAAGAGAAAGCCCACAGGGTATACTCCGTTATCCCTTGTCTATGGGGCCGAGGTGATTCTCCCAATGGAGTTAGAAGTTCCCTCAGCTCGGTATGCTTTACGAAGTAGCATGCTCCCTCATAATAGACATGTGCATTTGGAAGCGTTGGATGAACATAGAGATAATGTGATGCAATACTTTCAAATGTATACTAAACAGCTCTCCAGGGCACATGATAACTTAGTGATACCAAAGAAGTTCTTGGTGGGAGACCTCATATTGAAAGCAACAGTAAAACACATCAGGGGGCTTCATCTATGCAAGTTTGTAGAAATTAGGAAGGACCTTTCATTGTAAAAGAAGCTCATGACTCATGTTATTGCTTAATTTCTAGGATGGAAGAAGATAAACCATTCAAGATTAACAATAAATGGTTGGAAGTCTATCATGTGTAAGCAATTAGGTTTGAACCACTGATGTATCTAGCTGTTGTTATGAATACACAACTTCTTTTTTATGATGAGTATGCAAGTTCTTTTTATTATAACCCAAGTGGAAATGAAAGAATTATAGAACTTCATAATGTACGAAAGCAGTTGTAACACAAAGAAATGACATGGAAAACATATATCTTTGTTCATTCATAAACTTTGGGGCATTATAAAATTGGGAACTATTGCCCAAGAATTACATAAGAAGAAGAAAAAAAAGAAAAATATATACAAAAGTTCATTAGCCTAAGAGGAACCACATATCTGGAGAAGAGAAAAAATCTCCAAGAAGGCCCGAAGAAGCGGTTAGGAAAGACTGTTGGGCATTCATAGAAACCTCCAGCCTCGTTTGCACTTGTGTAAGCTCGATGAGGAGATTCTCTTACTTCGACTTCGCCAAGTGTAGAGCTTCTTAGAGGCCCCCCACCTCTTTGTCAACGGCTTCAAGAAGACATGCTAACTCATCCAACTTGGCTTCTTCAGGCCGTTGATCCTCCTGATGTTTTCGGAGTAGTTCCCTCTGGCTATCCAGTCATTGTCTCTTCAAAGTTTTCAAATGCTTAATAAGCCAATCAAGACGAAAGCCATCAAGACCCAACTCCTTCAGGTAACCCAGGAATTGGTTGAGGAGGGCTCTAGTAACGGTTGAGGTCGGAGTACTAGCAATCTCATCCATAACGGTAGCCATGCCCTGAAGCCTATAACTCATCACAGAGATGTTAGAACGTAGGCAATCCATGGTAAACGTTTCGTGATGGTGGTTTCTAAGAAGCTCAATTACCAAGCGATGGTTGATAGGCATCTGAGGAGAACGCTGGAGCACCATCAAGCAGAATACATGAGGAGCCAAGTCAGGCAGAGGGAGCTCACAGCCAGATTCTCTCTTAGCAGTAGCACCGATCTGGCTGGAGTCTTCTGAAATAATGAGTTCCTGATGGGGTGAGGAGGCAGTCGAAAGAACTGGTGGTGAATCCTCCTGAGCAACCTGAGATCAGTTAGAGGAAATAATGAGTTTATGGAAAATGTTAACAAGTGCTTTCGTTGTTAGGTCACGGATATAGGTGGAGTTTATGAAAAATCTTAACAAGTGTTTTCGTTGTTAAGTCACCAATATAGGTGGAGTTTATGAAAAATCTTAACAAGTGTTTTCATTGTTAAGTCACCGTTATAGGTAGAGTTTATGAAAATCTTAACAAGTGTTTTCATTGTTAAGTCAGGGATATAGGTGGAGTTTATGAAAAAACCTTAATAAGTGTTTTCGTTGTTAAGTCACCGATATAGGTGGAGTTTATGAAAAAACCTTAATAAGTGTTTTCGTTGATAAGTCACTGATATAGGTGGAGTTTATGAAAAAATCTTAACAAGTTATTTCGTTGTCAAGCCACCGATATAGGTGGAATTTATGAAAAAACCTTAACAAGTGTTTTCATTGTTAAGTCACCAACATAGGTGAATTTTGAGAGACTGAGAAATGCAGAGAGATTAGCGAAGTACCTCAGCAGTAGCATCAACGAGAATAGGAGCCACCGTGGAGGCCTCAACGGCACCCCTAACTAAAGAAGCCTCAACGGTTGGCAAAGCTCCCTCGCCAATAAACGGTACCAAGGCCAATGAAGGAGTTTCGCTGAAAGAACACGAGGAACCTCCAAATGATGCCCCAGCATGGGCAGGCACTGAAGAATCACCACGCGGGGCAGCAACATCAACCTTGGCCTCGAAAAGAAAAAAGCCACTAAGAGCAAAGGGTGGGGTAAGGCTTGGCGAAAGCTGCAAATACAAAACCAAGTGTTAGACATAAGGAGCAAGTACAGGAAAAAGGCAGCAATACATCTAAGCGTTACTTACCCCCGTTATGGCAGCAACAAGAGGAATTGTAGTCAGGGGTCTCATCGATGCAGGGGGAGGGAGAATGTTAGGTATCAGAGACGCCACTTCTACCTAAAACATCCCAATATATTAGAATGATAAACAATGTAATGGGACAAGGAAGCGACGTGAGACTTGATAAGAAATTTACCTCAAGGGCACTCTCTTTGACCACAACGATGGGAAGAGGGACCTCTTGCTCGAATGGTAATTTAGAAGAGGTTGGAGTAGTTGCCTCTGGTTGGGTAGATATTCTAACAGATCCAATGATAGCAGCCCCCGTATCGACTTCTTTGGCCCATTGGGAGGATAAATGGAGAGTAGGTAAGACCTATCATGGGGAAACGAGGAGGAGTAGTATCGGCTGGATAGACACCAAAATGCCCCCCCACAAAACGACTCACGGGGGAACCAGGGGGACTGGGCCTTTCTTCAACTCCCTGCACCAAAGTTATCAAAGAAATAAGCAAATGCAGTCTGCCTTAAGAAAAGGGAAACAAGAACAAAACATGCACACATACCTCAGATCCGAAGGGAGAACGAGAATGTATAACCACTGGTGAAGGTGGAGAGGAGGAAGCAACAGAGAGAGTTGAGGATGGATATAGCTCAACTGTCCGTTTCTTTTAGGGCTTAGTGCCCAGAGTTTTCTTCCTTGCGCCCGCTGCATCAGCACCTTGAGGTACCCTCGACCTCTTTCTTCTCTTTATCGTTGGCTCAGTTGGATCAACCACGATCGTGGGAAAGGAAGCCGAAGGAGGAACGATGACGTCATGTCGTTGAAACTCAGCATTTATTCTTTTGACCTCAGCTTGAACCTGCCTCCTTAGCTCTTCACTTACCTCTGCAGACATAGGAGGCGGAATGGAGTTAATAGGGAATGCCTCCAAAGGAGTTTTTACTAGAGCTTGGGACTTGAAAGGACTTGGATTTTGAGGAAACCCCACTTTTGGACTTCTTGGTCCTTTTAGCAGGTGGCTGAGAAGGTCCTTCCCCTGTTGCAGCTTCGGTCGAAGGGGCGGGATATTTAGGAGTTACAACGGCCTTGGCCTTGGGCATGGTAATGGGGATCGATCATGGGGCAGTGTGGAAGAAGTTCAGTAGGGGGTACCTTGGGGGTTTGGATTAGAGGGAAATCAATCCCAAGAACGAAATTACCTTTTAACCCCAACTCCAATGAAGAAAATGAAAGAACTGGAGGATACATGGGATCCCCCTCGATGAAGTCAGAAATTTGGGCCAGTTGTCTTGACCAGTACTTTGTTGCAAATAGAGGGGTCACGTCCCCTTGTCTGGTGATGCTGGGAAAGGTGACTCGCCCAACCATAATAAAACTCACTCCCTACGTAGCAATTGAGGAGAACAGGGAACATGCCTCTCTAGAAGAAACCTTGGTGTTAGATTATTAAAAAACTGGGCGAGGAGCCCCTTGATAGAAGCCAAACTGACGACTTCATCGATTGGGATTGTAGTGCTTGATGGTATATCCCCACTCAGTGTAAGAGGGCATGTATCCCGATGAAAACAGAAGGACCACAGCTAGTGAAGGGTCTTCAATAATGAGGTTTAGAGTAGTTTCCCGAACCACTCTTTCTTCATGTTTGAAAAAACCACAAGTGTAGAGAAAGATATCCTCTTCATAGGGCCTCATCACAAAATTTGAAAAATTATCGATGATGGAGGTCAACTCCTTTCGGCTTTGTCTCTTATAATAAATAAAAGAGCGTGAGGCAGAATGGTTTCCCCCGAAGGAGGGCAGTTTGTTTTGGCTGCTACGATGGGGAAACGCACATAGAGGAAGCATGTTAGGAGGACACAGTTGGCAAAGATGGCCAGGTTATAACGACCTAGAGAACATTCCATATCGAAAAGGGTTCTATCAAGACATGTGTAGAGGGATCCTAGGGCGATTGCAACCAAAGGAAGCTTGATACCCAGGGCCAAATGGAGGGATATATTGATAAGGTCCCTTCAAGGTTAGTCATTGGGTTTCTCCGTTAAAAAGAAGCGAGAACGAATGACAAGGATATAAGCAGGAAGTTCTAGTGATGTACCTTGTCCAAGGGAAGCCTCGGAGGAACTACTTTCAGAAGGATCCTTGAATAAGTAGTTGATGAGTGGAGTGAAAGTGTCTTTGTTTGAAGAACCTATTCATCTATGGCATATACGGTCTAACTCCAAATGATCAGCAGCTTCCTGGGCATCTAGGGCCTCATCAGAATAAGGCTCATGGCCTGTTGCTTCAAGGCCTAGGAGCTTACACACGTCTTCCAACATTATTGTAAACTCACCCCATGCAGCAATGAATATATGAGTGGTAATGTTCCAGCAAGACACCAGAACGGGAAGGGCAACATTATTCTTGGACAGGGTGAACTCACCAAACCACTTAGCTCGATGAAGCCCAATTTTGGTGAGAGTGTCAGCATGGGAACTCTGCATATGGGAGTTCTAGGTAGCAAAGTGAGCAGGAGAGCCCCCAAGCCCTTCGAAGTAGATATGGGACCACGGTAAGTCCCCTCGCTCAAGATAAAATCGGAGAGTCCCCTCTGGAGGTAGAAAGCCCCAGTCATCAGCACTTTCATCTTCATCACCAAGCGTCAGGGCATCATACTTGGCATTTAAACTACAAGACTTATAAAACCCAACAAAGTCATCACCCTTGCCGAATATAGGGGACTGGCGGTAGAAACGCAGTTGGTCCTGGCGAGCAGCAGTCAAAGAGGTGGTAGTAGGGCTTGTGGCAACGGGGGTGGCAGACGGGGCAAAAGTGGTGGGGTTACTTGAGGAGGCCATTGCAGATAATAATGAAGTATGAAAAAGAAGCTCGGTAAACGAAGGGTTGGGAATGAAGACGGAGAAGCACAACCACAGGTGGTGGCGTAAAAGATGAGAGAAGGAAGAAGCTAGGTAAGAGCTTGGTAAACAATGGAGTTCGCACAGAGCTCTCTCTCTAAAGAAGACAGAAGCTTGAAGAAGATGAAGGAAAGATAAGGGTCTGAAAAAAGAGACGTTTGAAGCCTTTTAAGTAACTCGTCTGTTGAGTTTTCCACCACCACCACCACACGTGTAAGGCCGCTTATAATAATTTCAAATGAACACGTGGCACTTTGGGAAATGTTTTGACAACTAAAAAGACAGCGCCACGTCATTTACGAAGTAATGCATGGGGAATAGAAAAGGTTGCCTTCTTCAGCAAGTTTGAGTTTTGGTGCGAGAATTTTTGTCAGACATATCTAATAACTCCCAATGGAAAAGATGTCCCAACGGTTCATAAAGCTACGATAACCCCTCGCTACAAGTCCAAACGTTGTTTAGATAGTGACTCGGATACATCGGTGAGAATTTTTGCTTTTTAGAACATAAAGAAGCGTTACAAGGGAAAATTTCACTTACCAAGAGTCAAAATGAGCATTTGAGAAGGTTAGCAGGCCTTTCGGGAGAATTTCAAATAATAAAGTTAGAACGGTTGAAGTTCAGTATAAGGAAAAAGAGGCAATGTCCCTTCGTCAAAGAACTAATAGGCCGTAGCGCTTCGATTCAAGTACATTAGGGAGAATTTTACTTTTTCCTGGAGATTCTAACGCGGAGGTTCTAACAAAGGAAAGGAGGCCAGATTTTTTTTACTCACAGAAGAGGTTCATTGGATTGAAAAGTTTTCGTTCAGACATTTCCTATTCGTACAATAAATCTCTCCATGGAGGGGCAAATGTAGAAGGGGCTTGAAGGTAATCCTGAGATTAGGGATAATTCCCCTATTTACAACAGTATCTGGGGTTAAGGCGGCTTAGCGTGGCAACTCATATTTTAGTTTGTTGTGTTACTTAGCCATATTGTATCTTCGTTTATATTGACTATAAGCTATAATGGTTGTAATGATGTAATGAGAATAATAATGAGTTTTAGTGTGAGGTCAAACGGTACTCGCGAGAGACCAGGCTTGGCAGGGCCTGGGAGAGCTTTCATGCTTTATCGAATGACCTCGTCGCGATAACTTTCGAGGGTCTTGGTTTGGAGGATTGACAAGTGAGGCACCATTAGGGATTGTCCTGACCATCTTAGATACATCTGGTAAGACATAGAAGGACCCTAACCGTGGAACCTCGGGCGGAGAAGCTTGGAGTTCCATCGGGAATTGAGTTGTGAACGAAATATACCTCTACTTAATGACACATCTACTATAGGTGATGTCACTAGCCAGCTAAACAATGCCAGATCTGCACTTGAGTAAACCACCATGGTATTTGGGGTTGTCAAATAGTTGGTGATCCATCTTTGTGACAACAGCCCCCTGACACACAGTGGTTAGGAAAAAGGCATGTCTTAGCATTTAATGTTTTATGACGTGGAGACAACTAGTGCATCAGGTATTTAATATTTGTGACATAAAGTATGAGGGATGTCTTTCACAGGCATTAATGGCGGAGTTGCCTCGGGGGTGGTGTGGGAGGCTATTTAAGGACCCCAACCACCTCTGAGAAGAGGATGATCCTTTTGAGAGTTCAGAAGTCATTACTAGAGATAAGATACATCAGAAGAGAGTTATTACAAACCAGAGAGTTTACTCACCCACCATTATCATTTATTACGAAGCTTTTAATACTTGATAGAGATTCTTGAGGGTGGTTGGTGTGTTTGGATGTCTGCCAAGGTGTATCTAGGGTGCTTACTTCTCTCTCCCTCTAGCTAAGTTACTTCTAAGTTCATTACTAGCTTCTGAGTTATACACGAGAGATTTGTGAGTTCAAACTGAGTCTGTCTTCCTTGAGTAGTGTTTGCATGTCCTATGGTTAATCAATAGTGTCTCCATTTAATTTATCATTACTATACTCAAAAGGGGTTACGCCTCCATCTTATCTAAACTGACCTCTTACAATGAGAATTATATTGGGGAAATATTTATGGGAATTTATATTGTCTTCTCTATTACGAAATTGTTGAGATATTATTACCTGAGTCCTCGTAATCCAAAGTGTACACTTGTTATGGTCTTCCAAACCTCTAACCATTATTAGAAGATTGGGTTCTTTTATGTAAGTAGTGACTGGTAATTTTTAAAAGGAGAGGAGAAAGAAGGATCCGTGAGGATCCTTCATGATTAGTAAAGCCTCCTTTTAGCAGTAAAAATTCTTTACCTTTATCTTTACACCTAAGTCACTACTCATTTTAGTGCCAACTCTTATATTGTTGTTATTTCATTATTTTTGCAAACAAAGTTACTCCTGATCTGAGTACTACTAACTGTTAGCTGGTAGACGACGTTTTTAATTCTGGAATTCAAAACTTTTGAGGAACTATCTCCATTTACTAAACTTGAGGAATTTTGGATCATCTCCAATCCTCATCCTCTTAATGAACTTCGTAAGTTTCTTGGCTCATATCATTTCTTTCATGTATTGGCCTCGTATAAAACTTATCTGATTGCCTTACTTATTTAAGCGACGAAGAGTGAGACATGCTTATTCCCAAGGTCATCTGTGATAATGTGACTGAAGCTGAGGGGAGGTTCGACAAGTCGTTCGAGAAGGAAAAGAGGAAGGGGAAGGATACCTACACCCCTAAGCTCCTAAAGAAATCAAGAAAAGATACTATTTTTTCAAAAGGGACTGAGGCAAATCTAAGCCCAACTTGGCCCGTGATACAACAAAATCTCCATCCCTATCGAGATTTGTAGTCCGACCCAGATACTCTTTATGCTAACTTTGAAAAAGCACGAGACTTCTTGGTCTATAGCCTTCCTGATTGTGACAAGGGGTATTTTTCCAATTTTGATGAAGGAGAGGAGGTCACCTTGGCCATTAACAAAGTCTTCTAGGTTCGTCCTTATCACTGATAGGCTCATTTTCTACTAAGTTAGGTTCATCCTTTAACATTCTCATGATCCTTTTAATTATAAGGTCTGATGTTGATGGTTGGTATACAACTATGGACTACAAAGAACAATGATGCTCTCAAATTGGTTGTTGATAATAAAAAGTCCTTGGACTATTATAAGGGAAAATATGAGGCTTTGAACGAAAAAAACTTTAAATTGGAATCCTATAAGAATAAAAAGGATGCTGAGATGCAGGCTCTGACCATTAAGAGGGACGAAGCCAAATCTTCCCTTCAGATGGACGAGGTAAAATTTCAAAAATAATTAATGAGGTTCTTACTACTAGCGTGAAGAAGGAAAAAGAGGATGCAATCTCTGAATGCCATAACTCTACCGATTTCCAAAACCTTGGTTTGTATTATACACGCTGACAGTATGAGGAAATGAAGGTAAGAGCTAATTGGGAGTTTCGAGACATTTTCGAAAAGGTTGGAACTTAGAAAATTAATGATGCCATGGAAAAGGCCATCTCCCTATAATTCGATGCCCTAGGAAAATGCTAGAGTAGTGGCCAAAGCTGACATTAATGCCAAAGCCTACACTCCTCGAGTTTCATTATTTATTGAACACTACTTCATCCACGTGTTTCCGTTGATATGTGTATTTTTTGGTTGAAACATTTATCACGTAACCTTTAACATTTTCTCCTCTCTAAGGGGTGTTATATTTAACTCCTAGGAATTTTATTTTTGTAATGCTAATGGTTTTTATGCTATTCCATTTTGATGCTATTATTGTGTAAGACTTTATTCAAGTATTTTTGTTAATCATGTTATCTTACAGGTATCCCTATTGGTACCTGCCCATATAATTGACCTTATAACTCAAGCTCATTTATAGGTTTAAGGTCAAACTTTATGCAGTGCTTATGGCTTCATTGCCTTGACTAACTTGTTTTTCAACCAATTCTTCCTAAATTAGCCGAAAAAATTAGTGATATGACAAATTGTCCTTGAAATAACTTTTATTGAAACTGGTCAAACACCAAATAAAAATTTCTCCAAGTAAAACTCGAAGTTTGCTTATCCGTCTTATGCTTGTTTAGGGTCGAAAACAGATTTTCCTTCAGGATGAGGGTCATATTGTTATCAATGCAATAATTAAACTAGTCGAACATGTAGTGAATATCAATCCACCTTTGTTCTTAAACTATTTTTTACAAATGATGCCGCAGTAGTTAAATTTTTCCCTCTTATATTTATCCTGGATCATATCCAAGTTTTACATTAAGACGAGGGTAACTTTGTTCAAAAAAGTGTTTTTTTATTGAGCTTTGGCTCATCACTTTTGAAGTTATCATTTCTAACTTTTAATAGGGGAATTTATGTCGACCTTTTTGTTGTAAAAGTTGTTTAACATTAATGAGATTTACTAAGACCTATCAGGTCGTATGCATTCTTTAGGGTCTCAGCCTTGATATTTTCAGATTAGGCTTGTTTAACCTCATAGTTTTATTCTAAGGATGATCCAAACTTTCATTGTGTTCATATTTTCCAGGTGCCGACTTTTATCTATGTTATAGTTTGAGAAATGCCTATGAGTTCATATGCCTAAGAATTTCGTTTTTTATGATGTATACGAGGTTTAATATAAGAAGAAGTAGATGTAAAAAATCATGAGGTGGGATAGGAGGAAAACTTGAATTTCCATTCATTCATATAAGGAACGTTTAAAACACTTCACAACTCATATTTACATAATCCCCCTTCCTATCTTCCAATGATAATATTTGTTCAAATGCTCTGTATTCCAAGGATTGGCAAAGGGTTTTCCTTCAAGGTTTTCAAGCCTGTAAATCCCTGGAACAACTTTTTCATTAATCTTGTAAGGTCCATTCTAGTTAGAATGGATCTTGTTCTTCTTCTGAGTTACTTTCTTAAGAATATAATCCCCTACTTTCAGTGAATGGATCTTGAGTTTCTTGTTGTAGTATATGTGAGGTCTTTGCTGATATGGAACCTGTCGCATTTGTGCATCTTCTTTGATTTATTTAACTAAGTCTAAGTCCACCCTCATCTCTTCATTGTTGTTTTGCTCATTGAAATGTTAAACTATGTGCTGTGGGATGCCAATTTCAGTTGACATAATAGACTTATACCTGGAAAAAAACGTGATGACGGTGATAATTGATTAAATTTATTCTCAAGTTTACAATTTGGCACACTTATTTAATTAGAGTCTATTGTCAAATCAAATTAATCCAGCCCCTAAACATGCATCTAAAAGTGCGTGTGTCAACCCATAAATAAATAAATCATGTGACACAAATATTCAGGAAAAATCCCCCAAAGGGGCAAAACCTTTTATTTCACTATAATTTTGTAAAAAAACGGCTTACACGGATGACAATGAAATATGGTGACATACGAAATACCCGCAGGTGTCGGTTCCGATGTCTCGGCTGGAACTTTCCCTTTCCAAGAGGGTAGCAGTGAAGAAGAAGACGGCTCCTCCATAAGTTATGATTGGAATTTTCCCTTTCCAGGAGGGCAGCAATGAAGAAGAAAAACGGCTTCTCCACAAGAGTGAACTTTATAAGGACTCCCTCCACAATAGCATACAATTGTCGGTTGTAGAGTTCTTTCCACAAAGTATAAACAAGAGCAAAGTATGTTCTTGAAAACCAAAACAATTCACTAAGGCATATGGGAGTTTTGTGAATTGAAAACAAAAGGGATTAAAACCCTAAAGGAAGAAGCCAAAAAGGATTCTGCTTTAGCATTTTTTCTGTTCATCAAAACACTGTGACTTCTTAATGAAAATGTTACCATTTAATGAGTATTTATAGAAAAAGCACCGCCTAAAAAACAGAGCTCGTTCGAACGAGATCAACATGTCGCTCGAACGAAGGACAGCTGTCGTTCGAACGAGATCGCGCGACATGCTATTTCGGGTGAAGGACATGCTATGTCGCTCGAACGACTGAAGCGAAAAAATATTATTTTAATGTTGGTTTCTACACTTAGAAAAAATACTCATTCTTAAATTTTGACGAAAAAGTCCGCTCCAACACTTAGAAAATATTTTGTAAAAATATCCCAAAAGCTCTACGTGAAAAGTTAAGGTATTTAAAACATAACCTTACTAAAGTAAACTTCACGGAGTCTTGAATGATGAAGAACTTGAGTAATTCGGATCCGTCTTTGATGTAGATGTTTCTTGAATGCTCTTCGACGGTGTAGCGGTATATGACATAATAAATTGATAACGGACCTATGAAAATATGTCCTTACAAATCTCCCCCTATGTCTATGCTGGTACATACATAAAAATATCCGAATTATCAAAAACCAAAATACCTATACAAATCTACCCTCCCATGAATTAATTTGCAAGACCTCAAAACTGTTCTTCAATCATCTTTGTCAAATCTCAAAGCTTTTCTCATCAGGGTGTACAACATATCAATCTTCAACTTTGTACCTACGCACATGAGATAAAGCAAAAACCTTCGTGACACATCGAGTTTGAAATAATTTAAGAATAAAGCATTAATAAATCAAATCTCCCCCATAATACAAAAACCTCCCCTATAACATGATAATTCTTTCTCCCCCTTTTTATGATGTCCCCAAATAGACAGATAAGAAGAAGAAAAAATCAAAACATGGAGTGTCACGATAAAATGCATAGCAAGCAAAGATCAAGCTATACGCATGCAAAGGTATGTCCCAAAAACATCCACAAACTATTTTTGATTTTTCAAATTTTGCATACAAAAATAAGATACTAAAAAACACACCATGGATTTAAACTAAAACAACCAAGTCATGGAAATGGAATGAATGGGTGTGAACACATTCGATAGGTAAATAAACTTAATCAATCATATGTGCACGATGCATACGTGTACCCCTAACGAATGAACATCAAAAGAATCCTTAGGTGTTAAAATTTGTTGAATTTAAATGACATCGTCTTATACAAATCAACAAATCAAAGTCAAATGATTTCCACACCAATAACGCCCATACCTATTTAGCACTTTTTCAAGATTTTCAAGGACGTGCAGACCCGTTATAAAATCTCCAACCAAACTCCCTCATATATATTTTCTTTTAGAGGTGAATAAAATAAATTCTCAAACTTTGGAGAATTGGTGCAAAAACCTAAATGGCCCATATTTGGCATATATTGTTTTTTATTGCCTTTAAATTTTTTCGGGCTCTTTTAAACCTCTTTGGACCCCGGATAATAAAATTCCTCCATTTTTTAGGTCCAATTTAACTGTGGCTTAGTATTCGCAAAGGCAAAATGAACCTTTCGCAACCCTTCACCATTTTCAAACAAAGCACACAAACTCACAAAACGGTTCTTATATGCACAATTTCCTTCTCAAAATTTTATCGCGCTTGGATCGTTTTAAGGACAAGATTGAAGTGAAAACACCCGACCAACATGCGATAAGACAAGCACAATAATCAAACAAATCCGTGCATGTGTGCAATAAAAGAAACATGAGTCAAACATGTAGGAAGTAACACTTAATTACATCTTAATAACTCCAAACATTATAAAGAACAAGGATGAATTGACCTATTGTCTCAAAACACTATCAAATAGTCACATGAAAATAATGGAATGAAGGTGTGAATCGGTTATCCTAAGTGTTTATTCATAAACGGTGCAAACAAAATACAAAAATATTTTTGGATTTTCAAATTTGATCAAAATAAAATCTTTTTGTATTTTTCAAAATATTTCAAAAGCAAAAATATATACAAAAGTACATGTCATCACACTAGAAAATATATATCATGAAACCACAACTAGTGTATGACAAACATGCGAACACAATCATCTATATGATATGGCAAGAGAAGAATCATGTGCAAGCAAATGAGAATCAATTATTCTAAAATCTAGCGTATCCAAAAGTGATTTTCTAACCCAAATGGATGTAACACGTCGACACGGGGTTTTGGGAACCAACAAAATACTAGACTTCGAATTCCTAGGACCTCTTCCAAGATAAAAACAAAATCTCCTAAGGTGACCTTTCCTACCACAATATGAACATGTGTAAATGAGTGGAACGACACCTAAAGTGTGATCTTTTCTAACATCCTTGGAATTAGTTGACCCTCTAAAACAAATAATGGTTTTGTCTTTAGCATTAGAAGCATGAGAACACGATGAGCCATTGCCATCACTATCAAACCTACTTGAGTATGTCAAATCATTTTTTAATTTCAAAATTTTTGACTCAAGCAAAGAATTAGACTCTTCCAAATTAAGGGACGCCTTTTTTAAGTTTTCAATAATTCCAAAAAGCATATCTCTCTCTCCCTCAGTTAAAGCAAACTTTTTCCTAAGAGTCTTTTCACGTGCCACAAACTCATCGACTAAAATATTTTTATCCTCTTTGGCACAAACACAAACCATCGAATTTTTAAGGTCCTCCAATTCTTTCTCTAAAAATAGGACCCTATCATCACTCTCCTTCTTGGACAATTTTAAAGCAATAAAGTCATGGTCCAAGGAAACAAATTTTTCACGATAAAAATCTAGTTGATTTTGAACCGTTTGCAAAAGATCCATCGCGGATTTAAAACGAGAATTTTCTTTTTCCAAAACATTAATTCATTTTTCAAACGTTAAATTCAAACGATTTATATCATCAAAACTTTGACTCGGGTCATCAAAGGAGGGCATCCGATTAGATAAGTGCTCCATCGGAAAAATTGCGATTTTCAAAAAACTGATTTTTCAAAAAAATCAATATCACACAAATTTTGTGAAAAATAGGAATGCATAATAAATTAGCGCAACCCGCTCGGATACCAATTTGACGACGTGAGAAGTCAAATTGTATCAGGAAAAAAACTTTAAAAATCAGGATCACTCGATAATTTAGGGTAACCCGCTCTGATACCAATTTGACGACGTGAGAAGTCGAATTGTATAAAAAAAATCCTTAAAAAATCAGGATCACGTGATAAATTTGCGTAACCCTCTCTAATACCAATTTGACGACGTGAGAAGTCAAATTATATAAAAAAAAATCCTTAAAAAATGAGGATCACGCGATAAATTAGTGTAATCCGCTCTGATACCAATTTGAGAAAAACGTGATGACGGTGATAATTAATTAAATTTATGTGCAAGTTTTCAATTCGGCACACTTATTTAATTAGAGTCTATTTTTAAACCAAATTAATACAACCCCTAAACATGCATATAAAAGTGCGTGTGTCAACCCATAAATAAATAAATCATGTGACACAAATATTCAGGAAAAATCCCCCAAAGGGGCAAAACCTTTTATTTCACTATAATTTTGTAAGAAAACGGTTTACATGGATTACAATGAAACAAGGTGTCATACGAAATACCCGCAGGTGTCGGTTTCGATGTCTTGGCTGAAACTTTCCCTTTCCAGGACGACAACAATGAAGAAGAAGACGGCTCCTCCACAAGTTACGGCTGGAATTTTCCCTTTCCAGGAGGGCAGCAATGAAGAAGAAAAATAGCTTATCCACAAGAGTGAACTTTATAAGAACTCCCTCCACAATAGCATGCAACTGTCGGTTGTAGAGTTCTCCCCACAAAGTATAAACAAGAGAAAAGTTTGTTCTTGAAAACCAAAACAATTCACTAAGGCATATGGGAGTTTTGTTAATTGAAAACAAAAGGGATTAAAACCCTAAAGGAAGAAGCCAAAAAGGATACAGCTTTCACATTTTTTCTGTTCATCAAAATGCTGTGACTTCTTAATGAAAACGTTACCATTTATTGAGTATTTATAGAAAAAGCGCCGCCTCAAAAACAGAACTCGTTCGAACGAGACCAACATGTCGCTCGAACGAAGGACAACTGTCGTTCGAACGAGATCGCGCGACATGTTATCTCGCGTGAACGACATGCTATGTCGCTCGAACGACTGAAGCAAAAAAATATTATTTTAATGTCCGCTTCAACACTTAGAAAAAATACTCATTCTCAAATTTTGACGAAAAAGTCCGCTCCAACACTTAGAAAATATTTTGTAAAAATATCCCAAAAACTCTAAGTGAAAAGCTAAGGTATTTAAAACATAACCTTACCAAAGTAAACTTCGCGGAGTCTTGAATGATGAAGAACTTTAGTAATTCGGATTCGTATTTGATGTAGATGCTTCTTGAATGCTCTTCGAAGGTGTAACGATATATGACATAGTAAATTGATGAAGGACCTATGAAAATATGTCCTTACAATACCCATATGATAACATAAATAGGGATTCCCTCATTGGGGTCATAAGTGTGGACTGATATGCCCATAGGACACGATAGAGTTCTTCCACCCACTTGACCTTAGTCTCTTAGAGTCTAGATTGATTCTTGAGAGCAGAGTTCAGTTTGTAACCTTTGTCTAACCATTGGTGTGAGGATGAGAAAGAGTTGAATAAAAATGATTTATCCCCTATTTTTCTTTGTAGGCATCTAGTGCATCATTATCAAACTTCTTTTCTGTGATCGGTGATGAAGGAATAAGGGATCCTATACTTGCACTTGTTGTTCTTCTATATAAACTGAAAGAACATCTTGTTTGTGATCACAATCAGAGGATCGTCTTTTATTCATCTCATGAAAAAATCAACAACAACAACTATTATACACTTGAATCGTCCTGGCACTGGGGGAAAAGGGTCGACAATATCCATATCCCACTGAGAAAATGACAATGATTCAGTAATAGGAGTGAAGTGTTAATGAGGTTCAAGTACTTATGTTCGCATGTATTTCGCAGGATTCTCATTTGTTCACATAAGCGTGAGCATCGTTGTCCAAGGTTGGTGAATAATACCCATTCTCAACAATCCTCTTGTCTAGTGAACGTTCTGCTATATGACTTCCCCAGGAACCTTCATATACCTCTTTTAAAATGTAATCCACCTATAAATGAGGAACGCACCTCGAGAGAGGTATAAAGGAACTCCTCTTATACAACATGTCTTTAAATATGGAAATTTTAGCCGGTATGAATTTAATCTTCCTAGCCTCCATCTTTGCTTCAGGGAGCTTTCCATATCTAAGAAAGTTTAGTATCGAATCCATCTAAGAAGGTCTGAGGTTTAAATTGAATATATTAATCTCCTAGTCTTCCCGTTCGATGTTTAGTTCAGCCAATATCTCAATTGGCACTACCCTTCTGAGTGTTGTTCTTGTGGCCGAAGCCAACCTTACAAAAGCATTAGCTCTAGCATTTTTTATTCCAGGAACTTTCTTCACCTTCACTTTCACAATCGTGATATGAGAATCTTAACTTTAGCTAAATACTTATACATTTTCTCATCCTTATCTTCGTACTCTCTTGATTTCAGACGTACCGCTAGCTATCAATTGCTATGAGCTTGAATCTTCCTAAGTCCATTTGACAAAGCAAGATTGAATCCTTCTATTAGAGCTTCATACTACACCTCATTGTTAAATGTCAAAAATCTCAATCATCAAACATATTCAATGTTTTATCATCCAGGGCCGAGAGTATGACCCCCATACCACTTCCTGCTGCACATAAGGATTCGTTCACATACAATTTCCAAACTGTTACCTTCGAATATAATGGTTCATGGTCTTCCTATTAGAGGCCCTCTCAGGTCATATTTGTGTCTTTATCGTCGATAATTCCCTTTCCTGGTTCTTAACCTGTATTAGTTAAGGCCGAAGCTTAAGCTGGGGCCATATTTACAGGGGTCGAGGCTTAAGAGGGAGCCTCATTTGCTGGAGTCGAGGCTTAAGCTAGTGCCTCAATTATTAGAATCGAGGTTTGTACTGAAGGGGTGGGCTCAGAGGACAAACCTTCCTTGATCAAACATTGATCCTTGCATATGAATTTTTTTGACAAAATTTGCTAGTGCTTGGCCTTTAATTGTGGTACGTGGCTGGTAATGTTTGTTGTATGGTCCCAGTTCAATTAACTATTCCAAGAGCCGACCATAATTCATTAGTTTATGCATGATTTGCCTAAGAGGATAATTAGTTAGTACCTCAATTGAATGAGATTGGAAGTATGGTTGAATCTTCCTTGTTATGTGAATAAGTTCAAATGTTAATTTCTCCATTATGGGATATTGACTCTCTTCCCCATGAAAATATTTTCTTGTATAATATATCGTCTTCTGAACCCCTTGATATAGTAGAATAATTGTTGTGCTTATTATTTATTCTAAGACTGCTATTTACAAGTACAACTTTTTCCCATACTAGGGTCGTGATAATAAATGAGAAAAACCCAAGTATACATTCAATTCATAAAATGCTTTCTAACATTCTTCATTCCATTTGACAACAAAAGAGGCTTTCCTTAACACTTCAAAGAACGGTAGGCATTTATCAATAGGCTTTGAAGACAAATATGTTTAAGAACGCTATGCACCTTGTGAGCCTCTGAACTTCCTTTCGATTTCTCTGCGACTTCACATCGATCAGGGCATTGATTTTTTTTATAGATTAGCTTTTATTCCTCTTTGATTTACGATGAAGCTGGGGAATTTTCCAAATCCAACTCCAAAGATGCAATTGGTTGGATTTAGCTTCATTTGGTGTTTTTCCATGGTATCAAAAGTTTTTTCTAAGTCTTTCACATGATTTTAGATTTTAAAACTATTTATCACTATATCATAGATATTAATTTCCATAGTTTGGCCTATCTAGTCTTTAAAAATTTTGTTCATCAATCGTTAGTATGGGGCTCCAAAATTCTTCAAGATTAAAGGCATCACTTTTTAACAGTAGGTGCCTTTATTAGTAATGAAAGATGTTTTTCTACATCACCCTCATTCATAGATTGTAACCATTATATGCATCCATGAAACTCACTAGTTCATCATCAGCAGTGGCGTCAAGCATTTGATCTATCCAAGGCAAAGGGAAATACTCTTTTGGGAAGAGCTTATTTAGATTAGTGAATTCAGCGCATATATGCCATTTACCATTTTTCTTTGGTACGAACACCACATTGGAAATCCATAAGGGACACTTGACTTCCTCTATGAACCCCTTATCTATGAGCTTTTTCACTTCTTTTTGGATAATTTGGAACCGATTTGGGTCAAATTGCCTCCTATTCCGCTTAACTTCCTTGGCTAAAGGATCCACAATTAGATGATGATATATAATTTTGGGGTCTATTGCCAATATATCCTTATGTGTTTTTACACTCTTTTAAGAGCTTAATCAACTTAACTTTAACATTAGGTTTCAAGTTCGAGCTAATTTTCATGGTTTTTTTAGGGTCCTCTTTATCGTAAACTATCGATTATACCTACTCGATTGCCTCGCCTTTCGTTAATTTCTTCTTGCCCCTTAGGTTAAAGGTGTCAATATACTATGAAGTAGTCTTTCTCTTGTAATCTTTACTTTATTATATGGACGCGAAGTAGCATGTTATTGCCTCATCTTGATCACCACATACTTTTCCTACTCCAAAATGAGTAGGAAACCTTATTATTTGATGCACGATAGAAGGAACAACTTCAAACTACTTTCCCAGAATAATGTTATAATTCGATATCACATGATGATCCATGATGAATAAGTTTACTTTATTCTTCAAATATGTTAGCCACTTACCCATGCAAATGTCCGACTCCACCATACCAAGCGGGAAGACTTTTTCCCCACTTGAGTCGAGAAGGGGTTGGGGATAAGGTTTAAGTTGCTTCACATTTAGCTTCAGACCTTTAAAATAGTCCTAGAAAATTACATCTAGTGATCTTCTTCCATCAACTAGGATCCGAGAAACATTTTACTAGAGAACTATGAGGCTCGTGACTAATGGGACATCACATGGTAAATGATGTTTTTGAAATCCATCCAAGAAATTCCAACAACGAGTCGATCAATGTTCACCTTTCTAGGATAAATTTCTTATTCCTTTTTCATCATATGATTTATATCCATTCATTGATCGCCAGCTTTTGCTTCTCCAATCTATGTTTTTTTATCGGATGGCTCAACTCCTCCAATAGTGACTCCTCCTAAAATCATGTACATGCTAAATGAAATCAAGTGTAGGAGTCCCTTGGGACCTTTAGGCTTCTCAATAAACTCTACCCACTACACCAAAATGGGAAAATTGTCACCTTTCAGCCGGCCAGCCTTGTCAAGGTCATTGACCGTGACAAAAAACACGCGTTTTATGTCACGGTCATTGACCTTGACACGACCGTGACAAGTCCGTGACAAATTTACTTGTCACGGTCATTGACCGTGACAATTCTTTAAATACTTGTCACGGTCAATGACCTTGACACGACCGTGACAATGTTTGCAGCAAAAACCCTTTCCCCCTTCTTTTTTCCCTACCACCGTTCCCTCCCTCTCTCTCTCTCTCTCTCTCTCTCTCTCTCTCTCTCTCTCTCTCTTCCATTTATATATATATATATATATATATATATATATATATATATATATATATATATATATATATATATATGTGTGTGTGTGTGTATAATATATATATGTGTGTATGTGTGTATATATATATGTGTATATATATGTGTGTATGTGTGTGTGTATGTATATATATATGTGTGTATGTGTGTGTATGTGTGAATATATATATGTATATATATACAATTTTACCTAATTGTATATATATATATGTGTGTATATATATAAAAATGTAAATGTAAATAATATCCAAAAATGTAAATGTAAATAATATCCAAAAATGTAAATGTAAATAATATTCAAAAATATTGGATAACAATTTATTTTCATTCAAAATAAATAATTGATAATAGTTGGATAATAATTGATATTTTCATTCAAAATAAATATTTCATTCAAAAATATTGGATAATAATTGATATTTTCATTTATATTGATAATAATTTTATTCATGAAATTAATTCAATTAGGTAAAACCCTAGATAATTTTTTAACAGAATTTGATAATATTATATAAAGTTTAGTAAATTCACAAAATGTTGCCAATTGTATGTTTTTAGGAATATCATTAGTTAGAATCCATACACATGCATGTTGTTAGAAAGTCTTAAATTTAATTCTCACTTTAATTTGTAGAATCTCTGTACTTGGTTGGATTTATCCCTTTATGATAGTGAAATTTATGCTCCAATTATAATTATCTCATGTCATAATTTTATTGATAAACAATAAATGTAGTTGTCACGGTCGTGGTGGGGGCAGGGGGTGGGGGTGGGGTGTGTGTGTAGGTGTGTGCGCGTAGGTGTGTGCGTGGCGGGGGAATGGGGTGGGGTATGTGTATATGTGTGTGTATGGTGGTGTGTGGTGGGGGAGGGGGGTAGTGGGGGTGGGGTGTGGTGGGGGGTGGGGGTGGGGGTGGAATTTTCTAACTAAAAATATGATAATATTTTGCCAATTGTAAATATGGAATTTAGTAAAATATGTAATTTAGTAAATTCACAAAATGTTGCCAATTGTATATTTTTAGGAATATCATTAGTTACATTCGTGCCCAACTATGTAGAATCCATGCACATGCATGTTGTTAGAAAGTCTTAAATTTAATTCTCACTTTAATTTATAGAATCTTTGTACTTGGTTGGATTTATCCCTTTATGATAATGAAATTTATGCTCCAATTATAATTATCTCATGTCATAATTTTATTGATAAACAATAAATGTAGTTGTCACGGTCGTGGTGGGGGGAAGGGGTGGGGGTGGGGTGTGTGTGTGTGTATGTGCGTAGGTGTGTGCATGTGTGCGTAGCGGGGGGAGGGGGGGAGGGGGAGGGGGTGGGGTATGTGTATATGTGTGTGTATGGTGGTGTGTGGTGGGGGAGGGGGTAGTGGGAGTGGGGTGTGGCGGGGGAGCTGATAATATTTTGTTATAATTTGTGGGGGGAGGGGTGGGGGTGGGGTGCGTGTGTGTGTGCGTAGGTGTGTGCGTGGCGGGTGGGGTAGGGGTGTGTGTATGTGTATTATTAACATTTTTTTTTATCTGTACTAATAACATTTTTTTACAGCAAAAATGTCTCCTTCAGATATGAAGGCGAAGATGATGATGTTGTTTATGATGATGTCGTCTGGGTTCAGTGGTAGCGGAGGCGACGAGGGCTCCTCCTCCCCTAGGCTCCCCAAATATGGAAAATTTGGGATTACCGTCGAGAACAAGTCGGAGCTATTAGCGAGATCCCTCGAGCTGCTAAAGACGGTCATCGGCCCGGGGTTTATGAGTTGGAAGGAGGTTCCATATGAGCTCAAGTTAGCTATTTGGGCAGCACTACAGGTAATATATTTATATTTATATCTATATGAATATTTCAATTTCAATTTCAATTTCAATTTCATATTCATATTTATATTTATATTTATATTTATATTTATTCGCAACTAACATTGTATTTGTTGGACAGGAACAATTCAACTTGGATCCAAAGCTACGCGATTCCGTCTTGGAGCAGTTGAGGGAGAAACACAAGACGTGGAAGAAAAATATGCGGACACGGTACTTTGGGAAAACACGAGAGTCCATTATACAATGGCGCGGATCCGTCCCGCCCAAGGAGCCAATCTCATTGGCACAATGGCAAAAGTTCATTGACAATGAGATCGAGGATCGACAATTGGCATCTCGCCAATCGGGAAGGGAAAATCGGGCAAAAAAGACGGACGTGCACTACTCCGGCCGGACCTCTTACGCTGAGGTGGAGAATAGGATGCAGGTAAGATTTAATTTATCTATAACTACAGAAATATATTATTCTTCATTATTTTACTTTGCGGGGCCGATACTAATTTTACTTTACTTTATTTTATTTCAGGGGGTAGGGAGTGGGCCAGGGGGTAAGCCACATAGGCTCGATACTTATGTGGCTCTTAGGACGAAGAAGGGTAAGGACAAGGAGGTGTCCCCTAGCATCGCGACCACGATTGTAAGTAATCCGACAGTTTAATTATTGTTAATTACGTTATAATTTTTTAGTTTACTTATTTTACTAATCATGTGCTTTTTGTCGTTTCAGGCAAAGCTTAAGGAAGTGCATGAGTCGCAGTCTGATGCCGACAAGGCATGTTTGTCCACAGACGCACTCAGCCAAGTGCTTGGCTCTGATCGCAAGGAGAGGACAAGGGGAGTGTGCTCGCGGGTGGCCAAATCTAGGATCATCGGATTGGAGACGAGCGACACCGGGTTGGCTCGAACGGGGGATTCACACGACGCGAAGCTGTCCCGTTTGGAGGCGACGGTCCAAGATATGTACGCATTCATGAAGCGTACGTTGGGTGGAGACCGTAAAGGGAAAGGTAAAGGGAAGGAGAAGGAGAAGGCGGTGGAGGAGGAGGTGCGGGAGGACGAGGCGTAGGATGACGAGGATGTGGACCTCGCTGCTTCATCACCGACGCGTTCGTACTTCGATGATCCACTTCCCTATTTGGCGCCCTTCAACAGACCATTGTCGACACTTGGTTGGCCGAGCGTGTTCATATTGGACGTATTTGATGGCCAACGGATAGGGCGGGGGTTGAGGGATGGAGTCCATGGACGTGTGCTTCAAGAGATGGAGACCATTGTCGACACTTGGTTGGAATAGTCCATGGACGTGTGCTTCAAGAGATGGAGTCCAGGGTGCTCATCACGCATGTCATACCCGGGAAGGAGACTCCCTATTGTGGTTGAGCGAACAATGCAGCACGATGTATATTAGTGGGTGCGTCAATTCGTATGTCGTGTGGCCTACTCACCTCCTCAGTTTTATCCAAGACATGTAGTAACATTATTTTTAAGTTTGTCCATTTTAATTATATTTGGATTATATCGTCATGTATATTATTTCTATTTTGAATATTTGGATTATATCGTCATGAATATATATTTGCATTATCTTTAGTTTGTGTTGGATATATGATGTTTGGAACAGGTACACCGTTGCTATAACAGGTACAAATATACTGTTGGGTAGTGGCAGTGGCCATACTGCCCAGCAGATTTTTTTTAAATTCTGCCCAGAATTGTCACGGTTAATGACCGTGACAATTCTGGGCAAGAAGGGTCGCGGCTTTGTCACAGTTTATAACCGTGACAAACGTATCACGGTCATTGACCTTGACACGACCGTGACACAAAACGCGAGTTTTGTGTCAAGGTTAATGACCGTGACACAACCGTGATAAAAAAAAGTTATCTCGCCTCGAAATGTCACGGTCATTGACCTTGACAAATGGGCAGATTTGGTGTAGTGACCTATTCATCAGAGTCATTCTCTAAATCCCTGTCCTTTAGTTTTTTACCTTCTTTCTTATTTTCTTTGGCTCACGCAAGAGATCCCTACCTCTTCCATTTCTCTTGAGGCTGGTAATTCTGATCTACGAATATTTTCGTCTAACCTTTCTTGATAAGATTTTTAATCACATCCTTGAGAGCATAACAATCATCGGTATCATGGGCAAGGTTTTTATGAAATTCACAATACTTATTTTTGTTTCTTTTGTTAGCCAGGGACTTCAGTTTTCTTGACCATTTGATATTTTTATTTTCCTTAATTTCATTGAGGATGCGATTAATTTGCGTAGTGAGGGGTGTGTAACTAGAAAAATTATCTTAATACTTCTTACCTCAATTGTTTTTGTCCTCAATATGAGAAGACTTTCTCGGACCATCTTATTTGAGATCTCCCTTCTTAGACACCATTGTTTCTTCTGCCGCTATGATTTTCCTAGCCTTTGCTAGAATTTCATTCACTATGATAGGAGGGGTATTTTGAAAGTTCCTAATATAGTTTTCCAGGTAAGATTCCATTAATGAGTGCTTCCATTGTAATTGTTTCATTATAGTCAACAACTTTAAGTTTTTCCTTATTGAATCTGGAGATGATGTCTCTGAGAATTTTCTATTTCTTCTGTTAAATGTTAAGGAGGTGGGTCACCCTACTAGTTAGTTTTAGTCCAAAGCAGAAGTTGTATATGAACTTATCATCAAGCTAGTTGAAGCTTCTTATTTATCCCTTATGCAAGCTTGTGTACCATACATGTGTTTTCCTAGTGAGAGTGCCTGGAAATTTTCGGCACCTCATTTCATCCGGCACAGAATAGATATCGATAGCCAACTAATACATTTCCACATGATGAATAGGGTTTGATCTCTCATCATACCTTAGTGTCACCACCGTAGCTTTGAATTTTATACGAGTTTGATAGCTAAAAATCTCTGGGACGAAGGGAGACCCTTCCATATATCCCCTCTCCAAGGGATTCTTACTATTAATTAAGTTACCCAATTTACTTTTAAGCCTGTGAATAGAACTTTTCCAAGGCTTATTGCTTTCAGGATGATTATTTCCAGACTCATATTTCCCCAATCCTCCTCTACTCCAGTTGGTCAGTGTATGAGAAAGATATCGAGGTCCAATGCAAGTCGAATCCCTTACGGTCAATGTTTGCCCATGTTCCTCAAAATATTGCCTTATGTCACATTGGATATGAGAAGTAAGTGGGGCATGTAGTTGGGTTCCAAGCCTTTCAAAGGATTATGTATGATCTCGGTGGAGGCACTAGCCCTCTGCTGTGACAGATGCTTCGTCCATATTGTTGATATCATTCTTAGAATAAAGGATGGTTTTCCTAGTTGATAAGAGTAGCCTCAACTTTTTTGCCATAATTCAGTCTCTGTCTCCTCATCTTATGGAATTTCATCTCTCTAATTCTCCTCATATCCCAATTTGAATTGACAGGATCATTAGACATTTCTTCGTCTTATCCCTGATTGCCCAGATTACTTCGATACATAGAATAATTCTTCTTAGGGGTTTTAGCTACCCTTGACCGTCGGAGTATGAAGGTTTGCAACCCCCTCTGATGGTCTTCCTACCAATGTCTAGGTAATAGCCAACATCTAGGACTGCATTTGCTCTTGGGTTGTTATCTTCATTATCAACGCTCCGATGAGTTGTGCCATGTTTGACAGTGGCGTACTTTTTGAAGCATGCATCCCACCGAGAGGTGGCGATGGTGGTAAGTAAGATGATATTTGTGTTCCAGACAAGG